>OX439379.1:27693525-30541777 GCA_949319315.1 Zelleria hepariella
AAAAACGAGGAGAGCCCGGTTTTGTCCTTCTGCCGGGACGCCATTGACCCGCCATTGCGTTACAGTCTAAGGGCCCAGCTTTGAGCGCCCATCGGTAATATTCTGAATACTCGTCGCGTAACGTCCTTATTCTGTTCAACCAGCAGGCGACGAAGCACAGCGAGTGGCAGCTGCGACTGAACCGTGACGCGTGCGTGGCCGCACACATGAGACTCGCCCCCCACGTGCTGCAGGCAAGCGATATCGGTTAGCCAACGTATCACAAAACATACCTACGAACAACTCCGTAAACAGAGTGCTATAAGTAAGTGAAAGAGATTGATAATAACCCTCCTTTTGGACATCGCCGCACACGGATCAAAATAATTTAGAACCATATTTGTCACAAATCGAAAACATAATAAATAAGTTTATACTAATTCGAAATGCAACCTGAACTTGGTTGCAACCCCAAAATGTGACCAAGCTGGGAGTGTTATATTTCTGTACGGCTTTTATTTCAGCCTTTTTGTGTTCGATTCTTTGTCGTCTGTATCGGCGTATGTATGTCGCTGAATATTTGTACTATCACAATAACCGGGCTCACAGCGTTTTCGTTTTCACTCCTTTTGGTGATATGCCAAGTTTGCTAGTACTAGTGCGGTGGTATGCTTTTGGAAATTAAACCAATCCATACAAAGGAAAAGGAGCTAAGTATGCTATCCTCGTCAACTTACCTCTGGTAAGACGTTTTACTGTCCTTTTGAAATGTTAGCACTGGCTAACTGTCAATCTGTACGTCTATCGATTTTATTGTTTTCTGACTTTATGTATTTTATTCCCGTCAATAAATACAGTAATTTAGTCTCTACTTCAGACACACGTTCGGTGAATTAGTTACTAAAGTGAGCGATTAAAGATATTCTTTTTCTGAATAGACAATGCGTACTCTCCACCCGCAGGCTCCACATGTTTTACGTGCAGGACATTTTTTGTCAAACGAATCCTACCTGTTAGTGTTCAGTTGATCACAGATCACAAAATATTAATTAGGTACCTGAGTTGTTAACCTAGTGATCTAACGTCAGCCAGAAAAGTTAAGGTTTCTGCCTAAAATATAACCCAACCGCGTCGCATTGCAAAAAAAAAGCAGGCACTCGATATAAAACTAAAAACAACCTTACTAACTGTGCAGCGATCGATGTGTGATGTCAGCTTAAGATAATTATGTAATGGTGGTAGAGTTGGGTACGCGTGGGTCGCCTCGCCACCGTGTGATCTCTCTGGACGCACTGTGATGTGCATTTAGTATTAGAACGTATTTGCGAGGATGTAATAAAATACAAAAAATATAGATTTTTGATAGCTGTCACAATATCTCCTATCTACCCTGCTGAATAGTGTTGAAACGGTGTGCTAGTTATGCCAAATGATTAAAAATAATATATTATATAAATATAGATAGTTGCAATATATAATCTATTTTCGTGGCTTACAATATATCAGGTATAAGGCTCGCTTGCGCCAAACATAATCACTGGTGTATGCTAACCAGGTTTGAAGTAAACCCCTTTTTTATTAATCAAGTGGGTCTTAGCAAAATCGCAATATAGTAAGGTAAATATAATAGTAGAAATGTGTCAACTTACATAGTACATTCAAGTTAAATTAATTAATTAATACTTTCTATAAAAAGTCTCAAGTTCACAAAAAATATTAAAAGCGGATTTAGTCATCCGGTTACGTTTAGATCACAATATTAATTAATTAGACTTATGTCATAGTTGTAAGCAAAATTAATAATACGAGTTATATATATTTTTATATGCGGAATGGAATTTCTTCTAGAATATAATGGAATGATTATGATGGTGTTGCCAAATCGTAAGGGATTGCTTGTTACATGTCACATGACATTTTAGTGATGTCAAACCCGAATTGCCTATTTCACAGTTGACCTAAAGAAACGGTAGCGGTGTGAAAAATATTAAAACCCCTACAGAAACCCCTTCGGCTTCGAAATCATTAAAACGACATGTATAAATTATATTCAAACATTACGTAATAGTCATTGATTGTTGAAGAGCGATGCACGACGCAGGCCGTCGCCGGAATCTTAGACTTGATTTAAAATGCGGCAAAGAGTGACGCAAAACACATCGAGACCTGGTGTAAGGTCCTCGCTTGATGTGCTGGCAGCTATACTCCGTGCAATTTTAGTGGTTTTAAAGCCGAAGGTATTTAGTTGCACTGGTGATTCTGAGCCAAATTACAAAATTTCATTACACAACGCGCGAAAAAAAAATTCACCTCTCCATACAAATGGTGTCGATTGGCGATTGTCGTTTGTATTGGGAATTGATTTTTTTTCCGCTCGTTTTGAAGAAAAATTTTGGAATTTGGCTCAGAATCACGAGTGCAACTAAATACCTTCGGCTTTAAAACCACTAAAATTCCACGGTGTAGTTATTGACGTCTTTTTATATGTTTTATTTCACGTTTACACGTCGGAAATGTGGCAGATCATTTTTTATTTATTAATATTAGTGCTCAACGACGGCATTTTAAAACCGTACATTAAGTTTTATTTTTATACCCTTTTATTTTAGAAGTCCAGTGTTTTTACAAATAAATATTTATGTTATATTAGGGGCTGGTTTTTCAAAACCTTCATTACAATAGCCAGGTTAAAAGGGGAAATTCAACAGACTGTAAGAAATTATGCCCGATTCTATCCAGATTTTGGAAAATCGGCCCCTAGAACTATGCACTGGTTTATATCACGCAGTATTGTTAAAATACTCAGTAAGTTTTAAAAAACCTAGATTTATTTTATTGCGTGTATACATAATTAATCAATTAAAGTCCGTCCAGGAACTAAATGGACCTCGCCATTTTGTAGTTTTTTTTTGGCAACTATTTCTAATATTGGCAATTTTTTCTCAAATGTCACAAAAGCAACACAAAAGTCATAACGTTTCAAGTGTCACATTGACTTTTAATCAAATCGTATTTGTTATTTAAATCGTACATTGACTTTTGATCAAATGTTCAACAAATCTAAGTGAGATTACCAGCTATTATAAAGTGTTCTCTATCTATCTATCTATCTATTAATACATAACTTTGAAAGAAAATTGGTTGTGTGATATTTAAAAACCGGTAAATTGGATTTATTTCACTAAATATCGTCATTGGAATTTGACATGTTACGGACGAGACTGGTATACCGTTAGCGATTATCTTATTTTCTTATTTTAAGGTCTCATTCTTAGGTTTCTAATCAAAATTGAATAAGCCATGCTTAACTCGTGAAAATAAGAAAACGATTAAAACAGCTAACTATTTATTTTTTATTTTTTTTTATTGTGGGAGAGAGGTGTCACCACCACACTACAATTTTTTTTTTCATATAAACTATTTTGAGTTTTTAGGATCAGTATTGAAAAGTTAATCATAATATTTTACTCTGACACCAGGGGTGGACACTACATCATACCATTAGTTATCTGATAAAATTTTATTATATCATGGTTTTAACTACTGTTTACGAAAGTTTTAAGGTATAAAATATTACAATGAGCCAATCCGTAATGCCATGACTAACTAACGTTTTTTTTTTTTCAAACGAAATCTTGCCATTATTAGAAATAATTTTAAAAATAATCTAAGCGCTATTTGCCTATATTTAGTTCCTGGACGGGCTTTATTTTTAACCACGAATGTGTTATATAACGCACGAATTTCACACGTAGGTTGTCATTGCAGGTTGAACATAGTATAATTTACTTTATTCGTGACAAGCCTAACTGGTTTTAAAACAATTTTACATATTTTTTTTTATCCAATGACAAAGTGCAAATTGCGCATGCCAAAGATAATGAAGTGCTTACGCTACCGCCGACAAAAATAGTGGTCCAAGCGTCTGTTTTTCGCTATAAACAGTAGTAGATGGTTAGCATGTTTCTGAATGACATTGACTGTCGGAATGCTATCTTACTGTTTGTAGTCTGTTGTTGAATCACGTACCTACCTAGAAATATACAGAAGCAACGGCAATCATGGAAACTTTATTCAGAAAGCTTTAAATTTTATTACGTTTACGGTACTAAAACAAAAACGTTTTGAAATTACCTTTTTTTAAATTAACTATGTATACATATAATTATGAATTATTACAATTTTAACGTTTGTATTATTTTTGTTTAGTTCATAAGTAAAATTAGTTAACGTTTTGAGATTAAACCCAATGCAATGTTCTACACAAAGCAATGTACCTCCTTTTGTACGTTTTTAGTTAGTAATGGAAAAACTAATAAATAATAATATATTTAAAATATTTTTAATTAATCCCACCGTTTTATCCTGGTAGCCACTTCATAGCTGACAAATCTGTAGTCAGTCATTAATTACAACTTTTAATCTGAAAGTTTGTGGAGCGAATACAAATTAAATCTATCTGTTCGCGTTATGCTCAGTTATGCAGGACACTTTTCATGAATTTGCAAAGTAGGTAGAGCCAATATAGGAATGACCAGTAGAATTGGGTACGTCGAGAAAAAATAAGTACTTGTTTTTAAAGCTCTATTAGATTAAATAGACCATTTTAAGAATGCATTTTGGAGGAAAAAATTCTAAGCCATTTATTTATATTTTTAATTAAATTTTAAACTTTCTCCGGATGTGACGTCATAAAAAACCAATTGTCTATGGTCAAATACTAATCTGTGGTGAAAATGACAACTGTCAAGTCAAGCGCATCAATTTATCTGTGGTTGATTATTTTGTTTTGTTTTCGTCATTTTCTGGCTTTCTATTTCAACTGATTGATCGACTATAAACACGTACCTAATTAACCTTGCTTTAACCCGGACACCGAACAAAATCTCTGCATATCTTGAACTTGGCTTCACACGTAACCAGACGCCGAAACCTCTTCACTTTTTGACCTTGGCTTTACACGTACCTGGACACCGATATTTGCTTTCACGATGGACCCTGGCCCTGGCACATCCAAAGGATTACAACTCCGGACAAAGTATTCGGCGGATATGTGAACCACTGAAGTACGAATGGTGTATCCTAGCCAACACTGACTATAAAAAATCGAAGATAATGTTTTGTTGCTTTTGTCCTCAATGTGAGTAAACATAAAGCTTTTAGCCATTGCCTTCCCCTTTACAGGGCCTGCATATGGTTACTTCAAACTATCTAATGTTTAATAAAGTCCTTGTCTGTGTTGATTCTACATGATATTCATCTACTTTCTTTTAATTGCAGCTTGAAACGGATTTGAAAAATTACCAACAATGGAAGCTGATGAACCAAAAACCCAAAAATGAAAACCAGCGTAAGATTCCAATCTCAAACTAATAAGGAAAATATTGAAAATGAAAAAGAAACTACATACAAGATGTTCAGTAAGGCACCTACACGCACAAAGCTGCTTTGCATGCCCAAGATAGGTGAACCTAAAAAAAGTAAATTTGATAGCACCTATGCATGTTGAGTGCTCTATGCAGTGCAAAGTAAAAATGGTGGATCGAGCCGCAGGTGTACAGGCCATCTTCTAGACAGTCGGTCCAAGCAACGCAAGTCTAACTAGGATCCAGTGGCGAGTTATTACAGAGCCAGGAAAATTGAATTTTTTATTCCTTTGCACTTACATTTTTTTTAGGGTAAATAAAACACTTCCAAAAATACATTGCTTTCTCTGATTCTTGTATAATCTCTTTCTTATGTAGTTTACCCAGTATTTAAGGATTTTCTTATTTATTTCAAGATGGGCTCGCTACACAAAAGCTCAATGTAGGCCTTATCCAATAACACTGGGCTGCTGTATTTGATGCTTTTCTGTATCTTTACCAGCCAGAATAAAAGTAGCAGTGAATGTTCGCAGGCAGCCCCCTAAAAAAAAGTTTTGTAGTTAGGTATACATACAGAGAAAAGATAGCAGGAAATATAATGTTTACAAAAATAAAGTACAAGCCGCTTCAGTAATGATTTCTTCAGTCTCTTGAATTTTTGCTAAAACATTGTACAGCTTGTTTCCTAATCTATGCTCTGGCACTACTTAGGCCCTCACAATGCAGACATATCCCATAGCAGAATCAACGTATGAATCACGAGATATCCTGTAAAATAACTTTGCTAAATAAATAAAATTAGTAATGATAACGTAAGAATGTTATGGATGATTTAAACTTATTTTTAAGTCTCCATCACCAAAAAATATTATTTCTCTGGCATAAACTGAACTTTGAGCCACTCTGGCCTAAACTGAACAGTTCTATATGAATCATTTTCTGTTTTAGCGTCTAAACTCGAAAAGGTGTGACAGATTTTTATGTTGCTGTATTCAAGCTTGATACAATGTTGATTAATGTGAACCAGCATGGTGACAAGATACTTACATCAATGCCTTAGCCCCTCTAATTTCAGCAATATTGTGGCTGTTATGTATTCCAGGATCATAATTATTTCCACATTAGGCAGATTGCGCGAGTCTGCTTTGTTGACAAAGTTATCGAGCCGCAGGTGTACAGGCCATCTTCTTGACAGTAGGTCCAAGCAACGCAAGTCTAACTAGGATCCAGTGGCGAGTTATTATCATCAGTGTCCAGTTATGAAAGTGGGAGTCACATTTGATGGGAGTTTACAGTATCCAGCTGAGCGGGAGTCACAAGGGATGGATGGGTTATAGGTCAGGATCGGTGCCACAATCAGTAAACGTTAACTTAACAAACAAGACGGAAATCGGAAACTGTAAACAAAACAAACAACAACAAAAACCACAAAATGTTATGGCCGGTCCACAATCACGCCACACACCTCCGCGCACGCTTGGGCGGAGTTTCTTTTGTTTGTTTGTATAGAAAACCGACGCAAGGAGCGGGGTGTAAACACTTTTCGCGAAGGTTAGCGCGTGAATGTGGATAGGGCATTACTCAAACTTATCTGTCAAAAGTAGATGACAGATTATCGGAGTTGCCAGCATTAGCACAGTGCAAATTACCAAAAGTCTGCCGGCAAACTGTAATCTTATAATCTGCGCCGAAAATCGGCTATACCAAGACTAGAGCACTCTCAGACATTTTATTACAAGAAACTAAGAAAAATAAACCACTGGTCATAACTCAAACAGCCGCAAACCGATTTTCCGCTGTTTTTCGGAGTTAAGTGTCTGGTTGCCGAGTGAGTGACGAAAGCAGTTTTGTGACGGAAGCAGTTTTGTGATTGCGCAGCATTTTAAAAGAAACAAAGTTGGTTGTACTTTCGAATCAATATCGGAACCGCATTTATTTATTTCAGTATTTCAGGAATTTGCTCTAAAGTTGGTAACACTATGATATTTCTCCGGCAAAAGGAACTACGTCACGACCGTCCAGCAGAGACAATATGATGAAGGTCAAATGAAATGAAGGTCATACATAGTTTTGCATATAAAAAAATAACTACATGCTTATAAATTTTTTCGATTACTGCAAATAGCTCCAGAAGCCTATTCCTCGAAATGGTTTTCGAATCAGAAACATCTATGATTTTATGGGGAAGCCAATTACTGAACTGTGAACTCGCGACCCCTCTATTGATTTGCCTCATGTTCGAAGGTAAAAATTTTTTTTTACTTGCGTACAGTCAGCCACAGTCTCAGATACCCCTTTTTGTTCGATTGGCGCCCTTATGCCGCGCGCGGTAAGAGCTGCCATGGAGGTATCTGAGATTGTGGCCGACCGTACCAAAATTAAAGTTCTCGGCGAACGAACATTCATTCATTCAAACAAACAAACATACTTACATACGATCATACATACAAGCGCTGGATTGTTCCAGTAGACTTGGAGAACTTCTTTCGCTTCGGTTGCTCGTTCACTATTGATCTCGTTGGTTCAAGGTTTCAAAAATAAAATACAGATTCCTTTATTATCACAAAATGTATTTGATACTGTTATAAATCGAAGATGATACATTAAACTTTATAACAGGTTTTCGCAGAAATTTAATTGTACCTACTGTTCCATAGAAACAATATATATTTTTTTCAGTTCTAAAATATATTCGTTGTTGTTATTTACATAAAACGAGACTAAAAATAATAAATAATATCAGCTGGGGTGAGATCGACTCTACTACGGTTAGAGCGACTCCTTGCCGGAAACTTGCTGATGACACCTCTTGATGTCTGATCTTAGCTGTAAGTGTCTGATGTTTTACCCTAGCACTTACATTTTATAGTTAACCTTAAGGCTGGAAGATAGCAGCGGGAAATTCATTTTTTTCCAGTTTTTTACATTTTGTAGCTAAACTGAGCTATTTTTGTTGAGCGATTTTTCGGTCGCGGCAATAACATAGTATTCTTTTCATTATTGTAAACAACAGAACAACAATAATTCAACTGCTTCGTAGACCAGAACACATAATTGGCTGAATTATTATGGTTCTGTTCTGAATAATGAAAATAATACTATTTTATTGCCGCGAACGAAAAATCGCTGAACAAAAACAGCTCAGTTTAGCTACAAAATGTAAAAAACTGTGTGAATTTCCCGCCACGCTGCTATCTTCCAGCCTTAAGGTCGATCTTACCTTGCTGACGTTACATAACACAAAATAACTACGAATTTCCCTACGTTTTATACATATATGATTGCCTCATGAATGGCACATTTTATAATTCTGTTTATATAGGTATTTTTTATTGTTTCAAATTAAATAAGTACAAATTACCTACTTCGTAATGGACACTCGCATACTTTCATAACTATACTTTGTACCATGCAACTTTACATTACTTATTAACTAAACAAAATAACTCGTTATATTCGATGATTAATAAGGTAGGTACTTAATTATCTACGTATCTTATTTATATGAAAAAATATTGAAAAAGTAAATATGTATTTTAATATTATCAAGTTTTTAGTAGATAGGTATTTATAGTTAGAAGAGTGAAATGTAGAAATGCATACTCTGAAACAATGATTAACTTCAATCTAATCTTCATTTAAATATGTAAAGAAAACAAATATTCTACTATATACATAATTATATCACTAACATCTATCTATAGTATGATTCTAAGCTAATATAATATTCGTTTAACTTCAACCGGAAAATTAGAACAAAATACAAACTAAAACATTATTATATTTGTTGTAAAGAAAAGATCAAGGTAATCATAGTTTTGAAAGCAATAGGTTTCGACAATGAGAAGTTAATACTTAGGTAGGTCTTACTTACTTTTATAAAGGGATCAAAGAGTAAGAAGAATGTTGTCAGATATGGTTTCAGAAATTGATAAAAAAGATACCTTGTGAATGGTTTTTAACAAATAAATAACAAAATTCTAGAGAATTCAACTATTTGGTTCAGGGATATAGTCCTTAATGTAATACACATGGTAGCATTAAGGGTCCGTATAAGGCTAACTAGCGCCACCAATGTTGAAAAAATCATATCTCGCTTCAGAAGAAGTTTCTGACAAAATCCTAAGATGAGCTCATGCGCCATGCTTTTCTAGATTTTTAAGTGTGGGTACCCAACTCAATTTCTAGTCTTAAGCTAAAAAATTTTCGATAACCGCCAAAAACGGCCGTTTTTGGCGGTTATCGAAAATTTTTTAGCTTAAAAGTAAATTTCGAAGAGGGTATCTACACTTAAAAATCTAGAAAAGCATGGCGCATAGGCTCATCTTAGGATTTTTCCAGAAACTTCTTCTAAAGGAAGATATGATTTTTTCAACATTGGTGGCGCTAGTTAGCCTTATACGGACCCTTAAGCTCTATAGCTGTCTATTATACGTACACATACATCCGTTTTATTACTCATACACGTATTCAAAGCTGCACACACAAACACACACAATAAAATACAGATTAAACCTCAATCTTTCTATTAAAAATTCACGTACACTCAGCGGTACATTTTCCGTGAGCCGCACAGATCCTTCTGACTGGTGAGCCTCGAAATTGGAAAAAAAAACTTTGCTTCGTTTAGGTACCATTCATCGCCGTAGCTGGTGCTTAGCAGTCGTCAGTGGGCATCTTAAGGCTGAAAGATAGCAACGTGGCGGGAAATTCAAAATTTTCAGTTTTTTAAATTTTGGATCTAAACTGAGCTATTTTTGTTCAGCGATTTTTCGTTCGCGGCAATAACATAGTATTCTTTTCATTATTCTAAACAACAGAACAACAATAATTCAGCCGATTATGTGTTCTGGTCTACGACAATTTTTTTGGGCAGTGCCACTGCTTCGTAGACCAGAACACATAATCGGCTGAATTATTGTTGTTCTGTTGAACAAAAATAGCTCAGTTTAGCTACAAAATGTAAAAAACTGTGAAAATTTTGAATTTCCCGCCACTTTGCTATCGTCTACCCTTAACTCGCTGCCCGTGCCTAATTCCGACGAGCACACCGGAAAGCTCTGCAAAAGAAGAAGTACCTACGGCGATCCCACTGTCCCCCACCTGGCAGACCTTCAATCAATACCTGGGCTTGTGGTTGTGATGCGGCCTGTGCCAGTCGGGGTGGCGAGGCTCACGATGGTGGTGGTGGTGGTGATGCCGCCGCTTGTCGCGCCCGTGGTTAGCGGGGTACGCCTCGGAGACGACGAGCTCTGAGCCATCCTTGGGGGCTTCTCTGTCATGGCGGCGGTGGCCCTGCCGGCCGCCGGCGGCCTCGTGCAGCTCCTCCCACGCCTGCCGGTAGTAGCGGTTGAGCCCGCTCCGCGACTCCGATGAGGACGAGTCGAGGGAAGCCACAGTGTTGCAGTCCGGCGACACGTGATGGCGATACCGCTTGCCGTCGTGTTGCTTCCTAGAATGAGAGGTTGGGTTCAGAAGACTAGTTTGGAGGTCATGCGTTGGAACCCTGAAGGGCGGGAAGAACTCGATTTTGATGGGGTACCTAAGTACTTGTCGAATGTAGGTGTAGGAGGTTCTTGCAGTTTTCAAGAAGACCCAATGGAATGGCACGTAGGAGTAGGTGGAAGTATCTAGGCCCATGTAATTAACTGGAAATACTTGTTGCATCTTCCTTTAGTAAAATTAGGTATAATATCTTCTGTTCTGTGGGTGCAAAGAAACCAAAAGAGCGTATTTTTTTGTACAGAGTAGCGTAGTGACATTGTGCAGTGATCCCCTTTTTGCAAATCGTGCCTGTGGTTTTGTTATGTACACACGACAGCACGTAGACGCTTACACTTTCATTGAAAAGTCGCCCGTAAAGTAAGTGAATAGAGTGGACGCGTGTGACTATGAGCTGTCTTGTGTACATTACGAGTAGATATACCGAAAGCTTAACCCTTGCTTGTGTGTCATACATAAAACATGGTGTAAAGTTGGCTGAATTTTTGACCATTCGAAGATATTGTAGCGCTTTTGTGTTGAAGGCACGGATAAGTTTCCGTAGTGATTGGTATGAGTCTGTGGCTGGAAAATTCAAAATGGCGAGTGTTTCCAAGATGGCGGCGGGTGAACGCGTGCGTTAACCGTGCTCTGGCTGGATGACACAGTGGCTGTTACAATCTCTTGAGTATCTAGGTAAACTACAGCTACCTACATCAAAAAACCTTCAAAACACTAAAACTACAAACACCTGATAAAGCTTTAATATTAAACACTGATTCACAAAAAAAACACCAAGTACTTACTCATAAGTGCCTACCCAGTTTCCTATCCTAAACGAAAATCAAACCAATACAGACCGCCTAGCGATTCAGCCACCATGCCAGCCAGTCGTAAAACAAACTGGTACCTTAAAATATAAACGCGTTGGCTAGAGGGGATTGGAGAAGTGTCCGGCGCGGTGCGTGTGGCGGTGCGCGCGCGCAAACTCGCGCCGGCCCACCTGCTGGTCGGGGAAGGGCAGGGCCAGGAGCGTGTACCAGCGAGACGGCAGCTCGCGCACCGGCGGGGGCGCCTTCCGGCTGCCGCTGGTGACCCCACACCAAGCCTGTTAGTCCTACGTGGCGTTTCACCTAAGTATTCCGTAACACTCTTTTTTTTTTTTTTAAGGCACTAACTCGTACTAGGAGAATATTAAAAAAATTACATCTACCTACACTAATATTATAAAGGCGAAAAGTTTGTATGTATGTCTGTATGTAGGGGTTAGTCTCCAAAACTACTACCCCAATTTAAAAAAATCTTTCACTAACGGAAAGCTGGGTTATCGCCGAGTGGGGGAGACCGGGTACGGTTGAAACAGGGTACGGTTGAAACAACGCTAATAATTCGTAAACTATGGGCGGTACGGTGAGGGGTGCAAGGGGAGAGAGACGCGGCTAGTCAGTCCAGACATGAATCGCAGTGATTCGTCGCACTTCGCCCGCCATGTACGTGTCTAGGTGGCCTCATTGTATTTTTTCGACCAAAAGTAAGTATTTTGTATTGTTTTCTTTTTCCAATTGTTTCGTTGATGTTAAAATTTGTGTTTTAAGTGTTTTACTACTTTGTTGTTAGACTATTAGGGTTCGGAAACAGTAATTTGTTGTTGTGTAGGTTGTTTTGTTTTGACGGTGTGTTAGTTTTAGTGAAGATTGAGGGGGTTGGGGACGGTTGAAACGATTTTTGTGGGTACGGTTGAAACAATAATAACATATGATTTTTTCGTTAAAGATACCCAGACAGCGTATAAAAAAGACGTATAAAAATCAATAGGCGAGTGCGATGTTAATCACTACAAAATGGCTTATGAAGAATAAAAAAAGGAACTCTGATTATTAATTTTGTTCATTTGAGGACTTTGATAAGGATTTCTACGTTGCTGATTATTATTATCGTCAGCTTTTTTTAGCTAGTTCCTAAAGATAATTTGAGATATAAGAAAATCATCTTAAATTTCCATTCAATTAAGAATGCTGATAATTTTAAAGTAAAAACCAGAGCATTAGAGCTCTTTTCATTAATTTGTGTTAATTTTGATTGTTAATTTTGTTAATGTCACTATTCTGACTATTCTGATTAAGATTTCTAAGTTTTCGTTGATTGTGAATAAAGAAACTGTTTATATATTACTGATTTGTTAATGTTTCAACGGACCCCCATCAATGTTTCAACCGCCCCGGGGGTGGGGACGGTTGAAACAGTAGCCCATCTTTTGAATAAACGCTTCCTACCTAGTTGCTATGGGCATTGAGCCTCTTTTTATAATGTCTAATTGAAGACGAAAGTCTACTCTCTCATTTGAAGCGTTTAGTTTGTAAATATGTTTCTTAATGACAGTGCTACACGTGAAAAACCAAAAATTGTTTCAACCGTACCCAGTCTCCCCTGCTATAGGCTATTTTTTATTGTGATCTATATGGTTTTTTAATAAGAAACCAGACAACATCTTAATATATAAAACAAAGTCGTGTTAGTTACACCATTTAATACTCGAGGACGGGTGGACCGATTGTTATGATTTTTGATTTGTTGTATTTCTTTCCGTCCCGAATAGCAGAATAACCATTAAGGCGCTGGGCATAGTGAATTAGCCCGCGCGCAAAAAAAATGCACAAAAACAATTCCTGTATCAAATACACTAAAAAAATCGAAAATGTTCACATATCAAACCCTAGAACTAGGTGAGAGCTATCTAAAACAGCCAGTTTTGTGTTGATACCCGTAACAGATTGCAAGATATTTTGTTTGAAAAAAAGTGCGCCGCCTATTTTTTTTCATCAAAAATATCTTCAAAACGTTTATGAATGTCAATACGAAACTGGCTGTTTTAGATAGGTCTCACCTAATTCTAGGGTTTGATATGTGAACATTTCCGATTTTTTTAGTGTATTTGATACGGGACTCGATTTTGTGCATTTTTCTTGGCGCGCGGGTGATTCACTATGCACCGCGCCTTAAAAAACGGAAAAACTCACGAGAAAAAAAAGTCTGCGCGGACGAAGTCGCGGGCAAAAGCCAGTAGACTATAAATTAGGTAGGTAGGTACCTAACAATTAAAACCCGTGATCCAACTAAATTCGCCTGCGGTAATGTTGATAACGGGAAAAAAATCTAAGTCTGCGCGGACGAAGTCGCGGGCAAAAGCTAGTATAGGTATTATTGTAAAGTTGAAAATTCGCTCAGGCAGACCAAGACTTGAACCCGACGGCATGGTATATAACCCGTGTCATTAAAGTTTTTACAGTATTTGACAGATTTTATGCCCTTATTACTAATAGTAATAGTTATTCCAATATTTGTTACAACCTGAAAATATCTTGATTTACAAAGTTATTTTAAGTTTACTCGAGCACTACTCATACAAAATAGGAATGTTGACTGCATCAACAATCAACTCCAAACTTCTTCATCAAAACAAATACCTATCACCAAACATCACCCAAACTCTAACACATCAGGTTTCTACTAACAAGTTATTAATAATCTTGAATCAACTTGACGTCACAAACCACAATAACAGAAAAGTGCATCTAGAATATATCTACTTCTGACACCGGTCGAACTTACGAGTAGAAGATTTTGTAATCTAACCCAAAGGCATTTATATTTTAAGGCACACGTCGATTGGGGGCTGAGCTACGCGACGCAAATGTGTTAATAGGAAAGTAAGTATAAGTAGGTATGTATGTTAGGTATCTGATCTGGTAAGTATAATTCTTCACTTTCCTCGCAAACTGTCACTGAGCGGTCACGAATGGTCTACTATGGAGCTATAATAGAGTGCGCGCCCGATAAGTCTGCGCGCAGTGGTGACGTACTTATTATATTGCTAGCTATAGAAAATAATCTCTTAAGACTGACCTGCGCACGAGCACGACGACGGTGGTGAGTATGGCGGAGAGGAAGACGAGCGCGCCGAACGCTCCGAGCGCCACGACGGCGCCGACGGAGAGCCGCGCGCCCGCCGCCGCCACCTCGCGCCGGCTGTCACCGTCCACGGACAGCGGCACGTTCACCCGCGGCGTCTGCTCCGCGCGGATGTTGTTGCCGTTGCCGAGGATCTGCGGGGAGAAAATCCACTCAGGCCTTTGCAATAGAAGATCCACGAGGCCAACCAGTGGGGGTCACCTAACGATCATTTTTCGTTCAAGGAGTTACCCTATGCAAAACTACAGGGTGTACTCTAAGTCGATAGCGGAACTTTAAGTAGGCTGTCTACTGATCAATACAAACAACTTGTGCTAGGTGGCGACAAAAATGGAGCGAAAAAGTTATCAGCTGTTTCATACATTTGGCGCAGTACTGAGTCGACCTTTTGTATGGAACAGCTGTCATTTTTTTCGCTCCATTTTTTTCGCCACCTAGTACAAGTTGTTTGATCATAAGATATACTTAGCCTACTTAAATTTCCGCTATCGACTTAGAGTGCACCCTGTAGAATAGAAACAAGCTAAATTCAATGTCAATCCCAGATGGTAGCTAGATTTAGGACCTGGGACCAACGAGTATCGTTGCCTAGCCTAGCTAGCCAAAAGCAAGTGCAAGCAGTAATCTCGGGCGCCGTGCAAGCCGGTGCCAGCGTAGTTCGCCAGCGCGCGCTGATGTGATGATGTGAGGCACGTGGCTCGTGGGCGCGTTCTGCGCGTCCGTCGGCCACCAAGCACTGACTGGGTTCTTCAGGACCAAGCACTGAAGAAGAGACACCCAGCACTGACCTGGTTCTCCCGCGGATGCGAGGCCACGATGATGTGAGGCACGTGGCTGGTGGGCGCGTCCTGCGCGTCCGTCGGTCGCCGCTCCGGCGCGCGCTCGAACGTGCGTGTCGTGCTGTGCGCCTCCGGCCGCTCCGTGGGACCCTGCATGCAACATTCAAATGATTTATTCATAAGTAGGTACTTACTTATGAAATACGCCACATATTATAACGTCTTCGATCAAGGATAAAACTAGATACAACATAGAACTCTGAAATGTGTCTGGAAAAATAGATGCCCAAATTGCCTTTGGGAGCTTATTTGCTCGTAATCCATGCAATTAAAGTAAAACTGTACACTAATGCAATAAGGTTGACATTCGAGTATTAGACGTATGGTCGAAATGATGTTTCGTATTGTTCTATTGCTGATATCTTTTGTTTCTGTGGGGACAAGTTTTTATTGTGATTTTAAACGTAATGCGGATTCTATGGGATTTAGTTCGGTGTATAACGTCCATAATCTAAGTAGGTCAAACTGACACAGCACCGTAAGTGAGGGTTGCTCCAGAATACTCCAGATGAACAACCACGACCCGCAGTAATGAGGAGCAGTAACGATGCAAGGAGGAGGAGAATTCAAGACTTTGGAGTTGCATTTAGAAATCAGTCAGCAATCAGCATACAATGTCCGGACGTTGTAAGGACACATAAAATTGGTAGGTAGGTACATACTCTGACTAACAAACTAGGTAGCTCTGAATCATGGCCTATGGCAGTCAGTGATTACACCGAGCGAAGCGAGCCTACCACAACTGAATACCGATCATCTCCCAGAAAACATACAACGGGAAGAATTCGTGACGAGCTCTCCGTACACAGACCTTGGTGGGGCGGGGCCGCCTTGGCGGCTCGGGCGGCAGGAAGGGCGTGGGAGAGGAGGGCGGCCGCGGCGAGGAGCGCACGCGCGGCGGCAGCACCAGCCGCGGAGTGGTGGCGGGCGGCGCGGTCGGCGCGGTCGGCGGCGGCGCGGTCGTCGACGTGGTCGTCGTCGTACTCGTGCTGCTGCTGCTGCTGCTCGAGCGCTCTTCCGCTGGAAACGTTAGATATTTGTTAAGTACACACTTATATCACACTTTACATAGATCAGCTGATCGAGCTGCAGGAGCGATTCTACGAGATATTAATTTCAATCTTTCAGCCTTATTTGGTTCGGCCAATATTTCAAACTATTCGATCTTCTCCCATTCCTTTTAAGTGACCCAGAAAACAGCAAAATTTTGCCGCCGATGTTGTTTTCGGTAACGTTAACGTTAGGACTGTCCCAGCTTCCACCGGTTAGGCACGCCACCCGCCGCGGCCCGCTCAGTCTGAACCCGCGTAGACAAGCGAACTGGACCGAGCCAACACACTAGTTATTTATGTAGAGCCGAACACACTACAGGGTGCAATCTAAGTCGATAGCGAAACTTTAAGTAGGCTGTCTACTGATCCATACAAACAACTTGTACTAGGTGGCGAAGAAAATGGAGCGAAAAAAATATCAGCTGTTCCATACAAAAGGTCGACTCAGTACAGCGCCAAATGTATGAAGCAGCTGATATTTTTTTCGCTCTATTTTTTTCGCCACCTAGTAAAAGTTGTTTGTTTTGTTCAGTAGACAGCCTACTTAAAGTTTCGCTATTGACTCAGAGTGCACCCTGTAGTTATTGATCTAGAGACTTACGAAAGCAAGTAGGCGCCGGCTTGTCCCAGTGTCCGCTTGCCAGGCACGCCGCCCGCCGCGGCCCGCTCAGTCTGAACTCGCGTAGACAAGCGAACTGGACCGAGCCAACACACTAGTTATTTATGTAGAGCCGAACACACTAGTTATTGATCTAGAGAGTAGAGACTCACGTAAGCACTTAGGCGCCGGCTTGTCCCAGTGTCCGCTTGCCAGGCACGCCGCCCGCCGCGGCCCGCTCAGTCTAAACCCGCGTAGACAAGCGAACTCGGCGACCGAGCCGAACACGCTCGCGTTGTGGCTCAGCGTCACCCGCCCGTTGGCGAGCTGCGCCGGTTCCTCGCACTGGATTACTGCAGGCGAGAATACAAAAGTAACTATAAGTAAAAATTATGGTATTACTGTGGTATGGAGAGCTGAGCTAGTTCATAAGGTATCTTATCACATTAGCATAGCTGAAGCAATAACGATGAAAATTGCCCGAGATTTTCCTACCTACTTACCTACCTATCTACTGCGAATCTGAGGGCGGAAGGATTGTAAAAGATTCAACAAAACCTATTTCATTTCGACCCAGGAACCGAGTTTAAGTTCACTGACAGATTCACCAACTTCCCAGTGGAGGTCAGCAGTCGGTACAAAGTACAAACAATGTGTCACGCACGAAAGAAAAGAAGAGACGACCGCGCCTCCCGCACCTCTTTCCGCCGCCCCGATGACGCCCGGCCCTCCCCGTCCTATAAATCGTGTCAAACCACGTGCTTTCTAAAGTCTCTTTTTTTATCTGTTATTTTATAGAAGGTTATTTTATATCAAGTCTCTTCTTTCGTGGCACGTATTGTACGAGAGGAACGGCCGGCCGACCTCTGGTTCCGAGCGGATTTCGCGTGCGACCAGATAAGTACGCGAGAAAGTCGACCCTCGAGAATCGCCACAACAACATGTGCGCAATACGATAGCCTCATTGTGTTCCTCTCTCAGACACGCTACGACAGCCTTTCGCAACCTTTCTATAGGGTGGACGTCTAGCGCCATGGAATCATGATTCTCGGACCCCTTATTTCTTACCCGCTACTGAATTTTACTTAGGCCAGCCCCTGTATTCTCTAAAATAAGCACCGTAAACATTCCCATTATTAAATGTAAAAAAAAATGTTAAATTTCATAATGGCATTTTTTTTAAAGAATAGATGCGCTGTTCATAATACGCCGCTTTTCACGGTCCTGTGCCAGACGCAACCACTGTTTTCCGTCTACTTGGGCTATGTCGGACCACCAGCCGGCTTGAGGTCTGCCAACCGATCTCTTCCCCTCTCGGGGTTGTAGCCACATCGTCCACCGTTTTGCGAATTTAGTTTTTTTCCGCGGACCCTCTGAGATAGGACAAATTATGTATCTGTTCTTCAGATGTTGCTCTACCGGGGTTGTACCCATTGCAGCTGAAGTGTGGAGGGAAGTGTGTGAAGTGAATTTTGCAACTACGATGCTGATGAAGTTCTGGCGCCTAATTTTGTAGAGTTATGTTAGGAGTGACGTGCTTATAGTAACCTTGATGATCTCTACAAAAAGTATTGAGAAATTAAATATTTTTGATGTCTTTAACGGTTCGCAACATGCTAGGATAATATCTCAAGACCGCTGCGGAAGTCCGCGGTCCCCAGGTTGGGAACATCTGCGCAGTGAAGAAATGCTACTAATTACCCCACCGGGGTTTGCCGCGATGGTTATCGCTATAATTGAGGGCTTTGCGTCGCGATCAGTGTCTCTGCGGCTTATTACAGGCTTTTTGATTCCGCGGACCTAAGCCTAACTACATATTGGTAGCGGCGCCGTTTTGTTCGTTAACAAGGGGCGGAGCCTACTAAACACTAGTCTGAGTCTGAGGGAGCCAGGTACTTCTCCAGTCTACCGTGAAAACAGTTAGTAAAGCACACTTTGCTGATGCGATGCAGGATTTGTACCGAGCGAGGGGCCATCGTTGATACTCGTACTTCCCATAGCGTGTTACAAAAAGGTCCTGTCACACTGAAGGGCTTTGCGGGGGTGGGTTAGTTGCAGTTCGAATTTTGGTATGAAACAGCTGTTTTTTTTTGTTGAGATTTCGCAGTTGGCCCCATGTTCCGGCTTGTATTGGCGAGTTAATCCACCCCCCTTCAGTAAGACAGGGGCTAATCCTCGGGAATCTCGCATTTGACACATCTCGAAGGAAAAATCGACATAAGGCACGAGATTTCTGCGAGATGTTTTCCTTTTTCGCTCGACATGACTCGAGTGGTCGGTAGCAGTCGAGATCTTAATGACATGAGATTTTCCTTCGAGATGTGTCGTATCATCGGATGCGAGATTTCCGAGAATTAGCCCCCGGGTCTATTACGAGTATGTAAAAAAACCACTCAACCTTTGAGCGTCAAAACACTCGAAAATAGCCCTTATTGAAATGAACATTCTTTGTTTTGACATTTGAAAACCGTTATTTTTACGGTGGATATTTTAGAGAATACAGGCTGGACCTTTCTGTGCCACCCTGTATAGACTCACTCTCGCATCGCGGCGGCGGTCCGTTCCACCGCTCGTCGATGTCGCACAGCAGCCGTGCGCGACCCGCCATCTCGTAACCGGCCGCGCATGCGTACTGCACGTGCGACAGGTAGGACACCGACCCGTTCACCAGCTGGTACGAGCCATGCGCTATCTCAGCCGGGTAGCCGCAGTCGATGCCTGCGGAGATTAAGGTTAGAGGTCAATAGGATCTCGCCAACGCGGGTAGCCCCTGCTCCATACAAAAAATACAAAAAGGGAGACCTAGTTTCCTCCCTGGATAATGATTTTAGAAAAAAAATATTTCTGCTTTTCATTTTATACAGTACTTTTGCCATGTCCCTATGTTTTCCTTTTTTTATTGTTTTAATTATTTAAATAAATTGTATTAAAATAAATAAAATATTATAAAAAGGAAAACATAGGGACATGGCAGAGGTACAGTAGGCCACAGTC
The DNA here is from genome assembly GCA_949319315.1 of Zelleria hepariella. Taxonomy (NCBI): domain Eukaryota; kingdom Metazoa; phylum Arthropoda; class Insecta; order Lepidoptera; family Yponomeutidae; genus Zelleria; species Zelleria hepariella. The sequence goes on from OX439379.1 coordinate 27,713,804, forward strand.
TCAGATACCCCTTTTTGTTCGATTGGCGCCCTTATGCCGCGCGCGATACGAGCTGCCATGGGGTATCTGAGATTGTGGCCGACCGTACATATAACTTATACATATTTTTTCTAAAATCATTATCCAGGGAGGAAACAGGTCTCCCTTTTTGTATGGGGCAGCGGCTACCCGCGTTTCCTCTTAAGTATCCTGAAATTTTCCCTTTAGCATTTTCCATCTAGTTATGCAGGGTGTCCCGTAATTCAACGTCAAGCGGAAACTGGGCGAAAGGGCAGGTCATACATAACGGTAGTAAAAAAAAAAAAATCCTGGTCGCTTCGTTCAGAAATTATAAGAGTTTCTTTGTTTTTTTTTTAAATGTCACATAATACCACATATTGATATACTGTGGTTGCATATTTTCTAATTTTTCCATGTTGTTTTTCTAACCGTGCTATCAAATCGTTATCACAATCAAAAATAGCCTATAGCACTCAGCGGTAAAATAGCTTCCCATTAGCGAAAGAAATTTTAAAATCGGATGAATAGTTTTGGAGATTACCTCCTACATACATACATACTTACCAACTTTTCCTCTTTGTAAGTGTAGAAGTGTAGATGTAGATAGGCGGGAAGATGGCCGGTGGACAAGGGCAACAACAACAGAGTGGCGTCCAAGAACTGGACGACGGTCGGTGGGCAGACCAGCAGCCCGATGGTCGGACGACATCGTTGTGTCGGCGGAGGGTGCATGGATGCGGATGGCGAGGGACCGTGAAAGGTGGCGTGAGGGGGAAAAGCCCTATACCCAGCAGTGGGCAGAGGTGGGCTGATGATGAAGTGTAGATTAGTGTAGATGAAATACTCACGCTTGCAGACCGGCGGGAACTCGTCGTAGAAGCCGGTGTCGAGGCAGGTCCGGACGGTCGGCCCGACCAGCAGGTGGCCCTGGTCGCACGCGTACTGGACACTGGTGCCCACCTCGAAGCTCTCCGTCGTCATGGTGGAGTTGGGCGGCTGTTCCGGCCGGCCGCACGCCTTCGGCTCTGTTGACCAACGGGAGATCGTTCAGGCGCCGCGCCACTTCTCAACCAACTATCTCGAATGTACCTACAGTGCGTTTCACGAAAGAATCCCCTTGGGTTGAACAAAAATAGTCCCTATTACATTGTAATAAGCGTTTTGTGAAGGGAACTCTTTCGTGAAACGCATTATAGCTCTGGCTAGAGGTTTTTACAGGAGGTCCAGACTTATATTTATGAGTTTAACGACCCCCTTAACCTTTCGAAATCCGCGCCGTGGCAGACCGTTTGTGTCCGCGACCTTGAATGGCCCATTTTTAAAGCACTTCATAGATGTCGCTTATAGGCGTGGCCATAGATGACCGGGACGCGACTGTCAAATTTCGCTTAGCACAGATTAATTTTGACAGTCACGTCCGTCTCCGTCCCGGTTCTTCTATGGCCACACCTGATAGCGCCATCTATGATGTGCTTTGAATTCAGCTTTTAATGTCAGTTGAAAAAGAACCACTCCCGGACCTTTCTGTAACAGCCTATATACTTACGCTTATAATATTATAGGTATTATGCTTATTAATATAATGGTTATAATGGATGCAGGTTATGAACTTTCAGACTTTCAGCAAAGAGCATATAATACAACTTTCAGGAATTCAATGAGCGGGGCATTTGTTTCTATAAATAGATTCGTGGGGAACCCTGTGAAAGTACCGGAAACTGCCCGCTTTATGTACCGTTCTGCTACAAAAACTACACACAACAAAAACAATTCAGCAAACAAAATTGCTTTAAAAAACCATCGCTTTATCAATCGCATTGCAGGATTTGCAGCAATTCGCATTAGCAGTCGCAAAAATAGAGACACGGCGAGATTAATGTACTAAAAAATAATCCATAAAAAGGGAGGGATCCAAAAGAACCACGAGGTCGATGCGGAGGCGGCAGAGTGGGTTGATGGTCTTCCCTTGCTTGACACTTACGTTCGCTGCATGCCATACGCAAAATAAAACAAATTATCCATAAAAATATAATCCATTCGAAAATTGACTTACGGTGCTGGCAGATGTAGTTGAGCTTCGCTTGGCAGTCAGTGTCGGCCCAGAGCCAGCCCTTGCTCCCGTCGAAGCGTGCGCAGCCCTCGCCGCCGCCGGGTGCGTTCCAGAAGGAGACTGTGACGTCACTTCCGCTCACCCACTTCCAGTTGGCCGGGTCCTGAGGGTCTCGCACCGCGCCCATCCAGTACTGACTGCTGCTGTCGCTTCTGCAAACGAGAGATCATCGAGCTAGGAACTTTGTTAGGCTGGCGATTGTCAAAGGGTGAGCGTGGTGTGATGACAACATTTGGCGCATCAATCTTCATGTTGTTTTATTGAAGAGATCCTGTGCTAAACAATGTAGCTAATGTAATCTGAAGTTCACTTCAGGAGTGTTTGGCTGTTTAAAAGTTATCATACAAAAACCTAAGAATGGTTAAACTTAAAAATTGTGTGACGAAGTAATTTCGCTTTGCAAGCAACAATGAGATCGCAATCGGCTAGCACATCACCCTTTACATTGTGAACAGAGACAGCAGCGATATGTGTGTGACAAAGGTACCTAAGTACTTCAAATATTTCCATCATCAGAATTTGATACGAAGTTACGACGCATCATCTACAATCCAGGGTTTCGCAAAGCAGCCACTCGCTGACTAGGCACGCACGCCACTCAGACTATAATGCATTATTAGATGCAGTTACGATGGGTGTTCGAATTGCCAACTGGATGGCTTGCATCCTAAAGGGGTAAGTATAGGCATAGACAGAATTTGGCTTAGGTTTTCTGTGGTCGAGAATTATAACTAGAAAAATTAACATCAAGCGCCAAGCTGCTACAGCAATGACTTTGAAAAAGTTACTTATTGTGATACGCGGAATCCTCGGTCATCGCATCGATCCAGCGAGCTGGGCCTCAAGCCTGTAACGCAGTTGTGTTTCGATAGGTCACAGATAGGTTTACAGTTGTAGAGACAGAGCCGCGTTTTACTCGTTTGTCTCATACACCGCTGAACATATCGAGACCACATCGGGACCCAACTGCGTTACAGACTTGAGGCCCTATCCCTATGCGCTTATTCTGTAAAAAGAAACCGCACTGTTGCTAGTCCTCAAAAACCGGTTTATTTGCGGGAAAATAGGTCATAAAAGTTTTTTTTTAATATTTGCTAAACCGGTTTTGAATCTTCACTCGCGTAAATTTTCTACCTTTACAGCTGGAGTGAATTGAACTAATCTCGAGGTTGCCTGTAAATCGAGCACAGAACACAGCCCATTACGCAGCGCAATCTGCGAATACCGTTCAGGAGACATCTGCTCGATCGCCGTCTAACGGCAACGCATACGTGGGGTAAAAATTAAGCCAAATAGACATGAGTTATATTGCTCTAGCTACCTCGGTCATAGCGGGAGTTGATAGGTATGGCACAAAATCACCGATATAAGATCGGTGCAAGAAATACACAGCGTGCTTAGTCTGTAAAAAAATCGTACAGTTGCTAGTCCTCAAAACCAGTTCATATACGGGAACGAAATAAAAAATATCGACATAATAATTCGTATAATTTGTCGAAAAAAAACATTTTTTTTTCCCCGCCAATACAGTACCGGTTTAAAGGACTAGTAGCTGTGCGGTTCTACAGAATAAGCACGCAGCTCCAGTACCTAAGCACCTAGTAAGAAAGCACACAGCTAGAAATCCACTGGGAGGATCCACCAGTTATCAACTTTACTGTCAAAAGATGATACCTACCAATAACAGCCAAGCAACGGGAGTGGAGTTTTAGCGAATAGGAACCCAGAAATAAAATGGGGCCACTTTGATAGTTGGTACACGTGCTAGAAACACCGCAGCTGTGATGTGAGCTGCAAAAGCGGTTCCACGCAGATTCAGCCAAGTGATCAAGTCTCAATGTAAGTACTCGAAGTGTTAAATATTTGTACCGCGCGACTCGTGACTAATTTATTCTCAGCCGCCCTAAACATTGAGTGGGTCTGTCCTTCTGTCGATCTCTTCTGAGTAGGTGGATCGGCGCACGGATGGGTGCCCAAGTGGCGGAGTACCCGCGCCAGTTGACGGATCGATGGAGACGAACGCTGATCCATCGGGCGACTGGGGTAGCCGAGCAGAAGATGGGAAAAGTAGGTGATCGGAAAATGTTCCGTTCGCTGGTACGCACGTATAAGCATACTGGGGCCTTAGCCTGTAACACAATGGCGTATCAATGGCGTCCTAGATAGAAGGACAAACCGGGATTTTTTCGTTGTTCTCCTACAACCAGCGAACTAATCCTCTAGGATTAGACTCATAATATTCTTTGCTGTACTCTTCGATCAAGGATAAAACTAGATACAACATAGAACTCTGAAATGTGTCTGGAAAAATAGATATCCAAACTGCCTTTGGGAGCTTATTTGCTCGTAGTCTATGCAATTAAAGTAAAACTGTACACTAATGCAATAAGGTTGACATTCGAATATTAGACGTATGGTCGAAATGATGTTTCGTATTGTTCTATTGCTGATATCATTTGTTTCTGTGGGGACGAGTTTTTATTGTGATTTTATACGTAATGCGGATTCTATGGGAGTTAGTTCGGTGGCTGTACTACAATAACATTAAAAGGACCGACACTGGACCGACAGCATCTATAAATCGTAATTAAAATCGTCAACCGGAAGCCCATTTTGGCACCATTGTGTTACAGGCTAAGGGCCCTGTTGTTGCGACCAATACTTACACCGCAAATTGATATGTTTTCACTGTTTTGGCTTTGTAAAAACCTGCGCGCTCAGTCGCCACGGGTTGATCGGATTTCGGTGATTTTTGCAAGGCTGTATCTCACATGGCACAAAGGAGTTGTGGTGTTTATGTTTTTGAGCCTATGCTCGAACGTTGTAATTCACAAAAGTTTCAAACACACAAAAAAATATAAGTTTCAAAGATTCAAAACCTAATTACCTTTGCTCCTGCTGAGCGGTCATTGAACATAATATCTAGTTATGTACCATAGCGATATCTTGCACTACCAAAAATTGATAACTCTACAAACCAAACGTAATTAAACCCCGCTTAATGGGCGCTTGGAACTAAGGTGCTAATTTCATATTTTGTAACCGTTGGTGATGTTCTCTATCGGGCTTCTGCCTATTTTTTTTTAATTTTCTATTATTCTTAAATGTTAGGTTTGTGTGGGAAATCTTCGAGCTTGTGACCGCGTTGGATGATAATAGTATCTTATACTTAGGTAATAGATCTTGTTTTTATTTCAGATGAATACCTCCAAATGGCTTTGCAATCAGGTCATCTCAAAGATTGGTCATAGCTAATTATTAGTTCCCAATAGCCAAGTCCGTTAGACGCAGCGCAGACGTGAAGTAATCGACACGCTTTCACACGCGACTCGCTCTACCATGGCAATGGGTTATATTTTATAGAAGTGGTCTTTGCATTTGTGCGTGTAGGAGGAGAGCGCGGGGAACCTATTTTTCTTTGAAGGTAGGTACTTAACTTAGATTTTGAAAGAATCGCTAGGCTTTCATGAGTGAGGAAACATGAGTAAATGATACGTAAATTAGACAATCGCAAGCAAATCTATCAATACGCGAGCAGTACCTATGTTAAAATGATAGACTAAGGCTGCAGACTTTAGGTTAGCCAGTGAAAAGTCTCGTGAGTGTGTGCGTGTTATGGCTCTAAGCAAAATCGAAACAACCAACTCACCTATGCCTCCTCCAGAGCTCCCAGGAGATGAAGCCTTGCAGCGCGGGGTTGCTCTCGTCCACCAGCGTGCCGCCGCGCGACCGGCAGAATGCCAGCGCGTCGCGGAAGTCCGCCGGCTGCCGGTCGTAGAAGATGTAGCATTTTCCGTTGTAGGTCGCCGTGCTTCCGGGCGGTTGATCACGGAACTGCGGGCACCGCTCGATAGGTAACGCCTGGTCGGTGTACACAAAGGCCTCGCAGATCGACAGCTGGCTGGGCGTTGACGCTTCCAGGTGTACGCTGACAAAGGCGCCGGGCATGGGAGGGTTGCAGGGAAGGAACAGAGGCTGGCCCTCCTCCAGGAAGCCCGTGAACCGGTTGCAAATGGGGTTGGTGCCCAGGTCGGGCCGGTTGTTGCCCACGCGCACCACCACCACGGCCGGCTTGTTCGTACCTGTGGAGAGAACATTGGATTGAGTTTTAAGTTTTTTAAATATTTTTTATTAAAAATTCCTTGCCGAGGGGAGCTCTAAGATTGGTTTGTCCTATTCTAGGTATTAGTCCGTTTAGTTTGTCAGAATGAAAGGGAGGGAGTTCAGCAGGCAATGTAGAGTTGAAAACTTAGTAGGTATTAACCGGTAAAGGTATTATAATGACCTACAACCGGGCTTATTGTAATTAAACGTAAACTAAGTGTACAAATCGTTTTACTAGTTTTACTTTCTCACCGCCTATAGTAAGCGAACAAATTCGATTCAGTTTTATAGTCTAGCTCGTGAAAAGCTTTCTCTTTGATTGCACCCCTAGATAGGTTAGGTACCTCAGTAGTAGTAGTGTAAATACTACTGAAATTTGTTTAGCGTCTGGTAGATACAGAATTACAGATATTAGGTAAATCGTAATACGGAGCTACGTATTTTCATCTAAAAGTTCTACCTAGACAATCGACAAATCAAAGACCCCGTGGTGGTGCCTCTGCCTTCTCTATCTTTCTGTTACGCCTTAAACCGACAGAAAAGATAACCGAAGATAACCGTTCAACGACCCCCAAACAAATTCACTTACGCAAGCGCAGGTAATGCAACATCTCATAGAGAACACAGAGTGCCACACAAAGGAACCTATTATACCCAACAAAGCCGTCTGAGAGACATAACAAATGCGGATCTTTTAATTTAATAAAGCCGCGACTTCAAAAACTTTCTTGGTGCCTTTGTGTACCGCGATGACAAGATGGCACTTTCACTGCCATTTGTGCTCGCTGGGGCATGTCCACAAATGAAGGATAATTTAGCGTAATAAACGACGGTAATAATTTGCATTACCGCAGGGCTGGCGGTGTTTCGATTAAGCTGTGACTGAGGCGACTCTCTCTTCGATGGGGCCTGGTACCTATTACTTTACCTACCTTGGTATAAACTATAATGTTTGACGAGGTTTAGAAACTTCATCCGTTTGCTGTCGTCTGGGAGGGGTCGCGGAGTTTGATGGCTTCATTTATGTGGAAACGAAGAGGTCTTTGGCCTCGTAAACAATAATACGTACTCAATACCAAGTGCTTTGGTACGTTCGGCCACAGTCACAGATACCCCATGGTAGCTCTTACCGCGCGCGGCATAAGGGCGGCAATCGAACATAAAGGGGTATCCTAGCGTGTGGCCGACTGTACATAGTTAGGCACTTAGTTTACGTGCCAAAAATTTAGAATTTATCACATCATGTTGCTACTTAGGTACCTAAGTATTCAGATGGGTTTGTGTAATACGTACTAGCTGTTTCCCGCAACTTCATTCGGTTGTCCGCAGCGAACAAACAATAATAAAAACTTCATTCAGCAGATCCAAAAGTACTCTACTCTGCGTGCTTAATTTAAGAGAACACATACAAACAATATCAACAATATCTACATTTTTATGGTCCTCCTTACATGACTGAAGTATCTCACTCAAAAGCCTATCTGCAGATGCTTTGCTGCACCGAAAGGGCTTGGTTTGAGATTGAAGAGACCATTTATAAACGATTGATTCAGTATTCGTCGGATTCCTTACTCGTCGTCTCTACCAGCCGTAGTATGCATGTATAACCCGTGCCAATAAAGAAACGATATATAAATGGCGGATACTCTCGCGCCCTCTCGCTTTAATCATATCTCCGTCTATACTCACACGTAACGTTAGCAAAGTCATTTTAGGCAGTCCTGATTAGTCACCTACGCTTGGCTAATAAAACACGCCAAAATACGTTCGCCTCTTATTGTTTTTTTTTACGTTTGTCGAGTTATTTCAATATTGTAGTTTACGTTAAGTGTTGTTATTTGTTGAGGATTGTATTATTTACTACATTTTAATATTTTTGATCTTATTTTCATAAAGATTGTTGTTTAATCACAAACCCAACGTAGAACAATTACCTAAACAATAAAGAAAGCATCTTAAAACAATATTTCCTAACCAAAAATTTAAGAAAGTTTTAGGTATGAACCGAAATCGTATTTTCGTAACCTCTTTTTCAGACCTTACCATAGGTACCCGCCGCCATTTTCATATCGTTTCTCTATTGGCACGGCTTATAAGCGGGCTTTGGGTGGTCGGGCTGGGGCCTTAGCCTGTAACACAATGGCGTATCAATGGCGTCCCAGGTAGAAGGACAAAACCGAGATTTTTTTCGTTGTTCTCCTACAACCAGTGAAATAATCCTCTTGAATTAGACTCATAATATTCTTTGCTGTACTAAAAAAAAACATTAAAAGGACCGACACTGGACCGACAGCATTAAGAAATCGTTATTAAAACCGTCAACCGGGAGCCCATTTTGGCACGATTGCGTTACAGGCTAAGGGCCCTGCTTTAATCAGTGGGTAGGTGCCTAATCGTAGGCGATAGGTGTGTATTTAAAACGGCTGTTAATCGTCGTTCGCTAATCCTACTTACACAGTTTCCAGCTGACTACAGCGATACAAGCCAAACCAGTCGGCATACGAGGTTAGAGTGCAAGTTTTTTTAGTCGCATAACACCTACAGCACAGCATGACATAAATTCTTATCGCATACATTAGCCGCAACAGCTACACACGAGTGATCGGCAATTAGATATTAATAGCAAAAAAAAGCGGCCAAGTGCGAGTCGGACTCGAACAAAAAGAGTTCGATGTGAAATTTTAATTGAAAACTGACTCGCGCTTGGGTTTTTTTTTTCATTTTGTTGTTGTACTAATGTACGTACACAAGACAGCAAGACGACCCTTACACGCTAGCACTCTACTCGGTTACATTACGGGCGACTTTTCAACAAAAGTGTACAGTGTGACGTGCTGTCGTGTGTACTATAGAATAAGTCCACAATCACACAATCACACAAATCCACAATCACAGAATAGAGCAAAAACAGAAATAAAACACGTTTGTAATAACTATTTGATAACGACAGTCTTTCATAAGTAGCAAGTATAGACGGACAGACGGACAGCGTAGGCAGAGTACATAATAGGGACCAGGGCCTTTAGCCTGTAACGCAATGGTGCCAAAATGGGCTGTCAGTTGACGGCTTCAATTACGATTTACTAACGCTGTCTGTCCTTTTAATGTTTTTGTAATACAGCAAAGCATATTTTGATTCTAATTCTAGAGGATAAGTTCTCTGGTTATAGGAGAAAAACGAGGAAACCACGGTTTTGTCCTTCTGCCGACCCGCCATTGCGTTACAGGCTAAGGCCCCAGTTCGGCATCATTCGGGTACGGAACCCTAAGACACTTGGTCCGATGGCCGACACTCGGTGTTACGCCACCGCGTCACGCTGGAGTGGGCTGACTGAAGCCGATGCCTTCGCAGGCTCGGACCCAGATAATAAGTATCTACCAGCAATTTGTCCAACTAATCCTCGAATTCCTCTTGAATCAACTGCGCAAGATCATCCCAAGTAGATACAACAAACAACCGATGGATGCGGATGGCGAGGGATCGTGAGAAGTGGCGCGAGGGGGAAAAGGCCCATACCCAACAGTGGGCAGATTTGGGCTTATTTAGGGCGTGCAGAACCGGTTCCGGTTCCAGATTTTTGATACCCGGTTCTGGGAGCAGTCAGAACCGGGTAACCCGGTTCTACCCGGTTCCGACCGATAAAACTGTAAGTTTCATAATAATCAAATAATTCACTGAAAAACTGATAGGATAGGCTGGATATGACATTATTAACAGGTATGAAATAAAAACTGGCATTGTTATCATGAAATAACAGGAATAATAAAGGAACTCCAAAAATATAATTATCTTATACAAAATCAGACTACACAGTCAGGATCAACAACTAACCACGTCTAAGCTCCTGTCACTTAGCGAACTGCGTAAACGATTACAAATTTAGCCTGCTGAGGAGAATATCCTTTCAGGCACCACACTTTGTTAGCGGCATAGCTCTTAAATAGTTATGCTCATAGGAATGGGAACTCAAGAAAGGTGGGAAGTACCTTAGGTTTAATGACGTGCAGAAACGCCACATGAAAAGCCGTGCAATCGACCATTTGACATGGGCAGAGCAGGCTGAAGACCGAGCCGTGTGGCGGCATACAGTCAAATCAAACAAAAGTAAAAGTAAGTGAAACCGTTAAATCCATATACAAATCAAACATCTCCGAGTTCGCGGCCAAACGAAGAGCTGCTCTTGATGCCAGACGTGATGAACTCAGATGTAGACCGCCAGCGGCCATACTGTATGCAGTATAACTACTCCAATGGAATTTTAACGTGTAGGTGCAACCGCAAGGAGGGATCGGGATGTTGAAAGGCGTATCAAAAAAGCTAGACGAGCCTTTGCCCAGCTAAAGGACATCTGGAAAAATCCTAGCATTCTTAGAACCAAGAAGATCCGCTTATTCAATTCCAACGTGAAAACGGCCCTACTGAACGGCTGCGAAACCCGGAAGGTCGGAAAAGCTGTGTCACACAAGATCCAGGTCTTCGTCAACTACTGTCTAAGAAGCATCTTACGAAGACACTGGCCCAACAACTGGCACCATCTCAAATGCCGAGCTGTGGCAGATCACCAAACAAAAACCCGTAGCCCAAGACATCAGGAAACGCAAATGGAGTTGGCTGGGATATACCCTGCGTAGACCCGATCACCACATCCCGAAGGTGCCTCTCGACTGGAAACCCGCCGGAAGCTCACGACGACACGGAAGACCGTCCCAGTGGAAAAGATAAGTTCTCTCTGAGACGAAAGAGAAGGGATCAACTTGGCCAGATCTACCCTCCCTAGCCATGAAAAGAGACAAATGGAAAGCCCTTGTGTCAGCCCCAGACTCCACGGAGGAGTAAAAGGATAAAAGAAGAAGGTGAAACCGCCCTTTTACAGCCAACATAGGCTACATAAGTCACATGACGGCAAATGACCGACGCCTTCCCCAGCCGCAACAGTCACCATGACCGAATCCGGTCGGATGGAATCATCATCAAATAGTAATACCTACCTACATAATGCTATCGAAAGGATGCTACAACAACTTCCACCATTTTCAAACATCGCTATTTCTATACTGATTGATATCTACGTCTACGTGGTCTCGAACTTGAGGCTGTCCAGGTTAGGACAAGAATAACATCGTTTTTGCCGACATTTCCCACCTCATCTGTGCTGATAACTTCATAATTTTCGTTCCTTGACAAGTGCTGTACGAGGTTGACAATATCCCTGCACTTATCATCGGAATTGGGCCGAGGAAATACAGCTATTACTGCGGAATTAAGTAACTTTTTAGATTTTTATAAAGAACCGGGGGAACCGGGTATACTTTTTCGGAACCGGTTCTGCAGATACCTCGTCAGAACCGGGTATACCCGGGTATTTCGGAACCGGGTGGAACCGGGTGCATGCCCTACTTATGGTGATGATGAATGATGTATCTCTGAACAGTAGGTACTTGTAGGTCCATGTTTAAACACCAGATCACGAATTTAATCACTTCTTTATTATAATATTACAACTTGTACAGCTCTCTTGGCCATGTCCCGGATTTAACAGTTATTAATCTATCTTGTCTATTATCGTCTATTATCTAGTGTTGTCTATTATCTAGGGCTGGGCACTCTACAGTACTCCCCACAGCAAGCAAGTCGCACCAGCTGCACCATGCAGGGCTCCAGCAGGTTGACGTACCACCACGCGCTTGGGCTTGGTTAGCGTGCACGCGTCCGCGCTGAAGACTGCTGCCCACGTCTGCCGCGTGAGCCAAGACAGGCAAAGGCCACTGACTGGGTCCCACATGACGGACAACGACGGCGTGGCAAGCTCTTGCCTGCTCTTGCCGGCTCTTGCCCGGATGCCCAGAGGTGGCCCAAGATAGAGACGTGTGGAAGACAAGAGAGGAGGCCTTTGCCCAGCAGTGGGACATTAATATCCAAGCTAAAACTAAAAATACAGTATTGACATTAAAGGTACTCACCACAGCAAGGTTTTCCGAAGTCGAGGCGCACCAGCTGCACCATGTAAGGCTCCAGCAGGTTCACGTACCACCAGGGCACGCGCTCGGGCTTGGTCAGCGTGCAAGTCTCCGCGCTGAAGACAGCCGACGTGCTGCCATCAAGCGCGCGCTGCGGCACACCGCCGCCTTCCGTCGACGCTTGCATCGGCGCTTTGCCGGCTGCCACGTTCAACACTGGGGAGGAAGGCACCTGGTTACATAGGCGGCGACTCCTAAAGGGGGTTCCGTATATAGGTCGCCAGGGTTTTATTTCTTAAATAATATCATAGAGTACCTGCAAATATAATTTTGAAGTAGCGAAACATTTGTGATGAGAAGAACTTCAATGTAAGAAGCAAATTACATTTACATTTGGCATTTGGAGGAACCCCGGAGTTAGCGTGCCGGAGCAAAGTGTTTTTGTACTCTAATATGGGGACAAATCAGAAATCTCCAAAAAATACAGAAGTTCCTTCCTTGTTCCTTGTTATCTACTATTACACTGTGCATCAAGATGTTGGAAATAGGATTTAAATAATGAAAGTTATATTAAAGAAAGATCCTGTACTTCACTTGGTAGGTATCTACTTACAAGTATTACCTATCTGCCTAAGATTAATCAGTAGCATAATGGATTGTATAAAAACGGTTGTGAAGCTTCGCAGAAGTTGTGGATATGTCCGATCATAATAACTATCAATCAAACAACTATAGCACTTCCTTCCTTATTTATTTCTCTACTACGTATACTTAAGTAGTACCCATTCACAGCGTAAGTTAACTTTGTACGGAACTCTTTTGCTACTTCTAGGTAGTAGGTACATTATGTATAATTTTAAACGGCTACAATTTATTCATAGGTAGGTAGGTACTTATTTACGGTACCTATTGTGTAACATGGTAATATCCATTTATTGTACCCATTCTCAACTAAGCTGTATGTACCGTACATTCCGTATGATATTATAAGCAATAGTTCTGTCAACAACCAACACTTAAACTTCTCACTAATGCTAGGTCCTATCTGTGTCACTGAATACACGCCTAGGGTTGACACGTTAGGAAGAAAATGGGGTGTTCTCTTCATGAGAAAGGAATTCGTGAGATTCTGTAACGTATAATAAAAAAAAAATATGGCTTGTAAAATTTTGAACAGATTGATAAGATGTTAATTGAACGATCGAACGAAGCGAGCGAAGTTCTTCGAGTCTACTTGAACCATCCTCGTTTGTATGTTTGTATGTAGGTATGAATGAATGTTCGTTCGACGATAATTTGAGTAAATTAGGTCGAAATGTCATGTGGTAGACGGGTAAATGATATTTAATGATTTTTAAACGGTTTTATTTAGCTCACCCCGTTTGTTTTATTTTATATTTATTTAAGTTCGAACATCAGCCAAATCGTTGCCGTTGCAGGTGTTGCCGAAATATAGGTTTGTAAAGTTTATATGCAATGCGCGTGCGCCTGCGCGAATGTTGCTAACAAAAAGTTACACATCACGAGTTCACAGTTCGGGGCGAACTACTAGTTACTTCGTGCTGAGATGGTGTCAGTTTGAGAAGAGAATACATGTGTGCATCCACTTGGGCTCTATTAGGTCTCTCTACCTAGCCCAGATATGCCCGACTGCCTTTGATTGTTGACATTGAAGTGTTCTCTCATAATAACATGGTACCCCGTAACTGTACTACAATGGATCGATAGCTATTCGTAATGCCAGTATTGGTTACTGTTAGAATGTTTACATATGAGGCCTGCCTTTATAGATATTCAGAGAATACCACTTGGTCGAAGCCAGCAATAATTAGGCAATGAAGGACTGCCAAAAGTGCTAAAAGCTGGAACTCGGTAGGCGCAATTTTTGAGGATGACGTAGGTATATTTGAGATCACATTTTGACTTCACACTCAAATGGTCACTACCTACCACCCTCAGCTGACAGTGATCGTAAGGTCGTAAGGACTTTTCAAGTGATCGTAAGGTAAGTTCAGTACTCGTAGTACTAAAACGGTCAACAGAAAGCTCGCCTAAAATGTCGAAAAAAAAAACGCAACGAAACCGAAAGTCGGCGAATCGCTCCGGCCGTGACGGCGCCAAATGTAGGTGAGGTACGTACGTACTATGTAGGTATTACGATTACGATTGTTTCGGAGTACACGTGAAGTTAATGGAATCAGGCCAACGGTTTAATCGCGGCTGCTGTTTCACACATGCTTTTTTTTAATGCTTTATTTAATGGCCTTTAGATTTACGTTGGTGGAAGACGCCACACACCTATGTTGACGGTCATGTTTTTTAGTACTTCTGCTAAGGGAGCTATTAATAGTAACGTGCCACGCACGGCCCATGATGCCAAGTCCAATAACCTTTTTGAAGATGTGATAGTTTAGAGAAAGATTTTTTTTTACTTTTTTTTACATAGAGAATGGCTGTTTGATGTGTACCTGTACGGTGCTTGGACTTGGCTCTACTAAATAAGTCGGAATTCTACAAGTAAACTTGGCAAGGTTAATGGGTCAATTTTGGCAAACCTAAGCTGTAAAGAGAGCGGCATTTCGCAGTTAGGAAATGAATTCCTAGATTTACTTGTCTTTTAGTCCATTGTTCAATATTGCATTGCTGCACCCATTGTCACAGCTAATAATAACAAATTGGTCGTTTTGCGTGTACCTATGTCTCTGTCTACTTTGGATCGTGAGTGTCATTGGTCTACCTGTACGTGCAGCATGGTAAGCCCGAGATAGGCCCTTCTCTATGCAAAACAGTCAACTCGTCGGTCGGGCTCGAGTTGGCTCTACGCCAACATGGCCATGGAGACAAAAATACAACATTTTTATTAAAAATGGCAATATCTACTTTCTGCTCGACATGACCCTAATCTATTGCCATCTCGAGTCCCGCCTGCCATGCTCGCACAATAGACATGGCACGTCTGTCACTCGAGTTCGAGAGAGTGTCAAAACGACCATGCTAAGCATACTAGAGTTGGGCTAAGATGGCCGACGTCGACAAGACTGTTGTCTTGGTTAGAGGGGAGGCAATCACCTATTCAAGCTATTATGGTTTTGATGATTGACGGTGTGAGAGGATCTTTCAGTTAGAGAATAGACGGCCAATCCAGCAAAAGAATGTAGGTATTAAGGTTCTTCTTCGTTTGTCCATCTTCTTTGTGGATCCGTTCTTTTGCTAAAAACGAGCCGTCAAATGAGATTCCAGATCCTAGACTAGAACCTACAAATAAATCCCGAACAAGTCAAAAGTGGCCGTTTTTTCCTGTGCGGGATTTATTCGTAGGTATCATTGGCGGCGCTGGTGGACGGGGTACCGGCTTAGCTTCATTATCGCTTCAGACCTTTTTTTTCATTTAATGTAGCTTGCGTGATGTCCGACTGCAGAGCAAAGACCGGGCCCCCAGCGAGAGAGAGAAGAGAGTCTCCTTAGAGAGAGAAAGTCCAACTTAAACTACGATAGTTCCGTCTTGTTCTTCGTCATTTAATGTGAGAGGAAAGAGACTAGCGCTGTCCATTCTATACAAAGGTCGTAGAATCATAGATTCACTCGGATGCGTCTCTAACTGGGTCGAAGTCATAACTGTTTCAAGCGCCTACTCCATAGAATAACTAAGTACTTACTTAGATATTTAATAGCAGAAGACCATCCCAGATAATAAATTCAATGACCTCGTCTTATGGAGGATAGCGCTGCAAAAAGCCACTTACCTAGGTACTTCGTTTAAAATGTTAATTTCCAGGCTCTACAACAGCCTTTGACAACACTTTATAATGTTGTCAGATGTCGGAGGGTGCAAGCAGACTCTACCTTTTGTCAAGGTATACAACTTCGATTTTTAGATTTGGCGGGTAAATTCGGCATCGACAAATAAGTAGATTTTCGTTGAATCGTACCATCGGCCAAAGTCATTCGGTAAAAATAATCTTCGCTCAATAGTACAATCGGTCTAACATGGCAATATTAGTGTTACGAATCCACTTATAGGTCGATATAATACTAATATGCAAATGCCTAGTTTTATACAGCGTATACTGCTCAAACAAACATGTTCTAACCCCCGGGGGTTCACAACGCCTTTCCGAATTACATTTGGCCTTGTTACACTTCACCTATCATCCAATGTCACTTTAAACTAGACTTCTACTTTAACAATCCGGCTTTTGTATGTTTGTATGTATGTATGTATGTTTGTATGTATGTATGTATGTATGAATGTTCGTTCGATGATAACTTGAGTAAATTTAGTCGGATCGTCATGAAATTTGGTAGGCAGGTAAATGAGGCAAAGAGAATTTTTAAGTTCGCACATAAGCCAAATCGGTCAAGGGGTTGCTGAGATATGGGGTCGCGAGTTCAAAGTTCGGGCGAACCACTAGTTTAACCTAATGACATTACACCTTTGGTTTATTTCACCTAATATCATTGAACGAGCGAGCGAAGCGAGCGAAGTTCTCCGAGTCTACTGGAACAATCCGGCGTTTGTATGTATGTAGGTATGTATGAATGTTTGTATGTTTGTATATTTGTATGTTTGTATGTTTGTATGTTTGTATGTATGAATGTTCGTTTGACGATAACTTGAGTAAATTTAGTCGGATCGTTATGAAATTTGGTAGGCGGGTAAACGATATTAAAAGAATTTTCAAGTTCGAACATGAGCCAAATCGGTCGAGGGGTTGCCGAGATATGGGGTTGTATAGCGCGCGCGCCTGCGCTAATGGCGTAAGCAAAGTTGCACATCTATAACTGGGGTCGCGAGTTCATAGTTCGGAGCGAACCACTAGTTAGTCAGAGAGTTTATTTCATCTATGAATTTATTTAGTCTAATGTTAAGCTAAGTAGGGTACGGTTTCTGAATTGATAATTTTACTAAGTAAATACTTAAGAATAGTTCTGTCTCGTTCTTTTGTGAGAAATCTGCAGAGAAATAACGGTACTTAAGTGCTTGCTTAGCGAATTTCTCAATTCAGAAATCGGCTGCAGAACGCTCCTTCTGCACATAGTTATTTTGTGCCTACTATACAATGCGTCAATTAACTTGTAGGAGCTTGTGAATAATATCACCTGTTAGATAGTGAGTAGTTAATAGGTTGTAATCACTCTTTACAGGTGTTTTGTTTGAGTGTTTCTTATAAGATAGGTAGGTATGTGTCAGGTCCTACATTTGTGCATGTGTCGTTTCTTTTGTGTAGTGATTGATAGTAATGATAGTGTGTCATTCATTTGGCTTCAGAAAGTAAAATAAATAAACGGTAAATACGACTTTATTCTTGTCAATAAAATAATTACTGGAAAACAGTGGACGAGAATAGTTTCTAAAAGACAGGGACATCTAATCAAAGATATCAAGTCATATCGCGAGAAAACTTGAGCCGAGATTACAGAATTTCCTATTTCAAATTCAGCGACATCCAAAATTCCGTGGGGTCTGGCGTGTCGCTGAATCCGGCATCGACCAATAGGCTGGGTAGGGCCAACGCAGTTGTGTTTCGATAGGTCACAGTAAGGTTCACATTAGCTGGGAAAAAACATTGTCCTCGTTTTTCTAATACCTATCGAAACCACATGAAGACAGAT
This sequence comes from Zelleria hepariella, assembly GCA_949319315.1. Lineage (NCBI taxonomy): Eukaryota > Metazoa > Arthropoda > Insecta > Lepidoptera > Yponomeutidae > Zelleria > Zelleria hepariella. Next base: position 27,731,589 of record OX439379.1, read on the forward strand.
GGGGGTCTACCGGCTAAGATGAAGCCGATTACCATTGGCGAAAATCGATGTTCGATTATTGAAAAATGTACTGCCACCCAGTTCATTTTACTGCCATCCAGTTATTGTACCATCCTGTCAGCTTAGTCGGCCTAGCCTACAGGAAAGACAAAGTCAATACGTGTGGAGCCAACTAAGCCGCGGGTTTCCTCACGATGTTTTTCCTCCACCGTTAGCGAGTGGTATTGCTACTACAAATTCACAAATGTACGTAACTTTGAAATTAGACAAAGTCATAGATACATGCCCGCACTGGGAATCGAACCGGGTACCTCTTGCTTCAGAGTCCACCCACTAGACCACCACCGCTATACATTATACGTATAACATTTAACTTGCCTACTTGTGTATTTTAGTTTTAAGTATCATGTCTACTGTTAAACTTTTTACTTTAGGTACATTGTATCGTTATACCTTCGTCTCATCATCATCATCATCAGGTACCTAGGTCTTATTGGAAGCAATAAATGCGAAAATTCAACTAAATTGGGGTGTCCTAGCGTGTCGCTGACTGTACTGTACCTAGTCAAAACCGTAGCGGTCTATTGTTTGGTTGTGAGCTTTATCAAACTCTCGTTTTCGAACAAGAGAAATGGCTTCAACATTTCCGCTCCACTCAAAATCCCATTTGCGCTAATCTCCTCGCCTAATTTTGACACGACTAATGTTTTTGGGAAACATAGATAGTCTCAACAGCAGATTTCTGCTGAATTTGGTATTAGCTGGGTTAGGTTCTGGAGTTTGTCTAGTATGCTTACTGGAAGGTGGAACGTTCCGTCATCGTTGCCGGCTGGGTTTGGTTGCGAGTTTTTGTCAATCGACATTTTGCTGGACTTCTGTTGACCGTTGTTGCTATTTATTGTCGTCGCCAAATGTGACTCGCGTTGTTGCGCGTATTTAGGGGTCACAAAATGTGACTTGCGTGGTTGCGCGTGCATTCGGGGTCACCAAATGTGGGCTTTTCCCACATAAATTATTTATTTCGCTTTGCTACAGAAGGAAACGCAAGCTTAGTTTGACAAGACTGTTTTATTTTCTTTTTCTGTCGAGAGTGACGGCTGACGTCATTGAGAACCAGTCTTGCTGATTATACGAAATCCTCGAACCCTGCTCGAACCGGGCTCCTGCAGCTTGGTATGCCGCTCTCCACCCGCTATTGATTGAGCAACCAGGGACTTAGCCTGTAACGCAATGGCGCCAAAATTGGCTCCCAGTTGACGGCTTCAATTACGATTTATTAATGCTGTCGGTAATTTTAATGTTTTGGTAGTACAGCAAAGAATATTCTAATCCTAGAGGATTAGTTCTCTGCTTGTAGGAGAAAAATGAGGAAACCCCGGTTTGGTCCTCCTGCTGGGACGCCATCGAAACGCCATTGCGTTACAGGCTAAGGCCCCAACAGGTACCTATCTCTCACACTTTCCTGTCTCTACAGTCAGCAACACGTTAGGGTACCCATAAGCTTTCGTCAGTAGCATAGTTAGTAAGTAAATAATTTAGCATAAGTGCGTAAATCGAATAAAATGTGTATCCTGGCGAATCGCTGACTTTAAGTACTTCAAACACAAGGGCAAAAGTACGAAGACACTTTTTCATCATCATTTTTTTGAGTACGTGAATGGGACAGCCTACCCACGCACTTGCCATGAGGAATAGCTCTGTCAAAAGCAACACGCGCGAGTTATGCTTCTCTTCCGCGCCCCATCTGACCCCCTTTGTGCACCAATGACACCCAATGACCCCGCCTGGCGCAGGCACCCACAAGCTTACTGACCCCATTTGTGGACCAATGACACTCGATTAACATTCGCCTCGGCGCTGCGCGGCCCTGGCACTGACTTCACCTGACCGCGTAGCTGAGTATGAAACAGAAGGACACCGGCGGAGACCACTAGCTGCGTACGAGATTTTTCAACGTTTTAGTGGCCAATAGGGCCGCGTCTAGTGGCTTGACTGAGCCAATGATGGTCACCATCGGTGGACCAGTCATTGTGCGTTTGCCCAAATAAACAAATACTAAAGAAACCACAGATTAATAGACTGCTTTTGATATTGATGCGTGGGAAAATGCTCATTCTTATTCTGATAGGCAAAACTTGACACCATGAGAGTAGGTAGGTAGGTACCTACTTGGAGGTCTTTCTGTGACTTCGGTCGTTTGTGAATGCATCGAGTGGACTTGTTAGCATATTACGGCTCTTTCAAGCTAGCATTAGCTAAGTATTTATGTGTGAGCTGCACTGGTGCTAAATAATTGACGCTGAACAAGTAAAGCTTGTGGGCAAGCGTGTGAGTACCTAAAGTAAGTCGATTTTTTGCCAGACCGTAATTAAATCTTCGCAATCAATAAAGCCTCGTTGCCACGGTGTTAGAAAATGACTAAGTAAGTATAAATCATTTTTGTCATATATGTCATTTTTGTAGACTACACTTAGGGCGTATCGCATTTGGCGCATCACGTTGGCAGTGGTCTCACAACTTTTTGCTGCAAAAAGGCGAGGCGAGGCTTTTTAATGGGATTTTGAAGCGCATTCAAAATGAGAAAATAGGAGCATATAAATCATGTAGAGCTTAATAAAATATCAAGAACATACTATCGTTACAATCACAACCTATTCACTTTTGCCCAACAATTTCACTCCACGTTGATAAAGAGATCTAGTCCACGAATGACTGCCACTGGCCTGTAATAATAACGATAATTACCACAGTTATGAATAGCACAACCACCTGTGCCGGTGTAGTGCGGTCAACCGACCATGTCCGCTTCGATCACTCCCGCGTATTACTGCATTTAGTAGGCTGAGTACTGAGACTACTGAGGAGCGTTGCATAAAATAAAAGTTGTGATTTCTTACATTTTGTTTGTTGAAAGTTCGATGCACCTTTCAGTTGCTTGGTATCAGTTAACGGATTTCCCATTCCCTGTTCCGTGTACCTATTGTAAGCTTTCCAGTACCATATTGACTTATAGAACAGATACTTTAACGTTTCTTTTGTTTTGTTCTGTGAAACTGCTTCATGCAGTGCTAAAAACGTTCTAGGATACTTTTTTAGGAATCTGAGCGCTACAGTGCAATTTTTCACCCTGTTGGTTTGTCTACAAGAGTGAACCGACATTGAGCTGTCATACATATAGCGCCATCTGCTCGCGTAGCATAAGGCTGGGTTAAAGCGTATCCATATATGGGTTTACAACTCTAGCTATCCCGCTCTACATCAAACAAAAGAGTGAGATGCACATAGTTGTAACCCTCTTATGTACTGCCTAACCCGGCGTTATGCTACGCTTGCTGGGACCTTAGCCTGAAACGGTAATGGTGCCAAAATGGGTTCCCAGTTGACGGCTTCAATTACGATTTATTAATGCTGTTGCATGTTAGTCCTTTTAATGTTTTTGTAGTACAGCAAAGAATATTCTGATTATAATTCTCGAGGAATAAGTTCTCTGGTTGTAGGAGAAAAACGAGGAAATCCCGGTTTTGTCCTTCTGCTGGGACGCCATCGACTCGCTATTGCGTTACAGGCTAAGGCTAGGGCTCATGTAAACACATCTGCACAGTCGTAAACAGACAAAACCGGTTTATTTACTGGAAATTTACTGGAGATTTAAGGCTCCCCACACAGGCGCATTATTGCGTTTGCGTTATTGCGATATCTGTTACACTGTTGCCTTTTTTAGTGATACAGGGGCAAACAAGGCTTTTCTCTTAAAATGGATGTTGACAATTTGGTCAAATGATTTACTTTTAAAACGATGTTTGGTATCAAAATACTAGCTTGTGACGTCACAATCTAGTACTACTTTCTAAATGTTTAATTGAATCGAAATTACCTATCTGTAGAAAATTATTGTGTTAAAGTTTGGATGTTTATTTTGATCCCTATTATTATTACTACATAGTAACTGCTCAGAAAAAAAAGGCAATTTATACCGTATCATAAGTGGAAACCTTTAATTCGCTCCTAAATTATCTTTTGACTAGTTAATAAGTACTGTAAATAGCTGGTTGGTTTTCTGAATAAACAAAATAAAATTTAAAAAAAAGGCAAGATAGGCAAATGGTGCGTACTCCACGCGGGACGCAACTCGTCGCACGCACTACTGACGCGACGACGGAACGGGTTCCGCGCGTGTCCGACATAATGGTCCCGTTATCAACCGATCGCATAGCCGCCGAGGAATTATCACCCGATAGTCGAAGCGGTCCACCGATAAAACGAGGCTCGATAAAATCCGAAACGAGTACGTTCGAGGAATCCTAGGAGTGCGCGACATCGCCGATAAAGTGCAAGAAAGTAGGCTGAGATGGTTTGGGCACGTAAAGCGGAAGCCACCTGACTACATCGGAAACGAGGCGCTGCGTCTATCCATACCCGGGCGGAGATCCAGAGGAAGACCGAAAACCAGGTGGATGGACGTGGTCAACAAAGACCTCATAGAATGCGGAGCCTCCGAAGGCGACACCAAGAACAGGGCGAAGTGGAGAGAGAAAATAAGGAAAGCTGACCCCACCACCATGTGGGACTAAAGCTCGAAAGAGAGAGAGAGTCGAAGCGGTCCACCGGTACAGTCAGCGACAAGCTATACCCTTCTTTAGTTCGATTGATGCTCTCGCGCGAGAGGTGGCGCGAGAGGAAAAAGGCCTTTACCCAGCAGTGGGCAGTGGCGGGCTGGTGATGATGACGAGGATGATTCCGCGCGTGATAATGGTATCCTAACGTGTCGCTGACCGTGCGATGAGATCTGACAAACAAATCCTAGGAGGTACCTTCAGAGCTAGGTATAATAAGCTGTTTGGTTAGGAGTAGTTTTTTAAATGGAACGAAAAGGCAAGTGCTAGGATGGGGGACCTTTTAGGGGTGTTACCTAAAATCACAATTAAGTTTGTATCTTTTAGGTGAATCCTAAACAGCTCTATGGCGCTGCGATTCTGTGATCGGCAAAATATGTTTAGTTGAACGAGCGAGCGAAGCGAGCGAAGTTCTCCGAGTCTACTGGAACAATCCGGCGTTTGTATGTTATGTATGTATGTTTGTTTGTATGAATGTTCGTTCGACGATAACTTGAGTAAATTTGGTCGGATCGTCACGAAATTTGGTAGGCAGGTAAATAAGGTAAAGAGAATTTTTAAGTTCGAACATGAGCCAAATCGGTCGAGGGGTTGCTGAGATATGGGGTCGCGAGTTCAAAGTTCGGGGCGAACCACTAGTAGTTAAAAGACCGCCAACAGACCCGAAAGCCACGCATACTAGACACCAAAACAAAGTACTTTTTCGATAAAATATTGCTGGGAATTCTTGGAAATGATTTTTGTTTTTTAGGTTATAATTTTGAAAAATATTTTATCACGCAATGGACGTATAACGCACAGAAGTCATATTGCGCAAACGTAGGTATAAGTTTATGTTACTTAAGCTTGAAGTGCCGATGTTGAGAATACATTGCGGGTTGAAATTTTAACGGCGCTTTTTGTAAGAAATGTTCATAATTTTGATATGGCTTCTTGAGAAGATATGTTAAGAACTAGATACTGAATACATTTCTGCAAAAAAAAAAGTTTTGAAAAGTCCGACTTTGAACCTCATTACCTATCTCGGAAACCGTTGATTTCCCAGGCATAGTTCCTTGGGCAAAAATGTTCCTTACGATGAGGGGAATGCGTGGTTTCCCGCTTTGTTGGCAGTCTTTTAACACCCTGTAGAACAGCTCTATGGCGCTGCGATTCTGTGATCGGCAAAATATGTTTAGTTGAACGAGCGAGCGAAGCGAGCGAAGTTCTCCGAGTCTACTGGAACAATCCGGCGTTTGTATGTATGTATGTATGTATGTTTGTTTGTATGAATGTTCGTTCGACGATAACTTGAGTAAATTTGGTCGTATCGTTATGAAATTTGGTAGGCGGGTAAATGAATTTAAAAGAATTTTTAAGTTCGAACATGAGCCGAATCGGTCGAGGGATTGCCGAGATATGGGGTTGTTAAATTTATATGGGGTCGCGAGTTCACAGTTCGGGGCGAACCACTAGTACAGATAAGTGCAGTAGTACTAGTAATTTAACGAGCGAGCGGAGTTCTCCGAGTCTAATGGAACAATCCGGCGTTTGTATGTATGTTTGTATGTATGTATGTATTTACGAATGTTCGTTCGACGATAACTTGAGTAAATTTAGTCGGATCGTCATCAAATTTGGTAGGTAAATGAGGCCAAGAGAATGTTTAAGTTCGAACATGAGCTAAATCGGTCGAGGGGTTGCTGAGATATGGGGTCGCGAGTTCATAGTTTGGGGCGAATCACTAGTAGTAGTTTGGTTGATATAATGATAATCGATAAAGGCAATTTAACTTGCGACATGGACGTGATGCACATGCACGTACAGTCAAAAGCACGCAAACCTTTACATTTTCGTTACAAAGCCACCCGTAACGTAACTGAGTAAACTGCACACCTGTAAAAGTCGACGTGCTGTCGACTGTACGTGTAGGGAGGTGGCAACTTCTCTGTATTAATGCTGTGGGGCACACAGGAATGTGTCACCACACTACATACTTATACAGTTAACTTAAGTTTGTAGTCAGTCACTAACTAGTGGTTAGCCCCGATCTAAGAACTCGCGACCCCATATCTTAGCAACCCCTCGACCGATTTATCTCATGTTCGAACTTAAAAATTATCTTTGACTCATTTACCTGCCCACAAAATTTCATGACGATCCGACTTAATTTACTCAAGTTATCGTCAAACGAACATTCATACATACAAACATGCATACATACAAACGCCGGATTGTTCCACTAGACTCGGAGAACATTAATTGGTCAGGAGACTTAGGAGTCAGGCCTCTTTACTTGTCACGCTGCCGCAGCCCAAAACAAGCGAGCAAGGTGCCTGTGCGCAATTAAAACATAATCGCTAAACAATGGCACCGGCACGGTAAAGGGCGATCCCGCGACTTTCATATAAGAGAGCCGTGGGAGCCCCCGACAATGGCTCTTCCGCTTTTTCGCAGCCATTCAGCCGCATGTGAAGTGATTTCTCGAGTGAAGAAAGTAAAAGTGGGTCACGAGCGGCGCGCGCGCATCTTGGTGTGCGCCCGTCCGACGCAGCCTCATACTCGTGTATACTGAGCTACCGGTAAACCGGCTAAGTTAAGACGCCCCTTCACCTACTTGCACAGCTGGCTCAGCATAATAATGTGTTAGGCCGTACATAAGGGATAATTATATCTACCTCACTCTTGTGAGCTACGTTACATAGATACAGTCTATCTAACCCACTCTCATGTTAAGCCAGCAGGATTGCCTCGATATTAGCACTAAGGTGCAGAGGCCCTAACACTCGGCTTTTATTTACGCTGCTATAGAGATAAGATAAAATATTTTTTATTGTAGGTACCAATGTAAGATGAAAATGTAGTCAAACATACTTGCCATTGATACTAACCCCTTAGTAGGTAATTAAGATTCGCAAATATAATTTGGTACCTCCAGTCAACAACACCCAAACTTTTACATTGATAGAATGCACGCATGTAAGGGTCGACGTGCTGTCGACTGTACTTGCTCTAGAACATTTGTGTAGAACAGCAAAATATAATTTGTTAAGAGCAACCTGCTGCGAAACAGATACTCAATGGCACGGCCGCGTAGTATTGAAGAAAAAAACGCCTGTTTAAAATACACGCTCCCAAGCAACCGGTTTGATTCTGCCACCATGCCCCGGTGGCAAAAGATTCAGAATTTCTATTTATAGCTTCTCTATCTATAGGCATCTTTATTTGTTAGGTTCAAGCTTTTCTAAATTGTTGCTGTTATTTACGGAATGTCCGACTACAATCGGATGCGGCAGTGACACGATATTTTAGCGATGGTCATTTCTGGGCCAGTTAGAAATAGATGCTATACTCCGTGCAATTTTAATGGTTTTAAAGCCGAAGGTATTTTGTTGCACTGGTGATTCTGAGCCAAAGTACAAAATTTCATTCCAATGCGCGCGAAAAAAAATTCCCTTCTCCATACAAATGGTGTCGATTGGCAATAGCCGTTTGTATTGGGAAGTGTTTTTTTTTTTTGCTCGTTTTGAATTAAAATTTTGGAATTTGGCTCAGAACCACGAGTGCAACTAAATACCTTCGGCTTTAAAACCACTAAAATTGCACGGTGTATACAATTATGGTCGAAAGTTACCTTGCAGACTCCAGCTGACGGGAGTCGCAGGGGTCAACAGAGAGAGCACTGTATGCTATCGATCTCAAGTAGCTGCTCTAAATCGGTTCGTTATACAGGGTGTTGTTTTGGTCAGAGACACCCGACTCGGGGACGATAGTTTGAGTAACGCTTGAAACTAAAATTAAGTTTATATTTTTCCTATTTTTTTTTTGATGGACAAATATCTTGTTCAGTGTGTTCTAAAATAACCGCGGCGTGCAGCCACCCCCTCCTTCTCAAAACGCGCGCGCAATGTTTGGCGCCCGACTCGCCGCAGGCGTTAGTATGGCAACAATTTTATGATTTTTGGGTATTTTTCACTGACATATATATATTTTTTAATAATTTTTTTTGGTTTTAGTATCGAGTAAATAATCACCCCTGAGTCGGGAGTCACTTTATAAAACAACACCTTGTATTGTGAGGAAGACACGCGTCTGATGAGGAAGGAAGTCGTGGCGCTGAATCCACATCCACAAGGAATATAAATACGATGTATTTCGCTCGGCAAAAATAGATAGGTTACCTTATAAAGGGGGCATAATGTGGGCAGTTCGAATAAAAAGTAAGGTTTTTGAAAAAGGTTTGAACTCTGCGATAACTGAGGAATCACACCCAATAGAAGAAATGGGGCGAACCGTTCAGAGGGTCTACTTATTCTGTAAAAAAACCGCACAATTCAGCTCTTATTGAAATTAACAATCTTTTTTTGACATTAAAAAACGGGTTCATTGATGGTGCCTTATTTTAGAGAATACATATGCAGATCACCTAAGAATATGGATAGCTACCTCCCGATCTCTCTTATGGCCCGTTTTCAACTGACAGTTAAAAGCTGAATTCTAAGCCCTTGGTAGATGGCGCTCATAGGCTTGGCCATACAAGAACCGGGATGTGGCTGTAAAATTTCGCTTACACAGATTAATAATATCTTCAGAAAAAGCGAAATTTGACAGCCTTGAAAACGGCTCATTGAAGAGACACACCAAGAGGGTGAAGAAATGGGTAGGTGCATTGGAAATTTGTACAGCTTACCACAGAAGGGGATCCCGTCGGGCAGCCAGTGCCCCTCAGAGCAGACGCGGCGCGCTGGCCCCAGCAGCTCGAATCCTCGCTCGCAGGAGTAGGTGGCCACCGTGCCCTCTGCCAGGTCCTCGTCAGAGAACGCGACGCGAGAGTGCGCCGGCGCGCCCGGAAAGCGGCACGTGGCGTTCGCGGCGCCTGGAAGCAAAAGAGAAGCTGGATTAGGTTTATAGCTCTATACGTAGTAGCAACCCGCCCCAACTTTGCACAGGTGTAATTTGAAAAAAAAATCCGCTACTTCCAAACATTCTGTGAAAAAATATGTGAAAGCATAATTGTTAAAACCCACCTTGTACTATGGAGCCTACATAGTACGAGGTGGGTTTTAACAATCATGCATTCATGTAACTGATGGTGAAAAGAGCATCAAGATCCGTTGTTGTAGGACGCACAACTGGCGCCGCCAATGAAAAACAAAAAAGATATCTTCTCTCTCTCTCGACGATATATAACCCACTATAGACGTCAAAAATGCTGATAAACCGCCATTTTGTTGGATAAAGCCGCCTCGATAAAAGTCATGCTACCTCCTCAGATCGAAGTTTCTCAAACGAAATGCTTTGAAATAAAAATCGTGCGTTACTTTGAAAGTAAGGACCACGTAAAAGAAGACTTCGGTCCGTCCTCCTTCTTCATACCATCATCATGTCTGACACACGGACATAAATAGCTCAAAATTAGTACTTAGGTAGGTACCACATCGTGCCTCTAAGAAACTCGTGACTGATTCGGGAACATTTGTAGACTGCGCCTAGTTAGAATGTAGAGCTGTCAAAAGTTGTTTTTATTTATAAAGTCTGGCCAAATCTATAGGGATCGGTGGATACAACTCCAAAATTAGTAGGATACCTACGATCGGCCACAGACACAGTTACCCCATGGCAGCTCTTACCACGCCAGGAATAAGGCCACCAAACAAAAAGAGGTACTAGCATGTGGCCGATTTCTAAATATTAAAAGTTTCTTTGGATAGAGTTAACAAAAAAATCGTTTGTTATTGGTTCATGTTTTGACAGATCCATAGTTTAGCTGATTTGCTAGATAAGTATATCTGTAACGACCGTAAAAGGAAACATTCCAAATTAGAAATGAATGATCCATGATCTGTGGCGGGCGGCTCGCTTTAGCGGGAAAGCGTGCACGGATCGACGTCGGCGCAGCCGCCGCGGCCACGCGGTCAACTAGAGTGAAATTACAAATTATTACTTTGTACCGTCAAATTACTACCATCTATAATGAACCGGTGTAGAGACGTCTATGTTTTGACAGCTGCTTTGTCAGGCACTGCGCAAGTCTAAACTTGGATTCCGATTGACAAAGAACCAGCAAGTTTTTGCAGCAGATAGTGGTTACATACGACAGTAGGTGCAAACAGACCAGCGGTAGGCAGAGATGTACATAATGAAGATGGACGAAAAGGTTCAAGTGCACTTGACAGATGCATGTGGTTCAAATTAAAGAGACGCATCAATAACATAGCAAGTATTGGAAACGCCTCTATCCCGTTTCCAAACCAACGAGTAGTTCACCTATCACCCAAATAATAGCCACTTTCTACGAGGCAGCTAACAATAAGGCACGAGTAGTTAATATCTAACAATTACAGCCTGCTTACACGTTTGCTACTTGCCAGGAATGAACCCGGGCGCTTTCACTCCTGACCCCATCCTGACCCCGAGCTCTATAGTCCACCTGGTACTTTCCTGCGAAGGAAAGTCTGCTCGCTTCAACATTTCTAATAGGGCTATAAATAAAGGCACACATACATTTCATACAATTACATTTCACATTTAATTAATTTCAGACTATCTACTGTGATTAATCCATTTTAGGGAAAGAATCACATAAGTCCACGTAACTTGCCTTAATTTACGAGTCTTCCTTCGTCAGCGATGCAAGATACAGAAGTTGTTGAGTATGCCACCCCCTCATTAAATTAGCCACTGTCAAATCTCTTTATTGGTGGATCTGAGGTAGGTACTTCTTCTTTTGATGCCATCTCCTATCAGAGGTCGGCTATCATTACGGCCACTCTGGCCCGTGATGTTGCGGCTCGGAAGAGTTGTGTGGCTTGTATTGAACCATTCTGCGAGATTTTGGAGCCATGCCATGATGTTTTTTGGGCGGCCAGGTCTTCGGCGACTCTGCTTTTCCCTTGCGGAGTCAATTGAAGGTTATATATTTTGCCGTTGCGCATCTGAGCTACCTTTACGTGCAAACCTTTGTGCTGACTTTATCACATTTGCCTTTCGCGCTAGCTGGTCGCGGTGGGCACAACGCCCCAGTGCTGGCATGCCAGTAAGACTGGCATCAGATACTGGAACCGTAGATCAGCCTAATCCATAAAGCAAACGTCGCATATTAACTTCACACAGGAGACTGTAATGGCAGATTAAAAGACAGAGAGCAGGTGTAATAGTTACACGCCGGAGGAGGACCGATTAGCTGAGCCAAGAAAGCGTTGTGACCCGCCGCCGCCGCCGCCGCACGGCTCTACGACAGCGGCGCAAGCGCAAGATAAAATAGTGACAGATGTCAATGGGGTTAGTTGACGGCTTGACGTTATTCAGTGTCTTATGAGTGCCAGTGTTCGAATCTACTATTGAGCGATGGTTTTATAGGTAGTAGGGTACTAGGTAATCACGTTGAAACAAAGTAAGTAGATGCCGCAAATGACATGAAGTTTTCCATACCCCACAACCAGACATTATCTTTTTAAAAAATAGCAAGTAGAAGAAAAAAAACACTACTAAATTTAAAAAATCTAATATCCCTGATATTTTAGCTTTTATTAAGCATATCTCATAAACGGCTGAACCGATTTTGAACCAAAACATATCTAGAAACTCGCTAGAAAACTTGCTTTCAAATAAAAAAAAACCGCATCCAAATCGGTTCAACGTATGGATGGTGCCACAGACAGACACACACGGAGTCACACATAGCGGTCAAACTTATAACAACCATATTTTTGGTCGGGGGGTAAAAACATTTCAATGATATACCTAGTGATTACAAATTGTTATTGAAAACTTTAATTTTAGAGACCTCTTTGTAATTTCAACTGCTTATTTTCTAGGGTTCCTTTCAATAGAGTCGCAAGTTTTTTTAAAAACGATTGTATCTTAAGCTCACAATAAGGGCTATAGTTAAACCGCGAATGGTGAGCCTGTTATGTAAAGCAGCAATAAGGATGCTGAGGTGTGTCTCTCTGCCCACATTCGTGGTCGTTGGCCTCATCGACCTCGGCTCTCTGGGGCGAGGTCAAGCTCTTGACCCACAGCACGGATACAGGGCCACCTCGGGGCGTTAACACTGTGCTTTATATGCGTGAGATGTTTGGGCGGATAAGCACTTATTTGCTTCGAAGCTGTTAACGATCGTGAAATTGAGAAGAGTTCCCAGGACAATCGTCGTTACGTACCTATAAATAACATCTTTTATCACATGAAAGGATATTATGGAGCTCCAAGTTCACGTGCAGGCACCTTCAGTTGCTAATAAAAAGAGTCATTACGGGTTTCAAGCATATTTGGGGCATCATTATCAATTCATGTCATCCCTTATCAGGGACATAGGGATATAGCTGCTAACCCCGAAACCTATTTAATATAACATTACGATATTTTGACACTCTAGGTAGAAGGGACTGAGATAGTTATTTCAATTTTATGGTATTCGCGAAACTCATCATCAGTGGTCGTCTGCTACTGCTGCTTGGCCGCGCAGTAGTAGGTGCGGGTTTTGAGTTACACTCTTGTCCCTTGCGTCTTCTCCGGAGGCATCAGCCCCCGGGTCTTGGGTGTGCAGTCGTTGCGATGGTGGTCAGTGGGGCTCCGAGCTGCTGGAGTCTTGCAGCTCGAGGAGCTCCCGCGGGTACGGACGTCCTCTTACTGGCCGGTCGTAGTTGGGGGCAATGTGGTGGAGGTGCCGGTGCGGCCCGTTGTCAGCGCAGTGGAACATACGGCGCGACAGACGGACCACAAACTCCTCCACACTCTCCACCACTAGGTCCCGGGCAATGACGTCATTGCGGACGTAACGCCGGGCCCCCACTATGGTCCTCAGGGCAATGTTCTGCTGGGCCTGCGGTTGATCGCGGAGCACAAGATGACAAGACGTACCACGCCGGCGCTGCGTAGGTGAGCCGCGAGCGCACGTACGTCTTGTATATCCCCAGTTTGGTCCGGGGTGGGAGTCGCGAGGCTAGCAGGGGGCGTGAAGCTTATTCGCAAAACGGATAGAGATCGAAAGAAATTCTGCGTATCAAAAGAGTAATTCACAATGCTGTAAATGTTCGTGTAAGTATAAGTGTAAAAAAATAAACAACAATGCGTTCCCATTCGCACATACTGTACTTATACCTAGGTGCAAGTATGCTAATTATTAAATAATTTATAAAATATCAGATGAACGTCCCATTTTATCTATCTAGCATTTTCCTCGTCTATATTCCCGAGAAGAAGGCTAGTCTGAGTGGCTTTCAATTCAAGATACTTGACCCGAATTGCGATGTCGTGCCACCGTCGACCGCCCGCTCGTAAGACCGAGCGATCGGCGGAGACAGGTTGTCTGATTGTGCTTAGATTATAGTTGTATACGGGCTTACTTTATGACTTGGAAAGGTACAGTGGGTCCACGAAAGATGAACCAATACCGCGCCTCCCGCAACCTTTCCGCCGCCCCGATGACGCCCTGATGGTTCATCTTTCGTGGCGCGTATTATACTCTACCAGTCGCTAACTCTGCGCCTGATCTGCCTTACCCTTTGACCTACAGATAGCGAAAATCTCCAAAGTTCTATACCTACTTTGGGTCCGTTTGACTCGCCAATCGCCATAGTAGGTCAAGGCCCAAGGCAGGTTACTTTTTCAAAGTTGTGAGAAATAAAAGTTCGGATTTACAAGGGTAGGACTTAGGTACCCCGGTTTTTACGCGCCGCACACACCGCCCGGAGTTCACCGTTCCGCGTTCAGGTTCAGAGTTCTACAATCCGCGTTATTTCTAAAGTATGGGGTTGCTCGGAACCGTTCACACTGAAGTTGTCAGTTCTCGTGAAGCAAATCTGAGAACGCGAAACGCTGAATTCCGGGGCTGTGTTCGGCGCCTTACGCCTAGGACTTACTTAGCATAAATTATTTTAATTTTATTAATTTAATATTGGTTTTGTCCACCATTTTTTTTGTCGCTTAGACAATGGTATGAAAGTCATTAAAATGCTTTCACAATAAAATGGGGTCCTTTATTGTGAATTTTTGCCCCTATTTGGTGAGCAAAATAATGGGCTGGGCTCTAGCCCATTATTTTGTATTATTACACGATTCTAACGTGTAAGGGAAAGAGTTCAAAAAGTGATCCAGCGAAGCCTTTGCTGATATCTAGACTCAATCGCGATGACTGGCAAGCAAATGTGAAAGCCTTGCTTTTCTTACGTCTCGATGACGCGCGCGATCGCAAACAAACTGCTAAAGTGGCTCTTCTCGCCTCACCATACGACCCAAATTCCTGTAACGACATAAGACCATAATTTCTCATCTTTCCACCATCAGCCAGTTTTCTGGTGACCTCGTCTCTGGTAATAAATAGCAAGATGGCAAGGTCACACGTAGCCGGATAAGAAAATGCGTGTTTCTTGTCGAGTAGCCACCTCCGACACTATGGGGACCCGCACGTCTGAGACGATAGTTGGGTGTTGGAGTTCATCACATTTTGCTTTTCTAGAGTCACCGAGAAAGGGGCGTTAGTGTGTCACCACCGGGTGTCATACGTCATGGCTGCTAAGCGGAGATACCACCTGAACTGTAAGGTAGATATATCTGCATAAAATAAGATGACAAATAGTTTTTCAGCTTAATGATAATGACAAAGAAAGAGAAAACCTACCTACTCGTGCTCGGGGTGTGGACGGATTGCCGCGTCGCAACCCAGAGTATGCACCCAAAAATGGGTAGATAACTTGGTATATACAAATTATAAATTCCCAGTTATCTATCCAATTTTGGGTGCATATTCGGGTATGTGCCCATCTCCGCACCGCTGTTTATGCAACGCTGCGCAGTCACGCGAAAAAGTGGAGTATTCATAATACGAAATGAACAAAAAGAATATACTGAATTCACTGGTGAAAAGGTACTTACACAGTTATTAAACGATAGCAAGGATTTCGAGTGATTTGCTTTTGTCCGTTGAGGAGGTCCGTTCTCTACCTCCGAAATTCTTATTTGCCGAAGTTTATTGGACCCTTTCAAACAGAATCAAATTCATCGAAATCGAAATCTAATTGAGTTTTCCTTCTTTTTTTAAGTCGGTTATAAATTAGCTGAGGGTCCGGGGCGGCAGCGCGGGGCGGCGGGGCCGCATTCCTCGGCCGCGACCGTTACCTCGGCGCGCGCGCAGTTACAAGCGCGCCAGGCACCCACATAATTACCCGATATCGAACTGTGGGCCACCATCAAAGTGATAAAGTAAAGGATACTTCCTTTATCATCACGTAAACCGAGGGTAAACCTTACAGTAGATGAGATCTACGCAAAAAATGGGTTTACCCTTGAAGGACGGGTTTTGATTTTGTAGTTCCTTGTTAGTACCTGTATAAAATACTGAAAGTCTAGAAAAATCAAAGCATAAAAAAATCTATTACGTATAGAAAATCTATCACGCGCGGGTAAAACTTAGATCTTCTACGAGTATAGATACTTTATGTAGAGCATAAAAAATTATGGTCTCTATTCACTTAGATACTACAACTTAGGTATTTTTCCTCTTCATTGTGCAAACCGAAAATATTAGACGATTTATTGTTGTGATTTAATGTAACGGCGTTTAATTACAGATTGAAATGCAATTTGCAAACAATCAATGAGATTTAAAAAAACTTTCTCCGCGCTGAGGCCCGGTTTCTGAATTGAGAAATTCACTAAGCAAATAGGTAAGTATCGTTCTGTCTCTGCAGATTTATCACAAAAGAGCGCTTACGTATCGCTCTGTCGCGCTCTTTTGTGATAAATCTGCAGAGACAGGACGATACTTACCTATTTGCTTAGCAAAATTCTCAACTCAGAAACCGGGCCTGAGACTTTTTACTTTTAAAAATGCGTTGTATAAGCAAGTTTTACTTTCGTACTTTTAGCTGTCTAGGCGTTTCCGTAAGGATATTGAAGTATCAATTCTGGTTCTTGTTCGATCATTAAATTTTACTTTCCATTTTAGTAGAATGCCTATTCGTGGTTTTTGCGGTAGGTTTTGGTCGGCAGGTAAGTATAACTTTAGTGAGCGACACGCTACAATCCTACACCTTTTTTGTTCCATTGAAACGCTAATGCATTGCGCGATAAGAGCTACCACGGAGTATAAAATGTGTAAAAAAGAGAAACGACCAAGTGTTAGCAAATCTATGGGTTCCAGACGTCCACGTATCGATGAAAGGTACCACGACAGCCCGACGACCCTTACACGCTTACGGGCGACTTTAAAACAAAACTGTACACTCTGACGTGCTGTCGTGAGTACAAACGTTGACAAGCAAATTTATTTTCATCTCCCATGCTCGGAAAGTATGCTGTTACTTTAAACATACGATCGTAGAAGATCCTTTTTTAAACCGCTTTGTATTTTTGTGCGCTTCGAAATTTGAACTCGACGCCCTAATAAAAAAAATATAAGGAACTCCTTCAACTTGTAGCATTGCCTAGCAACGGGTTGTTGATTTTATGACACTTCAAGAAGACATGATTTGTAATCAACAACCCGTTGCTAGGCAATGCCACAAACTCCTTTGTGAAGAAGCAAAAAAGAAGGAAACTCATTTGACTAACCTCTATGGTAGGTACCTAACTACCTATGTCTATTGTTTGTCACGCTTGGCTAACAAAATCATTTCCTCGCTTCTGTGAGATGAAAAGTTTTGTGTTTCGCACGAATGCAATATTATTTGCGTTTCGTGCTTCTGAATACCTCGCCTCGCTCAGGTTTCTTTTTTTGAACCACTCGCTACGCTCGTGGCTCAATTTTAGAAACCTTCGCTAGCTCGGTATTCAATACAAGCACTCGCCGCAAACAATAATTTTGCATTCTTGCATAACAAATAACTATTACCTATTAATTTTTAGGGTCCTATAAAGTTGCCCTTTTTCCGTCGTTCACACTTTATTTAATGGTTACTTTTGTCTTCTGTGTCGCATTCATCGCACGATTCGCACACTCTCCGGTGCGCTTGCGCCGCCGATACCGTACGGTGACGCGCGACGTGTTAAATAAGTAACAGTCCCACGAAGACCTCCCGGTGGCCTGCCCGCAGCGGCGTGGTTCAAACGAGATGTAGGACGGTTGTCCACCGCACCGTCAACGTCACCGCGAACGAGATTATTGAGCATTGATCAGTGAGGCATCGATTGTCGTAAATTGAAAACCATTTCGAGGAATAGGGATACTGATTGCTATTAGGGGTTCAAATAAGTAAAATTAAAACGGATTATTAATATTTATCGCCAAAAATTTTTACTTCATTTTTCTTTCGATGACGTCATCATAGCCTCTGATGCGGTAGTTCCATTGCCTACAAATAGGTATTTAAAAAAATACATTCGTCAACAACAACTGTCAAAAGTGTCAAATAACTGAGAAAATAACCTTCTTGTTGACTTCCCAAGTAACATTTCATTTGGGCCTAGGTTGTAAAAATTGCCTCTAGGTTTTAGAAGGGTTGTACAAAGGTTAATGATTTGCTAGTTGGTTAAATTTAGTATTTGAGAATGATTACTAAGTCCTAAAACTAATAGTTTATTGTTAAAACCTTGAAGTTGCTGAAAAGAGTTAACGTTAACGTTATTATGACTTGTGTTTCAAGAGCTTACAGTCTCAGGATCTTATAGTTGTCGTAAGCTACTGATAAGGTTCTGGAAAGGCTGTCATTTAACTTATGTGTGATCTAAAGGTTAAATTTTTAACCTTGATAATACCATAAGGTTTTGAAAAGTTGAAATTGCTTATAAGTAGTTTCTAAAACCTACCTACAACTTTGAGGTTAGATCAGAGTTGTCTAGGCAAACAAATTAGGACTGTGTGGTGAAAAACAAAACCAATAAGCTGTTGTTTTGCGCTGAAGGCATGATTCAATTCCTACAGGAATATTTTAAAGCTTGAGAGGCATCCTCAAAACCCGACAGTTGTCTCCGCGACTTCAAAGAATAGGTATACATTGTAAGCATTACGCGTCTTGAAAAATGAACCGACACAGGGTGATACAAAAAAAGGAGTGGAAATTTTAAGCGTAAAGTGCGTAAAAATGTTATTAATGATTAATACAACGGTAAGTTTTATTATTTTTATTATTTACTAGTTGTAAACTTCTGTTCTCTGTAAACTTCGTATCAGTTCGATTTCGCTATTTATTTTTTTGTAATTTTCAGCTGTTCCTTTAAATCGATGAAGCCATTTTTTTCATTTAGTGACACTAATGGAAAGATAGAGAACTCTTTATTGCACAACAGAAAGAATATTACAGATAACTTTTTCAACAAAATTTTGTACAAATGGCGGCCTTATAGCTAAAAGCTATCTCTGGAAAGCTGGGTATTCAAGATAATAAGTACACATTAAATTAATATGTATTTTTTTATGAAATAGATGTTTTTGTGAAGGTTTTTTTGGAAAGTATTAAAACATTTTTCACACAAAAAAAAATACAAATACCTACCAATTTTTACAGAATGTATGTGTAATAATGGAGGATACGACAACAAATAATAATGAAAAATAAGGGAGGACCATATACCACAATCATGTTTTTATACTTTTAGAATACCACCCTTAGGCCGGGTTTCTGAATTGAGAATTTCACTAACCAAATGCTTAGGTATCGTTCTGTCACTGCAAATGTCACACAAGAGAATGTGACAGAACGATACTTAAGCATTTGGTTAGTGAAATTCTCAATTCAGAAACCGGGCCTTAGGGTGGTATTCATGAACGATACTTAAACTGAGATCCAAATTGAACTCAGTTTAAACCTAGTTTAAAGTGAGCTCAATTTTGAACTTACTTTAAACTGAGTTCAAAATTGATCTATGTTTAAACTTAGTTTAGTGAGATCAATTTTGAACTTACTTTAAACTGAGTTCTAAATTGATATTATTATTATTCGAATCGAATCGAATCCAACGGAATCTAATCGAATCGAATCGAAACGGATAGAATCGAATCGAATCAGATATTGCTAGATTCATACTGATTCAGGTATCAAAATTTTAACTGCTCATATTATCTCCGAAACGGCTAATGCTAGACCCATGTTTATGGTACTCTAAAAAAAGGACTTGACGAGCTTTATCTGATGAAAGCAACAAAAATAATAAAAAGTTATTAAAAAATTATAAAAAATAAGTATCAAAATTTTAACTGCCTATAACTCCTAAACGGCTAATGCTAGACCCATGTTTATGGTACTCTGAAAAAAGGGCATGACGAGCTCTACCTGATAAAAGAAAAAAATAAAAATAAAAAAGAAGTATCAAAACTTTAACTACCCATATCTCCTAAACGGCTAATGCTAGAGCCATTTTTATTGTACTCAAAAAAAGGATTCGACGAGCTCTACCTGATGAAAGCAACAAAAATAATAAAATTTTATTAACTAGTGGTTCGCCCCGAACTTTGAACTCGCGACCCCATACCTCAGCAAACCCTCGACCGATTTGGCTCATATTTGAACTTAAAAATTCTCTTTACCTTATTTACCTGCCCACCTTTTTAAATTGATTCGATTCGCGTTTAATTTAAATTGATTCGATTCGATTCGAGTCGCATAGAATCGAATTAAATCAATATCAAATCAAATCCAATTCAATCGATGTATGTATGTATGTATGAATGTTCGTTCGACGATAACTTGAGTAAATTTAGTCGGATCTGACGATCCGACTACATTTACTCAAGTTATCGTCGAACGAACATTCATACATACATACATAAAAACGCCGGATTGTTCCAGTAGACTCGGAGAACTTCGCTAGCTCGTTCAAATATGGGCAGTTAAAGTTTTGATACTTCTTTTTTATTGAACGAGCGAGCGAAGCGAGCGAAGTTCTCCGAGTCTACTGGAACAATCCGGCGTTTGCATGTTTGTATGTATGTATGTATGTTTGTATATATGTTCGTTCGACGATAACTTGAGTAAACTCGGTCGGATCATTATGAAATTTGGTAGGCGGGTAAATGAAATTAAAAGAATTTTTAAGTTCGAACATGAGCCAAATCGGTCGAGGGGTTGCCGAGGGTTGTTAAGTTTATATGGGGTCGCGAGTTCACAGTTCGGGGCGAACTACTAGTTATTTTTGTTTCTTTCATCAGGTAGAGCTCGTCGAGCCCCTTTTTTAGAGTACTATGAACATGGGTCTAGCGTTAGCCGTTTAGGAGATATGGGCAGTTAAAGTTTTGATACATCTTTTTACTATTTTTGTTGCGTTCATCAGGTAGAGCTCGTTGAACCCTTTTTTTGAGTACCATAAACATGGGTCTAGCATTAGCCGTTTAGGAGATATAGGCAGTTAAAGTTTTGATACTTGAATCAGTACACACGACAGCACGTCGACCCTTACACGCTAGCACTTTGCTCGGTTACGTTACGGGCGATTTTACAACAACTGACGTGTTGTCGTGTGTACCATGAATCTAGCAATAGCCGATTCGATTCGATTCGATTCGTTTCGTTTCGATTCGATTCGATTCGATTCGACTCGTTTTGTTTCGTTTCGTTTCGTTTCGATTCGAGTCGATTCGATTCGATTTGATTCGATTCGATTCGATTCAAATAATAATGATATCAATTTTGAACTCAGTAATACCAGTTGGTTAAAGTAACTTCAAAATTGATCTCACTAAACTAAATATAAACAGAGATCAATTTTGAACTCAGTTCAAAGTTAGTTCAAAATTGATCTCACTTTATACTAAGTTTAAACAGAGTTCAATTTTGATCTCAGTTCATGACCACCCTTAGAGCAGCCTGTAGCTGTTTGTTGAACGAAGGTCAAACGCATGTCCCCCTACAACCAAAACTTAAAAGCAACAAATTTAGCTCAGTGGTGGTTTTCGCAACTGGTAAGTCTTGGACAACTCCTGGTAATAACCTTGAAGCGTTGAAAACAGCCTTGTCGTTTGAGGTAGCTCCGCGAGATTACCTTCAGCTCTTATTTTGGAAAACCTTAAGAGCTCTTAGCTGTTACAGTTCTGAAAAGGAAAAACATAATACTTTCAAGTAATTTCCTAACGTCAGCCATATTTAATATTAAAAAATGAAAAAAAAAACGAAACAAAACCAATATTTTAATTAAATAAAGCGTAATCAAATACCATGCGCTACACGATTTATAACATATATTTTTCATATGAATAGTAGTTTGATTTCTGATGTGACTTACCACCGATCACCAATTTTTTTTATTTTATTTTATTAAAAAATATCCGAAATGTTTAACTTATGAAAGGCCCGTCTTGTATACAGCACTATTATCGTAAAGTTTCACGATGAAGTGCCAATCGCACTATATTTTGATTATTTCCTGACTTTACCAAGCTACTTATTATTTTTATAAACACTTTGCTTATCTAGCCATTTTGAAAGATGGCCGAACGAAAAAGGAATGACGCCATTGTAAATAAGTATTTGAATCTGTGTAAAAAATCTTAAACAGAAGCTATTTAAAACTTGTAAGTCCTGGAAAGGTATTTATTCATATCCATCGAAAAGCTTCTAAGTTGTCATAGAGTTACATCCAAGACTAATTTAGAACTTATAAGTTGTCTTGCAAGGTTATAATAACGTTAAATTAAGGTTGTGAAGGTTATATTTAGGTTCTATGCAAGTAGTTCGAAAGGTTCTGGATTTGAGCTATAGGTTGTGCTGTAGCTCTCAGAAAGGATCTAAAACCGGGGCCCTTTTGGCACTCAGAAGGTAATTACAAGGTTAATATAACTTTATTGAGAGTTATAAGACTTACGAGCAGATTTCCATACAAAGGTTCTAGAACCTGTTCAAAACCTTTCTACAACCTAAAATGTTACTTGGGTTGACACTGACATTTGTCAAACGTCAACATATTTTTATTTTTTAAAAGCATGAATGAATGCAATGAACTTAGTCTAAAATGCCAGTGGTGACGTCATAAACAAAAATTTTTTTTTTTTTTAATAATTAATAAAAAAATATAGACATAAAAAATTAAGAAAATATTCAAATTAGTTTCTTATATTTGTCTATATTTTCGATTTATAGAATAAAAAATTGGATTTGACGATGCCCTAAGTTTGACCGCTATGTGTGTGTATGTCTGGGGCACCCTAGCTCTAAACGGGTGAACCGATTTGGATGCGGTTCAGCTATTTATGAGATATGCTAATTTGAAGATAAAATGTCGGGGTATTGTAATTTTTTTATTTAGTAGTTATTGTATAGGATGACGTGCAGCTCTGGGCAAGCGGTCATAGTAAATGTTTTTACCGCTACTTTGGCGCCGTCATCACGGACGTGATCTGACGTGATGTAACGGTGTAGCGGACAAACGCGCGTATACCGCCACTCCACTGGGATAGAACTCATCCCACCCCTTCCCAGAGATTTAGACAGTAAGCTGACAACCAAGCATTTTTTTTATAAAGGGGAAAACATTTTTTTTGTACGGAAAAAAACATTGCGCATTCACCAAAGTCGTAGAACAAAAGTTGTTGGAAATAACATTTAAAGTGTTTCAGGATTAAAGCTACTTAAAAATTACCCTGTGTATCTATTTGACTCTACCAAAAGCGTGAGATAGCTATGTAGTTAGAAACCCATGGCCTATCTATCCATTCTTGTGCTGGTAGAGTATTGTCAACTCAACTAGCTATCGTTTTAATACAGGGTATTTCAGAAAGTTCCTGTGACACTGAAACGGGTCGCTTAGACCACTGCAAGCAACTCTTAAGGACTAAGAGTGTAATCTCAAAAAAAATATCAGCTGTTTTATATTGAAATTCGATACCAAATCTATAGAGCAAGATATTTTTTTCAAGTATAATAATTACAGTACTGAGCATTTACACGGTCGGTTTAGTCACCAGCCGCATGCGGCCGGTCGCCGTGTGGCAAAAGTCGCATGCTAGGCTACTTTGGAAATTTCGATTTTATTCACTCAATCGATTTTCATCCTGCGGCGAACGTTGTGCGGCAAAAATCGACCCGTGTAAACGCACCATAAGGGAGCACTGTATCGAGCGCTATGTAGGCGGTATGGTGATCGTGCTAATTATGCTTTAGTGTTCTCCTAATACTGAAATTCGTTAGAGCCGACCCAGGCTTTTTAGTACCAACGAATAAGGCATGTAAAGTTAGCGACACGCAAGCCGCACGCGATGTGAGCTACCATGGGGTATCCTTTCGTGTTGCCGACCGTACTTTAGCTTGATATCATGATAGCTTTTTGCACATTTTCTCTTTAAGTGAAATGTCTACCGCAAAGTACTCAACGTTTATAGCCTACTCTTAACTTACTCTACATTTTACTTAAATCTTTTATAATAATAGTGACAGTGACGGTGGACGATTCCAAGTTGGATGATTGGTACAGGGACGTGCAGCCCCAACTCAACCTTCGCTTGACGGGTACAGGGGCAAAAGTTCTTTGAGCAAGTAGGCGATGAGTCAACAAGACCCACCCAACTAATGCTAGTTAGCGGCTGGCTGTGCGACAGGGATACCGTTTCGTTTAGCGACTCTGACAGCCTTCTCGAGTCGGATTCAGCGGTTTATTTTGCCGCCTGAGATTCCGAATCATTCTCTAAAACGCTTGAAAAGCATGTAGTTGAATTGCCACTGAAATATGACATTTTATTTCGAAGAATCCTTCGATTAGCGCGGTGCCAGGTTCCATACTTGACGCATAGCGCATTGACGGCAGTGACGTCACAAAGTCTAGATTGCGTCTCCGCCTAAAATATTACCTAGACGTAAAGTGTGCGATTACAAAACTCATATAACAGCGTTAATTAGCAGCATGTGTATTATCATCACTTTCACCCGCCCGCACCGCACTACGTACTGGGAGGATTCTGCTCGAAATGTGAATAACTTTTACTTCTCATGGCTGCAGACAATGGGTTCTGGAGTAGTATATGATTTGGGAGATATCTGAACTGCTGTAGTAATTAGTATTTGTAAGTAAGTTTTAAAGCATAGATACAGACCAAATAAGTAGTTTTATTCCTGAAATACGTCAACTTATAAATATAATTTCCAACGACTTTTGTTCTACGACTTTTCGCTCGATACTTTTTATTTCCAGAACGTTTGAATTTTGAATTTGTTGTTTGAATTTGTACCATTTTAGCGCTGACTGCGCGGCGCGCTTCGTGCCTGCTCTCCTGCTCATAATTTGTAACTACGTTACAAAAAAAAATAATATTAAAATATGTAAAATAAAATTGTGCTTTGACCGAAGTAGTAGAACAAAAGTCATTTGATTTGAGCTATTTAAAAATTGCCCTGTATAATAAATTACAAGAAAAAGGTGAGTTCCTTCCTAAGTAGGTACTACCTACAACAAATCTCGTCGTCTCAATTTGGGGCGTTTACAGCAGATGCAGGTGGTAGTTGCCAACTCTTCCAGACGTAACGTACCTACTTTAAAATAAATATATTGCTTTTGTTAACTTGCACCGATTTTTATTCAATAAATTAATTTGTATTTGTAACTTGGTCAGAGCTGCCCTCCCCAGCCATGCACCTCTGTTCTTGGCTGGGGAGGGCAGCTCTGATCAATGGAAAGCCCTAGTGTCGGTTCCAGACTCGACGGAGGTGTAAAGGGATCAAAGAAGAGAAGGAGGCCATTTTAAAGAATTCGCGATAGATGTTGTAAGTTAGATGGTAGAGCTCCTGGGGCCTTAACCTGTAACGCAATGGTGCCAAAATGGGCTCCCGGTTGACGGTTTCAATTACGATTTATTAATGCTATCGGTCCAGTGTCGGTCCTTTTAATGTTTTTGTAGTACAACAAAGAATATCATGAGTCTAGTTCTAGAGGATTAGTTCGCTGGTTGTAGGAGATCAACGAAACCTTATACCTGGGACGCCATTGACACGCCATTGTATTACAGGCTAAGGCCCCTGGTGATTGGTTCGCCGACATTGGCGGCCGGCGGCAGCAGTTTCTCTACGGGATATTGCCCCACGAGGCCAATGCACACAACACTAAACATTATAATTACTTAACCCTATCGCACGCCCCCAATTATCTGATCAACGTTCTGTTTGCCTAATTGACTCCGGTTGTGTTGTGGATAAATGAAGCGTAGTACAATATTACTAAAATGTAAGTCATATAAATTTGTACGCCTTTTGGCAAAACCTAGAGCTCAATTTAGGTATGACCATCTTGTTTCTGTATCAATCACCTATGTTTGACGAAGCTTTTGGGAATTTTATTGTTATTGATTGTATTATTACACTTTTTTTTGCATGAATAAATTGTTTGACAAATAAATTATTATATACTATTACATTCTGTGGTAGAGTATAAAATTAAAGTTATTTAAATAAACTTTACTAGCCTTGTCAGAAACGTCCGTTTAAAATACATTTCTCGTGTTTCTAGGAGATGATTTTCAGGAAAATATATTTTCTTAAGTTGCCCATTACGTCACTCATTCGTTTTATAGTGAAATCATGTTACTTCAAGCTTTTCACCGACATTGATTTGACCTTTTAATATCCCTATTTTCGAGTGCGTGGAATGAAACCAGCTTTTTTTTCGTATAATCGGAGCCAATTGATTATCCCCAAATAGTTCCCGCCAGTAATAACGAACACGCCATGGCTCCCTGGTTGAGCCCACATTCCTCCGAACGCATTATTTTTTTGTATCCATCAGCGAGATAGGCAGGAAGATGGACCGTCATAATCGCTCTACAGAAAAAAAAACACATAACATTCCTGCCCATGCCATGCTGAGGCAGAAATCGTTGTGTTTCCTCTACCTCTTTAGTTGAAGATTGTAATTTGAAGAATTGTGTGTAAGCATTTTTTTAGTTAGAGAGTTGAAGATTTGAAGTATTGTGTATAAGTATTTTTTAGTTAGAGAAATCACAAAACAACTTAGGGTGGTATAAATAATCATCTGAGATTACCTACTTGAGCTCGATCTCAAGTAGGTGAACTCAGAAGTAAAATGCGAATGTCAAGCCTTGGCTAATGTCAAACTTGAGTAGCAGTCAGCAGATCAATGGACACTTGAGATTGACATTGAAATTAGCTAAGGCTTGGCATTAGCATTTGACTTTTCTGAGATCACCTACTTGAGTTCGGTCTTGAGTCGACGACTATTAATGCCACCCTTAATAAGCGATTTATTTTAAACAAAACTTGGAACTCGTGTCGTATGCCGTAGTAGGGAAAATGAGCTTAACTTTGGCAATATTATTTTAGTTCCTCCTATAAAAAGTTAAAATACGCTTGGAAAGTGTGTGACTCAGTAATACTTACCTATCATTTTTTTAAATACCTAGAGGTAAAACCGTTATCCAAGTGTTCAAGGGCGACAGGCCCAAAAATAACACAAATTCCTTTTAAAACATTGAATAGGTATTCAAGGGGAGCCAACCTGCCGCTGGCTGGCTAAAAAGGAAGTCCCACACTCCCCAGTCCCCCGTCATTTACTTCCGGTGTTTTCGGTCTACCTACTTTTATTATAATAAGGACATTGCATAATAATTTAAAAGAGCGGATTACATTATCATTGCACTTCTTGCACTTTGCGTTGCTAACAGTAGGGTGTACATATTTAGTACTTAAAGTTATTTATAAAATAAACAAGTAGGTAGGTAAATATTGTCCCGCCTACGAAGACTGAAAACTTTCAAGCTTTCATCAAGATGAAAGGATTCTAATGCGCTATGGCGGAAAAATAGAAAGATAAGTAAGATGTAGCCTGTACAATTGTACATGTCCCGCTATCTGGGCAAAGGCCTTCTCTCAGAGAGAGAGTGCGAGCTTAATCACCACGCGTGCTCAATGCGGGTTGGCGATTTTTGCGTTGAGGGTATAATGCCTCACACGCTCAGGTTTCCTCACAATGTTTTCCTATCAGGAAAAATATCTGTTTTTTTTTCAGTGATTTTATATATTTTGTCATGCATGCCAGTAGACACGACAGCACGTCGGAGTGTACACTTTTGTTGTAAAGTAGCCCGTAATGTAACCGATTAGAGTGCTAGCGTGTAGGGGTCGACGTGCTGTCGTATTACATCGACATCTACATGAAATATTAGAATTTATTTAGCAGCAAACAAACAAGTAAAACACGCTCAGAAGAAGATTAGAGAAGCGAGTTTTCGCTTAATGTACATATTCTCGCTATGTGATCTACAATCTAGGTAAAATATGAATAACAACTAGAATCAAAACCACCAATACCGTTGTGAATACGATCGCTCGGTGACGCTGAGACGCTACGATTGACCTCTATTCGATGCGTAGGCGCGCTCTCGATTTGAGAACGATCCATTCACGAACCCGCTAGTTAAGAGGGAACGCGGGTAACCTCAACTCCATACAAAAGGGGAGACCTGTTTCCTCCCTGGATAATTGTTTTAGAAAAAATATGTTTATGCCATTCAATCTATATTTACCTCTGACATGGCAAAGGTACATATAAATAAATTATTGAATGGCATAGACGTATTTTTTCTAAAATAATTATCCAGGGAGGAAACCGGTCTCCCTTTTTGTATTGTTTGTATGGAGCAGCCGGCTACCCGCGTTCCGTCTTAAGAAGATGGCTCTTCTCTGCTTTTAATTCTAATATAATATTTTATTTTAGCACTAGCGACCCGCCCCGGCTTTGCAATCAGTGATAAAATATCTAACTGAAGGTGAAAATCGCATCAAAATCCGTTGAGTTAGCGGATAAACAAACAGACAGACTTGAAAAGCGACTTTGTTTCATACTTGTAGAGATTTTAGCATGTGAAATACAGTAAGATGGTGATGTACACAGATTGAACGATCCAAATTCCGGTTGCGGCATGTAAGTATGTAACCACTGCTATTGTGGATGTACCTTAAGATCCTCAAGATTCTAAGATGATCCTTACGTTCATCTTACTCTAATTAAGATTTCAATTTCTTTCCAATGCCAAGTCGCTGGTTTTATCGTTGGTTACTCACGATAGGGTGAATCAAATAATTTGTTCTGTCTGAGAATTTCAGAGAATTTCTGAGAATTTCACTGATTTCGTCTTTGCAGATGTCACATAGAAGAACGTGACAAAACCAGAACGATACTTTGTGGATTTCTCAATTCAGTAACCCGCCCTTAGTCTCTGGCCCATCTAGTAGAGAGTAAATAAAATATATTTATAAATATACAAGTTATAGAGAAAGTGCCGCGAGAATACGGACATTTTAACATGCCAAAAATATTGTGAGACAAACCTCTTGTAATTACTTCGAAATTGAGCTTTCTTTGAAAGATTTCGGCTGAAGCAAAGAAGCAGACTTCATAGAAGTTCAGCTTATCATCAAGCAATTTGCCAGAATTTATTGTCATCTTTGCATTAAAAGTGACTAAGGTCGACTTGCTTCGGGCTTTCTCTTATAAGAAATCAAGCTTAAGAGTATGACGCAGTGGATAGCAACGTTATGTTGAATGGGACATAGGACAGTCATGCTGACCTAATTCTATACCGGGAGTTCAAAAATCAAATCACATAATAATGAGATGGAGTGTGAATACGAAAATTTTGCGTGGTTGCAATATAGCAATAAATCTTACAGAAAATTTCTTTAACACCACAACATACCCCAAACAAGGGGAATAAACGTCAGTGTGCCTTAATGCCCAAGAAGAAAACGAAGTCACTTTCTAAGTTGAAATACAGCTCTAAACAAAAAAAAAAAGAAACCAAATAATTGCTTCCACATTTGTTTTATCGGTCCACATCGGTCTCTCTTGCGTCTCGTAACCCAAAGAGGATAAATCCCTGAGCACCCACCTGCTGCCAGCAGCGCCAGGGTCACCAGCATGAGCATCTTCTCCAGTCTCGGACAGTCCATGGTTAGATTGCTACACTCACGGGATTCCTTGGCCTGTGAGAGGCTTTCATGGCTCATGCCTCGGTCGCGGCGCGGGAGGGACTGCCGAGCGGTGGAGACAGGTGCGCGCGCGCAGGTAGCTGCCCCCCCCTTGCCCCCTTGCCCCCTTTCACCGGCCCCCTCAGGGGTCGGAGCTTTCGCGCGCCGAATAAGCAATTTCTCGAAGGGACACGCGGGGCTATTATGGAGTGTGGCTTGGGGGCCAATTCCGCGGAAAGTCGAGCTCGCAATCGTCGGTGGAAATAGGATATTTTCTGACAGCTCATAAGTTGCAGTTCCAAATTTGTAACTAGATGTCGCTGACGAGACATGTTTTTTTTATGCCAATTCGCGCCCGTTGACCATCGTAGATACGTCCAAACACATTTAGGTATTATTGGTGGAGCAAAATTTTGTGTTTTCAGTTCCACCATTCACTCATACAAGAACATTATCAAAGTCGTGCACAATTTTTCATGTACCAAAATGGAATGACGTCTACGAAGATGAAAATGAAGTCACAGAGCAATGAAGTGAAGAATTATTTTCGCTGTAGTAAGCACTAATTTACTCTGTGATAGATAACATGTCGTATCAACGCCATCTGTCACAGTTTTTAGAACTTTTTTTAGCTGTCAGAGAATCCTGTCATAGCCGACTTCATGGTCTTCATGCATAACTAATGATTTCAAGCGAGCGAGACAGAGAGAGAGAGAGATAAATACATCGTGAGAGACCTAGCGAGAGCAGACAAACTGTTAGAAGGTGTTCGATATGATAAACTTCATGCTAAACGAATTACACAATAATTGAAACCCCAGAAAACTAATTTTTTAGAACTTACAGCTTTTAATTGTAGAGTCGATGAATAAAATGTGTAAAATAGTTAAATTGCCAACCTCCATGGTGTCCCACTCTTTACCTAGATGAGACTTCGATGCACACTTTAGTAGGTACTTGTGGGTACCTCAAGTACCTTCAAGTCCTCGTTAGCACTCTATAATACTCGTATATATTATCTCGCAACAAAATCAATCTCGTTCACTCGCTAATAACCCCCGGTTGCGTGTGATAAGCTATTTGTTTGGACAAGTGCCTTGCAATTCAGGTTACGATCAAAGGCAAAGCAAGCTTCGAAGGCACCTTTAGCTCTTAGAACCTATGATAATAGAGGCGCTTTTCCTTTAACGAAATGAGAAGAGGCAGGCACTTTTATGAGTAAGAAGTGAAATTTACAATTTGTCACAGATCGGTCGCTGTGATTCAGTTGCCGTATTGCACAATGTATTTGTATGTCAGTTATTTACTACCCCTCCTGCATTCCGCGAAGCCTTCTTCCGGATAGAACTAAGAAACGGTAAATGTATATACAACGTGTTACAATAGGTCATACATTTTACTGCTTTTCAGGGTAATAGCAACCCGTGACAGGGATCAAAGCCCTATATATTTTTTTTATAATTATTTTAACAAGGATAACGTTAGGCAAAAAAATATCACCCTGTTGACCAGTAGGTTACACCCTGCAAAAAGAGTTAGGAACTTTTGTAACACGTTGTATATTAGAATCCATTGCTCTTGCACAGTCCGCGCGCGTTGATGTCTTTTGTATGGGCATTGGGCATTCTTTTGCAATTTTGTTGCTGTGCTTGCTGCAACATGGATTTTCTTTGTTATTGTGTTAGGAAGGAGTGTTATGCGTGGTGAGAAAATCAGGAAGGTAAATCGTCCAGAATTACTGTTTGGTACAAAGCCGTCCATCTTAGGAACGCATTAAATTGTAAGACCATGAAATTCGCCTAAATAACGGCTTAATAAATGAAACCAAATACTAGTAAAAAGTTACGTTTATTAGCCTGTGAGATATTATGAACGATATACGTAGTAACTTAGACAGGAGAGTATTCAAATCTAAATGAACCCAGTGGGTAAGCGGTCTCCTACTATCTATTCAAACATACTCAGCAACAAAATGGCCCGGTTATGGACGCAGCAGTATATTATGCCCTTATACCACACTTAAGCCTGTGGCGTCATTCTCATAATATTTTGCCCATGTAGCCAGTTTCTATATTAAGTCCCTAAGTGCCTAAATACATAAGCACTGAAACCTAGCAACTGCAAACTTTGTAACGTAGGCTATATTACGTAGCGTCTCAAATCATATGAGAGACTGTCAGTTTATAGATGAAATCGGACAAGTGCGAGTCGAACTCGCGCACTGAGGGATGTCCTACAACCTTACAATATCTGTGTTATGTACCTCATGCATGGCAGCTCTTGCCGCGCGCGTTATAAGGGCGTGAATCGACCAAAAAGGGGTATCATAGCGTATGACCGACGGTATATGAGTATTTAAAAAAATCTAGATGTACGGATCCCCAGGCGATTGGGTCCAAATCGCACTTGGCTATATTTGTTTAATATTTTTGTGCAAAGTAACCTCTAAAATCACATGAAAATTTGACGCCTGTTTTTAATACTGTTCTTACGAAAAACACGTTTGTTATATCCCCATACAACATAGATTTTTTTTTTATTACGTTTTGCGGTATCTCTCAAAATAACACATGTGTGTTCTGTGAAAATTGCAACATTATTACTGTTGGCAACCGACACCGCCTCTTTTCTTTTTGGCTTTAATTTTGAAATATTGGTAAAATTCTAGTGTTTTCTACGATCAAGGATAAAGTTCGGTGAGTGTTTTAAACAATTGTAAAATATTTCAGTCACTAAACGAGGATCAAGCAGAGAGCTGGGTTTTCATTTTTGGTCGTCCTTTTTAATTACAGTTCCTTTTTAATTATAGGTAGGACGGACGGACAGACAGCGTAGACAGAGTAATAGGGTCCCGTTTTGCGTCTTTCGGGTAAGGAACCCTAAAAATAATGATTTGTTAGATAAACTGGTGAATAAACAATGATTTATTTTAGAGCAGCTGCGACTTTAAAGCGAGTAATACGATTTCATAGACAAATCTCGCGCTTTCTCGACTTTTAATCGATTTGCCCCGAGCGCTGTGATGGGGCCGCGTTACGTCGCTGAACCATCTGGCGGAGGCATTCGTACTCGTAACACTAGAACCTGTCAATAACTTTGGCTGATTTTAAGGCATACCCACTCACGCCACTGTTTTACACCCACGCAGTGGAGTCGGTTTTCCATTGCAATCCAAACCAATTCCGGGGTTGTATCTACCGGTTTCGGGATCAGATAGATGTATCCACGGATCCCGCCGAGTTGTTTCCACCGATACCGGGATCAGTAGAAACAAACAAATTAAGTTGTATCCTCTGATCCCGGGATTGGTGGATGGATACAACATCATTTTTTTTTTTTGTGGAGACTGTACACAGCCCGTTTACCTACTACCACTGTTTTGTATATCTGATGAAACAGTACTAGGATCCGCATGCGTACACGTTTCTTGGAGCTACGGAGCGTGAATGTGGGAAGGCCTTTGAAACTGCAAATATGACAGCTGCATGTGGGAAGCCCTTTGAAACTGCACATATGACAAAAAGGGGGCAAATCTCTACAAATACTATTGGGAATCACACTAAGGGGACAAAGCAGAAAGGGGGCAAGAACCGAACAGACCAAGGGCTATTTTCGAGTAAATAAACCGGTTCACCTGAGCGGATTTTTTTACAGAATAGACCCTCAGGTCTACTTCGTAAAGTACACGTGCGGCAACCACTCCGGTTAAGATGTACTTAGTCATGAGTTCATGACTCATGAATATGATATATTTAAACTAGGCTACCAATTTTCTTTGTCAAATGAATGGTAGGTAGATATTCGTATGAGGTAGTGGCGCCCAAATGGCCTCTGACATGGCTTAACGATTGTTATTGGAGTTGTATCGGTCACCATCCATGGATTGTCCACGCCTGATTAAGGGTGGTATTCTAGAACGCTACTTAAACTCAGTTCAAACTAGAACGCTACTTAAACTCTGTTTTAACACAGTTCAAACTACAACGCTCCTTGAACTCTGTTTAAACTCAGTTTAAGTAGAGTTTAGTAGTGTCAACTGTCGATAAAACAGTGCATGTTCAAAACATGATCTGTTTTATCGACAGTCTGAACTCTGTTTAAACTGAGTTTAAGTTTCGTTCTAGAATACCACCCTAAGGCCCGGTTCTGAGTTGAGAATTGTGCTAAGCAAATGGGTAAGTATCGTCCTGTCTCTGCAGATTTCTCACAAAAGAGCGTCACAGAGCGATACGTAAGTATGTGCTTAGTTAAAATTCTCAACTCAGAAACCGGGCCTAAGAATCGCTAGTCCAACTAGCGCTTCAAATGAATGGGCAATCCAGATAGAGCTGGGGATTTTCTAAACATAACCCAGAAGCTATTGTCCCTTATAAGGCTGTCCCTATACGCCTGTATGTCAACAACTGTCCATCACGGTGTCATGTTGGCCTAGTTACCCACCAATGGGCGGTTGGCAGGCGCTGCACGTATGCTGCCATAACAGTGTTGGCGGAGTGCCCTGCTTACATCTTCTTGGCGGTTTTCCAAGACACCCTTGAACGGAACGCCGCTGGTGGATAGCCAAATATATGCCTGGCCACCTACTTCGGCGTCCTGCTCTTGTATTCTTAAAAACGTAAAAAAAACTCTAGATAGTCGCAAGCATGCAAGAGTGTGTTTGCCGATTTCTGAATTGAGAAATTCGCTAAGCAAGCACTAAGTAAGTATCGTTCTGTCTCTCCAGATTTCTCACAAAAGAACGTGACAGAACGATATTTAAGTATTTACTTGGTTTAAGTAGGTACATAGGTAGGTACATACCTACTCATTTTATTATTGAAGGTACTACCTATTTAATTTACGAGTAGGTCCTATTCTTCAATCGCCAGATAAACACTACTCCTAGGAATAATTAAAAAATGGAACGAATTTTTTATGGGCCCTTGGTCGCAAAACTAAAAAATTGGGGCTTTAACTGAGGATGGAAAAATCAGGCCTTAGAGAATTTCAATTTAAATTCGCATGTCTCTAATTTGCCACCTTCTGCCAGGGCATTAACAAAGAGTTCCTTTCTTATCAGATTTGTGAAACTGACCGGCCGGTAGGAAGTCTCCTATCTAAAAAGCAAAGACGGCGCGCGCCTTGATGGCACCCAGCATTCCTTCACGTCAAGTTAAAACTCGGCACCACGATCCATCATTCACACCCATTTGGGACCTAATCTTTTACGGTAGTAGCCCAACTTACCTATGCATTTCCTACCAACCTTGGCTGAAAACAAATAGGGACTAAAATCTATTGATGGGCTGTTAATTTTAAAAGTTGTCATAAGATGCATGCGTCACGCTGACGATTGACCACTGGTGACAATCGGTATGTGGAATGCACTTTCCGAGGCTTTTAAGGCGTATTTAGGTAGGTAGGTATTGTCTTGTGGTACTTACAGTCATACGATTTTGTTTTGGTATTGTAAAAGTAATAGGGAGAGTCTAACTTTCGCTAGGTACCTAGACACGTTCGATGTTTCAATTCGACACGACAAGAAGAAAGAAAACCGAACCTACCTAGCATAGGTTAGTAATGTTGAGTTTGCATATCTGCGAATGCGAACTCTTTGGGCGTTCAAACAGTTCAACGTTAGAGATTGTTGTGACAAATGTCAGTTTAAAATTGGGACAGTTGTCAATTGTAAATAACTACGTGATTGTGTTGAAAAACTATTATTCTAAAATAAAATCTCTAAAGTCATATAAAGTACTCCCGACACTGTGTAAAGTATTCCCCACACTGTGTGTAAACTCTGCTATAAATTTCAATAGGTTATTCGGCCCCACCATGGAAAAATTTTGCACAAAATTTTCGATCGGGTTACTTGAGGGAAAATCGAACTGGACTACCTGGAGGTATAAAATTTCGATCATGCTACGTGGGACGACCGATGCGATAGAAATTGTTGAAGGTACCCTTAAAAGGCCAGAACGACCCCAAGAAGGTGCAGGTGACGCCGCCAACGCCACTTATAACCAGGCACTAACCAGGTATAAGCAGGCGGACTGTAGCGCACTGCTCATACTTACCACTAACATGACCGAAGAGAGTTTAGAAAAAATCATAAGATTCAACAGTGCTTATGAAGTCTGGCGAGAGCTACATAGATTGTTCGATGGGCAATCGGAAGACAGGGCGTATAGCGAGTGCATGAACTTTTTTACATACAAGCGTAATCTGTCAGATGACGTTTCCACCCACATGTCAAAACTTAAAAATATATGGAACAACCTAAACGCAGAAATACAGAAGTCAGATGCAAACACCAAACTCCCTGATCTGTTCCTGATTTGCAAAATATTAGAAACCCTCGATGAAAGATTCTTTGCTTTCAAATCAAGCTGGCTATTACTGAATAAGAATGATAGAACTGTTGACAATCTGACAACTCAACTATGTTCCTACGAGAAGGCTCTCGAGGACAAGGAAGGGACTGCAAGACAAGAGACTCTAGTAGTCCAAAAGTCAAAAGAAAAGAAAAATGGGAACGTGAAGTGCAACTATTGCTCACAGATAGGGCATAGAGTAAGGAATTGCAAGAAGTGGATTAAGGATGGTCGTCCTCCGAAACCAAGCAATTCAGCACAAACCCATTCGTCAAAGCAAGTACAAAGCATAACAATGATGGTAGCTAATGCATGTTCCAAGGCAGCAGATCAAGATAGAGAGAACTGGTTTGTTGACAATGGAGCAACGACACATATTACCACCAGGAGAGATGTGTTTCAAGAATTTCAACCTTTTGATTCTGATGACCAATCTGTGAAGACGGCAGTTGGAACGATGATCCCAGCTCTAGGGAAAGGCATTGTCCTGGTAGAATCGAATGTAGGAGATAAGACAGAAACCATACGACTGAAAGATGTCTGGCTTGTACCATCGCTGACGAAAAATCTTTTCTCGACTTTAGCAGCACAAGACAACTTGCGGAACAGCTTGTTCACTTCTACCGCAGAACGTTGTCAATTAGATATTGATGGAGAAACAAAGATTGTAGGGAAGAGAGAACCCAAAGGAGGACTCTACAGACTACAATTCAAGACAATCGCTCCAACAAGAGAATCTAACTCAATCGAAGTGAACGCAATTACGGGCACCAATATGCTGCAAGTGTACCATGAACGGTTCGCACATCAGGATAAACGTCATGTGAAAGCTCTTGTCAAGAGAGAACTTGGAATTGACTTACCTGAGGACAAAGATAAGTGCGAGGCATGCATATTCGGGAAAGCTCATAAAATGTCTTTTGGGAGAAGAGAAAGAGCAACCTCTGCTGGCGAACTAATACATTCAGACGTCTGCGGACCATTTGAATATCCCAGTGAAATGAAGTATCGCTATTTCGTTCTTTTCAAAGATGATTACTCTTCTTACCGCCTAGTTTACTTCATGCGTCAAAAATCGGAAGTCAAGGATAAATTGAAATTGATGCTCAATGAAATGAAGACTATCGGTCACACTGTTAAATGTCTTTTAAGCGACAACGGAGGAGAGTTTGATAACGAAGACGTCAGAAAGATACTGAATGATCATGGAATCCAACAGCGACTTACAATGCCTTACACTCCAGAGCAAAATGGATGCAGTGAGCGAGAGAACAGGACGCTAGTTGAAGCCGCAAGGACCTGGTTACACGCTAGAGGAGAACTGCCACAGAAACTCTGGGCTGAACTGATAAATACAGCAGCATACGTTCTGAACAGAACTGGACCAACCAGAGAAACGGGCAAAGTTCCCTACGAGCTATGGTTCGACAAGAAGCCAAAGATTACCCATCTACGAGTGATCGGAAGCCAATGCTATGCTCATGTGCCCAAACAATGCAGAAAGAAACTTAGCAAGAAAGCTATAAAGGGTATACTCATAGGCTATGAGAACAACGATGGCTATCGCATATGGAATGGTACAAAGACAATCCGGTCCAGAGATATCACCTTCGCGAGTGAAGTTGAATTCAAAATCTCATTAGGGACAAATGAGCGTAGTCAAGCCCCTGCAGAATCAGAGGGAGATAACTCAAAAAGCAATGAGGAAATAGAAACCCAAATTGAGACTCAGAGTCCTCAACTTCAGGAAGAATGTAGACCTGAAATTGACCGTGATCTAGAGGGAGAGAATACAGGGATAGATCAAGATCAAGAAGAAAATTTCGACTTCTACGACGCAGAGGGAGAACCCGTCGTTGTGGAGGAACCGAGATACAACTTAAGGGATAGGAATACCTTGAAACCCCCTCAGAGATACGATGACATCTGCTACGTGTCAGCGGACTTCCCAGGCAGCTACAGAGAGGCTATGGAGAGGGAAGACAGTGAAAAATGGCTTCAAGCTATGAAGAATGAGATAAACTCACTGAAAGAAAACAACGTATGGACATTGTGCGACTTACCATTTAACCGAAAGGCATTGCCGTACAAGTGGATATTTAGGATTAAGCAAAATCCCGACGGATCCATTGACAAGTACAAAGCGCGCCTAGTAGTAAAAGGATTCAGACAACGGAAAGGCATTGATTATGATCAAACATTTAGCCCAGTCGCCAGAATGGCCACAGTTAGAGCGTTACTTAGTGTTTGCGCAAAGGAGAACATGCATCTGTTACAATTTGATGTGACAACCGCCTTCCTCAATGGAAAACTGGAGGAAGAACTATTCATGCAACAGCCAGAAGGGCTTGATGATGGAACTGCTCGAGTTTGGAAGCTCAACCGGAGCCTTTACGGACTAAAGCAAGCACCACGTTGCTGGAATACATGTTTTGAGCAAATTCTCCTGGATTTGAAGTTCAAGCAGTGCGAGGCTGATTGTTGCCTCTTTGCAAAGCACGTTGGACATGAAAAGATTTTGATAGCCTTATATGTCGACGACGGACTAGTAGCAACTTCGAGTGAAAAGTTGGCACTCAGTTTTCTAGATGACCTAAGGTCGAAATTGAAAATTACAACGAAACCGGCTACGTTTTACTTGGGCCTGGAGATAAGACAAGATGATAATGGAATCTTCATCAATCAGGAGGCCTATCTAAAAAAAATCCTCGAACGATTCAACATGCTCGAATGCAATCCGGTTTCTACGCCTATGGAAAAATCTGTAATCGAAGAAAGTTCTGACTCAGGGAAAGTTGGGAATTTCCCCTACAGAGAAGCAGTAGGAGCTTTAATGTACCTTATGACAGGAACTCGCCCTGATATTGCATATGCTGTAGGTGTGGTATCCAGAAAACTAGCAAACCCGTCTCATGAAGATTGGCTAATGGTGAAAAGAATTTTTCGATATCTGAAAGGCACTATGAATTTGGGTATAAAGTACCTTAAAGGAAAAGAAGAAAATATCATTGAAGGATACAGTGATGCGGACCACGCTGGAGATCCTTCAACAGGCAGATCCACTTCAGGTGTAGCATGTCTATATGCTGGTGGTATAGTATCCTGGCTAAGTCAGAGACAAGCTTCAGTGGCAATCTCGACAACAGAGGCCGAAATAGTTGCAGCAAGTGAGGCAACAAAAGAATTGATCTGGCTTCAGAGAATATTCAGTTTCCTATCGCAACTCCAAAGCATACCGATGCTACATGTGGACAATGAAGCAGCTATTAGATTAGCTCACAACCCGGAGTTTCATAAACGGACGAAACATATACGGGTTCGGCATTTCTTCGTCAGAGAAAAGGTTACAGAAGGAAGCCTGAATGTCCTAAAGATAGGCACGGCAAACCAACTGGCAGACATAATGACGAAACCAGTCCCAAGGCCAAGGCTTACTCAAATGTGTACCAAGCTGGGACTAATGCACCACTGTTGAACGAGGGAAAGTGTTGAGTTTGCATATCTGCGAATGCGAACTCTTTGGGCGTTCAAACAGTTCAACGTTAGAAATTGTTGTGACAAATGTCAGTTTAAAATTGGGACAGTTGTCAATTGTAAATAACTACGTGATTGTGTTGAAAAACTATTATTCTAAAATAAAATCTCTAAAGTCATATAAAGTACTCCCGACACTGTGTAAAGTATTCCCCACACTGTGTGTAAACTCTGCTATAAATTTCAATAAGTAATAGTTTGATTGATGCCTTAATTTAACTCAGCGTCGCTGATCACTGAAAGCACGAGATTCTTGGAGTTTCTTTACCATGCTTCTTCTCCAAGAACCATCAGCGTGCTTAGCCTGGGCGTGGGTTACGCAGTACTTAAGGGGGTTATAACTATACGTATCTCACTCTTTTGTTTGACGTAGAGCGGGACAGCTAGACTTA
Organism: Zelleria hepariella; assembly: GCA_949319315.1. Lineage (NCBI taxonomy): Eukaryota > Metazoa > Arthropoda > Insecta > Lepidoptera > Yponomeutidae > Zelleria > Zelleria hepariella. The sequence goes on from OX439379.1 coordinate 27,771,296, forward strand.
AACACTGGTGAGCTAGAGCTGGTGAAGCTGGACAAAACAAAGTAGCTAGATACATAATAGTACATAGCAATAAGTATTTTTTTTTAACTCTGAGACGCTCAATGTAAATAATTTGTTTATTGCAAATTGAATAATAACTTTTGACTTTGTTCGTACTATGGGAGAGTACAAATTGGAGACTAACTACTTACTATTACTAAGCGGGATTTTCACCATTTCCTTACGTTTTGTAGGTGGTTGATGACTACTGAGCCAGCTACTGTAGCTTGAAAAAACGAAACCTCGGATCACGTTGGATCGAATGAACGATACTTAGGCCGAAAAAAGCAAGCTTGCATGAATGTTTGAGTGATACTTGCAAGCTTTATCTACTGCAGAAAGCTTAATATTTGAGTGGTACCTAAGCGAGCTCTAGCTACCGCAACAAGCATGTTTGAGTGGTAATCAAGCAAGCTCTATCTACTTCAGAAATCATAATATTTGAATGGTAATCTACTGCAGCAAGCATTGCAAGTAATTTACATGAAAGAACGTCTTACCTCGATTATGGCGCGGAGGGTAGGGATACCAATAGCTTCCTGTCGCCTTGCTATCCGTTCACTGGCTATGCCGTACCAAAACGCTGGTTTTCTCTATTGCTCTACATTTTCAATAACATTTTATTGAACGCATCCAAACTTTACTATAATTTCGGAACGCATCCGTAACTTGTTAAAAAATGTAAATACTTATAAACCTCTGTATAAATACATTAAAAATACCGTGCAAAAATTATAAAAGTGTAGTAGTGAACTTTACAAAAAAGTGAATTAATAAAAGACTTGGCTCAAAGGTCTCGTAACCAAGCCATAAAATCCAAAAAAAAAAAAAAATAACCCACACACAACCCACAATACAACTGTGTCAAATCAATATAATCCAACCAAATTAAAATGGTACGCCATTGTGGGCACTTTACTTCGTGGAAGACTGCCTTCTGAATTTTGTTAAGGATCTTTGTAATTTTTTGACAGACAGAACACACACAACACGCACACAAGAGCAAAGACAGAGCGAAAAAGAAAGGCTGTGTGTGTTGTGTGAAAGAAAAAGGCAATGAGCAACAAACGTGTTTTCAGGATTTTCATAATTTTCTTTTGATGATTTTCGTTATTAGATCTGAAACTCAATTGCGGCCTTACTTCATGATAAGTGTTTATTTCTGTTAAATTCGGCTAAAATGAACAGTTTAAAGTTGCCTGAAGATGTCTCACAGCAATGGGAGATTTTGTTGCTTCTCTTGTCTTCGGAGGAGAAAAAGATCGACAGGACTGGTGACAGTGAAGTCGAGGTCATGACCTATTTCTACAGGAACGAAGGAGTCAGGCAAGTAATGCACGAAACAAGTAAAACATACTTTCTGTAATGAATGTAGCTTCATCAGAAACTTAATGGTGCCTGTCAAAGCTGGGTTTTTTTTTACCCTGATGTGCCAGTATCAAAATATTATGAATCTAAGAATGTATGAAAAAAAAACAATAAATGAACCTCCAATCATAAATAAATCTTACAGAAAAATTCTCCAGCAATGGCTAATCCAAATGCACAATGCGTATGCCAAGAAGACCTCAAACGTGGACACAGCGACCAAGAGCGACGACATCTCGCTGTACTGGAGGCAGAAGGGCAACGAGTGCTTCCGTAACAACGCCATCGATGACAGCTACGGTTGCTACACAAAGAGTGTGCTGTATGCTGAACCCTCCGGGGAGATGTACCCATTAGCCCTGGCCAATCGGTCAGCGGCTCTGCTGCGGATGAAACATTATGAGGTAGCTATTTATAATTCACTTCTTCTAGATCTCAACACAAGTCAGTCAGGTGGATCCATCCAACATGCATCGCATTGCGCCCATGACCAGAGAACCATAATACATAATACACCATTGCCATAAAAATCTGTACAAAAAATAAATGAAAACAGTTGATGTGTGTTATCTTATCATGGTTTCCTTAGTTCCTCAGGAGGCTGCCATTACGTTTAAAAAATGTTTATTCTGCTATTTTCTACTTGTTTTAAAATATAAAATATTTCCAAGTTTATAACATGCTGGCTGCATATTAGAAAAAAAATATGTACACTCGGCTAGTCACAGATGGCAGCTCTTACCGCGCGCGGCATAAGAGCGCCAATCAAACAAAAAGGGGTATCCTAGGGTGTGGCTGACTGTACCAAAAATATACTTAAATTCATTTCCCAGCCATATGGTTGGATGTTGTATAATTTAAGTTGGAACGAAAAACATGCTTCTGCAACGCAGAATTGGTACTCACTAGTGTAGTCACACACATCACCGCTGAGGCCTCTGCACCTCTGCACTCAGTACTATATCTCTGCCCCATATCCCCAGGACTGCCTTACGGACATAGAGCTGGCGCTCAAGCACGGGTACCCGGACGGGCAGTGGCACAAGCTGTACTTGCGGCAGGCGGACTGCCACACCGAGCTGCGTCAGTCCAGCCGGGCGTCGGCGGCGCTGCGCCGCGCTCGGGACCACGCCGAGAGGCTCAACCTGCCCCCCACGCATGCCAGTGAGTCATTAAGGCGCGGTGCATAGTGAATAACCCGCGCGCCAAGAAGAATGCACAAAATCGAGTAATGTATCAAATACAGAAAACAAATCGAAAATTTTCTCATATCAAACCCTAGAATTAGGTGAGACCTATCTAACACAGCCAGTTTTGTGTTGACATTCGTAAATAATAATAATAATATCTTTATTTATTCAGATAACTGAGATCCATTGAGTTACAGACTAGTTTAAAATAAATAATAGTTTATAAGTAGGCAATATAAATGTTTTGAAGATACTTTTGCTGAAAAAAAAACGGCGCACTTTTTTTCAAACAAAATATCTTGCAATCTGTTATGGATATCAACACAAAACTGGCTGTTTTAGATAGGCTTATCTAATTCTAGGGTTTGATATGTGAACATTTTCGATTTTTTTAGTGTATTTGATACAGGAATCGATTTTGTGCATTTTGCGCGCGGGCGATTCACTATGCCCAGCGCCTTAACCGATACACTAAATATTAATACCGTCTGTCCTCAAGTGTTTTTTAGTACTCACGACAGCACGTCAGACTTTTGTTGTAAAGTCGCCGGTAACGTAATGGAGTAGAGTGCTAGCGTGTAAGCCTCGACGTGCTGTCGTGTGTACAATAAAGAATATTCTAATCTAATCCAGTCATTCCCTTAGTGCTGAGCATCGTGGCCATCACATGAAGGTGGTGGAGAGCAAAATTCTCCATTGCGTTCTATCACTGGCGATGCGGATTAGTTGGTCCAGTTGGGTTAGCATGAGCCTGGGTTAGAAGGTATCTATGGGTTTATAACTCAGTTTATCCCACTCTACGTCAAACAAAAGAGTGAGAGGCATATAGTTTTATAACCCTTATGTACTGCGTTAACCCAGGCTCATGCCAAGCAAGCTGGTATTTTTGGTCATAATATCTATCTCACCAAAAACATTCTGTAAAAAACTAGCCAAGTCTCGATGCAGCTGCTTGTTTATCTCTAAAAAGTAATAAAATCTAGACAAAAGTCGTGCCAAGTCTAAGGTTCCTTACTGCGATTTCTTTATTATTATAGTTAATGTTGTGTGATTTGCCCATTGAAGGGTACCAGGCGCTCCATGACACCATTGCACCAATCTGACGCCAGAACCGCTAACTCTGTACCAAATTTCAGCTCTCTGAGTTTATTTGAAGTACTAGTTCTATTCTTATGATCATGAGTGAGTGAGTGAGTGTCATAAATGCGAAACTTTGCTTTTGCTTAACTTCGGACCTACAGACATGAAATTTTGGATTTTAAGTATGTGATTATAGCTTACTCGATGACGAAAATTTCTGCGTTCTGATCTTATCCAGAGGTTCTCAAATAGGGGCCTAAAAATACGGCGAAATGGTTCCAGTAAAGGATGGTACGGCAGTGTTTGCTTCGCGCTCGACCTGGCGGGGGCACTGCCGTGTCCCCAGATCCAGCTAGCGGGTGGTCTCCCTCTCCTGGTCGAGCTCTCTTGGCCTCCATCTTTCTATTCATAATTAGTTTTTCTAGGCTATCAGGTTCTTATAATGGTTCCTGAATTCACAATTTTACTAAACGACTAAAGGTCCATTAATTTTTCTCTCTTTGATTTCTCAAAAAGAATCATTCTTTATTGAAATTCTCGGTTCACAAAGCCAAAGTTTACTGACTGACTTACAGATGTGTATAATGTAATGTCATAATGTACAGGGGTAATGATGGGAGATAGAACAAATACTAAATATTATGTTTGCACTGTACTGCCAAAGTATTTCCTGAAAATCGTTATCATATTGAGATGAGTACATTTTGGAATTTAGATATTTTGATTAATGCGAATTTGTCATTTTGCGAGTTACCGCGAGCTCCCACTTGAAAGGAATCTGTAATTTCATTGGACAGCAGTCTCATCATGCATCATGCATCAACCTAAAATAACCAAAATTAAGACAAAAATGTCCGAAACCGAATTTTGACTAAACTACCTACCATAGAATAAAATTAAGAACTCTCCAAGAGCTTTCATTTGATACCAGTCTTATCCATCATGCTTGGACAATGTAATTACATAAACTGTCAGTTGGCTGCTTCATATTAATGGTGCCCATGGTCTTTGCAGGCGACTTCGACCGCTACCTGAAACTGATAGAGCGCAAGCTGGAGGCGCTGGAGGGCGCGGAGGAGCCCCCGGAGCCCGAGCCCGACCTGCCGTGTCACCGCGGCGAGAGCGCCGCCTTCGTCAGCGCCTCCCAGGTGCTCGAGCTGCGGTGAGTGGAGCCCCGCTATGCACTAGCGGATTTAGGGGGGGCTACTAAGGGGCTCAAGCCCCCACTCACTAGATGGGTGAAGTGACCACTCGGCGCTGCACCGCCTGGGAATGTTCAGATGTAGTAGGCTTGCCCAGCACCTATAATATCCTGACAGCTTCTTCTACGTTACCCACAGGAAAGTCAAGTCAATACGTGCGGAGCCGCGTGTTTCTTCACGACATTTTCCCTCACCGTTAGCGAGAATGTATGCAATGTTGCACGAAATCACTGGCGTCTAATAGGAGTGATACATTTTGTTGGTGGCGGCAATTTGGAAGTTATGGACCGCTATGTTCTTTTTTAAAACTAAATGTACCTACCTAATGTTATGTGTTGTGTTGTGTGTACCTATAAGTGTGAAAACCTCTGACTGTATAGTAGCCGCGAAACAGACAAATAGAATACAATAGCGTACCATAATTATATATTTTTTTTCTTCAGAGAGTTACTTATTTTCGCTCGAGGGATTACAGTTCCCGGCGTATAACTTGAAAAATGACCTTGACTGCGCAGTAGACGATTTTTAGGTCTCTTTGGCGGGGGACAAGGGGCGCGACGGAATTGCTATTGCTTCGGACGGCCCCGATTGGTTAAGTTTTGTTTGACATGCGCGAACTCATCCCCACTACGCATACTTTTGCTCAAGTTATGCGCCGGGAACTGTACACAAGTGAAAGGAATCCCATTGCCTTCCCAGTCGCAACGAAGTGGCGGGGCGTCACGTGGTAACGAACGCGGCGACCCAGCGCGGCGACGTGCTGTTCGCCGAGGAACCATACGCCTTCGTGGCCCTTCCCGTCGAAGGGGACCGGGCCGTGGTCTGCGAGGCCTGCTGCCGGGACGACCTCAGCTCTGTGCCGTGAGTGCTCCATCAGGTCCTCAGTAGCACCCAGGTGGACGGACCCGGCCGTGGTCTGCGAGGCCTGCTGCCGGGACGACCTCAGCTCTGTGCCATGAGTGCTCCATCAGGTCCTCAGTAGCACCCAGGTGGACGGACCCGGCCGTGGTCTGCGAGGCCTGCTGCCGGGACGACCTCAGCTCTGTGCCGTGAGTGCTCCGTCAGGTCCTCAGTAGCACCCAGGTGGACGGACCCGGCCGTGGGCTGCGAGGCCTGCTGCCGGGACGACCTCAGCTCTGTGCCGTGAGTGCTCCATCAGGTCCTCAGTAGCACCCAGGTGGACGGACCTGGCCGTGGTCTGCGAGGCCTGCTGCCGGGACGACCTCAGCTCTGTGCCGTGAGTGCTCCATCAGGTCCTCAGTAGCACCCAGGTGGACGGACCCGGCCGTGGTCTGCGAGGCCTGCTGCCGGGACGACCTCAGCTCTGTGCCGTGAGTGCTCCATCAGGTCCTCAGTAGCACCCACGTGGGCGGACCCGGCCGTGGTCTGCGAGGCCTGCTGCCGGGACGACCTCAGCTCTGTGCCGTGAGTGCTCCATCAGGTCCTCAGAAGCACCCAGGTAGACGGACCCGGCCGTGGTCTGCGAGGACCTCAGCTCTGTGCCGTAAGTGCTCCATCAGGTCCTCAGTAGCACCCAGGTGGACGGACCCGGCCGTGGTCTGCGAGGCCTGCTGCCGGGACGACCTCAGCTCTGTGCCGTGAGTGCTCCATCAGGTCCTCAGTAGCACCCAGGTGGACGGACCCGGCCGTGGTCTGCGAGGCCTGCTGCCGGAATGACCTCAGCTCTGTGCAGTGAGTGCTCCATCAGGTCCTCAGTAGCACCCACGTGGACGGACCCGGCCGTGGTCTGCGAGGCCTGCTGCCGGGACGACCTCAGCTCTGTGCCGTGAGTGCTCCATCAGGTCCTCAGTAGCACCCAGGTGGACGGACCCGGCCGTGGTCTGCGAGGCCTGCTGCCGGGACGACCTCAGCTCTGTGCCGTGAGTGCTCCATCAGGTCCTCAGTAGCACCCAGGTGGACGGACCCGGCCGTGGTCTGCGAGGCCTGCTGCCGGAATGACCTCAGCTCTGTGCAGTGAGTGCTCCATCAGGTCCTCAGTAGCACCCACGTGGACGGACCCGGCCGTGGTCTGCGAGGCCTGCTGCCGGGACGACCTCAGCTCTGTGCCGTGAGTGCTCCATCAGGTCCTCAGTAGCACCCAGGTGGACGGACCCGGCCGTGGTCTGCGAGGCCTGCTGCCGGGACGACCTCAGCTCTGTGCCGTGAGTGCTCCATCAGGTCCTCAGTAGCACCCACGTGGACGGACCCGGCCGTGGTCTGCGAGGCCTGCTGCCGGGACGACCTCAGCTCTGTGCCGTGAGTGCTCCATCAGGTCCTCAGTAGCACCCAGGTGGACGGACCCGGCCGTGGTCTGCGAGGCCTGCTGCCGGGACGACCTCAGCTCTGTGCCGTGAGTGCTCCATCAGGTCCTCAGTAGCACCCAGGTGGACGGACCCGGCCGTGGTCTGCGAGGCCTGCTGCCGGGACGACCTCAGCTCTGTGCCGTGAGTGCTCCATCAGGTCCTCAGTAGCACCCAGGTGGACGGACCCGGCCGTGGTCTGCGAGGACCTCAGCTCTGTGCCGTGTGCTCCATCAGGTCCTCAGTAGCACCCAGGTAAACGGACCCGGCCGTGGTCTGCCAGGCCTGCTGCCGGGACAACCTCAGCTCTGTGCCGTGAGTGCTCCATCAGGTTCTCAGTAGCACCCAGGTGGACGAACCCGGCCGTGGTCTGCGAGGACCTCAGCTCTGTGCCGTAAGTGCTCCATCAGGTCCTCAGTAGCACCCAGGTGGACGGACCCGGCCGTGGTCTGCGAAGCAAGCTGCCGGGACGACCTCAGCTCAGTGCCGTGAGTGCTCCATCATAATTTTCTTGATTTCTTGATCGCCCAATAACTTCAACTTGTCGTAATAGCCACGTGATTTTAATCTTACCTATCTTTCGTTAGTTCAGAGGCTTTCAGAAAAGGTAGCTTCAAAATGATTGTTGATTATTAACAAACCCAACTCAAAACAATTACCACAACAATGCAATTAAAACAACATCATAAAATACCACTTAAACGACGAACATATTTTAAAAAAAAATTATGAACCGAAATCGTATTTTCGTAACCTATCTCTCCGGCCCTACCATTTTCATATCGTTCCTATACAGGGTGGATTTTTGAGACGGGGCAGTAAAGGCAGGTACCTTAACCGTTATAGTTACAGGAAAACTTTCTTAGGAGACCTTCCATAACTTTTCGAGATATTATGAACATGATTTTTAGATTTTGAAAAACATGTATGTATTTTTTTCCTTAGAAAATGTATGGGAAAAAATTGTGTAAATTTCTGACATTTCTAGTCCTTAGTTGGCTCCTTAGAGTCTTTTGATCTCTACATGAAAGACGAACGATTGGCATAAAAACAAATTTTTGGTGTTTTAGCATTTTTTTTCGCTGACCGTACATTTTATCCAAAATCTGTGAATGCAGTTCATAATATCTCAAAAAGTTATGGAAGGTCTCCTAAGAACGTTTTCCTGTAACTATAACGGTTAATGTACCTGCCCTTTCTGCCCCGTCTCAAAAATCCACCCTGTATTGACGTATAAACGTATTGACTAAACATCGATTGACCGCGGGCATCGCAACTGTATGTGTTCTAGTTGCGAAAGCTGCTCCCGCGCCGTCTACTGCAGCGAGTCATGCCGCGCACAGGCCTGGCGCGTGCACCACCGCTGGGAGTGCGTCGGCGCACAGTCCCGCCTCTTTCCCACCATAGGGGTCGCGCATTTAGCGCTCAGGTGAGAATAGGGCTTGCAAATATTCGAACATTTTTCGTTTTCGAATATTCGAATTCTTTTTGGGTATTATTCGAATATTCGAACAATATTCGAATAATTTAAAAAACGTAAAAGCTGTTGTACAGGGTGTGCCAAAAATAGTGTCAAGCGGAAGTCCATAGATAGAGCATCCCTAGGGGTACCCGAATCACCACCGTTCATATTCCGTATATTCAGCGATTTTTTGAGTTTTTTTTGCGACCACCAAAAATAAAATAAACGACCGAAATTACATTTCTCCGAATCCTAGTCTTTCAACTTACTTTGATCGCTAATTACTCGATCGATTTATTGTTGGGTATTTTTACAGTTTTTTTAAATATATTTTTTTGCTTCAGTAGCGTGTAAATAATTACCCCTCGGATGTCACTTTACAAAACAACGCCTTGTATGTAGGTCTTGGTTTCTGTTCAGATGTTGCTCAACTATGTTCGCTATAACTATCGTAGTCAGTAGATACAGTGCAGGAAATACAGCGCTGTATTTCCGCTGTATTTCCTGCAGATTCTTTACATTCTTCTTCTTGCTCATCTTGATTATCCATCACTGGAGATTAGATACCATGCGCGAAACATTATTGATGTTATGAAGGCACTTGTCGACACATAGTACACATCACGCTTTGACTGGGCAAGCGTCACTATTTCCTCATCCAGAGAATGGGTCGAATATTCGAATATCGCAGATTTATATTCGAATATTCGAACTGGTTTATTATTCGAATTATTCGAATATTCGAATGCAAGGCCTAGGTGAGAATCAAACATACCTACCTATCCATTTTGAAGTTTTTTTTCCTATTTACAAATAGATACAGATTTTTAGTGAGCCAGGATTTTCGTGCCCCACTGCTGGTCCAAGGCCTCCCCTCTTGTCTTCCACACAGCTCTGTCCTGGGCCACCTCTGACCTCTCGTCAGAGGTCCCGTCCACCTCTGATTCGATAATCGTAACCCTCCTTATTTGCTTCGCGTAGCCGAGTAAAAAATGGAAAAGACGTTGAAACGTAAACTTAAAATGTAGATAGAGTATTTTCGTAGGTATGTGGTAAACATTTCAAAGAAACGTATTTTAAGACTACTACTAGGACTACAGGGATACTAGAAATTTAATAATACAATAAAAACAAAGAATACACAAAGAACTCTTGACAGCGGAGGTAGCATGACTTTTATCGAGGCGGATTTATCCAACAAAATGGCGGTTTATCTGCATTTTTGACGTCTATAGTGGGTTATATGTCGCTCTCGACGATATATAACCCACTATAGACGTCAAAAATGCTGATAAACCGCCATTTTGTTGGATAAATCCGCCTCGATAAAAGTCATGCTACCTCCGCTGGTGACAAACCCACAGCGCCCTCTATCTTCCCCATAAGGTGAATTATCAAAGTTAATAAAACCATTGTTGCGACGACATCTCCGAGAGAAGGGTTTTGCCCAGCTAACAGACTACTTAGTACACCCAAGACCTTTTTTTACCACGCTCACTCTCATACAAATAAAATAACTGTTTTGCTATTTCGTTGATTTTAATCTATGTCTGAGCATTCTGAATTTAATAAAAAATAAAAAGTTCAGTACTTAATTAAATTAAAAACTCCGTGTGTATGTGAGAGAGTGCGGCAGAGCGCGTCTGAAAAAAAGCAAAATCCCAGGGTCCTGATGGTATCGGCTCACGCGGGCCTGCCGCCGCTGCCGGCGCCGGCGGCAAGTGCGCCCGGGCAGCCGGATGCGGCAGCCGTCATGGCTGCCTATGCGCAGCTCGACAGCGTGCAGATATACGAGCGCGACTCGCAGCCATTCTTCAGGATGTTCCACCTGGTCACCAACTTTGACAAGATGAACAACGCCGACTTTATCCAGTACGCTCTGGTAAGTGGCTTAAGAGGCTTCAAGCAGGGTCAAACTGGCGCCACCATAGGAAATAAATCATAGCTTCTTTTACAGCAAATACGTTTTTACGGAAATGTTGAACAATGGAAATTTCAGTCATAATGGTATTTTAAAGATCTAAACTAGAGTATAGAACCTAGAGCCTTTGGGAAACACGTGCATAAATATGTATATTTCTATGTAAAAGTTACGGAGAAGTCAACCGCTGATAGATACCCCTACCAGAGCTTAGACTGACAGCTACCAATCGGTCGTTTTCCAAACGTATTCAATACTTAGAAACTGTCCGTGCCGGAGTTAAAATGTGTGACCTAATTTGCCAGGTAAAACTATTCACAGATCGTTAGTCTTTTCTTATTTTTTCTCTTTGTCACGCAATATCCCAATGCCTTTTCTGATCCCAGACGGCGACGATGCTGACTCTCTACCTGGAGACGTTTACATCGTTCTTCACTTACTTCCCGTCGCGCCTGCCCTTCCCCATTGCGGAGTCTCAGATGAAGTTGTTGGCGGCCGCTTTAGTGCTGCGGGCTATGGGGCAGCTGGTGTGCAACGGGCATGCGGCGCTAAGCTTAGCTGACTCGGCAGGTAAACATTTAGCGGACTCGGCAGGTAAACATTTAGCGGACTCGGCAGGAAAACATTTAGCGGACTCGGCAGGTAAACATTTAGCGGACTCGGCAGGTAAACATTTAGCGGACTCGGCATTTAAACGCTTAGCGGACTCGGCAGGTAAAGATTTAGCGGACTCGGCAGGTAAACGCTTAGCGGACTCGGCAGGTAAATGCTTAGCGGACTTGGCAGGTAAACACTTAGCGGACTCGGCAGGTAAACACTTAGCGGGCTCGGCAGGTAAACACTTAGCGGAGTCGGCACGTAAACGCTTAGCGGACTCGGTAGGTAAACACTTAGCGGACTCGGCAGGTAAACACTTAGCGGGCTCGGCAGGTAAACACTTAGCGGAGTCGGCACGTAAACGCTTAGCGGACTCGGTAGGTAAACACTTAGCGGGCTCGGCAGGTAAACACTTAGCGGACTCGGCATATAAACGCTTAGCGGACTCGGCAGGTAAACGCTTAGCGGACTCGGCAGATAAACACTTAGCGGACTCGGCAGGTAAACTCTTAGCGGACTCGACTTCTTTCCACCACCATTCTACATTCAAAATTCGCGACAGGGCGAGAGTTGCACACGCTCTCATCTGCTCGTACAGTTCGATTAATCAGTAATCACATGTTACATTGGATCGCTCTTGCAGAAATTGGGCGTATGTTTATGAATCTGTGATAACATGCCGTTTATTTCACAGGTACGTCCCGCACCGTGACCGAGCGCGAGGTGCGCCACGCGACCGCCATCTACCCGTCGGCGGCCATGATGAATCACTCGTGCGACCCCAACATCATCAACACGTTAGTAGCACCTACCTGCAACGCTGGTTCCTAACATTTTCAATTTTGTTACCGCTATGATCTTCAAGGAAAACTGATCTAACACCCATTTGAAATGGTTTCATTACACCGGTTTTCTTGTCTAGCCGCGCAGCGCCATTCAAAACTCATCCAAAAGTGTCTAGCCGCGCAGCGCCAAAAATTTCGAGCCGAGGGTTGCCGAGATATGGGTAGTGCAGGCAGCACACAACGAATTCACAGTTCGGGGCCAGCTACTACAGGGTGCACTCTAAGTCAATAGCGGAACTTTAAGTAGGCAATCTACCGATCAATACAAACAACTTGTACTAGGTGGGAAAAAAATGGAGTGAAAAAAATATCAGCTGTTCCATACAAAAGGTCGCCTCAGTACTGCACCAAATGTATGAAACAGCTGATATTTTTTTCGCTCCATTTTTGTCGCTACCTAGTACAAGTTGTTTGTATTGATCAGTAGACATCCTACTTGAAGTTTCGCTATCGACTTAGAGTGCACCCTGTAGTAATAAGACCAAACTTTGAGTATTGACGACTTAACCTTTTGACCTGTGTATAATTTAAAATGTTCTTAGGTCTTCTCGCTTTTAGGCCCGTAATATCAGTCACAGTTTAAACCAAAAAGACTAGTTTAAACCCCCATCTGTCAATTAATTTTCACACAAAATTCGTGGTTTAATCTAAGTTCTGAGGTGATTGATATTACTGCACTTAGAAGGATATCTTAGAATCAGAATCAGAATCAATATGTTTTATTCAATATTCCATAAATAAATTATTTACATTGAACGTCAAAATATTATCTAAAGTAAAAAAAAGGTATATAAATCAAATACTTATTACTATCTAATACTAAGTATCTAGCTACTTTTTTTTCTCCAGCTTCACTAGCTCTGATCGTTCTTGGAGAAGAAGCATGGTAAAGAAACTCCAAGAGAAGTAAGGTTCAATTTATAAGGGCAACTATACAGCCACCACCTGTTAAATAGTTTGCGCCACTATTGCAGTTTCTTCCGTCACCGTCTGATCGTGCGTAGCGGCCGCGAGCTGCCGGCAGGGGCCGAAGTGTTCAACTGCTACGGGCCGCACCGAGCGCGCGAGCCCGCGGCCGAGAGACGGGCGCAGCTGCGCGCGCAATACCACTTCACCTGCGCCTGCGACTGCTGCAGCGCGCCCGCAAGGGACAGCCTCGTGAGTCACACTATAACCCGTGCCCACCGAACTAAATCCCATAGAATCCGCATTACGTATAAAATCACAATAAAAACTTGTCCCCACAGAAACAAAAGATATCTGCAATAGAACAATACGAAACATCATTTCGACCATACGTTTAATATTCGAATGTCAACCTTATTGCATTAGTGTACAGTTTTACTTTAATTGCATGGACTACGAGCAAATAAGCTCCCAAAGTCAATTTAGGCATCTATTTTTCCAGACACATTTCAGAGTTCTATGTTGTATCTAGTTTTATCCTTGATCGAAGCCCGTGCCATTAAAGAAACGATATATAAATGGCGGACACTCTCGCGCCCTCTCGCTTTAATCATATCTCCGTCTATACTCACACGTAACGTTAGCAAAGTAATTTTAGGCAGTCCTGATTAGTCACCCACGCTTGGCTAATAAAACACGCCAAAATACGTTCGCCTCTTATTGATTTTTAATGTTTGTCGAGTTATTTCAATATTGTAGTTTACGTCAAGTGTTGTTATTTGTTGAGGTTTATATTATTTACTACGTTTTTATATTTTTGATCTTATTTTCATAAAGATTGTTGTTTAATCACAAACCCAACGTAGAAAAATTACCTAATCAATAAAGAAAGCATCGTAAAACATTATTTCCTAACCAAAAATTTAAGGAAGTTTTAGGTATGAACCGAAATCGTATTTTCGCAACCTCTTTTTCAGACCTTACCATAGGTACCCGCCGCCATTTTCATATCGTTTCTCTATTGGCACGGCTTATACTAACTGCTACAGGCCGCGCGTGCCATTATAGGATCACTCGTGTGTCTGTCTGTCCGTCTGTCACAGCCAATTTGCTCCGAAACTACTGGACCGATTGAGTTGTGGTGCACATAATACGTAAGCCGGTCACCGAAACACGGGCGTTTAACGAAAATAAATTAATTTTAAAAATGGAAGCCATATTTTTCTTAGTTCTCTCCCCAGCATACCTAGACTAAACGTCATAGACCGTAGATATTTCCGAGTGCTTGTAAAGTCAGTCTTATTATCTGTGATCATTGTTGCGCAGATGGTGTTCAGCGCGTACGCTTGCCAGCAATGCAAGGGCCCGGTGTGGTGGGGAGGGAAGCGCGCCCTCTGCCAGCAGTGCCACCGCGAGCTGCCGCCAGAGCGGGTGATGGGCCAGCTGCAGGCCGCGGACTGCCTGGATGCACAAGGTACGGACGAGCAGCCTGCCTGGACGAACAAGGTACGGGCGAGCAGACTGCCTGGACGCACAAGGTACGGACGAGCAGCCTGCCTGGACGCAAAAGATACGGGCGAGCAGACTGCCTGGACGCACAAGGTACGGGCGGGCAGACTGCCTGGACGCACAAGGTACGGGCGAGCAGACTGCCTGGACGCACAAGGTACGGGCGAGCAGACTGCCTGGACGCACAAGGTACGGGCGAGCAGACTGCCTGGACGCACAAGGTACGGGCGAGCAGACTGCCTGGACGCACAAGGTACGGGCGAGCAGGGAGTTGCCTGGACGCACAGGGTACGAGCGAGCAGACTGCTTGGACGCACAAGGTACGGGCGAGCAGGGAGTTGCCTGGACGCACAGGGTACGAGCGAGCAGACTGCCTGGACGCACAAGGTACGGGCGAGCAGGGAGTTGCCTGGACGCACAGGGTACGAGCGAGCAGACTGCCCGGACGCACAAGGTACGGGCGAGCAGGGAGTTGCCTGGACGCACAGGGTACGAGCGAGCAGACTGCCTGGACGCACAAGGTACGGGCGAGCAAGGAGTTGCCTGGACGCACAGGGTACGAGCGAGCAGACTGCCCGGACGCACAAGGTACGGGCGAGCAGGGAGTTGCCTGGACGCACAGGGTACGAGCGAGCAGACTGCCTGGACGCACAAGGTACGGGCGAGCAGGGAGTTGCCTGGACGCACAGGGTACAAGCGAGCAGACTGCCTGGACGCACAAAGTACGGGCGAGCAGGGATTTGCCTGGACGCACAGGGTGCGAGCGAGCAGACTGCCTGGACGCACAAGGTACGGGCGAGCAGGGAGTTGCCTGGACGCACAGGGTACGAGCGAGCAGACTGCCTGGACGCACAAGGTACGGGCGAGCAGGGAGTTGCCTGGACGCACAGGGTACGAGCGAGCAGACTGCCTGGACGCACAAGGTACGGGCGAGCAGGGAGTTGCCTGGACGCACAGGGTACGAGCGAGCAGACTGCCTGGACGCACAAGGTACGGGCGAGCAGGGAGTTGCCTGGACGCACAGGGTACGAGCGAGCAGACTGCCTGGACGCACAAGGTACGGGCGAGCAGGGAGTTGCCTGGACGCACAGGGTACGAGCGAGCAGACTGCCTGGACGCACAAGGTACGGGCGAGCAGGGAGTTGCCTGGACGCACAGGGTACGAGCGAGCAGACTGCCTGGACGCGCAAGGTACGGACTCTCACGGCCCAGTACCGTTATGACCTGACGTTAAAAAATTCATATATCACCTATTTCGAAAAATATGAAGGGTCTACAGCTCACAGAGCCACTAGTTAATAAGTCGTTTGTGTTGACAGCGGAGGCGGCGGCGACGCCGGAGGAACGCTGCGAGAAGGCGCTGCAGGCGTACAAGCTGCGGCAGCAGGTGCTGCACCGACACAACGCGCAGCTCCGCGCCTCGGCCGACGGCCTGGCAAGGCTTTACGCGGAGGCGGGTGAGGGAAAACATAATCTTCAATATACGTGTTACAAAACATACTAACTGTTTTTACAGGGTGTAACCTACTGGTCAACAGCATGTCAAATCTGTGAGAAAAGTTAAACAAAAACAATTTTAATTTTATAACCACAAAATTGTTTTTTTTTATAACCGTTTTGTTTTTAGTATTAGCTCAAATTTAAAAATATCTTTGTTTGCATTTGCATAGCTTTGAGTTGTTAAAACATTGTGAAATTCAATGAAAACAATAATAAAAAATGCTTTTCTCCTGCCACAGCATTCACATTTTATTAATTTAAAAATCAACAGAATGTCAGAGAGGGAAAAAAAGAGGTTGTGATCCCTATCACCGCCGGCTGCTATTACCCTGTAAAAAGAGAAGGATCTTTTGTAACACCTTGTAAAATCTAACTAACCGATGTAAAATTTTCATAAGTCGATCTCTCAAATAAGTAATGTAATTTTTTCACATCGGCAAGTACATGGATTGTTGATTGAAAACGGCAATAACGATCAACACCCACTGAAAGACCAGCGGTGGCAGCACCTTATTGAGTACTCTCAATTATCTTGCAGGTGACTTCAGCAAATGCGTGGAGTTAATAAAGCAGAACATACAGAGTTTAGAATACCAGTTTGGATCCTTCAGCTTCGAAGTAAGTACACGGTTGTACACCCACACAAGTATTGTGTAACACCTCAAAATCGGCGTTCAAAAACATGGTGCCTTTTTTAATGTAAAATAACTGACATAATTTCCAGGAAATAGTTATGATACACACT
Organism: Zelleria hepariella; assembly: GCA_949319315.1. Classification (NCBI taxonomy): domain Eukaryota; kingdom Metazoa; phylum Arthropoda; class Insecta; order Lepidoptera; family Yponomeutidae; genus Zelleria; species Zelleria hepariella. Next base: position 27,787,960 of record OX439379.1, read on the forward strand.
CACTCGGCTGACAAAGTATATCGTTTTGTGCAGGTTGCCCGCGAGCTCCGCAAGTTGTCCGATGTGATGCTCGAGAGGATGTTTCACACCCCGCAACATCCTGACTATAGGTGAGATTTGACGTCAAGCGAAAAAATCCTTCCTCAGCCCACCTCTGCACGCCTTTTTCCCCTCCCACCACCTCTTACATGTCATCCGACCATCGAGCTGCTGGTCTTCCCACCGATCGCCGTCCTACTCAGAGCCGCCACTCTGTCACTGCCTTGGCCATCCTTCCGCCTCGCCAGGTGTCCCGCCCATTTCCACTTGAGACCCGCGACCCGAGCACCAACGTCGTCAACCTTCATTCGATGACATTTGGTGTTCGTACAATAACAGGATGGCAAATAACTTTATCTGCTGTTCCTTACATCTTGTTGGTACCGAATCTTGGTATGGAAAAGTCCCGCTAAAGTAGCGCCAAAGTGCCGTTCGCACCGGCTAACTTGCTTTACGTAGTAAAATAAAGCTAGTCTAGTCGATAGTAGGATAAAAACTTATGTCGAAGCGTTGTGCTTAGGGCCGATTGGCTACCTCGCGTATTGCCTGCGCGGTAAGGGGGGAGCGGAGCGTATGTTTGCTCTGTCCCGCGGCCCCGCGTCGCAATCCCCAGTAATTCTCTCCTCCCGCAAACCTTTACCCGCGCAGGCGATAGCTGACGCACACTCACCAAATTGTATCACCCGCAGAGACTGGTGCCTCGAGGCGCACAAGATAATAAAGAAGGCCTACCAGCTCATGGAGCTGAACTATGGGCCTTGGGAGCGACTGGTGCGGCGGCTGAAGAGCCAGGAAAAGGCAGCGGCGGCTCTCCTCGCCGACAGCAAGGCTAATGGACCCTCCGATTGCGTCCATCACAACCTACACTACAACTTGAAGATTTAGTCCTCCGCGGGAAACGGGAGCTAAGCCAGGCGAGATAACTTGAAATTAAGGGCCCGCAGTGAAAGGTCCTTGACCGCTATACGCTTCTATACTGTACAAAGGCTCAATAAAGGCACTGTTGCTAGGCCGAGGAGTCAGGAGACTCGGTTGCTCGGATCTTTGCTGCGACAGTTCAGTCCACGGCAAATATACGTTGTGAGATTCACGCGGGATGCCTATTGTCTTATTATGTTCATCCCACCGATACGGCTACGGTGTCCAATAGGAGCAGCATGCCTCCTCGCCCGCTTCCGCGTAGTTGGCATGCATGACTGTATGTGCCCTGGTCGCCGCAGCTAGTCGGGCTTTGAATCTAGCCTCGTTTGATGTTCAGAGGCCTTTGACGTAAACCGGCTATGCTTGGCTTTAGACAACCTATTCTACTGCTACCATGTTAGGCCGGTAGATAACTGTGTTCGTCGCTGTTTGCATAAGTATCTACTTTGCGCGATCGGCCGTGCGTACCTTACCAGCCGTTCGTGTAGGTAGACAGCAAGATAGTGTGAAACCAAGAGTTACTAAAGGAACAAATAGATTTTTCTCATAGCTTGCGAGTAACCTCCTCCAGTAGACGACAGTTCACAGCGCTGTTGTTACTCGGATGGCCGTGTCTTTTTCTAAGTACTAAACGTGTCTGCCTGTCTCATTGATTTATTATTATAGTAAGCTTAGATACAAAGTATTTAATACGTAGTGTGTTTACCAACAATGAAAGTACAAAAATGATTTGAAAGAGGGTTACCTCCGCACGCCGTCAGTAGCAAAGATTGGGTCTACAATAATTATGTAAGTTTCTTGGTTTTGATATGATTTTTTCTAATGATCTTTTGATAACGAGTAGCCTGTATTTCAAGATTTACATAAGTAGAGCTAGTTTAGGCCTTGAGTGGCCATTTCTCTTTACAATATTCTATTGCTAAGCCAATTACACTTTCAGATTTTAAAATAAAACTTTATATTTTGAATCGAATTCGTTTATTTCTTTTCTTTGAACCCGTTGAGACCCAGTGTCGGGTCTCGGGGCGACTAACAGCACATGATAATATTAGAAACGGTGAAATTATAGTGACTTTACCATCGAAGGGGATTTGTTTAACTGGTTTCAAATGCTCCGCCAGCTTTACAAATAGAACAAAACCCCGGAGGCTGTAAAGGCACTACGATCTCGGCGTGTATTAAAATTTACTGTACAGTGATCAAAACATTGTGAAACATGTTAAATTATAATAAATTAGTCAGTCACAGCGTTTTCACCGACCTTAGCAAGGAGATAATTAAAATGTGTTTGATATTTCTGACGTTGATACATAACTACAATTTTATTTAGAGAACAATATTAAAATTTGGTGATTTCAAGCCTTTCGTATGTAAACATGAAACCTGGAGAAAGTAGCAGGCTAATGTTTTGCCTAGTTTTAAAAATAAGATTCAGTAAAAACGAAGCTTTCAAATATGAGTAGATAATGATTTAATGAAGTAAATGTGACGATTCTTCCATAATTAAAATAGCAGTTACTAACATAGATTTTGTTCAAACGAATCTGCCCTCCCAACGCAACAGTTCGGACATAATTAATCAAATAATGATAGTGACCGTCATTCTGGAAATAATCAACTTAAGATTAAAATAAAATGTCCAACTGATGAAAAGCGAAACACATCTTAATTCTATTATAATATAACTTTACGTACAATACCATTTCCACTGGAATAGAATAATAACTATTTAACTGCGCAGAAATACCTATGTCACCAGTGCAGTCAGCTAACCAAGAGGAATGGGATGTTCACAGATTACTCGCACGAAATTGCCTCCGAAACATAAACCAAATTGCGCTCCTGTGTTGTGAAAAGACATTGCCGTTTGAGAATTTTAATAAATGAACACCTGAACAGCTAACTGACCAATATTAGAAATCCTTAAACAATAATATTATGAATGATATCTATATACACATGTCATATTACACTACTATTAAAAGTACCAACGATTTATACAAAGATAATAAATCTTAATTATTCAAAGAATATGAAAATTGTGTATCTACTTTTGTTATAGTAGTTATAGTCACTTTTCCATAACATAAATTAACATTTCTGATACGCAAGAAAAATCTTAATTTAAAAGAAGGCTTTTGCAATCTTATTGGCAAAATATTTCGATGAGCAGGCTGCTACAGAAAGGGGGTTTTGTAGTCTTAAGAATACAAACAACTCTTATTATTTGGCCAATCCTTACATCGCCAAAAGTTGTTCCTATTCTAAAGATGAGTAAACAACCAAGTACCTTTTTGCAGTAGACCCTCTGTTACATAGCGCAAATGACAAAGTAGTTGAATTAGAACCATCTGACTGTGCGGTAACCCCAAACACGTTGAACCGGCAACACTCCTCAGACTGCCAAGACTGACTGTCGCAAAATAGTATGGCGATCTGTCTCTGGCGTGAGCCGAGGGGTAACTTCAAACCTAATAACCTTTGCTTTTCAAGCAGAGAGAGCCCCCTACCAATGAAAATTATCTAACAATGAGTCGCTAATAGCCAATGCGCTATGAAAAGGTTACGCGACGGTGTCGGTCAGTAGATATAGACCATTTCGCGTTTTTTCCCCGAACGCGTATTAACAGAACACGAAGGTTAATTTATCAGTGAACGTTTTACACGTGTTTCTGTTAGTACCTCTGGGAATCTGCTTGCCCTACAGTAGGGCAAGGGGTAGGAGGGCAGTAGCCTCTACTGGGCATTTTAGGCACATGTTTATATTTGGACTATGTACTGTACTTTAATAATGCTAAAGGGCGATGCGATGAATGCCATAGCTATTATACAGAGCGGGCAAAACCCGAATGACCCTGTATAATAACTCGTATATAAATAACAGAAATATTTTGTCTACGCAGACAACAGACAAAATGTCCTGGAAATACACTATGAAGGTGATTTTATTTTGTTTGTCGTCTGTGAGGCTCTTAACTTTAAAACTTTACGTAATTAACAATAAGTCCACGAATTGGGACGAAATATATCATATTTCATCAGAATTCGCGCGATCTATAAATCCACACTGCCAGAATCAAATGAGCACTCGTGTAGGCGTAGTTACACTTAACGGAAACATGTCCAGAACGTTTTCTATCATAATAAGGGCATTGGTTCTATCTACTCATCAACATATACACTTTTTACAACGAGGCTAAATTAATATACCGTTCCCGGTGTAGGGTTAGTGGATCTTTAAGCGTACTGTTGTCGAGACAATAAAATAATAAAGTCATTAAAAGTTGTGTTTGATGATATGGCCAGCCAAACCTGACCATATTGTTAAAACATCAACGTTTGATGATATGTAAATCCAAGTTTGGCTATATCATTAATGTAGGGTTAATTAAAATTACAACCTAATACGACATTATTATTTAGCTTTTTAATCAGCTGATTGTCCGCCGCCATGACGTATCACAAAACCAAACCTATTTCAGCGCCTCTAATGGTGAAAAATTTAACAATTTTACGACATGATCACAAAATGTTTGGCCATATCATGAAGTTGCAATGCGTTTAGCTGTTCATATTGTCAAACGCTGATTTATTCATTGGTCCAGGCCCGGCCATATCATGATGTGGGCAGCAGGTTCTTTCCATTTCATTTCATGAAAGAGCCATTTCAAGAAATTTTGGGCTACATCATGAAGTGATCAATTCTAAGATCTGGCCAGCGCACGACACATCCATCCACACAAACATTCGCGTTTATAATATTAGTAGTTTGTTGTGATATAAGAATTAGTCAATAGATACAACAATTTAGTCATGCTACTCCGAGTTGCTCAATCAATTCGATTACCTAGTCCTAATTCTAAACTGAATTTACATAATTTAATATTTACACGAGGCTTTGACCAGCTAAGATTTAAGGTAAAACATAGCCAAGGACCATATTCAGAATTCCTCTCAGCTGTGAAAGGAGATTCTCAAGATAGCTGTTAGTGCTTTGTTTTATGAAACAAGAAACTCAAGAATCTATAGTCTGTTTGTAGGACGAGCGGAAAAAATTGCCGTCAATAAAAAACAATATCTCGATACACTTTATTTATAGAAAGAGAAAGAATGACAAATAATAATTAGTTTGCAATAAATGTCTCTTCTATACATAAAGTGCATCGAGAGCGCTATGCCGTTTTCTATCGACGCAAACCTATCTTTTTATTTCTTCCGAGTGCTTTCATTTGTTTTCTACATCATACGCGATAAAATAACTTTATGAAGAGCTATTCGTATCAATCGATATCGTTTATCCTCCTGCCTTAGAAACAGTCTATACCAACTTACTCATACTATCTTAATCTAAGTGACACGGACACGGACGTGCGGGGCGCGGTTTGGCTCCGGGATAAGCTCTGCCCGCGCGTGCTGATTACCTGCTCCTGTTAGACGAGGGGCGTGACGCGGTAGCACTGTTAGACGAGCCGCGAGAAATGGTAGTTCTGTTTCTGGGCCTGTAAGATGAGATGCGGGCCGCGGTAGCACTGTTAGACGAGGCGTGAAACGTGGTATTTCTGTTAGACGAGATGCGTGGCGCGGTGGCCTTGTTAGCCAAAGTGCGGGGAATGGTGGTGCCATTAGACAGGATGCGGGCCGCGGTAGCCCAGTTAGACGAGATGCGGGCCGCGGTAGCCCAGTTAGACGAGATGCGGGCCGCGGTAGCCCAGTTAGACGAGATGCGGGCCGCGGTGGCCCTGTTAGACGAAGTACGGGCTGTGGTAGCCTTATTGCACGAAGTGCACGTCGCTGTGGCCTTCTTAGACCAGGCGCGGGTGGGTTTGCTCCTGTAGGACGTGCGGGCCGCGGTAGAACTGTTGGACGTAATGCGGGGAGCGGTGGCCCGGTTCGGCGGAGTTCGGCGCGCGGTTCGGCTCCGGGGCAAGCTGTTCGCGCGTGTCGCTCGCATTGCTATGTTAGAAGAGATGCGCGGCACGGAGGCCTTGTTAGACGAGGTGTTTTTCTTAGGTGAGATGCGGGGCGCGGTGGTCCTGTTAGAAAAGGTGCGGGCCGCGGTAGCCCAGTTAGAGTAAGTGCGAGGCGCGGTAGCCCAGTTAGAGTAAGTGCGAGGCGCGGTAGCCCAGTTAGAGTAAGTGCGGGCCGCGGTAGCCCAGTTAGAGTAAGTGCGGGCCGCGGTAGCCCAGTTAGAGTAAGTGCGAGGCGCGGTGGCCCTGATAGACGAGGTACGGGGCGCGGTAGCTCTGTTAGTGCGGGGTCCTGTGGCCCTGTTCGACGGGGAGCCCCGGGACACGCTCGGCCCGCGTGAGGCGCTCGCTCGGCGCTGTTAGGCGAGGTGTAGGACGACTTTCTCGTTGTAGCTCGTTTGCATCTCGTCGTTCTCTTCCTCGGCTTCCTCCTCCTGCGGACGGTTTAGTTGTTGAACGTGGGAGCTCGAAAGTGACGGAAAGTGTTAGAAAAGCTAATGTTTACGTGTCAGAACAAGAGTTGTTCATAATCACCAGCAGAGTACTATTTCCCGCTTTCGGCGACGATAAATCTTCCGTATTATAATGGCCCACTGACTCGCCCACGGTACACATTTCTCTTGTGATGACTTAGTTAATGAAAATGGACCAGATTAGCAAGGTACCGGTTCGCGGTTCAGCGTCATTCATGGGCTGGATAGAGTTCGAACTTTGACTCTTCACGGGGGAGGTAGGTAATCATATAACAACCCCCGGGTCGGGAGTTTTTAGGCCGCCCAAAGGTTAAACGATTAACGATTATTATTAGTCAACCACAACCGGGACCAATGGTTTGATGTGCGTTACGAAGCACGGAAGAGCTCTTGATTATATTGCCAATAGCGGTCACCCATCCATAGACTGACTAACTTTACTAATCGGGTAAGAATGACTGGTCCACTAAGCTATGAGCGTCCCGATACTTTAGTTGGTAGCTATGAGGTAGTGGCCACATCTGGTGTCAGAGTTTTTAGGCCGCCCAAAGGGCCTCTGACATGGCTTAAGAGTGGTTATTAATCAACAACAGCCGGTACCAAGGACTTAACGTGCCTTCCGAAGCACGGTAGCGCTCAGATATTATTGCCACTAGTGGTCACCCATCCATAGACTGGCCGCGCCCGATGTTGCTTAACTTTCGCCAATCGATTAAGAATGGGTGGTCCAACTAAAGTCTAATTCTTCATTCAAGATAGTACACTGACGTTTACGGTGTGACCAGTCTCTGGTGAAAATTAAATAGTGTGGTGACAAAAAGTTTGACATGAATCGAATTGCGTAATCGATATAATCGATTTATAGGCCGATTGATGAAACGCTTATTATATGAAATTAACTAAAAACTATTAATTAGTAATGAGAAAGTGTTTTTTGGTCCACTTTTTTGAGGAGTGTTAAATGCGTTAAAAATTGTATTTTTTAAATGATCTATGGAAATATTGTGTTCCGAACGTTTTTTTTTCATTTGGAATTCCTGACGCACGGGCTACCATGCGGAATTTCGTATTTCGCTTTTTTTGTGACTGAGCTGAATCGCACAACGAGTGGAATGCATCACTATTACAATAAATATGGCAACATTATTTTGCAAAGTGACAGTTAGCATCTGTCAGTTTACTATCTTGAATAAAGAATTAGACTTTAGGCAGTGGGGTACTCACGTCAAAGCCGAAGCATTCGTCGACCTCCTTCTCGACTTTGATGCTCTGCGCCGCGCGACTGTTCCTGGGGCGCCGCAGCCGCGTGTCCGTCTCAATGGGGTCCTCCGGGTCTTCGTCTGGCTCCTCTTCAGCGGCCGCAGCTGAGGGGGGAAACAAACGACTTAGTACTCAACTAACTCCTTGGGGCAAGCACGACTTCGAGTTTTTTGTTTATTTTTTTTATGCTTTCCAACGATTAAGGTGGGACGATAGCAACGTGGCGGGAAATTCAAAATTTTCACAGTTATTTTACATTTTGTAGCAAAACTGAGATATTTTTGTTCAGCGATTTATCGTTCGTGGCAATAACACAGTATTCTTTTCATTATTGTAAACAACAGAACAACAATAATTCAGCCGATTATGTGTTCTGGTCTTCAACAAGTTTTTTAGGCAGTGCCACTGCTTCGTAGACTAGAACGCATAATCGGCTGAATTATTGTTGTTGAAGCGGGAGGACAATGGGCGAGATTGGCATTAGACCGAGGGGGTTGGCGTGAAAAGGAAGAGGCCTATGCCCAGCGGTGGGCTTTATTTATGGGCTGGATAAATGAATATAATTCTGGGCGACAACATGTCTCACAACACAACAAGGGATGTCTCACCAGGGTCGTCTAATGTGTAGTCCTCGCCGGGCGTGACGACGGCAACATGCTGCTCGGTCCCGTCGTCGAGCTGGATCACCTCGAGCACCACGTACTGATCGCCCGAGCCGTCGCCGACCGTCACCAGCTCGCCGCGCTTCAGCTCGCTCTCGCCCACTTTCACTTTCACCAGCGAGTCGGACTCCGACTCGGAGCCGCTCGGCTCCTCCTCGTCAGAGCTATCCAGCTGCTGCAGCGTCTGTTGGGCAACGAATTGAATTTTTATATCGATAATACACTTTCCAAAATGCGCGCAAAAAATCCACTTCTGCATACAAATGGGTCGACTGTCGATTGACGATAGACATTTGTTATGAAGATTTGTTTTTCGGGAAAAAAAAATCTTGCTCCAAAGTCTCGTCACAATCTGATCTATGGTTTAGGAACGCTTAGAGGGGGTAGGAATATCGTCTTCTTTCGCGATAATTATTGATTTCTATTTCAAGAGTATTGAAAAGGTTGCACGATGGTAAAATGTAGAAGTTTTCCATGTGAAGTATGGGCCAAAATATTTCAAGAAAACTATGCACAAGAATAGGCATCTCTCGCATAAAGTTTAGTTATATCGATTTCTTAGAACAAAAGTAGAGGGATGAAGCACGCATAGTTTCAACAATAGTAGTAATAATAATAGTAGTACGGATTGTAAATATAACCTTCGTGGGCGTGGCCACCATTGAAGGCCTATTCACATCCATAAATTCAATTCAATTCAATTGCAATACTTCTTTTAGTGGGAGCATTGACACGTTCAATACATGCGGAGCCAACTAAGCCGCGGGTTTCCTCACATGTTTTTCCTTCACAGTTAGCGAGTGGTATTGCTACTAGAAATTCACAAATGCAAGTAACTTTGAGAATAAACAAAGTCATAGGTACATGCCCGCACCGGGAATCGAACCTGGGTCTCTCGCGAGATCATTGTTGTACAACTAAGCCACCACCGCTTTTATCTTCGGCCAAGGACTAGCCCGACTAAGCTATCAGGATTCTATCGGTGCTGGGCAAGCCTACTCCATCTAAACAAAGTCCCAGGCACTGCAGCGTTGAGTGGTCTCTTCATTTATTTAGTGTGAGTGAAGGTGCTACTGGACGCTGTATAAATCATCTCATTTCGTAGATTCAAATGCCTAAGTTTTGACACGGTATGTCGTCAGGATAGGAGATGATCAGCGCTTGTCTTGGTCAGATTTCAACGGAGAGGACTCCCAAGCAACTACATAATCCGCCTAGTTGGCCTATTTATTATTCATAAATTTATTTGGTGTGTCACAGTTTTGTATCGCCTCACAGCAAGATTTTTATAAGAGTGTTCGCCAGCCAAAAAATGTCTAAATAAATATGTCGCTTAGATTTGCAAGTAGACAAACGAGTTTGTATAAATTAAAACGTCGCTAAAATAGACCCTGATGGTTGGTACACTTTATTTATATTAGTCAGGAAAATAAATACAATCGCTGAAGCAAGGGAAAACTTTCGCTACAGCCGAAAAAGATTGCAAGCAGAAATTATTCTAATTTATAATCATCATCAAGTGATTTATTATCATTTTATTATTGGTCAATTGATGATTATGACGTCAGCCCCCTTAGCACGCTACCATTTTGCCTACTCTCAAGTGTCACCTTAGCCACTTAACACTACTGAGGTGACAGTTAACAGTGCCTAAGGTGACAGTTGAGAGTAGACAAAATGGTAGCGTGCTAAGGGGGCAGGTAGGATGACGAGAGACTAGTCCACCTTTCACTAACGGCGATCTGAATAGACAGGAGATGGGTCATAGATCTGTAGGGGATTGCAGGCCCATACAGATCATATTCCATACGTCCATCATCATCCTCAGCCCACTTCTCTCCACCGATTAAAGGCCTTGTCACCTCGCCGATCGCATCTATGGACCCTTTGAAGTCTTAAAGATGTTTAGTAATGCAGGTCTTCCTACCGACCGGCGTCCAACTCTTGGCCGCCACTGTCACTGCTCATAAGTCGAAACGCGTGTAAATAAGCGATGATGATAATCAAAGATGGTATGCTTTTATCTCTTATCAGGGACAAAGGGCTCGAAGGAGAGATTTCCATTTTACGCGGTCTTGCGCGGCAGCCAAAAAATTCGCCAAACTGCTATACAGTTTGTTGGCGAAAAGTGCACTCTTATTAACTTTAATTTATATTATTAACCTATAATACCTAAAATTATTTATTATGTTTATTTTAACAAAAACCAACTATTTTATCATATATATTTATCATAAAGGTTGCGTTTTAGTGTTGGCCAGAATAACAGAATAACCTAACTTATTCCGCTATTCTGTCCAACACTAGAGCTTTCAAGCAAGTAAAAGGAATACTAACGAGGTTTGGATGCGTGGCCGCGTCGATGTATTTGATCTTCTTCTGGCGGCCCAGTTTGAGTGCCAGCGCACGCTCGCGATGGCCCGAGTCGGGGTCGTGCACCGCGAGGTGGCGGATCAGGTTCCCCTTGTGCGCAAACTGCCGGTTGCACTCGCGACACACGTGCGTCTTGTCCTTGGGCGGCTTGGGCTTGTAGTCTGGGTTGTGGTAGAGGTTCTGGTGGCGGCGGAGCAGCTGCTTTTGCCTGTCAACAAGCGTTGCCAATTAGAAGGGACTTCTCGCACTGAAAAACAGGGGCCTTAGCCTGTAACACAATGGCGTATCAATGGCGTCCCTGGGAGAAGGACAAAACCGGGATTTTTTCGTTGTTCTCCTACAACCAGCGAACTAATCCTCTAGAATATTCTCATAATAATATTCTTTGCTGTACTCATAATATTCTTTGCTGAACATTGAGAGGACCGACAGCATTAATATATCGTAATTGAAACAGTCAATAGGGAGCCCATTTTGGCACCATTGCGTTACAGGCTAAGGGCCCAGAACGAGTCTGGAAGCGCGAAAAAAAACCAAGTGCACGAACTCGATTCGGGCGTCTCGGCTTTGTTCAATAAGCGACAAGACAAAACTTGTTTTGCTCCCTCGTCATCATCCTCTGCGTTGCGGATCTGCATCCCCGCTGCTTCCATGAGGTGGTTGTCCCACAAGCTTTTGGCCAAAAGTCTTGTCTAGCTATACGATCGTATATTTATAATAATGCAATAAAACTCTGCTATTCAAACGTAGCTCGATCAAAGACAAAATCCCTGCTAACTAAATGGCTGATGCTGCTCGACTATGACAGCACGGAAGAAATAATGAAACACACTAAATAGCACTTCAAAATATTAAGGTGTACTGGCACTCTCACGGAAATTTACATTTATTTTCTTGTATGTTTTGTGTGTGGACAGCAGTAGTAATTTAAGTTTATAGATTTTTAATTGTCTTTTTTCTTTCTTATTTTACTCACTTAGTTTATATCAACTCAACTCTATTGCAATTGTTTTAAAATATTAACTGGTTCCCCGCGACACAGGCCCAGCCTAGTGTGGACCCCTGGTAATCCGCCAATTTCGTAATCACCTTTATTAAATAAAAGTTATTATTATTATGTCTAGTGGGTAGAACAGTGGCAATACCACTCGCTAACTGTGAAGGAAAACATCGTGAGGAAACCCGCGTTAATGTTGGCTCCTCACGTATTAATTTGTCTTTTCTGTGGGCTAGGCCGACTAAGCTGTCTGGATGGTATAGGTGCTGGCAAGCCTACTCCATCTAAAAACAATTTCCCAGGCACTGCAGCGCCAAGTGGTCTCTTCACGCATCTAGTCTGAGTGAAGGTGCCACTGGACGCTGTATATGTCATCTGATTACGTAGATGCAAAGGCCTTATGGTCCGACGACATAGCCAAAGTAGCCGGAAAACAGTGTTTGCGCCTGGCGCAGGATCGTGAGAGGTGGCGTGAGCATGAAGAGGCCTTTACTCAGCAGTGGGTGCTAACCGGCTGAGTAAAGGCCTTAGTTTTTTTTTTATCGTTCTCTCCATTGCAACCCGTATATAAAGTTCAACTTTGCTGGCATTTGTACCATGGGTAGCCCATGGTAGTGCTGATGTAAAGGCCCATCCCTAGGCACAACTAGCGCCGCTTAGTGAAGAAAAATCCTTCCAGATCCGAAGAAAATATTTTATCGCTACAAGTGGCCACTTTTGGCGATAAAAGATTTTGATAGAAGAGTTCTAGGATCTGGAATCTAAACCTTAGGTCTTAAAAATAGGTAAGCCTCGCGTTGAGTATTTGGTGTTTCGTTTTTAGCAAAAAACGCATCCATAAAGTTTTTTTTTTCCATTGGCGGCGATCAATCACAGTTTAAACCAAAAAGGCTAGTTTAAACCTTATCTGTCGATTAATTTTCATACAAAAAGCGAGGTTTAATCTAAGGTCTGAGTTTTTGTGAATTTCGCGGCAATGGTATGATATGATAAGACAGAATGTATCAAAATTCTGAAGAAATTCGGTTTAGTTTCTTAGTTCTGGTCTACGAAAGTTAGTATGGAAATTGACAGCTATCGTTCTACCTTAAACTGTGATTGATCTTACTGGTGGTATTCTAGAACGCTACTTAAACTCAGTTTAAACAGAGTTCAGACTGTCGATAAAGCAGTGCATGTTTTGATATGAAGGGAGGGATATCCAAATCAAAACATGCACTGTTTTATCGACAGTCGACACTACTAAACTCTACTTAAACTGAGTTTAAACAGAGTTTAAGGAGCTTTCTAGTTTGAACTGAGTTTAAGTAGCGTTCTAGTTTGAACTGAGTTTAAGTAGCGTTCTAGAATACCACCCTTAGGATGAACTTCAAAACACTCGCCCTCTCGCTCTAATTAATACCATCAAAGCGAGACAACGCTAGTTTTGAAGCCCATCCTAAATGTTTTCTTTAATGACACGGGTTATATCAGTTCCTGTCATCCCTAATCAGAGGCTCTGCCACGAGTTACATCCGGCAGACCTTCGGCACCGGCAAAGCAAGTTTCATTATGGCAAAACCGGTTTTGCCGGCGCGGTAGGTCTGCCGGCGAACTCACCGGAAGGACTGGTCACACAGCGTGCACTGGAAGGGTTTCTCGTCGGTGTGCTTGAGCATGTGCGACTTGAGGTGCCGCAGCGTGGTCGACGCGTACGGGCAGAAGTCGCATTTGTAACACTTCTCGCCTTCATGCGTCTGCGGACACAGGGAAATGGAATTGTACTTGCGCAAAGGCGATACAATATCGCGATCCCTTTCAAATTGACGCCTAAGGGTGCTGACGAACTTCAGACCACATTTATTTGACACAAATTGTCATTGAAAGCGATCGGGATTGCGAGGACCATTCCATTTTCCCCCACCAGAGTTGCCCCACTGGTAGAGTAAAATGGAATAATTGTATGTGTGATTTCATTTTTCTCTACCAGTGGGGCAACTCTGGTGGGGGAAAATGGAATGGTCCGATTGCAACTCGATTTTGAAGGATATTGAGTGAAGAAAATAGCAAAATCGTTCACACAATATCATTCAATTTGTATGGCGTTTTGACTCGTCCATTCTGATAGCGATTTTGATTTAAAACTTAAACAGTTCCATTGATAGTTCAAGTGATACGGGCTAACGGGCGTGTAAGAGTGGACAGGCAGCCATAATGTAGTAAAATGTCCCGGTGACTGCTGCGGTGGATAAACGCCCTTACGCGTCGCGCCCAGATTTTATTTCAACCGCCCATTCTTCTTCTTTAGCATTTATTTGTTCAAAGCTCATTGAGAGCTTGTTATTGTACGGGAACCCTGAGATAGGAAAATTTACTCCCAGTGGCTACTGTTCAAAAATTATAAAACTGAACTGTATAGAAAAGGGAATGTCAAAAGATTATAAAAAGTCGATTCGTGCGAGTCGGACTCGCGCACGAAGGGTTCCGTACCATTATCTATAGAATAAAATAAATAAGAAGGGTTCTGCATTTATTTTAGTCAGTTTTTTTGTATTTGTTGTTATCAATATTTGGCAACAGATATACATCATCTGTGAAAATTTGAACTGTCTATCGAGGTTCATGAGATACAACCTGGTGACAGACGGACAATCATACAGACGGACAGCGGAGTCTTAGTAATAGGGTCCTTTTACCCTTTGAGGGTAACGCAACCCTAAAAATGACAGCGCTGCATAGGTCCGCCGGTGCGAAGGACCAGAAGGCTTAGCACGCGGGCCATTTTGCCTACTCTAAACTGTCACCTTAGCCACTTAACACTACTGAGGTGACAGTGAACAGTGGCTAAGGTGACAGTTGAGAGTAGGCAAAATGGCCCGCGTGCTAAGCCTACAGTTGTGAAGGATTATAACTAAAAAATGGGGTTCTTTGGGAAAGATGGTTTTTTTAATGGACACTTGGAGGCGAACTGACAAACGTCAAATACAAAAAGACATAAGTAATAACTAGTGGTTCGCCCCGAACTACGAACTCGCGACCCCATATCTCACCAACCCCTCGACCGATTTGGCTCATCTTCGAACTTAAAAATTCTCTTTGCCTGATTTACCCGCCTACCAAATTTCATAACGATCCGACTAAGTTTACTCAAGTTATCGTCGAACGAACATTCATACATACATACATACATACATACATACAAACGCCGGATTGTTCCAGTAGACTCGGAGAACTTCGCTCGCTTCGCTCGCTCGTTCAACAATAATTTTTAATATAAAAATATTTCCAAAAAGGGTTATCAACATTACCTTGTTGTGTATCTTGCAGGAGTACCGGTCGGCGAAGGTCTTGCCGCAGCGCTTGCAGCGAATGGGTTTGTCGCTCGTGTGCAGCTTCTGAACGTGGATGCGCAGGTCGGTCTTGCGCCCGCACTTGGTTGGGCAGAGCTCGCACGCGTACACGGGCTTGGCCGAGACTGGGGGAGGGAACAACGCCGTCTTAAGGGTGGACAATAGCACCGTGGCGGGAAATTCAAAATTGTCACAGTTTTTTACATTTTGTAGCTAAACTGAGCTATTTTTGTTCAGCGATTTTTCGTTCGCGGCAATAACATAGTATTCTTTTCATTATTGTAAACAGAACAACAATAATTCGGCCGATTATGTGTTCTGGTCTACGCAGCAGTGGCACTGCCCAAAATGCCTGTCGTAGACCAGAACACATAATCGGCTGAATTAATGTGGTTCTGTTGTTTACAATAATGAAAATAATACTATGTTATTTCCGCGAACGAAAAATCGCTGAACAAAAATAGCTCAGTTTAGCTACAAAATGTAAAAAACTGTGAAAATTTTGAATTTCCCGCCACGCTGCTATCTTCCAGCCTTAAACTATGGGGGCTGTGAAACTGGCTGTGTTAGATAGGTCTCGCCTAATTCTTAATTCTAGGGTTTGATATGTGAACATTTCGATTTGTTTAGTGTATTTGATACAGGAATCGAATTTGTGCATTTTTTTTGCGCGCGGGCTATTCACTATGCACAGCGCCTTAAGGGTAGACGATAGCAACGTGGCGTGAAATTTAAAATTTTCACAGTTTTTTACATTTTGTAGCTAAACTGAGCTATTTTTGTACAGCGATTTTTCGTTCGCGGAAACAACAAAGTATGCTTTTCATTATTGTAAACAACAGAACAACAATAATTCAGCCGATTATGTGTTCTGGTCTACGAAGCAGTGGCACTGCCCAAAAAACTTGTAGTAGACCAGAACACATAATCGGCTGAATTATTGTTGTTCTGTTGTTTACAATAATGAAAAGCATACTTTGTTGTTTCCGCGAACGAAAAATCGCTGAACAAAAATAGCTCAGTTTAGCTACAAAATGTAAAAATCGGTGAAAATTTTGAATTTTCCGCCACGTTGCTATCATCCCACCTTAACGTCTCGAGCGTGTAGGGAAAGTTTTCAGCGTGTGTTTCAGGGGAGCGCGAGTTCGAGGCGTGACCCAGAGTCTTTCCGCCGCTCCGATAATGCCCGGTCCCTTACCGCGCTCAGAGGACAAATTCTCGGCAATCTCGAGTGTGACTTGTTACTAAGGTTTTCTTCGTAGAATCTCGAATGCGACATAACCGAGAATTCGCCCCCAGACCTCATACAGCTAAAGATACTTATAAATCGTCACTGCGCATGTCAAACCACGTGGTGTTTCAATTATCATCTTTCGTGTCACGTAGATTATGTGCATGTACAGGAGTAGATTATGTTCATTTTTCTTTGCGCGCGGGCTAATTCACTATGCCCCGCGCCTTAAGGGTCGACGATAGCAAGGTGGCGGGAAATTCAAAATTTTCACAGACTTTTACATTTTGTAGCTAAACTGAACTATTTTTGTTCAGCGATTTTTCGTTCGCGAGAATAAAACCGTATTCTTTTCATTATTGTAAACAACAGAACAACAATAATTCAGCCGATTATGTGTTCTGGTCTACGAAGCAGTGGTACTGCCCAAAAAACTTGTCGTAGACCAGAACACATAATCGGCTGAATTATTGTTGTTCTGTTGTTTACAATAATGAAAAGAATACGGTTTTATTCTCGCGAACGAAAAATCGCTGAACAAAAATAGCTCAGTTTAGCTACAAAATGTAAAAAACT
Source organism: Zelleria hepariella (assembly GCA_949319315.1). Lineage (NCBI taxonomy): Eukaryota > Metazoa > Arthropoda > Insecta > Lepidoptera > Yponomeutidae > Zelleria > Zelleria hepariella. The sequence goes on from OX439379.1 coordinate 27,804,788, forward strand.
GCGAAAATTTTGAATTTCCCGCCACACTACTATCTTCCAGCCTTAAGCCCCTGTGGGTCATATCCGTAGGGGTGTGTACTTACTGTTGTGGATGAGTTTGTGCGCCTTGAGCGAGTTGCTCTGCGTGAAGCACATGGAGCAGTGTTCGCACTTGTACGGTTTCTCGCCGGTGTGCGTGCGCAGGTGCCGCTTCAGCTTGAACGTGTCCGGCGATGCGTACGTGCAGTGCGGGCACTGGGGGGCATACGGCACGGGTTAATTTATAGATGGAATATTCTTTATAGTTGTACACCAAACGAATTATTTACAGCGAATTTTCCTAAAACTAATTAGTATACAATGGGCAGACTTATTGCTAAAAGCAATCTCTACCAGACAATCTTTGGATGGAGATCGAGGATGTAATAAATTAAACGGAAGGTAAGTGTACATTAGTCATAGGAGGATATATAATTGAATATACTACACTGTATGGGGCGTATTACAAAGCTGTAAAGGCTATGAAGTGGGTCTTGATCAAGAGTATTCTTTGAATTTCCAAACAGGAAAAATGTACAGACATAATAAAATCTACGAAAACGATTGACACCAAAACCAACGAAATCTGATACTATTTAGGGATAGTTAAACTGTTTCTTCGTTTGTATGGGCGTGAGCGCGGCAGAGCGCTGACAATCCTCAAACATTACAAAATATTCATAACTGAGTTCGCACGTTCGTAATGGTCCAAGTATAGTGTAGATTGCGTCGTGTTACCTGGTAGGGGCGCTCGCCGGTGTGACATCGCACGTGGCGGCGCAGCTTGGACAGCACGACGGAGGCGTAGTCACACTCCGTGCACTTGTGAGCTTTGTATCAACGTGTTACCTGGTGGGGGCGCTCGCCGGTGTGACAGCGGACGTGGCGGCGCAGCTTGGACAGCTCGACGGAGGCGTAGTCACACTCCGTGCACTTGTGAGCTTTGTATCAACATGTTACCTGGTAAGGGCGCTCGCCGGTGTGACATCGCACGTGGCGGCGCAGCTTGGACAGCTCGACGGAGGCGTAGTCACACTCCGTGCACTTGTGAGCTTTGTATCAACGTGTTACCTGGTAGGGGCGCCCGCCGGTGTGACAGCGCACGTGGCGGCGCAGCTTGGACAGCTCGACGGAGGCGTAGTCACACTCCGTGCACTTGTGAGCTTTGTATCAACGTGTTACCTGGTAGGGGCGCTCGCCGGTGTGACAGCGCACGTGGCGGCGCAGCTTGGACAGCTCGACGGAGGCGTAGTCACACTCCGTGCACTTGTGAGGTTTCTCGTGGGTGTGCTTGTAGCGCACGTGCCGGACCAGCTCGCCTGGCGGGGAGACCACATGTTAGTACATAGCCAATGTGTCAAAACACAATGTGTTGTTTTGTAAAGTCGACTCAGGGGTGTTTATTTACACGATACACGACAGCATGAACGCAAGAAAACAAACTGAAAAATACCCAGAAATAATTGAACGAGCGAGCGAAGCGAGCGAAGTTCTCCGAGTCTACTGGAACAATCCGGCGTTTGTATGTATGTATGTATGTATGTATGTATGTATGTATGTATGTATGTATGTATGTATGTATGTATGTATGTATGTATGTATGTATGTATGTATGTATGAATGTTCGTTCGACGATAACTTGAGTAAATGTAGTCGGATCGTCATGAAATTTGGTAGGCGGGTAAATGAGGCAAAGAGAATTTTTAAGTTCGAACATGAGCCAAATCGGTCGAGGGGTTACTGAGATAGAGGGTCGCGAGTTCAAAGTTCGGGGCGAACTACTAGTTAAATTGTGGCCTCCCTTACTTTTATACTATCGCTTGCGACCGCACTAGCAATACTACACGCCACATCGCACGCTTTGAGAAGGCCGCACGTCGCGCTCATTATGGAACTGATTAATTTTTAGTTTCAAGAGTAACTAAAACTATCCTCCCTGAGTCGGGTGTCACTAGCCAAAACAACATTCTGGATACAAGGACTTTGCAATTTCATTGGCAAAGCTGCCTAATTCTTAAGAACCCTAGTCTCCACTTAGGCGACGAAATAGAGCCAAGTGGTAGCCGGCCTCAATCACTGAGCGCGCGGCTCACTTTGAAGTATAAGTAGGTCAAGCGGATCGTCAACGCGGAGCTGGTCAGCGGTGAAAACGCGACTGTAGGTCTAAAACATGATAAAAGAAATTCAGTGACATTTTTTATTACTAGGAATATGAACTTAAAAGTGTGTCCACATGTCGACAGCTTTATTGAACGAGCGAGCGAAGTTCTCCGAGTCTACTGGAACAATCCGGCGTTTGTATGTATGTATGTATGTATGTTTGTATGTTTGTATGTTTGTATGTATGAATGTTCGTTCGACGATAACTTGAGTAAATTTGGTCGGATCGTTATGAAATTTGGTAGGCGGGTAAATGAAATTAAAAGAATTTTTAAGTTCGAACATGAGCCAAATCGGTCGAGGAGTTGACGAGATATCGGGTTGTTAAGTTTATATGGGGTCGCGAGTTCACAGTTCGGGGCGAACCACTAGTTATCTATGTTTGCAACTATCCCTATATTTTATCATCCAACGTTAAATCATTCTCTTACAGTCAATTACAATGTCGAAAAGTTCCTTTACTCAAAAAAGCTCGTAATGTGGTCATTAATTCGACAACCTTCTTTGAGCAAAGGAGGACTTGCGGGCTACTTTGATTAGGCGCCAGAAAAGTTGTATGGAATTTCATTAATGTCGTGTTTTGCGGCCAGAAAAATTGTATGAAAATCCATTAATGTCGAGTTTTGTTTCATAAGGCTCATTCCACAGTGACGGGTGTGACATTTCTACTAATGTTTTGTGCTGTTATTCCTATAATTGTTAAGGGATGATTTAAGTGTGAATGTAATGCATTAGGCTTTGAAGCCATTTATTGAATGTAAAACTAAAATTTCCAATTAAACTTAATTTGTAGAAGATATAGTATTTTTAGTCTCCGTGACGGGTGTGACGGGTACGCAGGCAAGATTTAGTTCTGCTTGAAAGAAACACAATATTTCTGCTCTTTATGACAGATTAACTTGAATAATTAGAATCATTCATATAGTTGAGCCTTTTTTCTTTATGTTAGCAACAATTTATTTAAAGTATGTATGCTATAATCAGCTTTTAAATCCTGAATTACGTCGTGACGGGTGTGACTGACCTATGTGACGGGTGTGACGAGATCATTTTGATGCTAAATAAACTACACTTAACCATGACTTTCTCTTTTTCCAAATACAAACGGCATTTCTCAGGGTCGCTCTACTCTTCCTCTTCCTTGCAGCAGCATCCATTCTAAGTAAAAAAGAAAAGCTACCTATGCTATAACCAAGCATCACACAGAAAACACACTGTAGTAATCCTAATAAAATAAATTTACCCTCACTGAACATGTCTTGGCCTAGTACTAAGTTACGTGGCCCAATGTTTAGAGAAAATTTTCATAAAATTAATGAGCAAAAACAGTGACGGGTGTGACATGTGACGGGTGTGACCAAAATAATTACCTTCCTATAGCTAAACAAGAGTGTTATGGCACTTAAAATCAATTTGCACACATTCCCCTGCGACATATCCTTACTTTAGTAAGCAAATTTACGATGTGTAAGCTGCTTTGACTCTCTGGGTAAAACATTTACATGTATTTTGTGACGGGCGTGACACTAAATCCTGCTTAAGAATAATAATTAATAAAAGGCCAAGTATTTACATTATAAATCCAAAATTTGGCGATAAAAAAGCCGATGAATGATGCTCTCGAGTGACAGTCCTATTGGCGCACTCTAGACCATACACAACAGAAACCAGTGTTGCAAAATATGGAAAAAAAATATTCCTAGAGCAAGTTAGAGGCATGAACGATGTTATGATAATATTTTGCTAAATAATCGAATAAAAGTAGTTTTTTTTATTTATGTATGTGAAAGATGTGTATAATAGCTTTTATAATCAAGTGTTTGAATGCACATATTCTTAAATTAATTTTTGTCCTATCTGGTATCAATTACCGTGGAATGAGCCATAAATAGAACTCAAAAATCCGGTGCAAAAAGTATTTATTTAAAATTGGGCTGCATGAGTACTGGCAGTCTACAAATTGCAAAGAAAAAAAAAGCGCGGCCATATTGTTTTCGCCGTTTCGCGCTTTGTTCCAAGTGTGTTTTTGTTGTATAAGTGAGCTAATAAAACGACAAATCCTCCGATTCATTGTGTTTAACACCAAAAGCATCCGGCGAAAGTGAAGTGAATTTAGTAATTAAAAATGTATTGCCACCGAAGTCAAATGAAAAATACAAGCAAGCTTACCAGCAAAAAGTTTGCGGAAGGGAAAATCGACAAAAAGTAATCTACGACAAAAGGTAATCTCATTAAATTACTATTTAAATTACTCGCATTGTTTGAGTAAAGCACTATACAAGCCTTGGTCTGCAATGAGTGCGCTTCTGGCCACGCTATGATGGCCTCGAACTTAGCTTAGCTACGCTCTCGGCCCTCAAGCTTGGTCATCATTGCAGCCCTTGCTGTCCGCGCTATAAAGGCCTCGACCTTCGGTCTCGGCCTTCATTTCAGCTTGTCCATCAAGGGCTGCAATGCTGACCACGCTGTGAAGGCCTTGAGCTGCGCTACGCTGCGCTCTGTCGGCCATCAAAAGCTCGCCAGAAACACACCCATTAAAGACCGCGGCAGTAATGTACTATTTATGGCCACTTGGCGATAAAAGATTTTATTCGTAGATTCTAGGATCTGGAATCTAAACATTAGGTCGTAAAAATAGTTAATCCTCGCGTTGGTAACCTCATGAAGAGTTTTTAGCAAAAAACGCTTCCAAAAAGAAGATATGTTTTTTTTTCCATTGGCGGCGTCGGCAGTGGAGGGTCGCAGGTCGCAACTCACCGGAGGTGGTGAAGGGCGAGGTGCAGTACTTGCAGATGTGCGGCTTGATCCCGTTGTGCATGTTGACGTGGTTCTGCAGCGAGGCGAGCGTCTTGAAGCCGCGCTCGCACACCGCGCACTTATGCGGCCGCTCCTCAGAGTGAGACTTCATGTGACGCAGCAGGAGGTAGCTGCGGGCGAAAATAATATCAACTGTTAGCATAAAATTGCAACAGTGAAAGAAGAAGTTGAACACAGAACACAACTTTATACAAGGTGTTACAAAAGATGCTAACTCTTTTTACAGGGTAATAGCACCCGGTGATAGGGATCACAACCTAAATATTTTTTTTGCTCTTCGACGTTCCGTTGATTTTTAAATTAATAAAATATGAACGGTGTGGCGGGAGAAAACTATTTTTTAAATATTGTTTTCATTGACTTTCACAATGTTTTAACAACTCAAACCTATGCAAATGCACCTACACCCACAAACATATTTTTAAATTTGAGCTAATAATAAGAACAAAAAACTATGAAAAAATTTCAATTTAGAAGTTATAAAATAAAAATTGTTTTTTTCAAAAATTTTTTTCAGTATTGACATCCTGTTGACCAGTAGGTTACACCCTGTAAAAAGAGTTAGGATGTTTTGTAACACATTGTAGTGATCGCATAAAAACTCATGTTAACAGCTTAGCATCAGCTCTAAACAAACCACTGTAAAGTCCCCGGCTCAAACGCTGATACATATGGGATTCATTACAAACATAATCCACAAACAAAGAAGAGGAGTCTTTAATGGAAGACCGCACTCACACGCTACAACTACCGAAGAACACATCTGCTAATGGCTCGAGAAGCCGATCGCATGATAAAAACTGAACAAAAAAAAAGTATAAAGCCTACTAGGGTAGCCTGGTGGCAGTTTCATAAAACTACAAGTCATAGTTTTTGAGTAGTCGGATAGTACGCTAACCGTTTTTGTTACCACTTGTCTACTCAATGTACATCGCATTGTCATAATAAACTATGTATATTGTCGATTTTATGAAACTGGCACCTGGTCTAAGCACTGACTGGCACTCTTACTGCCGGTTTCTGACTCCATTAATTATTATGTGATGACTTGCTGTTATCTTCTACGTAATTATTTAGCAGAATAAGAACTACTGAAAGGAAAAATATTCCACCAGAAATACTTGAGACGGAAGATAAAATTAAGCCAAAAGTTAAAAATTAATAAGTTATAACATACTAGCCTTTGTCCGCGACTTCGTCTGCGCAGACTTTGTTTCTTTTCCCGTTATCACAATAAAAAATTGCCTATAGCACTCAGCGATAACGTAGCTTCCAATATGGGAAAAGTCAAAAATGGGAATATGGCATATCGGAAAAGAGGAAAAGTTTGTAAGTTAAGTGTTAATCGGCGTGAACGTAAAAATGCGCACTCTTAGAGCACTTATAAGGTGTAGAAGGAGCAGGTGAACTGTGGCAGGATACTCTTGCCATTGTTGCCGCCGCACTTGCGTCATCCTCATCCTCGGTTCCGGGGGGCCCCTCCACGTCATTCTCGGAGTTGTGTGTACACACGACAGCACGTCAGACTGTACACTTTTGTTGTAAAGTCACCCGTAACGTAACCGAGTAGAGTGCTAGCGTGTAAGGGTGTGTACACTTACCGCCTCGGGCTGGTGTAGGCGCAGAAGGGGCAGGTGAAATGCGGCCAGCTGCTGTTGCCTTTCTTGCCGCCGCACTTGCGTCATCCTCATCCTAGGTCTCCTCCTCGGGCCCTTTCACGTCACCCTAGAAGTTGTACACTTACCGCCTCGGGCTGGTGTAGGCGCAGAAGGAGCAGGTGAAATGCGGCTAGCTGCTGTTGCCTTTCTTGCCGCCACACTTGCGTCATCCTCATCCTAGGTCTCCTCCTCGGGCCCTTTCACGTTACCCTAGAAGTTGTACACTTACCGCCTCGGGCTGGTGTAGGCGCAGAAGGAGCAGGTGAACTGCGGCCGGCTGCTCTTGCCCTTCTTGCCGCCGCCCTTGCGCCGCTGCAGGTCTTCGTCATCTTCATCCTCATCCTCGGTCTCCTCCTCAGGTCCCTCCACGTCATCTTCGAAGTTGTACACGTCCTCCTCACCCTTCTCGGCGTCCGGCTGGCGATGGAAAAAAAAAGTAGGATGTAGCCCCAAAACAAAGAAACATACATGCTTAGTTGTTGTGATCAACATATTTACAAGTCAGCCTGCAATATTAATTTCTCTCAGAGAGTTCCGCTTAATCATGGCAGATGAGGCGAATGAAAATTTAAAATTCGGTTGACTAAACCACTTTGCATAAAATGAGTTTTGTGTAGAAAAAATTACATTCTTCAACATACGAGTAGCTACAATGTTATGAACAATGTAACAGTGAAAATAGCTTTTGTCCTTTGTGTTCTTAGATCTCATAATGAACTATAAGGGTTAATTAACTTATTTAAATAAAAACAGCATACCTCATCAGTCTTGATGATGGGTTTGTTGTCTTCCTGCACAACAAGAACGTAGCTGACTTCTCCATTGGCAGACTCAGAAGGGACAATAGTCACTGTCTGATACCCATCATTGGTATCCACAAGCATCTGGCCCTCATCTTCTTCCAAGCCCTAGAAAATTGGAAATAGAGGAATTATTACACATTGATATCTTGCCTGTGATAAAACTATTTAGTTGCTACTGTATATTCCAGCATGGTTTTAAGCAAAGGTTATATGGCACAGATTGCTATTATATAAAGTTACATCCAGAACTGACCGCGAGAAGATATTAGTACTGTTTGATGTATTGATGTAAACAACTGGGAGCCAGGCATTGCAGTGGTGCCACTGGACACTCTATAAATAATCTCATTATGTTGATGCAAAGGCCTATTTATTATTTGATGCAAGCAATGACTCAGTGCTTACCTCCCCCTCATTGTTGACAGTGTGGGGTAGTGACACAATATTCTGGGAATCACCGGCCGGCTGGTAGTAATAGCGGCCTTGCTCATCAACAAAGTATGTTACTCCTCCTGTGTCCACTTCATCATCACCATTTACTGCAAAAATTAAAATGTTGGGTTAGCCCAGGGGTCGGCAACCAGCGGCTCTCGTGCCGCATGCGGCTCTCTCAATGAAAGTAGCGGCTCTTTTTAGTTCCATATGCAAAAAAAAATGGAAACAATTAAGTGAATTTCTATCAAGGAAGCTAAGGGTAAAATTATTGATTTTTTAAGTTGTTGGTGACTCTTAGAAAAGTAGGAAATTTTGTAAATTGTCACTTTTGGCTCTTTCGTTGCAAAAGGTTGCCGACCCCTAGGTTAGCCTACTTTACTAGTTTATGTGAAATATTTGTGATTATTTATTTGAAAAATGTTTTGGTTAGAATCTCACGTCTAGTTTTTAAATCTCTGGACAAGGGAGTCGAATCAAGACAAAACTGTACCCAGTGATTGAAAAAAAAAAAACAGCTAGAAAGAAATATCTAAATACCTGTGATGACTGTTGTGGTCTCCTCATCTTCATTGTGCTGATTGTTGAGGCTGTCCAGATACGACTGGAGCATTGTTTTACTCTCCACCTCTATTTTTACCTCCTTTTTAGGAGGCGCCATGGTGCCTAAAACAAAATAAGCTTATAAGTGTTTGTTCAGTTAATTACAATCAATGTTGTTTTATATGGCGCCTTAACCCAGCGTGAAAGAGGTGAGATATTATTACACCAGCTATGAGGTGGGTAAGAGATTCCCGGAACCTTCATTTTAATACTATGATTGTGTAAAATAATTAGCAATTTTACTTAAGAATTACAGGTTGTTTCAGAATGGCCCTGTGACACTGAAAGGGCTTACTTAACACAAAGATTTTTATTTAAATAAAAAAGTATCCTTTTCTTTGAAAAAAATAGTTTAGGCAGTACTTTTCGCATAAAAATCAAACATATTTCCCATTTCTTTGATAATTATTCTGTTTAACAATAGCATTTTCCAATTATTATAACATCAAAGGAACTGAAAGATCATGTAACCGAAGTCACCGAAGTTACAAGGCAGAGGTTGGTTGTGACGTAACCCAGCCACTTTAGCCACATATATCTCCCATCACCGCCGTTGCAACACTAAAATTGACGTTGTACCTCACATCTAGCACCCTTGCCTCCAACTAATAAAACGTCAGGACTCGCATGGCAACAGTAGCATGAAATAATGTGTTTAAAAACTTCTTGGGTATGCCATGCCCGACCTCACTCAGTCCGGGTTCAAATTTTTACTAGCAGACCTATCTGTTTAGTGGAGTAACCCTAAGTGTACCTAATCCTTGAAGAAACAGATGAATGATGATTGTTGATCACCCATCTTGTTTGAACAAAACAAACAAACCCCGTCAAAATCGGCTAATCCTTTCAGGGAGTTTCAATGCCACAGACAGACATGGCTTTTGCGAGTTTTGCGTTGCGTCGTAGGGCACAACATGAACTTCTAATAAATCAATAGCCATTTAAAGGGCAGGGAGTGACAGGGCGATGCGATTTCCAATCGATTAGTGGAAAATTGTCTCACTGGAGGAAAGAAATCGGGGTAACCTAGTTGGCTTGTACACAGCTCGTACTCGTGTTTAGCCGCCCGTCCGCCATTTTAGGGACGCGTAATCAAGCATTTTTACGCCAAATATCATGCTATACCATTGATATCTCAACAGTTTCCAATAAAATACAATCGGCTGACTGATCAACAATATTACCGCCACAAAGGGAAACCAAATTAAATAAACTACCAGACGGCGCTGTAGTCAATTCTACCTTTGAACAAAACTCACACAATGCACCAAACAGAAAATTAGAAATCACGCCAGTTTTCTCCACCCACGGGGCACAGTCGTTATTATAATTGCAAAAATAATCATTATTGGATTCAAAAGAAACTAAAATAACATCAAAATCAAGAAGAAATTACCTGATTTCACCACAGCAAGCTTCAAAATTTTCCCAATGAGGGCGTTTCAATCTGCTTTAGCCATTTCCTTGCGAAGCGATTGTGACGCCGTCTGCCGAATCGAGAACGAAATGGCGGCGATGTGCGCGACACGACCTCTGCGCGGCGCCCAAGATGAAACTTTGGTGTTGCCAGAATATTGTTTGAAATATTGATCGGGCTGGCTTAGCATCAGTCCGCTTGTCTGTTATTACATTGGAATGTCATTGTTACTATCCAATGACATTGTATTGGAATGTCATTGTTACTATCGGAAGGCGTCGTAGGCGCCGTGCAAATCGTGCAATACACGTCCGATGTTCGGATCGTACGTCCGATTGTCTGAAGGCGCGGTCTTTTGGCTCTAGCTAGCTAGATGCACGAAATATTAAAATAAAACTTATGCATTTGAATTTACGGAAATAAGATGATTTATACAGCGTCAAGGTATTAGCTTCGCTCACACTAAAAGCGAGAAGTGACCACTCGGAATAAGCGGTGCCTCGGACATTGTTAGTACAGTAACATTGAAAATAATCAGTGCTCATGCATGCCTTCACCGGGAATCGAACTTGGGCTACCGCCGCTCAGCTTATGCAAAAAGTATCAGTTTCCTCCATTAGTTTGTTTCTGATCCGTATTGAACCATCGGGATGATAGCTCGGTATTATACTCGAAAACGACTGAGGTCGGAAAAAGTCGGACGCAAAAATTTTGACTCTTTTTCCCAATAAGTTTATTTTATACCTATTACGGACCATTAGGTTGATTTCACAAAATGTTGATTTTTATAATGTTGAACTCTTACTTTGTTGAATCCCAGAATGTTGAATTCTTATAATGTTGAATTTCTGAGTCCTACAATGTTGAATTAAGATAAGCAAAATGTTGAATTCTTATTTCGTTGAATGAATAGCACAAAGTTGAAGTATATTTCGCTCAAGCACAGCCTTCTTTAAAGGCTGTGGCTCAAGTCTTAGCTTTTTTAAAAACTAAATAAGCTTCTTCAGCCAAACATTACACCATTCCTTCAAATTATTTTGAACTTAAACTTAAAAATAAAACATTTTATTGTTAATAACACCATATTACATAATAATTATATTATGATTACCATGGAATAGTAAATTGTTACAATCCGACAAGGTGTTATATTTTTCGTGACAAGCTTTGTTATCATTTTTTTTTGTTTTTGTCAAATTATCTGCTACTTTTCTGTTTTTCTTGTGTCCAATCTATTACAACTATTACAAGTAGGTGACCTCACTCACTAAAGAGGTTCAACATACAATCCGTGTCACTAAAGAAAACATTTAGGACGGAGTTAAAAACCTAGCGTTGTCTCGCTTTGACTGTATTAATTAGAGCGAGAGGGCGTGTGTTTTGAAGTTCATCCTAAATGTTTTCTTTAATGACACGGTTACAACGAGAATTCAACATTATATTAAACATTTTACATATTCAACATTATGAGAATTCAAAATTTTGGGATTCAACTAAGTGAGAGTTCAACAGTATTTATGAATTCAACATTTTGAGAATTCAACCTTATGGTCCGGAAGGATTGTATGTTGTGGGGTTGTGTGGGGCATGAAATCACAGATTGGCTAAAAATATCTGTGGTTGATCCGCCTGAATGTTCTGTGTCTGTGACCGCCTGTCAGTGTAAAAAAAGTTAAAAGGTAAACAAACCGAAGATTTATATTTTTTGTAGGTTTTTTGTTTTGAAGTATTTATCTGGATGTGAGCTGGATACTTGAAAAACTTTAGGATGGACTTATTTTTGGTATACAGTTTCTCATAAATTTAACTATATTTCACGCCCTCAGGAAATGTTAATTTAATCACCAGAAACCAGGTTGGTACCCACCAACCTCATCTTTGAGGTTATGTTGGGTTTCATAATACCCCTGAAATTCCCAATAAACCATTTCAGCCTTTCACAATACAGTTTTTTTCCAGCATGTTCGCCCCAGACCACGCGTTACGAGTCCGCCGCTTATATAAGCTCATAAACCGCGTACACCGAGCGCTGCCTCCTGAACTAAGAGTGTTGGGAGATAACTATGCTCGTGACGAGTTCAAGAGACACAAGGCGTGCAATCCGGCAGAGGCTCAAGTGTTCCTGCGTGAGTGGACTGTGAGTACCTACTTTGGTTTCCACTTAGACCGAGATACAATGGCAGTAGAGCCACCAAATCGTTTGTTTTTTTTTACTTCCATATTAGTAGTAAAACCAGCTGTGTGAGGATGAGGAAAAAGCTTGCGGCAGGAACTTAAGTCTTAATCTGTCTTTTTTAATAACAAGAATAGTTTCAGCAGAAATTATAAATGAGTTATGTAAGTCATCACCACACTAGGATACCCCATGATCTCTTATCATATTGTGCCAAATAAGTGTATCAATGAAACAATTATTTTTTCTTAATGTTTCCGACTGACTTGTGTTAGCCTACAAATGATTAGTGTGTACACATATTAGCCAATATTGCATGAGTTACGACATTGCTTATTTGAGCTATTTTAGCTGGATGGACAGAGCCAAATCTTGTAGCAATGATTAACAATGAAATCTTTTTCCAGGACTATGCAATAAACCTAGCGAAGCAGACCAAACCCATACACCTGGCTAAGAAGAAGGTAGTTGGGAGGGACCTGGACCCAAACATACTAGACCACATGTCCGACGAACAGATAATCCAACTCTATGAGCTGCACAAAGCAGCCAAGAATGAAGAAGAGGAAACCCAACAACAGAAGAAATAGCATGGAAGTTAATTGTAAGAGTTTGTTTCGTTTGCTTATGCAACAATCACTTTTCGGGTCAGGGGTTCCATTCAAAATCTGGTGCCGTTGAGACTCTAGTGAAGTCAAGTCTAGTCAAGACTACATACCCGACATCAGGTTACTAGTAACCTGATGTCGGGTCTGTAGTCTGGGTTACTCAACAGGATTACTCACCCGAAGGGTATTTAAAACCTGATTGCCCAATTCACCCCAACTTCCCAACTTTTTGGGGATGTTAGTCTCTTTTTGTTTTTTCTAAAGCACTAACCAGTGCTAGGGAATAATTTAAACATTGTATGCATTTTTGTATGGGTATGCGAGAGGAGGTTGCGGGTTCAAGTCCTGTCCCGAGTGAATTTTTTCAACTTATTATAAATGTTTAGATGTTAGTCTCCTTTCATGTTTTTTTTTCCTGTAAGTTTTATGATGAAAGATCTCACAGAATCACAGGAAGTTAGGAGGGATTTAAATATTACATAAGGATAGTATTTTTTCAAAGTTAAATAACGGTTTGTATTTTTAGGTTTAGTAGGTGTGTAAAACAGATTACAATCATGAACCTAATTTTGTTTATCACCATAAATAGCATTACCCCTTCTACCTAAACCGACCGGCCAACTATTTGCTCGGAATGGAGCCATTTCATGTGTTAAGTAATGGGCAGATTTCTCTTCAATATAGCAATTTGCCTACCAGCATAAACACTACCATACTATACAATTTTATTTCAAATGTAACTATTTGTTGAAAATTGCATAAGTAGTGCGGTGGGAGAGCTCTTTCACAGTTTTTTCAATTTTGTAGCTAAACAAAGCAATTTTTTTCCTATGTAATCAATAGTCCAGTTGTTAGTCTGGTTGACCGAACTAGGACAACTTTTAAAGTTCGGCTGATAAAAATCAACGAACTTTTGAAACTGTAAAGTTGCAGTAGTTATTTTTTTAGTTTCACAACAGTAAAGTCACATGGGATAAAATCCAAACCCGAAGGTCCCTTAAAGAAAAGCTGAACAGAGCCCAAGATTAGGAGACCAACGCGGAGATAGGCTACAAATACTTCTTGTGCGGGAGTGAGGTTAAACGCTGTGCAAAGAGCGATAAACGGCGTTGGGCCAACGACATGAGCGGAAACGGCGGCCAGAACCGCGAAGGACCTATACAGAGCTGGTAGGGAGCTCTGCAAGAAACCTCAATCAGAACGACCCATCAAAAGCAAAGAGGGCAGCCTGTTAATAACAGTGGACGACCAACTGCGTAGGTTGCATCAGCACTTCAATGAAGTCTTCCGAGCTCTCGATTTAGATGACGACGTAGAACCATGTTAATTTAATTATTATTATTTCAGTCTATAATTACATTTATATTTTATTAATTTGTTAATCATTTTTGATTAATTGTATTAATATAATTTATAATTACAATCGTCGCATTAGATCTAATACTGCTGTAATGTAATGTAATACTGCTCTACTGTAATGACATTGTTTAATATATTATGATAATCCGCTCGCTGATGATAATAAAAATAAATAGATAATAGAAATAAAAATGAATCAGCCCACGTTGACGTCCTAGACATTGACGTGGAGGCTCCATCTAAATTGGAAATCATTAAAGCCATCAACGGACTGAAGTGTGGTAAAGCCCCAGGCAATGATGGAATTCCCATTGATGCCCTGAAGGCGGAAGCTGCGGTCTCAGCAGAGGTGCTGCACCCACTCTTGGCGCTTAACTGGAACCAAGAAAGAATCCCGTCCTCTTGGAAAGAAGGAGTCATATTGAATCTCCCAAAAAAGGGTGATCGTTCTCTCTGTTCGAACTGGCGAGGTATCAATGTCCTAGCGGCTTGTGCGAAAGTCCTGTGCAAGGTGTTGCTGTGCTGAATGGCAAAGACTGTGGACAAAAACCTGCGGGAAGCACAAGGAGGTTTCAGGCCAGATCGATCTTGTACAGACCAACTGAACCTGCTTCGAATGATCCTGGAACAATGCAACGAAATGCAGTGTGAGTTATTCGCACTGTTCATCGACTTCGAGAAGGCATTCGATCGAGTGAAATGGTATATGGAGAGTCCTAGAAAGGCGTGGTATCCCCAATAAGATCATCGGAGTCATTAAAGCCCTATATGTGGATTCGTCGAGTGTCCCACCAGGGACAGCTCACCGAACCGACCCCGGTCACTGCTGGTGTGAAACAGGGCTGTCTCCTGTCACCGCTACTGTTCCTCATGGTCTTGGATGACGTCATGTGCAGAGCGACCAGTGAGAAGAGGAGGGGTTTGCCCTGGGTACACAACAGCGTACTAGAGGACATCGACTTCGCTGATGATCTCTGCCTGCTCTCCACAAGCCGAGAAGCCTTCAGGATAAGACAGATAACCTCATCAGGGAAGCTGTACGAGAAGGTCTCCGCATCAACTGTGCAAAGACAAAGGAGATGCACACTCAAGAAGCACAAGCTGTCGATGTCAGCGGTGACGCCGTGGAGCAGGTCCAGCAATTTACCTACCTGGGTGGAGTGGTGGGGCCACATAGAGGAGCTGACATGGACATGGAAGCCCGCATCAACAAGGCCAGAGCCGGTTTTGCACAGCTGAAGCACAGCACAGCGTGTCTGGAGTTCCCGGTCATTACACGCCGCACTAAGTTGAGGAACTTCGAGTCAAACGTTAAGTCAGTCTGGATGCATGGGTGCGAGACATGGTTCGTTAGAAAAGACCTGTCCCAGAGGCTGCAGGTGTTTGTGAATAAATGCCTGCGGAGGATCCTGGCGATCTTCTGGCCGCGGACCATATCAAACGCCCAACTCTGGAGGCTGACCAAGCAGAAGGCGGTCAACGAAGAAATCCTCCTTAGAAAGTGGGGTTGGCTCGGACACACACTGAGGAGACACGACACCTACCCAACCAAGCAGGTGCTAACCTGGCTACCCGAGGGCAAACGGCGAGTTGGTCGACCCAAATCCACGTGGCGCCGATCGGTCACCAGCGAGGCGCGGAAGGCCGGTCTGGACTGGAACGACCTCGAACCAACTGCGCAAGATCGTCCCAAGTGAAGAAAATTTCTTCGAGCCCTATGTTCCTCCTGAGGGATAACAGGATTTAAGTCAAGTAAGTCAAGTCACAACAGTAAAATTGTATTCTTTTCATTATTCTAACTAAACAACAGAACAACCATAATCAAATTTATTTACTGATTTGTTTACATTTACACACTAAGGAGGCAAAAGCGGAAACGGGGCTAGAACCGAACAGATCGTCAGAATATCTCAGATAGTTGCTTCTAACAGGTTTTTTTTTTGTAGAATTAATTATATTAATAGGTAGACAATTTATAATTTAAGTACTTATGTCAGTGAGTGTTTCCGCCAGCATAGCACGCCACAAATGTTGTTTTGTGAGTTTGAAAAATAAAACATAATAAAACCTTTTCTGATTTAGACTTTAATTTACTAGTGGTTCGCCCCGAACTATGAACTCGCGACCCCATATAAAATTAACAACCCCATATCTCAGCAACCCCTCGACCGATTTGGCTCATATTCGAACTTAAAAATTCTCTTGGGCTCATTTACCTGCCTACCAAATTTCATGACGATCCGACTAAATTTACTCAAGTTATCGTCGAACGAACATTCATACATACATACATACATACATACATACATACATACATACATACATACATACATACATACATACATACATACATACATACATACATACATACATACAAACGCCGGATTGTTCCAGTAGACTCGGAGAACTTCGCTCGCTTCGCTCGCTCGTTCAATTAAACCTTCAAATATTTTATGAGGCGTCTTCACACAAAGCCAACACTAATAATTAATTTTAATCCCAGCAATCATTTTAATCCTTATCTTTCGAGACGAAATGCTATTTTTTTTAAAAGGCAGCCCAATCTGTCTTGCCACCTTGCCCGACGAATTATTTCTGCCAGTGTCAAGTCAGTTTCGAGATGCTATAATCCGCGCGCGATGAGAATGGGAAAGAAAGGGAATGAGAAAGGTAGCAACCTTGTCAAAGTACCACGAAAATGTACAAGGTTGACAAAGTTGCTTCGACGCAACCTTGTAAAAGTTATTATAGTACATTTTTGATTTACTTTGATAATGTGGCATCCCATTCTCATCGCGCGCAGATTACATCGAACGGTTCCCCTACAAGTAACTTCAAAGTGATCCTCCATGTAGCTCCTATGCAGCATCACCCGATGCTCTAAGCAGCGTCTACGGAAATGCTACGAACTACGATTCATTTTATTCGTTACCCAACGTCTAAGGAGATGCTATAAAACAATCCTCTACTACGGAGATGTTACGTAGCGTCTATGGAAACGCTAAAAACAATCTTCTACGCAGAATATGAGTAGATTACGCAGCGTCTACGGAGATGCTACGAAATAATCCGCTACGCAGCCTCTACGGAGATGCTGCGAAACATTCCGCTACACAGCCTCTACGCTGAAGCTACGAAACAATCCGCTACGGCGATGCTACGAAACCATCCGCTACGCAGCCTCTACGGAGATGCTACGAAACAATCCGCTACGCACCCTCCACGGAGATGCTACGAAACAATCTGCTACTCACCCTCTATGGAGATGCTACGAAACAATCCGCTACGCACCCTCTTCGGAGATGCTACGAAACAAGAAACAATCCGCTACGCAGCCTCTACGGAGATGCTACGGAACTATCCGCTACGCAGACTCTATAGAGATGCTACGAAAGAATCTACGCAGCCTCAACGGAGATACTACGCTACGATACAATCCACTTCGTAGCGTCTACGGCAACGAATTAATCCTTTATGCAGCGTCTACCGAGATGCTACCAAACGTAGCATTTGCAGTCACTACACAGGTACCTATTGTCAACAAAAAATCTTTTTTTCTATATACATATTTAATGTATTACTCAGTGCACACAAAATACAGAAATCTTGACAGTATAAAATCAGGAATTTGGCTTAATCTTTTTTACAAGCGGGCAGTCGGTAACCTTTTTCATGAATTAAACGGTGACGGGCGACTGCATGTATAAGATGTTTCTAACAAGGTAATTAAAACAAAAATAAACAAGAAATAGAATATCAAGGTAAAACAATCGATAATAATTTAAAGACACACAACCATGAATATTTATAATAATCATTCAAGTATCTTTAATACATAGATTGACTCAAATCAAATAGGTATAGGTACCTACTCAACTAAGCTGTGGATTTCGGCGATAGCTGTCAGATTCTAAATTAGTCAATTTTGTTTTAGGTTGTATTCTGAAGTTGTCAATTTCAGATTTGTGCCAATTTCGGTTCAAAGTCAATTTCTGAGGAGGTCAGATTCTCAGTAGGATGGTCTGATGTCACGTCGGAATAGAAATAGGTTTGAATCGCAAAAAAGCAGTACAGTCATGAACAGATAGACATTGACGGATTTGTTCAGTATTTCGAAAAATATTGGATGACCATAGTTAGGTACCCCAAATCTATTTGGATGTTCAGATGAAAAATATCGCACCACAAACCATTTAGAAGGATGGCACAACCGGTGCAACAAAAAATTGTCTAAACAACCGAATTTGTCAAAAATTTTATGCGTGTTAAAAAAAGAAGCTAAACCCTATGATATTTGCTTGAAACAGGCAAGTGCGCACCGATCCTCCAGGAAATCAAGGCAGGCTGATGTTAAGTACGATATTCATCTAAGAAAATTGATAATTGATCTCCAAAATAAAAAATGAAAAAGACATTCTGCTTAAGATATGAGAAGCATATTGAAAGGGATTTTCCTATTGATAATCCAACGCCTGGCCAGCAGCAAGTCTATCAACTAGGTAGTGAGAGCTGCAACTTAGCAAGGAAACACTACTCGGCTTATCTACTCACATGTATCTTGGTGGCTTAAATATATTGTTTTTTTCTGTAGAATATAATAAGTATGTTGCGTTTGCGTGTAAGGATAATTTGAGTTTATTACTTTATAACTGGGTACCTAATAATACAATTTGTTTTAAATAATTAGTTTTTTCATTTCAGTAGAGACCACTTTTTACTTTGACTGTACTAAATTCCTGACGTAAGCAAAATAAAACGTAGTTATATTTCAACTCAGCAATAATCTAACGTAATCACTGTTCAGACTAACTCATATTCTGAAGAAAATACGATTCTGACCTACTCCGAATCCAAATTATACAGAATCTAACTAATCAAGATTTTGTCACAGATCCCCAATTGACTAATTTAGAATCTGACAGCTATCGCCAAAATCAAGCTGTGGACAAGATTAAAAAATAAAGTAAAATTAATACGACTATACACTATGATTATAAAAAAATTACAAAACTATAAGTAAGTAGGTAGGTACAAGTCAGTAAGGCTACTCTCCTATGCCCCCCCTTCAGCCACGTTCGTAACCAAATTTTCGTAACCAGTTACGAATGTGGACTTTTTATCGCTTTTAAAGGGCTATGCAACTTAAAGTTTTACAGGCTGGTACCGTGGTACCCCGTCCACTAGCGCCGCCAAAGAAATATACACTTCTACTTTTTGGATGCGTTTTTTGCTAAAAACGAGCCGACCTACGAATAAATTATTAATTTATTTGTAGATTCTAGGATCTGTTTTTTTTTACTGCGCCTTTGTGCCTTGGTCATCACCATAATGTTCACAAAACAAGAGTACAGAATAAAATCTACATGGAGCCGTCGTCAAAGACGTAAATGTGCGGATTGGACTCGATGAATGCGATGTCCTTCTCGATTTCTCGGAGCTCTTGCTCCATCTTTGTCTTTTTCAGGATCTTGGGCACCGTGTCCGTGAGCATGGGCAGCTGCAGGAAGGCTTTCTGCAGCGAGGCCCAGTTCTCCTTCAGACCCTGAGAAGTGAATACTTAATTGTAGGAGTACTGTAGGGTCCTACTTTGAGGGAACGAAACGAAACTCGTGGTTATTATTTACAATTGAAGAAGAAGAATACTTGAATATTTATTTACACAACTTAGCCTAATGGTAAGTGCGTCCGTTGCCATTCACCAGGCATGCCCACTTTCAAGACTCTATTGGACCTTACGGAGTTTTGAAAGGCGAGACGAAGGCGGTGAGCGAAACTCGAAGTGGGCCAGACAATCCCTACTCGGCTAAATCGCGGCGCGAGTTTTATCACGCTTTCCAGCGAGATAGGTTCTTTGTACGGGGAGTCATGGTAGTGTCATGTCTTTTCGAGAAACGCGACTGAAGTTAGGTATCTACTTGTTTTTGCCTTCAGACGAGCAGGAAAACACTCAAACCCAAGCGAGGCTCTAGCTACTTAAGCACGAGGTCAGGGATTGGTAGGTAGCCGCGAACGTTACCACCTAATTGAAGGGGTGTTGTGTTTCGAAGGCGGTCATAAAATACTGACATCGAGCAGCTTCTGCCTCTCTTCTTCAGCCACCTTCCGGCACAGGCTCTCCCGTCGCTCGTCGGTGCGCTGCGCCCGCGCCGCGGCCCCTTGTGTGCGGCGGTTCCTCTTCACCAGGTAAGCGGGGACCCGCCCGAACGTCGGCCGCAGGCAAAAGTCGGGGACCTCCCCGGACCCCTTAAGCGTCTTGATGTGCCCGTCGCGCGTGTCCACCAGCCTGGTCGAGTGTAAATTTTGGTCCACTTAGACATGTGTAGGTAAATCTTGTAATATTACAAAAGACATATTACACAACGGTGTCATGAAATATTACACATTACACGAGAGAATAAAGCATGGCACATAGCATTTCATTACACTAGATGACATGAAACATGACGCATGGCATTTCAGCACACTGTACGTACTGCAATGAAAGTGTGCTGAAATACCATGATGTCATGTTTCATGTCTGCAATGAAGAAATACCATGATGTTATGTTTCATGTCTGCAATGAAGAAATACCATGATGTCATGTTCCATGTCTGCAATGAAGAAATACCATGATGTCATGTTTCATGTCTGCAATGAAGAAATACCATGATGTTATGTATCATGTTTGGTGCCATGATATAAGGTAATATCACGCGGTATGAAATGTCATGAAATATATCATGACTTCGAAGTGCACTGTTTCGCGCATGTCTAGATTGTTCTTTTGTTCGTTCCGTTCCTCCGTTCCGTGTCCGCGACGCTCTCCAAAACCACTACGTTGGACGCTGAGCGGAACGACGGAAAGTACGGCGGCGTTATAGGCTACGCCGTATTGCCTTCTTTGTTACGCCAAGTACCTAATAGATATACCTATCGTCCCGAACGGCGTCCAAACTACGAGTATAATAGCGTTCTTGGATCGTGTCGAGAATACGCAACGGAGGAACCTTATAGTACAGTCGCCCATAACGTTTAAATTGACTAAAACGGTTAGTAAAAGGGGGGTCACCAGAACGTCTACAGAATTCAGTACATTTTTATATTTATTTATTTTCTTGATGAAAGGTTTGAATTACCTTGGTTTGATCGGCATCCCTTTGTGCCTGTGCAGCTTCTTCATGTTGAGGACTTTAAAGTTGACTTTGGGCCTCTCGGGTCCCTGCCCCGGGGGAGGTCTCTTCGGCACCGCGGGCAGAGCATCGGCGACCAGGCACTTGTGGGCTGGCTTCTTGCGGGGCGGCTGCGTACCCTGGCCTTTTGGGATGGGAAAAAACTAGACCAAACTTCTCACACGCACAACTCCGTCCAGTACGACGTAATGAGCCGTTTTCAAAGCACAGCTAAGCAGTTGAAAGGAGAACCGGAACACGCGACTATAAAAACTTATCTGTGCTAAGCAAAATTTTACAGTCGTGTCCCGGTTCTTGTATGGGCACCTTCGATTAGTGCCATCTATGAAGTGCTTTGAATTTGTTCTTTGAAAACGGCTCATTATTAAATAGATGAGGTTGGGAAATTCGCATCTATAGTTAGGTAGGTACTTGGCTCAGAAGCGCCGGCATGGCTTGGCCGAGTTTGTGGGTTCAATTCAACCCAACAGAATCAGCCCAACAACAATGAGAAAATGCTAGGTAGGTACCTACGACTACGTACCTACGAATTTTGGCGGCGTATTTCCTACCTAAATGACGTCTTTAGATTTCTAGTTTAGGAAATTACCCTGTGGGGTCCCTGTAGGTAGACTCACCTTTCTTCAGGAACTTGTCGGGGGGGTCCAGGGGGGTTTCAGCGTATCCGAAATCGCGTCGCAGTTGAGGGACCTTCGTTGCCTTGAGTTCCTTCTCTAGCTGGGATTGGTATCTGGAAGTTTTGTGTTTAAAGAGTCCCTTCAACTCGCGAGACAAAGAAAGACCCGCCGGACCACATTGATGGTATATTTTACTAGTGGTGTTTGCTCCACTTGTATTAATGATGGTACAATTGGGATAAGGTGTCCCATTTGCACAACTCTTTACATAATAATAGGTACCTACCCAGGCTAAAGGTTCAACGAGTTAGTCCAGCGGACTATAGGTAGGTTTATAACAATATGTATCTCACTCCTTTGTTTGTCGTAGAGCAGGATAGACATAGTTATAAACCCATATAATACGCTCTAACCCATATGTTACGCTTGCAGAGCGCGAAGCCGGTCTACGCACTCATGGTGTGAAGCCACGGGGCTTCACACCATGAGGTCAAACAGGCGCAAAATTCACTCCTTGTTAACTGTAACAAGGAGTGAATTTCGCGCCTGTTTGACCGAGGGTCGCGCTAGGTAGCAATTAGAGAGCGTAGAGAGACCTTTTAAGAGCGTTTAATGTCAGTTAGCCTTATCCACTATCCACTAAGTAAATAATGCCCCGATTGTACCTTGGAGTCTTCTGTGGGTCTGGAGGTGGTTCCGCCAGGATGGTGTAGATATTCTCATTGTGCTCTACTACCTCGATTAACGACATGCAGGTAGTTACTTTTCTCAAAAAGAAATGCTCCAAATGAAACAAAAATAACGCTATAAAAATAATTTATCCTCGCTTTACGAAATATCGGGATTGTTTGTTGACTAGGTAGCTAACGTCAAAAAGTCACAACGTTGCCATAGCGATGAAAAACATCGTTTATTGTATTGATCCACAGCCTTCATTTTAAAAGGAGGTTGTGATTGATCCAATAGACTGGTAGAAAAATCTCAAGTCCACATTTTGAGAAACTATTTGAGATTTGATTTTTATCTACGAGTTTTTATAATATCTCCGAAAAAATTACAAAACTTTGGTTACCCACCAATGTCATTGTTACCCACCCAGAGACCGACGGACAGTGAGAGACAGCCTTCTTTATGACAAACAGCGACAAAAATTAGAGTTTTATTATAAGTTCAACCATAGTGTCAACAATCGATAAGTTCATAATTCCGATCTACCAATAAAAAAATCCGGTTGATAAAAAAAAATACAAGTTTTTCAATGTGATCTAAAAGGATAAATAATAATCAATAGAAAAGTTATGGACTGATTTTCAAAATTGTTTTACAATACGAGGTTTATCCATATGAATTTAAAAGGAAATAAATAGTAATTAATTAAAAAGTTATGACGATTTCCACGGACACAAGTTTTTCAATAGATTTAAAAGGATGAATAATAATTATTATTATAGTTAATCGAAAAGTTATGGTCTGATTTTCAAAATTGTTTAACAATACGAGGTTTATCAATAATAATATGAATTTAAAAGGTAATCAATAGTAAATAATAAAACAATTATGACCCATTTTTTTTACATAAAATTATTGATTAAATCATTTTTATTTTAAAATCTGATGATTTCCCAAGATAAAGATAAAGTGAAGACTACAGAATTCCACGTAAACATTATTGTTACCTAAATTATGCTTAAAAACCTTGTATCTAACATCTTAAATAATTATGTAGGTATGTGAGTAATTAAATAATTCAAATAAAAAAAAACTTTAAAAAGACGGTGTTCTAAAAATTTATTTCAAGAATCTAGTTTCTTGCTTCTTCTTACACGCTTTCTTATCAGCGTCATTGTAGATGTAGATATAGGGATGTCTCTCTAGAAAATCTATGTCCCTCTCCAGTTGCCCGAGCTTCTTCTCAATGTTCGATTTCTTCGTGACCTTGGGCGCTGTGTCGATTACCATGGGGAGACAAACGTACTTGTTCTGCATCCTACTCCATGCTTGCTTGAGGCCCTGCAGTGATGTTGTGGACGGTTAGCTATCTGTATGTGGTATACTAAAGATGCTTCTCATCACAGTTTCATAGGCGAGGATCTAAGTCCGCCTGAGTTGAGTGACGGCGCCAGGTCAACTCATCCCAAAGCAATTACTTTCATATAAGTACGTACTTACAAAGTAGCTAGGTGTTGGTTGGGGGCTAAGTAAGAGCCTCATAGAGCTTAGATATTGCCGCAGCTGGTATAAGAGTAAACCCACAAGAGTCTGTCGTAAGTAAGTGGCAAGCTTACCTCAAGCAGTGCAAGTTTGTCCTCTTCCTGCAGCAGCTCGCAGGCATCCAACCAGTCGGTCTGCTTGGCCACGACTTGCTCCTGCTTCACCCGGAGCCTCTCGTTCAGCTTCACCAGGTAGCGCGGCATCTGGCCGAACTCCAACGTCGGGAGAACGTCGGGAGTACTCAGGGATGGCCCCCGAGCCCGCCAGCTTCTTCGTGTCGCCTATGTTGTTTATCACGAGGCTGTTGGAAAGAATTTAATTTCAAATGGTCATCTAATTTTATACCTTGCTAAGTTTATTTGAGAACCAAAGTAGATATTGCAGTGATGCAGTTATGAAGGTAGGTGCAAAACCGTTAATATTTTCGTTACAAAGTCGCCCGTAACGTAGTTACGTAGCTGAATACAGTTCACGCGTGTAACGGTTGACGTGCTGCCGACATTGATAAAACGCTTTCACTAAATAGATATAAGTATATTTCGGATCGTTAGAAGTACAAGTAATACCGTGTAACTTAGGTACCCTTAATAAGGTATTTGCTTAGCTATCTAGGAACCGATGAGTAATCATAATAATTTGTTACGTAGGTAGTACGAGTAGGTATCTGTCTCACAGCCCATCCCGTTGAGTCTTCCCCTTGACTCGATGCACGTTTCTGATATTCTTCACCCTAAAGTTGAAGGGCGGGCGAGGCGCCGGGGGCGGATGCGGGGCCGGTATGTTGGGGAGCTTTACCCCCTGAACTTGAAAAGACCTCGGGGTGCGCTCCGGTTTAAGGGTAGGGCGCGAAACGCCACCGCCTCCCCCTTTTCGTAGGAAGTTCTCCGGATCAGGAAGGGGCGTCTTGGCATAACCAAATGTCTGATGCATCTGGGGCAGCTTCTGGGCCCATAATAGCTTCTCGAGCTCCGACATGTACCTGTAAAAAAGCAAAACGTAGACCTAGCTTAAAGAGGCCGACCGAGAAGAAAATAGCGAGACGATCTCGACAAATAAGTATTTGTCGGAGTGGGCTCAGGACCGAAATAAGGGCTGAGAGCGGGGCGGCCTTTGCCCTGTATATGGGACATCACATTGCACAGGCTTCATTAAAAAAGTGCCTAGCTGGAACAACACAAGTAGCGAGGCCTGGGCCCTTAGCCTGTAACACAATGGTGCCAAAATGGGCTGTCAGGTGACGACTTCAATTACGATTTGCTAACGCTGTCCGTCCTTTTAATGTTTTTGTAGTACAGCAAAGAAGATTTTGATTATAATTCTAGAGGATTAGTTCTCTGGTTGTAGGAGAATAACGAGGAGAGCCCGGTTTTGTCCTTCTGCCGGGACGCCATTGACCCGCCATTGCGTTACAGGCTAAGGGCCCTGGTTGACCTACTTACCGTTATTTTAAACATTCGCTGCTTCAGCCTACTTGTGCTCACGGCGCGAGGCGGAGGAAGATTTTCAAGTTGGCAGCTAGACTTTCTTTTCAGATAGTCCAATACTAACGTAGGTACCTAAAAGTAAGTGCTTATACTTTTCTTAAGGCTTACCGTGGCATTTTAGGAGTGGTGACCGGGTCTGGTACCATATGGGAGTTGATGTTCTCATTGTGGTAAGTCATCAGAATTATCGACATGATGTTTCACTAACACTGAGACGCAAGTCATTAGATTATCATCAATTTGACTATTAGTGTTGTATAAGCAGTCCGTTTGAACACTAATAAAGGGAGCAACTTTTGGTTCAATATTTATTTTGATCTATCGGATCTATCACTTCTGTCACGATTTTATTATGCTAGCTCTATGATCTGTTACAGATTTTGACAGCATCAGTTCAAAAGAAGGAAGGGAAAAAGATTTTTTTTTGTAATGGTTGCCATGGCCCATAGAGGATCGGTACACCACCCACCCCTTATTTACGACGTCACGATAAAACTTTTATCCCACTACCATTATTTCTCCTCATCTTCCTTTTATTGTTTGTGACTATTCGCATTCGCTGGGGAATCGCTTTTTTGTAACAAAAACACCATATTATTATCTTCAGCATCTAAAATAATGACTGAATTTATTTACAAGAAATGATCACACAAAATTATTACGAAAAATATTACAACTTCATCATTATTTGGTAAAATAAACTCATGTACAAATAAATAGATTAAAATTAATACACGTGTATTAAAATTAAAACAGATTAAAATTAATGCGTGCATTAAAATAAGTTTACATAACAACAATTGAGAAGGCTGTGGTATAAAACAATAGATTAGCATCCAATACACCTGAACAATAGTTTAGCAGTCCTATCAACATATTTATTTACATAACTACTACGATTAATCGCAATTAGCACATAGGTATGAATGTTAATCTTTTCTTGCGACAAAAGAAGTGCCTTCGTAGCCCATGAGCTTCATTGTAAAAATAATACAAATTAATTCAGTAAAAACGGTTTCCTTGACATCGCATTTGAAAGGGCGACCAAACATCACTCTGCGTATGGATTCTGTAGAGTACTTAGGAGAAGAAAAGTGGTAAACAATATTCGCTGTCGAAAAGCCCATTT
The DNA here is from genome assembly GCA_949319315.1 of Zelleria hepariella. Taxonomy (NCBI): domain Eukaryota; kingdom Metazoa; phylum Arthropoda; class Insecta; order Lepidoptera; family Yponomeutidae; genus Zelleria; species Zelleria hepariella. The sequence goes on from OX439379.1 coordinate 27,831,447, forward strand.
GGCCTCGAAGCCACAAGTTTCTCGGTGTATAATTTAATGTTATGTTAGTATTTATCTACGTAATGGAATTTTCAATCTCAATTGGTCGCCGCCTATGCCAAATTAACATGGTATGCATAAATAGTGAACCTTGCTCTGCAACTCTCGAAATCATTAAAAATTTGCTCAGTGCCTTGGTTATGGCCCTTCTATCTGGTTTTGCAATGCCTGCTGATTTTATTGGGTTCAGTTCCAGGCACAACGTCGCAGAACACGCCGGTTCAGAATACACACGCTTAGCTTAAAATTACCAAAAATAATAATTACTTAAATAACTATATTCTAAACAAACTCGGCAAACAAAGTACTTAAGCCTAGTGAAAAGCGCATCACTACGTCACATGACTAGACGCCACATTTGAGGCTGATTATAGGGAGGAAAACGAGGTATTCTTATTGTCCATTACGATTCAAAGTAAAAACATTTTGTCCTCGAGTCGCCTATTATATCTAGCCTTTTTGTAACAATGATAACTGCACAATTCAGCCTACTTCTTAGACACAAATCTTAAACTATGTTAGTTCAGTCTAAAGGCGATTGAACTGCGCAATAGCTTCACATTTAAAATTCGTGCCTAAAAAATAAACCTTATATTAAAAAAAATGTGATGTTAAATTAATTATTATGATAAGCTTATATTCAATGAACGCACCATAACTTACACTTTACTCTGCCACCTAATAATACTCTTAATAAAAAAATATATAATAAATTAACAAAATATAAAACAACTATTTGATTATTATACGCAGTCGAGACTCTTAGAAAAATAAACATCAGACACAGGGTATGATTGAGAATTCATTGGAATTATACCCAGAGTAGGTGTCTTGGAAATAATAGCAACTTTAGACAATAAAAAAAAAGCAAATTCATAAGGCTTCACGTAGAGTTTACTTCCTGCATTTAGTAAGTGATTTTATTCAAAGGATATCTTGTACATCATTCATTATTATATTTTTGTCATAATCGTGGTAAAATTGGTAAATGATTTTGTTTTAAATAACCACAATATTAAAGACCAGCGTTACTATATTTATCACTTATTGCACACAAACACTTACGATTAGGATAAATAATCAGTATCTAGAAAAAATTAAGCTGCGATGGATATACTATATTCGTTACACAGCGAATGTTTTTCCTTTTGCTGATATTACATATAGTATTATAGAAACCACAGCCCGAATTGGATAATGCTCAGACAGTTTCAATTAACCCTAATATAATAATGGTCATTCGTACAAAAAAGCGGTCAAAATGAGACGTGGTTGTCCAATAATAAATACAGCCTACGTTTGCCCTCTGAGAGAAAATACCTGTTAGCTGACCACCATTTTAAGGTTTACACAACCCAGGCGACCGAATTATTTCTTTTAAATAAGTTCATGTGGTATAGTTTCTTCTGATGGCGGAGGAAAAATCGGATTGCGTATGCTCTAGCAGTAAAGAGTTTCAGCATTTTTCCTTGAGCTAAACAATAGTGGAAATCACAATGAAAATGGTTATTATTTAAAAATATCTTATGAATATGTTTAATTATAAAATCTCATTGTATTCATGTTCTAGTCTAACTAAATTTGCTACTAAAATGAATTAGGTATTTATTTGGTGGTTACATATTGTACATTCAATTCAATGCCGTCGAAGCATTCTTGAGGAGACTTAGGACAACTTGAGTCGAGAGTCTGGATTAATGCCTAAACCGACTCAGCACACCCGTCGTCGTGCTTTCCTGTCGTATAGTTCTCGCAAAACATCTAGTCTGCTCTGAAGTTACGCCGCTACGCATTACACAGGCTTTCAATGTATGCCGGCTATTCAAATGACGGCGCGCCGACTTCAGAGTGTACTAGATGTTTGGCGAGAACTAATTCAATTAAAAAAACGAATTAAACTATAAACTTGAAGATTCTGGCTCACATGTCGAGATTATGAAATTACGTTCGCAACTAAAATGATTAAAAGTGAGCAATAACAGCTATACGTTTGGAAGCATGTAGCCTTCTACAGGGTGCACTCGAATTCGATAGCGAAACACTAAGTAGGTTTGCTACTCACCAATACAATAGTTATTTGTTATGCAAGGATGCAAAACTTTTGTTTGCAGCGAGTAAATGATTATGTTAGATGCACCAAAAAATAATAGACTACTATGTACATAAAGGTTAGTGAGTTTCCTTCTTTGCAAGTGACAGATGAGTCAGTAACAGCCAGCGAACCGGAAAACATCGGCTCGCCGGTAACAGCATACTTTCCAAGCCTGGGAGATGAAAATAGTTGGTGCATTCCTGAGTCTACCTACGATTTAAGGAAAAGCTATTTTTTGCCCCATTGTTTTAGCCATACAGTAACTGATGTATTTTATTGCTGACAGCCTGCTTAAAGTTCCGCTATTGATTTCGAGTGCACATGTAGACGCAAGTATGCAGACACAAAGACAATAATAATAATATGTAACCAGCCATACTTATTGCTTGACGAAGCGTAGCACTCATATACATTGTTACACCGTGCTTGAGCCCCAGAAGACGCGATAACATGGCCTAAATTATACCCCAGAACGGTAAGACTAGCTCACGACTCGGCACCGCCTCGTTGGTGTTGCTATGACCCGTGTTAATTATGATGAACTGCAAAGCACGCGCCATCTCGCTCTAATTATACAGGGCAATTTTTAAATAGCTTTTTTCCTCAGACACCCCAACTACTTAACGTGATTTACAACAACTGTTGTTTTACGACATTGGTGAAAACGCAATTTTATTCCACACCAACAATTTTTTTTCCAAAATATTGTTTTAGTTTTTTTTTACGTAGGGTAATAAATAGGAGCAGAAGAGGCTGGAATGGTGGAAGAGAGTGGAGGGGTAAAAAAGCGCGCCGCGCAGGCAGCGCTGGAATGGTAAAAATGCACACTTTTAAAGAATAAGGCCTTGTTCTCATGACAAGCGCTTAAGGTGGAAACTTAGTCCGGCTGTTGCCAACTTTTGCTCACTAGCGGCGCTGGGGTGCACACATGCACAAAGTAACGTGGTTTTTAGATTTATCAATATTTATCGCTTTTATTTCAAACTATCCTTCCGTTCGCGAGCATTGTTATGCAATTGAAGTATTAGGGAAGAAAAAAATCTAATTAACATGCTGTATTTTCCAAGTTCTGGTCTACGACAATTTTATCTTCCATCCATTCACTCACACATACAAACAAAAACATATGAAGTAAATACTGACCAGGAACTAAGACACCTGGCCCAGTAGTAGATTATATGTAGCGAGGTCTCTTGAACTTTTGACAGATGATGACCAACAATCAAGACCCCTGCCCACATAGTGGATTGTATGTAGCGAGGTGTTTTAGTTACTGGACATAGAATGTCTCGTTATAATATCAAAGAGTTGAAAACCCTCATTGGTAATAACCGCTACAGAAGAGGATCGAATATCCTCCTTGGTAGGTCCCTCATACCTATTTATCTAGGCGCAATAAAATTAAACTGTGTACCTACTTGAAAAAAATAAAATGTCACACAGTTTTTCACAACAAACATGGTGAAATCAGTTGATATAATTTGGACGTTACTTGAATATATTCTCACTTATGAGTGAACTAGTGACTATCACGGGAGTGGTCACAGGAGTAATTTCCATTTTTAAAGAGTATAATTTCAATCAGACTTGTGTCGCGAATGCAATCGACAACGAAATACTTATCGCGTACTAGAAGACTTTGGCCTTCCCAAGGATTTGGAGGATACATTATTCAAGGAAATAATTGTTTGGTTGCGTACCTAGTACCTAGGTAACTACTAACAATTTCTACAAGGAGAGTATCGAGAGAGACCAAAATGTTTTAGAGAACAACAATTCACAGAAGACTTCCTGCCTCACTTCCAACAGCCCCATATATTGGGAATACTTCGGCGGCAGTCTTTGTCCTAAAATCTGCTGGAGAATACAGATAATTATTGTTTCAAGCTATTGGATGGAATGTTAGACTACTCAAATAAAGATTTTATTATTGCGCATGTTTTTATCATTTATTGAACATCTAGGTAACACAGGTAAATACGCTATACTTAGTATAAATAAAGGCCTTTACATCTACGTAATGAGATGATTTATGATTTATGCAGCATCTCATACTTAGTAGTATAAATAGCTTGCAGCAAGCACTGATTCAATACGAAATGTAGGCATTTTTTTTACTTTTTCAATCCGTGGGATCAAGTTTAGTAGAATGGGACCATTCCATTTTCCCCCACCAGAGTTCCCCCACTGGTGGGGGAAAATGGAATCGCACAAAAAAATATTCCATTTTCCCCCACCAGCTATTTATAGACAAGATTATTATTGCCGAGGCCGACTCCATTACACAATAGCCTAATTTTATTATTAATCGGCATAAGTAAAACTAATTTGTTAACTTTCCTAATTCGATTCGACTGGAAATTTTTGGGAGATGATGATGAAGTTGACTAATTCGATAATTTGTATTTAAAAAAAAAATTGGTATCTTATGGCATTTAACATAACAACAGTCAACGTTATAGACATTGTACAAAATAATCCTTTATAAAAAATATACAGGTTGGCCCAAACATAGACGTCAGCCATTATTTGGGTTTTTTTTTAAAAAAAAAACCTAGCATTGGATTTTATTTTGTAACTTTTTTTTCTTTTGATTTTTTAGCAATGTTATTTATTCTTTAGAGTCTCAGATAAATTATCCATCACCAAAAAATTAATGATCAGCTATTTTTTGTATTATTCTGAAGAAAGAGGGTTTGGAAAAGTTTTTGAAATCAATAGAAAGTCCTTCAGATTTCTACTTATTTTTTTCCCCATACTAGGGTAGAGGCGCCTAAAGTCAGCCACCCCCCAGTAGTCGGCCATTGCGGGTTTAAAGTTCAATAACTAGTGTAGTTTTTAACATACAGCTTTATCTGTATTTTTCTATGGTTCATTGATTAATTAACGATACCTGTAATATTTTGTTATATTTTTACTTATTTGTGTTTATTAAAAAAATACGTTTTAATAACTTGCGACTCAGAATCACGGTCCGCCATCTTTTTTTGCTAGTTGAAGGGAGTCTCTAATCTTACAGATTTTCGCTGTGTTTTGTACTGTGGTAATGTTTTCTCAAAAACAACATTTTGGACTTTGTATCGAAATTGCGGTATCTTCTGAAAGTCCATAGCTGATCATTATTTTTTGAAGATAGATAAATTATCTGAGACTCTAAAACATTAAAAATAATTCTGAAAAGTGAACAGAAAAAAAGTTACAAAATAAAATCCAATACAAGATAATTTTTTTCAAAAAACCTTATGAGCCTCAAAACTTCTAAACGACAAAAAATGGCTGAACAGTGAACATACATGGGGGTGATTCGGGTAGCCCACGGCGTCAGCTATCTAGATTTTTTCGCTTGACGTCTATGTTTGGGCCACCCTGTATATCATTTATGAATAAGTATGCTTGTTATAGCTTTGTTATTTAAAAATCTTTACAAAACATTAATATTAAACAAATAATTCAAGTCATCGCTTTCTTGATTTAAATTAAAAATTAAAAACCTAAACAATCGTTCGCTTGTGTCTATTCATGTCCATAGCCTAATCAGTCTATTATAATACTAAAATGTACTGATATGCAAATAGCAGTCACCCGTAAGGTTTTAAAAGAAACGCTAAAAGTACCTAGCTATTTCAAATTGAGGTTTAAATGTTAAAAACTATACCAATTTTATAGGGTGTTTCAGAATGGTCCTGTGACACTGAAGGGGCTCGCACGGAAGTTTGTAATGGAGATTTTATTACAATTAATGGAGATGTTAATAATAATAATATCTTTTTTAAACATTTATAATAAGTTGAAAAAAATCACTCGGGGCAGGACTTAAACCCGCAACCTCTCGCATACCGTGCAGGCGCTCTACCAATTGAGCTACCGATTCAAGTAACTGTCGATGCGAATTTCTTCAACTAGTATCCGTCAACTGGACGGGGGCGCCACCTGGTGTGATTAGTTTGCACTAATCTACACCAAGTCCTGCCCCGAGTGATTTTTTTCAACTTATTATAAATGTTTAAATTATTTCCTAGCACGGGTTACTGCTTTAGAAAAAACAAAAAGTGGTTAAATATCTTTTTTATTCTGATTACTGGGATCCATTGGGTTACAGACTAGTTTAAAATAAATAATAGTTTATAAGCAGGCAATATTTCAGAAATAACTAAGCTCGCAAAGTTTGACTGTGCATCATTATTGTGAGTAACACATAACCCACGTAGCCAATTTATTTCTTCTTTTTTACCCTGAGTGAATTTTTTTGTTCTGATAAAGTATGTTTCATTTATTTTGAAAATTCAACTATTACTTTTTTAAATATAATGTTATGTTGACTCTAACGAAACAATAAGACTGGCTTCGCTCGCCAGTCATAGGGCCTTTCTGTAACAAAAGTTCTAACGCTCTTTATTGGTTGCGGTTTTATTGATATTATTAAGCGATAAAAAAAAAGAGCAAAATTATCTTATTAAAAATCAGTCTTATGGTTTCATTAAAGTCAACATAAAATTATATTTTAAAAAAGTAATTGTCAGATAATGTATCTCTTCAAAAAAATAATGATCAGCTATGGACTTTTAGAAGATACCGCAATTTTGATCCAAAGTCCAAAAATGTTATTTTTGAGAAATCAACACTAAAATATTTAGTATGGGGAAAGAATTAAGGTCTGTCCATAAACAAAACTCTGGAAATTAAATGGCAACAATATTTCATAGTAAATTTAATATGAAAAGTGGTCGGCTTTACTATGAAAAATTGTTGCCATTTAATTTCTAGAGTTAATGGACAGACCATAGAGGTCTGAAGAGCTTTCTTTTAATTTCAAAAACTTTCACAAAATCTTAGTGCTCAGAATAGTACAAAAAACCTGTCACTTTATGGGACTTTTATTCAAGTAATTCGCGATCAAAGATCGAAAGTCATGAAATTGGAGTTGGAAGAAATTTTATCTCAATAGATTTTAATTTATTTTACTTTATTCGGACAAAAATAATTGCAGGTAGGCTTAATATCGCCTGTCAGCATGGCTTGCATTCGAAATAAATTCACGGAAATTAAAAAAAAATCTCATTTAATTTTCGGACTTTTTTTTATGAATTAAATTTTTTATTATGTTTTGTAAGTAAATTCGTTAATAAAATAACTTAAAATTCAAATAATGAAAAAAAAAGCCAAAATAAAAATATTTTATCGTTATTTTTTATTTTTCCGTGCATTTCGAATGCAGGCCATTCTGGCAGGTGATATTAAGCCTACCTGCAATGATTTTTGTCCAAATAAACTAAAATAAATTAAAATCTACTGAAATAAAATTTCTTCCAACTCCAGTCTTTCGACTTTGATCGCGAATTACTTGAATACAAGTCCCATAAAGTGACAGGTTTTTTGTACTATTCTGAGCACTAAAGCTTTGGGAAAGTTTTTTAAATCAAACAAAGTCCTTCAGACATCTACTTATTTTTTTCTCCATACTAACTATTTTAGTAATGATTTCTCAAAAACAACATTTTTGGACTTTGGATCAAAATTGCGGTAACTTATAGAAGTCCATAGCTGATCATATTTTTTTTGGTAATAGATAAATTATGTAAGACACGAAAAAATAAAAAATATCTCTGAAAAGTCGAAAGAAAAAAAAAAGAAAATAAAATCCAATGCTAGGTATTTTTTTTTTCAATAAAACCTTAAAAGCCTCATAACTTCTAAACGACAAAAAATAGCTGAACGTACATGGGGGTGATTCGGGTAACCCTCGGTGTCAGCTATTTATATTTTCTCGCTTGACATCTATGTTTGGGCCACCCTGTATATTTTTTAAAAAGGATTATTCAGAATAATTATAAGCGGTCTTTGTGTTATTTTGTACTATTTTAATAACGTTAACTGTTGTAATGTTAAGCCATAATATACCAATTTTTTTTTTTTAATACAAATATTCGAATTAGTAAAGTTAACAAATTAGTTTTATTTATGCCGATTAATTATAAAATTAGGCTAGGCTACAGTGACTGCATCATTGTAATGAGTCGGCCTCGCCAATAATAATCTTGTCTATAAATTCCATTTTCCCCCACCAGCCACTTAGTGAGGTGGCCAGTGGGTGAAAATGGAATATTTTTTTGTGCGATTCCATTTTCCCCCACCAGTGGGGGAAGTCTGGTAGGGGAAAATGGAATGGTCCGATTGGGGACGCCCTTATGCCGCGCGCGGTAAGAGCTGCCTTGGGGTATCTGTGACTGTGGCTGACCGTACCTAACTCAGTAATAAATAAGTTTCTTTTTGTTTTACCCTCTTATGTAGAAATCTTCGTAAAATCCTAAAACGTGATTAATTATTTTTAATTAAATTTACGAATACTAAGTTTCAACTAAATCTGACTAAAAGATCTCCTGTACCTTCAAAATGGTCCTTATATCTATTGTACTAAGAACCAAAATGTTCGTATTTGAACCAAAATGCTTTTGGTGAGACTTCTTTCTTGGATGGTGCGACGATCGGTGTTTTCAAGTCTAGGAATTTGTCAAACAGTTGAGAAAAAAATGTACCGAACTTTAAAAAACGCCCATATATTTTAAATGAAAAGTAAATAATATCATGTTTTTATTGCCAGATGACCTAAACGAGCTGCATTTAGTCAAACAATAAGATAAATAAAATCTCGACCGTACAATACATGGACCTGTAACTGTATGTAAGACTATTGTTGAGAATTCAGTATAAGAATATTCAATATCCTCGCTTTATTTTTAGGGAACCCAATCTCTTTATAAAGCAATAAAAGACCGAATTGTTGCCATGTTTTCTCGCCCGCTGACCCCCAAAATATCCTAAACGGCTATATTTGTCTAACATGGCAATACTGACAGCACTAAAAGTTGTATTTCTGAATATTTACTCAGAGCTTCGCTGAAGCATTGGTTGCCGGTCTTGCAACGCCGCAAAATGGCAGCGTTGCCAAATGTAGGTACACAAGACAGCACGTAGACGCTTACACGCTAGCACTCTACTCGGTTACGTTACGGGCGACTTTAAAACAAAAGTGTTCACTCTGACGTGCTGTCGTGTGTACCCGGCTACACTCCGTTTTTTTTTTTCACGAGTCCTTTGGGCAAGGAGTAGGTAAGGAATGGAGAAAAAGGTGATTATACCTTCTTGGTGTATAAAGCAAGCCCACCCAAACAAAAGACTTGGCTCAAAGGTCTCGTATCCAAGCTATAAAATACAATTTAAAAAAAGACAACAGCGTACGTCATCGCGTATCAGCTGTTCGTGTCCGCCATGTTGAAAGCAGCGTTACGTGTGTGTGGGTTCTCACACACAACTACACAACTTTTATAGTATGTCGTGCACCCACACATACGTAAAATATTGATATTTTCAAAAGCTAAAATTAACATAATCCTGAATTAACAACATACTTTTTGTGAATTTCGCGGCAATGGTATGATATGATAAGACAGAATGTATCAAAATTCTGAAGAAATTTGGTTTAGTTTCTTAGTTCTGGTCTACGAAAGTTAGTATGGAAATTGACAGCTAACGTCTACCCTTAACGCGCGTTTTGGAAACGCGCGTTTACAATTACATACATTTTATTCAGGCCGTACACATGCTAACGCGCGTTTTATGTATGTAGCTGTAAACGCGCGTTAAGCGCCTGTCATCTGAAGAAGGCCTAAGAAACGTCCAACAAATAAAAAGTATCGAGCTTTTCGGAAAGTCGTAGAACAAACGTTGGAAATCACGTTTAGAAGTTGACGTGTTTCAGGGGGAAAAAATTCCCTGTACACAATCAAAGCGCGACAACGCTTGAATTGGAAGTTCATCGTATTTTTTTTTCTTTTATGACACGGCTTATACCTCAGTTCAGCTGCTCGGGGCGGATGGTGGTGCAGACGTAGACATAGTCTTCGCCGTCGGAGATGGCGCGCGGAGGCCGGGCCGAGCGTTAGGCCGCCGACACCTGCCACACGATGAGGTGCGACCGCGCCGCGCGCTCCGCCGGCCCGCCGTGCGCCTGCGGCGACCCGTCCTCGGCCACCACCACGCTGTCCTCCATCTCCGAGTCAGCTGCGGACCACAAAGCGACGTTTAAGAAAAGCTACAAATTTTGGTAACGTAGACGGCCCGTCCGAACTCAGGATTGGAACGTCCGGTCCAAAATAAACCAGGAAGTCGCTACACATATTGTACTACCTTGTGTAATTTAAGGAAGGCACTGGTTCCTGAAACACAGGTTACCCTTCTTCAGGAACCAGGGATTTAATCACTGTGACACTGGTTGTGCAATAAATTTTATTATTTATTTCAATTTATTTCACATTAAACATCTACGTCACATCCCGTTGCGGCTGGGGGCGACAGTCTATTTCTAGGGCAGGCGGATTAAAGTACAGATGTTACTATGTTGTCTCTATTTCACGCAGTTGGAGCATCAAAAGGTTCACTAAAGTAGTATGGCGATAAATTCAAAACTTTCAGTTGTTTTCCGTTTTGTAATGTGCATGACCAAATCTCATAATTATCTGAAATCAAAATCAAGTTTAACAGCTACAAAAATAATTTTAACAGTAACAAAAGTCAACTCTGAACGCCTAACTAAAAATAATTGTGTCTTGGGGAACAGTGCTGAATGATTGTTGTTCTGTTATATGTAAAGAATAATGTCAATGTTTAGCTACAGAATGGAAAAAAACTGAACCTTTTGTATTTACCGTTTGATGGACCGCGCGCGGCATAAGATAATGCGGCATGAATAAATTTACTTTACTTTACTTGCGCTATACGGAGGGCTATCTCAACGTGTCGCTGACTAACACTGAGTAAACGGCAGAAAAATATTCACATCGAGCTTCAAAAGACAAAAAACGCTATCTGATCGAGGCTCAAACTGAATTATCTTTCGCATTAAGAACTTTTGACTTAGAATCGAATAAATATATGGATACACTTTAGAATTATTATTCGTAGAGCACGTCTTTACAACAAACACAAGTAATTTTTTTTAATTTTTTTTTAAAATGTTTTTCCTACAGTACCATACACTAATACAATCTAATAAGTTGTAAATGTAAAACGCTGCCGCTTATGACGAAACGCTGTGTACATGGCAATCAAGCTCTAAGATCGCCACGATACAGGTTCGGCTAGTGTGGGATCACAGTTCAATCCGGCGTAAAAGAAAAACTACCCACCTTTACATTTTAAGTATGTAATTAACTTAATTTACTACTTTTAAGCTTAATGTATGTTTATCTTATAGTTTGTTTAAAAAAAAAAAATGATATGATTTGATTTGATGACAACGTTAGGCATTAATACTGATTTTGTAATTTTTAGTTATAAAACTAACCCATTAGCCCATCTTTTATCTTTTTATGTAGCCGCCACCACGAAATAGAAAGTATTATTTTCACCACCGAACGCCATTGCGCTACAGTAAGGGTGGTATTCTAGAACGCTACTTAAACTCAGTATAACCAGAGTTCAGACTGTCGATAAAGCAGTGCATGTTTTGATATGAAGGGAGGGATATTCAAATCAAAACATGCACTGTTTTATCGACAGTCGACACTACTAAACTCTACGTAAGAGTTCAAGGAGCTTTCTAGTTTGAACTGAGTTTAAACAGAGTTTAAGTAGCGTTCTAGTTTGAACTGAGTTTAAGTATCGTTCATGAATACCACCCTAAGTACCTAAGTTAATACCCAGTAAGACCTTCCTAAGGCTTCAAAAGAGAAAGTTGTATTTTTTTTTTCATAAATCATTCACGCAATGATAGTTTTTTTATATAAAGGAAAATATTTTGGGTACTGTTGCTACGACGACGGTGTTTTTCCATTTGATATTACAGTGGATCGTTCTCAGGGATGTACCTTTTCTTCACGCTATTATAGCTAGCGATGAGGTCTGACCAGTGTACATACAACAGGGTGCACTCTAAGTCGATAGCGGAACTTTACGTAGGCTGTCTACTGATCAATACAAACAACTTGTACTAGGTGGCGATAAAATTCGAGCTAAAAAAATATCAGCTGTTCCATACAAAAGGTCGACTTAGTACTGCGCCAAATGTATGAAACAGCTGATATTTTTTTCGCTTAATTTTTTTCGCCACTTAGTACAAGTTGTTTGTATTGATCAGTACACAGCCTACTTAAAGTTCCGCTATTGACTTAGAGTGCACCCTGTAGTATTAGTTAGTAATCCTCTAAGTACCTCCTGTGTGAAATGGGCATGGAACATACAATATTCATTCAATAATTATGCAGCCATTCTATCTATAAGGTGAGACTGTTCCTCTGGAATTTCTCCGTCTTCATAGGCTATAAACAAAGCGGTGCTCAATAGATAAGCGGAAAAGAAAGCGTGCGTGCCAATACTGTGTTTTTACGCATCGCGATACGGTTGTTGACCATGTGTTTTTTTTAATGATTTAATGATATTATACATATTCAAAGTTAAGAAATAATTAATAAAAAAACTACAAACATGTTTGTCAAGAAACACAAGTTTTGCAAAATTTAATAAGTTTTATTTCAGACCAAAATCGTTGTTTTAGATGAAGTTAACAACCGTATTAAGGCGCTGGGCATAGTGAATTAGCCCGCGCCCAAAAAAAAATGCACAAAAACGATTCCTGTATCAAATACACAAAAAAATGCACAAAATCGAGTCCTGTATCAAATACACTAAAGAAATCGAAAATAGCACGAAACTGGCTGCTTTAGATAGGTCTCACCTAATTCTAGGGTTTGATATGTGAACATTTTTCGTTTTCTTTAGTGTATTTGATACAGGACTCGATTTTGTGCATTTTTCTTGGCGCGCGGGCTATTCACTATGTACAGCGCCTTAAAAAACAATTTAGGTGAAATTGTAGTGGCGAATGAATTAATAAATTTAAATCCAGATTTAGATTCTGAGCACCGCGTATTTTGTAATTTTGTAAAAAACATATGGCGGAGCGCCAGACTAATATTACAGTACTAAAACTACGAGTAGTTTTCGAAGCCACTGAAATCTCAAAGCGTATGTAAATTAGTAGAAGCGCGTGGTCAGATGGTGTAGCTGCGATTCGTCTAGTGACTGTGCGTTAGGTCGCAGATTCGGAACGGCGGCTCGTGCAGTTAATTTAAGTGTGCGTACAATATGTGCCAACAAAGAAGAGACTTAAGACACAACGAAGTTTAACATGCGCAGTGAAGATTTATAGGTCTCTTTAGCGGTATGATGTCTAAGCCTTCCTTGCGTCAACCAGGGTTACTGCCGATTTCTGAATTGAGAAATTAGCTGAGCAAGAACTTAAGTATCGTGCTGTCTCTGCAGAATTCTCACAAAAGAACGTGACAGAACGATACTTAAGTATTTGCTTAGTATAATTCTCAATTCAGAAACCGGGCCATAGACAGTTATCTCTGAGTTAACGTCAATAATTATATGGAAATTAACTCAGAGTTAGTTGGCTAACCCCACCGAACTAAATCCCATAGAATCCGCATTACGTATAAAATCACAATAAAAACTTGTCCCCACAGAAACAAATGATATCAGCAATAGAACAATACGAAACATCATTTGGACCATACGTCTAATATTCGAATGTCAACCTTATTGCATTAGGTACAGTTTTACTTTAATTGCATAGACTACGAGCAAATAAGCTCCCAAAGGCAGTTTGGACATCTATTTTTCCAGACACATCCTTGATCGAAGGCTAACCCTGACTGACGCAAGTCTGCCTAAGCGGGGGAAGAGACCGGGCGTTTTAGGGGCGGTGAAAAGAGTGCGGGGGCCGGTAGTCTCTTCTTTCGTGGCATGTATTGAAGAGAAATTTACATCGCTTGCTTGACTGAAATTTACATCGCTTGAAGCGGCTCAATGCACGCGTGATCGCTCCGCTGTCCGCCCCGCCGTTCCGAACGTGCGACCTTAGTATCGCACGTACCAGCGTCGGCCTGGCAAGTCTGCCGCGTTAAACAACAAGCCACAGCAACACGTGGGACCACAACTCGTCGGGCGAGCACTCGCTCTCTAAACATGGAAAACAAGACAGGGTACAGCTAAAAGAATAGAAAAAAAGCGCGGTCAATGCTGTTCTAATGTTAAAAATCTTGTAAATGTTTACTGGTAATAAAATAATTCTTTGAAATATATTTTTGGTTTTTAGGGTCCCGTACCTAAAAAGTTGTCCGTTCGTCTGTCTGTCAACCCTTTTTTTCTAAGGGAAAATATCGCTCGGCACAGGAGTTGAACCCGCTACCTCAGGCAAAATTGGCATGGACAGTTACTTTTCACGGTTTGCCTGAGGTTTCAAGTACTGCCCGATCGATTGTTTTAACCTTAAGATAAATCTTTAAACGAGTTTATTTATTTTATAACTCTTTTCAGGTATCAGATGCACGCGTATTATTATGTAATTATTTTTCATAATTTAACATTAGAATACATGACGATATGGTCTTCGCGAGCCAGGCATGGTCCTATAGGCTAGAAGCAGTGCCTTTGCGAAAACCTTCAATATTTTATTTGCGTCACGTACATTTTAACAGAACAACAGCATACCAAATAATAAAAGGCACAGATGAAACAACGAAATAATGAGAAATTAACAGTCGGATAGAGTAACTCTGTTGTCAAACCTCTTGGGGAATGAATAAAGTTTTTTCTTGCGTGGCTAAAATAAGAACCAAAGCAAGCTATCTATAAGAGCAGGGGCCTTAGCCTGTAACACAATGGCGTATCAATGGCGTCCCAGGTAGAAGGACAACACCGGGATTTTTTCGTTGTTCCCCTACAACCAGCGAACTAATCCTCTAGAATTAGACTCATAATATTCTTTGCTGTACTACAAAAACATTATAAGGACCGACAGCATTAAAATCAGCATCGGGAGCCCATTTTGGCACCATTGTGTTACAGGCTAAGGCCCCAGGAGCTAGATACCTACATTCAAGCAAAGCCATTCCTGATTTGTCACGTGGGCGTGCTCAGTATTTTTGGACTTGAATTTTCTCGTCATCGAATTGGTACCATAAGAAATAGTAACTTGAAATACCGATTCTTGTGGCCACTTCTTCCTAGAGTTTGTGGTTGGCAACCAGCTCTTTGCAAGTTTGCTCTGTGCATATTCTGCATACGTTTTTGGCGGTTCACGACTAAGTGTGAGGATCTTATTTACATAATGAGCCCTAAGCCTGGCCACATAATGGATTGTACGGTCCAACGATAGCAGCGTGGCGGGAAATTATTTTTTTTATTTTTTTTTGCAGCTATAAGCTGAGCTATTTTTGTCCGGCGATTTTTGTTTCACGGCAATAAAATAGTATGCTTTTAATTATAATAATTCAGCCGATTATGTGAACTGGTCATAAAACTATCTTTTTGGGCAGTGCCACTGGTTTTTCAACCAGTGGCACTGCCCAAAAGTTTAGAAAATTCCCGCCACGCTGCTATCGTTGGACCTTTAGTTTCTGGATAGGGTGTATATTTTGGCCCCCACCTGTCCTGAAGTCGATATAGCCCTCGCCGCCGGACATGACGTAGACGGGCGGCGGGTCGTCGGCGGGGGGGGTCCCGGCGGGGGGGGAGCCGGCGGGGGGCGAGCCGCCGGTCGCGGGGACGGACACGAAGAAGCTGACGGCGTCGCGGTGCCCGTGGAAGCTCAGCTGCGCGTGCGCCATCGAACACCAAGGGATCGAGGAGGGCACCGGGCTCGACGCTCGCGTGCGCGACGACTGACCTGCAACGGGCAACGGCCACTCTGTAACCCGTGACGCAATAACCGACAAACATTAAATTTTCAAGTTAGAATATCTCGTAAGCGGCCATACCGATTTTGATGAAATCTAGCTAAAAATACTCTCGATCGAGTTACCTTTAGCGCCATCTGCACTTTTAGGTTAAGAAAATTCTTGTAAATAATTAATGTCTGGTGATAAAGACGGGAATAGATCGGTTGGTCCAGATGGTCCGAGCTAAAGAGACATAGCTAAAGTAGCTGGATAACAGTGGTTGCGTCGGCGCAGGATCGTGAGAGGTGGCGTGAGCATGAAGACGTCTTTACTCAGCAGTGGGTGCTGGCAGACTGATGTTGATAATGATGATGATGTACAATAAAGTGTACTCTATATAGGTATCTTTCAAACAAAAAATCATCAACTAAATCAAAATCGGCTAGCCCGTTTGGAAGCTACGATGCCACAGACCGATACAAAGTTTTTGGATCTAGGTCCTATGGAATCTAGGTAGTTAGGTCCTAAAAACAGCTGCTACCATGACTGAGATTGATTGTCCTTGTTCAACATTTGCAAAAAAAAACTTACTAGAAAAGAAGCTGTGATTGATTTCTTATGGTGGTGGCGCTAGTTTGACGGTATGAAGCCTTTTAACCGGCTGATGGTGATGATAATGAAGTACCTGGCGGGTCCTTGGGGGGGCAGTCAGTGAGAGGAACGGAGATGACTACTCCGTTGCTGGTCCCTATCCACAGCCGGCCGGTGCTCGCCAGTAGAGCCGTGATCCTGACAACAGAACAGGCCAGTCAAATGAGCTCCTTCAAAAACTATATTTTGTATGAAATTACATAGCGAGAAAATGGGGGTGATTAGAGAACGCAGTATGAAAAAATATATAACTGGTACTAGTCTCTGTTATAGCTGATAGTCCACTGTTTAGTAGGTTACCAGTAATTTTAAGTTCTCTTCTTTCTATTCATGCTCCAGTTTCTAATCACCCGTTTTGCGGTGGTTATTTATGATGAATAGTTATATCCAAGTATTCAAAAGAGTACATACTTTGTAAAGGTTTCATTGACCAAAATCTCTCCTATCTATTAAACCAAAAGTAAAGTCGGCTATTTTACGATAGCGCAAACATCTAAAAAAAAAAACACAGTCATATTGTTGTTAGGAGATCTCCATTAGCTTTTTAGTCGCCAACTCGCCATAGTAAGACTAAGGCTTTTGCATCTACGTAATAAGATTATTTATACAGCGTCCAGTGGCACCTTCTCACTACTCTTCCTTTCTCACTAGATGGGTGAAGAGACCACTCGGCGCTGCAGTGCATGGGACATTGTTTAGATGGAGGTGGCTTGCCCAGCATCTATACCATCCTGACAGATTTGTCGGCCAAGCCCACAGGAAAGACAAGTCAATACGTGTGGAGCCAACTAAGCCGCGGGTTTCCTCACGATGTTTTCCTTCACGATTTCTCCTTCATTTAGAATAGAATAGAAAAAGTTTTATTTACGGCACACACAACATACAGATAATAAAAAATTAGCATATGTACAGAAGGCAATGGCCGTAAAAAGGTTGTGTCTCAGCATAATGCTACAGTTACCCGTAGCGCTGTTATTCTGCCACAACCTCTCCCATTTTTAAAAGTAAAAACTAAAACTAAGACTAAAACTATAACTAAAACTAAGATTAAGACTAAGGCTAACACTAAGGCTAAGGCCGTCCTGCACCATCTCTCATTTCCTTAGCTAGTGGTTTTGCTACTTCCAATTCACAAATGTACGTAACTTTGATAAGATTATTTATACAGAGTCCACGTTCTCCATTAGCTATTTAGTCGCCAACTCGCCGTAGTAAGAATAAGGCTTTTGCATCTACGTAATAAGATTATTTATACAGCGTCCAGTGGCACCTTCACTCACACTAGTTGGGTGAAGAGACCACTCGGCGCTGCAGTGCATGGGACATTGTTTAGATGGTGGTGGCTTGCCCAGCATCTATACCATCCTGACAGATTTGTCGGCCTAGCCCACAGGAAAGACAAGTCAATACGTGTGGAGCCAACTAAGCCGCGGGTTTCCTCACGATGTTAACGAGTGGTTTTGCTACTTCAAATTCACAAATGTACGTAACTTTGAACAGAAATAAAGTCATAGGGTCTCTCGCTTTCGAGTCCAATGTTCTACCACTAGGCCTTAAAGATAAAGATAAAACATTATTTATTGCCAAAACCAAAACATCACATACAAAAAACATTCAACATTAGCCTTCACCTCTTAGTCGCCAAACTGACACATACAACAACTGGCGGCTTGACCTACCTCACAAGAGAGAAGCCCAGCTTTCCGGTCCCAAGCATCTTGGAGACGTAGGGCTCGATGTCTACGTCGATTAGATGCTGGTAGGTATGGGCGTGGTACAGGCGCAGCGTCGAGTCCATTTTTATGGACACCTGGGAAAGGGGGACATGTTCATACAACGTGTTACAAAACATCCTAACTCTTTTAACGAGGTGTAACCTACTGGTCAACCGGATGACAATTCTGTAAAAAATTGTTGAAGGAACCAATTTTTCAGTATGGTCGCGTCATTTTGGAAGAGATTGCGGAACTCCAAGAATAGGATATTATCGGATCGGTGAGGATCTCGGTAGTCCTCTCTATAAACATTCGTCTTCCGTCCAGCGCGACAAAAAACGTAAATGACATGTTTTAAAATATTTTAAATTAAAAAAAAATAATTTCGGAAACTTTGTAATATTTGTATTTATATTAATTAACACATTTTAAAGATATTTTAACAATTATATAGACCTAGGTATAAGTGACACATTTTAATCTGGACAATAATATTATTTTTTATACCATTTTCATTTTTTATTTGTTTTTACAACAATATTTTAGAACAATTATTACAACATTTTGGACGTTATACTATTTTCTTTTTTGTGTCTACTGTGACTTTGTATAATGTATTTTTTGTGATATGGAACCCTGTTTTCCGAAATAAAAGTATTTATCTACACTCATGTCGTAAGATTCTAATTAGACTGAGTATTATTTCACAGACAACTGTAAAAATTAAAGTTTTGTATGAGACCTTCTACCAACCTGTATTGTAAAATAACTTTTTTTGTTATTACGATACACTTCCGGTGTAAATTCTCCTTGCTGATACACTTCCGGTTAAAATTCTCCTTCTGGCTGTACGTAAGTATGACTTCTTTGCCTCTATACCAAATGGAACAAATGAAAAAAAAAAACATCCGCTTTCTTTTTCTTTATTTGTGACATTTGTGTTTAGTTTGGATTGCCGCCATTATTAATTTACAATTTTTTCTGTGCAGTTGCGTGACAATTAAACTAAAAAAATGGAAAATGATAAATTAGTGAAGATAAAGTAGTGTATTCAACTGCATATAAGACGATATTAGAATACTCGTGTGATACTATTATCATACTCGGCTTCGCCTCGTCTGATAAACCCACACTCGTATTCTAAGAATCTCTCTTATATGACAGTTGCATTAACTACTATTATTATAATAGGGTCCCGTTGGGTACCCTTTGGACTCACCCAGACACCGTCGCGCGCGCCGGCCATCTGGCGCACCTGGCTCTCCTGCCGCGGGTGCGCCTCCAGCGTGTGGATGAGCTGCCCACTGCGCGGCTCTAGCACGTGGACTTTGTTGCGGAACCCGCACCAGACCGTGTTGCCAACCGCGCTCAGGCAACGCACTGCGGGGGTAGAAGGAAGGAACAAATTAATAAATAACTACTTAACTAGTGGTTCGCCGCGAATAGTGAATTCGCGACCCCATATCTCAGCAACCCCTCGACCGATTTGGCTTATGTTGCTCTGTGCTTCATTTACCTGCCTACCAAAAATAATAATTGGGCTTGCATTTCGATACCTACTGCACTAAATGTATGGAGCATCTGTTTTTTTTCGTAGATTTCGCAGTTGGTTCCATAATAAAATTGGTTGTATGGATTCCAGATCCTAGAACTTAAGAATGCAATCGATTCTCGCCAAAAGTTGCCACTTTTGGCGAGAATCGATTGCATTCGTAGGAATCCAAACCTTTGGTCCTAAAAATAGTTAAGGCGCTGGGCATAGTGAATTAGCCCGCGCGCAAAAAAATGCACATAATCGATTCCTGTATCAAATACACTAAAAAAAATTAAAATTTTCACATATCAAACCCTAGAATTAGGTGAGAGGTATCTAAAACAGCCAGTTTTTTGTTGATATCCTTAACAGATTGCAGGATATTATGTTTGAAAAAAAGTGCGCCGCCTATTTTTTTTCATTAAAAATATCTCCAAAACGTTTACGAATCTCAACACAAAACTGGCTGTGTTAGATAGGTCTCACCTAATTCTAGGGTTTGATATGTGAACATTTTCGATTTGTTTAGTGTATTTGATACAGGACTCGATTTTGTGCATTTTTCTTGGCGCGCGGGCTATTCACTATGCACCGCGTCTTAAGCCTCGCGTTGAGAAATCGCAGGAGAGTTTTTAGCAAAAAACGCATCCAAAAACAAGATATGTTTTTTTTTTCATTGGCGTAAATAGTTGTGCGTTCCGTCTCACCCGAGCACTTGGAGTCGCCGAGTGTCACAAGGAGGTGCTTAGTGAAGCACCACTGTCCGTCGGCCTGTCGCGCGAATATGGCGACCGTGCCATCCGCGAGCGCGACCACGCAGCGCGACGCGCACGCCGCGATAGACAGGATCGCGTCGCGAAGTTTCACGCTGCAATTTCATCATTATTTATTTCATGCAAACAAAATGTCATAAAATACAATAAATCATAATACAATTCACAAAAGCTTCGTCAAGAAATTTAAATAAAATAAACATGTCACAAAGTAAAAACCAAAAAACACAATCAGAAATGCACTCACACACCCTCACACAAACACACACCCTCACATACCTTAACCAAATAAACCACTCCGAGCCATACAATACGCTGCAATGGTGGAGGGAACTCATTATTTGAGGGGTACACAGGGTGTTAAAAGACCGTACAACAGACCCGAAAGGTACGCATACTAGACACCAAAACAAAGCACTTTTTCGATAAATTATTGCTGGGAAATCATTTTGGTTTTTTAAGTTATAATTTTGGAAAATATTTTATCACGCAATGGATGTGTAACGCAGAGAAGTCATAATGCGCAAGCGTTGACATAAACTTTTGTTACTTATGCTCGAGGTGCCGATGTTAAGAATATATTGCGGGTTGAAATTTTAACGTCGTTTTATGCAAGAAATATTCAAAATTTTGATATGGCTTCTTCAGAATAAATGTTAAGTATAAGATACTGAGTACATATATGCAAAAAAAAAAATTTGACAAGACCGACTTTGAACCTCATTATCTCGGAAACCGTTGATTTCCCAGGAATAGTTCCTAGGGCAAAAATGTTCAATATGATGAGGACAACACGTGGTTTCCCGCTTTGTTGGCGGTCTTTTAACACCCTGTAGATGCAAAGGCGCCTCTGTCCATATTTCGACTTTTTTTAGTCTGTGAATGTCATTTTTTAAAGGAAGTAGTAAGTTCAAAGCCAACAACAATATTCAGTTGCTAAATCCCTTGTAATAAGCTCCAAAAAAAAAAAACTCAGATGCAAACACACCATTCTCCAAATTCATTCGGAAGCAAAAGAGACACTGTCCGTTTAGACCAATCACAGCTCACTATTTTAAAAATATCAACATATTTATCAATATTTATATTTTTGGAAATAGTATTGCTAGAGTCTCAACATTTTTTTATATCATATTTTGAATGAAGTAGGTTCTTGTAATACGCAAAACAATAAAATTGATTTTTCTCCGTTCTACTCAACTTGGACAGAGGCGCCTTTGCATCTATACCCCTCATTTGGTGTACGCCAGAATGTTCATTTTGTCTGTACGTTTGGACAGGGCAGGCAATAAGTCCATTCCGCTCGGAATGCGTTCAGAGGTGTACGTTCAACTCGTACGTACTGTAGCACTTGTGTGCTATCCCTAGCTATATCCTTCAATTAAACACGATGTTCTAACAATCCTATTTTATTATTTTACAAACATATACTTCTGCTTGCGCCTAGCTGCGGATCTCGTCTCGATCAGCGGCGTCCGCGTCTGAACGATAATATTTGAATTAGGCAGGCTGTTTAAAATTATATGTTCCGCAGCTAGGCGCAAGCAGAAGTATATGTTTGTAAAATAATAAAATAGGATTGTTTGTACATCGTGTTTAATTGAAGGACTCAAGTGCTACAGTACGCAAAAATCCTGAGCCAAAGAGATAGGAGAAAAGTTTCATAATTTAAACACAATTTTACCGGATTTACACTTGTTTTTTTTATTAACATTTTACATTTTCCAAACGTCCGGAATTCGGTAAAATTGTGTTTAACTCTCGGATTATCGGGCGCAACATCGCGCGTGATCTTTGGGAAGGCCGGGGGTGTCCGCACTTCGAGGTTATTACAGAAAAAATTAAACAAGGGTATATAATTTGTGAATCAAAATTTTTAGAATAAAATAAAACTAATTTTTAGTTGCGAGCGTTACTAAAACTATCTTCCCGGAGTCGGGTGTCACTAACAAAAACAATCCCTGTATTAGAACTTAGGTTAGAACTTAGCTATGTGAGGGTGAGTGAGCAAGGGTGTGTTTGAGGGGTGTATGCGCGTGTGTGTGTTCGAGAGAGTGTGTAACTGAGGTATGGATGACAAATGTTACTTTTTGATCACTGACAAGGTATGACGCGACCCTTCTACATCACCCTGTAGACATACCTCACAATACACCGGCTGTAGTTGGCGACGGCGGAGTGCACGTAGAGCGTGCCGCTCGTGGTCCCGAGCCACATGGTGGCCATAACCGAGCTCATGTCGCGCTCGATGACCTGGTCCGTCCGGAGGAACAGGTTCATGTCCTCCTCTAGCGCAGCGTCGACGGCCGCCTCGGTGAACGCGGCGCCACCTGCCGACGAGAGACAATCAATCTTCGATCAAGGATAAAACTAGATACAACATAGAACTCTGAAATGTGTCTGGAAGAATAGATGCCCTAATTGCCTTTGGGAGCTTATTTGCTCGTAGTCCATGCAATTAAAGTAAAACTGTACACTAATGCAATAAGGTTGACATTCGAATATTAGACGTATGGTCGAAATGATGTTTCGTACTGTTCCATTGCTGATATCTTTTGTTTCTGTGGGGACAAGTTTTTATTGTGATTTTATACGTAATGCGGATTTTATGGGATTTAGTTCGGTGTGCATTAAAAACAAAAGAAATACTTATCCTAAAGTAGATACGGTATGTCTTAATGGAAAAGTTGGCAACTACCACCTGCACTGGCCTTAGCGGCCGTAATGCAGAATGGCAGTCGTGTAGAGAAGTGGCCCAATAAAAGGCCTGCAAAGTCGAGGTTGTCGCTTGAACGCTTGCAACGGCAATGAAAACCAAAAGCTCGTTACACACAGAAAGCATTCGGCTCCATCACGCATTCGGTTTCGGTTTGTAAGCAGTATAGAGAAGAGAGCCACCCTAGCGCCGCCAATGCAAACAAATTTATCCTAGAATCCTAACTCCTACAACCTGCAGGTTTATACGTCCTAGGCCTGGTCTGATCTCGGACTAAGTCTTAGGTCCTAAAAATAGTTAAAACTAGACGGTCCGTTTTTTGCCAAAAACGCATCCAAAAAGAAGAAATGATTTTTTTTAAATTGTCGCTAGTGTGCCTTTTCCTTCAACTTAATTACTTAATTTCCGTACTGCAGATTGGCAATTTTCGCGTTGAAGGAAATATGCGTCAGACGCTCAGGTTTCATCCTTATAAAGCGGCATCGTAGCTACTACAAATTCACTAAATTATGTCTGAAATAAAGACAATATGTGGGCCATTTCATAAAACTGAAAATGAAAATTTACAATTTGATGTACATTGCGTAGCCGATTAGGCATTCGAAAGGTTAAAAAAAGGTTAGGTTACTAACCGGCCACTCAGTATAAATCAAATTGTCATAATCTTAATATAATAAAACAAAATCCTGTTAGTTACACCATATTTTATAACTCGAGAACGGGTGGACCGATTTTTATGATTTTTGTTTTGTTGGATTTCTCTCCGCCCCGAATAGCAGAATAACCATTAAAACAACGGAAAACTCACGAGAAAAAAAAACTGCGCGGACGAAGCGGCGGGCTAAAGCTAGTAAACTATGAATTGTAGTTTATTATCGGCCCATTGGTTCTCTTCCATACCCTTGATCGGAGTGGAGTTGAGAGGCGGACTGCTGGCCGTGGGGTCAGCGGGCTCGTCGCCGGGCGACGCCTGCGGCGCCATCGGCGTCATGGGCGGCGTCATAATGATCGATTTTTCCTGGGAAACAAAATTGGGGCCTTTACTTCCTATACAGGGCAGTTTTTAAATAGTTTTTTTCCTTAAACACGTCAACTTCTCAATGTGATATCCAACAATTCGGAACACAAAGTTTTTTGTTCGAAAGTCCGTTATTGGCTTATTCAAAACTTTTGGCTATTATTAGAAACTAATTTCAATATTTTTTATTTTGGTTCAGTAGTTTGGATTTTACAACGTTTCAAAGATACAGTTTTATGACGTCACGCGACGGTCCGCATACTGTTGGCGGTCATAGGAACAAAACATTTTAGCGCATAAAAACAAAACTACTGCACCAAAATAAAAAATATTTAAATTAGTTTCTCAATATTGTTTAAAGATAAGATTAAGCCAATAACGGACTTCCGAACAAAAAACTTTGGGTTCTGAATTACTGTTCTTCTACGACTTTTTCGAAACGCTCGATAATAAACGTAATATTTATTGAAAGTTTCTTATTCTTTAAAAGTGTGCATTTCTACCATTTCAGCGCAGCCTGCGCGGCGCGCTTTCATAGCCTTCTACTCTTTACCACCTTTCCAGCCTCTCCTGATCCTATTTATAACTCTGCGCAAAAAAAAAGCTTTTTCCAAAGTCATAGAACAATAGTTGTTGGAAGTTGGGGTGTCTGAGGAATAAAGCTATTTAAAAATTGCCCTGTATACATAAAGCATCTGTACTGCAATTATTTATTTTGCGTATGGCACATTATGCAGCGAATATAAAAGAATAAAGGGATCCAATCTGTCAACAGTTCTAGTTAAGGTGGAAACTTAGTCCGGCTGTTGCCAACTTTTGCTCACTAGCGGCGCTGGGGTGCACACATGCACAAAATAACGTGGTTTTTAGATTTATCAATATTTATCGCTTTTATTTCAAACTATCCTTCCGTTCGCGAGCATTGTTATGCAATTGAAGTATTAGGGAAGAAAAAAATCTAATTAACATGCTGTATTTTCCAAGTTCTGGTCTACGACAATTTTATCTTCCATCCATTCACTCACACATACAAACAAAAACATCTGAAGTAAATACTGACCAGGAACTAAGACACGGCCCAGTAGTAGATTGTATGTAGCGAGGTCTCTTGAACTTTTGACAGGTGATGACCAACAATCAAGACCCCTGCCCACATAGTAGATTGTATGTAGCGAGGTGTTTTAGTTACTGGACAAAGAATGTCTCGTTATAATATCAAAGAGTTGAAAACCCTCATTGGTAATAACCGCTACAGAAGAGGATCGAATATCCTCCTTGGTAGGTCCCTCATACCTATTTATCTAGGCGCAATAAAATTAAACTGTGTACCTACTTGAAAAAAAAATAAAATGTCACACAGTTTTTCACAACAAACATGGTGAAATCAGTTGATATAATTTGGACTTTACTTGGATATATTCTCACTTATGAGTGAACTAGTGACTATCACGGGAGTGGTCACAGGAGTAATTTCCATTTTTAAAGAGTATAATTTCAATCAGACTTGTGTCACGAATGCAATCGACAACGAAATACTTATCGCGTACTAGAAGACTTTGGCCTTCCCAAGGATTTGGAGGATACATTATTCAAGGAAATAATTGTTTGGTTGCGTACCTAGTACCTAGGTAACTACTAACAATTTCTACAAGGAGAGTATCGAGAGAGACCAAAATGTTTTAGAGAACAACAAGACTAGGGGGAAAAGCTATTCACAGAAGACTTCCTGCCTCACTTCCAACAGCCCCATATATTGGGAATACTTCGGCGGCAGTCTTTGTCCTAAAATCTGCTGGAGAATACAGGCTTACTTATAGATAATTATTGTTTCAAGCTATTGGATGGAATGTTAGACTACTCAAATAAAGATTTTATTATTGCGCATGTTTTTATCATTTATTGAACATCTAGGTAACACAGGTAAATACGCTATACTTAGTATAAATAAAGGCCTTTGCATCTACGTAATGAGATGATTTATGATTTATGGAGCATCTCATACTTAGTATAAATAGCTTGCAGCAAGCACTGATTCAATACGAAATGTAGGCATTTTTTTTACTTTTTCAATCCGTGGGATCAAGTTTAGTAGAATGGGACCATTCCATTTTCCCCCACTGGTGGCCCACTGGTGGGGGAAAATGGAATCGCACAAAAAAATATTCCATTTTCCCCCACCAGCTATTTATAGACAAGATTATTATTGGCGAGGCCGACTCCACACAATAGCCTAATTTTATTATTAATCGGCATAAGTAAAACTAATTTGTTAACTTTCCTAATTTGATTCGACTGGAAATTTTTGGGAGATGATGATGAAGTTGACTAATTCGATAATTTGTATTTAAAAAAAAAATGGTATCTTATGGCATTTAACATAACAACAGTCAACGTTATTGAAATAGTACAAAATAACACAAAGACCGCTTATAAATTATTCTGAATAATCCTTTATAAAAAATATACAGGTTGGCCCAAACATAGACGTCAGCCATTATTTGGGTTTTTTTGAAAAAAAAAAACCTAGCATTGGATTTTATTTTGTAACTTTTTTTTCTTTTGATTTTTTAGCAATGTTTTTTATTCTTTAGAGACTCAGATAAATTATCCATCACCAAAAAAATAATGATCAGCTATTTTTTGTATTATTCTGAAGAATGAGGGTTTGGAAAAGTTTTTGAAATCAATAGAAATTCCTTCAGACCTCTACTTATTTTTTTCCCCATACTAACTATGTCAGTGATGTTTTCTCAAAAACAACACTTGGACTTTGTATCGAAATTACGGTATCTTCTGAAAGTCCATAGCTGATCATTATTTTTTGAAGATAGATAAATTATCTGAGACTCTAAAACATTAAAAATAATTCTGAAAAGTGAACAGAAAAAAAGTTACAAAATAAAATCCAATACTAGATAATTTTTTTCAAAAAACCTTAAGAGCCTCAAAACTTCTACACGACAAAAAATGGCTGAACAGTGAACATACATGGGGGTGATTCGGGTAGCCAATGGCGTCAGCTATCTAGATTTTTTCGCTTGACGTCTATGTTTGAGCCACCCTGTATATCATTTATGAATAAGTATGCTTGTTATAGCTTTGTTATTTAAAAATCTTTACAAAACATTAATATTAAACAAATAATTCAAGTCATCGCTTTCTTGATTTAAATTAAAAATTAAAAAAAACCTAAACAATCGTTCGCTTGTGTCTATTCATGTCCATAGCCTAATCAGTCTATTATAATACTAAAATGTACTGACATGCAAATAGTAGTCACCCGTAAGGTTTTAAAAGAAACGCTTAAAGTACCTAGCTATTCAAATTGAGGTTTAAATGTTAAAAACTATACCAATTTTATAGGGTGTTTCAGAATGGTCCTGTGACACTGAAAGGGCTCGCACGGAAGTTTGTAATGGAGATTTTATTACAATTAATGGAGATGTTAATAATAATAATATATTTTTTAAACATTTATAATAAGTTGAAAAAATTCACTCGGGGCAGGACTTAAACCCGCAACCTCTCGCAAACCGTGCAGGCGCTCTACCAATTGAGCTACCGATTCAAGTAACTGTCGATGCGAATTTCTTCCACTAGTCTCCGTCAACTGGACGGGGGCGCCACCTGGTGTGATTAGTTTGCACTAATCTACACCAAGTCCTGCACCGAGTGATTTTTTTCAACTTATTATAAATGTTTAAATTATTTCCTAGCACGGGTTACTGCTTTAGAAAAAACAAAAAGTGGTTAAATATCTTTTTTATTCAGATTACTGGGATCCATTGGGTTACAGACTAGTTTAAAATAAATAATAGTTTATAAGCAGGCAATATTTCAGAAATAACTAAGCTCGCAAAGTTTGACTGTGCAATCTGTGCATCATTATTGTGAGTAACACATAACCCACGTAGCCAATTTATTTCTTCTTTTTTACCCTGAGTGAATTTTTTTGTTCTGATAAAGTACCTATATTTCATTTATTTTGATAATTCAACTATTACTTTTTTAAATATAATGTTATGTTGACTCTAACGAAACAATAAGACTGGCTTCGCTCGCCAGTCATAGGGCCTTTCTGTAACAAAAGTTCTAACACTCTTTATTGGTTGCGGTTTTATTGATATTATTAAAAAAAAGAGCAAAATTATCTTATAAAAAATCAGTCTTATGGTTTCATTAAAGTCAACATAAAATTATATTTAAAAAAAGTAATTGTCAGATAATGTATCTATCTTCAAAAAAATATTTTAGAAGATACCGCAATTTTGATCCAAAGTCCAAAATTGTTATTTTTGAGAAATCAACACTAAAATATTTAGTATGGGGAAAGAATTAAGGTCTGTCCATAAACAGAACTCTGGAAATTAAATGGCAACAATATTTCATAGTAAATTTAATATGAAAAGTGGTCGGCTTTACTATGAAAAATTGTTGCCATTTAATTTCTAGAGTTAATGGACAGACCATAGAGGTCTGAAGAGCTTTCTTTTAATTTCAAAAACTTTCACAAAACCTTAGTGCTCAGAATAGTACAAAAAACCTGTCACTTTATGGGAATTTTATTCAAGTAATTCGCGATCAAAGATCGAAAGTCATAAAACTGGAGTTGGAAGAAATTTTATCTCAATAGATTTTAATTTATTTTACTTTATTCGGACAAAAATAATTGCAGGTAGGCTTAATATCGCCTGTCAGCATGGCTTGCATTCGAAATAAATTCACGGAAATTAAAAAAAAAATCTCATTTAATTTTCGGACTTTTTTTATGAATTAAAATTTTTATTATGTTTTGTAAGTAAATTCGTTAATAAAATAACTTAAAATTCAAATAATGAAAAAAAAAAGCCAAAATAAAAATAATTTATCGTTATTTTTTATTTTTCCGTGCATTTTGAATGCAGGCCATTCTGGCAGGTGATATTAAGCCTACCTGCAATGATTTTTGTCCGAATAAACTAAAATAAATTAAAATCTACTGAAATAAAATTTCTTCCAACTCCAGTCTTTCGACTTTTATCGCGAATTACTTGGATACAAGTCCCATAAAGTGACAGGTTTTTTGTACTTTTCTGAGCACTAAAGCTTTGGGAAAGTTTTTTAAATCAAACAAAGTCCTTCAGACTTATTTTTTTCTCCATACTAACTATTTTAGTAATGATTTCTCAAAAAAATTTTTTTGGACTTTGGATCAAAATTGCGGTAACTTATAGAAGTCCATAGCTGATCATATTTTTTTTGGTAATAGAGAAATTATGTAAGACACGAAAAAATAAAAAATATCTCTGAAAAGTCGAAAGAAAAAAAAAATAAAATAAAATCCAATGCTAGGTTTTTTTTTTTTCAATAAAACCTTAAAAGCCTCATAACTTCTAAACGACAAAAAATAGCTGAACGTACATGGGGGTGATTCGGGTAGCCCTCGGTGTCAGCTATTTATATTTTCTCGCTTGACATCTATGTTTGGGCCACCCTGTATATTTTTTAAAAAGGATTATTCAGAATAATTATAAGCGGCCTTTGTGTTATTTTGTACTATTTTAATAACGTTAACTGTTGTAATGTTAAATGCCATAATATACCAAATTATTTTTTTTAAATACAAATTATCGAATTAGTAAAGTTAACAAACTAGTTTTATTTATGCCGATTAATTATAAAATTAGGCTAGGCTACAGTGACTGCATCATTGTAATGAGTCGGCCTCGCCAATAATAATCTTGTCTATAAATTCCATTTTCCCCCACCAGCCACTTAGTGAGGTGGCCAGTAGGTGAAAATTGATTTTTTTTTTGTGCGATTCCATTTTCCCCCACCAGTGGGGGAAGTCTGGTAGGGGAAAATGGAATGGTCCGATTGGAGACGCCCTTATGCCGCGCGCGGTAAGACCTTCAAAATGGTCCTTATATCTATTGTACTAAGAACCAAAATGTTCGTATTTGAACCAAAATGCTTTTGGTGAGACTTCTTTCTTGGATGGTGCGACGATCGGTGTTTTCAAGTCTAGGAATTTGTCAAATAGTTGAGAAGAAAATGTACCGAACTTTAAAAAACGCCCATATTTTTTAAATGAAAAGTAAATAATATTATGTTTTCATTGCCAGATGACCTAAACGAGCTGCATTTAGTCAAACAATAAGATAAATAAAATCTCGACCGTACAATAGATGGACCTGTAACTGTATGTAAGACTATTGTTGAGAATTCAGTATAAGAATATTCAATATCCTCGCTTTATTTTTAGGGAACCCAATCTCTTTATAAAGCAATAAAAGACCGAATTGTTGCCATGTTTTCTCGCCCGCTGACCCCCAAAATATCCTAAACGGCTATATTTGTCTAACATGGCAATACTGACAGCACTAAAAGTTGTATTTCTGAATATTTACTCAGAGCTTCGCTGAAGCATTGGTTGCCGGTCTTGCAACGCCGCAAAATGGCAGCGTTGCCAAATGTAGGTACACAAGACGGCACGTAGACGCTTACACGCTAGCACTCTACTCGGTTACGTTACGGGCGACTTTAAAACGAAAGTGTACACTCTGACGTGCTGTCGTGTGTACCCGGCTACACTCCGTTTTTTTTTTCACGAGTCCTTTGGGCAAGGAGTAGGTAAGGAATGGAGAAAAAGGTGATTATACCTTCTTGGTGTATAAAGCAAGCCCACCCAAACAAAAGACTTGGCTCAAAGGTCTCGTATCCAAGCTATAAAATACAATTTAAAAAAAAGACAACAGCGACCGTCATCGCGTATCAGCTGTTCGTGGCCGCCATGTTGAAAGCAGCGTTACGTGTGTGTGGGTTCTCACACACAACTACACAACTTTTATAGTATGTCGTGCACCCACACATACGTAAAATATTGATATTTTCAAAAGCTAAAATTAACATAATCCTGAATTAACAAAATACTTTTTTGTGAATTTCGCGGCAATGGTATGATATGATAAGACAGAATGTATCAAAATTCTGAAGAAATTCGGTTTAGTTTCTTAGTTCTGGTCTACGAAAGTTAGTATGGAAATTGACAGCTAACGTCTACCCTTAATATTGGCGAACTTCAACCAGTGCCAAGTCGAAGTAATAGAAATGCCCACATACTTTGTACACATGGACTCACAAATCTGATCGCACCGACTTCGTTGGCCGTGCTGTTAGCCTCCGGGACGGTGGGGCCGGCTGTCTCCTCGAGAGGCGGGTGGCTCGGCGGTGACTGCGCCTGCAACCGACCGACCGACAAGGTGTGAGTTGGGGCAGATGTATGTGATGCCCGCGCAAATCAAATCAAATAACCAAACCAAACGATAGGAAAAACGGTCTGTTCGGGTCTTGTCCCCTTTCTGTCTTTGCCCCCTTAGTGTGCTTCTCATAGTATTTGTAGAGATTTCCCCCTTTTTTAAAAACCTTTCTTTTTATTCGAACTTTGCCCACTATCTATCCGGAGTATCGTTTGACAGACATAACTGTCAAATTCTACAGGGTGCACTCTAAGTCGATAGCGGAACTTTAAGTAGGATGTCTACTGATCAATACAAACAACTTGTACTAGGTAACGAAAAAAATGGAGTGAAAAAAATATCAGCTGTTCCATGCACAAGGTCGACTCAGTACTGCGCCAAATGTATGAAACAGCTGATATTTTTTTCGCTCCATTTTTGTCGCCACCTAGTAAAAGTTGTTTGTATTGATCAGTAGACAGCCTACTTAAAGTTCCGCTATCGACTTAGAGTGCACCCTGTAGAGTAAGTAGCAACACAACGCGTATAATCCGTGCGGGATCAGAATGGGATAATACCTTTTGGAACTGAAAAGCTCGCGGTCCTGTAGCGTCAGCATTTCGGCAAACTCTAGTTGTCTATGGCAAACTCGCGTCGAAACTTGCTTGTGTTTTCTGTGCGCGTGGGTGTCTGCTCTAGTTTTATCACGTTTTATTCAATTAATGCAATAACATTGAATCCTTTTAGATTACAAACATTAAACATTTTTGTGTATTTCCAATTTCATAACCCTATGATAGAACGTAGAACTAAAACTTTTTTTACTGACGCTACTCGAGAACTGTCATTTTCGATTCAGTTCCAAAAGGTATTATCCCATTCTGATTCCGCACGGATAATACCAGTAGTTTTTCTCGCTCCTCCTGCGCCAACATCCGCTCCTCGTACTCGGCGTAGTCCTCGGCCATAGCGCCGGGCACCGACGCGATGCAGAGCACGTGCTTTTCGCTCACGGAGAACGACTCGATCACCTCGCCCGGGTTGTGGGCGTCGATCACCTGCCGGTTGGATTATAGTGTTAGGCATAGCGCTTAAGGCGCTGGGCATAGTGAATAGCCCGCGCGCCAAGAAAAATGCACAAAATCGAGTCCTGTATCAAATACACTAAAAAAATCGAAAATTTTCACATATCAAACCCTAGAATTAGGTGAGACCTATCTAAAACAGCCAGTTTCGTGTTGACATTCATAAACGTTTTGAAGATATTTTGCTTGAAAAAAAATAGGCGGCGCAATTCTAGGGTTTGATATGTGAACATTTTCGATTTTTTTAGTGTATTTGATACAAGAATCGATTTTGTGCATTTTACATTGCGCGCGGGCGATTCACTATGCACAGCGCCTTAAGACGCAATACAATGCACAACTAGCGGCGCCAGTGAAAACAAATCATATCTTCTTTTTGGATGCGTTTTTTACTAAAAACGCTCCTGCGATTTCTCAACGCGAGGCTTAACTAATGCAACCGATTCTCGCCAAAAGTGGCCAGCATCGGTTGCAGTTCCAAGCAATACTTTTGCATCCTTGCGCAACAAACAACTATTTCTGCCGCAGTCTTACCATGATGACGGCCTTGCTGGGGCGCGCGGTGGCTATCCAGACGAGCGAAGACAGACCCTTATCGTTGACCTGGACGCTCGTGGAGCGCAGCTGCCGGCTCAGCTGTTCTACCTCTACCGAGTGCTCCGACTGCGCCAGACCCATCTCCTCCGCTGCACAAGTTAAGGTCAAAATCAAAGTCAAGTATTTATATACAATAGAAAAATATTTACATTGAACGTCGAATCTAAATTAATATATGTATCAACTATCAAGCTACTTTTTTTTTGTCCAGCGAGCGGGCAAAAGCTAGTACTGGGCATCGTCAAATCCTATTTTTTATTCTATAAATCGAAAATATAGACAAATATAAAAAACTAATTTGAACATTTTCTTAATTGTTTATGTAAATATTTTTTTATTAATTATTTATTTCTAAAAGTTTTGTGTATGACGTCACCATGCACTGGCATTATGTACTAAGTTCATTGCATTCATTCATGCTTTTAAAAAATTAAAATATGTTGACGTTTGTAAAATTTTAATGTCAGTGTCAAGTCAACAAGAAGGTTATTTTTTGAGTTATTTGACACTTTTGAGAGTTGTTGTTGATGAATGTATTTTTTAAAATATTTTTAGGCAATGGAACTACCGCATTAGAGGCTATGATGACGTCATCGAAAGAAAAATGAAGTAAACATTTTTGTCGATAAATATTAATAATCCCTTTTAATTTTACTTATTTAAACCCCTAATAGTAATCAGTATCCCTATTCCCCGAAATGGTTTTCAATTTACGACAATCGATGCCTCACTGATCAATGCCCAATATAAATTGACATTGAACTCTGTCTCTTCAATGTTAGTGTAAGTGCTTTATTTCATTTTTTATTATAAGTTATATTTGCCCCAGTAAACTTTTTTAAATATGCTCATTTTGGGGAAATTGTAAACACAATATTCTGACTGACCTAACATCTCACAATCTTTATATCTTATACTAGCAGCCCGTCCCGGCTTCGCACGGGGTAGACAATTAAATATTTTTGGAAATTTAGTGACATAACTACAATAGTTGGACATATGTTACCGCGGAGTTTTTTGTAGACATTATGATATTCTTCAATATTGTTGTATATTATTTTGTTCTATCGCTAATAGTTTCGGCAGCGCATTCGACGAAAGACATTTTAAGACTCATTTTTCTACACCTTCGGTTACATTGTTCAAATTTGACCAAGGATCCCTAATTTTTTTCAAAATTAAATGTAGCCTATGTCAAATTGGAAGAATGTAGCATTCTATTGGTGAAAGATTTTTTTAAATCGTCCAGTACTTTTTGAGCCTATTCATTACAAACATACAAACATACAAAAATAGTTACAAATATTTCCTCTTTATAATATTATAGTGTAGATAAGAGGTAAAAGGAAACAAACTAAAACCTTAGAACCTCCTTGTGGTACATAACATCAGGGGTAAATGTGTTTTTGATGTCTGACAATGACACTTCAAAATTGCCGCCATAAACCATAGGCAATAGTTGCGTTTCGATATACGCAAAATTGTTTAAGAGCAAAATTGACTTAGTTATCGGGCGTGTCTCCATTTACCTCTGTTTACATTTACCCACATTGACTATATAGGCTACCCACCTGCCGCGCATAGTAGCGTCAAACTTACCCACCTGCCGCGCACAGTAGCGTCAAACTTACCCACCTGCCGCGCATAGTAGCGTCAAACTTACCCACCTGCCGCGCACAGTAGCGTCAAACTTACCCACCTGCCGCGCACAGTAGCGTCAAACTTACCCACCTGCCGCGCACAGTAGCGTCAAACTTACCCACCTGCCGCGCACAGTAGCGTCAAACTTACCCACCTGCCGCGCACAGTAGCGTCAAACTTACCCACCTGCCGCGTACAGTAGCGTCAAACTTACCCACCTGCCGCGCACAGTAGCGTCAAACTTACCCACCTGCCGCGCACAGTAGCGTCAAACTTACCCAAACTGACATTGGCCTCTGGCTCTTCCCTGCCGTAGAAGACGCTGCCGCCGACCATGCACCCGCCGTCCGGCGTGAAGCCACCAGCGCGCGAGACCCCTGCCGCACATAGTAGCGTCATGCGCGGGACGCTCTCGGCCACTGGTCTGTAAATGTACATTGCTTCAAAATGTGCATATTGTTTCCTATCACCTGTTTAATATAGTAAATTAGAAATTAAGTACTTACATTACATACACATTTCATTACATAAGTTTATAATAGGCTAACCTACTTAGCCTTATAAACATAATTAATTAAGATTGTTTTTGCCTAGGATTAAACTTACACTAGGTTATAACATTGTAAAAAAAAAATATTATCAATAAAGAACATTAAAAATCAATCAATCAATCACTGGCCTGTCGATACATAACGGGATAAGTGTCAGTGTCAAAACATCACCAGCGTCAAAAGGCAAATAATACTTAGAACCAAGACATTTCTTCAGGCCTAGCCGACCTATAAGGCCAGCCACACACAGACGGAATTCCTGACGAAAAAAAAAACGAATCGGGATTCCATACGCAGAGACTGCATACAAAGTCTATAGACCGCCGCACACATACGGTTTTTTTCCGCCCAGAATTTTCATAGATCAAGTACGCAGTTTGCATTGGTTTCGTTTTTCCTAACGGTAAAATTCCGTCTGTATGTGGCCGGCCTAAATCGTCACTGCGCAAGTCAAACCACGTAGTGTCTCAAGTCTCATCTTTCGAGGCACGTATTGTAACATCTTTTGCCAATAGGAATTGCATGACTTTGGTTCTTATATGCAGAATTACGTATTTTATAACATATCAAACGGGCAGCCGGTAACCTTTTACGTGAATGAAACCGTTACTTTTACGTGAATAAACAGTCGCCCGACTGTAGTGTTACAACAATCCACGAGCTCCTTGTTCCGTTTGGCAGCCTCAAAGGAAGAAATAGCCAAGATTATTGTCAACCTCCGATAGGAGACGGCACTACAAGAAGAAGTAGTGTTACATTTGTGTTGATGATTTATACAAAGTGGTGGGACTGGGTGTCTCCCGGCGGTACGGACCTGCAGTAGACGGGCACGGGCACCGGGACGCCGCTCGAGGACATGGAGGCCGACGGGCTCGGCCCCTTGGCCTGGTTGCGGCCGGGGAGGGACCACCCGTAGGCCTGGGTGCGCCCGTCCTCCTTGCGGACGTGGGCGCGGACCTGCCGAGCGGGAAAACAAATACAGGGTATTGTTTTGGTTAGAGACACCCGACTCAGGGAGTTTTAGTAAAGCTTGAAACTAAAAATAAGTATTTTTTTTTATCCATTTGTTCTATAATAACCGCGACGTGCGGACACCCCCCACCTTTACAAGCGTGCGCGCGATGTGGCGCCCGATATTGCGAGTGCGGCCGCAAGCGATAGTATAATAGTAAGGGAAGCTACAGTTGAATGATTTTTGGGTATTTTCGCTGTTTTTTTTTTATATAGTTTGCTAAGATAGGGACAGACGCGGAAGCGACTTGGTTTTTTTTCTACGACTGTATCGACGTCAGCCCCCGTGTACCTGTCGGAACTGGTCGGCCCGCTCGTGGCGCCGCGGGGTGCTCTGGTCGCTCAGCTGCGTCTCGAGGAAGTCCCCGGAGGTGCGCGAGTGGCGCAGCGCCGTCGCTGGCGCCGCCACCGCGCGTAGCACGTCAGCCCCCGTGTACCTGTCGGAACTGGTCGGCCCGCTCGTGGCGCCGCGGGGTGCTCTGGTCGCTCAGCTGCGTCTCGAGGAAGTCCCCGGAGGTGCGCGAGTGGCGCAGCGCCGTCGCTGGCGCCGCCACCGCGCGTAGCACGTCAGCCCCCGTGTACCTGTCGGAACTGGTCGGCCCGCTCGTGGCGCCGCGGGGTGCTCTGGTCGCTCAGCTGCGTCTCGAGGAAGTCCCCGGAGGTGCGCGAGTGGCGCAGCGCCGTCGCTGGCGCCGCCACCGCGCGTAGGTGCGGCGTGGACAGCGGCCGCTGCGGGTTCTCGCCGGTGCTGCAGTAAAACGTGGCTCGGTTAGGTGTAAAGCCAACCTTTTGGGTAAGCCATCAATACACGTCAACCCAGCAGTAATTCGGACGTCCAACTGGTCGACGTCCAGAAGGTTGTCCTTCTTATTCTTTCTACGTGACCGAGCCAGCGGAGTCTTGCAGATTTAGGCGGATTTACGTCAGTCAGGGTTAGCCAACTCACTCTAAATTAATTTAACATTTATTACCGTAACTCAGAGTTAACTAGCTAATCTTGGTTGACGCAAGTGGACCTTAGTCTCTCCGGTTATGTTGGCTCTATGTAGGCTATGTAGGCTCGGCCACATTGTCTCAAAGGACTTGCGCGAACTCCAGGTGGAAGATTGTAAAGAATTGGTGCAGTACAGAGAAAGATGGCGTCTTTTGGTAGCGGAGGCCAAGATCCACTCGGGTCGTTGAGCCAGCGTAGTAAGTATCAATACATGACCCCGCCCTAATACATCCAATCAAGGATGAGGAAAAACGTAGACTAACTGCCGATTTCTGAATTGAGAAATTCAATAAGCAAATACGTAAGTATCGTCCTATCTCTGCTGATTTCTCACAAAAAAGCGTGACAGGACGATACTTAAGTGTTTGCTTAGTAAAATTCTCAATTCAGAAACCGGGCCATAATAAACCGGGCAACGGATATTTGAGTATGTGCTCAACTATGGGACTCCTTCAACTTATCAAGGACAAGTATGACATGCATGACCCTTTAAAAGGTATGGACGGGACCTTTCCTGTACATTGGGTAGCGGGAAACACAAAACCTCCAGTTCTGAAATCAGCGCTAGAATCAGGGTAACATTTAAGCAATCGATTATCCAAATCAACAACAAACAAATAAACAGCATACGAAGGGCAACCTGCTGGATGTCGACCAGTTGGACGACCCAAGTCTCAAAGGACGTTCCTTTGAGACTTCGTCAATCGCTGACTGGATTTCGCGGACTTGCGCCAAATCCAGGTGGAAGATTGGAGAGAAGTGGCGTAGGACAGAGAGAGATGGCGTCTTTTGGTTGCGGAGGCCAAGATCCACTTCGGGTCGCTGAGCCAGCGTAGTAAGTAAGTTATCAAAACCAACTGTCGGAAACCCTTCCCGACCTTAGATGTACGGAGGCGCTGAGTACCGCTGGGTTCCATAAACGCGTAGCGGGATGTTACCTGAAGAGGTTGCTAAAGAATTTCCAAATGCCCCTCTTCTTGTCGATGGTGGCGTCGCCGCGGCTCGCGCGGACCATCTCCGTCCAGCGGACTGCGTCTTGTAGCTCGATGAGGCGCTCCTGTAATCACACACCCACGTCACTTTTGAAGCTTCAAAAATAGAATTCCCAGCGAAGGAATCAGATGAAATACGACGCACAACTAACGCCGCCAATGAAAAAAAAAAACATATCTTTTTTTGGATTCGTTTTTAGCAAAAAACGGTCCTGCGATTTCTCAACGCGAGGTTTAAATATTTTTAGGACCTAAGGTTTGGATTCCAGATCCTAGAACTTAAGAATGCAATCCTGGAATACAAACCTTAGGTCCTAAAAATAGTTAAGCCTCGCGTTGAGCAATCGCAGGAGCGTTTTTAGCTAAAAACGAATCCAAAAAAAGAAATGATTTTTTTTATTGGCGGCGCTAGTTGTGAGGCCTATTGCGTCTTAAGTTGTTCACTTGTTTTTTTGGAATTCACTGTGTGCGAAATACAAGCTCTCAATGATATCCGGAGAGCGCTGGCTTCGAGTGATTGTAAGCGTCCGGACGGTCTCGCCGTGGCTTTGATAATAATTGGCTTCTTAATAATGTTTACTGTCTCTGCCTCGTCGTCTATCATTATCAGGAATGAACTATAGAGACTTTGTACGAACAAGCACATACATCACAACACAAAGCATACCACTGTACTTACTTTACTACACGTCACCTAAGTCAGTGGCCAATAAACCGTCACACGCGACAGACGTGCCCTCATTTTAACATCACAACAGCCTAACATAGAACATTGAACAGTGACATTTAACATAACATCTCATGTGAGGGCAACCGCCCTTACAGACTGTTAAAGCAACACGCTATGTTACCTTGACGTGGCAGACGTCGGAAAACGCATAAGGTCTTTGGAAGTGGGTCAGAACTAAACAGGATACCAGGGGCCTTAGCCTGTAATGTAATGGCATGGCGATGGTGTCCCAGCAGAAGGGCAAAACCGGGGTTTTCTCGTTTTATTCCCACAACCAGAGAACTAATCCTCTAGAATTAGAATCGGAATATTCTTTGCTGTACTACAAAAACATTAGAGGGGAAGACATCCGATGACATGGCCCAAGTGGCTGGAAAGCATTGGTTACGTCTGGCTCAGGACCGTGAGAGGTGACGTGAATCCCCTGGGGCTCTGCAGCCCTCTCGCTCGCACTTTTCAACATTTTAATTGATTGTAAGAAAATGATTCAACTTTGGAAGATAAAATGTAGTTGCAGACATATACAGGGTGGATTCTTGAGACGGAGCAGTAAAAGCAAGTACTCTAACCGTTATAGTTACAGGAAAACGTTCTTAGGCGACCTTCCATAACTTTTTGAGACATTATGAACTGCATTCACAGATACAATGCACGGTCAGCGAAAAAAATGCTATCTTAAAAAGTTATGGAAGGTCTCCTAAGAACGTTTTCCTGTAACAATAACGGTTAGGGTACTTGCCCCTACTGCTCCGTCTCAAGAATCCACCCTGTATAGTTGCAGCAGGGGATTCTTAACCCAGCAGTGTCTGTCGACAGGCTGATGATGATGATTGTTACCTTGTACTGGTTCCTCTCCATTAGTACTCGGGCCATCTCGACGCGCGTGAACCGTCGTCGCTGTGCCATCGGTACGTCGGCGTCGTCCTCGTTTTCACCGCCTGCGTTGTTGTTCACTGCCTCCTGGGGGCAAACAAAATTCCTTACGCCTTGGTATCTACAGGGTGCATTCTAAGTCGATAGCGGAACTTTAAGTAGGCTGTCTACTGATCACTACAAACAATTTGCACTAGGTGGCGAAAAAAATGGAGCGAAAAAAATACCATCTGTTCCATACAAAAGGTCGACTCAGTACTGCGCCAAATGTATGAAACAGCTGATATTTTTTTCGCTCCATTTTTTTCGCCACCTAGTACAAGTTGTTTGTAGTGATCAGTAGACAGCCTACTTAAAGTTTCGCTATCGACTTAGAGTGCACCCTGTATAGTGCCTTTGATGAGCTTTTATGAGGGGCAATAAATATCAAGAAAGGTGAATAATGAGTAATAAAAGATGACGCACAGACGCGCCGAAAGGCACCTAGCGTACGTGTGCGGCGCAAAGACGCGTCGAAAGGCACCTAGCGTAAATTTGCTCAGTTTACTATGGACGTTTATGTGCGCCCAAAGCACTCGGTGAATGTCTCGCAATGCACCCAATGTGTTGACATTTAACGATCGAGAATCCCTATTGAAATACCCTATACAAGGTGTTACAAAAGAACCTAACTCTTTTTACATGGTAATAAGGATTAGGTACAGCCTAAATATATATTTTTTGCTCTATGACGTTCCTTTCATTATGAAATTAATAAAATGTGAACGCTGTGGAGGGAGAAAGGTATTTTTTAAATACTGTTTTTATTGACTTTGTTTGACAACTCAAAACTATGCAAATGGACCTACACAAAACATATTTTTAAATTTTATGTTATACCAAAAACAAAAAAGTTATGTGTTTTTATATATTTAGAACTTATAAAACTAAAATAGCTTTTTTCAACTTTTTTACAGAATTGACATCCTGTTGACCAGTAGGTAAAAAGAGTTCTTGTGTGCGTAACTAAAACAATCGAAATTCAAAGACACACATGCAAAGACAATGTGCATGTACATTTACACACACAAGTATGGCTCATCCGCCTTCGTGAGATAAACATCAGTGGTTGTAGATCATTCAATGATCTTACCTTGAGAGTTCTCATCTCGTCTTCCAGGCTAGAGATGCGCTCCCTGAGTGCGTCCCTGGTGGCTGAAAGGTTCGACACTTCCTCTCGGAGTATCTCCTGCTCGCCAGTCAGCTCGTCCACCTTCACAATAAGGTCGTCTTTCACCACGTTCAGAGCGTTTCTGGCAAACAAACGAGGCGATAAGATATAGGCTACCGATGTACGAGTACTGAGAACGACACACTCCTCGGTAAGAAAAAACATAAATACTGGCAGGCATAGCTCAGATACATTATTTTGTAATATTATTAAAGAAACAAATCTTCGATTCTCTTTTGTTTTTTTCTGAATGTAGTCATTTATTTGCTTTGTGTCGGAACGAACGTGTTCTCAAAAATAGAGAAAAACGAAGAGCGAGCCGTTATTAAAGAACTTGTGTTAAAAAAAATTAACGACGCAAGAGATTAATTGCTATTTGGAGACAACATTAGGAGAGTCTGCTCCGCCATATTCCACTGTCGCAAGGTGGGCTTCTCAATTTCGAGTAGGGAGAACGAGCACGGAAGACTCGAACTTCGTTTTTCACCATTTTCGGGAACACATTCCGACACAAAGCAAACAAATGACTACATTCAGAAAAAAACAAAAGAGAATCGTGGATTTTTTTCTTTATTCATATTACAAATAAATAATGTATGTGAGCTACACCTGCCAGTATTTTTTTTTCTTACCAAGGAGTATGTCGGTTTCAATACTTTTTGATCCCCCCTCGTATAGCTTTAGTTTTGTTTTATTTCTTATGGGTAAAACTTCATCATCATCATCATCATCATGTTCCTGTTATCCCTAATCAGGGACATAGGGCTCTCAAAACAGTTTTCTAATCTGGCCGAGTTTGCGCCTTCATCTCAAGTTCGGATATGCTCATCCCGAGACTGATAGCTTCCTGCTGTATAAATCGACGCCATAAAGTTTTAGAGCGCCATCTCTTAAAAAAAACAAACGTAAAAAATCTGGTAAAACTTCCGTAAAAAAAAACCAACTATGGCGAAAACCGTTAGCGGATATAAAGACGCAGAAAGGGACTTTGTTTTA
Source organism: Zelleria hepariella (assembly GCA_949319315.1). NCBI lineage: Eukaryota > Metazoa > Arthropoda > Insecta > Lepidoptera > Yponomeutidae > Zelleria > Zelleria hepariella. Next base: position 27,873,603 of record OX439379.1, read on the forward strand.
AACCGTTTGAATAGTAAAGTATTGCAATATTATCTGTGAAAGTATGTAGTAAAAAATTAACTTACTTGGTGGCCAACAGTTCGTTGTTTTCCAAAATGAGGTTCTCCACCTCTTTGCCCATACCTGTACCAAATAAAACGTTGAATAGGCATATAACGAAAACCACATTTATTTTCATCAGATAATCATAGATTTTATTGCTATCACCTGCTAAGCAAATGATGAGATGATGATTTTAAATAAAAACGTATGGTAAAAAAGCTTTAAAATAAATACATATACACATCAATGTATTAAAACAACTTTAACCGCCGCAATAATTAATCACGTTGTAACTCTCTAAATAAAAAAGATACAGATTATAATACAGAAAGGACCGCAGTTTTCTTAATATTTCGACAGACTTCAAAATTTATGCGTTTATCTTTTTTTTTTATTATTTCAAAGTAGAAGTTACATCGTGTTTACTTAAAGGGTGAGAAAATAAAAAGTATTATACATTACGATTACTCACCAAAATAGTTATCGTTAACTGTGACACCGACGAGATATGGGTTAAAGAGCGCGCATGTAAGAAACGAAACGAAAACATTAATATTATTAGTCAATCACAAATAAAAATGAAATATTATAATACACCGCAGGTTCATCACAGGTGGAGCCAAATTACTGAATGTATGCTATCGGCGTATTTGTAAAAAATATACTAAAAAGGTATACTATTGTATACTAAAAAGGGACGCTGACTATACCCCAGAAGAACAGTGTTAATGTGGTATATTACTCATTGTTAATGTGGACAAAGCAATTTTTTCAAATTAAGCTGGATATAAACTACTACTTGATAGTTTATGTCGTAGTTTGCATGCAAGCAACGATCAGCCACTCTAACTAATAATCGTTTGTATGGGACTGAATACTGACAAGACAATACCAACGGTTCTATATTTATTTATAGCCCGCGCGCCAAGAAAAATGCACAAAATCGAGTCCTGTATCAAACAAATCACTAAACAAATCGAAAATTTTCACATATCAAACCCTAGAATTAGGTGAGACCTATCTAAAACAGCCAGTTTCGTGTTAACATTCATAAACGTTTTGAAGATATTTTTCTTGAAAAAAATAGGCGGCGCACTTTTTTTCAAGCAAAATATCTTGCAATCTGTTATGGATATCAACATAAAACTGGTTGTGTTAGATAGGTCTCAACTAATTCTAGGGTTTGATATGTGAACATTTTCGATTTTTTTTTTGTTTATTTGATACAGGAATCGTTTTTCTTCCTTTTTTTCTTTGCGCGCGGGCTAGTTCACTATGCCCAGCGCCTTAAACATGGCAACTGGCTTGCATATTCGCGCGTCAGGCAGTTTTTTGCGCTTGACAAGAGAACCCTCGCGTAGCTAATGTTATCCCATTCCACTTCGTATATACCATTTACTCTAAATGTGATGGGTGCATCTGCCGGATCTTATCTCTGGATAAATACAAGAATCTACCTCGAGATAATCTCCGTCAGAAACAAGGAGTATTGCAAAATAACATTAAGAAAAGAAAAATGTGGGTTATGGGAGGGCAAGGGGAAATGGATTGGGGTACCGTGTTATTGTTTGAGACTACTATTGACATCTGCCACGAAAAATGTCTCAGGGGGTTCATCATTGGCAGACGTATGACTTGCCGCTCACTAAATGGGCCACCTAAATAAGCCGCCGCTTATGGGCCTAGCCCTTGACAGCAAGGCGGCAACATGGTTGTGAGCAGCTCTGGGTGTCGAGAGGTGTACGCCGCTTTCTACCCAGTGACTGTAGTGTGGTAGCCACAGTCACAGTGCCAACTCGCGTCTTATGCATCTTTTACTTCCACCCCGCGAGCATATAGCTCTACCGCCCCACTCTGGATGGGCGGCTAAGGCAAGCCAGAGTTGAGAGTCCTGCGGCCCCTCTTGAAGTCCACTTCGGCCAACCAGTAAAGGTAAGCCGAAGACGAGGGGCCTGATCGACTCTCCGAGGACCTCGGGTTCGTGGTGTCGCTAATTCACCAACAGCCCGCCACAAGCTGCCCTGCGAAGACTGACTGCGCCAATGCGCTACTGCTAGTTGTGATTTGGTCACATTGGTGGGCGATGGTGTCGTCACATCCCTACGCCAGTATTATTATTATAATCTTTCACGCTGAAACGGCTGAACGGATTAGGATGAAATTAGGAATGTAGATAGCTTAGACATCAGAATAACACATAGGCTACAATATTATCACGCTTTCACACTTAGGAGCAAAGTAAAGCACGTATCCCTTTTCTGTAGTCCACGCGGACGTAGTCGCGGGCAAAAGCTATTATACAGGGTGAAAGACAATTGTAAAAACTTTTGTTCTAGCCATTCGACTCGGTTGCCTTCGACGATCACGCTCGATTCATAGCAACCGTTTGCGTAGGATCTAAGATTCAGTGCGAATGTAAAATATATGTAGTAGTGACAACTATCGAGGAGACATTAAGCGGATTTAGAAACTCACCAGAACTTGCATATTCGCCAGGATGGACCCAGTTGCCTGTTGCGTGAAAAACAGAACATATTATTTTTGTATTTCTATAAATATATTTGTTTATGATAATAATAAGTCCTAACAAAGCTTTACATAATGGGTTATGTAAAGCTGAGTGCCATCTAAATAAGAGTTATTTCGTAGGATGATTAAAAAGTAACACGATACATAATTTTATTGTCTCAACCAGCGAACAGAAAAAAATATGTTTAAGTTTGATTAGCACCGAAAAATTTTGCTCATTTCAATTGTACGAAGTGAGTACTTGACTACCGAATATTCTTTAACTTTGAATGTATAAGGTTAGCGACACACCGGGATGCAGTTATGCCGCGCGCGATAAGATGGTAGCTCATAATCAAATGCGTAAATCGTAAAAGAGCGTATTTTAGCGTGTCGCTGACTTAGAGTAAAGACCGATTTACACTTCAATAAGTACAGTAGCAATTTTTCACTATGGCGAGTTAAGTTGTTATTGCGTTTGAATCCTGTTAGGTTCTGTTCGGGACCGAGTTAGAAGTGGAACCCCCTCACCCCCCTCCTCGATTAATGTACCTTTTTTCTACTGATACAATAGATGCCTTTTGACACGCACGCCTTTGCATTTTGAAAGCTCCTGAAATCCTAAAATAGGCCAACAAGACAACGTAGCGATCATCACGCACGCCGCTACAGTTCGATAGACGGCGATCCTATTTTTCGGCGAGTCAAGTGCGACTTCCCCTCCCGCGCGTCCGCCGCAACCCCGCTAACTTAACAGGCCAGCACGCGTAGACGGGCGAGTTAAGTACAGTGCAGCTGTAGTTTTCGTCGCAACACTGCCACAACTTAAGTCGCTTACCGATGTGTCGGGACGCTACCACCAACTGTCAAACAACTTAACTCGCTGCTGTACTTATTGAAGTGTAAATCGGCAGTAATAGCCAGTAGCCACTTGCCAGTAATGCCCTCGGCTTCGTCGTCCACGACCGATGCTTCAGCCTCGGTGAACGAGAGCTCTTGGTATAGTGTGTTTCCGCTCCGCTTTTCGCTCGTCGTCTGCGACTTGCCCAGGCTTGCGTTGAGTGGGGATGTGGCCTGTAGACAGAGAAATATTATGATCATAACATCTAATGCCCGGAATTTATGGGTTGGGCACAGATAAAGAAGGCTGTGGCACTGGGCTGCAAGGGCCATAATGTGATGTGAGTTGAGAGTTGAGTAGGTTTGCTTTTCTTATCTATCCTCAGTCTTTTTACTTTTTTTTACAAGTCAACCTACTCGTTTTAAATAATCTGTCATGCTTGACAAACGTCACATTGTGAATGACGTGTGCCAAACACCAACATGTTCGTGAATCGCAAGTGTCTGACCCTTATTACTATTCTAATAACATCCATCGGCATCGCGGTAGGGCTAAAATGCTACCAATGTTCGACAGTCGAGCAAACGGGCTGTTTCGACTACAACCTCAACTCGAACCACTTGAAGGAGTGCCAGAGCCGTCGCGACGGGAGTCAGCCAGTCTGTCGAGCGATATCGCAGCTGCAGCATTTTACACCCACGGGAGACGTCACTTTCATACGAGAGTGCGCCTTTAAGCACGACCTAAGATCTAACTTGTCCTGTACTGTATCGAAGTGGGCCGATATACATTACTCTCGGGTCTGCGAATGCTCCGAAGACGGGTGCAACAGGAGTGTTGGGAAGTCGCGATGTTTCGTGTGGTTTATTTTGGTGTATTGGCTCGGTGGGATTTTGTACCGTCTAGAGGAGTAACTAGAGCTTAGGTGTGCCGCTGAAAGTGTCTTGTTTAAAAACTAGTTCATCTCAATAAAGATATTAATGCAATACTAGATAATAAACTCATTAATTTGTAATCAAAGATAAATTGTAGGATCTGTCACTAAGGTCCAGTCTCTATTCTGACTGCACACTGTTTAATAGGTCACCGGTAATTTTAGGTTCCTTTATTCTTATTCATAGTCCTGTTTATAATCGGGGTGATATTCTGGCGCAACAAAGCTCTTCTTCGAGCCCTATGTCCCTGATAAGGGATACACGGATATCATCATCATCACAAAGCTCTAGCTCCACCTAGGAGGGTCACCTGGCTAAGCTGCGGCACGGGGTCTGTCTGGTGCGAACGCTCCACCGTATGGACCGCCGCGAGCTCTGAGTCGATGGTGGGCGGTGACGAGGAGGTCGATACCGGGCTGCCCGGCATGCTCTCCGATTGGTCCACCACATGCACCGACGTCTCCAGGGATCGGAAGCCGAAACTGACAGCGCCTGCGGATGCGAATGGTTCTTCGATAAAGGATGAAACAAGATAAAGCGCCAACTCTCAAAAGAGAGAGTTCGAGTTTAAGGTGGGAAGATAGCAAAGTGGCGGGAAAATCAAAATTTTCACAGTTTTTTACTTTTTGTAGCTAAAATGAGCTATTTTTGTTCAATGATTTTTCGTTCGCGGCAATAACATTGAAATAAAGAACAACGTTAGTTTCCTTGTGCGCTACTAAGGCCTTTGCATCTACGTAATGAGATGATTTATACAGCGTCCAGTGGCACCTTCACTCACACTAGATGGGTGAAGAGACCACTCGGCGCTGCAGTGCCTGGGACATTGTTTTAGATGGAGTAGGCTTGCCCAGCACCTATACCATCCTGACAGCTTAGTCGACCTAGCCCACAGGAAAGACAGGTCAATACGTGTGGAGCCAACTGAGCCGCGGGTTTCCTCACGATGCGCTACGTGCATATAAAAGTTTGTTTGATGAAATACCCTTTTAGGCTGGCTATAAAGAAATGACTTGCTTGGTGTTGAAAGTCTTTACAAGGCTTCTTGACGAGTTCTTGAGAAATAAACCAAAACGTTGCTGCGTTGCGCAACTTTGTTGATTGCCTCGGTTTTGTGTACCTAATAAATTAAGAGTAGACGATAGCAAGGTGGCGGGAAATTCAAAAATTTCACACACTTTTACATTTTGTAGCTAAACTGAACTATTTTTGTTCACCGATTTTTCGTTCGCGAGAATAAAACCGTATTCTTTTCATTATTGTAAACAACAGAACAACAATAATTCAGCCGATTATGTGTTCTGGTCTACGAAGCAGTGGTATTGCCCAAAAAACTTGTCGTAGACCAGAACACATAATCGGCTGAATTATTGTTGTTCTGTTGCGAACGAAAAATCGCAGAACAAAAATAGCTCAGTTTAGCTACAAAATGTAAAAAACTGTGAAAATTTTGAATTTCCACCCACGTTACTATCGTCTACCCTTAAATATAATAATTCCTCTGGGCGTGAATATCGGTATGTCTCTGAGTTTGTCACCATGCCGGTGCCTGTGAGATATAATATCAAGAGGAGGTTCGCTTACCACTGGACCTGCCGTCGGCCTTGATGCCGACGGGCGTGAGGCCGAGCCGGCCCCGCACCTCGCTCCGGTCCCAGTGCTAAGCAGCAGCTTGTTTGTACCAAGAGGTCACTTTCCGCTGGACCTGCCGACGTGCGTGAGGCGGACGGGCGTGAGGCCGACGAGCGTGAAGCCGAGCCAGCCAGGCATCTCTCTCCGGTCCCAGTGCTAAGCAGCGGCTTGGTCCGCTCCATGCAGTGATGGATGTACCAAGAGGTCACTTACCGCTGGACCTGCAGACGGGCGTGAGGCCGGCGGGTGTAAGGCCGACGGGCGTGAGGCCGAGCCAGCCCCGCACCTCGCTCCGGTCCCAGTGCTAAGCAGCAGCTTGGTCCGCTCCATGAAGTGATGCTTGTACCAAGAGGTCACTTTCCGCTGTAACTGCCGACAGGCGTGAGGCCGATAAGCATGAGGCCGACAATCGTGAGGCCGACAAGCGTGAGGCCGAGCCGGCCCCGCACCTCGCTCCGGTCCCGGTGCTAAGCAGCAGCTTGGTCCGCTCCATGAAGTGATGTTTGTACCAAGAGGTCACTTACCGCTGGACCTGCCGACGGGCGTGAGGCCGAGCCGGCCCCGCACCTCGCTCTGATCCCCAGACGTACTAAGGAGCAACTTAGTCCCCTCCATGTAGCGATGCTTGTACCAAGAGGTCACTTACCGCTAGACCTGCCGACGGGCGTGAGGCCGAGCCGGCTCCGCACCTCGCTCCGATCCCCTGACATACTAAGGAGCAACTTAGTCCCCTCCATGTAGCAAAGCTTGTACCAAGAGGTCACTTACCGCTAGACCTGCCGACGGGCGTGAGGCCGAGCCGGCCCCGCACCTCGCCCCGATCCCCTGACATACTAAGGAGCAACTTAGTCCCCTCCATGTAGCGATGCTTGTACCAAGAGGTCACTTACCGCTGGACCTGCCGACGGGCGTGAGGCCGAGCCGGCCCCGCACCTCGCTCCGATCCCCTGACATACTAAGGAGCAACTTAGTCCCCTCCATGTAGCGATGCTTGTACCAAGAGGTCACTTACCGCTAGACCTGCCGACGGGCGTGAGGCCGAGCCGGCCCCGCACCTCGCTCCGATCCCCTGACATACTAAGGAGCAACTTAGTCCCCTCCATGTAGCGATGCTTGTACCAAGAGGTCACTTACCGCTAGACCTGCCGACGGGCGTGAGGCCGAGCCGGCCCCGCACCTCGCCCCGATCCCCTGACATACTAAGGAGCAACTTAGTCCCCTCCATGTAGCGATGCTTGTACCAAGAGGTCACTTACCGCTAGACCTGCCGACGCACAGTGGTCGATTTGTACGATTTAGGCGGCCAAAAGTCCATTTCTCAAAGTTAACTTATAACAAAACTAATTGATTCCCGGAAAAATAGACACCCCGACTGCCCAAACCCCACCCCTCCCCAGTTCCTAGAACTGCGTGCGCGCCCCCACAGGTAGTCGGAACTTGATCGTCGCGCAAGCTGTACGCGTTCGTTCTCGACACTCTTAGCGCAACCGATATTCTAAAGTGAATATTTCATTGGATATTATTCAGTTACAAGTGAAAGTGATGGAAGTCGAAAATTCAGGTAAGCTCCTTCAAATATAATTTAAATTAAGATAAGGAATATCAATATTTAGTGCAGTTACAACGTATCAAAGATCGCCCTTTTTCATAGAAAATATTATCATTTTTTTATTTTCAATAGTAAAAATGTTGTACTTCCGAGACCGTCCGAGTTAAATTCCTTATGGTTTCTAATAGTATAGCTCTTTGGGCAGATAACCACAAAAAAAATAGCCACCACCTTTGACCACTTCGCGAGAAAAATAATAATTCATTAACTTAGGCAGAAAGTGAGAAAAATTCCTTTTTTGTTTCTTTTGCGTTAAAATTCCTTTTCGTTGTTCTAGGTTCATCAAGTTACTCGGGCATGGAGGTAGTAACTCGCAGATATCTTTTTGATAAGATGATTGAGGAAAACTCTCCATCAATAAACGACAAATTGGAATACTTACAAAATTATTTGTTAGTGTCTTACGGGGACTCCGACGAAGACAAAAAGTATATAAATCATAAATTTTCATATTTTAAAACAGAAATAAAAAAGAGATGGTCCAAAGCACGCAACACGCTAGAAAAATTTCTTATAAGCAATGATGCATGGTTAGCAGGAACGTTCGAGATGCCCATAAAAACGCATAATAAGTCAGGACGACCTAGCAAAACATTCAGTGAAAGTAGTGAAAGAACTAAAAGGAGGAAAACAGAAGAAGTTCGCTCCTCTGTAGGCAAAGAAGTGATAGTTCACGCAGCGCAAGTAATTTTACAAAAAGAAGGAAAAAGAAACGCCTCGCAAGTTCTAAAAGATATTACAAATTCGCCTGCAGCCGCAAACGAATGTAAAAAAAGACATTCCAAATCAAAGGCACAAGATCCCCTTACGCCTCGGGAGGCACTGCGAATGTGCGTGGACGCTGATTTGACACGAAGTCAATATGAAATTGTGCGAGCAACCAACAGAAGCTTTTACCCGTGCTACGAATTAGTGTTGAAGGCTAAACAGGAATGTTACCCACCCAAAGAGACGCTACGAGTGACCGCTTCCTGTGCTGAAAGTGATCTACAATCTTTGTTAGATCACACCGTCACGCGATTATCAATTTTCCTCGAAGAAGTACTAATGACTCTTACAGAAACTGAGAGAAATTCCTTGCAGATTATCTGCAAATGGGGTTGTGATGGTTCACAACAAGCTCAATACAAACAAAAGTTAATGAATGACGCCGACTCGGATGCAAATATATTTTTGAGCTCATTCGTGCCTCTACAAATTGTTTGCGGCGAAGACAAAACAAAAATGGTTTGGCAAAACCCGACTCCTTCTTCACCACGATATTGCCGCCCGATACGATTCAGATTTATAAAAGAGTCTACAGACATTACAAAAGATGAAATAAATTACGTTCGGGACAGTGTGAAGTCCCTAAAAGCCACGGAATTGGAACTGAATGGGCAAAAATTCTCGGTTAGCCACAGTCTTAAAATGACCATGGTGGACGGCAAAGTTTGCAATGCGGCGACTGACACCAAATCAACGAGTAGATGCTACATATGCGGAGCCACTTCAAAAAACTTTAATGACTTAAGTAAAAAAAACGAAATTCACCCAGAATCGCTTGAATTTGGCCTATCAACTTTACATGCCAGAATTCGATTATTCGAGAGTATTTTACATTTAGCTTATAAATTGCCCGTTGGGAAATACCGTGAAAAAAGAACCAAAGCAGAAAAGATGCTAGAACAACAAAAAAAAAAGAGATTCAGCAAAGATTCAGAGAAGAAGTAGGTATCTTGGTAGATATGCCAAAATGTAATTTTGGTAACACAAATGACGGCAATACTAGTAGAAGATTTTTTGAAAACCCACATCTGGCTGCTGAAATAACGGGAATAGACTTTAATTTTATTTATAGAATTAAAGTTATTTTGGAAGCCATATCAAGCGGTCACAAAATAGATGTCCCGAAATTTGATGAATACGCCATGGAGACAGCAAAACTGTATGTAGAGTTATATGGTTGGCATTCTATGACTCCTACCATGCATAAAATTTTGGTACATGGTGGAAAAGTTATAGAAAATTCTCTAGTGCCTATTGGTCAACTTTCGGAGGAAGCTGCAGAAGCTCGTAATAAGCACTTTCGCTCATACCGTCTAAACTTTGCTCGAAAGTTTTCACGCGAAGACTGTAACCTTGATATTTATCACAGGTTACTCTTGACATCAGATCCACTCATCAGTTCAATGAGAAAAAAAAAGAAGATCCGATCAAAACCATTTTTGCAGGAAACTTTGGAGCTTTTGCTTCCTGCAGAGCCAAATACAAAAGGCACTTGTGATAAATGCATGGAAAGTGACGGTGAGGAAGAATTGTCTTTTAAAGAGTAACATAACAATTTGTATGTTAAACTTTCATAAAATATTGTCTTATTGTTTATGATTCGGTACCTAACATTGTAAGTAACATTTAGTATAATAATGTGGTAATAACTGTTGACCATTTAATTTTAGTGTATACTGTATTTTTTTGTCATCCATATTTTATTTTAAATTTAAATAGGCATGCAGACTGTAGAGAATAAACATTTTTTTTTATGTACGGCCGTCTTTTACTTAACAAATTGTGATAATTCTTAACCCAAATATCAAAAACTACTAAGCCGATTTCGATAATTCAAATGAACTCAATATATATATTTTACACCAAAGGGAGATTTAAAGAAAATTTAAAAACATTGGCGCTATTTACAAAAATATTTTCACAGAAATGTTTTTTTGTATAGAAAAATACGCTTTCAATGAAACGAATAGGGATAAACATATATATTCACTCTAAAATACCAGATTAGCATTTGTTGTCGTATTTATTACTGAAATAAAGCATAAAATAGTTTTGGCCGCCTAAATCGTACAAATCGACCACTGTGCGACGGGCGTGAGGCCGAGCCGGCCCCGCACCTCGCTCCGATCCCCTGACATACTAAGGAGCAACTTAGTCCCCTCCTTGTAGCGATGCTTGTACCAAGAGGTCACTTACCGCTAGACCTGCCGACGGGCGTGAGGCCGAGCCGGCCCCGCACCTCGCCCCGATCCCCTGACATACTAAGGAGCAACTTAGTCCCCTCCATGTAGCGATGCTTGTACCTAGAGATCACTTACCGCTGGACCTGCCGACGGGCGTGAGGCCGAGCCGGCCCCGCACCTCGCTCCGGTCCCCAGACGTACTAAGGAGCAACTTAGTCCGCTCCATGTAATCCATGTGGGTCTTAAACAGCTCCGTGTACCGGTCGTGGAGCTTCGCGTACTCCTGGAAGTGGTGTAATGGAGATTTAAAATCATTTTTTAAAAGGAGACCCAGAGAGGACGCCCTAATACTAGCTGCTGGCTTACCATTTACCGCTATCGAAGTTTACCTATAGCCCGATACACCCATGTTAGGGCGTCTATTCTAAATCCACTCACACCGTCACAACACAATTGTAAAAACATGTTTTTTTTTTTAAATTATAACAAATTTAAAAAAATTACTCAGGACAGGACTTGAACCCGTAACCTCTCGCATACCGTGCAGGCGGTATAAATGTTTAAAATATTCCCTAGCACGGGTTAGTGCTTTAGAAAAAAAAAATGTTATTTTTTTTTTAAAGAAAATAGCTCTTATTGAAAGAAACTAATATTTTTTTGGCAGTTGAAAATGGGTCGATTTTTTAGCGAATACAGGGGCAGGGCTGCACCGCTCTATGGAAATCAAAAGTATCGGATAAAGATATGTGAGATATCGTATCTATTTAGATATGGTGCTCATGCTACGCCGACTGGTGTCAAACCGTACAACAGGAAGCCAACAGTCATGGAATGAGCATATCCGGGCTTGAGCTGAAGGAGCAAAATTGGCCGCTATGGTTTTAGAACCCCATAATCTTGATTAGGGATGGCAGGCACTGATGATGATGATGCATGTAGTCCTAACTCATGAAATCGGCCCCACATTTTGTCGGGTTGGCTTTTACTTGATTCGTAAGGACATTACTACCTCGGAGGTGGTTCCATTGCGATTTTGCGACGATCAAACCGCGGCGCCGACGACACTTCTTTATAGGTAACCACGTTTCTTTTTACAAGCGCCAGAGATTTACTCTAACCAACCAACGTGATAATATCTTAGTGTGAGAGAAACAAGTGGATTATATACATCCGAGGTGAAAATAGTCGGTAGTCCACTACAATTTCAAAGTAACGATGTATGGATTCCTCGTATGTTATTATTTGATCGGAAAACAGTCGCAGCGACAGGCCTTTTTTATACACACATACACACGCTGCTGCCACCCACATAGGTTACACAATCGTCACATATCGACAGAAGACATTGGTAATTGGATTACGCCATGCGATTAGAGAGGATAAACTCGGCCAATTGACAACGCGTACTGCCCAGTGGCAAACTAACAAACAAAACTAGTCAAGGTACTGTAAAACGGGGTAATTAAAGACTGGAGTATGCATAGAAACAAAAGAACTGAAAATTACTGGTGTACTACTAAGTTACTAACTAAGTGAACTACTAACGAAATACTCAAGTTTATAATAGGCCTACTAAGCCTGATAAACATGATTAATTAAGGTTGTTTTTGCCTAGGATCAGCGAGCAGAAGATAACAAGGTCGTTGCCTAGGATTAAAATTACAGGAGGTAGAAAGAATTGTATAATTATTTTCAATAAATAACATTAAAAATCTAATCTATAAGTAGAATAGAGACTGGTAGCAGTTGTGTTGCTGTTCATACTCAGATTTTTAATACGCCCGATAGCAACGTGGCGGGAAATTCAAAATTCAGCCGATTATGTGATCTGGTCTACGACAAGTTTTTTGGACAGTGCCACTGCTTCGTAGACCAGAACACATAATCGGCTGAATTATTGTTGTTCTGTTGTTTACAATAATGGAAAGAATACTGTTTTATTGCCGCGAACGAAAAATCACTGAACAAAAATAGGTCAGTTTAGCAACAACATGTAAAAACTGTGAAAATTTTGAATTTCCCGCCACGCTGCTATCTTCCAGCCTTAAACCTGATGATGCGCAGCAGACTAGTTTATGTGACGAGAGAAATCTGCCAGGATGGTGATAGGAACACCAATCTAAGTATGTAGGTACGGTCGGCCACAGTCACAGATACCCCATGGCAGCTTTTACAGCGCATTTCATAAGGGCGCCAATCGAACAAAAAGGGGTATCCTAGCGTGTGGCTGACTGTACATGTTTTCTCGTCGGGATTCCTAACAAAATCACAAGATACATCGCAGAGCAGGGATTGCTAAACTACATCAATCCGTTTGCGGCGCAATTAGAGGTTTAACATCTTGCGCATATACCAAAATCATGCTCAGAAAGATTTATTGTAAGGTTTAAAAAGTCACTCGGGACAGGACTTGAACCCGCAACCTCTGGCTTACCCATCCCTAAATAGCATGGGTTAGCGCTTAAAAAACAAAAAGTCATGCCCAGAAATTATAGCAACTTTACTCGCACTTTGCTACAATTACAATATGATTGTAGCATTAAACATTATGGTCTATGTAAATCTGAATTTCTCATAACACAAACTACCTGGGACCTGGGGGTACCCAGGTCAGAGAAGTCTGCCAGGATGGTGATAGTATAGCTTTAATCTGTCGCAACGTGGTGTACATATTGGGTACCCTAGAGTGCAAGAATCCATAAAAAACATTTGAGAATTTATATTATCGTATTGGATATTGAACTAGTCTGTCTTGAAGACAAACATCGTTAAGGAAAATGGACTTCCAAGGTTTATTAATTGTTCTTATCGCCAAGTATTGGATTGGGCGAATGTTTACAAAATTATCAACATTGCACACGAATCGCTCACAACAATCAATACAATAACATTAGTTTAAAGACAATTCGCACATAAAATTCGCTCGGCAATTTAAATCAATTTTAACTGCATATTTCTTTCGCAAAACAAAACGCATTAGTAAAATTATGATGACAATGATCAATTACTTTTTGACACTAGGCAGACGCATGCAAACAGGGTTTAATTAATTATGTCATTAATCATTAATTATTATTGCGAAATAAATAATAAATCATTCACTCAATTCAATAACGCAGGCGCTGCCAGCGATCTTAATTACTTTCAAAAGATTGAAGGCCTAAATTACCTAAAATAAAAGTGATGTAGAAGAGGCCTCGGAGAAGATACTTAGTCCAAAGCAAACAGAAAGTGAATGTCGTGTCGTACAGTCAGCGACACGCTAAGATACACCTTTTTGTTCGATTGTCGCTCTTATGCTGCGCGCGTTGGAAGCTCCCATTGGGTATCCTGACGTGTCGCTGACCGTACCAGGCTGTGAAAGAGTTGGCCTGTGAATGGCTCAACAGCTCCTTGCGCTGAGAAGATTCAACGAAAGTTGGTTGTCGGGAAGTGCACAATTTTCACAGGTTTTTTAATGTTGTAGCTAAATTGGGCTATTTTTGTTCAGCGATTTTTGTTTCACAATAATTCAGCTGATTATGACATTTGCTCGAACTTCCAGTTTTTTGTTCTTCGACCAGAAAAACAAATCAGCTTAATTCGGTACGCAAAGTTTTTTGTTCGAAAGTCCGTTATTGGCTTAATCTTATCTTTAGACAATATTGAGAAACTAATTTCAATATTTTTTATTTTGGTTCAGTAGTTTGGATTTTACAACGTTTCAAAGATACGATTTTATGACCTTCACGCGACGGTCTGCATACTGTTGGCGGTCATAGGAAAAAAACATTTTAGCGCATAAAAACAAAACTACTGAAGCAAAATAAAAAATATTGAAATTAGTTTCTCAATATTGTCTAAAGATAAGATTAAGCCAATAACGGACTTTCGAACAAAAAACTTTGCCTTCCCAATTATTGTTGCTCTGTTGTTTAGAGTAATGAAAAGAGTGCTAATCTACTGTCGTGGAAAAAAATTGCTAAACAAAATTATCTCAATTTAGCTACAAAATTGAAAAAAAAAACTGGAAACTTGGGTTTCCCCACCACACTACTTTCATTGACCCTCAACCTACTTTCTTAAGCTCGTTCTTGTTCTTTAGCTCATTCTTGTTGTTGTACTTGTTCTTGCGCTGAGTATTAATTGACGGAAGAAGGTATTCTTGAACTTGAGATTTTTCGGTCACCAATGAGGTTCTGAAAGTCAGTCTCGACTGGAACGACCACGAGTCAGCTGCACAAGATCGTCCTAAGTGGAGAAAGTTTCTTCGGGCCCCATGTCTTAGGGAGGAAGGCCTGAGGGACAAAAGGATTTAAGTAAGTCACCTTCTTGAGCTCATTTTCGCGCTCCTCGAGCCGGCTGGCGTGGTCCACGGCGTTCTTGTTCTTCAGCTCGAGCATACGGATGATACTGTCGGCGGTTTCGAGCCGGCTCGACAGCTCCTTGCGCTCGCCCTCGTGCAAGTCCTCCACCTCCAGGAGCTGCGACGAACATGTTCGTTACACTTTATTGCACAAACAAACAGGAGGAAAAAACTTAACTAACAAAGTAGGGTCAATGTGGGTAAATGTAAACGGACATAAAGAAAAAATTACCGCGTTTACAAATTTTTACAATAAATTGTAAATTTACTGTACTACAGGTTTTTTTTAAGGTCTATAGAGTTAATAGATAACCAAGTCAGAGATGGAAATCAAATATAAACAAGTAAGTGCTTTATTTCATTTTTTATTATAAGTTTACATTTGCCCCAGTAAACTTTTTTAAATATCCTCATTTTGGGGCAATTGTAAACACAATATTCTGACTGACCTAACATCTCACAATCTTTATATCTTATATAAGAGGTAAAAGGAAACAAACTAAAATGTCCGTAATACCTCCTGTGGTACATAGCATCAGGGGTAAATGTGTTTTTGATGTCTGACAATGACACTTCAAAATTGCCGCCATAAACCATAGACAAGAGTTGCATTTCGATATACGCAAAATTGTTTAAGACTTTTAAGAGCAAAATTGACGTATAAGCCGTGCCAATAGAGAAACGATATGAAAATGGCGGCGGGTACCTATGGTAAGGTCTAAAAAAAGGTTTCGAAAATACGATTTTGGTTCACACCTAAAACTTTCTTACATTTTGGTTAGGAAATATTGTTTTACGATGCTTTCTTTATTGATAAGGTAATTGTTCTACGTTGGGTTTGTGATTAAACAACAATCTTTATGAAAATAAGATCAAAAATATTAAAAAATAGTAAATAATACAAACCTCAACGAATAACAACATTTAATGTAAACTACAATATTGAAATAACACGACAAACATTACAAAATCAATAGGAGGCGAACGTATTTTGGCGTGTTTTATTAGCCAACCGTAGGTGACTAATCAGGACTGCATAAAATGACTTTGCTAACGTTACGTGTGAGTATAGACGGAGATATGATTAAAGCGAGAGGGCGCGAGAGTGTCCGCCATTTATATATCGTTTCTTTAATGGCACGGGTTATAGTTATCGGGCGTGTCTCCATTTACCTCTGTTTACATTTACCCACATTGACTATAATGAGAGTAGTGGGGTACGATACGTGCCACGAAAGAAGAGACTAGACCGCGCCTCCCGCACCTCTTTCCGCCGCCCCGATGACGTCCGGTCCCTCCCCGCACTCTGCACTCAGACCTCATACGGCTAAAGGGACCCATAAATCGTCACTGAGTATGTCAAACCACGTGGTCTCAAGTCTCTTCTTTCGTGGCAGGCATTATGTATAAGGTTTGAGTTCTAAAAGAAACCAGATAAAGAAAATAACCTTCCGTAATAGTAAACTATCAAATTAGTGGTTTAATTATGCAAATGTATTGTATCGCTCTAGCTGGCTGGTATTGGCCTTGGTGTTGAGATAAAGCTCATTAACATCTGCCAGTAGGGCATGGAGTATCGAGATCGACTAGTTATAAAAACATGTGGAATAAAAACATTATTATATTTTATACTCATACTTACTTTGGTACCACTAAAAAACAATGTCCAGACATCTCAACATGTTTCAAATAGTTCAATCATCTATGTAAAAAACGTAGACCTTTGTCTCTAGGACATGATTTATACAGCGTCTAGTGACATCTCGACGTGAAGTCAACTAAGCCACGGGTTTCCTCACGACGTTTTTCTTCACAATTAGCGAGTGGTATTGCTACTACAAATTCATAAATGTTGGTAACTTTGAAACAATCTCGCACCGGGATTCGAACCCTGGACCTCAGGATTGTCTGGCCAACATTCTACCAACTGGGCTACCGCACTTCTATCTACCTCATTTATGATTAGTCTGCCCTAAATGAATTAAAATATCAAGATCATTTTTGTTACTTTGCTGGATGGCCTTGCAATTACTAACAAAGAAGCAAGGTCTTTACCACAGACTAATGTTAGTTTGTATCCGTAATAACGTCTTCAGAACTACATAGGTACTTTGGTCGCTCAGATTTCAGCATTACAGGATCAGTAATCAAACCGTTTGAGTTCAGAATGACAGGCCTTTAATTGCTGATGCTGAAGCGGTAAAATTGGCAACTAGGGTAACTAAGTAGGGTAGGTATTTTGGTACTTGAATGAACTTCCATACAATTTCTTCAGTATAATATGTGGTTACACTCGCGCATTTCGTTAGTGTGTGTGAAGGAAGTCAACTGCACCTTGAAATCATAACTTAAGTTAGCTTTTTCTTCACTTCCACTGCAGAATGTTGTTTTTTTTATTTTATGATGATGCTATCAGACTAATAAGTTATTAGTCTGATAGCAGTAAGAGTAACCGTTTGTAAGCTAGTCGGATTTTTTTCCTAGTCAATAATTTAAGCAGTTTTTACCAACACTCGGAAATAATAGAAGGTATAAATTCTAGACAGCAATATAACAACATTATGCATACTATGGCTATCAAAATCTCACCTTCTGTTCAGAGAGCTTCCTCGCTGCCTTCTCGCGCTCATACTGTGTGACAAGCTGCTCGTTGTCTTCCCGTAGCAATTCGAGTTCCACATCATGTTCCTGGTTGGTCTGGTACGATGAGTCCAGGCACTCCAGTACATTCACGAGAAGGGGCATTAGAGTCTTTACCACGTCACGGTCATATTTTGCAATCATCCGCTCAAACTCTTTATAAATGCTCCCGGCCAGCGACTGCACCTTCTCAGACATTACCTAAAGACAATCATGTTATTGTGAGACTTAAGGTTTGTTTATATTAATAACCTAGAGGTATAACAGCCCCTTTATTCTCTAAGAAATCCACTCAACCTTTGTGCGTCAAAACACTCGAAAATAACCCTTATTGAAATGAACTTAGCTTATCTTTTTTTGACATTTAAAAACGGGTTTTGTTACGGTGGTTATTTTAGACAATACAGGGGCTGAACAGGAGAAGGCTGGGCTGATTAACATAATGACCAATAGTCAACAATTTATAGCCTATTTATAGCATATTCAATTCAACAAAGACCAAAAGCCAGACCCTCCATTACCACAATCATCCACTCAATTTATAGCGGTGGGCAAGTGTCAATTATGTTTTTTAATGGAATTGATGTGAAATTATCATAAGATATTGATGGCAGAACAATTAGTTTGGAAAGCTCTACGAGAATATTGAGTCCATATTATTATTGACGCTTTTGACACAAAGGAAAGTGGGTTGCACAAACTACTAATATTTCAGGTAATATAATTATTCTATAATTGTCTAAAGTTTAAAAAGTCAATAATAAACTCAAGTAGCTATTGCACTCAAATTGGGTGTTGTATTATAACAAAGTGTTAAGGTAAGTAAGCTGATTAGATGGATCATGTTTACATGATCTGTGTGATCCAGGTGAATGGGCTCATTGGCATACATTTTATTTAATCCAATAGTCTCTTTTGAAGCTGTTGGTGTTGAATATGGAGAAAATAAGGGATCATAAACCAAATCCTAGTCCAAATTATATTAGGCTCTTTTGCCAAAACTAAGTCAGTTGGTGAATCAAGTTGGCTGGTGTAATGATTAATCAAGTCATTTCAGCCCTCAGTAGTGTACGAGCATCCAACTCCCTGGTTTGCTGTATCTTATCTTATTAGTATGGGGCCAGGTTGAGAGACCGGGACACTTCGGCCCAGTGGGATCTTTTATGTCTGGTCTGCAGTAGGATTTTAAAACCTATTTACCAGTTTTAGATTTTTTCCCTATTGGATTTTACAGCCCTGTAGGTATGCAAGTCCTTTCCAGCCCCTCAGATTTAGGCATCAATGTATACATCTGTAGCGAACTCAAAACAGAAGTTGCTCTCGCGGAATAATAGAGTTAATAGCAACAACTCACCTGATGGGACTCTTCATGCGTGCCGTAGACCGTCTCCGCGGTGGAGTAACCGCTGCTTTCGTTATAGCTCATGGCGAAGGTGTTTTTTTATCGGTTAACAAGTAGAAGAGGGCCTTTCTGGCTTTATGAGAGGTGGCCGTGGCAGACAGACGAATGAATTACCATTGTTAGGAAAAACCTCGTAAGGGGTGTTGTCAGTTCAGATTTATACTTATACACTAACGTTTGCTATTTAAACGTTCAAACTCTTCTTTTTTATATTTGGAAGGCAGTTTAGATCAAACACTGAGCAATTTACACACAAAACGAGATCATGGTTACATTTCTTCGTGTTTCCTTTCTTTTGCGCAAGTCCACAGACTAAATAAATAGTCGTCCGTCGGCCCAAAACTCCACAGATAAGGCAGTCGAATCGAAACAAAAAGGGGCATCCACACGGTCTGATGGTTGTCCCAACCATGTCCCAACTAAGGTTACCTTGAAAGACGAAAAACGCAACTGTTTGAGCTTGTTTTCGGCCCTGATATTAGGGTGGCTAATGATGCATATTAGGGCGGGGGGTCCATGCTAGGTCCATGGATGCGGGTGGCGAGGGACCGTGAGAGAAAAGGCGCGAGGGAAAAAAGGCCTGTACCCAACGGTGGGCTGTGGGCAGAGATCGGCTGATGATGATTTTATGTTAAACACAAGACACAAACACGCTGCGAAGTGGTGCTAGGAAAACAGCCTCTTCGCAGCATGTTTTTAAAAGCGTGTGTAAAGCTTATTTGCCGAATGTGTAAAGACAAAATAAGTAACTCCACATCCGGAAAACCGGATATTAATATTCTGCCTGTATGTCGGAAGGTTAGCGAAAACATGTCCAACACTAGCTACTAGTAGCGATTCTGTCTAAAACTATTACTAATCTGACAGCACTAAAGTGACAGATAATCTGTCACTTTAGTACATTATCTGTCACTTTAGTGCTGTCAGATTAGTAATAGTTTTAGACAGAATCGCTACTACTGAACCCGACCAACTTACGATGTTTCAATTTGCAAACTTTTCCTAAAGCTACTTTGACTCTTCAAATAATCTGGATAATACAAAAAAATATATATTTGGACCAATCACAGCCTAGCAAGAAACGTCACTGACGTCACACACACACGTCATATCATGTCAATATTGTCAATTCAATCGGACAATCGTCGCCGTTCAACAATTTACCGCTGACTACAGAAAAGTTGTGTGATTTGTGTGAAAAGTTGAGAAATCTAAGTGAACTAAATAAACCTAGTTACCAGATTAGAGCTGGTAAAACAATGAAAGCCTATAAGAATATTTAAAGCATCTTCACTATTCTCTATTGATAAAGGAAACGTTTGTGTTGTTACAACAGAAATTCCTTACGGGAATTTCTCGTCCGATTAAATTTTTGTCTAAGAAGCTGCCAACAGGACACCGAAGAAATGTCTGTGGCTAACCAAGGAGAGAAGAGCGTCATTGTGACCTATATATTGTGGTTATTTGGTGGGTTCTTCGGCGTGCATCACTTTTATTTGCGAAGGGATCGACATGCATTTGTGTGGTGGAGTACGCTTGGTGGATTCGGGTTAGGCTGGATAGGAGAGGTTTTCAAGATCCCCGGCTACGTGCGGGATGCCAACGAAGATCCCAAGCACATCTCTGAACTGGTGACGAGGATGCAGCGTAACAAAAAGGTATGTACTTACTATTTAGGTCAATGGGTTGTAGTTAAGCTTCCTTAGGAATTTGAAATACTTTGCTTTGGGTGATTTATGCCATCGGTATCTGCAAATCGGCCACATTGGGTTAATGGTTTCTTTTTTTTTTTATGCTTATCACTGTCCGATATTAGTCCTTCACAGAATTTAAGTATTGGTTCAAACTGTATCCAAAACCAGCCGTTATTTAGATAACTTTTATAGCTTTGTAATAAAGTCCTATGGGTATAGGCCCGGTTTCTGAATAATTACCAAGCAAATACGTTACTGTTGTTCTGTCACTCTCTTTTGTGAGAAATCTGCAGAAACAGGGCAATACTTACCCATTTGCTTAGCAAATTTCTCAATTCAGAAACCGGCAGATAGTTTTCCATAGAAGTAGTGCTTTGGGTAGAAAAATAAAATTCAAGGGCAGATTATTGTTAACATTTCTGAGCAGTTCGCTGTTTCTGAGTTATTTATTGTTCTAAAGCTATATTTAGTCTTATTATATTATTTGTGCTTCTATTGTATAATATTAAAATATTAGTCCGGTATTCTCCTCATCTGAGGCTACATTTGTAGCTAGCGGATAGGGCGCACATGGAGTGTTGTGAGCCAAATTGTTCGGTGTGCGGTGCGTAGTTGTTGTATTTCGTCTCAACAGCACCTTGTGGGCTTCCTATAATTCAGGATTAAACTGATGTTAATATCGCGATCTGCGGTGCTACATGCTAACAAAGGAAATCTTTCTTTTTCAAGCTTATTCCGATTTGAGGATTAATTTCAAGGTGAGGTTCCACGGTATCATGTTTCTTTGATGTGAGTTGGATAGTATCTGTGTGAGCTTTTGGCTTTTGCAAATAACAAAACATTTTTAAAATTTTGGTTTTTCAATACGGCATGCATGCATGCATAGCATTATTGTATTTATCACAGCAAGGTACATTTTATGATTGGATTATTTATCAAAGCTTACTTGAATTGTCCAGTAACTTTCAGTAAGCTTTCTTACTGGAATATTTGATATTACACTACACAATCAACATAGAAGGAGCTCTGATTTGCATGCACTTAATAATTTATTTGATGCTAGACCAGTATAAGTACTTCAACTGCACAGATCTGTGCTAAGATTTGAAAAAAAAAACAACTGCTAGTTGCTATTTTTTCTCTATTTCACAAATATGCACCAAAGTCCAGACACCGAGCAGAAAGAATTTCGTGCATTGACATGCATCTCTGTCACTCCCGCATTATTATATTTCCTTCTCGCTCAGAAAGATGCACTGGCTGGTGTCTTAGGGATTATAAATAAACCTTTTACCTGCGCTGGTATCCATTGATGTACTCACATGGTTTTTAGTTGACCTTGAGTCAAGGCAAACACCACCAAAGTTTTATTCCATTCAATTTGAAATAACAAACAACATACATTCCGTTCTGGGATATTGGCACTTTATTCAGTTTTATTATAGGCGACTGCGACAAAAATGTAAAGGTTGATGTGCCGTCGACTGTACAAAAATTACCAAAAAGGTACATTAAGCAATTTTTTTTTCCTATATCTAATCAATATTTCCATATTTAGATTTTTCCCATATTGTAAATGGGAAAGAACTTATATTGGAATATAGGAAAAAAACAAATATAGAGGCATGCCCAATGGCCATGGTGGGAGGGAGAAAATTTCGTATCGAGAAATGGCCCTTCCAAAAAGCTTTGTCGCCACTGGCAGTAAGCTAAAAGGTCAATGTATAAAATTCTTTCTGGTCGGCGGCGTCCAGAATTTAGGCATATTGTATTTTGCTAACAAGATTTTGGTTTTCATTAACAACGTCCGAACAATCAGATAAGAAACTATTGTTTATTTACGACTTATAAACCTATATCTTGTGAGAGAAGTGATTTTGATTTATCCTGTGTGCCCGCAGCCTCCGTTCTCAATGAACCGTTTCACTGGTATGCTGATGGTGGGGTACTCCTGGGGACAGATGATGATGCTGGCCGTCCCCTCAGATGAGGTGTGGGGCTTCAACTTCCGCTACCTCAACTACCTCATACCGCTCGTCGCTGCTCTTGGTGAGTTTAAATCCTAAAACAAGCCCCACTTATATTTCTCCCGCCGCAGCGTTCACATTTTATTAATTTAAAAATCTATGCAACGTCATAGACCAAAAATAATATTTAGCTTGTGATCCCTATCACCTGGTGCTATTACCCTGTAAAAAGTGTTGGGATCTTTTGTAAAACCTTGCATGACTGACTTTTTAGGTAGGTACGATTCACAAAAGATAAAATGATCTGTCTGGGCCCATACGGCTCATTTGGCCAGCCCTGGCGGTCACAGCTTTATATCAATCCGTTACTCCTAAGAAATGAAAAAAGGATAAGATAAAGAACAGTTACAAAAATGGGTTATCATGCCACAAAGATATTATGTTGTGTAAGTTTACTAATTGCAATACAACGGCGGAAGCAAAAGACGTGATAATAATCACGTATTTCATACAAACAACTGTGAAACTGTGATGCTATTTGTCAGCATTCTGAACATATTGGCATATTTGAATACAGCAGTTATTCTGTATTCTGTGTATTTTGACGAAGCTTTATGTGAATTTTAGAATTTTAATATCGCATGTACCATTTTTTTAAAATAAATATGTGTACAATAAACTTTACGGTTCTGTACTCAATGATGATAAAATGAAATGATGGAGTAGGACAGGACTTTCAGAAAGAACCACAACAATATTATCGCCTAGTAACAACACAGTGAGGAAATCTGAGCATCTGAGGCATAAAAATTTAATCTTCTGCGCGATAATCATCGACAGTGAATACTCGTGGTGATTAATCCCGAATTCTCTTTGAGAGAAGGCCGTTGTCCAGAAATTGCTACATCTTACTTTTGTTGATAACTCTAGCTTTTGCCCACGATTTCGTACGAGGAAACAACTATGTAAATATAGGTGGAAACAGCCACCTTGAAGACGGATAATGTTGTCCTTCACGATCAAATACTTACAGTTATAGAATGGTACCTATTTACTTACGATTTCGAGAAGTTTGTTTTAGTTTCGCGCCATATGAGATAATTCGTAAGATTTGGCAGCGGGGTTACTTATTTTATCATAATTAGCGATTAGAAGATTACAGGAGCTCGCCACGGAATAATTTAACTTAAAAAAATAAAGATCAACACGTTCGCTGATAAAGAAGTATTGTGAGGTTAAAAAAATCGCTACGGACGGGACTGGAACCCCGGAACTTTTGTCTGATAGTGCCAGCGCTCATAGGTGTTCTGTGGCTCTAACCCATTGAGCTATCGAGCAAGTCGTGTCACGCCTCAATATGAATTTCTTGATCCTATTATTAACGTCTTCACTGACAATAAAAAAATAAAAAAGCATCATGAGTCTATAGACGGCTAAAGCTTCCGTGTATTTCCGGAAACCTACCTGCTCCGGCTTCGCACGGTTACAAATTTAATTTGATTTACATTTAGGTTTATTCTTACACTTACACTTGGTACACAAGGGTACAAACCAGGTGCTCCATGACACCATTGCACCAATCTGTAGCCAGAACCGCTTGTGTACCCTTCAACGGCAAAGTCTCACAACATTAACTATAATAATAAAGAAATCGCAGTAAGGAACCTTAGACTTGGCACTACTTTGTCTAGATTTCATTACTTTTTAGAGATAAACAAGCAGCTCCATCGAGACCTGTCTAGTTTTTTACAAAATGTTTTTGGTGGGATGCGTTTTTAGCAAAAAACACTCCTGCGATATCTCAATTCGAGGCTTAACTATTTTAAGGATCTAAGGTTTTTGGATTCAAGATCCTAGAACTTAGGAATGCAAACGATTCACGCAAAAAGTGGCCACTTTTGGCGTGAATCGATTGCATTCGAATCTGGAAGGATCTAGAATCCAAACCTTAGGTCCTAAAAATAGATAAGCGTCGCGTTGAGAAATCGCAGGAGCGTTTTCTGCTAAAAACGCATCCAAAATGAAGGTATGTTTTTTTTTTCATTGGCGGCGCTAGTTGTGTGTCGTATTGCGTCTTAACAAGATTGCGTGTTTTGTTGCAGGCGTGTGGACAGTGGGCAACATAGGCCGGGAGCGCGGCGGCCTCCTCTGGCCCGTGGCGGGAGCGTACTTGGCCTACCCGCTGCGTTACTGGGTGTTTGACGAGACGGTCTGGTTCACTACCATGGTGGTGGTCTCTGGGCTGGCCTTCGACACCTTCGCGAAGGAGTGGCGCCGAACGCCGCGCAGGCGCCAGGGGTTGCTCAGGTGAGGGGGCGGGTTTTGATGGGTGTGATGGGACCCTGTGTGCAATGGCCGTAAAAATGTTGTGGCTTAGGATAATGCTAATGATTGGACTAACCTGTCCCGGTACCTTTTCTGTTGCAGACGCGTGACGGTGCTCGGCGTGTGCGCATGTCTCTATCTCTCTCTGTGGTGCGGCTACCTGTACTTTAACGGAACCATCACCGACAGCGAGGGAGACGAGGTGCCCGTCTACGAGGCCCTGCACCACTTCTTCACGAGCCCTTGGTGAGAATAAATCGACCACCGGAAAACATTTAGGGTGGTATTCTAGAACGCTACTTAAACTCAGTTCAAACAGAGTTCAGACTGTCGATAAAACAGAGCATGTTTGATATGAAGGGAGGGATATTCAAATCAAAACATGCACTGTTTTATCGACAGTCGACACGACTAAACTCTACTTAAACTGAGTTTAAACAGAGTTCAAGGAGCGTTCTAGTTTGAACTGAGTTTAAACAGAGTTTAAGTAGCGTTCTAGTTTGAACTGAGTTTAAGTAGCGTTCTAGAATACCACCCTTAGGATGAACTTCAGAACACTCCCCTCTCGCTCTAATTAATACCACCAAAGCGAGACAACGCTAGTTTTGAAGTCCATCCTAAATGTTTTCTTTAATGACACGGGTTACATCAGTTCCTGTCATCCCTAATCAGAGGCTCTGCTACGAGTTACGTCCGTCAGACCTACGGCACCCGCAAAGCAAGTTTCATTATGGCAAAACCGGTTTTGCCGGCGCGGTAGGTCTGCCGGACGTAACTCGTGGTAGTGCCTCAGGAGCATAAATCTATACTTCAACGGAACCATCACCGACAGTGAGGGAGACGAGGTGCCCGTCTACGAGGCTCTGCACCACTTCTTCACGAGCCCTTGGTGAGAATAAGTCGACCGCCGTGTGTCACCAGGCCGTATCTCATGAACCGTGATACTTACCTAGGCCTTTACTATAGGCCTTTGTATCTACGTAATGAGATGTTTTATGCAGCGTCCAGTGGTACCTTCACTCACACTAGATGGGTGAAGAGACCACTCGGCGCTGCAGTGCCTGGGACATACTAACCTAGACAGTTTGAAATTTTCACAAATGATGTGTTTCTGTTGCCGCTATAACAGCAACTATTAAAAAACAGAATAAAATTAATATTTAAGGAGGCTCCTATACAAGAAACGTGATTTTTTTGCCGTTTTTATAGATAATGGTATGGAACTCATCGTGCGCGAGTCCGACCCGAACTTGGCCGGTTTTTTTTAATAGTGTTACTAACTGTTCACGGCAGGTGGCTGGACGTCAAGCAGTGTCTGCTGGACACTTACCAGTACGCGCAGCACCACGGCTGGTACGAGGTCTGGAAGCAGGTCATCGACCTCTCGGACCCGCATGGCGAGCAGAACGCGTACAGGGTGAGTATGTCTACAGGGTGTTAAAAGACCGCCAACAAAGCGGGAAACCACGTATTGTCCTAATCATAAGTAACATTTTTGCCCAAGGAACTATGCCTGGGAAATCAACGGTTTCCGAGATAATGAGGTTCAAAGTAGGACTTTTCAAAACATTTTTTTTGCAGAAACGCATTCAGTATCTATTTCTTAACATACCTTCTCAAGAAGCCATATCAAAATTATGAATATTTCTTGCAAAAATCAACGTTAAAATTGCAACCCGCAATTTATTCTAAACATCGGCACTTCAAGCTTAAGTAACATAAACTGATACCTACGCTTGCGAAATATGACTTCTGTGCGTTACACGTCCATTACGTAATAAAATATTTTTCAAAATTATAACCTAAAAAACCAAAATCATTTCCCAGCAATAATTTATCGAAAAAGTACTTTGTTTTGGTGTCTAGTATGCGTGGCTTTCGGGTCTGTTGGCGGTCTTTTAACACCCTGTATAATCGGCGCCGCTCAAAAATAATTTTGTTTTGTATACTTACTTACTCCGATGGCTCAGCGACCCGAAGTGGATCTTGGCCTCAGACACAAGAAGTCGCCACTGGTCTCGGTCCTGCGCGGTCTCCTTCCAGTCGCCTGCTTGTAGGTCGCGCTGGTCTTTGCCGACTTTATCCCTCCAGCGGTATTTGGGACGGCCACCTGGTCTTCGACCGCTTGGTATTCCAAAGTAGGCCCTCTTGACTGCTTTGTTTTGTATAAAACCATATAATTGCGCTTTCACCAAAATTGGGAAGCAAAAGTTGTTGGAAATTGCATTCACTTGTTGACGTGTTTCAGAAAAAAGGCTAATTAAGAACTACCCTGTATTCAGTAGTGGAATGTTGCTGACTATTGCCCGCAGGTAGTCCATAGAGCAGTGGTTCCTAACCTTTTCAGTCCGCCACCTCTTTGACCTCCAAGAAAAGCTGATGTTACCCCCTTCAAAATGTTATCAAAATAAACAATAGTAGTTAATTATTTTCTTTCATTTTAACGCAACATTTTTTTTTGCAATAATGTGTTTATGATTGATTGATTTGAAGGCTGGTATTCTATTGCTCTGTATTCTAAAGTTTTTTCTTTATTTTCCCTCTAAAACGGCAATATAACTTTTACTCTTGTTGTTTGTCAAACAGGCACGCGAAGCGCGCTCGAAAAATCACCTACTTCAATCTTAAAGAATCTCAATAAAGGCGGACACCTTGCGCTGCCACTCACGCTAGGAGTACTACTTTGCGTAATTACCCCCGCGGGAAAGCTCTTTTACCCCTACTGGGGTAATTACCCCCAGGTTAGGAACCACTGCCATAGAGGGTTGGATCCAAAAGAAACACGAGGCCGATTCGGAAGTGACATAATGACACTTCACACTTTAATATTCGCTACATAATGTGCCATACGCAAACTAAATCGTTGTGTTGTTCAACTTCAGGTTCTGGGCATCGGACCTGAGGCTACGCAGCAGGAGATCACGTCCACTTGGCGCAAGCTGTCCCGCGAACATCACCCCGACAAGGTAAGATAAGATAAGATAAGAAAAAAAGTATTTATTTAAAAACCACACATAAATTATACAGACAGTTACAGTTTCAGAGATTGCAAAAAATGGTTAGAGTGCAGAACAGCAGGTAATGATTTTTCCGTTGGTCTCCACGCTAGATTTACATCTGTGTTGTGGAGGCCTAGATTGACGAAATTCTAAGTTAGACGAGACGATGTGACTTCTTCTTCTCGGCGTGCCTCTCCACTAATGGAGGTTGGCCGTCAGTAAGTCGCACAACTAGCGCCCCAATGAGTGGCCACAAAAGTGGATTCCAGATCCAAAAGCCTACGAATGCAATCGATTCTCGTCAAAAGTGGCCACTTTTGGCGGGAATCGATTGCATTCTTAAGTTCTAGGATCTGGAATCCAAACCTTAGGTCCTAAAAATAGTTAAGCCTCGCGTTGAGAAATCGAAGGAGCGTTTTTTGCTCCTCCTCCTCCTTGCGTCGGTATCCTCATCACTGAGGGTCGTGGTCATTCAAACGGAGCAATCCGTGTCGTACGATGCGTCGCCAGTTGTTCCTATCTGCGGCTAAGTGTATGGCATCGTATACTGAGGTGTTGAGTGTGGAGCGGATTTGGTCGGTCCAACGTGTCGGGCATCTTCCCCTTGGTCGCTTTCCGTCAATCTTGCCAGTGAAAATCTGTTTTTCCAGGTTATCACTGTCTTTCCTGGCAATGTGTCCAAAGTATTCGAGGATCCTACGTGTGCAGATGGTGGAGAGTCGAGTTTTTATTTTAAGCTCATCCAATATCGACACGTTGGTACGGTGTTCTGTCCAATGTATGTCCAGCATCCTCCTCCAGCACCACATCTCAAAAGCGTTAATGCGTTCGTGGTCAGCCTTTTTTAGTGTCCATGTCTCTGCTCCATACAGGAATATGGAGAAGACCAGGGTTCTGACAAGGCTACTCTTGGTGTTAGTGGAGATGCTTCTGTCCTTCCATATCCTGTCCAGCTGTGCCATGGCACCCTTTGCCATCCCAATCCTTCTGCGCACCTCAGGTTCGCAAGATCCGTTGTTACTTAAACTGGAGCCCAGGTATGAAAAGTTGTCAGTAGTGACCAGGTTGAGTGTGCCACTGAGCTCCATTTTGCTGGAACGGTCCACGATCATGATTTTGGTTTTAGATCTGTTTATTGAGAGGCCTAGTTCCTCGCTAATGCGCGTTTTTTGCTAAAAAGGCTTAAAAAAAAGATATGATTTTTTTTTCCTTGGCGGCGCTAGTTGTGCGTCCTACTTCATCTCCCATGCTCGGAAAGTACGATGTTACTTTAAACATCCGATCGTAGAAGATCCTTTTTTAAACCGCTTTGTATTTTTGTGCGCTTCGGAACTCGACGCCCTAATAAAAAAAATATAAGGAACTCCTTCAACTTGTAGCTTTGCCTAGCAACGGGTTGTTGATTTTATGACACTTCAAGAAGACACGATTTGTAATCAACAACCCGTTGCTAGGCAATGCCACATACTCCTTTGTGAAGAAGCAAAAAAGAAAGAAACTCGTTTCACTAACCTCTATGGTAGTGCCTACATACCTATGTCTATTGTTTGTCACGCTTGGCAAACAAAATCATTTCCTCGCTTCTGTGAGATGAAAAGTTTTGTGTTTCGCACGAATGCAATATTATTTGCGTCTCGAGCTTCTGAATGCCTCGCTACGCTCAGGTTTCTTTTTTTGAACCACTCGCTACGCTCCTGGCTCAATTTTAGAAACCTTCGCTAGCTCGGTATTCAATACAAGCACTCGCCGCAAACAATAATTTTGCATTCTTGCATAACAAATAACTATTTCTGTTCTTTGCCAAAATAGATGTTCGACGCTGGCTATCTCCGTCCATTCATTGATGTTACTTAGCAACGACTTTCTTCTTCTACCGACACGCCTCTTCCCCTCAATCTTGCCCATCATGATCACTTGAAGAAGTCGGTACTTGTCGTGGCGAAGCACATGTCCTAGGTAGCTTATCTTCTTCTTTTTTACGGTCAACATGAGTTCTCGGGAACGATTGACGCGTCGTAGAACTTCCACATTCGTGAAGTAATATATGATTGACGGTGCAGGAGTGGTGCAGGAGCAGGGTGATCGCAGGGATGACTCTATGGACTATTCTCAGCATCCATCGATAGCCCCACATCTCGAATGATTCCAGCTTCTTGCAGGTTGCGACCTTTAGGGTCCAGGCTTCGCAACCATACATCGCAATTGGCCAGTAGAATTGCAGTCACACAACACCTTAATTTTATTGAAGAACGCACAGGCAATTTCGATCCGGGTCTTCTGTGACTTCTGTAATGGCTCAAATAGGATTTATTGCTTGCACTTCATCGCGAATGGACGTGTTTGCCGCTCCGATTAAAATAGTCAGATAATCATTATTGAACATTAACCGTGACCCAGTTGTGACAATTTACTACCGGCTTGAGTGATATTTATGCAGTAAATGTGTTTTGTACTGTAATTATGAAGCGCTAAGTGATTTCATCCTCACCAAGATGGACCCAGCCTTCAACAGGAGCGCCGTTATGCAGCGCTCACCTCCATCCGCGTCCACTCCCGCGCCCGCGCCCCCGCCGCGACCACCTGCGGAGGAGGCAACCCTGATACCTACCCCCGAGATCCAAAATTGGCTATCCAGCATAGACCACAGCTTACACGAAGTGTGCGCAATATCATCCGATGGAGGAAAGCTCAACACTGAGCAGAAATTGAAAATCAATAAGCTATGCCGCAACGTACTTCACTCAGTCTCTCAACTAGCAGTGCAATATCAGTCCGTAAAACAGAGATTCGTTACAGGCCAGGCAAACATCCAAGCCCTAAGTGAAAATTGTAGAGGTAAGTGAAAATTGTAAGTGAAAAGTTAAGGTAAGTTAAGGTAAGTTGTAAGTGAAAATTGTAAGGAAATAAAATCTTCTATATCCGAGACCTTATCGAAAGCACCTACGCAATCCTTTGCGGACATCTTAAAAAGTGACCCGAACAATAAGATTCGCCCTAACACCTTAAGCTCGATAGCGATATATCCGCAAGACAAGCTAAAAACTAGCGAAGATACCAAGAACCTTGTCCAAAAAATTATCTGCCCTGAACAACTGAAACTCCACGTAAGAGGGGTAAGAAAGACAAAAAACGGTGGCGTCATCATAAGTACTGAATCTAAGGACGATGTTGAGAAATTGAAACTTTCGCCGCAACTGAGGAGCTCCGGTCTAACGGCTGAAGAGCCGACAAAACGAAACCCAAGGATAATTATTCTCGGTGTGCCCTCTTCCCTTACTGATGCGGAACTTAAGGACTGTATCTTGCGGACAAGTTCCCGGATATATCCGAAGAAGTAATGGTGTCCTCAATTAAATTCAGTCACAAATCTGGTAAAAGAAATACCGCCTATTGTAACTTTGTCCTCGAAGTCCCAGCGAATATGCGTAAGGCCTTAATCAAGCAAGAGACAGTCTACGTCAACTGGTCCTCTTACCCTGTGAGGGATTTTACATTGGTGACAAGGTGCTTCAAGTGCCAACAATACGGTCATGCATCGAAGACCTGCCGGGAGACGACCCCAACCTGTAGCCATTGCGGAGACCAAGGACACGCAATTAATGAGTGCACTAAAAAAGAAAAAGACGAAACTGGAAAATGTGCAACATGCATGCGCTTTAAGAAACCATGTGCGCACAAAACTGGCGATGTTGAATGCCCAGCTAGAAAAATGGCGGAAAATAGGTATATAAATTCTGTAGATTATGTGGGCGATTAGGAACTAAGATAAATTCTCTGTATCATAAGCAAATCATGTGTTATCGTTACTCTACTATTAACAATCACCGACCTACTAACATTAAATTTAAAGCTGAATAAGCAAAACACAACACATACAACCTTGAGTATGATTTGTGCTGCATGCATCGACTTTGTTTTTATTAACCCAGTTTATTTCAAATGCTGACATAAACGTTTTCCCTTACTTAATATTGAAATTACTAAAAAGCGTCTAATAAGCGATAAAATGTAATACAAGGTCAATCTGACTATTGTGCGCTATTTTATTTATAGAATAAATCTAGTTTGTAAGTTTAGTTATGTAAGTATATTAAATATTTCTGGCTAGATAATTAGTACATTCTACCATTACATAATATCATTATTTGTTCTTCACAATATTATTGCCTATTTTAGTTTCCTGAGATACAGAATACAGCTGTATTCTAGTTCAGGCACTGTGTACGTCTTTACCTAAGTTATATAAAGTAGTTATGAATATGTAGTACATATTTTTTATTGAAATAAATGAATTGAGTAAAAATTAATTGAAATATTACCACCTTTACTTCTGCACAAAACCGAGAAAAATTGAGAATTCTTCATCGAGCCCTATGTCCCTCTCTCTGTCAATCTATCTATCCAGCCCATAAATAAAGCCCACTGCTGAGCATAGGCCTCTTCCTTTTCACGCCAACCACCTCGGTCTAATGCCAATCTCGTCCATTGTCCTCCCGCTCTTTTGACAATGTTATCGACCCATCGACAGACGCGTCGAAAGGCACCTAGGGTACTTGTAGGACGCATAGACACGTTGAACGGCACGTACAGTCGGTCAAACGCTAGGATACCCCTTTTCGTTCGATTGGCGCCCTTATGCCGCGCGCCATAAGAGCTGCCATGGGGTATCTATGACTGTGGCTGACTATACCTGTGGTCTAATTACTATGGTCGATTATTTGCGTCCAAGGCGCTCGGCGATTGTCTCGATGACTCGTTAACGCGTCAAAGGCAGCGAATGTGTTAAAGGGAAGCAGAAGCAACAATAAACAAGCAGTGTGCTATTATGAAAGCAAAAAAAAAATCACATTCAATAATGGGCGGATTGACGGTTGTTTTTTTTTAGCGAATACTTTGGGTGCCAGTAGCGGATTTAGGGGGGGGTGGGGGGGGGGCTAAGGGGCTCAAGCCCCCCAAAAAGCATCTGAGACTCTCTATCAAAATAAAATTTGTATACTTTTTTATCTTGAAAACCTACGCTCATTGGGTTCAAGCGCCCAAAACCAAAAACCTGGATCCGCCAATGATGGGTGCTCACACCTTCGCTCATTTTCCAGGTGAAAGAGGACCACCTACGCCGCGCTGCCCAGGAACGCTTCATGGAGATCCAGCAGGCCTACGAGATACTCTCCAACAGCAAGCACCGCCGCCATCGACGCAACAAGAAAGACAACTCCGATACCTACCAGACCAATGAGGCAAACGGGGTATAGTTACGTAGATAGATCGGCCCGTAGATAGACCATCCGTAGACAAGTATCTGCAGGCATAGCACTGAACTATGAGGAGGTGCCTACGGCAGTGGAGGGGTGACATGTGACGTTTCGCTATACAAGTGACAGCGACGCTGACGTCCGACTGAAGTCACTTGTAACCTGCGTCAATAAAGAAACGACATATAAATGGCGGACACTCTCGCCCCCTCTCGCTTTAGTTATATCTCCGTCTTTACTCACACGTTGCGTTAGCAAAGTCATTTTAAGCAGTCTTGGCAGTCTAGTCACCTACGCTGGGCTAATAAAACTCGCCGAAATACGTCTGCCTCTTAAGTGTTGTCGGCACTACAAGAAGAATAATACTTTTGATCAAATTTACATCAAGATTGTTGTTTATCCACAAACCCAATTAAAAACAATTACATAAACAATAAAGAAAGCATCAACAAAAATGTAAGAAAGTTTTAGGTATGAACCGAAATTGTATTTTCGTGACCTCTTTTTCCGACCTTACCATAAGTAGCGTCACGAGTTATGAGCGCTCGACGAAAGTGGTGGGGGTTATCTGCGCATGCAATCGCCTTCTGTCTGCCATACAAAATGACTTCTGCGCATTCAAGGTCAGAGCACATAACTCGTGACGCTATCTGTACCTGCCGCCATTTTTATATCGTTTCTTTAATGACGCGGCTTATATGAAACATACCCCCCAACGCCGCCTCCCAAGGGACCTCCTAAGTTAAGCGCTACGCCAGTAGCACTAGAAATTCCCAAAATTACGTTTCCTAAACTTGCTTTTACAGTCATTGATACACACATGCGCTGGTCATATTCAAAAACCTAGTCAAGTTGCCTTTACTTGCTGTGTGAATAGGATCATTGAGTGGTACAGTAGGTAAGTACCGAGGACTTTTAAAACGCCGGCAGATTCGTTCTTGAACTGCATTAATGATTCAACACGTGAAGCAGCGAAGTAAGAACGCTACTTGTTACTTAAGGCTGGAAGATAGCAGCGTGGCGGGAAATTCAAAATTTTCACAGTATTTAACATTTTGTAGCTAAACTGAGCTATTTTTGTTCAGCGATTTTTCGTTCGCTACAATAAAACAGTATTCTTTTCATTATTGTAAACAACCGAACAACAATAATTCAGCCGATTATGTGTTCTGGTCTACGAAGCAGTGGCACTGCCCAAAAAACTTATCGTAGACCAGAACACATAATCGGCTGAATTATTGTTGTTCTGTTGTTTACAATAATGCAAAGAATACTATGTTATTGCCGCGAACGAAAAATCGCTGAACAAAAATAGCTCAGTTTAGCTACAAAATGTAAAAAACTGTGAAAATTTTGAATTTCCCGCCACGTTGCTATCGTCCACCCTTAACAAGAAGCTACTGTATTTACCGAAGTGTAAATGAGCCTGAGGAAAATGTATCCTAGTCGCATACGAACCACTCGAATTTTTCATCGTGGCTGGCTACTGACGGCAAGTGCTTTTAAAGAGTATGTAAACTGTAGTCCACAGCTCGGTATACTGAAACAAAACTCAAGCACACACATACACAGGCTCTGAATACGACCATCTTGGCCTCAGCCATAGTTCTAACTAAACCAAGCACAGATTATGAGTTTAGTTCGATGATACGAACCGGCGGCTGACTTTAGGGACCGATTCGAAAATCCATTTGCGATTTTTCTCGTTTGGCTCGATCTACTACGATAGACTACTATACGTTTGATAATATTATTCTACTGAATCTTTACAGACTAATAAAGACTCGAGTTAGTGTGGTTTATAAATACTTATAAAATTCTCTAAATCCGTTGATCTTTGTGTGTATTGAAGATATTATATTGTTAGTAAGTAAGAATTGCTATTGTTTTGTATAATTTATTTTGTGTCAAAGTTTATTTTATTATTCTAGGATTTTTTTTTATGGCGCGGAGAGTCTCTAACAGCTAGAACTCAAGCCATCACTGAAGTTCTTAAATTTATGACACTAAGAACCAAAATTCTTTAACTTCTGAGGCTTCTTTCTTGGCGCGAACTCAAATTGTATTCGAAACAATGTTCTTTCACGCCCGAGACGGTTTGAACGTCGGAGGCACAACAGCTTCGTATCTTTTATGTTTCGTAACTTCATACCTCAATTATTTTTCATTTTCTATCTTAGTTTAACTGAACAATAGTTGGTCCGAAAGTTTTAATTCAATCATCTACATCAGTCAACCACAGTATTTGTAGAAACTAACAGTTGCTTTTGCTTGTATTCGATGGACGCTTTACTATACTGTTATTAGTTAAAGTTTTGCTAGACTACTCTTTATATTAAATATTTTCTTTATTCTTTTGACAGCAATAAAATCATACATAAATCTGTAACATTCCCATACGGGTGGCAATCATTTTGAGCAAAAGTAGCTTCTGCAGAAACCAAAATATAAAAAATAAGGTAGGTTAGGTAAAAATAAGTCTGGCTAGAGTCTAGTTCTAATCTAGCTAATCTTGCGAAAGTATTAAGGGCTTGCATATCATTGTTGAGAGGGCAGCCGATTATACAGGGTGCATTAGAATTCGATAGCGAAACTTTAAGGGGACATTCCAATCATGATTATGAAACCCACAGTAGTGGTCTTAAAGCATCCCGGTGAGATGACTTTTTTTTTCTGATACCAAAAACTACCTTGGTCAATCATAAAGAAACGATATAAGTACTAAAAGCTACAAAAATCGCATCAAAAAATATTTATCATGATTGGAATGTCCCCTTAAAGTTTCGCTATCGAATTCGAGTGCACCCTGTAGATTGAAATAACTTGATGAAAGGTCCAGGGCGCCTAACCGTGGTATGCTAGTCCTTCGTTTTTTGCTTAGTCCGTCCGCATTTATCGTATTTCTCAAGATAAGTTCTCAAACTTGTAAGTACTTAATTGAAAATATGATTATTTTTTAATTATTTTAGTGAGAAATGATTATTATTATTTTATTCATAATACAGGGTGCTAAAAGACCTCCGACATACCCGAAAGGTACGCATACTAGACACCAAAACAAAGTAGTTTTTCCATAAATTATTGCTGGGAAATGATTTTGGTTTTTTTAGGATATAATTTTGTAAAATATTATCATGCCTTGGACGTGTAACCCAGAAAAATCATATTGCGAAAGCGTTGGCATAAACTTATGCTACATAAGCTCGAGGAGTCGATGTTTAGCATAAATGCGGGTTGCAATTTTGACGACGTTTTTTAAGAAATATTCAACACTTTTGTATGGCTTCTTGAAAAGAAATGTTAAGTTTGCACTCGATGCTGAATACAAATACGCCAAAAAAATATATTTAGAAGTTCGACTTTGGACCTCATTATCTCGGAAA
Source organism: Zelleria hepariella (assembly GCA_949319315.1). Lineage (NCBI taxonomy): Eukaryota > Metazoa > Arthropoda > Insecta > Lepidoptera > Yponomeutidae > Zelleria > Zelleria hepariella. The sequence continues at coordinate 27,910,128 of OX439379.1, forward strand.
CCGTTTATTTCCCAGGCATAGTTCTTTGAGCAATAATTTTCGTTACGATCGATGAAGACAATACGTGGTTTCCCGCTTTGTTGGCGGTCTTTTAACACCCTGTATATTTAACGTTAATTTAGTTTTTTTAGTTGATCATATCAATGAAAGTTAAACATGGGTATTTTATTTTTAGTTCTTTATTATAAAAGTCGCTACTGTATAGCGGGATAAATCTTTATCGACCTGACGCCTGACCATTGACGCAATTTTTTCAATATGGAACAATTATCAAAATTCAATGTTTCACGAATTAAGACCCATTTTATATTTTTTATTGAACAAAATAGCCTTACCTTTGAATATTCATTACAAAGCTTAATCAAAGCACGACTATGCTAATTCAAAGAGAATTTAATTTAAAAAATTCGTCGATCTGAACGCGATAGCGTCAAGGGTAACTCCCTGGATTTTTTAATTATTTTACTACATTGTGAACATTATGTGCCTACCTTTTATAATAAAGCGACTCTTGAAAATTTTTCGATTTTTTAATTTACTTCGTCATTTTTCTTAAGTGCTTAGGTAAGTACCTATTTGATGCTCTTTAGCTTGCTCAGCATGAACCCGGTTTACGCAGGGTGGATTTTTGAGACGGGGCAGTAAGGGCAGGTACCTTAAGGGTAGACGATAGCAACGTGGCGGGAAATTCAAAATGTTCACAGTTTTTTACATTTTGTAGCTAAACTGAGCTATTTTTGTTCAGCGATTTTTCGTTCGCGGCAATAAAACAGTATTCTTTTCCTTATTGTAAACAACAGAACAACAATAAGTTAGCCGATTATGTGTTCTGGTCTACGACAAGTTTTTTGGGCAATACCACTGCTTCGTAGACCAGAACACATAATGAGCTCCACCCTTAAGGCGCCGTGCATAGTAAATAGACCGCGTGCAAAAAAAAAAACACAAAATCGATTCGCTTATCAAATACATTAAAGTTAAACAAATCGAAAATGTTGACACATCAAACACTAGAATTAGGTGGTTTCGTGTAGTCATTCATAAACGTTTTGAAGATATTTTCGTTGAAACAAATAGGCAACGCACTTTTTTTAGCGAAAATATCTTGCAATCTGTTATGGACATTTACATGAAACTGGCTGCGTTAGATAGCTCTCACCTAATTCTAGTTTGGGCCACTCTGTATAGTACCTGTTATACAGGGGAATGTTTAAATAGCTGTATTCCTCAGACATCCCGACTTTTAAATGTGATTTCCAACAACTTTTGTTCTATGACTTTGGTGACAGCGCCATTTTTTACCGTGCATTTTTTTTGGGGCATGAATGCAGCGCTGAAATGGCGCAAACTCAAACTTTTTAAGAATTAAGAAACATTCAGTAATTAAAAAGTATCGAGTATCGACAGCAGCCCGATGGTCGGACGAAATCGTTGTGTCGGCGGAGGGTCCATGGATGCGGATGGCGAGGGACCGTGAGAGGTGGCGCGAGGGGGAAAAGGCCTATACCCAGCAGTGGGCGGAGGTGGGCTGATGATGATAATAATGATGAGTATCGACAAAAGTAGTGGAACAAAAGTGGATGGAAATCACATGTTTCAGGAATAAAGCTAATTAAAAATTGCCCTGTATAATATTTTGTTCCATTGTGCTAACGGACTTATTAAATAACATAAGATCATTTTCGGTTTATTACGGTTAGTAATGTTTAACTACGTCATGTATACCTAGCCCCAAGAAGCTCCAATCAAAAGTTAATTAGACGTGAAAGCGCCTGCAGATTTACTCGTGCAAGTTGCTATTATCAATTTTACCGCAGGCGCTTAATTCCTTCCAAAATGGCGTGACATTAAATTATTTTATTCTATTTTACAAAAGCATTCACACGCGACTCTGTCCGCGTAGAATTTAGGATTTGTAAATCGCCATAATTCGAAAGGCAAAGTTTTTTGTTCGAAAGTCCGTTATTGGCTTAATCTCATCTTTAGACAATATTGAGAAACTAATTTCAATATTTTTTATTTTGGTTCAGTAGTTTGGATTTTACAACGTTTCAAAGATACGGTTTTATGACGTCACGCGACGGTCTGCATACTGTTGGCGGTCAAGGCGGTCATAGGAACAAAACATTTTAGCGCATTAAAACAAAACTACTGAACCAAAATAAAAAAATATTTAAATTAGTTTCTCAATATTGTCTAAAGATAAGATTAAGCCAATAACGGACTTTCGAACAAAAAACTTTGCCTTCCGAATTAGAGGTATGTATCTAATAAGGCTCCTCAGACATGTATTTTTTTATACTATAAATACGGCAGGAAGTGTTTATTCCGTTCATGGGCTGGATAGATAGATTATTTGTTTATGTAAGGTATTATAAATTACTATCTATCATCTTTGCTGGGTACCAGCTACACCAACAACACCCACGAGTAGGTATTACGCTATGGAGTTCAAATAAAACATAAATTTATTTAAATTTCATTTATCAAGGTACAAGTACATCTTTACCGCAGCCATTGAATGTATGTAATATCTACAAAAAAAAATACAAAAACAATGATAAAATGAGCCATGTAACGTCTAGTTACTTGGCAATATAAAGTGTGTCTCATATTATACTATGTGAATAAGTTTATTTACTTTGATTGTCGTGTATTTTTCGTTAAACAATGTTTTTGTTGGGAAACTAGCCCCAAAAGTAGTTTACAAAAAAGTAAAAAAAAGCTTACTATTTGAAACGTTAAATGCAATGCCAAAAAATATGGATTGGCCTCTCAGGTCTACTTCTCTTGTTTTTCCGAAATCTTGACAAAAACCTGCTATAGTTTTTTGTCAACACGTGATCACCGATTTATACAGAAACTAATTAATTATTTAGAAAACAAAACTAGCCCGTAAAACAGTCTTCATATTTGAAGTGTCTTCGTTAGATAAAACAAACTCAACTTGAAGTGTTTTTTTTTTTCAATACTAAGGCCTTTGCATCTACGTAATTAGATGATTTATACAGCGTCCAGTGGCACCTTCACTCACACTAGATGGGTGAAGAGACCACTCGGCGCTGCAGTGCCTGGGACATTGTTTTAGATGGAGTAGGTTTTTTCAATAATGACATAAAATATACTCGACAATCAAATCACTCGTATCTATACAATTCACATAATAATATCTATTTTATGATAACAGTTTACGTCGATTACAATTATATTCTGTAATGGCACAATTATTTTAAATAAAATATAATAGCGCGGTTTTCTTAGAAGACAAAACCAATTATTAGAAAAAGAAGTGGAAACAGTGTGCTACTTGTCCTATATCATCCAAATGATATACATTTAACCAATTTAGGTTTTATAATTATACGAGTACTGAAGACTCACGAGTACATGCGAGTAACAGAAACTTTGTATTGGGACACATAACTTTTCATTTCGAAAATAATAATAAATAAAACCACGCGAATGAGATGATACAAATTTGATGATATAACGCATCAGCAAGCGTATCATAAAGCTGGGTTAGAGCTTATCTATGGGTTTATAACTCTGCCTATCCCGCTCTACGTTAAACAAAAGAGTGTGATACATATAATTATAAACCCATAGGTACGCTCTAACCCAGCCTTATGCTACGCATGCTGGTTAGACTGCTGGCACTTCCAGAGTGCAGATTAAAGTTATGTTTCAAACAAGTTTTTATATCTCACAATACCTTCATCTTTATACTTATGTCTCCCAGCACTGTTGAGCGTTTTATAAAATTAAGATGGACAAGTGACACAAAAAATAGGTATGTATATAGGGTAGATTTTTAAAACGGGACAGTAAGGGCAGGCACTTTAACCATTAGGTAGGTATAGTTGCAGGAAAACGTTCCTAGGAGACCATCCATAACTTTTTGAGATATTATGAACTGCAATTACAGATTTTGGAGAAAAAAATACAGTGTGCGAAGGGCACTTACTTACTACCCGTTTTAAAAATCCATCCTGCATACAGGGTGTCCCGAAATTCAACGCCAAGCGGAAACTGGGTGAAAGCGCAGATCATAACGGTACTGGGAAAAATCATAAAAAAATTCTGGTCGCTTCGTTCAGAATTTATAAGACTTTCTTTTTTTTTTTTTAAATGGTCATTATAGACCACTGAGCTACTTAACTATGATCGCATATTTTAAAAATTTGCAGTGCCTTTTAACTGGTTGGGCAATAATTTTTTTTAACTAAGCGATAACGATTTTTTTTAATTCTAATACATCTATGACTTGCCCTATCACCCAGTTTCCTCTTGACGTTGAATCGGCCACCCTGTATACCTCGTATATTAATATATATTTTTGATTTCATTTACAAAAAAATATAAGCACATTGATATTTAATAATATTATTTACATTTTACATGGCAAATGAGGGTTTGGCTAAACATAAACACTTAAAATACAAATATTGTAAAAAAATATGAAATAATTGCATTTTGCGGAGACTTTGAGCTAAATGTTTTGTGCATAGGTCAGTGCTTCCATCACTTACAATAAAATGTCTTTTAAGTTTTGCCATTGACGTTTCAACGTCTCTTATTCACAACTTAAGTAAATAGGTAGGTACCAAATAAAATAAATATATATTTACAATAAACAACATTACCTATATAATTTATATACACATTTTTTACAAGAACAAGTGATTTTACGTGTTTAAAATAGGATTGGTCCCAACTTATGGCAAGATAATTATTCATATTTATTGTTTTGTTGTTTTTTTTTCTTTTAGTATAAATGCAAACGCATTGTACATAATGTTTAACCAAATGTCAAATCTTTACAGGGCAGTACCTATTCCGCAAAATTTTCGTTACTTAACAAAACTTGAGGTAGCCGGAGAAAAAATAATGTATTGTTATTTATTTTTATAAATTACCGCAATTTTAAGACCTTTTTTAACTTTTGTCTGTTGTATTGCTGGCATAAGCACTGTAAAAATATGATACTTTGTTAGATTTTTATTGTTGGTTCCCTTTTATTAACCCAATATAGAAGTATTGGTAAGACATTATTAAAGTTTGAACTCCATGCTCCATGCATTATCAGGAACAGTGTAAAAATAAAGTTGCTTATTCAACTTCACTGGTCCCTTAATAGTTTACAATTAATCTAATTATCACAGTTTTATAATTACAATATAAATTCACTTATTCTAACATAACAACACGTTATTCGTGATCGAACATAGCCTTCCTTACAGCTAAATTAATAAATTAACTTAAACTTTGTTAAGTGCAACGATAGAGCACACTATAAAGAAGAAATTATAATAATAAAAACGTAGATTTTAGCAATTGAAAACATTTTGCTTCCTTCGCTTTAAAAAATGTTCAAAAAATTAAGTAGTACCTAAGTAGTAGAAAAGAAGTAACAAATCTTTCGTTAAGAAGTAAAATAAAACTTCTTAGCTTTAAGAAGACTGTTTTACACTAGCCAATCGAATGGCACGGGGGGCGTTAGCTGTCTAAGAAGGGTCCGGAGATCAGTCTATTCGCGTTGTCTTACTATCACAAAAGGAAAGTCATTAGATCACATCACACGGTAGTCTCATTACGGCGCAGCGGCTGCAGCTCCCGCTGCAGGTCGTTGTAGTACTCGTGGTCGGACATGGACTCCTCCTCGACGGACCGCTGGGGCAGGTAGCTGGTCGTGGGCTGCGGAGTCGCGTCGCTCCCTTCGCTTACACATGGCGATGCTAACGCCACCGGTTCGACGGGAATCCCTAATGTCTGAGTGGGCACATTTTCGTCCGACATGAGATACTCGGGATTGTCAACGCACCTCTTCGCGCTGATCCCTACAAAACCAGTGAAGCTTCTCAAGTCCTTTACGTCTTGACCGTCACCGTTCTCTCCGATGAGATCCATGTACGCCGAGGCAGTCTGGGTCTGCTGAGGCGACGGCACGAGGTAGTCGTCTTCATCCAGCGGAAGGTTCAGTTTGAGGTTGCCTACCTGGGCTTCCTTAGTCTTCGACATGCTATCAAAGTTGCCCTCGGACTTATTGGGATCGCTGCAATATCGAGAACTTGAGCTGTCTGAGGCACAAACGCCGTTGTTGTAATAGTGTCTCATTTCCGAGCCATCAGCTGCTTGCTGAGCGTATCTTAGGAGCTCGTGGTCCCACAATTCCGGTTTGGATCCATCTGAGGTGACACAATCTGGACCAGTCATGTTGTTGGCCCAAGAGGTGGAGGTGGAGGGCTTCAGCGAGCTGGTCTGTGTTTCTCCGCCGCTTACGGCGGAGTTAGAGGTCGCTGTTCCCGCCCCCGTCTTGAACTTGGGTTGCAAGTACTCATCGGCTTCCATCAAAGACTCTGGACCCTCCATTGCAGACTGCAAGTTCCTTATTAGCTCCTTTTCATCCTGAAATGAAAAAAAAGAAGAACATTAGATATCGAACCAAAGAGTTGATACTTGATGATATGAAGGTGATAATGAAGTTGCGGTACGTACAATGGTATTTACCTGGTTCGAATAGGACGGCAGGCGCATGTGCTTGTCCCCTGGGATGACCAGGTACCGGCCTGGGTCCCGCGCCATGTCCGCGAACGTGTCCGCCAGCTGTTTGAACGTCGGCCGGCTGTCGGCGTCCAGCATCCAGCACGACACCATGATGCAGTAGATGTCCAATGTGCAAATGGCTGGCTGGGGAAGCTTCAAGCCATTCTCAATTAGCTCTGGGACATTTCTAGCTGAAATGTTCTCGTAAGGTCTCGCTCCGTAACTCAAGATTTCCCAAATTGTGACGCCGAAAGCCCAAACGTCACTCTTGTGCGTGAAAATCCTGTGCTGAATACATTCTAAGGCTAGCCATTTGATCGGCATTTTGCCGCCAGCGGCTTTGTACTCGTCTTCGTTTACTTCTAAAAGTTTCGCTAGGCCGAAATCTGTAATCTTAACACAGTTTGGGGTTTGTACTAATACGTTTCTCGCTGCCAAGTCTCTATGGACCAGGCGCTTCTCTTCCAAGTAGGACATACCTCGTGCTATCTGGGTGCACCAGTTGAGGAATGCTTTTGATCCAATCTTCTCCTTGTGAGTCCTTACATAATCTAACAAGCATCCTAAGGGCATCAGCTGTGTAATTAACATCATTTGGTTAGTCATGCACACGGCTAGCAACTGCAATAAGTTAGGATGTTCCACACTGGCCATTATGTACGCTTCATCTAGGAACTCTTTGCTTGTGTTCGCCCCAGTGCCTTCTTTTAGCACTTTGATGGCTACTGGGATCTTAACATTCTCGCCCTCCGGTACCCAGACACCCTTGTACACCGTGCCAAACGCTCCGAAACCCAACATGTTGCCTCTCCTCAGTTCACCTTCCTTCACAATGCGAAGTTTTGCGAGATTCGGCTTCACGTTAGTCGGCCGTAGTGGCTCGTTATCCTCGCACCCAGTGAGCACCATCCTTGTCATCTTGACAGCCTCCTTCTTGGCTCTGGCTTTCTGTCTGCAGGTGTAGCCGATGATGATCAGTATAATGACCAACAGACACGCTAACACTAAAACAACCACAAGGACTGTTGAAGTCCGTGCTGTAGCTGTCGATGGAAGATTACTGGCCGCTTCAGAGCAGTACGGCTCATCTATAGGATTCTGTAACAGTTCGTCAAAGTAGATTTTATGCGGGATATGATCGGGACACGCGTCAGTGCAGTTGAAGATTGGTTTGCTTTCGATAGCGTTAGACTCGTTCAAGTAAATCTTCAGGTTCCTGCAGCGGATACATTCGACAGAGCTCGGTCCCGTGCAACCGTTACACTCGTGGTGGCACTGAGTGCAAGTCCTCGTAATGTCGTCTGTGAAGTGGTCGGAAGGGCACTCATCTTCGCACTGGTCACCGCGCTTGAATCCATTACACACTTGGCAAACATGCTGGTGTATCCCGAAGCCTGTGCACTTCTTGCAGAGCGGATGGCACCTTCTGCACACTACCCTGACCTTGCCTTCCAGAGGTTTTACGTTTCCAACCCATTCGTTGTAGTACCCATCAGGGCAAGGCTCGTTCTCTTGGAGACAGCTTTCGACTGTGGCTTCAACACTTATGATGGCTTTCTTGCAAGAGTTGCAGGCGCCTACACCGACAGTATTCTCTGGTCCTGAGCAGCCAAGCTCGCAATTGTGGTGGCAGGGCAGACAGGTTCCGTTGGTTGCCTCGTAGCGGGCCATGGGGCATTGGGACACGCAGTAGGGGCCATCGCGCACGTGCTTGCACAGGGTGCAGTTAGCCGGGCCGGGTCCGGTACATCCGTCGACACACTCCGAGTGGCACTGCTTGCATTGCTTGGGTCCAGCCTTGTACAGCCTGGAAATTAAAACAGATCAAAGGTTAACTTTAAAATATATAATATGTGTACCACGGGTCAATGCTCTTCTGAAAACAACAAGTGTTTTGTGATGCAAATGAAAACGTTCCACTTGATTGGAAATTTTGTTAACTAGGTAACTGCCGTTGTCTTCAGTGTTGTTTTTAGCGGACAACGGGTATGGAAAAAATGCATATTGGAGTGAATTCGCTTTGCAGGTTGTAAAGGGTGGTCCAAAAGTCGTAGATCAAACGAAACAGGCAGTTAGCCGAGTTCATGTATCTAAATCCATGATTTTTGACCAACCTGTGTACGTTGTTATTTTTTTTGTTTATTTACGGAATAGTCTGCACTTAGGCTGAACGGACGATGAAAATAGGAGGTGACCTCCGCTTTGCTTTTCAATAGCTGGGACGTTACTTTTATTTTGTTGCAATGTTTTCAGGTTACTATTACGTTATTTTTTAATAATAATTATAAATAAGGTTTGTTTGTGTTAAACCTACCCAGGATGGAGGCTACAGTTCTGTATGCAGGTCTCGCCAAACTTGTAGTTTTGGCACGAGAGGCACTGGTCAGGTCCTGGGCCCCAGCAGCCGTCGCTCGAACATTGAGGGTCACAGACCATATTAGCTTTTTCTGTGGAACATACGGACGTTAGGAAACAAAGTGGCTCATCATAATAAATTCGCAAAGCTGTGTGATTGCAACAGCTGTTAATATTGTTAGTACCTATGTTGTTTGTGTCGTTAAAAGGAAATGTTTAATTCAGAAAACAAGTTCGCTCGCTTGAAAGATACATTAAAAAACAAGAATCAATCGCTTGGCAAAAAACCACTTAACTAAATATAGACTAGCTAATGAGGATCCTCATAATGTACCCAAAAGAATCATCGCTTGCCAACTCACCACAAATCCGCGGGTCTCCATTCTTTTCAATAATAGTGTCGTGCCCTTTCGACTTGACTAGTTTGTTCCAGACAATCTTTTCAGCGAAGCACAGATTCATGTTTTCCATGATTGCGATGGCTCCAGAGTTTACTCTCTTTAATGATTTCAGGCCAAGGGACTTCAGTGACGTCTTTACTATGTATAAGGACGCAAAAAGCGTTTCTGTTACTTGTCTTCCGCCAATCACTTCCAGGTTCCGGAAGAAAGAAAGACTGGTAAAGTTCGGGTGATGAGCTTGGATGTTCAAATAGCCAGTGACTTCACGGACTGTTGAAAATACCTCGAGTTTATCTGGGTCCATCTTTGGGTACCTTTCACCAAATGAAAAGTCTGCGTTGACTTGCTGGTACCCTGTCAGGGTCATCTCTAGGATCTCTATGGAGCCATCGATGATTGTGCAGTCTTTGAAGCTGTTTATGTTCCCGGCGTGAATCGGCTTCTCTGCCCTGCAGGTCTTTGGGCACGTCACGTTGCAGGGGATGCATTCTCCGTTCACGGCGGTCTTGTTGGGAGGACAGCTCCTTACACACGCTCCGCTGTCTTTCAGCAGGTGTTCAGGGCAGTTGCGGACACACGTAGCACCATAGGCATACTTGCCATTAGGGTTCGGTTCCCACGAATACGTTGTTGGATTGTAGATCTGCATTGGTGGACACTCTTGGGAGCAGGTGCCTTCATCGTAGAAGTTTCGACAGGCGAGACATTGGCTGGGCAGCGGCCCTGTGCAACCGCCCGCGCAGAACGTGTTGCAGCAGTCCCTCGGATTGGGGCCAAAGCACCGACCTTGAGCACACTGCGGACTGCAGTTAGTTTTGGAGAACTTCTGGCAGTTCTCCGGGCCGTCGCCCCAGCAGCCGGCTTCGCAGTTGGGGTGACACCGGGGGCATTCTCTTTCTGGAGCCGTGTAGTTATAAAAGTACACGTACGTTGCATTGACACCGGTGATGATCTCATCCCAATTGATCGTCTTGACGTGGCACAGGTTGTAGTTATTGTAAATGCCGACGCTACCTCGTAAGACATCTCTTAGGGCTGGCAGCTCTAGCGTAAAAGCTGAAGACATGGTGACCATGAGGGCAAACTCTTCTTCTCTCACATTCAGCTTGAACAGCGTTCTTCCTCTGATGATTTGAAGCTGAGGCAGGATGATGCGGCGCACCTTTACGTGGGAGATCAGCACGTAGCCGGTGACCTCGCGGATATACTTTAAGAAGGACAGGTCCATAGTGTCGTTGAAGAGCCACGTTAGCTCCAGGTTGCCGTCGACATAGGTGCAGTTGGTGAAGCGATCCCTGAGGTTGCGGTAGTGGATGTCCCGGTTCGACGGGACGGACATGCGGCCGTTGGTTCCAATACATACTGTAAGGAGAGAAAAATAGCACGTTAGCTCGAAAGGGCTTTATGATGATCCAAGGTTGGCATCTAAAATGATAAAATCGATAGGTCTTCGCCTTATACATTTGTATGGATTTCTAAGATCTAGCTTCAATGCAAATCATCCGAAAGTCTATTCCCCACATAAGGCGTGGAATACATTGATCGTTCCTCCATCTATTACAACAGCAGATCGAGAGTCGGCGAGCGAAGCCCTGAGCTTCGAGCGCGGAGGTGGCGTGGGTGCACCCTGTTAGCCTCATCGACATTATGTTATGTTTACGAAAAAAACCTTAGCTATGTTTGATCGATTAAAAATATTCCTTTCTCAGCACCGTTAATTCACATATCGGCGTTAATTCACATATCGGCGAACATATTTTTAGTAGAGTTGCTAAATAGTGGATAGAGTGGATGGAAAAAAAGTAATTTTATGAAGGTTTTATGCACATTAGTAGATACCTTTATTACTGTGATGAGATAGGTACCTACCATTTTCCAAGTAGAAAAAGTGAGGACGTCAGCTAGACAATTTAGTTGCATATAAAATATCTACATTCCTTGCCGATAGATAACGTTTGCAAAAAGGCAAGACGACACCAAATATTTTTAAGGCAAGTCATTATTTCTCAAGTCGTATTTTTTTCTGTTTTCGTGGCGCACTAACGTCCGAAAATGCGCTTTGTTTCATTCCAGACGGATATTTTTTTCTTTATCTCGTACTCTTCAAAAGGTTCATCTTTAAGGACACAAAAGGTTTTTTCTACTCGAGTGTAGCGTCAAGGTGGAAGGTACATTTTACCTGGCTAAATCATATCGTTTTTTGTACCCACAAGTTATAGAGCATAGCGTTACTGTTCGGTTTTAGGAGAAATATTTGAGTTTGTCTAACATTTAATTTTAGAGAGTGGTTAGATAACAAGATTATTACATTTATAAAATGTCCAGTCGTTTTAATTAATTAAAAGTTCATATCAAAACTATTGAAAGACTGCGTCATTTCAGCGTCGTCCAATAAGTGTTCCCCTGAAGAAAGACTGAAACATTGCACTGAATAGTAGCTACATTTACCTTTGTGACTAGTAACACGTTTTATAATGTGGTTTGTGTCTGAAGGCTTCTGGCCTTTGATTGGCACGGTTGCGACATGCCTGCCCACGCTTAGACCTATTTCTACGATTTGTGGTTGTATTAACTTGATGACGCTTTAGTTGTAAAAAGGGGAAAAATGCTTTTGCAGATATATTTTGACTGACTTTTGGGGATCCGACCACTGCCGATAGTTGCAAAACTAAAACGAAATTTGATTTTATTTAATAAAAATAATATAAATGTCCTTAACATAAAACCATCTCAACGCAGTTGCGGTAAAACCATAAAAAGGTTACTTGTTTTATCTTTATCTGTGCTATACTTTAGTTTATGGCCAGTATTTTTATAACTTTAATCGATTTGCAATAAACTCTGGAAAAGTAAAAGTAAAAATACCTTTTACGTAAGTATGAAGGAAAAAGCCTAAATGGTTTTCGAAATTCAGCCTTGCTTTAAGCTAATGATATAACACATACAAGCAGGCGAAACTTTCGAAAATGCCACCCGTACGTGACAAAAGTCGACCAAATCTAGCAACAGTCATCTCTCCACTGAAATAGCCAAACTTTGTAGCTTTTTAACTCGGCTGGGTTGCCTCCCACGCTAACGCCCAGGCTGTTGTAGATGTCATCTCATAATTTGGTCTTTGCTTGTGACATATGCATATTGAAACCGAGTGGGTTGTACACTGTGGTGTCCGGTCGACCCAATTATGTACCATGTGATGACAGCCGAGATAGTATTGTGGTATTGGTGACCGTTACCTTTGTTTAGAATATTATGGTTTCGCGAATACTGGTCGGACAGTACCTACTTAAATACCTATCAACGAAGTTTTATTCGACGCTTACCGAATAGATTACTAACACCTATTGATTTAAATAATTTATTTTTTAAATGTATTTAAATGTATTTTGTACATTCGCATGTACACACGACAGCACGTAGACGCTTACACTCTATTCACTTACGTTACGGGCGACTGCAACGAAAATGTAAGCGTCTACGTGCTGTCGTGGGTACTACCCTGATTCATCTACCTGCGGACGGTCAACCACAACATAGGAGTTTTTAGTTTTATATTCGCGCAGCGCCATATTCCAAAAACAATACCGTGTGGCTTCTGAAACTTGGCATGTGAGAAGTTTGTAGGTATATTGGTCTATAGTGGTTGGATATTGGATAGTTTATTTATGCTGATCGCATGTTACGTACAATACTACAATACACTCACATTATAGTATCTATCTTAGTACTAAACTTACATGATATATTTTTCACCCGCAATATAAAAGTAATCTTGAAACGTACGAGTTGAGAAAACTCCTTCGTTAATAAAAACCACTCTCTAACCTTACTAAATTCAAAAGGTCTTAAAGAACTTCCAGCTTTATTATCCCTGGTATACCATCGGCATTCGGCAGTGTTATAGGCGGGTGGTTAGGTTTGTTTTTGTCCCTCGACAAACGCTTACATTCTGAAGTTTACCAACCAGTTCTTGACTCGTACTCAGATACGAAACCAACGGCCCCCTTTCACAGGCATTCCTTTTGGTTCATCGTACACTGGTGCGCTCGTATGTTCACAAATTAGTACAAGCGGCAACCTTAGTAGTGTGGCGGTAATGGAAGCGTGGCCAAGTGCTACGGTTGGTGGAAAGTAGGCTTTACTTTTGGCGTAGGATGTTGGATGCTGTTTCGCAAAAGTTTTCCATCTGAAGTGAAATGTTGAGTGAAGGGAGGTACTTTGGCCATAAGAAGAAATTCCTTTAGGCTGAGTATGTAAGCAAAAGGTTTTTGGGCAGTTTTGGATTCAACATCTATTTGATGTCATCTATTTATTAGTACCTGGGCATAGTGAAGGAGTATTGTAGGTAGTGATAAAAGAAGACATTTCTAAGAAAAAAATATGAGTCTACTGTTATTATGTCCGTTGTTAAAACTGGCAAAACTAAGACACCGAGGCAAGTCAAGAAGTCCAAAAGCGCGTTAATAACAATAATGATTTACAAGTCATTAAGTTAAATAGATATCGGAATCTTGTTCTAGTGTAGAACTTAAGTGCACCGAAAGGACAGTTCCGTGAATCGTGACTCAAAAGGTCACACACAACACAGATAGAGAGTGATCAGTGTATTCATATATAAGAAAAATACAACATAATAGGCCCACTATTCTTAAATAACAATAGGATGAAAACTCCATTATCATTACAGTAGTAATAAATGTATTTCAGTACCTACGCAAACTTCTGTTGCACAAGTTCTGTCCGCCAACCATTACATATAATAACAATTTTAACTGCATTCTTATGTACGCACGGGCACTTATAGAGCTTAATTACTGCACTGGTATATATGTACGTATGTGCAATATACTTTAACGAGGCAAGTAAATAAGGTCCAGATTGTGAGAGGAAAATCACGACGCCACCGCTATCGTAAAATTTGTTAAAAGAAAGCGCACTCTTCCCGTTGATGTCTTTTCTATGGAAGGGCGAGAATACCTACTTAGCAACAACGCATATTATGCTTGTCGCAAACTTTGCGTTGGGTACAGTGAGGATAGTATTACATAGGTAGTTCTTCTGTTTAGTTTAGTATTATTCGCAACTAATTACTGATATGTGTATCTCAACTAGTTTTGTTTTAAGACTACGTAGTTTTTACCGCGCTCAATCCCGTACAAACGAAGAAGTCGTTTTGCTACCCCTAAATATTATCTAATTTCAATTTCAATTTCTAAATAAAACCGATTTCGTTGATTTTGGTGTCAATCGTATTTGTAGATTTTTATCTATGTCTACGCTTTTTCCTTTTTTGAAATTCGTTATAGCTAAAAAGTATTTATCATTTTGTATTTCAAAAAAAGGAAAAAGCGTAGACATAGATAAAAATCTACAAATACGATTGACACCAAAATCAACGAAATCGGTTAAGACGACGTACGTCTCACAACTGGCGCCGCCAATGGAAAAAAAATCATATCTTTTTTTTGGATGCGTTTTTAGCAAAAAACGCTCCTGCGATTCCTCAACGCGAGGCTTAACTATTTTTAGGACCTAAGGTTTGGATTCCAGGATTAGATTTCCTACGAATGCAATCGATTCTCGCCAAAAGTGGCCACTTTTGGCGAGAATCGATTGCATTCTTAAGTTCTAGGATCTGGAATCCAAACCTTAGGTCCTAAAAATAGTTAAGCCTCGCGTTGAGGAATCGCAGGAGCGTTTTTTGCTAAAAACGCATCCAAAAAAAAGATATGTTTTTTTTTCCATTGGCGGCGCTAGTTGTGAGACGTACGTCGTCTCTACGGGTAGCAAAACGACTTCTTCGTTTACTCCGTTTGTATCGGCGGGCGCGGCAAAGTGCGCGGTAGTCGCTCCTTTTAATACCTTCAGTAAAATAGCACAATGGTAATTGGTAACTTAGAGAATTATATATTTTTACGTTGATAACTATAATAACTAAATGCGGTAGAAATAATAAAATGCCATCATCTGAGCTAAGCTGCTAGGAATAATTTACGAGGTATATTAACTATTTATCTGTTATTTAAAGCCTTATACCAGTTTAACCTCAGGATTAACCCCAACACTAAAGAGTTTATTATGCGAAAAAGACCAAGACGCTTATAAACTTGTAAATTGTAATCCTTGGTGAAATAAGGGTAAGATTATGGCGCTCTTTTCACTAGCGCCACCAATGAATTAGGTCGATAAAATTTAAAAATTATAGTTACCTTAAGTTTTAAATTTTGGTAGAACCTAAGTTTCTTCTAAACATGATACTTTACCATGCACTCTTGCAAAAACGCTAACGCTAACGGTGAAGGAAAACATCGTGAGGAAACCCGCGGCTCAGTTGGCTCCACACGTATTGACCTGTCTTTCCTGTGGGCTTGGTCGACTAAGCTGTCAGGATGGTATAGGTGCTGGGCAAGCCTACTCCATCTAAAACAATGTCCCAGGCACTGCAGCGCCGAGTGGTCTCTTCACCTATCTAGTGTGAGTGAAGGTGCCACTGGACGCTGTATAAATCATCTCATTACGTAGATGCAAAGGCCTTAGTTTTTTTTTTTTGCAAAAAAAAAAATTAACCACTATAAATGGGCCACCTCAGTGTAAAATACGGATAATGCGTTTGTGAAAAAAAGTGGTTGTTAATTTATTGGCTATTATAGCAATTTAAATCATCTAGGTCCTACAACATACTATACACCAAGAATTACCTAGATAGCGTTGTCACTGATATAGGGTAGCCCTTCTTGCCTCCATAACTTTACTATATAACGTTTCTGTCAACTAGTCACGTTTACACATTATTTTATATGTCGTTAATCGCTATGCAAACGTTATGGCCGACTATGTGTTACGGGCCGCTTCATGGTTTCCGCATTGCCTCCCGATGAACAAGCAATTCTTACCTACATTTCCATGCAGTATCTCTTGAAAGGCAAAAGAAGTATTATTGTTTGTTTTAGGTCCTCAGTCCTGCCTGAATGATAAAACACCTATGTTTTGTGTGTAGGTAGGTCTTACCTACTAAACTCACCTACTGAAAAACAGTGAAATGCCTGCAGACTATTTTCGATTTATTTTTGTCTGCATTATTTGCATTTGTCCACTGTAGAATAGACAGGATAAAATAAAATAGGCATGAGATTCTTTAAACACAGAAGATTAACACAGGTGTATCATAGAACATACTATTCATAATAGGCTTTACAATAAGAGGCCTCTCGTTGGCATACCAGCTAGTGTTGACCGGAACAGAGTGCATTTTATAGGGCTCAAGATAAAAATCACTGTCACGGCACTATGCACCCCTGCTGATTCATGGAGTGTTGTCTATTATTGTTTTCATCCTAGAACCTAGCCCTCTGCTTTTACCTCTCTCCCTGCTTCGTCGCACCTCACCACACGCGATACCCAATACCCCGGGCATTGCGGACGGTGAAGTGTGGGGAAGTACGGGAGAGGGCGGCAAACTAGAAGAGACGGATAGTAGACTAGACCCAACATAGGTCACACACAAGGCCGTCTTAAACTATGGTGGGGCCCTTTGGCACACAAGTATTTGGGGGCCTTTTGGAAAAACATGCTCATATGGATGACCACTAAATACAGACGTGCTATCTGTATGTGTCCATTTCGTGAGTACCTACATCGGTACAGCAAGAACCGGCCGAGGCTGTGGTTCGACAAATATTTGAACCGTTAGAATGTTTCTGCGTACAGACGTATACAGAAGTGTCGCATTATTATAAGTAAGAGTTAATGCCCCAAGGCGTGGCGTGGGTGGAAGACGATTATAGGTTCCTAAATGTATTTTGTTATGTAGAATGATCTAGTTATTATATGAGATGTAAAGAAACCTTCGGATTTCGTTAAAAAACCTGAAGGAGGCGTGAAGGATGGTTACAAAGTCGTTGTACGAGATTTCAAAATGCTATTTTCGGGTTATCCGATACTACCCGATATACGTAGATTTGTATTAGAATAAAATCATGTATAGCAGCACACTGATGGTATTTTGACCGCGATTGTACCTTCTTCAATACGCAAATTCTTGTACAAACTAAAGCCGGCATTCCTATGAAATACTCGAAATTGTTAGACAATATTAACTAATTGCTCTTGTGCAAACCTCTTGAGTGATTTGGCTTCGGGGAAAATTCTAGGCACGATGTCTACGTAGGCATCATAGATTTTCAAGGAATATGTCGATATATTACCTACGTCGTAAAGGTGAATCGTTTTCTGCCTTGGCTTAGCTTTTGGGTGCATAGTTATTTTATTTATTGGACAGAAACTATAAAAACACGGAAAATAATTCCCTTTTACAGAGATGAACGAATGTTTAACCTGATGATTCTCCTAAAGCTAAGTACCTAATTGAGATCTAGCCGATTGTCTTTTTAGGATACCTAATTTATTCTCTAACTTCTGCTTAACCTAGCAAATTGTGATATTTTTTGGTCACTTAAAGCATTACAATATTGTTTCCTTTTATTACAAAAAATATTGGCACAGAGCACAGGCGGTATTCATTTGGACCCCTCAGCTTTTACCGAAATGACACCTTCGCTGTATACACACTGATGTCATGAAACTAATGCAGCTAAAGGTCTAGTGGACCTTTTGTTCGTTGGTAGAGGTTACGTTGTAAAGTCACATTGTTTATGTTTGATAAGAAAGTTGAAATTTTATGATAAGAAGGCTTAGTCTTGTGTAGGAATCTAGCTGGAAGCTACCCATAGCGAAACTCGCAGCCCATAGGATGTTGGTGGTGTAGTTGGAACACCATACTTCAAAACTGGCTTTTACTTCTATTAGGAGAACTGATCTTAACTGGCTGGCATGGATGGTCCTTGTTTCGACAAAGTCCAGTGGAAAGGAAACTAAACCATTGAGGAGAGCGTCTTAAAAAATAACGTCCTAAAAATATTGATATTTACAAAAACACGAGCAGCAAACCAAAACAAGACCTCCTTGTGCCAAAACAAAGGCACCAAATTTCGGGCCAAAATAGTGTAGCGTTACCGAGAAATACTCGGAACTGGAATGGCCATGGTTTTCAATCTCCAACTATAAGCTCTTTGTTAAAAGGTCACCTTCGATAACCTGTGGACGGTTTGGCACGAAACTTGGCGACTGACTACTATACTTGCACACAACATTCTGTTAAATCAACTTATGTCGCTACTTCTATCCTCTAGACCGCATCTCAATCCTATTATCCCCAGGATTCGAATGGAATCGAATAGGTCCAGTCCGTTTAGTTATTTGAGAAGTAATGCCTTTTCTCCTCAACCGATTTTAAATTGGAATTCGAATTTTCGTTCGCTGTCCAGCCATTTCACGTGATGCGACGCGACGCCCAACAGACAAAACAAAATTGTTGGTATGTTTTTGTAAATCAATCTAAAAGTACCTACAACGGTCAACGATGCATGAATAGTACCCACGACAGCACGTTAGAGCGTATACTTTTGTTGTAAAGTCGCCCGTATCGTGACCGAGTAGATTGCTAGCGTGTAAGCGTTGACGTGCTGTCTTGTGTACAAGAAGCAAATATAAGAGATCAAAACCTATTATGACCATTGAACAAAATGCTGATTTAGTGGAAGGACCTTTTAATCATTCTCATTCTGTGATACGCCTTAAAACCAGCTCCTCGCACTATATAAGGCGAGGATTGTTGCTTCAAGATAAGTTTGTTTGTTCTAAAACACCCGAGAGCATTAGTTTGTACTAGACTCAGTTCTATTTGCTGGGGGAGCTTTTATAGCGCGTTTTATTACGCAGGTACCTATTTTATGGGATTTACAACTGAAATCACTGAAAGCAATCACCTAAAACTTTCATGTTGATATTGAAATTGAATGTTTCATACCTGAAATCCCGAAACAGACCATTAGTTTGGTTTGCAATAGGACGTGATCATAAATGAAATAGGTCTCGGAGGCATCTGAATTCAGGGGATCCTGATGAACCGATGAGTTCACTGGGATCCCCTGGGGGATCGGGCTAGGGGATCCTGGTGGACGCAATGCTCGTTATTCGCCTAAGACCCATACTTTTTCGAAGCTTAAGCAAGTCTTTTGGTCGTCGCTACAACGTCACAAATAGGTACGTGAAATACAAACTTCTGACGTTCTACTACAACTTTGTAGGTGGTACCTAAGTAGGTAACCTTTTGGAGCACTGCTAGGACAAAAACTCAATATTTTCGATCCTTCAACGATTCAAAGAAAAACAGCCTTTCGTGTTTTGAGGCACATGCTCTAAAGTTTAAAGCATGTGCCTTTTAGAGTCCAAATGATGAAACAGCGCCGAGCCGCCCAACGTACTTACGTACCGAAAAAGCACATCCTTTTCGAGTTTCGAACCACACACCGAGCAGCCTTACAGGCCAAACCACTGTCGAGCACATCCTCTAAAAGCACAGCATCCAACTTACTTTTCCCCTTTACAAATTCCGAGTGCTTGTGGCTGTGGTGCGGGCGTGCCGCCGGCAGGAGGTGGTGCGTGCGGTGCGCACGCGCAGCTTCGCACGGTACGCACGCACACGCCAGCGCCACGCAGAGGCACACGAGCGCGGGGTACATGGCGGTTCGCGCGGGCGCGCATTACTCGCGGCGCGACCGGCCGCGCTGGCTTCTCATGGCGGACTGCTGAGGCGGGTTTTCGTGTGCGAGCGCAACGTATAGAGCTGGGCCGCCGCAGACCTGCCCCTCTACCCTTGACGCTATTGCGATCCAATTGAAAAAGTTTAAAAATTAATTTCTCTTTGAATTCGCATAGTAATGCTTTGATTTTAAATACTTTGTAATGTTTATTCAAAGGTAAGGCTGTTTTATTCAATAAAAACACAAAATTCGTCTTAATTTGTAAAATATTAAATTTTGTAAATTGCGCCATATTGCGGCCGCATTGGAAAAGCGCGTCAAGGGTAGAGGGGCTGCCCGGTTCCGGCGGGAGATTTTCTTCGCAGGACACAAGCGGGCTCACTCAGCTCATCTCCTCGGCACTACTTCAAATAAGGTCGGCCACAGTCTAGGATACCCTACCCCATGGTAGCTCTTACAGCGCGCGGCATAAGTGCGCTGAGCGAACGAAAAGGGGTATCTTAGCGTGTAGCCCTACTCGCACTATCTTCATCAACATCGTGATCGTGATTTAGCTGTCGTGAATTCGGTACGCAAAGTTTTTTGTTCGAAAGTCCGTTATTGGCTTAATCTTATCTTTAGACAATATTGAGAAACTAATTTCAATATTGTTTATTTTGGTTCAGTAGTTTGTATTTGACAACGTTTCAAAGATTCGGTTTTATGACCTTCACGCGACGGTCTGCATACTGTTGGCGGTCATAGGAACATTTTAGCGCATAAAAACAAAACTACTGAAGCAAAATAAAAAATATTGAAATTAGTTTCTCAATATTGTCTAAAGATAAGACTT
This sequence comes from Zelleria hepariella, assembly GCA_949319315.1. NCBI lineage: Eukaryota > Metazoa > Arthropoda > Insecta > Lepidoptera > Yponomeutidae > Zelleria > Zelleria hepariella. The sequence goes on from OX439379.1 coordinate 27,930,857, forward strand.
TCGAACAAAAAACTTTGCCTTCCGAATTATCGCGAAATGTATTCCACCGCACTGTACCGCACCGTACCGACCACTGAAAGTAGCTAGGATTACCTAAGAAAGGCCTAATAATCTTTATTGCATTACAAAAAAAGTAAGTAAGTTGTAGCCTGTACAAATTTCCCACTAGTTGGGCAAAGGCCGCCTCTCAGTACAGAGAGAGAGAGTTCGAGTTCACCACGCGCGTGCAATAATTAGGCACTTTTTCACCGTCATTACCAAAGACAGTATAAAATCTACAAAAGCAAAACGGGACAACTTGTTATCCTTTTTCCACACAACCATCGTTGGAGATCTCAGATGTAAAACTCGAAATTCTGTACCCGCCGAAAATTCGGGTCACTCGTCCCACACAACTAGTCACTTCTTTGCCTTCTTAGTTCTGTGGCCAAACCCCCGCTCAGGTAAAGCGTCGAGAGAAGGCCGCGGCAGGTATGCGCGAGCGCTGCTCTCGGGAAAAAACACGCCTAACGAAAGTTTAATAAGCGACCATTGTAACCCGTGCCACGGAGTGGTTGTGCAAAGCCTTTAACAGCCTTTTTAGGGTTTTGAAGTTTCCTCTTTAGGGTTTTTGTAGGTTCTCTTTTAAGCTTTCGTAGGTGCGTCGTTTAGGATTCCTTGGTTAAGGTATAGGTACAATAATTGTTATTATTTGAGTTTCGGTCTCCTAATATCAACAGCAGCCGCATACCTACTTAAATAGCAATCTTAATATATAAAAAAAAGTCGTGTTAGTTGCACCATTTAAAACTCGAAAGCGGGTGGACAGATTTTTATGATTTTTGATTTGTTGGATTTCTCTCCGCCCCGACTAGCAGAATAACCATTAAAACAACGAAGAATAGGACGAAGTCGCGGGCAAAAGCTAGTGATTGATATGCTGAAGATCTTTTCCAACTTGCGTTGCCGTTTTATCCCATGATTATTGATAGTTCGAACCTTTTCAATTTGTTAAACGATGAGAAAATATCTACCTAAGGAATTTGGAAAATAATAAATTATTGGATCATTCAAATCTACCTTCTCTGTATAGCATAGCGCACGCTCATGGTAGACCGTTGAAATATTACTACAACAGCGCTGCATGATGATCGTTTTCAGAGGGTACCTGGAGAAAAATTTTGATTGTAAAAAGATCGACGATAGTCATATCATAATTAAACCCGCATAAAAAACACTACCCTTCACAGAGCAACAGCAAAAATCTCAACTTTATAAAGTAAGTTCGAGCCCTGCGTTGAAGTCTTTCGTTGATATAATTTTCTCGCGACTAATCTGCAAAATGTCTTATTTTTATCTACCCATCCTCATTCACCAATAGATATTTCGCCTTTTGGTACAGTCGATTGTTCGATTGGCGCCCTTATGCCGGGCGTGGTAAGATCTACCAAGGGGTATCCTAGACTGTGGCCGACCGTTAGTGTACAAAGAAAGAGGCGGATTTGCAGTCTTGGCTAAGTTAATAATACAAATGCCCGAGAAAAATCACCGATTAGGTAAAATAAACACGCGAGCAGTGCACGCGAAATGATAGCAATTTTACCCTTAACTTATAATATAATAACGCAGATCTAAATTTACTGACAACGCGCGCCCAGCGCTGTTGGAAATCACAGTTTAAAGTTTACGTGTTTCAGGACTAAAGCTATTTAAAAAGCTATTTTATTTGTGGTTTATTTGGTTAAGGTATGTGGGGGTGTGTGTTTGTGTGAGGGTGTGTGAGTGCATTTCTGATTGAGTTTTTTGGCTTTTACTTTGTGACATGTTTATTTTATTTAAATTTTTTGACGTAGCTTTTGTGAATTGTATTATGATTTATTGAATTTTTTGACATTTGTTTGCATTTAAAAATTGCCCTATATCTATACCATTTCCCCCTTACAAGACATTAAGTCCGACTCGCACTTGGCCGTTCTCGATGCATAAGTCCCACTCGCATTTGGCCGGTTTTTTTTTTGTTTTGAACTAATAGGACGGTAATAATCACAAATGTCAATAAGTTAATTGACGTAAAAGAGTACCTACCTAATAGGACATTAGAAAATGGACAATACGTAGTTTCAGATTTACGTCAAATAGGTAATTGAATCGCTCGCTTCCCAAAATTTGTGTTAATTTAATTAGTGCAACACACTTTTATAAAGGGGTAAGAGGTGAAATAAATTAAGTTTTGTGGCCCTGAATAAAAAGCAACATCTCAAATGCCGAACCGTGGCATATAACGAAACAAAAACCCGAAGCCCAAGACATCAGGGAACGCAAATGGCGTTGGCTGGGACATACTCTGCGAACACCCTATCACCACATCCCGAAGGTGGCTCTCGACTGGAAACCCGCCGGAGGCTCACGACGACACGGAAGACCGTCCCAAACGTGGAAGAGATCCGTTCTCTCTGAGACGAAAGAGAAGGGAGCAACTTGGCCAGAGCTACCCTCCCTAGCCATGAACAGAGATAAATGGGAAGCCCTTGTGTCAGCCCCAGACTCCACGGAGGAGTAAAGGGATCAAAAAAGAAGAAGTTAGAGCAACAAAATGTCAATACAAGGCCATACCTTTCCTGCCTACTTCTGTGGGACGCACGAGTTGATATTTTTCTACTTAAAAGTACGCACGTCGGTCCATATCATTACGACAATACTTCATTATGTATTCTGAGAAGCTCCCGTTTTCTCATTCAATGTACAACCCAATCTAATTGGTCTGTGGTACTAGAATTCATAGAGTGTAGGGGTGGTCTCTTGTTTCTAACAAATATGGATTTCAATTTGAGGCTGCTATAAACTTCAACTTTGTTTAAGTGAAAGTAAAAGTCAAATATTTTTGTTCAATGTGTAGTAACTAAATTACAAAATAATACAATGACGTCATAAGATAGTAATTACGACAAATATTTAGCTTAAATTATTCAACCTGCTTCACTCGCTACGGATCGTTTTATTGGAGAAGAACCATGGTAAAGAAGAAACTCCAACTCTACATCAGAACTGTATCAAACATGAAGAAGGTTGCGTTGGTTTTCTTCCTGTGTTTTGCAAGATTGAACAGATAATATTTTAGGGTATTCGTTCAAGCCACGCTAAAGACATCAAAGCCCAAGTCATCGCGCAACTAAAATGTTCCATCTAACATTTTTTCTAGTGACGATTAGATTCCGACTATTAACATTTTGTCAGGCAATTAATAAAACAGGCTCTCGTTCGTATAACCACGGTTATAGCATCGTAACTCTTAGTATCTTAGGAATAAGGTGAGTATTGCGACTTTCGTAATTATCTACAGTACCTGTTCAAAAAAAGTTGTGTTACATCCAACGGAATTTTTCGAAATGTACTCAAGTAAATATTTATGATGAAATATGGCTTCGACATTTCTTGCTTAGCTTTTCCTGTATGCACTTAAGTCGTTACGGTAGCAGGGCTCTCCAATCGTGGCACTCTTGGATTCGCATACAGGCTGTTTGCTAATTAGGCCATACATAATTAGGTCAAACAGAGAAGTAGGTAGGTATAATGAGAAGTTGGCCATTGGAGAAGTAGACCCTTGGCGCCCGAAGGTTCCGATCTCCCGTATATTTCGCGATTTTCAAAGCAATGCAGAATCTTTGGAGGAAATATTTAAAAAAGCATGTTAATGCCTAGTGCCTTGTCGGTTAGACTATTCAGCAGCTACTGAAAATGTGCCGCAAATAACTGCCGCAAATAACTCCTTTCAAAGGGCAGATTTTTACGTCAGGTATGAGTACTATAAATCCGTAGCTCTAGGTACCTACGCTTTTGCCAAGTCCTTCAACAAAACATCAGTGCTTCTGCCTACACGCTACTTGAGAGACTTCCAATGCGAGCCCTTTGGGCACCCACGCCATGCCCTGACCTCGCTGTGCGTTCGTAAACAATGAACGCTCCTTTATAATATTCTCTTCAAGTTAAACATGGCTGTTGGTGCTTAGCTGCAGATTTTTGGAAAGTAATCGATGTTGCTTTGGATTAGCAAGTTTATCAGCTTCGTAACAATTTTACTAAGGGTCGTGCAGGCATGTAGGTATACTTTACAACCCCATATCTCGGCAACACTTTGACCGATTTGACTCATGATTGAATTTTTTTTTTGCTTTTTTTACCAAATTCCATGACTTTACTTACAACCTACGAAATTCCAATGACTTTCAACAAATGAACATATCTACATACAAACATCGGATTGTTCAAGTAGACTCGGAAAACTTCGTTCGCTTCGTTACTTAGGGTTGGAACTACCAAATAAAAAAAATCTTAAGTAAAAAGTTCTTCACATACGGACGGACGGACTAGTGATATTTTGATTAAAGGAACCCAAAAAGGATAAAACTCAATGAATTAATTACGTTGGTTTGATTCGTGCTTATAACATTCGCGTGATAAATGCCCTTTGACGATAACTATAAAGTTTTTATGCGCGACCATTGCCCACAAACACGCACAAATTATGTTTGCCGTGAAGCTTTGGATATGATAGGTAAATTCCTAGGAGAACGTCGCAGAACGAGCGTTGCGTTAAAAAGACAAAGGCAACGCTCGCTGCCGAAAATTACAAGCTGAATTAAACGGGGTCACTTCCTATTTATTTTATGAACCGATTGGAGTGGTAGATGGATAGTAGGTTCATCGTAATATCAGATCTCCCCCAAAGCAAAGTGTTTAGCCGGCATATCTACGCCACAAAGGAGCATCAAACAGATCGATTTCAAGAACCAAAATCATCTAAAACAGATCGACATCTTGTTACAAAAACCATAAAAGAAAACCTTGTTTTTTTCCAAACATCGCCGTTTGAAGCTAACAAAAAGATACTTTTGTTGATTTGTATCATAAACCAGAACAAATTGGTCTTTAATTATTAAAGAAACTATGTCTTCAGATGGGTCTGTATTAATTTGTAGCTGCACAAGGCAATATGATCGATTGAGCGAGATATATCGAATATTTCTAGCTAACTTATTGATACGATTAAAAGAAGCGGTGGGGGTGCAGATGATACCTTTTGATTCCTTCAGTATCTTCTGCAACACAAGTTACCTTTATGACCATTGCATTGGGTCTAAAATCCTAAAGCTCCCATACTGAACGTAAATCTTCGAAAGTTTAGTCGAAAATGATCCTTGTATTGAAGTGACAGAGCAGAAGTTACAAAGGTATTAGTAATTTGTTTTAAAGACGGTCTCCTCAAGCATTCCCAGTGGGGTACGGGCCGAAATCGGAGGTATGTGCCTTTTTATTACACTTTATAACAGAGGGTACGATTCTTAACCGTTTCTACGTTTCAAATTAACGATCTGAACATAATTTTTAATGTTCCCGTCTAGCCCGACGGCGGCGGGCGGCGAGCGCGTTCGTTCGTTTATTTTCCTTTCGCGTAAACTCGCCGTTTAGATGTTCCGAGAAACGCTATGGGCACCACCGCTTCGTTTCTCGTGCCTGAGATGCCATGCCTCTGTTATTTTGTATTTCACGAGCTAAAATAAAACGAGGCCTAACTAAATGATTATTTGCTTTCGTAAATAATCGTTAGGTACAGTTCGTCTTGTCAGACTTGCATTTCAAGTATTCTAGGCATTCATAAATCTATGGTGTGTTTCTATATAATAATTGATTTTATACGAACCCTTAAAATCGAACATAGTCAGATTTTGGTCCGCATCTCCGCTAGAATTAAAAGCGCTATCTATTACATAATCCTGGTGCAGGGCCACTCTACCTGCGTGCGCGCACAATGGCCGAAATCAAAGCCTTTTGTGCCAGCACAATGCCGTCTAGTGGTCGGAGGCTTTTGTCTGACGCCTGTAGCCAGAAAGCCTGTCTGCGTTTTGATGGGTGAAAACATAAAACAAAATAAAAATTACTTCACTCCACCATACTATCAACATAATGTAGGTATGCGGTGTATGTAGGTAGATACTGTACAGATGACCGATGACCGAGCCATGTGTCTTTTAAATATTATATATTTACGAAAGATTTTCGAACTGGAAAAACCTGTTTAAATAAAAATTATGACGTACCTTCCTTTACAACCTGAATGCATGAAATAAACTGCACTTGAAAGAGCAGGAAAAATCAGATAAGGTACACCAGCCCTATGACCCTAACGACAACATACTCGTAGATAAGAACAAACAATAAGATGCAAGCCTTATTGTGTTCCAACAGCCTTGTTGTTTAAGAAAAATGGCTTTTATTACCGGGACATAAAGTCAATTTATACATTGTAACTACAAAGAAGTGCTTGGTGACCTCCAATATCATAATGATAAGTAAATCAACCAGGGTCTTCGTATGTCGGTTTGGCTGCAGGCGATATGCATCAATGTGTTTCCGTATCAACGTATCGATGCAATTCTCATGCTAATCGTGCCTATTCCGAGAGAAGAGAAGAGATGCAGTAGGTAACAATGTGTAGGTAGGGTTCTTCACATGTTTCGGGTTAGATTTGGAATAAAGATTAGTTTTTTGTTGTTCTGTTAATTTCGGCCTGACAATCGACAATACTAATAATACTGAAAATTTCCAAATTTAAATTTATATTTTCCTACTAAGACAATATCTTTTTGTTTTTTCTAAAGCACTAATCCGTTCTAAATCTTTAAATTTAAATTAAGCCAGCTATCTTAACCAACCGCAATAAACCTTCACAGGTTTCAGCGGTTCACATGTAATTTATAATCATTATAAGTACTTAAGATGCAAAAAAAATAAGTGATTTTAGTAGCTCTTATACGGGGTTATTGGAATTTTCACCTATTCCCGTTAGAGAAGGTGATAGAGGGCACATTTTCCAACCAATTTCACCCCATAATGCCCAGTCCCAAAATTGACCGTTTCCGGGATATTAAGTATTTTAACAGTTTTTCGCAAAATTCCTACGACGCCTCTTTACATGAATATATTTTTTTACTTTTGAATGAATTTAGTAACTAAATAATCGAACCAAAAATATCTAATCATTAAATAAAAAAAAACATTGGCACGTTTAGGAATGGCAGCTAAACAAACATATTTTTGGTTAATTTTCCTTGATTTTTCTTCAAAGAAACCTTTTTTTTACAAAAAAACCCGTTGAATGTTGCTTGCATTGCAAATCATTACAAAAATATCTAGACTTCTCTAGCTATTTGATGAGATACAATTATCTACGGTATTATCATGGATTCGAAACTTATTGATATAACAAAGATATCGGATTAACAAATTCCGGAAACGGGGTTATTTCGTCAAGGTATTAAAAACAGAGATTTTTACTAGGTACGTGTATAATAAGGGAAGAAAATGTTTGGTTCCCTATCTAAGTTTTTCGATCTACCTACTCGAAGGGAGGTAGTAATTAAGGCGTGCATACGCGGCGATTTTGTTGTTGGTTTGAAGTGTCCGCAACCCCTCAACAACTCTGCCAGTAATTGGCAACAAGGCAAAATATATTTACCACCCTCAAAACAAGGGGTATATTCGTCAAAAGTAAAAAAAACATAAAACTTGCATAAAAAATATGTGTAAGTTCGTAGTGTACAAAAATGTGATGAATTTACTTAGAAAACAAGCAGCTATTGATCGAGAAAGTTTCTCAAGATTTGCGAAGAGTTTGTTAGAGCTTGATGAGCAATGAAATTCTAATTTGATGAGACATAATTTTGTTCAAAGTAAAATCTTTTGGCGAGAAGAGCTGCCCGTAATATCAATCACAGATCAAACTCATTTTGTACGAGAATTATTGCCTTTTTTACACACTTCTACATTATTCAAGCTCATTTTTGGTAGGCCAGTTTCGTAAGAAATTATGTGTGTTTCTGTCGTTATTCGATCTCCGAGAGGCGTCTGTCATATCTACAGCCTTAGATCACGCGACGTCAGATAAAGGTGTGCGCCCGCTGTTCCACAAAAATATTCTGTTTTAGAATTATAAAGGAGCCTGCACACTGACTGCGGGAAGAGGCACGAGGAATTATATTAGTTAGTTTCAGCCCTGAGGACATACTTAAACATAATAATATCAACGAGTGTTTTTTCAGATTTTGAAGTAACTGTTTTAAACAATAACTTTTGATTGGTTTAAAATGTTTGCGTTACTTCTTAACTTATTTTTTGTGTAATTTGGTGGTGTCGTGGTGGGAAGGTAAGCTTTCAATATAATATAGATGCAAATTAGATGGCCTTTATTAGTGTGCATGCTCCCTAAGGGCCGGCCAGATGCACTTGACAGGGCGAACAAAGGACTCTGCTGTATTCACACGGTGCTTCAACAAAAGGATCTTTTTTGCGAGTCCGAAGAGGAATCTCTACCCCGAGACGAGTGTAGAACGACTGTATCCGAAAACAGGTGTTTTGATTTGATTTTAGTCTAATCAAAGGAGCATTTTGTTTTTCATTAATACTCGTAGTTACCTACTGATATGATATTATCTCAGGTTTGTACTAGCGCTATACGTAATCAATCTAAACTTTTAACTGATTTATCACTCGTTTTTATGTACGTTTTCAAATTTTTCCAACGTTTCAAGAAAAGAAAGCTAAAAAGTTAATAGATAAAAGGGCGCTAATTTCTAAAGTGAAGTTTAATTAGGTTATTTCGGGTAGTACCTAAATATTTCCATTCGACCTAAGTCTACCACTAACACAGAATACATAATAGTCCACTAATAGTAGATACAGGCTCAATTTTCTTTTTGAAACTATCGTTGTTTTCAGACATAGGTAATTATTGTAAGAAAACGGGATTCTTACCGCGATTTATTTTCTTTAGAGTTCTCGATATTTCGGCACCGATGCAGGCACCATGGTAACGGGTAGACAGAAGAAACTGTTTTTTTATTTGTTGTTTAAGGCTTAAGTCGATAGATTTAAGAAAAATCCAAGTTTTCGTCACCCTCACGCCTGTGCTAATTCCACCATCTTCAAAGAACCGAGAAAAAAATGTACATGTACATTCTCCCACAACTAACTACTTTTCAGTGCACTATTCAATCGACCTCAACATACCAAAAAACTAGAACTTTTGTAGGGTTCCCATGCCTTATAAACTATGTGTCTATGACACGACGACTAGATTAGACTATGTGTCTTAGGAGTGTGGGTTTTTTTTAGCATGCAGGTCTGAATTTTTGCTTTTCTATTAAATTCGGTTTTGTTGTAGGTACTTTATAGTTAGAGAGCTGGTGACCAATCGAGATATTTTTTCGTACAAGGCTAGGAGTTGGTAGGCTGATAGAGTAGACTTCGCTGAGTCTGGGAAAAATATTTTTTTGGCACGGTCGCGGTTGAAAGTTAGATTTTTTCGACTTTGAAAGTTTAAATGTATGGGTTCAGTATATTTTTTTTGTCGCACAAGGCTAGAAACTTCTAGGTTAGTTGTTGAGACTCCGTTGAACAAGAAAATATTTGTTTTTTTGGCCGAGCGTGGTTGAAAGTTTGATTTTTATAACCCAAAAATTCACACTTTCTAGGTTATAAAAAACAATATTTCTACCGCGTTTGGCTAGAAATAAATAGTGATTTCGTGATCAGCGGAGACTAAAAGGCAGCCTAAAAACTCCTAGCCTTGTAGACAAAAAAGAAATGACTCAACCCATACATTTAAACTTTCAAAGTCGAAAAAATCTAACTTTCAACCGCGACCGGACCAAAAAAATATTTTTCCCAGACTCAGCGAAGTCTACTCTATCAGCCTACTAACTCCCAGCCTTGTACGAAAAAATATCTCGATTGGTCACCAGCTCTCCAACTATTAACAAAATATTCCAAAAGTGATGCGGCCAGAGTGCGGTGCACAATTTGGTCTGATTCGTCTGTGTTATCTGTGTTAGTTTGTTGGGTTTTGACTACTTAATCCGATATTCGTATATTTAATATGTTGTTCAAATACCAATAAACCTCTACCTACTCCATCTTACTAACATTTTCTCCTTCTTTATCAGTTTATCGTGGTATTGACGAACTGAGCAAATACATTTACGTTATAGATATTGCTTGGGTAAATATAAAGTAGGACGAATATTTTAAACGTAAACACAAGATATCATCGGAAAATCATCGGTCTGATAGATCAAATGCAAACTTAAAAAAAAAAACGGTTACAAATCGATGTTGGTATTTAGATTCATAATTGGTATAAACAGAACTAATAAGAATAAAAAAAAAAAGAATTTAGAAACTTGGTGTCAAAAAAAATCTAAATTTTAAAGTCAATTCTCCTTAGACCTACTCGTAACTGTAGTATCCTTTTGAGAGGCAAGTATGAGTTTTCATTCTTTTCCTATCTGTAAATATCCCAGGAAACTGTATCATATGCTAAGCAGCCAACTAATAAAACTTTTATTGGAGCATTTTCCATCACTAATCTCGTCCCTACAAGGCAGTATCATTTCCTGCAATGACTAGGAATTCTTCATTTATTAGCGACGAATGTAAAGAACTGGTATTTTCTTTGTCTCTACGTACAATTATTTGTTGCAGAAGATGTACCTATAGTACAGTCGCCAGCGACCGTTTAATTTTCTTGAAAGGTTACCGGTTCCCCTTTTGATATGTTGTAAAGCACGTCATTCTGGGTACAAACATCTAATTTTTGAAGGTCCTAACCCGCCGCATCAATGAGAAATTTAAGGTCAAAGTTACGAAAAAATGCACTTAATTCAGAGTAAAAGGTTACCGGTTCCCCTTTTGATATGTTGTAAAACACGTCATTCTGGGTACAAACACCTAATTTTTGAAGTTCCTAACCCGCCGCATCAATGAGATATTTAAGGTCAAAGTTACGAAAAAATGCACTTAATTCAGAGTAAAAGGTTACCGCTTGCCACCTTGATATTGTGAAAATTTATGCAATTTCACATACTAGAACCTAAATCTTGCAGTCCCTAACCCGCCGCATCCATGAAAAAAATTAAGTCAAAAATCGAAAAATGCGTTTTGGCAATGAATGTATGGGTACCTTGCTTTACTTCCGGTAGTTCTGACTTTTGGCTGATTTGTTTATGATGTTGGCCCAATGAATTAACCAAGTTTGTGATCTCGAGCGCCGACCGCAACCATGTCAAAATCCGAAAAAACCGCGAAATTGTATTGAGAGCAACGCCTTTTTTCAGTTTTTGGCCACATTTCTGCTCCGATTTTTCTGTAAATTGGTACAAGTACTCTACGACAAAATCAAATAGTAACGTATTCTTAAATTTTTCAAGAATTCCCCCCTAACCGGTAAAATTTTATGTCAAAAGTCACCAAAAATGCAGTTAATTCACTTAAAAGGTTACCGCATGCCGTTGTGAAATTGTGATAAAATACGTAATTTGAGCTACAAAAAACTAAATCTTGCCGTTCCTGACCCGCCGCAAACATGAAAAATTTCAAGCCTAAAGTAGGCAAAAATGCACTTAATTCAGAATAAAAGGTAACCGCTTGTCACCTTGATATTGTGAAAATTTACGTAATTCTACGTAATAGAACCTAAATTTTCCAGTTCCTAACCCATGAAAAAAATTAAGTCAAAAATCGAAAAATGCGTTTTGGCAATAAATGTATGAGTAGGTACCTTGCATTACATCCGGTAGTACTGACTTTTGGCTGATTTGTTTATGAGGTTGGCCCAACCAAGTTTGTGATCTCGAGCGCCGACTGAAACCATGTAAAAAACCGAAAAAACCGCGAAATTGTATTGAGAGCAACGCCTTTTTTTAATTTTTGACCACTATTTTTCTCCGATTTTTCTGTTACTTAGTACAAGTGCTCTACGACAAAATCAAATAGCAACATATTCTTAAAATTTTCTAGAATTCCCGCCTAACAGGTAAAATTGTATGTCAATGGTCACCAAAAATGCACTTATTTTACTTAGAAGTATACCGCAAGCCGCCATGAAATTGTGATAAAATACGTTATTTGAACTACAAAAACTTCAATTACGTATTTTATCACAATTTTACAACGGCATGCAATAACCTTTTAAGTGAATTAACTGCATTTTTGGTGACTTTTGACATACAATTGTACCGGTTAGGGGGGAATTCTTGAAAAATTTAAGAATACGTTACTATTCGATTTTGTCGTAGAGTACTTGTACCAATTTAAAGAAAAATCGGAGCAAAAATGTGGCCAAAAACTGAAAAAAAGGCGTTGCTCTCAATACTATTTCGCGGTTTTTTCGGTTTTTTACATGGTTGGGGCCGGCGCTCGAGATCACAAACTTGGATAATTCATTGTGCCAACATCATAAACAAATCTGCCAAAAGTCAGAAATACCGGATGTAAAGCAAGGTACCCATACATTCATTGCCAAAACGCATTTTTCGATTTTTGACTTTATTTTTTTCATGGATGCGGCGGGTTAGGGACTGCAAGATTTAGGTTCTATTAATGTGGAATTGCATAAATTTTCACAATATGAAGGTGTTAAGCGGTAACCTTTTATTCTGAATTAAGTGCATTTTTGCCCACTTTTGGCTTGAATTTTTTCATGTTTGCGGCGGGTTAGGAACGGCAAGATTTGGTTTTTTGTAGCTCAAATTACGTATTTTATCACAATTTCACAACGGCATGCGGTAACCTTTTAAGTGAATTAACTGCATTTTTGGTGACTTTTGACATACAATTTTACCGGTTAGGGGGGAATTCTTGAAAAATTTAAGAATACGTTACTATTTGATTTGGCCGTAGAGTACTTGTACCAATTTACAGAAAAATCGGAGCGAAAATGTGGCCAAAAACTGAAAAAAGGCGTTGCTTTCAATACAATTCGCGGTTTTTTCGGTTTTTTACATGGTTGCGGTCGGCGCTCGAGATCACAAACTTGGATAATTCATTGGGCCAACATCATAAACAAATCAGCCAAAAGTCAGAACTACCGGATGTAAAGCAAGGTACCCATACATTCATTGCCAAAACGCATTTTTTCGATTTTTGACTTATTTTTTTTTCATGGATGCGGCGGGTTAGGGACTGCAAGATTTAGGTTCTAGTATGTGGAATTGCATACATTTTTACAATATCAAGGTGGCAAGCGGTAACCTTTTATTCTGAATTAAGTGCATTTTTTCGTACGTTTGACCTTAAATTTCTCATTGATGCGGCGGGTTAAGAACGGCAAGATTTGGTTTTTTGTAGCTCAAATTACGTATTTTATCACAATTTCACAACGGCATGCGGTAACCTTTTAAGTGAATTAACTGCATTTTTGGTGACTTTTGAGTCTTTTGACATACAATTTTACCGGTTAGGGGGGAATTCTTGAAAAATTTAAGAATACGTTACTATTCGATTTTGTCGTAGAGTACTTGTACCAATTTAAAGAAAAATCGGAGCAAAAATGTGGCCAAAAACTGAAAAAAGGCGTTGCTCTCAATACAATTTCGCGGTTTTTTCGGTTTTTTACATGGTTGCGGTCGGCGCTCGAGATCACAAACTTGGTTAATTCATTGGGCCAACATCATAAACAAATCAGCCAAAAGTCAGAACTACCGGATGTAAAGCAAGGTAACCATACATTCATTGCCAAAACGCATTTTTCGATTTTTGACTTAATTTTTTTCATGGATGCGGCGGGTTAGGGACTGCAAGATTTAGGTTCTAGTATGTGAAATTGCATAAATTTTCATAATATCAAGGTGGCAAGCGGTAACCTTTTATTCTGAATTAAGTGCATTTTTTCGTAACTTTGACCTTAAATATCTCATTGATGCGGCGGGTTAAGAACGGCAAGATTTGGTATTTTGTAGCTCAAATTACGTATTTTATCACAATTTCACAACGGCATGCGGTAACCTTTTAAGTGAATTAACTGCATTTTTGGTGACTTTTGACATACAATTTTACCGGCTAGGGGGGAATTCTTGAAAATTTTAAGAATGTGTTACTATTTGATTTTGTCGAAGAGTACTTGTACTAAGTTACAGAAAAATCGGAGCAAAAATGTGGCCACAAACTGAAAAAAGGCATTGCTCTCAATACAATTTCGCGGTTTTTTCGGTTTTTGACATGGTTGCGGTCGGCGCTCGAAATCACAAACTTGGATAATTCATTGGGCCAACATCATAAACTAATCAGCCAAAATTCAGAACTACCGGATGTAAAGCAAGGTACCCATACATTCATTGCCAAAACGCATTTTTCGATTTTTGACTTAATTTTTTTCGTGGATGCGGCGGGTTAGGGACTGCAAGATTTAGGTTCTAGTATGTGAAATTGCATAAATTTTCACAATATCAAGGTGGCAAGCGGTAACCTTTTACTCTGAATTAAGTGCATTTTTTCGTAACTTTGACCTTAAATATCTCATTGATGCGGCGGGTTAGGAACTTCAAAAATTAGGTGTTTGTACCCAGAATGACGTGTTTTACAACATATCAAAAGGGGAACCGGTAACCTTTTACTCTGAATTAAGTGCATTTTTTCGTAACTTTGACCTTAAATTTCTCATTGATGCGGCGGGTTAGGACCTTCAAAAATTAGATGTTTGTACCCAGAATGACGTGCTTTACAACATATCCAAAGGGGAACCGGTAACCTTTCAAGAAAATTAAACGGTCGCTGGCGACTGTACTACTATATACTAAGCGTTAATAATAATTTGTAGACTGATTAGTTCAAGATAAATGGGAGCTTCAACTACACCGACTAAATTAAGATAAAAAAAACCTACTTCAAATTCGCCCTAATAAGGCAAAAATAATTTAATTTATTTCTTATGAATTTTACTTGGAGTCTGTGCTCTTCTGAAACCCTCTTCTTGTAAAACTGTATCTCACCAAAAACATTCCGTAAAAAACTAGCCAGGTCTCGATGGAGCGGCTTGTTTATCTCTAAAAAGTAATGAAATCTAGACAAAGTCGTGCCAAGTCTAAGGTTCCTTACCTCGATTTCTTTATTATTATAGTTAATGTTGTGAGACTTGGCCGGTGAAGGGTTCACAAGCGGTTCTGGCGACAGATTGGTGCAATGGTGTCATGGAGCACCTGGTTTTGTACCCTTGTGTACCCTTCAACAGCCAAGTCTCGTTCTGTGTTCAGTGTTTGCTTCGCGCTCGACCTGGCGGGGGCACTGCCGTGCCCCCAGATCTATAGTAGGTATTGTGTTTACTACGAATATTTTAGGAGGGTTTCTGGAGAAAGCTTGGCACCCACTCGAAGACTTAAGTTAGGGCGAACTTGAAGCCGGTTTTAATTTGTGTATTTTTTTTTGTGGTTTGTATTATTTGCTGGTTAAGGCTGGAAGATAGTAGTGTGGCGGGAAATTCAAAATTTTCACAGTTTTTTACATTTTGTAGCTAAACTGAGCTATTTTTGTTCAGCGATTTTTCGTTCGCGAGAATAAAACCGTATTCTTTTCATTATTGTAAACAACAGAACAACAATAATTCAGCCGATTATGTGTTCTGAACAGCTACCACGAGTGCTAACTGTCACTGTCACTGAAAGTGATAAGTTGGATAAACAATCTTACTACTATAGTATTAGGATACATGACAGACGTCCGGCAGACGTGCGGCACAGCTTTTTCGCACTCGTGGTAGCTACTCAGGTCTACGACAAGTTTTTTGGGCACTACCACTGCTTCGTAGATCAGAACACATAATCGGCTGAATTATTGTTGTTCTGTTGTTTACAATAATGAAAAGAATACGGTTTTATTCTCGCGAACGAAAAATCGCTGAACAAAAATAGCTCAGTTTAGCTACAAAATGTAAAAGTCTGTGAAAATTTTGAATTTCCCGCCACCTTGCTATCGTCTACCGTTAAGATACATCCACCCGAACCTCATCCTTTTTGAAGTCGGTAAAAACCGGCCAAGTGCAAGTTGGACTCACTTAGGGTCCGAACAACCAGATTGTGATACGGAATCCTCGGTGCGCGAGTCCACTTCGTACTTTGCCGGTTCTCTTTGGTTCCTAAACTCGAAGAAGAAGCCGCTATTCTGTACGGGTCCATAGTAAAAAAGGTCGAAACCCGCCAATTATTACCCAACAACACGAGTAATGAACATTTCCGGCTACCGAGTTCCCCGATTTAATTAGTAAAATGCTGGCCACTAACAAACAGGTTAACAGGCCATAAAACATGCGGATTATTGAAAAAGAATAACACCCAAGATGGCGGCGGTTACCTGCGCCCGCGCCCGATCGTATCGTAAGGGAGTTGATTTTTTCCTTTCTCTGGAGCCGTGGCGTCCGAAGATAAAGCCCCGTGTAGACACGGGTAAGACAAAAGACTCCTTTGTGGTTTAAGTTTTGGTCGTTTTGGTCCATTTCTTCCCCAGACGGTGTGGCTGCGCGCTAAACAGAAGACAGAGGTACAACTCAGTAACGACCCACAAAAGCCAAGCTCTGGTTCATATTTAAATTATGTCTTTCTTCGTAGAAACATTGTATGTCAAGACCATTGAGGACGGAAAAAAAATAGGTATTCTCGCGTCACTCATTGAGTGACGTGAGCGACTAAACCCAATTAGGTATCTACGTCGTATCTCAAATCACCTCTGCCACTTTTCGGGGCTTTTCATCTTCTCTTCTTTTCTCTTCCTTTATCTACATTCTCTCTTCTAATCGCCGTGCATTAGCTTACTCAAAAATGACTTAACCGACTTGAATATTTTCTTTTTTGTTTTGTTTGGCTTAGTTCAGGGGTGGTTTAAAACAAAAATACTATGGAAAACTTAAAGGGAAGCTGAAAAATAGAAAAGAGACTTAGATCTTCAGACATAATCATAATCTTCAGAAATGATCGAAACCAAAATCAATGAAATTAGATTATATTTAGGGTAAGCAAAACGTTTTCTAATGTTGTCTCCGTTTGGGCTTGAGCACGGCAGGGGGCAAATTCTCGGGTGTGTCGCATTCGAGATTCTACAAAGAAAACCTTCGTAAGAAGTCACATTCAAGATTGCCAAGAATTAGCCCCCAGGACGCCTTTAGTATATCCTCTGAAAGTGGGTCGGTACACAACGAGCAGCTGAGCCATATCATTCTTCTGTTACATGAAGTGATGCGGCCATAGTTTTTGTATCATTCATCGTGATTTATTGTTTTCGGCGACCAAACTATAGGTAAGCTCCAGGATGCCTGTGAATTTGTGGCAAATATGCCACGTATGGAGTTTGGAGCTTTGACTTATATCATAACCTACCCACTTACTTTTTGTCTTGTCCTTTGACTAATTAGTTAGTTTTGAAGCTATGCTTAGCGGACCAGCCCCTTCAGCAGCAGATTTACAGTATTGGCTACCCTAGGCCGTGTAGTACCAGCCGCCCCCTTTTTGATAACGTTGAACATGTCATTTTTCTATAGTCATGATCTATTTAATTGCATTAGTATCTTCGATTATCTTAGTATCATTGCATTTTGCTACGATTGACCGCCCTAGGTCCTAGGCCATGGCCATGGGTGGGCCATGGCCCAGTGCGGCCAGATATTACGGAAATCCGCCACGCCGAGCCCCTCTACTCTTGAAGTTGTCTTTATTGTACAGATTAGCTTAAGGTGGGACGAAAGCATCGTGGCGGGAAATTCAATATTTTCACAGTTTTTTACATTTTGTACCTAAACTGAGCTATTTTTTTGCAGCGATTTTTCGTTCGCGGCAATAACATAGTATTCTTTTCATTATTGTAAACAACAAAACAGCCTCTAATTCAGCCGATTATGTGTTCTGGTCTACGAAGCAGTTTCACTGCCCAAGAAACTTGTTGATGACCAGAACACATAATCGGCTGAATTATTGTTGTTTTGTTGTTTACAATACTGAAAAGAATACTATGTTATTGCCGCGAACGAAAAATCGCTGAACAAAAATAGCTCAGTTTAGCTATGTAAAAAACTGTGAAAAATTTGAATTTCCCGCCTCGCTGCTATCTTCCAGGTTTAAAGCATGACTGAGAATTCAAAGACTATAATATTAGCAAAATAGTGTCAAGGGTAGAAGAGCAGCCATGTTTAAAATTAACTGGAAATACAGGTTATTAATTTTCACTGTTCTAAATTTTCTTAGCTAGGTGGCATCGTAACTAGACATTTAGGAAAAAAAACATCGCTTTCGTGGCCTTCCTAAATTTTGGCATTTTGGTTTTGATTGTGATTATAGTTTAGGCTAGAATGACACTGCAAAATTTTAGGCCACGAACCAAATAGTTGCGCGCAAACTATACCCAGTAGCAATTTTGTGTTGCGCGGGCCGCTCTGCAGACCAGCGTAATTTCAGAAAGTGCTAGGACGACTTGGGAGTCAGAAAATGCCTGTAACATCCAGCTCATTACAGTAGATAGGGCTTTAATTTATAGTAGACTAGCTTTCTCCCACGACTTCCCGCGAACCTTTCTCTTACAAACTTGCGTGCACGTTGGGGGACTCCTTTGGGGGATGACTTTTCGAGCTCATAACAGGAGATATGAATTTTAGGAAGTTCACTCTGAAAATCGTTATTTCTTGTTGTCATTCATTATTGTTGTCAATTAGGACTAGCATTAGTTTCAGTTGTTGTAATGCGAGGGCATTCAAGCGTCTATCTTGGGTTTACCTTCCAACCTAAATAGCTGCAATTTAGCTGTATTTCTTTCGTGCTTCACAGGCTTCAACATTCCAGGCCTGGCCCTTAGATCGTGGTCCAGGGGCCTAGTCGCCTATCACTCACAGTCCATTTCAATTTGACATTTGAAAGAGGTTGAAAAACTTCGAGCCACATCTATTTTACACGTAGGTAAGTCGGTACTTACTCGTAACAAACAAAGCGAACAAAGGTAACAGACATGTTAATCTCATGTCAAACTCATTCAAGCCAATCACGTGACGCTATTATGAATTAATCTTCGATTAATCACCTGACACATTTGATCGCTCTTGCAGAAATGGGGCGTTAGTTTCTTTAATTCGGGCTCAATTACAATTTTTAATTGTTATCGTGATATGTTGAGCGAACGAAATCGCACTCAATTTGAATGGCGTTTTGGCCCATTCATTCTGTTAGCGATTGTGATTCCGATCGGAAACATAATAACGATGCTTACCTGTTAAAGGGATCGTGAAAGAGGTTGCACTCAGGCAATTGAGCCCCTGGCTCTTAGATCGTGGCCCAGAACGTGACGTAGATAGGCGCCGAGGGCTGCCGGCGCGTCGTGAGTTGCCCGACTTGGACGCGACTGCTTTATGAAGCCCGATAGCAGGCGCTGATCAAGGGTGGAGTGACTTTAGTGGAATTTCAGGATGCTATACAGGGTGTTACAGAAAGGTACTGTCGTACACACACGGAGTGTACACTTTTGTTGACGTGCTGTCGTGTGTACCACGTGAATAAATATCAATCAAAACCCAATGAACAAAAAACGAGATAAATTTTAAGATAGTTTTGAACATTCTTTGTTGCTACTTGCTCCAATTTGTTTTTAGAAACAATGCAGTATGCACTCTTAATTTCAATCAAACTCAAACCAAACAATTGTGACATTATCATGATACAAAATAAACACATCTGAGAAAGATAGCTTGACAGGGAAAACACTACGTCTGCCTATAAAATATAGTATGCAACGGTATTTATAGATGCACAACTTCCACCAGTTAATCAAATACCTCTCACGAGCACGATGGAGCAGATAAAACTCGGTAATATTTCAAAAACCCTTACCAAGGAAGTGATAGAGCGAGCTTTTAAAGTAAAGACTTGCAGTGATGACCTGGTCAAGTCCGTCGTGGTCTCCAGAGCTTCCCCGGCAGGTGAGGGTCTCATCGGCGCTGTCTACAGACTTGAAGTAGAAGGAGCAACCCATAAAGCATCGTTTGTAGTTAAAGGGCTATGCGAAGATAAGTTATTGCGAAAGTCATTGGATTGTGAGCGATTTTCCAAAAGGGAAGTAAAATTCTTTGCCGAAATTCTTCCCGTCTTGGTTGAAGCCCAAAAATCTACAGGAGCTAAAGAGAACATACAACATAACTTACCTATTTGTTACGCGACTTACTGCGATGGTGTTAATGATTACATTTTGATGGAAGATCTTAAGGAGACGGGTTGCAAATCTCTTGCCGAAGATTTGACAGAGGAAGAAAGCGAGAAAGGTTTGAAAGCCTTAGCTCATTTGCACGCTGTTTCTATAGTTTTACGCGTGAATAACTCTAAAACATTCAATAACATAGCTAGAAATTTACCAGATATATACTACCGAGAAGAATTGCGAGATTGGTACGCAAATTATATGAAAAAAGCTGTAGAAATTGACCGAGTGGCTTTAGCAGAATTTGAGGATGTCCAAAGTGTTTACTATAAGAAATTCTTGGAGCTCATTTCAGGGGATATTTACGGACAACTGATCGAGCTAACATCGCAAGACAAACCTGTCATGGCGTTTCTTCACGGAGATCCTTGGTGTCCAAACTACTTCGTCTCGGAAGCCCGAGTTGTCATGCTAGACTTCCAGCTATTCCGTTGCAGCACTGTCGTGGCAGACATAGCCAACTACATCATGGTGAACTGTAGTCACTTACTTAAATCTTGGCGAGACTTCGATGACGCCGTACAAAAGTACTACAACAGTTTGGCATTTTATTTGGAAGACATGGGAGTGGATGCGCTGGAAGTATTTTCGATTAAAGACCTGAAGGATGAAGTTAAGAAATATGGTAGGATCGGTCTGCTGGCAGCTCTAACGTCGATCCCGCTGAGGGCCAGCGCTGAAACAGCGGATGTACTGGGCTCCTTCAGCTCAAAGTTCGAGGGTTTGGAGCGAATTCCCCTGGAGGAGCTGTGGAGGCTGCGGCCTCTCCAGGATGAGGCACAGAAGATGCGACTGGTTAACGTGGTCAGAGTTGCCGTCGACTACGGACTCATTTAAATACAGATAGAGGTGGCTGTTCATTGAATAGCTGTCTTTTTTCTATGTTTTTCTTTTTTCTTATTTTATTGTCGTTTTGTCAACTTTTAATCACAAAATACTTTGTATATTTTACTATAATTATAGCATATTACATCTTGGTATTCATTCAACCGTAAAATGTATTGATTTTGGATAATAATACTCGTAAATAATTTAAACACAGATTTTAACGGATTTAACACTCGTTTTACTAACTTTTTACATTTAAAATTGTTAAATCCGTTAAAATCTGTGTTTAAATTATGTATAGTGCTCGTGCAAACCTAAGAAAATATTAAATACTCGTAAATGAAAATTATATTTTTAATTACGTACTTAATTAAGTTTGGTAAGAGACAGTGTGTGTTTGTGTGTTTTGTTTTGAAATCTCTGTAACTTTTAATTTTTCTAATAAATGAATTTTAGTCAGAGACCATAAAAAACTTTAAAATTGAACAAAACAATTTATTTTCCTGCGTTTCGAGTGAAACTATTGTACGCCACGGATTTCACGGTGCGGTTTTCATTTTCATCAACTTTTATATATTTTACCACGGTATCTTTATACAGGGTAATTTCCAAATAGCTTTATTCCCGAAACTCGTTAACTTCGAAATGTGATTTGTTGTACGACGTTTCGAATAGATTTTTTATTTATTTTTCATAGTAATATAAAATTGCGTTTACACCAAAGAAAAAAAAAATGCAATTTAAAATTTGCACTTTACATGCAAAACATCCTAATGGGCATTGATCCGGGAGGCATCGATTGTGTTAAATTGAAAACCATTTCGAGGAATAGGGATACTGATTACTATTAGGGGTTTAAATAAGTAAAATTAAAACGGATTATTAATATTTATCGCCAAAAATGTTTACTTAATTTTTCTTTCGATGACGTCATCATTGGCTCTAATGCCGTAGTTCCATTGCCTGCAAATATTAAAAAAATACATTCGTCAACAACAACTGTCAAAAGTGTCAAATAACTCAAATCTGTTGATTTGACACTGACATTTGTCAAACGTCAACATATTTTTATGTTTTAAAAGCATAAATGAATGCAATGAACTTAGTACATAATGCCAGTGGTGACGTGATACACAAAAATTAGAAATTTTAAAAAAATAATAAAAAAATTGTTACATAAAAAATTAAGAAAATATTCGAATTAGTTTCTTATATTTGTCTATATTTTCGATTTATAGAATAAAAAATAGGATTTGACAATGCCCATGATGACAATGCCCTTATGAGTATTTTCTTATTCTAAATTGCACCCGTGCGAAGCAGGAGCGGGTCGCTAGTGCTAATATAGTAGGTACCTAGTTCTTCTGTTCAGGACATCTGTACCTGTACTTGTTTTGTGATGTAAGTAGTCGTGATGACGCGGCAATTCTGAGGAATGTCCGTGGCCAGGGTTTGAGTCTCGCCTTGAACCTACTCGTACCTATATCCGAGCAGAGACGAACGGTCAGTCAGAGTGACCGATGTATGTATGTAGCGACCGGCTTTCAATTGTTATTAATTATTACATTATTCATCTCTTTACAAACCACACCGTTGAAAAGCCCTTGGCTACTTTTCTACCGAAAACTTCTGCATGAAAGTTACAAAGGTCCCGTCAAATAGGAGGTCCGGTCAGTTATACTATACGCTACGGTATTTCATGGAACCCGTGACATTATAGAAAACATTTGATTGTATACAGGGTGTTATTTTGGTTAGTGACACCCGATTCAAGGTCAGTTTCAGTCTCGGTTTTAAAACGCTTAAAACTAAAAATAAGCTATACGTATAAGAAATATAAAAAAAACTCAACATTTAACCGCGCGCACGATTTGGCGCCCGATAGTGCGACTGCGGCCGCAAGCGTTTGTATAATAGTAAGGAAAGCAATAATTTAATGATTTTTGGGTATTTTAATTTAATTATTTATCCTACTTCAATATATGTGAATGAACAATTCAGAACGAACAATTTCCTTAAAACCTTTAGAGCGTCACAACTTGTGACTCACAAGTAAATGAAGGATGTAAAAAAAATGTTGCCAAATTGAAGGCATTTAAGAATAAAGAATGAGATTATTCGTAGAGGAGGGACCAATAAACACTGTCTGAAACTCGGCTTATCCGTCATGATGTGAATGAGGACGTCACTGTCGAGTAAGGCCATGACGTATTTAGTAAACTTAGTACCTACGTAACAAAAAGTTTACTTACCTACATTAAAATCATTTTCATGCAGGGTTTTAAAAGACCGCCAACAGACCCGAAAGCCACGCATCTAGGCACCAAAACAAAGTACTTTTTAGATAAATTATTGCTGGGAAATGATTTTGGTTTTTTAGGTTATAAGTTTGAAAAATATTTTATTACGCAATGGACGTGTAACGCACAGAAGTCATATTGTGCAAGCGTATGTGTCAGTTTATGTTACTTAAGCTTGAAGTGCCGATGTTTAGAATACATTGCGGGTTGCAATTTTAAAGTCGTTTTTTGTAAGAAATATTCATAATTTTGATATGGCTTCTTGAGAAGGTATGTTAAGAACTAGATACTGAATGCATTTCTGCAAAAAAAAAGTTTTGAAAAGTGCGACTTTGAACCTCATTATCTCTGAAACCTTTGATTTCCCAGGCATAGTTTCTTGGGCAAAAATGTTCCTTATGATGAGGAGAATTCGTGTTTTCCCGCTTTGTTGGCGGTCTTTTAACTCCCTGTATAAAAAAATTCTACGATCGCATGTTTAAAGTTTCCGACCTTGGGAGATGAAATAATATTTTTTTAGGTAACATTTTAGGAAATTATTCTACACGCACGCACGCGCACCATACATGGTGCATGGTGGTGCATATTGCACCACTCTGGTTGAACAGTTTAAAAATAATTTCGCCGTAGCCTCAACACGCGCCATATTAAATTCAGGGAACTTTTGGTCCGTAAAGACTATAGGTAGTCTCTTATGGTGTAGCGTGCAAGGGTCAACAGGGCCTATTGTGTTAGGGTCACGTGTTAACTGAAACTTAAAAACAGAGTACGGTCTTCCGGAGCAAGGATGTGAAGGAGTTTTTTGGAAAAGGTTTCGACGTCTCATACATAATATCAAGCACATACATAATAGGAAAGATGACAGGTTAGTCGAATGAGTTCCTTTTATACCGACATTTTGTATGAAAATACCTAGTTGTGACGTCACACACAACCAGGTATTTGCAGTCTTTTTAAGTAATTATAATTATTTCTTAAAACCTGATTGGTTAGAGTTTATAAGATGTTTTGCGATATTTAATTGACAAAGCATTTTTTGAATTGATTAAATTTGATGCAACCATCATCCCTACTGTATCATGTTATATTTCAAATGATGAAATGTTGTTGGTAAATATCCAATTTAAGTCCTCAGTCCAAGTTTTTCCGTCTCACTAGATTTTTATTTATCTAATCATGTCTTATGAATTTGAAAGAACCTATAATCTTTCCGTCTAGGATACTTGACCAATGAAGAGAATTTTTTAATTGCAATGCCACATCCAACCAAATCAAAATAGATTCGGGGCGTATTTTGAAAACTGTCAGTCAGTTTATGCTAATAGGTGTACGTAGTAGTTAACAATGGGGGTCGAGGGTCGGGGGCCAATATGTTAATGGTAGCCAGTCGAATTTCGACCTTATAAGTTTTAAGAGACAATTGTAAGTCGAATGAGTCGCGATGCAAAAGAACATTCTGCTTATAGCAGTCCCAGCCAGAATTTTGAGGAAAATCCCTTTTACATCTGCTTGTCCAATTTAGCTAATGTTGTTCCAAGGATATTAATTTCTTGTGGTCTAGGAACTGTCAACGAACCAATTTTCCAATTCCTCGAATTTCCAAAACACTTACAGACAATCAAAAATGTACCCAAATATTATGTTACTCATCTGCTGAGTGGTTTTTAAAAGATTAGGACATTTCCGTTAAATTGCGTTCTTATCGTGAGGAATTTTGGTACATAGGAATATATCTCTTGAGTAACTTTTTGTTGAGAGCGCGTCATTTTAGAGATTTCTTTGGAATGAGATTCACTCTGTGACGGATAGAACTCCCTACAATATGAGAGTCCGAATGAAGACCTCTAGTTCTTACAAAGGCATAGACAGTCATGAATACGGCAAAATTTATCAAATTGGAAATACTTTGCATCTCACTAAAACTCAAGACAAACAAAAAATATTAAGAACAAAATTAATAAAAACTCATCACGCGGGGACCGAAAGAACCTTTTAAAGCTTGGAACGGGCAAGATTAAGTTCCTTGGAATAAAAAGGATGAAAAGAGTCCAAAGCACTTTGTAAACGAGTTGTAAACGATCCGACCACTTTGTGTTTTGGCCGACATTAGTTCAATATTATGTAGGTATGCTGGTCTACGGAGGGGAATACGAAAACAAATGTGAAGATAATGTCGCAGTTTTAGTGAGCTAGTAGATACTATTTCCATTCATTTGTTATCGCGCGTGCGGAGACTTCAAGACACTGATCGTTCCCAACATAAACCATTGATGATAAATAATGCAGAAAGGAAAAGACTGAGAGAAGAGGGAATACCGAAATCGATTAGGATACGTTTTGCATCCACCGATTTGTGTAAAAATTAAAAATAAGCTTATCACAAAGATACATCTTGCGGACCTTGAGGTTATTAATGCTGCAGTTAAACGTATTTGGTGACAGCGTGGGTGTGCATCAGAACCTTTCCAAAATGAAGGTACATAATTACCTACAATCAATATAGTTGATATCCCATCCTTTTAGGTTTGGTTTAGTTAGATATCTCAAATTCTGAACCCAAGTCACCCGCGCAATAGGGCGTTGTGCAATCAGAGACCGTGGAGGATGCCCGTAAATCACAAGATGGGTAATGGGGATGGGTCGCATCGCACAGCCTTTATGGCCCGGGCATTAGGGTGACACGGTGGTCCAGTCGGGTAGGTATTAAAGGTGGTATTAATATTCGTCTGAGATCACCTACTTGAGATCGATCTCAAGTAGGTAAACTCAGAAAAGTCAAATGCTAATGTCAAGCCTTGGCTAATGTCAAACTTGAGTAGCTGTCATGTCAGCATAATCTTGAGATTGACATTGACATTAGCCAAGGCTTGACATTAGCATTTGACTTTTTCTGAGATCTCCTACTTGAGTTCGATGTTGAGTCGACGACTATTAATGCCACCCTTCATGCTAAATGTAACACTTTACCTAACTAGGTACACTTGTTTTGAATGAGTTTGTACATTTATTGTATTGGCAAAATTTGCCAAAAAACAACCGTGATTCGACCCGATTCGACTCGATCGTGATTCGAATATGTGAATATCGCAAATCGTCACAACTCACAAGTAAATATTTACATTTTCCTAACGTAGATTGAATTTCTGGGCAAATATTAGCTTTTTACCCATAGGACACCCGTCCTATGGGTAAAAAGCTAATATTTGATGACAATTATTGATAATATCCCTACGGACCCAAAACAAGGGCTATACTAGTTAAACGTAGATAATTTAAATTTAATTTTATGGAGGAGGAGGAGAAAGAGGAGGACGGCTTCTCCGAGGCCTTCCTCTACCTCTCTTTCCTTCAAGTATGTTAATTATAAATTTTTCGTGCGTGACGTAGCAAGTGGCCCAACATCTTTCCTCTTCTTCTAAATTAAAGAGAAGGTGGATGTCGGGACGTACCAGGAGGTGAAGGAACTGGCCTGTGACCGGAGTGCATGGAGAGTGAGTCCGATAGGTGTCTAACTCTAAAATATAATGATGATGATCTACGGCTACATCCATCTGCAGTTACAGAATAATACCTAGTGCATGGAGAGTGAGTCCGACAGGATTCTAACTTTAAAATATAATGATGATGATCTACGGTGAAGTGTTTTCCCGTCGTATCGAGCGAAGCGTGGTCACCCTCACATATCTCGGTGCTTTTAAAGTTTATCTCCAGGCGCAGGACGAGCCTTGATCGGTCGAGCTTTCAGACTTGTCACTAAAACGCATTTCGTCACAAAATAACAAGACGCACAACGACCGCGCTGCATCTTCAATCGAGCGTCACTATTGATTGATCTTCAATCAATAGTGACGCAAATAGGCGCAAGTAGAGACGTCGAGTTGCGGAAAACAGCCCGTTTTACCATCTTCAATCGAACGCCAAGTTCGGTACCATTTTAACTTTGGTGGCTTGGAAAGTAATTGTTATTATGTGGCGCGACAAAGAAGAAGAATCATCAGTTCCGTAGTTGGCGCTGCCGCTCTTGTTCAATTGTTCAATAGTTACATTACTTTTCAGAACTTTATAAGTCAAAGAGAAGCAGCAATTGGGTAGGTATATTGGACATTGGGTACACATGGGGCTAATAGGGGTCAAACTAGCTCCATAATAAAATAAGAATTTGGAAATGTTGCTGGCAAATCCAGTGAAGTCAACGCGGTCTTTCTGCGGCTTCGTAGCAGTTTGGGACTTGTCACTGCATTTAAAGGCTTTTAGTACAACCTATAATCGTCGAGGATTACGTTATTATCTAACGATGTTGTTGCTGAGGCTTTTTTAACAAATAACTTGCAAGGAGTTAATTTTATGACGTGTCCTTTTTGGAAAATACATACGGTTTTGTTTTTCCTTGTCATAGAGGGTCAACGGCGTTTATAAAAAAATCGATAAAATGTTATTTTTATCATTGTAATTATTGTTGATTAGTGTTTCAATCAAACAAAAACGGGTAGTGCTTTAGTTTCTAGGTCTAGCGACGCAGTATTCACTATGCATTAGGAACTAAGGAAACTTTCATGGGGAGTGAGAAATTAGTAAGTAAACAGCGGAGGTTACCACATGGAAAGAATTATAAACATAAATTTTGATACATATATCCCGTGCCTAAATGTTGCTGACATGCAGGCTTAAAAATGTGTCCACTGTCCAGCTGGGGCGTGGAGCCAAACCGGTACCG
Organism: Zelleria hepariella; assembly: GCA_949319315.1. Taxonomy (NCBI): domain Eukaryota; kingdom Metazoa; phylum Arthropoda; class Insecta; order Lepidoptera; family Yponomeutidae; genus Zelleria; species Zelleria hepariella. The sequence goes on from OX439379.1 coordinate 27,958,724, forward strand.
GTCGCAGTAGCACAGCTACTAACTACCTATAGCTTCGTATAGTCTAAGTTTGACGATTATTTAATAGGCGAAAGTATTTATGTGCCCGGTCTAGACAAAACCATAGCGCCATGCAGAGTGGTGCATGGCGCAATGATCAACTGCAGTTCATGATTATGCTAGTGTATACAAGACACTCGGTTACGTTACGAGTGACTTTAGAACAGAGAGTACACTATGACGTGCTGTCGTGTGTACCTTGGACCTGCCTTTACATCTCCGTAATGAGATGATTTATAATTTATAAAATGATGTTTACAAGAGGCGAAAAGCTTAACGGGTTGCTAGAAAAATCGGGATCTTCGAGTAGGTACCTAAGGGAACGTGAAAATCAGCGATGGTAGGTATCGCACAGATGGACACGCGGTGTCGAGATACTCATCTCAGAGAACCTGATATTTTTTTTCATATTTAATGCGTGGTTGGTTATTTTGTCTTAAGAGATGGACCTTCCAGATAAGGGTGATGTTATTTCATGTTTTAGTGAATTATTAACATGTTTTCCGTAAGTATCTTCTTCCAAGCAACTGCCATCTTTTTTTACCCGACTGCCCAAAAGGAAATATTTTGACTAAGGTGTAGAGTTTGTGAAGTAAGGGCGTGTAGAGTTAGAAGCTTGGCTCTACATGATATTTGATAGCTTTTTGACAGTGCGAGGTGTATGGTCTTGGCAACCTTTTTTTGCATGAAAGTGTTTTTGGTGGGATTATCTTGTTTTCATCTGTTTGCGCTATACCTACTTACATGTACAATCGGCCACAGTCTCAGATACCCCTTTTTGTTCGATTGGCGCCCTTATGCCGCGCGCGATAAGAGCTGCCATGGGGTATCTGAGATTGTGGCCGACCGTACCCAAAATATAGCTGTATTGCCATTCATGGCTTTATCAAATTCAAGCTTTGTGTCAGAACTCAGGCAAGGACGTGGGATGGGGCTTACCTACTTACTTATTTTTGACGAACATTTCGTAACTAACCACCTACGTCATTAGTTTGTAAACAACATAGAATGGATAGAATTAGTGTAGGTGTTCATTAATGCTTTAAACCTCATTCATATACTTAAGTACTTTGCGCTAGAAGTGAAGACACTTTGTCGGCAAAATAATTATACGAAAACCAAAAGAAGGGTTTTTTTAACAAACGATCCATTTCATGAAGAAAATTGCGTAGTTTATTTGGTGCCTTGAGTTGTGTTGTGGAACATGTACACGTGTTGTCTTGCCCTATATTGAGTGTAGATGCAGACCGACCTACCTTTGATGAAAAATATCAATGTAATGTTGAGACAAGGCCTTACCTGTAAAATCAGAAACATTCGTTAATTACACATTTCAAATCACATAAAAGAAATATTATTTCACCTTTCCACACTATTAAATTCAAAATATTACGGATTTGTACGACCAACTTTACCCTACACCCTATTGCAAGGAAAATCATACTTAGTTGCTTGGATTAAGGTTGCAAGGGTTCTCGGTGATGGATCAGGAATCAGGATAAGACGGTCTGCTGCACACAACCAGTCAGTCGGGTCTAGGTTCTCCCGCAATACGGCCAAAGACGTGTTTTACACTTTAAAGTTAAATAGCTTGTATTTAAAACCGTGTTGAAACCAGTGTAATGATATTTTTTTGATTTTGCAAAAGGAAATAGGGTTCACTCAAAGAAAATCTCTATTGTATATCTGATTAAATCAGAATCTGTATGTTTTATGAAACTAGCGTAGAATTGATAGATACGTAGATGAAGCGAATACTAAACTATCGAAAGATGTAATTGAGAAGCTTCCGCGTACATAATGTGCCGTTTAATATGTCGTACGTAGGCTGCGACCTACGCGACTTCATTGCGACAGCGTCGAAATAAAAAAACGTGGGCACATTGTATACTTACAGCCTTACCAGCATTTTTATCCGTATACTAAGTTCTTAAAGCCAAACGCTCAAGGGTGATTTTAGATCGTTTCCATTGAATATATTAGTTGGCAAAGGCGCCAATAAAGCGTCCCACGTCACCCCCATTGAGTTTTATTTCGTAATTAACATTTTGGTTCCGAGAGGCTTTCGTTTTGTCTCTAAAAGTGTTTTACAACTTGCGAGTTTACTTATAAAACTCAGGTACGGTCAGCATCAGTAACCCCCGGAGTGCCACCTCTTTGCTACCATGGAGCCGTCCGCCGTGGCTGTTGCCGACCGTACTTATACAGGGTAATTTCACGAATAACGTGACTTTACAAGAGGGTTTAGCTGTAAGTATTTTGAGCCCCCAAACATTTACCCGAACTTAGTAGTGTCATGCACTTCTAGCAAAAATTTTCGGGACAGTTTTCAGGGAAGTACCTTTTTTTTCCGGTAAGAATATGTTTGTATTAGGTGTAGGTATCTACCTAACCATCGAACAAGATCAAACCCACATAAAATATTATGTAGCCTTGGGGTATATTTGCTGGCTTAGCAAACAAGCATTATCTGTCTCCCAGGGATATCTGCTTGTTATCCTAATAATATAGGCTTTGAAGTGAAGGTCGCTGCGTATCACCAAGCACAATACAGGGTATTACAGAAAGGTCCTGTCGTACTTAAGGCACAATAAGACGCACACCTAGAGCCGCCAATGAAAAAAAAATCATATCTTCTTTTGCGATGCGTTTTTTGCTAAAAACGAAACGTTAGGTCATCAACGGGAGGCTTAACTATTTTTAGGACCTAAGGTTTAGAATTTGATTCCACATCTTAGAATCTATTTATTTATTTATTTATTTAAATTAGGAAAGCCAACAGAATCCTTAATAAACATTAAAATTATAATTAGGTACATGGTTTTTGGTCTACGAATAAAATCTTTTATTGCCATTTGTGGCCACTTTTGGCGATAAAAGATTTTATTCGTAGGTTCTAGGATCTGGAATCTAAAACTTAGGTCCTAAAAATAGTTAAGCCTCGCGTTGATGACCTAACGTTTCGTTTTTAGCAAAAAACGGATCCAAAAAGAATATATGTTTTTTTTCCATTGGCGGCGCTAGTTGTGCCTAGGTTTGGGCCTTAAGGGTGGATGATAGCAACGTGGCGGGAAATTCAAAATTTTCACAGTTTTTTTACATTTTGTAGCTAAACTGAGCTATTTTTGTTCAGCGATTTTTCTTTCGCGGCACTAAAACGGTATTCTTTTCATTATTGTAAACAACAGAACAACACTAATTCAGCCGATTATGTGTTCTGGTCTACGAAGCAGTGGCACTGCCCAAAAAACTTGTCGTTGACCAAAACATAATCGGCTGAATTATTGTTGGTCTGTTGTTTACAATAATGAAAAGAATACTATGTTATCGCCGCGAACGAAAAATAGCTGAACAAAAAAAGCTCAGTTTAGCTACAAAATGTAAAAATCTGTGAAAATTTTGAATTTCCCGCCACGCTGCTATCTTTCAGCCTTAAGGGGGTAACTCATCAATATAGGTAACTAGTAGTTAGCTCCGAACTGTGAACTCGCGATGTGTAACTTTTTGCTAACAACATTCGCGCAGGCGCGCGAGAATAGCATTTAAACTTTACAACCCCATATTACAGCAACCCCTTGCCCGACTTGGCTTAGGTTCGAACCACATTTTGTGTTTCAACTTAAAAAAAAATCTTATTCACCTACTCGCCTGACACATGACGTTCCGATCAATGATACTTGAGATAATATCGTTGAACGAATTTAACACGTTCCCTGTCTCGTGCGTGACCCAACATATTTTTTTGGCTTGGAATTGTAGCAAAGTTTTTGTTTTATATTTGGTCTTAGGTATAAAGAAAAAAAAGTGACAAAAAATACTCATTTATTTGAATAGCCGCATCTAAGAGAAAATAAAACTGACTGGGACTCATAGGGTCGTCCGATTGTTTTGTATGGGGACATGGAAGGTGTTAAAGTAGACTCGGAGAACTTAGCTCGCTCGTTCAAATGATTGAAAGCAACATCTTTTGGCAGTTGATATGACATCTCGTTATCATCATACCCTCAGTGGATTTTTAGCAAGTAGGGCACGGGTAGCCTAGCTAGGTAGATATGAAGGGACCCTTTGTGATTATTCGGATATGTTCAACATTAGTATGACAAAAATGTGGCCTTCAGAGATGTGATAAGAAGGTCGATATAAACATGAATCGTCAATATTATTAAGCTCTGTAGATCCGTCGAAGTTTGAATCGACACAATATTAAAAACCGACTCTGCTCTAAACACATCGTTGCGATAAAAAGATATACTGCCGGTTTCTGAATTGAGAAATTCGCTAAGCAAATGGGTAAGTATTCTTCTGTCTCTGCAGATTTCTCACAAAAGAGCGTGACAGAACTATAGTTAAGTATTTGCTTAGCAAAATTCTCAATTCAGAAACCGGGCCATTGACTTTTAGGGTGGCATTAATAGTCGTCATTTCAAGCTCGACCTCAAGTAGGTGATCTCAGAAAAGTAAAATGCTAATGTCAATGTCAATCTCAAGATAGTGTCTATTAATATGCTGACAGCTACTCAAGTTACACACTAGCCAAGGCTTGACATTAGCATTTGACTTTTCTTAGTTCGCCTACTTGAGATCGGGCTCAAATGTGATCTCGGACGACTATTAATGCCACCGTTTAATATTTTTTTCGGCTTCCTCCAGTTCCCTGCCAGTTTCAAGGAAACCAATCCTATTACCTCAATTACCCACGGTTCTTGAAGATACTCGTAGTTTAAAAACTACACAGGTAAATGAAATTTATTCCAAGACTTTTGATAATAATTGCAGTAAGTGGGTACCGTGATACATGCAACGTAGTAAATTTTAACGTGAAGAAAGTCTTGAATTTTCATTTTAAAAGCACGAGAGAGCTGACAAATAAATAAGATGGTATATAACTTAAAATTTGTTATTAATTTTAATGTCCATAAAGGATAATGTTCTCTCAATTGAACACAGAAAGAATGGTAAAGTTTCCAACTTCGGACTCAAATCTCCACGGACATTCTTTTGTTACCAAGCACATTTTCTTCTAGCCAACTATGTATTAGTTGAAGTCTATAATCGACCAAAAAAGCACTGTAAAGCCAGACGTCTGTGCAAGCAAACCGTTAGCGTTATCTTAATCATAATCATTATTATAGTTTTGTAGATAGGACGAGTCATCGACCTTTATTATTACTAAAATCGAAGTAGTGTACTATTGGTAAGTCGTTTCTTCAGGGGGCTTCTATTAATTAACGTGAGGCGTTTAGGGGGTGGGAGGGGGTGAGGGGGCGAGGGTAAGGGGGTCGAGCCTCCAACACGCTCTGCTACTATGACTAGGTATTTGATCCCTTAGGGCAGAGCCTTTACTTTCTCAGACTTCGCATGCTGAAAATCCTTAAATCATTTTAAACTGTTTAAATTAAGCCCACGGCCATTATGCATTTACCAGCTTTCGAAAGTTTTGGAATTCTTTTAAAACATACGTATTTTGTGGAATACCTCAGTGGTGCATCATAGGTTTACCTACATAATTATTCCTTACTGTAGTAGTAGGAGATAAAAAAAATATCTCCTACTACTAAGTACTACTACTACTCCTACTCCTAATAATACTACTAAAAATAATAATATATCATCAACAGGAGTAATACCGTATACACTGCACATCGGCCTCAAAGTTTAAGACATACATCGAGCTACTTACACGCGTTCTACAAAAAGCTACGATACTAAACAAATGCCGCATCGTCCGAAAGTTTCTAGGCAAGGACCATGAGCTCTGATAGCTCATTAATTTAATCATCATCATGATCTGATAAATAGTAGGTAAATTCATGCACTTGGCTTCGGCCCGTGCCACCCTGTACCTCTTTAAAAGGAGGAGTAAAATTACATAAAAACAAAAATAATAATACTACTACTCCTAATAAGGAATAATCTTCCTCGTATATGTATAGTACTTGATTAGCATCTAGTATTAGTAGGTGGGATATAGGTATTTATGCCCCAGTCATACCTATAAGGGTTTCACCTCAGAATGAGAGATAATAAGCTGGAAACTCGTGAAGGTACACCTTAATTTTGGTGTTCTAAAAGTTGTCTAAAAAGTCTCATAAAATCTCGTCTGCGTCGTGAGTTATTAGAGATCAAACGTCACAAAAATCGGTTTTTCGCGATTATCTGGGTTCCTATTATTGCTCCAATGATGTTGACATCCTATCCTACTTCCTACTACTATTACAAACGCGAAAGTTTGTAAGTGTGGATGGATGGATGGGTGGATGTTTGTTACTCTTTCACCCTGAAACGGCTTGACGGATTTGGTTGAAATTTGGAATGGAGCTAGCTTAGATATCAGAATAACACATAGGCTACATATTATCACGCTATTACACTTAGGGGCAATGTATATCACATATCTTTTTTCTGTAGCTCAAGCGGACGAAGTTGCGGGAAAAAGCTAGTTTATAATAATATTTATAAATATAAAATTTGCGATAAATTTGGTCCGAAACGTTTTTTCATGCGCTCAACAGTTTTTTAAATAGAGGGCGGAGAGCGCGCAGCGCTAAGCCATCATACTATGTAGCGCGAATGCACCTTTTATTTTTTAACTAAATGCGTTTTACCAAAGTCCTAGAACAAAATATTTCCTAGGCCTCTAGTAAACTAGCGGTTATAGCAAGACACTTTAGAATCCGTATAGATAGACATTAAGTTGTAAACAAACAATTATCGGTCTATCCCATATCGGTGGTAAACAGAACATCGATACAATATCTAGTGTGAGTGGCCGATAGTAAACGTAATTTGTCCATTCGTCTGTACCGTAACGTAACTGCTAGAGATATTGACTTCTTTTGATAACACGTTCCTTTAGTTAAGGCCCAGTAGTAGACCCAAATAGCGCCGCCAATGAAAAAAAAAAAGAGAAGTATGAGAATCCCTAGGCTTAGGTTCAATATTTTTATTATTCATTGTGAAATTTTGCCGCCCCCTAAAAAGTGCCGCCCAGGGGCGGGCCGCCCCTATCGCCCTCACTACGCTACGCCACTGCTGAGGGCCTTAAACTAGTTAAGTGATTCTCATTTGACCCCGTTTTGGCAAAAAAGAAGGTATGATTTTTTTTTCATATGCGGGCGCTAGTGTGCTTTGACCGTCGGCTTAAAGCTTGGCCTAGAACTATGATTGTGTGTGTTTGTAACACTTTCAGGCTAAAACGGCTGGACGTTTTGAGTGGCTGAAATAATAGTGAAAAAAAAAAGTATTTTTATTCTTTCTCATTATTGTAAAAACGGTTATTATACATTCCAGGCGTCAAACTTGATTTGATATTACATATGGCTTACTTTATTGTATGACAACGAGTAACAAAAAAAACGGCGAAGTGCGAGTCGGACTCACGCGCCGAGGGTCCGTACAGTCAGATTTTGTTTTAATTGTTTGGTGGTACGGAACCTTTAGTGAGCGGGTCCGACGTACAGACGGCCACACACTAGGATACCCCTTTTTGTTCGATTGACGCCCTTATGCCGCGCGCAGTAAGAACTGCCATGGGGTATCTGTGACTGTGGCCGACTGTACGTACACACGACAGTACGTCAGACTGTACACTTTTGTTGTTAAGTCGCCCCTAGCGTAACCGAGTAGAGTGCTAGCGTGTAAGCGTCGACGTGCTGTCGTGTGTACTTGGTTTTTCTGTACTCCAGCTGAAGAAGTCGCGGCCAAAAGCAGAGCTAGTCCATTATAAAAGATTAAGCCTAAACTACGTTTGTTGCCATCACTAACGCTTCCCAACCTAAGCATCAACCTTCAACCCACGTGGGGCTAATCCCCAATCGGGCTGGTCGATAAATTACCGAAAGAAAGCGGCACGTGGGCCGGGCGGCGCGTGCGCACTCTTACGAAACCTTTGTATTGCTAGAGAGGCCTCTGAGTCAGCGAACCTGGCGCAGTCGCGTAACGATAGGTTCTCAGTAGAGTCAATATTTCATCATTTTGGTGGCACTTTTTATTTGTGGGTTTTCAGAGAAAATGATGTTCTTGCTGCAGTAGAGTTACGTGTTGATTACTCCACTACATAAATGTACACAGTAAGAACATCAACTAAGCTAAAAACCATAAATAAAAAGTGCCAACAAAATTAGGTAATAATTTCTCTGATGAAATTGACCCAGGGACAAAACCCGGTTTTTCTCGTTTTTCTCCTACAGCCATCGAACTAATCCTCTAGAATTAGAATCAGAATATTCGTAGCTGTACCTACTAGAAAAACATTAAAAGGAAATTGAAGCCCACAACTGGGAGCCTGGTACGAGGCAACATCCCGTTACAGACTCAGGCCCCTGAAGAATGAGCAGCGGGACATGTTGGTACACTTGTACAAGTTGTACAGGTTCTACTTATTTTGAATCGTGTACAGGTTACAGAATAAAATAATCTGCACAAGCAGTGGCACTTTTCATGAGGTCCACGTGTTTCGTGGCTAACGTTCGTCAAATGCAATGGAAGAGGATAATAAATATAATGATGTCGCCGAGAGGCGAGGCCTTCGCGCTGTGAGCTATTGTGGAGAGCCAAGACTTCCGGACGAGGGCGAACTAGTAAGCTATCCTAAAATTATCCCATGAGTCTTCTAGAGTCTACTAGAGTCTAGTCAAGGTCTAGAGTGCACAGAGTTTTAAGTTGCATCCTACGTATTAGATTTATTTTTTTGTGTTTTCTCTCTACAAAAGTGAATACGAAATACACTTTAAACTTTGTAAAACGTGTGCAGCAGACAAGACGTTTAAATGGGCACGCGTCGATTTCGAAATTAGGTACCATGCATCAAGATAACAAAGTAAAACCACCTCTAGAAGCTTTCGTTAAGGCTGACATTTATTTAAAGGCCTTTGAGCCTACACACGATAATCTATCCATCCAATGTTGACCTCTAGTTCCTACTATTAGTTTGATTTTAGAGATCTTTGAGTAATGGAACTTCCGTAGATTTGACATGACTGCATCCTACTTATATTGGGAAATGCAGCATGACCCTACGCTGAATCTTCGTGAGTCGTTTGCTTACGTCGGTTTTGAGTTATTATTCACGCACTTAGGCTCTGGGGGTCTACCGGCTAAGACGAAGCCGATTACCATTGGTGAAAATCGAAGTTCGATTTTTGAAAAATGTCCACCCAGTTCATTTTACTGCCAACCAGTTATTTTTTCATAAATCGAAGTTCGATTTTCGCCAATGGTAATCGGCTTCGTTTTAGCTGGTAGACCCCCAGTAGGTATGGGTTTTGGTTCAAAATGTGGGTACAAATACCTAATTGTGGGTCAAGGAATGATAGAGTTTCGTTACATGAAGTCTTATTTTCATGTTTAAAGCTTATTGTAAGAGTTGCCATTGTGAGTATTATCCTGGTGCCATTACCCTGTAAAAAGTGTTAGGTCCTCTTGTAATACCAAGTGTCACAGGAAGTCGTAGGTACGTACTTTCTACGCTCTTTCAACATAACAATTAAAAGTAAAAAGAAGACAGACGGCTTCAAACCTAATCCTCGATAGTTAAGAGGGCAATCGTCATTTGTAACTCTCATCAGGTCTGACACAAATGCATCGGTGCCTCCCCCGCACTATAAGAGACCTCAAACCACCATAAAGGAAAATACCCAGTAGGTAACTCGGCCGTATACACTCGTTTCAAACCGGTTTATTCTATCTTTCGATTGCGTAAATGCAGAAGCTTAAAATTTTCACAGCTCGGGTGGTTTTAATAGTCGTCTGAGTTCACCTACTTGAGATCGATCTCAAGGAGGTAAATGTCAAGCCTTGGGTAATGTCAAACTTGAGTAGCTGTTTGCTTATTAATAGACACGATCTTGAGATTGACATTGACATTAGCCGACTTACTTGAGTGAGTCGACTTACTTGAGTCGACGCCATATTAATAGAGCCGACTTGAGCTCGGAATTGAGTGAGTCATTCATCTTTTGACAGTCCGTGACGTCTCAATTTCAATACAACGTGGTTTAGAGTACTAGGCATGCATAAAATGTTAAGAAGCTGTAAGATCACTTACTTGAGACCGGAGTCGCTGGCATATTAATAGACACAATCTTACGTGAGTTCACCTACTTGAGACCAGACTTGCGACTGTCATTTCCAAGTGCAGGCGATAGCCGACTCAAGTTCGTGTTTTTCATTACCCGACTACGCAAAGCAAGAAGGGGAGTTATTTTCTTTGATAATTAATATACCAAAATGATGTTTAGTCAGCGCGCATCCAAAGCGAACCTACCGCAAGAAGTTGCAGCTTAAAAATATACTTAGGACCATCGTCGACATCGGAAGTTACGTGGAAAGGGACCTTGTGGTGTGAAATAATTTGTCGTCGTCATTCGACCGGCACCTCTACCACATCGCTATGACTAGCCAGAAATGTGTTTCTACCAGCCCGAGTTCTTCGAGCTGCAAAACTCCAGCAGTTCAGAGCCCCACATTCATATTACCAAGCAAGAACTCCGAAGAGCTGAGGTTTAAAAAAATAAGCTGGTACTACGTTTGAGTTTAGTTTGGTATATAGCCTCAGACGCTCCGGTTTCCTCACGGTGTTTTCCTTCACAGTCAGGGAGTGGTATGTATGCGACTTTGAAATAAATTAATGTCATGGGTAGGGTACATGCCCTCATCGGGACTCGAACCAGGATCCCTCGATTCCGAGTCCATTGTTCTACCCATTATGCCACCACCGCGTCACCATCTAAAACTCAAATACTACCTATAAAGGCATGGTAGAATCAGAAGCTACGAGCTTGTACTTGGCCAAATACAGAAGTGTTGTCAAAATTAAGTTTTAATTTCAAAGAAAAACTACTATTTGCAGGCTCCCATAATCTTGTAAGAAACTACACCACACACTAATAAAAAGGCAGAAAGTATATTTTAACTCTTTCCTTACTGAAAATCCGAGCACTATTGCGTTTCACGAAAGAGTTCCCTTGACGAAACTCTTATTACGATGTAATAGGGACTATTTTTGTACAATCCAAGGGAATTATTTCGTGAAACGCACGTACACACGACAACACGTCGACCTTTACACGCTAGTACTCTACTCGGTTACGTTACGGGCGACTTTACAACAAAAGTGTACACTTTGACGTGCTGTCGTGTGTACAATAGAATTTGAGTGCTGTAACGTGAATGACGTCATGTCAATGGTCTGAAGGTATTAGGCGTGCATAAACATCCGGAATCTCTTATATGGCGATTGGTGACAGAAAGATTCATGTAGTATGATACATATCATGTAGATGGCAGCACAACATACAATTCAAACCTCTTTACTCGTACCTAGTTTTTTTAAGACAATTTGCCGGCCTTCAAAGCCCAGTTGGACCATAGAGGTTACTAGGCATGCATAAAATATAAAGCGGATATAGTAGGGAAAACTTGAGGGTGTGGTATCATTCATACGAGTAGTAGGTATTCAGTAAATTAAGTTGATACTTGAAGATAAAACTGAATAGGGAAGACCTTCATTAATGTTACATAATTTTCTAATTGGAAAATAAACAAGCCTGGGAGAGTTGTAACATATTTATTAATACAATATTGTTTCCTAATCATCATCTAAAATTTCTACACCTGACATGAATTTGCGCTGAGTCGAGTATTCTTCCCCTCATTTTATGTGTTCATTCTCCACACATTATTCCAGGTTTCGAGACCAAAGCTGGTGTTTTAAAATTGCCTTGGTTTTTATCCATCCTATCATAACGCCCTAACTTCGTCGATTATGCGTCGGACAGTAGGTACTTTCTGATTTTCCTGTAATCAAAATAAAACATTAATGTAGTAGAATGATGTGCGCAACGATCAAACGTTAGGTTTGCAGTCGCTCTATAATTTATTATAAATTCGCTTGGCAAATTACTACTTTCTCTACGTAAACATAACCTCTAAAGTTATATTAAATGCGCAAAAAACGTTGATGATGGGGTATTTTAAAGACCTAACTGACGATATCTGTAACTTGTATCGTGAACTAGACGATATCTGTAACTTGTATCGTGAACTATGTATATTTTATACAATAATCGTGAATAAATACCTGTCTTGTCAGCAACTCGTTTGTAGAGGTCATCCAACTGGGTCCGCTAGGTACTGAAGCTCGAATGAACTGAAGCTCTCTGTTGGAAGTTTCCGGCATGATATTTTTCGGCCAAAATATTGAAAATAACCTATCTGGCGCCACTTATCATCCATAACCGACTAAAACGTTCAATATACTGAAAATCACAAGAATTTACGAGACATTTTTATAATAATTATTTTCGTAGTTTGACTGATGTTTGACAGTAGAAAAAGTTTTTTCTTTTATTCGACAGTTCTGAAAAGCGTGAAAAAAGTTGTTCAACTTAGGAACCTCTTTGAAGGTCAAACTGAGGTTGTGGCTAGCCTCTTTCTAATGTATGGTAGCCTAGTACATTCTTTACTCAAGTCGTTGAATTAGTTCATTCTTGACTCAAGTCGAGGACTTGAGATCGGTCTCAAGTAAGCGCTGCTTTATTAATATGCTGAGTTACTCACTCAAGATCATGCTCTCTGTTGCCAAAGTAACGAATAACAATGCTGAATAAAAATGGCTGAAGCGAGTCAGATCTGTTCCTTTTTGTCTAGACCAGGGTGCCGCTACAAAATTGTGTCGTCATATTGAACGAGCGATCGAAGTATGTTTGTATGTATGAATGATTGTGTCGTCATAAAAATATAAAGGCGGCTTAATGGAATTAAAAGAATTTTCAACTTCTAACATCCAAATCCAAATCGGACGAAGAGTGGATATGGGGTTAGCAAAAAGTTAGTCATCCTGAGTTCACAGTTCGGGGTGAACCACTAGTTATTATAATCGAGTACCTATTTGGAGTAGAGTTCGTGTTATATCTTGTAACATCACTTTTATGTTTGTGGAATCCTGGACTATTATAGAAATGAAAAGTTGACAACTGAATAACACCGGACCATGGACAATTTTATGGACCAAAAGGAGGCCAAACTCAGGTTGTGCCTTTTCGAATAGTCTCTTTATAATGTATGGGCGCCTAGTACTTTTGAGTTGGGTTTAAGCTGTTTGACCACATTTTGAACTTTAAATGGTATCATTCGTTCAAATAGTTCATTCTTTACTCAAATCGAGGACTCAAGTTCGCGCCTAAGATAGGTTTATTAATAAGCCAATGTCTCAAGTCGGTGATTTTTGTTTTCTGAGTTCACCTACTTGAGACCGATCTCAAGTAGGTGATCTCAGAGGACTATTAATACCGGCCTAAGTGACTGTAGACCTAAGTATTTGATAGATACCTCCACGCGTTCTTGAGAAAAGAGTCTTGACAGACGGACGACAAAGTGATCCTATGATGGTTCCGTTTTTTTCCTTTTGAGGTAGGAGTTGAAAAAGAATAAAGAATAGAATAAAGAATAATTGATTCCTCAGAAAAATTTCACATAGGTGGTATGGTAGCACAAAAAACGTTTTAAGTAATTTTATCATTCAAAAATTAGCATCTGTCGCTGCACTAGGTTTTTTAGCCTGTGTTGCAGCGATCAGCGCCCACTCCTCTATTTATCTAACTTTGAAGAAAGTGTGTGAAAGACCTCTCTTTGCATGGTGTGTGTGTGTGAGAGAGAGAGAGGGTGTGTGTGTTGTGTGTATGTATGTGTGCAGTACCAAAATAAGCTCAGAAACCATACCATAACTTAAGATATAGTTATTAATAATTAAAGGCTATTATTTTAATTTACAATATCTCTACTTCACGATAAGGGAGTGGAATTTTAGCGAATAAGACACAGAGCCTAGCGCAAAAAAATACGTCGTGGTATCTCAAGCACGTGGGTTATTTTCCTACGTCATTAGACTTTTCTAACAAAGCCCCAGAGTGAGATAATAATTAGGGTCACACCACAAAATAAATGTAATAAAAGTTCATCACTCTAAACCAACTATGGTTTTGTTTGAATCCTTCTGTCGTATTTTTTTTGTGTACCTAGTCAGGCTAAAGAAGTTGTGAAACAGAACTGATATCTCTGTAGTTTGAGTGAAGATTGACCAAGTTACTTGAGCTTTATTTGCCCAGTTACCTAACTTTATACGGAGGTATGAGCTACGAATATCTAGGTCGAACAAACCAAAATGTAATCCACACTACATCCATCACTTAGGGTGGCATTAATAGTCGTCGACTCAAGATCGAACTCAAGTAGGTGATCTCAGAAAAGTCAAATGCTAATGTCAAGCCTTGAGTAGTGTCTATTAATATGCTGACAGCTACTCAAGTTTGACATTAGCCAAAGCTTGAAATTAGCATTTTGACTTTTCTGAGTTCATCTACTTGAGATCGAGCTCTAGAAGGTGATCTCAGTCGACTATTAATACCACCCTTAAAAGTGCGTTATTTTTTTGCAACAATTTTAGGTCTCGGCTTCTTTACCGATTTCATCAGTTCCTGTTATCCCTAATTTACGATCTGCACTAATATTATAAAGAGGAAAATTTTGTAACTATGTGTATGTATACCAGAGTTTAACCTCCAAAACTACTCATGTGATTTGAAAAATTATTTCACTAATGGGAACCTACGTTGTCGACGAGTGTGTGGGGCTTTTTATTGTGATAACGGCAAGCGCGGATGAAGTCGCGCGCAAAAGCTAGTGAGAGATATAAAAAAGTAAGATGTTGTGCATATCCCTCTAGCTGGGTAAAGGCCTTCTCTCAGAAATAGAGTTCGGGCTTGATCGCCACGCGTGCCCATTGCGGATTGGCGATTTTCGCGTTGAAACACCACAGCCTGTTACACCACTGCTGAGTAAAGGTCTCTTTATGCTCACGACACCTCTCACAATCCTGTGCCACGCGCGCGCAACCACTGTTTTCCGGCTGCTTGGGCTATGTCGTTGGACCATCTGGCAGGGGGTCTGCCAACCAATCTCTTCCCTCTCAATTTCTGGCACATTTCGATGTTAGCTATTTACCTACTAGTGGTTCGCCACGAACTACGAACTCGCGACCCCATATCTCAGCAACCCCTCGACCGATTTGGCTCATATTCGAACTTAAAAATTCTCTTTTCCTCATTTACCCACCTACCAAATTTCATGACGATCGGACTAAATTTACTCAAGTTATCGTCGAACGAACATTCATACATACAAACATACATACAAACACACATACATACATACAAACGCCGGATTGTTCAAGTAGACTCGGAGAGCTTCGCTCGCTTCGCTCGCTCGTTCAATTACCGATACGTATATTATACCGAAATCATATTGCAAATCAAATAGTTTATGCGGGCAAAGCCGCGAGCCATAAACGATGAAGGTATACTTAAATAAATGTCCAAGATATTATGAAAAACTCAGCCTTATTTACGTGATTTAGAGCATAATTGTAGCCATTTCTACATCACAGACTGTTGAAGGCAATCCACATCTACTATCTCTCTCACACGTAATCTAAGCACCATGTCACCCTTCTCCTTCTCTCCATGGGACCTTTCTTGGAACAGTTCAGTCCCTTTTAGATACGAGCTTTTAGTTCTGGTGATCTTTGAGTTCAACGGATAATGGTTAATGGCAGGTCCCCAGACTTCTGGAAAGCTGGTCAGGAGATCATATCAGTATTAGATCGTGTTTAACTTCATGTTTCTGGCTTTTAAGTTTTAGTTAAAGTAGACTTTAAACACTAAGGCCCGGTTTCTGAGTTGAGAATTTTGCTAAGCAAATGGATAAGTATCGTCCTGTCTCTGCAGATTTCTCACAAAAGAGCGTGTCAGAGCGATACGTAAGTATGTGCTTAGTAAAATCCTCAACTCAGAAACCGGGCCTAAGGCCCGGTTTCTGAATTGAGAATTTTACTGAGCAAATCGCGCTTTTGATAAAAAAACTAAGGCCTTTGCATCTACGTAATAAGATGATTTATACACCGTCCAGTGGCACCTTCACTCACACTAGATGGGTGAAGAGACCACTCGGCGCTGCAGTGCCTGGGACATTGTTTTAGATGGAGTAGGCTTGCCCAGCACCTATACCATCCTGACGGCTTAGTCGACCTAGCCCACAGGAAAGACAGATCAATACGTGTGGAGCCAACTGAGCCGCGGGTTTCCTCACGATGCTCTTTTGAAATAGGTAGCTTTATTCCTGAAACGCGTCAATTTCGAAATGTGATTTCTAAAAACTTTTGTTCTACAATTTGTCGAATAGCTCCTATTTATATTTCCTATTCTTTAAAAGTTTGCATGTTTTTGTTCCATTTCAGCGCTGCCTGCGCGGCATGCTTTCGTGCTCCTCCTCTCTCTACCTCCTCTACAGCTTCTCCTGCCCCCATTGTTACTACGCGCCGCAAATTAAGCAAAAAAAAAAAGCTTTTTTTTATTGTGGAAAAATGTAATTGCGCTTTCATCAAAGTGGTAGAACATAATTAGTTGGAAATGATATGTTTCAGGAATAAAGCTATTTACAAATTGCCCTGTAGAGTTTATACAGGTTTATTAGAAATAAGACTAGTAATTACCGACAATTTTATTCTACGACCTGAATTTTCATTATTCAATTCACCCAATTTAGTTAAGACGACACGCGCTTGCGCATATCATTATTGTATTTTGCCCAATAACAAGCAGAACAATCTATTAGCGGAAAATAGAGTCACCTTTGACTTCTTTGAATTAGGGCGTTAACATTCCTCTATATTGATTTAATTTAAATAACGTTGTATTATATGTAGGTATATAGTTGTATGAATGCTATTTAGTCTGGTTGTTTGTCACAAAGGTAAAGGAGAGCCTACTCGTAAAAGAGACGGTGCCTTAGCATGAGCTGCTATATCAAGGTTTATAGCCCAACTAGTTGTGCCCGCGACTTCGTATGCGTTTTTACACATTTGACATTTAATTTAAATTCGACTGTGGAGGAAAACTCAAAAGGAAGGTTTTTTTTAACCCCCGACCAAAAATCGCCCTCGACGTAGAGTGGGATAGATAAAGTTATGAGCCCATAGATAAGGTCTTACCCATTCTCATGCTAAGCCAGCAAGCAAAGCATAAGGTTGGGTTAGAGCGTATCTACGGCAAATAACTCTGTCTATCCCGCTTTACGGCAAAGAAAATATATTTTTTTTATATCAAGTTGTGCTCAGTAGAGTAAATATTTTAAAAAGGCACAAAAAAAATTCAACCTCGCGTGGGTTCAAACCCAGAACCTTTCGACCGCGACGCAACAGTACTTCATTTCTAACATCGATATACTTTGTCCGACCTCCACCGAAAACCACTCAAAATTCCCTCCAGCAAGGATCATAAGGGTGGGTTAGAGCGTATGTATGGCTGTGTCCATCCCGCTCTACGTCAAACAAAAGAGTGAGATACCTATTGTTTTAAACCCATAGATACGATCTAACCCGGCCTTATGCTACGCTTGTAGAACTAACATTTTCCGCCAAAATAAAATAAAAACAAATGCCGACTTTTCATTTTCAATATGGCGCCCCAAATGCCAAAAGTCGTAGCGTGATATTATACAGAGTGTTAAAAGACCGCCAACAAAGTGGGAGACCACGTATAGTCCGCATCATAACCAACATTTTTGCCCAAGGAACTATGTCTGGGAAATCAACGGTTTCCGAGATAATAAAGTCGGACTTGTTTTTTTTTTTTTTTTTTTTCAGAAATATGTTTAGTATCACGTTCTTAACATACCTTCTCAAGAAGCCATATCAAAATAATGGATATTTCTTACAAAAAATCAAGTTAAAATTGCAACCCGCAATGTAGGTTTCCGAAAGAATGAGGTTTAAAGTCGAACTTAATTTTTTTTTTTGCAGAAATATGTTAAGTATCACGTTCTTAGCATATCTTCTTAAGAAGCCATATCCAAATTATGAATATTTCTTACAAAAAACGAAGTTAAAATTGTAACCCGCAATGTATTCTAAACATTGGATAGCCTAAGTTACCCCCAGAAACGTGAGTTACGACCATGTTAAGTTTGGTTGAAAACTATTCAGCGGTGTTCGCGTTTATCGTGTTCATACAGACAGACAGACAGACAGACAGACAGACAGACAGACAGACAGACAGACAGACATAGACCGTTTTTTTTCCATTTTTGGATTCAGTATAGTTTACTTAGTAACCCCTGCTAGTTTTTTTCTAAAAATATTCAATGTACAGAATTGACTTCGCTAGAGTTTTATTATAAGTATAGATAGATATAGATTCACCTATGTTTATCTAGTTGGATCAAAATAAAAGGATAGAGCTATCAGATTCATAAATATGTGGCGTTCACGCTGAGTCAGTAGAGAAATATTCTACCCATGTATTACCTAATATTCGGAGTTCGGACTCTTCAAGTGATGCGCGTGAGAATAATAAAAAAAAACAAAATAATATTAGGTACAAGATGATGAACTTCTAAGCCCCGCACAAGTAGAGCTATAGGCAGAAGGTAGTGAGGAATAAAACCGCGGTTATGTAAATGTTATTATTATAGGAATAGTGATTCGTCGTAAGTGACGGTATTTTTTGTGGCCGATTGATAAATATTCAGGGGACACTTAGCCTATGCAAATATATGGCGCGGCCGAACATTTGAGTCGCCCGACCAGTGTCAGCTATAATAATAGCTTTTCGACAATAGGCCAGCGTCAAAGTTGCAAGCTTGCCTCAAAATGCCACGATGGTTTCAGGAGACATGCTGCGAAATGGACTGCTGTCATAAATAACCAGCATTTTTGTCTCGAAAGTGTGTAGAGAAAAAATACACTTTCATATTTTACCTAATATTTCTGCCATTCGTTTCTTAATTTTTCATAACAACTTTTCACCACATTAATAATTATTTTATTTTAAGAGTCAGGCTTCTGTAAAAACTCGCACTATCTGATTTTACAAAGCCTCTCTCTATGATTGTGTTACGAACATAAAAAACTCTTATCCAGCCGTTCTAAAGTAATGCACTATGTCAACGAACAGCATGTATTATAAAATATAATTATGTGGATGTTATATTTATAATCAAATTATTTTATTTAGATTATACCTACTAACAGCTTGAAGTGTAGCTCGCACTTTTCAGGCGGTGGTCCTGCGGGGCGCCATTATCAAAGCGTTATTTGTGTCGCATACGAGCAGCACATACAATATCAGAGGACTCACAGAAATTTTCTAAATAATAATTATATGTTTATTTAACTACGGTAGGTACATACACGA
This sequence comes from Zelleria hepariella, assembly GCA_949319315.1. NCBI lineage: Eukaryota > Metazoa > Arthropoda > Insecta > Lepidoptera > Yponomeutidae > Zelleria > Zelleria hepariella. The sequence continues at coordinate 27,978,010 of OX439379.1, forward strand.
GTAACCACCATCCTGGCGTTGTTATGTACACTCACTGTACACACGACCGATCGTCATAGCGTACACTTTTGTTGTAAAGTCGCCCGTAAGGTAACCGAGTAGAGTGCTAGCGTGTTAGGGTCGACGTGCTGTCGTGTGACGTGTGTACAACTTGTAATAATTCCTCATGCTTGTAAGGATGTAGGTAAGGCCCTAGGTACTAGACAGATAGACAGAGGGACGCCTTAGATGTATTGTCCTCTCTGAGAAAAACAATAGCGCATAAGTGAGAGACAGAAACAGGGCTGCTAACAAATACTGGCAGTGTTGAATTCAAGTTGCCTCTCTATAGTTACCTATGTTCTTGGTTCAAACGTTCAATAAACACAATAACATCGAAAACAAGAAACCCTAAACGTTTCATAAATAAAAATAAAATCCAGATCGACAACCGTAGATAACTACCCTGGACCAGCCTTCGGAACTTCGTGACCGGCCTTACGGGAACCACTAGCTAGACCTCTCGCCACACGCCCCGCGCCATACAATCTGCACGTGAACACAGACCTAACTTCACTGGTCAATTCAAACCTCTCACGCACACATGTCCACACTCCACTTGCATACGTCGGTCAGAGAATCCCATGCTATCATTGCGGCCCTCTTCGCCGCTTGTGCTTGGCTTTAGGGGTCATTATGGTTTGTGCTGAGGATGTGGTTGAAGGCTGTATTGGGACAGGAAGTTCACGGCCGTCCGACCGGCTAATGGACACTGGCCAAGAGAAATGTGAAGAGCCAACAAACGCTACATGAAGTTTGAGAGATGGGCGCATGATGCGGCGCGTGACCGAATTGAAACTTTTTTCGGATACCTAAGTTTGTGTTATACGTATAGGTACGTGATTGGCGAATGTAACCAGTTTGTCTTATATAACGTTTTACAAAAGGTATTCTTTCAACCGGGAGATATCACCCGGTGATAGGGATCACATCCCTTTTTATTTTCTCTATGAAGTTCCTATTGTTTTTTAAACACATTGTGGCACTTGTCTTTTGCAGGTTTAAAGGTTAAAGCAAAAAAAAAAGATTGTTCACAAAGTTTACATAACTATAAATAAAACCACAATAATTTATTAAATAAAACTAAAGCGCAAAAGGCACAAGAAATCCCTCGGCATTTTTCCGACCAAACATGGCCTTAAGGTTAAATACGTTAATATAATTTCCTCTTTCTTCTATCTAGGAAGGACAGAAGTAACAATTACAACCCAATTCAAAGGGCCTTTGCAACTACGTAAAGAGATTATATATTCCGCGTGCAGTGGCACCTTCCCTGTTCAGACATGAGAAATACAGCCAGCAAAAAGTCACTGACAAAAAACGCGTCGGCCGACGCAAGAAATATATGAACTTATGGGATTGGAACTGGAATCGCTAGGGCTATTTCGCCTCTGCCAAAATTCTCTGAGTGGAGTTCTTATCACTACTATGGTAATTATTGCGCCGGAAACTAACCGACCGCCGACCGGTACCAGTTTTTTGGAAATAGCAGATTAGGTAAGGCCCGGTTCCTGAATTGAGAATTTTGCTAAGCAAATACTTAACTATCGTTCTGTCACGCTCTTTTGTGAGAAATCTGCAGAGACAGGACGATACTTACCCATTTGCTTAGCGAATTTCTCAATTCAGAAATCGGCAGTACGAGTCTGATTTGGGATTTTGGGATCAAGACAAACGTGTACAAAGGAACTTCTGTTTATACTTGCCCTGTGCCGCTGCAGGGCAATTGCAATAACTCTCGATTATTTTACCAATCGATGACTGCGCAAAAACGAAGACATACTGCCGGTTTCTGATTTGAGAAATTCGCTAAGCACGTACTTAAATATCGTTCTGCCTCTGCGGATTTCTCACAAAAGAACGTGACAGAATGATAGTTAAGTATTTATTAGTAAAATTCTCAATTCGGAAACCGGGCCAGAGAATATTACGCCACATTTGGCTCTAAAAGGTGGAGTGGTTTTGACTGGTGGTTGTTTACGGCTAGACAAACATGTAACAATATTAAAATTGTCACTAGTAGACAGATTAGTTGGCTCCACACTTATTGACTTGTCTTTCCTGTGGGCTAGGCCGACTAAGCTGTCAGGATGTTTTAGGTGCTGGGCAAGCCTACTCCATCTAAAACAATGTCCCAGGCACTGCAGCGCCGAGTGGTCTCTTCACCCATCTAGTGTGAGTGAAGGTGCCACTGGACGCTGTATAAATCATCTCATGCGTAGATGCAAAAGGCCTTAGTTTTTTAGTAGACAGATTCCTTTGGCAATGTTTCGGTCCAGTAAACAATAAACATATTATCGTTTATCGGCATCCAGCCCACAGTGGATTTCAGACAAAATCGTATTAGAGGCTGTTGAATTAAATAATTATTAAAATGATGTGTGTACTGAGTTTAGTTTTCGCTATAAAGCTTTTTATTTAACATGGTTCACAGAATACCCTGAAGCTAACCCTTGCGCGGGTCGGTCTAAATATGAGTGTAAGCTCGCAGTATCAGTCCGAGTCGTGAAGCGCGATGGTTGATAGTGCCCAAGGCACGACGCACGGCCACGACCTGACTATCTAGCCGCCTATCTTCGTGCCTTCCTACAGGGTTATTATGTTTGTTTTCTTCTCTTTCCTACCGATGCCGTCGTGATACTTCATAAAGCTGGAAGCTGCCGAGTTTTAAGGTGGGATGATAGCAACGTGGCGGGAAATTCAAAATTTTCAGCCGATTATGTGTCCTGAACACATCTACGACAAATTTTTTGGGCAGTGCCACTGCTTCGTAGACCAGAACACATAATCGGCTGAATTATTGTTGTTCTGTTGTTTACAATAATGAAAAGAATACTTTGTTATTTCCGCGAACCAAAAATCGGTGAACGAAAATAGCTCAGTTTAGCTACAAAATGTAAAAACTGTGAAAATTTTGAATTTTTCGCCACGCTGCTATCTTCCAGCCTTAAGTCGAAGCCTCAGGGCGTACAATTTGGCGTAAAGGTGAGGAGACGCACTATCATCTGATAGCGGGAGAGGCTTGGTGTCTGTACCTACCTCATAAAAAATATTAGAAAAATATCAGAAATAGGAAAATTGGGTTTCTTTATTAGTTTATTAAACTTAAAACTTTACGTGAGGAATATCTTTCTAATTGAGATGAAGGTTATTTAAACAAATAATTATACCTAAGATATCTATCTATTCTATATATATAAAAATGAATCGCCATGCATTAGTCTCGCTAAAACTAAGAAACGGCTTGACCGATTTGCATATTTACTGTTTTGTTCAGTTCACCATAGTTCAGGGTAGGTTTAAAAGCAAAGAAATATGGGAAAAGTTAAAGGATTAGCTGAAAAACGGAAGAAATAAAAATTGGTCTTTTTGTATTGGAATTGCCATTTTTGACGCGGAGAGTCAAACAATTTCAGGTGATACTTTTAATGTCTGTGGGTGATACGAAGTTCACCGGGTCAGCTAGTCTAAGATAAATTGAAAAGTAATATAGCGCTGGACAGAATATTGTGCCCATTGCGGCTTGTGGCGGCGGGGTACCCATTAATCGTACCTACACTACATACCTGACACCCGGTAATATACTGTATCAAACGTTACTTAGTAGGTAGGTACCTCTGCTCAGTTCGTTAGGCAAAATGGGCGTGAAGCTGTTACTTAGGCTTCCACACGAAGCTACATTGCCAACATTCCATTTCTATAAGCCAATGCACGGACGAATCGACGAAGCCCAAAGATTTTTAAGTTTATTGGATTTCACCGTCGTACCGTTCGTCGACATCTTGTTCGATTCACACACTTATGCCAGAATATTTTGATACAATTTTTAAGCGTTCAATTGGTCACAGCGACACACAGCTCATTTTATTTTGTCAATTATCAGCAAAATAAGCAACTCTACATCTACTAAGTACGAACAGCCTGTTTCTAAAATTCTATCTAAACACTTCCTGCAATCGAAGAGAATGGGTTACTTGAAAGAAGATCGGGAAGTGAAGGGTTAAAAATCGGATACTGGATTAAAAATCGAAATAACAGTTGGCCGTACTAAATTAAATACCGCTGGAGAAATCGTAACGGCGAGTGGCGACACAACGGAATTCATTGCATACTGAAAACCTGTGACGTTACGGGATGAAAAAAATTACAGAAATCTTCGGATAGCCAGTTGTTTCCATTAAGATATTTTGTGGTCACTGCAACTGGCTGGCTTATACAAGATTATTTTATGCAAGAAGCACTGGAGTATAAGGTTTAAGCAGCCCCGGATCTAGGATTTATCCGAGGGGGGGGCAATATCTTGACATTGGCGCCCCTCCTCAGAATTTGAGGTCCTAAATCCGCTACTGCTCCTCCTTTCAGACCAAGTTTCCCTGTCTTGACTATTGATCAGTGCTATCAGTGTCTGAAAGTTCGAAAACGTAGATTCTTAACAATATTGGTCCGAGTAGAAAAAAGCGCGCCCGAAAAATTTACAGATACACCCTAGATGATGGCTGCCCCGGTTTGCCCCCCCCCCCCCCTGGATCCGGGGCTGTTAAGTAATAAGGTAATTGAACCCATAATTTCGAAAAGGGCACGAGTCCAAAAAATAAAACTTTTCAGAATCAACAAAAATGTATTTCTTACTCGTACCGTTTTCATACAGTCTCTGATTTTCGTTTGCCTTTTGAGTTGACTTGTGATGTATGAAGATGTGCCGTTTTCACAGTGAAGATGTAAAACGGTTCAATAAAATAAAGTGGCGCCAAAAAGTGTTGACGAAAAGTGTGACTCATGCCCTTTCCGAAATGATGGATTATTGGATTACCATCTCACTCCTGATTGAAATAAAGGTGTGTTTGTACATAATATCCATCTCCCAGTGGTGCGACTACGACCGTCCGACGCACAGATCCTACTCTATTATTAGTAAGTTTTATAGACTGTTATCTTATCGAGATAATAAGCGGATTAGTTGGCGACCGACCTGTTTTTAAGGTTTCGGCGGTACGCCCTACGCCTCTAGGTCATATCATAACATGTGTTCAACTGAGGTATTCGTAATATTTTTTTTCTGTAATAATTACTATTACTAACTTACCCACACGCCTGATTTCCGAAGGGGTAAGCACGAGCTCCAACCTCTTGAATTGACAGAGTGTGAACTTATTTTTATCCGGGAAGTACAGTTTTGACTTAAGTAGTGCATACTTTAAGGGTTAAAACGCACACATGATTTTTCGTATGTTATGGCTGTCCAGAACCCTCAGTGCGCGAGTCCGACCCGCATTTGACCGGTTTTTGTTGTTGTTGTTGTAGCTGTTACTTTCGCTATTGACATCAAACAATCAATACGCATTCGAATTTCAAATCGGGCGATGAGCCGACTGTTGTTTCGGAATTTTATGAATACTTTACTTGTACGTATACGAGCCCTTTCGAGTACTTTCGACGCATAAAACCATATACAGGGTGTTGTTTTGGTTAGTGACACCCGACTAAAAGAAGATAGTTTTAGTAACGCTTGAAACTAATAACTAGTGGTTCGCTCCGAACGACGAACTCGCGACCCCATATCTCAGCAACCCCTCGACCGATTTGGCTCATGTTCGAACTTAAAAATTCTCTTTGCCTCATTTACCCACCTACCAAATTTCATGACGATCCGACTAAATTTACTCAAGTTATCGTCGAACGAACATTCATACATACAAACATACAAACATACAAACATACAAACATACATACATACATACATACATACAAACGCCGGATTGTTCAAGTAGACTCGGAGAACTTCGCTCGCTTCGCTCGCTCGTTCAATAAGTTAATTTTTTAAATAAAATGTTTGATGCACAAATTACCTTGTTCAATTTGTTCTATAATAACCGCGACGTGCGGACACCCCGGCCTTCCCAAACGCGTGCGCGATGTGGCGCCCGATATTGTGGGTGCAATTTAACTAGTGGTTCGCCCCGAACTCGAACTCGCGACCCCATAACTCAGCAACCCCTCGACCGATTTGGCTCATGTTCGAACTTAAAAATTCTCTTTGCCTCATTTACCCGCCTACCAAATTTCATGACGATCCGACTAAATTTACTCAAGTTATCGTCGAACGAACATTCATACATACATACATACATACATACATACATACATACATACAAACGCCGGATTGTTCAAGTAGACTCGGAGAACTTCGCTCGCTTCGCTCGCTCGTTCAATGATTTTAGTAGTAAAATGGCTTTTGGGTATTTTCCACTGAATAACTTTTATATATTTTGCTTCAGTATCGTGTAAATTTATAATCACCTCTGAGTCGGGTGCCACTTTAAAAAACAACACCTTGTATATGTTACCGGCCAAACAAATTCGCTGGAAAAAGAGCTTCCAATTAAAAAAAAACCGTATCCAAATCGGTTCACCCGTTTAAGAGCTACGGACTACGGTGCTACAGACAGACACACACTCACACAGACAGACAGACACATATAGCGGTCAAACTTATTACAGCCCTCTTTTTTGGTCAGGGGTTTAAAAAAGGGTCACAGGCATATGAGGCATATTCTTTGTGTTGTTTCGCCGGCTCTGGGTTCTACCGGCTTAGACGAAGCCGATTACCATTGGCGAAATTCGAAGTTCGATTTATGAAAAATGAACTGGGTGGCAGAACATTTTTCAAAAATCGAACTTCGATTTTCGCCAATGGTAATCGGCTTCGTCTTAGCCGGTAGACCCCCAGTTTTGGTTTGAGTGTGAATGTTTATTGCTCGTGCCACGCCGGGATTCCTGCGCCAGTTAGCGTTCGCGTGCTTAGAGCTGGTTAGACCCTGCCTGCGCGAGAGCCCAGCTGATAGGCGGTAGCGGGAGCGGGCGGGTACCGTCAGCCACACGCTAGGATACCCCTGTTTTTTTCTATTGGCGCCCTTATGGGCGGTGCGGTAAGAGCTACCATGGAGTATCCTAGTCTGCGGCCGACCGTACCTAATCGTAAGCGCATCAAATCACTTGACATAATTTGTGTTTGACTTCTGATGATTTAACTTAACCGGCCTTATTCTGCCAGATCTTATATATTTTTTAAATAGTTGCATATTTAATTAAGTAATTTCACTACAAATTTAAAAAAACACGCCTTGATTTCACATACTTTGTAATGTTTATTCAAATATTGGGATATTGGCTACTGTACACACGACAGCACGTCGACGCTTACACGCTAGCACTCTACTCCGTTACGTTAGGGGCGACTATACAACACAAGTGTACAGTCTGACGTGCTTTCGTGTGTACAGTAAAACATACAATGCATCCAAATTCCTGAAATAACAAATATTGCGCCTTGAAAACTAGCTTCATGAGTAGCAACGCTAAAAGCTATAACCAAAACCACAACCGGAGTGGCTGACCGAGTCTTCAGATGCTAACTGGGAGAGTCGTGGCCTAGGCATAATATTAACTCGCATTAGTTAGTTGAAAGAATGCACCGAGGCAGTCCAGCAACCCTAGCACATAGGTATTGCAACCTCCACGCGTTCTTGAGAAAAAGCCAGACAGACAGACAACAAAGTGATCCTATAATGGTTCCGTTTTACGCTTTTGAGGTACGGAACCCTAAAAATTATATTTAAATCCAAACTTTAAACCCCGTTTTGGCAGTTTCCTAGCTTTGATCAAGTGGTTCTAAGATTAATAATGTAGGTACTCTGTGGTTCTTCAGGTTAATTTGTTTTTTCTTCATGGTATGTAGTTTTGCTAGAGAGGGGACATTTTGAGAGTTATTTTACATTTTTACTTTGTGGAATCAAGTGGAATGTATAAATTATGACGCGCCACAGATTATCTATAAAAACGGCAAAAATCACGATTGTTGTATGGGAGCTCCCTTAAATTTTTATTTTATCATTTTTATTTTTATTTTTTGTATTGCTGTTATAGTTAGAGAGCTGGTGACCAATCGAGATATTTTTTCGTACAAGGCTAGGAGTTGGTAGGCTGATAGAGTAGATTTCGCTGAGTCTGGGAAAAATATTTTTTTGGCACGGTCGCGGTTGAAAGTTAGATTTTTTCGACTTTGAAAGTTTAAATGTATGGGTTCAGTATATTTTTTTTGTCGTACAAGGCTAGAAACTTCTAGTTTAGTTGTTGAGACTCCGTTGAACAAGAAAATATTTGTTTTTTTGGCCGAGCGTGGTTGAAAGTTTGAGTTTTATAACCCAAAAATTCACACTTTCTAGGTTATAAAAAACAATATTTCTACCGCATTTGGCTAGTAATAAATAGTGATTTCGTGATCAGCGAAGACTAAAAAGGCAGCCTAAAAACTCTCAGCCTTGTAGAAAAAAAAGAAATGACTCAACCCATACATTTAAACTTTCAAAGTCGAAAAAATCTAACTTTCAACCGCGACCGGACCAAAAAAATATTTTTCCCAGACTCAGCGAAGTCTACTCTATCAGCCTACTAACTCCCAGCCTTGTACGAAAAAATATCTCGATTGGTCACCAGCTCTCCAACTATTATAGCGGCAACAGAAATACATCACCTGTGAAATTTTCAACTATCTATCACGGTGAGATACAGCCTGGTGACAGACGGACAGACAGATAGGCGGACGGACAGCGGAATCTTAGTAGGTAATAGGGTCCCGTTTACCCTTTGGTATGGAACTCTAAAAACGAAAACAACGGGAGCTCTACACTACAGACAGACCCTCTAACTATAAAAGGCAAAAGGAAAGGCAAGGAAGCCGCCGTGGCCGGCCACCGCAGTGCTACAAATTGGTGCGGCCTAACACGGTTTTTTGTGCTCTTTCTGATACACGTTCGACCTCGCCTCGTGTGAAGGACGGGGGCGAGCTTAGGAGCTACGCCGACACAGTGCCTACCAGCCTCTCTTATCTCAATGCTATTGAGTCAAGATTGACTAAGTTTATTTAAGAGACTTCATATTGTCAAACTATTCTTCTATAGATAATAAATCACTGCGTCTTTCATAATTAAAACTAAGGCCTTTGTATCTACGTAATGAGATGGTTTATACAGTGTCCAGGCACCTTTACTCACACTATACAAGGTGTTACAAAAGTACCTAACTCTTTTTAGCACCTGGTGATAGGGATCACAACATTCACAACCTAAATATTTTTTTTTGCTCTATGACGTTCCGTTAATTTTTAAATTAATAAAATGTGAACGATGTGTCGGGAGAAAAGTATTTTTTAAATATTGTTTTCATTGACTTTCACAATGTTTTAACAACTCAAAGCTATGTAAATTCACATATACGCACAAACATACTTTTAAATTTGAACTAATAAAAAAATCAAAAAAGTTATGAATAATGTTCAATTTTGAGGTACCTAATAAAAAAAAATTGTTTTTTAATTTTTTTTTACAGATTTGACATCCTGTTGATTAGTAGGTTACACCCTGTAAAAAGAGTTAGGTACTTTTGTAACACCTTGTATAGATCGGCGCTGCAGTGCTTGGGACATTGTTTTAGGTGGAGCAGGCTTGCCCAGCACTTATACCATTCTGACAGCTGTCGACTACGACCTAGCCCACAGGACAGACAAGTCAATACGTGTGGAGCCAACTAAGCCGCTTTCATAATTTGTCTTTTTGAAATGGGAAACAATGAAAATCTCAGCGGGATCTGGAAAACCCAAGCCAAAAAACTAGGACGCTTTTGGAAACTCATCCTAGGTTAGGTTTTCGGTTTAGGTTCTAAAAATAGCTACCACCAGGACTGAGGTTTTCACTGTTAAATCTTTCCAAAAAAACAAATAAATAAGTGACTTGTTGCCGTGGTCCGTTGTCCTAAACCGTTGTCGCCTTTCGATATTGCCTACCCCACTAAAATAACAACATACCTGGCATGCTACCTTGATCCATACTATTCTAGTCTCTACAGTCTGGATATAAGGACCATTTCGAAGCTTTATCGGTGTCGGGAGGGTCCGAACAAATCTTTTTGGTTGTAACTTTTTAATTAGGACTCCTTGGTGTGGGTGTTTTTTTTTTGGGTTTATATGCGGGTTTTAATCACTTTTGACATCGTGCTGTTTCAAATGGTGGTTGAGGCTTCGATCATCAAAAGTCACACAGCCATTACCTAACTTCAGAAGAGAACAACGTTAAATTCCATCAAATCTTGTGTTTTGGGGATGTTTGTAGGGATTTTCGCGACTTTACCCGATTTTTTCACAACTTTCTAGGTATTTTTCATAAATAATCGTAGGAACTGTGTTAGAGCCATATTTTCGGAACCTAGAACCATCTCTAGATCGTTCGAACACATCCGAATAAAACCAGCATTTTTTGGTATCCGGACATCAAATAAATACTTTATTACTTTATGACTACTGTATACCCTATGGCAGTATGGTATAATCAGTGTGATGGTAATAACTCTATTTATCTTGGAGTAATAACAAATGGGCCCATATAATAGCACTTCCTGTGGCTAGACCATAATTTCTGTCACTTAGTCGAGCTTCATTCCACTTTTCTCGGTAACTGTATCTCTTGTTTAATTTCTAAGTACTTAAATCTGGAAACGGTTTAAATGAAACTTAAACATTTCATAAAATGGCAGTGACAGGAACGGACGGCAATCAGTTGGAAGACCAGCAGCCCGATGGTGAGACGACATCGTCATTGCGGCGGAGGGTCCATGGATGCGGCTGGCTAGGGACCGTGAGAGGTGGCGCTAGGGCGAAAAGGCCTATATCCAACAGTGGGGAGAGGTGGGCCCATGATGATGATGATGATGATGATGATTTATAAAATATACCTAATTGTGTAACTTCTTTCATCTTGGACTTATCTTGGACCGTCCACCACCTCCAGTGGGTGTTAAAGTCCAGGTACCTTTTCTAAACATTTGATATGGCAGACTCTACTGCAAGATGCTAGCGTGATGTGACGAGTGGCCACACAATCCAGGCTTCGTGACGATTCGGTCGTGACGTGAGCGCCATCGCGCTTTCGCCCTGTTGGTTCCAGGCGCGGTCCAAGTAAGATCTCAAGGGAGGGTCCATCTTGGCTCAAAAAGGCGGCTGGAAAGCACCTTACTAGCAAGAGACCGGGGAGATTATCGTGCCAACAGTGTGTGATATGGAAATTAACTTCATTTTTGGATAGGATAGCTTTTGGCGCATGGGCCTATTAGATCATGCGTTATAGACCGCGCAAGCAAAAAAGGGCATTGGTTGATATTGTAGGAAACTTTGCAGTGCCGTATTTCATGCATGCCCGAAGAAATGAAATACAGTGTTAAATTCTGATTAGCAAGTAGCACAAATGCGCACGCAACGTGCCAAAAAATTCACTTCTTTGTATGCAAATAGGAAAAATGTGCAGAGCAGGCCCAAATGTCATCTTAATCTTAAACCTTAATCGAGATTTCTTATGTAAGCAGCATGAAAGCGCGCACAGTTCACACTAAAGTTCACCAGTTCACCGGTTTACTAAAATATGGCTCAGCCCCACTAGATCCGGAGCCGAGGTGCCCTGGATAAGTGCCCAGTGTGCCCAATGCTAGACGGCCCTGTCGCCGGGAGATAGATCGTACCCTGACGGGAGCTCGAGACCGGAGATAGATCGGAGCTTGATGAGATGACTGGGTGGTGATCGGGGCTTGATGAGATGGCTGGGTGCTGATAGGTCTATTCCCGTTTAATGCCACGATTGGATTGCTAAAAAGTAAGAAAATCCGGAGCAGCATGATGTAGGTACGGTATGTGTTCAAAATATGAATATAAATGTAATGTGAATTAATACCAAATCTAAACATTCAGTAAAAAAAAAAACATACTAGGAAATCTGAGGAAAACCTTCGGAGTTTTCGCGGTAAAATCTCCGCCATCTTGAAATCAGCCTGCGCGCGCGCGCTGAAGAAACCCGTGGCACACAATACTAGAGTAGTACCACAAATTATCGACTCTTCTGGTTCAGAACTAGATGTAAGGCAGCAAGGGTCGCCAGATTGCCAGCTCAAGCTCTGACTATACGAACGAGTTCAAAACTTATTTGATCGGTCGTTCAACCGCGTCGGTCTGCCCTCTCGCTCGCTCCCAAAGCTCCGTCTCCCTCCGCCAGACCGTTAAGGTTCTAAGTTATGGAATTCCGAAGTTCCCCCCTCTCCTCGGAGGCTGCGCGCGCAATAGAGTACGTCTACACGAGGTTTGCTTGGCTATTTCTAATATGTAGTACCTAACTAATGTATATGTACTATATGCAGTGTGTTTGATTTCGCATGGACTTCCTTGGAATCATATTCAAGCACTTTACCATTATCTGCCCAGTAAATAACCATTGCTAGGTTGATGATTAGGTATTACCCTGCCTATTGAAGGGAGCTGCTTTCGACGGTTGTGACTTGTCAGTTTGGCATTAGGAACCCCATCCAAGTAGGTACAGTCGGCCATACGCTAGGTTACCCCTTTTTGTTCGATTGGCGCCCTTATGCCGTGCGCGGTAAGAGCTGCCATGGGGTATCTGTGACTGTGGACGACCGTACCACACACAGCACAGCGCACAACAGCAAAGCTTACGGAAGAATTTGCAGTAAAAGTGCAGCTATCCATCCAAGTAGCTTTTGACTGTTTATACGAGAAGAAAATGGGTTCCCTACTAGAAATCTAATGAGACGTTTGATCAAACATCAATTGCTTGAAAACGTTAATTCGGTTTCGTTGTTCACGTGACGATGCATCAAAATCCCTAAAGAACAGAAACAGCTATCTACTGCACGTACCAAAATTAAAAAATCTGTAGGTATTGAAGCAGACGATTCACCCCACGTAAAAACACCAACTGTTACTAAAGGCTTGTACAAGTCATCTGATGTATTTATTTTTATGTCTTATACACCTAAGGATAGAAATACACAGAAAGACAAATGCTTATTAAAAGGACTGCTGTATGTACATACGTACACTGAAAATGCTACTGCATTAAGTGCAGTCATAATAATTGACCGCATTTTTGCACGGCGACTTACTGCCGATTTCTGAATTGAGAAATTAGCTATTCTGTCTCTGTTGATTTCTCACAAAAGAACGGGACAAAACGATACTTAAGTATTTACTTAGTGAAATTCTCAATTCAGAAGCCGGGCCTAACAAGTCCAAACTTCAATTTAGTAATTTATGGACTACGTTACTTTCTATCACGTTTTCAGTTTACTATAGAGTTGCTCTTTCGTACGACTCTATATTAATGTCTTAGAAAATTAATTGGAGTCGAGCTATGGCCGCCAACCAAATGGAATGTGTTGTTGAGATGTGTTTTTTGCGCAGGCAAATGTTAAAATGTTGTTTTTGGCACCTCGTAACACGTCTGAAAGGCTGTGTTGATCGCCGATTCGCAGATCGGGTTCCATTATGCGGCCATCACGACCAGGATAGCGATCTTTAGCCTCTTGAACAGAAAAAATCTAATTCGTGTTGAGCATTGAACTAAGTAAATACCTACCTAGTGTATTTCTGGTGAGTTACATAGGCCCAGTTTCTGAATTGAGAATTGGTGTTGAGCATTGAACTAAGTAAATACCTACCTAGTGTATTTCTGGAGAGTTACATAGGCCCAGTTTCTGAATTGAGAATTTTACTAAGTAAATACTTAAGTATCGTTCTGTCACGCTTTTAATTTCTCAATTCAGAAATCGGCAGTTATACTGCTAGTTATAGGCCATTAGTCCCATTACAATGTTAACTGCCGATTTCTGAATTGAGAAATTCACTAAGCAAATACGTAAGTATCGTCCTGTCTCTGCAGATTACTCACAAAAGGGCGTGACAGGATTTGCTTAGTTGAACGAGCGAGCGAAGCGAGCGAAGTTCTCCGAGTCTACTTGAACAATCCAGCGTTTGTATGTATGTATGTATGTATGTATGTATGTATGTTTGTATGTATGAATGTTCGTTCGACGATAACTTGAGTAAATTTGGTCGGATCGTTATGAAATTTGGTAGGCGGGTAAATAAAATTAAAAGAATTTTTAAGTTCGAACATGAGCGAAATCGGTCGAGGGGTTGCTGAGATATGGGGTCGCGAGTTCGGAGTTCGGGGCGAACCACTAGTAAACTCAATTTAGAAATTGGGCCTTAGTTCCTTAGTTTTCCAAGTTAACTGATACAATTTTTAAACGAACGAGCGAAGATCTCCGAGTCTACTTGAACAATCCGGTGTTTGTATGTATGTATGTATGAATGTTCGTTCGACGATAACTTGAGTAAATTTAGTCGGATCGTCATGAAATTTGGTAGGTGGGTAAATGAGGCAAAGATAATTTTTAAGTTCGAACATGAGCCAAATCGGTCGAGGGGTTGCTGAGATATGGAGTCGCGAGTTCGTAGATCGGTAATGCGTCAAAGGAAGAGGGACAGTTGTGTTGTAATAATGTAACCGGGTAAACTGGGCGCGTAAATGTAAACGGTGTACCATTGAAGTACCTAGTGTGTAATTAATTACGTACAGTCGGCCACAGTCTCAGATACCCCTTTTTGTTCGATTGGCGCCCTTATGCCGCGCGCGGTAAGAGCTGCCATGGGGTATCTGAGATTGTGGCCGACCGTACCTACCTACTTAGAAAACTGGCAGCCGGAAACGATATTACGAACACAAATTCTTTATTTCTCAGTTATTATCGGTGGGCAGAGAGAGAGAATGTGTCTACCTAAGTAGGCAGTCATACTGTTGGATTAAATACGTAAAATGCTCAAATTAAGCTACTCACCCGTGTGATTGGCCGTCAAACCAGTCTACCGATTTATCATGGATTATCTTGATGAGAACTTAAGGCGACGGGGAAGCAGCACTAGCTCCGCCAATGAAAAAAAAAACATAGGTATCTTATTTAGGATGATGAGAATCCGTAGGCTTAACCATTTTATTAGGACCGAATGATTCCAGATCCTAGAACCAACGAATAGTTAATTGTATCTTTTTTTGGTGCAATGAAGTGTAACACACAAATAAATAACTTTTGACTTTTGAATTAATTTTTGCAAATTTAATCCATAGGTTTTAGTATCTGATAAGGTCCTTAAAATAGTTAAACTTATATAAGGATTATCATTTGACGGCTCGTTTTTAGTGAAAAATACATGCAAAAACAAGATAATATGTTTTTTTAGGCGATAGTGTGCCTGGACCGTCGCCTTAAAACTCGGCCCATAAGTTTCGCTGGTTTTTCGCTTAATTATGCAAACTAATTAATGCCATCTCGAACCGGTTATATTGTATCAGTTGGTTTTATGCAAAATATTATTAATGATAGCTACTTAAGCGACCGAAATTTCAATGTTTTCGCAGATTTTTTACTTCCTTACGTTGAGAGTAAGAACCAAGTTTTTGCATACCACTTAATAGCAAATAGCAATATTTATATTAGGTTATTTTAAACATCTACCTATTAACTATAATTAATTGCATTGATGTATCTCTCACGGATTTTTGGTATAAAAACTCACTCTGGAATTTAGTCTGAAGCGTAAAATATGAAAATAAACAGCAGCATAGAATGTTTTAACTAAAATATTAATATAGGTATTGTTACAAGAACTTTATGTTTAGTGTAGCTTAGTTTAATATTAGTTTTAGTTTGCATATTTATAGTTTAAATTTAATTATTATCTAATAAATATATTTTACTCATATTGTTGAAAATAAAAAACTTTATTCCCCTGTTACTTATATTTTACTCATGTTAGTAAGTTTTTTCTGTTGCTTGCTACCCACGGTGACCCACCGAAAGTTGTAAAACCGAACTCTCCACCCAAACAGAGCTTAGGTTGTAGTGAGCAAGGATAAAATGCTTATTCGAAGCCTCGTGCAAAATTAATCCTTTATTGTGCGTTCATATTAATTAAAATAAGTCATACAACGTAAACAAATCGGACCAAATGAGGGCAAGTGAACGAACATGACGTAATTTCTACTGGCTTGTCCTGGGAATGTTTAACTGGTGACCTCCCAGCTTGTACTTATTTAGTAAAGCAAGAGAGCCACCCAGACACAAACCGTGTTTTAAGGCGAGACTAGGTTCGGCTCCTTATAAGGCTCGCGTTGATATTGAGAGGCTGTGCTGTTAGAGCCATAAGATTTTAAGCTTTAAAACCTTCTGGTATAGAGTTATGATTGCAAAGCGATTGGCAATCTAGCAGTTTATTATAGTTAGCCTGATTAGGCAAGCAACATAGATAGTATCTGGAGGTAATGAGATTTTTCAGACAGCTAACAGGATTCGAAGGTAAAAAGCAAGCACAAACTCGCTGATACTTTTGTTATTTGAATAACGATAAATAAATAGATTTCTGTCCTGTTTAGCTATTTAGGTTCCTAAGTTCTTAGGCACCTAAATAGGTTGTCTGGCAGGGATCGCTCTCTTTAACTCTCTTAGCGATAAGACCGCCAATTGTATACGTTCTAATTAGTTTAAAATAAACAATGTAATGTATCTTTTGTGTACAATAAAGAGTTATCTATCTATCTTAGGTACTTACGACTTATTTAATATTTTGAAAAATATTTTTGGGATTTCATACGAAAATACATGCGAAAAGGCAGTAAATTCATACAAACAAACATCGAACTCTACAATATCTACATATAAGTACTAACTTACTTACTTATTTTATGTTTTTAAAATATTTCGGGGATTTCATACAAAACTTCAATTCAAACTTGACAAACATCAAACTCTACAATCTCTACATACAACTAGCGCCATCTGCATTTCAAGTTGCGACTAAATCATCTAGTGAATTACAAAAACGCCATCTACAATACACGTGAAGAACTAAACACTATCAGTGCAGCTACAACTTCAGGTAGTTTAGGCGTTTCTCACTAGGTGGCGCTGTCTCACGAAAACAGTGTATAGCCTAGTCCAAGAAAGTTTTAGAATTATTTTCGCGTATTAAACCAAAGATGGCGCTGTAAGTGTTTTATGGTAGTTGCTTGTTGCTTTTGTAACACAACTTGCAAATAAATAAATATAGAAGGAATAAAAATTACTGATGATTAAGTATTATTCAATAAAATTGTTAGATATAATTCTAAACCTAACCCGCCAAAATTGCCAAAATTGTTAGATATAATTCTAAACCTAACCCGCTAATGTGGAATGTTTTTGTATGTGATGTTTTTTTTTTGTTTTGGCAATAAATAATGATTTATCTTATCTTATCTTAATAACGCATCCTATCTACGATGACTACCTATGTAGTATGTCGATAATAGGTAACTACCTACCTAGTTTTAAGATATTTCTTTTACCTAGCTTTTAACCTTCAAGCGGTCGCGTGCGGTCGAATCGACCGCGCTGTACACATTTTTGCTCATAATTCGATTTACATTAGTCACAATGATTTCTTATCCCAGGTAGCCTCTTCTTAATTCACTACAATTAAAATAAACCATAGGTCTACCTTCCCCGTGCATCCCGTGATTTAATAATGATTTTTGATTCGATCGCGGTGGAGGCGTCGAAAAGACTACACGCGCCCGTCGTCGAAAAGGTTACGCGTGACTCTGTTAGCGAAAATAATCGAAGGGACTTGGCATGGGATAAGACATAAATAGTATTTTTTGTGGGAAAATTGTATCTACATCTTTACATAATCCAAGATAATTGTACAAATACAGTGTGAAGATTAACTTGGTCAATTAGTAATAATCAGTGAAAAATAATATCCTTTGGAACTACACTAATTTATTTTGACATTTGAAGATTTTGGAATAAAATATACTAAAAAATAATTAAAATAATAATAATCTGAGATTACCAATCTTTTTGCATTTATTGTTGTAATTTTTAGTTGCATTATTTAAATGAAATTTTTTGTTTCTTTGGTCAGATTGGGATTTTGGTATTATTTTTATTAAATAATTATTTACATATAACATAAACCATAAAAAACTATGTTCGGTAATGTGTATACCGTTATTTGTTGAAGTAATCAAAAGAAACGGTGTTATTTTTTAGATTATTATTTAATTGCAATTAACTACGATTTGCGTCATTAACACTAGGTATTTTTTTTTTGTATCTAAAGCTTATTTATTGTTATTAAAGAAATATATGATTATTTAATTAATTTCTGTTTTTAAAGTCCCGAAATCTACCATAGGTCTTTTAGTTTACGCGCGACCGCTTGTGTTACAAATAACCGCGCGACCGCTTGAAGGTTAAGTTTTGCTGTGCCCGACAGGGTCCATAGAGTTCCTCACATGTAACCTTAATCTTATACACTTATGGTTGCAATAAAGTATTGAGTATTGAGTATTAACAATTCCCCAAAGATAAAAATTGAGTTTCGGGGAAATCGTCGAACTTTCTACATCTTAGGAAACGTGTTGACATTTTTTAGGGTTCCGTACTTTTTAGGGTGCTACACGGGACCCTATTACTCCGCATACATTTTCCGAATTTTCCTTAAAAGAAACAAGTTTTTATATTTAAAAAAAAAACGTTAAAACGGGTCAAAATTGGTCTCAATTATCCAAGAGCAAGTCTGATTCACGCATCTAGCGTAAAACTAGATTTATTTTAACTCGTGCAATGAGGGTAGGTCATTGAGCGAGTGCGACTCCCACTTGGCCGGTTTTTTATGGAAAGTAAGTACATACAAACGCACTATACAGAGTTTCGCTGTTTTGTCAGATCTATTAGGTATTTTGTAAGATGATTGATGTGCCTTTAATGACCAGGAAAAACTAAACTCAGTTCTAGGCTAGCCTTATGATGATTCTTTTTGTATTCAGTAAAATGAGGCAATTCCGAAGTTTTGGTTAAACATTTGATGATACTTACTAAGCTTATTTGTATCATAAAACTGATTCCTTCGCTTTCATTTTTTAATTTCATATCGAGATTTGATAGTTTTTTGTAGAAGAATAGCTCCAAGAGCTTTAAAAGAGTGGTTGTCGAAAGCACGTTGCTGTAAATTCATAAATGCAAAGAAAATTTGTTACCTACATATCTCTACTGAAAGAAAAACTATCTCTAACTCACTCTATGTAAATAAAAAAAAAAAAAGATAAGTTACATAGTTTTAAACCCATTATTGTGCTAATATAAAATACGATTTGAAGGAAGGCATTTAGGGCCCCTCAAGGAGCGTAAGAGGCGCTTGAGGGCGTCGGCCCCGCGGCTATTTCACGGCTGAATGCACAGATATTTGATTACGAGCACTCCTGTACGTGCAGCATGGTAAGCCCGAGATAGGCCCTTCTCTATGCAAAACTGTCAACTTGTCGGTCGGGCTCGAGTTGGTTCTACGCCAACATGGCAATGGAGACAAAAATACAACATTTTTATTAAAAATGGCAATATCTACTTTCTGCTCGACATGACCCTAATCTATTTCCATCTCGAGTCCCGCCTGCCATGCTCGCACAATAGACATGGCACGTCTGTCACTCGAGTTCGAGAGAGTGTCAAAACGACCATGCTAAGCATACTGTAGGCAGAGACCTCACATACAGTGGTCGAAATGGTACACGAGACAGCACGTAGACGCTTAAACGGGTGCGCTTTATTCACTTACGTTACGGGCGACTTTGCAACGAAAGTGTTCACTCTGACGGACTGTCGTGTGAATCTTAATGAAAATAATCCTCCTTCTGGATCAGTCGAATAAAAAAAAAGATTTTGTTTCGAACAAATTGTACGCCAACCTGTATAGATCTTGATCGAAATAGGTACCTATCTCAAAAGGTGGACTGACACCTTGTATTTTCGCCGTGCCCGTATAATCGTCCGCTTCATTTAATTAAAACCTCTGTGCGCCCGGGTCTGACCCTCCGTCTTCCAGTCAACGCGTTAACTGACTTATGGATGGGTTCGTCAATTTTGATTTAGCCCTTAGTTAAAGTAGGGAATCAGTTCGGTTTAATAACCTAATACATAGAAGAAGAGACGTGACCTGTCAGTCTCTTTACTGTTTACGCTATACATTTTAAGGATTTTTATGCATTGTATGTGAAAAAGAAAAAATGGTGAAAACCGCATAAAAATCCATTGCGTGGTTTATGAGGAGTTAGCGGATAAACAGATAGAGATACAGACAGACGCGGAAAGCGACTTAGTTTTACATTATGTACCTACACTATGGCCCGGTTTCTGAACTGAGAATTTTTCTAAGCAAATACTTAAGTATCGTTCTGTCACGTTAATCTGCAATCTGCAAAGTAATCTGCAGAGACGGAGCGATATTTAAGTGCTTGCTTAGCGAATTTCTCAATTCAGAAATCGGGCCTATGTAGTTTACACTATGTAGGTACTTAGAGAAGAACGCTGCGTTCATCAATGGTTGTTCGGTTAGACTAGAGGACCCAGCCATGTCGACAACAAGGCTCGAACAAAACGTCGACCTGTTTAAAAAAAAGTTGTATTGAAGAGGAAAAAAAATAACTGATTTTGAATGTTCATTTTAACAGCGTGCTCTTGCCATTTTATTGAAATATTCTTTTCTTGTTTTGGATCTGCTTTTACCAACCACTGAATTGAGAATCTCCTCCTTTAGTTGTGCTTGTGCAACAAACAACACAAGCTCAGTAGGTACGGTCGGCCACAATCTCAGATACCCCATGGCAGCTCTTATCGCGCGCGGCATAAGGGCGCCAATCGAACAAAAAGGGGTATTTGAGACTGTGGCTGACTGTACCATCACGAAGAAACCTGCATTACTGACAACGTTTTTTTTACATGTAAAATTGTACCCGGATAATAGGCGATTTGACACAACGAAATGAAGACCTGACTGCCCGACTGGAATTTTCTACAAAATAATGTTTTTGGATCCCGTTTTTATCTTCAAATAAGATGCCATACTTACTCCGTTTTGGCTAAAACCCTAAGAATGAGCCCATTTCAGGATGTCACTCGAAAGCCCAGAAAAAGCTCGGATATCCTCAAGAGAGTGCCCTGACATGTGTTCAGCGTAGAGGTAAAAAAAAAACGTCTTTTTCTTATGTTTTTTCCCCGAGAAGAGCGCAATCTGCTGTGGTATTGAATGACCCAAGATCTTGATGATGGTGTACCTATACAGCGACCACATAATCTTAATACTTGGCCAATTGTCAGAGTAATCGTTCCCTTGTGTGCACACTGTACACACATAAAACAATCTCAAATACCCTATTTACCTCAAAACGGGACCACTTTGTTAGCCGTCTGTCTGTCTGTTAAGTCCCTTTTTCACAAGTACGCGTGGAGTATCTACACGTAGCTGAAATTAATATAAAATTACTTAGGTCTGCTTCAAGCTTCTATAAGATTACTGACGCAATGAAAAGATACTACCGTTTATGCAGTGTTTCAAAGGAATCAAAACCTACAGGCTACTTCCCGTCGACCTAGAATCATACAAAAATAAAACAGAAAATTCTAATCAAGTCAAAAAAAAGGTGTCAAGAAAGATACAAGAAATGGGCGGTGCATACGAGTATTTCAAAGTTGGGCGACCGCACCGTGTGGGCTAATCGTAGGGCTTCATTAGCACAAGATAAAATATACTTTTAATTGTTTATGTTCAATGATGACAAAAAATATTCCATTTTATTTTTCCCTTACAAGTTAGTATGGAACCCTCGGTGCGCGAGTCCGACTCGCACTTGGCCGGTTTTAAAAAAAAAAAATACTTTACTCATACGGTTTCCCTCGCCTGTTAGTTTACCCTTCACTTGTCAGTTGTAAGTAGAAACAAATCTATAATGAAATAGTTAGTTTTACTTACATTTTGTTGATTGATTCCTTCTCAGTCAAACCGAATCAGCATTTTTTATAGCGCACAATGGCATGGCATAGCCTCGTAAGTTTGCTTACCTGCAAGAAAAATACACTTGGTTGTTTTAAGTTAACACAGAAAGCAAGAGAAGGTCCTAAAGTACTCAAGTAATCAACTTATAATATTAAAAACTAGCTTTTGACCGCGACTTCATCCGCGCAGACTTAAGTTTTTTTCCCGTTATCACAATAAAAAATAGCCTATATCACTCAGCGATAGCGTATCTTCCCATAAGTGAAATAATTTTTCAAATCGGATTTTTATTTTTGGAGATTATACCCCCTACAGTATTACTTACAAACTTTTCCTCTTTATAATATTAGTGTAGAGAGTGTAGAAGAGCTAGTGTGAGTCGGACTCGTGACATTAAAAAAAAACTCTTATTTTTTTGTACAATAGATTAGTGCTAAGAAACTATCGGTCCGCAATCTCACGGTCCAGCATCATCAAGTATCAAGCGCCAACGATCCGGTTACACCACCGTCTGCGCCGGAATCGGTTCACACACCCCCTCCCGCAGGTTGTACCAAACAGGTCCTTTGCCTGTGTGTGCGTGCCACGCGTTACTACGCTGTTTACCTTCACGTGTGTGTGTGGGCGTAGCTTTACTATAGCCTCGAGAACAAGTCATAGTTTTTGTCGCTCGTCTTTTGGCATAAGTTGTGAGACAGCTTAGGTCACCAGAGTAAATTCTGTGATTTCTCTTTAAAATTATACTGGGGGAAAACGACTATATTGGTCGCTGCGACTTCAAGCTTTTAGTGGCAAAGATAAGTTCACCAGAATATCCCTGTGTGTGGGTTGGTTGGTGGACCATATGCGCCTTTTTGCAGCGTCTGATCAATTTTAAACTCTTTGAACTGGGAGATAAGGTCGCAGGCCGGCAGGGAGTTTCATTCATTGATACGAGTGTGGTTTTGTGGCCTTTTCTCGTATTATTGTGTTGCTAGGTACTAACCTGTCTTAGCATTCCAGTTGTGAGTGTCCAGTCTAGTCACTCTACGATTAGCATGGTTTGAGAAAGAAATAATAATAGGCAAGCTGGCTTACTGCTTGCAAAAACTGAAAGAACAGTAAAGGTCGGAGAAAAGGTTACCCCTACCGCTCACTTGGGCATTTTATAAGTACAGTTGATTTATACAGCTGACTCGGATGATGCAGACGATAGCCTTGCCCAACATCTATACTACTTGTAGGTACACAAGATAGCACGTAGCGCTGTGCACTGTAAGTATACACTTATACGTTATACAAAAATGTACAAAATCGCGCAAAGAAAAACGCAAAGAATCGATTCCTGTATCAGACACACTAAACGAATCTAAAAAGTAAACTTAACAAACACTAGTATTAGGTGAGAGATATCAAACACAGACAGTTTCGTGTTGATACGAGTATTCATAAACGTTTTAAAGATATTTTTTGCTACAAAAAAAAAAATAAGCGGCGCGCTTTTTTTCAGCCAAAATATTTATTTATTTATATTTATATTTATATATTTTTTTTAACTTTTTTAATTTGATCGCAATAGTGTCAAGGGTAACCCCCATGGTCAGAGCGTACACACTTTTGTTGTAAAGTCGCCCAGAACGTAACCGGGTACAGTGCTATCGTGTAAGGTTCGACGTGCTGTCTTTTGTACGATAGATGTCAAGGCTAAATGTGGTATTAAAATGAGCTCTAAGTATTCCAGGATAAGCGTTATCAACTTATCATTGTTCGAAACCCAACAAACAATGCTGAGTGCAGCGCACGATTATAGAAAAGCATCAAGTTGAAGTGGAGGTCATCATAAAGGGGTCTTTGTCCCGACACAATAGTGCAAGCATCTCTTAACCAAAGCTCAACGGATATGGGTATCGATTACATTATTATTATTGGCCACAACAAGTCAAGGCATTGTTTTAAAATAAAACTGTGTGAGAGTTTAGTCGTAGCAGTTTATCTTTTACCTACTACGTAATAAACTAATAACGCATTGTGCGTTATCGAGATCGGGTATAATATGTAATGCTAGTTATGGTGGTAGACCTCTCTATGTGTGTACGGTCACAGATACCCCATGGCAGCTCTTACTGCGCGCGGCATAAGGGCGCCAATCGAACAAAAATGGGTATCCTAGCGTGTGTAGGTATTAACTACTCTCCTTCTCCTGTGAAATTCCAAAAGATGCGCAGTGACAGCAAAAAGTCCCCAAATAACAGCGCGTTTCTACAAGAACCTGCGACGCGAACAATGCAAAAAGTTCCCCCATTATCGGATAACCTATTCAGTCTCCACACAAATTCCATACAATGGAGCTAGAGTAGAGCTTTCATACCCCATACAATGGAGCCAGACAGGGGGTAGGTAAGGTAGACAAATTGATGAAGGCGGTGTGAAATATACACTTGTTGGGTTTGTCTACTTATTCATGTGGAGGGAGGACTCGAAACCTGCCCGCTTTCAAGGCAATTCTTGGACAATCTTTCTTTAGACAGTAAAATGGAGAACAGCTATTGAAGTCTATCGCACATCAAACTTGGTAGATACAATGTCTACCTAACTGTTTAACTCATACCTCATACGACGTTATTGTAAGTATACTCGTGACCACGGTGCCTGCAATGGTTCCAATGTCAAAATATCGGGAACACATCAAAATACAATTTTCCTAGAAGAATGTCTTATAATGGCCCGTTTTCAACTGATAGTTAAAAGCAAAATTCAAAGCCGTTGGTAGATGGCGCTCATAGGCTTGGCCATACAAGAACCGGGATGTGGCTGTCAAATTTCGCTTACACAGATTAATAATATCTTCACGTGAAAACGGCTCATAATAACAAAACATTAAAAAACCGGCCAAATCCGGTACGGAACCCTGGGACCCTGAGGGTTAAGTGCCGCCATAAAATTTAAAAAATCTGGTTGTACGGACCCTCGGTGCGTGAGTCCAACTTGAACTTGGGCGGTTTTTTTATGCCAGGTGTTACAAAAGATTCTAACTCTATTTCAGAGTAATTGCACCCGGTGATGATGATAAAACTTTTTTTTTGCTCTACGAAGAGACTTTCCATTGATTTTTTAATTAATTAACACGTTGCATTTGTTGTTAAGCCTAACTCAGCCAAACCCTTATTATACAATATACAACGTGTTACAAAACATCCTAACTCTTTTTACAGGGTGTAACCTACTCATCAACAAGATGTCAATTCTGTAAAAAAAACGTTGAAAAAAACAAGAATAAACCTCAAAATTGAAATTTTTTCATAACTTTTTTGTTTTTGGTAAAAGCTCAAATTCAAAAATACGTTTGTATTTGTACCCTAGTTGCATTTGCAAAGCTTTGAGTTGTTAAAACATTGTGAAAGTCAATGAAAACACTATTAAAAAATACTTTTATTCCGCCACAGCATTCACATCACATTTTATTAATTTAAAAATTAACGGAACGTCATAGAGCAAAAAAAAAATTTTGGTTATGATCCCTATCACCGGGTGCTATTACCATGTAAAAAGAGTTAGGATCTTTTGTAACACCTTGTATTTTAATTTCTTGCATGTAAAGCTTCATACTATTCTTATAATTCTCATCCTATTCATAAGTAGTATGGTATGTAGGAGCGTCAAATAACATAACCACGGCCGGGAATCGAATTCGAGCCTCTAGTGACATCACTGCGAGTTGACGATCTTTTGTTCAAGCAACCCGAGTCTGTGAGAGTATAATAATAATATTATATGCTACCTTGCTATTCGAAGAAAAACATCCCATTACACGGTTCAACGAAAGTAGCGTGGCGGGAAGTGCACAATTTTCACAGGTTTTTCATTTTTGTTTCACGGATTGTATTATTTTCATTATCCTAAAAAAATAAACAATTGCTGATTCTGAGATTCCGAACTTCTAGTTTTTTGGGCAGTAGGTAGATTACCACTAGTTTTTTGAGCAAAAAACAAATTAGCTTGATTATTGTTATTCTGTATTTTTTTTAAATAATGAAAAGAAAACGAATAAGTGAAACGAAAATTGCATACAGAATATTCAACATTGGAAAAAAAAAAGTTACTCTTCAATGCTGGACAGATTTGGATGAAATATGGTACGGTCGGCCACAGTCACAGATACCCCATGGCAGCTCTTACCGCGCGCGGCATAAGGGCGCCAATCGAACAAAAAGGGGTATCCTAGCGTGTGGCCGACTGTACCTATAGAAAAAGCTCATGTACCTACACACCAGAATAGTACCTACATAGGCTGTATAGGTACATTACCTACTAGTTTTGCTTGAAACTTCGACCGTGCTGACATAGATCGAGTTAAAGCTACTTTATTTGAAGATTTGTAAGATCTGTAGTAAAGCAAAGTGATTTTTCAACATAAATTCTATCAATCTAGGACTTGGCAACGGTATTATAAGCTCTAGGTATGTCAGGCCAGCCTGCAGCAAGGTACAAAGTCCAGTTACAACCTAACTGCGCTACCAGTACCAGGTCTTACATTGAATGCTCTATTCAAAAGGGAACCTGATACAGTGAGATTTTTTACACGCATTCTACATCAACACTATAGTAACGGTAGACTCGTTAGAGGGAGATGGCGATTTACGGCGAGGTCTGTGTGTGAGCGGGAACAGAGTGTTGAAATGATGACATTTTTTGCTCTTCCAGTGAGCTGACAAAAGCGAGGATCTGGCGGAAGGAGTCACGTCATTTTGTAGTGCTATGTCAAGAGAAGCTTTTTTTCTTTTTCAAAGAGGGTTTAATTTAATTTAAAGTAGAAACATTTTATGTCTTCAAGAAGCGTGTAACTGAAACCACGAAACTCCGACGGCAAGTAATGCTGAAGACGCCACCTTTTGCTTCTCCTACATAATTTAAGTTTTTAATAATGTATGCACATAAATCTTGTTTTTTTTTGTGTTGTGGTAACAGAAACGTCTTTATCTTATACTAGCTTTTGCCCGCGACTTCGTCCACGCAGACTTTTTTTCTCGTGAGTTTTTCCGTTATTTTAATGGTTATTCTGCTATTCGGGGCGGAGGGAAATCCAACAAATCAAAAATCATAAAAATCGGTCTACCCGTTCTCGAGTTATACTTAAATGGTGTAATTAATGCGACTTTGTTTTGTATATAAGATGTTATCACGTTAAAATAGTAAGGAAAAAAATCGTAATTATTAAAGAAGTTAACATACAAGTCTTTATTAATTAGTGGGGCCCCACTAACGCTTCTATGGATGTTGGCGTGAGGCATGTCTTCTTGTTGTCTGTTAGAATGGCAAATGATGGAAATACCTAAATTCGTATGCATATGGGTTAGTCAACCTTGCAGCACCACTTGGACTCAATACGAATAGTAATGACTTCTTCGAAAAAAACTATTTGAATTCTAGTGTAATGAAGGACTGTCGAGCACAAAGCTGAATCAGGGTACCTAGCACAACATACAACGTGTTATAAAAGGGCCTAACTAAAGAGTTAGGCAGGGTATGCAGGGTGTAATTTACTGGTCAACAAGATGACATTTCTACATAATACATATCAAGCTTTTGTAGTTATTAACCAACTCCAAAAAGTAAAAAAAAAAACTCTAGTCGACCCGTATGTATACAAGGTATTACAAAAGATGCTAACTCTTTTTACAGGGTCATGGTACCTGATGATAAGGATCAAAACCAAAATATTTTTTTAGCTCTATGACGTTCCGTTGATTTTTTAATAATTAAAATGTAAGCGCTGTGACGGGAGAAAAGTATTTTTAAAATACTGTTTCCATAGACTTTCACTATGTTTTAACAGCCTGAAGCTATAAAAATACAGTTAAGCAAACGACCATATTTTTTAATTGGAGCTAAATCCAAAAACAAAAAAGTTTTGATAATTTTACAATTTGGAGGTTATAAAAAAAAGTTGTGTTTTTCAACCAGCAGGTTACACCCTGTAAAAAGAGTTAGTATCTTTTGTAACACGTTGTATTTATATTTTTTATGTTTGTTCTACAGGACTTTTTTGATTTTGACGATTCTTTTTTTAAACGGTTTACTTCCCGTATAGCCCCTTAAAAAAAGGTGAAGAACTTCGGAGATGGAGAACGGAACTCTTCAACGCACAACGATCACTCGGAATCAGATAACAGTGGACCTTTTAACTAATGAAGTCGGTTTTTTGTTTTTAATAATTTTATGGAAATTAAATGCAAAAACCAATTTGCAAACAAACATAGTTTAAGGTGTAGGATCTACACTGTAGGTTCTGTGCGCAAAATAAACATATTCCAAACAGATTTAATACGTACAGTCAGCCACACGCTAGGATACCCCTTTTTATTCGATTGGCGCCCTTTTGCTCCGCGCGGTAAGAGCCTAGGATACCCCATACTTAGTACTTACGGTACACTAATTGGTATTTAGTCATGTTCTCTTAACGTTTTTCTATCGAACTGTACTGAGATGTAAAATGGAATGCCAACACGCTTGATCTTACAATATTAGCTTTTCATGTGAAACGATACAATATCACCTTTAACGCGTAGTCATTAAGAGACATTTCACGTGAATAGTTAGCTTTGTGTGTAGAGTTTTAAAGGTGTCAAAACATTCAACAAAGAGCAACGAAATGTCCAAATGTTTATACACAAAGTGTTATCTTTCCTATTCTACATGCGTTGGGGTTGGGAATCGAAAAGGTAATGTGCAAAATCACGTTGTATCTATACAGGGTGTCCCAAAAATTAATGTCAAGCGGAGGATAAGTCCAAACATAGAGCACCCTTAGGGGTAGGTACCCGAATTATCCCAATGTATGTACAGCGATTTTTTTGAAGCTTAGAAGTTATGAGGCTGTAAGCTTATTTGGAAATTCTACCTAGCATTGGTTTTTATTTTATAACTTTTATATTTTTGTTTTTATCCTATAATAACCTATCTGAGAACACGCTAGAAAATTTGCTTTCAAATAATAAAAAAAACCGCTTCAGAGCTCCGGTACCACAAATAGACAGACACACACAAATATCGGTAAAACTTATAACACCCCTCTTATTTGGTCGGGGGTTAAAAACGATTCCTACCGTTTCTTTTCTGTCTAACTGTGATAAGAGCCCACTGTTCTTTTTGTTTTAATAAAGTTTATGCGCCTGCGCCTGCAATGTGCGAAGTGCCAACAAAGCGATAAATAAATGAACACCGATTCATCGGGAATTCCACGCGCTATGGTTTATCGCGCTTGGCTGGCAAGTGGCAACTCAGTTTAATCGTAATACCATTAGGAAACTTCGTACCAAAGAAGCTGGGGGCAAATTCTCAGGAATCTCGCATTTGACACATCTCGAAGGATAAATCTCATTTTGTGGCAAATGTCACATCTCCTATTCTCACGAATAAGGCACGAGATTAGTGCGAGATTTCCCTTTTTCGCTCGACATGACTAGAGTGGTTGGGAGCAGTCGAGAACGGAATGACATTAGATTTTTCCTTCGAATTAGCTCCCTGGTTCTCCATTCGGTATTTTAGTATCGCAATATGTTTAAATTTCAATTTTCACCATTATCATGTTCTGTCATCCCAGGGCTCTTAAGGTTGGACGATAGCAACGTGGCGGGAAATTAAAATTTTCACAGGTTTTAAAAGTTTGAAGCTAAACTGAGCTATTTTTATTCAGTGATTTTTCGTCTGTTGTTTACAATAATAAAAATAATACTATTTTACTGCCGCAAACGAAAAATCGCTGAACAAAAATAGCTCAATTTAGCTTCAAATTAAAAAAAACCGAAAATTTTTAATTTCCCGCACTGGTTTTGCGACTTCATATTAAACTGGGATATTATTATGCTTACCCCGCGTCTGTTTGCTTCCTTGCACTGATTGAAACCAGGGCCTACTGCATAAATCTAATCAATAAGTACCCAAGGTTATTATGCACTACAGGGTGCACTCTAAGTCGATAGCGAAACTTTAAGTAGGCTGTCTCTACTGATCACTACAAACAACTTGTACTAGGTGGCGAAAAAAATATCAGCTGTTTCATACATTTGGTGCAGTACTAAGTCGACCTTTTGTATGGAACAGCAGATTTTTTTTCGCTCCATTTTATTCGCCATCTGGTACAAGTTGTTTGTATTGATCAGTAGACAACCTACTTAAAGTTCCGCTATCGACTTAGAGTGCACCCTGTAGATTCATATCAGTCTGCATAATTTTTATTTGCGCTGTAAAAACTTTATTATGCCCGTTTTCACGGTTTTCATTTTAAAAGTCCTTGTACCAAGTCATGGATGAAGGACCATACGAACTCAACTCTCAAAAATTATTGTGAGTTGAGTTCGTATGGTCCTTCATGATGAAGAATGAACGAATACAAAATCTTTAGCGCGTCACTATATTTTTTTTTCGGCATCCGCTGGTATCACTTCAACTGTCAAACGATTTTTTCAATGCCTGCTTGGAGTATAGCACAAAGGCTCACCGATGTGCTCAAAGCAATCTTCATAGAACATCTTCAATACTTACATTTGATAACAATACGTGTCGTTCGTTATAAGTATGCACTTGTACAGTCGACAGCACTTCGACCTTTACACGCGTGCACTCTCCTAGTAAGTGGCGTTATGGTACGGGCAACTGTAATTCAAATATTATAAAGCTATCGAAAATGTGCTGTCAACTGTACTTACGCCGGATGGAACAAATACTAATAGAGACTACGGTATCGTGCGTTTCACGAAAGAACTCCCTTGCGTTGGACAAAAATTGTCCCTATTACATTGTAATAAGAGTTTCGTCAAGGGAGCTCTTTCGTGAAATATTAAAAACACCTCCAACATTTTAGCTTAAAATCAGCATATCTTATAATGTATAACATAAACGGCTGAACCGATTTTGATAAAACATATTTGAGAACACTCGCTAGAAAATCTGCTTTCTAGTAACAAAAAAAAAAGCTTAAGAGCTACGGTGCCACAGACATACAGACAGACAGACACACACACAAATAGCGGTCAAACTTATAACACCCTCTTTTTGGGTCGTGGTTTTTTTTTGCAGTTAACGAGATATTTTGTAAGCTGTTTTAGTTGCTTTTGATATCAATATCGGGATAACCGAATAGCTAGTTTATAGTCGGCTATAAACGACCCTATAACGTATACGCCACAGAAAGTGGTATACCCGGCCCCGTCCCAATATCAACGCAGTAATTTCGGTACGGATATTCTCATAGGTGCATGTGGAAATAGACCGTCATCTACCTACACCTGACAATCTCAAAAACTATACCGCTATTCGAACGGTGTAGCCCTAGCATGGGAAAATCGGTACAATCAATGAAGATCGATGTAAAAACACCCTGGGAATTGTAACGCACTACAATCTACAACTGATGGTGTTGCCACAATTCAATATCAGTATTAAACTGACACGGGCTGTTATTTATTTAAAGATATACATTAAAATTTTCAATACACCCCCTCACTTCTTTTGTTTCGAACTAGCGACCCGCTCCGGCTTCGTGTATCTACGGAGATACAAAAGACGGATAGAAAAAAAGTGCGTTGTATACACCGTGGAATTTTAGTGGTTTTAGAGCCGAAGGTATTTAGTTTCACTCGTGATTCTGAGCCAAACTCCAAAATTTTACTTCAAAACGAGCGAAAAAAAAAACACTTCCCAATACAAACGGCTATCGCCAATCGACACCATTTGTATGTAGAAGTGTTTTTTTTTTCGCGCGTTTTGTAATGAAATTTTGTAATTTGGCTCAGAATCACCAGTGCAACAAAATACCTTCGGCTTTAAAACCACTGAAATTGCACGGAGTATAAAAATTCAAAATATTTAACTATTGATGAAAACGGCATCAAGATCCATTGCGTAGTTTAAAATATCTAAGCGTACAAAGGGAAAAACGCGAGAAGCGACTTTGTTTTAAAATAGAGAAGAGATGTAGAGATAGAAAAGAGATCAAGCAACCGAAGCATTTCTATCCTCCCATTTCTGAATTGAGAGTTTCACGTACAGATGTCACAAAAAAGAGCAGTTCAGCTACCACGAGTGCTTACTGTCACTGTCACTGAAAGTGATAAGTTGGATAAACAACCTTACTACTATAGTATTAGGATACATGACAGACGTCCGGCAGACGTCCGGCACAGCTTTTTCGCACTCGTGGTAGGTACTCTGAACTATATAATTTGTGTTTCAGTAGTGAAATTCTAAATTCAGAAATGAGTTACACAAGAGGCGAATTGCGTCTACAAAAAAAGGGATAGTAACCTTTTAAGGAAAAACATTTATTTTTCTTCCTCAGTCGATTACGAGGTCGAGAAACTGGTCGTCAACCTCCAATAGGAGACGGCAGACAAAGAAGAAGAAGAAGAAGAAGTCGATTACCTAAAACACCGCTCTCTATGCGCTCGCTATGCCTTCACCCTTACCTGAAATAACGAAAAATGTGTGAGTTATGGTTAGGGTTGCGATAATTAGATACTTACCCTTAATTGAGTAACGTTTGACTAGAATTGTGGCTTCCTGCTAAATAAGTAGCTATTTATGGATGCAATTGCATGAAAAGTAGGTTATTTCTTTCCTGTCGTGTCGGGGACAGCAGAAACATAAAAATGTAGTTAAATAAAGATAGGTATAATTAATTCGCTTTGGCACGTTACGGTCAACTTTGCAACCACAATGTAAAGATACAGTAGAAAATTTAGCCGTGGGACACAATAATTTTAGCCGTGAGACACAGTTTGTAGCTCTCACGTTACGTCCTTCAGAGATCTAGGAACTTCACAGCTCCTCTACTCTAGGGGTACTTAGTTACCTACTACTACCTTCGCCAGCATTTCAGATTTCAACAAAACGCTATATTTTTCATAGAAGAACACTATAAACCTGATATCTAATTACCGCCAACACTAGAACCTAGAAATAAATGCCGCACATGAAAAACACAGCCACTTTTGACTTGTGCGGGATTTATTCCTAGGTTCTAGGATCTGGAATCTAGGCCTTACCTTAGGTCCTAAACATAGGAATTCTCATTTGGCGGCTGGTTTTTGGCAAAAAACGCATCCAAAAAGAAGATACTTATGATTTGTGTTTCATCGACCATCACCTGAAGTTAGACGTACTCCAATAGTTGGCTAAAATCGTTTATCAAGACGCCGTGCATCCCTGGCTGGACTTGTTTACCAAGTCACTTAGGTCTATTGTCGTTTGTTTCGCCAGTAGTATAAGCATGGTATGCCAGCCACGCACCTCCTCGCTTGTTCATGCACGCTCTTAGCATACGATTGGCATACGATGTAGCATTGCTGTGTAATAAAATCCTTGTACAGGTGACTTGGCTGTATGTTTGCCTGGATAAATGCTGCAGTGAAAATGCAAATCGCCAATGCTTGCAGATGTTGTGCCATTTCATTTATTACTATTGATGTCGACAATGCTCTTGCTGAAGTACCTAATACTACAGCAAAATTAAGAATCAGGATTATGCCTCCAAACTGGGGTAGATAATTCGCACATGGCACATTCGCAAAGTGCTAAAGTGAAGAATAATGGTTGTAAATACCTGGTAGCAATATTGTTGTCTGTACATACGAACCCACTCCTCCACTCTTGCTTGACGCTATCCTTAAGGGGTATCTAAACGGGCAATCATAGCCCGGCTACAGTAAAAACATATTTAGTGTTCGCCAATGGCAATATTGTCTGCCTATGAATATGCATTGGCGAACACTGGCCCATATTTAGTGTCATTGTGTCAACATGTCAAAACAACAACAAGGCAGAGTACCTATAACAAATTAACGGCGAACTTCAGGTCGCGTAGAAAAGGATGCACTATGCCATAAAATAGAGAGTGGCTGACACAACAATATACATGCCGGCAACCTTCAAAAATGTATCGGCCATACCAAATATGTGTGGCCATATTGCATAGGCTGACAGGTAATTGCTGTAAGTGTTACCGGGCATTGTATTGCAGCCACATATTGCCGAAAAATATTGCCCGTTTAGGAGCCCACATATATTTAAAGCAATTTTAAACGGTTTTATTTAGCTCACCCCGTTTGTTTTATTTATTCTTGGGTCAAATTTAGTAATTCAAATTTCACCCTCTTCCTGTCAACCGATTAATCTGAAATTTTGTATGCACTTTGGATTTTGGTGACAATACAATTATGTTTATTCATTATCATTATAAATTCAAGATGGCCGCCGCTACAAAATGGCGGATAATTTATCTTTTATTAATCCCATCAATATGGGTATCAAATGAAAGGGCTCAACAAGCAAAATACAATATACTATAAAAAAATTAAATCCAAGATGGCGGCCGCTACAAAATGGCGGATAACGTAGGTTTTATCAATCCCATCAATATGGGTATCAAATGAAAGGGCTCAACAAGCAGAATACAATATACTATAAAAAATTGAAATACAAGATGGCGGCCGCTACAAAATGGCGGATAACGTAGGTTTTATCGATCCCATCAATATGGGTATCAAATGAAAGTGCTCAACCAGTATAATACAATGTACTATATAAATTAAACAGAATGCGAAATAAAAACTAAAAACTAGAAAATAAAAATAGGTAAAAAAATTTTTAACTTAAACGGTTTTATGTTAAACATACATTGCAATGTTTAAGATAAATGTACTAAAAACAAAAAAATAATAAAATAGATACAGTCGTGGGAATTATAAACATATGCATAGACTAGACTAAAATAAAACCGTGGGGCACGTCAACTGCCTAATTATAGTGTAACATTACAAAACAAACATTTTAATCAACGATTGTAGACAATTGACGTGCCCCACGGTTTTATTTTAGTCTAGTCTATGCATATGTTTATAATTCCCACGACTGTATCTATTTTATTATTTTTTTGTTTTTAGTACATTTATCTTAAACATTGCAATGTATGTTTAACATAAAACCGTTTAAGTTAAAAATTTTTTTACCTATTTTTTAAAAATGCTGTCGAATTATAATATGTTTTTATTGTATAAAAATAGCCTTACGTTTGAATAAATATTACAAAGTTAATTATGTCAAAGAATGACTGTGTGAATTCTAATAAACTTTATCAACATTGACAAGATAATTATCGTCAATCAAGGGTACCAAAAGTAACTCACCAAATACGTTGTAGAAATTATACGTTCGCAATGCCACTATAGTGATGATTTCATATTCCTGGAAATGAACTTAGGTTTCTTTTATTCAACAGCTTAAAAATGTCTTTTGAATCTAGGATCTTCTAAGAAAATTACCTCAAAAGCTTTACCACGACCAAATTGCAGAAACCTACAAGTCACCAATAAGTACAACACAATGACATGCTTACACACCAACAACACTTACTTAGGGCTCACTCACTAAGAAGAAAAGGTCAGAATATTGTTAGCCAATGAAGTTCAAATTGGTATAGCAACTACCAATGGCGTGGCAGAGGACGACTTGCGATTCAAGCTAGTTAAGGTCTGCAGAGAATGTATTAGCATATTGAAAGGTTGCCTGCGTTCGTGGTTTGGTAATAAAGTCAAGCCAAATGGCATTCTATCTAGGCGTGTAGATTAATGTAATAAAATTAAATGCTAGCTATATTATAGGTAAAGGTGTAACAGTATGTGGCTCTTAACGGTCAGGCAGTTTTTGTGAAATCTGACAGCGGCATCACCAGTCTACTCAATACATATCGCATTTAGGTTATCCCCCAACTCCCAACTAAGGTTTAACATTCCCTCATCTACCGACATATTTAGTCTAGATAAGCTTGTATTATATGTTTCAATATATGGCTAATCGTATCGTCATTAGGTATATTAAAAACGTGTTTGCGTAGTAATTACGGACAAGGAAGCACTTAGAGAAAACTCCAAACACCTTCCGACTCTCTTTATCGAATTAAAGCTGCAATCAATGCACACATAATGAATGAAATGGACCAGATGGACCTCCATGGATTCATTGGGCCTTTTCAATACCATACCGATGTGTATACAGGGTGTTAGGTAAACCAATCGTAACCAATGGTGTCTTTTTAGAACATGAGGCCCATTATATTTTATGATAACATTTTTGGAAACAAGTTTCAATATACATATTTAAAGATAAAAGATAATAATATCTACCTGTATCAAAAATGAAGAAGAACAGGATTCATGGGGACTATGTACTTGCTAAAACAACGACGGTTGAGTTGTCAGTTTGTTTTGCGTGTTTGGCAACTAAAAATCTCTTCTTAGTTCCCACCGCACTGGTAATCCTTGTTTTGCAACGAATAGTTCGACAGTGCAGGTCATACATGTCTGGACAGCACTGCAGCAGTGCCTGCAAAGAAGTCATCTTAGGAGGGCGCCCACGAGGCAATGCACTATAATCTGTGGCGACGGCTCGGACGCACGCAATGCGTTTGTTGGTATGTAGCGAGAGCGGAAGGCGAGTGAAATGCTCACATGCATTCATCCTACATCCGTCTTATACCTATTTAGTTATGAAGGTCCAAAATATCTACAGGCATTGAAAAACTTTCTGTGCATCTGCAAGTCGTGTATTTGGCGCAATCAATAGGTCATATCGAGATTTGACAGCTCGATCAACAGAGTGAGAGAGACCACTGTTAAGCTACCCATGATAAGCCGTAAATTGAATTAAATTAAATTACGAAAACCTCTTTCCATTCTGACTGACTAAACCGAAAAATTTTCTTTCCTAACATGAACTATGTAGCTACCCCAAACACTTTTTACCCTATACTTCTTTCTTATCTTTTTTAGGTTAAAATTATCTTCTAGGCATCATTCCCTTATTTGCACCACGCCTCGCGTAGTCACCGCAACTAGCGGCGCTCGCGCAGTCAAGCCGCTTTCTCAACCGGCCAGGCATCCGCAGCGTTTCCAACAGCTTCCGGCCTCCTCTCGGGTGTTAGAGATGCAGCGGGAACTACTCGGGACGAGCGAAGAAAGACCTAGAAGTCTTCAATGGGGTAATCCGATGGGTGGCTACTAATCCCGAGAACTCATCGTGCGTGCCATCCAACCATCAAAACAGAAGAAGATAATATATTTATAGGGCATCTGCTTAGACACGAAAGGTACAAACTCCTTCAAATTATCATATTGTGAAAAAGTAGCACTTATTCCGAGTGATCTGTTAATGACCCTTTGACCATAGGCGGAAAACCCCCCGTTGAGGAGTTCCGTTCTCCATCTCCGAAGTTCTTCATCAGAGATTTGGGTATTCTCATTTGACGGCTCGTTTTTACAAAAGAAAAACGCATCCAGAAAGAAGATATGTATTTTTTTTTCATTGGCGGCACTAGTGTATGGGGAAATGCAGCAACCTCAGACCGAGAGGAATGGCGAGGCTATCGTAAGGAGTGCAACCAGTGGTAGTGGTACTATTGTTCTCAAGACCACGGCCGTCCCAAAAACAGTGTAACGAAGTAAGTCTAAAAGATGCTGGCACCGATTTTTTTTTCCTTTTTAGAGTAGAGGCCCACTAGAGGCCCTATTAGCATGATAATACAAGGACAAAGGGGGTAGGCCCGTCCGACAAGCTCAGACCGAATGCGCGTGCATGTTTGTTTAGTTATACGTTTGAAAGAATCCTCCATTTGTTTGCTACCAACAGCCTTTGTGTCAAACATTCTTGGAGGTTATTGACCGTTTGAATATCCTGTGGGATACACTTCGTGAAAATACCTTTAATTGGCTCTGGCACCAAAAGAAGCAAAATTTTCACTGAATTTTGTATGGGCTATTGGTGGAATAAACTAACTGGCTGGGGCTTCAACTAAGGACTAAAAAATCAGGCCTAAGGAAATCAAATTATTTATTGTATAATCCGCGCGGGATTATAATGGGATGCGACAAGGTTCCATCCCATTTTCTTCGTGCGCGAATTATATTGTAATTTTTTAATCGAATCCCTGGAATGACAGTTGTTACAAAGGCTTTATCTGTCAATACCATACTAGTAATTGTCATTCCGTGGACTCGAATTAAAAAATAGAGTTTAGTGCGTATTGCGAAACGACATGACAGTTGGTAAAACAAAAGAATAAAAAACATGGGCTAAAACCACAGAACAATTAGACCAAGGGCAGTCCAGCGAAGAGTTTATAAACTCTTTGCTGGAGTGGATGTGAAACCTCCACAGAGGTCTTTATAGTCATAGTTGACGAGTGTGTTGGAAACAAAAACGCATCGCCGTGCAGCTGAAGCCGTAGTCGGCGCGTTGCCGCGCGTTTCTCACGCGCTCTCTGTGGGAACAGGCGCATGCGTGGCACATGTGTGGCAGAAGGCGGGAAAACGACCAGCTTTTTTGTTGTGCCACTCTTTGTGGCGGGGATGGAGCATGCGAGGAGAGGAATGTTAGTAAACAAACTTGGGCCCCATCAGATTTAAGGTAGGCACTGGTTCCTGAAACACAGAGGCTACCTTTCTTTTCGGAACCAGCTTGTTTACCTTGGTTACGCAGTACATAAGGGGGATATAACTATATTATTATGTAAGTCACTCTTTTGTTTGACTAGAGGACTACATCTAGAGGATAGCTAGAGTTATAAACCCATGGTTACGCTCTAACCCAGCCTCATATTTCATTCAAATACAACATGAGAAGGAATTGTCATTTATTATTATGGGCTTAACTCAGTTCGGAAGTTGATTGTGATAGAGTTTATATCTACGACTGCGTGTTGCCAGAATCGTGTAGAAATCGCTGACAAAAGCCGATTTCGAAAAAGCTTTTCCGTCATACAAAATTATGCTATATGACAGCGTTTGTTCGCGCAGTTTTTTCGCGCAGTTTGCAAGATATTTAATAAGTAATAAATAAACCTAGAGGCTTACAGCCTCAATAATAAGGAATCCTTACCCCCGATGTACCTATACGACTATTATTAGCATTAATTTTGTGTAAGTTTTCATATACTTAAACTATATATTTTTTTTGTTAATATATTTTTTATTGGTTCGTGAACAAATACAACAGACATTCGAGGTTTAGGGCGGTTGTCCACCGCACCGTCAACGGGAACTAGGCTATGGGCGAATATTTTTTGTATGGCATAACGTCACGCGACGTGACGTCTAGGTTGACAAGCGGTCATAGTATTTTGGATATTTTGGCGCCGTCATCACGTATACGACACGACATTGAACGAATTCAAAAAGAAAAAGAAACAATGTAAAGTCGGCCACACGCTAGGATACCCCTTTTTGCTCAATCGGCGCCTGCGCACGCGGTAAGAGCTGCCATATCCTAGACTGTGGCCGACCGTACCATTCTAAATGCGCGATAATTCCTCTGAAAGCTTGGCAAAAACACGCTTCTACAAGAGCGATATGGTATAAAATATAGGTGTAGCGACTGGGCATCGAACCTGCCCGTTAGCTCTCGGGACACAACCAGTTATCGGAGGCTGAGCCGCCCGCTGTAGTGCGGTCGGCGAGACGCGGCCCGGGTGACTCTACACAATACTACAAACACTACTGCGCATCTATTCTCTAAATTTTAGAGAATAGATGAGATTAGAGTCTAAAATAAACACTCACGCGTTAACCATCATAAAGACTAAATTAAGAGTTTTAAATACTTCCGACATTTCAGTTTCAAATAAGAATATGACATATCTCATAAACGGGTGAACTGATTTTGATAAACATAAATTATCCAAAAACACTCGATAGAAAACTTATCCAAATCGGTTCACCCGTTTAAGAGCTACGGTGCTACAGACAGAAACACAGACAGACACATACACATCCTCATACACACACACACACACACACACAAACATATAGCGGTCAAAATTATAACACCCCTCTTTTTTGTTCAGGAGTTAAAAACTGATTAATTTTGGGAAAAATAACATTAATTGTTATTGAAATGAATGATATTTTATTCGTTGTTTATTTTATACAATACGGCGGCGTCAGGGCGCCCTCGGGCAACACAAATAACCTTACAATGGGTAAGCACGTATGTGACCAAAACAAGGTGGCCAAAAAATCTGTTGTTTCATACATTTGGTGCAGTACTGAGTCTATCTTTTGTATGGAACCGCTGATATTTTTACCCCATCATGTAGTTTTTTTTTAATCTGAAATTTTCGATCGGTGGTTTTAATGGCATATTATTTTAATGTACAAGAAGGGACCTTTATCGTCGCCTGCACATTAGTTGTGTAGCTAATTAAGTAGGACCATTTTAAAGTCGTAGTACAGTAGCTTTTATGAGACCTGTTACAAGCGTACACCTCATCGGCTACATGGGACAGCACGGAACAAGATCTACCAAGCCTGAGATGTAATACGTAGGTATGTAAGTTTGAAATAACGGAAGCCGGATTGGAAAAGCAGCGGCATCTCAAACGAGCATTTAGTTTAGATGGTAAATTAAAATACATTTATCATCAAAATACATGAAATGAATAAGACTTCCGGAAGAGGTCGAAATATGTCGGCTATCCCGACAAACAATAGAAGTACCTAAGTGAAATAGTTAAATTTTTATTATTTCTTATTAGTTTAGTTTTGTATATTTAATTTCGTTTAATAAATTATTTTCACTGTCAAATTAAGATAAAATCATTAAATAGGCTTTCTATAGATATGTCTTGTAAAGCGGCACATCGTCGCAATGCAATACCATCCAGTAACATACGTACGTAACTGAGTAGAGTCCATGTCTCCTAAGTTGTCTGGCCCACTAGATTGGGTAAGTACTCGAGTATATACCCAAAAAAATTTTATCGAGGGTTAATACCTAAAAAATTGTTAGATAGCAATAGCAACTTATTTTTATATCTTTACAAGGAATCCACGTCTGTCTGTCGGTTTATCTGCTAACTCCTAAACTGCAACGAATTTTGATGCGATGTCAGTTAGATATTTTTTTTATGAAAGGTTTATTTAATACGTTTTGCACCCGCGCGAAGCCGGTCGCCTCGTTAGTATGTGATAAACTTAGCTAAAATATTATAGTATATTACACAAAAAAAAAGTTTTTTTTTGTAGTAAGTCCTCATCTCCCCACGCCTAAGTTTCAGTGAAGCGTTGTCGTCTTGTTGAGTCGTCGTGGGAGCGGATGCCAGGGGTGGGATTTCGTCTGAAACTACAATCCACTTGTGAACCATTAGACCCAACTTATGAGGGTCGGATATTGCAACAAAAAGCCACCATTAGAAAGCCCTTTTTAATTATCAATTAAAATTAAAGCAATATACTTTAATATAATTTTAGTTTTTAATTCGTTTATTTTATAACAATCTAATCGTGCATTTTATGTGATACTTTGGAAACGATGTAGCCATGTCTACATGTCCCACATACCTTGTCTTGAAACCTTACAATGTCTGAAGTAAAACTGTTGAAAAATGCTGAATTTCAGACACTGATGATGATGATAAATTGTGGGATAGAAGATCTCACAACATCGTCAATAAATTTTCACGAGTTTAAAGTTCCAAGGGGTCAAAATCTAAAGTTTAAAACCGTTTTTAAAACGATTTTAGTGATTAGTTAGGTACATACTAACCATAGACCTAAGACTTACTAATAATTTGTATATGAATTTTAATTATTCGAAATAAATGAATTATTATTATTATGTTGGTACATCTTTTAGATCACGGGTCCATGGGGACCCGGTCCTTTGAGGCTTGCGTGGGGCCGAAGCCAACAGCACAGAGGCCTTTTAAATACCAATTAATCTAAATGTGATGGGTATATCTGCCGGATCCTATCTCTGGATAAATACGAGAATCTACCCAATACCCAAAAATAATATGGAGAAAAGAAAAATCTGGGCTATAGGATTGTCAGGATAAATGGATTGGGGTGCCGGGTTATGGATTGAGACCTATTGACGTCTGCCACGGAAAATGTCTCATGGTAACCCGTAAATACCAAACAAGTTGTAGCACATAAAACTCAACTGAACGTCTTGGCATGCGAGCAGCTGCTTGGGTCAATTGGACCTGACCCGAACTCTGCTACCCGACCAGGGAAAGAAGGGCTGCAGTTAAAACCACTGGCTTCACAACTTATGGTTCTTGAATTCGGTGGCGTTGGCGATACCAGCATCTTTGTCAGTAGAGACGGGACCGAAAATTGTTTGAATTAAAAACGTTGAGTATTGTTTATTTTATGATGTAACGAAGTTTATTGTCATTTACGAATATGTTTGGCGTTTTAGTAATAATAATATAATAATATTTTTTTTTATTTCAGGCATTTTTTTTAAGCCCATAGTTTTAAATACCTTAATCTAAACAATACATATTCATAATAAAACATTAGAAAAATCTTCTAGTTACAGGGTTTATTATCGTTCTAAATAAATAATAAAATTTCTGGCTCAATTTTCGATTTGTGCGCCTGGTTGTTGTAACAAACAAGTAGAAAATAATAAGCCGTGAAGCTTTTTTTTCACTCATAATGGTACAAGCTGGTTCAGCCGTAGTAAACGCGAAAGCACGTCGACCCTTACACGCTAGCATTCTACTCGGTTACGTTACGGGCGACTTTACAACAAAAGTGTACACTCTGACGTGGTGTCGTGTGTACATGCGGACAGCCCCTCCGGCCGAACACAAAACCTCCTCCTTTTTTGAAGTCGGTTAAAAAATATTAAAGCTCCCGCACACGTGGTTGCCCGCATCGCGTACTAATATACCAAACATGTGCGCTGATAATTGAGGGATTTTGTAACATCTGCGCGATTTTGGTGATGCGACGCACTTGTCATTGCCCTCATATAAGATCGGCAAACAGAATTATTTTAAAACACATATTTTCTGTCGGTGGGCAGACCAGCAGCCCGATGGTCGGAGCGAAGGGTCCATGTATGCGGACGGCGAGGGACCGTGAGAGGTGGCGCGAGGGGGTATTATGTATCCTGTGGCAGTGGACAGAAGTGGGCTGATGATTTTGAGACACACATTATTTTAATAGCGTAATTTGGTTTTAATCTTCTTTAGCTAGTGTGTTGTCTACTGAGTACAAGTTTAGGGTTTTTTTTTCAATGGTTCTTTTAATTTATACTTCGATCTGAGGACTGAAGGAACCCCTTGGACCCCCCGTGAGTGACAGGCCAATTATGACATCGCTTAAGTAGGAGCACGTAGTCATCAATTTAGCGCAATGATTCAGCCTAGTGATTCTCAGAACAATCAAGGAATAATAACTAGTTTGAGCAGCCTGTATCGGGCTCCGTGCGCGCGCGCATTGGCAATCGATTCAAAGGACGCTAAGGAGTCGGGAATCGCGCGCACATTCATTAGGGTCGAATCGATTGCTCAGTCCGAGGTCTCTCGAATCGGGACTTGAATCGAAAAGTAGTGCCACACCCTTAACACATTCTTCTGCAGTAATTGGCGCTGCCATACGTGAAATATGCCAATATCTGAACTCTTCGTTGCATATACAAGGTGTTACAAAAGATGCTAACTCTTTTTACAGGGTAATAGCACCCGGTGATAGGGATCACAACCTAAATTTTTTTTTTCCTCTATTACGTTCCGTTGATTTTTATTAAATTAATAAAATGTGAACGCTGTGGCGGGAGAAAAGTATTTTTTAAATATTTTTTTCATTGACTTTCACAATGTTTTAACAACTCAAAGCTATGCAATTGCACCTACACACAAAAACTTATTTTTAAATTTTAGCTAATACCAAAAACAATAAAGTTATGAAAAATTTTCAATTTTGAGGTTATAAAATAAAAAATGTTTTTTCCAACTTTTTTTTACATAATTGACATCCTGTTGACCAGTAGATTACACCCTGTAAAAAGAGTTAGGATGTTTTGTAACTCGTTGTATAAGTTTTATTGTAAGACCAACCCAAAAATCTGAATCCGTGAAGAATTTTGCGATCGATAGCTCGCGATACAGAGCTTTCTCTCTATCTCTCTCTTAGAGTTTTTAAAACTTTTAGCAT
The DNA here is from genome assembly GCA_949319315.1 of Zelleria hepariella. Lineage (NCBI taxonomy): Eukaryota > Metazoa > Arthropoda > Insecta > Lepidoptera > Yponomeutidae > Zelleria > Zelleria hepariella. Next base: position 28,021,786 of record OX439379.1, read on the forward strand.
GTCAAAAAGACTCAACAAAAAAAAATACAAACACCGTCTTTGTGGAATAAGGAATAAGTTTATGGGAATAAGTTTCACCGAAAATCCTATACAGGGTGTTAAAAGACCGCCAACAAAGCGGGAAACCACGTATGGTCCTCATCATAAGAAACATTTTTGCCCAAGGAACTATGCCTGGGAAATCGACGGTTTCCGAGATAATGAGGTTCAAAGTCGGACTTTTTAAAACTTTTTTTTTGCAAAAATGTATTCAGTGTCCAGTTCTTAACATACCTTCTCAAGAAGCCATATCAAAATTATGAATATTTCTTACAAAAAACAACGTTAAAATTGCAACCCGCAATGTATTCTAAATATCGGCACTTCAAGCTTAAGTAACATAAATGTATACCTACGCTTGCGCAATATGACTTCTGTGCGTTACACGTCCATTGCGTGATAAAATATTTTTCAAAATTATAACCTAAAAAACCAAAATCATTTCCCAGCAATAATTTATCGAAAAAGTACTATGTTTTGGTGTCTAGTATGCGTGGCTTTCGGGTCTGTTGGCGGTCTTTTAACACCCTGTATATACCTAGATGTGATCCCTAGTGCTCTAGTGCTATCTTGTTTGTGAGCAGCACATCACTCCGCGGGTTCTGTAACCTATTTGAGATACATAATAATATATCGTTGGTCAATAATACCCACGGAATCGTTAAAAACTAATTTAATCATAGTGCAGACGAGCCACAGGTTAGTTTTTAATTGGTTAAACTGGAGTTTCCTGTGCATAATGCTTTTGATTTCCTCTAACAAACTCCTCTTACAAACATCCTCTTTTCTTTTAATACTTATTCCTATTAAAATTAAACTGAAATCTTCAGGATGAAATAGGTTTTTTACAGTTTTCGTTGTAATTTTCTTTAGGCTATTGAGTAGGAAGTGGAGAGGAGCAGGATTTGCCAATTTTTCAAACTACAAAACAGTGAACCTCTGCGTATGCCACGGTTTGGCGATAGTAAGCTACAGAGACAACAAATTGTAATGACTGATGACCCTTAGACTACGTTCCGGACACATTCCATTAAATAAATTCGCATACTTGACGAGAAAAGTTGCTTCTCCAAACTGTGATACTTGAGATATTGGAGAAGACTGTTATAATTAATTTATTGATGGAGTGTGTTCGGACCAAAGATAAATTACTTGCCGATAAGTTCTCTCAATAGGTTGTGGGGCTAGTTCAGACTATTCTGGCTGAAACTTTATCAGACTCAGTTATAATTTTTTTAGGCTAAGAGCTAAGAGAGTAAATTCGTATCTTTTTTGTTTGATTTAATTTGTAGGTGTGTTGTTGAAATGCATCATTAAAATAAGTTGCTTTGTTGTAGTTACTAAAGAAAAAAAAGCGGTGCAAAAGTAGACTGCTTTTAATAATTGGGTCCTATTGGTCAGACCCTTTACTATAAAGGAAGTGTCTCTTGTAAGCGATAAAAAAAAATTACAATTTTATGTTTGAAAAAGTGAATTGTGTATTTTTTCACTACTGTGTTTTACGTCGACTCCAACAAGGAGATTGAACGCTGGTTGCGGGCGGGCCATTGTTGGCTATGATCATGTTTCTGATATTCGTTTTTACCCCGTCACCTATTTTTGGAATGCACACGTACAATTTTTAATTTAATACGATTTTTTTTAAATAGTTTGCACCATTGAATAAATGCCCTGAAATGAATAACCCCAATATCTAATAACTAGAAATCTTTGCTCTCGCCAAGTCGTGTTATCGAGACTCCACTTTAACCCGAGCCTAACGCGCGGGCCCCATGTGTTTTCACGCACCCGTGGTTCGACCTTCATTGTTACTGTCCGCCCAAAATAGCCCGCTAACTGTAGTCCTTATTTAATTGGTAATAAGAGCTGGTTTTAATTGTTTTCTACGAGTTTATTAATGTGCTTGTACTTATACAATTTAATATCACGGTTTACTTACTCGTAGACGAATGCCAAAGTACCTACCTAATGTAGGATTATATAAGTATCACCAATCTTAGCTGACTTTTAGCTTTAGCTTTTAGCTCAATGTACAGTGTACAGATTTTGTATTCAAAATGACAGTGCATTTGGACCGTTGTTTTGAATCAGATATATTTTGATCTTATACATTGTATTGTTAGATGTTAAAAGAGGTCAACTCGAATTTAGTTTACACGTAAACAGAACAATTCACGTTCATTAGAATGTCACCGTATTGGAAGTGGCTCAATGTCGCGTCGACCACTCTCTACAAACAAATTTTACTGTGCGGCGTTTTCACAGGCCAAGTAGCTAGCGATCAGTGAAGGACAGTTACTGTCTGGCAGCTACTGGGTCCGTGAAAGCAAAGTTGGGCCAGTACTGACCGATCAGTATTGTTTGTTGTGTCCCCAGTGACAGTACTGTATCTTATAGACAGCAACAGTTGCTGTCTACTGGGTGGTCAGTACCTGGGCCTGTAAAAACTAGGCTTTAGTAACCTAAGATTTATTTATGTGTTCCAACCGAACCCTTAATTCACCCAAAGCTATGAAATCTAATAAAAAATATCCCATTCCATCTCATCACATTGGTATGTATATTGTTGGCGTTAATAAGAATAAAATAAAAATAGTAAATGCGGAAGTTTCTGAGTGAGTGAGTGTGTATGTGTGTGTTTGTTACATTTTCACGCTGAAACGGATGAACGGATTTGGATGAAATTTGGAATAGAGATATCTTTATAGACATCAGAATAACACATACACTATATATTATCTCGCTTTTACAGTTAGGAGCTAAGTAAAGCACATATCCTTTTTCTGTAGTCCATACGGACGAAGTCGCGGGCAAAAGCTAGTAAACTATAAAAGCATTTATTAGAGAATCGTGACCTGGCTGAAACGATGAAAAGAAAGGCTGAAATGCCTTTAGGCAAAAGTTTTATCCGTCAAAAGTCAAATAAACGAATGGAAACACTATACAATATTTTTTTCCGTTTGTATTTATAGGCGTTGATAAAGGTTCTTATAGCAAATTCTCTATGTTTGACAGCAACAATGAATCTTCTAGTGTTTGATATGTGAATATTTTCGATTTGTTTAGTGTAAGTATTTGTTACACGAATCGATTTTCTGCATTTTTCTTTGCGCGTAGGCTATTCACTATGCACGGCGCGTTAACTCACCAATACAAGCAACTTTTACTATGAGACCAAGTGTGAATCTCGAAAAAAATATCAGCTGCTCCAGCAGAAAAAAAAGTGAACGGCAGCAGAATAAAAAAAAAACGCAATAACATCAGCGGGCTAACATCCCGCTGATAGACGTGATATTTCCTAAATCAGACAACAAAATATATAAACATAATAATATTGGAACAGAACCAACCTGACCAAAGAATTCTCTGTAGGTCTTTGCTTATAGATAAATTAGAATGCTCATGGTAAGTCAGCTGCAACTACTAGGGTGAACACAGTCCACCTCGCCGGCGCACAGTGGATCGAGTCCATAGAAGGACGCGGAATTAGGACGCGTGGTTTAAAAAAACTTCTGAATTACAATCAAAAGTATGCCAATGAGATCTAATTAACATTATATTTTAAAAGACCGTCTTGGCAATTTTGCGTAAAACTTATATTTACTAAGTTATTTGAGCTTATGTGATTTTTTTGTATGGAAGCGAAGACATTTTATAACATTAATCTTATTCTTCACTTAGCTTCACTTTCAGGTTTTGAAAAACGGAGTAAGTATATTATTTACCACATTTAATCTCAACACACAACATGCCGCAAATTACCGCATTCGAGAATTATTAAATATTTTATGTTTTATTGTTGTTTTTTCGGGCGTGGAATCCCTTAAAACTGTAGTTTAATAAGTATAGTGCTCGTAAAAACCTAAAAAAACAACAGAAATATATTATCGAACAAGTTTTGGTAAGAAAATAGTCACGTTAAGTAAAAAAATAACAGTTTTAAAGGTTAAAAAACAACAATAAAACATAAAATATTGAATTACTCCCGAATGCGGTCCCTTGTGGTGTGTAGTTTATTTGGGTGAAATGTAGTAATTATTTACTCCATTTTTGAAACCCAGAGAGTGAAGCTAGTTGAAGCAAAAGAGTAATGTTATAAAAGGTCTTCGCTCCCATACAAAAAAATCACATAAGCTCAAATAACTTAGTAAATATAAGTTTGACGCAAAATTACCAAGACGTACTTTTAAAATAGAATGTTTCGCGCGCGCGTCCTAAGTCCGCGCGCTTCTATGGGCTCGTTCCACTGTGCGGCGCCGCCGCGCAGCCGTAGTGCAAACACCGATGTCATCGCGTGCCGCAACAATACCTTTGGTGTGCCAATTACCGCGGTACGGGGCAATGCCAATATAGTAATTTGCGCAGCCGTAAGCCACCACCACAATGACATGGTGACGTCATCCGTGACAGACTGAGGCGATGCTTAGGCCCCGCTTTACAGGTTTCTATAATATCTTGCAGATTTTGAAAATCGAACCGATTTATTTAATTTCATTTCCATTTTGAATATCTTAGGCTATGATCTAGGTCTCACGGGCCTAAAAGGTCTTAGCTAGGATTAGGATAAAGAACTTGATGATCCGTTTTTGTTGGAAAAAATTGCATCCAAAAGAAGTGTGAAAGTGGGGTTTACATGTACTATGATACTAACAGCATAACAGCGTAACACAATCGGTAGTCAGTTTGACATTTGAACCGACTGTCAAATTTGACTGTACGAGAAACTGGGGGTAAAAGACAAACTTCATCATCAGCCCATCTCTGCCCACTGTTGCCTTTTCCCCCTCGCGCAACCTTTCGGGGACCAGCCGTCCGCACGTGCAGGGACAGCTGTGACAATGTCGTCCAACCATCAGGCTGCTGGTCTTCCCACTGATCGCCGTCCAGGCACTTAACCTGTAATACAATGGCGTCTCAATGGCGTCCTAGGTAGAAGGACAAAACCGGGATTTTTTCGTTGTTCTCCTACAACCAGCGAACTAATCCTTTAGGATTAGACTCATAATATTCTTTGCTGTACTACAATAATATTAAAAGGACCGACACTGGACCGACAGCATCAATAAATCGTAATTAAAGCCGTCAACCGGAAGCCCATTTTGGCACCATTGTGTTACAGGCTAAGGGCCCAGGTCTCGGCCACCACTCTGTCACTGCCTTTGTCTGAGGTTCAAAGTCGGACTTTTAATTATTTTTTTTGCATAAATATGTTCAGTATCACGTTCTTAACATACCTTCTCAAGAAGCCATATCCAAATTATTAATATTACTTACAAAAAACTAAGTTAAAATTGCAACCCGCAATGTATTCTAAACATCGGATAGCCTAAGTTATGCCCAGAAACGTGAGTTACGACCATGTTAAGTTTGGTTGAAAACTATTCAGCGGTGTTTGCGTTTATCGTGTTCATACAGACAGACAGACAGACAGACATAGACCGTTTTTTTTGCATTTTTGGATTCAGTATAGTTTACTTAGTAACCCCTGCTAGTTGTTTTCTAAAAATATTCAATGTACAGAATTGACTTCGCTAGAGTTTTATTATAAGTATATGTAGATAGATATATCAATGTCTATGTACAAATTCTCGTCCACTCATAAGCCTGTTCTTCTGACCGAATGGCTGTGTTTTACTGTTTGAGACTTTCGCAACTTGGACCTGACCTTACATTCAACACTGATTCACAGTGCTCACTTAATTACTGATATATAAAACGCTATCTCTTGTGTACTTGACGATAATCTGACGGATAACACCTCGGGCTCAGGTGAATCAGGCTGTCATAGGATATTTTAAACAAAAGCCAAGGAAGGTAGTAAAATGTTGGACATACCTGCATTTTTTGACAAAAATGTCGTTACAAAAATCGATGATTTATCTATTTTATCACTACTAAAGTATGTTTCGTTCCTTTTATGTCCACGTTCGTTTTTTTGTCGTATAAATTGTCATTTTCAGAGGCTTTGCCTAATAATGACAGACATTTAATAATATTTTTAAAAAAACCAGAGACCTAACCATGGAAGTGTATTACGTGCAGGCTGTGGTGCCTCTGTTATAAAGGGTGTTACACGTTCCAGAAATGTCCTGTGACACTGCAAGGGTTCATAGCTGTAATTTTTTTCTAGATTTCGCACTTGGCCCCGTAGCAAAAGTTGATTGTATTGGTGAGTTAAGCGACCTCTTTCAGTGTCACAGGACCTTTTTGAAATACCCTGTATATGACAGTACCAAAAAGTTGGTACTATTAGGCGATCTCAAGGTATCATGGCATCATATCGAGGCTTGGTCACAAAATTGCAAGATACAGAACGTCTCGCCGACCAATAACCGGTACAACTGAAAGACCAGTCTGAGGGCAATCTGGCCCCGGTTTTTTTTATGGATATTGGCTATAAGTCTAACCAATGATGTAAGTACATCACACTACAACGTGTAACAAAACATCCTAACTCTTTTTACAGAGTGTAACCAAGTGGTCAACAGGATGTCAATTTTGTAAAAAAAAGTTGAAAAATAGTTATTTGTTATGCAAGAATGCAAAATTATTGTTTGCGGCGAGTGCTTGTATTGAATAACGAGCTAGCGAAGGTTTCTAAAATTGAGCCACGAGCGTAGCGAGTGGTTCAAAAAAAGAAACCTGAGCGTAGCGAGGTATTCAGAAGCACGAGACGCAAATAATATTGCATTCGTGCGAAACACAAAACTTTTCATCTCACAGAAGCGAGGAAATGATTTTGTTAGCCAAGCGGGAAAAACTCTATAGACAACTACTTACAGGCAAAACAGGTGAGTCAAATAAGTTCCTTTTAAAAGCATATTTTACTGTAGTTACGGCTGCCGCACTAAAGTTTTGAGCTTCTTTGGTATTAAAACCATTCGTTTTATTAATAATTTCCTGAAGTTTATTTATCCAGACACAAAAATAATGTAAATAAAAGAATGTTTTTTTTTTCCGGGTGCATTCTGAACTTTTACCATATAAATTAAAAAATTGTAGGAGATAAAAAATTAAATTAGTAATATCGTTTGAAAAAATGTATCTAACAAACCAAAACATAATTATCTATTTGATAAAACAGAAGCGAAGCATTTTTTTATTTACTGGTATTATAAAATAAATATAGTGTACCAAATATTGAAAAGACTATAAGAAGAAACCGCGTTTCTGAATGTTCTATTCCGTGACTTGAACTTTTTAAAAGATGCTTATGCCCCATTTACATTCACAGTTTTATAGAGAATGGGCACGAACAATCACTTTCTCTGAAATTACGCGTGTAAACGAACTATGAATGAGGATCTTTTTTCAGTCGGGATCTGGCATCTACTTAAACGGCCAGTGTTTTTTCTTTTTCAACACCATAGGGCGCGGGAAAGACTTTCCCGGCGTCCCGTTCAAATTTCGAAGCGCACTAAAATGCAGATAGTTTAAATCCGGCCTTTACACGATCGTAAGTTACTAGTACAGGTATCGTCACGAGTTATGAGCGCTCTACGAAACTGGTGGGGATTTCTGCGCAAGTGTGTACAATCGCGCGCAAAATGTCTAATATCCACGCGGGATCTAAGACTGACGCTGAGCTGAACTATAGTTGAGTGAGATACTATAAAAATCGGAGAAACTGACTAAACTTAACGATTTAAAGTATTCTTTGCGGACGTTATATTTTAAATGGTTTTCTATACAATAATCCTGACATTACGATAAAACGGGTGTACAATCAATGAAAAATAATCTCAATCCAATATTATTGTACTCAATAACTTTTTTGAATCTTTCTGAACCGTCTTTTTAAAACATTTTGTTTCGGCATTCTTTCTGCGAGGAAATAAAAAAAACGTTGTGTGCGACTGTACCCCGAGGCTGGAGCGACTGATCTACCAATCACGCGTCCGCGCTCGCCGGCGACCGCGCCTCTCCGTCGCCCCCCGCGTACCCCACCAAACAGACCGAAAAAATGAGTTCTGCGCATTCAAGGTCAGCGCTCATAACTCGTGACGCGACCTGTAACAGCAAACTTTCCGAGCGTGGGAGATGAAAATAAATTTGTATTAACCTCAAAATAGAAAACAAATCATAACTTCTTTGTTTTTGGTATTACTTAGCTCTTTAAAAACGGAGATAGCCAGCGTAGAAGACCTTTTTCGCTTAGCAAGGAACGGGAAAATAATATGAAGAGCTGACGGCCTGACGGCCAATCTCCATGAGTAGAGACGCACGCCAAGAAAAAGAAGACGAATTATTAAAAATATATATATTGTGTCACTTCGTTTTGGGGTACCGCGGCGGCACCCACTACCGCATTTGGCCGGCAGCTCAAACATTGCAGTAGGTAGGTAAATCTCAGATTGTTTCTATGTTATCATAACAGGGCTTCAAGTCTGTAAAGCACGTCTCGATAGGTTCCGCGTTATACATATAAGAAAAATGAGGAAAAAGTGGCTTTTGTCCTATCACCTGTCAACCCGAAACACAACTACAGGTTATAGATTATAAAAACGTTTAGGATGAACTTCAAAACACTCGCCTTCTCGCTCTTATTAATACAATCAAAGTGAGATAACGCTCGTTCTGAAATCCATCCCAAATGTTTTCTATAATGACACGGCTTATACCGTTCTTCTGTCTCCAGCATTGAGGTTCAAGACGACGCCAGCCACGCTTGGCTGCGCCCGTCATGGGCCGCAGCGCTCGCCTTCGGCCACCCTCGGCCGTCGTCGGCCATCTTCGGCGGCTGTTGGCTGACTTCGCCAACCTTCAGCGATGTTCGGAGCCAGTGAGCAGCTTATGGGTGAACTCCGCACCAAAAGCAACTGTCATTTGCCGGTATTTGATGGTAGGATGGGGTTAAAGAAGTAACTCTGTGTTAATTTGACAGTTCCATACAACAGAGTTAAATGGCTAACTCTAGTTGACGCAAGTGGACCTGACGCAAGTGGACCTTACCGGTTTTCTTTAATCAATTGAGCCGTTTGATAACATATTTGCACGTTTTTAGAGATTTTTATTTCTAAAGCTCTAACCCACCGAACTAAATCCCATAGAATCCGCATTACGTATAAAATCACAATAACAACGTGTCCCCACCTTCGATCAAGGATAAAACTAGATACAACATAGAACTCTGAAATGTGTCTGGAAAATTAGACGTATGGTCGAAATGATGTTTCGTATTGTTCTATTGCTGATATCATTTGTTTTTGTGGGGACAAGTTTATATTGTGATTTTATACGTAATGCGGATTCTATGGGTTTTAGTTCGGTGGTCCCCACAGAAACAAAAGATATCAGCAATAGAACAATACGAAACATCATTTCGACCATACGTCTAATATTCTAATGTCAACCTTATTGCATCAGTGTACTTTAATTGCATGGACTACGAGCAAATAAGCTCCCTAAGGCAATAATTTGGGCATCTATTATTCCAGACACATTTCATTGTATCTAGTTTTATCCTCGATCGAAGCTCTAACCCATGCCATATGGCTCTTTCCGTTCTTAGTGCGAGATACGTGTGGAAAAAAAACGCATGGACAGGTACTTGGCTGGGTAGCTCAATTGGTAGAGCGTGTTATAGCACGGTAGGTATGCAAGAGGTTGCGAGTTCAAGTCCTAAACCGAGCGAATTTTGTATCTTAAAAACTTGTACTTTAAAAGCTCCTTAGAGAAGTTATTACTCTTTTTAACAAACGAAAATAATCATTGAACGAGCGAGCTAAGCGAGCGGAGTTTTTTGAGTCTACTTGAACAATCCGGCGTTTGTATGTGTGAATGTTTGTTCGACGATAATGGATCGGGTGAGACGAAAATTATTTAACACGAGCCAAATTGGTCAAGGGGTTACCGAGATATGGGGTTGTAAAGCATATCGCGAGTTCACAGTTCGGGGCGAACTTGGTAAGTAACACGACATCACGTCGACCCTAAAACGCTAGCACTCTACTCGGTTACGTTACGGGCGACTTTACAACAAAAGTGTACAGTCTGGCGTGCCGTGTAGGTACAACTCAAGAAAAGTTATAAGGTATTCTTTTGGTCTCAGACTTTTCTTTGCACTTTTTCCTGACTCTACATATACTTAGGCCCGGTTTCTGAATTGAGAATTTTACTAAGTAAATACTTAACTATCGTCCTGTCTCTGCAGATTTCCCAGAAAAGAGCGTGCCAGAACGATAGTTAAGTATTTGCTTAGCAAAATTCTCAATTCAGAAACCGGGCCTTAGTCTACATAGTACAAATCATAAGATGGCCTTCTGGTCGCGTTCATTATGTATGAAAGCAGAGATCACCGATCTTTGGTTCCGCCGATTTATCAGTAGGTATTTCATGATTTGTTTGGGACGGGTTCTGAACTTCTGAATGAGTCAGTGTTCGTGCGTTACATATTTTAGCCATTGCTTGATATGGAGCGCCACATTTATTATTGGTGACAAAAGCTTTTGTTTAACTGAGGAATAAGGCTCACCTTCACCAGCTTATAATAGACCTTTTTCACTGGCTTTTGTTCAGTAGTGGATATAGGTAGTAAAGAAATATATAAATAACTAGCTTTTAGTGACTATTCAATTCAGACGACTAAGTGGTGAGGAACAGCTTAGGAGAAGAAGGCTTACCTTTCGAGACTTAGTTTTAGTCCGATCCACACGCACATTCATGGGATATGCTGTAGGAGCTGTCAAACGCACTCACAAAAGGAACGGAACATTATAAAACCTGTAGCCAAGGCACGACCGGGGTTCACATCACCACGTGGTGCAGTTAAATTAGATTATTCAACCGCTAATGTGTCTGGAAACTGTGTCGCCCACCGTTAGTTATGTTCATTACGACATCGAGACGCATTTACACTGCACGAGCAACCTTCCGCTCGGTCAAGATCTCGAAAGAAGAAATCTTATCTACGACAGTGAACTGGAAATACTGGAATCGCGAGTGATGCCCAGCTATTTTGTGTTTGCGGAGCTGAGTAGCTACCACGAGTGCGAAAAAGCTGTGCCGGTCGTCTGCTGGACGTCTGTCATGTATCCTAATGCTATAGTAATAAGGTTGTTTATCCAACTTATCACTTTCAGTGACAGTGACAGCAAGCACTCGTGGTAGCTGCTCTGACTTCCAATCTTTGCTGAGTCGGAGAGGCATCCGAAGAAGAAAAAAATCACGGAAACAGTTGATACTACATTTTTAATACCGCTTGATGACGTACTTTTACCTCCTTGTTTTTGGTAAGCATTACAAATTCCTATCGATAGCAAACTCAGTAGGTACACAAAAAGCCTACAAACGTTTGCAGATTAACTCAATATGTATAAGTCAAATCTAAGTTGTCACCGGAGAAAATTAAAAAAAGGTTATGTTTTTCTGCAATTTGGAATCAATGTGTGTATAGGAGAGTAGAGCATTTGCTAGCGCAGTGTGAAATCTACATCTACACATTAGGCACATGAATAAAATGTACACCACTACTACATACATCGCTCAGTTTTTCTAATTACAACTAGATTTTTACATAGCTTCCTTGATTGCTTTTCTTACATCGTACGTGGAAGCATTTTGTCATAGTTTTAGCTAAAATCGTATAAGATTTACTAAAATGTCAAATACTCTCTATATGAATGACATGACATTCCACAGCAGCATTCCGTATAGAAATATTCGACACACATAAGCTAGAGCCTCCATGGTTGAAACTGCACATACCCAAGTAATACGTGGTGGGTGACTGGTGCATGCTGCACGGCTGCATGCCAAATATCTTAATTCTTTTATGCTTATGTTATCGGGTAAAAATTAAGGTAGATCTGTGTGCTAATTACGTAAAAAAAAAACTGCGCAGTTGCTAATCCTCAAAACCCGTTTATTTGCTCTGGAAATTTTTTTCGATAATTTTTATTTTGTTGATGTGCGGATTTTACAGAATAAGCACACTGTTAACATAAAGACTTTACTAGCATAGCACCTGGTCTACATTTCTGATTTGGAAACTACTCTCGGCCATACGTAAAAACTATGTTTCAGTGGAATTACTTGATTGGAAACAGCGCCAATAAACAATAACAAGAAGGCATTCGTCAGTTTCATCGAAGCCCGTTCGAACAAACACACGAGTATTGAATTACTTTCCGATAACGTTTTACACAGCTTCTACCACCAGCCTCACCCCTCACTGGTCATCCACCTTCTGAACTTAACATAGGGCACCGCAGACCACCAGAAAGAGCACCATCAGTGATAATGCAAAATGTTGACTGTTAATGAAGTCACCGGACTACTGACTTCATTCTTAAGGTCGCAACTACCATAATAAAGCACTGTAAATTGAACTCCAGCTATATTGATGCAGAGAAGACTATGCTGTGTGACAGAAACGTATTTAGGTCATTGTGTTAGCAGTAAGGTTGGCTTGTAAATGCTCCTGTTTTGTTCCAACTGGTAAAACAATTTACAAGCCATTTTTTTACAGCTTAACCCTTTCGCGCGAAATCGGGACTAAATAGTCCCCCTACTTTATTTTCGGAAAATTAGTTCGGATCGGTTGCACTCGCTTATTATCGCCCACAAAATTAGAGCAACCTGTTGGTATCGCGCAACAAAAATATTAAGGTTGTTATCCCTATCACCGGGTGTACCATGTAAAAAGAGTTAGGTACTTTTGTAACACCTTGTATAGGATGTCAGAATTTGTATAATATTGAATTCAACTCGTTCAATACTCGTTCAAGCAACTTGAAGACAACCTGACGTTATTGCCTAATGAAAAGCCACGATAGGTTCACACGGTGTAGTTCTCTACCTATCTTTCTCTGAGAACTCTGCCATTTTGCCAAATACAAGCCACGGCCACCAAACATACGACCACTTTACTGTCAAGCTAGTGTAAAATAATAGTAGTTTATGCAACTGTCATATAAGAGAGATTCTTAGAATACGAGTGTGAGTTTATCATACGAGGCGAAGCCGAGTATGATAATAGTATCACACGAGTATTCTAATATCGTCTTATATGCAGTTGCATACACTACTTTATCTTCACTCATTTATCATTTTCCATTTTTTTTAGTTTATTGTCACGGAACGGCACAGAAAAAATTGTAAACTAATAATGGCGGCAAAACAAATCCAAAGTAAACACAAATGTCACAAATAAAAAAAAAAGAAAGCAAACGCTTTTTTTTTTATTTGTTCCATTTGGTATAGATGCAAAGAAGTCATACTTACGGACAGCCAGTATTCGATTCACAGAATAGTTTACTGTAAGGAGAATTTTAACCGGACGTGTATCAGAATTTACACCGGAAGTGTATCGTAATAACAAAAAAAGTTATTTTACGACACAGGTTGGGAGAAACTCTCATACAAAACTTGTATCGTAATTAAATTTTTTAATTTTTATAGTTGTCTGTGAAATAATACTCAGTCATATAGGTGTCAACTTTTAACCTTTCGAAATCCGCGCGCGCTGACGATCGAGCGGGCTAAAAAACCACGTAAATCGCACCGCTATCGGCGTGCGGCACTTGAGTTACTAGAACCGTATTTTTATTTGAATGGTTATAGTTGGAACTATAAGAGTTATGTTTTTTAGAAGCTAATGAATGCAGCCGTCACACTTAGCAATTGTAAAGTCATTGAGATGTTAGTTAAATTTTGTATAGCCGTGGGAAACGAAGGGTGGCAAAAAAGTGTTCATTCATGAAGGAAATTGCTTATTTGGATAAAAATACAAGAACAAATAAGTTTTTTTTTGTACCTACCTAATCTACACTATATTTCTATTTGAAGACGACAAAAATATTAGTATGTTACTATAACAAATATTGTATATTTTTGCGTTTGAAATTTGCGAAAATACGGCAAGGAGACGGTTATCGCGTGCGTACGACTTCAATTTTCAATATCTTCCTGTGAAGAGATTAGAGCAACGAGCGTATTATTTTATATTTAGTCGTATAGATAAATTATTAAATTGTATTAAAACAAGCGATTTTATTAAAAAAAATTGAAAATGTATGCCGTAGTAGGAAAATATGACAAAGGGAGGAGAAATCATCGGCGTTTGTTATTTTTAGGTTTATGGGCAATAGGTGATACTTACCAGGCTAAAACGACTTACTATGTCTATCAGATGAACTAAAGTATCTAACAGTGTAATACTTGTAGTACCTTTTCATATAAAATATAAATAAAAACCTAATTTGAAAAGTCATGTTTTTACGTTCTGTGACGCGCTCTGTCAAGGCCAAAGCTTGTGTCTAACACACCGCGGCGCGCTGATATACAGCATGTTCCGCGTTCAATGTCATTCCTTTATGTTTGATGGTATAAGAGTATAAGTAGTAAATAATATTATTGAAATCTTTTGTAGTTTAGTATTGTAACACTTTCTAAATAAAATTTTTACGTTTACTTAATTTTACTACGACAGACAAACAAACAGACATACTTATAGTAATAAAAATAAAAGTTACTTTATTTCACTACGAGAGACAGACAGTAATAAAAATTAAAGTTACCTAGGTACTTTATTTCCTGAGTATTTTTATTTTTGCAAACGTTTTTTTTTTTTCAATTTGTTATTATATGAAATTCATTAACTATACACTATACGTGAAGAAAGTTATATAAAAATATTATGTCCACAATCACAAAATCAAAGCCAACCAAAAAATTAACATCCTTTACCATTTGCTTGACAAACTCGCCATTTTGACACGCACACATAGACAAAAGATAATGAGTTTGTGTGCGTGTTTTGGCGCCCGGTTTCAATTCAGACAATAAATAAGGAAATGTATTGTTTATTTCGATAAAAAACCTGTAAATATGAATTCCTCGAAAGTTTTCCTATAAAATACGTATACTTCTCATTAGAATCTAATTACACTTATAAAGATAATAACTCAGACAAAATCCGTATCGCAAACTGCCGCGAATCATTCGGCCTGATCCATATTTTGTTTTGCTGATTTTGTTAGCTTATGGAAAGAAATTCTATAAAAAGATGCATTCATCTTATCACAAAAACTATACCAAACAATGATCAAACACTCGCTTACCTCTATTTGGATAATGTCTATTCAAATTGATACACTTTTTCCACTTGTTCCGGGGCCAACAGTCCACACTAAACGCGTAGTTGAAATGTGTCAAGGTAAAGCTCATTACTTTAATTATTTCTATGAACGGACCATAGAGTGACGATTGGAACAAAGACTTTCATTCATTCTCTGTTCATTCATGTAAGTTGCCAAAGAGAAATGCATCTAATTCTATTAGTAATAGGGCTCCCAAAAAATATTAACTCTCGGCACGATATCATGCCCGGTAGATTTGTAGGGGGTTTTGCGCGCTCTACGATATCGTGCCCGGTGGGTTTCAAAAGGTTAAGATCATAATTCGAATCTTACGACATGAGTGTAGATAAAATAACTAAACTCAGCATCAACAAATCGCACCTTGAAAAATACTTCGAGCATTTTTTGTTCCTATTCGAAACCGATTATGAGGGGATTATTATATGTATATAGGTATCAATGGAAAGGACATTAACAATCGTTTTATTTTTTTTGACATTCCGTATTTTATTTTTATTTTATGATGGATTTTATGATTTTATTTTATTAATCTTAGTTTTAATTTAAGACGAAGCTTTTTTGTGAATTTTATTGTAATTGATTGTATTATTTGACTTTTTTCTTTTTGCATGAATAAACTATACGTGATCGTTTTATTTTCATAACCAAAACAAACCTCCCGGCAAGTGATGTTGAAAATGTAGGTACAGGTAAAATCATGAAACCGAAGGTCCATGAGAGATCGCATGGAAGCTGTTATATGAGGGCAAGGAGAGGTATCACTAAGTTTTGTGATTTTCTCTGTGAAATTCTTAGGCGTAGGCATTGAATAGTTTTTTTCGCGAAAATTTCCTTTTTTTCTGCCCTGGTAAAGAAAAACACAAATTGATGCAATTATTTCTATAGTCTATTATAATATTACCATTCAATTGATACCTAAAAAGTATCTCACAATTATTATTGGTATAATTTGAAGAAATTAAATCTTTTGAAGTCATTGTTTCAAAAGGTGCGATTTTGCTGATGTTGAGCCCTGGTTTAGCGCGCGATCTCGTCCGCGCAGACTTAGATAAAAAGTTGCCAATATTTTTCCCCGTCATCGATATCAGCATGATTATTCTGGCTATCGCTATACCAAATGTCATCAAAATCTGCCCAGCCATTACATACACCGTAATAGAGTAACAAAATGGATACAATACAAACAAACTTTCGCGTTAATGGAATTACTGGGATTTTAATCTGTGGAATGTATGAAATGTGACGCGGCACCGATAAAAAACGCTGTCAAAATGTCCTCTCCTTTCCTTTCCTCCAATTAGTGATTGAAGTATAGGATAAGCCTTTACCCTGCCCGTCTCTTTCTGAAAACTATTTGCGTCTATAGCTTACATAGTAGGTACCTACATACCTACTATAGGTGTAAATTGTGGGTAGGTACCACTACCAGTTGCGGAGACGTACACACGACAGCACGTCAGAGTGTACACTTTTGTTTTAAAGTCGCCCGTAACGTAACCCAGTAGAGTGCTAGCGTGTAAGCGTCTACGTGCTGTCTTGTGTACTTCTTTGTTTTCTCAATAATTTACTCAAAAATGCTCTAAAGGCTGCCGTACACGGGTAGAGTAAACGGTAGAGTAGAGCGGTAGAGTACTAACTGAGTCATTTAAAATCAATGGCAGCAACAGCCATAGCAATGGGTAGGGATGTTGCTGCCATCGCTTTTAAATGACTCAGTTAGTACTCTACCGCTCTACTCTACCGTTTACTCTTCCCGTGTACGGCAGCCTATAGTGTAGTCATTACTTTACTTTGATTAGGCGCCAGAAAAGTTGCATGGAACTTCATTACAGTCGTTTTTTTCGGACGATTTTTAGGAAGAATGTATGAAAATTCAAATGTTTCTCCGGCTTTGGTAAATAATTGTGATAGTGTCTTAGGACGTGCTTATTGAAATATTGCCGATGACTACTGCAATGTTATCAAAGTCACCCTTCAATGTCAAACACAATCGCAAATAAGTATAAAAAACAAAAACAAGTGGTCATTTTGGTGATAGTTTGTCATTAGGGTGAATGTTGTTGCAAAAATAATAACAATTGCTGTAAGGACTCACATAATTAATAAAAAAGACCGTTCATAAAAGAAAAAGAGAATTGCGAGCTTTACATCGTCTCGATGAAAACAATACAATTTTGCGATCGTTAAGGCGCCGTGCATAGTGAATAGCCCGCGCGCCAAGAAAAATGCACAAAATCGAGTCCTGTATCAAATACACTAAACAAATCGAAAATGTTCAAATATCTAACACAGCCAGTTTTGTGTTGAGATTCATAAACGTTTTGAAGATATTTTAAATGAAAAAAAATAGGCGGCGCATTTTTTTTCAGACAAAATATCTTGCAATCTGTTATGGATATCAACACAAAACTGGCCGTCTTAGATAGGTCTCCACTAATTCTAGGGTTTGATATGTGAACATATTCGATTTTTTTAGTGTATTTGTTACAGGAATCGACTTTGTGCATTTTTCTTTGCGCGCGGGCTAATTCACTATGCCCAGTGCCTTAAACAAAAATTGTTCAGTTTGATCAGCTAAAAAAATTAAAATTCTTATCTTTTTATATGCACAATTTTCGCAGTTTTTTGCTAAACTGATATACCTAATATGTGTTTGTATTCAGCGATTTTTGTTTCGTGGCAATAAAATTGTATTCTTTTCATTATTCTAAACAACAGTGCGCACTAAGTTGAAGGGATAAGCTATTATCATTATAAAAGCCTATGCGTTATTCTGGTAAATCATCATCATCATCATCATTTTCAGCCCACATTTGCCCATATTCTGGTAAATACCATTCTTTTATTCCAAAATCTTAAATATCCAGATCCATTTAGCCGTTTCAGTAACAAACATCCAAACATAATATTATTATTTCCGTACAAACTTCCGCGTTTATGTTTATTGTTATTAGTGTGATGATAGAATTTGCATACCTAAACTACCAAACAATTTTTGTTTGCAAAACAGACAGAAAAAAATGACGACTTGGCTTTTTTGTTCGTCAATAGAACTTTGTAGAGAACAGATACCACCCATTTCTCAGAACTCTGTTATCTGTCATCGTTACTAAGCATAACAATAACAAGTGATTGGCTTTGAAAAATAAGTCGAATCACACAATAAACACCGATGAAAGGGTTAAATAATCGTTTCACGACTGAAAGAGAAAGAAGTATGCATGTGAAAATAGCATTGTGTAACACAAAATGTTCGGTAATGCGACCTCACTGCATTGCCGCGTACTGGCCACTTTTTATATTCCATCAAAATTTCTGAACGTTTATCTTTTGTTTTTTTTTATGCCCCGCGCTCTTTTCGAATATTTTGACAGATGCATTTTTTTCGCCCCATTTTTCGCCCACTAATATTTTTGCCCTCTTATTTTAATTTGTAATTCGCTCCATCCCTCTGTATTTATTGCTATTTGACCCACAATCGCCCGTTTCGTATTGTTATTATTGTAATCTGTGTATTTGTGTTATTTTCCCCGCCCAATTTCACTCATTACTATCATTGTCGTTCAACCCTGTGCCTCACTGTTTTGATCCCGCATGCAACTATTTACTACGCGCCCGCCGTGCCTGCTTTTCGGTGAGTGAACATATTATTATCTTAGCCCCTAGTTAGTTTACATTCGCCAGAGGAAGCCGCAGGGCCGAAAGGAGCGAACCACATTTCGCCCGCCTCCAATCGCTGCCGCTCGGTCACCCCGATCGAGTGGCCGCACCCTCTTGTACACTCTCGGGACTCATGCAGTGATCACTTCCGCAAATTAAATATTCTGACAGTGCCAAGTCTTTACATCTTAGTAACAATTTGTGCGCTCGTGAAAAAGTTACACAAAATCGAAACTCCAGAGGATAGGATGATTCGCGAAAGCACTAGAAGGATGGATCTGGTTAGTACAGTAGCCCCCAAGCTAAAAGTAGTAGAACATTCAACACGGTATCAGGGCGTCAAACTATTCAATATTTTGCCCAAAAATTTGAAAGCTATAGCTTACGAAAATAACTTTAAAGGCAAATTAAAAGCGTACCTTCTCGAGAAAAACTTTTATTCGGTGCAAGAATTTAAACCCCGTATTAAATAGGTAGGCTCACTAGTCACACTCACGCCACTCATTATACACACACAACACACTCTCATACACACACACTTAAAGTATTTTATTATTTTTTAAATTCTGTGGAATTATAAGTAGGTAGGTTTAATTTTAATTATTTTAAGTGCTAGTTTTAGATTACATAATTTCAAATACAATTGTTTTATATTGTGACTGAATAAATGAAATGAAATGAAATTGTGTTCGAGGGTGGACACAATAGCGAACACAAAATAATTTGCTCTCAATATTATGGACAGCCCCTCTACCCTCGACGCTATTGAGGAATTCTATTTGTATTTGCAATAATCATGATTCGATTACACATAATTTGGAATGTTAGTCATTACTATTAGAAAGGTTTTCAAAAAAAACACCAACCAAAAAATAGTTTAGGCTATTTTGTTTAAATAAAACCGGCCAAGTGCAATTCAAACTCGCGCACTCAGGGTTCCTTACCGGCATACAATAAAAATCTGGCTATACGGACCTCGGTAGGTGAGTCCGACTCGTGCTTGACCCTTTTTATTATTTGTGATTATGTAAAGAGTAAATCATCTCATTACGTAGATGCAAAGGCCTTTATAGGTAATCATACCAAGTTTAATGCTTGTAAGTTTTACAGTTTTTGCGATAGAGCAAAAACTATAAAAACACGTTTGTTGTATGGGGACCCCCCTTATTTTTTATCATATTTTATTTGTTACGCAAATAATAAAATAAACGCCATAATAACAGACAGACATCATAGAAAGATTAATAGGGTCCCGTTTGGCAGCCTTCGGGTACGAAACCCTGAAAACAATTAATGCATAATATAAATTCCTTATATAAAGAGCGAACCGCGCCGGCTACATAGGGGTGCAATTTAGAAAAAAAGTGCGGTCTACAAACCCACGAAAAAGCTTCCGTGAAAAATAATACAGTTCCAGTGAAAACAGCATCAAGATCCGTAGCGTAGTTTAAAATACGAGTATCTTCATTTAAAACAGACGCGGGAAGTGACTTCGTTTTAAACTATCCAGAGAAGAGAAGAGATTGCGCCATATTGAAAAAATGCGTCAAGAAGACTCAAGAGTAGAGGGGCAGACCGGTACGAGTAATCAGACTCAAGACTGTACTCATTTCAACAACACATTTTCAAAGAAAAGAACCGCGCCCGGGATCTAATTACGACAACCGGAACTCTTTGTAACAAAACCAGAAGTGGGAATTTAATTTCAACCCTCAATCCGTTGGGGGTAGTCAGTCGGTGGAGTGGCTGGTGCATCCGGGAGTCGAACCGGGACACTTGCCGTGCAGTTGTGCACCGATAGGATGTGTATTTTTTTCTTCTCTACTGGTCCCACACATGCGCATCGCTCGACATCCGGTAGTATTATACATACACCGGAAGTAGATGTTTTTAAAGAACGAATGGAATACATTTTAAGGATGGAAGATAGCAGCTTGGCGGGAAATTCAAAATTTTCACAGTTATTCATGTAAAAAACTGTGAAAATTTTGAATTTCCCGCCACGTTGCTATCGTCCACCCTTAATGGACAGATTTTAAGACCCGTTAGATAGGCGAACGCTCTCACATTATTTTCAAGAATGGCACAACCCCCTTCTTACGTTTTCTTGCATGGACTTGATAATTATATCTATAGAGGGTTCAGTAATATGCAATTAGACCAAAAATAACTCAGCAGTGGGTGTTAACAGGCTGGTGATGATGATGATGAAGTACTCGACGACGAAGCAATACCTACGCGGCAGTCTATTTTCTCCTTAGTTCATAGTTCAACGTGCGTGAGAGAATACAATGGATAGCGTGTTACTATTGAACTCAATACCATCCTTTGTGATAGACTGGCAGGCTTTAAGTAACTATCCAAGTAGATGAATCTTATTAAAGCTAATTAGGTACCTTTGTAACAGCCTTCAACATGATGTAATGCCATCTTGGCGTTAAATATAGGTAGTTATTAAGTGCAAAAAGCACGATACATATCTATAAGGCTGCTTTATCTGGCCTTGCGTCTAGAGTCTAGAGGGTCATACGTATGTAGGTATTACATTAACTACGTAAGTTCAGAAGACTGCAATATTCAACCTTATTTCTTTGACCCCTACTTATCACATTCAATC
This sequence comes from Zelleria hepariella, assembly GCA_949319315.1. NCBI lineage: Eukaryota > Metazoa > Arthropoda > Insecta > Lepidoptera > Yponomeutidae > Zelleria > Zelleria hepariella. The sequence goes on from OX439379.1 coordinate 28,043,203, forward strand.
AAAATCGTAGACGATTCAACCTAGGCTCTAGGCTCAAGTGTGTACATAGCCCTAAAAAGAGCGGTGAAGTTCCGAGAGTTACTTCCAGCGCATATGTGAACTACAATAATGTCCAGGCATCCACATTGCCATATCAATTAACTCACTCGCGTCTCCGCCCACAGCATTATCATCATCTGTCTGGTGAAGGCACTAACAGTCGTCCCAAAAAGTATAACTCACCATGAAGCGCAAGCGCAATTTCCTTATCCGCCAGCGCCGCGGATTTTGATTTGCAAGATCCGTGGCATTACGCTGAGTTCGGGACCCTTTTTATTGTCATGCATGACACATAGCATATTAATTTCTGTCATTTTATTTGATTTGCATGCGATTAATGTTACATTCATTATTTTATAATATTATCAATGTAAATTAATCAATTATCAATGTTACCTTTTATAATTATTATGTGTTGTGGTAATTGAATAAATGATTTATCTATCTAACTATCCATCTATCCATAAGTTTATAGTACAAGTGGCGGATTTCCCTAAAGACCGATTAGGTAGGCCCGGCCTAGGGCGGCCACGCAATGTCGATGCCGTCCCAGCAGAAGGACAAAACCGGGGTTTCCTCGTTTTTCTTCTACGACCAGAGAACTAATCCTGTAGAATTAGAATAAGAATATTTTTTGCTGTGCTACAAAAACATTAAAAGGACCGACAGCATTATTAATTCGTAATTGAAGCCGTCAACTGGGAGCCCATTTTGGCACCATTGCGTTACCGGCTAAGGCCCCAGCCAGATATCAGGGGCGGCTAATCGTAGCAAAAATATACTGCGAACGAACATGTACACACGACAGCACGTCGACCCTTTCACGCTAGCACTCTACTCAGTTACGTTACGGGCGACTTGACATACAACATAAGTGTGAACTCTGACGTGCTGTCGTGTATATCGCGTGCTTTTATTATTAACGTATTTGGCCAATTTAGACTGAAATCGGTAAATCCGCATTATCATACAATGTAAGGATTGTAAGGGGTGAAATTTTGAGTGTGCGCAGTGGCATATCTATAGTAGGGTAGGTAAGGCACATGCCTTGGCCGCCATTTCAAGGGGCGCCAAATTCACAAATCAAATTATCCCGTGATTCCTGGGCGTGATGTGGTGAGCTTTCGCGAACGAGAGGGAATTATTAGATTACCTACATAAACAATTAATGTTCTTCGAAAGCTAACTCACAAATTGTCGGCAAAATATGAAGAAATAATATGCTAACATAACAATCGACAAAACTGCCTTTGAATCTACGTAATGAGATGATTTAATTATAAATGTACAGCGTCCAGTGGCACCTTCACTCACACTAGATGTGTGAAAAGACCACTCAGCGCTGCGCTGCCTTTAAAATCATCTTTGGTTTTTACGCTATATTTTCGGTTCCTGCTCCGTTTCTCAGGCTCGTATCATTTGTAGAGGTTTGCTATGGTAGGCAGTAAAATTTTGTTTTCAACTCTACATATTAGCAGTGGCGTAGCTAGGTAACCAGGGGCTCTGGGGCAAAAAACTATTTGCGGCCCCAACTAAATTGTTCAAGTTTTATCAAGTCAAAATACATGTAGATAGAAAATAAAATTGAATACTTAAAGGGCCCGAAATTTTCAGCCTTAAACGGAGAAATCTCTATAATAATCATTTCAAAACCACTTTATTTGCGAGAAATTCAAAAGTTTCACAGTTTTTTACATTTTGTAGAACACATAATCGGCTGAATTATTGTTGTTCACAATAATGAAAAGAATACTGTTTTATTGCCGCTAACGAAAAATCGCTGAACCAAAAATACCTCAGTCTAGCTACAAAATGTAAAAATCTGTGAAAATTTTGAATTTCCCGCCACGTGGCTATCGTCCACCCTTAAGTAAAAAAACGCGCGCAGCGCTTCCGTAAACACACCGAATTCACCTCTTTTTTAAGCCAAATTCTTAAAATTCCGTCTATAACGGTTTAATTAATTAAAAAGGTGATATATAATTATTATCATGGCATCCGTAGCCCGGTACAGCTTGTGTGAGCTTAAGTGGTACCACTTTGACTCACCAACCTGGAGGAATTTTTAGCTAGTTCAATACGGTTTGGTATCAGGGTCCGAGGGGGCCCCCTGAGCTTGGGGGCCCTGGGACATTGCCCCTCCTTGCCCCTATGTAGCTACGCCACTGCATATTAGGTATATCGGTATATCCGTTCCTCATTTGAGCAGAGAGCACCTAGGTGACGTTCGTATTGTTTCCAAAGCACTTGACTTCACCGATTCTGTTCGCAAAACAGTGTTGGCTGTATCAACTTGTATCAAAGTAGTTTCCCCGGGCCCACATACTTACTAAGGAAAGGTGTAGTAATCACCGGACAATGCACGCCATGCGATTATTTTGTCAACAAAGCGCCGACGATGCATTTTTCGTCGCCATCGGCCATTGTTTGTCATAGGTAAGGTATGTTTTTTTTTTCTTTCAGTTAGCCACGGGTATCGTGTCCCACTGCTGGGCAAAGGCCTCGACGATATAATATGTTTTATCAAAATCGGTTCAGCCGTTTATGAGATATGCTAATTTGAAGCTAAAAGGTCGGGCTTATTTTTTAATTTTAGTACTTTTAAGTGTTACGACAAAAATGTTATTTGACCTCGAAGTAAATGGCGTCGAGTATTCTTCACGTAACTCGGATATACGACAGCCGGGGACGTCCCGATTGGAAACCAACCGGTCTACCAACTCGGCCACCATAAACGCGTAGCTTGTTCAGTTACCTCTTTCTATAGCAACATTACCAACAGTAATTTCTCTGTTAGAAACTGGCTCTGAAGAACACCATAACTTGTGGTTTCCTCCATACATAGTCTGTAAAGTGGAGTTCAAGCCAGCCCCATTTGCGGTCCTTTTCCAACTTATAATAGCCAAGTATAGCCCCGTCTCACGAGATCTTAATCTAAGCTAGAAGCGTGTCAGGCGCATGTCAGTTGTGAAATCCGGTAGGTGATCTGAGCTGTCGTTTGCTACCTTTGTAACCAACAAGCGACTCGCCCCGGCTCTGCACGGGTGCAAATTAGAAAAAAAAAGTATGGTGAGCTAAACATAAAATAAAGGCCTTTACATCTAATACTATGAGATGATTTATACAGCGTCCAGTGGTTGGAACCTTCACTCACACTAGATGGGTAAAGAGACAACTCGGTGCTGTAGTGCCTGATACATACCTAATATAAAGCTACCTTAAAATAATACTAACTTACAAAACGCATCCAAAAAGAAGATATGATTTTTTTTCAACGGCGGCGCTAGTTGTGCCTCCATATGGGCCTTCGAAAAGTTGTAGAACAAAAGTAGTTGGAAATCACATTCAGATTTTGACGTGTTTCAGGAATAAAGCTATTTGAAAAACTGTAATTTTTCCTTTCACAATGCTACGTGTCTATCTGCCGGTTTCTGAATTGAGAAATTCGCAAATGGGTAAGTATCGTCCTGTCTCTGCAGATTTCTCACAAAAGAGCGTGACAGAACGGTAGTTAAGTATTTGCTTAGCAAAATTCTCAATTCAGAAACCGGGCCTATTTCTAATAGGACGATGGTAAGTAGGCTCAACAATCAATGTTTAGGTTTAGTAAGAAAACACGGTGTCAAGATTCGCATGTTATATCGATTGGTAGACAGTCTCTCTTTGTTACATTAGCGCCAAAATGTCATTGACAGAGGGAACGCGGGTAACCTCAACTCCATACAAAAGGGGAGACCTGTTTCCTCCCTGGATAATTGTTTTAGAAAAAATATGTTTATGCAATTCAATCTATATTTACCTCTGCCATGTCCCTATGTTTTCCTTTTTTTAATATTTTAATTTTTTAAATAAAGTTTATTAAAATAATTAAAATAATAAAAAAAGGAAAACATAGGGACATGGCAGAGGTACATATAAATTGAATAGCATAAACATATTTTTTCTAAACTAATTATCCAGGGAGGAAACAGCGCCTCTATTATGTCAAAATTCCACTCAACCTCCGAGCGTCAAAACAATCGAATTTTCGATTGTTCGAGCCCTTATTGAAATGAACAATCTATTTTTTGACATTTTAAAACCGTTATTTTTACGGTGGATATTTTAGATAATACAGGGGCAGGTCTCCCTTTTTGTATTTTTTGTATGGAGCAGCCGGCTACCCGCGTTCCGTCTTAAAATCGTATATTAATAAATTGATTTTCGTTCCTGAGGATAAGTCGATAAATATGATCCGTCGATAAATGCGACAAAGGAATCTAAAGTTGTTTTATCTACGAGTATGACACCGTGATGACACCAAAGGTGATGAGTTGATGACTGATGGGAAATGCTATGTAGTACTAGGTAAGTATAACTTTGTACACAAAGGCCCCGTTTCTGAATTGAGAATTTTACTAAGTAAATACTTAACTATCGTTCCGTCACGTTCTTTTGTGAGAAATCCACAGAGGCAAAAACGATATTTAAGTACTTGCTTAGCGAATTTCTCAAATCAGAAACCGGCAGTATTTTATTTTATTTTTTAATACTGTCCCATCGGCTTTACTTCTAGGCTGTACCTACTATCAGCTTAACACAGTAAATGGGACACAGAAACAGTATTATTCATTGACTTATAAATAAATAAATGTTTGCTTTGATCGTTTTGGGCCAAGGCTGTGAGTAAAGTGACTTAGCTGAGAGCGTTAAAATACCATCGTGTCAGAAGTTACCTGATACTGTAATAACTTAACAACCCAGGTGTAAAAAGCGCTATGTAGGTACGCAGTGTACCTATGTAATCAAAGATACGTACACACGGCAGCACGTCAGACTGTCCATTTTTGTTGTAAAGTCATCCCTAACGTAACCGAGTAGAGTGCTAGCGTGTAAGCTCCGAACGTGCTGTCGTGTGTACACAAGACAGCACGTTCGACGCTTACACGCTAGCACTCTCTTGTGGTTACGTTACGGGCGACTTTACAACAAAAATGGACAGTCTGTGTGTGTACACAAGACAGCGCGTAGACGCGTGCACTGTATTCACTTACGATAAGGGTGACTTTGCAACGAAGGCGTAAGCATATACGTGCTAGGGTGTGTACGTAGATTTGTAAATAGCCGTGATCGAAAACGTCGTAAGGAAATACGCAGTGAAATTCTCACTTCAGCCTCTGGAGGTGCTGTTGGTCGCTGTATCGCTGAAAAGTTACCTAATCATCTACACCTGTATTTTAACAGACTTCAGAAAAGGATTCAGTAATTCAGTACTCAATTTGACCAGTTTTTTTTATTTGTGTTACCTACCCCTGAACATTTTTCTAAAGTATAATTTTTCATTCAAGATTTTTTCATTGACGTTTACGGTGTGACCAGTCTCTGGTGAAAATTAAATAGTGTGGTGACAAAAAGGTTGACATGATTCGAATTGCGTAATCGATGTAATCGATTTATAGGCCGATTGATGATAACTTTATAAAAGCTTATTATATGAAATTAACTAAAAATTAATTAATTAGTAATGAGAAAGTGTGATTTTGAGGAGTTTTAAATACGTTAAAAATTGAGTTTTTTAAATAATATGGAAATATTGCGTTCCGAACGTTTTTTTTTCCGTCCGGAATTCCTGACGCACGGGCTACCATGCGAAATTTCGTATTTCGCTTTTTTTTTGTGACTGAGCTGAATCGCACGAGTGGAATGCATCACTATTACAATAAATATGGCAACATTATTTTGCAAAGTGACAGTTAGCATCTGTCAGTTTACTATTCTGAATAAAGAATTAGACTTAAGGTGAACGGATTTGGTTTTTTTTTTGTTTGAATGGGTATTTCCCATGAAGTCCCATAAAAAAAAAACTAGCCGCATATTTGGTTGATCTCACAAACACAGTGAAAAGCACTGGAGAAAAAGCGCTATTCAAAGGTCGAAAGTAGTCAAGGCTCTACGTAAAAATCAATAAAAGTAAGTAGAATTATATTGGACTCTCAACAGCAGAGAACATACAACACCAAACTAATAGTAAGAAAATAAATGTGAATCAAACTAAGTAAGTACACACTAGAAATGAGTTACTCTAGCGTGTGAACAAACTCTCGGCATCGAAGACAGGTTATAGCAAATACGTCAGTCATTATACAACAGCTGGGTGTCAAATCAATCCGGTACATTGAATCACTCGCACTATTGTTCGGCTATCATAATTGAGGGGTCATTTCCTAAATTACCGGCTAATTAGGGCTATTATGTGAAGAGGCAATAACCGAGGAGCAGATTCTTGAGTGGAGGCAATGATTCGGCATACACCGCGTAAGAAAAAACCACCATTGGGTATATTTTCAAGAATAGGTAACTAAAATGGCGAAAAAGGGGAACTTTCCTTCGACCTTTATCAGAATTGACCCCCAGCATGCTACCTTAGACCGACGATATTTAGAAGATTGCTGCTGGTAGCTCCTAAGAAAGTTGCTGATCGTGAAGGTTAGAGTTGGGAGAAGTAACCTAGTTGACACATATTAGCTAGTTTGGCCTACCTAACTCGAGTTAGTGCTCTAGAAAAAACAAAAAGTAGCCAATATGTGTCAACTAGGTTTTTATTTTTTAATAGTTGTTGTTGATATTTTTACTGTTTACCTACATGAAATAAGATGTAGAGTTTTTTACCAAGGTATTGGAGTCGACCCACCCAGTACGGGAAACCAAGTAGAACAGTGTCAAATAACTACGTCCTTGCCTAAAGGCACGCCGTGTCAGTCTGTCAATGTTAAAGTGCCACTTTCAGCAGCTCGATTACTCCGCGGAAAATCCTTTTTGGGAACGCTTTGAAACAGTGTAAAATGTATGGAGTATGGAAGATTTGAAGTAGGATGAAGTGAGTGAGTAATGGCAGCGCAGTTATAGGAATTGATTGGTTTAATTAGAGGCGTGCGGGGCTCACGCGGCTAGTGTTTAGTTCCCTGACTGTATATCAACTACAGGTTGGATGCGATATTAATATGTGAACCCTAATTTGACAAACTGAATTGAAATTCTATCGTTCTTCGCAGGGAAAGGGAATATTTTCTTTCTATATCCCTTTGTCAGATGACGATCTCTTTCATTAGGCCCGGAATTTGAAAACCAAAATAACAAACACGCCTATTTGTGCACATTTAAACATATAAATAAATAAAAACTAAAGTAAAGAAAAAAAATCGATCCATTGGGAAAGGTGGGATACTACAACTCATTGGCCATCGCCCCAGCAAACCAATCTCTCTCTACATTCATGTTGCAAAATGTCCTAAAAGTCCTAACGTAAGAGAACCTGTATGATTCTGTGCATGACCATATGAACCAGCACGGGTAGCATGACCGTATAAAGCCAGAATCACTCTTCTGTCCCACTCTTCTGATCTAAATAAAGCGGTGAAGATCTAGCTAAAAACTTAGCTGTCGTAGGTAAGCGAACAGGCCCCGGAGTCTGTAAAGCAATGGTGCCCCGATGGGCTCCAAGTTGTTGGCTTCAATTAAGATTTATTTTTAATGTTTTCAGCAAATAATATTCTGATTCTAATTCCGGAAGATTCGTTTCCTGGTTGTAGGAGAAAAACGAGGAAAACCCGGTTTTGTCCTTCTACTGGGAACCTATCTACACGACATTGCTTTGCAGACTATATCCACCTAGTGCGGAACGTGGACGTACAGTCAGCCACACGCTAGGATACCCCTTTTTGTTCGATTGGCGCCCTTATGCCGCGCGCGGTAAGAGCTTCCAAGGGGTATCCTAGAATGTGGCCGACGGTACTTAAATAGTTCTAGACTTCGAAATTGTCCTCGATGCTAGGCCATACGCTGTAAGCTACCACTGATCTCAATAGGGTAAGTGTACCTCCTAATGCTACGCGGGCAGCCAAAGGCTCTCGCAGCCAAGCTTCCACCGCGCCGCACTTTCGAACGGCACAAAAACAAGCCTTTGTTACTATAGAGACTCCACTGACCTCTCTCGTGTATCTCGGCAGCTGAGCCCTGCGCCAGGGCAAGCAGGAGCACTATTCTCCACATGGTGTAGGCACACAGTCACCAACACTGCGGACACATGCTAGTTTTGTCACTTGTCACTGGAGCGCGCGAGACGGGCGGTCGGCACGGGGGGACGCGGGCGAATGCGCTGCCTTCGCTGCGCCCGCGCTGCGTCAGTGAGTAGTGATGCTAGATGTGCCACTCCATAATCTTGTTTATGGAGGATAGTTAAGCAAACACATCACTAGTTCTGTCTGTCTCTCAAGATTTAAAAAAAGTACGATGTACCTACGTCTGTAAGTTTTCCATTTTTTTTTATTCAAAAACTTTTAAAATAATGGAAGCGTGCGCAAGTTTCTTAATTGAACGAGCGAGCGAAGCGAGCGAAGTTCTCCGAGTCTACTGGAACAATCCGGCGTTTGTATGTATGTATGTATGTATGTATGTATGTATGTTTGTATGTATGAATGTTCGTTCGACGATAACTTGAGTAAATTTGGTCGGATCGTTATGAAATTTGGTAGGCGGGTAAATGAGGCAAAGAGAATTTTTAAGTTCGAACATGAGCCAAATCGGTCGAGGGGTTGCTGAGATATGGGGTCGTGAGTTCATAGTTCGGGGCGAACCACTAGTAATTTATTCTCACCTTTGTCTCTCAGAGACAGCCCCGCCGCCGGTCCAGTCTGTACCGCTGCCTGCTCTGTGCCGACGCGTCTCCCGAGGCTGCGCTAGCGCATCCCGCCGCAGGTAGAGCCTGCGGGCGCGCGGGCCCGTGGGGGGGAGGGGGGCGAGGGATGCGCGCGCGCACCGCGGGATGAAAGCTTGGGATTTTTAGCATTTCGATTGATGAATGAAGGTGGGCTTATGAACTGGAGTTTGGAACGTGGGTGCTAGCCGTTATGTGAAAAATGTTTTCGGCAGCTAGGATTTTTGATTTATCTTTCCGTAGGTACCGCAATATTTTTATCTAAGGAATCAATCAAACAAACCCCATAAAATTAGCTTCGTGCTTTTATGCATCTTTTCTCAGTTCTTATTTTAATTTAGTTTAAAAATTATAAACCGGGAAACCGAATTATTATAAATAGGACAATATTATAATAAACAAAAACCCAGCTGGCAGAGCTTAGGCGGCCATATTGATGTTTATGGCTCGATGGGGTCTAAATCTGTAACGCAATGGTGATAATTAAGTTCGTTGGTTGTAAGGGGAAAACGAGGGAAATCCCGGTTTTGTCCTTTTACTGGGAACCTATCGACACGCCATTGCGTTACAGACTTTAAGCTCCTGTCTTCTCTAAGGGTGAAAGAGAGATAATTTATGGTTTCCATGTAAATATTTATTTTATTTTATTTTTATTTTTATTTATTAGAGAAATCAAACAGTTGTACAAAGTGGATAAAGATCTTAGAATAGTAAATACAATTAGGAATATTGTTGCACAACCAGCGACGTTTTCTACGGGTTAAATAGTGCCTGATCGGGAAATAAGAAAAAATAAAGCCACAATGAAGATAGTATACAGCGAGGTTCCTGAAGCTCCCGAACAGGGCATAACTTTTTTACAAATGAGTACATTTTTTTTAATTAAATATAATCGCAAAATATATATAACTTTTAGAGTCTGTCGTAAAAAAATGAGTTACATAATCAGCAATTTAGTTTTTAATTGAGTAGAATAGTTTAAATTGAAAAGCCACCCGTGCCCCTGAATTGAGAAACTCACCGGCAGATAAAACACTCCTACATCGTTTAGTCTCGTGATTTTTGAGAGATCTGAAGATGTAAGCAAACTAACCAGTGAGACTCTCAACCCAGAGACCCGCGGCGAGTCATCAAACAATTAGATTTAGTACAGATACTATTTAAAAAACAGATTTACGATATATTCCAGGTGGAAGAGCAAATATGTCAATATCGAGAAGGAAGTTATTATATGTCTCCATTATTCGGTAAAGAGGAGCTCGTCTACCAGCGTTTGTGTTACAGTCCGCTCATCAGATATGGCGCTCATGCTAAGCCAGCTAGCCTAGCTGGATTTTGTGTGTGATATTGTAAGGCGAATGCTAGACGCAAGATCCATATCTTGATCCGTCAGTCTATACTGGCATTTGTTAAGTGTTATGTCACACAATACAAGGTGTTACAAAAGATACTAACTCATTTTACAGGGTAATAGCACCCGGTGATAGGGATCACAACCTAAATATTTTTATTTCTCTAAGACGTTCCGTTGATTTTTAAATTCATAAAATGTGAACGCTGTGGCGGGAGAAAAGTATTATTTAAATACTAGTTGTGCCCGCGACTTCGTATGCGTTTTTACACATTTGACATTTAATTTAAATTCGACTGTGGAGGAAAACTCAAAAGGAAGGTTTTTATAAAACCCCCGACCAAAAAAGAGGGGTGTTATAAGTTTGACAGCTTTGTGAGTGTGTCTGTATAAGTGTTTATGAGGGTGTGTCTGTCTGTGGCACCGTAGCTCTTAAATGGGTGAACGATTTGGAAGCTTAAGGTTATTTTTTTTAAATTTGAAAGCAAGTTTTCTAGCGAATGTTCTTAGTTATGTTTTGTCAAAATTGGTTCAGCCATTTATTAAATATGCTTATTCGAAGCTAAAATGTCGGGGGTATTTTAATAATTATTATTTCTTAACTTGCGGTAGAAGGGCTCAAAAGAAAGCAATAGAATAAAATAGAATAAAAACCCTAATCTAAACAATACATTTATGAATTTAATAATAAATATGTATTGTTTACATTAAGGTATCGCCCGTGATAAGATACCAGGAAGCTTAGCATAAGAATTGCTTAGGGAGTAAAAGGGTTTATATGTATCTCCCTCGACGTAGAGTGGGATAGATACAGTTATAAGCCCATAGATAAGGTTTTACTCATTCTCATGCTAGCCAGCAAGCAAAGCATACGGCTAATAACTCTGTCTATCCAGCTCAACGGTAAACAATAGTTATTTGCTATGCAAGAATGCAAAATTGTTGTTTGCGGCGAGTGCTTGTATTGAATACCGAGCCGTGTTAAAAGACCGCCAACAAAGTGGGAGACCACATACAGGGTGATAAAAGACCGCCAACAAAACGGAAAACCACGTATTGTCCTCATCATAAGGAACATTTTTGCCCAAGGAACTATGCCTGGGAAATCAACGGTTTCCGAGATAATGAGGTTCAAAGTTGGATTTTTCTAAACTTTTTTTTTGCAGAAATTTATTCAGTATCTACCTAGTTCTTAAGAATCCCCTGAAGCTCTGCAGCCCTTTCGCTTGCACTTTTCAACATTTTAATTGATTGTAAGAGAATGATTAAACTTTGGACGATAAAATATAGTTGCAGATAAAGATAATAAAGCTATCGACATGTGGACACACTTTTGATTTCGTATTCCTACTAATAAAAAAATATCACAGAACTTCGGTTAAAAGAAGTAGTTCAGTAATATTATTTTTTTAAACTATAAATGTGAAATTTAAACTATGTCTACATGTCGATAGCTTTATTATCTATGTCTGCAACTATATTTTATCGTCCAAAGTTGAATATGTTAAATGTTAATAATGTCAATAAATTAAAATGTTGAAAAGTGCGAGCGAGAGGGCTGCAGAGCTTCAGGGGATTCTTAACATACATTTTCAAGAAGCCATATCAAAATTATGAATATTTCTTACAAAAAACGACGTTAAAGTTGCAACCCGCAATGTATTCTAAACATCGGCACTTCAAGCTTAAGTAACATAATCTGATACCTACGCTTGCGCAATATGACTTCTGTGCGTTACACTTCCATTGCGTAAAAAAATATTTTTCAAAATTATAACCTAAAAAACCAAAATCATTTCCCAACAATAATTTATCGAAAAAGTACTTTGTTTTGGTGTCTAGTGGCTTTCGGGTCTGTTGGCGGTCTTTTAACACCCTGTATAGTCCTCATCATAACGAACATTTTTGCCCAAGAAACTATGCCTAGGAAATCAACGGTTTCCGAGATAATAATGAGGTTCCAAGTCGGTTTTTTTTTTTCGGAAATTCAATTTTTTTTTTTTTGGAAATGTGTTCTGTATCACGTTATTAACATATCTTCTCAAGAAGCTATATCAAAATTATGAATATTTCTTATAAAAAACGAAGTTAAAATTGCAACCCGCAATGTATTCTGAACATCGGATAGCCTAGATTGTTCCCAGAACCAGGACTTATCACGGTCCTAAATTTGACTGAAAACTATTCAGCGGTATTCGCGTGATGAGGTAACACACAGACAGACAGACAGACAGACAGACAGACAGACAGACAGACAGACAGACAGACATAGACCAATTTTTTTGCATTTTTGTATTCAGTATAGTTTACTTAGTAACCCCTGCTAGTTTTTTTCTAAAAATATTCAATGTACAGAATTGACTTCGCTAGAGTTTTATTATAAGTATAGATTGTTTTCATTAACTTTTACAATGTTTTGACAACTCAAAGATATGCAAATAAATGCACCTTCACACACAATGATATTTTAAAATTTGAGCTAATACCAAAAACAAAAAAGTTACGAAAAAAATTCAATTTTGAGGTTATAAAATAAAACTTGTTTTTTTTCAACTTTTTTTTACAGAAATGTCATCCTGTTGACCGGTAGGTTACACCCTGTAAAAAGAGTTAGGTACTTTTGTAACACGTTGTATAATATTTAGCAAAACGATTTTTTTTATTTACTAATTTACCCCCAAAAAGTGGCCCCCATAATTAAAATTCTTCTATTTACGTTACATACATACATATGTCCGTATATTTTGAGTCACCAACTTACCTCATATGTTTTTTCCTTTTGAGGTACGGAACTCTAAAAATGTCGTTACCAATTCCAAAAGATTATCAAAATAGACATCAGGCATCCGAAAATAATTTTTGTAGTCGTCAATTGCAACGTAAAATCGAATATCGTCCAATAAAAAAAAATGTATAAGTACTTTTCTCTCTTTTGTAGCCAGCTATTCATGCATCGCTTTCTTTTTACCCGACTACGCGAAGCAAATAGGAGGGTTATGATTTTACCAGCGTATGTATGTATGTATGTTTGTGTGTTCATCTGTTCCCTCGCAGTGCCTAAGCTATACGGACGATTTCAACAAATGAGGTGTTGTTGGATTCGTCTCAATCGCCCAGGTAATATAGCATAGTTTAATTTTGAAAAAAAATCAAGATGGCCGCTGTGCTGTGCCCTAAAGTGGTGGACATAAAAATAAAAATTATCGGATACCATCGTCATGGATATCAAATGAAAGGGCTTTAAAATACCTTTTCAAAAATTTATAACACATGTAGCGTCAACATAACAAATAGAACAAAAAATACCAAAATGTGTTTTTTTTGCCGTTTTTGGTTCTATTCTGGATGATTGTCCAAAATAATTTACTAAAAAGCTAAAAAAAATAGAAGTTAAAAACTAAAACCCGACTACTAAAAGGCTTAAAACAAGACCTGCTTATCCTTAAAATAGACTCATAGATAACTAATCGTAGTCGGAGGACACCACATTCGCATTTGATAAACCGATGGCCTCCGACTACGATTAATTATGTATGTTCTATTTTAAGGATAAGCAGGTCTTGTTTTAAGCCTTTTAGTAGTCGGGTTTTATCACTCTTTTGTTTAATTAAAGAAAGGGCTACAATTATTGTCACACAAGCTCTATTTTTCTTCTGTCTAGGGTCCATTACGTCTACCTCGTACAAAGAACGCTTCAATACTGACGCGATCCGTATCGATTGTCTATGGTGTGCTGTGATCCAACCCAAGATACGTCGATCCTGGGGGTCTACCCTACCGGCTAAAACGAAGCCGATTACCATTGGCGAAAATCGAAGTTCGATTTATGAAAAATTAAATGGGTGGCAGTAAAATGAACCGGATGGCAGTACATTTTTCAAAAATCGAACTTCGATTTTCGCCAATGGTAATCGGCTTCGTCTTAGCCGGTAGACCCCCAGATCCAGATCAGATCAAGATAAGTAACATTTCATTTGGGCCTAGGTTGTAAAAATTGCCTCTAGGTTTTAGAAGGGTTGTACAAAGGTTAATGATTTGCTAGTTGGTTAAATTTAGTATTTGAGAATGATTGCTAAGTCCTAAAACTAATAGTTTATTGTTAAAACCTTGAAGTTGCTGACAAGAGTTAACGTTAACGTTATTATGACTTGTGTTTCAAGAGCTTACAGCCTCAGGATCTTATAGTTGTCGTAAGCTACTGATAAGGTTCTGGAAAGGCTGTCATTTAACTTATGTGTGATCTAAAGGTTAAATTTTTAACCTTGATATTACCATAAGGTTTTGAAAAGTTGAAATTGCTTATAAGTAGTTTCTAAAACCTACCTACAACTTTGAGGTTAGATCAGAGTTGTCTAGGCAAACAAATTAGGACTGTGTAGTGAAAAACAAAACCAATAAGCTGTTGTTTTGAGCTGAAGGCATGATTCAATTCCTACAGGAATATTTTAAAGCTTGAGAGGCATCCTCAAAACCCGACAGTTGTCTCCGCGACTTCAAAGAATAGGTATACATTGTAAGCATTACGCGTCTTGAAAAATGAACCGACACAGGGTGATACAAAAAAAGGAGCGGAAATTTTAAGCGTAAAGTGCGTAAAAATGTTATGAATGATTAATACAACGGTAAGTTTTATTATTTTTATTTTATTTATTTATTTATTCGTATGGCCACAAAATTATATTAATACAACAGATAAAATAAGACACATTAAAAACTAAAACACATCACAAGCGAACATCCAGCTCTCTTAGCCATCTGGCAGCGTTAGGTGTTAGGGTGATCAAGTCGTCGGGGTCTCCGTGATATGATCTAAGAGGGCAGTCGCGAAAAATGTGCTCGACCGTTTGGGAGTCGGCCCCGCAGTCACAGTGGGGGGAGGCAGTCCATCCGCAGAGGTGTTTAAACCAGGCGGTTCGGCCGTGGCCCGTGCGGATCCTGTTTAGCTGGCACCACTCGTGGCGGGGAAGATCGAAGCCTTGCAGCTTATGTCCGGGTTCGATATGACCACCAAATTTAGTGGACATATTTGATTGCCACTCAAGTACCCAGGCATCCTTTGTAGCGAAGTTCTCCTCTGCAAGTCTCTGAGCCAGGCGGCATGGAGCACGTCGAGATCGGAGCCGCTGGTGTTCGGGCTGCAGGAACTCCTGCCGACAGGGTAGGTTCTTGTTCCTCTCTATTTTACCGTGCTCTCGTAAGAGTGCCTCTTTCCTTCGAAGGTGGGGGGGTGCTATGTTGCACAGTGTCGGCAGCCAGGTGGTGGGCGTAGATTTAAGAGTCCCGGAAATGCAACGCATTGCTTTGTTAAGCTCCGTGTCGACCAAGTGGGTATGAGCGCTCTCCAGCCAAACCGGTGCGCAGTACTCGGCCGTGGAGTAAACCAGAGATAAGGCTGTTGTGCGCAGGCAGTCGGCGTTTGCGCCCCAGGACGTTCCAGTGAGCCTCGACAGGATGTTGTTCCTGGTTTGGAGCTTTTTAGAGAGCTTAGAGAGGTGGTCTTTGTAGGTCAGTGAGCGGTCCAGAGTGACTCCCAGATACCTCGGGGAAAAATTGTGGGATAGTCGAGAACCGTTCCAGACGATGCTGAGCTCTCGTTTGGCTAGGAGGTTGTGCAGGTGGAAACATGTGACCTCGGTCTTTGCCGCGCTAGGTGTAAGTCTCCAGGCTTTAAAAAACCTGTTAAGTTTAGCTAGGTCTTCTGACAATGAGGATTCTAGATGCCCAAATTCCGTGTCTTGCACAACCAGCGCTATGTCATCGGCGTAGATGAACTTCCTTGAAGTTGTTTTAGGGAGATCGTGGATGTAGAGGTTGAAAAGTGTTGGTGCGAGGACAGAACCCTGTGGGAGGCCGTTGTTCAGTTTCCGATTACTGCTGATAATATTTCCAAGGTGAACCCTGAAAATCCGTTGCGATAGCATGTTGGAGATCAACTTGACAACTTTTAAGTTGGGCACAGCACATAGTAGTTTGTATATAAGGCCCTGTCTCCACACCGTGTCATAAGCCGCCGTGAGATCGATAAAGACAGTGCCCGACTTAAGTCCCTTCTGAAAACCTGCTTCGATATGAGACACGAGGCTCAGTACTTGGTCTGTGCAGCTCCGTCCTGTCCGGAAACCAGCTTGCTCGACGGGAACCAGTCTTTCGATCAGTGGAGATATTCGCTGAAGCAAAATCCTTTCCATCAGTTTGTAAACGTTGCTCAGGAGCGCAATGGGACGGTAGCTGGACGGATCGGTATCAGTTTTACCAGGCTTTAGAAGAGCTACAACTTTTGAGTTCTTAAAAGCGCGTGGTAGCTCGTTTGAGCAAAGCATGTCCGAAAACAATAAAGCAAGCCACCGTCGGGTGTTAGGGCCGAGATTAATGAGGAACTCGTTGTAAATACCATCACAACCTGCTGCCTTCCCAGAGTTAAGGCTTTTGATCCCCTTGGTGATCTCATCAACAGAGAAGGGCTTTGCCAGGCTGTGGTCCTCTTGAAGGTGTTGCTTGAGCGACCTCAGTCTGATCTTTATCTCTTTCGTGGCCAACTTGTCGCTTTTGGCTCTGGATGTTTCAACAATCCTGTTTGCAATGGCGTTTGGGTGGACACGAGCTGTCGTACTTGAAGGCGCCGATTTCTTACCTGTAAGCTTGTTGAGTACCCTCCAAGCTTTCCTACTTGACTTTTGAAAGTTCATGTTCTCCACGGTTTCTTTCCATTTGTTAACGCGATTTGTGTCGAGAGATTGAAGCAGCTCGACACCAACGTCGCATTCTCCGGTTTTGAGGTAGTCTTCATACAATCGATCACTTTCCTTGCTCCAACCAGGGATGTACTCTTTGCGGAACCCTCTTGCGACGCAGGCCTTTGCAGAAGCTATGACAAGGCCGACGAACCGGTCGTAGTTTTGTGCCTTTGCAGGGATGAACCTAACAGCGGCGTCGACCCTCGCGGAGAATTTGCCCCAGTCTGCGCGGTTGAAGTTCCATCTAGGGAGTGGCATCGATTTAACTAGAGGAATCCTTATACCCACCTCGGCCAATACTGGGCGGTGTTGACTCTTTGGGAAGTCATCCAGAATGGATCGACATGTTGGGAGAGGTTGGCCGGAAACGTCTCTGGTGACGAAAGTGAGATCCGGGTTGTAATCTTTCTTCCAGCGTGCGGAGTGGAACGAACCCTTGTCCTTTGCGTTGAAGACTAGGTGTAAATTGTGGCCTTCGGCCCACTGTGCCAGCGCGATGCCATTGTTATCATCGGTGTTGTAGCGCCAGTTGGTATGGTGGCTGTTAAAGTCTCCAGTGTAAATGCAAGGGTGTTCAAATATTGGAAGCCCGTTGGTAAGCCATGGGTCGAGTGGGGGTTTGTATATGTTAGCCACTGAGAGGTCGTTGACCTGAATCACGATGATAAAGTTCCTATCCGTCTCGTCATAATGGATCAGTCGGACCTGCTGTAGGTTGCTTCTTACGTAGGTAGCAATGCCATACTTTGGATGGTTTAGTGCCTTGACTAGGGTGAATCCCACGATCTTTCCTCTATTAATGATGTCTTGATCGTCCTTTGTGTGAGTTTCCTGGATGTTCAGTATGTCAACCTTCAGGTCGTCGAGTAATCTTTGCAGATAGTCGCATTTAGCTTTACTGATACCTTCTATGTTAAGCTGACAGATTCGGACTGATGGTCCGATGTCTTTAGTCTGGGGGCTCTTAGAAGAGCCTTTATGTGATTGTGTGGACATGCTGTGATTAGTTTATTTATTTATTGTTGTATTTCGGCTGCGAGATCTCTAGATGACGATGAGACAAGTGCAGCGGCCAAAGTTGATTGCTCGTTTAGCACCACCCGGGGGACACGTACAGGGTTTCTAAGGTATTTCCTGTGGACGTGAGCAATCTTCGCCCCCCATTCATTATTTTTATTATTTACTAGTTGTAAACTTCTGTTCTCTGTAAACTTCGTGTCAGTTCGATTTCGCTATTTATATTTTGTAATTTTCTGCTGTTCCTTTAAATCGATGAAGCCATTTTTTTTCATTTAGTGACACTAATGGAAAGCTGGGTATTCAAGATAATAAGTACACATTAAATTAATATGTTTTTTTTTATGAAATAGATGTTTTGGTGAAGGTTTTTTTGGAAAGTATTAAAACATTTTTCACACTAAAAAAATACAAATACCAATTTTTACAGAATGTATGTGTAATAATGGAGGATACGACAACAAATAATAATGAAAAATAAGGGAGGACCATATACCACAAACGTGTTTTTATACTTTTAGAATACCACCCTTAGGCCCGGTTTCTGAATTGAGAATTTCACTAACCAAATGCTTAAGTATCGTTCTGTCACTGCATATGTCACACAAGAGAAGTTGACAGAACGATACTTAAGCATTTGGTTAGTGAAATTCTCAATTCAGAAACCGGGCCTTAGGGTGGTATTCATGAACGATACTTAAACTGAGATCCAAATTGAACTCAGTTTAAACTTAGTTTAAAGTGAGCTCAATTTTGAACTTACTTTAAACTGAGTTCAAAATTGATCTATGTGTAAACTTAGTTTAGTGAGATCAATTTTGAACTTACTTTAAACTGAGTTCTAAATTGATATTATTATTATTCGAATCGAATCGAATCCAATGGAATCTAATCGAATCGAATCGAATGTAATCGAATCGAAACGAATAGAATCGAATCGAATCAGCTATTGCTAGATTCATACTGATTCATATTAATTACAATCGTTAAGCCATGTCAGAGACCCTTTGGGTGGCCTAAAAACTCTGACACCAGGGGTGGCCACTACCTCATACGATTACCTACCTACTGATTCAAGTATCAAAATTTTAACTGCCCATAACTCCTAAACGGCTAATGCTAGACCCATGTTTATGGTACTCTGAAAAAAGGGCATGACGAGCTCTACCTGATAAAAGAAAAAAATAAAAATAAACAAGAAGTATCAAAACTTTAACTACCCATATCTCCTAAACGGCTAATGCTAGACCCATTTTTATGGTACTCAAAAAAAGGGTTCAACGAGCTCTACCTGATGAAAGCAACAAAAATAATAAAATGTTATTATCTAGTGGTTCGCCCCGAACTTTGAACTCGCGACCCCATATCTCAGCAACCCCTCGACCGATTTGGCTCATGTTTGAACTTAAAAATTCTCTTTACCTTATTTACCTGCCCACCTGACGATCCGACTTAATTTACTCAAGTTATCGTCGAACGAACATTCATACATACATACATACATACATACATACATACTAACGCCGGATTGTTCCAGTAGACTCGGAGAACTTCGCTCGCTTCGCTCGCTCGTTCAAAAATATAAAAAAAAGAGGTATCAAAATTTTAACTCCCCATATCTCCTAAACGGCTAATGCTAGACCCATGTTTATGGTACTCTTAAAAAAGGGCACGACGAGCTCTACCTGATGCAAGAAACGAAAATAATAAAAAAGAAGTATCAAATCTTTAACTGCCCATATTATCTCCTAAACGGCCAATGCTAGACCCAAATTTGTAATTTAATTGAATGGGCGAGCGAAGCGAGCGAAGTTCTCCGAGTTTACTTGAACAATCCGGCGTTTGTATCCATATTTGTATGTATTAATGTTTGTTCGACGATAACTTGAGTAAATTTTGTCGGATCGTCATGAAATTTTGTAGGTGGGTAAATGAGGTAAAGAAAATGTTTAAGTTCGAACATGAGCCAAATCGGTCGAGGGTTGCTGAGATATGGGGTCGCGAGTTCGTAGTTCGGGGCCAACCACTAGTTTAATTTGATTCGATTCAATTCGATTCGATTAGATTTGATTGAATTGGATTTGATTTGATTTGATATTGATTTGATTCGAATCGAATCGAATCAATTTAAATTAAATTACTAATTTGGGTCTAGCATTGGCCGTTTAGGAGATACTAGTGGTTCGCCCCGAACTTTGAACTCGCGACCCTCTATCTCAGTAACCCCTCGACCGATTTGCCTCATTTACCCGCCTACCAAATTTCATGACGATCCGACTACATTTACTCAAGTTATCGTCGAACGAATACATACATACATACATACATACAAACGCCGGATTGTTCCAGTAGACTCGGAGAACTTCGCTCGCTTCGCTCGCTCGTTCAAATATGGGCAGTTAAAGTTTTGATACTTCTTTTTTATTGAACGAGCGAGCGAAGTTCTCCGAGTCTACTGGAACAATCCAGCGTTTGCATGTTTGTATGTATGTATGTATGTTTGTATGTATGTTCGTTCGACGATAACTTGAGTAAATTCGGTCGGATCATTATGAAATTTGGTAGGCGGGTAAATGAAATTAAAAGAATTTTTAAGCTCGAACATGAGCCAAATCAGTCGAGGTGTTGCCGAGATATGGGGTTGTTAAGTTTATATGGGGTCGCGAGTTCACAGTTCGGGGCGAACTACTAGTTATTTTTGTTTCTTTCATCAGGTAGAGCTCGTCGAGCCCCTTTTTTAGAGTACCATGAACACGGGTCTAGCGTTAGCCGTTTAGGAGATATGGGCAGTTAAAGTATTGATACATCTTTTTATTATTTTTGTTGCTTTCATCAGGTAGAGCTCGTTGAACCCTTTTTTTGAGTACCATAAACATGGGTCTAGCATTAGCCGTTTAGGAGATATAGGCAGTTAAAGTTTTGACACTTGAATCAGTACACACGACAGCACGTCGACCATTACACGCTAGCACTTTCCTCGGTTACGTTACGGGCGATTTTACAACAACTGACGTGCTGTCGTGTGTAACATGAATCTAGCAATAGCCGATTCGATTCGATTCGATTCGTTTCGTTTCGATTCGATTCGATTCGATTCGATTCGACTCGTTTTGTTTCGTTTCGTTTCAATTCGATTCGATTCGATTCTATTCGATTCGATTCGATTCGATTCGATTCGAATAATAATAATATCAATTTTGAACTCAGTAATACCAGTTGGTTAAAGTAACTTCAAAATTGATCTCACTAAACTAAATATAAACAGAGATCAATTTTGAACTCAGTTTAAAGTAAGTTCAAAATTGATCTCACTTTATACTAAGTTTAAACAGAGTTCAATTTTGATCTCAGTTCATGACCACCCTTATAGAGCAGCCTGTAGCTGTTTGTTGAACGAAGGTCAAACGCATGTCCCCCTACAACCAAAACTTAAAAGCAACAAATTTAGCTCAGTGGTGGTTTTCGCAACTGGTAAGTCTTGGACAACTCCTGGTAATAATCTTGAAGCTTTGAAAACAGCCTTGTCGTTTGAGGTAGCTCCGCGAGATTACCTTCAGCTCTTATTTTGGAAAACCTTAAGAGCTCTTAGCTGTTACAGTTCTGAAAAGGAAAAACATAATACTTTCAAGTAATTTCCTAACGTCAGCCATATTTAATATTAAAAAATGAAAAAAAAAACGAAACAAAACCAATATTTTAATTAAATAAAGCGTAATCAAATACTATGCGCTACACGATTTATAATATATATTTTTCATATGAATAGTAGTTTGATTTCTGATGTGACTTACCACCGATCACCAATTTTTTTTATTTTATTTTATTAAAAAATCTTCGAAATGTTTAACTTATGAAAGGCCCGTCTTGTATACAGCACTATTATCGTAAAGTTTCACGATGAAGTGCCAATCGCACTATATTTTGATTATTTCCTGACTTTACCAAGCTACTTATTATTTTTAATAAATACTTTGCTTATCTAGCCATTTTGAAAGATGGCCTAACGAAAAAGGAATGACGCCATTGTAAATAAGTATTTGAATCTGTGTAAAAAATCTTAAACAGAAGCTATTTAAAACTTGTAAGCCCTGGAAAGGTATTTATTCATATCCATCAAAAAGGTTCTAAGTTGTCATAGAGTTACATCCAAGACTAATTTAGAACTTATAAGTTGTCTTGCAAGGTTATAATAACGTTAAATTAAGGTTGTGAAGGTTATATTTAGGTTCTATGCAAGTAGTTCGAAAGGTTCTGGATTTGAGCTATAGGTTGTGCTGTAGCTCTCAGAAAGGTTCTAAAACCGGGGCCCTTTTGGCACTCAGAAGGTAATTACAAGGTTAATATAACTTTATTGAGAGTTATAAGACTTACGAGCAGATTTCCATACAAAGGTTCTAGAACCTGTTCAAAACCTTTCTACAACCTAAAATGTTACTTGGGATGGATCTTGCGTCTAGCATTCGCCTAACGATCTACCTCATTACTTCATATTTTACATTTCATCCTTCCTCCTTCATTTCACTTTTAAATTTTAATTTCGGTTCTTTATAATTTTTCATATTAATTTTACGTCAACACTCACATTTTTTACTGAGCTGGGCGGCCTGGGTCTGATCATTCAAAAAGGTATTGAACCTATACCTTTTTGACTAATTCCAGCAGACCCAGCTCTCAAACAAACAGTCGTATTGACTAAGTAGTTTTTTATTTATCTAATATTCAGTATTATTGTATTCGAAACGGGTCGGATCACGGTTGGTTTTGGGCAAAATTAATTACCTTATATATCCCGTCGTTTCAGAACGTAATATTTAGTACCTAACTTCAGTATAAATAAGATAAAGATAAGATAAAAGGTGTTTATTGCCTCAAACAAGAAAATACAAATTACAGTGTCTTGTAAAGTTTTATTTAATTATCTTGTGATAATATTTTGAGCATATTATATCGAGCACGTCATGCTCCTTTGTTGAATCTAGTTAGCTCGATAGAGCGTTCTCTCTCTCTCTCTCTCTCTCTCTCCATTTTTCTCTGTTATAACCTTGAATAAAGGTACACACGACAGCACGGCAGAGTGTACACTTTTGTCGTAAAGTCGCCCGTAACGTAACCGATTAGAGTGCTAGCGTGTAAGCGTCGGTCGACGTGCTGTCGAGTGTCGTGTGTACACACGACAGCACGTGTGTACAGTCTGACCAGCTGTCGTGTGTACCTAGAGCGGGGTTTACAACAACAATATTACCAAAAGTTTCTTGTTTATTGCTCGATAATAATATGTTTGTCAAGCAGTAATTTAAATCTTTCGAAATACCAGCAGAAAAAAAACCGCTCAAGTGCGAGTCGGACTCGTGCACGAAGGGTTCCGTACCATTATCTATAAAAACGGCAAAAAAATCACGTTTGTTGTATGGCAGCCCCTTTAAATATTAATTTTATTTGTTGATAAAGCGGCAACAGAAATACATCATCTGTAAAAATTTCAACTGTCTATCTTGGTTCATGAGATACAGCCTGGTGACAGACGGACAGACAGACGGACTGACAGCGGAGTCGTAGTAATATGGTCCCGTTGGGTACCCTTTGGGTACGGAACCCTAAAAACTATCAAAAACCGGCCAAGTGCGTTTCGGGTTCGTGCACTGAGGGTTTTGTACCGCCATATTATAAATTAAAAAAAGATAAATCCGTACAGCGGAAGAATGGGTCCCGTTTGGCACTCTTCGGTTACAGAACCCTAAAAATTACAAGTACTAGGATTTAACTGCGTGTCGAGGGAAGACTAAATAAAGTAAGTTAGGTAGTTGGAATCCAGTTGGTTGGTAGAGATTCAGCATTTGGAAAGTAAAATCACTATAAAGTAGAGATTGTGCTTATTAACGCCCACTATTCTAATACACGAGTCAGCGGAGTGTACCCATTCTTCATGAACCATCATAAGTTATATAGATATGTTTTTCAGTCTTTTATAGTGGTATTAATAGTGGCATCTCAAGCTCTGCCTCGGTCGCAAGCTCGAGCTTGAGTAGCTGTCAGCATATTAATAGACACTTGAGTGACATTGACATTAGCCAAGGTCTCAAGTCGGTGATTTGTTTTCTGAGATCTTGGGCTTGAGCTGACGACTATTAATGCTATCCCTAGCGTGGGTGGGTAGTCCCAAGGGTCACGTGTAAGGTGTTTGGTGGTATTTCTTTAGGATGTGGAATGACAACGACCTCTACAACAAACTATCTAGAATTCTAGACTATTTTTACAGGGTGTAACCTACTGGTCAACAGAATGTCAGTTCAGTAAAAAACGTTGAAAAAAAAACTTATTTTATAACCTGAACCTTTTTTTTTCATAATCTATTGTTTTTCGTAATTCCTAGCTCAAATTTTAATAAAAAATATATTTTTGTATGTGTAGGTGCATTTGTATAGCTTTGAGTTAACATTGTGAAAGTCAATAAAATCAATATTTAAAATATTTAAAAAATACTGTTCTTCCGCCAGAGCGTTTACATTATATTAATTTTAAAAATCAACTGAGCGTCATTGCGCAAAAAAAATCCATATCACCGGGTGCTATTACCCTGTAAAAAGAGTTAAGATCTTTTGTAACAACTTGTACTTATTAATTGACGAAGTATTTAATGAACACGCAGCAATGCAAGTACGCGGCCTAGCCAGGGCCTGAATATTTTGGTCCGTGTTTGCTAGCGTGTAAAACCAGCATTATGAAATGTAGAGCAAAATGCCAACTAAAGTATAGGTGGTGCCATCTACATTTGAATTATAGAATGACGCACGCTACATGCCCGGAATGACCCATGGCACGCATAGAGCTTCTAGTGATGCTCGTTTCACCCAGAAATACTAGATGGCGCTGGTAGAGTTTGTGGAGACTTGATTTATATTTTTATTGGACTAGTTACAGTCGGCCACGAAAACCCGGTTTTGTCCTTCTACTGGGAACCTATCGACACGACATTGCTTTACAGACTTTATGCCCCAGTGCTCACTCTATATCCACCTAGTGCGGAACGTGGACGTACAGTCAGCCACACGCTAGGATACCCCTTTTTATTCGATTGGCGCCCTTATGCCGCGCGCGGTAAGAGCTGTCATGGGGTATCTGAGATTGTGGCCGACCGTACCTAGCTAGAGTAAATGTCCGAAATGAAAACAGCTGTAGATCCAATTTTAATTGTGGATAGGAGGGTTACCCTTGACGCCATTGCGTTCATATTTACAAAGTTTTAAAATTAATTTATCTTTTACATCGCATAGTCATACTTTGATTTTATATACTTCGTAATGTTTATTCAAAGGTAATATTATTTTGTATGATACCAATATAAAAATGAATCTTAACTCATGAAATATTGAATTTTGTAAATTCCGCCAAATTGAAAAAAATGCTTCAAGGGTAGAGGGGCAGGTTTGGGGACAGAATAAAAAAGGGTATCCAAGCGTGTAGCTGACTGTACGATTAGAAATACAATATTATAACGAAGGGTGATGTGTGTGCCTTGGGCGCCAGTGCAATACAGGAGATAAGGGCCCCACGTTGGATGTCCAGTGCAAGAAGGGAAACTCCAGGTGATGCACAGAGGTTAACTTTTATTGGTACCTACAGATGAATACAGTAGGTGGCGTGACTGGGGGCGGCTCCACAGGTTGGAGACGATGGGAAAACTCCACATGGATGACCACGGCAGGAGTGTGAGGAAGGGCGGCTCCACGTGGATAGCCACGAGTTGGAGACCACACGCGGGTAGCCGCGGCAGTGGTCTGATGAAGGGTGGACTCCACGTGGATGGCCACGGCAGGAGCCCAGGGAGTGAGGGTAGGTAGGTAGGAGAGGTGTTCCTTTCGCGGATCGCCGCGGTGGAAATGAATTTCAGAGCTCGAGATCTTGCTTATAAAGGCCGTCGGTTGTGGTGGTGTGCGTGAGGGTCCGCGTCTAGACACGCTGCTGCTAGTGTGCTCACCATGAATACGTTCCAGTTTATCATGTTGGTTGACCGTGTTCCGTATTACAATATAAATTATTGGTGTACTATTATCTCGCTGCAGTTAGCAGTTATTTTCTAATTTGTTTCTATTAGAATGGTGGAATCGATAAGTAAAGGGTAAGTTGAATTCATAATTTAAAATTCACTTTGATATTATAAGCGATATTACCTATTTGCTCAGTGATTGAAGCATCGCAAAGTAGGTCATGGTCGTCTTGAGAATTTGCAACAAACATAATTTAAATTATTTCATTGCTCATGTATTCCTTTGTTGATACATTATTGTGACAGTGGTCGATGACAGCGTTAAATTGTTAGTTTAAAATTTAAAGATAGATTTTAAAGTTGGTTTTTAATAGCTTATTTAGATTTTTTTTTTGGGAGATATACCTCCGCGGCAAGTGTAAGTACTCAAACAAAATAACTATGTTTTTTTTAATGAAGTTTAATAGTAGGGCCCTCCGTAAAAATATGCATTTTATAGTTAATTTTATCCTCACTCATCGTGATTTTATTTGGTTATTCTAGCTTGCGTGGATTACCTAAAATATTAGTTTAAAAAATACCTTGATGATTTGGTATTATGTCAAATATCTCTAAAACAAAAGAAGATCGAGGGCTAATTTTTGGCACACAGTAACCTTGGCTTAAACCGGTGCACCTCCATAAAAATCAGCCAGATCGCTTTCGTGGGCCAATCTTGTTCCCTTAGCCTGCTATACCCTTTCGCGGTTTTTTGGCCCCCAAAAGTTAAGCTCACCTCCTGTATGCTTAGCATGGTCGTTTTGACACTCTCTCGAACTCGAGTGAAAGACGTGCCATGTCTATTGTGCGAGCATGGCAGGCGGGACTCAAGATGGCAATAGATTAGGGTCATGTCGAGCAGAAAGTAGATATCGCCATTTTTAATAAAAATGTTGTATTTTTGTCTCCATCGCCATGTTGGCGTAGAGCCAACTCGAGCCCGACCGACAAGTTGACAGTTTTGCATAGAGAAGGGCCTATCTCGGGCTTACCATGCTGCACGTACCTACTGGGACGGTGCAAACTCGGATTACACGCATTTAGGACCAAATGAAGGTATTAAAATTATATCCAGCTTTCTGGAAATTAATTCTTCAAAACGCTTTTTTTGAGTTTAATTTGCTTCGCCTATTGTGAGAATCTTACAATAAATTAGCTTTAAAACCAGCATCTTCACTTACTAGGATTTGGCTACTCGTATTAAGATATTGAAATTACTGTGTTTTAGCCAATGACATTCTTGGAATGTCATTGGTTTTAGCTTAAAAATATGATATTGTTTAAATTAATTATCCTAGTTTAAAACACATTATCTAATGTAATTAATTATACAACTATAATATTTGAGATATTTTAATGCCGAATTGAAATTTTAATTATTTATCAACATGAAAAAATACAAACAGTAATCCTTGCTGATTGGTTTGTTCATAACGACTTTTGTCGAGTTACTGTGTTTTCAATTACGACGGCAGGATAGACGTGGCGCTAACACCACGCACAAAATGTTTCCAGTGTTAGGCGTAATATGCGTAGTTCCCCGAGTTCCCGTAAGATTTGAGTCATGGCGTGAACTCTGTTAATTTTTTTTAACAGATTTTTTATTCCGTATAATTATTATTATTACCTATTTTTGACATGTCAGAGATTATAAATAAACCTTTTTGGCCGGCAGTTTATGATTCATATGGATGATATGACTGGTATGACACAATCGAAAATCCCGAAATCAAGATTTCATAAAAACAAGACCGAGACAATATTTTCGCTCGCCTTTCAAGATCTAGACCAAGCAAAAGTCTTGATGTGTTCAAGACAGTCTTGATATTGAAATTGCAAGACAATTCTTCTCGCTTGCCGAATCACTATTTCTAAAACAGTTCTAAAAAATAAATAAAAAACAAAAAAATAATCTTAAAAGCCTCATAATTTCTAAACGTCAAAAATCGCTGAACGGGGTGGTTCGGGTACCCTTAGGGGTGCTCTATCTTTGGAATTCCGCTTGACACAATTTTTTGGGACACCATGTATATTATAGCTAAACAGACACACACAACATACCTACCATACTATCCTATTATGACACAGAACTAACCACTTCATGAATAAAATCCCACTAATCCCACTAATTCCATCCCACTAATATTATAAAATGCGAAAGTTTGTGAGTGAGTGAGTGTGTTTGTTACTCCTTCACGCTGAAACGGCTAGACTGATTTGGATGAAATTTGGAATGGAGGCAGCTTAGATACCAGAAGGCTATGTATTGTCATGCTTTTATACTTAGGAGCAAAGTAAAACACGTATCATTTTTATAAAAAAGCTAGTAATAAAATAGTATAAAAAATTGGCTCTTCAAAGCAAATAATTATCTTGACGTCGTTGATATGCCCTTTGAACGGGGTACGTAATAATTACTAGGAAAAGGAAGCTAATAATTGTATCATACGGATTGGCCAAAGAATATTGACCGCGCTACAGAAATGACATTGGCTGCTTAGTCATCCTAATATTACTTTCTAGGGTTAGCTTGGCTCTATAAACAGTTCCAAGAAGGTTAGAATATCGCCGACTGACCCGAATTCTAGTCGCACGTATTCTAGACACCAAAACTTAGAATAGAATAGTTTATTTGTCAAAGTTAAAGAAGGCCGTGGTCAAAGTGATACAGAAAGAAGATGGTTCATAAATTGAGCTCAATGTTTTGCCAAAAGGCGTACAATTTATGGTTTACATTACATGCATTACATGCAAATTAATTAATACTAACTAGTATTTCGGTAATTAAATTAGGGTTATTTTTTTGCAGAACAAGCACACTGAATCGATTGGGGTGTGTTTCGCTTCTCTGCTGAGTTTGAGCAGTCGTGGACTCTATGTTCCTCGTAGCACATCTGCCTCCCTAGCAGCTCTTTGCAAGGCCGCGCGAAGCCGCGCGCTTGCAACACGGCGCGCACGCGTAATGTGGAGCGCTCTAAATATACGCGCGAGTAATGGCGCGGTTCTTCCTTGTGCGTTGAGCCGGCTCACCTGTCTGGACTCCCGAACTAATGCACTCCACCTGCCCGGTATACAAACTGAGGCCTTTGCATCATTTAATTTTATCCGGTACCTATCCACAACACAGGTCATGTCTAGTGTCTTCTTCTTCTATCTATCCAGCCCATGAAGGTCGCCCACTGTTGGGCATGAGCCTCTTTTCTGTCACGCCAACCTCCCCGGTTTGATTCAGCGGAATTACGGACGATGGACGAAAGCAGTCACTGCTGAGCGGTGGCCTAGAACTGCTCGACGTCCTGTGGCAGGCCGATGGGTCATTGATATAAAAAAAATCGGCCGGAAAGTAATGGACAAGGTCTTCTTCTTATATCATTTTTTCGTCCACTGCTGGACGTATGCCTCTTCATGTTACCTACTTCCATCTTAGCCGGTCTGTTGCTATCGTGGTCCGTGTAAAGCCTGCTGTGGCTTTGATATAGTCAGACCATCATGCAGCTAGTCTGCCCACACTTCGTGTTCCTGTAGGAGCCCTCCATGTCAGAGCTCTTCGGCTCCACCTTCCGTGCCTAGTGTGGGGGCCACCAATGTACCGCAAGTTGTGAGGCTTTATTTTGAAATAAATACCTGGCCTGAGAGGAGGGAGGCCCTTGTCCTGCAGTGGGCCATCAAACAGGCTACAAGAAAACCTTTTAAATTTTAACTTCATCTACTACGCTGTATAAAACATCTGTATGTTTTATACAGCGTCTAGTGGGTATTTTGCTAGTCCGTTGGCTCATGGGTGAAGTAATCATTCGGGTACTGCTGCTGCAATACCTGGGATTTCTTTTTAGATGGACAAGTCTTGCTCTGTAAACTCTGTAGATATCTCACTGATTTTCCAAGTACTGGCCCCTTTACCGACAACAGAACTGAGATAATGTAAGAGGCACACTTTTTCAGACTCCCTACCTGCCAAAGCTAGGTGCCACGGACCGGTTACGGTAGGTCTTGCTGCCTCCGCATTCGCTGAGGAACGCTGTAGACAATTTAACACAGCAAAGATCAACGATAAATTCTGATTCAAAATCTAAATATGGTTTATCAGTCCGCTGACGTACAGGTCCGTTCTGGCTCAGGGCCCAGTGATGAGTTTATTGCCCCGTATTGGCGATTAGCACTGTAACCTCGTATCCATAGCTCGAAGGGGCTGATAAAGATGTGATTATAACCGGCATCGGTAGTCGTGTGCAAGGCCACAAAGCATAGGATTCTACAGCTCGTTTGATTCCGCTTTCTTTTCACATGGAGAGAGATAGCAGCATGAGCTGTGTACTTTTCACGATCGATTGTATCGAGCCAGTATCGAGCTTTTAAAAATAATAGCAAGAACCGTTGACACGAAAAGAAGAAGGTCGATGATTTCTGATGATTGATGATGATGATTGATGATTGATGATATACTTATATACTTATATACTTATATACTTATATACTTATATACTTATATACTTATATACTTATATACTTATATACTTATATACTTATATACTTATATACTTATATACTTATATATTATAAAGGCGAAAGTTTGTGAGTGAGTGAGTGTGTTTGTTACCTTATAACGCTGAATTCGCTGGACGGATTTGGATGAAATTTGATATGTAGATAGCTGAGACATCAGAATAACATATAGGCTACATATAATCACGCTTTGGTTCTTAGGAGCAAAGTAAATACACAAAGATTTATCATATAGTGGCTATTTGTATAAAAGTGAACGACAAAACCATTTATCATAGACCCTCTGTCATTACGTAGCGTTGAACAAAACAAAACACAAAACTTGCCAAGCGTCTTATTCATTACAACGTGATTTCGACATAACTTGAGGTAGAGACTTAGGCCCGGTTTCTGAATTGAGAAATTTACTAAGGAAATACTTACGTATCGTCCTGTCACGCTCTTTTGTGAGAAATCTGCAGAGACAGGACGATACTTACCCATTTGCTTAGCGAATTTCTCAATTCAGAAATCGGCAGTTAGTCTAAATCCTGCGTATTCTCGTTAGAATATCGGCTAGTGGCTAACATTCCAGAAATGCGCGACTGAAATAGTGGAGCGTAGGCGGCGCTCACCTATACTGCTTTTATTTACCAGAAGTATAGGTAGAGTGTTCTAGAATCAGTGGCAAAATATGAGTGTTGAAAGTTTCCAGCTGATGACTTGTTCCACCAGACATCACAGGTCCAATAATTTACAGATCGACTAATCTAAAATTTGAACCTTGACGAGCGTGGTAACTCTTATGTCAATGTGTTATGCACGAAAATGCGACAGAGAGCCCAAAGATTCAGACATTTGTCTATACATCAAACATGATTTATAATGCGTCCAGCCCCAGTAGCATCTCCACTCACAAGGGGTGAAACGACCACTCGGACGCTGTAGATGGGACATAATTTAGGGTAGTCTAGTGAGTTGAACGTTGAACATACAAGCATGAAGTCCCAGGTTTGAGTCCTGGTGCGGGCAGGTACCTAAACTTTAGCTTATTTCAAGCAATATAAAGTGAAGGAAAATATCGTAAAAAAACCAGCGGTTTAGTTGGCCCCGCATGTTTTGACAGATAGTAGTAAGTTGATTAGCTTGCATTATACCACCCTAGATTATTGTCACTACAAAAGACGGCATTAGATCTTAAAGGACATTAAATAATAAAGCCAACGTTAAATCTCTTAATTAAATATTGAGTAGTTAAACTTCTGAGTGCAGTAACGTTTGATATTTCTGTCAAAGCAGCTGTCCCTATATTAATCTTCAACATTAAATAACTGCAACAGATGGTCATGTTTGATTTCCACGTACTTCTCGCTCTCTTCTAGAGTTACTTACTAACTTACTTACTTACTTCTACGGGAACTGCACATAAACTTCTAAATGTGATTTCCAACAGCTTTTGTTTTACGACTTTTTTTTTATGAAAAGGGTCTATTCTGTAAAAATAACCCCACAGTTTCGCGCGTCAATACCGGTTTTTGAAAAGAAAATTCTTTTTGGACATTTCAAAACGGGATTATTTATGGTGCCTAATTAAAAAGTACACATACCTACACATATGTATAATGTTTGAGTTCTCTATTTTTTCCTCAACAATTTGATCGAAATCTCATCGATAGATTATAGATTGTAACGTATCGTATTGTTTTTCTTCTACAGCGCTTTCTTCTTTAAGGCGCGGTGCATATTAGCCCACACGCAAAGAAAAATGCACAAAATCGATTCCGCCGCACAAAAAGTGCACCGCCTATTTTTTTTCAGAGAAAATATCTTCAAAACGTTTATGAATTTCAACACGAAACTGGCTGTTTTAGATAAATCTCACCTTTCTAGATATGTAAACATTTTCGATTTTTTTAATGTATTTGATACAGGAATCGATTTTGTGCATTTTTCTTTGCGCGCGGCGCTATGCACGGCGTCTTAAAATTGGTCCGTTCGACTTCAACCTAAACTACATGTGCACGTTACTTTTCGTTCTTGGTGATTTAGCAACGATGTTTGTGAAGGCTTATGTACCTACTGTCGACTGTGACTGAAAATGTACTTAAAATTTACTTAATTACTTAATATGTGTTAATTACTTAATACTGATAGCCTTAGGAAAAAAAATACTGAAGTGATTGCACCTTTACCAAAACCAAATGTCAAGTAGATAGTCTCATGGATTGCAGCACTATTAGTAAACCTCATCACCAGTGCTGTTTGGTCCATTACTTTGAGAAAATATAGGCGATAATCCATTGAGTTATGAGCTTCTCGATCGATGATAATTTGGGTCGCTTTATAATGGTTTGCACGTTTTCATAGTAAGTTGGGGCCAAAACGATGTCCCGCTGTCTGAAAACGCTGATGTGGCGCGATACCTGTTACAGTCGTCGATTTATTTTTTACCCGACTGCGCAAGAAGGAAGGTTATGTTTTTGATACTAATAGTGATTATCACTAGATATTATTCTTATATCGATGTGTAATGTACTAAACCATATTGGTTTTCTTATGTACGGATAGTGCTGCACCGATAAGAGTCCAACCCTTAAAATATGATGATGATCAGGGTCTTACCCATTTGGGGAATCTACCAATCCTATTGACTGAGATTGTACCTATTGAAATAAAAAATATATAAATGTACAGTCGACAGCACGTCGACTTTTACACGCGTGCACTCTATTCAGTAACGTTACGGGTGACTTTGCAACGAAAATGTTAAGGTCCTGCAGACTGTACGTAATACTGTAAAGCAGCCAACACCTAATACCAGAATTTTAGGCCGCCCAGGTTTACCGAGGAGGTTTCATGATCGAGATGGTTCACGATAGCTTAGTTCGACGGCGCACGTTTCATATAACTGACATAAATATTTTATTATGACAATTCGATATAGATTGCGTAGTCGATTTGACATGAGTTTACAAAAAAGGTTTGTTTACAAACCGACCTATCAATGAACATCGAATTGTCATAATAAAATATTTATGTCAGTTATATGAAACGCGGGCCTGACCACAAGTGCTTGCTGTCACTGTCACTGAATGTGATAAGTTGGATAAACAACCTTACTACTATAGTATTAGGATACATGACAGACGTCCGGCACAGCTTTTTCGCACTCGTGGTAGCTACTCTGGACACGTCAAACTTGAGGTCATGGGTTCAAGTTCCACTTTGGCCTTCGTGTCATTTCCGTGATTCGATCATACAATGTCTGGGACACAGCAGCTGCAAAAGTCATCTAGATGGAATCATGATAATTCTAAATAAAATCCACTCTTAAAAATACACTACTGAATCCGATCCGTTACTCATAAAATCTATTTTCACTCCAGAACAAAGAAATGAGTCGATGTGCTTTCGTCTAAAAATAAGATAAATAGCATCTGGGTCAACAACAAACGTGTTCTATGGTGATTTGGCAAGAATATCTATGTGGACACGTTTCTAAGTGTTTAGGTACTAAGTACTTAGCTGTTCTGGCGTAAACACCCACTAATGCAATGAGAAAATAATAGAATAAGATTAGTGAGTACGTATGAATCAAAAGGAATTACCTTGTGTTGGAAGAATCGAGATAATATTTTTCGAAAGAAAATATAACTAAAGTCTTGTACCTATACTTATAAACGACAATAAAAAAACTGATGATGATAAAAGTAGAAAAAGAAAGTTGCGCTACGTGCCAGTCACCACAATGAAACACATTTAAAAACAGAAATAAAAACCGACTTCACAGAACGCACTAACAAGGCAAATAGTTATTTGTTATGCAAGTATTTGTTTTTGTTTGCAGCGAGTGCTTAGCGCAGGTTTCTAAAATTGAGCCACGAGCGTAGTGAGTGGTTTAAAAAATAAACCTAAGCGTAGCGAGGTATTCAGACACACGAGACGAAATTAATTATGCATCCGTGCGAAACACACAACATCTCACATAGCGAGGAAATTACCTATTAATCCCTTTTCTTTTGAGTAGCGTTGTATGGAGACCCACACATTTCGGCGTGAAGCTTGGCTACCATGGCAGGGTTGTTAGGCAGACTACCCAGAGTCCAATAAGCCTGGTAGCCAGATATCACTCCGTGGTGGATGGGAGGGGTCGCTGTCAAAGTATTGACCATCCTGCGCTCGGAAAAAAAATCTAGACGATGTGTTTGTACTACTAGGTAGATCAAGTTTGGTTTGGTATTTAAAGTCCAGCCGTTTCAGCGTAAAAGAGTACCAAATTCACACACAATCACAAACGTTTGCATTTAACTTAGTGGGATGATGGAGTTTTGAGTAAGTCCTATAATGCTACGCTTTGCGTAGAGGGTGCTACGCTTGCTACGGCCGTAGCTCGCCTCGTAGCGGTATCTTAACTGGCACCAAACCTTAGTATTGTTATTTTTTTATCATAAGGAATGCAAATTCATCATTATTTTTACGAATTTTGAGACCGAAATAATGGCACAATATTTTACTAAAATAATGTAAGTATTTGGATAATATTATTTTCTTTAAAAACACACCAGTTACTGAGCTGGTCTTCCAATAAATTTACTTATTCTCGATTATTATGAACGTAATATTTATTTTTATTTTAGGGTTTCACCTCGGATAATAATCTGGAAACTCGTGTAACACCTTTATTTTGTCGTTCTAAAAGTTGTCTCAAAAGTCTCATAAAACGTGTCTGCGTCATGAGTTGTTCAAGGTCACACGTCAAAAAAATCGATGTTTCGCGATTATCTTGATTTCTATGGCCCTAATGATAATGGCTTCTATTATAAAATTGTAGAGCATTAAATTCTCGTAAAATTTTGGTTTAAGCATTTTTTATGCGCTCAAGCGTTTTTGAGATAGATTTTGAAAAATGTACTGCCACGCAGTTTCGCCAATGGTAATCGGCTTAGTCTTAGCCGGTAGACCCCCAGAAGCTTCTAGCTTCGAACAGTTACACTAGTTATAGCGTAATAAAATCTCGCGAAAAGCGCTGGCCAGTAAACACTGTTTGAGTCAGAGATATAATTTCCGCGCCACAGCAGTGAGTCATAGAGGCCTGCGGGGGCAGAGGGCGGCCGCGGAAAGCTCGCCGAAGAAAGCCCAGTGCCATAGCATGAATACATAAATACAAGGAAACCGCCGCTGTCGGTATTGATAATTTCACTAAGCATTGCATATTTCTCAAAAAAGAAAAGTACTGAACGATGGCAGTGGCGGATCCAAGATTTTAATTGGGGGGGCGGGGGGGGCTTAAACCCAATGAGCGTAGGTTATTCAAGATTAAAAAGTATACAAATTTTATTTTTATAAAGGGTCTCAGATGATTTTTGGGGGGAGAGATGGAGAGATCTGTGCTTCCCGTTATTGTTCTCAAATAATTCTCAATTCGGAAACCCAGTGGGTATCTTCTTTAATTCGTTGGGATTAGATTAGCACCGAGAAAGGAGAAGATGGTCGGAGGTTGTGATCGAGACCATTTCTGTCAACTATCCTACGTATACATAGACAATATATTAAGGATTTTTCCGAGCATCAAATATAGTTAGAATAACTGTCCAAATATCCCCGATTGCGAAAATCACTTGGAAATCACAAACAGACAAAGACACTTGGAAAAATACCTATTACAAAAAATATATATGATTCTATGTGTTTTTTTTTTGTGAGTAGAAATCTATTTGCTGTTTAACAAGTGTATGCCGCCGATGTACTAAATTAAATGAGATCTAATGACAAAAGAATAAAATAAATAGTTTTTTTCTTACTAACATTGTAAAAGTTATTAGATATTTCTATTAATTGTATTTCTCGGTAAAAAAAAATGATTTTCTTTTGACACAGTCCATGTACTGTCCTTCGCGTGCGACGCCCGGCCCACTTCGCGGCAGGTACGAATATAACCGAATATTTTCCTACCTGCGCGCGCGCCGATTCAGGCCGCAGTACTGGTAAAAGCATATGTGCTTTACTTTGCTCCTAAGTGTAAAAGCGTGATAATATGTAGCCGATGTGTAAGCTATTTCTATGCCAAATTTCATCCAAATCCGTTCAGCCGTTTCAGCGTGACAGAGTAAAAAACACACTCACTCACTCACTAACTTTCGCATCTTAAATCTTAATAATATAAAACAAAGTCGTGTTAGTTACACCATTCATAACTAGAGAACGGGTGGACCGAGTTTTACGATTTTAGATTTTCTGGATTTCTCTCCGCCCCGAATAGCAGAATAAAAATTAAAACAACGGAAAAACTAACGAGAAAAAAATAAGTCTGCGCGGACGAAGTCGCGGGCAAAGGCTAGTTTATAATATAAGTGGGATGTTAGTGCTTTATTCTGCACTTTCCGCTCTCAACATTTATTTATCTTTTTTTACCAGGGCTGGCTGGAAGAAATTTCTTTAGAAATAAGTCCGCCCTTGTACACGTTCTCTTACTATATATAATGTTATTTAAGTTTTTTTTATATTTTTGTGTGCAATAAAGTGTAACAAACAAACAAACAAACTGGCGTAAGGAAAAGGTTATGAGGACTTTCCCACTTGCCTCCGTTGTCCTAATGGCTCAAAATGTAAAAAAAAACGCAGTCGCTAACCGTCAAAACCAACCGGTTTTGACTGGAAAATAGATGGTATTTACTGGAAAATTGCCTTCATTTATGTTAACAATCTTATTTGGAAATTAATGATTGCAGAGCGAAGCGAGTGAAGTTCTTTGAGTCTACTTGAAGCATCCGGCGTTTGTATGTATGTACCTATAAGAATTTTCGTTCGACGATAACTTGAGTATCGTTGATCGTCATGAAATTTGGTAGACGCGAAAATGAGACAAATGGAACGTGAGCCAAATCGGTCGAGGGTTGCCGAGATATGGCGACCCCATATCTCGCAACCCCACGATTCGGGCGAACCACTAGTTACTAGTATTTTAAAGAATACATGGGCAGGGGTGGGATTTGTTAAACGGGCAGCGCTAGAATTTTACTATCTACCAAAAGTTGTAGTTGTATCCCTCCAACGTGAAATTATGGTTTTGTCTCAAAACAGTTCGCTTATTTAGTTGAAATAAGATTAACAAGTAATATTTTATTTTAATTCATAGCGTAATTTCAACAAAATCATAATACTTCGACTTCTTAATTAATAATTAAACTAACTAAGGCCTTTGCATCTACGTAATGAGATGATTTATACAGCGTCCAGTGGCACCTTCACTCACACTAGATGGGTGAAGAGACCACTCGGCGCTGCAGTGCCTGGGACATTGTTTTAGATGGAGTAGGCTTGCCCAGCACCTATACCATCCTGACAGCTTAGTCGACCTACACGCTCCACACGTAATTAATAATTATACCTAGTAATTTTTGACATCATAATTAAACACTTTTGCGCCTATCTATCCTCACGCTGGAATTAGACTGATGATAAATAGCACGACTCTGTATCACACGGCGTGTATAATTTGGAAATACCAAAAGGTTTCGGGATTATATAGGGTGACCCAGATGGAGTGGTCAAAATAATTTGTTTCTTAGAACAGATCTTGGAAGTAAAACTTGAAATATATCTTTGCGATTCAAAGAAATAAAAAAGAAATGAATATTTATATAACCAGCTTTTCCTCGCGACTTCATCCAGCGCAGTCTTTTTTTATGTAGCCTGTATAGTGTCCCACTGCAGACCAAAGGCCTCCCCCCTCTCAGCCCAGATTTTACGGTCCTGAGCCACCTGAGCCACCAAGTATTTGTTGAGATCATCTCGCCATCTCCGTCTTGGCCGGCCTCGTCTGCAGATTTAATAAAAAGTAATTTTGTTTTCCCAAGATCAAAAGTAAGTACCTAACACTACATGTGTAAATGGTATCTACCAAATTTCAAAGATCTGTCCAAGCCATTTCAGCGTTCAAAGAGTATCAAACTCACACAGACCATCTGCATTTATAAATTTTAGGTAGTGGGGAGTGAGATAGGTACTTAAAACGAATTAAAATTGGGACAACCTGTACAAGCCATTGGTATTTTCAAAGCAACACATAAACTCTTCATGTAATGTACTTGATATGTCAAAGTGTTTTCATTTCAGTACATTAATCGTGACTAATAATACAGCTCGGTGTATCTTTTTGGCAGTATAATTCTGCAGTGCCTGGGTACCCAGGCACTGCAGAATTTAAGTGGTCACTTTACCAATCTAGTAGCGTGAGTGAAGGTGGCACTAGACGCTGTAAACATCTAATGCAAAGGCATTTTTAATACTTATACAGGTATTCGTTCCGAGGCCGTATATGTAAAGTTATTACAAGTTCAGCCTTGTAGTATCTCAGTATAATAAGTATAGTAAGCAAGTAAGTACATTATGTTTTTAAAAACTTCCTTGACCGGTTTTTACCTAGAAACACGCACAGAACTCATCTATTTACGACATGAGATTTATTTACCAAACAATTTACAGTAAAGCAGAACCATTGTAAAGATTCCGATATTACGCTTTTATATTTAGACCTTGCTGCTAGACAGTGCGGTATTCTTTTATCCTCATTCACATAGATTATGTAATTGTTTAGCTGAACGGAATTATTTTTGTATTTATTTGCAATTATCTTAAGGAATGTTAATAGTATTATAAATATTTTATTATTAATACTAATTAATTATACGTCGTGACATCATCATGTGCTGGAAGGATAAGCAGAAGAACCAACTCTTTATTATAGGCTGTTCTTCAATAAGTCTGTACCTGAAAATAATCCAACTAGATACAAAATGTATTTAAAAAAAACTTGTATTTTGTACATACCTACTTAATAATACTAAACAAAATATTTGCTCTACATTAGTTCTCATCTTCGTGATTTTTAACGGTGCTGCGATGCAGTATACGGTTCTTAACAAAATGCGTTCTATAATACCTACCCTAAATAAGTTGAAGTTTAATTTCTCGAGATATCCCACGGCAAATGAATTGAGAAATACACCTCCATACACCAAAACAGTATGAATGAGACGCGACAGTGATACAGCGTGATAGTGGCAATCGCACTCAAGTTCATTGCTACTGCTGCCACCGCTGGAGTAAACAGATAGATAGATAATAATAAGTAGTTGCACACCTAGTAGATAGACGGTCCTGTGGTGAATGTCTTCTATTTGTACCATAATGTAAACTTCGTAAGTAATTTAAAAAAAAAACTGAAGTAAAATATAAAGTAGGCACATGAAAATGTACGATACATGCCCAGGCATATTGCAAGAAGGGGAAAATCTTGTAGTGTAGAGAAACACAGAAATTATTGAAAAAGAAAACAGTCTAAAATGTGAAGAATTAAGGTGTTTAAGTTTGCGGGCGTGCCTATAAAAGGCTTAGGGCGGGGGGTGCGCGGGGTGTGGTAACACGATCCGCGCTGGAGGGCGCTGGAGCGGCGCGGGCGGGCGGCGCGGGGGCGGGCGGGCGCGGCTGGCGACGGCGCGCGCGCCGACTCTCACTAGTCGACCGTCGCCTGAGCGGTAACGTAGCGCCCAGCCACCGAACCTGCGACCATGTCTGCCGTGGCGAAGACCTCCAAGTATACGTACCGCAGCAGCGGCGGCGGCACCACCGACGTCAACATCGAGTACAGTGCCGACCTGAGCGCTCTCTCCAGGCTGGAGGTCCGTTGTGCAGTGCTCTACAATAAAAAACCTATTCGTGCAGTGCAGGGTTTAACCCCTTTCAAATTTTGCAGGACAAGATCCGTCTGATCCAGGATGATCTGGAATCCGAAAGGGAGCTGCGTCAGAGGGTAAGATTTGCAACAACGTTTTTGAAACGCGATCCGAGCCTACTAAGGCGCGCAGGTGCGCCTGCGCTATTTTTACCGCTCGACCCCTAAAGTGGTAACGTCACACTTCCGGATGCAGTGCCTCCAATAATGAGGATGTCAAGTGCTTTGCTAACTTAATCAAGTGTGAAAATGCAGCTTTTTGTGTGTGTGAAATAATCCGAGGATTTCCCGATTTGCGCTGCGGTGACGTGGTAAAGAAGATCGATTAACATTAAAGTGTCAAGTTACTTTGTATTTAAATGTGTGTTGGTGTGTTATAAACTATATACTCCGAACAAAATGATTACATGGGTAACTCAATATTGTGACTCTATGTAATTTGTAGAAACCAAATCAATGCATGTACTAAGTATATTGCTCTAAAATATTTTGGAAGCAATTATTAATTTTTATATTAATTTAACGGTTTAGTCACTATCATTATTATCAAAATATTGAAGTGACTAGGGCAGATTCGCGCGCGCTCGTCACCCGATCGTATCTTGGCGAGTCGTGGCTATTTCGGACCCGGTACTTCCACCGCGGCTCCGCACGGCGCTGCGCAAACTGTGAAAAACTATTTATAGCCAGTAGGCGAAAGCATTCTCTTAAAACCTCTCGCTCTCAGGTCTCACTTTTGAAACTGGGCCAAATGACGCTTCCTACAGCCGAGAATGCTACAATATATCGAAATATAGATAATAATAGCCTCTGGCGAGCATACCTCGGATAGTAGTCACCTCGGTGAGACACCGACTGCTTTGTATTTTTAGCCACTCGACCGACTGACGGAATTCACCATTGCATAATTACGGGAATGCGTTATTAATGAGGAATCCTACAGGTGTCCGTCATAGCTTCAGGTGATCGTTAGGTACCTATGGGATATAAACATTGCCGATTGAAACAAAAACAAACTCTAACCACTTACTTTTCAATGACACCTAAACTCTTGACACCAAACAACTGTTTACACAGGGGACTGTTTACACAGGGGAACTTCAAAATCATTTTAATCTATCTGACAAAAAAACATGCAAAATTTATAATAAAATTACGTTTTTACTTCTCTAATTATTAATTATATTAGTAGACAGCCGGTTGCACTCTAAATAATAATTGAGTTACCTCTTACCTGCCTACACATTAAACACCGAATTACACTCGAAAATTTTAGACAATTTTACAGGTTTCTGAAAAAGTTTTACGATAGATCTCAAAGACCCAGTCTAACTAGGTAATCAAAGAATACAACGACCTTACCAGAGACAAAAACACCCATAAAATGTGGGGTCCGTAAGGTTCAACGAAAGTTAAACGAAAGCGTCAGTAACGTGGTGGTAAATTCACAACTTTCACAGTTTTTTCAAATTTGTAGCTAAACTAGGCTATTTTTGGTCAGTGATTTTGGTTTCACGACAAGAAAACAGTATTCTTTTAATTATTGTAAACAACAAAATAAGAATAATTCAGCTGATTATGAGATTTGCTCAAACTACTAGTTTTTTGGGTAGTACTGTCGGCCACAATCTCAGATACCCCATGGCAGATCTTATCGCGCGCGGCATAAGGGCGCCAATCGAACAAAAAGGGGTATCTGAGACTGAGGCCGACTGTACCACTCGTTTTTCGACCAGAAAACCAAATCAGCTTTTGATTATTGTAGTTCCTATGTTTAGAATAATAAAAACAAAAATACAATTTTAATGTCGTGAAACAAAAATCGCTGAACAGAAATCGCTCAATTTAGATACAAATTTTAACAATCCTGTAAAAAAATGGGCTTTTCCGCCATGCTAACTTGGTGAACCTTATTCTTGTTGAACCAAAGATTTGTTTATGCAGCTCTTCATTAGTTGAGGTAAACGAAAATGATGCTATTGGCAAAGTTACGCGTTCAGCTCTATGCACAACTGTGATAATGGACCACTTCTATTTAAACTATTTATATGTATTTCAGTTCGTTAAAAATAAAACAAAATGACATATATATTGATGAAACTATTTATGCAAGGTGTTACAAAAGTACCTAACTCTTTTTACAGGGTGTGCGTGTAGGTGCATTTACATAGCTTTGAGTTGTTAAAACATTGTGAATGTCAATGAAAACAATATTTTAAAAATACTTTTCTACCGCCACATCGTTCACAATTTATTAATTTAAAAATTAACGGAATTTTTTTTTATAGAGCAAAAAAAAATATTAGGTTGTGATCCCCCTATCACCGGGTGCTATTACCCTGTAAAAAGAGTTAGGTACTATTGTAACACCTTGTATAGAGACAAAGTAGTATTTGCAAATTCTAAATACGTAGGTATATAAAACGAAAGTTTGGTCAGAATTGACAGTAAAACCCAATAGGTACGTTAAAAAAGTAATATATTGTGCAGCACAATAATTTCATAACATACTCTTAATATCACATTTTTTTAATTGCTTCACTAATAATTATATAGGCACATTACTTGATTTAGTATACGAGTCTATAAGTAGAGCATCCCAGTGTGCATAAGCTGAGGGCGTGTTAAATATTGTCACAGAATACGTACAGGTATGGTCTGAATTGCCTCAAACACATTACGTATTTAAAAACTATTTTTTTTATTATACTGGTTAGGATTATTAAAAATATCTACGTGCTATTTTTAACCGACTTAAAAAAAGGAGGAGGTTCTATGTTTGCCTATATGTATGATTTTTCTTATTATAACAATAATAAGAGAGCTTAGTAACAACAAAGCCTGATGCTTTACAAACGTATCTTACTGCCGGTTTCTGAATTAAGAAATTCGCTAAGCAAATGGATAAGTATCGTCCTGTCTCTGCAGATTTCTCACAAAAGAGCGTGACAGAACGATAGTAAAGTATTTGCTTAGCAAAATTCTCAATTTAGAAACCGGGCCTTACAGTTCATAGTCCATTTCTTCGTAGCATGACAGTGTCGCGGTCCTTTACCTGCCAAGTGACGTTTGCAGGGTTGAGAAATTTGCAATTAAAGCCCAGTCAGCTTGCGTAGCACAAGAATTGGATAGGCTCTGGAGTGGAATCTATAGGTTCATCCGACTCTTTTGATCAAATATAGTAGTATACATACAAAGAACGTGTAGATATGGTTTAACCCATTCTTGTGCTAGGTCTGCAGCACGATACGTTTAATTTAACCCCGCTATCGACTACCGCGCACTTTTCCACGCCCCTAAATATTATCAGATTTAGTTAATTTTGGTATCAATGATTTTTGTGCATTTTTATCTGTCTAAGATTTTTTCTTCTTTTTTAATTCAAGAATAAAAAAAAATTTCAGATTTAACGAATTAAAAAAAAAGAAGGAAAAAGCTTAGACATAGATAAAAATCTACAAAAACGAGTGCATTATTTCCCTACTACGTAAAGAAAGATGGCGGTAGTCGAAAGCGCGATAAAAACGTTTCATGCTACTGGGAGGCAGATCGCCAAAAGTACCTAAGTAACAAATTTGTTTTATTGCAGATTGAAAGGGAGAAGGCAGATTTGAGTGTGCAGGTGATCCAACTCTCCGAGCGCCTCGAGGAAGCTGAAGGCGGTGCTGAGAGTCAGGTAATTTGATAAACACCTTTGATAACCTACATGCAATGTGTCAAACCCACAGTTCATGCGTGAATGCATTTTACGTCACTTTAACAACTCAATGCAGTACTGTGATGACAATGACCTAATGTTTGAACTGTACGGGGTGACATGCTCACTTTAGACATAGGGTGTTTTACAGGATAAGTTTACAGGTTAATTAACTACAGAAGAAACGAAGCAATGAAAGCAATGATAGCCGATTTTAATCTAAATGAAAACAAAAATATAAAAACAAAACCAACGAAGGAAATACGTGAAATTGATCACTGAATAATATTTTTAATTATAATACTATGGCCCTCATGAAAGGACACTGAACTTAAAGAAAATTAAGTTGGAGTTACAAATGAAGGATGCTGGAGATTTCAACTGTTTTACTTTAATTTATTGTTTGTAACCAAAAGCTATGCGAATGATTTCGACTGACTACAAATATTATATGCGAAAATGTTATGCTTAAGCGATTTCTATTATAGTTCATAACTAATCTGGAAACCATTGAAAGTGTTTTTTTCAGGAAATTAAACCAATTTTTGAACTGATAGTTTGTGAACATAGAACATGACAAATTGTCATAAAACATTTTGTATACATCTGTTCATAGGACAAGCTATATTGACCACTTTTATTTGCTGAAACTAGGCGCTAATCACATAGATATTAGAAGCAGTAGTAGATAAAATTACAATAATAATACTAGCCGTGAACTTTGAATGATTCATTGCTATTCCGATATAACATTAGAACAAACATACCTGCTCTACAAATTCTCTAAAATAAGCACCGTAAAAATTCCCATTAAATGAAAATATGTTCATTTCAATAAAAAGCAATTTTCCCGCAAATGAACTGTTTTTTTACGATTCACGCGTGAGTGGTTTTTTTTTAGAATAGACTGTTGGTGCCAATCCAGCAAGGATTGGTACCAAAGGTAACATGGAGTTTAAAAAAAGTTATATCACAGGTATGCCTTCCTGTTAGGTGAGCTTACAGCAACAAAAGAAGTCATGATCATAGAAAACACGTGATCACAGGATCTATTCTGTAAAAAAATCCGCACTGTAAAGGATCTTTTAAAGCGGTTTATTTACTCGAAA
The DNA here is from genome assembly GCA_949319315.1 of Zelleria hepariella. Lineage (NCBI taxonomy): Eukaryota > Metazoa > Arthropoda > Insecta > Lepidoptera > Yponomeutidae > Zelleria > Zelleria hepariella. Next base: position 28,088,080 of record OX439379.1, read on the forward strand.
ATAGCCTTCATTGAAATTAATAAATAAAATATAATTGACATTTAAAAACAGGAATATTAAATACATACTAATAACCGTGTAACAGTGAATTTAGTTGTCAGTCATAGCACGAACCATGTCACCATTCGGTGCACAAGGGGTCTCAATTTTGACCGAACCCCTCACCTCAATTTCCAGTTCGAGATCAACAGAAAGCGTGACACCGAGCTGACTAAGCTCCGCAAACTGCTGGAGGACGTCCACCTGGAATCCGAAGAGACAGCTCACCTGCTCAAGCGGAAACACCAGGAAATTGTCGTCGACTTCCAGGAGCAAATCGACCAGCTTACCAAGGGCAAGGCAAGGTGAGAACAAGAACCGAGGAAATGTACACGAAAGAGTAGGTTGTTGGCATTATGTTATGGGTTTTTTATTTATCAAACTATGAAACGGATACATTATTATGTCTGTTGGTAGTCTTCGATAGTGATTTTATAAAATATCGAGTCACTTTTGCGGATTACATCAAGATTGGATAAAATCTTCAATTGCGATTGATAAATAGATTTTGCCGGTAGGTTAACCCACATGCCACCAGCCTGTTCTCTTTCGATAAGTGTTAGTGATACCACAAAATTCAATGCAACGTTAAAACTAGTCAGCTAGTTGAGACTGTGTTTTATATTAAATATAAAACACAGTCTCAACTAGCTGACTGATCAAATTTTGATGATAATGATTAAAGATTTGTTTTTAAAAATCCTCCATCAAACAAATTGGTTTAAGTATTAACACCAACATCGACTGATTTAGTCTTATAAGTTCATTGCTGTGCGATACCAAGCGAACTTAGCTGTGCGATATCAAACGAACTTCATCTATCACCCTCACACATAAACCGTGAACCTGAATAGGCAGTCACACGGCCTCTATCCTTGCCGGCAGGTCCGAGAAAGAAAAGTCCAAGTTCCAGGCTGAAGTATACGAGCTTCTGGCTCAGGTCGAGAATGTTACCAAGGAGAAGATCACCATCTCTAAGACCTGCGAGAAGTTGGAGATAAACATCAGCGAGCTGCACATCAAGGTTGAGGAATTGAACCGCACTATTGTGGACATCACGTCGCACAAGCAACGCCTCTCTCAGGAGAATGTCGAGCTCATCAAGGAAGTTCAGGACCTTAAGGTGAGAATCAGAATATATAAGAAACCTGTTGGTAGAACAGAGAATCATGAATTGAGACTGATATCATTTGGCTGAGGAGTAGATTATGATTTAAATAAAATCTGGGTTGGACCCCATTTTGCTATTTTGCTACGGCAGACTAGTTTTGCAATATAATCTCTTACTTTTCGACTACTGTCCTAGATTTTAAAGAGTATTTTTCTTCTGTAACCTTCTCCGGATGTTTCGTTCCAGGTGAACATCGAAAACGTGGTGTACCTGAAGAGCCAGCTGATCAGCCAGCTGGAGGACTCACGTCGCCGGCTCGAAGATGAGGAGAGGAGGCGCTCGCTGCTCGAGGCCAACCTGCACCAGGTGAGAAGCGTTTCCTTTTTTCTCACCCTTTTAATTTTTCAGATTTGATGCCCAGTATTTTGCTACTTACACCAAGTGCGTTTTTTTGTTAATTGCAAATCTTATGGAAGTGCAAAGACTCAGACGGTCTTAAGGTTCGGGACTGATTGTCACTAAATTCAAACTAATTGAAGTCTTCAATAATTGGTGGCAACAATATTTAAGACCCCTAAGGACACAATGCCCCCATAAGTCATCAAAACCTTTGTTTTTAAACTGTATAATTTAACACTTGACCCATTTCGATCAGTTTCCCAAAATGTCATCACATTCGAATTCCTATAAATTACTCAACCCTCAATCCTTTACAGGTGGAGATCGACCTGGAATCCATTCGCGTACAGCTGGAGGAGGAGTCTGAGGCCCGCCTGGACCTTGAACGCCAGCTGGTCAAGGTCAACGGTGAGGCCGCCCACTGGCGCTCCAAGTACGAGGCCGAGTCCGCCGCCAGAGCTGAGGAGATCGAGGAGATCAGGAGGAAGTTCTCTGTCCGCATCCAGGAGCAGGAGGAGCAGATCGAGACCCTCATCGTGAAGATCAACAGCATCGAGAAGCAGAAGTCGCGTCTGCAGAGCGAGGTTAGTTGATCTCTTTTGTTATTTTCCGAAAGTATAAAGCTAGTATAAGCAGATTGGGCATGCAGTGTAAGTATGCATGCAGTGAATTCAAAGGCATTTTGTATGAAGATGACTTCGATATTTTATATGCATCTGAAAATTGTTTCTAAATTTCCGTTCACTGCTTCGGATGATTTTTTATCAATAACACCAGAAAATTACACTGGGCAAGAAAAATATTCTTTGCGTTATTTTTAGTTGATTTTCTGATGGATGCTTCATGCGACCGTCGCGGTCTGGGTGCCGCATAGATTATAGTGAACGCGGAACGCAGAACTCGACCGCCTACGCGGCGGTGTGTTGATTATCTGGCGGATTGACGTGCATTGCTACTTAAAATTAAAATCCCTACATCTATTCTACTGAAAAAAAAAATATCCATGGTTAATAAAACCATCTCCGTTAATAAAACCAGGTCGAGGTCCTGATCATCGACTTGGAGAAGGCCAATGGAACCGCTCGGGAGCTGCAGAAGAGGAACGAGCAGCTGGAGCGCATTAACATCGAGATCAAGTCCCGCCTGGAGGAGACCGTGCAGCTGTACGAGCAATCCCAGCGCGACCTTCGTAACAAGCAGACGGAGCTGCAGCGCATCAGCCACGAGCTGGACAAGACCCGCGAGCAGAAGGATCAGCTGGCTAGGGAGAACAAGAAACTAGGAGGTAAGGTTCCACACCTGGTCACTTTAGACCATGCAACTGTACGAACAATCCCACGTGTGGAAACACTGTGTAGAAGCCGGTATCGTTAATGTCTCAAAACTTGTCCTAAGTTTCACTGCTTGATGACTTTTTTGTGCCATCGCTGTATTTTCAACTCAACCTCCTCTTCCAGATGAGGTGCACGAGTACCGCTCCACCATCACGGAGTTGACCCGCCGTCTTCACGAGCTCGAGATCGAGCTGCGCCGCCTTGAGAACGAGCGAGAGGAACTCACGGCCGCCTATAAGGAGGCAGAAGCTGTAAGTAAGCTTTTTTATAATAGGTGCCACGAAAGAAGCGACTTGACCTCGCCTCTTGCACTCTTTCCGCGCGCCGACGACGCCCGATCCCGACTCGCACTCAGACCTCATACCCCTAAAGAGACCTATGAAACGTCAACCGCTTCCCTTGGTGTCCCAAGTCTCTTCTTTCGTGGCAAGCTTTGTACATTTTTATGTAACCCCATCAAGCCCCACTGTCAGGATACTCCTCTTTGGTGCGCCTTTGCGCCATGCTTCCACATGTCCTATCACGTAAATTCTGAGGAGAAATGTGAAAAATAAAAAGATGTTGTTCAAGGAATCACTCGTGGGATCCGACTCCAAATGTTTAAATATGTGTTTCTAAAATTGATAGGTATTGTCGATAGTGTGCGATGACCACAAATTCGAAATTCATCGATCTTCTTGATGTTGCAGTCACATCTTCCTGACATTTTAACCAGATACAGGTATAAATTGTTTTGAGGTTCTAAAATGCCATTATGATAATAAAATAAACATAAGTTATTGATAGATTTAAACCAAGATATAGGGGTAGAACTTGCCAGTGCAATATAAGCCAATCGGGCCGTCCTCTTTTATGACATTTAGTTCTAATCCAAACAAATGAGAGCACGAAGACTATGACATCGAACGTAAAGATTAATCGGCCACTTAGTCAAAGTAAATTACAATGAGCACGACAAGCGAGAAGTGAGAACACAGGCTTGGCAACCGGTCAAACGATAATAAACCCTTGCAATGTGCCAGGGCAAAACGAGCTCGGGATAGATCGGCTAAAAATACCTCGTCGAGGACACGGTGATGGAATATGACGGCACGATTGTTAAATGTCTTAAAGCCAGAAGAATGACTGATAAGTACGGCAGATCTTATTATTTTGTGACACCAGGGTGGATGTGATATATTGTTCTGTCGATACAAGGTAGATTTTGTCACTAGTATACAAGGTGTTACAAAAGTACCTAACTCTTTTTACAGGGTGTAACCTACTAGTCAACAGGATGTCAAAACTGTAAAAAAAAGTTGAAAAAAACAATTTTTATTTTATAACCTCAAAATTGAAAAAAAATTATAACTTTTTTGTTTTTGTTATTAACTAAAATTTAAAAATATGTTTGTGCGTGTAGGTGCATTTACATAGCTTTGAGTTGTTAAAACATTGTGAAAGTCAATGAAAACAATATTTAAAAAATACTTTTCTCCCGCCACATCGTTCACATTTGATTAATTTAAAAATTAACGGAATGTCAAAGAGCAAAAAAAAAATTTTGGTTGTGTTCCCTATCACCGGGTGCTATTACCCTGTAAAAAGAGTTAGGTACTTTTGTAACAACTTGTAGAATAACTTTGTGCTACAGAATTGATCAGAGAAGTAGTCTTTGAACCAGTACGTATCCAAACAGTCTAAAGCGGCTCACGAATACGAAGACCTAAAATAGATTGGTGGTCAAAACGAAACCCGGTAAAATATTGTAGGTGGCAAAGATGTTTCTCTGTTTATCTAGTGTCACATTTTTCGACGTTTTAAAATTAGTCACACAGTACACTATCGCATTGCTGCAGACGCCAAGCCAAGTTCGCCCAAAGTTATAGCCATCGCATTGAGTTATAAATAATTGTGCGATAATTGGAGTTGATGAGAGGTCATCACCCCACCTACACACCTGTGTGTTGCCAGTCACACTTATTGCAGTTTAGAAACTACATTCTAAGTAACAGCTTTCACCCGTATAAAAAGATGCTGAGGGATGAACCTAAACACGTACTGTCTTGTTTATTATGATGGCGATATTGCAGCAAAAATTCAGTGGTGAATGTACTATCTATTCTAAAAACGTTAACTTCGGATCTCAGAAAGACCAATAGATATTTAAAGAAGTTCTTAGAAAGATCAGTAACTTACCCGGATTCAGAAGAACATATCTAGACATATCACATAGAAGAACGTAACTTCTTTAAATCAACCACTTTTTTGTATATTGAAAGTACTAGAAATTAAATGAAGCTGCCCTATACTGTCAGTGTTTGTTGTTTACTCATTGAAAGTATGATGATTATGACCCTATCATCTTGCGTGCAGGGCCGCAAAGCCGAGGAGCAGCGCGCGATGCGGCTGACCACTGAACTTGGTCAGTTCAGGCACGAGGCTGAGCGTCGTCTGCAAGAGAAGGAGGAAGAGATCGAGGCTATCCGGTGAGTGAGAAAGAGGCATTGGCGTTTGGAAGGGTTACAGGAATCTAACCATCGTTTACATCGAACTTACAAATGGTTAAAATACAACAAGTTTGATAAGCAGGAAAGTATACATAAATATGTAATTTGTGACTGGTAGGCACCTACCGACACAAAGCGACAATTTTTATGTAATACCGCAGTCCTGTAAATCATACCATACCACTTGTAAGTTCTATGAATGAAAGTGAATGGAGATAATATATTAAACAGGCAAATACATTACAAACATTGGCGATATTGTAACTAATTACCTAACATGAACTTTAACCAACACAGTGAACACAGTGAAAATGGAAATGTGGGCCAGCTCACACTAAAATTATATTTTTTTATATTCTTACGGTAGGAGACAAATGACACAGTAGACTTTGAATAGATACCTACTTTTTAAGTGAGAATCAGAATACATTGGATAAAAGGAATAAGGAAACAAAGACCAAATACCAAGTATAAGACGAAAGCACACATTGTACTCACACTATTCTCAGAGCGGAAAACAAATGTGCCCAAACCAATTACCAGCTGCCGACTGATCGACACAGCAACTCGGCACACACCTCGCCTGCCAATTCGGAACTGCGAGCTGGTCCATCAGCACCTGGGCGCTTCCCCACCGCTGCCAATGAGTGACACTGTCATACGCATCATAGATCACAACCATGACACATTTCTGCCACTGGATTCACGCCAATCGATTGATTGACAAGCAGAATGTAATAAAATGAACGCATTAAATAGGCTAAAAAAATACACAATTATTTTAATTGCTAACTGCTTTGTATAACATTCACAGCGTGGGCTTACTTCCGTTAGAAATAGCTATCGTTCCAAAATTACAAATCATCTCGGATATAAGCGTGAAACTAATTGGCACGAATACTTAGTATAAATAAAGCTACTCTTGCTATTGGTGGAATATTATTCTATGACACACGTTTATTGGCACGTCAGGGCTATTAAAAATGTACAAAAGAAACGGCGGTGCTATTGCAGCTCCTAATAACGCGACCTCGGCGCCCGACACCGCACGTTGGGATGACCTGCTCCTAAATACGAACGATTTAAAACTACAACCATGGCCCCAGTTCAGATCCCACACTTAAACAAGTGGAACAGACCCCCAACGTCCGTCTACGATAACAACTATGGCTACGGAATCAACTTCTATCAGCCCATGATAGATTACATCAACGCCAAAGAGCAAGGCCATGGTGGAAAACCTCCTCATCTTCCCTGGAACAACGAACGTGGATTGGAAAAATACAGGTTTGATAAACCTATCAGAGCATATTCTGAAGAAGATGTCTCCAGGATCTCGCATGAGATTTCAGAGCAAGCAAAACGCGATCTTAATGACTTTAGAGTCGCAAAGCGATCAGCTTTTTCGGTTGTATGTACGGCGGCTGCAGCTAACGTGGCAAAGCACGTCGGAGGTGAAAGTGTTACAACCAAAGCAAAGAAGAAGCGTATTGACAGAGACAACGTTAAAATTGAGAGAGAAAGGAAGAGGATGCAAGAAATCGAAAACGAGATCGAAACTCTTGAAAACGAAGCCAGAGTCGGTGCTGATTTGCGAAGCAAGGCGATGATGTATCGTGGTAAATCGGCTAAGGCTATTGCTCAGGTTTTGCTTACTGAAAGCCGCAGAAATGTAGACGAAGCTCGTGTCAGGAAGATGGATTCCAGCGCCAAGAGGTCAGCCTATGAAAAGTATAGTAAGCAAGCCGAGAGTTGGAGGAGTATGGAAAGTAAACAAACAAACAAGCAGTCTCGTTCAATGGCTGAGACGATGACAGAAATAACACGAACCGTCCGCGAGACATCTCCCAGGAGAAGCCCGCCGAGGACGTGCATAGTGAGGATTCACCAGGAGATCCCCATCATCGATGACTCGTACTTGAAACGCATCAGAGAACTAAGGCAAACGCTAGCGGAACTCGACAATCTTAACTCGTACTTTGCGCTTAACAAAAGGTACAGTTATGGGCCTAGGTCATACAGTTACAAATATATTTGCAATTATTAGTAAGTTCATAACAAACTAATATGAATAAATAGCTCATGAATTATAGTTTGATTACCTCATACGATTACCTACCCCATAGTTTGATTCGGAATAAATAAGTTCGATCGGATTTGCTTTTATTAATTTGCTTCCATACTTCCATATATTAGTAACAGCTTATGATTGATAGACATTGACACGATAATACATGTAGGTATACATAATACTCAAAATCTAAGCAAGTACCTAGTCATAACTCAAACATTTTGAAAATAATAACTATGATGCATTCAATTCCATGAATCCAGAAATCTCAGCCATGTTAGTGTTGTGTTTGCCTGGTTACCAATCTCATAGTATCTTTGTTCCGGTTCAGGACTTAGGCTTTCGAAGCCCATAGATCCAGTCATAGGTAAGTCTCTAATATTTAATTTCATCCCTATTTTTATCAAGTTGCAATGCTCAGTGAAATTAACTTGTGTTCAGAATAGAGATGGGATTCTTCCCGGGAATCAACCCATTTTGGGAAGAAACGCGGAAAGTTTCCGGGAAGATTCCCAAAATGGGTATTTATGTGGGTAGAAACGTTTTTCATTGCAGTTATTGAACAAAATGAATCCTTTTACAGTTGTGTGCACTTATAAACAATACACTGCCAATATTTTTTACGATTCTTGTGTAAAACAGGCGTACTTTCGATTTTATGTGACGATTTCTTTAAATTCGCCGAAAATCGGAAATAAAATACGAATTCTTCACGAATTCTTCATGAATTCTTCAATAATTCATAATCACAAGAATTATCACATCAAAATTATTTGAATTGCTACTAACTAGAACATAAATTATACAAGGTGGCAACATGGAACTCTTTTTTTTGGGCTGATTCTCAAAGTGCCGTCCAAACAAAAACATTTTTACATTCCGTTGGAGTACATAACCGTTGCTGGCCAGTAATCTATCGGAAATTTTTGCATTAACTGGTAAAATCGCGTCTTTAACTTAACTTCTCAAAACAAAATACTGAGTAGGTAGGTATAGGAGCTTTAAAAAATCCGGAGAAGGGCAAGTACTTCGTACATTCGAAGTACATTTACGCACAAATGTTGAGAAACCATACCAAACCATAGATATAGAACTGTAGAACGCCAGAGTTGAGGAACTAATGCTACAAAAATAATATTAATATTTTACTTTGTTATAATTCATGTTCACATTCAAAGTTCACATTCACACCTCACACCAGTTCACTTGAGTTTGCTGACCTTACATTTTGTACTATCTTGATTTTACCAGAAGCTGAATCATAAATCATAATCATGTAGGTAGATAGTTCTCATAGTTGTTCTACACAATGTAATACGTACTGTAATATGTTAAACTAGTGGTTCGCTCCGAACTATGAACTCGCGACCCCAGTTACAGATGTGTAACTTGCCTTACGCCATTAGCGCAGGCGCGCGCGCGCTTTGCATATAAACTATTCAACCCCATATCTCGGCAACCCCTCAAGCGATTTGGCTCGAAGCACTTTGAAAGAAAAGAATTTTTGAAGAATTCATCAAGAATTCGTATGTTATTTCCAATTTTCGGCGAAGTTAAATAAATCATCAAAAAGAAATCGAAATTTCGCCTGTTTTACAAAATAATTGTGAAAATTATTGGCTTTCTATTGTTTATTAGTTCACATAACTGTAATCAACCCATAATCAACCAATTTTGGAAAGAAACACGGAAATGCAGAAACGTTTTTCAATGTTTTTATTGAACAAAATGAATCCTCTTACAATTTGTCTTACATTGTGTGCAATAGACTGCCAATATTTTTTACAATTATTTTGTAAAACAGGCGGACTTTTGATTTCTTTGTGACGATTTCTTTAAAATCGCCAAAACATTGAAACATTTACTTACAATGTGAAAATTATTTGACTCGCTACTAACTAGAACATTAATTATAAATAATTATACAAGGTGGCACCATAGATATCTTTTTTTTGGGCTAATAGCATAAATAACAGCGACAATTTAGTCCATACAAACAATATCCATCTCATTTAAGATATTAATTTACTTATTTCACCTCTTTACAAAAGAATTGTAAAAAATATTGGCAGTCTATTAATTAAAAGTGCACACAACTGTAATCAACCCGTCAATCAACCAATTTTGGGAAGAAACACGGAAAGGTAGAAACATTTTTCTATGTTTTCATTGAACAAAATGTACGTAACAACAAAGTGTACGTAAAGTTGTGTCCACTTATAAACAATAGACTGCCAATATTGTTTACAATTATTTTTGATTTATTTGTGACAATTTCTTTAAAATCGCCATAACATTGAAAAATTTACTTACAATGTTAAAATTATTTGGCTCGCTACTAACTAGAACATGAATTATAATTAAAATCTCTATTTCTACTAACAAATCACGAAAGGCACTGATCCATATGGTTATTCATTTCATCCTGCTCTATCGTAGTTAGACAGATCCTCCTCCTTGCGTCGGTATCCTCATCACTGAGGGTCGTGGTCATTCAAACGGAGCAATTCGTGTCGTATGATGCGTCGCCAGTTGTTCCTATCCTCCGCTAAGTGTATGGATCGTATACTGAGAGCTGAGAGGTGTGGAGCGGATTTGGTCGGTCCAACGGGTCGGGCATCTTCCCCTTCCCGTCGATCTTCCTAGTAAAAATCTGTTTTTCCAGGTTGTCACTGTCTTTCCTGGCAATGTGACCAAAGTATTTGAGGACCCTACATGTGCAGATGGTCGCTCTGGCTCATCGCTCATCCAATCTCATCCAATATCGACACGTTGGTACGGTGTTCAGCTCATTCAATATCGACACGTTGGTACGGCGTTCTGACCAATGTATGTCCAGCATCCTCCCCCGTTTTGTTAACTTTGCTTATGCTGTAGAATCGATCAATTGTTGAGGTTTGGCTATTAATTTTCTGTAATAATATCTAACCTAACCAGATTATAGGAAAAAGATAAAACATAATTTATTGCCAAAACCAAAACATCACACGTAAAAAACACTATAACCGAAAACCGAAAGGGAGGTAGGGATAGGTTTTACAGAAAAACCTATAAAATGTCCATGGTGTAGAAAATAACAAAGGAAAATATTAATATTATTTTTATATCATTAGTTCCTCAACTCTGGCGTTCTACAGTCCTACATCTATGGTTTGGTATGGTTTCTCAACATTTAATATTGAAAAAATATTGGCAGTCTATTAATTAAAAGTGCACACAACTGTAATCAACCCGTCAATCAACCAATTTTGGGAAGAAACACGGAAAGGTAGAAACATTTTTCTATGTTTTCATTGAACAAAATGTACGTAACAACAAAGTGTACGTAAAGTTGTGTCCACTTATAAACAATAGACTGCCAATATTGTTTACAATTATTTTTGATTTATTTGTGACAATTTCTTTAAAATCGCCATAACATTGAAAAATTTACTTACAATGTTAAAATTATTTGGCTCGCTACTAACTAGAACATGAATTATAATTAAAATCTCTATTTCTACTAACAAATCACGAAAGGCACTGATCCATATGGTTATTCATTTCATCCTGCTCTATCGTAGTTAGACAGATCCTCCTCCTTGCGTCGGTATCCTCATCACTGAGGGTCGTGGTCATTCAAACGGAGCAATTCGTGTCGTATGATGCGTCGCCAGTTGTTCCTATCCTCCGCTAAGTGTATGGATCGTATACTGAGAGCTGAGAGGTGTGGAGCGGATTTGGTCGGTCCAACGGGTCGGGCATCTTCCCCTTCCCGTCGATCTTCCTAGTAAAAATCTGTTTTTCCAGGTTGTCACTGTCTTTCCTGGCAATGTGACCAAAGTATTTGAGGACCCTACATGTGCAGATGGTCGCTCTGGCTCATCGCTCATCCAATCTCATCCAATATCGACACGTTGGTACGGTGTTCAGCTCATTCAATATCGACACGTTGGTACGGCGTTCTGACCAATGTATGTCCAGCATCCTCCCCCGTTTTGTTAACTTTGCTTATGCTGTAGAATCGATCAATTGTTGAGGTTTGGCTATTAATTTTCTGTAATAATATCTAACCTAACCAGATTATAGGAAAAAGATAAAACATAATTTATTGCCAAAACCAAAACATCACACGTAAAAAACACTATAACCGAAAACCGAAAGGGAGGTAGGGATAGGTTTTACAGAAAAACCTATAAAATGTCCATGGTGTAGAAAATAACAAAGGAAAATATTAATATTATTTTTATATCATTAGTTCCTCAACTCTGGCGTTCTACAGTCCTACATCTATGGTTTGGTATGGTTTCTCAACATTTGTGCGTAAATGAACTTCGAATGTACGGAACCCTCTCCAAGTTTAACTTGCACTTGTCCGGATTTTTTAAAGCTCCTATACCCACCTACTCAGTATTTTGTTTTGAGAAGTTAAGTTAAGACGCGATTTTACCAGTTTATGCAAAAAATTCCGATAGATTACTGGCCAGCAACGGTTATGTACTCCAACGGAATGTAAAAATGTTTTTGTTTGGACGGCACTTTGAGAATCAGCCCAAAAAAAAGAGTTCCATGTTGCCACCTTGTATAATTTATGTTCTAGTTAGTAGCAATTCAAATAATTTTGATGTGATAAGTCTTGTGATTATGAATTATTGAAGAATTCATGAAGAATTCGTGAAGAATTCGTATTTTATTTCCGATTTTCGGCGAATTTAAAGAAATCATCACATAAAGCGAAAGTACGCCTGTTTTACACAAGAATTGTAAAAAATATTGGCAGTCTATTGTTTATAAGTGCACACAACTGTAAAAGGATTCATTTTGATCAATAACTGCAATGAAAAACGTTTCTACCCACATAAATACCCATTTTGGGAATCTTCCCGGATATCTTCCCATTTTGGAAACTTTCCGGAAACTTTCCGACGGAAACTTTCCGCGCCGCCCATCTCTAGTTCAGAAGAAACATTCTAAATCATATTTTAAAAAATACAGATCTTTAAATAGCTTTATACCTAAAACACATCAACTTCTAAATGTGATTGCCAAAATCTTTTGTTCTACGACTTTGGTAAAAGTGCAATTTCTTTTTCCTTACAATTTCCAAAATTAATGCCAAAATAATGCTTTGAAGCAAAATTTGCGGCGCGGAGTAACTAATAGGAGTAGAAGCGGCTGGAAAGGTGGTAGAGACTGGAGTGCCACGAAAGTGCGCCACGACGAAAGCGCTGAAATGGTACAAAACGAACTTTTCAAGTGTAAGAAGCTTTCAATAAATAAAAAGTATCGAGCTATTCGAAAAGTCGTAGAGCAAAAGTAGTTGGAAATCACATTTACAAGTCGAAGTTTTTCAGTAATAAAGCTATTAAAAATTACCCTGATTCATACGAAATCGTATAACCTGAAGACTGTATTGTTCAGGAGCACTATTTGACCCTCATTTGTCCAACAGCAAGCAGACCAGCATTGAGATCGAGCAGCTGAGTGCCCGCGTGGTGGAGGCCGAGACAAAGCTGAAGACCGAAGTCACACGCATCAAGAAGAAGCTGCAGATCCAGATCACTGAGCTGGAACTGTCTCTGGACGTCGCCAATAAGACCAACATCGACTTGCAGAAGACTATCAAGAAGCAGTCGCTGCAGGTATAAGAACAAAGCTTTTTCTCATATGTTGCAACGTTATAATGTTGTTTTTAAAGAATTTTGAGTGCGATTCCTACACCGTGGAATTTTAGTGGTTTTAAAGCCGAAGGTATTTAGTTGCACTCGTGATTCTGAACCAAATTCCAAAATTTTACTTCAAAACGAGCGAAAAAAAAAACACTTCCCAATACAAACGGCTATCGCCAATCGACACCATTTGTATGGAGAAGTGAATTTTTTTTTCGCCCGTTTTGGAATGTAATTTTTATTTTGGCTCAGAATCACCAGTGCAATAAAATACCTTCGGCTTTAAAACCACTAAAATTGCACGGAGTATATTAAACTCTTTCTTAGGAAAAAACAAAAAAAAAACAGAATCTTGTTTTTAGAATTTGAAAGTACGATCAAAATTTGGTTATGATTATTTGCCTTCTCCTACATATAGTGCAGCCATCTTCAAGTATTTTGTGGGTTTGGGCACAGCCTCCTTGTTTGGGGCTTGTTTGGCATTTACACAACAACAACTCCTTACTTTATTTTTGTTTTTTTTTTAAATTAATAGTTTGAAACGGCTGGTCTACCTTCCTATTGGTTCTTGGACTCTACTATAACTTATCTCCTTTCCTTCAGCTCACCGAGATCCAGACCCACTACGACGAGGTCCAGAGGCAGTTGCAGGTGACGCTTGACCAGTACGGCGTGGCCCAGAGGAGGATACAGTCGCTCACCGGCGAGGTTGAGGAGATCAGGGGCAATTACGAACAGGTCATCTATCTATCCAGCTCATAAATAAATCCCACTGCTGGGCATAGGCTTCCCCCTCGTTTGAAAGCCAATCGTCCATTGTCCTCCCGCTGTCTTTACCATATCATCGACCCATCGAGATTTAGATCTACCCACTGCACATGTTTCCGCTTACTTTGGAAACATAACTGCAAGTCACTGTTTTAGCCAAAATAATGTTTGAAATATGCGGTAAATATAAAAGGGACTTCCTCGCATCCATAGAGGGAATAATTAGAATAGTGAGATAATAATTATAAATCTGGCCAAGGCGCTGCTATATTTTTTTTTGTTTGTGTTATTTGGGCCTTATTTTCTGTCTTGCCCCATTCAGCCTTCAGATCCATCCCCATAAAGTTTTTTAACCTGCTCCCACAATTTTGGGAACACATGAACATAATAACGTTAATTTCAACACTGGGATTCCTTGGTCCTTAAACTGAATTTGGTACAGCAACTATCACACAGCAGAACCAATTTTTTTTTAAATTTCTTCTTTAACCTATTGCAACCCAATGCTTAACGGATGTCAAATGCCTTAAACAATATATTTTGTTCCACCAGGCCCTGCGCGCTAAGCGCTCCGTGGAGCAGTCCTTCGAGGAGGCCCAGACCCGCATCAACGAGCTGACCGTGATCAACGTCAACCTGTCCAGCAGCAAGGCCAAGATCGAGCAGGAGCTCGCCATCGTCGCCTCAGATTACGACGAGATCACCAAGGAACTGAGGATTGCCGATGAGAGATACCAGCGCGTGCAGGTGAGAAAACCGCTCTGATGATAAATTAATCACAGATTTTAATGATGGTTGGCCGTCAGCCCTCAGAGTTCTATTGAATTCTTATCGAGCGAAATTGTGTTCATTAATTCCCTGGTGTCGCTATTGATAAAATCATTCAAGTTCAATTAAATATTGCTTCAAGAATAGCCAGCTATTCAAATGATGTGGTTGGCGCGTCCATCGTGACATAACCTACCAGTCCAAATGTGAGGCCATTTCTATAAGTTGGTGCCTTTACTTTGGCAAACCAAGGGGTATTTTAGGATACGGACATGGCGTAACAAGAATGGTTTCTTCATAACTTCAAAAACCTTTTAGATATTTTACCAACAGTGTAATTAATTAAATACATTTTCAGACTGAACTGAAGCACACCGTCGAGATCCTGCACGAAGAACAGGAGAGGATTGTCAAGATTGAGGCCATCAAGAAGTCCCTGGAGATCGAAGTCAAGGTAACAATCAACTATCAACTATGCATCTTTTTATATTCATTGCGCACATTGAAAAAAGTTAGGTTCCTACCTTGATAATGACATGATCTTCTTTATTTGAAGGAATAACAGCACCAGTCCCCGTAGCATGACTTTTATCGAGGCGGATTTATCCAACAAAATGGCGGTTTATCAGCATTTTTGACGTCTAAAGTGGGTTATAAATCGTCGATAGCGATATATAACCCACTTTAAACGTCAAAAATGCTGATAAACCGCCATTTTGTTGGATAAATCCGCCTCGATAAAAGTCATGCTACCCCCGCTGAAATAAGCATTTCAAGTCTTAGTCTATATTTGAAAGCTCACTTCCTTTTCATAAATGCTGATACTGAGTATGATACTAACAATTTGATTCTGGATAATAGTGGTCATACTGCCAAACTTAAACATTTTTATAAGATCTCATGCAATAACGTTAGACGTTTAGTTAGACGTTGTATAAATCATCTCACATTACGTAGATACAAAGACTTGAACCTTTTTAAGTACATTACTAATTGAAAAAAAAAAAATAAGTTTGTAAAATTATATTTATCCTTCAAACAGTAACCCGTTTTGTTGTCCCGTTTTGCAGAACGTGTCGATCCGCCTGGAGGAGGTTGAGGCCAACGCCATCGTTGGAGGCAAGCGCATCATCAGCAAACTGGAGGCCCGCATGAAGGATCTGGAGCTCGAGCTTGACGAGGAGAAGAGAAGGTAAGCCCCAACATTGTGGAACTATTCAAGGAAGGAAACACTTTGAAAGTCAATGACCGAAACTTCTTAAAGCAATAATGAATGAAAACCGACCCGGACACATATAAATAATGAATAGTCACGTCAAATTTTTAAATCGAATCCAATGGTTAAAACTACTGACTGGCCGAATGCTTGGTGAGTTGCTAACGTCATAAATTCTTGAAGTTTATTGTCCCATAATATGTTTTAAACGGGCACGTACACAGCCTTCTATAACTCTCACGTACCTACCTATTTGAAGGCTGAATGTAACATCGGCGTTTCAATGATTCTACCTAATGATCATTCGGCTTTGTGACTTTCTATGTTATTAGAAGGCAATAGGCATTGGCACGCATTGGGCATTGAAATAGACGTTTAAGTTATACCGTAGACTCTTTGAATGTAGACTTTTTTAAATGCGTTCCTCCGTTTTTCACTCATAGAATGAAAAAAGGAAAATGACCTTTCAGGGTTTTTATCGAAGAAAAAACAATGTGCCAGGTATAAACTCTTTTTATTATCCTCTTCAGGCATGCCGAGACCATCAAAATCCTGCGCAAGAAGGAGCGCCAGGTCAAGGAGGTGATGATCCAGTGTGAGGAAGACCAGAAGAACATTGTTCTGCTCCAGGACTCCCTCGAGAAGACTGCGCAGAAGGTCAACATCTACAAGAGGCAGTTGACGGAACAGGTACTGTTTCTTCTTCTTCTTCGTTATTCTCTTGTCAGAGTGGTCGTGGTCCATAATTATGTAGGTAGTACAGTCGGCCACACGCTAGGATACCCCTTTTTGTTCGATCGGTCCGCTTAGGTATGCCGCGCGCGGTAAGAGCTACCGTGGGGTATCCTGTGGCCGACCGTACCATCAGTGGCTGATGTTTCGCGCTTTACGATGCCTCGCCATTTCTCTCGGTTAGAGGGTTGCTCGGGTGCATTCATACAGTGTTCAATGGAGTAGTTGTCTGGTCGGGAATACCTACATGGCCAAAAAATCTCAATATGAGATTTTGTCTAATTGACAGACGCAGATTCAATGGGTGAGCGGAGCGAGACTGCAATATAATAATTACGCGGGAGTGGCAAAGACGCGTATGGACAGGTCAATGACCGAAATTGCCTCTGCTCGGCGTCCGGAATTGATTTTCTTTTTTATCGATAGTTTATACTATCAAAAGATTATCGACAGAATATTCTTCTTTTAAAAAAATCTCGAAACACATGACGAAGTCATGATATTATTATGTTACCCCAGCTAAAAAAAATAACCAAACATTCTTTCTCGCCTTCTCCAGGAGGGCATGTCCCAGCAGTCCGTGACCCGCGTGCGAAGATTCCAACGTGAACTGGAGGCGGCCGAGGACCGTGCCGACGTGGCCGAGAGCAACCTGTCGCTCATCCGCGCCAAGCACCGCACGTTCGTCACCACCAGCACCGTCCCCGGCTCCCAGGTCTACCTGGTGCAGGAGTCCCGCGCCATGAGCTCAGAGTGAGCTCACGCGCCTAGTTAAGAGATGTTTGACGTCGTCGCTAGATGGCGCTAGTAGTGATACAGACTAGTGGCGCCACCTAGCGAGCCGGGCCGGGGGGAGGCGCGGCTTACGCCCTAGTTGCCGTGTCTCCCGGCCCCCGCGCCTCCCGCCGCCCCGCCCAATCCTATGTACGCTAAATACCAATAAAGAAACCAAAAACAACAAAGCTTTTTTTCATTATTTTTCTAATATAAACATGACATGTCACCGGCGCTACGATTTAAAAACCGTCGATGTCGTCACACGTACCGCTCTTTTACACATAGGTGCAGTAGAAATAAATTAAAAAAAATATTTTATAATACTTATTTATTATTATTAATTGTGCAATATTATTGTACGTTTGTAACTCGTAATGTTATTTAAAATAAATGCTATTTATGTTAAAGAAACAAAAAAAGCAATAAAACTTCAAAGGCAACCTGAACGTTTTTTATTTTTGTACGTGTATAATCTTTAATTTCCTTTAGCTAAGTAGGTATTAATATTTTAAGTTCGATACGAAACAATTCGTCTCACAAGGTGGCGTTTACAAATGTCAGCTTTGATTAGGGCATAAAAAAACCCAGACCCGGCGCAAACGAAAGTAAATACCTATCTCAAATTAATATAAGTAATAGGTAAAATTTAAATCCGATCTGCATACGGCAATAAAGCGAAAAGTATTTAATATGTGCATCCTGCCTGTCATAACATATGGCGCACAGACCTGGGCTACTACTAAGAAACAAAGGCACAAACTTAGCGTAAATCAGCGCGCAATGGAGCGAAGCATGCTCAGAATAAAAAGGCAAGACAA
This sequence comes from Zelleria hepariella, assembly GCA_949319315.1. Lineage (NCBI taxonomy): Eukaryota > Metazoa > Arthropoda > Insecta > Lepidoptera > Yponomeutidae > Zelleria > Zelleria hepariella. Next base: position 28,106,250 of record OX439379.1, read on the forward strand.
AGCGATTAAATTTAAATGATATTAAAAAATAGATATGATATAAATGGGAAATAATTAAATACAAATAATGGTAAAATGATAATATTATTTTGAATGAATTCTTATATTTTTTCTTCTTGTCTGTGATATTTAAATAATAATTAGTAATTTGAAGAGTAATTTAAATAAGTTAATAAATAAAATAAAATAAAAGTGTGGAGAAAGAATAATCGTAATAAAACTATAATTTAATTAATAACTTGTAATTAGCTTAACTTATCTGTGCATGTTAATAAAGGCTTTATTATTATTATTATTATAATAGGTAAAATTTAACTTGGGGGCATTGTTGAAATCAATGGCTAACTGCCGGTTTGTGATTTAAGAAATTCGCTAAGCAAGTACTTAAATATCGTTCTGCCTCTGCGCATTTCTCACAAAAGAACGTGACAGAACGATAGTTAAGTATTTACTTAGTAAAATTCTCAATTCAGAAACCGGGCCTGAGGGTGGTATTAATCGTCGTCTGAGATCACCTACATCTTGTGTCGACGAAGTGTGTGAAATAGCTACCTACTTAATTGAAATTTTGTATTGTCACCTATTAGTATAGTTAATGTTGTAGTATTATATGACAAGTAAAAAGGAGCCCTTGACATATTTTACAAGATTTATCATCACCATCCAATCATCTCTAATCAGGGATATCATAGGGCTTCCACCTGGCTCAGGCCAGAGACAGATCTATCTAGTCTCTCCACTATCGGTCGCGAAATAAGATACTTTCAGGGCCACATTTGAAAGTATCTCTGATTTTTTATTCCGTAGAATCCTGACATTTCATAAGTGTTACTATTAGAAAAGCACTCTACTGAAAAAGGGAACAATTTGAAATGTTTTATTTCCGTGTACATTTTACTTTTTGTGATAAAAATGGACGTAATTATCACTCGCCGTAAATCCCCTTTTAATTTGGAGCTCTGCACTTAATAAAAATGGGTACATTCGCTGACAAATAAAATGTATAGACTCAGATGTTCAGACTCGTATTGAAATTGAAAAATGTGCCCGGCCAAAAAGGTTTGTAATCTCTGACATGTCAAAAAATGGCAGCTGTCAGAATTCTACGGAATGAGCCGTTTTCAACTGACAGTTAAAAGCTGATTTTAAAATGCTCGCTAGATGGCACAGAAAATACGGCTACATAACGGCAGTCAAATAACGCTTTTTCCCACAGATTCACAGATTAGAAAGTACTAATACTAAAGATACACAAACACCACAGATAAGAATCAGGCTTGCCATGTTCAATCGGTAAAAATGCCGTGTCATATATTTGCAATTTTTATTCTTAAAAGCAAAAACATAAGTGGTTTTGGATAAATATAGAATAGGTAGGTAGGATACTGACATCAACTACGTGATGCGATAAAATTTGCAAGCAATGAATTGTGTTTCTGGTTATGATTATTACAGTTTACGGTAATTTGTCGTACCGTTGGCAACACTGATGAAATTTCAACTGACTGCCGTTATAGTGCCGTATTATAAGCGCCATCAGTGGAGAAAAAAAGAACTACGTTATTTTTTCTGAAAACGGCTAATTAAAAATCAGAGTTTAACTTCAACACATTTGGCTGGATATTAAGTAACATACTGCCGATTTCTGAATTGAGAATTTTGCTAAGCAAATGGGTAAGTATCGTCCTGACTCTGCAGATTTCTCACAAAAGGGCGAGACAGAGCGATACGTAAGTATGTGCTTAGTAAAATTCTCAACTCAGAAACCGGGCCTCTGTCATAATCTAGCTACCTCAACTTTAGTCCAACATTTTTTAGGCTGTCAACGCCGATACAGTGGCATTGTACGTAAACATTTTTGATCGGTTCATATCAATGATATTCGGTTCATATCCTTGCTTCTAAAAAAATAAATATCTATGCTATGAGTAAAGACTTTTTAGACAAGAGTTCTACCGCCATCTACAATGACATTGAATGTCATTGTCCATCTATGAGATATCGAAAGAACGTGGACTCATCCACAGCCTTCTTTGGCTGTGACTCATCTCATTGTTCTCGTGGTCGTGACGAGCCACGGAGTAAGTAAATAGTAAGTAAATGTAAGAAGACCTCTAAAGTGTTTAGGAAATTGGCGCAACTATGCAGATAACAAACTGTTCAAATAAAAACAAACAAGGCTTATTTCGGAATTATTTAATATTGCGCCATATTATTATTGTAAATAGCGTCAAGAGTAGAGGGGCTGGTAAGCAATGAAAACTTGTTCCTACATTATAAACACCCTCACGACACGCCACATCGTTCCGTGTCGTGTAAACCGCCGAGTCGAGCCCGGCGCACGCGCCGCCCGCCCAGTCGCCCGCGCCGCCCGCCCTACAGCGCACGCGTGCCTCACAAACACTGCAGGTTAGACCATTTAACATTATTATTACTAACAAAACTTATTTGAATAAAGCTTAAATTTCGTGAAGTACCTAGATATTGTTTTTAAGGGTACTTTGATTCAGTGTTTTTTTACATACATATGTATGTTTATTCGGTTCTGTACGCGTGGTTAGCCCGAGTCGTTGGTGTATTTTCGTTCGATGCATTCTCGATATTTTACACTGGTTAGTTTAGTTAGTTTGTGGAATTCTCGGCGGAATTTGAGTTCTTTTGGTAGTGGAGCGTTTTACTGAGACTTGGCAAACAATAAAATCAGGGGGTCTACCGGCTAAAACGAAGCCGATTACCATTGTCGAAAATCGAAGTTCGATTTATGAAAAATTAAGTGGTTGGCAGTAAAATAAACTGGGTGGCAGTAAATTTTTCAAAAAACGAACTTCGATATTCGCCAATGGTAATCAGCTTCGTCTTAGCCGGTAGACCCACCAAGTTACACAATAATTCTTGAGGGGCTAATCAAAAATATCGTATTCAACTAATCTTTTTCTGTTTTATTTCTTACTCATCTAAAAAAATATTAAAACCCTGGAACAAGCACAGCTGATGTTCGGTAAAAACATATAAATTTAAGAATGGGAGCGGGAACCACAACCCAAAAAACATGTGAGTTCATTAAATCGTAGTTTACATGTAAGTAAATCATGTAACAACTAATTTACAATTCAAGTTCTTGTACACAATAGTTGACATATGGATAAAAAATAAAAAAATTGTTTGCCACTTACTTTCTCGTAGCTGACTATAATTTTTACCGAAAATATAATAGTCATACATATACAATAACAGAGTAGTCTAAGTAGATAACCTTCTGGAAAAGCCACAAGCAGTTTCTAGGCCTAGAGGTGAATGATCTCACAACAAGCTTCTGTACTTTTCAATGTATACTGGAGGTGCGCCTAGAGTATTTTTTTTCAAAGCACGTGCTAAAGAATAACTTGCTACATCTTTCATAAAAAAGGCCTATGGTCAACAGGATGACATTTCTGTAAAAAAATAAAAAAAAACAATTTTGGAATCGATTTTGTGTATTTTTCTTTGCACGTGGGCACCGCGCCTTAAGTATTTACAAGAACCATAAATTAAATGAAAAATATTTTAATAGGGTATACATACATTTTTTTTTGCCTTATGACGTTCTGTTGATAAATAAAAAGCGATGTGGCGGGAAAATAAAATTTTTAAATACGGTTTTCATTGATTTTCACAATATTTTATCAATTTAAAACTATGCGATGCGAATGTGGCTTCGCACACAATCATTTTTATATTTGAACAAAATTGGTTCTTTAATTTTTTTTACAGAAATGTCATCCTGTTGACCATAGGCTAATCCTTTTCCTTGCAAAAAGAGTTAGGACACGTTAGGACCTTTTGTATGTACGTTGGGTACGTTGTATAGGTACCACACCGAACTAGAGGTACTTTTCCTGCAACTCGAACATCAATTTTATAAAATCCTCTCTTGGTGCACCACTACCTTCGCGAAGGCAATATGTTCCAAATTATCTTCACTGGTTTCCGATGTTGTTGGTCTGTCTGCCAGTCAGTTTTTTTAACTCTTTCAATCACATTTTTTCTCTGTACTGTGCGTGCGGTCCCTCGTTGAATTATAATATTGTTGATTAATCTACAAGCTTTATTCCACTTCGCGTCGAGCGCAAGAAGTAAATATTTACACAGTGTCGCGCGTAACGTAACGACAGAATTAATAATTAACCGGGATATTCGGGTCAAGGCAATTTGGGATTTTCTGTTTATTGCCTGCCACTGTAATAACAACTGGACACCGAGCACTAGTTGGAAATTGGAATCACAGAATACAAAATTTCTGTGATTCCAATATACAGGGTGTTAAAAGACCGCAAACAAAGCGGGAAACCACGTATGGTCTTCATCATAGCGAATATAATGCCCAAGAAACTATGCCTGGGAAATCAACTGTTTCCGAGATAATGAGTTTTTTTAGAAGTGTGTTCTGTGTCGAGTTCTTTACGTTTTACTATACAGTCTACCATGTATACTATACGGTTACGAGATATTGCAGTTCATAAAAAAATTGGCCTTATGACAAAAGGTAAAGCTTTTTCAAACTTAAGGTGCCGGTTGGATCTCGACCGCAGCGACAACTGCAGACTTCGTAAAGCCCGGCGACACTGTGGTTTGCGGTCGAGATTAAACACGCACCCTAATGCTGTGCAAATTCTACAAACCACACCGAATTTAGAAGAATTTACGACAGAGCAGGAGCTAATTTATTTGTCTTAATTCCATCTGGACTAGAACTCGCTAAATAGACTATGCGGATATGTTGGCTGGATTCGTAGCCACAGAATTATAAATCTAGTAGTTTACAGAATAATGATTCCACAGAAATGGACTAATTTATTCCGATCTCCAAACACAAATTACAAAAGAGCCGTTATTTTCACCAGTTGAAGTTAAAATTAAAATGCAATTAAATATACCTACTGAATAGCTAAGTAGGTATATAAGTCAGATCGCTGTCGAACCAATCGCCTAGTTTGGGGATTGCCATTGAACATTTAAAATTCTACAAAATTCTACACTAAGTACTTTGTAAACCGTTCAGTTTTAAAATAAATATTTTTTTACCTTTACTTTTTGATAATTTCTAGAAACAAAAGACAACTTTATAACCAACAATCACTCAAAGGTAGACGGAGCAATAATTCTGTCTCTTGTCTTTGTTTATAAGACCAATCTGTAGTACAGAGCTCGTCTGATCTACGATTTGGTCTGGTTTCTAGATCTTATTACTAAACTCTTGATTTACTCCATTGGTAGGTATTCGTCTTATGGAGATGAAAACATTCTGTTTATGATACACCTATAGAAGATGATAATGTAGGATTCTTCAAGAAAACGATAGCATTTTACCAGACTGCCCTAAAGGAGGATTATGTTTTTAAACGAGAATTTATGAAGACACCACAGTTTTCTGTAGTGAAATGACGATAATATCTGCGATGAGATTGCAGATTAAAATTATCACGGAGCTTTGAAATTCTTTAAGATATTAAGTTTTCGCTGATATCTGATAATACTTCATTTTTCTTGGATATTGAAAAGCTCTCAAAAAAAATACTTGCCGGTAAATTTCTTTGGATATCGCCATGGTCCTGTCCTGGAAGCGTTTCTGAAACAACGAATGAATCCATGTCGTCGCTGACTTCGGTTGTCAACTCTCGAGCCAGACCTATTTTCCGCCCCCAAGCTCTCAGGGCGGTCCAAAAAATAAACAAGGATATATAAAAATAATTAGTCAGGATATCCCATTGCACTGAATGCGCTCGCTCACGCTAAAAATATAACACGCGCCCCCGCCTGCGCCTGCGCCGGTGCAAGCGGGGGGCTATTCGGCGATCCACTGTTAGTTGAGTCACACAGAACAGCCCCTCTACCGACGACGCTATTGAGTCAAGATTGTCTAAATATTTTTTCTCAGCATTCTCAAAACAATGCTTCAATTTCATTGTACAGGTTGCAATGTCACAGAAATATTGAACTGAGATATTGTCCTTGAAGTTTTTGATGTAGGCACCCGTTAATTATTATTTGTAATCAATGTTTTCGGTCCACTCGAGCTTTAGGGTGGTATTCTAGAACGGTACTTAAACTGAGTTTAAACAGAGTTCAGACTGTCGATAAAACAGTGCATGTTTTGATATGAAGGGAGGGATATTGAAATCAAAACATGCACTGTTTTATCGACAGTCGACACTACTAAACTCTACTTAAACTGAGTTTAAACAGAGTTCAAGGAGCGTTCTAGTTTGAACTGAGTTTAAACAGAGTTTAAGTAGCGTTCTAGAATACCACCCTTAGACTCCCTAACTTTTGTATAGACCTCCCTAGCGCCTTTTTGGTATGTTATTGAGTTAGAGTTAGGGTAAAAATACGAACCTGTGTTCTTAAATCCGGATTGAGTGACGCATCGGGAATAGCGACATGTCGGGCACTAGGTCAGTGGATGTAAATAACAACACAGTTGGCAAATTAATACAAATAAGTTGAAACAAGCTTGACGTTTATTGATTGTTGGTTTACACTAGATAGGAATGTAATTTCACGAATTTACGTTTCTTTTTAAGGTTCCGTGCCAACAGGGGGCCAAACGGGACCCTATTACTCTGTCTCCGCTGTCTATCTGTCTGTCCTACCTTTAAAGGACTGTATCTTTTGAAATTTTACTTTACGTGTTATTATGGGAGAAACAACAACAAAATAAACAATAAAAATTACATAATTATTACTATAAAATAATAGGGGTGTCCCCATACAACAATCATACCAAGTTTGATTATAAGGAATTACTTTATAGTATAATAACAAATAAGATAAGATAATGTTTATTTAGCTTTCTTTTTGTACATACATTAGGAGTTAGGCATTGCTAATAATAATGGCCAAGTGTCTTGTTGGACTCGAGCACCGAGGGTCCGTACAACCAGTTTTTTTTTATTATACGTCGTTACGGATCCCTCATTGCACGAGGACCACTCGCACTTGACCGTTTTTTTATCATCTTCACCTGGTTGGGTACCTTATTTATTTTAGTGATAATTGATAGCACTTTTAATACTTTAATCAAGGTTAAGAATGAAAACGCGCATTCTATTTCTCGAAATTAATACGAGTATTTAATTGCGGTTAAGATTGGTCGCCGCGGAACGGATCTTCAACGGAAGGTAGTACGGTACAGAAACATGCTGAGATATCCCTTACCACGTAGGGTGACAATCAAACCAAAAATGTATACTTATCTATTATCTCGGCTTGCCACTGACTTTCGAACGTCTACGGAATAGCCTCCACGTGCCCGAGACGTTAATCGAAGCAACTCCACAGAACAAATAGTTGCTGAAAGTACCATCAGTTTTGGACATAATTTTCCTTATTATTTGGATTTATAATCATTGTAATGTAGTTTTGATGCTTTACACGAAAACTAGTTTTGATGCTTGACTATTTATAAGTCTTATCCCGCTATCGGGTAGCAGCATCTCGCTTTACACAGTGAAATAAAATACGAGATAAAATGTTATTACAATTTGGGTACGCAAAGTTTTTTGTTCGAAAGTCCGTTATTAGCTTAAACTTATCTTTAGACAATATTGAGAAACTAATTTAAATATTTTTTATTTTGGTCCAGTAGATTATGCGCTAAAATGTTTTGTTCCTATGACCGCCAACAGTATGCAGACCGTCGCGTGAAGGTCATAAAACCGTATCTTTGAAACGTTGTAAAATCCAAACTACTGAATCAAAATAAAAAATATTGAAATCAGTTTCTCAATATTGTCTAAAGATAAGATTAAGCCAATAACGGACTTTCGAACAAAAAACTTTCGTGTTAGGGTCACCGACTTACATATTATTATGTGTACACACGGCAGTACGGCAGGGCGTCCACTTTATCGTCATTTCTAACGTAACCGAGTAGAGTGCTAGCCTATAAAACTGTAAGCATCGACGTGCTGTCTTGTGTACTAAATTACAACTATATTGGTCCAGTAGATTCGGAGCAAATTGGCGTTTTAAAAATTTGATCAGCGATAGTATTTTTTCATTATTGTAAACAACAATGATTCAACCGATTATGTGTTCTGGTCTACGAAGCAGTGGCACTGCCCAAAAAACTTATTGATGACCAGAACACATAATCGGCTGAATTATTGTTGTTCTGTTGTTTACAATAATGGAAAGGATACTATGTTATTGCCACGAACGAAAAATCGCTGAACAAAAATAGCTCAATTTAGGTATGAAATGTAAAAAACTGTATTTATTTTTAATTTCCCGCTGCGTTGCTATCGTCTACCCTTAATGTCAATTTAGTAAACGATTTAATAAAAAAAAAGTGGTCCTTCTGGTGGTTTTATCCCACTGTGTTCACACGGCTGAAAATGCGATTTCTGGTTTTATAAATGGGTTCTTGAGTTTTAAGGTGCACACTCATTGAGCTTAGCATATATCTGCGTTTAGTTGTAAGGATTAGAAAAATGTGTGAAAAAATACCAAACGATTTATTGTGATTGCGATTTATTTATTTATTTTATTGTGATTTTATACGTAATGCGGATTCTATGGGATTTAGTTCGGTGGGTAAATCAGAAAAATAAATAAAAAGAAGTTTTAAAAACTACCTATATCGTGCGACCGAACAAATGAAAGGGCTCGTTGTTTTTATAATTTTAAGATAAACAGTTTTAAAAGTACGGTTTCCTACAGGCATACAGTAGCGATGACACAAAAAATTATAATGAAAGCGTCGTCGCACAGTGTGTCGACTCCTTAATGCGGAAGATCGATTTGAAGTGAAGAAAGTGACCGGGTCGGTATTGCCAAGAATTATCTTCAATATTATTTCGCTTTTCTGAATTCAGTGGACAAGGGCAGTGACAGAGTGGCGGCAAAGAGTTTGACGGCGATCGATAGGAAGACCTGGGGGTCTACCGGCTAAGACGAAGCTGATTAGCATCGGCGACAATCGAAGTTAGATTTATGAAAAACTAGTTGTGCCCGCGACTTCGTATGCGTTTTTACACATTTGACATTTAATTTAAATTCGACTGTGGAGGAAAACTCAAAAGGAAGGTTTTTTTTAACCCCCGACCAAAAAAGAGGGGTGTTATAAGTTTGACAGCTTTGTGAGTGTGTCTGTATAAGTGTTTATGAGGGTGTGTCTGTCTGTGGCACCGTAGCTCTTAAATGGGTGAACGATTTGGAAGCTTTAGGTTTTTTTTTAAATTTGAAAGCAGGTTTTCTAGCGAATGTTCTTAGTTATGTTTTGTCAAAATTGGTTCAGCTATTTATTAAATATGCTTATTCGAAGCTAAAATGTCGGGGGTATTTTAATAGTTATTATTTCTTAACTTGCGGTAGCAGGGCTCAAAAGAAAGCAATAGAATAAAATAGAATAAAAACCCTAATCGCAACAATACATTTATAAATTTAATAATAAATATGTATTGTTTACATTAAGGTATCGCCCGTAATAAGATACCAGGAAGCTTAGCATAAGAATTGCTAAGGAAGTAAAAGGGTTTATATGTATCTCCCTCGACGTAGAGTGGGATAGATAAATAAAATTTATAAGCCCATAGATAAGGTCTTACTCATTCTCATGCTAAGCCAGCAATCAAAGCATACGGCTAATAACTCTGTCTATCCAGCTCAACGGTAAACAATAGTTATTTGTTATGCGAGAATGCAAAATTATTGTTTGCGGCGAGTGCTTGTATTGAATACCGAGCGGTGTTAAAAGACCGCCAACAAAGTGGGAGACCACATACAGAGTGTTAAAAGACCGCCAACAAAGCGGGACGTATTGTCCTCATCAGAAGGAACATTTTTGCCCAAGGAACTATGCCTGGGAAATCAACGGTTTCCGAGATAATGAGGTTCAAAGTCGGATTTTTCAAAACAGTTTTTTGCAGAAATTTATTCAGTATCTAGTTCTTAAGAATCCCCTGAAGCTCTGCAGCCCTCTCGCTCGCACTTTTCAACATTTTAATTGATTGTAAGAGAATGATTAAACTTTGGACGATAAAATATAGTTGCTGACCTAGATAATAAAGCTATCGACATGTGGACACACTTTTGATTTCATATTCCTACTAATAAAAATATATCACAGAACTTCGGTTAAAAGTAGTAGTTCAGTAATATTATTTTTTTAAACTATAAATGTGAAATTTAAAGTATGTCTACATGTCGATAGCTTTATTATCTATGTCTGCAACTATATTTTATCGTCCAAAGTTGAATCTTACAATAAATTAAAATGTTGAAAAGTGCGAGCGAGAGGGCTGCAGAGCTTCAGGGGATTCTTAACATACATTTTCAAGAAGCCATATCAAAATTATGAATATTTCTTACAAAAAACGACGTTAAAGTTTCAACCCGCAATGTATTCTAAACATCGGCAGTTCAAGCTTAAGTAACATAATCTGATACCTACGCTTGCGCAATATCACTTCTGTGCGTTACACGTCCATTGCGTGAAAAAATATTTTTCAAAATTATAACCTAAAAAACCAAAATAATTTCCCAACAATAATTTATCGAAAAAGTACTTTGTTTTGGTGTCTAATGGCTTTCGGGTCTGTTGGCGGTCTTTTAACACCCTGTATAGTCCTCATCATAACGAAAATTTTTGCCCAAGAAACTATGCCTAGGAAATCTAGGAAATCAACGGTTTCCGAGATAATGAGGTTCCAAGACGGATTTTTTTTTTCCAGAAATTAATTTTTTTTTCGGAAATGTGTTCAGTATCACGTTATTAACATATCTTCTCAAGAAGCTATATCAAAATTATGAATATTTCTTACAAAAAACGAAGTTAAAATTGCAACCCGCAATGTATTCTGAACATCGGATAGCCTAGATTGTTCCCAGAACCAGGACTTATCACGGTCCTTAATTTGACTGAAAACTATTCAGCGGTATTCGCGTGATGAGGTAACACACAGACAGACAGACAGACAGACAGACAGACAGACAGACAGACAGACAGACATAGACCGATTTTTTTGCATTTTTGTATTCAGTATAGTTTACTTAGTAACCCCTGCTAGTTTTTTTCTAAAAATATTCAATGTACAGAATTGACTTCGCTAGAGTTTTATTATAAGTATAGATGAACTGAGTGGCAGTACATTTTTCAAAAATCGAACTTTGATTTTCGCCTTTGGTAATCAGCTTCGTCTTAGCCGGTAGACCCCCAGGTCTTCCTATCGATCGCCGTCAAACACTTTGCCGCCACTCTGTCACTGCCCACTGCCCTTGTATGGACCCTCTACCGAGACACATCGATGTCGTACCCACCATAGAGCTGCAGGGGGTCTACCGGCTAAGACGAAGCCGATTACCAAAGGCGAAAATCGAAGTTCGATTTTTGAAAAATGTACTGCCACTCAGTTCATTTTTCATAAATCGAACTTCGATTGTCGCCGATGGTAATCAGCTTCGTCTTAGCCGGTAGACCCCTTGCAGCTCTATGGTGGGTACGACATCGTTGTGTCTCGTCAGAGGGTCCATGGATATGGATGCGGATGGCGAGGGACCGCGAGACGTGGCTTTAGCGGAAAAAGGCCTATAGGTACCCAATAGTGGAAACAGGTGGGCTGATGATGATGAATTTATTCAGAAAAAACAAGCGGATAGCTTGTTGTCACCTACTATTATCACTATTTGGATCACTATAGTCACGCTTGCGGAAAGTTTGTTCACACTTGCTGTAAACTGAATGAAACTGTAGAACCAAATCCAGAGTTGATGTGTAAGGTCGGCCACAATCCCAGATACCCCATGGCAGCTCTTACCGCGCCCGGCATAAGGGCGCCAATCGAACAAAAATCTCAAAATAAGTCCTGCCAAGTACGTACCTAGTCAGAATATCCAAAAACATGTTTCATGTGAAATTGGGTCTTTTACTGAAACTGTCTGAAAACTGATAGAAATCTATGTCGATCTCTCGATACAATAACATTTATTCACTTACCGCTGTTTACGCGCGTAAAGCGATAAAAATGTGTATGGCGGATAAAACTTACGTATAGAAGAGGTACTTTATTGTACAGTCGGCCACAGTCTCGGGGTATCTTTTCAGACAGTTTCAGTAAAAGACCCAATTTCACATGAAACATGATTTTGGATATTCTGATTAGGTACGTACTTGGCAGGTCTTATTTTAGAGTGGAAGTGTTTTTGGAAGTGTTTTATTTTCGCCCTAGAACTAGAAAAGCGTCATTAACAAAAATCGAGTAGATATTTTTAATTTACGAGGTAATGTTTTTGGCAAAATTCTCAACGTTTGGCTACTTTCCATATTATTCTCACATATACCTACTGTTGTTCATTCTCTAAACTCTACAATAACGTGTCTAGTAACACGCATTCAGTGTACAGTAGGTCACAGGTGAATGTAAACAATACGACGGAAATAACATTTGACTGAATGACCCAAAATCACCCCACAACACATTGATTGCTATTTTTGAATTCACTCAAACTGTACAGCTTCGCTATGGCCGACGGAAATCTAAGGAAGTTGTGCTGGCAACTAAATAATTTCGCAAACAAATCAAACTTGCATTTGAATTTGATAGCAAACTTTTTCAATAAATAAGCTGAGGACGGAACGAACCCGGAAGATAAAAAATATAAAAGTTTGTTCGGAACATTCGGGGCGCGAGTCCGACTCGCACTTGACCGGTTTTTATTTCATTCAAATTCATAGACAGAATGGTGGTACTGTTATACATACAGGGTGTTAAAAGACCGCCTACAAACCCGAAAGCCACGCATACTCGACACCAAAACAAAGTACTTTTTCGATAAAATATTGCTGGGAAATGATTTTGGTTTTTTAGGTTATAATTTTGAAAAATATTTCATCACGCAATGGACGTGTGATGCACAGAAGTCATATTGCTTAAGCGTAGGTATAAGTTTATGCTACTGTGTATTTAAGCTTGAAATGCCGATGTTTAGAATACATTGCGGGTTGCAATTTTAAAGTCGTTTTTTGTAAGAAATATTCATAATTTTGATATGGCTTCTTGAGAAGGTATGTTAAGAACTAGATACTGAATACATTTATACAACAAAAAAAAAGGTTTGAAAAGTCCGATTTTGAACCCCATTATCTCGGAAACCGTTGATTTCCCGGGTATAGTTCCTTGGGCAAAAACGTTCATTATGATGAGGACAATACGTGGTTTCCCGCTTTGTTGGCGGTCTTTTAACACCCTGTGTGCAGCGTCCAGTGGCATCCAAGTGATGTGAGCTTCAGAAGTTTTGGTGCCTGGATGCCCCCGACCCGAGCAAAACAATCAGCAATGTTGAAGCATCGGAAGGCACGCAACATCGTCATTGATGGTACGACCAACAAGAGTGAAAAATAAACATAAATAATGTTTAGATAGGTTGGTATTGATAGTCGTCTGATATATCACCTACTTGTGATCGATCTCAAGTAGGTGAACTCAGAAAAGTGAAATGCAATGTCAAACTTGAGTACCTGTCAGCATAATATTAGTGTCTATTAATAATATTAATAGACACTATCTTGAGATTGACATTGACAAAAGCCAAGGCTTGACATTAGCATTTGACTTTTCTGAGATCACCTACTTGAGTTCGATCTTGAGTCGACGACTATTAATGCCACCCTAAAATTACCCGGCTCCTATTATACACCGTGGAATTTTAGTGGTTTTAAAGCCGAAGGTATTTAGTTGCACTCGTGATTCTGGGCCAAATTCCAAAATTTTACTTCAAAACGAGCGAAAAAAAAAACACTTCCCAATACAAACGGCTATCGCCAATCAACACCATTTGTATGGAGAAGTGAAATTTTTTTTCGCGCGTTTTTAATGAAATTTGGAATTTGGCTCAGAATCACCAGTGCAACAAAATACCTTCGGCTTTAAAACCACTAAAATTGCACGGAGTATACCATCCTCTCAGCTTAGTAGCTCAGCCTTTCGACCAAGGTTATTTAAAAAGTGGAGATGGGTAAGGCATCTGGCTAGGCGGGACGATGGACGGTGGACTAGGCCAGTCACGGAATGGTGTCTTAGAATGGGTAGACCTAAAAGCTCGATGGGTCCATGATATTTTTAAGACAGCGCGAGGACAATGGACGAGATTGACATTCGACCGAGGGGGTCGGCGTGAAAACTGGGCTTTACTTATGGGTTGGATAGATAGATAGATATTTAAAAACAAAGCTCTAACGGCTTGCCATCAGATCCGTTTAGTATTTATTTCGGTCGTTTGTACCGACACTAAAATAAGTGGCCTACTCCGTGGCGAGGCGGGTTGTTGCCTCCGCCGAAATGGGGCCGGCGCGCTTTCCGGACTGTGGTCTTTGCCACCTGAGCCAAGCACCTGCCAACTGTTTGCAGGCAGGTAGGTAATCGATGAGGTAGTGGCCATCCCTTGGGTTAGAGTTTTTAGGCCGCCCGAAGAGCCTCGGGCATAATAAAGAACCACCGGGAACCACGGTTTAACGTTCCTTCCGAAGCACTGAAGCGCTCAGATATTATTGCCACTAGCGGTCACCCATCCAGACCACGCCAGATGTTACTTACTTTTGCCAAAGTCAACTAGTTTCAGCGCTTCGCTTGCATGCAGCAAACTAGAATCTACATAGGTGTATATACATAAGCTCAAATACTTAGGTCTAGACCGGCGCGGCGGCCCATGTGGAGCATAATCCTCTGCAAATTAATTCAATGCCAAACGATATCTTAATATTAAACCGGCGATGTGGGGGGATCACTACTATAAAACTACTCACCTCCAAACCGAAACGCAGACTAAACGTTTGATTATCTGAAACATTCAACATAAAGCAAACTTCCTGATGCGCTCAATATTTCCAATCGACCGACGTTTGGCCCGATTCTATGAGTCAATAGAACGCATCTGGCGACCCATTTTCTATCAGAGTATTACAGAAAATAAAGCATACTTATACTTTTTTTTTATTTTTTTTATTTCTACTCCAACAGCACAAACGTATAGGTACGTACATGGCATTTAATATTTGAGAAAACTTAAGGCTTGTGCCTATTATAGGACGTGCACAGCATTTCTAATTGGACAGTTAGGCACTTAACAATAAAACTAGTTTATCGAACATGCAATTAAATTAAATTAAAAATTATTTGATCAAACTCATTTTATTTACATGCATATTATTATACTAATTCATCATACTAAAATTTATTTTAAATCTATATATATAAAAATGAATCGCCGTGCATTAGTCTCGCTAAAAGTAAGAAACGGCTTGACCGATTTGCATATTTACTGTTTTGTTTAGTTCACCATAGTTCAGGGTAGGTTTAAAAGCAAAGAAATATGGGAAAAGTTAAAGGATTAGCTGAAAAACGGAAGAAATAAAAATTGGTCATTTTGTATTGGAATCGCCATTTTTGACGCGGAGAGTCAAACTATTTCAGGTGATACGAAGTTCACCGGGTCAGCTAGTAAAGAATAAAAACTATTAACAGGATAATATAAACAATTTACAGGGTGTTAAAAGACCGCCAACATACCCGAAAGCTATGCATACTAGACACCAAAACAAAGTACTTTTTCTATTTCAATCTATAAATTATTGCTGGGAAATGATTTTGGTTTTTTAGGTTAAAATTTTGAAAAATATTTTATCACGCAATGGACGTGTGATGCACAGAAGTCATATTGCGCAAGCGTAGGTATCAGTTTAAGTTACTTAAGCTTGAAGTGCCTATGCTTAGAATACATTGCGGGGTGCAATTTTAACGTCTTTTTTTGTAGGAAATATTCATAATTTTGATATGGCTTCTTGAGAAGGTATGTTAGGAACTAGATACTGAATGCATTTCTGAAAAAACATTTTTTGTAAGTTTGACTTTGAACCTCGTTATCTCGGAAACCGTTGATTAGTTTGATTACCCAGGCATAGTTCCTTGGGAAAAAATGATCCTTATCATGAGGACAATACGTGGTTTCCCGCTTTGTTAGCGGTTTTTTTAAACCCTGTTTTACAAGGGAGGCAATGTTTTGTTATTTATTGAACGAGCGAGCGAAGCGAGCGAAGTTCTCCGAGTCTACTGGAACAATCCGGCGTTTGTATGTATGTATGTATGTATGTATGAATGTTCGTTCGACGATAACTTGAGTAAATGTAGTCAGATCGTCATGAAATTTGGTAGGCGAGTAAATGAAGCAAAGATAATTTTTAAGTTCAAACATGAGCCAAATCGGTCGAGGGGTTGCTGAGATATAGGGTCGCGAGTTCGAAGTTCGGGGCGGACCACTAGTTAATTCAAAATACTTAGGTTCTTACTACTTTAAAATTGAACCTGTTGAAACTTGTATATGGTAAAGTCAGGGTAAAGTACGTACCTACCTGCAATGCCAGGAGCTTTCTTGGGACGATTTCCATACAAATGTATTTTTTCCAAATGTGCTACAAAATTCAAATAGACGCTGGAATTATATCGGTCTGCGTTAATTTCCCTTTTAATTTGCGCTAAAGGCAGTTAATGGGAATATGGAAGCTTTATTGTTTAGTCCTTCTATCCTGTTATCTGCCATGTAAAGAACATTATTTTCATTGCATTTTCGGAGCCGATATAGACAGATTGTTTTAAATAGTATGGGTACATTTTTAGGTTATTCACTTGGGCTTGGGCGGGCTTTGACCGAGCTGATGTGCTCGATGGAATCGCATTCTATTTCCGTTCTCTCTTTTGTTGGTTATCCTTAAGCTAGGCATTGAGGGTCACTATGACTTCTACTAAACTTAATAACACGCCAAATCCCTATAGGGGTAAGCAAAGAAAAATTTGAAAGATCATTCATAACATACTTAAATACATACATACAAACAAACATACTAACGCTGGATTGTTCAAGTAGACTCGGAGAACTTTGCTCGCTCCTTCAATTACTTAATAGATATGCATAGATATTATTGAGTTTGAGTAGGTATTTATTACCTTTTCAAAGAGATAAAAGTAAATCTAACAAGTAGTTCGCCCCGAACTGTGAACTCACGATGTGTAACTTTTTGCTTTGCACATAAACTTTACAACCCCATATCTCGGTTACCCTTAACCGATTTAGCTCATGTTTGAACTTGAAAAAAATGTTGATTAAATTTACCCGCCCACCAATTTTCATGACGAACCGTCCAAATTTACTCAAGATATCGTCGAACAAACATTCGTATTCAAACATGCAAATGCCGGATTGTTCAAGTAGACTCGGAGAACTTCGCTCGCTGGTTCAAAAATTCTTTTAACTTCATTTACCCGCGTAACAAACTTCATGATGATCCGACCTTTACTCAGGTTATCGTCTAACAAACATTCATACAAATACCTACATACAACATACAAACGCCGGATGGTTCCAGTAGACTCGGAGAACGTCTCTCGCTTCGCTCGCTCATTCAATTATTTACTCATCTCGGATACTGTAAATCGAGTCTTGTTTACAAGGAAGCATCTCATGTAGAAGACTTCGGTAAACTAATTCGTTGGTGACGGATATTTATGAATTCACATGCAGCTGCTATTAGAGGCCAATTAGGTGATGTTATGTTTGGAGACACAATCATAAATTAAATCACAGAAGTTTCTAGACCAGTGCGCTTATTCTTTAAAAAAACTGCACAGGTTGTTAGTCCTCAATACCGGTTTATTTGCGAGAACAATCTCGAATAATGCGTTTTATTTGTCTAAAAAACCTTTTTGAACGAGCGAGCGAAGCGAGCGAAGTTCTCCGAGTCTACTTGAACAATCCAGAGTTTGTATGTATGTATATATGTTTGTATGTATGTATGTATGAATGTTCGTTCGACGATAACTTGAGTAAATTTTAGTCGGATGGTCATGAAATTTTGTAGGCGGGTAAATGACGTGAAGAGAATTTTTAAGTTCGAACATGAGCCAAATCGGTCGAGGGGTTGCTGAGATATGGGGTCGCGAGTTCGAAGTTCGGGGCGAACCACTAGTTAATAATAGTTTTCAGCAAATATACCAGTTTTGAGGATTAGCAACTGTGCGGTGGTTTACAGAATAAGCACATAGGGCTCGATAGGAAAGTAACTTTACCATCACGGTGCTCAGGTTGATTTTTCTACCTACAGTTCACGGCACGTTGTTGGTATGCCAAGGATCCGTAGGTACTTCTGTTAGTTTTAATATTTACACAGCTATCTATAGATAGGTACATAGAAGTAGAAGTGTTGTAGGGCTCTTTATACTGTAAGTACGTGGGCGATTGGTATTTTCAGGAGATCAGAACTAAATCTGTAATTAATGATGCCGAGAGTGGGATGGCTTGATTCGTCATACACCTTGCTAGCCCTCCCGCTCGGGGAGGCTTTAACGCGACGCGGAAAACGCGGAAAATGGAGTTTCCACCGTTGACAAAATCTCTTATATCTCCGCACCTACTCAACCAAATGTTGTGAAATAAGGAGTAATCTTTTCTTTAGAAACGACATCATTTGAGGTAGGTACGGAAATATATGGTTCTACGTTAAAAAAGTCTTAATTCTCTGTGCAAAATGAAAATGTAGGCATACATTCCAGATTTGTGGAATAAATTGTCTATTGAGGTAAAAATACAAACCTTTAGGAACTGAAATTGTTTCTAAGCCAATGTTGAATAAATGCCTAGTACACATAAGTGGTTTCTTTCATCCTACAACATCCAAATCCTTAGAAAACATCACACAACAATCGATGCAAATTCCAGCGGCCGAACGAAGTTGACGAGTGACTGTCAGTGTCAAAATCTTTTGTTTTTTTCTTCGATATTTGGTATCAAATCACAGACAATTTTATACTCTGTGATTCATCTATACACGATCAGACATTCAGTTCACGACGTGACGCAATATCCGGTAGAAACCATAGAGCGGGCGAACATTCAGAAATCGTTACAGACTTCTATAGCATGATGAATTTATACTGTAAAATGCAAGTTTTTCTTATGAAGTAAGGACCTAAAGAACCAAAGAATAACGTAAATCAACGTAAATTTACTTACCTCTCGTAGAATTTTCAAAACAATACACTTTGTGTGTCAGCTCCGCGCGACGGCTTTTTATGATTTCTGAATGTTTTAGAATAAAAAAAACCTTTTGTTTTTTTCTTACAGTGTGACCAGTGTTTGGTATCAATAAAGAGATAATTTTATGCTCTGTATTTCGTCTATAGACGATCACGCTCTACGGTTTATGCCTTTTTCAGTAACCGGCAGAAAGTAAAAGCGCGCGAAAGCGCGTGATGACCCTAGCGCCAACGTACACATGTGTACGTTTCTCGAGCGGGAGGGCTAGGGTTGTTACGTTGTAACCAGCAAATGGTTGTATCAAATAATAGGTAGGTACATACCTATAACTACGAAATTTTGCATCGTCCCGCCCTATGAGGATGGACACACAAATTAGAATATCTCAAAAAAACCGGCCGAGTGCGAGTGGAAATTGCGACCGAGGGTTCTGTTCCACCATTCTATGCATTTTTTAAGAAAAATAAAAACGTGGTAGGCTCGATACATCGCCATCTAGAGTAATAATCTATATACTTATAATAAAACTCTAGCGAAGTCAATTCTGTACATTGAATATTTTTAGAAAAAAACTAGCACGGGTTACTAAGTAAACTATACTGAATACAAAAATGCAAAAAAATCGGTCTATGTCTGTCTGTCTGTCTGTCTGTCTGTCTGTCTGTGTGTTACCTCATCACGCGAATACCGCTGAATAGTTTTCAGTCAAATTTAGGACCGTGATAAGGCCTGGTTCTGGGCACAATCTAGGCTATCCGATGTTCAGAATACATTGCGGGTTGCAATTTTAACTTCGTTTTTTGTAAGAAATATTCATAATTTTGATACAGCTTCTTGGGAAGATATGTTAATAACGTGACACTGAACACATTTCTGAAAAAAAAAAACGAAAAAAAAAGTCCGACTTGGAACCTCATTATCTCGGAAACCGTTGATTTCCTAGGCATATTTCCTTGGGCAAAAATGTTTGTTATGATGAGGACTATACAAGGTGTTACAAAAGTACCTAACTCTTTTTACAGGGTAATAGCACCCGGTGATAGGGATCACAATCTAAATATTTTTTTCGCACTATGACGTTCCGTTGATTTTTAAATTAATAAAATGTGAACGCTGTGGCGGGAGAAAAGTATTTTTTAAATATTGTTTTCATTGACTTTCACAATGTTTTAACAACTCAAAGCTGTGCAAATGCACCTACATCCACAAACATAATTTTAAATTTGAGCTAATACCGAAAACAAAAATGATATGAATATTTTGAAATTTTGAGGTTATAAAATAAAATTTGTTTTTTTCACCTTTTTTTTTACAGAATTGACATCCTGTTGACCAGTAGGTTACACCCTGTAAAAAGAGTTAGGATGTTTTGTAATACGTTGTATGTGGTCTCCCTCTTTGTTGGCGGTCTTTTAACACCGCTCGGTATTCAATAAAAGCACTCACCGCAAACAATAATTTTGGATTCTTGCATAATATTATAACTATTGTTTACCGTTGAGCGGGATAGACAGAGTTATTAGCCGTATGCTGAGTAAGACCTTATCTATCCCACTCTACGTCGAGGGAGATAGATACATTTAAACCCCTTTACTTCCTAAGCAATTCTTATGCTAAGATTCCTGGTATCTTATCACGGGCGACACCTTAATGTAAACAATACATATTAATTATTAAATTTATAAATGTATTGTTTGGATTAGGGTTTTCTATTTTATTCTATTGCTTTCTTTTGAGCCCTTCTACCGCAAGTTATAATAACTACTTCAAATAAGCATATTTAATAAATAGCTGAACCAATTTTGACACAACATAACTAAGAACATTCGCTAGAAAACCTGCTTTCAAATTAAAAAAAAACCTAAAGCTTCCAAATCGTTCACCCATTTAAGAGCTACGGTGCCACAGACAGACACACCCTCATAAACACATACCTATACAGACACACTCACAAAGCTGTCAAACTTATAATACCCCTCTTTTTTGGTCGGGGGTTAAGAAAAACCTTCCTTTTGAGTTTTCCTTCACAGTCGAATTTAAATTAAATGTCAAATATGTAAAAACGCATACGAAGTCGCGGGCACAACTAGTACTATAATATAGGGGTAGAGGGCGCTCGTTTCTATGTCGTGTTACAACCTCCCATTTCTAGTACACACGACAGCACGTCAGACTGTAAACTTTTGTTGTAAAGTCATCCGTAACGTAACCGAGTAGAGTGCTAGCGTGTAAAGGTCGACGTGCTGTCGTGTGTACCTATAGGTACCGAATTTCAACATGATACGGACGTGTTCTTGAAATAAGGTCTTGACAGTCAGACGGACAGACGGACAACAAAGTGATCCTATTATGGTTCTGTTTTGCCTTTTGAGGTCCTTTTTCCAAATTAAAATGAGACAAGTAGGTATTTGTGATATTGGAGACTACTTTCACTCAGCAGACCTTAAAGTCATTTTGATCAAGCCTTTCGAAAAAAATAAGATTTCGGTACATTTTTGCGCAACTTTCACAAACACAAAAACCATGACTCTAACATGACAGCCGTACGGTGACTCTGTAGAGTATCTATGTGGACAAAATTCCAAAATACAACAGCTGTCTTTATGGACAGAATTAACAGTAAATATAACATTTATTTTTCACCGACTTAAAAAAACTCAATTCGATTCGTATGTTTTTTGTATGTGTGTGTTACCCGTGTTACCCACAACTTTTTTCGGGGTAAACCGATTTTGATGATTCATTTTTACCTTGTGGTCCAATAAAAAATGGCGAAGATTTGATGAAGAACTTCGAAGATGGAGAACGGAACTCCTCAAGGGATAGCAGCAGATCACTCGGAATGAGTGCAGTAGACCTTTTCACCAATGAAGGTTTTTCAATTATTGTTAATGTTCTATTATTTTAATTTCAGGATCCCAGAGAGAGCAAGACTAGTCAGCCTTATGGATACGAGTTGAAACGCGGGCCAGGATGTCGTTTAGAAACTATGTAAGTATTTAGTCTGTGTATTTATGATATACCTATTATAAGTTTAAAAAATATCACATAGGTTGCGCGATGTGATTATTAGATGAAATACATACAAATTTTATATACCTATCCTAATAAAGATTTTTAAAAATAAGATAAAGATAGATTACAAAAGAAAGATAAATACATAGATTTTGATTTTAATATAGATAGATTTTATTAAAGATTTTGATTTTTATAAGGTTAAAAAATTCGCTCGGGTGCTTTAGAAAATACAAAAAGTGGTCTATCCTAATATTTCGGGCCCGAATCCCTAATACATTCCATAAGCAAGCTATGTATGTTATTCTATACCAGAATACTCTCAGTTCCTCCGAATTCACGACCTCTTTGCTTTTGTTTAGTTCAGAAATAGAGATCTCGCGAGACATGTCATCGTGTCCCTGCTCCCCTGCCCCTTATTATCATGGGACATTGTCCGGACAATAAGCTAGATATCAAATGTGCGGTAACCAATATTTTTTTCATCTCCCATGCTCGGAAAGTTTGCTGTTACTAGTAACTTACGATCGTGTAAAGGCCGGATTTAAACTATCTGCATTTTAGTGCGCTTCGAAATTTGAACACGACGCCGGGAAAGTCTTTCCCGCGCCCTATGGTGTTGAAAAAGAAAAAAACACTGGCCGTTTAAGTAGATGCCAGATCCCGGGCGAAAAAAAATCCTCATTCATAGTTCGTTTACACGCGTACCTACTTCAGCGAAAGTGATTGTTCGTACCCATTCTCTATACAAAACTGTGAATGTAAATGGGGCATAAGGATCTTTTTAAAAAGGTAAAGTCACGGAATAGAACATTAAGAAACGCGGTTTCTTCTTATAGTCTTTTCAATATTTTGTACACTATATTTATTTTTAATACCAGTAAATAAAAAAATGCTTCGCTTCTGTTTTATCAAATAGATAATTATGTTTTGGTTTGTTAAATACATTTTTTTAAACGATATTACTAATTTCATTTTTTATCTCCTACAAATTTTTATTTTATACGGTAAAAGTTCAGAATGTACCCGGAAAAAAAAACATTCTTTTATTTACATTATATTTGTGTCTGGATAAATAAACTTCAGGAAATTATTAATAAAACGAATGGTTTTAATACCAACGAAGCTCAAAACTTTAGTGCGGCAGCCGTAACTACAGTAAAATATGCTTTTAAAAGGAACTTATTTGACTCACCTGTTTTGCCTGTAAGTAGTTGTCTATAGAGTTTTTCCCGCTTGGCTAACAAAATCATTTCCTCGCTTCTGTGAGATGAAAAGTTTTGTGTTTCGCACGAATGCAATATTATTTGCGTCTCGTGCTTCTGAATACCTCGCTACGCTCAGGTTTCTTTTTTTGAACCACTCGCTACGCTCGTGGCTCAATTTTAGAAACCTTCGCTAGCTCGGTTTTCAATATAAGCACTCGCCGCAAACAATAATTTTGCATTCTTGCATAACAAATAACTATTTCATCTCCCACGCTCGGAAAGTTTGCTGTTACTAGTAACTTACGATCGTGTAAAGGCCGGATATAAACTATCTGCATTTTTGTGCGCTTCGAAATTTGAACGCGACGCCGGGACAGTCTTTCCCGCGCCCTATGGTGTTGAAAAAGAAAAAAACACTGGCCGTTTAAGTAGATGCCAAGTCCCGACGAAAAATAAAACCACGTTCATAGTTCGTTTACACGCGTATTTCAGCGAAAGTGATTGTTCGTGCCCATTCTCTATACAAAACTGTGAATGTAAATGGTGCATAAGCATCTTTTAAAAAGGTAAAGTCACGGAATAGAACATTCAGAAACGCGGTTTCTTCTTATAGTCTTTTCAATATTTTGTGTACACATATTTATTTTATAATACCAGTAAATAAAAAAAATGCTTCGCTTCTGTTTTATCAAAGAGATAATTATGTTTTGGTTTGTTAAATACATTTTTTCAAACGATATTACTAATTTAATTTTTTATCTACTAGAAATTTTTAATTTATATGGTAAAAGTTCAGAATGCACCCGGAAAAAAAAACATTCTTTTATTTACATAATTTTTGTGTCTGGATAAATAAACTTCAGGAAATTATTAGTAAAACGAATGGTTTTAATACCAACGAAGCTCAAAACTTTAGTGCGGCAGCCGTAACTACAGTAAAATATGCTTTTAAAAGGAACTTATTTGACTCACCTGTTTTGCCTGTAAGTACCCAAGTAACATTTCATTTGGGCCTAGGTTGTAAAAATTGCCTTTAGGTTTTAGAAGGGTTGTACAAAGGTTAATGATTTGCTAGTTGGTTAAATTTAGTATTTGAGAATGATTACTAAGTCCTAAAACTAATAGTTTATTGTTAAAACCTTGAAGTTGCTGACAAGAGTTAACGTTAACGTTATTATGACTTGTGTTTCAAGAGCTTACAGCCTCAGGATCTTATAGTTGTCGTAAGCTACTGATAAGGTTCTGGAAAGGCTGTCATTTAACTTATGTATGATCTAAAGGTTAAATTTTTAACCTTGATATTACCATAAGGTTTTGAAAAGTTGAAATTGCTTATAAGTAGTTTCTAAAACCTACCTACAACTTTGAGGTTAGATCAGAGTTGTCTAGGCAAACAAATAAGGACTGTGTGGTGAAAAACAAAACCAATAAGCTGTTGTTTTGCGCTGAAGGCATGATTCAATTCCTACAGGAATATTTTAAAGCTTGAGAGGCATCCTCAAAACCCGACAGTTGTCTCCGCGACTTCAAAGAATAGGTATACATTGTAAGCATTACGCGTCTTGAAAAATGAACCGACACAGGGTGATACAAAAAAAGGAGTGGAAATTTTAAGCGTAAAGTGCGTAAAAATGTTATGAATGATTAATACAACGGTAAGTTTTATTATTTTTATTATTTACTACAGGGTGCACTCTAAGTCGATAGCGGAACTTTAAGTAGGCTGTCTACTGATCAATACAAACAACTTGTACTAGGTGGCAAAAAAAATGGAGCGAAAAAAATATCAGCTGTTCCATACAAAAGGTCGACTCAGTACTGCGCCAAATGTATGAAACAACTGATATTTTTTTCGCTCAATTTTTTTCGCCACCTAGTACAAGTTGTTTGTAATGATCAGTAGACAGCCTACTTAAATTTCCGCTATCGACTTAGAGTGCACCCTGTAGTTGTAAACTTCTGTTCTCTGTAAACTTCGTATCAGTTCGATTTCGCTATTTATTTTTTTGTAATTTTCAGCTGTTCCTTTAAATCGATGAAGCCATTTTTTTTCATTTAGTGACACTAATGGAAAGCTGGGTATTCAAGATAATAAGTACACATTAAATTAATATGTATTTTTTTAATGAAATAGATGTTTTGGTGAAGGTTTTTTTGGAAAGTATTAAAACATTTTTCACACTAAAAAAAATACAAATACCAATTTTTACAGAATGTATGTGTAAAAATGGAGGATACGACAACAAAATAATAATAATGAAAAATAAGGGAGGACCATATACCACAAACATGTTTTTATACTTTTAGAATACCACCCTTAGGCCCGGTTTCTGAATTGAGAATTTCACTAACCAAATGCTTAGGTATCGTTCTGTCACTGCAGATGTCACACAAGAGAATGTGACAGAACGATACTTAAGCATTTGGTTAGTGAAATTCTCAATTCAGAAACCGGGCCTTAGGGTGGTATTCATGAACGATACTTAAACTGAGATCCAAATTGAACTCAGTTTAAACTTAGTTTAAAGTGAGCTCAATTTTGAACTTACTTTAAACTGAGTTCTAAATTGATATTATTATTATTCGAATCGAATCGAATCCAACGGAATCTAATCGAATCGAATCGAATGTAATCGAATCGAATCGAATCGAATGTAATCGAATCGAATCGAATCGAATCGAAACGGATAGAATCGAATCGAATCAGATATTGCTAGATTCATACTGATTCAAGTATCAAAATTTTAACTGCTCATATCTCCGAAACGGCTAATGCTAGACCCATGTTTATGGTACTCTAAAAAAAGGACTTGACGAGCTTTATCTGATGAAAGCAACAAATATAATAAAAAGTTCTAAAAATTTATAAAAAATAAGTATCAAAACTTTAACTGCCTATAACTCCTAAACGGCTAATGCTAGACCCATGTTTATGGTACTCTGAAAAAAGGGCATGACGAGCTCTACCTGATAAAAGAAAAAAATAAAAATAAAAAAGAAGTATCAAAACTTTAACTACCCATATCTCCTAAACGGCTAATGCTAGACCCATTTTTATGGTACTCAAAAAAAGGACGAGCTCTACATGATGAAAGCAACAAAAATAATAAAATGTTATTAACTAGTGGTTCGCCCCGAACTTTGAACTCGCGACCCCATATCTCAGCAACCCCGCGACCGATTTGGCTCATGTTTGAACATAAAAATTCTCTTTACCTTATTTACCTGCCCACCTGACGATCCGACTAAATTTACTCAAGTTATCGTCGAACGAACATTCATACATACATACATACATCGATTGAATTGGATTTGATTTGATTTGATATTGATTTAATTCGATTCTATGCGACTCGAATCGAATCAATTTAAATTAAATTACTAATTTGGGTCTAGCATTGGCCGTTTAGGAGATACTAGTGGTTCGCCCCGAACTTTGAACTCGCGACCCTCTATCTCAGTAACCCCTCGACCGATTTGCCTCATTTACCCGCCTACCAAATTTCATGACGATCCGACTACATTTACTCAAGTTATCGTCGAACGAACATTCATACATACATACATACAAACGCCGGATTGTTCCAGTAGACTCGGAGAACTTCGCTCGCTCGTTCAAATATGGGCAGTTAAAGTTTTGATACTTCTTTTTTATTGAACGAGCGAGCGAAGCGAGCGAAGTTCTCCGAGTCTACTGGAACGATCCGGCGTTTGCATGTTTGTATGTATGTATGTATGTTTGTATGTATGTTCGTTCGACGATAACTTGAGTAAATTCGGTCGGATCATTAAGAAATTTGGTAGGCGGGTAAATGAAATTAAAAGAATTTTTAAGTTCGAACATGAGCCAAATCGGTCGAGGGGATGCCGAGGGTTGTTAAGTTTATATGGGGTCGCGAGTTCACAGTTCGGGGCGAACTACTAGTTATTTTTGTTTCTTTCATCAGGTAGAGCTCGTCGAGCCCCTTTTTTAGAGTACTATGAACATGGGTCTAGCGTTAGCCGTTTAGGAGATATGGGCAGTTAAAGTTTTGATACATCTTTTTATTATTTTTGTTGCGTTCATCAGGTAGAGCTCGTTGAACCCTTTTTTTGAGTACCATAAACATGGGTCTAGCATTAGCCGTTTAGGAGATATAGGCAGTTAAAGTTTTGATACTTGAATCAGTACACACGACAGCACGTCGACCCTTACACGCTAGCACTTTGCTCGGTTACGTTACGGGCGATTTTACAACAACTGACGTGTTGTCGTGTGTACTATGAATCTAGCAATAGCCGATTCGATTCGATTCGATTCGTTTCGATTCGATTCGATTCGATTCGATTCGATTCGATTCGACTCGTTTTGTTTCGTTTCGTTTCGATTCGATTTGTTCGATTTGATTCGATTCGATTCGAATAATAATAATATCAATTTTGAACTCAGTAATACCAGTTGGTTAAAGTAACTTCAAAATTGATCTCACTAAACTAAATATAAACAGAGATCAATTTTGAACTCAGTTTAAACAGAGTTCAATTTTGATTTCAGTTCATGACCACCCTTAGAGCAGCCTGTAGCTGTTTGTTGAACGAAGGTCAAACGCATGTCCCCCTACAACCAAAACTTAAAAGCAACAAATTTAGCTCAGTGGTGGTTTTCGCAACTGGTAAGTCATGGACAACTCCTGGTAATAACCTTGAAGCGTTGAAAACAGCCTTGTCGTTTGAGGTAGCTCCGCGAGATTACCTTCAGCTCTTATTTTGGAAAATCTTAAGAGCTCTTAGCTGTTACAGTTCTGAAAAGGAAAAACATAATACTTTCAAGTAATTTCCTAACGTCAGCCATATTTAATATTAAAAAATGAAAAAAAAAACGAAACAAAACCAATATTTTAATTAAATAAAGCTTAATCAAATACCATGTGCTACACGATTTATAATATATATTTTTCATATGAATAGTAGTTTGATTTCTGATGTGACTTACCACCGATCACCAATTTATTTTATTTTATTTTATTAAAAAATATCCGAAATGTTTAACTTATGAAAGGCCCGTCTTGTATACAGCACTATTATCGTAAAGTTTCACGATGAAGTGCCAATCGCACTATATTTTGATTATTTCCTGACTTTACCAAGCTACTTATTATTTTTATAAACACTTTGCTTATCTAGCCATTTTGAAAGATGGCCGAACGAAAAAGGAATGACGCCATTGTAAATAAGTATTTGAATCTGTGTAAAAAATCTTAAACAGAAGCTATTTAAAACTTGTAAGTCCTGGAAAGGTATTTATTCATATCCATCAAAAAGGTTCTAAGTTGTCATAGAGTTACATCCAAGACTAATTTAGAACTTATAAGTTGTCTTGCAAGGTTATAATAACGTTAAATTAAGGTTGTGAAGGTTATATTTAGGTT
This sequence comes from Zelleria hepariella, assembly GCA_949319315.1. Classification (NCBI taxonomy): domain Eukaryota; kingdom Metazoa; phylum Arthropoda; class Insecta; order Lepidoptera; family Yponomeutidae; genus Zelleria; species Zelleria hepariella. The sequence goes on from OX439379.1 coordinate 28,134,940, forward strand.
CTATGCAAGTATTGGAAAGGTTCTGGATTTGAGCTATAGGTTGTGCTGTAGCTCTCAGAAAGGTTCTAAAACCGGGGCCCTTTTGGCACTCAGAAGGTAATTACAAGGTTAATATAACTTTATTGAGAGTTATAAGACTTACGAGCAGATTTCCATACAAAGGTTCTAGAACCTGTTCAAAACCTTTCTACAACCTAAAATGTTACTTGGGTAGTTGTCTATAGAGTTTTTCCCGCTTGGCTAACAAAATCATTTCCTCGCTTCTGTGAGATGAAAAGTTTTGTATTTCGCACGAATGCAATATTATTTGCATCTCGTGCTTCTGAATACCTCGCTACGCTCAGGTTTCTTTTTTTGAACCACTCGCTACGCTCGTGGCTCAATTTTAGAAACCTTCGCTAGCTAGGTTTTCAATACAAGCCCCCGCTGTAAACAATAATTTTGCATTCTTGCATAACAAATAACTATTTCTCGACAAAACCGTAAGTTTGGCGCCTATGCATAAAACAGGCGAGTCTGGTGCTTCTAGTTCGACTGGAAATATCCTAGTTTGGTTGGCAATTTCTTTTGCTATTTATAAACACATGGAAGGGCGTATTCGACACACATTAGTGGAATTGCAGCGTCACGGAATTGCATCTTATCTTTGTTGCATCAGATCATGATTTTTTTTAATAAAGACAGTTGTTAATAAATCTTAGACTCTACATTTCGAACAACACCTAGAATCTCAGAATAATTCAGAGAGGTATTAATTAATTGTCGTTTCTCGTTTCAGTATGACTCTACGTACACACGCAGCAGCCGCGATACTGGGCGCAGCACCCCGAGCACCCCCGCCCCCACCACCGTCACTGCCAAGTACCTCACCCCCGCCAGCGCCGTCAAGAGCTCCAGCATACCCATCAGACGAGACCACTCTAACACCCGTGAGGAGACTCCTATATCAACTATAGCCAACAGATATAGCAGCTATTCCAAAAAAGACGATAAACCTACAAGTAAATATGAAAGTTATACAAAAAAAGATGAAAGCTTAACATCAAAATATGATAGTTACACCAAAAAGGAAGACAAGCCTACTAAATATGAAAGCTACACAAAGAAGGAGGAGAAACCAACTAGTAAATATGAGAGCTACACAAAGAAGGAGGAGAAACCAACAAGTAAATATGAAAAGAAAGACTACACAAAACTGTCGCTACCAAGCCTGAACACTAATAGAAGCAGAGATGTGAGTCCCGTTTCTACGTCGTCCAAGTATAGCCTCAGGTCTTCTCGGCATACAAGCCCGGAGAGGAAGACTAAATCGAGTATAAAGCCTCGTAGCCCAGATCCAACCTCAGCCGGTCGAGACAAAGACATTCCAAGTAAGACTGAAAAGTCATACACCAGCCTATCTAGCTACAAACTGTACCCAAGATCCTCTAGTTACACACGGCCATCTTCTAGAACTGAGATCAAGTCAGAAGTCACTGTCAACAGATACGCTATAGCAAACAGACTTTCTTCTTCCTCGACTTATTTAAGAAGTCCATCCGTTGAAAAGACTAGAACCTCGGTTTCACCTGTCATACATCTCGAATCACCTAAACCAGAGTTGGAAAAATCTGCATCACCAACGGTGCCAGTTATAGCTGAAGACAGGCAAGCTGAAGAAGAAGTTGAAAATGACGTCAAACAGAGTGATGACAGTAGTAAAGAAGAGGAAGAATTTGATGAAAATGAAACAGAAACGCTTACGGTAGTAACGAGACATACGTCACCTACTCCACCTGGGTCTTCCGTCTACGTCAGGGCTAGGAGAGCAGATATGGCCAAAATAATAGAAAAAACAATAACAAGATTGAAAAGAAAACCAAAAATGTTAGACAAAGAGATGCAGTCAGATAGATTAGACGATCCAACCAGATGTAGTCGATTTGGAAGTACAGCTAGAGCAGCAGTTAATACGTATTCTTTATACACACCTACTTTGAGTAGTTACACTGGGTATGCAGGTAGATACTCTACGCAATATTCAACAATGAGAGAAAACAACACCGCTGGTTACGTAAGGAGTAGCCGAAGTCGAAGCACGGAACCGAAAGATATACCTTTGAATTCTTCTTCGCAATCTGAACCCAAAGATAAAGAACACAAAACAACCGTCTGCAATTTCACAAGTAGTAATAAAGCAGAAGTGAATCCAGAAATTATGACCGTTTACGAACACAACAAAGACAACGATACTTCTGAAATAATCATCAATGTAAACCTTAAATTAAAGAAAGCATCAAATAGCCCTTTAGTCGTTTCTTCACAAGCTGAGTTGGTATCTCCTGAAATAACAATAACAAACAACCAGTTGCCCCAGTTGCCTCCACCAGCACCCAAACAAGAAGGAACAACAAAGACTAAAAAAATCAAAGTAAGGAAAGCAAGCGCAGATTCGTCTTCTGACTCTAGTTCTTCTCCGAAAAAGAAAGTCATAAAGAAGCGAAGTAAATCTGTTAGCTCTACAGATTCTGAAAAGGCTAGTGAAGTTAAAGAGAAGTCTCCAACATTACCCTCAATGTCACCACCAAAAAGCATAAGCAAAACAGTTTCAAACAGTAACGTACCCAATGGATACGCAAGTCCAAAACATTCCAAATCTCGAGAAAGCAATAGTCCAGAATCCAGTAGCACTCTTTCTACTCAGTCTTCAATTAGTGAAGATGAAGTATCCAAGTCTAAGACAAATGAAATTTCTAGAACCTCGGCAGATGAAGTATCAATACCTACAGATAGGTCCGGAAAACAGCCTTCTCCATCAAAGAACGAAGGCGCTGAAGAAGCTAAGTCGTTCTTGATTCGGGCACTAGCTCCTGTTACTAACCTTTTTAAACGTAATCAAGACTCAGGCGACTCACGCTGGCTGGAAAACTCAGCTTCTGAATCAACAGGAAAAGATGTCTCGAACCTTATTACTGAAAGTGACCGGTCGAGCAAGAACAAAAGTAATAATACTGATGACATAGTCGCTTCCAATGATGACCACGTCGTTAAACTTAAAGCAATAAGGCACATTGAATCGGGTGAAAGAGCTTGGTGGATGGACTCGGATTTAGAGAAAAAAATAAACAGTTCTACTACGCCAAGTGAGAAACAGTATCCCACCCCAAGTGAAAAACAGTATTCAACTTCAGATAAAAATATCCCGAAAAAAATAAGACATATTGAATCAGGAGAGAGAGCGTGGTGGTTAGAATCCAATGGAAGTAGCGACAATAAAGTGGAGACGCAATCGACACAGACCACTGACACATCAGACCGCCCGTTCAAGAAGTGCAAATTTGTTGATGACGATAAACCATGGTGGCTGGACTCCAACGCTAATATTCCAGCTGGTGTAGAACGCTTGACACCACCTAGAAAATCCTCGAGTGAAAGTGAGAAAAGTGAAAAGTTTGACTTTTTTAAAGTCCGCCATATTGAATCAGGAGAAAAAAAGGACTGGTGGCAAACAAGCAACGAGAACTCGTCTAACAAAACTGACAATCAAAACAGTTTGAGCAAATCAGGCTCGGACCAGAAAAGCTTCCAAAATAGTTTGAGCAAATCGGGGTCAGACCAGAAAAGCTTTCCTCTACGCCGAATAAGGCACGTAGAATCTGGTGAGCGAGCCTGGTGGTTATCCAGCTCTAAGAACATTCCAGAAGGGATTGAGAAGCTGCCAACGCCACCGCCGGAAGAGAGCGACTCTTCTGACTCCGAAGAGGTTCAAGTCTACGTGCCATCAGCACAAATCCCACCATTTCCTTTGAATCTACCTGATGACGAGCCCCTTGGCGACCGTAGAAGCCCGGAGGGCTTAGAAACTCCAAGAGAGCAAGAAAACTATGGAGACAGAGTGTCTCCTTACGAGAACAATAGACAAAACCGCCGAAGGGGTTCGAATCACTTGTATCAGAAAGAGAAGTACATCTCTCGCTACACGGATATCGACGATATTTTGGGCACATGCAGCCAAATTTACAGTCCATTTATGGATTCCCTGCTGGCGCGACGCAATGGGCAGCTAGACGACGAGTCGGAGTGCGAGGAGATCGACTCGACGCAAGTAAAGATCCATGACAGCACGGCGCAGCGGCCGGTCATCAAGAAGCTAAGGAGCAGGTATGTACATGAAGGAACCTTAAAATTACCAAACTCTGCGGTTTACACAAGACAACAAAATGGTATACACAAAGACGTAGTGGAGAAAGACCTGCGGGAGCTCCAAGTGGAAGAACGGAGGAAGGTAGCGTAGGACAGGGCGTGGTTGCGCAGACCAAGATCTACTTCGGGTCGCTAAGCCACGAATAATGAATGAATGAATTTTCAGGTTGTTTTCGAGACCATAGTTACACTCTTGACCGTTTGTATTCTCTTTCAGGAGTGAAATTATCGACTGCCGAGATGAAGACCAGGTGAGTGATCAATTTTTTTCACGATATTATATTTGGAATGACACTATTGTCAGTCCCTACGAAAGTAGTTTACACATAGATACAATAGATGACGGACGGGGGGACGGACGACGGACGGTGACTAAGGAAAGAAAGGAATAAAATTAAACCAGACTTTTATTTTTTACTAGAAAACGTCAGAACAATATTGCTGAGTTTCAAATTATGGAGTGAGAAGCAAAAATAAATAAAATCTATATATGTTATAAAAATACTAATATGCTATTATCCCCATGGATCATCAGGATTGTCTTATTTTTCTCATTTTGCCGGTGTCATTCCCAGATGATGCAAGGAAGTATAAAAATAACATTGAATGCAGTACCTATTACTTCAATTTATTTTAAAAATAAAACATATGTTCTGAGGCACAGCCTTGAGACACTCTGTTTATATGTTATTCAAGTTGCTTGTTATTTAAGAGGGCGCTAGAGCACCATTTTCCCATACAAACGTAGTTCAGGGTTAATTTCTAAAGTACAGGCTGGATTTTGCTGAAACTTTGTTTATATCAGTAGATGACCAATACGGAGGTTTGCAAATAGTTTTTATAATAAAAAAAATATCCTGAATGAAATTAGAGCGATGCGTTTTTCGCGCCGAAAAAGGGGTTACTTTCAGCTGTTATTTACTAACATTATTACACTGTCTAACTACCTTGGGAACATCAATCATGTATTGTACATGTCAGAAAAAAATAGATTTTTGAAATAGCTAATAAAATGTAGATATGGCAGCATTGCCTCTCACTTTTCCAGCGCCCCGTCTTGCTCTGGATGAAACAGCTATAGACAACAGTGTTTCACGCGCTTGGCCATCGCCGAGTTCCCACGCTTGTGCAGGGAACTCTTAAGACGAAACGCGGGTAGCCACTGCTCCATACAAAAAATACAAAAAGGCAGACCTGTTTCCTCCTTGGATAATGATTTCCTCTTAAGAGGAAACCCAGGTAGCCGCTGCTCCATACAAAAAGGGAGACCTGTTTCCTCTCTGGATAATGACTTTAGAAAAAATATGTTTTTGCCATTCAATTTATATGTACCTCTGCCATGTCCCTATGTTTATTTTTTTTTATTATTTTAATAAAATTTATTTAAATAATTAAATTAAGAAAAAAAAGAAAACGTAGGGACATGGCAGGGGTACATATAAATTGAATGGCATAAACATATTTTTTCTAAAATCATTATCCAGGGAGGAAACATGTCTCCCTTTTTGTATTTTTTGTATGGAGCAGCGGCTACCCGCGTTTCCTCTAAAAAACTCGCGAGCCAATCATTTTGGTGGATGTGATTGACTACACATCGCTTCGCTTGGTTGTAAGGTTAATCCTATTGTACAGAGGAATCATCTATACACAAGATCTAGTCAACCTAGTCCTAACCTAAGTGTGGAGCCAAGCCGCTTTTCCGTTATAAAAGTAATCAAGGAGCTTTTTTTTACTCAAAAATTAGGGGCTTCAATAACGGTCCTTTTAATATTTTTGTAGTAGTACCAGCAGAGAATATTCTGATTCTAATTCTAGAGGATTAGTTCGCTGATTGTAGGAGAAAAACGAGGAAAACCCGGTTTTGTCCTTCTACTAGGACGCTATCGACACGCCAGAGTTAAGCCCTTGGCTGTACTACGGGTCTAGTCAAGTGGCTCGGCTAAGGCTTCCCAACGGTCGCCGGATCACTGAACCGTCTCGCTGCACATCCTTGACAGTGGTCGTGAGAACCCCGCGAGGGAGCAAGACGGCATTATGGCACGTCCTTGAGAACCCCAACGCGCGAGCGAGACGCAGAGAGAGCCTAGACTCTAGACCTCCGGTTTGGAGCTAACGTCGTGTGACAAAGAGTGCTGGTTCTACAAATGTACAGAACTGACTTTCTTTTATTGTTTCGTTTTTTCTAAAGCACTAACCCGTATGTTCAACTTTGTTTGACGATTTTGGACGTTCTATTTTTGAAACAAAACTCTACAACAATGGATTTTCAAAGGAAACTGGCCGAAAAACACGACAACAATGAAATTCCATACAGCTTTTCTGGCGCCTAATCAAAGTAGCCGGCAAGCCCGAGTTTCTTCAAAGAAGGTTGTCAAAATAATGACCACATTACGAGCGTTCTTGAGCAATATGCATAGTAATATTCCTAAAAACGTCAAGTAAGAAAATATTTTTTTACAGCTGTTGATTACTTGTCATGTCTAGGCTTCTCTGCTCTTTGCGGCCTAAAGTCATTCGGTGTTCATCTCTGTCTTGCGAAGACACCGAGTTTTTTTACCACAACCTGACCAATTCTAATGGCATCTGCTGCCTTTATGTGCCAAGAGGGTAAGCACCTTCGGAAACCAGTCGGGTTCTCGAGTAAAATTACCTGAGACTGGATTCTTTCGGTCAGTAGAGAAAAGGACTTGTTCGGAGCGCGAGGCTTTTGCCGTCTCTTCTGAACTATAAAGTACGAAAAAAGTTTGTTTGAGAACTTAACTGTGAAGTGATGCAACTTAGTTATTATCAGATGAATTTTTAAGATTGCAGTGTGTATGCCCAAAGTGTGGTCGTTTATAATGTTTTTAAAAGAGCCTGCTTTTGTTTTAAGTGCATCGTGCTACTGATGTTATGGTAAAATATTTTCACTATTGTTTGAGTTAAACCCGTTTAGTGGCTTATTGAGAACCCTCTGTTTTGGGCCATTTTAACAAAGGATAATTTAAAATTATTACTTATTTTTTTACTGTACGTTGAATAAGTATGATACAATATTGTAATAAAAACTACACTAAATCTGAAATAAACCTAAAATTAACCTAAAATAACAATCCTAAAATAAAATTAAAACTAAAACTAATTTATTTACAAAAATTCTATACCGCACTGTACATTGTAATTTTATTTGGTTATTTACAAGATCAGGGAAATTAAAATAGAAATTAAACTAGCCTAATAATCTTTATTTGTTTCGGGATAACTAATATTCAGTAGAGAGGACGAAAAGCGGAAACTTTAGCGGATAAAGTCACCAATATTGAACTGGAAGGAAACGTTGACTATTTTCCCATCGACACAAATTAGGAAGCCAAAAATAATTAAAATAGAATCTGTTATTCTTATCTCTATTCGATACTTCGGAACGAAGATAAGCAGAGTTAAGTCCCACATAATGTCGAATAGCTGAGGCTTTGTAAAGGACACCCTATTGTTTCGAATCGAGCTGAGAAGGATCCCCTCGCTGTATACTTGAGGAATTTCATAGATGAGTGATAAGAGGATATCACAGTAGTGTTTTACTTGCCATACAAACGTAGTTCCCGATTTCCTCCCTGGATAAAGTATATTTTTGGTATGCTGGGACATCTCCACTCTCGGCATGTCGGACGTTTTAGATTTCTACAAAAATCTACAAAACCTCGATTTTTATGGGCCCAATTGTAGGACCTCGCGTGATTTGTTTGCGGTTTTTGTAAGTCGTCGACTCAAGATCGAACTCAAGTTGGTGATCTCAGAAATGTCGAATGCTAGTCAAGCCTTGGCTAATGTCAATGTCAATCTCAAGATAGTGACTATAAATATGCTGACAGCTACTCAAGTTTGACATTAGCCAAGACTTGACATTAACATTTCACTTTTCTGAGTTCACCTACTTGAGATCGAGCTCAAGTAGGTGATCTCAGCCGACAATAATTAATACCGCCCTTAGAGCAGTAAAAAAACAATTCTATTTGTTGACGAAATATTTTGATACAAGGAAATTCGAGTCCAACTCACACTTGGCTGTTTTTTTTTTATAGTGGCAATCGTGAAAACAATCGAATAAGTACTGGTTTTGCCTGCCTGGCCTACTTTATTGGCCTACATTTAGAGTATGGCAAACGCATGAATAAACCTCAGACAGGATATTACTAGGAATTAAATTAATTTTATAGCTAGTAGTAAATATATATGTTTTAGCATCTCGTCCACGTATCCTAGTGTTTCCTCTTTTTGCAGGTGACACGTTATACCTAAACGACTAAACCGATTTTGATAAAACATAAATCTAAGAACACTCGCGGCAGACTGTTACTTGGGTTGCGTCATGGTTTTTAAAAATAGCGGCGTATTGACAACATTGTCGATGAGATGTCATTTTGTAAGTACACACGACAGCACGTCGACGCTTACACGTTAGCACTCTACTCGGTTACGTTAGGGGCGACTTTACAACAACAGTGCACAGTAAACTTTTCGAAAACAGTCGTGCTGTCGTGTGTACACTGTCAAAGATCGCGCTTCTACCTTCTTCCGTGTATACCTAACTACTAAATGTTTTTTTTAAATACCCCCGAAATGTTAGCTTCAAATAAGCATAGGTACCTCATAAACGGCTGAACAGATTTTTGATATAACATATCTATAAAGACTCTCTAGAAAACCTGCTTTAAAGAAAATAAAAAAAAACTACATCCAATTCGGCTAGCACGTTTAAGACAGACAGACAGACACACAGACAGACACACACACCCACGTAGCAGTCAAACTTATAACACTCCTGTTTTTGGGTCGGGGACTAAAAACAACCCAAAAAGAGATATGACAGGCAGGACCTATAAAACCCTGTAACAGCCTGGGGCCGACGGCAGACGATCTGCAACCACCGAACTAAATCCCATAGAATCCGCATTACGTATAAAATCACAATAAAAACTTGTCCCCACAGAAACAAATGATATCAGCAATAGAACAATACGAAACATAATTTCGACCATACGTCTAATATTCGAATGTCAACCTTATTGCATTAGTGTACAGTTTTACTTTAATTGCATAGACTACGAGCAAATAAGCTCCCAAAGGCAGTTTGGACATCTATTTTTCCAGACACATTTCAGAGTTCTATGTTGTATCTAGTTTTATCCTTGATCGAAGTCTGCAACAGATGACTGTAGTGGTGGTTACTGTCGTAAACTAGGGCAGGACTGGTTGTATCCTTACGTGAACCTTCTAGTGACCTATATTTTAAAGGTAAATGTATGAAATGGGAGGTCCAACAGTCTGGTGGATCTGAATCTGGTTTTATCACGTGTTTGAAGCCGTGTTCGTTCGTCTACAGTGAGTTTTTTGATTGAGCGAGCGAAGCGAGAGAAGTTCTCCGAGTCTACTTGAACAATCCGGCGTTTGTATGTTTGTTTTTATGAATGTTTGTTCGACGATAACTTGATTACTGTTGAAAGGATTGGTAGGTGGATAGGTAACATATTGTTTAAGTTCGAACATGAGCCAAATCGGTCGAGAGGTTGCCGAGACATGTGGTCGCGAGTTCAGAGTTCGGGCAAAACCACTAGTTATGCTAGCATTACAAAACTCACGGCTTGGCCATTTTCAAAAGCATCAAATGCAATTCTCGTCGCAATCAAATGCAATATCAATGACCAATCGAGCTTTTAGGTCTACGGTCTACCCACTAACCATCGACCCATTCTGGGCCACCTGTATTCTGTACACATCATGTACGTAGATAAACTACTGCATTTATGGTGACTGTGAGCCGATAATGTTATTTATAGTTATTTAATTAACGTATTTCACTCCAACCCGACCGGTTTTCACCGGGGCGTATGGGGCGTAAAACAAAAAGACTCGACAGATGGACTTACAAAAAACTCAAATCAAACTTAAACTTAAATATTTTTATTCAGTACTCAATAAATACTTTGAACTTACGGAAAACCGGGCAGCTATACTTTTACTCCCAAATAGTGTCTACTTTTAGTAAGGAACACTACCTAAGCAGTTTGCTCGCTGACCCTACAGTAAAAGTTGCTTGTATTGTACAATTTCTCCTCAATTTTTCTACTCCGTGCAATTTTAGTGGTTTTAAAGCCGAAGGTATTTTGTTGCAATGGTGATTCTGAGCCAAATTACAATATTTCATTCTAAAACGCGCGAAAAAAAAATTCACTTCTCCATACAAATGGTGTCGATTGGCGACAGCCGTTTGTATTGGGAAGTGTTTTTTTTTTTTCGCTCGTTTTGAAGTAAAATTTTGGAATTTGGCTCAGAATCACGATTGCAACTAAATACCTTCGGCTTTAAAACCACTAAAATTGCACGGTGTATAACCGTAAGCTGTAATTTTTTCTGTAACTTGCTAAGTATATGGTGTTGATGTCACCGAGTCACCGGTGGGATTTAAGCTGACACCCTTCCCGTACTCTACGTTTCTATTCATCTCAAATTATTTTTCATGCAAAAAAAAAAAAAATTAATAATTCACAAACATTCACAAAAGCTTCGTCAAAATATATAACAAAAGTCAATAAATTATGAAAATAAAAGGCACAAAAAAAATTACACAAAGTCACAATAACATTAAATATAAAAAAATAAAAACACGCACACCTTAACCAAATAAACCACTCTGGGCCATCTCCAACCCAAAGGTCCACATAACGCTCGCTGCATTACCGCGTTGAATAGCTAAGGAGGACTTCTTCTTCTTAGGGTGCCTCTCAAGGTTGGCGGTCAGCTTCGCATAATAATATCTGTTTCTCGCGAGGCAAAATAGCTGGGCAGCACTCCCATTCCACCCCCGTAGATTTCTTAGCCACGATTTTCTCTTTCGGCCGACGCGGCTCTTGTCAGCGACTTTTCCCATCATTCTAAGTTGCAGGAGGCTGTATCTCGTGTCTGAACATAATTGTCCTAGATATGCAACGTTTCTCATTTTGATGGTATTCCACAGCTCTCGTTCCTGTTGACAGGTTTTTCCTCGTTCATAACCTTTTGAGTACTTACAAGAAATTTTTAGCATCCGTCTGTATCGATACATCTCGATCTTCTAAGGACTCGTGTTATACAAATGTGACAAAGTACCTTAAGGTTCTTGTCACTTGGCTTTTCGAAACTCTAAAATCAAGCGTACAGTAACGCTTCACTTGACTTAAGAGTATTACAGTAGTCGGAATCGGATGCACCTTAGGGGTCCAACTTGCACCAGTTTCGGAATTTATTAATCTTAGCTTATTTTTATAGTTTAATGGACAATTTTTAAATAGATTTATTTCTGAAACACGTCAACTGCTAAATGTGATTTCCACCAACTTTTGTTGGACGACTTTTCCCATAGATACATTTTAATCCATTTGTGCTACCATTTCAACGACAAAAAAAATAATTTAATACACCATTTCCCCCTTACAAGTCCTCGAGTCCGACTCGCACTTGGCCGTTTTTAATATACAACGTGTTACAAAACATCCTAACTATTTTTACAGGGTGTAACCTACTGGTCAACAGGATGTCAATTGTGTAAAAAAAAGTTGAAAAAAACAATTTTTATTTTATAACCTCAAAATAGAAAACTTTCACAACTTTTTTGTTCGTGGTATTAGCTCAAATTTAAAAATATGTTTGTTGGTGTAGGTGCATTTGCATAGGTTTGAGTCACCGGGTGCTATTACCCTGCAAAAAGAGTTAGCATCTTTTGTAACACCTTGTATTTCTATCAAATAAATGCATTGAACCGTAACCCTCGTTGCTTGACTGTCCCACCCGCACACCCGCACTTGGCCGGTTTTAATTTGGTGTGTCCCCCATAATAATACATACCTATTCTGTGAAATTAATTTTATTACGACCGCATAATGACCTATTACGGTTCTATTACGGACCTATTACGGTTTCAAAGATAGAACTTACAAACAGACGGGTACGGAACCCTAAAAAAGGTTAAGATGATAGCCGTATTCAAGCCGTAGCCTCTTCTAAGAACCGGGCTCTATACACAGGCGCGTTTTTTCGTCGATGGTATCGCATGCGTTATTGCAATACCTATCGGTTATTAGTACACTTTGTATTAGGAACGTTGCGGCGTTATTATCGCTGCAGTGTGTCACTCCATGACCATCCTAATAAAAGTTGTTCTGGGCCCTTAGCCTGTAACGGAATGGCGGGTCAATGGCGTCCCGGCAGAAGGACAAAACCGGGCTCTCCTCGTTTTTCTCCTACAACCAGAGAACTAATCCTCTAGAATTAGAATCAAAATATTCTTTGCTGTACTACAAAAACATTAAAAGGACAGACAGCGTTAGCAAATCGTAATTGAAGTTGTCACCTGACAGCCCATTTTGGCACCATTGTGTTACAGGCTAAGGGCCCTGAAAACAGATATCGCAATAATGCATCGACCGATAAAAACGCGCCTGTGTGGTAAGCCTTTAAAGGTGTCGAAACGTCGTGGTTACCGTGTCCAGTTCCCGTGACCGTCGTCGGCAGCCGGGGAAATAAAAACGGTTTTTTACTCGCCATGACAATGGCTGAGACGACGGATTCCTTTTATTGTTCGGGATTCCACGTTGCCTTGTAATCAAGGAGGACTGTCGGTTAACAAAAATCAAAGTCCGTGTGCTGCAAAGTTAGCACAGGGGCCTTAGCCTGTAACGCAATGATGCCATAATGGGCTCCCAGTTGACGGCTTCAATTACGATTTATTAATGCTGTCGGTCCTTTTAATGTTTTTGTAGTACAGCAAAGAATATTCCGATTTTAATTCTAGAGGTTTAGTTCTCTGGTTGTCTACGCCATAGACAAGATTTCACAGAACAGCAACATTGTTTTAAAACAAAAACTGTCAGTTGTCTTAGGTTAACCTAAAATAAAAAAGCATTGCATCAGATTTTACAGCGAAACAAATTGTATATTTTGGAATTATTTTATTATAACTTTTACGACAGAAATGCAGTCCATTTAATCTACAAACCTGCGCCACCACCTAAAGCGCCAACAATGTTTATAGGAGAAAAACGAAGAAACCTGGCTTTGTCCTTTTGCTGGGACGCCGCCATCGACACGCCATTGCGTTACAGTCTAAGGCCCCTGGTCTTTCGTAGCTGCAAACTTTGATTACGCTACTGTTAGTGATCCTACTGATATTATTATGTTGTTATATTAAAAAATCAGGACAAGACTGATGATTTTATGATGATTTTAGCGTATTCTAGTGTTAGATATGAGGGGTATAGATGCAAAGGCGCCTCTGTCCATATTTCGTCTTTTTTAGTCTGTGAATGTAATTTTTTAAAGAAAGTAGTAAGTTGAAAGCCAACAACAATATTCAGTTGCTAAATCCCATGTAAAAAGCTCCAAAAAAAAAAACTCAGATGCAAACACACCATTCTCCAAATTCATTCGGAAGCAAAAGTGACACTGTCCGTTTAGACCAATCACAACAGATTATTAATATTTATCGCCAAAAATGTTTACTTCATTTTTCTTTCGATGACGTCATCATAGCCTCTAATGCGGTAGTTCCAATGCCTACAAATATTTAAAAAAAACAACTGTCAAAAGTGTCAAATATAACTGAGAAAATAACCTTCTTGTTGACTTGACACTGACATTTGTCAAACGTCAACATATTTTAATTTTTTTAAAGCATGAATGAATGCAATGAACTTAGTACATAATGCCAGTGGTGCGTTATACACAAAACTTTTAGAAATTTTAAATATGATTTTATTATTGTTTGTGATTTTAGCGTTTTTTTGTGTTAGATATGACCGTCCATATACAATAACAGTAGCGGCCCGCCCCTGGTTCGCAAGGTGTTATTTTTTACATAAACCTTCCGTGAAAAAATATCGAGCTAAAATCCGCATCAAGATCTGTTGCATGTTATAAGGCGCTGGACATAGTAAATTAGCCCGCGCGCAAAGAAAAATGCACAAAATCGATTCCTTTACAGAACATTGGTACAGAAGGATCAAGAAGGATGAACGGACGCGGAAAGCGACTTTGTTTTTTAGCTGACTTAAATAAAAGGTGGAGGTACTCATATTGACCCGTGTGTTTTTGTATGTGTTATCAACCGAACCCAATCTCAGTACTTTTTTCTACGTGAACCGATTTTGTTGTTTTTTTTTTGTTCGAAAGGGTATTCCCGAGAGGTTCCATAAAAAAATGGTGAAGATCTGATGAAGTACTTCGGAGATGGAGAACGAAACTTCTCAACGGACAGCATCAGATCACTCGAATCAATGTACCTTTTTACCAGAGATTGCAAATTAAGTCTATGGCAAATCCTAACTCTAATGAAGAACTTCGAAGACGGAAAACGGAACTTGAAGTCGCTTTATAATTTTTTGTTACTTAAGATTATTTTATAAACAAGTGAGGTTTTCAATGACGATTGAGATTGTTCCTAAGTTGGACCAAGAGGTCTAGTTTTTGTCTCACGGGTGTTGTGTGCCTAAAGGTGGAGGTGTTAAGTAGTTAGTAGAACAGACGGCGTGTGTTTACTAATAGCTGGAGAGCCGGTGACCATTCCACTTATTTTATCGTACAAGGCTGGGAGTTGGTAGCGGAGTCTAAATACCTAAGCAGCCTAGATACTCCCAGCCTTGTCAAAAAAAAACTACCGATACATTTATGCACATAAGTACACTTTCAAAGTAAAAAACACACACTTGAGGGAACTAAATAAATACATTATTTTTCGGACCCATTTTCGGTTCATTTCAAAGTATATGAAGTCGGTTTGATAGGATTTTTTAAATATTCAAGTAATTTTCTTTCCTTGATGTTTTAATTCCTACGAGACTTTAAATAATTTGCTAAAAAAACAATGGCATTTTGTGACAGGCTACGGATGGAAATTCAGACGACGCTATTCTGACTTTTGTAGATTGAAAACTTCGCAAATAAAAAAACTAATTATTTTTGTATCCAATAGGGATTTTTCCGAGCATCAAAAATAGCACAAATAACTGTCAAATCAGCCTATTAATCTGTTTCCATATAAACCACAGATTTAGTTGCGGGATAAATCGCGAATCGCTGTCAAATTTGACACTCGGAAAAATTCCTACAGGGTGCACTCTAAGTCGATAGCGGAACTTTAAGTAGACTGTCTACTGATCAATACAAACAACTTGTACTAGGTGGCTAAAAAAATAAATCGAAAAAAATATCAGCTGTTCCATACAAAAGGTCAACTCATTACTGCGCCAAATGTATGAAACAACAGATATTTATATAGCTCAATTTTTTTCGCCACCTAGTACAAGCGCGCTCAGCACTAAAGGGCAACAACTGAAAATCAGTGTTTTGCCTTTTGGCAAGTACAGGCACTGAGTTGTGGCCCATTGTATTGCCGGACACACACTCACACACATAACTTTAAACTGGTACTTACTTAATTTAATATTGTTGTTTAAAAATGTCTGTTTTGTTAATTTAAGTTAGTTTAAGTTTTATAAGTAACTTCATTGTTCTGTTTTCTTTCATTTTCTGTATGTGTTTTGGTAGTACAATAAACTCTTTATCTATCTATCTATCTATCTAAGTTGTTTGTATTGATCAGTAGAAAGACTACGAGAGAGCGACGGAGAGGGCATACACAAAATCTGTCTAGTATAATTTGACGCCTGCGCCATTTCTTTGATATTTAATTTAAATAAATATCTGTATGACACCAAAAAATGTTCTCCGCCCTACTGACGTGATAATTACCGTATTATTTAATTCAAGATGGTCTGGTTGCAATATCATTATTTTAAGCATTAAAAAACGCAAAAAATCGAAAAACTAGAGGCAATTTCGTGATTTTTTCTATCGAGTCAACTTTTAGCAATTAGGTTTTCGTCCGATATGCTGATCAAGTACATAGCCTAGAATCTATAGTATTTTTGTGAATTCAACAAACAATCTCAAACATTGCGAATTTTTAATTTGAAGTGCGTTTACTTTGGTTTACCCGCGCTCTTAAAGTTTCGCTATCGACTTAGAGTGCACCCTGTAGTGTCCCGCTCATATTTTATTCAAAGAAGTAAGCACAGGGCGCTTGACTGGGCTAACGTAGGTATACCCGGTTCTTCGGCGAATTTTGGGTAGAATTAAATGGTCTTCTATTCGCAATATAAACAACCGACCAATATTATGTAAACACTTGCTAACCAGGCATAATAAAAGTGATGTCCGTCCTCTGTTACCTCATATTCATGCATAGGTATTAAATCCACTCTAATACAATTTAAAAAAACGAATGGCTGTTTGTCACTTTTTCGTGTTCTTGGTTTTTGAGGAGGCTCCGAAGTCTTGACTTGCCCACAACTTCCACAAGCCTGACAAGGCTGAAAGTTCAATATTTCGTATAACTCGTGTCAATAAAGAAAACATTTAGAATGAACTTCAAAACTAGTGTGGTCTCGCTTTGATTGTAAGTATATGAATAGAGCAAGAGGGCGCGTGTTTTGCAGATCATCGTAATTTTTTTCTTTATTGGCACGGGTTTTAAACCTAAAGATGTAGTTCAAAATCACTAATACCTAGATTCTGCCCTTTTTCGCTTTTCAGTGGAATTAAATTAGTTGCAAGTCAAATTAGTCTCTGGTGTATCTGAGCATAATATTTGAACGAGCGAGCGAAGCGAGCTAAGTTCTTCGAGTCTACTGGAACAATCCGGCGTTTGTATATTTGTATGTATGTATGTTCGTTCGACGATAACTTGAGTAAATTTGGTCGGATCGTTATGACATTTGGTAGGCGGGTAAATGAAATTAAAAGAATTTTTAAGTTCGAACATGAGCCAAATCAGTCGAGGGGTTGCCGTGATAATTATGTGGTTGTCAAGTTTATATGGGGTCGCGAGTTCACAGTTCGGGGCGAGCCACCAGTTTAAAGAAAAAAATGTTTTGCGTTAACAAGTGAAGCTGCGCAAAAAAATTATATCTTACTCATTTATTACACAAATTATCAAACGTTATTCTTAACGAATCGGAAATATTTTGGTAAACCAGTTTGGCCAATGCTTTCTATCTAACCAAGATTGTCGATTTGTGTCCTTAAAAAACCGGCCAAGTGCGAGACGGCCTCAGACGCATCGGACATACAGCGGAGGCAGAATAATATGGGAACTTGGGTAAAAAAAAATATACTTATAATAAATAACAGATTTTACAAGCTGACAGTAAAGTTGTTTGGGTTTGGAATGAGTTTTGTAAACTCTTATTAATAGGTTGGTAGCGGCAAAAATTCTTAGGGTGGTATGAATAGTTGTCTGAGATCACCTACTTGAGCTCGATATCAAGAAGGTGAACTCAGAAAAGTCAAATGCGCCTTGGCAAATGTCAAACTTGAGTAGCTGTCAGCATATTAATAAACACTATCTTGAGATTGATATTGGCATTAGCTAAGGCTTGGCATTAGCATTTGACTTTTCTGAGATCACCTGCTTGAGTTCGATCTTGACTCGACGACTATTAATGCCACCCTTAGGTCCAGTTTCTTTATTGAGAATTTTACTAAGCAAATACTTACGTATCGCTCTGTCGCGCTTTTTTGTGAGAAATCTGCAGATACAGAACGATACTTACCTATTTGCTTAGTGAATTTCTCAATTCAGAAATCAGCAGTTAGTTGGCCATTATTTTATTGTTATTGCTGGATATAGGTCGTAATTCAGCAATAAAGATTAAGCAATAAGCAAGTAATTATGATTTCCCAATCAAACAACCATTTATTCATTCATTGCTTGTATTTTTAACCGGCTTAAAAAGAGGAGTAGGTCTTCAATTCGACCTCAGGGGCCTTAGCCTGTAACACAATGGCGTATCAATGGCGTCCCAGGTAGAAGGACAAAACCGGGATTTTTTCGTTGTTCTCCTACAACCAGCGAACTAATCCTCTAGAATTAGACTCTTAATATTCTTTGCTATACTACAATAACATTAAAAGAACCGACACCGGACCGACAGCATTAATAAATCGTTATTGAAACCGTCAACCGGGAGCCCATTTTGGCGCCATTGCGTTACAGGCTAAGGGCCCAGGCTGACAACTGTACTTAGAGGCAGTAAGTGAGGCTTTACGACACTCCACGCGAGGTATTGTTGTCGTATTGTTCTCCGTTTGTGTGAGTGAGTCACAAGAGTTGGTCCCGTTAGCCCATCCTGCGGGAGACCAATGAGAGCCTCTTTTGGCAACCACTCACTTATTGAATGAACTCCTCGTTACTGACCACTGCCTCTACCTCTACCCGTACATACAAGGTGTTACAAAAGATCCTAACTATTTTTACAGGGTAATAGCACCCGGTGATAGAAATCATCTAAGCTGCTTAAATATTTTTAATAAATGTGACCGCTGCTGGCGGGAGAAAAGTATTGTTTAAATATTGTTTTAATTGACTTTCACAATGTTTTAACGCTTCAAAGCTTTTCAAAGCTATACAAATGCACACCTACACACACAAAAATATAAAGTTATGAATAATATCAATTTTAAAAATATAAAATAAAAATATGTTTTTATCAACTTTTTTTAGAGAATCAACATCCTGTAAAAAGAGTTACAATGTTTTTGGCCCTGAACGGTGAGCTCGCGATGTGTACGTTTTTGCTAACACCATTCGCGCTGGCGCGCGCGCATTGTATGTTATAAACTTTACAACCCTCGAACGATTTGGCTCATGTTCGAACTTAGAAAATATTTTTGTCTCATTTACCCGCTTACGGTCAAGGCTTACGCAAATGACGATCCGATCAAGAAAAAAATCTGAACAAAAATATCAAATTTTTACATATAAAATTTACGAATAGAGACTTAAAAAAATTATTTACGGTTAAGGCTGGAAGATAGCAGCGTGGCGGGAAATTCATAATTTTCAAAATTTATAAATTTTGTAGCTAAACTGAGCTATTTTTGTTCAGCGATTTTACGTTCGCGGCAATAAAACAGTATTCTTTTCATTATTGTAAACAACAGAACAACAATAATTTAGCCGATTATGTGTTCTGGTCTACGACTTTTTTTGGCAGTGCCACTGCTTTGTAGACCAGAACACATAATCGGCTGAATTATTGTTGTTCTGTTGTTTTCAATAATGAAAAGAATAGGTAAGTAGTGTTTTATTGCCGCGAACGAAAAATCGCTGAACAAAAATAGCTCAGTTTAGCTACAAAATGTAAAAAACTGTGAATATTTTGAATTTCCCGCCACGTTGCTATCGTCCACCCTTAAGTAGGTATTCCAACTTACTATGCTTATGACACTAATGGGTAGAAGATATCAAGGCCTCGGTCATAAACAGATAATGTACGGAAACGACTGCGGTTGCGGTTTGGTAACATTATATACTTGTGTTTCCACTTCCCGGTCACGTTTACCTTTGTTGTTCCAGAACCTTCCAGAAATGTGTATGTGTTACCGGCCAAACCTGATTTAAGGATAAACTAGTTTCGCCTAGGCCAAACCCGTCTAACCTAAGCTCGTATGGACAAACCGGTTAGAATGGTTTGGCCTAGGCAAAACTATTTTATCCTTAAATCGGGTTTGGCTGGTAACATATGCATCTACAATGTGACCTTCCCTTTCTACCTCAAAAAGTAAATCCGTTATAACGCGGTACAATAGTTACTGTACATACAACAAAATAAATACAGAGATAAAATTAAATAAGATTTAATATGACCATAATTGAACTTATTGCTAACAGCAATAGGGTGGTATTCTAGAACGCTACTTAAACTCAGTTCAAAGTAGAACGCTACTTAAACTCTGTTTAAACTCAGTTCAAAATAGAAAGCTCCTTGAACTCTGTTTAAACTCAGTTTAAATAGAGTTTAGTAGTGTCGACTGTCGATAAAACAGTGCATGTTTTGATTTGAATATACCTCCCTTCATATCAAAACATGCTCTGCTTTATCGACAGTCTGAACTCTGTTTAAACTGAGTTTAAGTAGCGTTCTAGAATACCACCCTAAGTAATACAATACTTATTTATTGTTTTATCTGTCCCATGCAAAGTGATACACACAGAACTGTATCAGTGAGTGAGGCATGATTGCATTGGGGTGCCGCCCGCCAATAATAGCTCATATCTGACGGGCATTTGTGACAGAAAGACAGATTAAGAGCTCGATCTCAAGTAGGTGAACTCAGAAAAGTCAAATGCTAATGTCAAGCCTTGGCTGATGTCAAACTTGAGTAGATGTCAGCATATTAATAGACACTATGTTGAGATTGACATTGACATTAGCCAAGGTTTGACATTAGCATTTAACTTTTCTGGGATCACCTGCTTGAGTTCGATTTTGAGTCGACGACTATTAATGCCACCCTAACTTCCCAAGTAACATTTTAGGTTGTAGAAAGGTTTTGAACAGGTTCTAGAACCTTTGTATGGAAATCTGCTCGTAAGTCTTATAACTCTCAAAAAAGTTATATTAACCTTGTAATTACCTTCTGAGTGCCAAAAGGGCCCCGGTTTTAGAACCTTTCTGAGAGCTACAGCACAACCTATAGCTCAAATCCAGAACCTTTCGAACTACTTGCATAGAACCTAAATATAACCTTCACAACCTTAATTTAACGTTATTATAACCTTGCAAGACAACTTATAAGTTCTAAATCAGTCTTGGATGTAACTCTATGACAACTTAGAACCTTTTTGATGGATATGAATAAATACCTTTCCAGGACTTACAAGTTTTAAATAGCTTCTGTTTAAGATTTTTTACACAGATTCAAATACTTATTTACAATGGCGTCATTCCTTTTTCGTTCGGCCATCTTTCAAAATGGCTAGATAAGCGAAGTGTTTATAAAAATAATAAGTAGCTTGGTAAAGTCAGGAAATAATCAAAATATAGTGCGATTGGCACTTCATCGTGAAACTTTACGATAATAGTGCTGTATACAAGACGGGCCTTTCATAAGTTAAACATTTCGGATATTTTTTAATAAAATAAAATATAAAAAAATGGTGTTCGGTGGTAAGTCACATCAGAAATCAAACTACTATTCATATGAAAAATATATATTATAAATCGTGTAGCGCATGGTATTTGATTACGCTTTATTTAATTAAAATATTGGTTTTGTTTCGTTTTTTTTTTTCATTTTTTAATATTAAATATGGCTGACGTTAGGAAATTACTTGAAAGTATTATGTTTTTCCTTTTCAGAACTGTAACAGCTAAGAGCTCTTAAGGATTTCCAAAATAAGAGCTGAAGGTAATCTCGCGGAGCTACCTCAAACGACAAGGCTGTTTTCAACGCTTCAAGGTTATTACCAGGAGTTGTCCAAGACTTACCAGTTGCGAAAACCACTACTGAGCTAAATTTGTTGCTTTTAAGTTTTGGTTGTAGGGGGACATGCGTTTGACCTTCGTTCAACAAACAGCTACAGGCTGCTCTAAGGGTGGTCATGAACTGAGATCAAAATTGAACTCTGTTTAAACTTAGTATAAAGTGAGATCAATTTTGAACTAACTTTAAACTGAGTTCAAAATTGATCTCTGTTTATATTTAGTTTAGTGAGATCAATTTTGAAGTTACTTTAACCAACTGGTATTACTGAGTTCAAAATTGATATTATTATTATTCGAATCGAATCGAATCGAATCAAATCGAATCGAATCAAATCGAATCGAATCGAAACGAAACGAAACAAAACGAGTCGAATCGAATCGAATCGAATCGAAACGAAACGAATCGAATCGAATCGAATCGGCTATTGCTAGATTCATGGAACACACGACAGCACGTCAGTTGTTGTAAAATCGCCCGTAACGTAACCGAGCAAAGTGCTAGCGTGTAAGGGTCGACGTGCTGTCGTGTGTACTGATTCAAGTATCAAAACTTTAACTGCCTATATCTCCTAAACGGCTTATGCTAGACCCATGTTTATGGTACTAAAAAAAAAGGGTTCAACGAGCTCTACCTGATGAACGCAACAAAAATAATAAAAAGATGTATCAAAACTTTAACTGCCCATATCTCCTAAACGGCTAACGCTAGACCCATGTTCATGGTACTCTAAAAAAGGGGCTCGACGAGCTCTACCTGATGAAAGAAACAAAAATAACTAGTAGTTCGCCCCGAACTGTGAACTCGCGACCCCATATAAACACTTAACAACCCTCGGCAACCCCTTGACCGATTTGGCTCATGTTCGAACTTAAAAACTCTTTTAATTTCATTTACCTGCCTACCAAATTTCATAATGATCCGACCGAATTTACTCAAGTTATCGTCGAACGAACATACATACATACAAACATGCAAACGCCGGATTGAATCAGAATCAGAATCAATTTGTTTTATTCAATATTCCATAAATAAATTATTTACATTGAACGTCAAAATAGTATCTAAAGTAAAAAAAAGGTATATAAATCAGATACTTATCCTTATCAGATTGTTCCAGTATACTTATCAGATTGTTCCAGTAGACTCGGAGAACTTCGCTCGCTTCGCTCGCTCGTTCAATAAAAAAGAAGTATCAAAACTTTAACTGCCCATATTTGAACGAGCGAGCGAAGTTCTCCGAGTCTACTGGAACAATCCGGCGTTTGTATGTATGTATGTATGTATGTATGAATGTTCGTTCGACGATAACTTGAGTAAATGTAGTCGGATCGTCATGAAATTTGGTAGGCGGGTAAATGAGGCAAATCGGTCGAGGGGTTACTGAGATAGAGGGTCGCGAGTTCAAAGTTCGGGGCGAACCACTAGTATCTCCTAAACGGCCAATGCTAGACCCAAATTAGTAATTTAATTTAAATTGATTCGATTCGAATCGCATAGAATCGAATCAAATAAATATCAAATCAAATCAAATCCAATTCAATCGATGTATGTATGTATGTATGAATGTTCGTTCGACGATAACTTGAGTATATTTAGTCGGATCGTCAGGTGGGCAGGTAAATAAGGTAAAGAGAATTTTTAAGTTCAAACATGAGCCAAATCGGTCGAGGGGTTGCTGAGATATGGGGTCGCGAGTTCAAAGTTCCGGGTGAACCACTAGTTAATAACATTTTATTATTTTTGTTGCTTTCATCAGGTAGAGCTCGTCGAACCCTTTTTTTGAGTACCATAAAATGGGTCTAGTATTAGCCGTTTAGGAGATATGGGTAGTTAAAGTTTTGATACTTCTTTATTATTTTTATTTTTTTCTTATATCAGGTAGATCTCGTCATGCCCTTTTTTCAGAGTATTATAAACATGGGTCTAGCATTAGCCGTTTAGGAGTTATGGGCAGTTAAAGTTTTGATACTTATTTTTTATAAATTTTTAATAACTTTTTATTATTTTTGTTGCTTTTATCAGATAAAGCTCGTCAAGTCCTTTTTTTAAAGTACCATAAACATGGGTCTAGCATTAGCCGTTTCGGAGATATGAGCAGTTAAAATTTTGATACTTGAATCAGTATGAATCTAGCAATAGCTGATTCGATTCGATTCTATCCGTTTCGTTTCGATTCGATTCGATTCGATTACATTCGATTCGATTCGATTCGATTAGATTCCGTTGGATTCGATTCGATTCGAATAATAATAATATCAATTTAGAACTCAGTTTAAAGTAAGTTCAAAATTGATCTCACTAAACTAAGTTTAAACATAGATCAATTTTGAACTCAGTTTAAAGTTAGTTCAAAATTGAGCTCACTTTAAACTAAGTTTAAACTGAGTTCAATTTGGATCTCAGTTTAAGTATCGTTCATGAATACCACCCTAAGGCCCGGTTTCTGAATTGAGAATTTCACTAACCAAATGCTTAAGTATCGTTCTGTCACATTCTCTTGTGTGACATCTGCAGTGACAGAACGATACTTAAGCATTTGGGTTAGTGAAATTCTCAATTCAGAAACCGGGCCTAAGGGTGGTATTCTAAAAGTATAAAAACACGTTTGTGGTATATGGTCCTCCCTTATTTTTCATTATTATTTGTTGTCGTATCCTCCATTATTAGTATTATTACACATACATTCTGTAAAAATTGGTATTTGTATTTTTTTTTGTGTGAAAAATGTTTTAATACTTTCCAAAAAAACCTTCACCAAAACATATATTTCATAAAAAAAACATATTAATTTAATGTGTACTTATTATCACTAAATGAAAAAAAATGGCTTCATCGATTTAAAGGAACAGCTGAAAATTACAAAAAAATAAATAGCGAAATTGAACTGATACGAAGTTTACAGAGAACAGAAGTTTACAACTAGTAAATAATAAATAGTACATTACTGCCGCGATCTGTAATGAGTGCGTTTCTGGCGCGCTTTTGATGGCCGACAGAGCGCAGCGTAGCGCAGCTCAAGGCCCTCACAGTGCGGTCAGTATTGCAGCCCTTGATGGACAAGCTGGAATGAAGGCCGAGACCGAAGGTCGAGGCCTTTATAGCGCGGCCAGCAAGGGCTGCAATGATGACCAAACTTGAGGGCCGAGAGCGTAGCTAAGCTAAGCTCGAGGCCATCATAGCGTGGCCAGAAGCGCACTCATTGCAGACCAAGGCTTGTATAGTGCTTTACTCAAACAATGCGAGTAATTTAAATAGAACCAGCTTACCTTAGTCTTAGTTTACTTTTTGTTGATTTTCCATTCCGCAAACTTTTCGTAGATAAACTTGTATTTTTCCTTTGACTTCGGTGGCAATAGGTACCTTTAAATACCTTATTTCGCTTCCTTTTTATGTTCGGCGTTGTTAAACACATTGACTCGGAGAATTCGTTGCTTGAAAAGTTCACTTTTATTTACAACAAAAACAACACGCACAGAAAAAATCACTTCGAACAACGCGCGAAGCCGCGAAAACAATATGGCCGCGCTTTTTTTTTCTATGCAATTTGTAGACTGCCAGCACCCAAACAGCCAAATTCTAAATAAATACTTTTTGTGCCAGACTTTTGAGTTCGATTTATGAAACAAAACTCGACATTAATGGATTTTCATACAGTTTTTCTGGCCGCAAAACACGACATTAATGAAATTCCATACTACTTTTCTGGCGCCTAATCAAAGTAGCCCGCAAGTCCTCCTTTGCTCAAAGAAGGTTGTCGAATTAATGACCACATTACGAGCTTTTTTGAGTAAAATAATAAAACTTACCGTTGTATTAATCATTCATAACATTTTTACGCACTTTACGCTTAAAATTTCCACTCCTTTTTTTGTATCACCCTGTGTCGGTTCATTTTTCAAGACGCGTAATGCTTACAATGTATACCTATTCTTTGAAGTCGCGGAGACAACTGTCGGGTTTTGAGGATGCCTCTCAAGCTTTAAAATATTCCTGTAGGAATTGAATCATGCCTTCAGCTCAAAACAACAGCTTATTGGTTTTGTTTTTCACCACACAGTCCTAATTTGTTTGCCTAGACAACTCTGATCTAACCTTATAGTTGTAGGTAGGTTTTAGAAACTACTTATAAGCAATTTCAACTTTTCAAAACCTTATGGTAATATCAAGGTTAAAAATTTAACCTTTAGATCACACATAAGTTAAATGACAGCCTTTCCAGAACCTTATCAGTAGCTTACGACAACTATAAGATCCTGAGGCTGTAAGCTCTTGAAACACAAGTCATAATAACGTTAACGTTAACTCTTGTCAGCAACTTCAAGGTTTTAACAATAAACTATTAGTTTTAGGACTTAGTAATCATTCTCAAATACTAAATTTAACCAACTAGCAAATCATTAACCTTTGTACAACCCTTCTAAAACCTAGAGGCAATTTTTACAACCTAGGCCCAAATGAAATGTTACTTGGGTTACCTTTACAAATAGCTAAGTACCTACTCGTGCTTTGTTGACGAAATAGAATTAAAAATAAACTCCTTTTTTGGAAGTCAGTGAATAATAAAACGCGAATCACGAGACACATACAAGGTGTTACAAAAGATGCTAACTCTTTTTGCAGGGTAATAGCACCCGGTGATAGGGATCACAACAAAAATATTTTTTTTTGCTCTATGACGTTCCGTTGATTTTTCAATTAATAAAATGTGAACGCTGTGGCGGGAGAAAAAGTATTTTTTAAATATTGTTTTCATTGACTTTCACAATGTTTTAACAACTCAAAGCTATGCAAATGCACCTACACCCACAAACGTATTTTTAAATTAGAGCTAATAACATAAAGAAAAAAGTTGGTATCTTCCATGAGCGGTTCTTTTGCCCATTTCTCCCATCACTGGCATCTAGTCTAGACACTTGCAGTTCGCCAGGGTTCCGTAAGCGACACACATCGCACGGCCCAGCTCTACGCAGAAACATGCCAGAAGAACTCTGTCTGTCTAACACTGGAACTGCTTCGGGGAACTTTGATGGAGACAATGGACAATATGGTTCGAAGAAAATATTTCTTACTCCGATTTTTATGGGTTCTGTGGGCATGATTGAAGGCCTTCAACATGCTTAAATAGCAGGTTTTTTCTCACCATACAGTACTTACTACTACGAAAGTACATTATCTGATAGAATTTAAGAACAAGTAAATAACAAACAATAAATATACTTACGCGTAGAATTAACATTTTTCAGTTGGTGGGGTGGGGACGACTGTCTTAAAATTCAAGTCTTTTGACATTGATTGAGCAATCTAGGAGCAAATGTTCAATTCTCTTCTTTTCTTAAATAATAAAAAACAAAGTCGGATTCCTGAAACACGTCAACTTTTAAATGTGACTAGCTGATCCGGTGAACTTCGTTTCACCTGAAATAGTTTGACTCTCCGCTTCAAAAATGGCGATTCCAATACAAAATGACCAATTTTTATTTCTTCCGTTTTTCACCTAATCCTTTAACTTTTCCCATATTTCTTTGCTTTTAAACCTACCCTGAACTATAGTTAACTAAACAAAACAGTAAATATGCAAATCGGTCAAGCCGTTTCTTAGTTTTGGCGAGACTAATGCCCGGCGATTCATTTTTATGTACAACGTGTTACAAAACATCCTAACTCTTTTTACAGGGATGTCAATTCTGTAAAAAAAGTTGAAAAAAACAAATTTTATTTTATAACCTCAAAATTGTAAATTTTTCTTAACTTTTTTGTTCTTGGTATTAGATCAAATTTAAAAATATGTTTGTGGGTATAGGTGCATTTGCATAGGTTTGAGTTGTTAAAACATTGTGAAAGTCAATGAAAACAATATTTAACAAATACTTTTCTCCCGCCACACCGTTCACATTTTATTAATTTAAAAATCAACGGAACGTCATAGAGCAAAAAAAAATAATTTGGTTGTGATCCCTATCACCAGGTGCTATTACCCTGTAAAAAGAGTTAGCATCTTTTGTAACACCTTGTATTTAGATTATTTCCAACAACTTTTGTTCTAGGTACCTATGACTCATTGAATAGCTCGATACTTTTTATTTATTGACAGTTTCTTATTCTTTAAAAGTTTGTGTGTGTACAGTTGGCCACACGCTAGGATACCCCTTTTTGTTCGATTGACGATGACGCCCTTATGCCGCGCGCGGTAAGAGCTGCCATGGGGTATCTGTGACTGTGGCCGACCGTACCATTTTAGCGCTGCCTATTTAAAAATTACCCTGAATATCCGCTAAATCCTTCTAAACGACGCAACGCATTTTCATGCGGTGTTCATCGTCAGTTAGGTACCTACCTTTTTTTTCACGAAAGGTTTATAATACCTTTTGGTACCCATGCGAAGCCGTGGCAGGTTGCTAGTAGTTTAGGTTTTTACAAAAATACCATTAAAATAAAATAATAATGAGTAGCTGGTGGCAGTCGAGCGCTAATCAAGTTTACGACCTTGTGAGGCAGGTATGGCTCGGCCCAAGCCACAAGCGAATCAGGGTACCTATTCGGACGTGTCTAACTTATAAGACAGCAGCTAGATTGTGTATAACTAGTGGTTGTACACAACCCCTTGATCGATTTGGCCCATTTTCGAACTTAAAAATTATCTTGCCTCATTTACACGCCTACCAAATTATTTCTTGACGATCCGACCTTTACTTAAGTTATCGTCGATCGAACATTCATACTTAAAAACATACATACATTCGAGTACAAACATATAAACGCCGGATTGTTCAAGTAGACTCGGAGAACTTCGCTCACTTCGCTCGTTCGTTTAATTAGAGCAAGACGTGTTTTTTGCTATCCCAGGCCACTGATAACATATTTAGTTAACAGACAGATTTACCCAGGTGGCGCATTCAAAACTTTGTTAATAGATTTAAATTAAATAAATAAGTTTCAATCTTCGATCAAGTTACAAAGGTCACAATTCAATAAAAACAATTCAGTAAAAAGAGACACATCACGTTCGAATTACGAGTATATTTTTTACAACACTCCAGAAATGTTACAGTTTTCAAACTTCTGTGAAGCAGTTTGCACACAAACAAAATATTGATCCCTAGACACTTTTGATGCGTGTATCTGTTGCGCCGTCAGCTAATGTGTTGGACGGAAAGCCCAGCAAAGTCCAGCCACGGCCAATCTTGTTATCAGCCACCACCAGTGACGACAACACTGCCATGTGGACGGCCTACACGCTTAATCTCGTTTGTGATTTATTTTTGCAAGTGCTGCGCTACTGATTGATTAAGAAGTAACGATCGCTGTTGTACAGTTCCAGTTAGTAACTATACTATACTGGTTTAGTTGGTACTATACTTTTTTTTTATATGATGAGTTTGTGGGAATGAGGAAGACCGAGTAGTAGGCAAAAATTATAGTTTGACACTAACCTCGATGCTGGAAAGCCTCTGGCCTCTGCTACGTCTTTAGGTAAACTCTGAATGCACATCCACCGATTTCTAGTTCTTATATGTGGCCCTGATTCGGTTGACCTAGAGTGTCCCTAGCCGGCTTTCCTTCATATTCTCTACATTCTTAACTCTGGTGTCTATATTTACTACCTATTGTACAAACTGAAATAAAAGTATGGTTTTTGGAAATTATTACAGTATTTAGTTTTTAAACGACGTCAATCTTGACTCAATGGCGTCTTGGTTAGAGGGGCAAGCCTGAAATACTTGCCTGTTGTGACCCGCAGCCACGCGTTTGACTGTGACATCACGACTACTCATGGAGTCATGACTATGACCGTAGAGTTGCAACGAACAGAATGATAGTTTCATGCAAGATGCCAAGTTACAAGTTGCAAGTGGAGCGCAAAAATCTTTACTAAATATGGCCTGGCAGGGAGAGAAGCGTTGAACCGTATCGTAAGCGTTATTGCGATATCTGTTATCAGTACATTTAGTATTAGGAACGTCCTACTTCCATTGCGGCGTTATTATCGAAGCAGTGTGCAACTCCATAATGAAAACAGATATCGCAATAACGTATCGCCTGATAAAAATGCGCCTGTGTGGGGAAGCCTTAACATTGGATCGGTGAAAAATAATTTCAATATTAACTGTCTTGCCGCGTGCAGTAGTTCTGTGCCTACCAATTCCGTTGCTATTCCGTGGTTTTGTCGGTTCGTGATTTGACTAAATGACGCAATGGTATAAAGACCTTTGGTCTTGCCAGAAATAGAGAAAGAGTCAGAATAAAGCTGAACTCAGTACCTAGTTACTTTAGAACAATTTGTATAAAAACAGCATACTGTGGGATAGAAACATGACAAAAAAATGTTTTGTCTCTGCAAAAGGTTTTTGTTACTTGGTTCTTGTCATAATATTGGATAGAGTTTTTCATTGTCATGGTAGGTATCTGTGGCGGGATGATTCACATACAAATGAAAATTTCCTAATAGTTACTCGACATTGTATTTGTCTGCACTACTTAATTTAGATTTTAGTTTGCACTAAATAAAATTTATAAATAAGTACATTACTAGCTTTAATTACTCGTATATCGATATTGTTTTTATGGACTAAATTGTTAATGTCAGTGTCAATTTATTTTATGTTTTTCATGAAAATTTAAAACTTTCACCTGCTTGGACATTTTTATTTGTATGGGAATCTTCCCGCTTCAACATACCTAGTTCATTTTCCGGACGACAACCCAAACCCAACCCATTTCCGGCATATTCATCATCGAGTTCAGCGTACTCGGCTCGCTCGCGCGAAAAAAAAGCTTTAAGATTTCAAACTATACCGCAACATATTAGATTGTATGGCAGTACGGAACCCTCAGTGCGTCCAACTCGCACTTGGCCAGTTTTTTTTATATGTTCGTACCCGATACCCCGTAATCATGAAAGTCACATTTTCCACACACTTTGCCCTTTCTCAATGAATTTACACAAGGGTTTTTATGGATTTTCTAGTGACTTTGCAGAGTAGAGTCACCCACTACTGAGCGAACGCTCCAACCACCGAACTAAATCCCATAGAATCCGCATTACGTATAAAATCACAATAAAAACTTGTCCCCACAGAAACAAAAACAATACGAAACATCATTTCGACCATACGTCTAATATTCGAATGTCAACCTTATTGCATTAGTGTACAGTTTTACTTTAATTGCATGGACTACGAGCAAATAAGCTCCCAAAGGCAATTTGGGCATCTATTTTTCCAGACACATTTCAGAGTTCTATGTTGTATCTAGTTTTATCCTTGATCGAAGGCTCCAACACTCTATTATTATCTTCTTTTTTAACTCATCAATAATCGCACCTTTTGGAAGAGATCAACTGAGCTACCTAGATTCGATAAATTATTATTGGTAGTGGTTCAGAAAAAATAAGGTCTATCCATCAAGAGTGAAAGTGTGGCTTCATGCGCTAAATACGTCAGTAGAGATAACAAAGTTTACTCTTTTATTAATAAAGTATTATCAGGAGTCTACTTAGGGAGACCTTGCTGCCATATACCGCATGGTTTGATATTGTTCATGCACTCAAGTAGTATTTTTTTTCAACGGATAGTATTAAGACGACGTACGTCTCACAACTAGCGCCGCCAATGGAAAAAAATCATATCTTTTGTTTGGATGCGTTTTTAGCAAAAAACGCTCCTGCGATTTCCCAACGCGAGGCTTAACTAATTTTAGGACCTAAGGTTTGGATTCCAGGATTGGATTTCCTCTTAAGTTCTAGGATCTGGAATCCAAACCTTAGGTCCTAAAAATAGTTAAGCCTCGCGTTGAGAAATCGCAGGAGCGTTTTTTGCTAAAAACGCATAAAAAAAAAAATGATTTTTTTTCCATTGGCGGCGCTAGTTTTGAGACATACGTCGTCTTAACTATATTGGTAGGTAATCACTTTTTGTGTTTTCTAAAGCAGAAACCCGTGCTAGGGAACATTATAAAGATTTTTATAAGGTCAAAAAATTCGCTCGGGACATGATTTGAACCCGCAACCTCTTGCACACCGTGCACCTGCACGTTATAATCCGTGCGGAATCAGAATGGGATAATACCTTTGGGAACTGAATCGAAAATTACAGTTCTCGAGTAGCGTCAGTAAAAAAAAAAAAAAAGTTCTACGTTCTATCACAGGGTTATGAAATTGGAAATACACAAAAATGTTTAATGTTTGTAATCTAAAAGGATTCAATGTTATTGCAATAATTGAATAAAACGTGATAAAACTCGAGCAGACACCCACGCGCACAGAAAACACAAGCAAGTTTCGACGCGAGTTTGCCATAGACAACTCTAGAGTTTGCCGAAATGCTGACGCTACAGGACCGCGAGTTTCTCAGTTCCAAAAGGTATTATCCCATTCTGATCCCGCACGGATTATACTTACTGTTTTCCGTTTTCATCGCTCTTAGGGTGGTATTAATAGTCTGAGATCATCTACTTGAGCTCGATCTCAACTCAGAGAAGTCAAATGCTAATGTCAAGCCTTCTTAGCCTTAGCCTTAGCGGTTGCTTTACTTTTTTTGTGTTGCTAAATAATTAAATACGGAATTTTGAAAACGTGTAAAATTGTCTTTCTGGTTAAATTTATGTTTGTGGGGTACAGTGAATCTTCTCGTACATTACATTACATAATTTACAACGATAACCCTTCGATTGTTCTCTCTAATTTTGATTTTGTAATGACAACGTCTCTTTTGTATGCAGCTCGATGTTGGACTCGCACATTGCTAGACGTAAAATTTAAGCTAGAAATACCGATCTTATTGCCTGGACACTAGAACTTATGGTCGAATGCTTATATTAACATTATTCTCGCCTCGACTTCACATTTCTGTCGATCACTGAATGTCAATTTAGTGAAATTGTCAGCAACAGTTTCGAAATTATTCTTAACTAGATAAGGGGTAGCATGCACGCTCGATAAAGGTTTTAGTCGACGCCGAAATGTCAGTTTGTCGAGCAATATACAGGGTAAATTCCTAAATAGCTTTTTTTCTGAAACACATCTACTTTTAGATGTGATTTCCAACAACTTTTGTTCTATTGATTGGTGTACTGTGCACTTCATCGCGAATGGACGTGTTTGCCGCTCCGATTAAAATAGTCAGATAATCATTATTGAACATTAACCGTGACCCAGTTGTGACAATTTACTACCGGCTTGAGTGATATTTATGCAGTAAATGTGTAGCGTAATTATGAAGCGCTAAGTGATTTCATCCTCACCAAGATGGACCCAGCCTTCAACAGAAGCGCCGTTATGCAGCGCTCACCTCCATCCGCGCCCGCGCCACCGCCGCGACCCCCTCCGGAGGAGGCAACCGTGATACCTACCCCCGAGATCCAAAATTGGCTATCCAGCATAGACCACAGTTTAAACGAAGTGTGCGCAATATCATCCGATGGAGGAAAGCTCAACACTGAGCAGAAATTGAAAATCAATAAGCTATGCCGCAACGTACTTCACTCAGTCTCTCAACTAGCAGTGCAATATCAGTCCGTAAAACAGAGATTCGTTACAGGCCAGGCAAACATCCAAGCCCTAAGTGAAAATTGTTCCATCACAGAGAGCCTAAAGGAAATAAAATCTTCTATATCCGAGACCTTATCGAAAGCACCTACGCAATCCTTTGCGGACATCTTAAAAAGTGACCCGAACAATAAGATTCGCCCTAACACCTTAAGCTCGATAGCGATCTATCCGCAAGACAAGCTAAAAACAAGCGAAGATACCAAGAACCTTGTCCAAAAAATTATCTGCCCTGAACAACTGAAACTCCACGTAAGAGGGGTAAGAAAAACAAAAAACGGTGGCGTCATCATAAGTACTGAATCTAAGGACGATGTTGAGAAATTGAAACTTTCGCCGCAACTGAGGAGCTCCGGTCTAACGGCTGAAGAGCCGACAAAACGAAACCCAAGGATAATTATTCTCGGTGTGCCCTCTTCCCTTACTGATGCGGAACTGAAGGACTGTATATTCGACCAAAATCTTGCGGACAAGTTCCCGGATATATCGAAAGAAGTAATTGTGTCCTCAATTAAATTCAGTCACAAATCTGGGAAAAGAAATACCGCCTATTGTAACTTTGTCCTCGAAGTCCCAGCGAATATGCGTAAGGCCTTAATCAAGCAAGAGAGAGTCTACGTCAACTGGTCCTCTTACCCTGTGAGGGATTTTACATTGGTGACAAGGTGCTTCAAGTGCCAACAATACGGTGATGCATCGAAGACCTGCTGGGAGACGACCCCAACCTGTAGCCATTGCGGAGACCAAGGACATGCAATTAATGAGTGCACTAAAAAAGAAAAAGAAGAAACTGGAAAATGTGCAACATGCATGCGCTTTAAGAAACCATGTGCGCACAAAACTGGCGATGTTGAATGCCCAGCTAGAAAAATGGCGGAAAATAGGTATATAAATTCTGTAGATTATGTGGGCGACTAGGAACTAAGATAAATTCTCTGTATCATAAGCAAATCATGTGTTATCGTTACTCTACTATTAACAATCACCGACCTACTAAAATTAAATTTAAAGCTGAATAAGCAAAACACAACACATACAACCTTGAGTATGATTTGTGCTGCATGCATCGACTTTGTTTTTATTAACCCAGTTTATTTCAAATGCTGACATAAACGTTTTCCCTTACTTAATATTGAAATTACTAAAGAGCGTCTAAAAAGCGATAAAATGTAATACAAGGCCAATCTGACTATTGTGCGCTATTTTATTTATAGAATAAATCTAGTTTGTAAGTTTAGTTATGTAAGTATATTAAATATTTCTGGCTAGTTAATTAGTACATTCTACCATTACATAATATCATTATTTGTTCTTCACAATATTATTGCCTATTTTAGTTTCCTGAGATACAGAATACAGCTGTATTCTAGTTCAGGCACTGTGTACGTCTTTACCTAAGTTATATTAAGTAGTTATGAATATGTAGTACATAATTTTTATTGAAATAAATGAATTGAATTGAATTGAAAATGAATTAAGACTTTTCGAGAAACTCGATATTTTTTATTAATTGAACGTTTCTTATTCTTTCAAATTGTGCATTTCTACCATTTCAGCGCAGCCTGCGCGGGGCGCTTTTGTGCCCATCCACTCTCTACCACCTTTCCAGCCTCTCTCCTGCTCCTATTTGTTAGACATTGCCAAAAAAAAATACAATATTGAATTATTTTTTTTGTATGAAAAAAAGTTGCGCTTTCACCAAACTCGTAGAACAAAAGTCGTTGAAAATCACATTTAGAAGTTGGGGTGTTTGAGGACAAAAGGTATTTAAATATTGCCCAGTATATCTCGAGTAACTAACATAACCGGCTTTATCAATAAAGGTTTTTTTAGAAGTTTTCTAATTTACCCTGTATAAATGTAATCGAAAACTTTTCTTGAAAGACAAGCCATTGCGAGTAGTTCCTATTCTGAAGATACATTTAACGAATTCCCTGCATAGGTAATCACCGTCCCAGTAACGGATTCGCGCATTGCACAATACAGGGTGCACTCTAAGTCGATAGCGGAACTTTAAGTTGGCTGTCTACTGATCACTACAAACAACTTGTACTGGGTGGCGAAAAAAATTGAGCTAAAAAAATAACAGCTGTTTCATACATTTGGTGCAGTACTGAGTCGACCTTTTGTATGGAACAGCTGATATTTTTTTCGCTCTATTTTTTTCGCCACCTAGTACAAGTTGATTGTATTGATCAGTAGAAAGTCTACTTAAAATTCCGCTATCGACTTAGTGTGCACCCTGAAGTAGAACTCTACAGGTACGGGTGTATTAGGAGGGTTGCACACATGGGCCCTATCAGGTCGCAATCTTCAGTTCATACTCCGTAACGTTACCTATTGCACCATTATATGAAACGCGATTGCAATGATAGGTTGCTACAAGTTGTAGCATAACATGTTAAGGCTGGAATAAGGGCTAACTAGCGCCACCAATGATAAAAAAACATGGCTTACAAACGGCCGTTTTTGCCAAAAGTTAAATTGTAGCCTAGATTCCTGGGTCTCTGCTCTGGGCTGATGGTTCTAAAAATTGCTATTAGTAATATAGAAAACTCTGATTAATTACTTTTTCAAAAAGGGGGTTATAAAAGAAGGTAAGATTTTTTTATCATTGGTGGCGCTAGTTAGCCCTTATTCCAGCCTTAAGCTCTAATTTTGACAAGAGTTACTGCACCGGTTTGGCACCTGAGAGTACTCCTTTTGGTACTTCTTTCGAAACTAAGATAAGCTACACAGGTCTGTAACAAGTTTTATTTGTATACAGGGTGTTAAAAGACCGCCAACAGACCCGAAAGCCACGTATACTAGACACCAAAACAAAGTACTTTTTCGATAAATTATTGCTGGGAAATGATTTTGGTTTTTTAGGTTATAATTTTGAAAAATATTTTATCACGCAATGGACGTGTAACGCACACAAGTCATATTACCTAAGCGTAGGTATAAGTTAATGTTACTTAAGTTTGAAGTGCCAATGTTTAGAATACATTGCGGGTTGCAATTTTAACGTCGTTTTTTTTAAGAAATATTCATAATTTTGATATGCCTTCTTGAGAAGGTATGTTAAGAACTAGATATTGAATACATTTCTGCAAAAAAAAAGTTTTGAAAAGTCCGACTTCGAACCTCATTATCTCGGAAACCGTTGATTTCCCAGGCATAGTTCCTTGGGCAAAAATGTTCATTACGATGAGGACAATGCGTGGTTTCCAGCTTTGTTGGCGGTCTTTTAACACCCTGTATACTTAGTGGGTAATTTTAGTGCTACTTTACTTTTGCTACAGTTTATATCCTACGCACCTATGACCAGCCAAGACCGATGAGCATGTGCAAGCGCCCTAAGGGCACCGCTATTTATACACTTGTCACCCACTGCCCTGTTATTACATAAGCGACAGTTTGAAATTAGAATATAATGCATGATAATGAGAACGCGGCAGTCAACTAATGGTCGCTTTCAGTCCGAATGGACTGTCAACTCAAGGCCAAATCAAAATCAAATCAAACTAGGCCTCAAGTCTGTAATGCCAACTGTACTAGTGGTTCGCCCCGAACTATGAACCCGCGAACCCCTAGCTCAACAACCCCTCGACCGATTTACTCATGTTCGAACTTAAAAATTATCTTTGCCTCATTATATTATCATTTATCACCCATACCCGACTACCAAATTTTATGGAGATCCAACTAAATTTATTCAAGCTATCGTCGAACGAACATTCATACACACATACATACAAACATACATACATACGAACGCCGGATTGTTCAAGTAGACTCGGAGAACTTATATCACTCGGAGAACTAATCAATTACAGTCTGTTCCGATAGGTCACAGTTCGCCCCGAACTGTGAACTTGCAATTTATGTTCTTTACAACCCCATTATGGGCACCACAACCACTGACAGATTTGGGTCATGTTTGTTTTTGTTGTTTTTTTTTCTATTTACCAAAGGCCGAACTTTTCAAGTAAACTCAAAGAGTACCTAAAGTCTAATTCTTCATTCAAGATAGTACACTAACGTTTACGGTGTGACCAGTCTCTGGTGAAAATTAAATAGTGTGGTGACAAAAAGTTTGTCATGAATCGAATTGCGTAATCGATATAATCGATTTATAGGCCGAATGATGAAAAGCTTATTATATGAAATTAACTAAAAACTTATTAATTAGTAATGAGAAAGTGTGTTTTGGTCCACTTTTTTTGAGGAGTGTTAAATGCGTTAAAAATTGTGTTTTTTAAATGATCAATGGAAATATTGTGTTCCGAACGTTTTTTTTTTCCGTCCGGAATTCCCGACGCATGGGCTACCATGCGGAATTTCGTATTTCGCTTTTTTTTGTGATTGAGCTGAATCGCACAACGAGTGGAATGCATCACTATTACAATAAATATGGCAACATTATTTTGCAAAGTGACAGTTAGCATCTGTCAGTTTACTATCCTGAATAAAGAATTAGACTTTATAGGCTCGCTTTTTGTAGCTTCAGTATCAGTAGTAATAACTGGTAGAAAATAATAGATAATAAAATAATAGATCCGCTTCCCTAAATAAAAAATAATTGCAATATTTATTTATTACCCTATAAAAACAAGCGGACCGTCAAAATATAACAATATTGATAAGTTTTTTACGTGTAACTGTTCTGACGACGGAAACCTGTCAGCTATCCATTTTAAATCAATACTTTAACAAAGTCAGCGTCAAACCATCACGCGCCACCGTGTGCTAGTCTTTTCGTCCGATGTCGGTATAGACTCGCGGTCAACGCCCCTCGGAGTTGCGCCATCCACTCCTGCGCTGGATGAGCGCGATCACTTTGTCTGATAGGTACTCGACGAATATGCCCGGCGACGTCTCTGGTGTTTGTCACCTGTTAGCCACACAGCCACCTAAGCATGGGCACCGGCAGAAGGGTGCACCCCCCTGGAAAAAAAATGCATAGTTTTGTTTTATAAATTTTAAATTACTGTTTAATAAAAACTGAAGGCGTCTAGGTTGCTGTCTAGTTTAAACATCTAAAATCGGTGAATTGTAAATTGTACATAGGGCAACTTTATTAACACAGGGCAATTTTTAAATAGCTTATTCCTCAGACTAAACATCTGTTGGACATCACATAATAACTTCTAATGTGATTTCCAATAACTTTTGTTCTACGACTTTGGTGAACGCGCATTTTTTTTTCCATACAAAAGATTTTTTTTTTAGCGCAGAGAAACATAATAATATAAGCAGGAAAGGTGGAAAGGAGAGCGGAGGGGCACGAAAGCTCGCCACGCAGGCAGCGCTGAAATGGCACAAATCCTAACTTTGTACCCGACTGTTAAAAGGTTAAACCGTTGGTCCCGGTTGTTGTTGATTAATAACAATTGTTAAGCCATGTCAGAGCCCTTTGGGCGGCCTAAAAACTCTGACACCAGGTATGACCACTACCTCATACGATTACCTTCCCTACTGACTGTCCAAAGGAGGGTTATGTTTTTAAGCATAAGAAACGTTCAGTAATTAAACAAGCTATGACTTCGATCAAAGCTATGATAAAAGTCTTAAAACAAAAGTTGTTGGAAATCATATTTTAAAAAGATAAGAGGGTGCAGGAGCATGGTTTTCCCATAAAAACGTAGTTCCGGTTTAATTTCTAAACTACAGGCTTGATTTTGCTGAAACTTGATTTATATCAGTAGATGACCAATACGGAGGTTTTCAAATAGTTTTTATAATAAACAAAATAGCCTGAAAGAAATTAGAACGATGCGTTTTACTTTCAGTTGTTATTTACTTACATTATTACACTGCCTATTGGAGTCTAACTACCTTGGGAATATCAATAATGTATTGTATATACTTATCAGAAGAAAAATTTTTTTTGTGAAATAGCTAATAAAATGTAGAAATGGCAGCGGAACTACGAAAAATTTTTGGAAAATATATCTATTACATTACAACTACAACTACATACTCGCGAAAGGACACGAACACACGTAGACTCATACAGGCGCATTGCCTCTCACTTTTCCCGCGCCCCATCTCGCTCTGGGTGAAACAGCTATAGAAAACAGTGTTTCACGCGCTTGGCCATCGCCGAGTTCCCACGGTCCTACAGGGGGATTCTTAACGTCTTTCAGAAATAGAGCTATTTAAAAATTGCCCTGCATATTATTGTGTAATGGGTAACATTGTGTTGGGTGTGAACGGCCATAACATTCCACAAGGAGTTTTGCACTTAATTGTTAATCCGGTCATGTGTTCTGTTCGAGTGTTTGAGTGTTCATGACTCACAGAAATGAGATAATAGGACGCCCACTAATTTCGTCAGGTGCAGGCGCGTACCCACATTCAACAAACTGCTGCAAAGAGCTGCGAAAAATACACAAGTACATTTAGAGCTTTTGTTGTAAAAAAAACATATACTACTAGCGCCACCATAGAAAATAATTTATAGCTTCTTTTGGAAATGTTGAACAATGCAAATCTCAGTCCTGCCTGGGGGTTAAATTACCCTTGACGCTGTAGCGTTCTTAAGTTTTTTAATTAAATTCTCTTTGAATTCGCATAGTCAGGCTTATAAACTTTGGAATTGTTTATTCAAAGGTAAGGCTAGTTTGTACGATATAAAAATATAAAATGCGTCTTAAGTGAGAAATATAGAATTTTGAAAATTGCTCCATATTGAAAAAAATGCGTGAAGGGTAGAGGGGCTAGAGCTATTTTCAGGACGTTACAGTCTCGTCACTACTTTCAACGTCAACCTTTTTTTGTCAACCAAAACACTTCCAAGTCTGAAATTATGTTGACCCAGAGAACGAACTGGCCAACAAGAAAAAGAAAAGAGTTACCTACACTACAACATCTTGATTTGTGACTGCGTATCGAAAATACAGGTTTCCTCACGACATCAAGCCGCCTGCGTGTTGCGAGATTGCAACGTTCTATATTTAAACGTGCGCGTAAAGAAACGTGTTCCGGATCCGTGGCCGTTATTTCGTCACATTCATTTCAATTTTAAATCGGCTAATTGCTTTTCTCTGTTGTTGTTTTTTTTTCCAGTCGATAATTTTATTTTATTTTACTATACAGGGAAAATAAATAGCTACATATATTCCTGAAACACGTCACCTCTAAATGCGATTTTCCAAAACTTTTGTTGCACGATAATAATTGTAGTGAAAGCGCAAGCTTCTAGTTTTTCCATCAAAGACTTAAATGCTGACCGCACTGCGTTGGCCTGGAGCTGCGCTCTCTCGGCCATCAAAAGCGCGCCAGCAACGCACCCATTACAGACCGCGGGAGTAATGTACACACGACATGCACGTAGACGCTTACACGCTAGCACTCTACTCGGTTACGTTACGGGCGACTTTACAACAAATGTGTAAAGTCTGACGTGCTGTCGTGTGTACCTACTATTATTGTAACTGGCGTATTACAGTGAAACTCACTTTTTAAGCTCAAGGAACTTTCTACAGTAAGCCACCCCAACCTAATAAAATTTGCTACTCAATAAACAGTGAAATCTACCTAAAATGCGTCGCCTTATCGGCTCCAATCTACCTCTAATATTTTCAATACCGCTTGATTATATACGTATTTATGGTAACTAACCAGATATAATCGCTCCGTTATAGTTTAAGTGATCACATGGTGAAAATAATATTCTTATTAGGTAGGAACTTACACATTTTTTTGTGCATGTATTTTTCTTAGATTTTTCAGTAAATATCCAGATATTATTATTATTATTTTCTCTATAATATTTTTTATTGTACAATAACGATGATGATATTATAATATGCTCTCTTCTAAGTTGTTCTTCTATGCGTATTATTCTATGGCCAGTCTACGTGACATTGTATCCGCGGGTTCAGTTCCGAATTGCACTCCGCGCGCGTGGCACGTTCCAAATCGCTCCTACGTCTTCAGACACGCGCGAAATAAACAGTTGAGTGGTACGAGTAGGTTTAAAGTATGAGACGCTTCTTTGACAACGATTCTATTTTTCAAAGTATGTTAAATACAAGTGAAGTTTGAACCTGACATTTGACAGTGACCAGTCTTGAAGACTCATAGGTATTTTTTGTAATCTGTGATAATAGTTTAAAGGAAAGAGAAACGGTAACAGAATCTTGTGTTTCCTCGCGATGTTTTTCTTCACATAAAGCCAATACCAATAGTATTTAGTCATTATTACTTATCTACTATCAATAAAAAAATGCAATATTGTTTAGCGGCGAATCCACCTTGCACTCGACCTTACAGCGTTCGATAGAACCGACCGGTAATATGGCAAGTTGTAGGTCACTCACACTAGTTACACTCAATAAGTTGGTGTTACTGCTTCCCTATTGAGTATCAATTATTCTACTATGCAATTAATGTTTTCGTTTGTGCAATAAAGAGTTACTTACTTACTTACTTACTATGAGCCCATTTTATGTGAAAGTGTGCGAATAAATATTGTTATAAGAAATCACTGAAGCACAGTTTCCCGGCAACCCAACCTGAAAACCTATACAACGTGACCTTTTGGGTCCTCACTATTTTTACAGGGTGTAATCTACTCAATACGATTTCAGTAAATAAAGTTGAAAAATAAATTATTACACTACAAAATTTTATAATTTCCAAAAGTTTTTTTTTTATTTAGCAAACATTTTAACACATAAATAAATGCGTAGGTGCATTAGCATAGTTTTAAGTTGAAAAACATTTTAAAAAACAATTAAAACATTGTTTGAAAAAAAATTCTCCTGACCAGAGCGATTACATCGTATTAATTTAAAAATCAACAATCCCTCACACAGCAAAAAAAAATTTGGAATGTTATCCCTGTCACCCGGTGCTATTACTCTATATTAAGAGTTAGGACCTTTTATAACACCTTGTATAAACGGAAGTTTGGTTCAAAACCGTCTCGTTCAACTAATAAACTAAAACGATATCATTGAACTCAACGGAACCGGACTATAATTTCAGAGTAAATAACTAACTAGCTTGTGCCCGCGACTTCTTCCGCGCAGACTTTTTTTTTTTCGTGCGTTTTTCCGTTGTTTTAATGGTTATTCTGCTATTCGGGGCGGAGAGAAATCCAACAAAACAAAAA
This sequence comes from Zelleria hepariella, assembly GCA_949319315.1. NCBI lineage: Eukaryota > Metazoa > Arthropoda > Insecta > Lepidoptera > Yponomeutidae > Zelleria > Zelleria hepariella. The sequence continues at coordinate 28,177,113 of OX439379.1, forward strand.
TCATAAAAATTATTATTAAAATTATTATTAAAATTGTTATTAAGAAAGAGATTACGTCCGTACGTATTACGTAAAAATATCGACTTGCCTTCACATTTTCAGAGAAATTATGTACGTATAAAGTACTCGTAGTTTAAAAGTACAAAAGCCGGCTCTTCTTAAAAACCAGGACATTTTCAGACCACTGGAGAAAATGTAGCTACCAATAAGACTAAACCAAAGAAAATTGCGTTTTAAGTGATCAATAAAAACTGGTAAGGGTCGGTACGGATCCTGGCAGTGAAATGATCGAATTAGTGAAAGTGAGTGAGAAGTTAACTATGAGGGACCTGGGCCCGGCCTCCTCGGACGCCTTCGTGTGTCGGGTCCAATACCTGGATGACCTGGACCCTCTGGCTGAGTTCCTGGTGCGAGGTCCTCCCCGCCTCCTGTACCACACGTTCAACACGACAATCCCCCTGTCGTACCAGATTGCTGCCGTCCATCGACTGCTACAGGCGCCGCATCGGGTAAGATATTTAATTTACTCAAAAACGCTCATAATGCGGTCATTAATTCGACAACCTTCTTTGAGCAAAGACGGACTTGCGGGTTACTATGATTAGGCGCCAGAAAAGTTGTATGGAACGGTCTCGGCCTTCATTCCAGCTTGTCCATCCAGGTCTGCAATGGTGACCACGCTGTAATGTCCTTGAGCTGCGCTACGCTGCGCTCTGTCGGCCATCAAAAGCGCGCCAGAAACGCACCCATTACAGATCGCGGCAGTAATGTACTATACTTACAATACGCGCCACGAAAGAAAATACTTGACCGCGCCTCCCGCACCTCCTTCCGCCACCCCGATGACTCCCGGTCCCGACCCGCACTCAGACCTCCTCAATAGTTTGTATGTTTTATAAAGTGTTTTTTAATACAGTTGCTCAAAAAGTGGCGTATTGCAGGGACGTATAGCGTTCGGGATGAGGGCTATTACACACTCGTGCTTTTTTTTTACCTTTCCCGCACTCGTGCGTTCTCTTTCCTACTGTCAAAATAATGTCTATTAAAAAGAAAAACCAACCATGATGTTTTTACTAAAAAAGTTTTTATGATTCATGCAAATACGTATATTTCTAAAAAGAACCTACTAATTTGTTTCTATATCAGATTTAATGATTTTATTGAATGAGTTTGGTTAGGTTTCATTTCATTAAATTTCATTTTCATTTCATATCAATAAAAAACTTCTACTGAAGACTTGGCTGTATGCATAGTTGCCTTTGCCTACCAGAATGGGTGAAGAAAAAAAAATCTGCTTATATTCTACGGTTGGCGCCATTTTGATTTTTCAGAAATTTTCTTTGCTTTAGTTGTTTGTTGCACAAAACGAGTAATTTCGACCCTAGTTTTTTTAATTAACACCACCGGAACTCAGTATATTTGCACAAAATGCTTCGGAGAACATTCTACCGGAAAAGTCAAAAATGTTAAGTTAGTTGAGTTTATTGTGTTTTTATTATTTTACTAAATTGCTTCATTTTTTCGCAACTGTATTAAAAATAGTCGTTCAGTACACGTGCGGAACCGTCATTGCAACTTGTTCCGACTGTCAACCCTCGCCTTCGGCTGCGCCTCGGCTCGGGTAGCCATTTGTCGGAACTCGTTGCAATGATAGCCTTTCCACACTAAAATATACTATTATCAAATGTTTTATAAAGTGACACCCGACTCAGGGGTGATTATTAACACGATACTGATGCAAAAAATAAATAAAAAAATAAAATGTCAGTGAAAAATACCCAAAAATCATCAAATTGTTACCTCCCTTACCATTTATTATACGTACGGTCGGCCACAGTCAGAGATACCCCATGGCAGCTCTTACTCCGCGCGGCATAAGGGCGCCAATGGAACAAAAAGGGGTATCCTAGGGTGTGGCAGGATGTACTAACGCTTGCGGCGACTCGGGCGCCACATCGCGCGCGCGCTTTCAGAAAGCGGGGGTGTCCGTCGCGGTTATTATAGAAAAACGTCAGTATCGATTTATACAGGGTGTAACCTACTGGTCAACAGGATATCTATTCAGTAAAAAAAGATGAAAAAAATAATAATTTTATAGCCTCAAAATTTATAAATTTTCATCACATTTTGTTTTTGGTACGGTCGGCCACAGTCACAGATACCCCATGGCAGCTCTTACCGCGCGCGGCATAAGGACGCGAATCGAACAAAAAGGGGTATCCTAGCGTGTGGCCGACTGTACTAAGCTCAATCGGTGTGTGTGTAGGTGCATTTGCATACCTAAGGTTTATTTAAGTAGTCATGCATAATATGTAGACATGCATACATAAATATTATTGGAATAAATTAATTTTAATTTGAATTAAACATATCCCATAGTGGTCACTTCAAACAGAATTAGTACAGTCAGTCACACGCCGACTCACTCCATATAGTCGCACTTATGACTCAAGAGATAAAGCGCTACGTGGCGTAGCCGCTACTTTAGTATAGCAGATTTTTTTGTCATTGATTTCCACGTAATGCGAGATTAGATTGTGTATCACGAAAGTGACTCTATCGTATGAGTTTACATCACTGAATGTAATACGTCGATGCATTCGTCGATGGACAGATGGACAGCGGACGCAGAGAATAGGGTCCCGTTTGGCACCCTTCGGGTACGGAATCCTAAAATAAGCCACGTGCGAGACGGACTCACGCACCGAGGCCGAGAGTCCGTACAACCAGTTTTTTTATTGTTTCGTAGTACGGAACTCGCCAAACACGCACTTGGCCGGTTTTTTTAAGTTATATCCTATTTTTGAGAAAACCATAATAATGAATTAGTTTTGTCAACCCCAACAAACCAATTTCTAACACGCCTACGGAAAAGCTAAGCATGGCCCGACATACAATTGGCCATTTACCCATTCGTTTACCATCTAGGCCAGCCCCTCTACCCTTGACGAATTTTTACAATACGGCCGCAATATGGCGCAATTTACAAAATTTAATATTTTACAAATTAAGACGCATTTTGTGTTTTTAATGAATAAAACAGCCTCACCTTTGAATAAACATTACAAAGTATTTAAAATCAAAGCATTACTATGCGAATTCAAAGAGAAATTAATTTCAAAACTTTTTCAATTTGATCGCAATAGCGTCAAGGGTAACCCCCCTGGCCATTCCTATTTACAAACATGGCGAAACGAAAATAAAAGATAACTCGAACCAAATGACTACGAGTAATTCTAATGCCTTTGCTCTATAAAATATAGGTCAATTTGGCACGGCTACGGTTCCAGCTGTCAAAAATGCCGGCTACCTGTAGCACCTCGGTTCTGCAAGGATTATTCTTAGCCGAGCCGATGAGTAACTCTATTATACAATACTGCGGCGGCCACCCCCATCCACTGAACGAAAAGCGCTAGAAACACCAAATACCCATACAATGCAACCTTTTCCATAATATGTTTGAGTGCGCGCAATGCGCTCTTGAACACATTATTACGGAAAATGTTGCATTGCAAGTTGTGTAGCTAGTAATCTGTATCCAGCCTTATAAATAACTTATTTATGGTGCGGCTAGAATACTGAAACATGAGATAAAACTGTGATTAGCTTTATCCAAAGCTATACTGAAATATTTAAAAAAAAATACTGGAAATTACACCTTTCAGTTAAGTTTTCCCTAAATGAACTAGATGGCGCTGTAAAATTACAAACGCCATTCACAATGAAATATTTACTTTATTGTATTTTAAAAAAAGTTGTGTAGAATAGGTAGGAATTTAAGGGTGGACGATAGCAACGTGGCGGGAAATTCAAAATTTTCACAGTTTTTTACATTTTGTAGCTAAATGGAGCTATTTTTGTTCAGCGATTTTTCGATCGCGGCAATAACATGGTATTCATTTCATTATTGTAAACAACAAAACAACAATAATTCAGCCCATTATGTGTTCTGGTCTACAAAGCAGTGGCACTGCCCAAAATATATATGTCATTGCCGCGAACGAAAAATCGCTGAACAAAAATTGCTCAGTTTAGCTACAAAATGTAAAACGCGGTGAATTTCCCGCCTCACTGCTGTCTTCTAGCCTTAAATGCAAAAACGTGGCATGAAACCCAAACGTTTCAAACTGAAGACAGCGATCAAATGTCATGTCAGCCAATCAAGTGCCGCTCTTTTGAATAATCCTCGATTTCTCACCTGTAACAAGTTCCTGTGATGAAGCACAATAATTTGAAAAGTGTTTTCCAAAAATATAAACGCGTCGCACATAGGGGTATTTCGCTGATTTAGCCGGCCAAAATTATTTTTAATTTCTATTGGATGCTAAATCGCATTTTATAGCTATATAAATTTATGTCTTTAAAATAAATGAATAAATAGGTTTGAATTTTTGATAAATGAAAAAAATATATATATATTTGCGCCAAAGTATTCATTTATATTTTATTAAAAAAGCTAATTATAATAATCTTGCAATAAAACGAATAAAAAAATCTTACACAATTAAAAATATTACAAATAAAACAATTTCAAGTTGGGATCTAGTACTATAAACATAATATAACATTATAAAAAGCTTATAAAACACAGTTATCATTAAACATTTATGTTTTCATCTTCTTCTTCGCTTGACGATATGTGAGTTTTATTCGGTTCTTCAGGTACGAGCATTTGTAGTGTCTCTGGCAGGAAAGAGTGTGCTTTTCTTCGCTTTGTCCTTCTCATACTACTTATCAGAGGGTCGGAGCTGAGAAGTAAACGGTTAAAAATGTCCCTATTGCATGATTCCCGTGAAAATTTTCATGCGAAATCTTGTCTGTAGGACCGAAAGTGTTTATTTCTTGCCTCTGCCGCTTCTTCAGATAACTGCCCAATTGGAAGCAGTGCGTTCTTTATTATTTCTGCACCATGAATAAGAATTTTATGCATCGTGGGTGTCATAGGATGCCATGGGTAGGTATAGTTCCACATATAATTGGGCAGTTTCTTTCGCATACTTGTCGTATTTTTCCGGGTCGACTTTGTATCCGCTTGAAATGGTCTCTAATATTACTTTCAACCTATAAATTAGGTCATAGCTGATTCCTGTAATATCAGCTGCTATTTGCGGGTCTTCAAAAAATCTTCGGCTCGTGTTTCCGTCATTCGTGTTTCCAAAATTTGCCTTCGGCATATCAACCAATAAGCCAGTTTCTCTCCGAAACCTGGCCTGAATTTCAAGTTTTTTTGCTTTTTCAATATCTTTCTCCGCCTTTGTTTTCATCTTCCTATATTTTTGGACTGGTAGTTTGTAGGCTAGATGCAAAACACTCTCAAAAAGCCTTATTCTTGCATGTAATATTGAGAGGCCAAATTGCATTGCCTCGAAATTTGCTTCTTTTTTTGTGTCAATTAGGTTGAAATCCTTTGAGGTTGCACCACAAATATAGCACCGACTTGTTGATGTAGTTCCGGTAGCGGCATTACACACCTTTCCGTCGACCATTGTCATGATAAATTTATGTTTGACAATGTACTTTTTCCCATTCAAATCAACCTCGGTCGAAACGAGAGAATCAATTGAGTTGTTTACGTGTCTGATTTCTTCCTGTGTAACATCAGTGCTCTCTTTGATGAAACGGAATCTTATAAGACGACAAAAACGTGGAGAAGACGGAGTTGGGTTTTCCCACAGTGTCTTTTCATAATTTTCACCACAGACAAGTTTTAAAGGCACGAAACAACTTTGAAATATGTTGTTATCTGAATCCTCGTCACAGTCAAACTTTTGTTTGAATTGAGATTGCTGCGACCCATCACAACCCCATTTATAAATCATTGTCAGGTCTTCACATTCTCGGTCATTCAATGTTATTAGTACCTCTTCCAGGTAGGCCGATAATCGGCTTACGGTTAGATCTACCAAAGGCTGTAATTGAGCTTCCGCACTAGTGCTTGTTATCTTGCACGAATCCGAAGGCGGATAGCACTTTTTCTTTTCCTTTTGTAAGAGACTGTAACACGGAAAAAAGTGTTTATTGGTGCTTCTTATCGTTTCATATTGTTCTCGTGTTAAGTCTGCGTCTATAAACATTTGAAGAGCTCTTTTCAGGGTCAAAGGGCAAGTTTTATTCTCGGACGATTTTGTACGATAATATGCCTTTTTGTACTTTTTTGCATGTGTTGGAGAAGTTGTGATTTCTTTAAGTACATTTGAAGCAGTTCGTTTTCCAGTTTTTCTTAATTCTGTTTGCGCGGCCTGCACTATCACTTCCTCTTCAAAGTTAGAGCGAAGCTCCTCTGTTTTTCTCCTTTTACTTCTCTCGCTCAACTGTCCAAAAGGTTTGCTTGGTCGACCAGATCGATTTAGTGGACTTGTGGCCACAACAGGAATTTCGAAGGTTCCGTCGAGCCACGAACTGTTGTATTTAAGAAAAACGTCTTCTTTATTATGGGCTTTGACCCATCTGCGTTTCATCTCAGATTTAAAATGAGCGAAATTTTTATTTAACGTTTGTATTTGGTCTTGCGTATAACCTTCACACGACAAGAGCTGTTCTTTCAAGAAATCTAGTTTGTGTTCTAAATTAGGTTGTTTCTGATGTATAAGGCGGTCAAATAAGTACTTCCGTGTTACTATCTTCATCCCAGATGTTCCAAGAGACCCTAAAACAAAGAAACTTGACGTTAATGTTGATTTTAGAAAAAAACATTTTTTCATAGGGTTTTGACTCGAACATTTGAAGTGCCTTATTGCACCTTATCCGGGGCTATCCGGGACCAATTTTTTAATCCCTGTTTTGCTGAGACTTTACAATTTGTAATGGTATCAAAATCATTACCGGATCTGACAGGATAATATAACATCGACACTAAAACATATTGAATATGTTGCGAAAAATTATGAACTCTAAGGCCTTCTTATAACGCCCCATGGATTACCCCAACATCAGTAAATTACAAAGGTTTTGGTAATTATCATTAGGTACATACCTGCAGTTTGTGAATCCATAATGTTTTCTTTCACTTTACCACACACGGACATAAAATACGTTTTTCAAAATTAAAAGTTTTAAGAGCGTCGCGAACAAGTTACGTATGCTTAGCAACACGGACCAATTCCGACTAACGTACCTGGATATGTCACGGATGGACGGGGGTGGAAAGGGTCAGCTATTGTTCTCCGAAGGGTCCTTTATCTCAGGTAGTTGAAAGCTTAGCCATATATTGACTTTTTTTTTTTTACTTTTGACCGCGTAATTACTACAAATACCCGTTTGTGCGTCGTATATCGTGCCAGATTCATTTATAAATCAGTACAACCTCAGATAACATGTGTAAAAAAACCCGCCAAATAGAAAGGATCAAAATAAGGTCAATAGTAAAAAGTGCGCTCTTGCTGGGACACTCTATACATACCATACAGTCCCTCTACCGTTGACTTGACGCATTATTTTCAATATGGCGTAATTTACAAAATTCAATATTTCACGAATTGAGACGCATTTTATATTTTTATTGTTGGAAATAGCCGTATCTTTGAATAATAAACATTTCAAAGTATAATATAAAACTCAAAGCAAGACTATGCGAATTCAAAGATAGATTAATTATAAAACTTATTTAGGTAATACGAACGCAATAGCGTCAATGGTAACCCCCAGGTGTGCGTGCACGCTACTCACCGATTCAAGCGCTACCATTTGTAACGAGGTGATGTGATCACAATAACTGGGTGACTGCACGCATTCCGTACCAGAGCGCCACTTCCCGAATCTTTGCTGGCCTTTATATCGGCCCCAGGTGGTGTGTGCAGCGATAATAATATAATCCGTGCGGAATCAGAATGGGATAATACCTTTGGGAATTGAATCGAAAATTACAGTTCTCGAGTAGCGTCATTAAAAAAAATTTTAGAGATACGTTCTATCATAGGGTTATGAAATTGAAAATACACAAAAATGTTTAATGGTTGTAATCTAAAAGGAATAAATGTTATTGCATTCATTGAATAAAACGTGAAAAAACTCGAGCAGACACCCACGCGCACAGAAAACACAAGCAAGTTTCGACGCGAGTTTGCCATAGACAACTAGAGTTTGCCGAAATGCTGACGCTACAGCTGACAGGCGAACCGCGAGCGTCTCAGTTCCAAAAGGTATTATCCCATTCTGATACCGCACGGATTATACTATCATCGACACGCAAGGACACCCATTTTTGTTCGACTTACGCTCTCATGCAATAAAACGTGTTACAAACGGTCCTGCCTAACTCCTTTTACACGGTGTAACATACTGGTCAACAAAATAAATTTGTGTAAAAAAAATGTTGAAAAAAACACAAAAAATATTTTATACAGAGACTTTTTTTGTCGCCACTTTAAAATACAATAAAAAAATAATACACAAAATACGCATTGTGTATTTTATTTTTGGAAGATTAACGATAATTTTACGGAAAAAATCTAAACGCGCCAACAAGCCAGGGGTGGACATGTCCCAGCATACCAAAAATGTATGCTCTGGTGCCATTATCCAGGGAGAAAATCGGGGACTACGTGTGAATGGAGAAATCACTCCTGCCATTATCTCTTAACTCGCTACTGTAACTCGGCCCTAAGGGAAATGCGGCCCTGAGAGGGCAGACAGTAGCACAGTGCCGGGGCGGACCGGTCCCGGGCACCTGTTCGCTAATTGACAACCGCCGAGCGCAGCGGCAACAATCACTTTTGGTTCAGCCGTGGCTCTTTACTCAGAAGTAGGTATACGAAAGTATAAGTAGACTCAGAATTAGTAGTTTGGAAGAGATTGGGTTTTAGTCATAGGACCGCCATTTGCACTGTTATGTTGCATCCACACCGCAGTAACTGTTTAAGGAGCAATATCATGCAACAAGATAACATAAGGTAACTTTCATAATAACTTAGTGTTGTCATGTTGCTAAATGTTGCTCCACAAAAAGTTAACTGTGGGGTGTAAAAAAAAACAAAGAGTACGCTCAACCGGGACCTTCCAAATCTCAAAACTGGTTTGGGGTATTCCTGTGTTCCTGTACGGGGGCGCCATGTCAGGACTTTTCGGCTCCATCTTCCATCCTCTCGGTGACATACGTGTCGGTTTCCCCGTTAATCCGTTAATCCCCGTAATCCGATTGACGATTTCATGTTTACTGCCGATCTATCCTGCTGCTCTATTCCTATACATATTGTGGTGGTAGGTAGGTAATCGTATGAGGTAGTAGCCACCCCTGGTGCCAGAGTTTTTAGGCCACCCAAAGGGTCTCTGACATGGCTTAACGATTGTTATTAATCAACAACAACCGGGACCAACGGTTTAACGTGCCTTCCGAAGCACGGAAGCGCTCAGATATTATTGCCACTAGCGGTCACCCATCCATGGACTGACCGCGGCCGTTGTTGCTTAACTTTGCCATCGATTAAGAACGGCTAGTACAACTAGGCTGTGAGCGCTCGATATTGTGGTAATGTAGGTATATGAGCCCTTTCTGCCCCACGTGTCGCGGGCTTGGTGTCTGCGCTGGCCCAGAGCCAACTCGAGCCAACCGCGGCCGGTGCCGAGAAACTGGAGCGAGACGGGCCGGCGCGCACGCACGCTCCCACGCCCTTCCAGAAACGTTTCTGGACGATGCTACTGCTAGACATTCGGAGAAGTACATTCGGAACCGATCGGGCGCTCAAAAACAAAATTTTGACTAGGTACTTTTTGTTTTTTCTAAAGCACTAACCCGTGCTAGGGAATAATTTAAACATTTATAATAAGGTGAAAATTGAGCTACCGAGAGCTACTTGACTCGGTAGCTCAATTGGTAGAGCGCCTGCACGGTATGCGAGAGGTTGCGGGTTCAAGTCCTGTCCCGAGTGAATTTTTTCAACTTATTATAAGTGTTTTGAATAGGTATTACTGGCTACCCGCCTCCGTGTTAGCACGGGTGCAATTTAGAAAAAAGTGCGATAAAAAAAATATCTACTAGGTTGGTACCTATCGGTGGAAACCACATCAAGCAAGATTCAACATCCGTTGCGTAGTTAAAAAAATCTAAGCATAGGGGCGCGGGAAGCAACTTTGTTTTATAATAAGTAGAGAAGATATAGAGATTGATGATTTGGTATTTTTAAAAGTTTAGCTAATTACGTACCCGTTTCAGCCCCTCTAATATTTAATCAGCCCCTCTACCCTTGACGCGTTTTTCCAATACGGCCGCAATATGGCGCAATTTACAAAATTTAATATTTTACAAATTAAGACGCATTTTGTGTTTTTATTGAATAAAACAGCCTTACCTTTGAATAAACATCACAAAGTATTTAAAATCAAAGCATTACTATGCGAATTCAAAGAGAAATTAATTTTAAAACTTTTTCAATAGAATCGCAATAGCGTCAAGGGTAGAGGGGCAGGTATGGATTGTATGTTTTAATTGTAAAAAAATTGCTTTAGATGAACATTACAAAGTACCAGTAGGTACTTATGTGAAACCGAAGCATGTTTTTTGCGAATTCTTAGAGAATGTGTGGTTACCTACCTACCTAGTCGATCTTGACGCAATAGCGCCGAGAGTAGAATTGACCTATTTGCTTATTCTGTAAAAAAACCTACAGTTGCTAGTCTTAAAAACAGGTTTATTGCCGGAAAATTGAAATGAAAATATTTTTTTCGACAAACACGAACACTTGCTGGAAAATGTGCTTTCAAATTAATTAAAAATAACCGCATCCAAATCGGTTCACTCGTAGGCTAGGAAGACCGTAAGGTTAGGAAGAGCTACGGTGCCACAGACAGACAGACACACACACACCATAGCGGTCAAATTTATATCACCCCTCTTTTTTGGTCAACTTGTAGTTTTAAAAGTTAAAAGAAACCTGTTACAGCGCCCCCTATTCACCGTATCCGACGTTGCTTGTTGGATTGTTGCTCTACAAACGCTCAACGTCATCGGACAGAGAGCTCGTTCGTCAAAACTGTGTAGTTGTTGCTGTCGCAATATTGTATAGATGGCGCTAGTGGTATTTTTGCTTAGCTGCTACTATTCCGCTGTGCAATTTTTAAAACTTAGCAAGAGCCATTTGACAAATACAGGAGAGCCAAAAAACGGTTTGGTAACTTTGTTCTGATGTCCTGGTAAAACTAATCAGAGCCTTATGTCGGTACCTAAAATAAATATTTGTTATGCGAGGACGCAAAAGTATTGTTTGCTAACAGTGCTTCTGTTCACCGAGCAAGCAAAGAGGTCAATAATATTGCATCCGTGCGAAAAACACAACTTTTCATAGCACTTCAGCGAGGAAAGTGAGATGCAATAAATTCAATAGTTCTATAACTCGCGCTTCTTGCTGATACGTCTATATACCTACGCACAGTGGTCGATTTGTACGATTTAGGCGGCCAAAACTATTTTATGCTTTATTTCAGTAATAAATACGACAACAAATGCTAATCTGGTATTTTAGAGTGAATATATATGTTTATCCCTATTCGTTTCATTGAAAGCGTATTTTTCTATACAAAAAAAACATTTCTGTGAAAATATTTTTGTAAATAGCGCCAATGTTTTTAAATTTTCTTTAAATCTCCCTTTGGTGTAAAATATATATTTTGAGTTCATTTGAATTATCGAAATCGGCTTAGTAGTTTTTGATATTTGGGTTAAGAATTATCACAATTTGTTAAGTAAAAGACGGCCGTACATAAAAAAAAATGTTTATTCTCTACAGTCTGCATGCCTATTTAAATTGAAAATAAAATATGGATGACAAAAAAATACAGTATACACTAAAATTAAATGGTCAACAGTTATTACCACATTATTATACTAAATGTTACTTACAATGTTAGGTACCGAATCATAAACAATAAGACAATATTTTATGAAAGTTTAACTTACAAATTGTTATGTTACTCTTTAAAAGACAATTCTTCCTCACCGTCACTTTCCATGCATTTATCACAAGTGCCTTTTGTATTTGGCTCTGCAGGAAGCAAAAGCTCCAAAGTTTCCTGCAAAAATGGTTTTGATCGGATCTTCTTTTTTTTTCTCATTGAACTGATGAGTGGATCTGATGTCAAGAGTAACCTGTGATAAATATCAAGGTCTCCGCGTGAAAACTTTCGAGCAAAGTTTAGACGGTATGAGCGAAAGTGCTTATTACGAGCTTCTGCAGCTTCCTCCGAAAGTTGACCAATAGGCACTAGAGAATTTTCTATAACTTTTCCACCATGTACCAAAATTTTATGCATGGTAGGAGTTATAGAATGCCAACCATATAACTCTACATACAGTTTTGCTGTCTCCATGGCGTATTCATCAAATTTAGGGACATCTATTTTGTGACCGCTTGATATGGCTTCCAAAATAACTTTAATTCTATAAATAAAATTAAAGTCTATTCCCGTTATTTCAGCAGCCAGATGTGGGTTTTCAAAAAATCTTCTACTAGTATTGCCGTCATTTGTGTTACCAAAATTACATTTTGGCATATCTACCAAGATACCTACTTCTTCTCTGAATCTTTGCTGAATCTCGTTTTTTTTTTGTTGTTCTAGCATCTTTTCTGCTTTGGTTCTTTTTTCACGGTATTTCCCAACGGGCAATTTATAAGCTAAATGTAAAATACTATCGAATAATCGAATTCTGGCATGTAAAGTTTATAGGCCAAATTCAAGCGATTCTGGGTGAATTTCGTTTTTTTTACTTAAGTCATTAAAGTTTTTTGAAGTGGCTCCGCATATGTAGCATCTACTCGTTGATTTGGTGTCAGTCGCCGCATTGCAAACTTTGCCGTCCACCATGGTCATTTTAAGACTGTGGCTAACCGAGAATTTTTGCCCATTCAGTTCCAATTCCGTGGCTTTTAGGGACTTCACACTGTCCCGAACGTAATTTATTTAATCTTTTGTAATGTCTGTAGACTCTTTTATAAATCTGAATCGTATCGGGCGGCAATATCGTGGTGAAGAAGGAGTCGGGTTTTGTCAAACCATTTTTGTTTTGTCTTCGCCGCAAACAATTTGTAGAGGCACGAATGAGCTCAAAAATATATTTGCATCCGAGTCGGCGTCATTCATTAACTTTTGTTTGTATTGAGCTTGTTGTGAACCATCACAACCCCATTTGCAGATAATCTGCAAGGAATTTCTCTCAGTTTCTGTAAGAGTCATTAGTACTTCTTCGAGGAAAATTGATAATCGCGTGACGGTGTGATCTAACAAAGATTGTAGATCACTTTCAGCACAGGAAGCGGTCACTCGTAGCGTCTCTTTGGGTGGGTAACATTCCTGTTTAGCCTTCAACACTAATTCGTAGCACAGGTAAAAGCTTCTGTTGGTTGCTCGCACAATTTCATATTGACTTCGTGTCAAATCAGCGTCCACGCACATTCGCAGTGCCTCCCGAGGCGTAAGGGGATCTTGTGCCTTTGATTTGGAATGTCTTTTTTTACATTCGTTTGCGGCTGCAGGCGAATTTGTAATATCTTTTAGGACTTGCGAGGCGTTTCTTTTTCCTTCTTTTTGTAAAATTACTTGCGCTGCGTGAACTATCACTTCTTTGCCTACAGAGGAGCGAACTTCTTCTGTTTTCCTCCTTTTAGTTCTTTCACTACATTCACTGAATGTTTTGCTAGGTCGTCCTGACTTATTATGCGTTTTTATGGGCATCTCGAACGTTCCTGCTAACCATGCATCATTGCTTATAAGAATTTTTTCTAGCGTGTTGCGTGCTTTGGACCATCTCTTTTTTATTTCTGTTTTAAAATATGAAAATTTATGATTTATATACTTTTTGTCATCGTCGGAGTCCCCGTAAGACACTAACAAATAATTTTGTAAGTATTCCAATTTGTCGTTTATTGATGGAGAGTTTTCCTCAATCATCTTATCAAAAAGATATCTGCGAGTTACTACCTCCATGCCCGAGTAACTTGATGAACCTAGAACAACGAAAAGGAATTTTAACGCAAAAGAAACAAAAAAGGAATTTTTCTCACTTTCTGCCTAAGTTAATGAATTATTATTTTTCTCGCGAAGTGGTCAAAGGTGGTGGCTATTTTTTTTGTGGTTATCTGCTCAAAGAGCTATACTATTAGAAACCATAAGGAATTTAACTCGGACGGTCTCGGAAGTACAACATTTTTACTATTGAAAATAAAAAAATGATAATATTTTCTATGAAAAAGGGCGATCTTTGATACGTTGTAACTGCACTAAATATTGATATTCCTTATCTTAATTTAAATTATATTTGAAGGAGCTTACCTGAATTTTCGACTTCCATCACTTTCACTTGTAACTGAATAATATCCAATGAAATATTCACTTTAGAATATCGGTTGCGCTAAGAGTGTCGAGAACGAACGCGTACAGCTTGCGCGACGATCAAGTTCCAACTACCTGTGGGGGCGCGCACGCAGTTCTAGGAACTGGGGAGGGGTGGGGTTTGGGCAGTCGGGGTGTCTATTTTTCCGGGAATCAATTAGTTTTGTTATAAGTTAACTTTGAGAAATGGACTTTTGGCCGCCTAAATCGTACAAATCGACCACTGTGCTACGTATTTTGAGTCCAACAAATGTTTGGCATCTGTCTGTAGCATCACCTCTCGAAGGCTTCTAGAGATTCTCATTAATAGTCCAATAGGAATATACAAAAGTCTGGAAACATATCCACAGTGGATTGGGCTGGCGCAATAACGAAATGTAAACTTGACTCTACATGACGGGGAAATTAAATTCACATTGTTCCTTTACTTACTATTACATCGAATTTTACAAACTTTCCTCACCCGAGCAAAAGTGAATCTAAGCAACACCACAACGCCTCACACGCCTTTAACCGTGTTAATCCGTGCATCCGTGACCTTTTGCCTTGTTAGTAGGTACCTGTAATAGGATTCATGTTCGTTACTCTATGTGGTGTTATTGTGGTCCGTTACATACATCCAACACAGGATTCGCTCTACTTATCAACGTGACGTAGTAAATAAAAACCTGCCAAGTGCGAGTCGAACTCGCGCACTGATGGGTATTGCGATACAATAAAAAAAAATACAACTCTGTGCGTCCGTCCGACTCGCAGTTAAAAGTTTATTTTTCATTTTTTATTATTTGATGTTTTACTGTAAATTAAACCGTAATAATAATACTGAGTTGATGCCGTTTTTGCGATAGAAAGTATGCAAAAAGTATACATTCTTTGTATAAAGACCCCATACAAAAATGCAGGGGCGGGTGGCTAGTTCATAAGATAAGATCAGATTTTAAAGGTTCCCTTCCATTGTTCCAGCTGGACGATGTGGCCCTGCAGGTGTTTCGTGATGGCGAGTACGGCCCGTACCTGGACCTGGATGCGACCCTGGGTGAGCAGGAAGAGGAGCTGGACGGCCTTCAGGACAAGTAAGTGTTCACCCTCGACACCCTAAAAAAGTAAGATGTAGCCTGTACAATTGTACATGTCCCAGCATGCATAGGCCTTCTCTTAGAGAAAATTAGAATACCGCATAAAAGGCTACACCGATTGTGATACAATTTTACTAAAAACACTCTTGATCGAGTCACATACGTATCAAACAAAAAAAAAACTTGATCGGCCCATTCATTTAGGAGCTACGATGCCACAGAGAGACACGCTGATGACGTCAAACTTGTAACTCCCCTCTTTTTGAGTTGGGGGTTAAAACAGTACCTACTTCCTCCATGAATAGCCCAGCAGCGCGCTGGTAAAAAAAAACGCGCTCAAGCATTATGCAATTCGGTACGCAGTTTTTTGTTCGAAAGTCCGTTATTGGCTTAATATTATCTTTAGACAATATTGAGAAACTAATTTCAATATTTTTTATTTTGGTTCAGTAGTTTGGATTTTAAAACGTTTCAAAGATACGGTTTTATGACCTTCACGCGACGGTCTGCATACTGTTGGCGGTCATAGGAACAAAACATTTTAGCGCATAAAAACAAAACTACTGGACCAAAATAAAAAATATTTAAATGAGTTTCTCAATATTGTCTAAAGATAAGTTTAAGCCAATAACGGACTTTCGAAGAAAAAACTTTGCGTACCCAATTGCAGCGGCAAAGTTGTTCGGATTGTAGCGAATAAACGTGTGCTTCACGCCGGCCCCACAGGAAGGAGGGTCCAGAGATGCACATGATTGACAACCCGATCCGTATCTTGATTATGTATCTTGCAGCTAGTAACATAAGTAGATAGTTCAGAAAGTAAGTAAGATGTAGCCTTTTTTTAAACTTAAACTTTCGTAAGCACTGCACATTTTTATATCTATTTAACGGTTCACTTACTTTTATTTTGTCGGAATAGCCGACATGTTCCGACCTCGTCCGGAAGTTTTAATCATGGAGGAGAGATGGACGACGCGTTCGTCACGTCAACGTCCACGTCAACGTGCCCGCAGTGAGCGGATGAGCGGATGAACGTGGTAGAACAGTCCCTACTCCTGGGGGGATCACTACTAGATACACAATCAGTGCCCCGAATGGCCGTGAACCTTCGCGGATGTTTACGTACGGCGGCGGCGGCGGCGGCGGCGGCGCGGCACTCCGTCGTTATTCCGCGGAAATAATTTTAAATAATGTTACGAAAAAAATAGCCATTGGAAAAACCGATCTTTGTTGTTTCAGTTTTGCAGCTATTCTAATAACTTCTTGAGTATAACTTAACAAAAAGTTGACATAAGGAAAAAAAATGTTCGATTGGATTGTAGATGAAATAGAGCTATTGTTGCGTTCATAAATCTATCTGTGTGCTTATTCTGTAAAAAAACCGCACGGACTACTGTGCGGTTCAAAACTGGTTTATTTGAGAAATTGCTTATTCAATAATTGTGGCCTCCCCTTATATTATACAAACGCTTGCAGCTTTCATGAAGCGGGGGTGCCCGCACGTCGCGGTTATTATAGAACTTGTCAATAAAAAAATAAAACGTATTTTTAGTTTTAAGCGTTACTCAAACTATCGTCCCTGAGTCGGGTGTCACTGACCAAAACATCACCCTGTATAATGTAAAAAGCATAGAAGAAGAAGAAGAGAAAGGGAAAAGAAAAGTGGGAAAACCAAGAAAAACATGGGAACATCTTCAAACAGAGATGTAGCTCAAACCGGTGAAAGCAATCCAGTTACTGAAGAATGGAAGGACAGAGGGGAGGTCTACGCCGAGGAAACGACTTTCTTAAATATTACATAGATGCTTGCTGCATGTGAATTTTAATCAATGATCAACAAATTGATGATACAAAATTAAATAATGCATCTGGCCAAAATCCTACGAGAACTTGTCGACATTGAAAGCTGACCTAAAGTACCATATTATTTCATGAACCCCATTGAGTTTCATGAAGTTAAAATAACAGCTTTAAATTACATAAAAGTTCCCTAAAAATTCGATAAAAAAGATGTTATGGTACTATTAAAGACGTTGCTGCGCCTTTAATAGTATAGCATTATTTGTATCATCAATTTGTTGATCATCATCTTTAATAGTTATTCATTTTAAGAAATCCAGAAAATTAAACAACAACTCACCTAGTTCTAATTGATACAGCATAAGTAGTACTAGTATCGAAACAAGCCTCCTAGACTATACAAAAAGTGCAACCTTCGCAATGCCATCTTACCAATATTAGGTACCTACCCACAAATGAACAGCCGGTTCGTTTGAATATTCCTTATTTTTGGATCAAAAGTTAATATTCAATATTATCAAGTTCTTAAGTTTCGTCTGTCACACAATACTACATTCATCGTTTTTTTAAGTTCTGATACAACTCATAATGAACTAAGCACGCGGGCGAAGTCGCGGCAAAATGACAGGTAAGAATTAAAAGTCTTACAGAAACAGTGAAAATTGCACTGTTTGCCTTTAAAAATAAAGTGCAAACTTTCACATTGGAACAGATTGTACTTAAGTTTATTTTTTTGTCTTTTGGAAGATGCACAGCAAAAAGCTGTTTTCCGATCATAACAATGAACTTGCACTATCGACCCGAGGCACAGGGTGATACTTGGAAAATACTAATATAAATAGAACAAAGTTTATAAATGTTCAGCTTTGTTCAGCCCACACCTGCGTAGGTGCCTGGGTATAATAGGCTGCCTGGAAAATTATAAAAAAGTACATAGACTTCCGTCGATGTGAGTCAGTTGGAAAAGTACCTACGGATAATTTATTAGACAGATCATTTCACACAAAAACCCTTAGAGCCTTTTCACACTAGCAAATTTGGGGCGAATTAAAAGCGAAGCGAATGCGCGTCGAATTCGCCGCGACTTCCCAACGTGTTTGCTGCGAATTCGCCGCAAGTGCGCAGCGATATCGCCACGAATTTGCCACAGATTTGCTTCACTTAAGAGGAAACGCGGGTAGCCGCTGCTCCATAAAAAAGGGAGAACCTGTTTCCTCCCTGGATAATTATTATAGAAAAATATGTTTATGCCATTCAATTTATATGTACCTCTGCCATGTCCCTATGTTTTCCTTTTTTTCTTATTTTACTTATTTGGGGCATATACCTATGACTTTAATTTATTTTCAAAGTTATGTTTATTTGTGAATTTGTAGCAGCAACACCACTCGCTGACTGTGAAGGAAAACATCGTGAGGAAAACCTGAGCGTATGAGGCATTATACCCTCAACGCGAAAATCGCCAACCCGCATTGAGCACGCGTGGTGATTAAGCTCTCTCTCTCTGAGAGAAGGCCTTTGCCCAGCTAGTGGGACATGTACAATTGTACAGGCTACATCTTACTCTTACTTTTTTTACTTATTTAAATAAATAAGTACATCTGCTCATAGGGTATATAGGTGTGGGACTGCGTCCCGACGCCACAGTCGCCGCCCTGCTCTCAGTCCCTAACGGCAGGGCGCATGATCGGTCACGCAAATTATTGTGGTTCAAATAGTTACAAATAGTTGTGGTTCAAACAGTATACAGTGATGTCAAAAACCTAAACAAATACCCAATTAAATTGATACGCGTGCTTAGTTTATAGTACGGGACTGGAATGAGAGTGATTTAACAATTTGGAAACTACTCCAGTTTCCTATTATGTATTATCAGTAACAATAAAGCATTAAAAGCCAAATATTTTTGTAAAGGCAAATAGGCGAAAGGCCCAAGGTGGAATGTGGACCGCCGGTGTTTGTTAATGTGTTAGTTAAAAGACATTGAGTGATTAAATCTCAAGGATTCTTTCTACTCCGCTGGGTTTTGTAGTTTTACGTTGGGTTTAAAAAAAATACTTTTAATTTAGTCTCTTTTCGAAAGGGTAAAGCTGTATTTTTGTTGATGGTGGAGTAGAAAATCTATAAAATTGTTTTTTGTGCAGGCAGATATAATTTAATTAACCAAATTATTTTTTGTTTAGTGCCTACTTATAGTTTGCGATCTACATTACCAAACCGCTAACCAAAGTGTTTTTGAATTACCAAAGTGGACGATAGTGCAAAAATAAACAGTGAAGGACCACCCTGTATCTGTACGTCAGTGAAAGAAAAATCTCCGAAGCAACAAGTGAAAATGTGTGATCTTACCCACGCCGCCGGCGGCGGAGAAGCGCGTAACTGCGGCCCACAGTGCGATCAGGGGACCATCTTGAGGCAGTACTCAGTCGATTCCGGTATTTCCACCACTCATGGAGAGTTCCATCTAAGACACTCGTGTAGTGACCTTGAACGGATAGCGTCTATAGACGAATACAAAAGGACGGACTCTTTCAGTGACACAGATTTCAACTTTGGGAGGATCAACTCGCTAAGTGACCTCGAGTTCCAGAGTTCGGCAGAGACCGGGAGCGTCCGCAGTGAATCTCTGAGTGATACGCATGACCATCTCGACGAGGTTGGGTCCATGAAAAGCGGTTCTATCGGTGAAGGCATATATATTTTCGGTGAATCTAAGCATGGTCGCGTCGAGTCTAAAGGCGAGGGTAAGACCAAAGAAAGCCATCCCGGCGGGAAGCTTGACGTCAAGTTTGCGAAGATCCAATCTCTGGATGAGATTGATGCTCTAGAGAAATGTGTGCTTGAGATCGAGCCCATCGTTCCATCTCGGAGGCAACGTCGCCACTCACTGTGCCATGCTCAGCAGCTCACATCAGTACATGAGCTTGAGTGCGCTCCAGCTCCTGGAGAGTGCGTGAACTTCGATAAAGACCTCCAGCATGACTACGAACATTTCTTAAACAATTTAATTCTATCAGCTGATGCTCTAGATAATATCTTGTTCGACGAAAAGTTTCAGTTTGAAGAATTTTGTCTGTCAAAAAATAGTGGACGGATTGATCCTCTACGCGAACTGACTGCTGATAATCTTGAATTATGTAGCCAGATTGAAGCTTTGAATGATGTCAAGAAGTTCTTAATATATGATAATCTAGAACATTTTGAAGAATTTAAGGGTCGTGATGAACTCGTGGTCAATAAACGTTCATATCAACCGTTTAAAAATATCAAGTATACATATAATATCAGGAATTTTTGTTACGATACCTCAAAAATCTGCTACGGAAGGTCTGGTTATCTGCGCCAGTTTGGACCAGATGAAGTCCAAAAACCCAAGGTCAAAAGAGTACTTTCTCTACAACAGCTCTCAGACATTGACCCTCCGGGTTGCCGTAAAAGTGGAAGGTTTGATTCTCTTCTCGATTTGGGGAGGGCTGCTTCGCTGGATAATCTCGAATTACTCAAGAAAGACTGCAAGAGTTTTGACTTCTTAGTTGAGGAGAGTAGGAATGAAACCATGTCGGGAGATGAAGTGGATTTCGTCCGGGAGATACTCGGTGATGGAAAGTAAGTTATTATAACATAATAATCATGAAATAAAATGGCAAATCCCATTTGTATCTTCGTTTTTGCGCCTTCACCTTGAATTTGCGTTTAAAATAGGCTTTTTCCCGATCGTATGGACTAGAAAGAATGCTCTTTCCGAGCCTGCGAGGTGAAAAGTATGCTGTTCAGATACAGATCGTGGAAAAGCCTATTTAAACTGGGTATGTCCTTTATTGCGCGCTTCGAAATTTGAACGCGACGCCCTTGCCTATGTTCTAACTCAGGGGTCACCAGATGGCGGACCGCGGTCCGCATCCGGACCGCCGACTCATTTTGGGCGGACCGCGAAAACACAGCAACTTGCACTACAGAGTACGAAATTTAATAAAAATGTATCATTTCGAAATCGGCCGGGCGATGTAACGAGCTAACAAGCGAAAAACAGTTAGCGGATTGCGATAGCGTTGATCATCGCCAGGATTTAAGGGTGGACGATAGCAACGTGGCGGGAAATTCAAAATTTTCACAGTTTTTTACATTTTGTAGCTAAACTGAGCTATTTTTGTTCAGCGATTTTTCGTTCGCGGCAATAAAACAGTATTCTTTTCATTTTCAAGTCGCAACCCCCCCCCCCTGTGCGTGTGACGTCGAGCCCCAGATGGGGAGAGTGCAAATTATGAAACTTAAAGGGACTATCTTAAAAAAGAATATGTAGGACCAGCAATATTGATTAGGTTGAAATATTTACCTATTAATTTGCTGGCCCAACGAATCGGTCATCATGACATGATGTCGGTATGACCATGGGTTGGCGGGGGGTCTTTGTTCTGTTGTTTACAATAATGAAAAGAATACTATGTTATTGCCGCGAACGAAAAATCGCTGAACAAAATAGCTCAGTTTAGCTACAAAATGAATTTCCCGCCACGCTGCTATCTTCCAGCCTCAATGTCAATAGCTTGCACCAATTTTACTAAAAACATCAGAAAGATAGTCAGCAAAAAAAAAATACATTTTTCTCATTGATTTGTGTAAAAAAATACGTTTGTTATTCCCGCAATTTTTAATTCAATATTTTTTTCTATAAAATGTTGTGCCGACCGCGATGGTCATTTGATTTCCTAAAACGCACCCCGAGTGAAACTAATTGGTGACCCCTGCCCTAACTACTTTGACTTGTGGCGTTGCCTATCAACGGGTTGTGGATTTCATGACACTTCAAGAAGACGCGATTTGTTACATTTTAGCTCCGCGGTTATTTCGACATGATTGTATCATACCTAAACATTTATAAACATTTATAATAAGTTGAAAAAATTCACTCGGGACAGGACTTGAACCCGCAACCTCTCGCATACCGTGCAGGCGCTCTACCAATTGAGCTACCGAGTCAATTAACTGTCGATACGAATTTCTTCAACTAGTCTCCGTCTACTGGACGGGGGGCTACATCTGGTGTGATGAGTTTGCACTAATCTACACCACCCAACGGGTTAGTGCTTTAGAAAAAACTAAAAGTGTATCATACCTATTAGGTTTCCTGCAAATACAGAGTGTAAAAATTTCTGGAAACCTATTAGGTATAATAGTCGAAATAACCGCGGAGCTAAATATCAAATCGTGTATCAAAACAACCCGTTGCTAACCACAAACTCATCTGTCAAAGCAAATAAGAAGAAAACTCATTTCACTGACCTTTAGGTACCTAGTTGTCTATTGCTTTTTCATTTCCTCACTCTGTTGAGTTGAGAAGTTGTGTGTTTCGCACGGATGCAGTATTAGGTATTTACGTCTCGTGCTTCTGAATACTCGATGCGCTCAGGTTTCTTTTTTTACATAAAATTGAGTGTTGGCCATACCCCAGCTACTTACCTATAGATACTAGTATGAAAACTCGCGATGTATGCTCCACCGCTTTGTGGCGAAAAACGATAGTACATGATAGTAGTTGTCTATTTTTAACCCCCGACTTGAGGGGTGTTTTAAGTTTGACCGCTATGTGTGTCTGTCTGTCTATACCTGTGGGTGTGTGTGTGTGTGTGTGTCTGTGTGTCTGATTTGGATGCGGTTTTTTTTATTTGATAGCTGGTTTTCTGGCGAGTTTTCTTATATAGGTTTTATCAAAATCCGTTCAGCCGTTTATGAAATACCTATGCTAATATGAAGCTAAATGTCGGGGGTATTTACTTTTCTATTTTTTAAGTAGTTATCCTTACTGCATTTAATTGCATCGGTCTGTTTATCAGAACTGGCTATTCCATTTTAGATTATTAACAAAGGCTTTTAGATGAAAATAAACAGTTCAAAACAAAAGGGTATTCTGCTAAGTAATTAGGGTTTCGTTGTATTCTAGAGGCATAGATATACCATGTTAACTCGAACCCCGACGAGGCAGGAAATTTATCCCTTATTATACTTTGATATAAATACAAACAAAAGTTGCATATCGCAACTGCCCCATAACTTGCCCCCAAACTGAGCATTAGAAAAAATAGAAGTTAAAAACTAAAACCCGACTACTAAAAGGCTTAAAACAAGACCTGCTTATCCTTAAAATAGACTCATAGATAATTAATCGTAGTCGGAGGCCATCGGTTTATCAAATGCGAATGTGGTGTCCTCCGACTACGATTAATTATCTATGAGTCTATTTTAAGGATAAGCAGGTCTTGTTTTAAGCCTTTTAGTAGTCGGGTTTTAGTTTTTAACTTCTATTTTTTTTTGGGCTTTTTAGTAAGTCATTTGGACTATCACCCAGAATAGAACCAAGAAAGACAAAAAAAATACACATTTTGGAATTTTTTGTTCTATTTGTTATGTTGACGCTACATGTGTTATACATTTTTGAAAAGGTCTTTTAAAGCCCTTTCATTTGATACCCATGACGATGGTATCCGATAATTTTTATTTTTAGGTCCACCACTTTAGGGCGCAGCACAGCCGCCATCTTGGTTTTTTTCAAAATTAAACTATCCTATGTTACCTGGGTAATTAAGACGAATCCAACGACACTTCATTTGTTGAAATCGGCCGAGTAGTTTAGGCTCTGCGAGGGAACAGATGAACACACAAACATACATACATACATACATACATACATACATACATACATACATACATACATACATACATACATACATACATACATACATACATACATACATACGCTGCTAAAATCATAACCCTCCTTTTTGCTTCGCGTAGTCGGGTAATAATGGGGTGTAGATATAAAGTATAGTTTTTTTCGTATCTTCGCCATTTCCGGTATAATCCGTGCGGCCATTTCCGGTATAATCCGTGCGGGATCAGAATGGGATAATACCTTTTGGAACTGAGAAGCTCGCGGTCCTGTAGCGTCAGCATTTCGGCAAACTACATAAGTTGTCTATGGCAAACTCGCGTCGAAACTTGCTTGTGTTTTCTGTGCGCGTGGGTGTCTGCTCGAGTTTAATCACGTTTTATTCAATTAATGCAATAACATTGAATCCTTTTAGATTACAAACATTAAACATTTTTGTGTATTTCAAATTTTATAACCTTATGATAGAACGTAGAACTAATTTTTTTTTACTGACTCTACTCGAAAACTGTCATTATTGATTCAGTTCCAAAAGGTATTATCCCATTCTGATTCCGCACGGTTTATATTGGCCGTATTGGACAAATTTGTTTTTTATCTGTACAGCTTTATCTAAAATAAATGGCGCTAAAAATCAACCAGGAAATTAAAGATTCGAACCACTGAAATAATGGGACTGTAAAGAATACCACCAATGCGATGGACTGACGAAATCAAGACCACTGTGGGGAAAACACTGCACTGACCGAAATAAATGGCGTGGCATCGTAGGTGACGCAACATTAGCCACTCATAGTACTACATGTGGACCACGACCACTCTCTGACAAGAGCATTAGCCACTGATAGTACTACATGTGGACCACGACCACTCTCTGACAATAAATGGCGTGGCATCGTAGGTGACGCAACATTAGCCACTCATAGTACTACATGTGGACCACGACCACTCTCTGACAAGAGCATTAGCCACTGATAGTACTACATGTGGACCACGACCACTCTCTGACAATAAATGGCGTGGCATCGTAGGTGACGCAACATTAGCCACTCATAGTACTACATGTGGACCACGACCACTCTCTGACAAGAGCGTAACCACGAAGAAGAAGAAAGAATATAATTTTTTAATTATACAATATAATCATGAAGTTTCTTTCTCAATAATCTCGTATTAAACATTAGATTACGAAGCTTACTTGTACCACGGATGACGTCGCAGACTAGACATAGGTAACTCTACATTTTTAACCCCCGACCGGCGAAGGAAAAAAATATCCGCTCGCCGCCCCCGACCAATCGGTGGGATCCGTGGAGACATCCATCTGATCCCGGGATCGGTGGATATGTCACCGGAAAGTAACAAGAACCGTAAGTAAGTTGATCAATTTTCGAGTTAGTTGATCAACTACCGGAAAATAATAAACGGCAGTTAAAATGTATCACTTAACGCAATACTTTTTAGTTAATTGATTAACTTACGCTGCCTGGCGGGCAGTTGATAAACTAACGTATTTGACACACGTTAAATGATACACGAATGGACCAATCGCTGCCCAGTGTACTATTTTACGATAAACTGACACCCGTAACATAATACACTGTTCTCTGATTGGTCGATGGCAATGGTGACAGGCAAGTATCAAGTGTTTATTCATAGAGTTAACAATGACCTAGACTTGGTAGCGAAGCAAAACTTCAACATAAAAGTTTTATCCCACTATCGGATAGCGGCATCTCGCTTCACGCGGTAAAATAAAGCAAGATGGCGAAAGCCGATAGTGGGATAAAACTTTTATCGTGATATTGTTCCCTAGCTGACATTTTACTATTGTTAATATTATACAGCGTGTTTCAGAAAAATCCTTTTATATTGAAAGAGGTCGCTTAACTGATCAATACACACAGCTTGAGCTGCGGAATCTCGAAAAAAATATCATCTGTTCCATACTAAAATTCGATAACTACTAAACTAAATGTTTGGAAATGATATTTTTGAGATTATTGAACTAACATTTAAATAATTTTAAATTGATTTTGATAATATTAATAGTAAAATATCAAATCTAGATGATTGTTAACTCTATAAATAACTAATAATGAGGCTCCGTTTCACTCATCGTGAATTGATTGTACGTTATAATGAGAATTATTACCAACCAAAACGATAATTGCTAGTTTAACCATTAAAAAATAAAAACACGGCATCGGTTGTTACTTCGTAGGCAGGTGGCGGCGACGGCCGCCTGACGGGGAGCGGGGTAAAAGCAAGTGCGACATCCAACCAATCAGCGTACACCTCGCGTTCGTCGGATCATTTACCGCGAGACGCCGTAAATTGATCAACTACCGGAAATGTATACGTTAAATAATACATTTCCGTTAAATATAATGTTGTATAATAATATGTTAAATAATATTTTCCGGTAGAGCTTTCCACACATTACGCCATTTTCTTTTTTCTTATCGCCACAGCGGAGAGGTTATGCTTATTTGATGATTTCGTAGCCCCGCTTGATGGCGAGGCTCAGCCTTTGCCCGAGGTAGGCACCGGCCTTCTGGTCATCTGAGGCGTCAACCAATTTAGTAGTTATTTTCTAAAAAAAAGTCTACAAGGTGTTTTCTGTTTGTTGCAGCCGGAAGAATGCCCTCATCCTACGTACGCAGCTCTCACTGCGGGTGCACGCTCTCAACGGTAAGTCTAAAATGTCTACAGGGTGGCGCTATTGCATTTATCGTTTTCAAGATCAAGACTTGCTTGAAACTTGCTTTGAGTGTGGTAGATTTCATATATTATGTTAAATTAGTTAATATTTAAAAGCTTAGCACATTCAACCTATTTAAGGCATGCAAATATGTTAGGTGGTACAGAATGCTAAAACTTAGACCTTTGCATCTACGTAATGATATAATTTATACAGCGTCCAGTAGCACCTTTACTCACACTAGATGGATGAAGAGAACACTCGACGCTGCAGTGCCTGATACATTGTTTAGATGGAGTAAGCCTGCCCAGCACCTACAACGTGTTACAAAACACCCTAACTCTTTTTACAGGGTGTAACCTCGTGGTCAACAGGATGTCAAATCTGTAAAAAAAAGTTGAAAAAAACAATTTTTATGTTATAAATAACCTCAAAATTGAAAAAAAAAAATAACTTTTTTATTTTTGGTATTAGCTCAAAATTTAAAATATGTTTGTGTTTGTAGGTGCATTTACATAGCTTTGAGTTGTTAAAACATTGTGAAAATCCATGAAAAAATATTTAAAAAATACTTTTCTCCCGCCACAGCGTTCACATTTTATTAATTTAAAAATCAACGGAACGTCATAGAGCAAAAAAAAAATTTAGGTTGTGATCCCTATCACCGGGTGCTATTACCCTGTAAAAAAAGTTAGGTACTTTTGTAACACCTTATAATACCATCCTGACAAGGAAAGACAAGGTCAATTCGTGCGGAGCTAACTAAGCCGCGGGTATCCTCACAACATTTTTCCTTCAACGTCAGTGAGAGGTATTGCTAATAGAAATTCGGTAACGGTGAAGGAAAAACATCGTGAGGAAACCCGCGGCTTAGTTGGCTCCGCAAGTATTGACAGAAAGCTAGACAATGTTAACAAAGGCACAATTTTTCTAAAATGTCAATAAATTGTAGGTCAACGGCCGGTTTTTTTAATAAGTCGGTATAAAGGTAAAAGTCATTAAGTGACATTTTGGTCAAAAATCAGTTTTTCGGTTCATTAAATACCAAATACTGTTATCTATTAAAGGTAACACTCATTAAAATGCCAGCAGCAAAATGCAGCAGGCAATGCTGTCATTTTAATGAGTGTTACCTTTAATAGATATTCTTTGGTTTAATCTTTGGTATTTAATGAACCGAAAAAATGATTTTTGACCAAAATGTCACTTAATGACTTTTACCTTTATACCGATGTGTCCACTGGTTTCCAGAACGCCTGCTGCGCTCGCAAGGGCGCGAGCTCCGACGGGCGCTGTTCTCCCTGAAGCAGGTCCTTCAGACTGATGATGACCTGGTGCACGAGTTTGTGGCCAACAAGGGCCTAGACTGCCTCATGCAGCTGGGGAACGTGGCCGACCACAACTACCTTGACTACATCCTCAGGGCGCTGGGACAGGTATGGACACTACATTTTTCATATTATTTTTCTTGTGCTAGGCCTGCTGCAAGTTTGTTTAGAATTGAATGAAACACGCGATACTGTGCCACCGTCTTGGTGAAACCACATATAATTATTAGGCATATCATACCATTTAGTTATTTGAGGTCTATGTAAACAAGCCCACAACTACCCGTGCATTACAACGCTGAATTAACGACATTTAATTTTATGCAAAATGATCATCCTTTTTTTTTTACGAAAGAGTGCGTATGTGCCAGCAAAGCTGGAGGCCATTTGCATGATGTGTTATTCTACAGGGTGTTAAAAGACCGCCAGCAAAGCGGGAAACCACATATTGTCCTCATCATAACGAACATTTTTGCCCTAGGAACTATGCCTGGGAAATCAACGGTTTCCGAGATAATAAGGTTCAAAGTCGGACTTTTCAAAAAAAAATTTTTGCTTAAATTTATTCAGTATCTAGTACTTAACATTTCTTCTCAAGAAGCCATATCAAAATTTTGAATATTTCTTGCATAAAACGCCGTTAAAATTGCAACCCGCAATGTATTTTTAACATTGGCACCTCGAGCGTAAGTAACAAAAGTTTATGTCAACGCTTGCGCAGTATGATTTCTCTGCGTTACACTTCCATTGCGTAATAAAATATTTTCCAAAATTATAACCTAAAAAACCAAAATCATTTCCCAGCAATAATTTATCGAAAAATTACTTTGTTTTGGTGTCTAGTATGCGTACCTTTCGGGTCTGTTGGCGGTCTTTTAACACCCTGTATAATAAGCCTATCCTAGATTTAGGTACTTTATGATTTAATAATACTAAAAAAAACTATTTAAAGCCTAAAAGCTGTGTTTTTTATTGAATTCTAACCTCTGGTGAATTTCGGGACACCCTTTACATATTATAGATAGACCCCAGACTATCACTTTTAGTAATTACATTCCTTTGTTCGCAACCTTTAAATCATTGAAAGATGTATCTAAGGTTAAAAAAATCGCTCCAGAGAGGAATTGAACCTCAACGTCTGGCATAACGTGCCATCGCTCCTTACGATAAGGCTCGTTTTTATCGGTCGATGCATTATTGCGATATCTGTTTTTAGTACATAATTGTATTAGGATGGCCATGGAGTCACACACTGCTGCGATAATAACGCTGCAATGGAAGTAGGACATTCTAATACAAAATTTACCGATAACAGATATCGCCATAACACATGCGATATTATCGACCGATAAAAACGCGCGTGTATGGGGGAGCCTTAAATCTTTTAACGTTTCCCTAACAAGGGTTAGTATTTTAGAATAACAACGAAAAAAAAAAACCCCGATATTTTCGCTTCAAATTAGTATATGTATCTCATAAACGGTTGAACTGATTTTGATAAAACATATCTAAGAACACTCGCTAGAAAAACTGCTATAAAATAAAATAATATCCCATCCAAATCGGCTCACCAGACACACAATGACACACACTTGATAGACAGGCACACATACCGGTCAAACTTATAAAACCCCTCTTTTTATGTCGGGGGTTAAAAACAATAACCTTTCAATCCACCCGCCAGATCCTCCTCTATGTGGACGGGATGCACGGCGTCATGGCGCACGCACGCTGCGTTCAATGGCTTTACACCCTTGTGGCCAGCCACTACCGGCACGTGGTGAAGACGGCCCTCAAGCTGCTGCTCGTGTTCGTCGAGTACACGGAGGAGAACTGCCTAAGGCTGATCCAGGCCATCGCGGCGGTGGACGGCGCCGCCGCCAGGCCCCCCTGGTACAACGTCATGAAGATCTTGCAGGTGCGTACGCAAGAGGATAGTGCACCCCGCTCACATACAAACATACAAATGATCCAGGCCATCGCGGCGGTGGACGGCGCCGCCTTCAGGCCCCCTGGTACGTCATGAAGATCTTGCAGGTGCGTGCGCAAGAGAATAGTTCTTCCCGCTCACATTCATACAAACATGGAAATGATCCAGGCCATCGCGGCGGTGGACGGCGCCGCCGCCAGGCCCCCCTGGTACAACGTCATGAAGATCTTGCAGGTGCGTACGCAAGAGGATAGTTCACCCCGCTCATATACAAACATACAAATGATCCAGGCCATCGCGGCGGTGGACGGCGCCGCCGCCAGGCCCCCCTGGTACAACGTCATGAAGATTTTTTAGGTGCATGCGCAAGAGAAAAGTTCACCCCGCTCACATACATACAAACATACAAATGATCCAGGCCATCGCGGCAGTGGACGGCGCCGCCGTTAGGCCCCCCTGGTACAACGTCATGAAGATCTTTCTAGTGCGTGCGCAAGAGAAAAGTTCACCCCGCTCACATTCATACAAACATACAAATGATCCAGGCCATCGCGGCGGTGGACGGCATGAAGATCTTGCAGGTGCGTGCGCAAGAGGATAGTTCACCCCGCTCACATTCATACAAACAAGCAAATGATCCAGGCCATCGTGACGGTGGACGGCGCCGCCGCCAGCCCCCCTGGTAGATACAACATCAGGAAAAAAAATGCGTATTTAATAGCGACGGCAAAAGAGGTCTGGTAAACCTATTACACAACTTTAAATTTAAAGAAGAAGATTAATTACTGATGAAACATTTTAAAATCCAGTTCTGAGAGAGGAAAGGGAACATACGAAACCTCGATTTTGTAGATTTTCTTCAGGTTGTCCCTTTTGCTCAGTATGAGCGCGCGCGAGACAGCATCATATTTTTCAACAGATTTAATTAAATGACGCTCTTAAACCTGACGCATTTCGCCGCAGGATGTGGACACCTCAGACACCGAGCTTTTGATCTACGCGACGAGTCTGATCAACAAGTGTCTAAACAACACCCCGGACCGCGACATCTACTACGATCACGTGGACTCGCTGCAAGAGCAGGGCATCGATGACGTCATCCAGCTCTACATGGCCAAACAGGTGGGTTCAATAATGGTTCTTTTTGCTTCCTGATTCAGATTCAGAAGCAACTTACAAATTATCTCGCTAATAAAATATATTAAAATAAAATAAAAACATAGAGCTAAGAAAACATTATAGTGTACCGCAGTGTACAAAGGGGCCGTATATCAGGGTTTTAGGGTTCCGTACCCGAAGGGCTCTAATCGGGTGGGATCCTATCGTCACATCGTTGGCATTTAAAGAATCATTTAAAGGCTTTTTGGCACAGAGGGTGCTTTACACATTGTTTTAATTGAGCATCTGGAAACTTAGTATAATCTTATTTAGGTAGATTACAAGAGTGGGACAGACAGAATTACAAACCTATAGATGGCATTCTTGTGCTTGGTCTCTACAAACTCCGATTCTCCATTCCAGAGCTACCAAAAAAACCATCGATCAAATAGATACGTGTCGATGCAAAAATTCTTAAGTCCTTTTCAACGTCTTTTCTGGAGGTGGCGCCATCAGTTCGTTTCAATTCCATGTTTCTGACGAGAAGGTCTTTGCACCTTCGTAATGCGATGATTTATGCAGCGTCCAATGGCACATTCACTCACACTAGATGGGTCAAGGGACACCTTGAACACCGCAGTACCCGGGACATTGTTTTAGATGGAGTAGACTTGCCCAGCACCTGTACCATCCGCTAATGATCAGAATAAAGTTTGTTATCGTTCACCGTCTTAGAAGTTTTTTTTTTTTCTTAGGGTACTGACTTGGATCTACTGCGGCAGCTACAGATCTTCGAGGCGGTTCTTCTGTATGAGGATGGAGACGAGACTGGCACGGCCCTAAAGTAAGAAACCACGAGGTTTTTCACATCTGGTGTTAAAGTACGAACAAAGGTTTTTTATCGAACTCAACTAACTTGCCAACTTGCTTGGACAGACACAATGCTATGGCCCATTCTTTTCATTATCTGAGTTGTGTAAAACTAATCATTTTGTTTCTAGACAACTCGACGAAAATGTGATCAACTCTATTAGGCGACGCAGCATCAGCACAGGGTCTAGTGAGCGTAGGCGCTCCAAGATGCAACAGATGAAGGAGAAAGGTACCAGAACCTGAGACTTGTATGCTTCATGTGATTGCTGTTTGTATTCTGGCCCTTTTGGCTTTGCGCTTAGGGCGTGGCCTGATGAATTTTATATTGTAGTCCAATTACAACTTGGCTGCAATAATTTAAATTCTGCGGCCACAACTAACTCCTTTCTCTGGACAATATAATAGAAAAATAATTCACTGAATCCCTTGACATAAAGTCTCCAAACTGAAGATCTGACAATACTGATCGTACCAGCATTTGACTCACCTTCCTGATACCTATCTGTTTGTCTAACTGAAGTGTGTTTTTCTTTCATGCCCATAATCCCATATTTTGGCGTTCTTACTAACTTAACTCAAGAAAAATCCAACTCCTCACCACACAAAGATGCTGAGACCAAAGCTCGTGCCAGCCTCCCCCTAATGAAAGACAAGGAGAATCAAGAGCTCAGCACCGCCCTGAAAAGGCGCAAAGAGCGGTACGCAAGGCAGGCCCACCAGATCACACAGCAAGAGATGCTAAACAACTCCATTGTCTCCTATAATGGGTTCTTCACTAAGGGTATCCCGGAGAATAACCCGACCGATACGAGCCCAACTACAAATGGAATTGGGTATAGAAAGCTGAAAGGTTTCAACCAAGACGAAGAGCGCACGCTGAAGACTTTAAATGTACCTGAAATTATAGTGAATGGTTTGTACTGATCTTTCTAATGACGTTTGGCTTGCTGCAAGGATCTTAGCCACCGTACCTGCATCACTTTGGAATTTAAGTTCGCAATAAACACGCAGAATGACCTAAGATTTTTTTACTACCCTACAGTTCCAAGTACTGTGGTTCCAAAGCCTCCTCAATTTCTTCACCAAAATTGCATTCATACACAAATCCAAATCTAACCCTCAGTTGTACACGAAGATCTCCATTTTATTGGGACTAACATCTGAATATAATTCGACTTCCAGGTAACCAAAGATACCCCAGTAATAAGGAGATAGTCCTGACCAAGGAGCACAGTATCAGGGATCTGACGCAGCGGCTGACCAGTCCCACCAGTCCTAGTGATGAAAAGCCTTCGAGGGTCGTCGAGATGGCCGGCATAGTCTCCAAGGCCAAGAAAGAACTGGCCAAATCGCAGTCAAAAGGTATGTGGTTTTTTTTTTCAGTCAAAATACAATATCATCCCACCAGACTATCAAACACATCAATATTCAGCCATGAGGTCGACAAAAAACCAATGAAGGGATATATCAAATTCAACGTCCTTTATATTTTTGATTAGTTATCTCTCCACAGAAGTAATAAAAAGCCCGACGTTGGAAATCCCGCCGAAGGCGCACGAAGTTAAGGTCTCAGAAAATGACCTTCACTGGGAGGAGCTGCGCAAGGGCTGTCTCAATCGCGAGTACCATCTATGCGACCTCGACTTCTCCGACCTAAAGTACGAGTCGGATGAAGAAGTAAGTTACTGATTGACTCAAGATCAAAAACTACGAAACCAACTTGATACAACTTGAATATTTAACTTTTTTTTTTTGTTAGCTTATCGGTTGTCGCCTACTTATGGTTTATTTCCCTCGTTTACAGGTGCCGCTTATATCAAGGCTAGGAGGTGCTCCCCCACCGCCACCAGCCATGCCTCCTCTAGGAATGTCCCTGCCAGGAATGCCCCCACCACCACCAGTTCCAGGCCCCCCTCCACCCCACTACCGCTCCATCCCTCCTGCCCCACCACCACAGACCTCCCTCTCAGATCACTCCAACAATACTGAGAGCTCCACTATCAAAAAGAATAAGAAGACCGTCAAGCTCTTTTGGAGGGAAATCCAAGAGTTCCCAACCTCTGAGAACTTGAAGTCAAAAGTAGGGGGCTTCATTTGGGACGACCTGCCGGAGATTAACTTGGACACCAAAATGCTGGAGCATCTCTTTGAATCAAGGACTAATGACCTCATAATTAAAGAAGTACGTGATTGTGTACATTCTCGTTTTTCTCATAAACAGATACTGATACTCTTACATGAAATTAATGCTCGTTCTAACTTTTTTACAGAAAATAGCCGAACCAAAGAGGAACCTGATCCTGGACGCCAAGCGCTCGAACGCGATCAACATTGCGATGAAGAAGCTGCCGACGCCTCAGAGTATCAAAGCAGCCATTATGAAGATGGACGCCACAGTCATCGGAAGAGAGGGCATCGAGAAACTGCTCACTATGCTGCCCACTGAAGCCGAGAAAGTCAAGATACAGGAAGCACAGGTGTGTTGGTGTTAAAGTTCTTCTTAAATTTGGATTATCAAAAATAATCCCACAATCGAGTTTATCATCTAAACGAGGATACCATTTTTGTAGGCACGCAAACTGTCTGAAACAGGCGCGGTAGCAAGTGTAGAAATACACCAGTAGGTATCCTAATCTAAAAAACCCTAACACCAGTGGTGGCCACTACCTTATACGATTTGATTCAATCAATCAATCAGTCAATAATGTTACAACCTTAATGTTTCAGTACGCGAACCCGGACCTGCCCCTCGGCAGCGCAGAGCAGTTCCTACTGACCCTCGCTTCCATCAGCGAGCTGGAGTCACGCCTCAAGCTCTGGGTCTTCAAGCTGGACTACGATAACTTAGAGGTAACTGAGGACTTTGCATCTAAGTAATGAGATTATGTACACTCCGTCAAATGGCACCTTCACTCACACTAGATGGCTGAAATGACCACTCGTACGATGGAATAAGCTTGCCCAGCACCTGTACCTTAGAACTTACAGGTAACCAACAAAAGAACTTTGGTGAATTTATGACCTTTCGAGCACTGCAGTCCGTACCTGTTTTTTCCGACATCAATTAATAATTAGATAGAAGAAATAAAATCTACTAAAGACATAATTGAAGGCATGAGGTGTTGTAAGGTGTTGTAAAATTTATTGATTTTTCGTTTTTTTTTTGCAAAAGTGAAGGTGGTAAGGACATACCACCTTCACTTTTGCAAAAAAAGAAACGAAAAATCAAAAAATGTTACAACAACTCATGTCTTATGTCCTTAGCTTCATACTCCCCTTACCAAAATGTCAAAAAAATGCCTCAAAACAAAGATAGCCAGGTCTAGAAGGTGTTAAGTGCTAAAATCTGAATGATTGAAAATGAAAGAAAGTGTTATGGCTACTTAACATTGCTTACAAATTAAAATAAAGCTATCGACCACAGACTTTCTGTGCTATCGACGGTAACTACTAGACTGAAAGAAAGTGTTAAGGGCACTTATCACCGTGTTCTCTTATAAAAAGAAACACTGAAAAAAGCATTTATTCAGTGCATGAAGGTGATATGAGTGTACATTAACACCTTTATTTGCGAACTTTTATGATCAATAGTAAATTTTAGTTTTTGGTACGTTAAGAAGGTGTTATGTTACTTTTTTGTAGGGCAAGAAGGTGTTATGTTCACTTTTTTGCAATAAATTGCCTAAATATTTTATTTTTAGTTTGTTTTATCCTCATAGCAGAACCCATTTTCTTCCAAAACAGTAAATTTTATGAAAGTTCTAACTTCTTAAAAACAAGATATTCAGAAATAAAAACGAAAGTCTTTAGGGCTCGTTTCTGTAAAATTTTAGTTTTTTTACTTAACACCTGTTCCTACTACAAAAGGAATAACCTGAAACTGAAAATCAATACCTTAGAATGTAGAGCGGGGAAATTAAAATTTTACCAATTAGTCACTTGAACATAATTTTCTTTTTACAGAAAGAAATAGCCGAACCCCTGATGGACCTAAAGCAAGGCATTGAGCTGCTGAAGATGAACAAGACATTCAAGGCCATACTGTCGACCCTCCGCACGGTGGGAAGCTTCTTGAATGGCAGCCAGGTGAAGGGTTTCCGCCTGGAATACCTCTCGAAGGTCATGGAGGTCAAGGATACGGTGCACAAGCATCCACTGCTCTACCACATTTGCGAGATGATCATCATGAAGTTCCCCGAAAGCACAGATTTCTTCAGTGAGGTTGGTGTCTTTGTTCATTATTAATATTTGCTGCATCTATTCATATATCACGTAAAATTGTCTGGAAGAGTTCGTTTTAATAAAGTACCTATTTTTCTTGTCACTTACCCTTTCCCTCTCTCTTTATCCGAAATGATAGTTGTAGTAAAAACTAACTTCCTGAATTGTACAAAGACACGTTAAGGCTGGAAGATAGCAGCGTGGCGTGAAATTCAAAATTTTCACAGTTTTTTACATTTTGTAGCTAAACTGAGCTATTTTTGTTCAGGGATTTTTCGTTCGCGGAAATAACAAAGTATTGTTTTAATTATTGTGAACAATAGAACAACAATAATTCAGCCGATTATGTGTTCTGGTCTACGATAAGTTTTTTGGGCAGTGCCACTGCTTCGTAGACCAGAATACATAATCGGCTGAATTATTGTTGTGGTTCTGTTGTTTACAATAATGAAAATAACACTGTGTTATTGCCGCGAACGAAAAATCGCTGAACAAAAATAGCTCATTTTAACTACAAAATGTAAAAAATTGAGAAAATTTTGAATTTCCCGCGACGTTGCTATCGTCCACCCTTAATACCTAACATACCAATTATTACCTAATTAATATAAGCGAATCAAACTCTGCTGATAAACCTATCTCAGGTTTCAGCTGAATTTAAATTGAAAATGTTTCTAAACTCAAATTTTTAATTCGAGTCCACGGAATGACAGTTTCTAGTATGGAACTGTCAGATAAAGCCTTTGTAGCAACTGTCATTTCGTGGACTCGAATTAAAAATTAGAGTTTAATTTATTTACTTTAATTAATTAACGCGCTGTTCATAGTGAATCGCCCGCCCGCAACGAACATATATTCACATAATATCAAACCCTAGAATTAGTTGAGACCTATCTAACAAAGCCAGTTTTGTGTTGATATCCATAACAGATTACAAGATATTTTTATTGAAAAAAAGTGCGCCGCCTATTTTTTTTCAAGCAAAATATCTTCAAAACTTTTATGAATGTCAACACGAAACTGGCTGTTTTAGATAGGTCTCAACTATTTCTAGGGTTTGATATGTGAACATTTTCGATTTTTTTTAGTGTATTTGATACAGGAATCGATTTTGTGCATTTTTCTACGCGCGCGGACTAATTCACTATGCCCAGCGCCTTAAAAACGTGAAAATATTTCCATACGCACTTAGGCACTTTTCATCTCGCGCATTAGATATCTCTCAAGCCTATATCAGCTTCTAATCTGGTACCGTATACCATCGTTTAAAGGTCGGCCCAGTGATCAGAGCGTCGAAGGTGGACTTTGAAATCCTGAGCTTCAACCTGCAGAAGCTAGAGCTGGACTGCAAAGCCTCGTGGGACCACATGAAGCGCGTCGCCAAGCACGACGGGCCTCAGATCTTTAAGACCAAAATAAATGAGTTTCTCACTGACGCGGCGGAGAGGATCATTCTGCTTAGTGTCATCAAGAAACGGGTCATGAACAGGTAAGAGTGGAAATTAACATTTAGAGCAGGGGTTCCCAACCTTTTTTTGTCTACTGCCCACTTTAAGAATAAATTATTTTTTAACGCCCCGCTTTTTAAACATACTTAAAAACCGCTAAGTACTTATAACTGATTATTGAAACGCAACTTTATAGTATTCGGACAGAGTATCTTTTTTTTTCTGGGTCTCTTACCGCCCCCCTTTAGGCCTGCAGCGCCCACAAGGGGGCGTTATCGCCCACGTTGGGAAAGACTGATTTAGAGGTTTGATAGTCGACTGTCAGTACCGTAAAGAGAACTTACTGGTGACCTACTAAACAGCGAGAACAATCAGTTATAGAATAGAGACTTGTAGCATTTGTGTTTTTCTTCATACCTACTCTGGTTTCGAATAGCACTGCCATATCTCTCATATCACATGTAGATATCTACACCACCGTGGCATTTTAGTGGTTTTAAAGCCGAAGGTATTTAGTTGCACCCGTGATTCTGAGCCAAATTCCAAAATTTTACTTCAAAGCGAGTGAAAAAAAAACACTTCCCAATACAAACGGCTATCGCGAATCGACACCATTTGTATGGAGAAGTGAATTTTTTTTTTCGCGCGTTTTGGAATGACATTTTGTAATTTGGCTCAGAATCACCAGTGCAACAAAATACCTTCGGCTTTAAAACCACTAAAATTGCACGGAGTATAAATGACATACCTTGGTCATACCTTGAAGATTCGCTTATTTTTTCCGTTCACTGGTTCGGAACAAACTGTTAGTCCACCAAAGTAATGAGCCGACCAAATAATAATACTTATTATGGGATAGGATAAAAATATTTCATAGTCCCTTGTAGTCTCCTACAATTTAGATATTTTTTGCACTTTGTTGCACAGCGATTTTAGTTACATTACGATGCTTCTGCGAACATTGCTTATACTTGTTGGCATTAATAGAACTAGCCAAATTGGTTTTCCTTACACCGTGCCAATGTATTTTGATGCAAAGCGATTTTTATTTACTTTTAATCAGAACTTGAAAGCCGGACAGGGCGTGCTAAGTATAACAGCTTGCTAGATATAACTTCATGGTCCCAGTAACCAGTAGTACGAGATCCCTGTCCCTTGTTGCAGGTACAGCAACTTCCTGCTCTTCCTTGGCGTGCCGCTAGGAGACGTGGAGAAGACCAAGCCCTCAGAGTTCCTCAAAGTCATCGCCGAGTTCGCGCTTGAGTTCAGGACCTCCAGGGAGCGAGTCTTGCTGCAGCTTGAGAAGCGAGCCAACCACCGGGAGAGGAATAAGACTAGGGGCAAGATGATCATTGACGTAAGTTCCTTTTTTAACTGTTGCATTGCTACCTTGTAATCGTTCAAAATTGTGATTTTCATCAGAACTTTTATCGTATTTTAAATAAACTATTCTTATTCCACAAAGGACGTTTGAAAAGCGCACAATACGGCGCTCTCTCTTCACTCTGTCATTCAACCCCAAAAAGTGCAGAAAAAGCAATACGTCACGTCAAAGCAAAACGTTTCGTCTACGCCGCGTCCTCGTCCCACTTCTATGAGGCTGGTTATACTTATTCAATATCTGAAATAACTCAATCATATTACGTATTATGTATTTCAAGATTTCCAAATTTTACCTATACTGGACCTATAGTAAAAGTGACTTATACCTACTGATGAATTTTACGACCCTTATGACAGGAATTTTTGTAACACCCTAATTTTTACAAACTACCTATTCCCAGTGGAGTGTTTTCTCCTCTTTCAGCAACCCAAATCCATTGAACAAGTTAACTCTGGTGTTATTCGTTTGTTTCGTAATTTAAGCGGTGGAGAAACCGGGTGAATACCACGTGCGCTATTGTTCCTGTTTTGTAACAATATACCAATATATCTTTCGTTTCGTATTCTCCAATATATCTCGTAGATTCAATGGGTTAACTTTCGTGTCCCTCCGGCAGGTGAGCAGCTACACAGCGAAGAGTGGCGACAGCTCAGCCGATAGTGCTCTCAAGGAGCTGCTGAAACCCGAGCCCGGGGAAGATAGTGTCTCGGCCAACCGCCGCAGACTTAGCCACCATACGCCTATGCCGCAGCTCAAGTAAGCACTCTACTCCTCAAGCTACAGAGGTCAAATTCGTCCCAAGGACCTTCTCAAATCGGAGCCCGGTGAATCAGCGTCTCAACCAACCGGCGCAGACTCGGCCACTACACTCCGATGCCGCAGCACAATGAACTCCTCTAGTCTGTAAAGGTCAAATTCCCAATTAATACCAATTAATCCCAATTAGAGAGGTCCTGAAATAATGGAAATGAACGCACTTATCCTTCCTTTGCCATTATTTCAATTCATGCATGGCGTTTTCTACACTCTTTCGTCTTTACACATACAGCGAAGCCGTCCCAAAAAGCCTGCAGTTCTAGCATGACAGCCCCCTCTTTTGGTCTACATAGAGCGGTAAAGACAAACGTGTATCGAGATACTTAGCTAGTAACCTCGATACGGCCGGTCATGCTAAAGCCAGCTTCATATATTTTCCTTTTGGTGTCTCCTCTTTCGGCCGGCCGATAACGCCCGATCCCTTCCCGCACTCAGACCTCATACAGCTAACTAAAGAGACATATAAATCGTCACTAACTGCGCATGTCAAACCACGTGGTGTCTCAAGTATAATCTTTCGTGGCGCTTTTTGTACCTTCCTACTATTTATAAGCCTCAGTTTGTAATATGCCCGTGGATTTTGCAGTGGTGGCCTTTCCCCCGAAGACGAGATGATCGAGAGCCTGGTCCGCACCGCCACGAGTAAGCCCAGGACTGCCAAGAAGCGCACGAAGATTGGACCCTCCAAAAAGACCAGCTGTAAGTATTCACCACCTTCAAAAACTTATCTGCGAGCTGGATATATCGATTATGTCATGCATGGCTTAGCGCTTAGCTTAGTAGGTTCCTGCGGTAGTGAAGTGGTGCGGGAAGGGTGACGTGACAGCGATGCTGACGTCCAACCCCTTCGATGCAAAGCGAATTCTTAAGACCGTTAATTACAAAATATTATGCCATGATTTTTTTTTGGCTATGCGACTGTGATGTTCAGCCCAGCTCACGCAACAAAAATAATTCAGCCGATTATGTGTTCTGGTCATAAACTAGTTTTTTGGGCAGTGCCACTGCTTTGTCGACCAGAACACAATGACATAATCGGCTGAATTATTGTTGTTCTGTTGTTTACAATAAAATGAAAAGAATATACAGTTATTGCCATGAACGAAAAATCGCTGAACAAAAATAGCTCAGTTAAGCTTCAAAATTTAAAAAAGAGTAAAAAAAAAAGAATTTCCCGCCACGCTGCTATCGTCCAACCTTAAGCAATAATATTTTTACATAGATGATAACGGGTGGACACAGTGCATTTTTAGTGAATAGGATGTCGTTGCTAAAGAAGGTATATTTACGCGTTTCCGTTTGTATCTCAGTCAACAGGAGGGCGTTGAGTCCCCCCGGGCAGCAATGGCCTACACGAGAATACACCACTACTGGGTAAGCTAAAGACTCACTGGGTAACATGTTGCAATTGCAACCGAAATTTGAATTTTATTGCTTCCGATTAAAGCCCAAAACCAGTCGAAATTTTGGACTCTACAGGGTTAAAAAAACTTTGGAAGTACAACGCTGCAAACAAATAGGCTTTTAAAAATGAAATAGGGTTCGTTTAAAGTAACGGTATGATTTTAATTATGTTACTGTTTTGACTAGATTACTGCTCGTACGTAGAACTGGGCAGTGCAGACGTAACTACGTATCCAATGTATCTAGTACAATAATTGTAGTTCACAATGCATTAAACAAGTACTTTTGAAATTTTTTTTCAATATCATAGAGAAAATAATGAAATTATCTGTCACTTATTTTTAATTATAATATTCTTAATACTTCTTTCTTTCGTCTTTCTTTTTTTCAGCTTCAATTATTTTATTTAGTTAAATATCAATCTATCGATCAATCAATCGTTTCAATTATCTTACAATTTTGTTTAATTTTTTTTTCAGGATAAGTGCAATGCAACAGAGGTAGTCTGTCTTTAAAAGATAATTTTAAGTACTATTTGTAATTGTATTTAATAAGGCCGGCCCTTACCTATTTCAAAGAGTACGGAACCTCATTCTTAACAAATAAGAGTTCCATAATGTTAGAAATAACGACTTCTGGGGTCGCCTATTCTAAACTCAAAGAAACACTTTGACTCATGGGTATTTTATAAATATGATCTTTTGATGCTCACGTTTTTTTCTATGCTAGTAGATATCTACCCAAATATTTAACTAAAAATACTTATACTGTATTTTATTTACTTTAGTGCTAGAATTACACGTTTCACAAACAATCACGCTGCAAAGCGACTGTTGTGCTACGCCATGCCAACAACAGCATCTTTGCAACGTGTTTGTGAAACTCCCGCTTAGGGACATACATACAACTGAACGACATTTTATACAGGGTGTTGTTTTGGTCAGTAACACTGACACCCGACACAGGGAAGTAAGTTATTATTTTTTTTATTCACAAATTTTGTTCTATAATAACCCCGCCACCCCGCCCCCCCGGCTTTCTCAAAGCGCGCGCACGACGTGGCGCCCGATAATGCGAGTGCGGCCGCAAGCGTTTAAGGGAGGCCACAATTTAATGATTCTTGGGGATTTTTTGCACTGATACATTTTTATTGTTTAAATATATTATATTTTATCGTGTAAATAATCACTCCTGAGTAGGGTGTAACTTTACAAAACAACAGCTTGTTTGGTCGGAATGTGAGCGTAGAAAAATATTGAGCTAAACATTATCTGAAATTTCGTACATTGTGAATATTTATGGGCGTTAGCGTACCTACACTGCATATTAATTGATGTATCCTTCATTAATGTTCTGATGATTTTCTTTACTTTATTGTTATAACTATTACCTACCTACACTACTAATGTAAGTCTTTGTATTTCATAATCAATAAATATTGTAATTGTAAGTAAAATAAAATAACACAACTGTATCAGTGGGTTTATAAACAGTAACCTTTTTGCATTTTGTATGTGATGTACCTACAGGGTGGCTCTAAATTCATCTTCATACGGCTCCAAACAACCTAATCACGAATTATCAAATATTTCCATTATCCGGGTCTATTTTATACTACAGGGTGCACTCTAAGTCAATAGCGGAACTTTAAGTAGGCAATCTACTGATCAATACAAACAACTTGTACTAGGGGGCAAAAAAAATGGAGTTAAAAAAAATATCTGCTGTTCCATACAAAAGGTCGCCTCAGTACTGCGCCAAATGTATGAAACAGCTGATATTTTTTTCGCTCCATTTTTGTCGCCACCTAGTACAAGTTGTTTGTATTGATCAGTAGACATCCTACTTAAAGTTTCGCTATCGACTTAGAGTGCACCTTGTAGATTATCCAGCGCGCTCCGAAATCGCGCGGCAGGAGGGAAATATTTATGGACTAATTGACTCGGTGAACTTCGTATCACCTATTCCCATGCAAAATTACAATATTTATTTCATTCTGTTTCATGTTTCATTGCCCATGTACTAAGGCGAATAGAAAAACA
The DNA here is from genome assembly GCA_949319315.1 of Zelleria hepariella. Classification (NCBI taxonomy): domain Eukaryota; kingdom Metazoa; phylum Arthropoda; class Insecta; order Lepidoptera; family Yponomeutidae; genus Zelleria; species Zelleria hepariella. The sequence goes on from OX439379.1 coordinate 28,220,217, forward strand.
CTTAAGAAGAAGAAGATTTCGCTGAAGCGCGCTGGATCGCCCGGTGATTGTGTCACCCTGTAAGCGTGGATTGTAATCGTTCGTTTTGTTGAGTGAGAAGCTCTCTTCACTTTGCCTGTAAGTGAACCGTGAGACTATTTACTAAAGAAGCTAGGCATCGTTCCAACTGGCAAGTGCATGCGGCGACACGGGTTTTGATTAGTGCAGGTATTTAGACGAGTGCAGGTAATAGTGACCTATTACCTGCATTAGTCATAAGCCGGGACTGCACTGACCGAGCGGCCCCGCGACAAACACTGTTCAAGCATGTTTCCGGCTTCGCGTCTGCCTTGTGACTTGTGACAGTTTTTTCAAAGTAGTATATTTTTCTATATTCTTTCTTTTACGAGACGGGGCGCGGGAAAAGTAAGAGGCAATGCGGCTGTATGAGTCTACGTTTGTTCGTGTCCTTTCGCGAGTATGTAGTTGTAGTTTTAACGTAATATATTTATTTTCCCAATTTTTTTCGTAGTTCCGCTGCCATTTCTACATTTTATTAGCTATTTCAAAAATCTTTTATTTTTCTGACAAGTACATACATTATTGATGTTCCCAAGGTAGTTCGACTCCAATAGACAGTGTAATAATGTAAGTAAATAACAGCTGAAAGTAACACCTTCTTCGGCGCGAAAAACGCAATGCTCTAATTTCTTTCAGGCAATTTTTTTAGTATAAAAACTATTTGCAAACCTCCGTATTGGTCATCTACTGATATAAACCAAGTTTCAGTAAAATCCAGCCTGTAGTTTAGAAATTAAACCGGAACTACGTTTGAATGGGAAATCGCTGCTTCAGGGCGTTCTTAAGGCCCCCCACACAGGCGCGTCTTTGCGTTTGCGTAATTACGATATCTGATTTCAGTAGGTACATTTTGAATTAGGAATGCCATGTAGAGCATGTAGAGCGCTTGCACGGAAAGCAAGAAGTTGCGGGTTCATATCATGTCCCGAGCGAATTTCGTAACCTTATAAAAATCTTTATAACGCAAACGCAAAAACGCGCCTGTGTGGGGGGAGCCAATTTACATCCCTTGACAACGTCTACCAGTTTTTTGCGGCATTTTTGTAAAAAATCTTAAAATAGATTGTACCAAAACTCTGTTACCTACTCGTGAAAGTTTTTAAGAACAAAAGATTGGCACCTCAAGATTAGGATAGGTCTTGATTTAAAATTACAGCAAAGCTCCAAAGCTTTGCCTGCGTGGTCACTTGGTTATCTACTTGCCAGTTAGAACGCAGGGTAGGGCTAACGAGACACATCGAAATCAGGGTTATGAACCATTAGGGCACTCTTGGCGTTCCGTAAAGTGGTTGAATAAACTAATATTACTTACGGTAATATCCTAATAGAGGTAGCGTTTCGAGTTAAAAGAAAGAAACCTGATTTAACTTTCGATGTTGTTGGCCCGTAAGATGAGCAGTTCCTAGTCCTTTTAGTTTTTTCCTGAATACCTTACAATTAGTAATGTAATAACTTCTAAGACTATTTTGTTTTATTTATATTTTTCGACTGCATTTTTCTAGTCATTTTACTTTTATTTTATTACTTCTTTTTTGTATAAGTAAGCCTGCTGATACTACAATTGTGCAATGTATCGAAATGTTTGTTTATTTTTGTGTTTTTCATATCTTAGGTAAACATTCTTTGTTTCCGGACCGTGAGATAGACAAAGTTCCACGAACGTTGCATTGTAGATAACCGGCTTAAACAAAATCTACCTAAATGTATATGTAGTTGTTAAGATAGATAGGTTGTCGAAAATGAGTTGATTTGTATTTAAAAACGATTTAATGTAACTTAAATGTTTACGAAACCTTAATAAATAATGTTTTAAAAAGCATTTTATGTTAGTAGAAAATGTAGCTATAAATGTGAAACAAGTTTAAATGTAGTTGAAAAAAAAAACCTAAACTTTGTGTATTCGATAACCTTCAGCATTGATTGTAAAGTAAGCTCGTGAGTGATTGCTCGTAGTGGGTTGTTGTGGATAGCAAGTGATAAGTGACAAGTCTAAAGTGGTAGTGGCAAGTAGTTTGCTGCTGCTTACCTGCCGCTTGTATTGCTAGAGTGCGGATCTCTATGAATAGGTTCATACAATATTTTGTTAATTTAAATGTTTAGGGTAAGTTATGGAATTAACAGTTAATTTATTATATAAAATAATATTTGTACTGTGTAGATAATCGAAATAAATGGAAATAAACATTAATCTACCTACCCTTTCAATTTTCCTTCCCTATTTTTCTAGTTCTCTCTTACTCAGAATTAGGTAGGTACCTACATAACACAATCTCACTTTGGATAGGTTTCAAAAGGAACAATAATTTAACTACAAATATCATTATAATATACTTTTATTAAAACCATTTCACAGCATTTCGGTACATTCGTTATGACATTCTCAAGTAACAGAACCTACACTCCAAACGGCTACAGACATTTATATTTTTTTCTGTAATAGTACTTAGATATACTATTATATAAGCTGGCGATGCCAGGTATGATAAGATACAATATTACAATAAAAAATGTAAACTTACTTCGAAAATTATCGTTTAACATACATTTTAACCATACAGATTTAACCTGTACTTTGAGCGACAGAACAAGCCACAAATTTAGATATTTCATACAACTTGTGAACTATTGTACAATAACCAAGAATCTATCTGTGAGCAGTTTGGAAAAGGTTGGTCCCAAAACAAATTATTAGAATAAATACAAAATTAAGTAATACAACAATACAAAAAATATGCGTCAAACTGAGTACCACGAAACGATAAAGCTAGTTTAAATAGATATAACTATTACAACAAAGTCGCCCTTCAGCGACAAACATAAACTCAGTAAAGTATAAAAGACTTAACAAAATATACAATCTAAAAATTGACTTTTGTTTTAGGGTAGTTATATCTAACCGCGACATGGAGGTGGGCGGGGAGGGGGTAAGTACAATAACATGAGAACGCTTACTAAGTAAACGTATAATTATAGTCCCTTACACATCGTCTGCGATTTACCACTTATAAAAGTCCTTTTTAGAAATCCGTCCTCTCCGCTCTATGTAATTGTTAAGCCAACACAGATGGAACAAGCAACCGGCTGAAGCAAAGGCGTAGTTTAACTATTCGAGGTGTATGCTACCAGCCTGGGCTCTACGCGCATAATCATTTAACAAACGCCGTAGCCCTTATAGTAACTTTGGTTAATCGAGCATTGTTTTGAAGATAAAAAAAAGCCCCGGCTGGCAACACCCATATTGAACAGTTTACAAGTCCGCCTCATATTCGGGACACACCCCCACGGAAAACAACTAACTGTTCCATAAGTTGTTGGTAGATGGTCTGAGAAAACACGAAAACCTTTACCACGAACGCGTAAAGTATCATTGGCATGCGGAATCTGCGCTGTCTCAGCTTCTGGCGGAGGGGACCAGGCTCCCCCAAACCCTAGAGCTCGTCATGCTTAGGACCCGAGAATTCCTCATGGCTGATGTAGCCATTCTTGTCCTTGTCCTCGTGTTGGAAGATCTCCTCTACCAGCTTGTCGTGGCTCTCCAGCATCTGCTTGATGTCCTCGCTGACCTCACCACCATCAGGGGGCACCATCTGCTTCTTAAGGTATTCGGAGACCTGGAAGTAGAGAGATGGTAAGCAGCTTGTATGGGTTGGGGACAACACCAAGGGAGGAAAAGCTAAAACATTGTTCTGTTACCGAAATAAACTTTTCTGGGTGGCATTTTACACTCTTACACTTGTTCTCTTATACTTCAAACGTGCCGCGAGGGTAGGTGCACGAAGATGTTAGTACTTAAATTGGTTTGCATTGGTGAATTTTTTTAAATGACCCCAAACCTGATTCAAAAACTCACAACAAGGTAAGAAGGTATACATTTTCTTGACTATATTTGGGAAACCTTTATACCTGACTGGCAAAAATTAGGCTTTTGTTTTCCGATTTTTCCCTTATATTTTATATTGAATACGAGTATCTCCTTGCTGTGAAAAGGAAAATCTAGGAAATTGCTGTGAACCGATTTTACCCATAACTTTCTTGATATAAATAACCAGTAAATAACTGTTATAAAAAGGAAAACCTGCTTGAAATTCTTAATAATTTGTTTTCTAATTATGCCACACTTGCACGATGTTCGGTCAAAAAAGATATTATTTTCTTTATAAAGAGGACAGTAACGCGCGAAGCGAAACGCGTTCACAGCGCCCGGAAAAATCACCGAATTTATTATCTTTAAATTATTAAGTTTTTTTTTGCATATGGAACTGAAGAGCCGCAACTTTTATGGAAAGAGCCGCATAGAGCAATGCTATGTACTTTTATAGGCCTACTTTATGTGTAGCCGTGTAGCCGGCCGGCCGGTTGACGTTAAACACAAATACGCTCGTGCGCTGCCAAAAAAATGAGCGCGATGTTTTGTCTTTAGTAGACGTTTTTGATGATACTGGCATGTAGGTACGTATGTGTTGGAATCGAGCACTAGGGGCGCAGCGGGAACTTATCAGCAAACCAAAAAAATAATAGTCTTGCCTGGTCTGGTTATTCTTGCGCCCCCCAGAGTCTACGCCCTGTGCCTGGGCACCGGTGGCACAGCCCTATTTATGGCACTGGAAGTGACCACTGTGGCCGAAACCACACTTCCTGGGCCTGACTAATTAAGAGGTCAATGCATCGTATGATTTCGTAATTGAAAACTTAATCCTAATAATTCTTCTTCGTTTTCTTCATCCTGTCGCCACCCAATACTGCTCTTCAATTTCATTCAAACTTTATCCAAACAGGGCCCTTAGCCTGTAACACAATGGTGCCAAAGTGGGCTGTCAGGTGACGACTTCAATTACGATTTGCTAACGCTGTCTGTCCTTTTAATGTTTTTGTAGTACAGCAAATAATATTTTGATTCTAATTCTAGAGGATTAGTTCTCTGGTTGTAGGAGAAAAACGAGGAGAGCCCGGTTTTGTCCTTCTGCCGGGACGCCATTGACCCGCCATTGCGTTACAGGCTAAGGGCCCAGTAATCAAATCCTTTCTCCCACTGTTCCTAATTTTAATTTATTATTATTAGGTATGAAGTAATTACTCAATATTAAAACTCTCCATCCACCCGTCTACTTACATACTTGAATACCTGCAGGATAGTACGAAAATTTTTAGGGATTTCGTAAAAAAATAATAATAAATGCACTTGGCTGCGGCCCGTGCCCACAAAACCTCACACGCACAAGTGAGAGAAATATAAGATAACCAACAATAATAATAAGAAATAATAATAGTACTAGTAATAATGAGTAATTACTTCTTTAGAACGGTGGGACAAGTATGGGCAATCTTAATAAATGTAACAGAAAAATGATTAGGAATTTTGCAAAGGACCACGGGCACATTAGTATGAAGTCTGGGCCCACTGACAGTTGACGCTTGATGAAAAAGTTTACATTGTCGGACCTCAATAAACTTTATGTCAAATGAAAGCTCTTGAAAAGCACTTCAATTTATTCTATGGCAGCTTAGTCAAAATCGAGCGCAAAAACTGTGTTTTGGGCATATTTGTCCCATTTTATAAAAAATGTCGGACCTCCATAAACTTTATGTCAAATGAAAGCTCTTGAAGAGTACTTCAATTTATTCTATGGCAGCTTAGTCAAAATCGAGCGCGAAAACGGTGTTTTGGGCACATTTGTCCCATTTTATAAAAATTGTCGGACCTCCATAAACTTCATGTCAAATGAAAGCTCTTGAAGAGTACTTCAATTTAGTCTATGGCAGCTTAGTCGAAATCGAGCGCGAAAGTGGTGTTTTGGGGATGGGCATATTGGGCCCACTGACAGTTGACACTATCGGACCTCAATAAACTTCATATCAAATGAAAGCTCTTGAAGAGCACTTCAATTTATTTCATGCCAGCTTAGTCGAAATCAAGCGCGAAAATGGTGTTTTGGGCATATTTGTCCCATTTTATAAAGATTGTTCGAGCGTGATGAAACTTGTGTCGAATGAAAGCTCTTGAAGCGTTTTTCATTTTATTCTATAGCAGCTAAGTCGAAATTGAGCGCGAAAGTGGTGTTTTGAGTATGGGCATATTGGGCCCACTGACAGTTGACATTGTCGGACCTCAATAAACTTCATGTCGAATGAAAGCTCTTGAAAAGTACTTCAATTTCTTCTATGGCAGCTTAGTCGAAATCGAACGCGAAAGTGGTGTTTTGGGGATGGGCATATTGGGCCCACTGACAGTTGACACTGTCGGACCTCCATAAACTTCATGTCAAATGAAAGCTCTTGAAGAGCACTTCAATTAATTCCATGGCAGCTTAGTCAAAAACGAACGCGAAAATGGTGTTTTGGGCATATTTGTTCCATTTTATAAAGATTGTTCGAGCGTGATGAAACTGGTGTCGAATGAAAACTCCTGAAGCGTGCTTCATTTTATTCTATGGCAGCTAAGTCGAAATCGAGCGCGAAAGTGGTGTTTTGAGGATAGGCATATTGGGCCCACTGACAGTTGACATTGTCGGACCTCAATAAACTTCATGTCGAATGAAAGCTCTTGAAGAGTACTTCAATTTCTTCTATGGCAGCTTAGTCGAAATCGAGCGCGAAAGTGGTGTTTTGGGGATGATAACTGGGACAAATATGCCCAAAACACCATTTTCGCGCTCGATTTCGACTAAGCTGCCATAGAATAAATTGAAGTACTTTTAAAGAGCTTTCATTTGACATGAAGTCTATTGAGGTCCGACAATGTAAAATTTTTCATCAAGTGTGGTCCTTTGGCCGGATTAAATTTCTAAAGAACAAAAAGGCGTTGCTTGTCTTGTACCTACATGGAGAAACACTGACAAAGGTCGACAAACCCACTCCGTCGTGGGTCCATTCGTGGCCAAAAAAGAAGATAAAGGTAAACAATGGATTAGTAAATCTTTACAATCTAAGAACTAAGCTAAATACAATGACGCTTTTAAACTCGGCAAGTCAGCTTTTTTTTTTAGCAAATCAGACAGAAAACTGCATCAATCAATTTAAACGCTAAACTGCAAAATGTCTGGGTTTACATAATTTTATAGCTGCGTGAGTTTAGCCGCGACTTTGATTCAATTTCACAAAATACTTAATTATTTAGAGTATTGGCTATTTATAGGCTATTTCTCAAAGTACTGCTAAAAATTGTTTTACGGAAAATTACTTAGATGGGTTTAATAAAATGTCTAATTAAATACTGGTGCAAAATAACTACAAAACTAGTTTATTAGGTACCTACGTAACTACTCAAATATGCAAGCGTGTTGAGGACACTACAGTATACAACGTGTTACAAAAAGACCTAACTCTTTTTACAGGGTGTAACCTAGTGGTCAACAGGATGTCAAATCTGTAAATAAAGTTGAAAAAAAACAAATTTTCTTTTATAATCTCAAAATTGAAAAAAAATCATAATTTTTTGTTTTTGATATTAGTTAAAATTTAAAAATATGTTTGTGTGTGTAGGTGCATTTACATAGCTTTGAGTTGTTAAAATATTTTGAAAGTCAATGAAAACAATATTTAAAACATACTTTTCTCCCGTCACAGCGTTCACATTTTATTAATTTAAAAATCAACTGAACGATATAGCGAAAAAAAAAATTAGGTTGTGATCCCTATCACCGGGTGAAAACAGTTAGGTACTTTTGTAACACCTTGTATTGTATGGTTACGTCATAAAAAAGTTAAAAAAATAGCACTGTTTTAGACAAAATCTAGTTAGCAGTGTTCGCTAGGCCGCATCTACAAGTCAAGGGCCTGAGTCTGTAACGCAATGGTGCCTCGATAGGCTCTCAGTTGTTGGCTTCAAAGAGGGCTACCGTTTTAGTGCTCACTAGTTGGCGCCACTGTCGAGTAAAAAAAGATTACTTACATTCAAATCATAATTATTTAATACCTTCCTTAAAACTATAAAACTCATCGAGCAAGCCCAATATTGTTCGAAAAAAAATTGAAACTTCCGACAGATAAAACTTTTTCAAAGCAGTAGGTAGTTAGTAACTGTACAACAACTATTTGCCATAATTATAAATCTCAGGTTCACAACATATTCACAACATCTGGGGCCTCATATTTTCACTAAGGTGTAGAGTTTGTGAAGTATGGCTTGTAGAGTAAGAAGCTTGGCTCTACCTGAGATCTGATAGCTTTTTGACAATGCGAGGTGTATGGTTTCGTCATGGCAACCTTTTTTAAATGAAAAATTTAACGTTTTTGGTGGGATTATTAAGTAAAGTAGTAGGTACTTAGGTAGTGAAATGACTTGGTTTTTGGAACTAAAGTCTAATTTTTCATTCAAGATAGTACACTGACGTTTACGGTGTGACCAGTCTCTGGTGAAAATTAAATAGTGTGGTGACAAAAAGTTTGACATGAATCGAATTGCGTAATCGATATAATCGATTCTTAGGCCGATTGATGATAACATTATTTAAAAAAATAAAGCTTATTATATGAAATTAACTAAAAATGCATTAATTACAAGTGTTTTTTGGTCCAGTTTTTTGAGGAGTGTTAAAAGCGTTAAAAATTGTGTTTTTTAAATGATCTATGGAAATATTGCGTTCCGAACGTTTTTTTTTCGTCCGGAATAGGGTTTTTTCCTTTAGTTATAATAAAAATTCTAGATGGCGCTGTATTTTAGTAAGAATAAATGTCAAAATATTTTCTTAGGTTTGCACGAATTTAAACACAGATTTTAACGGATTTAACACTCGTTTTATTAACTTTTTACATTTTCCAACGTTTCGAGACCATAATAATAAATAATAATAAATGTCAAACTAGATCACAGATAACCAAAAAGAACGCCAGATGAGTCTGCGCGCGTCGGGTGGCGCACCGTCGCGTCGGGTGGTATTTAAATTGCGATGGAAAATAATCACCTGACAAACAGCTTGACCTGACCCCTAATAATCCTTATTTTCTTGCCATTTCTGTTGTATTATGTTACCGGCAAAACCCGATTTCATGATAAACTAGTTTCGCCTCGGCCAAACCAGTCTAACCTAAGCTCGTATGAACGAACCAGTATAGACTAGGCCAAACCAGTCTAGCCGAAGCTCGTATGGATAAACCGGTATTTCCTAGGCCAAACTAGTCTAGCCGAAGCTCGTATGGAGAAACCAGTTTAGCCTAGGCCAATCCAGTCTGTATGCTTAGCATGGTCGTTTTGACACTCTCTCGAACTCGAGTGACAGACGTGCCATGTCTATTGTGCGAGCATGGCAGGCGGGATTCGAGATGGCAATAGATAAGGGTCATGTCGAGCAGAAAGTAGATATTGCATTTTTTAATAAAAATGTTGTATTTTTGTCTCCATCGCCATTTTGGCGTAGAGCCAACTCGAGCCCGACCGACAAGTTGACAGTTTTGCATAGAGAAGGGCCTATCTCGGGCTTACCATGCTGCAAGTACTGGCCTAGCAAGAATATTGTACGCTCCAGGATAAACTAGTATGGCCTAGCCCGAGCTGATATTGACGAACGATTATGAATGTTACCATATCTCGTAAACTAAGAGGTTTAGCGCAAAAATAACGAAATTTTCGAACCCCTTAAGAACCCCGAAACCAGGCCTGTTACTTTTATAGGTGTTCTAAAAACCGACATACAGGGTATTCCTGGAAGTGTGACAGACAGTCGAAAAAGATTTAAAACAAAGGTTAGGTCAGTAGGTTCGGTTGGCGACACACTGACATAGGTACCTACCTACCTCTTTTTGTTTTCGAGTGGTCCTTCAAACCGGACAAAATCGGATATACCGAAGACTTTTTGAATGTAGACTTTTTCAAATTCGGCCTTTAAATGCGTCCCCTACTGTTCAGATAATTACGGCGTGTTATTAGGTACTAGGCTAGCATAAATAAGTAGAATCTGTATTACCCCTACTCAAATAGGGCTAGACTAGTTTAGCCTAGGCTAAACTGGTTTCTCCATTCGACCCAAAACACAACACTTCCCATAAATGACTTGAACAAGATGTACAAAAGCACTTATAATTTATAGGTAGGTATTATTTTAATGAAAATCCGTGGACGGATACACTTGTGAATTGGTGAAACAAAAATTACGAGCAAGAGCAAGCAAGCGGCGCGCGGCGGGGTAGTTATCTGTGAAAAAACCTCGGCACAGACCAATAGACAGTCTGTGGACAGACTTTGACATTTTTTCTGGCTAAACTCCATTTTCTATGGTGAGAAGAATAGCGCCATCTAGAGACGTCTTCATAAACAACAAAAAAAAAAAAACCCGAAAAAAGCCTATTCCTGACGCATGGGCTACCATGCGGAAATTCGTATTTCGCTTTTTTTTTGTGACTTAGCTGAATTGCACAACGAGTGGAATGCATCACTATTACAATAAATATGGCAACCATATTTTGCAAAGTGACAGTTACCATCTGTCAGTTTACTATCCTGAATAAAGAATTAGACTTTATCTAAGCCCGCGTAGCCCATACAAACAGTGTCATTTTTGACCTCGTGCTACACTAGCGCCCCTGGCGTCAAATCTGAGCGTGATAGCCCTCATTACGATTTAATAATGCTGTCGGTCATTTTAATGTTTTTTCTACAGGGCGCACTCTAAGTCGATAGCGGAATACATTTGGCGCAGTACTGAGTCGACCTTTTGTATGGAACAGCAGATATTTTTTTACACTCCATTTTTTTCGCCACCTATTACAAGTTGTTTATATTGATCAGTAGACAGCCTACTTAAAGTTTCGCTATCGCCTTAGAGTGCCCCCTGTAGTACAGCAAAGAATATTCTGTCTAATTCTGGACGATTAGTTTGCTGGTTTAAAAAAAAAGGAAAACCCGGTTGCGTTAACAGACTTTTAAGCCCTAGCTTAGGCGTCCATTATTACGTGAGGTCAATTTTCGAACCCCACCCCCCTTGGTGCGATGCGTGAAATTCCCCTCCTCCCCTAATGTAAAGTGAGTTTTTTATGCGTATTTTATTGTGTAAGTCCGATAACAATATGCTTGATTGAGTTGGATTTATTAAATATATACATATAAAGAATAATACGTGAAGTAAATGTCGCGTGACCGGTGACCGGGGGGATGGGTGAGATCCCCCGCCTGACTCCTCACGTAATTAACGGATGCCCCTTATTAAGCATGGCGAATAAAAAAGGAGCACGATTATGATAACAACCTTCAGAATGAATAGTCGTGAATCATCTTATCTATTTCTTTGAGTGTCAGTCCGATGGGTTTGACGATTATTATTCTTATACGTACTTCCTCGCGGGAAAGCATGTTGTCCTTGTCAGCGTCGATTTCTTTGAAGACGTTGGTGGTAGGGGGGGAGTCTCCAATGTTGATGAGCTCGACGTCAAAGTGGAGGGTGGCCTTCGGGGGGATGACGTTGCCGGCGCCGCGGTCGCCGTAGCCCAGCGAGGAGGGGATGGTCAGCTTACGCTTCTCGCCTGAAATGGAGGAGGGTCAGCCAGACACTTGGAAGAGTTCGGGGCGATAGTTGCAATGATAAAGGCTCTGGAAAACTATTGATACCCCAACTAAATATATAGCTGATAATATAAAACGTAGATTTCGTAAGGTGAAACCGTGATTTAATAGAAAACCGAAACTAGTCTGCTACACTGACAAAATACAAGTGAGTAAAACCGTGATTGAATAGAAAAAAATGGGATATTGATTTAATTTACCCGTCTACCAAATTTCATGACGATCCGACCAAAACTCAAGTTAACGTCGAACTAACACATACCTACATACATATATACATAGACATACATACATACAAACATACAAATACACAAACGCCGGATTGTTCAAGTAGACTCGTAAAACTTCGCTCCCTCAATAACTCGCTAACAATGAAGGAAAACATCGTGAGGAAACCTGCGGATTAGTTGGCTCCGCTCCTATTGACTTGTCTTTCTTGTGACGGTATCTTCTTGTGAATGTATAGGTGCTGGACAATCCTCCCCCTAACATTGTCCCAGGAACTACTGCGTTCGAGTGGTCGCTTCATCTATCTAGTGTAAGTGGAAATGCCACGCTGCATTAATAATCTATCTTAGGGTGGCATTAATAGACGTCTAATATCACCTACTTGAGCTCGATCTCAAGTACAAATGCGTTTCACTAAAGAATTCCCTTGGGTTGAACAAAAAAAGTTCCTATTACATTGTAATAAGAGTTTCGTCAAAGGAAACTCTTTAGTGAAACGCATAGGTGAACTTGTTAAAGTCAAGCCTTGGTTAACGTCAAACTTGAGTAGCTGTCAGCATATTAATAGATAGACACTATCTTGAGATTGACATTAGCCAAGGCTTGACATTAGCATTTGACTTTTTTCTGAGATCACCTACTTTAGTTCGATGTTAAGTCGACGACTATTAAAGCCACCCTTAGATGCAAAATGCCTAAGTTTTTAAACCTTTTACTACAGGGTGCACTCTAAGTCGATAGCGGAACTTAAAGTGGGCTATCTACTGATCAATACAAACAACATGTACTAGGTGGCGAAAAAAATGGAGTGAAAAGAATATCAGCTGTTCCATACAAAAGGTCGACTCGGTACTGCGCCAAATGTATGAAACAGATGATATTTTTTTCGCTCCGTTTTTGTCGCCACCTAGTACAAGTTGTTTGTATTGATCAGTAGATAGCCCACTTTAAGTTCCGCTATCGACTTAGAGTGCACCCTGTAGTCGAGTGCTAGTGATAAAGCGGAGTACGCTTACCCACACACATGTCGAGCAGGCCTTGGTCCCAGCCTTTGATCACCTGTCCCACGCCGATTTGGAAGTTAAAAGGCTGGTCGCGGTCGTAGCTGAAATGAATGGAAACAGACAGTTTTACTAAAGTAAAAGCTCTAGCTTTTTTTTAATACTGAGCCTACTCCATCTAAAAGTCCTATTCTTGGACGGGCGGTCGCATGGTTCACGACTACGAGCATCAGGTTGGCTGATCTATTTCGATGTAAATAGTATTGATTGATGCATGGAAAGTAAATATCTGTTTATCCGCCAACAACGAAAATGAACACTGCAAGTGGTATTCTATCATCGTTATTATTTACATGTAGTACTTACAGACTTATGTAGTACCTACCTAATTAAATTAATAGTTTTCATTGTCTCGTGATTCCTTTGTCAAATAGCATTCAAAGAGCTGAATAACACACTCCAACATTAACGAAACCATTTTAGACCTACCTGTCAAAATAGTTTAAGCCTATCGGTCAGAGTGCAAGGGTGGTACCTGATATTCCTGCCTATTGAAATGTTTACGGGAAAACCCGTAATGGGCATTGATCAGTGAGGCATCGATGGTCGTAAATTGAAAACCATTTCGAGGAATAGGGATACTGATTACTATTAGGGGTTTAAATAAGTAAAATTAAAACGGATTGAAACATTTATAATAAGTCGAAAAAATTCACTCGGGACAGGACTTGAACCCCTGCACGGTATGCGAGAGGTTGCGGGTTCAAGTCCTGTCCCGAGTGAATTTTTTCAACTTATTATAAATGTTTAAATTATTCCCTAGCACGGGTTAGTGCTATAGAAAAAACAAAAAGTGGTTAAAACGGATTATTAATATTTATCGCCAAAAATGATTACTTCATTTTTATTTCGATGACGTCATCATTTATGCGGTAGTTCAATTGCCTACAAATATTAAAAAAAATACATTCGTCAACAACAACTGGCAAAAGTGTCAAATAACTGAGAAAATAACCTTCTTGTTGACTTGACACTGACATTTGTCAAACGTCAATATATTTTAATTTTTTAAAAGCATGAATGAATGCAATGAACTTAGTACATAATTCCAGTGGTGACGTCATACACAAAACTTATAGATTTTTTTAATAATTAATAAATAAATATTTACATTAAAAAAAAACAGTTTTCTTATATTTAATTTTGTCTATATTTTCGATTTCTAAAATAAAAAATAGGATTTGACGATGCCCATTCCATTGGAGCAGCCGGCTGTTCAGTGTTTGAGTTTCATGATACAATTAGTATTCAAATCAAAGTGCAGAGTACCTATGCGTACATAATGGGACTATAGGAACATATGTACATTAAGTAAGTAATATCTAGCCTGTACTATGTCAAAGGCCTTTTCACGAGATTAATCAACACCTAACGGATTGGAAATTTTCGCGGGTTTTGTGCTTACCTACTAAGTTGTATGAAATTACAAAGGGCAAAAGACGGTCGAGTTCTAATTGCATGTTATGAAAACTCGTTTATTTGTTTATATCCAACTGCAGGTGCTCAAAAAAGTGCTGACCAACTTTTTTTAAACAACATAGACTAAAGTTGTAAGCCAGCCCCCTTAGCACGCGGGCCATTTTGTGGCTAAGGTGACAGTTGAGAGTAGGCAAAATGGCCCGTGTGCTGAGGGGGCTGGGCATGTTCAAAATCATAACATTTTTACCTATTCAAATAAGTTATAGCCACTTTTCTGTTTCAGTTTTACAGCTCTATGAAAGTCAAAAGAGTGGGGTAGAGATATTGTATCTTCATGACGCTCATGCTACAGCAGCCTCGTTTAGGGGTTTTGCTCTCGTATGCAATTTAGATTTTTAACAGACTAAAATTTAAAAATAGATACCCCCGACATTTTAATTTCTAATTAGAATATATCATACCGGCCAAACCGATTTTGATAAAATCTAGCTAAGAGCAATGTCGATCAGGTCACCTTTCAAATAAAACAAAATCAAACTCGGTTTAACCGTTTGCGAGCTACGGTGTCACATACAGACACACAGATAGTCACTAACAACTTATAACACCGTTCTTTTTGTGCCGGGCGGGGGTTGAAATGAGGGCTCAGAACAAGACAGCCCAAGTACCCGAATGACCGGTTTTTTTTTCTCTTATTTTGGTCTCATGTCCGAAATATTGGCCCTAACCGGGCTGCTGCAGCTAATGTCAATAAACAAGGTCAATGGAGATCGCCAGATTAACTCTACGCCTAGCCACAAAACATTGAGGACAGAAGAATCACCAAACAAAATGGAAAAGCATCTTGAACCAAGAACGATCAGAGCTAATGAAGCTGGAGAAAAAAAGTAGCTAGATACTTAGTAATAGATAATACCTAATATTAATTTTATCGTGACTTTTACTTTTGACGTTCAGTGTTTAATGTATTTATTGAATACTGAATTTTTTTTTTGTGTTCGAGTTTTTTGTCTGAATAATTAGGTTTTCGGTAATCAACAATGACTTTCCAAAAAGTCATTGTTAATCAATTCATTTGTGACTGTTTAATAGTTTAATATAGAGCGGGATACAAAAGATGGGCAAGAGCATTTGATTATCAATATCATGCAATTATCATTTCACGTCTTATTGCAAAGAACCTTTTGGCTTTCCATCTAGACCGCACTTAACTTTCCAGCTAGACCACACTTAACTTTCCAGCTAGACCGCACTTAACTTTCCAGCTAGACCGCACTTAACTTTCCAGCTAGACCGCACTTAACTTTCCAGCTAGACCGCACTTAACTTTCCAGCTAGACCGCACTTAACTTTCCAGCTAGACCGCACTTAACTTTCCAGCTAGACCGCACTTAACTTTACAGCTAGACCACACTTAACTTTACAGCTAGACCGCACTTAACCGTCGCACAGGATGCGGCACGATGATTTTTATCGAGCTCAGACTAAGGCCTTTGCATCTACGTAATGAGATGATATTTTATGCAGCGTCCAGTGGCACCTTCACTCACTCTACAGGGTGCACTCTTAAGTCGATAGCGGAACTTTAAGTAGGCTATCTACTGATCAATACAAACAACTTGTACTAGGTGGCGAAAAAAATGGGGCGAAAAAAATATCAACTGTTCCATACAAAAGGTCGACTCAGTACTGCGCCAAATGTATGAAACAGCTGATATTTTTTTCGCTCCATTTTTTTCGCCACCTAGTACAAGTTGTTTGTAGTGATCAGTAGACAGCCTACTTAAAATTTCGCTATTGACTTAGAGTGCACCCTGTAGTTGGGTGAAGAGACCACTCGGCGCTGCAGTGCCTGGGACATTGTTTTAGATGGAGTAGGCTTGCCCAGCAGCTATACAATCCTGACAGCTTTGTCGGCCTAGCCCACAGGATTGACAGTCAATACGTGTGGAGCCAACTAAGCCACGGGTTTCCTCACGATGTTTTCCTTCACAGTTAGCGAGTGGTTTTGCTACTTCAAATTCATAAACGTACGTAACTTTGAAAAGAAACAAAGTCATAAGTACATGCCTGCGCCGGGAATCGAACCTGGGTCTCTCGCTTCCGAGTCCAATGTTCTACCACTAGAAGCGGTTCTTTTATCGAGCTCGAAAATGCAATAAAATTTGCGCTACTACCTAGAGCAGGACAGGTATTAAAAGTCATAACGCGGCATCGTGCATCCTCGTCTGCCGGCCGTTGACTCTTCACTGTCATGTTAGGCCTCTGGGGCGGGTAGTTTGTGTGTCCGGCCATATATCGCGTGTGACTACGCATCAGATAGCGCCGGGAATAACGCCATTACCGGCCATTGTGTAGGCCTCGCACCTTGTTAACTTGTCCGTGTACTGCCCAATACCCGCTCCCGCATTTTGATGCACATAATGCGCTCCCGTGGACGAGATGAACGCCATGCGTGTTCAATTTTCAGATGGGCTCTGTCCACAACAGGGTCACCAAATTAATGTCTTAAACTGGGATCCGAGGCTAGTCTATAAAAATCCATACTTTCACAGAAATCTGCGAAACGAGCGCTGACGCGCGCTCTTACATTATTTCATTATTTCCAATTAGGATAAACGAGTGTGGTTATAAACAAACATTTTAAATAAATATCTAAAAGTAGCCGTGGACTTTATTATTTTATTTTCTAAGGTGTTCGCGACTACAAAAGGTTTAATAAACCCTGGTCTACAACATAGCGGATGTTCCTACGTAGGTATAGATAGATAGAATATTCTTTATTGTACACCAAAACGGGTCTAGTCAAAAAACATTTTTTTATAATGGAAGTAATTATCTATGTCCATTCTAAATTTGGGCGAAATCGGACAGTAAACAACAAAGTTAGACATATCCATCGATATTTGTGAGTGGAATTTCGAAAACTGAATCGACAAAATATTCCATATAAGTAACGAATCTTCTCACAAAATTTTACAAGAAAGCAGCGACTGTAGACTGTAGAGGAGCACATACATACATACATCCGGTCATCCGCCGGACACACGAAAGCCTTTCAGCCGAAGCTCAAACGGAGACACTCGCTCAATTCGTTCACTCGGTCAATTATGTCTAGGTAGAAGCTAGGTAGACTCTGACCCGGTTTCCGAGTTGAGATTTTTTTTAAGCAAATGGGTAAGTATCGTCCTGTCTCTGCAGATTTCTCACAAAAGAGCGTGACAGGGCGATACGTAAGTATGTGCTTGGTAAAATTCTCAACTCAACTTTCAAATGTGGGCCTGAAAGTATCTTATTTCGCGACCGATAGTGGAGAGACTAGATAGATCTGTCTCTGGCCTGAGCCAGAGGCCCGGTTGCTGAGTTGAGAAATTCAATAAGCAAATGGGTAAGTATCGTTCTGTCACGCTCTTTTGTGAGAAATCTGCTGAGACAGGACGATACTTACCTACCCATTTGGTTAGTGAATTTCTCAACTCAGAAACCGGGCCTATATCAAGCCAAACGTAGAGTAATGCGCTGTGCAGTGCATACGCTCCGTCGGGTGTGATTTGGTTTCCTGGGAGCCGCGCATCGAATCCATTTGCGCCAGCCTTTGAAAGCCTTCATCTGACACAATGAGAACATTATTACAGAATGAAGCATTAAATTGACATGAAATAGGCTCACAGTAGCACCAAACCATCCTCTCAGCGTAGTCGGCCTATACATATAGTCCACAAGAAAGACAAAGTCATTACCTGCGGGGCCAACTAAGGTGCGAACATCTAAAACATGTCCTAGGGACTACCAGCACCCGAGTGGTCACTTCACCAATATTGTGTTGGTGGTGGGGGTTCACTACGCCTTGGTGCCTATAGACGCTGTGTGTATAAATCAGGGGTCGGCAACCTGCGGCTCGCGAGCCGCATGCGGCTCTTTCGATGAAACTTGCGGCTCTTTAGTTAGATGTGCAAAAAAATAACTCAATCAGACAGAGAGCGGTGAATTATGATGATTCAGGGATCATGATTGCCCCAAATAAATAAATTAATTAGTTATTAGAAAATTTAAGAGTAAAATCGGCTATTTCTCGAGCGCGCTCTAGCGAGCGTTTGCTCTATTTTCTATCTCCATTATGAAAATTAAGGGTAGAATCGGTGATTATACGTTTGTCCTATTTACAAATGAACCCTCGGACACTTATGTAATTTAACTGGGAAATCCCTGTTAAAGAAGTAAAGGGCAAATTCGCTGAATTTTCGGGCGCGCTTCGCGCGTTAATATCCCTTTTATGGAAGTATCCATTTAGAGAGTCAAGGCTAAAATCGTTTAAGTTTTGGGCGCGCGTTTGTCATAAACTCATAAAGCAATGTCTGTTAACAATTTAAGAGTAAATCAAAGCACGCGAATTATCTGTCAAGAAAGTTAAGGGCTAATTCGGTGAATTTTCGGGCGCGCTGCTCGTGTTGTTGTCCTATTTATAAAGAAAATTTCTTTTTTGGGCCCAATATGTCATAAATAAATGTCTATTAAGAATTTCAAAACTAAATCGGTGAATGTTCGGGCGGGCTGCGCGCGCTCTTGTCCTATTTATAAAGAAATTTTAATGGCACAATACGTCATAAATAAATGTCTATTAGAAATATTTTCAAGAATAAATCGGTGAATTTTCGGGCACGCTTCGCGCGCGTTTGTCATATTTACAGACGATATTTTTATGAAGCAAGTTAAGGGTAAAATCGGTGAAGTTTCCCTGTTTAAAGCAAAGCAAATCTTTATTATTATGAAATTTAAGGGTTTAAAATCAGTGAATTTTTGGGCCCATTGGTTTTATTTACAATGTGAATTTCTGTCAAGGAAAGGGTAAAATCGGTGATATTTTTATTTTAAATCAACAAGCAAATTCTACAGATTTTTTTGTGGCTCTTTAAAAAGTGGGAAATTTTGAAATTGGCATATTTGGCTCTTTCGTCTCAAAAGGTTGCCGACCCCTGGTATAAATGATAAGCCAAAGGCCATAGTTTTCTAGGCCCAGGTAAGTATAGGAATAAGGCAATTAGTATTGAGTATAAACACCACTAGCGCAATGAAAAAAAAAAAATCTGTTTGGATGCATTTTTTGCTATAAACGAGCCATTCAATGAGAATCCCAAGCTTAACTATTTTTGGGACCTAAGTTCTAGATTCCAGATCCTAGAACCTACGAATACATCCGGCCGCCCCGGCCATTTTTTATTCGTGAGAATTTAACTCTCTTAATGATTGTGAGAATGCACGAAATTTCTACCCTGAGGGAATGCTCCGTCCTACAAGCACTACCATCGGTTCATTTGATATCGATGCGCAGACAATACACCGCTTACACACCGATTTTTTTTTCAGCCGTGAAAACGTTTCACGGTTGAAAAAAAAATCTTTGTGTAAACGGAAGACAGGCACGTTCTTATATTATAGCAACACGGTACTTCTCTGGTCACGCCTATAAGCGCCATCTATCGAGTGCTTAGAATTTATTCAGCTTTTAAACTGTCAGTTCAAAACGGGCTTTTGTGTCTTTACTACAAATAGGTTTAGATCAAGATCTGCTTCAGAATCCAGACCGGAGTCTGACCGGAGCTGACTTCATTATATCGTTAGAACACGGTTAAGGCCCGGTTTCTGAGTTGAGACATTCACTAACCAAATGGGTTATCGTCCTGTCTCAGCAGATTTCTCACAAAAGAGCGTGACAGAACGATACTCACCCATTTGCTGAGTGAATTTCTCAACTCAGAAACCGGGCCTAAGAGACTTAATAGGCTTCTTACAAATTTAAGTAATTACAACAATTGAGTGTAGTTAATGTAGTGGAGGAAGCGCTGATGGACACAACAACAGCGTCTTGGGCAAACAATGCGCTTTGTACAGCGTCAGCGGCATTCATCGACTGACGGCTGCAGCTGGTGTTTGTGAATTTCTCTGAATTGAATTGTGGAGCGTGGCGAAAGGGCAAGTCACCGAATATGTTTGCACTAGGTATCGAATTTTTGTATGGAACAGCCGACTTGTTTTCGATATTTCCTTGACCCCATAGTACTAAAAGCAGTTTATACTATTATGAGTTTAACGACCCCATAAGTATCTTTCTGTTTAAGCTTAGGATGGACTTCAAAACTAGTGGTGTCCCGCATCCTAAATGTTTTCTTTAATGACATGACATGACACCTGCAGACTAACGGTGCCGACTTGCCGAGTGCAATGCCTCGCAACCATGAACAAGAAGTCTGCCCGTCTCGTCCACTTTCACCACAGATCGGCGCATCCTCACTGACGCAACCACGTATTTAATCCGATGTGACGCAAGCTAAAGTCTTCTATTCACGCCTGAACAACCCACCTATTTATTACCATAAAGAGGTTTCAAGGAGTCAACTTAAGAATCTCCTTCAGCTTTGCAGCCCTCTCGCTCACACTTTTCAACATTATAATTTATTGTAAGAGAATGATTCAACTTTGGACGATGAAATATAGTTGCAGACACAGATAATTAAGCTATCGACATGTGGACTAAGTTTTGATTTCATATTCCTAGTAATAAAAAAAATATCACGGAACTACTACTTTTAAACGAAGTTCCGTGATATTTTTTTTATTACTAGGAATATAAAATCAAAACTTAGTCCACATGTCGATAGCTTAATTATCTGTGTCTGCAACTATATTTCATCGTCCAAAGTTGAATCATTCTCTTACAATAAATTAAAATGTTGAAAAGTGTGAGCGAGAGGGCTGCAGAGCTGCAGGAGATTCTTAAGGCGCGGCACTAAAGCAAAAGCAAATGGTCGTTTTCAAATAAATACGTCCGAATCACTTTTCACGCTTGGACACTTGGGCTTGATTTTTTAATTCAATTCAATTTATTTCAGATTTGCATCCATATAATAATCTTAAGAGTTACGTTAGTACAGCAAAACATAAAAATAATTGTAATTAATTAATTAATTTATTACATTTTAAGTCTTTGATATGCTTAAAGCCATGGAACTGTTGTATGGATCGTAGTATCTATCGATATAAATAGGGCGTTTGTACAATTCGGTCAAAAGTTATTTGGCTAATAGTGCTACATCTCGCTATCCTGGTTTCTTTGTACTGCTATTTTAGTATTATTTTATGTTTAAATTAGATTAAAATAGTAAAGTTTTCTTTTTATTTCCCATTATTCGTTTTTGTACATTTTTTTTTCGTTTAATAAATCTGTATACCTTCCAAAACCTTGGTAGGTACCTATTCTTTTTTAAAAATCTTTTGTCAATTATTGTAGACTGCAAGCAAAAGTCAAATAATTATCACTTTGCTGTTCCTCGTCAAAACCTAACCTTCTTATTTTCGTGTCTATGGTTCTTTACTATGGCGATTGTTTTTTGAACGAGCGAGCGAAGCGAGCGAAGTTCTCCGAGTCTACTTGAACAATCCGGCGTTTGTATGTTTGTATGTATGTATGTATGTATGTATGTATGTATGTTTGTATGTTTGTATGTGTGTATGAATGTTCGTTCGACGATAACTTGAGTAAATTTAATCGGATCGTCACGAAATTTGATAGGCGGGTAAATGAGGCAAAGATAATTTTCAAGTTCGAACATGAGCCAAATCGGTCGAGGGGTTGCTGAGATATGGGGTCGCGAGTTCATAGATCGGGGCGAACCACTAGTACCTGTATCTGGACACTTCGACGCCACCTCACCTTAATAGTTGGTTAGTGTTAATGGACTCATCATATTACCCGCTTCTTCCTCACCACAAAGCCGATTTTTCCATCCTATTGTATGATCCGATAGTCTGATCCGACTAAAGGTGTACGCACCATATATTTGTGTGAAAATTCAACATGCACCCGGTCCACATCTGATCCGATGTTCACATACCTATATGTATATCGGATCAGACTATCGGAACAGACTGTCGGATGGAAAAGTCGGACGTGTGTTCCCGGCCTTAAGTTATGAATATTTGATCCATTAATGTGAAAACGGAACATAATTACGCACTGAAATCACACCTGTCTGGATTAATTTTATTTCAGATTTTTTTGCAGTAAATAATAATATTAATAAGTTTGCCTGCGCGTCGCGCGTTTTATCACCCCACTCTCTACCACTTCTTCAGCTTCTCCTGCTCTTATGTCTGTTACCCCGCGCCACAAATATAGCGTTTATTTCTAGAGGATTAGTTCGCTGGTCGTAAGAGAAAAACGGGGAAAGCCTGGTTTTATCCTTCTATTGGGACGTCATCGAAACGCCATTGCGTCACAGACTTAAGCCCCGGTGAATGCAGGGCGTTAATCTTATATACATATTAGTATTATACATATTAGGCAACACTAACCCCTCTGAGCCAACGGCTGACCTTTGACTCTATTGCAGAAGTGTTTCGCACAGCCTTCCGCCAGAAAATGACGCACACAACTTGTTTAGTCGACGGATTACAATATTAAATTGACTCAAAGGCCAGAATTCGCGTGGTTGTGTCGTGAACGATTTTCTAGAAACAAAAATTATAGGATACTGAATAAGGTAACAGCTATGTCTACATCATCTTACTACAAAAACTGGTCTAACTCTAACATGCGTTTACCTAAACACTGTCTAAGTAATCTGCTAAAAGAGATGTCTAGTGAATTACTTCACAGTGACAATTTTGGGGTACCTAACGATATTGGTAAACACGTGCTCAACAGATACCTAATTAACTTTTTTGTACTCAGTAAGACTGACAATTTTAATAGTGTGCGGAGGGTTTATAGCACATCTCATGCGTGCCCCATCTCACATGGATATTTTAAGAGGGAAATCTTCCCAAAAAGTTATTTTGTGTAAGGTAGACAGTAGATATATTTATTTGCATTTTATGTTTAGGCAGGTTTATATGGATTGCTCTAGAACAGGTCTCAGCCACTTTTTGAGACAAAAGAGCCAAAATGTAAATTTTCTAATTTCCTTACTTTTTAAATATCAAAAAATTTTCGTTTAAATATTGTAGAATTTGTTTGTTCATTTAAATTAAAGTTGTAAAAAAAAAAAAGTAAGATGTAGCCACAATTGTACATGTCCCACTAGCTGGGCAAAGGCCTTCTCTCAGAGAGAGAGTTCGAGC
Source organism: Zelleria hepariella (assembly GCA_949319315.1). NCBI lineage: Eukaryota > Metazoa > Arthropoda > Insecta > Lepidoptera > Yponomeutidae > Zelleria > Zelleria hepariella. The sequence continues at coordinate 28,243,593 of OX439379.1, forward strand.
TTAATCACCACGCGTGCTCAATGCGGGTTGGCGATTTTTGCGTTGAGGGTATAATGCCTCATACGCTCAGGTTTCCTCACGATGTTTTTCCTTCACCGTCAGCGAGTGGTATTGCTACTACAAATTCACAAATGTACGTAACTTTGAAATTAAACAAAGTCATAGATACATGCCCGCACCGGGAATCGAACCGAGGACCTTTCGCTTCAGAGTCCACTGTTCTACCCACTAGACCACCACCGCCACCAATTAAAGTTGATTCACCCTTTATCTTCCTTGATAGAAATTCACATTGTAAATAACACAAATGCGCCCAAAAATTCACCTATTCACCTTTAAACTTCATAATAATAAAGACTTTAAAAGGACTTTATTAAAACGTAATTAAATACAAACTATAAATAGGTGAACTAAAATTAAAATAAGCTAAACTAAAACTAAAATTAAAAGAAACTAAACTAAAAATAAAAATAATATTTACAAGTAAAAGACCTGCCCCAGGTCGCTGTCCCGCGGCAGTGAGCCCAGAACGCTGGCGACGTTGCCTCTTTGGATGGCCAGGCTTATCCTCTGGCCGAGGTACGCGCCAGCCCTCTGGTCTCCCGAAGCGTCGATTAGGCGCGCCGCTAGGTCTTTGTAAAGCAGGCGCGCCTCTGGGCCCCATGTGCCCATCGTCTCGACCCCAAACGGCGCAAATATGTAATTGTTTCCAATTGAAACATATTTGCGCCGCTTGAGGCTTTCGGCCGCGCCCGCCGCTGAGCCAGCAGCTCTTCCGCTCTGGGAAACATGGGAGGGCGCCATAAAGACTTCATTTGCTGTAAATAGTGACAGTGCGCCCGAAATTTCACCGAATTAGCCCTTAGCTTTCTTAATAAAGATTTCTCTGCTAAGTAATTTTTTTGAAGCGAAGAGCCGCAACTTTTATCGAAAGATCCGCAGGTTGCCGACCCCTGCTCTAGAATATAATTTTGATCAGAATCTACTATGTATCTAGGAAAAGTAACTTTTCAAGTGACGAATCCTCCGTTTTAATGTGTATAACACCTCCTGACATTCAAAAGGAATGGTTATTGGAAATTCCTTGCCACCGAAGTCAAAGGACAAAAATAGGTACAAGCTTTCCTGTGCGCTGCTGGCCACGCAATGACGACCTTGAGCTTAGTTTAACTACGCTCTCGGCCCTCAAGTTTGGTTATCACTGCAGCCCTTGTTGTCCAGCTTGTCCATAGTGCTTGGGCTGCAATGCTGACCGCACTGTGTTGGCCTGGAGCTCGCTACGCTAAGTTGTGGGTGATGGACAATAATGACCGATAATGACGATGGTATCCGATAATTTTTATTTTCGGGCCCACCACTTCAGGGAGCACCGCAGCCGGCAGCTAGTTTTTTCTTTAATTAAAATATCCTGGCACCCTGGGTGATTAAGGCGAAACCAACGACACCTCATATTTTGTTGAAGTCGGCCGAATAGTTTAAGCTCTGCGAGGGAACAGAGGAACACACAAACATACCCACATACATACATACGCTGCTAAAATCATAACTCTCCTTTTTGCTTCGCGTAGTCGGGTAAAAAGAAGACTTGCTCTCAAAAACGTGTGCGCTGCGCGCTTGAGCGGCGATACCTACGTCGTCGTACAGTGCGCTCGTACAGTCGGCCACACGGTAGGATACACCTTTTTGTTGGATTGGCGCCCTTATGCCGCGCGCGGCAAGAGTTGCCATGGGTATCTTCTGTGACTGTGGCTCACCGTACAAGTCCCACACTCACACAATACCCTCGCCCGCGTGACCCGACGACGCTTTCCAATCTCACGCCAACTTTCGCGAGTCCTGCTCGGAATACGGTGTATTACACCGTGCATTGTAGTGGCATGCTAGCTCGCTAACGTTGAAGGAAAACATCATGAGAAAACCCCGGGTTACGTTGACAACAAGGCGTTTTTAACCGACTTTAAAAAAATTAGGAGATACGTATTTTTTTGATGTTTGTTACAACAGAACTTTTTTTTTTTGTGGTCATGGTCAGGTTTGTGGGCAGCACAGATCATTCGGAAACAGTGCAGTGGTGAAATCGGTTCAATTAAAATGGGTGGCCCAAACAAAGACGTTAAGCGAGAAAATCTAGATAGCTGACACCGAGGGCTACCCGAATCACCCCCATGTATGTTCAGCCATTTTTTGTCGTTTAGAAGTTATGGGACTTTTAAGGTTTTTTTGACAAAAGTTACCTAGCAATGGATTTAATTTTCTAACTTTTTTTTCTTCAGACTTTTCAGAGAAATTTTTTATTCTTTAGGGTCTCAGATAATTTATCTATTACCAAAAAAATAATGATCAGTTATGGACTTCTAGAAAATACCGCAATTTTGATCCAAAGTCCAAAAATGTTGTTTTCGAGAAATCATCACTGAAATAGTTTGTATGGAGAAAAAATTTAGTAGATGTCTGAAGGATTTTCTTTTAATTTCAAAAACTTTCCCAAAGCCTTAGTGCTCAGAATAATACAAAAAACCTATCAGTTTATGGGACTTTTATTCAAGTAATTCGCGATCAAAGTCGAAAAACTGGAGTTGGAAGAATTTTTATTTCAATAGATTTTAATTTATTTTAGTTTATTCGGACAAAAATCATTGCAGGTAGGCTTAATATCACTTGTCAGCAACACCTGCATTTGAAAATCACAATATCAAAATATTTTTATTTTTTTGTGCTTTTTTTTTCATTATTTGGATTTTAAGTTATTTTATTACCGAATTTCCTTACAAAGCAAAATGAAAAAAAAAATTTAGAAGAAAACAAAATCCGAAAATTAAATGAGGTTTTTTTTATTTTTTTCGTGTAGGTATTTCGAATGCAGGCCATGCTGACAGGCGATATTAAGCCTATAAGCCGTGCCATTAAAGAAACGATATGAAAATGGCGGCGGGTACCTATGGTAAGGTCTGAAAAAGAGTTTATGAAAATACGATTTCGGTTCATACCTAAAACTTTCTTACATTTTTGGTTAGGAAATATTGTTTTACGATGCTTTCTTTATTGATTAGGTAATTGTTCTAAGTTGGGTTTGTGATTAAACAACAATCTTTATGAAAATAAGATCAAAAATATTAAAACGTAGTAAATAATACAAACCTCAACAAATAACAACACTTAACGTAAACTACAATATTGAAATAACTCGACTAACATTAAAAAATCAATAAAAGGCGAACGTATTTTGGCGTGTTTTATTAGCCAAGCGTAGGTGACTAATCAGGACTGCCTAAAATGACTTTGCTAACGTTACGTGTGAGTATAGACGGATATATGATTAAAGCGAGAGGGCGCGAGAGTGTCCGCCATTTATATATCGTTTCTTTAATGGCATGGGTTATACCTGCAATGATGTTTGTCCGAATAAACTAAAATAAATTAAAATCTATTGAAATACAATAAAATTTCTTCCAACTCCAGTTTTTCGACTTTGATCGCGAGTTACTTGAATAAAAGTCCCATAAAGTGACAGGTTTTTTGTACTATTCTAAGCACTAAGGCTTTGGGGAAGTTTTTTAAATTATAAGAAAACCCTTCAGACTGCTACTTAATTTTTTCTCCATACTAACTATTTTAGTGATGATTTCTCGAAAACAACATTTTTGGACTTTGGATCAAAATTGCGGTAATTTTTAAAAGTCCACAGCTAATCATGATTTTTTTGGTAATAGATAAATTATCTGAGACCCTAAAAAATAAAAAATATCTCTGATTAGTCGAAAGAAATTAAAATAAAAAAATTAAATCCAATGCTAGGTAATTTTTTTCAAAAAAACCTTAAAAGCCCCATAACTTCTAAACGACAAAAAATGGCTGAACATACATGGGGGTGATTCGGGTAGCCCTCGGTGTCAGCTATCTAGGCTGGTATTAATAGTCCTCTGAGATCACCTACTTGAGATCGGTCTCAAGTAGGTGAACTCAGAAAACAAAAATCACCGACTTGAGACATTGGCTTATTAATAAACCTATCTTAGGCGCGAACTTGAGTCCTCGATTTGAGTAAAGAATGAACTATTTGAACGAATGATACCATTTAAGGTTCAAAATGTGGTCAAAAAGCTTAAACCCAACTCAAAAGTACTAGGCGCCCATACATTATAAAGAGACTATTCGAAAAGGCACAACCTGAGTTTGGCCTCCTTTTGGTCTATAAAATTGTCCATGGTCCGGTGTTATTCAGTTGGCAACTTGTCATTTCTATAATAGTCCAGGATTCCACAAACATAAAAGTGATGTTACAAGATATAACACGAACTCTACTCCAAATAGGTACTCGATTATAATAACTAGTGGTTCACCCCGAACTGTGAACTCAGGATGACTAACTTTTTGCTAACCCCATATCCACTCTTCGTCCGATTTGGATTTGGATATTAGAATTTTAAAATTCTTTTAATTCCATTAAGCCGCCTTTATATTTTTATGACGACACAATCATTCATACATACAAACATACAAACATACTTCGATCGCTCGTTCAATATGACGACACAATTTTGTAGCGGCACCCTGGTCTAGACAAAAAGGATCAGATCTGACTCGCTTCAGCCATTTTTATTCAGCATTGTTATTCGTTACTTTGGCAACAGAGAGCTTGATCTTGAGTGAGTAACTCAGCATATTAATAAAGCAGCGCTTACTTGAGACCGATCTCAAGTCCTCGACTTGAGTCAAGAATGAACTATTTCAACGCTTGAGTAAAGAATGTACTAGGCTACCATACATTAGAAAGAGGCTAGCCACAACCTCAGTTTGACCTTCAAAGAGGTTCGTAAGGTGAACAACTTTTTTCACGGTTTTCAGAACTGTCGAATAAAAGAAAAAACTTTTTCTACTGTCAAACATCAGTCAAACTACGAAAATAATTATTATAAAAATGTCTCGTAAATTCTTGTGATTTTCAGTATATTGAACGTTTTAGTCGGTTATGGATAATAAGTGGCGCCAGAGAGGTTATTTTCAATATTTTGGCCGAAAAATATCATGCCGGAAACTTCCAACAGAGAGCTTCAGTTCATTCGAGCTTCCGTTATTCGAGCTTCCGTTTTTCGAGCTTCAGTACCTAGCGGACCCAGTTGGATGACCTCTACAAACGAGTTGCTGACAAGACAGGTATTTATTCACTATAATTGTATAAAATATACATAGTTCACGATACAAGTTACAGATATCGTCTAGTTCACGATACAAGTTACAGATATCGTCAGTTAGGTCTTTAAAATACCCCATCATCAACGTTTTTTGCGCATTTAATATAACTTTAGAGGTTATGTTTACGTAGAGAAAGTAGTAATTTGCCAAGCGAATTTATAATAAATTATAGAGCGACTGCAAACCTAACGTTTGATCGTTGCGCACATCATTCTACTACATTAATGTTTTATTTTGATTACAGGAAAATCAGAAAGTACCTACTGTCCGACGCATAATCGACGAAGTTAGGGCGTTATGATAAGAGGGATGAAAACCAAGGCATTTTAGAACACCAGCTTTGGTCCCGAAACCTGAAATAATGTGTGGAGAATGAACACATAAAATAAGGGGAAGAATACTCGACTCAGCGCAAATTCATGTCAGGTGTAGAAATTTTAGATGATGATTAGGAAACAATATTGTATTAATAAATATGTTACAACTCTCGCAGGCTTGTTTATTTTCCAATTAGAAAAAAAAAAGATAATTATGTAAAATTAATGAAGGTCTTCCCTATTCAGATTTATCTTCAAGTATCAATTTACTGAATACCTACTACTCGTATGAATGATACCACACCCTCAAGTTTTCCCTACTATATCCGCTTTATATTTTATGCATGCCTAGTAACCTCTATGGTCCAACTGGGCTTTGAAGCCGGCAAATTGTCTTAAAAAAACTAGGTACGAGTAAAGAGGTTTGAATTGTATGTTGTGCTGCCATCTACATGATATGTATCATACTACATGAAACTTTCTGTCACCAATCGCCATATAAGAGATTCCGGATGTTTATGCACGCCTAATACCTTCAGACCATTGACATGACGTCATTCACGTTACAGCACTCAAATTCTATTGTACACACGACAGCACGTCAAAGTGTACACTTTTGTTGTAAAGTCGCCCGTAACGTAACCGAGTAGAGTACTAGCGTGTAAAGGTCGACGTGTTGTCGTGTGTACGTGCGTTTCACGAAATAATTCCCTTGGATTGTACAAAAATAGTCCCTATTACATCGTAATAAGAGTTTCGTCAAGGGATCTCTTTCGTGAAACGCATTTTGCCCGGATTTTCAGTAAGGAAAGAGTTGAAATATACTTTCTGCCTTTTTATTAGTGTGTGGTGTAGTTTCTTACAAGATTATGGGAGCCTGCAAATAGCCTGACAACACTTCTGTATTTGGCCAAGTACAAGCTCGTAGCTTCTGATTCTACCATGCCTTTATAGGTAGTAGGTATTTGAGTTTTAGATGGTGACGCGGTGGTGGCATAATGGGTAGAACAATGGACTCGGAATCGAGGGATCCTGGTTCGAGTCCCGATGAGGGCATGTACCCTACCCATGACATTAATTTATTTCAAAGTCGCATACATACCACTCCCTGACTGTGAAGGAAAACATCGTGAGGAAACCGGAGCGTCTGAGGCTATATACCAAACTAAACTCAAACTTAGTACCAGCTTTTTTTTTTAAACCTCAGCTCCTCGGAGTTCTTTCTTGGTAATATGACTGTGGGGCTCTGAACTGCTGGAGTTTTGCAGCTCGAAGAACTCGGGCTGGTAGAAACACTTTTCTGGCTAGTCATAGCGATGTGGTAGAGGTGCCGGTCGAATGACGACGACAAATTATTTCACACCACAAGGTCCCTTTCCACGTAACTTCCGATGTCGACGATGGTCCTAAGTATATTGTTAAGCTGCAACTTCTTGCGGTAGGTTCGCTTTGGATGCGCGCTGACTAAACATCATTTTTGTATATTAATTATCAAAGAAAATAACTCCCCTTCTTGATTTGCGTAGTCGGGTAATGAAAAACACGAACTTGAGTCGGCTATCGCCTGCACTTGGAAATGACAGTCGCAAGTCTGGTCTCAAGTAGGTGAACTCACGTAAGATGTGTCTATTAATATGCCAGCGACTCCGGTCTCAAGTAAGTGATCTTACAGCTTCTTAACATTTTATGCATGCCTAGTACTCTAAACCACGTTGTATTGAAATTGAGACGTCACGGACTGTCAAAAGATGAATGACTCACTCAATTCCGAGCTCAAGTCGGCTCTATTAATATGGCGTCGACTCAAGTAAGTCGACTCACTCAAGCAAGTCGGCTAATGTCAATGTCAATCTCAAGATCGTGTCTATTAATAAGCAAACAGCTACTCAAGTTTGACATTACCCAAGGCTTGACATTTACCTCCTTGAGATCGATCTCAAGTAGGTGAACTCAGACGACTATTAATACCACCCCTAGATTGTCTCGCTTGACGTCTATGTTTGGGCCACCCTGTATGTTTAGTTGAACGAGCGAGCGAAGCGAGCGAAGTTCTCCGAGTCTACTGGAACAATCCGGCGTTTGTATGTATGTATGTATGTTTGTATGTATGAATGTTCGTTCGACGATAACTTGAGTAAATTTGGTCGGATCGTTATGAAATTTGGTAGGCGGGTAAACGAAATTAAAAGAATTTTTAAGTTCGAACATGAGCCAAATCGGTCGAGGGGTTGCCGAGATATGGGTTTGTATATTTTATATGCAAAGCGCGCGCGCGCCTGTGCGAATGGCGTAAGCAAAGTTACACATCTGTAACTGGGGTCACGAGTTCATAGTTCGGAGCGAACCACTAGTTATTATTAACGTAACGTATGAAAAAGCGGTCTAAGGTGACACGCAATCGCTTGTTAGGAACAGTTGGCCTAGGAGTCCCCTTTATCTTCGATTGGCGCCCTTATGCCACGCGCGGTAAGAGCTGGGCCCTTAGCCTGTAACGCAATGGTGTCAAAATGGGCTCAAAGTTGACGGCTTCAATTACGATTTATTAATGCTGTCGTTCCTTTTAATGTTGTTGTAGTACAGCAAAGAATATTCTGATTCGAATTCTAGAGGATTTCTGGTTATACGAGAAAATCGAGGAAACCCCGGTTTTGTCCTTCTGCTGGGACGCCATCGACACGCCCTTGCGTTACAGGCTAAGGCCCCTGCAGGGTATCTGTGACTGAGGCCGACCGTACCTATTTAGATACTGCAATAAATTCGCAATAACCACGTATCCCCAGCTCAGTTGAAGAGTTTTAATGTGTTTTTAATCGATGATATAAAGTTTCGTAACATAATAAACCTGTATTGTGCCGGGAGAGGTGGCGGCTCAATTTATATGCTAAACGATATGTAACTTCACTCCGCGTGCTTTAGGGTGCGAACAGGGACACTATCACACGCAACGCTTATCGCTCAAATGCGATGTGAACGCCACATTAGGTACAGTCGGCCACCCGTTAGGTTACCCCTTTTTGTTCGATAGGCGCCCTTATGCCGCGCGCAGTAAGAGCTGCCATGGGGTATCTGTGACTGTGGCCGACCGTACTAGCCTTCCCCCATTAACATTTTACTTGCGAAGCACTTTTCAATTCCTTATAGGCGATGATTCTTAGGAAATTTTGTATTTTGTAAACGGTTTAAATTCGCTAAAAATTCACTCTTTTTAGCGTCCCGTACCTCCCTCGAAAGGAAAAACGGAACCATAATAGACACTTTTTCTCATATCAGGAAAGCTTTGAGGAATCAATTTGAAATTAAATCGGTTTGAAGAGTAGATACTCGTACTTATGTATTTTTGCAGTTTTTCGAGTGATGCAAAGTTAGCACAGGTCTTTCGAAGCTGCAAACTTGGATATGTGCTACCGGTAGTTAGTGGTTCTAACAAAATATAAAAAATAACGGAACTAGCCGTTAGTTTGTGATTTTAGCGATTTCTACGTAGATTTATTTTAGTTTTATGACCGTCCTATATGTTTGGATCAGTGGATCGAATGCCAAATTCCTCAGTTGAAAAAACCTAATATCCCAAAAAATAGGCTTATTTTCTCCATTGCTCAAACGGTATAGGTACTCTTTTCTTTCGGTCTAGCTGAGGTCTAGCTTATAGCTATAACATTATAGTTTTGAATGAGAGTGAGAGAGACTATGTATGTACCGTGCAGTACAGAATGTATTTTTTATATTATTACGAGTAGCTAAGCCACTTACAGCGATCCATTTACCACTGCGGGACACCGAATTGAGACAGACTCAGTTAAGAAGCCGGCGACACGGTCAGTGCGGTAAATTTCAAAGAGAGCGCGAGTTGAGGGGACCCTTCAGGCGCAGACGCCGCACTGCGCCGCCATTCACAGGCTTTACGGCCTCGGAAACCGTTTTAGCTTGCCGGCGAAATGCATTTTCCTTTCAAGAGCCACTTTTTTTTTTCATTCCTTCACGATATCTTTTTGTGTCCCTATACCTACTTGCTACTTCCCGTACAAGGTTTACAAAAACACCTTGGTCAGGTGAAAAAAGAATACCTACCTAAATGGCTGAGACGAACATCATTTATCTTGACTAACATTAGAAGACCAGTCATTTGGCTTATAGGTCCAAGCTGTGGTAAAAAAGTATAATAACAAAAAATAACAAAAAAATTGGTTGTTTGTAAAGTAGGTTTACGATCGAGATGTTTACGTGATAACGTCTTATTGGTGATATAAGTTTTTGGGAAGTAAGGAATTAATGAAGAAAATCTCCATTCGTTTGTGTGCCGCTAGAGTGAGAGAGACGGAAGATCGGTCCACTCACTTGAACGCTATGCCAGCCTCCGCTCGTGAGGATTCCGCGTGACAAGTTTCACGGAATGACTGGCAGCGCTCGAGATGAGACGGGAGATCGGTCCGTCTCTCTCTCGTTATACCTGCGATCGCGCTCGTGAGGTTTTGGTGTGACACAAGTTTCTGAACATGTCACCCGACTAAAACGATTTTAAAGACGTTATTTATCACGTCAAAATAAAAAACCAACTTCACTGGTGAAAAGATACAACATTATTAAAGCTATTGCACTGATTCCGAGTGATCTGCTGCTGTCAGTTGAGGAGTTCCGTTCTCTATCTCCGAAGTTATTCATCAAATCTTCACCATTTATGGGGCAACACACAGGAAGTACTTAAAGCTTTTTAAACAAAAAAAGAATCATCAAAATCGGTTCACCCAGAAAAAAGTTCTGAAGTAACAAACATAAAAAAATAGGGGTCGAATTGAGAACCTCCTCCTTTTTTGAAGTCGGTTCAAATAACTTATGGTTAAATACAAAATTACATTTAAAAAACTGTTGGGAAATTGGCTTGTTTCACCAACTTTTTGTGGCACATTGACCACAGTCCACAATTGATTTTACCAAAGCCGAGATCTGTAAAACTTTAGTAGGTTTAGGGCCGGTTTCTAAATTGAGAAATTCACTATGTTCTTAAGTACCTAACATTTCGTCACGTTCTTTTCTGTGACATATGCAGAGACAAAATGATACAATTCAGGAATCGGAGGATAGTGTACCAACTAATAATTTATTCCATGATATACGTTGATGGCTATAGGTATCTACTAAAGCACTATCTGTCGATTTCTGAATTGAGAAATTCGCTATCTGTCTCTGCGGATTTCTCACAAAAAAACGTGACAGAACGATACATAAGTATTTACTTACTGAAATTCTCAATTCAGAAACCGGGCCTATATGACCCTGTGTTTAAGAGAACTCTGCTTAAGGGTAGACGATAGCAAGGTGGCGGGAAATTCAAAATTTTCACTTTTTTTTACATTTTGTAGCTAAACTGAGCTATTTTTGTTCAGCGATTTTTCGTTCGCGAGAATAAAACCGTATTCTTTTCATTATTGTAAACAACAGAATAACAATAATTCAGCCGATTATGTGTTCTGGTCTACGAAAGTGGTACTGCCCAAAAATCTTGTCGTAGACCAGAACACATAATCGGCTGAATTATTGTTGTTCTGTTGTTTACAATAATGAAAAGAATACTGTTTTATTCTCGCGAACGAAAAATCGCTGAACAAAAATAGCTCAGTTTAGCTACAAAATGTAAAAAACTGTGAAAATTTTGAATTTCCCGCCACACTACTATCTTCCAGCCTTAAAATAACTCTGCTTAATTTCCACGCAAGTCCCATTGGTTACTCCGTTATGCTCCTCAGGGAATAGAACCTAATGCTGTTTAATAATGCAAAACTACTTTTATTACGTACGTTCCTCCTGCAATTTTACGAACCGTACACTGACGATATAAACAAAAAGTGTCCTAGGAACAGATGTAAATATTAGATGCAAGCATGCAAAAGTTTTAAAAAACTATAGTAGGTAAGTAAGCCGCCCATGTTTTTAACACCCAAACATAAAAAGAGGAGTGTTATAAGTTTGACCGCAGTATGTGTATGTTTGTGTGTCTGTCTGTGCCACCGTAGCTCTTATACGGATGAACCGATTTGGATGCGGTTTTTTTCTTTGAAAGCAGGTTCTTAGAGTTCTAGTCAGTGGTTTCAGATGTGTTTTATGAAAATCAGTTCTGCCGTTTATGAAATATGATGCTTAATTGAAGCTAAAATATGGGTGGTACTTATCAAATTTCATAACGGTCCGACCAAATTTACTCAAGTGATCGTCGAACGAACATACATACATACAAACATACAAACGCCGGATTGTTCCAGCAGACTCGGAGAACTACGCTCGCTTCGCTCGCTCCGCTCGCTCGTTCAAAAATAATATTCTTCCCTGTAAGAACTTTGGTGGCCCGTTTGACAATATCTGTAATAGTAATTGTATCATTAATTATGTTAAGATTTGGTCAAAGAATAATCCTATTAATTATGCACCGACAGTGTTGTGCACTATTTAGTAGGGGCCCGTACGGGCTGTGCGGTGTGCGCACTGGACGGGTCCTAAAGTGCACGTTTAAGAGATCATGCAACCGCTACTGGCCGAGACTAGAACCCGGTAAGTAGCCCTGATTTTTTTCAAAGGCCACGGCCTTGAAACATGGTTTAGTTTTCGATAAATCTTATTCAAAACATGGACCACAAAAGCGTCTAAAACAACATGCAACTGCTATTGGCCGCAGTGAAAACGAGATATTCTCAGAGAGCGAAGTTCTCCGAGTCTACTTGAACAATCCGGCGTTTGTATGTTTGTATGTATGTATGATGGAAGGGAAACTCCGGTTTACTTATAATTGAACGAGCGAGCGAAGCGAGCGAAGTTCTCCGAGTCTACTTGAACAATCCGTAGTTTGTATGTATGTATGTATGTTTGTATATATAATAATAATAAATAATAAATGCTTTTATTTCGGAAAACAAGGTTCCATATCACAAGAAATACAATATACAAAGTAACAGCATAGACACAAAAAATAAAATAGTAGTAATAGTACAACGCCCAAAATGTTTAAAAATTGTCTAAAAAAATAATAATATTATGGTCCAAAATTAAAATATGTCACTAATAGGTCTATTTAATGGTTAAAATATCTTTTATATAATACAAAATTTTCAAAATTAAAATTAAAATTAATTAATTAATATATGTATGTATGAATGTTCGTTCGACGATAACTTGAGTAAATTTAGTCGGATGATCATGAAATTTGGTAGGCGGGTAAATGACGTAAAGAGAATTTTTAAATTCGAACATGAGCCAAATCGGTCGAGGGGTTGCTGAGATATGGGGTCGCGAGTTCGTAGTTCGGGGCGAACCACTAGTTTAGCAACTTTATTCGCATTTTCTGGTCTTTACATCTTCAACTTCACAACTTTTCCCTGACTGACACCTACTGACTCTTCCATCTTCTCTTTTTTCCTAAATTCTAAATTGAAATCCATCTTCTTTCTACCTCTCGCCCAAACTTCATTTCACGCAACAACGTTCCTTTCACATCCCTATCGTTCTCATACTCCTTTCTTCCAATCCCACATGTATGTATGTTTGTATGTATAATGAATGTTCGTTCGACGATAACTTGAGTAAATTTGGTCGGAACGTTATGAAATTTGTTAGGCAGGTAAATCAAATTAAAATAATTTTTAGTTCGGGGCGAACCACTAGTTATGTGTTGGTTTTTCCCAATGCAGATTTCATGACAATAAAATGGAGGTGTTGCAAACAATTTCGATTGTGGGTTTTTATCACAATTATTGGCAACAATAATAATATTATGCTTATCGGATTCCGACGCGACGACGGCGATTATAGGTAGTAAAAGCACACTCTTTGTCCATAAGACAATACGGGGCTCCTGTCTCAATCAAAGAGTATGCAAGCGGAGATCACCAGTTCGGTATAGCTCATCCAAACTACCGTAATCTACAAAACTGTGTCATGATTTTGTTCTTGTTCTTATCTACAAAAAAATCAAAACGAGGAAGGCAATTTGGAAAACACCTGTAATCAAAACATTTATCACTTTACATTATGCGATTATTACGACGAAACATGTCATACAAGACAGCGAGCGGCGACAGATAATACTTTTAAAAATGGTTTTATTTTTTATGTCTCATACATTCATATTTCATATTAGTTTCCAAGTGTTGTTTTCTGTTGGCTTAGCACATGAATGATACAGGGCTAGTGGTTTATGTCCCACGTTATTAAATGGAGATCAAAAGAGTGAGATAGATATAGTTACAAACCCATTCGTTCATATTTCTAACTGGCCACGAGTTAGAGAAAGTGGGTGATTGTCGTACTTGTGTTTATGGTACTTGGGCGCCCAACGGTTAACGTAACTGTACAGTGAATGGTCGTATTTATTTTGAAGCTTGTGTGCGGAACACTAAGTAACATATTTAAAATATTTGCATCATGCTTCTAAATCTCTGATTAACAAACTCGTAGCAACCAGGGGCCTTAGCCTGTAACGCAATGGTGCCAAAATGGGCGTCCGGTTGACGGCTTCAATCCTTTCAATAAATCATTTGTAGTACATCAAAGAATTTCTGATTCTCATTCCAGAGGCTTAGTTCGCTGGTTGTAGGTGAAAAAGGAGGAAATCCCTGTTTTGTCCTTCTACCTGGGACGCCATCGATACGCCATTGCGTTACAGGCTAAGACCCCAGAAAGGTTCAAAGACCAATACTTTTTTATAATCTTTATTATTGATCTGTGAAGCTATATGTGAAGGTATATTATTTATTACATAGTTATGCATGTCCGAGAATTAGTGAGTGTTTCATTGTATGTAGGTAAGTACTTATATGATGATGAATATTATTATGATGTTAATTGAACGAGCGGGCGAAAGCGAGCGAAGCGAGAAAAGTTCTCCGAGTCTACTGGATCAGTCCGGCGTTTGGGTTTGTATGTTAATGTTCGTTCGACGATAACTTGAGTAAATTGGTACGTAGGCGGGTAAAAAAAATCAAATATTTTAAGTTCAAACATGAGCCAAATCGTTTGGTCGAGGGGTGGCCAAGATATGGGATTGTAAAGTTTATATGCAATGCGCGCGCGCCTGCGGGAATGGTGTTAGCAAAAAGTTACACTCGCGAGTTCACAGTTCGGGGGCAACCACTACTACAGGGTGCACTCTAAGTCGATAGCGGAACTTTAAGTAGGCTGTCTACTGATCAATACAAACAACTTGTACTAGGTGGCGACAAAAATGGAGCGAAAAAAAAATCTGCCGTTTCATACATTTGTCGCAGTACTGAGGCGACCTTTTGTATGGAACAGCTGATATTTTTTTCACTCCATTTTTTTCGCCACCTAGTACAAGTTGTTTGTATTGATCAGTAGATAGCGCACTTAATGTTCCGCTATCGACTTAGAGTGCACCCTGTAGAAGTTGTTCTACCTAGTTTCGAATTGGGGCCATGCCACGCGACGTGAATTTTTCACACGTCACCGCCGCGCCCTTGTCTCAGCCCGTATTAATACATTATGTCATGCATGACGGTAGCCCAGTGGGTAGAAAGTTGGATTCCCAGGTTCGAATCTCGGTGCGGGCAGTCGAAGGAAACAATTCGGAACCCAACGTTTTTTGTTCGAAAGTCCGTTATTGGCTTAATCTTATCTTTAGACAATATCGAGAAACTAATTTCAATATTTTTTTCATCTCCCACGCTCGGAAAGGTTGCTGTTACTAGTAACTTACGATCGTGTAAAGGCCGGATTTAAACTATCTGCATTTTTATGCGCTTCGAAATTTGAACGCGACGCCGGGACAGTCTTTCCCGCGCCCTATGGTGTTGAAAAAGAAAAAAAACACTGGCCGTTTAAGTAGATGCCAGATCCCGACGGAAAATAAAACCTCATTCATAGTTCGTTTACACACGTACTTCAGCGAAAGTGATTGTTCGTGCCCATTCTCTATACAAAACTGTGAATGTAAATGGTGCATAAGCATCTTTTAAAAAGGTAAAGTCACGGAATAGAACATTCAGAAACGTGGTTTCTTCTTATAGTCTTTTCAATATTTTGGACACATATTTATTTTATAATACCAGTAAATAAAAAAAATGCTTCGCTTCTGTTTTATCAAATAGATAATTATGTTTTGGTTTGTTAAGTAAATTTTTTCAAACGATATTACTAATTTAATTTTTTATCTCCTAGAAATTTTTAATTTATATGGTAAAAGTTCAGAATGCACCCGGAAAAAAAAACATTCTTTTATTTACATAATTTTTGTGTCTGGATAAATAAACTTCAGGAAATTATTAATAAAACGAATGGTTTTAATACCAACGAAGCTCAAAACTTTAGTGCGGCAGCCGTAACTACAGTAAAATATGCTTTTAAAAGGAACTTATTTGACTCACCTGTTTTGCCTGTAAGTAGTTGTCTATAGAGTTTGTCCCGCTTGGCTAACAAAGTCATTTCCTCGCTTCTGTGAGATGAAAAGTTTTGTGTTTCGCACGAATGCAATATTATTTGCGTCTCGTGCTTCTGAATACCTCGCTACGCTCAGGTTTCTTTTTTTGAACCACTCGCTACGCTCGTGGCTCAATTTTAGAAACCTTCGCTAGCTCGGTTTTCAATACAAGCACTCGCCGCAAACAATAATTTTGCATTCTTGCATAACAAATAACTATTATTTTGGTTCAGTAGTTTGGATTTTACAACGTTTCAAAGATACGGTTTTATGACGTCACGCGACGGTCTGCATACTGTTGGCGGTCATAGGAACAAAACATTTTAGCGCATAACAACAAAACTACTGAACCAAAATAAAAAATAATTAAATTAGTTTCTCAATATTGTCTAAAGATAAGATTAAGCCAATAATGGACTCTCGAACAAAAAACTTTGCGTTCCGAATTGAAGGGGGTGATGCACAAAAAAATATGAAATATTTATTTTATTGATTACAAGGGGTCCAATACATTTTCAGACCGCTAGCATCAATATTTGCGAAAGCCTCATACAAACTTCCATCCCTTAGTATGAGGGGTTGGGGGGTAAAAGTTCCAAGGTTTAGAGTCGTTTTGTTGTTTTTGTACGAATACTAGCTTACATACCAAATTTCAGGAAGTAGGTACCCTATGATTTTTGATGATCGGAATTCCGGACCGGAATTCTTCATAGCAAAAATCAAACTGTCAGAGGGAATGACCAAAGTGTTTTATCGACTATCGATAAATAAATGTCACTTAATCAGAAATTAACATGACATCGGTAGATGTAGAGCGATCATTTTCCACTCATAAATTAAGAAACCGGTTTATTCCGAAAAACCAGGAACAAGTGAACATAGTCCATTCATCTTATAACATGGAAACGTACGTACTCAAGACAGGATATTTTAATATGGAGATGCAGGATGCTTATCAAAGAGGTCAAATGTTACAGAATAATCGTATAAGTCGATATGCGATAATATTCCATAACATCGATAAGTGGAATCGTCGATAAAACAATTTGGTCATTCCCTATGACAGTTTGATTTTTGCTATGAAGAATTCCGGTCCTTGATCATCAGTGAGTCAGAGACGGATTCGGGGGTTTTAATAAATTATCAAAATCTAAAGTATACTTAACAGCTATGCAACTGAAACTTTTTATATGTGATGGATGAGTCCACTAAAAGACATCATTTCCCGAGAATTTTGTTGATCTTGTATAATCCAAACCCAAGTTATGAGGGTTAAAAAAACGGACGAAGAGCTTCGAGAAAATGTAGTAGCGCCCCTTTAGCTTCGCTACTCGTCTTGGCTCGTCAGATATTATGGAATATCGAGTTTTGAAATTACATTGCATTTCGTGGCTTATTGTCTGAAAATGTGTTTAATAACTGTCGGACGTTCGAAGGGGAACCCAAAGGTAATCTATCTATTCATAGAAAGGAAATAAATAAGGAAAGTTTCAGGGAATAAGCAATTTATATGCTCAACACAATCATCATAGAGCCTCCTATTTCCAACTAAACTTTCTGTCCCTCTGGGTTGAGTCCGTAACCAGATGCGATGCAACTGTGTGATATCTAACCAGTCAAATGACAATGGACTTTTAGCTTAAAAAATAATAGCATTCATGTTTTGAAAGGCGAGCACATAGGAAACAGATTCGCATCATACATAACACATTTCGTTCCTTTCTCTGCCGGAGTTGTATCATTGTATCCACCTCATAAGCGCACAGTACCGCAATATGTGGTCCGGGTCTACCGGCTAAGACGAAGCCGATTACCATTGGCGAAAATCGAAGTTCGATTTATGAAAAAATAACTGGGTGGCAGTAAAATTAACTGGGTGGCAGTAAATTTTTCATAAATCGAACTTCGATTTTCGCCAATGGTAATCGGCTTCGTCTTAGCCGGTAGACCCCCTGGGTGAAAATTTTCAAAATGTTCAAAGTAATGCTTATGATTTCTGAACAAAGCGACCAGGGGCCTGTAATGCAATGGCGTGTCGATGGCGACCCAGTAGAAGAACAAAACCGGGGTTCGTTTTTCTTCTACTAATCTTCTAGAATTAGAATCAGAATATTATTTGCTGCACTACCAAAACATTAAAATGACCGACAGCATTAATAAATCGTAATTGAAGCCGTCAACTGGGAGCCCATTTTGGCATGATTGCGTTACAGGCTAAGGCCCAGGATTATTATTTTTCCCAGTACCCATATGACCCGCCCTTTCACCCAGTTTTCCCATGACGTTGAATTACTGGTCACCCTGTATAAGTAGATTAGCGAACTGTGTGATGGGAGGTCGGATCTGTGCCACTTGCGAGCGAAACGGTAAATATCCGCTAGACTATACATTTTCAGGACTTTTGTGTTTTTTCAGAGACCACCGTGTTTTATTAATCTATACTTATAATAAAACTCTAGCGAAGTCAATTCTGTACATTGAATATTTTTAGAAAAAAACTAGCAGGGGTTACTAAGTAAACTGTACTGAATCCAAAAATGCAAAAAAAACGGTCTATGTCTGTCTGTCTGTCCGTCTGTCTGTCTGTCTGTCTGTCTGTCTGTCTGTCTGTCTGTCTGTCTGTCTGTATGAACACGCTAAACGCGAACACCGCTGAATAGTTTTCAACCAAACTTAACATGGTCGTAACTAACGTTTCTGGGCGTAACTTAGGCTATCCGATGTTTAGAATACATTGCGGGTTGCAATTTTAACTTCGTTTTTTGTAAGAAATATTCATAATTTGGCTATGGCTTCTTGAGAAGGTATGTAGTGATGGTGATACTGAACATTTTCCTGCAAAAAAATATATTTAAAGTCCAACTTTGAACCTAATTTTCTCGGAAACCAACATTGCGGGTTGCAATTTTAACTTGATTTTTTGTAAGAAATATCCATAATTTTGATATGGCTTCTTGAGAAGGTATTTTAAGAACGAGATACTGAACACATTTCTGAAAAAAAAAAAAAAGTTCGACCTTATTATCTCGGAAACCGTTGATTTCCCAGGCAAAAATATTTGTTATTATGAGGACTATACGTGGTTGCCCGCTTTGTTGGCGGTCTTTTAATACTCTGTACAGCGAGCGGAAGATAACATAGAGACCGCATTAGCCCTGAGAAATGACCTAACGAAAATGGTTCCTGTGTGGGCGGAGCCTACAAAATGGTTCCTCTCACGATTTAGTAGTTCGACAGACATGACCGAGAAAACGTCAATTTTGACAAATTTTGTCATGAATAATAAACTATAGAAAATGACTTCATGTGCCGTAAAATGATGCAAAAGCCGTGCTGATGTGCACTACAAAGCAGTGGGTATCGGTTACCATACGGAAGTAATGTCTTGTAGCGTTTTTATTCACAACTTTTAATAAACCCAAATAAAAATATGAAATTAACTTCTTCCCGTGGCTTTGCTTGAGGTCTTCGCCGTCTTAGTATGTTTTAACATGATAAATTCATCAGTGCGATTATCTTAGACTCATAAACCGGAACTATAAAACTTTTACCCTCGGCTTTGCTTGCCGCCATTTCTTTTTTTTTTCGGAGATAATGTTGTATTGTTCGATTTTTACTATCTTAGACTTCCTAAAGATCCTGCACGAAAACGGCGATGGGTAGAAGCAATCCGTCTGGAACGGAATGAACAGCATTGGATTCTGAGCAGACTTTCTTTTTTGTTATATCATTATTATCATCAGCCCTTTAACACCCACTGCTGAGTAAAGGCCTCTTCATGCTTACGCCAACTCTCACGATCCTGTGCCAGGCGCAACCACGGTTTTCCGAGTGTAAAGTCTAAAGAGTCGGGCTATGTCGTCGGATCATCTGGCTGGTGGTCTGCCAACCGATCTCATCCCCTTGGGGTCGCCATTCCGCAATGGACTTTGTCCATCTGCCATCGGTACGTCTCGCCAGGTGTCTTGCCCACTTGTGATATTAACAATCAAATAAACATTAGACAATATTAGGTACCTATATGTATAACCGCAGATTTATACGAAAACAGACAAACATACAGATTTTCTGTTTATATACATAGAAACTTTTACAGTTCACGATGACAGATTATCAAATATAATCTGTGCAAAGCTTTTGACCTCTGCAGCATGGCATGACGCTGTCACTGTGAAAAGCCCAATGACATCAATGGCGCGTAAACAATTAACCAATCAAGGAGTTTCCTATTTTCTTATTGGTTTAAAATATTTTTGACAACGCAACCTGCGCGCGTAGATGCGTGTGCCGTGTTAGAGGATGGTTTTTTCTTGAAGAAGTTGTTCCATGTTATCCAGTTCGCTGACTCTGTATAATATCAGGCTACGACTTTTGGCATTTGTTTTTATTTTATTTTGGCGAAAAATATTAGTTCTACAAGCGTAGCATAAGGCCGGGTTAGAGCGTATCTATGGGTTTAAAACAATAGGTATCTCACTCTTTTGTTTCACGTAGAGCGGGATCGACAGAGCCATAGATACGCCCTAACCCAGCCTTATGATGCTTGCTGGAGGGAATTGTGAGTGGTTTTCGGTGGAGGTCGGACAAAGTTTATCGATGTTAGAAATGTAGTAATGTTGCGTCGCGGTCGAAAGGTTCTGGGTTTGAACCCACGCGAGATTGTCATTTTTTTTGTGCATTTTTTAAAATATTTACTTTACTGAGCCCAACTTGATATTAAAAAAATATATTTTGCTGGCTTAGCATGAGAATGGGTAAGACCTTATCTATGGGCTTATAACTTTATCTATCCCACTCTACGTCGAGGGAGATACATATAAACCCCTTTACTTCCTAAGCAATTCTTATGCTAAGCTTCCTGGTATCTTACACGGGCGATACCTTAATCTAAACAAAACATATTTTATTATAAATGTATTGTTTAGATTAGGACACACAAACAGACACACAGACAGGCACACCCTCATAAACACATAAACAGACACACACACAAAGCTATCAAACTTATGACACCCCTCTTTTTTGGTCGGGGGTTAAAAAAAACCTTCCTTTTGAGTTTTCCTCCACAGTCGAATATAAATTAAATGACAAATGTTTAAAAACGCATACGAAGTCGCGGGCACAACTAGTCTATACTTATAATAAAACTCTAGCGAAGTCAATTCTGTACATTGAGTATTTTTAGAAAAAAACTAGCAGGGGTTACTAAGTAAACTATACTGAATCCAAAAATGCAAAAAAAACGGTTTATGTCTGTCTGTCTGTCTGTCTGTCTGTCTGTCTGTCTGTATGAACACGATAAACGCGAACACCGCTGAATAGTTTTCAACCAAACTTAACATGGTCGTAACTCACGTTTCTGGGAGTAACTTAGGCTATCCGATGTTTTGAATACATTGCGGGTTGCAATTTTAACTTCGTTTTTTGTAAGAAATATTCATAATTTTGATATGGCTTCTTGAGAAGGTATGTTAAGAACGTGATACTGAACATATTTCTGCAAAAAAAAAGTCCGACTTTGAACCACATTCTTTCGAAAACCTACATTGCGGGTTGCAATTTTTAACTTGATTTTTTGTGAGAAATATCCATAATTTTGATATGGCTTCTTAAGAAGGTATATTAAGAACGTGATACTGAACACATTTATGGAAAAAAAAAAAGTCTGACTTTATTATCTCGGAAACCGTTGATTTCCCAAGCATAGTTCCTTGGGCAAAAATGTTCGTTATGATGAGGACTATACGTATACGTACGTAGGTATACGTGGTCTCCCGCTTTGTTGGCGGTCTTTTAACACTCTGTATAATAGCACGCTACGACTTTTGGCATTTGGGGCGCATATTGTAAATGAAAAATCGGCATTTGTTTTTATTTTATTTTGGCGGAAAATGTTAGTTCTACAAGCGTAGCATAAGGCCGGGTTAGAGCGTATCTATGGGTTTAAAACGATAGGTATCTCACTCTTTTGTTTGACGTAGAGCGGGATGGATAGAGTCATAGATACGCTCTAACCCAGCCTTATGATGCTTGGTGGAGGGAATTGTGAGTGGTTTTCGGTGGAGGTCGGACAAAGTTCATCGATGTTAGAAATGTAGTACTGTTGCGTCGCGGTCGAAATCTTCTGGGTTTGAACCCACGCGAGGTTGAAATTTTTTTTTGTGCCTTTTTTTAAATATTTACTCTACTGAGCCCAACTTGATATTAAAAAAATATATTTTGTTTGCCGTAGAGCGGGATAGACAGAGTTATTTGCGGTAGATACGCTCTAACCCAACCTTATGCTTTGCTTGCTGGCTTAGCATGAGAATGGGTAAGACCTTATCTATGGGCTTATAACTTTATCCATCCCACTCTACGTCGAGGGAGATACATAATAAACCCCCATACTTCCCAGGCAATTCTTATGCTAAGCTTCCTGGTATCTTACACGGGCGATACCTAATCTAAACAAAACATATTTAATCATAAATGTATTGTTTAGATTAGGGCACACAAAGACAGATACACAGACAGGCACACCCTCATAAACACATAAACAGACACACACACAAAGCTATCAAACTTATGACACCCCTCTTTGTTGGTCGGGGGTTAAAAAAAACCTTCCTTTTGAGTTTTCCTCCACAGTCGAATTTAAATTAAATGTCAAATGTGTAAAAACGCATACGAAGTCGCGGGCACAACTAGTTATATATATTTTTTTTTATCTTGAAATCTGGCCACTGTTAATTTTGTCGTAAAAAGAAAGGGCCTACCTATTTCGCTCAGCACTTACCTATTTCGCTGTGATTCCTACTAGATTCGCGCTTTTCTGCTAGATTCTTACCTGTTAAAAAAAATTATAGGTAAAAAATAATGCAGGTGTAAAATAGAAGACTTAATATGTCACTAGCTTCTGCCCGCGACTTCGTCCGCGCAGGTTTTTTTCCCGTTGTTCAATTTAGTATAAATAATATAGTATTAAGTCTTCGATCAAGGATATTAAGTTAATAAAAATAAAATGCTTTCCTTTACAAACTTTGGCACTCCTTTTCACTTAGGGATTGCATTTCGAATTTATTAACAGTCCACAGCCTATCGGTGCCTTCTGTGCAAAGCTTCAGCTTTCCAGGCTAGGTCTTACGATTTTAGCTGGGCGTTGATTGCCTCCCAGTACAAACTTTAGCACCCCGTTTTACTCACTTAGGGGTGAAATAAAAAAAGATATGTATTACAAGACAGCACGTTGACGCTTACACGCTAGCACTCTACTCGGTTACGTTACGGGCGACTTTACAACAAAAGTGTACACTCTGACGTGCTGTTGTGTGTACCTACAATTTCTGAAACACATCAACTTCCTTATTCCTGAAACAAGTCAAGTCATTTCTAACCACTTTTATTCTACGACTTTTCGAATAACGTTTCATATTTTTTATTTATGGTATATTTCTCTTTAAAAGTTTGCATTTGTACCGTTTCGGCACTGCCTGCGCGGTACGCTTTCGTGCCCCACCACTGTCCATCTCCTCTCCAGCCTCTCCTGCTCCTATTTGATAAACCACGCCGTAAATATAAAAAAAATGAAAATATCGATTCAGTCAGATATTCAGATATTTTCGTGTGCAGTGCTTACGAAAGTTTAAGTTTTAAAATGGAAAATAGATTTTTTTTGTATGTAAAAAATCAATTGGCCTTACACCAAAGTCTTAGAACAAAATTTGATGGAAATCAAATTTAGAAATTGACGTGTTTCAGGAAAATTACCCTGATATGAGTATTTAAACGAAGTTTCAAATCAATCGAACAAAAACAAAAAGTTTCACCATACAAACTTTAGGACCACTTTTCACCCACTTAAGGGTTGAATTTCGAAAAATCTGCCTTATTCCTTGTCTACATTATTAGGAAACCTCCGTACAAAATTTCAGTTTTCTATATCTAGTTCTTACGATTTGGGCTGGATTGATGAGTGTATAGTTGAAGTCAGGCAGGACTATGATTCTTACAAATTATTATGTATAACAACCTGTATAGAGAAAGATTCAATACACCTGTCAACGCATGAGCACCACACCTTTTGAATGTTGGCAAAATGTAAAAAGTTATTATACAACGAGTTATTTTCAAAAAGTGAGTCTTCGTAAGGCAAATTAAGTTACTAAATAATGTATTATTTTGTCATTAACTCAATGAGCAGCGAGGAGTCAGTCAAATGACATTACGTAGTGCCGGTCAGATTAAATTGTACTGCGGAGTGCCTCATGTCACTGTCTATTTCCCAAAGCCATGTCAGCCTTCCCCGTTTATTACCGTAAGCCCGATTGCCCTTCGACCATATCCTAGTGCTATAAACACCATATCCTCATCCTATAAACCGGCCAGGCAAGACTGATTTAATTAGGCGAGGGTGCGTGCCATCAGCGGATTGATATTTATGGCCACGTAATATCCTACACGTTACCCTGTATCTTTGTCAGGCCCAGCGGCACGACAACTGTAACGTATACAGAAAGATTGTGCTTGTCTATGGACGGCGTACGGTCGGCCACAATCTCAGATACCCCATGGCAGCTCTTACCGCGCGCGGCATAAGGGCGCCAATCGAACAAAAAGGGGTATCTGAGACTGTGGCCAACTGTACAAACGCTTGTGAGGTGTCATGCCGCCGCCGGGCAAGGGCCATGCCTCTAGCGCCGCCAATGAAAAAGAAAACTTTTGTACTTAGGTAATTTAATGGAAAACATGTCGGTTTTCTTGTAACTTCAGCCGCTCTCGCGAACAATAAAATATACCTCGATGAGTGACAGAAAAAAGGAGGGAAACAATTATTGCTCAGGGTTTTTCTACTTCCGGTTCGAAGCGTACCTACGAAAGCTATGTTCATGCTAAGTTTCAGACCTTCTGCCGGCTAGGACCATGGACCAGGGCCCTTAGCCTGTAACACAATGGTGCCAAAATGGGCTGTCAGGTGACAACTTCAATTACGATTTGCTAACGCTGTCTGTCCTTTTAATGTTTTTGTAGTACACCAAAGAATATTTTGATTCTAATTCTAGAGGATGAGTTCTCTGGTTGTAGGAGGAAAAAGAGGAGAGCCCGGTTTTGTCCTTCTGCCGGGACGCCATTGACCCGCCATTGCGTTACAGGCTAAGGGCCCAGGTACGAATGCGTCGTCTAAGTATGTAAGTATGGTTGGCTGATGTCCCTTCAAAAAACTGTAGGTAAATAGCAAACCGGGGCCAAGCAAATAATTATAGAAAAACAATGTTTGCCATTCGATGCACCGTCAGTACTTCCCTAATTCGTCTTGCAAAAGGTGAAAATCATGTGAAAATATAGTCACTTTGGACCGGAAATACTCCGCCCGCCCACGCCCGGGGCGAGCTGCCTCAGCCCGCCCAGCGGATACATAAAGAATTCAATTTGCGACAACTTCGTTGCGACCGCGACTGTCGAGTGATGTCTCATAACCGCCTAACCGTGTAACCGTGTTGCGGCAAAAACAAGGTGTTTCCGCTATAAATATTAAATTCGCTGTTATGTCTGAGAGTTGGCCGGAGATAGGGGCAACGGAGGTTCCACTGTCGTGGCCGCCACCACCGCGTGTCCTCAACATACTTATAGACTTATAGATCAAATTTAAAAATAAACGAACTGCTAGGGTACCACAATGTCACGATAAAGTTTTGTCCCAATCGGCTATCGCCATCTCGCTTTATTTCACCGCGTGAAGCGAGATCCCTACCCGATAGTGGGATAAAACTAGTAAGTATCTTGAAGTTGTGCCTGGATGGATGGACAAATATTATTGAATTCATTGAAATTGAAATTGAAAAAATATTTATTTCGGGAAACAACACAAAATAAAAAATAGCACAATAAGATTAAAATTAAAAATATTTACAAATATTATCTTCCCGAAAATGGACCTAGCTCAGCTATGCCGTCTGAAGCAGTCTTCAGACGGCGCTGATTTTCAGCAAGCCCCATGCCACTGATCCATCATCTGCCTTGCTCGGAAAGTTTGCTGTTACTAGTAACTTACGATCGGGTAAAAGCCGAATTTAAACTATCTGCATTTTTGTGCGCTTCGTTTCCATAGAATTTCCATAGAAAAAAAAAACACTATCAGTAGGAATAATCACGTCAACGAGTATATCTACTTGGCTAGTGAACCCACTTGGCCCAGACAGTAAGTTTCGAAAACAGGCAAAGCAAAGAAATCGCTCGCCGCATCGAGAACGCCTCGCTCCGGAAGTGCTACTGGTCCATGAAGGATCTTATGCAGGGAAACCTTCCACTCAACCTTATCCTGCCCGTTGCTACCTACCTAAGAGCAAAAGTCCAGACTCTAGGTTTGCCAGAGAGCAATCAAATGCAGCGCAGTATACTCGGCGTCAAGAGGACGGATCATGTCCGAAATACCACACCGCGCTCCAAGACGTAGGCCGACGTAGCGAAGTTAAAGTGGAGCAGGGCCGGCCATATCCGGACATATCAGCCACATGCACCCGGATAGGTTTGCAAGAATCGCTACGAAATAGGTGCACGCAGATGGACATCGAAGTCAAGGTAGGCCGCGAAGACGCTGGCGGGACGATCTCGACCAATAAATGCCGGTGTGGACTGAGGTGACCCAGGATAGAAAAGTCTGGACTGATGTGGGGGAGGCCTTTTTCCAGCAGTGGGCCACTAACACGGAGGCTACGTAAAAAAAAATGTTGTTCACAAACTTTCATATTTTCCCGGAATCTTTTTTTTTTTTTCTTCGTTCCACTAACCGATCTCCGCCGTAGGTGGCTTGTCTACACCGAATGAAAACTACTTGTATACATTTTCCAAACTTACAATACGTAGGGATTGCAGTTGCAACACGCAAGCAACACTTCTGATCTTCCCATTCGCGCTGAAAGCAGCTGGCTTCACTAACAGGGGGTTAAAAATTCAACCGCGACCTTTTGTTCCGACGTTCAGATATCGGAAAATGCGCGGGGAGGTTCAGCTTAAGGGTAGACGATAGCAACGTGGCGGGAAATTCAAAATTTTCACAGTTTTTTACATTTTGTAGTTAAACTGAGCTATTTTTGTTCAGCGATTTTTCGTTCGCGGAAATAACAAAGTATTATTTTCATGATTGTAAACAATAGAACAACAATAATTCAGCCGATTATGTGTTCTGGTCTACGACAAGTTTTTTGGGCAGTGCCACTGCTTCGTAGACCAGAACACATAATCGGCTGAATACTTTGTTGTTTCCGCGAACGAAAAATTGCTGAACAAAAATAGCTCAGTTTAGCTACAAAATGTAAAAAACTGTAAAAATTTTGAATTTCCCGCCTCGTTGCCTCCCACCTTAAGTTAGTCTGGGAGCTTTTTAAGACTAGTCCTATTTCACACAACATTAGCAATAGTCGTAAATGGGATAGTTATATATAAGTAATAATCGGGTATGGAAAACCCTTACCAGATGATTACCTAAATGAGGTAACAAAGGTGAGGAAAACCTCTATGTTTTTTAGTCATCTCCTCGTTCAGAGAGGCAGAGTTCGGGCTTTGAAACCACCAGGCGTTCAATACATAGAGTAACGAGATTTATCAGTATAAAATAGGGGAAGGCAGTGCAATCTCGCCTATGACGATGAAGTGGAGACATCGCAAACGACCGTGAAATGAGGGACCCTATGGCAGTCTGCAGAACAGTTCGAAAATTTTGTCTGTGCTGGACTCAAGCCTACATTGTTGATTTCATTCGATTTACATACCTACTACACTACACAATACAATCAACTAGGTATTATTGAGGAGCAGTCGAACAAAGCGGACATGGATATCCCATTAATTGCTTTTTACAACAGAGAAAACAAAAGCAGACTATTAATATTATCTGCTAAGCAGAAATGTTTAAGTGTTGGCAAGCCATGTTTATTTTGTTTTTGGGTATCATTTAAACGGTCGGCAATATATTCCGGTTTTGATCGGCTTGAAAATGTATTCTCTCGGCAAAAATAGTGAATTGAGCGGCAACTAATGGCCAGCAAGAATAACAAAATTGATCAAGTAATGTCCAGCCATATAAGTAGCAATTGAAAGGCAAGTCGCCAAACGGATATTGATTAAGAAAAAATATGAAAATGGTAAATTGCTGAATAAGTCGCGGTCTCGGGAAACGTTGATGGGTGCGGAGCAAAAAGTTGTATTATTTTCTTGGTGTTATCTGTAGGTAGAGTGTACAGTCACGCATTATGTGAAATACGCTGCATAAATCACTTGCAATAAATGTAAAACGTTCGTGAAAGTAATGTTCTTGTTTAGCTTTCCACAAATGTCGGACCATTCAGCTCAAGGTATTGCACGGCAGTGCGTAAACCAAGTTCGACACGACTGTACAGAATGTATATTCAATAAAATTTATATTAGGAGTAGACACAGTTACTCCCCTGATATTTTTATAGAGTCTCTCTCATGTGAACTATGCTAATCCCAAGGACATGCATGAGTATAATTGATCACTTGGCAGTAACAGGCGACCAGGGCCCTTAGCCTGTAACACAATGGTGCCAAAATGGGCTGTCAGGTGACGACTTCAATTACGATTTGCTAACGCTGTCTGTCCTTTTAATATTTTTGTAGTACAGCAAAGAATATTTCTGATTCTAATTCTAGAGGATTAGTTCTCTGGTTGTAGGAGATAAACGAGGAGAGCCCGGTTTTGTCCTTCTGCCGGGACGCCGTTGACCCGCCATTGCGTTACAGGCTAAGGGCCCTGGTGTATGGTTTAGGTTTCCCATCTCGACAAAATATTTACTGCGGGGACATAAAGCCGCTAGTAACGCCGAACTAAACGCCTCTCGCCTGCGAAATTACTACACATGAACCAGTGTTTCTCAAAGTCATGTACGCCAGTTGATTGTGCATGGTACGCCATAAGATAACGCAATGGAATAGATTGAATGCCGACTCTGAATTAAAATTAGAACTCTGCAAAATTGCGCCTTAAATCTACTTAGGTCATAACAATAGTGAAAATAAAACAAGCCCATATATCTCAAGATTTTTTTTTTTGTTTTTGTTACTGTAATTTAATTAAACAAAATAAATACTTTTTGGTTTGCCATTGCTTGGTTTCCTAACCTCCGATTTCTGAATTGAGAATTTCACTAACCAAATGCTTAAGTATCGTTCTGTCACATTCTTTTGAGTGACATCTGCAGAGACCGAACGATACTTAAGCATTTGGTTAGTGAAATTCTCAATTCAGAAACCGGGCCTAAGAGTACTACGAGTTTTCTAAGTATTTGGGAAAGCCTGACAGACTAAAGAGTTCCGGAAAAGCCACCCATAAGTTGTACCTACCGGGTGTTGTTTAGTAGATCATTTTAGTAACGCTTGAACCAAAAAAAAATTTTTTTTTCTGATATTCACAAGTTACATACCTACTTTGTTCAATTCTTTCTATAATTACCGCCACGTGCGGACACCCACCCTCGGCCTTCTCAAGGCGCGCGCGCGATGTGGCGCCCGATATTGTGAGTGCGGCCGCAAGCGTTAGTATAGTATAGTGAGGGAAGCCACAGTTTAATTATTTTTTGGTATTTTAACATTGAAAAATATGAATCATAAGGTGCACAGACTTCGTCATCTGAAGGAACTTTTGAGCAAATAACCTAATTTTTTTCAGTAGTTTTTTTGAGAATTTAAAATTACTAGTGGTTCGCCCCGAACTCTGAACTCGCGACCCTATATCTCAGCAACCCCTCAACCGATTTGGCTCATGTTCGAACTTAGAAATTCACTTTGCCTCATTTACCCGCCTACCAAATTTCATGAAGATCCGACTAAATTTACTCAAGTTATCGACCAACGAACATTCATACATACAAACATACATACAAACATACATTGTTCAAGTAGACTCGGAGAACTTCGCTCGCTCGTTCAATTATTGAAATCATACAGAAAGTTACAAATCGATAAAACTAGTGGTTCGCCCCGAACTTTGAACTTGCGACCCCAAATCTCAGCAACCCCTCGACCGATTTGGCTCATGTTCGAACTTAAAAATTCTTTTAATTTCGTTTACCCGCCTACCATAACGATCCGACCAAATTTACTCAAGTTATCGTCGAACGAACATTCATACATACAAACATACATACATACATACAAACGCCGGATTGTTCCAGTAGACTTGGAGAACTTCGCTCGCTCGTTCAATAAATGGGTCTAAACTATTAATTTCTATACGATCGATTCCATTTTTGCCCTCTAGACAAAAATCATTTTTGGACCACAAAGAATGGGCCACCCTGTATGAGTCTCCAAAGTAAGCCCCTACTCGATGCAAGTCATGCATGCATGATGCTTCAAGAGTCTTGGGATCGAGGCGTCTACCTACACAGAATATTATAATGTTTCCCAGAAAATGCACGGAGGTGCAGAGCACATCTTGATAACAATAAAATTTAAGTTTTCATGGATAAGTGCAACTTAGAATATTGCAAAGAGTCTTAACTTAACTAAACGTAGGTATACAACCAATAGGTACAAATCAGAGGTATAAATATCCTCAAGATGGCTCAAAGTAAACGACAAGAAATCGTTCATGAAACCAATTCCTAAAGACCGTAAGAAGAAGAAGAAAGAAATGCTATAATTTCTGAATGAAGCGTCATGGATTTTTAAAATTATTTTGACCTTTACCGTCATGCATGTCCTGCAGATGACCTGCCTTTTCATTTTTGACTTTCGGGACATCGATATTTCAAACTTTTTTTTACAGAAATGACATCCTGCATAAAGAGAGGGACTTTACGTACGAGAAATAATAACGGGCGCGCGGCCGAGTGCCAAACATTTAACATTGTATTTTTTTTAAACGTTGCTTTTTTCTGTAATCAGTTAAAGCAGTAGACTGGTTACGTCATCTGCATAAAGCCTATAACCGATTAGTCTCAAGTGGAAACCACGAATCAAACGGTACCTAGCATTCACTAATGAATGATTGTCGAAAAAGCTCTCTCCGGATTTCATTTTACAACCAACTTTTCAGTCAATTTAATTTATATTTCACACAATTCTGTTTTACCGATGTTCAGAAACCCACTGACTACGCAGTCATTTTATTGTGCTTTACTCATATTATTGCAAAAAATGCAAAGAATTAACAATTGTAATATATATAGAAAACATTCTCCATCATGCAGTTTGCTCTTCCCTGGAATCCGACAGGAAGATAATTAAAATAAAACAAGACGTTTCTTTGCAAAACTGAATAGTAACTGCTAAATTTTATTCACTAAATGTTGGCATGGGCACGTATTTGAAGGCCGAATTTCATTACGCCTAAATTCAAAAGGTCTACGGTCAAATGGTCATAATACCGAAAATGATTTCACCGCATCAAAATACCTACGTTCAAAATGCCAACGCCTATGTTTACTGGTAGCTCTGTAAGCAGACTTTGCGAGTCTGTCAAGTCTGCGAAATGTTAAGTGGGGGCGTGGTCGTACCTACAATATAATTTACGCCGCAAAAATAAGGAATCCCCTGCCTCCAGAACTAACCCTATTAGTTCTATAGATTTCCTAAAAACCGACATACAGGATGTTAAACATACAGTGTATTCCTGAAAGTGTGATAGACAGACAAACAAGATTTAAAACAACGGGTAGGTTGAGGTACGGTTGGCGACACACAGAGATACTCCTTTTTGTTTTCGAGTGGTCCTTCAAACCGGACTAAACCGGTACAGCTATAATGAACTAAATATCGACATTTTGTATTTCGTAAACGGTTAAACTTACTTGTATTATGTCGGTGTAGCCGACTAGTTTCGGTTCTCATTCGGAGACCTTAATCATGGATTAAATATCGACACAGGAATATTTGTTTGAGTTGTGAAACAAAACAGAACAAATATTTGCTATTTCCGGAAGTTGTAGTGTTGCCTGTTCGCCAGCCTTAGCTGAAAGTTTATTTACTATTTATTAGAAAGGTGCAAGGGTCCCATCAATCAACTGGGCGGAGGAAGACGCCATCTTTGATCGCCATGTTGTATTTCAGTTTTCTCATGAAATTGCGCAAATTGGATTTTTAAAAAACACGTGCAGTGAAAGAAAGTTCAGCTCTTTTTGGTCGTTTAAGGCTTTTAGTGCTTTTTTGGAAATGTTCCCCTAACGTAGGATTTCATTTTTTTTCTTGACTTTTCAAAGATTTGCTTTCTTTGTTAGAGTTAGGTATAAATAACTAACTATTTTGTAGAAATTTTGTAGCGACCTTACAGTAAATAGACCAGAATATGACTGACATATTGACCAAATAGCTTCGTTAGGTCCTGAAAGTTCTTAGAACCTTAGAGTAAAAACCCGCCGCAAATAACTTTATCAAAACACAAATTAATTGGTCAACAAATTAGAAATACCCCGAGATCACCGATAAAACTTCATGAACTCTACTCTTCTATGATGCCAAGCCAGCGGGATGAAGCGATGCGAACCCAGCGGGTGATCGCTAACTTTCAACGAGAGGTCTCTAATTCTTTCGTTTGAGTGATCTTTCTAATTTTGCATCTTATGGCATAAAATGAAAGTCTGTAGGTATCATTTTTATAACAGTAAACAGGTTTCTTGAGAGCCTCATTGTATTTGTGACACTAAGGGTGGTATTCTAGAACGCTACTTAAACTCAGTTTAAACAGAGTTCAGACTGTCGATAAAACAGTGCATGTTTTGATACGAAGGGAGGGATATTCAAATCAAAACATGCACTGTTTTACCGACACTCGACACTGCTAAACTCTACTTAAACTGAGTTTAAACAGAGTTCAAGGAGCGTTCTAGTTTGAACTGAGTTTAAACAGAGTTTAAGTAGCGTTTTAGCTTGAACTGAGTTTAAGTAGCGTTCTAGAATACCACCCTAAAAGCAAGTGCATAGTCCACAATACATGCACTGACAACAAGTCAAAGGCACGAACATAATCCCTTTTCTTAAAGGCATAGCACTAGTGGTCGTGTGACAGTCAAGGCCGACCGTACGAGGCCGGGGATCACAGTAGTTTAGTTAGAGAACGGTAAAGACAGTCTTGCGAGTTCTCCGCCGATCGAGTTACCGCCAAAACGTTTTTAAACCCGCTTATGTGCCGGCCACGACAGATAAGTAGCCGGTCACAAAAGCTTTAATAGGTGCAAGAGTGCAAGAACATAAACCCTCCTCTGCTAGTACAAATTGCTCGCACTGTCAAAGGTGAGCGAAGTTCTGCAAATAAAAGACGGATAAAATACATGCCACGAAAGAAGCGACTCAAGTATCTTCCTATGAAGGAATGCATTGTTAAAAAAGGTTGAAAAAAGGTTATATTCTAATATGCTCTATAACCTTTTTTCCTTTGTTTACAATGATAGAGGATAGAGTCGTGATAAAGCCATCCAACGACACCAACAACCCAGCGTGCATACTCGAAGAAAGCTTTAGGCGTCAAAAAATATTTCTAGAGCTCCCAAGTATTTTGTTATTTTTAGCAGTGATGAAAAGTAACAATAATGAATATACGAGCGACCGGTACAAAATTAAATCCAAATTTATTATCAACTCTATCGGCTAATAAAATAAAGAGAAATGCTAGCACGACAGCTGTATTAAATGTATTAAAAGGTCATTGGGCATATTTGTATGGAAACCATACATGCGTTTAAGTACACCGCCGCGTACAGAAATAAAAAAGGGTAGAATTAATATTTTCTTCCGATTTTTTTAGCCATCTAGTGGGTATAATATGTAGGCCCCATCATCAATTTCTATTATAGAAAGATGGAAGAAGAGAAGTATAGAATTGCTTTTATCTAATATTTAATTTTTAACACGCTGTAACTTTTTATTTCGGTAGGTTGGCAAAAAACTAAAACAAAAATATCAAAAGTAAGCTTTTTCTTAAGGCGCCGTGCATAGTGAATGGCCCGCGCGCAAAGAAAATTGCACAAAATCGATTCCTGTATCTGTATCAAATACACTAAACAAATCGAAAATGTTCACATATTAAACCCTAGAATTAGGTGAGACCTAACTAACACAGCCATTTTTGTGTTGAGATTCGGATTTCGCACAGTGACCTTTTTAACACAAATAACTGTACAGTAAATTAATTCAAATCAAGAGTGGACCTTCTCTATTACCTAAGCACTGATGAAAAGCAGGATCCAGTTGCCTTTGTGGCGCGTGGACAGTGGCCGTTCCAAGAAAATAAAGAATATCAGTACCCCTTGATAGACAGTTTTCTCGGAGATCTCACTGCTTCCGTTCGCAACAAAACAAAACAAAGAAACAAAAATTAAGTAACAAAAATTAAATAAGTGAGCCAGTTAATGAACTTAATTAATATTTAATTTTGTGCGGCGACCAAAAAAGGCAAAGTGAAAAATAGCAACCTTAAAAACCATCAATGGAAAAGCAATAGAATGAATGAATGGCAATATTCGCCGTCAAGTGAGCCGTGAAGCTTTTATTTGGCAGTCCATGAAGGCCCAAAAATCCGGCCTTCATGGACTGCCGAAAGTAGATATGCGTTACTTTGTACTTATACCTGTTTGTTTTTCACCCAACACAAAACATGTGAAAAAGCCCCGAGTACGAGTAGAGCAGAAAGCGCATCTACAACACTCCTCACAAGCTGAGCTTCAGTTGAACAAAAAGGTCTAGTTATTTTGTAAGCCGGCGAGTGCGAGTAATTTGTAAAAAGCTTATACTTTCGTTTCTGCTTGTTATCTCGCGCAAGCATTGTCGTATACACACGCATTACTTACGCCATTCTAAACCCAGGGGCGTAACAGGACCGGCAGTGTATTGCAATCACAAGCGATTGCAATAACGATTTGGTTCGTCTTAGAGTGGCATTGATAGTCGTCGACTCAAGATCGAACTCAAGTAGGTGATCTCAGAAAAGTCAAATGCTAATGTCGAGCCTTGGCCAATGTCACTGTCAATCTCAAGATAGCGTCTATTAATATGCTGACAGCTTCTCAAGTTTTACATTAGCCAAGGCTTGACATTAGCCTTTGACTTTTCTGAGTTTACCAACTTGAGATCGATCTCAAATAGGGGATCTCAGACGACTATTTAAATATGTATTTGCATGAGTGTCACAGTTAAACCAGTTATGGTGGTTTCTAAAGGACTAACCAGTGCTTGGGAAACATTTAACATGCATTTTTCAACCCGTACGGCGCATACGCGTATACTGTATAACCTGTGTCATAAAATAAAACATTTAGGATGAACTTCAAAACACTCGCCCTCTCGCTCTAATTAATACAGTCCAAGCGAGACAACGCTAGGTTTTTAACTCCGTCCTAAATGTTTTCTTTAATGACACGGGTTATATATAACCGTATGCCTTACGGGATGTAACAGTAGTGGTACGGTCGGTCAGTCAAGAATACCCCAGCTGTTACCGCGCGCGGCATAAGGTTGCCTATCAAACAAATAGGAGTATCCTAGCGTGTGGCTGACTGTACTACTTTCTATCAAAGTTTGGGCGTGTTTGACCAAACATTCAGGCATAAATCCGTCCCATAGCATTTATCTGCAGAAGGAACCTGCGGATGTTGAGGTAGTTTACTAAGTTAACTCCTTAGTTTGACTAACTGCCGGTTTCTGATTTGAGAAATTCGCTGAGCAGGCACTTAAATATCGTTCTGCCTCTTTCTTTTGTGAGAAATCCGCAGAGGCAGAACGATATTTTTAAGTACTTGCTTAGCGAATTTCTCAAATCAGAAACCGGCATATAGC
The DNA here is from genome assembly GCA_949319315.1 of Zelleria hepariella. NCBI lineage: Eukaryota > Metazoa > Arthropoda > Insecta > Lepidoptera > Yponomeutidae > Zelleria > Zelleria hepariella. Next base: position 28,279,284 of record OX439379.1, read on the forward strand.
ATCTACGTAATGAGGGTCAATTTCATCAGAGAAATTATTACCAAATTTTGGTGGCACATTTATTTGTGGGTTTCAGAGAAAATGATGTTCTTACTGCAGTACAGTTACGTGTTGATTCCATCACTACATAAACTGTACGTACATAAACAGTAACAACATCAACTTAGCTAAAACCATAATATAGGATGACTTAAACAGCGTCCAGTGACACCTTCACTCACGCTAGATGGGTGAAGGGACCACTTGGACGCTGAAGTGCTGTTGTGCAGTGCTAAGTTGGCTCCGCACGTATAACCCAAATGCACAACCTAAATCCGCACCTGCGCCGATCTTGCAAGGAAACATAACTCCGCGGCAACCGCGAGAAATATAAACAGGTCGCAAAATATCCGTTTATCTTAACCATTTGTCAAGAGAGGCTTACCTTAACTCAGTAGGCAAAGAGGTGAAAAAAATGTCCGCCCACCCTACGCTGCGCGTTTTTTTAACTCGCAAATATTACCGGGGCGGAAATGGCGTCTCGCGCGGTGACTGCGCTAAGGGTGTCCTCCTCAGACAAAACAGCTGATATAATTACCTAACGTGACCTTATGCCCGGTTTATATTATTCCAGCGCTGGAATAATGAAAACCGGGCATTACGCATGTGTGCCCTAAGTAAAGGCACCGCACGGCCTGCCCAAATCTCTCAAGGCTCATTCATACGTACAACTTCAGGGGCCTAATTCTCGGCAATCTCTAATGTGACTTTTTACTAAGGTTTTCTTCGTAGAATCTCGAATGCGACATACCTGAGAATTTATTAGCCCCCAGGCCCATTCGCTAATTTGCTCTAATGAATGGAAAAAAGGTGCCCCAAAAAAAACTGTTGTTTACCGAATACAAAAAAGGAAAAAAGAGGAGGTACTCGACACGACGCGATTTTTTAAATTTTTATGTTAACTTTCGAACCTTTTTTCTACGTGAAACTATTTTGATCATTATTTTTTTGTTTGAAAGGTCATGTTGTCCCATAAAAAATGGTGAAGGTCTAACGAAGAACTTCGGAGATGGAGAACGGAACTCCTCAACGCTCTCAAGCTCTCAACCAATTACTGCCGAAGGTACGCTACCAAAGTTCGGCGTTATTACGCCTGCAATGCTATTTGAATTACTGAAATTACGTCGAGCTTAATTTTAAGTCATCTTCATACCTATAACACATTGTTCATTGTTAAGTACTTGTACGCAATGACAAGAGCACTTTCGTAACTTTCATCATAATGGTATTTTGGTCCAGTAGTTTCGTTTTTATGCGCTAAAATGTTTTGTTCCTATGACCGCCAACAGTATGCAGACCGTCGCGTGACGTCATAAAACCGTATCTTTGAAACGTTGTAAAATCCAAACTACTGAACCAAAATAAAAAATATTGAAATTAGTTTCTCAATATTGTCTAAAGATAAGATTAAGCCTATAACGGACTTTCGAACAAAAAACTTTGCCTTCCGAATTATCAGACAGACTTTTGTAACACTGCTCTGCAGCCGCTATTGGAATAGTCAGTCGCCGGATGATGGAACCACACTGCGTTATGCGCTATTCGTTATAGGTTGAGAGCTGGTGACCAATCGAGATATTTTTTCGTACAAGGCTGAAAGTTGGTAGGCTGATAGACTTCGCTTAGTCTGGGAAAAAATATTTTTTGGCCCGGTCGCAGTTGAAAGTTAGATTTTTTCGACTTTGAAAGTGTAAATGTATGGGTTCTGTATATTTTTTGTGTCTTACAAGGCTGGGAACTTCTAGGTTAGTTGTTGAGACTCCGTTGATCAAGAAAAAAAAATCCGTGTGGTATTCCGGACCTACCGGCCATCATGCGGAATTTTTAAACGCAGAAAACGAACATCAAACTACTGTATGTATTTTGTAGGCCCATAGAGTTGTATGAATTTGCTGAATGCAGAACGGAATTCCGACTGTATGTGGCCGGCCTTAAAGTACAGTTATTTTTTTAACGATTGTTATATCCGTTAAAAGTGTAGTAAACTACTTTACTTTTAATCGAAATCTCGACGTTAATTTATGCTAAACTCAATACTACCAATCACACTTACCAACTAATTTTGGTACTGAAAGCGTCAATGATTTTAACGTAATCCGATGACTTACCTGAAAGAAAATAGAAAAAAAACTATTAGTTAACAGATTTATATGGTTCCTCATACAAAAAGTGGGGAGTAGGTATTGTAAAGCAAAAACTTCAGCATATCTTCATAAAAAAATAACATAACATTCTAGTACATCAAAAGACCAACAAAACGGGGTTGCTCTGTTTATGGACTGGCTGAATACATATAAATAGGTATCTTCTTCTCCTTCAACCTAGGTATGGTAGGTAGGTAGTATGAAGTGTCCACCCCTGGTCACAGTTATTAGGCCGTCCAAAGGGCTTCTGACATAATAACAACCTGGACCAACGGTTTAACGTGCCTTTCAAACCACGTAAGAGCTCAGAATAGATATACAAAAAATACAAAATGCTTATTTATAATCTGTGCCAGGGAGCCCCGCTCTTCCATAACTTAAGTAATGTGACATAGTATTTATTTTTAAAATTATCATATAATTTTATAGAGTAGGTAGGTACATAAAAATTTAATTATTAATCATTATCATTTAACAATTTATGAGTTATTATTATTCTGTGTATACGTATTATATTTTTATTTATTTGTAGGTCATCACATCACCTAGATAATTATTAATTGTATTGCAATTGTATTGCAACCAGCGGTCACCCATCCATGGACTGACCGTGCCCGGTATAATAATTATACATCTCTTTTATTTCTAGTGTCACCATAAGCAAGAGACCTTGGCTCATATCCCACCGGGAACCCCGAAGGTTAGATTTTTAACGCCCGCAGCTTGATACCGGCTGTTTGGTCGGGATCCAATATTTAGGACTCTGGGGAGATGGCGCGATGCAAGATTGATACAGTTGGCTTGGTGTTCCACTCTCTACCCATGACGGTCCACCCAAGGATAATATTTTCTTGATTTTACTCGCGCCGTATTTCGCGTTCATCCCGTGACATATACACCAAAACTGTTTTTAGAAGTTTCAGAGTCGAAGAGGTTGGTTAAACTGACCTAAGGCGTATCGCTCTGTCACGCTCTTTTGTGAGAAATCTGCAGAGACAGGACGATGCTTACCCATTTGCTTAGCAAAATTCTCAACTCAGATACCGGGCCGTAGTCTTATTAATACGGGAGTAACTTTTTGTAAATACGGAGGCAAATGTTTAACGGTTAAACATTTGCCCCCGTATTAACCAAAAGTTTACTAAACTTTAACCAATAGGTACCTACGCCGTGACCTTACTGTAGCTAATCTTACCTATTCTTTATTCAACCCACAATTTATAGCATAAACTCATAAGTTTCTGAGGTTTAATGAGCGAAACATTTAATTTTAGAGCCCATTATAGCAATATTAGGTAGAACCTCATGGTATAAGACGGACCAGCACCAGCAGTCTGAAGCTCGCCTGATCGAGGGAAAAGAACTTGTAATGTCTATTGAATTAAATCTTCTTCTATGGTAGTTAAGGCGGGGAAAACGTCACCTGCCTCAGACAGAACTTTACTAACAAGATGAAAATATTTTTTTCGTACTGCGACCGCTACCACATGGAATTGATGATTTTCCGTTTATGTTGGGATCTGTATAGCTACCACGAGTGCGAAAAAGCTGTGCCGGACGTCCGCCGGACGTCTGTCATGTATCCTAATACTATAGTAGTAAGGTTGTTTATGCAACTTGTCACTTTCAGTGACATTGACAGTAAGCACTCGTGGTACCAGTACAGCCCAAAAGTTAGAGCCATAAAACTATAGCGAGTTGAAAACGAAGCGGATGCGTGGAGAGTTCGCCGCAAGTTCGCAACGAGTCCTTGCGAATGCCCAGAGTCGGCGCCATTTTGTACTCGCGTTCGAAGGCCTTTCGTTAGGACACACAAATAAAATAATCATAGGTGTGTGTCCACTGTCCTCATATCCTAAGGCATTTTGTATCAGATCCAGCAACCTGTAAAATGTAAAACTTGTCATTCGCGGGTAGGACCGCATTCTTTTAGGACTATTTAAACTCCCATATTCTTTTATCTCCTTTCGCATCCGTTTCCTGCGTTTTCGAAGTAACAAAGCTGGCAGTGTTTCCACGTCAGAATCCATGTTGTTACTGAGTGTCCAAAACGCGAATCGCACGTCGCGAAGTCGTGGTGAACTCGCGGCGAACTCGTTGCAAACTCGCGGCGAACTCGTGGCGAACTCGTTGCGAACTCGCGGCGAACTCATTGCGAACACGTTGCGAACTCGCCGCGCATTCATGTAATAACTAATAAGGCATTCTTATTCATATATCGTTTCCGAATCACACGAAAAGAGTGAAACAGAACTTCATGACAGCATTTGTCCAACATTAATTTTTAAAGGTTCAGTAGTAGAAATGCATTTTTTCGAATTTATATATGAATAAAGTTTATTTATTGTAGAGTTTTTTTGCATAAATATTTTTTTTAGGTGCTGGCAAGCCTATTCCATCTTAAACAATGTCCCAGGCACAGCAGCGCCGAGTGGTATCTTCACCTATCTTTATCTATAGAGTAGTGTGAAGGTGCCTATCTATACATAGTGTGTGTGAAGGTGCCACTGGACGCTGTATAAATCATCTCAAGAGTAGATGTAAAGGCCTTAGTTTTTTCTTTTGCATAAATATATCAAAATAATCTTTCTCCATAATGAAAATTAACTATAATAATTATGAAGAAACGGTACTGTTACTGCCTGGCCCAGAGACCCATAAAGCACTTTCTACTGAGTCTTGTTTGAATCTCTAATCTCCGCACTGTATAGGCAGTGTGTTTGCGGGCAAGCAATTGTACGGTAACCTCGAGGTTCAGCTGAAGCGAGTGCTCTCTTTGGAACACACTTTTCATCACATTTTACGTTTCTTTTTATACTTTTCCACTTGACTCCTATCAAATTTCATGACGTTCCAATCAACGATACTCAAGTTATCCGTTGTACATACAAACACTCATACATGCATACCTACATACATACAGGGTGTTAAAAGACCGCCAACAGACCCGAAAGCCACGCATACTAGACACCAAAACAAAATACTTTTTCGTTAAATTATTGCTGGGAAATGATTTTGGTTTTTTAGGTTATAATTTTGAAAAATATTTTATCACACAATGGACGTGTGACGCACAGAAGTCATATTGCGCAAGCGTAGGTATAAGTTTATATTACTTAAGCTTGAAGTGCCGATGTTTAGAATACATTGCGGGTTACAATTTTAACGTCGTTTTTTGTAAGAAATATTCATAATTTTGATATGGCTTCTTGAGATGATATGTTAAGAACTAGATACTGAATACATTTATGCAAAAAAAAAGTTTTGAAAAGTCCGACTTTGAACGTCATTATCTCGGAAACTGTTGATTACCCAGACATAGTTCCTTGAGCAAAAATGATCGTTATGATGAGGACAATACGTGGTTTCCCGCTTTGTTGGCGGTCTTTTAACACCCTGTATATCCAAACAAACAAACAAACTCGCTTCGCTCGCTGGTTCAATAATATTACTCGTATTCAAAGTGTCAAGCAACAGCCGTGTTTCGGAATCCCCTTGTTCGCAATACCGTGAGTTAAAAGTGCGGACTTACGATTGTTGCGGAGTTTGTTCGGATTGAGGTGCAGGTGCGGGAACTGGGGCAGGGGGGGTAATTGTGTGCGGTGGCGTGGTTTAGGCACGTTTACCTTCACGCGGGTCGTCAGTTGAGGGGTAGAAGAAACTCACGAGTTGAGGGGTAGAAGTTAGGTGGAAACTTATTCTTCTTTATATTGGAGATTAGACTCAGCTTTTGTTTACAGGTCCAACCAGTGGGTCGGAATGGCACAAGGGGTTTATCTGTACAGCAGGTATCGAAGAAGATACAAGGTCCTAACTCTTATACTCTTATACAAAAGATCCTAACTCTTCAGTTCAGTCTCTATCAGGGTAATAACACCCGGTGATAGGGATCACAACCTAAATATTTTTTTTTGCCCTATGACGTTCCGTTGATTTTTAAATAAATAAAATGTGAAAGCTGTGGCGGCGCGAGAAAAGTATTTTTAAAATATTATTTTCATTGACTTTGACAATGTTTTAACAAAGCAAAGTTATGCAAATGCATGGTGTAAACACAATACATAATTATTATTAAAGAGCTAATACCAAAAACAAAAAAGTTTTTTTTTTATATTTTATTTTGAGGTCATAAAATAAAAATGTTATTTTTTTCAACTTTTTCTTACAGAATTGACTTCCTGTTGACAAGTAGGGTACAGCCTGTAAAATGAGTTAGTATCTTTTATAACACTTTGTAAGTATATGTCACCGGCCAAACCCGCGAAACGCACAATAGTATGGTGAAAACTTATTCTTCTTTAGACGTGTTAAGATTGATTGATTTATTGAATCTTGGGATGATGACTATTAATACCACCCTTAGTTTACGTATCTCAATTTGTCGTCGTTAATAAAACAACGACAAATTGTCGAGTTGCATCGAGAATGCAAAAGAGCCGCCGAAGATCGAAATATAAGAAGTGACGCTTGAGTCCGACACGCACACACGTTTTTTAGAATGGTCATACGGAACCCTCGGTGCGCGAAACCCACTCGCACTTGGCCGGTTTTTTTTAATCCAAGCGGTTGTGCCTTTGCCGGTTGCTGTCGTCAACACACTCGCGCCAAATCATACAATGGTTTTTTTCACGATAAAAGAATATAAATAAATGTATCATGTATTAATTTACATGCGAAGTTAAATAATATAATTATTATAACCCGTGTCATAAAAGAAAACCTTTAGGACGGAGTTAAAAACCTAGCGTTGTCTCGCTTTGACTGTATTAATTAGTTAGAGCGAGAGGGCGAGTATTTTGAAGTTCATCCTAAATGTTTTCTTTATTGACACGGGTTATATGATGTTGTCTTTGAAGCTTGAACTATATTTTTTGAGGAACTTATGTTGAACCTGTAAATCGTAAAATGGTGATGAGTTGTAAAATCCTTGGCTGAGGCCCGGTTGTGAGTTGAGAATTTTACTAAGCACATACTTACGTATCGCTCTGTCACGCTCTTTTGTGAGAAATCTGCAGAGACAGGATGATACTTACCCATTTGCTTTGCAAAATTCTCAACTCAGAAACTGGGCCTGAGTTGGTAAATTGGGTGGCAATAGATAACTCAGGCCCGGTTTCTGAATTGAGAATTTTGCTAAGCAAATACTTAACTATCATAAAGATTTTTATAAGGTTAAAAAAATCGCTCGGGACCGGATTTGAACCCGCAACCTTCTTGCATTCCGTGCAGAGTAGCTACCACGAGTGCGAAAAAGCTGTGCCGGACGTCTGCCGGACGTCTGTCATGTATCCTAATACTATAGTAGTAAGGTTGTTTATCCAACTTATCACTTTCAGTGACAGTGACAGTAAGCACTCGTGGTAGCTGCTCAAGGCTTATTAAATGATTTATCAAAATTAAATTTCTCAGTTTCGACGTGATGTCAAATCCGTCTTTTTTTAGCAGACCGGTGCCGTCTGTGTTTTTATATGCCCCCCGCCCCCGCGCTGAATTATTAAACCACCCGCCCGCCCTGCACCGGCTGAATTAAAAGTTATTCGGCCGCTTCATATTTCACCTGAGAGCTAGAGACACTGTCTATTTGCGAAGAATAAAATATGCTGAAAATATGTAAGTGACACCTTAGAAAAACGTGGCCTATATTTTTTCCCGTTTTCGATGTCGGCGCTGACGTAGACGCGGGAAAAGCTAGTTTATAGCTCATGTGTTATTCTGTATTCTAACATCCTAATGTATCCAGCCGTTTCAAATGAAAAGAGCAATAAACATCCATACGAACATTCGCGTACAGTGGTTCGCTCCGAACTGTGAACTCACGATGTGCAAGGTGTAACTTTTCACTCGCCTTATCCAGCGATTTCATTTCGATTCTCTTGGTAGTTTTTTTTTTTTTTGTTTCAGTGTTTTATTTATAAGTTAAAGAGCGATGTCTTGATCGTTGTATACATTCTAAAATCTATCTTTTATAGCTTAGGTGCATTGTCCACCGCACCGAACCGATCCGATATTTTATCGGCGCCGATAGCTGCATGCAATACATTCAATATTTTTCAAGATATACGCCGGGAACTGTAAAAGGTCTCCGAATGAGAACCGAAACCAGTCGGCTACACCGGCAAAATACTAGTGAGTAAAACCATGATTTAATAGAAAAATGTACAGTGCTTACGAAAGTTTAAGTTTAAGAATAATTACGCTGATTTGTTTTCTTCTTTTTTGATGTCGGTTAAAAACGGAACGTAGTAAGTATTCATTCGTGCTATCAGGTGAGTGGCTCTTATTTTACTCGCTAGGGCTGATTTATTAGCACCGGCTGGAAATCAATCGCTTTCGCTGCATTCGGATCGGAGTTTTCTGCTGCGGCCGTAAAATACCTTCAAGCTACTATCTTAGCGTGTTTACTCACCGAACTAAATCCCATAGAATCCGCATTACGTTTAAAATAACAATAAAAACTTGTCCCCACAGAAACAAAACATATCAGCAATAGAACAATACGAAACATCATTTCGACCATACGTACCATTCGAATTTCAACCTTATTGCATTAGTGTACAGTTTTACTTTAATTGCATGGACTACGAGCAAATAAGCTCCCAAAGGCAATTTGGGCATCTATTTTTCTAGACACATTTTTTTTAAGTTACGTGCAATATTGTGAATTTCTAGTAACAAATACCACTCGCTAACGGTGAAGGGAAAACGTCGTGAGGAAACCCGCGGCTTAGTTGGCTTCACGCGTATTGACATAAATGTCTTTCCTGGGCAACTAAGCTGTCAGGATTGTATACATATATAGGTGCTGGGCAAGCCTACTCCATCTTAGGGGGTTTTTATAGGCGTCAAAATAGCGACATCATAGAAGATAAATAATAGCTTCTTTTTTAGTGCACCAGACAGAACGTCGACGCTTTTACGCTAGCACTCTACCCGGTTACGTTACGGGCGACTTTACAACAAAGGTGTACGCTCTGACGTGCTCTCGTGTGTATCTACGTATTTTGGAAAAATTTAACAATGAACATAATAATCAGTGCTGTGGTAGCTTTTTTTTGGTTCTAGGACCAAAAACTAGCTAGAGCCTAAGCTAAGACAAAACAAGACAAGACAAGTTTCCAAAATAGTATGGCGATCAGGGGCTGGCATACGGTACTTTGCATTCATAAGTCAGAGAGAGAGTTCAGGGTATGGATCTCACTCGCTTAGGATTCGTCATGTTTCCTTTACCGTTAGCGAGTTGTAGGTATTGCTACTACAAATTGAAAAATACAAGGTGATGTTTTGTAAAGTGACATCAGACTCCGGATAATCCCGGTTTTTTTTAATAATTTAATTTAAAATATCCTAAAATCACTGAATTGTAGCCACCGTTCGTTACTATTATACCTACTAAGTTGTAACCGCACTCGCAATATCGGGCTTCACATCGCGCGCACGCTTTGAGAAGGCCGGGTGTCCGCACGTCGCGGTTATTATATAGAACAAATTGATGAAGATAATTATTGAATAAGAAAAAAATAACAAATTAACTTATTTTTACTTTCAAGTAAAACTAAAACTAAGTATCTTCCCTGAGTCGGGTGTCACTTTTCAAATTTAACATAGGTGCATGCCAGCATCGGGAATCAAACCTTGGCCTCTCGCTTCCGAGTCAATTTTTCTTACCACCAGGCTACCACCACTGTTCCAATACATCCTTATAATATTATAATTATCGCTAAATTGCCTAATCCTACAGAAATGGTTTTGACAAATCATACTTTGGGTTGGTAATTATGTTAATAAAATTTTTATTAAATCAAGTGAGTGGCTTATTTCAGTGGGTATTTGGTAAATGGCCCCCAAAATAGTTTATTGGTCCGTCACTCTCTGCTTGCGAGTGCATAATTATTTTCTTCCAAATTGAATCCGGCGCCAACATCTGTCCTGCGACAGTGACTGACATTTCAAACCTTCTGAATTTAAACGCCCCAAACTTAAGCGTGAAAATAGCAGTCCGAAATCAATTTCGGACTGCTGTTTTCACGCATACGCAACCTCAAGGTTGATAAAATAAAATTTTTAAACGGTTTATTGGTCTCTTTGCTATTGTTTTCAGAGTCAAAGTGCGCGTGTCATCATTTTCAACTGAAGTTCTTTTTTTCTTATTTTAATTATTTTAATAAAACGGAAAAAATAGGGACATGGTAGAGGTACATATAAATTGAATGGCATAAACATATTTTTTCTAAAATATTTATCCAGGGAGGAAACAGGTCTCCCTCTTCGTATGGAGCAGCGGCTACCCGCGTTTCCTCTTAAGGGTCAATGAAAGTAGTGTATTGGGGAAGCCCATAATTACACTTTTTTTTTTCAATTTTTCAGCCAAACTGAGCTATTTTTGTTAAATGATTTTGGTTTCACGGCAATAAAACAGTACTGTTTTCATTATGCTAATCAACAGAACAACAATAATTAAGCTGTTTTTAAGGTCGATAAACCAGTGTACTTACTGTACTGCCCAAAAAACTAGAAGTTCGAGTAATCAGCTGAATTAGTGTTGTTAAGAATAATGAAAACAATACAATTTTATTGCCTTGAAACAAAAAACGTTGAAAAAAATGCTCAATTTAGCTAAAAAGTAAAAAAAAAACTGTAAAAATTGTGCACTTCCCGGCTTACGTGCCCAGGCACTTTACACCTTGCATTCTCAAAAGGCCGAACCATCTGTTGCATTTTCAGTGATCTAAATAAACTAGTTGTTTCAGTTTGTAGGCAAGATTACAGTCGATTTTTTAAGACTGCCCGCCTCTGGGGCCCGATAAAATGTGAGATTGGACGCATACGGCCGAGCATGCATAGCCTGGAATAGATTATTTTCTACCGTGCAACTACTTATTCGGTAAAATATTTAGTCCGACCGATTTGTCAGTAATAAAAAAAATGCCATAGAACACCATATTTTTAAATAGTTTTACATAAAAGCTTCTGCCAAATAATACAGTCGGCTTTCTTCAGCTCGTTGCAGCGTTATTACTCGTTACCACTCGCAATCTTTATCGTAATCTTTTCTACCACTGTTAGTTAACACACAGGGTTTACCTACTCTTACTTAATACGTTTCAATAAGAGTGGTTACGTATTATTTATTTTAAAAAACATGTGGTACGTACGAGTAAATAATTTAATCCCAGAAAAGGGTTTCTCGTTTCTCCTTATTATTTCTTGTATCCATCTGCGGGGGTAGCATGACTTTTATCGAGGCGGATTTATCCAACAAAATGGCGGTTTATCAGCATTTTTGACGTTTATAGTGGGTTATATATCGCTATCGACGATTTATAACCCACTTTAGACGTCAAAAATGCTGATAAACCGCCATTTTGTTGGATAAATCCGCCTCGATAAAAGTCATGCTACGGGGACTGATCAGATTTGGGCAATCTGATCTTTATGCCGGGTAACTCAAAGTCGGAAAAAGTTGACATACCTACTCAGTAAAAAAATTAACATACCCCCGACATTTAATTTTTATCTACTAATAAATAGATGAACCGAAAAACCTGCTTTCAAATTAAAAAAAAACCGTATCCAAATCGGTTGACCCGTTTAAGAGCTGCAATGCCACAGACAGACAGACACACGCACACACACACACATAACGGTCAAACTTATAACAGCCCTCTTTTTGGGGCGGGGGTTGAAAATAAAATAAACCGGCCAAGTGCGAGTCTGGCTCGTACACACGACAGCACGTAGACGCTTACACGCGTGCACTCTATTCACTTACGCTACGGGCGACTTTGCAACAAAAATTTTCACTCTGACGTGCTGTTGTGTGTACAATGAGGGATGCTTACCACCACACAGCCAAAAGATAAAAGGTCATTTGAATTGAAAGACAAACTTAACTTTGCAGTCGAAAATGTGTTTTCCGTCGCATTACTGAGTGTTTCTTTTCCCACATAATATCCATATCTTTCTTTCAAATTTCAAATTGAAGGGAAGTGGTGATTGATATTGAATTGAGACAAATAGGCCCCAGAACAGACGGTTTCTCGCACAGACAGTGAGTTAACTTATGGGGCCTTCTTCGGGGTGTTGGGTTAAAAATTACAACATCGTAGTTGGCATGAATCGTCGATGGGCACATGTGCTTGTTGAATAATAGAGCAGGCGCGGACTCGCGTCGATTGGCCCTGGCGAGCCCTTTCGCACCCTGGACCCTAGAACGAGTGGTGCCGAAAGCACCGCCTTTCTCAAGTCGTCGACAACGCATTATAGCACCGCGAATACTTAAAAAAAACGGACCTTTACCTTTTAAATTTTACATAATTTAACCATCTAAGTACTCTCGACACCTTTTTAATTTTGCGTCAGGATCTAAGTAATTCGTCTAAGCTAAAAACCGCAAAGTATAAAATATTTTTTTAATTACAAAGAGTTTAAATTATAATAAAAATTAAGTATTAACAGAATACAGAGTAAAAAGCGTGGAGTGCTTGATCTATTAAATGTTACAATCATTCTATTGGCAACTATCTATGAGATGCACCCTACGCTTTTTTACTCTGTATTGTATTATTCTGTTAATAACTTATTTTATTATAATTTTAAACTTTGTAATTAAAAAATATTTTATACTTTTTAGTTCGGTTAGCTATAAAAGCGTGTTTTTTTATTTTTTAAACTGTTATTTATTTTAAATTTTTTAGTTCGATTTATAATTTTTTGTAAATTTCTGACATTTCTAGTACTCAAACCTCAGTTGGCTCCTTAGAATCTTTTGATCCCTACACGAAAGAGAAGCGATTGGCATAAAAAATTTTTTTGTTGGTATTTTTGCATTTTTTTTGATGACCGTACATTTTTTCCAAAATCGGTGAATGAAGTTCATAAAATTTCAAAAAGTTATGGAAGGTCTCCTAAGAACGTTTTCCTGTAACTATAACGGTTAAGGTACCTGCCCTTACTGCCCCGTCTCAAAAATCCACCCTGTATAATGGCACTGTAGGTGTATAATGGGAAACTGTTATCAAATTATTGCATTGTCATTGGTCCTTGATACGTATGCAAAGTTTCAAATTGATCAGACTTCTGGAAATTGGTAAAAATTATGCTCAAAGATTCCGTTACATACATACATACATACATGCCAAGCTTATAAAAGCCTGTTAATAAAAAATAGCGGCAAACCTACCCTTGCACTTGCAACGCTAGATTACCCCTCTCTACAGAGGCGCTAATCGTCGCCCTAAATCCATAGACCGTTTCTAGGACTTAGATCCTAAAATAGCTGACTGATCTGATCCAACGAAACATAATGAAAAAAAAAACAGTAAAGCTTGTGGTTGCCCCTCTGGGTGTATTTATTTACGGTATAATATGTAGATAGGTACATACATACAGGGTGGCCCAAACATAGACGTCAAGCGAGAAAATCTAGATAGCTGACACCGAGGGCTACCCGAATCACCCCCATGTATGTTCAGCCATTTTTTGTCGTTTAGAAGTTATGAGGCTTTTAAGGTTTTTTTGAATAAAAATACCTAGCATTCGATTTTATTTTGTAACTTTTTTTTCTTTCGTCTTATCAGCAATATTTTTTATTCCTTAGAGTCTCAGATAAATTATCTATCACCAAAAAAATAATGATCAGCTATGGACTTTTAGAAGATACCGGAATTTTGATCCGAAGTCCAAAAATGTTATTTTCAAGAAAACATCACTGAAATACTTAGTATGGGATAAAAAATAAGTAGAAGTCTGAAGGACTTTTTATTGATTTCAAAAACTTTCCCAAAGCCTTATTCTTCAGAATAATACAAAAAACCTGTCACTTTATAGGACTTTTATTCAAGTAATTTGCGATCAAAGTCGAAAAACTGGAGTTGGAAGATATTTTATGTCAATCGATTTTCATTTATTTTGGTTGATTCGGACAAAAAACATTGCTGGTAGGCTTAATATGGTATAATATGTAGATAGGTACATACATACAGGGTGGCCCAAACATAGACGTCAAGCGAGAAAATCTAGATAGCTGACACCGAGGGCTACCCGAATCACCCCCATGTATGTTCAGCCATTTTTTGTCGTTTAGAAGTTATGAGGCTTTTAAGGTTTTTTTGAATAAAAATACCTAGCATTCGATTTTATTTTGTAACTTTTTTTTCTTTCGTCTTATCAGCAATATTTTTTATTCCTTAGAGTCTCAGATAAATTATCTATCACCAAAAAAATAATGATCAGCTATGGACTTTTAGAAGATACCGGAATTTTGATCCGAAGTCCAAAAATGTTATTTTCAAGAAAACATCACTGAAATACTTAGTATGGGATAAAAAATAAGTAGAAGTCTGAAGGACTTTTTATTGATTTCAAAAACTTTCCCAAAGCCTTATTCTTCAGAATAATACAAAAAACCTGTCACTTTATAGGACTTTTATTCAAGTAATTTGCGATCAAAGTCGAAAAACTGGAGTTGGAAGATATTTTATGTCAATCGATTTTCATTTATTTTGGTTGATTCGGACAAAAAACATTGCTGGTAGGCTTAATATTGCCTGTCAGCACGGTCTGCATAGGAATTTCACGAAAAAATAAAAAAAATACCATAAAATATTTTGTTTCTTTTTTGTTCTTTTTTTTTCATTATTTGAATTTTAAATTATTTTACTATCGAATTTACTTACAAAATATGAAGAAAAAAAAAATTTAAACAAAAAAAGTCTGAAAATTAAATGACTTAATTTTTAAATTTTTTCGTGAATTTCTAATGCAGATCCTACTGACAGATGATTTTAAGCCGATCCACAATGTTTTTTGTCCGAATCGACCAAAATAAATGAAAATCGATTGAAATAAAATTTCTTCCAACTCCAGTTTTTCGACTTTGATCGCAAATTACTTGAATAAAAGTCCCATAAAGTGACAGGTTTTTTGTATTATTCTGAAGAATGAGGCTTTGGGAAAGTTTTTGAAATCAATAAAAAGTCCTTCAGACCTCTACTTATTTTTTTCCCCATACTAACTATTTCAGTGATGTTTTCTCGAAAACAACATTTTTGGAATTTGGATCAAAATTGCGGTATCTTCTAAAAGTCCACAGCTGATCATTATTTTTTTGGTGATAGATAATTTATCTGAGACTCTAAAGAATAAAAAGTTTTGCTGAAAAGACGAAAGAAAAAAAAATACAAAATAAAATCGAATGCTAGGTATTTTTTTTCAAAAAAACCTTAAAAGCCTCATAACTTCTAAACGACAAAAAATGGCTGAACATACATGGGGGTGATTCGGGTAGCCCTCGGTCTCAGCTATCTAGATTTTCTCGCTTGACGTCTATGTTTGGGCCACCCTGTATAAATCCAGAGGGACGAGCGAGCCGTATCCCTCCACCATTTTAATTTTACGCGTAAAAAGTATTGACAGAGCCACCTCGGCGTAAATGTATAAAATAACAGTTTAAAAAAACTAAAAAAACACGCTTTTATAGCTTCATACATACATACATACAGGCCAAGCTTATAAAAGCGTGTTAATAAACTAAAACCGATACAAACTAGCTGCGGTATTTAAAAATCTAGCGTTGTTTCACAAAACGACACAGCCTTGTTGAAAGCCTTCGTCGAGGATCTCTCCGTTTTTTCATAACAAACTTGCAGCTTGAGTGGGCCCCGAGAGAATTTAGACTCTCCGCCGTAAACAGAGAGTTAAAGTTTGTTTGCAGGTGTGGCTTTTGCGGAGAGCGGTGGCGGTGTCAATAATTAAGGACACTTTTCTGTGTGGCAGCCTCCGCAAATGTTCTTGCCGCCAACCGAGGTAGAGGTAGAGCAGAAGCAGCGCAGAAGTACTGCTTCGACTGAGTAAATACCTCAACCTAATAAGCGTACTTCTAGAGCTTTGATGCCTCCCAAGATTGACTGAAACTGTCTTTATAATCTGAGATTGATAAAGCTATCCCTCGCATTTTCAAGGAGTGGTTCCTCTGAGCCCTTTGCCGCGCGCCCTCATCCCTCGGGCGGAAATAAACCTCTGCGGTGCAACTACACGTCTACTTATTTATAGGCCTTTTTTCCGTAATATTCCAGATAAATTTTGGCTGGCAGAAATATCGCGTCCATAATAAATACGCGGGGAAACTATTGGCTTGATTGAGTACAAGTCGTGAGTCGGAGAGCCGCAATAACCATGTCTGGGGCGCGATGGATCGCGCTTTTTTACGGACATCAAATATTAAGGGGCGGCGGCGATGCGGCAGTTACCCGGCTACGAGGGAGCTTCACCTGCTCCTCCGAGCAAGGGTATCTACAGAAGGACGCGGGAGCGTATCTTTGAAGTGTAAACTCTTTTCAGCACATCTTTTGGTCGAATGAAAATTAACCTTCGCGCTCCGTAGTTATAACTTACATCGTGTGGTCATAACCTTTATTATTACTGTTGGTTCTGATACGTTTTCAGAAAATCATGAAGATATTTCCGCACAGTCATCTAACGTCTGTGCAACTAAATAATTTTCGTAGGTAGGTACAGTTGTAAAAACTTGAATATGAAAACCTATCGGTACTGTAATCAGGAATTGAAAAAATCGTTTGACAGTTAATTTGCCCAACAGCGATACTTTTTCCCGTGGCGTTGCTTGCGGCCGTCTTAGTACCTATCTTTTAACGGCGCGAAAACATCAAGCAATGATGGAGTTTCCTTTTGGTTTAAAATATTTTTAACCGAAAGACCTGCGCGGGTGGATGCGTGTGCCGTTTTAGAGGCTGGTTTTGTTTGAAGGAATAGTGCCATATTTTTTTCGGATCGCCGCTTGCAAACGATAGGTTTAAAAGCCTGATAAAAGCGTGCACGACGTTAAATAACTACGTATAGAAACGCGAAACGAAGCCTAAAGTAGATATTCATCTACCCTAGGCTTTGTTTCGCCAAAGGAACCTTAGAAATAACTTTGAACTTCTAGTATTGTTTTGTTTGTGTACCCGCCTCAACAATCTTATTTTATTGACTAGTGATGCCTATCTATCGACAAATTCTCAACTTGGCTGCGGTCCGACTCTCCTATCGATTGAATTTAAAAGTGGCAACACTACAGAACTTTTATGATGTCTATCGTATTTCTGTTTTACTGTCAACACGAAGACAGAGCCGTAGTAGAGATGGCCAGACAATCCATAGTTTAAAATATAGTAGGTGCAGTTAGTATAATTAATAGACTGTTTTCCTTATTAGGTGCTACCGCAGTAACAGTTACATTTTAATCTTTACGTTGCCTATGAAGAACAAAACTATAATGCCGGGCAAGTCTGCCTAGTTTACAAAGACATGCACTATTGGACAAGGCACAAGCTATTACAGTCAATGTCTTTTCTACAGATTCGGCAGACTAATCTGATATAACGAGATACTTACTGCCGATTTCTGAATTGAGTAATTCGCTAAGCAAGCACTCAAGTATCGTTCTGTCTCTAAAGATTTCTAACAAAAGAACTTGACAGAACGATACTTACTTTGTAAAATTCTCAATTCAGAAACCATTATCTATAAAAACGGCAAACAAAATCACGTTTGTTGTATGCCCCCTTAAATATTTGTTATTCTGTTTTTTAGTAGGTATTTGTTGTTGGACTTGCTTCAAATATATTACTTTGGATGAAAAGGCGCGAGAAGTGCGTTTTTATGGAAACAGAAAATCTCGTAGCGAGATCCTTTTACATTCTTCAATCACACATACAGGGTGTTAAAAGACCGCCAACAAAGCGGGAAACCACGTATTGTCCTCATCATAAGGAATATTTTTGCCCAAGGAACTATGCCTGGGAAATCAACGGTTTCCGAGATAATGAGGTTCAAAGTCGGACTTTTCAAAACTTTTTTTTTGCAGAAATGTATTCAGTATCTTGTTCTTAACATACCTTCTCAAGAAGCCATATCAAAATTATGAATATTTCTTACAAAAAACGACGTTAAAATTGCAACCCGCAATGTATTCTAAACATCGGCACTTCATGCTTAAGTAACATAAACTTATACCTACGCTTGCGCAATATGACTTCTGAGCGTTACACGTCCATTGCGTGATTAAATATTTTTCAAAATTATAACCTAAAAAACCAAAATCATTTCCCAGCAATAATTTATCGAAAAAGTACTTTGTTTTGGTGTCTAGTATGCGTGGCTTTCGGGTCTGTTGGCGGTCTTTTAACACCCTGTATATCACAAAATACATAATATAACGTGTTACAAAACATCCTAACTCTTATTACAGGGTGTAACCTACAGGTCCACAGGTTGTCAATTCTGTAAAAAAGTTGAATTTTTTATTTTATTTTAAAACCTCAAAATTTTAAACATTTCATAATTTTTAGGTTTTTGGTATTAGCTCAAATTTAAAAATATGTTTGTGGTGTGGGTACATTGGCATAGCTTTGATTTGTTAAAACATTGTGAAAGTCAATTAAAAAAATATTTATAAAATACTTTTCCCCCGCCACAGCATTCACATTTTATTCGTTAAAAATTTACGGAAATTAATACAGCAAAAAAAATAGGTTGTGACCCCTATCACCCTGTAAAAAGAGATAGGATCTTTTGTAACACCTTATATAATATTATAAATAAATGCGAGATGTTGCATAGTTAAGGTAAGATAAGATAGATAAGATAAAAGATTTTTTATTATGTCTCGTTTCTTAGCCTAAATTAAAATATTTACATTTTGTCTTGGCCAGGGACGTTCGGAAAAAGACGTCTACGTCCTTTCGGATCTTACAATCTTTTTGTATGCATCAGGTGACCGTTCCTCCTAGCCCTTCGAAGGTAAATCACTTCTTGGGGTCGGGTTTGAAGCCACTAGGAGAAACGTTAGATGTTAGATAATATTATATTCACTTTTAATGATTCGCGATAGTTAAACATTATTATTATTATAAATAAGGTAATTAATTTGCCTAAAAACCAATCGCGATTCGACCCGTTTCGAATACAATAATATAATATGATGCCAATAATGACATCAGAGCATAGAAATTCTCGGAGGAACCGATCGCTTGCTGACTGGTTTGACCCTCTCTTTTTTGCAAACATAATTGATTTCACCAATGCGTGAGCTGTAAAGCATTGGGTTAGTTTGCCCGTGGCGTGTATAAGCGGGACCTGGGTTGTTTAAGCCTTCAATTGACAAATCAGTTAACTTTGAGAGCATATCGTGATGTAGATCATGAAACCTAATGTGCCACGGATCCTCGTCCAGCATTTCCCACAGGGCGGATGTTGGAAGAGATCGCGGAAAGGCACCAGCAATCTTTAATGCCATACGGTACTGTCGCTCTATCGCTAGTAAATTAGTTTTGCTTACCCTAGGCAGGAGCTGTCTTTCCTGTGGGCTTGGTCCACTAAGCTGTCAGGATGGTATAGGTGCTGGGCAAGCCTACTCCATCTAAATCAATGTCCCAGGCACTGTAGCGCCGAGTGGTCTCTTCACCCATCTAGTGTGAGTGAAGGTGCCACTGGACGCTGTATAAATCATCTCATTACGTAGATGCAAAAAAAAAAAAAAGGCCTTAGTTTTTTAGGCAGGAGCTGCACTGTTTTTTGTCCAAATCGACCAAAATAAATGAAAATCGATTGAAATAAAATTTCTTCCAACTCCAGTTTTTCGACTTTGATTGCAAATTACTTGAATAAAAGTCCCATAAAATGACAGGTTATTTGTATTATTCTGAAGAATGAAGCTTTGGGAAAGTTTTTGAAATCAATAAAAAGTCCTTCAGACCTCTACTTATTTTTTTCCCCATACTAACTATTTCAGTGATGTTTTCACGAAAACAACATTTTTGGACTTTGGATCAAAATTGCGGTATCTTCTAAAAGTCCATAGCTGATCATTATTTTTGTGGTGATAGATAATTTATCTGAGACTCTAAAGACAAAAAAAAATTGCTGAAAAGACGAAAGAAAAAAAAGTTACAAAATAAAATCAAATGCTAGGTATTTTTTTTCAAAAAAACCTTATAAGCCTCATAAGTTCTAAACGACAAAAAATGGCTGAACTTACATGGGGGTGATTCGGGTAGCCCTCGATGTCAGCTATCTAGATTTTCTCGCTTGACGTCTATGTTTGGGCCACCCTGTATAATAAAAGCTATGGACAGGTGGACGCACTTTTGATTTCATATTACTAGTAATAAAAAAATATCACTGAACTTTAAAAGGTTAAAAGTAGTACCTAGTTCAGTAATAAATATTCTGTCTTGTTACTTGTTGAAAGATTGCCGAGATCTCGCGAGATTGATTTTCATAATCTCGCAAGATCTCGTCCGATCCTCAATCTCGCGAGATTGCATTCCCTACTTGTTGTCTTGTCCGTAGATTATTATGAGGACCTAATACTTGTAAGTATCGAGTATTATTTGCACTTGAGGCCGCGTCGCATATAAAAAGCTTTGCGTTTGCTTGATAAACTGGTTTCTCTTAATTTATGTTAAGTACATTTGGGGACAAAACAATTTCGAACACGAAAACATTCGCTAGTGTAATCTAAATAATTCGATTCGGCTTCCTTATTTCCCGAATCGTTAATATTGCTATGTGTGTAAAATAATTCCCCGATCGAACTCAGTGCAACTGGGTCTCCACTCCACTCGTTTATGCCATTCAATTTATATGTACCTCTGCCTTTTTTTTTAATATTTTAATTACTTTTATAAAATTTATTTAAATAATTATAATAATAAATAAAGGAAAACATAGGGACATGGCAGAGGTAAATATAGATTGAATGGCTTATACATATTTTTTCAGCAATTTTGGGAAAATGTTAAAAAGGGGTACCTAACCTAGCGATGACTGTGTAACTACTAGCTTGATAATGTAGTTAATTAAACTACACTTTTAACGGATGCATCACCACTAGTGGCGCCGCGAAGTCAAGCATTTAGCCAACGTTTAGAGACCTTTGCAGAACGAGGATGATGAAATAACTTATCATACCAGAGTTCATGTTATGATTAGCTTATATCTACATCTGTTTCATCCGATGGAGGCTCAGCGTGAGGCTGAATAGAATACCTTAGTGCAGGAGGCACGCAAATAAATCTAACCCACAGAATAGGGAACCCCAGAGAAGCTCTTTTACCGAACATTGCGGCCTTATCTTCGTTTTTTTATAGGTCCAAAGTTATAAGCAAAAGCTGCTTTTTTCCTGGCCTTTAAACTCTCAAGCAAGGCGTAACTTAACCTTAAAACTTCACCGAAGGCAGGCTGTTGTGGACGAACGATTATTTAATTTTCATAAATAATGAAGTATATAAAGTATTAAGTATAATACTTAACAACCCCTTCGCTCGTCGATAAGGACCATTAGCAGGGATATCATTCATAAGGGAACTGTGTGAGGACGGATCTATGCCACTGCTAGTCATATCTCATATATATTTTAACTAAGGTGTAGAGTTTGTGAAGTTAGGGCTTGTTGAGTTAGGGTGTATAGAGCTAGAACCTTGGCTCTACATCTGATAGCTTTTTGACAGTGCGAGGTGTATGGTCTCGTCTTGGCAACATTTTTTACATGACAATGTTTTTGGTAAATACCTAGTAAACTTTTAATATTTACCACTCTCGTCGAGAGTAGTGACTTCGCGATGGTTGATCTGTGCCGAAACCAATCTGTCGGGTGGAGTGGATCATTCGGGAGTCGGCCCCGGGCGATATGTCCCGCTATCGTCTACCCCAGGGGTTCCCAAACTTTTTTAGTTCGCGGCGCACTTACAGGTTTAATATTTTATCTCGTTGAAATGTTATACATGATATGCAATAAAATTATGCAGTGTTTATACTGACATACAATAATGTATTTTTTATACGAGAAAAATACGTAAAATTTTGTCCTACTGCGCCCCTCTTTACTGTCCGCGACGCACTAGGGCGCCGCGGCGGCGCACAGTTTGGGAACCCCTGGTCTACCCAATTGGATGCACTATATTACACCGCGTCCTCGCTGCGCGTCTTGGATTTTTTGGGGGATATTGGGGTTTAGTCCCCAGAAATAGATGTACGAGAAGCCGCAATTGAATGAGACTACTTTACTTTTTTTAACACCAAAACACTCGCTGGTTTTAGGCATCAACAATTTTTTTTAAATGTACAGTGAGTAATTATTTACTGTTATTATTTCTAATCAACTTGGCAATTGAACAATCGTTATAACATTGTGTATTGTTATTTTTTTCACGGTTTCGTTCACATGTAAGCTGATCTGAGTTTTTGTGCAATGTTTTGCTCCACTGAGTGACACCAGCCAGGGCCCTTAGCCTGTAACACAATGGTGCCAAAATGGACTGTCAGGTGACGACTTCAATTACGATTTGCTAACGCTGTCTGTCCTTTTAATGTTTTTGTAGTACAGCAAAGAATATTTTGATTCTAATTCTAGAGGATTAGTTCTCTGGTTGTAGAAGAAAAACGAGGAGAGCCCGGTTTTGTCCTTCTGCCGGGACGCCATTGACCCGCCATTGCGTTACAGGCTAAGGGCCCAGGATAGACGCACAATTTTAAAATTAATTGTAGCTTCTTGTAATACCCTCCCAAACAAGTCTAGTCAATTATCACGAGGTACTGCAACACATACAACTACGATAAACAGAAAGCCAGCTTGAGTAGTCCGGTTTAATTGTTTACTGCTGAGACTTAGGTATTTGAAGTGTTTTTGCGTAGTGTTTGTGGTCGTGCTAGGTAGGAAGATGCTTTCTGGCACGACCACGCGAAATTTGAGCTGAATTCTTCTAATGGTGTACAAATTCTTGAACTTAAATGAACTTGATTATATACATTACCTCAAAATGTGTCTCAAAAAGAATCGGCCTTACGTTTTTGAAATATAATTTCATACTGAGGTGAGAGGATAGACAGGAACTTCGGTGTGTTAAATTATAACTATGAGCTTTCACTAATCCGTGCATTCAGTCTGCTGTATACTGTTACCGGCCAAACCCGATATCAGGACAAAAAAAGTACATATTTGTGTTTGTCCTGATATCGGGTTCCAGCATAAAATAGTGTGGATTATATAATCTAATGCTACGTCCTATAGTTTTAACTAACTTCAAGACAAATAAACCTTTGTTCCCAACGAATCACACCCTCACGAGAAAAAACCCCAGGCTAACCATAAAGTCATAGGCGCCTGCTGCCTAAAAAAATCCTGAATCATTTGAGTAATACAGTTGCTATTTATTTATGTAAGCTTAGTACTTTTTCTTAAAAATTACTAACCCCACCCAATTATATGACCAGTAAGGAGGGGTGAGCCCAGTACTTATTAAATCAAATATCTTGAAGTCAGGAAAATAAAAGCTGATCAGTTTTTTGTCCTGACATGTATGTACTCGCGTTCGGCAATATCAGTTCGGGCTAGGCCATACTAGTTTATCCATATGAGCTTAGGCTAGACTGGCTTGGCCTAAGCGAAACTTGTAGTTAGTCCTGAAATCGGGATTGGCCGGTAACACATAAAATCCTGGTTCGATTCACTTAGGTGCTAATCACAATTAATGGACAGCTAGGTACATAGGTAAATAACAAGGCTGTATGGTGTATGTACATACCTCAAATAGGTATCCTATCGGCACTCGCTTGGGCGCGTTGCTTCGCTCGCTTCACCGCCGCCGCATCTAACGGGGGGCATACTCTGAGTTCACGCTCTCTAATCGCTCAGCTATAGGGAATTCGCAGTAGCAGCCGCGCAGCTAAATATGATTAAAGAGGCACTCATCAAGCCCCGTGCTTTGGCTACGGACAACGGAACAAAAATGGGATTCGCCAGTTTCTATTATAAAAGGGTGACACGAGGTACTAAGAGTATGCGCTGTACAACAAATGGGAAAATTCTGTTTGAGTCGGTAAGGCTTTACTACCTAAGTATCTGTTTAGGTGTGAGAGTGAAAAGTAGGTACCTAAGTAAAAAGTGAATAAGCATGTGTGAGTATGCTGGTTGGAAAACTAATTGGGATTCAAATAAGCAGCCGCGCAACTGGGTCGAGAAGACGAAATGCATAATAAAATCAGAAATCGCCAACAGAAGTAGGTACTGAATAATCATTAAAGTCATATACACGTGACGAAATAGCAACGAATGGTGGATTTGCTCCGGCCAAAGTTAGAAAATTAAATTTCCATATAAATTATTTCTTCTATTCATTAATTTACATGCTAAAAACACATCTGTCTTTATTTACAACTTAAACTTTCTAAGGCACTGCACTTTTTTTTAAATTATTCAATCGATTTCACTGGTAGTGTCAGCCATACGCTAGGATACCCCTTTTTGTTTTATTAGCGCTCTTATGCCGCGCGCTGAAAGAGCTACCCACGGGGTATCTTAGATTGTGGCCGAGCGTTCTTAAAAAAAATATGTGAAACAGTTAAATCGATAGAAATGTCATTAATTACTTTGTTTTGTATTTACTAATATCGAAAATTGGCATAACATGTCATTAATCAAACTATAAATACATCGTTAAAAGTTAGTAAGTTAGATAGAGTTGAACCCAACATCAGTTACCAAGTTAAACAATGTTGCATGCTGAGAAGCTTGGCCGAGATAAGATAATTCGGTGGGTCAACAAGCTATCGGCGACGTAGGTGAACGAGTGACATTTCACTAATATCGAAGTGACTTTACATTGACTGTTTTGTTTTGTCGCTAGGTGAAATAAGGTAGATTAATTACACCGGAAATATTATTATACATAGTGTTACAAAAGTACCTAACTCTTTTTACAGGGTAATAGCACCCGGTGATAGGGATCACAATCTAAATTTTTTTTTTGCTCTATGACGTTCCTTGTTGATTAATAAAATTAATAAAATGTGAACGCTGTGGCGGGAGAAAAGTAGTTTTTAATTATTGTTTTCATTGACTTTCACAATGTTTTAATGTAATGCACCTACATATTTTAAAATTTGAGGTAATACCAAAAACAAAAAAGTTATGATGTTTTTTCAATTTTGAGGTCA
Organism: Zelleria hepariella; assembly: GCA_949319315.1. NCBI lineage: Eukaryota > Metazoa > Arthropoda > Insecta > Lepidoptera > Yponomeutidae > Zelleria > Zelleria hepariella. The sequence goes on from OX439379.1 coordinate 28,304,462, forward strand.
TAAAATAAAAATTGTTTTTTTCAACTTTTTTTTACAGATTTGACATCCTGTTGACCACCAGGTTACAAATAGGGCATGCACCCGGTTCCACCCGGTTCCGAAATACCCGGGTATACCCGGTTCTGACGAGGTATCTGCAGAACCGGTTCCGAAAAAGTATACCCGGTTCCCCCGGTTCTTTATAAAAATCTAAAAAGTTACTTAATTCCGCAGTAATAGCTGTATTTCCTCCGCCTAATTCCGATGATAAGTGCAGGGATATTGTCAACCTCGTACAGCACTTGTCAAGGAACGAAAATTATGAAGTTATCAGCACAGATGAGGTGGGAAATGTCGGCAAAAACGATGTTATTCTTGTCCTAACCTGGACAGCCTCAAGTTCGAGACCACGTAGACGTAGATATCAATCAGTATAGAAATAGCGATGTTTGAAAATGGTGGAAGTTGTTGTAGCATCCTTTCGATAGCATTATGTAGGTAGGTATTACTATTTGATGATTATTCCATCCGACCGGATTCGGTCATGGTGACTGTTGCGGCTGGGGAAGGCGTCGGTCATTTGCCGTCATGTGACTTATGTAGCCTATGTTGGCTGTAAAAGGGCGGTTTCACCTTCTTCTTTTATCCTTTTACTCCTCCGTGGAGTCTGGGGCTGACACAAGGGCTTTCCATTTGTCTCTTTTCATGGCTAGGGAGGGTAGCTCTGGCCAAGTTGATCCCTTCTCTTTCGTCTCAGAGAGAACTTATCTTTTCCACTGGGACGGTCTTCCGTGTCGTCGTGAGCTTCCGGCGGGTTTCCAGTCGAGAGGCACCTTCGGGATGTGGTGATCGGGTCTACGCAGGGTATATCCTAGCCAACTCCATTTGCGTTTCCTGATGTCTTGGGCTACGGGTTTTTGTTTGGTGATCTGCCACAGCTCGGCATTTGAGATGGTGCCAGTTGTTGGGCCAGTGTCTTCGTAAGATGCGTAAGAAGACAGTAGTTGACGAAGACCTGGATCTTGTGTGACACAGCTTTTCCGACCTTCCGGGTTTCGCAGCCGTTCAGTAGGGCCGTTTTCACGTTGGAATTGAATAAGCGGATCTTCTTGGTTCTAAGAATGCTAGGATTTTTCCAGATGTCCTTTAGCTGGGCAAAGGCTCGTCTAGCTTTTTTGATACGCCTTTCAACATCCCGATCCCTCCTTGCGGTTGCACCTACACGTTAAAATTCCATTGGAGTAGTTATACTGTATGGCCGCTGGCGGTCTACATCTGAGTTCATCACGTCTGGCATCAAGAGCAGCTCTTCGTTTGGCCGCGAACTCGGAGATGTTTGATTTGTATATGGATTTAACGGTTTCACTTACTTTTACTTTTGTTTGATTTGACTGTATGCCGCCACACGGCTCGGTCTTCAGCCTGCTCTGCCCTTGTCAAATGGTCGATTGCACGGCTTTTCATGTGGCGTTTCTGCACGTCATTAAACCTAAGGTACTTCCCACCTTTCTTGAGTTCCCATTCCTATGAGCATAACTATTTAAGAGCTATGCCGCTAACAAAGTGTGGTGCCTGAAAGGATATTCTCCTCAGCAGGCTAAATTTGTAATCGTTTACGCAGTTCGCTAAGTGACAGGAGCTTAGACGTGGTTAGTTGTTGATCCTGACTGTGTAGTCTGATTTTGTATAAGATAATTATATTTTTGGAGTTCCTTTATTATTCCTGTTATTTCATGATAACAATGCCAGTTTTTATTTCATAGCTGTTAATAATGTCATATCCAGCCTATCCTATCAGTTTTTCAGTGAATTATTTGATTATTATGAAACTTACAGTTTTATCGGGCGGAACCGGGTAGAACCGGGTTACCCGGTTCTGACTGCTCCCAGAACCGGGTATCAAAAATCTGGAACCGGAACCGGTTCTGCACGCCCTAGTTACAAACTGTAAAAAGAGTTAAGATGTTTTGTAACACGTTGTAATACCAATCAAGAAATACTTAGGGTATTATTAAAAGTCGTTTAGATCACCTACTTGAGATCGATCTCAAGTAGGTGAGTTAAGAAAAGTCAAATGCTTATGTCAAGCCTTGGCTAATGTCAAACTTGAGTAGCTGTCAGCATTTTAATAGACACTATCTTGAGATTGACATTGACATTAGCCAAGGGTTGACATTATCATTTGACTTTTCAGTGATCACCTATACTTGATTTCGATCTTGAGTCGACGACTATTAATGCCATCCTTAGAATAAGTATCCACGTAGAGGAGGGACAGCCTGACTAAAATAAATCGAAATAATTAATTCTTGCATGCATCTTTAATATTTTTTAATGGTAGTAAAAATTATATAATTATATTATAAAATAATATTAATTTCAATCATAATAGGTACTTATGAATGTAATTTGATTCTAATAAGTCAGACAAATAAAGGCTATATTTATTATTATTTTTTATTTTTTATAATAAGTATAGGGATGCTGAAAGTGTAATTCCTCGCGCCTTTCCATGTGTTTTTAAAACCTACGATTTAAAACAAATATACCAAGTGCTAAGTAGTATTGCTACCACACAGGGTTACTCTAATTGGCACAGTTGCGGCCAAGCGCACGTCGATAAGATATCTTATCGCGACACAAAACGGATGGATTCTCAACGCCCCGAGCCATTCGTGAAGCCTCTGAATTTACCTATAGCTCTGCACTTACGTGGACCTTACAGATTGGGCCACATGTTGCCCACGTTGGAATCAAGAAAAAACACGTGTCTTAGCAACACAATCGACACGAAATAACTGTTAAACAGAGTACACAAGACAGCACGTCAGAGTGTACACTTTTGTTGCAAAGTCGCCCGTAACGTAAGTGAATAGAGTGCACGCGTGTAAGCGCCTACGTGCTGTCGTGTGTACCTGGCCAGAATACACATCAATGTTACCTACTTTGATAAGGTTACTTATACGACGAGGCAGGGACAGTAAACATTTTAGGGAGCCGATTATTTTCAAAGAAAACTTCATTTAGTAACACCGAACTAAATCCCATATGTATTATTTTTTTAAGCACGAGATCCTTGGAGTTTCTTTACCATGCTTCTTCTCCAAGAACGATCAGAGCTAGTGAAGCTGGAGAAAAAAAAGTAGCTAGATACTTAGTATTAGATAGTAATAAGTATCTGATTTATATACATTTTTTACTGTAGATAATATTTTGACGTTCAATGTAAATAATTTATTTATTGCATATTGAATAAAAAAAAAATTTGAATCTGAATCTGAATCATAGAATCCGCATTACGTATAAAATCACAATAAAAACTTGTCCCCACAGAAACAAAAGATATCAGCAATAGAACAATACGAAACATCATTTCGACCATACGTCTAATATTAGAATGTTAACCTTATTGCATTAGTGTACAGTTTTACTTTATTTTTCTGTTAATTTAATTAATTTCATGGACTACGAGCAAATAAGCTCCCAAAGGCAATTTGGGCATCTATTTTTCCAGACACATTTCAGAGTTCTATGTTGTATCTAGTTTTATCCTTGGTCGAAGTTTAGTAAACTCTAACCTTTCCGCCACGGGCCCACGGCACCAAGGTGATACCATCTGGGCCCTTAACCTGTAACGCAATGGTGCCAAAATGGGCTCCCGGTTGACGGTTTCAATTACGATTTATTATTAACTGTCGGTCCAATGGCATGGTGTCGTGAGAGCCAATAGAAAAATAAGTGCCCTAGAATTGTCAATCCAGAAACATGGCCTTTTGTTACGCACCTCCATAGATGTAGGTCCCTAGACCAGGGGTCTCCAAACTTTGGAGCTTTAGGGCCATAATATTTTTTTCGGTATGTTCCAAGGGCCAAAACAATTTAAATTTTTCTGCCTACCTCAGCAAACATAGGCTTTTTTGCATTTCAATTACTATTGATTGTGTATTGTTTGTGACACGTAACGACATACCTACGTACTACGTACTGTACTATGTACTATCTATTTCAGCTACCCACTAACAGGTGGCACATTTGGGAATTTCCGCATTTGTTCGAGAAAGTTCTGGTCCTGGCTAGTTTTTCCGATCACTTCTAGATGGCAGTAATTGAATAAATTGCTTATGAGTTTTCTGCGTCATCGTTTCTGTCGTAAAGTTTTACCTTGCAATGCAAGTAAATAAAACCGAGTAATTATTATCATTCTGTGTTTTCATTCTCCTCCATTCAACTTATCACAGCAATAGTAACAACATAGTATTTATAATATCATCTGTACCATCAAACCCATATTTGACAAATAAAGTTTACTCAAAAAAGCTCGTAATGTGGTCATTAATTCGACAACCTTCTTTGAGCAAAGGAGGACTTGCGGGCTACTTTGATTAGGCGCCAGAAAAGTTGTATGGAATTTCATTAATGTCGTGTTTTGCGGCCAGAAAAACTGTATGAAAATCTATTAATGTTGAGTTTTGTTTAAAAAATAGAACTCAAAAGTCAGGCACAAAAAGTATTTATTTAGAATTTGGCTGTTTGGGAGTCTACAAATTGCATAGAAAAAAAAAGCGCGGCCATATTGTTTTCGCCGCTTCGCGCGTTGTTCGAAGTGATTTTTTCTGTGCGTGCTGTTTTTGTTGTAAATAAAAGTAAACTCTTCAAGCAACGAATCCTCCGATTCAATGTGTTTAACAAAGCCGAACATAAAAAGGAAGCGAAATAAGATATTTAAAGGTACCTATTGCCACCGAAGTCAAAGGAAAAATACAAGTTTATCTACGAAAAGTTTGCGGAATGAAAAATCTACAGAAAGTAAACTAAGACAAAAGGTAAGCTATTTAAATTACTCGCATTGTTTGAGTAAAGCACTATACAAGCCTTGGTCTGCAATGAGTGCGCTTCTGGCCACGCTATGATGGCCTCGAGCTTAGCTTAGCTACGCTCTCGGCCGTCAAGCTTGGTCATCATTGCAGCCCTTGCTGTCCGCGCTATAAAGGCCTCGACCTTCGGTCTCGGCCTTCATTCCAGCTTGTCCATCAAGGGATGCAATGCTGACCACGCTGTGAAGGCCTTGAGCTGCGCTACGCTGCGCTCTGTCGGCCATCAAAAGCGCGCCAGAAACGCACGCATTAAAGACCGCGGCAGTAATGTACTAATTTGTATTTGTATAACAGTAAAATATTGGCTGTCGTGGGCCAGATTCTCGACACTAGTCTTAAGCTGTCACGGGCCGGATTGATGGCACTGGCTGGCCGGATTTGGCCCGCGGGCCGTAATTTGGAGACCGCTGCTCTAGACACTACTAGATATATGGCCAAAATATTCCCTCCTGTAAACGTCAAAGTAGAAATCCCAAAAAAACTATTTTTCGCCCTTTGGAATTAAGTATGGGTACAACAACTTTCTGTCTACCTACATGTTATAAATATATACATTTATATGTATTGTTAGTATACTTTTAATTAGGTATTATAAATAGGCACTACGTTGCCAAGTAGATTTTTCACTTTGCTAGGTTTTTCACATTTGGTCTTCGCTTCGGGACTCGTAATCGATAGGTTGTTATCTTGCGCATCAAGCACATACTCGTAATATAATTATGTAACACGCTAAACTCACGGAAATTACGCAACCTTGCTTGAGAGTGTCAGTCGTGTCTGGGAGGTCACTGCTCAAGTCACTATAATAATATACACCTACTAGCTTTAATTGCCCGCAATTTCATCTAATAGTATAAATAAAGTCGTTTACCGTGTCTAGTTCCTATGTTTGATGCCATGCGGTTTGCACCATCAGAGCAGCTACCACGAGTGCTTGCTGTCACTTTCACTGAAAGTGATAAGTTGGATAAACAACCTTATTACTGTAGTATTAGGATACATGACAGACGTCCGGCAGACGTCCGGCACAGCTTTTTCGCACTCGTGATAGCTACTCAGTTAAATATTTTATCACGAAAGCTTTGTAGGTAGGATTCTAATTCTAGAGGATTAGTTCGCTGGCTGTAGAAGAAAAACGATGAAAACCCGGTTTTGTCCTTCTACTGGGAACCTATCGACAGCCTACACCCTACAGTCTACACCCTACAGCCTACAGCCTACAGGCCCGAGAAAAACAATCTAGGCCCGAGCTTAAAATAAAAAAAAAACCGTTAAACTTTTTTGTCAAAAAAGGACTGTTCATTTCAGCTGAGCGGATTTCTTAGAGCAGTATTTTACAACCCGGCCCCACCCGTGGGTTAAGATACCCCACGAAACTTCTTTAAAAGTTCGCGAAGCTTCTTTAAGACTCATTTTGGGGGTCGTGGTTATGGTCTTTAGTGTACTTAACTGACCAAACCCTGATAGGGGGTCGTGAAAGGTATTACCACTGTAAGGGGGTCGCGGCATGAAAAAAACTAAGGCCTTTGCATCTACGTAATGAGATGATTTATACAGCGTCCAGTGGCACCTTCACTCACACTAGATAGGTGAAGAGACCACTCCGCGCTGCAGTGCCTGGGACATTGCGGCATGAAAAAGGTTGACAAACACTATACACCGTGGAATTTTCGTGGTTTTAAAGCCGAAGGTATTTAGTTCTTTGCACTCGTGATTCTGAGCCAAATTCCAATATTTTACTTCAAAACGAGCGAAAAAAAATCACTTCCCCATACAAACGGCTATCGCCAATCGACACCATTTGTATGGAGAAGAGAATTTATTTTTCGCGCGTTTTGGAATAAAATTTTGAAATTTGGCTCAGAATCACCAGTGCAACAAAATACCTTCGGCTTTAAAACCACTAAAATTGCACGGAGTATTAGAGGAGAGACGCGTGGTGTTGTTTGTTTCGTAGTGCGGTGGGTAAGAAGGTGGAACTTTAGAAGTATGAACGAACACTCGAAACGTCATTCTATCTATTTAAACATAAATGACATAATATTCATCATCGGCTGCTTTCAGCTCCCCAGAAACATTATATGTATAATCGACGACGTACATAACATCGTCTGTCACCGAATTTAAATAATAAATCGGCAAATAAAATTGTAGAATGCAGCGAGTTTTAAGGGGTCGAATAGACTGATCTCTACAACCCGTTTATTGATTGGACTAAATCGTTCAAGTCTTTCACAAGTGATTATGTTTACCAAAGAACAAAAAATACCCACAATATTACAATTACTTTCCATAAAACCAGGTTTCATTTTATAGACACACAAATGAATGTCGTCCGCGAAAAATATGTGACAGCAAAACGCGGGTGTAAAATAGTTTTATCGAGAAATCTCGCAAGTCTCTTTGTTGCGGGCACAATGGTGGCGCACAATGCACTTCATTACACTGTTATGAGCCGAAATATGCGTTTCACATACATTTAGCACTTAATAAGCACTGCGTTCCTAGCCTGCGCGGGGTCGGACCTAAGGGAGAGGCTTTTCCCTAAAAAAAAGTGGAACTATTTTTTCTTCTTCTTAGCTTAGATAATGACTAAGTATTCGTTTTGGCTTCTCTACGTTCTAAGTAGAGCTACTTTATAAGTACGTAAAAAATCTTTATTGTGAAGAGTTTACATTTAGCTGTTTTACTGCTTAAATATAATTATGTAAAGGGCAAATACTTTAATGCCCCAACAACATGTTTCAGATCCGTCTCTGGCTAACTGTATTGTTCAGCTGTTAACACTTATTCGAGGCCTCGCGATCAGTCCTACAGATAACTGCGCCTAAAGGAGGTACACGTTCTGCTTAAACGGCTTGCTGAGAGAACCTCATTTTGTTACAGACATTGTCATACTTGCATACCAAATAACTCCCGTGCAAAAGTGCGATAGAAATTCAAATCCACCATCAATCAAGAGAAGAAGAACTTGATTTTTTTTTTCTGAAAATCCCCAATTCACTCCCTTGAAACGAATCTTTGTACAAGTTTGTTTGTTTTTTTTTTGTTTCTTTGTTTGAAATAATTGAAAATCACAAGGAACTTCCACTCGTCACTTTTACAACAAAAAAAATGTTTGAGTTTAGTTATTCGACTCTGAAAAAAACTGGGGAAACCTAAAGGGCGTGCGTTAACATTTTAAAACCAATATTACTAACATACTTTTTGGAGATACCAACTCGTATCTTTACTATAGCTAACCTGCTGAGCTAGATTTGAGGAATTGAAGCGTAATTTTGTGGTCCGTCTCTCTACTAGAGTCACGATGAATGAACCTTAATGGTCACAGTATTATGACTAGATATAATTGGATACCTTATTAACACTAGGACATCCTAGTCTTTTTTTATTGTTAGACAATACTTATTGTTTGAAAGACGGACGTTGACGATTTGTGACACAATTCAATTTCATGGTAGGTAGTGAATGAAGAAATTGAAATAAAAACACGGAATTATTTTAAGTGACTAATAGTCGCCGACTCAAGTGGGTGATCTCAGAAAAGTCAAAGCCAAATTCATTCAAGTCAATGTCAATCTCAAAATAGTTTCTACAGCTACTCAAGTTTTACAAAGCCAAAGCTTGACATTAGCATTTGACTTTTCTGAGTTCACCTAGTTGAGATCGAGCTCAAGTTGGTGATCTCAGACGACTATCAATACCGGGTGGTGGTATGTTCAAAAGTTTTCAGCGACAATTGGATACTTTTCCTGAATTGAGATCTTCTCTGGTCGAAAATCATTAAACACTTTACCCATCGCGATCTTTGAAAGGCATTTAAGTTGTATTGGAATGTTTATAAAATTTATGACTTTCAATTTTTCGAACTCGACCTGCCGCCACCGTTTTAAATTCAAACTCGTTCGCGGCAATAACATAGTATTCTTTTCATTATTGTAAACAACAGAACAACAATAATTCAGCCGATGTGAAAATTTTTAATTTCCCGCCACGTTGCTATCGCCCAACCTTAATCACGAAATTTTAATCAAGTCACAAAAAATAAGGACCCTATACAAGAAATGGGGGGTCCATAAAGTGAGCTGACCGTATCATGTGCGGAAAACATTTTTTTTTTTATTATTTTTACAATATATAGTTTTCGATTTATGACGAAAAATTTTAATAGTGTATACCCCCTTATCAGTCCGACTGGCACTTGGCCGTTCATTTTTTATTTTTCTTCCATTTCTTTCATAACGTCTAACAAAATATGAATGTAGATCTGAAATTACTAGCCCGCTTTCAGAAAAAAAAACGTAGTTCTTTTTTTCTCCACTGATGGCGCTCATAATACGGCACTATAACGGCAGTCAGTTGAAAATTCATCAGTGTTGCCAACGGTACGACAAATTACCGTAAACTGTTATAATTATAACCAGAAACACAATTCATTGCTTGCAAATTTTATCGCATCACGTAGTTGATGTCAGTATCCTACCTACCTATTCTATATTTATCCAAAACCATTTATGTTCTTGCTTTCAAGAATAAAAATTGCAAATATATGACACGGTATTTTTACCGATTGAACATGGCAAGCCTGATTTTCATCTGTGGTGTTTGTGTATCTTTAGTACTAGTACTTTCTAATCTGTGAATCTGTGGGAAAAAGCGTTATTTGACTGCCGTTATGTAGCCGTATTTTCTGCGCCATCTAGCAAGCATTTTAAAATAAGCTTTTAACTGTCAGTTGAAAACGGCACATTTAATTTAGTATGGTGGTACGTACCGTGGTACGGAGCAGAGCGGTGGACAAGGACAAGCGCCCTTAGAGGTACCGACTGAATAGATGGGATCGTTCAGACTAGAACAAATCCAGCGAGATATTCTATTCACAAGGCGTGTTTGTTTTATTAATTACTAAGTCCGTTTTCGGTTACCCGGCGAGCGCCATTTTCTTTCTCCCATTAAATTGGGGCTGCCCACCGGCAACACAAATACAAAGTAATTTAAATTCTTAATGAAAAGCATTGATCATTTTCTCGACGACGTGAGGCGAGACACACTCAGTGGGGATCAATCACCCCCAGAGGACTGTGCTCTAAGGGTGGTATTCTAGAACGCTACTTAAACTCAGTTCAAACTAGAACGCTACTTAAACTCTGTTTAAACTCAGTTCAAACTAGAAAGCTTCTTGAACTCTGTTTAAACTCAGTTTAAGTAGAGCTTAGTAGTGTCGACTGTCGATAAAACAGTGCATGTTTTGATCTGAATATCCCTCCCTTCATATCAAAACCTGCACTGCTTTATCGACAGTCTGAACTCTGTTTAAACTGAGTTTAAGTAGCGTTCTAGAATACCACCCTAATTAACGTTCTGGCACTGAAACTCAATTTTTTCATAGGAAGGTAGCAATGGTCTCTATTTACCACTCTACTTGCCACAACCGCGGATGTTAATTTCTATTTGTATAAGTTTTTTTTGGTTCATTTTGTGGAAATAAATCATTTCTAAATCGAAATCTTATTAGGGCAGGAACACACCGAACACATAGCCAGCTCATTAAAATAATAAATAGTGCATCAATTGATTTCAACGTGAACGTGGAGCGCTCATTAAAACAGAATTATGTAGACACCTGATATACCTGAATATAAGGGTTAATGTGGGTAAATGTAAACGGATATAAAGAAAAAATTACCGCGTTTACAAATTTTTACAATAAATTGTAAATTTACTGTACTACAGGTTATTTTTTAGGTCTATAGAGTTAATAGATAACCAAGTCAGAGATGGAAATCAAATATAAACAAGTAAGTGCTTTATTTCATTTTTTATTATAAGTTTACATTTGCCCCAGTAAACTTTTTTAAATATGCTCATTTTGGGGCAATTGTAAACACAATTCTCTGACATATATAACATCTCACAATCTTTATATCTTATTTAAGAGGTAAAAGGAAACGAACTTAAATTTCCTAAAACCTCCTTGTGGTAGGTACATAACATCAGGGGTAGAGCATGGATACCGGTTTTCGGTAATACCGAAAAACCGGGATCCCGGACTAAATATCTACATTTGAAAAACCGGTATTGTATTATCTTAATACCGGAATTTCGGTATTTTCGGTATTACAGATAAAATTCTGAAACAAGTGTGGAATATCAAAATTTCGCGCGGATGCGATGCGTGCAAGAGCGCCGTGCGGAATAGTGATGTAACCGGTTTTAGAAAACTTCAAAAAAAATTTTTTGAAGGCAAAAACCTATAAGTATAAACGCCGGTTTTTGTTTATTAATTAAAACCGATTACTTTCTTATTTTGGACTGCAGTCCAGGGGCCTTAGCCTGTAACACAATGGTGCCTAAATAGGCTCCCAGTTGACGGCTTCAATGGGGGATTTTCTAACAGCTTTAAAAAATAAAAAATAGTTATAAAAGCTGTGACAGATGGCGTTGATCCTACATCACAAAGTAAATTCGTGCTTACTACAGCTAAAATACTTTTTCACTTCATTGCTCTGTGACTTCATCTTTCACCTCATTCTATTTTGGTACATGAAAAAGTGCACGACTTTGTTATTGTTCTTGTATGAGTGAATGGTAGAACCGGAAACACTACATTTTGCTCCATCACCAATACCTAAATATTGTGTTTGGTTGGACGTATCTACGAAGCCCAACGAGCGCGAACTGGCTTATGAAAAACATATCTCGTCAGCGACATCCAGTTACAGGAACTACAACTCATGAGCTTTTAGAAAATTGCCCATTACGATTTATTAATGCGGATTTTGGACGGTCCTTTTAATGTTTTTGTAGTACAGCAAAAAATTTTCTAATTCTGCAACTTTTTCTGCGAGTGCGCGGACAGTTTGTGAGTGAGTGAGTGTGTGTATTTGTTTTCACGCTAGAACTGCAGGACGAAAATGCCTGAAGGAACGGAGATAGCTTAGAAACCAGACTAACATAGACTATAAATCATGAACTAAATTCGTCTGGTAATGTCGATAACGAAAAAAAAAGTCTACGCGGACGAAGTCGCAGGCAAAAGCTAGTATAAATTAATATTATCGTTCAATTAAATAAACTCACTTATTTTAAAATTTATATTTGTCTATTTTATAACAATTCAATATTTTTTAATATAACAAAAATTTAATACCGAAAAATACCGAAAAACCGGTATCCCGGTATTTAAAATCTTGATACCGAATGAATACCGGTATTGGGAAAAGGCTCCGGTATTCCATGCTCTAATCAGGGGTAATTGTGTTTTTGACAGCGAACTGGATAACATGGAACAACTTCTTCAAGAAAAAACCATCCTCTAACACGGCACACGCATCTACGCGCGCAGGTTGCGTTGTCAAAAATATTTTAAACCAATAAGAAAATAGGAAACTCCTTGATTGGTTAATTGTTTACGCGCCATTGATGTCATTGGGCTTTTCACAGTGACAGCGTCATGCCATGCTGCAGAGGTCAAAAGCTTTGCACAGATTATATTTGATAATCTGTCATCGTGAACTGTAAAAGTTTCTATATATATAAACAGAAAATCTGTATGTTTGTCTGTTTTCGAATAAATCTGCGGTTATACATATAGGTACCTAATATTGTCTAATGTTTATTTGATTGTTAATATCACAAGTGGGCAAGACACCTGGCGAGACGTACCGATGGCAGATGGACAAAGTTCATTGCGGAATGGCGACCCCAAGGGGATGAGATCGGTTGGCAGACCACCAGCCAGATGGTCCGACGACATAGCCCAACTCTTTAGACTTTACACTCGGAAAACCGTGGTTGCGCCTGGCACAGGATCGTGAGAGTTGACGTAAGCATGAAGAGGCCTATACTCAGCAGTGGGTGTTAAAGGGCTGATGATGATAATGATATAACAAAAAAGAAAGTCTGCTCTGAATCCAATGCTGTTCATTCCGTTCCAGACGGATTGCTTCTACCAATCGCCGTTTTCGTGCAGGATCTTTAGGAAGTCTAAGAAAGTAAAAATCGAACAATACAACATTTTGGTATAGTATGTAAGGTATTTGTATTTATTTATTGATAAATGTATATTTATTTATACTAGGTACTTACTTGTTTATTTTATTTTACTTATTCATAATTACTTGTATGCACTAATTTCTAAGTATTACATAAAATTATATCCTGTGTTTATGTAATTTAATTATTGTTGTTTATGTACATCTACTACCTTCTCTATTTTTACTGGTCCAATCCGTCCCAAGGTTGTCTGGAAGAGATCGCTTTTAGCGATAAGACCGCCGTCTGTACTATTAGGTTAAGAAAAATCCTGTTAACATTTAATTTCTGGTGTACAATAAAGTGTTCTCTATCTATCTATCTCTATCCATTATCTACGAAAAAAAAAAGAAATGGCGGCAAGCAAAGCCGAGGGTAAAAGTTTTATAGTTCCGTTTTATGAGTCCAAGATAATCGCACTGATGAATTTATCATGTTAAAACATACTAAGACGGCGAAGACCTCAAGCAAAGCCACGGGAAGAAGTTAGTTTCATATTTTTATTTGGGTTTATTAAAAGTTGTGAATAAAAACGCTACAAGACATTACTTCCGTATGGTAACCGATACCCACTGCTTTGTGGTGCACATCAGCACGGCTTTTGCATCATTTTACGGCACATGAAGTCATTTTCTATAGTTTATTATTCACGACAAAATTTGACAAAATTGACGTTTTCTCGGTCATGTCTGTCGAACTACTAAATCGTGAGAGGAACCATTTTGTAGGCTCCGCCCACAGAGGAACCATTTTCGTTAGGTCATTTCTCAGGGCTAATGCGGTCTCTATGTTATCTTCCGCTCGCTGGTTTTTGATGTCTGACAATGACACTTCCAAATTGCCGCCATAAACCATAGACAATAGTTGCGTTTCAATATACGCAAATTTTTTTAAGAGCTCAATCATCGCGTAGGGAGATGTGGACAATCAAATAAATGCGCCAAATCTTTGCTAAACTCTACGAAATGCCTGACTTAAACAATCATGTTTTTTTCTAGTGTCGAATTAAATATGATATTTATATTATCCAGCCAATAAACCGGTTTGGAGGACTAGCAACTTTGTGGATTTCTTTTACAGTATAAGCAAAATGATCCTTAGTTTACCTCACGATGTTTTCATTTACCCTTATCAAGTATTATTGCTAATTCACAAATGTACGTAACTTTGAAATAAGTTAAAGTCGTAGTTCTTTGCCAGCTCCGGAATTCGAACCTGGGTCTCTCATGCCGAGTTTATTGATCTACGAACTAACCTACCACCGCCCACTATAATAATTAATAACAAAGACAAAAACACAGCCCACAGAAGAACAACTCAGCCTTGCAGGAGAGAGTTCCCGCAGTCATTAGCCGATGTCTTGATTAACCGGAGCTCAATTAAAAAAACTAAAGGCGTGTAGCATTTCCGCCACATTGTGATGTGAAGAGAAAGTTTTGCGCTCTTCATTATCAGTGCATAAGGGTGTGAACAAAACAAGAGTACAAAAGAAAACTACAATTCAGTCTACCTACTCTACGGATTGCTATCAAATGTTTTTTATTTCTTTGCATTACCTTTCAGTAAATTGGCCTATCTAGTTGATGTTAGGAGGTAAAGATCTGGCCGCTATATTATCAGATCACATGTACAGTCGGCCTCACTCTAGGATACCCCTTTTTGTTCGATTGGCGCCCTTATTCTGCGCGCGGTACGAGCTGCCATGGGGTATCTGTGGCTGTGGCCGACCGTACATTTCAATTTATCACATACGCTTCCGAACGCAATGCCAGCCGTGGTTATAAAATTATAGCAGCTACAGGGTGCACTCAAAATCGATAGCGGAACTTTAAGTAGGCTGTCTACAGATCAATTCAAACAACTTGTTCTACAGGGTGCGCTCTAAGTCGATAGCAGAACTTTAAGTAGGCTGTCTACTGACCAATACAAACAACTTGTACAAGGTGGCGACAAAAATGGAGCGAAAAAAATAATAGCTGTTTCATACATTTGGCGCAGTACTGAGTCGACCTTTTGTATGGAACAGCTGATATTTTTTTCACTCCATTTTTTTCGCCACCTAGTACAAGTTGTTTGTATTGATCAGTTGATAGCCCACTTAAAGTTCCGTTATCGACTTAGAGTGCACCCTGTAGATAACGAAAAAATGGAACGAAAAAAAAAATTTGCTATTTCACACATTTGGCGCAGTACTGAGTCGACCTTTTATATGGAACAGCTGTTTTTTTTGACAGCCTACTTAAATTTCCGCTATCGAATAAGAGTGCACCCTGTAGAAAACCAAAGAGAGTAGACACACATAACTCTGTAGCTCGGCGATTGTTCAGTTCGTAGTAGGTAGGTAAAAAAGGCTTTGTTACGTTGTTGTTACTCAAATATGTTGAATAAATCGGACCCTGTATTGTCTAAAACATCAACCGTAAAAATAATATTTTTAAATGTCAAAAAACAGATTGTTCATTTAAAATTTTAAATAAGGGCTATCGAGTGTTTTGACGCGCGACGATTGAGTGGATTTCTTAGAGAATAGTGGCGCTAGTCAATACAGAGAAACGATCATCCTCTGGGTGTTTTTGAAGATTATTTCACTCTCTTCTCACTGCCAACAGGAAATTGTCCTTAGGTCACGTTTTAATGGGCAAATCGACTTCCATAGTTGGCGTAGAGAAAGTATTGTTGTTTAGGCAACACGACCAAAACACCCACTCGTGACATCCTAAAACAATATTTAGAAATCAACGCCATTCTAGGAACTTAAGAATCCCCTGGAGCTCTGCAGCCCTCTCGCTCGCACTTTTCAACGTTTTAATTGATTGTAAGAGAATGATCTATCGTCCCTGAGTCGGGTGTCACTGACCAAAACAACACCCTTTATATATTTCCATGGTGTAAGTACGGTCGGCCACAATCTCAGATACCCCATGGCAGCTCTTATCGCGCGCGGCATAAGGGCGCCAATCGAATAAAAAGGGGTATCTGAGACTGTGACCGACTGTACACAGCATTTTCCAGAGTATAATGCGTGCGGGAACATAATGGGATCATATATCAGAATGGGATAATACCTTTTGGAACTGAGACGCTCGCGGTCCGCCTGTCAGCTGTAGCGTCAGCATTTCGGCAAACTCTACAGGGTGCACTCTAAGTCGATAGCGGAACTTTAAGTAGGCAATCTACTGATCAATACAAACAACTTGTACTAGGTGGCGAAAAATATATCAGCTGTTCCATACAAAAGGTCGCCTCAGTACTGCGCCAAATGTATGAAACAGATGATATTTTTTTCGCTCCAATTTTGTCGCCACCTAGTATGTCTGCCTATGTAGGATGTCTACTGATCAATACAAACAACTTGTTGTATTGATCAGTAGACATCCTACTTAAAGTTTCGCTATCGTCTTAGAGTGCACCCTGTAGTTGTCTATAAACAAACTCGCAAACTCGCGTCGAAACTTGCTTGTGTTTTCTGTGCGCGTGGGTGTCTGCTTGAGTTTTATCACGTTTTATTTAATTAATGCAATAAAATTAAATCCTTTTCGATTACAACCATTAAACGGTTTTTGTGTATTTTCAATTTCATAACCCTATGATAGAACGTAGAACTAACAATTTTTTTACTGACGCTACTTGAGATTGTCATTTTCGGTTCAGTTCCAAAAGGTATTATCCCATTCCGATCCCGCACGCATTATAGTTTCCTTCAAAAATTTAGGATCACCCGTATATTAAATAGGTGCTACGGCGTGCTACAAGGTGCTACGGGTTGCTAAGGGTGCTGTAGTAGGATGCTACAAGGTTCTACGAGCGCTACGGAGAAGCCTAGTAATGTAAGTTATTATCTAGGCCTTTTTATTGCTTTTTTGCAGCCGGTTTGTTTTTAACCGACTACCAAAAAAGGACTACTCAATTCGAACGATAAGTTTATTTTAATTTTATGTGTGTTACCTCAGAACTTTTTTCTATGTGAACCGATTTTGATGATTATTTTTTGTTTGAAAGGGTATACTTCCCATGTAGCCCAATAAAAGTGTAAACTAGTGAAGATCTGATGAAGAACTTTGGAGATGGAGAACGGAACACCTCAGCGGAAAGCAGTATAACAGTTTTTTTTATTTTGTATTGTTTGCAGCCGGTTTGTTTTTTCGTAATCTGTTAATGAACTCATTAAAACAAGAGTCAATGGGTTATTTCATTGTCGCAATAATCGCAAACCAACAATGTTGTTGACGATGTTTTAATTCGGTGCCATTGCAATGCCATATTGTCTTCATGATATATTTAATGAGCTCCGAGTTTATTGGTTCACAATCATTGTGTTACCGGGCACTTGTTCAAATATTATAGTCTATGTTGTAAGACTTGTGACTAATCGAATTAAAAAGATATTACTTATAGCATGTCAATGGATCAATTAAAGCAGTCACAAAGTAAGTGTTTTGACATTTAAAAACTTAAAAAACCGACCAAAGGGCTTTAAAAAAGATCTATCCATAAAATAGTTTAGACTAATTAGTTGTAGTTTAGGCTCTTAATTCATTGTATTAATTAATTGTAGTTGGAGGTTGTCAAATGCAAATGTGGGAAACATAATAAATAATTATTTTATGAAAAGGCAAAAAAAAACTCTCAAAAATCGAATAGAAAACAGTATGAATAGAAACGCAACGAAACCAGTCTCTGTTTAGTACTGTTGTCCACTGTTTGGTAGGTCACCAGTAATTTTACTTTCCCTTGTTTCTATTCACACTCCAGTTTCTATTCACCCCGTTTTACGGTACTTAATTTAAAATGCAGAAGACCAAAAACATTGCAGGTTTTTCGCTGTTGTTCATTATGAACACATGCGTAAGCACATAGATGAGAAATACTTTTTTGGCATTTAAGTATTTTGATTTCAACTGTTTTTTTCTATCGAGCTCGTGCACTATATGAAAGCATATTTTATCTTGCTAAAAGAGTGCCACACATAGAAATGGATTTGATGGAATCGGGAGAAACGAGTATCATTTAGTCAGATTTCAGGCAAAACCATTTTTACCTGTGGTGCCAATCAATCAAATATTTCATTGGTTTACTTTGACATCAGATTTGGTCCGCTTTGAAACGAGTTTTTGTGTTTCAGATATTGGACATTCTTTTGTGAAATAGGAACAGGGATGAGGTTTTAGTTTTTTATGTATTTTTAGCCCCCGATCCAAAAAGAGCGGTGTTATAAGTTTAACCGGCATGTGTGTTGGTGTGTGTGTGTGTGTGTGTGACTGAGGGTGTGTCTGTCTATGGCTCTATGGACCGTAACTCCCGATTTGGATGCGTTTTATTGAAAGTTAGTTTTCTAGCATGTTAGAGTGTTATTCGATATGTTTTATCAAAATCGGTTCAGCCGTTTATGAGATATGCTAATTTAAAGCTAAAATTTTGGGTGTATTTACTTATTTTTATAGTTGGACAGCTGGTGACCAATCGAGATATTTTTTCGTACAAGGCTGGGAGTTGTTAGGCTGGGAAAAATATTTTTTGGGCCGGGCGCGGTTGAAAGTTAGTTTTTTTTCGACTTTGAAAGTTTAAATGTATGGGTTTAGTATATTTGTTTGTCGTACAAGGCTGGGAACTTCTAGGTTAGTTGTTGAAACTCCGTTGAACAGGAAAACAACTTTTTTTTCGGCCGAGCGTGGTTGAAAGTGATTTTTATAACCCAAAAATTCACACTTTTTAGGTTATAAAAACAATATTTCTACCGCGTTCGGCTAGTAATAAATAGTGATTTCGTGATTAGTTAAGACTAAAAAGGCAGCCTAGAAACTCCCAGCATTGTAGAAAAAAAGAAATGACTCACCCCATATATTGAAACTTTCAAAGTCGAAAAAATTTAACTTTCAACTGCGACCGGGCCAAAAATAGTATATGTATTTCATTACAAGTGTGGAAAGGCTGTCATTGCATTGCAAAGAGTTCCGACAAATGGCTACCCGAGCCGAGGCGCAGCCGAAGGCGAGGGTTGACAGTCGGAACAAGTTGCAATGACGGTTCCGCACGTGTACTGAACGACTATTTTTAATACAGTTGCGAAAAAATGAAGCAATTTAATAAAATAATAAAAACACAATAAACTCAACTAACTTAACATTTTTGACTGTTCCGGTAAAATGTTCTCCGAAGCATTTTTTGCAATTATACTGAGTTCCGGTGTTGTTAATAAAAAAAAACTAGGGTCGAAATTACTCATTTTGCGCAACAAACAACTAAGCAAAGAAAATTTCTGAAAAATCAAAATGGCGCCAACCGTAGAATCTAACCAGAGTTTTTTTTTCTTCGCCCATTCTGGTAGGCAAAAGGCAACTATGCCCATACAGCCAAGTCTTCAGTAGAAGTTTTTTATTGATATGAAATGAAAATGAAATTTAATTAAATAAAACCTAACCAAACTCATTCAATCAAATCATTAAATCTGATATTGAAACAAATTAGTAGCTTCTTTTTAGAAATCTACGTATTCAATAAAATATATCTACGAATCAAAACTTTTTAGTAAAAACTTCATGGTTGGTTTTTCTTTTTAATAGACATTATTTTGACAGTTGGGAAAGAGAACGCACGAGTGCAGGAAAGGTAAAAAAAAGCACGAGTGTGTAATAGCCCACATCCCGAACGCTATACGTCCCTGCAATACGCCACTTTTTGAGCAACTGTATTAAAAAATATTTTTTGAGCAACTGTATTAAAAAATATTTTTTGAGCAACTGTATTAAAAAATATTTTTTAATACAGTTGCTCAAAAAGTGGCGTATTGCAGGGACGGACGTATAGCGTTCGGGATGTGGGCTATTACACACTCGTGCTTTTTTTTTACCTTTCCCGCACTCGTGCGTTCTCTTTCCCAACTGTCAAAATAATGTCTATTAAAAAGAAAAACCAACCATGAAGTTTTTACTAAAAAAGTTTTTATGATTCATGCAAATACGTATATTTCTAAAAAGAAACTACTAATTTGTTTCAATATCAGATTTAATGATTTTATTGAATGAGTTTGGTTAGGTTTCATTTCATTAAATTTCATTTTCATTTCATATCAATAAAAAACTTCTACTGAAGACTTGGCTGTATGCATAGTTGCCTTTGCCTACCAGAATGGGTGAAGAAAAAAAACTCTGCTTATATTCACGGTTGGCGCCATTTTGATTTTTCAGAAATTTTCTTTGCTTTAGTTGTTTGTTGCACAAAATGAGTAATTTCGACCCTAGTTTTTTTTAATTAACAGTCACTAGTTTTTATAGTTTTCCCTTTATGTGGCCATTAAACCCTAACTCTGTACCAAATTTCAGCTCCCTGAGTTTATGGGAAGTACTAGAACAGTTCTATTTTGATGATCATGAGTGAGTGAGTGTCATAAATGCGAAACTTTGCTTTCGCTTAACTTCGGAACTAAATGACCTACAGACTTGATTTGGATTTTAAGTATGTGATTATAGCTTACTGGATGACGAAAATTTCTGGGTTCTGGTCTTATCCAGAGGTTCTCAAATAGGGGCCTGAAAATGCGGCGAAATGGTTCCAGTAAAGGATTGTACGGCAGTCTTCGCTTCGCGCTCGACCTGGCGAGGGCACTGCCGGGCCCCAGATGGATGTTCTGTACTTTCAAAGTAGTAGTTTAAAAAAGTTCTGTTGTTTATCAGCTTGGCAAATAGTAAAAAAAAATATCCCTAATAGACCATTTTGTGTTGAAATTGGCTTCTAAGGGTTAACAGGTAGAAAATTCGACAGGAAATTTTGTAATCGAAGTTTATTTGGTTCGAAACGGGCCGATTCATGGTTATTTCAATAACCACGATTCGACTCGCTTCCAATCAAATTATCTGTGAATATCGCAAATTATACAAAGCTACTAAACTATGCTTATAAAAATATATCGACATCCGGGTGCCGCGGAGTGCTGAGCAAACATCGCGAGAAGCGAGCGCGGTGTCAGTCAACTCTCTGACGCTTTCGATGTCCTTAGCAGACAAACCGGAATCCGACCGCTAGTGAAACCGCCATGTCAGCCGCAGTGACGTCATCGCACTTACCATCGCTTCAGCAGACATGAACACCAGTCTAAGCCCATAAAACTAAGGCAACAATTTGACAAAACAAAGTTAGGTTCAAAGTCAAACTTACCTCGAATCAAATTTCACTCCGTTATCTAGGGTACCGGTGTAGTGCATGGTCAGCGTATCTCCGGTCTTGGACTTGACGGTGCAGCCCTCGGGGACGCTCACCACCTCCACCTTCAGCTCAGTAGGTTCGTCAGCTGCTAGGGCCAGTCCCGCCAAGACCCCAAGCAAAAACGTGATACTACGCGACGTCATTGTCAAAAGTTGCGAAAAGTTGTTACAGAGTTGACGTCAGGCCCTCGCTGCGGCCAAGAGTTAACTGGCCGAGACAGCGCACTCCGTCCTCCTGCCAACCAACTTGCTTCCCTACAATCTCTCCGAAGCGCCGTCTCACTCCCCCACCATGCCACGGGCGCGCGCCAGAGCTGGACAGACAGAAGCTTATCAGACGATAGGATGTACGCGGCTGCCACGCAAACGCTGACGCGATGCTCGACGCGTTCCACTTTTACTTAAAACTTGATAACTTGAAAATAACAAAGATAAGCTTGGGTGTTGGACGTTAGTGTTGATTGGAACACGTTTTTTTTTTCTTTTAGTAGGTAGGTATATTCAATAATAATGTAATTCGTTAGGTAACAAAGCTACACGTGTACGTGTACACACGACAGCACGTCAGAGTGTACACTTTTGTCGTAAAGTCGCCCGTAACGTAACCGAGTAGAGTGCTAGCGTGTAAGGGTCGAAGTGCTGTCGTGTGCACATAACCTGGCCGACGGAAAACTAAGAACTGTCATCACATCAACCTCATCTTGAATGTATTTATTTAGGTGAAAAAAACTAACTACTGTAGTAATGTAAAATGTCAGTTACCTGACTACTGCGGACATCTGCGTCTATACCAACTTAACAAGTTACAAAGGATTCATAAAAATCTACAGGGTGTTCAAAACACATTTCGAAGTGAAGTAGCGGACTCTTTCAGAAGGGTCCTAGGGGTAGCTTAATTAACTCATCAAAACAAGCAACTTTTACTATGACGCCAAGTGCGAAATCTCGAAAAAAAAATCCGTAATACTAAAATTCAATAAAGCTGTTTTACCAAAACATGGAGCAGTTGATATTTTTTCGAGATTTCGCACTTGGCCCTATAGTAAAAGTTGCTTGTATTGGTGAGTAAAGCGACCCCTTTCAGTGTCACAGGACCTGTCTGAAACACCCTGTATATCTCCTAGTAAAAAAAAGTAAGATGCAGCCTGTACAAGTGAACGTGACCCACTAGCCGCGCAAAGGCCTTCTCAGAGAGAGAGCATAATCACCCGCGTGCCCACAGCGGAACGGCGGCGATTTTTGAGGGTCTATATATTTGGTAGCTATATTGAATTTAATATGGAACAGCTAAATAACTATTTTTTTCGAGATTCGGCCTTTGCCTCATAGTAAAAGTTGCTTGTTTTGATGAGTATACCCCTTTCACAGGACCTTTCTGAAAGAGCCCGCTACCCAGTGCTGAGTAAAGGCCTCTTCATGCTCGCGCCACCTCTCACGACCCTGCGCCAGAGGTAGCCACTGTTTTCCGGCTACTTGGGCTATGCCGTCAGCCCCCTTAGTACGCGGGGCATTTTGCCTACTCTCAACTGTCACCTTAGCCACTGTTCACTGTCACCTCAGTAGTGTTAAATGGCTAAGGTGACAGTTGAGAGTAGGCAAAATGGCCTGCGTGCTAAGGGGGCTGGTGTTCTGTCAACCAATCTCTTCCCCTCTCGAGGTCGCCATTCCGTTTGTAAGAGTTCATGCCTCAGAACCTTAAGTAGGTAAGAGTGGGCAGTTCACACTGGTTGAAAACCTAGAGATAATTAATACGAGTGGAATTAATGGAAAAACTACTTCAAGTACCTAGTGAGTGCTCGGCTATTCAATATAGCTTCAACAAATATACGATAAGACCGACAAAAGTCGAACGAACGAGGTATTTTTAATTTCAACCAAGAAATACCTATTGAAAGCTACATCTCTAGAAAAAAAGGAAGGACGAACTTGTGATGCGTGTCTGTAAAAAATAATTGCGCCTTGGAGAAAACTAATATTTGATTTCATAATAGTATTTACCGTGCGGTGAAGCGAGCAAGCTGTCTTGCAAACCGACAAAAAAAAAACTTGGGCCTTTGCATCTATGACAGACTAGAGCGACCCCCGCCCCGGCTTCGCACGGGTTTAAAAAAAAGAAGTTAAAAACTAAAACCCGAAACTTAAAACAAGACCTGCTTATCCTTAAAATAGATTCATAGATAATAATTAATCGTAGTCGGAGGCCATCGGTTTATCAAATGCGAATGTGGTGTCCTCCGACTACGATTAATTTTATTATTATCTATGAATCTATTTTAAGGATAAGCAGGTCTTGTATTAAGCCTTTTAGTAGTCGGGTTTTAGTTTTTAACTTCTTTTTTTTTGAGCTTTTTAGTTATTTTGGATGATCACCTAAAATAGAACCAAAAAGGGCAAAAAAACACATTTTGTTTTTTTTTATATTTGTTATGTTGACGCTACATGTGTTTTACATTTTTGAAAAGGTCTTTTAAAGTCCTTTCATTTGATACCCATGACGATGGTATCCGATAGTTTTTATTTTTAGGTCCACCACTTTAGGGCGCAGCACAGCCGCCATCTTGTTTTTTTCAAAATAAAACTATCCTATGTTACCTGGGTGATTAAGACGAATCCAACGACACCTCATTTGTTGAAATCGGCCGAGTAGTTTAGGCTCTGCGGGGGAACAGATGAACACACAAACATACATACCCACATACATACATACATACATACATACGCTGCTAAAATCATAACCCTCCTTTTTGCTTCGCGTAGTCGGGTAAAAAAGTAGGTAGTAGGTACGTGCCGTAAGATCAATCGCACAGAACTTGCGTTTTCTTGCAAAGACACGAGATAAGATTATTTATATTTCACAGCGTCAAGTTACCCTTGACGTTATTGCGATCAAATTTTAAAAGTTTTAAATTTAATTTCTCTTTGAATTTGCATAATAATGCTTTGATTTTAAATATTTTGTAATGTTTACACAAATGTAAGGCTGTTTTATTCAATAAAAACACAAAATGCGTCTTAATTTGTAAAATATAAAATTTTGAAAATTGCGCTATATTGCGGCCGTATTGGAAAAACAGTTTAGTCCACCTATTCCACAGGAAAGACAAAGCAATAACCGGCCGCAAGTACAACCGTTTATCACGGTATGCAAGAGGTTTCGGGTTCAAGGCCTGTCCCGAGCCAATATTTAACTTTATAATAAATCTTTTGGACCATTATTTTACCTACTCGGAAATTGTAGAGTCGGAACAACTTGGCAGTTTTAGTTTGCACCTTCATTTTTTTTGTTTCTGTACATTTTGATTGTGGCTTTGTCCTCAAGGGGGAAGCAGAGCAGAGCGTAAAACGCCCAGCCCAGGAGGGTTACCCTTGACGCTATTGCGATCAAATTAAAAAGTTTTAATATTAATTTATCTTTGAATTCGCATAGTAATTCTTTGATTTTAAATACTTTGTAACGTTTTATTCAAATGTAAGGCTGTTTTATTCAATAAAAACACAAAATGCATCTTAATTTGTAAAATATTAAATGCGCGCTATGAAAATTGACCAATCATGCACAGCGATAGGTCGTACACACGACAGCACGTCGACCTTTACACGCTAGCACTCTACCCGTTTGCGTTATCGGCTTTTCAACTTGTTGCAAAGTCACCCGTAACGTAAGTGAATAGAGTGCACGCATGTAAGGGTCGATGTGCTGTCGTGTTATGAAAATTGACCAATCATGCACAGCGATAGGTCGTACACACGACAGCACGTCGACCTTTACACGCTAGCACTCTACCCGTTTGCGTTATCGGCTTTTCAACTTGTTGCAAAGTCACCCGTAACGTAAGTGAATAGAGTGCACGCATGTAAGGGTCGATGTGCTGTCGTGTGTACGAGAGGTGGCGGTTTACTTCATCATAGTTTCTTTCTTTCTTTCTTTGTATCATGGCATCAAGTTGTGGTGAAGATGATGCAACTCCTCCAATAACTTTATCATCGCTCGTTGTGAAATCACTAGTGGAGAAAGTGCCGGTACAACAATATGTACGGTTGGCCACAATCTCAGACACCCCATGGCAGCTCTTACCGCGCGCGGCATAAGGGCGCCAATCGAACAAAAAGGGGTATCTGAGACTGTGGCCGACTGTACAACCAGTATACAAGTACCTAATGTAAGATAGTAGTTAAATTCATAGATACAAAAACATTCTTTTTCTGGATCTTGAGGATTTTTTTAAGTTACATAGTTCATTTTGTTAATGACCGTTTTTCCTTAGTTTGATTATACAGTTATCAGGACAAACCTATTAAAATAAGTACAAAACTATTTATTTGATACTTGATAATACAACGTGTTACAAAACATCCTAACTCTTTTTCCTAACCTACTGGTCAACAGGATGTCAAATCTGTAAAAAAAAGTTGAATGTATTTTTTTTTTACTTTTTATAACCTCTAAATTGATTTTTTTTATAACTTTTTTGTTTTTGGTATTAGCTCAAATTTAAAAATATGTTTGTGGGTGTAGGTGCATTTTCATAGGTTTGAGTTGTTAAAACACTGTGAAAGTCAATGAAAACAATATTTAAAAATCAACGGAACGTCATGGAGAAAAAAAAAATTAGGTTGTTATTCCTATCACCGGGTGCTATTACCCTGTAAAAAGAGTTAGCATCTTTTGTAACACCTTGTATATCCCGATGATTATATGTATGTGATTTATTAGGAAATTTTATTGTTTTTATATTGTTTGGCGACTACACTTTGATGACAGATCTATTATTTTACGGACAAACCTTATTATTTAAAACATTCATAACTTAATAAATTGATGATAGCTTAAATCATACCCATTAATATTTTCCTATGTAATTTTATACACCTTGTTATTCCTATACGTATTGACTGGTCTTTCCTGTGGGCTAGGCCGACTAAGCTGTCAGGATGGTATAGGTGCTGGGCAAGCCTACTCCATCAATAACAATGTCCCAGGCACTTCAGCGCCGAGTGGTCTCTACGCCCATCTAGTGTGAGTGAAGGTGCCACTGAACGCTATATAAATCATCTCATTACGAAGATGCAAATGCCTTAGTTTTTATTCTTATAGATTTACCTGTAATCTACATATGGGTAAAGACTTATTATTTGCATTTATTTTCAAAAATGTAGGCCCAATAGTTTCAGGGGGAGTTAAGGGGGAATGGTCAATTTTCACGTATTTTGACGTAAATTAGTTTGGAGCTTGTCAAATCCAAGTACATTCATGTACGGTAACACTCTAAAAAACAGGAAAGCTGGCATATTGCGATCTACATTTGAAGAAATAAATAATAGGCTTTATGCGATTGCAGGCATGCAGCGAACGCTAGTACTCAAATTTGAGAAAGTTGGCATAGGCCCGGTTTCTGAATTGAGAATTTCACTAACCAAATGAGAGAATGTGACAGAACGATTCTTAAGCATTTGGTTAGTGAAATTTCTGAGTTGAGAATTTTACTAAGCACATACTTACTTATCTCTCTGTCATGCTCTTTTGTTTGAAACCTGCAGAGAAAGGACGATACTTACCCATTTGCTTAGCAAAATTCTCAACTCAGAAACCGGGCCATAGTGCGATAAGTTGTAAGTATGAAATTTTATATTAACTTATACATTTTGCTGAAAGTCGGCATTGAGCTAGGTACTAAGTCGTAATTTAATTGTAATTTGTAGTTGCAATTACTTTATGCCCAACACAGCAGGGGGTCTAAGACGAAGCCGATTACCATTGGCGAAAATTGAGTTCGATTTATGAAAAATTAACTGGGTGGCAGTAAAATGAACTGGGCGGCAGTACATTTTTCAAAAATCGAACTTAGGCTGGTATTAATAGTCCTCTGAGATCACCTACTTAAGATCGGTCTCAAGAACTCAGAAAACAAAAATCACCGACTTGAGACATTGGCTTATTAATAAACCTATCTTAGGCGCGAACTTGAGTCCTCGATTTGAGTAAAGAATGAACTATTTGAACGAATGATACCATTTAAAGTTCAAAATGTGGTCAAAAAGCTTAAACCCAACTCAAAAGTACTAGGCGCCCATACATTATAAAGAGACTATTCGAAAAGGCACAACCTGAGTTTGGCCTCCATTTGGTCCATAAAATTGTCCATGGTCCGGTGTTATTCAGTTGTAAACTTGTCATTTCTATAATAGTCCAGGATTCCACAAACATAAAAGTGATGTTACAAGATATGACACGAACTCTAATCCAAATAGGTACTTGATTATAATAACTAGAGGTTCACCCCGAACTGTGAACTCAGGATGACTAACTTTTTGCTAACCCTATATCCACTCTTCGTCCGATTTGGATTTGGATGTTAGAATTTTAAAATTCTTTTAATTCCATTAAGCCGCCTTTATATTTTTATGACGACACAATCATTCATACATACAAACATACTTCGATCGCTCGTTCAATATGACGACACAATTTTGTAGCGGCACCCTGGTCTAGACAAAAAGGAACAGATCTGACTCGCTTCAGCCATTTTTATTCAGCATTGTTATTCGTTACTTTGGCAACAGAGAGCTTGATCTTGAGTGAGTAACTCAGCATATTAATAAAGCAGCGCTTACTTGAGACCGATCTCAAGTCCACGACTTGAGTCAAGAATGAACTTTTTCAACGACTTGAGTAAAGAATGTACTAGGCTACCATACATTAGAAAGAGGCTAGCCCCAACCTCAGTTTGACCTTCAAAGAGGTTCGTAAGGTGAACAACTTTTTTCACGGTTTTCAGAACTGTCGAATAAAAGAAAAAACTTTTTCTACTGTCAAACATCAGTCAAACAACGAAAATAATTATTATAAAAATGTCTCGTAAATTCTTGTGATTTTCAGTATATTGAACGTTTTAGTCGGTTATGGATAATAAGTGGCGCCAGAGAGGTTATTTTCAATATTTTGGCCGAAAAATATCATGCCGGAAACTTCCAACAGAGAGCTTCAGTTCATTCGAGCTTCTGTTATTCGAGCTTCCGTTTTTTGAGCTTCAGTACCTAGAGGACCCAGTGGGATGACCTCTACAAACGAGTTGCTGACAAGACAGGTATTTATTCACTATAATTGTATAAAATATACATAGTTCACGATACAAGTTACAGATACGTCTAGTTCACGATACAAGTTACAGATATCGTCAGTTAGGTTTTTAAAATACCCCATCATCAACGTTTTTTGCGCATTTAATATAACTTTAGAGGTTATGTTTACGTAGAGAAAGTAGTAATTTGCCAAGCGAATTTATAATAAATTATAGAGCGACTGCAAACCTAACGTTTGATCGTTGCGCACATCATTCTACTACATTAATGTTTTATTTTGATTACAGGAAAATCAGAAAGTACCTACTGTCCGACGCATAATCGACGAAGTTAGGGCGTTATGATAGGAGGGATAAAAACCAAGGCAATTTTAAAACACCAGCTTTGGTCCCGAAACCTGGAATAATGTGTGGAGAATGAACACATAAAATGAGGGGAAGAATACTCGACTCAGCGCAAATTCATGTCAGGTGTAGAAATTTTAGATGATGATTAGGAAACAATATTGTATTAATAAATATGTTACAACTCTCCCAGGCTTGTTTATTTTCCAATTAGAAAATTATGTAACATTAATGAAGGTCTTCCCTATTCAGATTTATCTTCAAGTATCAACTTAATTCACTGAATACCTACTACTCGTATGAATGATACCACACCCTCAAGTTTTCCCTACTATATCCGCTTTATATTTTATGCATGCCTAGTAACCTCTATGGTCCAACTGGGCTTTGAAGGCCGGCAAATTGTCTTAAAAAAACTAGGTACGAGTAAAGAGGTTTCAATTGTATGTTGTGCTGCCATCTACATGATATGTATCATACTACATGAAACTTTCTGTCACCAATCGCCATATAAGAGACTAGCTTTTGCCCGCGACTTCGTCCGCGCAGACTTAGTTTTTTTTTCCCGTTATCACAATAAAACATAGCCTATAGCACTCAGCAATAACGTAGCTTCCCATTAGTGAAGGAATTTTTATAATCGGATGAGTAGTTTTGGAGATTACCCCCTACATACGTAAGTACATACTTACAAACTTTTCCTCTTTATAATATTAGTATTGATAGCAAGTGCCCACGACTTCATTCACGTGGCTAAAATAAAAAAAAGGATAAACGTGGTGATTTTGCAAATTGTACCTAGCATATTTTTTGTCACCTAGTAGGTATGATGTACACACGACAGCAAGTCGACCCTTACCCGCTTACTCTGCTCGGTTACGTTACGGGCAAGTTTACAACAAAAGTGTACAGTCTCACGTGCTGTCGTGTGTATTTAAAACACACCCCCTGCACTATCAAAGCGTTGGCCCGAGATTTCGCTCCCGTGGACCACGCGTTGTTATCTGCTTCTTCCAAACTGAACGGAGCAAAGATGCAGATACCTACTGTTATAGGCGTCTAACTGATCTATCGCGGGTTACCTACATTTCAAGAAACACTCAAAGATTATCTTTTCTTTTTAGCCCTATCCTATTATTTTGAGTCCGCTAATCTGCTACTCCTTATTGCAAACTTTCAGTCTGGGTTGTCTCTGTTCAGTTGGTCTCGCCCCAAGTCTTCGTGCCTTTGTGGCCTTTGTGGCCGTTGTGGACACTGCCTCTACCGATGTTAGAGAGCCCTAATGCGTAGTTTGATACCCAAGTACATCTCGTTTGCTTGCGCTGTTTGGTGAATGAATATTTATCAGCATTTACTGCAGTACGTCACAGGTCTCAACATCTCTCTGGTGTTCTATAAAACTGTAAAAGATCTCCAACAGAGCTAGTTAGCGTTACCTACTCGTATTATAGGCACGAAGTTACTTAACAGAGAAAAACTTTAAGAAATTTTATTTTATTTTTTATTTTGCATCACACAATTTCAAAGAGAACGATCATAATAATTGGGTTCTGACACCAGAAAATATGAGATAATATCAGGAGATACTTAACCATATTATTTCTATCACATTGAATATTGTTTTTTTCTATGAGCTGCTCTTCTGAAACACCCAACGCGTCTTCTTAGCATCTACGATACCATAGTCTGAAACAACTGTTTTGAATCGTCGGTCTTATTCTTCTTTCGTGTTGAAAGCGTCACACACACACGTCGCGCTGGGGTCGCCTCCAGGAAATCCGATAAGCTGCACTGTGGAGCATCAGGACAGGTATGACGACGCGAAGTTGTCGGTATGGTTTAAGATTGGCACAAAACACCTCTTCTGGGTCTATTTCTCACATATCTTTCATGCGGGCAACACGCAGGCGGTTCAGGGATTTTTACATGCTCTAATCTTCTCGTCAGTCTGAAGTATGTGGAAAGCCTATCAGAGTTGTCAACAATGAATAGGCAACTATGATATTATTTAAAAGTGCACCTGTCCAGTGTCCAGTCCTAGATACTTACTTAATGGAAATAAAGCGATCATGGTACTAATGTTGCACCATCAATGGCTGATGTTATGCGCCTATAGTCGCTCCGGACTCTACAATGTTTTTCACACTTGCACAGTTCGCAAAGCTGATTTTTTTGTTCAGAACATCGTATCTTTATTTTTATTCGAGGTCTGGTGCATCCTATTCTTCCCTGAATAACCAGCAATCAGCAATGCACTCAACGGACGTCCCATCTCGTCTAGTCAAAAGATCTCAGGATGCAACCGCAACTTTGTAAAGAGCTTTGATAAAAACTGCTGGATGCAGAGTTTTTAAAGTAAGGATTTATTGGCTCTTTCAGATTGTAAGTAGCTATCACTGAACTTATGTTTTTTTGCCTGTTTTGAGTAATTAAACTTATAGATTTTTCCTTTATTGCTTTGTTGATATACCATTTTTGTGACAATTACGGATGACAGCGATAATTAAAAACAACTTCTTCACTGTTGTTCATTGTTTGAGTTTTGCGGCACATTGCGGTCTGTTTGGTGCATTAAAATTCACCGTTGTTCAGTTTTCGATGGATTTACGAAAGTAAATAGCTCAACGCTACGTGATGACAGAGGGTCTTTGGTAAATGGTTTTGTCGTTCACTTTTATACAAATAGCCACTATATGATAATCTTTGTGTGTTTATTTTGCTCCTAAGCACCAAAGCGTGATAATATGTAGCCTATATGTTATTCTGATGTCTCAGCTATCCACATTCCAAATTTCATACAAATCCGTCCAGCGGATTCAGCGTTATAAGGTAACAAACACACTCACTCACTCACTCACTCACTCACAAACTTTCGCATTTATAATATAAAGTAGGAAGGATAGGATTCCGGATGTTT
Organism: Zelleria hepariella; assembly: GCA_949319315.1. Classification (NCBI taxonomy): domain Eukaryota; kingdom Metazoa; phylum Arthropoda; class Insecta; order Lepidoptera; family Yponomeutidae; genus Zelleria; species Zelleria hepariella. The sequence goes on from OX439379.1 coordinate 28,335,888, forward strand.
ATGCACGCCTAATACCTTCAGACCATTGACATGACGTCATTCACGTTACAGCACTCAAATTCTATTGTACACACGACAGCACGTCAAAGTGTACACTTTTGTTGTAAAGTCGCCCGTAACGTAACGGAGTAGAGTGCTAGCGTGTAAAGGTCGACGTGTTGTCGTGTGTACGTGCGTTTCACGAAATAATTCCCTTGGATTGTACAAAAATAGTCCCTATTACATCGTAATAAGAGTTTCGTCAAGGGAACTCTTTCGTGAAACGCAATAGTTCCCGGATTTTCAGTAATGAAAGAGTTGAAATATACTTTCTGCCTTTTTATTAGTGTGTGGTGTAGTTTCTTACAAGATTATGGGAGCCTGCAAATAGTAGTTTTTCTTTGAAATTAAAACTTAATTTTGACAACACTTCTGTATTTGGCCAAGTACAAGCTCGTAGCTTCTGATTCTACCATGCCTTTATAGGTAGTATTTGAGTTTTAGATGGTGACGCGGTGGTGGCATAATGGGTAGAACAATGGACTCGGAATCGAGGGATCCTGGTTCGAGTCCCGATGAGGGCAAGTACCATGACATGACATTAATTTATTTCAAAGTCGCATACATATCACTCCCTGACTGTGAAGGAAAACATCGTGAGGAAACCGGAGCGTCTGAGGCTATATACCAAACTAAACTCAAACTTAGTTCCAGCTTATTTTTTTAAACCTCAGCTCTTCGGAGTTCTTTCTTGGTAATATGACTGTGGGGCTCTGAACTGCTGGAGTTTTGCAGCTCGAAGAACTCGGGCTGGTAGAAACACTTTTCTGGCTAGTCATAGCGATGTGGTAGAGGTGCCGGTCGAATGACGACGACAAATTATTTCACACCACAAGGTCCCTTTCCACATAACTTCCGATGTCGACGATGGTCCTAAATATATTGTTAAGCTGCAACTTCTTGCGGTAGGTTCGCTTTGGATGCGCGTTGACTAAACATCATTTTTGTATATTAATTATCAAAGAAAATAACTCCCCTTCTTGCTTTGCGTAGTCGGGTAATGAAAAACACGAACTTGAGTCGGCTATCGCCTGCACTTGGAAATGACAGTCGCAAGTCTGGTCTCAAGTAGGTGAACTCACGTAAGATTGTGTCTATTAATATGCCAGCGACTCCGGTCTCAAGTAAGTGATCTTACAGCTTCTTAACATTTTATGCATGCCTAGTACTCTAAACCACGTTGTATTGAAATTGAGACGTCACGGACTGTCAAAAGATGAATGACTCACTCAATTCCGAGCTCAAGTCGGCTCTATTAATATGGCGTCGACTCAAGTAAGTCGACTCACTCAAGCAAGTCGGCTAATGTCAATGTCAATCTCAAGATCGTGTCTATTAATAAGCAGACAGCTACTCAAGTTTGACATTACCCAAGGCTTGACATTTACCTCCTTGAGATCGATCTCAAGTAGGTGAACTCAGACGACTACTAGTGGTTCGCCCCGAACTGTGAACTCGCAACCCCATATAAACTTAACAACCCCATAACTCGGCAACCCCTCGACCGATTTGGCTCATGTTCGAACTTAAAAATTCTCTTTACCTCCTTTACCCGCCTACCAAATTTCATGGAGATCCGACTAAATTTACTCAAGTTATCGTCGAACGAACATTCATACATACATACATACATACATACATACATACATACATACATACATACATACATACATACAAACGCCGGATTGTTCCAGTAGACTCGGAGAACTTCGCTCGCTTCGCTCGCTCGTTCAATTAATACCACCCTTAGATAATCGCCAGTGGCTTCGTCTTAGCCGGTAGACCCCCAGAGCGAGCTGAAATGACGGGGTTCGGGGGGCGATATAAGAGTTAGTGGGCTACTTGTTGCAGCATTTCATCCTTCTGCCCGCGCCCGCCAAAGTGATTGAACGCCCTCGGCTGAGGCGCAACACAAGAGCGACTAGTAGGTATAGGCTTGAAAAAGCTTGGCGCCGACTCGACAAACCTAGACAACGGAGCGACCAGATTTTTTTTAATTATTTTTCCCAGTACCGTTATGACCTGCCCTTTCACCCAGTTCCCTTTGACGTTGAATTACGGGATACCCCCCTGCATACATTATTTATTTACTTACTAGTTTATTAGATACCATCCATAGTTGGTCGGGAAGAAATCGCTTTTAGGATAACACCGCGATCAGTACTTTTATTAATAAGATTTATCTGTAATATACTTGCTGGTGATAACTTACTTAGGTAGGTAGGTACTCGTATGAGGTAGTGGCCACCCCTGGTGTCAGAGTTTTTAGGCCACCCAAAGGGTCTCTGACATGGCTTAACGATTGTTATTAATGAACAACAACCGGGACCAACGGTTTAACATGCCTTCCGAAGCACGGAAGCGCTCAGATATTATTGCCACTAGCGGTCACCCATCCATGGACTGACCGCGGCCGTTGTTGCTTAACTTTGCCAATCGATTAAGAACGGCTAGTACAACTAGGCTGTGAGCGCTTACTTAGGTAACTAGTGGTTCGCCCCGAACTGTGAACTCGCGACCCCATATAAACTTAACAACCCGATATCTCGGCAACCCCTCGACCGATTTGGCTCATGTTCGAACTTAAAAATTCTTTTAATTTCATTAACCCGCCTACCAAATTTCATAACGATCCGACCAAATTTACTCAAGTTATCGTCGAACGAACATTCATACATACAAACATACAAACATACAAACATACAAACATACAAACATACAAACATACATACATACATACATACATACAAACGCCGGATTGTTCCAGTAGACTCGGAGAACTTCGCTCGCTTCGCTCGCTCGTTCAATTACTTGCTATGTCACACTCTCCTGCCAGAATCTTTTGCCTTGCGGCGCGCACAAGGCGCGTAGAGTAGGTATCCTCAAGAAACGGCCCGGTCCATTCCGCGAATATTGTTTCATAAACTTTGGACGCCGCCGCCGCCGCCGCGCCGCCCGCGCCGCTGAGAGAAATGTTGTCCCGACTCGCCCCACTTGGGCATGCCGTTTTAATATTTTTAACCGAATAAAAATATAGAGTAGGTACCTTACCTAACAATACACACAAAACAAAAAAAAATCTCTTTCACTCTTGGTAACTAATTAGTACCTACATCTTATATTCCAGCGAAATAGAGCTTTTTCTCAATCGTTGTTTTTCTCAGACTAATTTAAACCAATAAATTGTCTTTTTCAGTTGCCATTGGTCTGCGACTGGGCTGCAAAATCGTGCAGCCCCACCGCTGCCACTGCGGAGAACCGGTGGACGAGTTTGGACACCACGGACTCGCTTGTCAACGCAGTGTAGGTCGTCTATCGCGCCATGCGGCCTCCGGCGGGCCCTTTCCAGCATCGCCGTGCCAGCCATTCTGGAGCCAACTGGCATTGCGCGGGATGATGGAAAGAGGCCCGACGGGATGTAATTGGTGCCGTGGCGGAGTTGGAGGCCACTGGTGTGGGATGCGACATGCGTCGACACGCTAGCGCCCTCCCACGTCGCACAAACTAGCAGGGCTGCTGGCGCGGCGGCGGCCTCGGCGGAGAGCCTCATGCGGCGCAAGTACGCTGTCCTCGGGGACGGTTATGTATTTGCGCCGTTTGGGGTCGAGACGTTGGGTCCGTGGGGCCCAGAGGCGCGCATACTCTTTAAAGAGATATCAACGCGCCTCATTGACTCGTCCGGTGACCCCAGAGCAGCTACCACGAGTGCTTACTGTCACTGTCACTGAAAGTGATAAGTTGGATAAACAACCTTATTACTATAGTATTAGGATACATGACAGACGTCTGGCAAACGTCCGTGCAGCGCATCAGCCTGGCCATTCAAAGGGGCAACGCTGCCAGCATTCTGGGGACTCTCCCCAGTGGCAGCGGTCTAGACTCAATTTAGGCTTATTTTAGTTTTATTTTAGGTTTATTGTAGGTTTATTTTAGTTTTATTTTAGATTAAGTTTTCTTTAATTAAGTTAATTAGATTATTAATTATTTACTTAATTTTTAAATAAATAATAAAGTATTTAAAATCCGTAAAAAAAATTAAGTGCTGGATTTGAAAGGCTATACTATTAGAAATCTCGGGAAATAACAACAAAATAAATATTTTTTTAGCTTAGGTACTACCAGCGCTTCACTATCCTTATGAAAACAGATTAATTAGCTCCGTTCGTATTGAGCTTGCAGTGGATTAGGCCGACTAAGATGAGAAGATAAATTATTCTAACATTGGCCCCAGTATGCTTAGCATGGTTGTTTTGACACTCTCTCGAACTCGAGTGACAGACTTGTCATGTCTATTGTGCGAGAATGGCAGGCGGGACTCGACATGGCAATAGATTAGGGTTATGTCGAGCAAAAAGTAGTTATTTCCATTTTAATAAAAATGTTGTATTTTTGTCTCCATCGCCATGTTGGCGTAGAGCCAACTCGAGCCCGAACGACTAGTTGACAGTTTTGCATAGAGAAGGGCCTATCTCGGGCTTACCATGCTGCCCGTACAGGCACTGTAATTTCTATCTATAGGAGCAAGTAGTCAGTCACTCACTCACTCACTACTCACGCACCACGCAGCACGAGTCGCGCGACACATACCTACACCGTGCAATTTCAGTGGTTTTAAAGCCGAAGGTATTTTGTTGCACTGGTCATTCTGAGCCAAATTCCAAAATTTTACTCCAAAATGAGCGAAAATAAACTCTTCCCAATACAAATGTCTGTCGCCAATCGACACCATTTGTATGGAGAAGTGAATTTTTTTTTCGCGCGTTTTGGAATGAAATTTTGTAATTCTATTAGGCTCAGAATCACCAGTGCAACAAAATACCTTCGGCTTTAAAACCACTAAAATTGCACGGAGTATACCTATACAGTGAGGCGGTAGTGCCACTAGAGGCTGAATAAATCATCGACACATATCGACAGAAATAAGGTCATACATTCTCGCTATTACATAATTTGTATACAGGGTGTGAGGACAATAATAGGGAGGGACAATGACAAACATAACTACCAACTTTCTTCTACTACTATTTCAACTTAAATTTTTACCCGACTGACCCAGAAGGAGTGAAGGAGTGCTTGTATTAAAATTTTGTTGAACGAGCGAGCGAAGTTCTCCGAGTCTACTTGAACAACCCGGCGTTTGTATGTATTTTTGTATGTATGTATGTATGAATGTTCGTTCGACGATAACTTGAGTAAATTTAGTCGGATCGTCATGAAATTTGGTAGCCAGGTAAATGAGTCCAAGAGAGTTTTTAAGTTCGAACATGAGCTAAATCGGTCAAGGGGTTGCTGAGATATGGGGTGGCGAGTTCATAGTTCGGGGCGAACCACTAGTATTTGTATTGAATACCGAGCTAGCGAAGGTTTCTGAAATTGAGCGACGAGCGTAGCGAGTGGGTCAAAAAAAGAAACCTGAGCGTATCGAGGTATTCAAAAACACGAGAGCAGTTAAATATTGCATTTGTGCGAAACACAAAACTTTTCATCTCACAGAAGCGAGGAAATGATGTTGTTAGCTATGCGGGAAAAACAATAGACATACCTACCTAGGTACCTACATAGACGTTAGTGAAATGAGTTTCCTTCTTCTTTGCTTCTTCACAAGGAGTCTGTGGCGTAAAGGCAAAGGAGTTCCTTCATTTTTATTAGGCCGTCGAGTTCAAATTTCGAAGCGCTCAAAAATACAAAGCGGTTTAAAAAAGGATCTTCTACGATCGCATCTTTAAAGTAACAGCGTACTTTCCGAGCATGGGAGATGATTTGTTATGCAAGAATGCAAAATTATTGTTTGCGGCGAGTGCTTGTATTGAAAACCGAGCTAGCGAAGGTTTCTAAAATTGAGCCACGAGGGTAGCGAGTGGTTCAAAAAAATAAACCTGAGCGTAGCGAGGTATTCAGAAGCACGAGACGCAAATAATATTGCATTCGTGCGAAACACAAAACTTTTCATCTCACAGAAGCGAGGAAATGATTTTGTTAGCCATGCGTGACAAACAATAGACATAGGTACCTACATAGAGGTTAGTGAAATGTGTTTCCTTCTTCTTTGCTTCTTCACAAAGGAGTACGAGGGGTTGCCTAGCAACGGGTTGTTGATTACAAATCGTGTCTTCTTGAAGTGTCATAAAATCAACAACCCGTTGCTAGGCAACGCTACAAGTTAAAGGAGTTTCTTAGATTTCTTTTTAATAGGGCGCCGAGTTCAAATTTCGAAGCGCACAAAAATGCAGATAGTTTAAATTCGGATTTTACACGATCGCAAGTTACTAGTAACAGCAAACTTTCCGAGCGTGGGAGATGAAAATAAAATTTCCGTGAGATATCGTGTACAAAGGCTTATTTCTAGAGAAATTTATTCCAGCCAGCCCTGGCCCGACAGATGGTATGCAAATCTTTAATGGTATTGTGATGGATGGAAATTCAATATATTTCACCTTCGAATTGCACAGTAATTGCCTTTGAGGACACTGGGAGTGGCCCCAGCTACCAGTGGCACAACCATTGGCTATTGTTAAGATTGATAGTAGGTATTGATACGGATCGACGGACCACTGTGCATTCGACACAGCACACGTACTTACAACAGAGAGTGCCCCTATTGAACGAGCGAGCGAAGCGAGCGAAGTTCTCCGAGTCTATTTTAACAATCAGGCGTTTGTATGTATGTATGTTTGTATTTATGTTTGTATGTATGAATGTTCGTTCGACGATAACTTGAGTAAATTTAGTCGGATCTTCATTAAATTTAGTAGGCGGGTAAATAAGGCAAAGATAATTTTTAAGTTCGAACATGAGCCAAATCGGTCGAGGGGTTGCTGAGATATGGGGTCGCGAGTCCAGATTACGGGGCGAACCACTAGTTATTTCAGTTTACATTTACGTAATGTGTAGTCGTAAATATTTACGTATACTGTGCATTTATTTCAGTTTAATTCGCGTACCTTAAACGTCGGGTTGTGTCCACCGCGATTTTGGTAAACCCTAATTTTGCAAGTGCAACGAACGCAAGGGAGGACCGTTGGTTGCTCGACTGTTTTGTTTATACAGAAAACACGTGGCAGCTCTATGTTTAAATCTATTATTACTAGTGGTTCGCCCCGAACAACGAACTCGCGACCCCATATCTCAGCAACCCCTCGAACGATTTGACTCATGTTCGAACTTAAAAATTCTCTTTGCCTCATTTACCCGCCTACCAAATTTCATGACGATCCGACTTAATTTAGTCAAGTTATCGTCAAACGAACATTCATACATACAACATACATACATACATACATACAAACGCCGTATTGTTCAAGTAGACTCGGAGAACTTCGCTCGCTTCGCTCGCTCGTTCAATTATTTATTAAGTATTATAATTTTATAAAAACTCTAATTTTTAATTCGAGTCCACGGAATGACAATTGGGTAGGCAAAGTTTTTTGTTCGAAAGTCCGTTATTACCTTAAACTTATCTTTAGACAATATTAAGAAACTAATTTAAATATTTTTTATTTTGGTCCAGTAGTTTGTTTTTATACGCTAACATGTTTTGTTCCTATGACCGCCAACACAGTATGCAGACCGTCGCGTGAAGGTCATAAAACCGTATCTTTCTAACGTTGTAAAATCCAAACTACTGAACCAAAATAAAAAATATTGAAATTAGTTTCTCAATATTGTCTAAAGATAAGATTAAGCCAATAACGGACTTTCGAACAAAAAACTTTGCCTTCCCAATTGCTACAAAGGCTTTATCTCATACTAGCAACTGTCATTCCGTGGACTCTATTTAAAAATTTGATTTAGTTTTCATTGAATTAGGCTTTAGTGGATAATCCTTTTACTTTGTATCTTAATGACTTAAATTATTCATGGTCTGAAGAAAATATAAGTTATAAGTCGGTACTACTTACTTACCAAGTTTTCATCTGAAAATCGTTTGTGGGTACTTGTTGCTGCCAACAAGATGGACAACATGGGGTTTGAAGAAGATGAGGGTCTCGCGCAGTTCGCGCCGGGTCTGGTGGCTCTCTACCGGTCCCGCGGGCGAAGGCCTAGCCCCACCACTGCGATGCCGGTCTACGGGATGTGAGTATAAATTAAGGCTGGAAGATAGTAGTGTGGCGGAAAGTTCAAAATTTTCACAGTTTTTTACATTTGGTAGCTAAACTGAGCTATTTTTGTTCAGCGATTTTTCGTTCGCGAGCATAAAACCGTATTATTTTCATTATTGTAAACAACAGAACAACAATAATTCAGCCGATTATGTGTTCTGGTCTACGACAAGTTTTTTGGGCAGCGCCACTGCTTCGTAGACCAGAACACATAATCGGCTGAATTATTGTTGTTCTGTTGTTTACATTAATGAAAAGAATACGGTTTTATTCTCGCGAACGAAAAATCGCTGAACAAAAATAGTTCAGTTTAGCTACAAAATTTAAAAGTCTGTGAAAATTTTGAATTTCCCGCGACCTTGCTATCGTCTACCCTTAAGGTGAATTAAGCACAACTAGTGCCACCAATGGAAAAAAACATATCTTCTTTTAAGACCCAAGGTTTAGATTCCTGATCCTAGAACCTACGAATAAAATCTTTTATCGCCTTTTGTGCCCACTTTTGGCGATAAAAGATACCTACCTACCTACCTACTGGTACACGTTTTTGGTCGAAAGTCATGTCAAAACTACTTTATTTTATTTTGTAGGTAGGTAGGTATACACAGACAGGATGTTTTTGGAAAGGTCCTGTGACACTGAAAGGATACAAGCAACTTTTATTAGAAATATATCAGCTGCTCCATCCATTGTTGTAGTAGCTGTTATGGAATTTTGGTACAGCTGATATGTATATCAGATGTACTAAAATTCGATAGGTGTTGTTTTTTAAAGTGACATCCGACTCAGGCAGGGGTGAATATTTACACGATACTAAAGCAAAAAATATATATTTAAAAAGTAAAATAATTCAGTGAAAATACCCAAGAATCATCATTGTGGCCTTCCTTACTATTTATTATCCTATCGCTTGCGGCCGCACTCGCAATAGGTATCGGGCGCCACATCGCGCGCCTGCTTTGACAAGGCCCGGGTGTCCGCACATGTCGCGGTTATAAAACAAATTGAACGAGGTAAGTGAACCAAAAAATGTTTAAAAAAAAACTTATTTTTAGTTTCAAGCGTTACTAAAACTATCGTCCCTGAGTCGGGTGTTATTAACCAAAACAACACACTGTATTTTTTTCGGGATTTCGCACTTGGCCCCATAGGTAGTAAAAGTAGCTTGTATCTATTGGTGAGTTAAGTTACTTTCTGAAACACCCCTTTCAGCAGGCCCGGATCTAGGGTGGGCAAACCGGGGCACCCGCCCCTGGCGGCAGTTTCAGGGGGCGCCAAAATCAGCCCCTCATCTAAAGGGGGCTAAGTCAAAGAGCGGAAAATTCAAGCCATTATTTTTGGGTGAATCTGTATCTGTATCGGGTGAATTTCACTCGGACCAATATTGAAAAGTATGGTTTCGAACTTTCAAACACTGATAGTACTGGTCAATAGTCAAGACATGGAGACCAGCCCCTCTACCCTTGACGCATTTTTCCAATACGGCCGCAATATGGCGCAATTTACAAAATTTAATATTTTACGAATTAAGACGCATTTTGTGTTTTTATTGAATAAAACAGCCTTACCTTTGAATAAACATTAACAATTATTTAAAATCAAAGCATTACTATGGTAATTCAAACAGGAAATTAATTTAAAACTTTTTCAATTTGATCGCAATAGCGTCAAGGGTAACCCCCTTGGTCTGAAAAGGGGATCTGTAGCGGATTTAGGGTGGGGGCTCAAATCTTATTTTGTTTCGCTTTTCGCATTTTTTTCAATATGGCGGAATTTACAAAATTCAGTATTTCACGAATTATTAAGACTCATTTTTTTTAATATTGGCATTGTATCAAATAGTATTTGCCTTTGGATAAACATTACGAAGAATATAAAATCAAAGGATGACTTTGCGATGTAAAAGAGAAATCAATTTTCAAACTTTGTAAATATAAACGCAATGGCCCGGTTTCTGAATTGACTAGTTACTAAGTAAATACTTAACTATCGTTCTGTCACGCTCTTTTGTGAGAAATCTGCAGAGACAGAAGGATACTTACCCATTTGCTTAGCGAATTTCTCAATTCAGAAATCGGCAGGCAGTGTCACATGACCTTTGCATAGGTAAATCCTATTCGTGGTCTTAAAATTCATGGATTTCTCTAGCTAATACCTTATCAGCTGGCAATCTAAAAAGCAATGTTTTTCAAATCGCGACGATGATTTTGGAAAAAGACATTCAAATTCATAGCTGAAACTGCCCCTCTACCATTGACACATTTTTCCAATACGGCCGCAATATGCGCATTTTACAAAATTTTATATTTTACAAATTAAGATGCATTTTGTGTTTTTATTAAATATAAAACAGTCTTACCTTTGAATAAACATTACAAAGTATTTAAAATCAAAGCATTACTATGCGAATTCAAAGATAAACTTTTTCAATTTGATCGCAATAGCGTCAAGGGTAACCCCCCTGAAACTCGTAGAGTGATTTAAAAATTCTTAGCGCTACCTTTTGGCTATTTGTGTAACTAAGCGTGAACCATTGTTTTGAAGCATACCAACGTAACCCTTAATTTCAATAGCATTTTATAGATGGCGCTAGTGAAAGAGTAAAATCGGTTCCAGATTTCAAAACATAGATAGCGCTGCCTTATCTGTAAGATTTGTTTTGAAGGTCTCACAAAATATAAAACAACTGTCCTTCTTGTGCTAGGCCTGCTAAACTTTAAGAAAACCGAGTCCATGGAATGACATTAGCAGGTTACGACTTTCTTGTCGTCTCTATACAAGGTGTTACAAAAGTACCTAACTCGTTTCATAGGGTAATAGCACCCGGTGATAGGGATCACACCCAAAATTTTTTTTTTGCTCTATGACGTTCTGTTGATTTTTAAGTGGTTACACCCTGTAAAAAGAGTTGGGTACTTTTGTAACACCTTGTATAGTCAAGTGACACAATCGATTTTATTTTCGATGGTGTATTTTTTAAGTCTTTATATAACAACATATATAAGCTGTCAATTATATATGTGGTTCTGTTGTTTACAATAATGAAAAGAATACTACAATATTTTATTGCCGTGAAACAAAAATAGCTCAGTTTGGCTTCAAATTTTAAAGAACTAAACGCCATGTGTCAGTGTCACACAAACAAAGTAACAAAAAAAACTAAACTGTCATGCATGCATGTGTCAACTGTCTTTTGTAATCTGTGAACTGTCTGTCGCTGTCCCGTCAATCTGTCATGTGATTCGATTCTTCTTTTGTTTTGTATTCTGAATCTGATTTGGTGTTCTGTTATAAAAAAAACACCTGAGTTTATCGCTTCAAAAAACAAAAGACAAATTCGACGGAAGATTCATATAGCTACCCTCTGTAACGATTTCAAGTACACAACATAACCGTTAAATTTCATCAAAATACGCTCGCATCGCATAAATCCACCGTTGGTGATTTGTCATTTCCCTGGCCGTTTTCTTCTTCTGTACAACGCAAATAGCCATTCTTAATTTCTAAGGAACTGGGCGATTAGTGCGTACCTACCTCGGGTAAATTATTCAATTGAGTGCGTCCCGCGCATGCGCCGTCCACACCGTGAACCGAGCCGAGGGAGCGCGGCGCAGCGGTCTTCACTTCACTCGAATCAGTCTGACTCGGGCGCCCTCCCTTCCTTCGCGAGTACATACTCTGCTCTAACTAGACGTTTTCCCGTCTAATCTCGCGTTCGTTCGCCTGAAACGCTACCAAAGATTCTAAGGTAAGCTTTTACATGTTTCTACATTATATTCTATCCGTTAGTTTGTAAGACACTGTTGTATTATCCATGGTCGCAACACAGCTTAGCGTTCACGTAACTCTGGCGAAACTAGTTTGCAAAGTTTAATAATATTCAGTTATTTGTGTTTTAGCTGTTGAGCATCCTATTTAAAACGTTTACACAGCGTAAACTACATAGCTCTAAATAGCGATCAATGTAAAGTTTATTTTTTTAATACGGACCCTAAGATCCTAAAATTCAAGGGTCGCTACCAGTTAATGTTATTCTAATATTTAATTGAACCTTTAATAGTTTGCTAAACTCCTTTCTGTACCTACCTTCAAACATGCACAGCAAAATGGCATGGCATGCTGCGTTTTACAATTTCTTTTCTCTCGTCTGCTTTATTTTTTTGTTTCTCTTTTTCGTTACTAAGTTGGAATGCCTGGGGGCTCGCTGGGTGGCTCGTATACCTCACTGGAGAATGTGTACCGTGGCACCACACTGCCCAACACTATGGGCGCGGGCTCCAACGTGATCAAGTCTGTTAAGAAAGCGTTGTCACTCGGAGCCGCCAGGAAGAAACTAGAACCGTTGCTGGACAAAGGCTCCTCGGACATGGCTGAGGTGCTAACACGGTAAGTGGCTCGCTTGTCTTCATGTCATGCTGTCTGGCCCGCTTGATTAGTTTAGTAAGCTCCGTTGTTTACCTTTATTGTAGAGTGTATTTTTCCTTGGCATAGATTGTTTTTTTAATTATTAAGAACATATTGTGGAATTGGCCAGTCGCAACACATCATTTATAATGTTCCGATCAATTAGATTAGATTGAAATGGTTTCCATTGAATTGGAATATAACCTGGTGGGATCTTGGGTAGAGTACAGTTCAAAGGCTTCTTGCCAGTAGATTATCACTATTTAAAGCAATTCTCATGGTTTTGGACCAAACGCAGTGTAAGTAATAATAAATTAAATTAAACTCATTGTTCTTTTGAAATTTGTTCTGTTTACAATAATGGTGAATTTTCGCGTATTTTCATAAATAACTCCAAAAACTATTTATTTTTGAATTATAATGGTTCCGTTTTTTCCATTTGAGGTATTTTGCGGAACCCTAAAAACTGCATTAAGTAGATGAACAGCCCTCCGAACAACGAACTAAGCTGACATTTAAAATCACAAAATAAAATCGCTATCTTACTATAATGCACGCGCGATGAGAATGGGATGGAACCTTGTCAAAGCCAAACGAAAATATTCTTTATTTTACTTCGAAGGAACCTTTGCTTCGACGCGGGTTTGCTTACCGCGCGCGTCTCAGTTCCAAAAGGTCGCATCCCATTCTCATCCCGCGCGGACTATACCAGCTATTGGTTGCGCAAGTGAAGAGTGACGGACTTTTCCCGAGTCTATAATCAAGTTTTGGTCGGATCATTAAAAATGCGTTTTGAACTGGTCAAGACATTTAGAAATAGTTGTCATTAAGCTGCATTGGGTCAGTGTGGTGTCGAGTGTTGGTTGCCAAGTCAGAGTTTCAAGTGCATTAGAGAAATACTTTTTGAGTTTAACAATGCTAACTTGTGTGCGTTTTACAACTGCATCATAATATCGTGTAAAGCCTCCCATGGACCTGGCGTTTATGATCTGATGATCTCCAGTGATTTGGTTGAAGTGGTTCTAGAAAAAGAACATTATTTAACCGATGGTAAAAAAAAGGTAATAATAATGAGGCAAGAGGAGCTCGTTGCTATCTTACAAGATCTTTTAGCAGAGCTTCGAATACTACAACTTATTGAGAGGTAAATAGTCTTTAAATTATCTAAAAGTATTATTATTGCTGAGGAGAAGTGGAAGCCTTTGCCCAGCAGTGAAACACTGGAGGCTTCATAAAAAATGCAATTTTTTCCTTACACTTGACTGAAACTGCAACTTAAGCATTTTTATCGACCGCAAACTCGTACGCTGCAGCCTGCAGTTGTTGTTATATCTTCTAAAGATTATATCGCTTTTTTTGTTTTTTTATTTATTTGGCCTTGTAGTTCAAGTTCTTTAAATTGACAAGAAGCCTAAAATGCGACAGGACCTTTCTGAAACAGGCTTGAATTCCATTAATTTTAGCCCGCCACTTCGTCAACTCAGCTGTTAGGTTTGTTAAAGTAACAGCCTCCGATAAATAGTTACAGCGTGAAGTTTTGAAGCCTAATCCTACTCCAGTTTTGTTAAGAAACTTGGTTTAGTTCGTTTTCTGATAAAAAAAAATCTGACAATTCACCTCGTGTCGCGGTGTACTGCTTTATAAGGTTTTGCAGGCGGGCGGGACCATTTTTTTGTCAGGAGTGTCCACCTAAATAAGTTTGGTCCCGCCGGTTTGGACTCTAATGTGGTCGGTTATTATTTCTTTGTTTTTTTTCTCTTACCTTTCAATTATTTCTGGCAATAAACAAGTGCTCTCCCGAGTAACGCAACCCACACTGACCCAACCGACCCCTACGAGGGACCACGACGGCGCACCCCGTAAGCTCAGTACTACCACGGCACATTGCTTTCAGACAGGACCGCCCGCCGCCCGCGCTGGACAAAATGCCCACCACCGTAGCCGAGGAAGCCGCCCTTCTGGGGTAAGATAAGATAACGATCAGGGCCCTTAGCCTGTAACGCAATGGCGGGTCAATGGCGTCCCGGCAGAAGGACAAAACCGGGCTCTCCTCGTTTTTCTCCTACAACCAGGGAACTAATCCTCTAGAATTAGAATCAAAATATTCTTTGCTGTACTACAAAAACATTAAAAGGACAGACAGCGTTAGCAAATCGTAATTGAAGTCGTCACCTGACAGCCCATTTTGGCACCATTGTGTTACAGGCTAAGGGCCCTGAGCGTCTGATGGGTGGGCACTCGTGGTGATTAAGGTTCAACTTAAGTAGCGTGACGGGAAGTCCACAATTTTCACAGGTATTTCAATTTTGTAGCTAAACTGAGCTATTTATAACCCCCGACCCAAAAAGAGGGGTGTTATAAGTTTGACCGCGATGTGTGTGTGTCTGTCTGTGGCACCCTACCTAGCTCTTAAACGGGTGAACCGATTTGGTTGCGGTTTTTAGGGTTCCGTATGTACCTCAAAAGGAAAAACGGACAAGTGCGAGATAAACCCGCGTGGAGAGGGTTCCTTACATCCGAAGTTCATTAACGCACAAATGTTGAGAAACCATACCGCGATCTGTTGGCTGAGTTGAGAAACGAATGCTACAAAATTAATAGTATGATTTTCCTAAGTTATTTTATACCTACCTACACCATGGACTTCTTATAACACTAGTGCCCCTAGCGGCAAATCCAAGCGCGGTAGCCTTCATTCATGCACCCTCAGTAAGGTTTCACCACGCTCGCTCGCCGTAGATGTAGAAACATATTTTATCTACACTCATGTCGTAAGATTCGAATTATGATCTTAAAAGTTGACTCATAAGACTGACTATTGATTCACAGACAACTAGAAAAATTTAATTACGATACAAGTTTTGTATAAGAATTTCTGCCAACCTGTTCGAGCACTGGCTATACGTAAGCAGGGTGACCAGATTTTAGCTAACTCGATTCGCCTAATTTTGTCTCCCGAGTAGCCTAAATCGCCTAATTTTTTTTCTCGACTATTTAGCCTAAATCGCCTAACTTATTGAGCCTAGAAGCCTAAATTTAGCCCAAAATAATAATAAAAACAAAAAAATGACCGTGTAGAGCAAAAGAAGTATTTAAAAAAATCTGATAATTTTAATTTGTTTTTTTTTATTCGGTCTCAAACTAAAATAATAACTTCCCGCAAAAGTTCTCCGTCACCATCAGCCTCCTTTCCACGTGCATATTACGTTTCGTTAAAAGCATTTTAAGGAATAATCAAGGAATGGTTCAATAAATTGGCGATAATAGCCTAAATCGCCTAAGTAAATGCGAAATAATCCTGAGATAGCCTAAATCGCCTGTTCCCATTTTTTAAGGTAGCCTAAATGGCTACTGGTCGCCGATCGCATTTTATGGTCGCCGTTTGACCCCCCGATGTAGCCTAAATGGCGACAATTCGCCTAATCTGGTCACCCTGTACGTAAGTATGACTTCTTTGCCTCTATAGTAGGTACTCTATCTATACCAATGGAACAAATAAAAAAAAAGCGTCCGCTTTCTTTTTCTTTTTTTTGTGACATTTGTGTTTACTTTGGTTTTGTTTTGCCGCCATTATTAGTTTACTTACATTTTTTTCTGTGCGGTTCCGTGACATTTAAACTAAAAAAAAATGAAAATGATAAATGAGTGAAGATAAAGTAGTGTATGCAACTATAAGACGATATTACAATACTCGTGTGATAATATTATCATACTCGGCTTCGCCTCGTATGTATGATAAACCCACACTCGTATTCTAAGAATCTCTCTTATGCAACGTGTTACAAAACATCCTAACTCTTTTTACAGCGTGTAACCTACTGGTCAACAGGATGTCAATTCTGTAAAAAAAAATTGAGATAGATAAGATAGATAATTTTATTTATTAAAAAACCATAAATAACAATTTACAACAGGTAAATAAAGTATGGTTTCGCCAGTTAAAGCTACATAACATTTATCCAGCGGTCTCCACAGTAGACGGGAATCTGTGTTGTGGAGGCCTAGATATTTAGATTTAACAGATTTAGAGAGTTGGGCGCAATAGTTTTAGATAGTAAATGTAACACGAGTAGTACCTACAGATTAATAATACGGTGACACAATGTGGTTTTTGACTTATTAAAGTTAGAACAAGTTAAATAAATAAGTAGAGAGTAACAAGTTATTTAAAACTAAAGTTTAAAAAAGCAATGACAGTGAGTGTGTGTGTGTGTTAGGGTGAATGGGGATGTGTGAGGGTGTGTGTATAATAAGTGTTTGTGTGTGTGGTGTGTGTTTGTATGCTCATTTTTTTATCACCAAGATGCTTTCGGTTTCATCATAGTCTAAGCTATTGAGGTATTTGAAGCACGATTTTTTGGCTTCGCCAAACGTCGAGTCTCTGCAGATGCAAATGCGAAACAATTTGTTGAACAGGAATGGCCCCAGGAAACCCTGAAAACGCTTAGCGAAAACAGTGTTCGTTTTGATCTTCGGAAGTCTGATATTGCTTTTTTTAATTAATTCAGAGTGATCGGGCGAGTTAATAAGGCCAAGGTAGCTATCCATTAAGGATTTATGAATGTAAAGTTGTCGAATAGAGAGCATCTTACATTCCTTGTGCAATAGAGCAGTGGGATACCGGAAGGGCTTACAGTGGAGTACCTTCAGAACTGATCTTTGTGCTCTCTCCAAGACTATTAAGTGAGTTTTTGCCGCTCCACCCCAGCATGAGATGCAGTATGTGAGAACTGATTGACACAGTGAGGTATAAACGGTGTCTAAGGTTTTCTGATCCCGTATTGTACGAACCTTCTTCATTATATTTATTAATTTCCTGGCCCGGACTGAAGTGGAGGAGATGTGCATAGCAAAATTTAGATTTTCATCTATCCAAACTCCCAAGTATTTTATGAATGGAGAATTGGTGATGGAGTCACAGGTACAGTTTAAATGAGGAGGGTTGCAAGTGTGGATTTTAAGGGGGGGAGTGTTACTAGGAGCTGACGCTAAGGTTTTAAAGAAGGTTAAGCATTTGGTTTTGCTCGCATTAAGCGTTAGTAAGTTTTGGTCTAACCATTTCGCAACCATGGACATTCCATTTTCAGTGCGAGCTAGCACCGTTTCCCAGGAATGGTCGTGAAATATTATCGCAGTATCGTCAGCATAGCAAAACACTTCTACGTTTCTTAAGTTCTTTAGGGCTGAGCTTATATCGTTAATATAGAGTATAAAGAGAATCGGGGCCAAAATACTGCCTTGTGGTACACCAAGGGACAGAGTTAGAGTGTCGCTAACCTTGTTACCGATTTTAACATGTTGTTGTCTGTTGAGTAAGTAGCTACTGAACCAGTCGAGGGAAGGACCTCGGAAGCCATATCTTTCCAGTTTTTGTAGCAAAATTGGTACCGAGACGGTATCGAAGGCCTTAGCCAGGTCCAAAAAGACACCGATACACCGGTTGCCTTTATCTAACTGCGGGACAAGAACATTCAATAAAGAAGAGACTGCACTCTCTGTGGATTTTCCTTGTCTGAATCCAAATTGTTTGGGGTAAAGGAGCTTTTTAGACTCTAGATATTTTATTATTCTATTATTTACAATTTTTTCGAGAATTTTCGATAGATTGCTAAGTAGCGAAATTGGCCTGTAGTTGTTCGGCTTGTCTTTATCATCGCTTTTGTGAATGGGAGTTACGGATGCGGACTTCCAACAGGTGGGGAAAATTCCGGACGCCAGGCTAAGGTTGTAAACGTGAGTTAGGGGGCCAGACAGGAAACCACATGTCACTTTCAGTAGTTGGTTTGTTATGCCATCGTGGCCCGGCGCACTGTTTATTTTGAGGTTGCGTATTATTGAGGTGACTTCTTCTGTATCGGTAGGTTCCATAAAGAAAGAGTAGGGGGAAATAGGAGGGGAGTTGATTTCAGAGGCTAGTTCTTGTTCCGTTTTATTGATTTTGTTTAGGATTTTAATTGAAAAAACAATTTTTATTTTATAACCTCAAAATTTATTTTTTTTCATAACTTTTTTCTTTATGTTATTAGCTCAAATTTAAAAATATGTTTGTGGGTGTAGGTGCATTTGCATAGCTTTGAGTTGTTAAAACATTGTGAAAGTCAATGAAAACAATAATAAAAAAAACACTTTTCTCCCGCCACAGCGTTCACATTTTATTAATTAAAAAATCAACGGAACGTTATAGAGCAAAAAAAATATTTAGGTTGTGATCCCTATCACCGGGTGCTATTACCCTGCAAAAAGAGTTAGCATCTTTTGTAACACCTTGTATGACAGTTGCATAAACTACTAGTATGAACAAAACCGATCCAAAGCGGCTGTATCCTGTTACGTAAGCCGATTTTCCGAGTAAGTCTCTCTGAATCAGCGGTGACCTTTACCTTCTCATCATTAGCTTTACGAGAAGGCTGTCCAGAGTCCCTGAACGCGGCTCCGCGGTCAGGTTACAGGCGGACGACTATCTTCATTAAGGGTGGATGATAGAAACGTGGCGGAAAATTCAAAATTTTCACAGTTTTTTACATTTTGTAGCTAAACAGCTATTTTTGTTCAGCGATTTTTCGTTTGCGGCAATGAAACAGTATTCTTTTCATTATTGTATAAAACAGAACAACAATAATTCAGCCGATTATGTGTTCTGGTCTACGAAGCAGTGGCACTGCCCAAAAAACTTGTCGTAGGCCAGAACACATAATCGGCTGAATTATTGTTGTTGTGTTGTTTACAATAATGAAAAGAATACTATGTTATTGCCGCGAACGAAAAATCGCTGAACAAAAATAGCTCAGTTTAGCTACAAAATGTAAAACACTGTGAAAATTTTGAATTTCCCGCCACGCTGTTATCTTCCAGCCTTAAGGTGGGATGATAGCAACGTGGCAGGAAATTAAAAAAAAATTGAAAACAACAGAACAACAATAATTCAGCCGATTATGTGTTCTGGTCTACGAAGCAGTGGCACTGCCCAAAAAACTTGTCGTAGACCAGAACACATAATCGGCTGAATTATTGTTGTTCTATTGTTTACAATAATGAAAAGAATACTTTGTGATTTCCGCGAACGAAAAATCGCTGAACAAAAATAGCTCATTTTAGCCACAAAATGTAAAAAACTGTGAAAATTTTGAATTTCCCGCCACGTTGCTATCGTCTACCCTTAAAGTCTTTGTAATAAGAATCGATTTTGAATATAAATGTATGTGGCAAGCTGTGATACGCAGTTTACCACGCTGCAGGTCACAAACGGAATTACAGCTCAGGGGACTTTTATTTCGAAAACGGAACATGAGGTCGTGCAGATGTCCCCACAGCTCGAGGTTTCAAATGATGTAGGACCGGTTCCCAAGTCTTTATTGATATTCGGATGTTTTTAATTTCTATGTCTTCCCGTAGCACACGAAGAATGTAGTCTTCCTTAACTAGAATTTTTGGTTTATTGCTTATCTTGAAGCGAGACTTTGTGGAACTGCTTTTCTATATTCCTAGTTGAAATTTTAACAGTCACTCCTTCCACATAATAATATGGAAGTATGGCAGGGCGACGCTCACCTGTGGCTGACTTTACACGTCTGTGTTGAAGACAAGGAGTGCTCGTGAAAACCTAAGAAAACACAACTAAACAATTAAACACGCCCGACATTTTAATTTCTAACTACAATATCCCATAAACCTAGCTAAGAACGTTCTCGATAAAGTCACATTTCAAACAGAAATAACTGAATCGAAGACAAACACACTTAGACACCAATTACAGATACACACATAAAACTTAAAACACCACTCGTTTTGCGTCGGGGGTTAAAAAAGGTGTATCCTAGCGTGTGGCTGACTAAAGTAGTTGAAATAAAACAGATCTCGGGATCCCTCCAATAGATCTGATTCAGGGCTTATGAATATGTAAGCGAGTGTTTGCCCATTCTATTGATTCGCACACTGAGTAGGGAGACACAGAAGCTTCACTCAGTTGACTGTGCCCTTATCGCTTGTACTATTGGATACAGAATACACTTTACGTTTTCTTACCTACTATTGGATAACCAGATTTACATGGTTATTATGTATGAATATGTTCTTTTTTGCAAAACATAGAGGAATATCCGTTTCTACTCAACAACGAACAGATGCAATCATAGAGCCAAACATAGCTACTAAACAATTTCACAGTAATTACGAGTATAGCGAACGCTCTAGTAGTGTAAATGGTAACGGATGACAAAATTGATTGTCGCGTAACCGCCAGTATAAAACTAGATACAACATAGAACTCTGAAATGTGTCTGGAAAAATAGATGACCAAAACTGCCTTTCGGAGCTTATTTGCTCGTAGTGTACCTATACAATTAAAGTTAAACTGTACACTAATGCAATAAGGTTGACATTCGAATATTAGACGTATGGTCGAAATGATGTTTCGTATTGTTCTATTGCTGATATCATTTGTTTCTGTGGGGAAAAGTTTTTATTGTGATTTTATACGTAATGCGGATTCTATGGGATTTAGTTCGGTGGCTTCGAGTGACATTTCCACTTGCGTGAATGAAGTTGCTATCTAAATGCAAGTAGGGCCTTTTTTTGGTAGTCTGGTTATAGTTTTTAACTTCTTTCGCGGCTCGTATTGGAGCAAGTGTGTTGAGATGAAGGCAGTCTTCCGTCTGTACCAGTGTGTACCAGTGTGGGTGTGGGGGTCTCATCGCCTAATGGATTATCAAGCGGCGGCGCCGCACCGGGTCGCGCCACGCGCCATTGTCTCGGCGGGTCAGCTCCGACCCCGATTGATTGATACACACGACAGCACGAAGACGCTTACACGCTAGCACTCTACTCGGTCACGTTACGGGCGACTTTACAAGAAAAGTGTACAGTCAGGCGTGCTGTCGTGTGTACTATCGTTTATTCTACGTGCGTGTAACAAAAGGTCCTTACTCCTTTCGCGGAGTGTCACGAGCACCCAGGCCAGGCGTAAATGAAATGTAACTCAAATTGTAGGTCATCATTATCATCATCCTGTTAGCGCCCACTGCTGAGTAAAGGCATCTTCATGCCCACGCCACCTCTCACGATCCTGTTTTCCGGCAAAATGCCGAGAGTCACAAAGCCGAAAGATCATTCGTTAGATAGAATCATTGAAACGCCGAAGTTATAGGTCGAAATTCAAAATGCCGACACTAAAAATGCATGACCATTCGGCGTTTTAATGTAACACTACACTTTTTTTAATTGGGCCTTCAAATACTTATCAACAAATTGGTTTGACATGTCGTTCTTTATCTAAATTTTGACGATATGGGTATCCCGATTTTCTAACTGTCCAGCCCCGCGGCAAAACTAATGCTACGTTACCAGCGTGCTACGAAACTAGTTGCGGACGAAGAAAACTTTTTCATGATTTTCTTTTAAATAAATCTAAATGTCTGTTAAATCCTACCAGATAGCACACTCACAGCTGGGAGAAGCCAGGCAAAACGATTTCGATCGATAATAATCTAGAACTTTCTTGAACGGATACTCTGTCCGTTCCCGTAATCCCTGCATATCTAATATGCTAAGTGGAAAGAATACGCTCCATTTAGACTGCGTCCTCGTTTTGATATTCAAATACTTACACTTGTATTTGCTGTAAGCAAGGAGGTAGGATATTATAGCAGTGGTTGAGGCCAACTCTAACGTAGCCTCTTCTTCTTGGAGGTTGGCAGTGATCTCTTCATATTATTTTCTGTTCCTTGCCAAGCGTAATAGATGTTTAACGCTCCCTGATATTTCTAAGCCATGACTTTCTTCATCACCAGCATGCCTCTTCCCCTCAATCTTACCCATCATGGTCACGGAGCCTCAAAATAAAAAGTAGGTTGGTACTTTTCTACTTTTCTTACTTTTTTATGGGGATCAGAGACAGACATTTTATGAAACGTCAGCGTCGAATGATGCCTTCACCAATTTAGTGTGGGTGAACGTAGTACTAAGAGACGCTGTATAAAAATCATCTCACACGTAGATCCAAAGGCCTAAGGTTTTTATATGGGTTGGAAATACCTACCTAGTAGTTCGCCACGAACTGTGAACTCGCGACTCCATATTTCGGCAACCCTTGGACCGATTTCGCCCATGTTCGAACTCTTTGTCACACACAGGCAGCGAATGAAAAAACCGGGCGATTTTTTTGACGTTCCAAATAACGATACTCAAGTTATCGTCGAACGAATATTCATACATACCTACTTACATTTACATGCATACGCCGGATTGTTCAAGTAGAGTCGGAGAACTTAGCTCGTTCGTTCAATAAATTAAAATTTAAAGTCCTGCAAAGTTAGGTATTCCTACTTCTCTACAATATGTAGTGACCTACTTGGAATAAATCTAAGAGACGTCGGGCATTCAATTGCTACTTGATGACGCGGCCCGGTGGCCCACATCCTGGCTAACCCACCAGCCCTAATTGAGTCCGCTTAGCTGGAAGTAAGCACGGCTCTCTAGCTGATACAAAGTTTTAAAAGGTAAAACGTTGTACAATATGTGCCACGAAAGAAGAGAATTGATACACCACATGGTTGGACTTGCGCTTGTATGTACCTATGTATGAATGTTCGTTCGATGATAACTTGAGTTTTGGCTGGCTTCGCCTTTTCTCGTTAAAAAGAAGCAATATTGCGCTTGCAAAGTAGGGTCTTGTCATCAGAAAATGTGTTTTCAGTAGATAAGACAGGTTCAATACCCTACTATGATGTAGGTCAGTATACATGGTGGCCAACGAAAAAAAAATCATCTTTTTGGATGCGTTTTTTGCTAAAAACGAGCCGTTAAATGTTAGGACCTATGGCCTAGATTCCAGATCCTAGAACCTACGAATAAAACCCGCACAAGCCAAAGTGGCCGTTTGTTATGTTTTTTTTCATTAGCGGCACCAGTGCTTTCGATTGTTGACAATGACATGCATTTTCTATATCAGCTGGAACGTCCCTGGGAATCAATCCTAGAGACAAGTGTAAAAAAAAATTACCTTTTCTTCAGATTTCCTTCGCATTTACGGGTTTTAGATTCCCGAGAATTGACTCCCTGACTCAACATTAGTTCTGACTGACATTTACCCTCCGGACCACTTGTACCCCTAAACAGTAGCCCTGGGGGTACAAGTGGTACTACTAATTTGCCCCACTTGTGCCACTGCATAATACAAGTAAAATATTCGGATTTGCTCTGGCTTCAATTGTTCATTGTCTTGGTAACCCTACTTCCATTCCGACCAACTTGCTGTGGACCATTATTTTATACTAGGCTTACTTAGGGTGGTATTCTAGAACGCTACTTAAACTCAGTTTAAACTAGAACGCTACTTAAACTCTGTTTAAACTCAGTTCAAACTAGAACGATACTTGAACTCTGTTTAAATAGTAGTGTCGACTGTCAATAAAACAGTGCATGTTTTTATTTGAATATCCCTCCCTTCATATCAAAACATGCACTGTTTTATCGACAGTCTGAACTCTTTTTAAACTGAGTTTAAGTAGGGTTATAGAATACCACCCTTAGAGTCGTAAGAGGCTCACCGCTTACTACCCCAGATGACCATAACAAAAATAAGTAGGGTATATTAAGTAGGTGGTTAATTATCTGGTTTTCTCATCATCATCAAATATTCCGTTTTCCAAGTTTCAGTAGATATGGCAGTTTAATAATACCTCATGCGCCCTGTGCAAATTGAATTCCCTTAGACACAAATCTGTTTTTCGTCGATCTAAGAACTGAAAAAGGAACTGAACAATATAATTTATTCTTCCCTCCTTCGTTTCTGCGTTTCTTTTGTCGAGAGAGTCAATGGAACCTCAGTTTCACCGTCGCTAGAATTCATTTAAGTACAGTTTCTGAGAGATAAAATAGAAGACTAGTATATTCTGGCCTTTTACTATGTAGTTCTCTTTTTATTCCTTACTTTTGAGAAACTTGAGTATGAATGACATAATAATATGATAGAGTGCCGAGGCCAATATTAAGACACCTCTATCGAACTGTCACGTCTAGCATGTAAGACATGTTTCCCGCTCTAGGCCGATCTCCATAGAAACTACACCACCTAGTGTACATTGATTGATTCATTCATCTAACTGGCTCAGCGGCCCAAAGTGCATCTAAGGCCCGTAAGATCAATCACAGTTTAAACCTTATCTGTCGATAAATGTTCATACAAAATGCGAGGTTTAATCTAAGGTTCGAGTTTAAACTATGATTGATCTTACGGCACTAAAAGACGTCAGCTTTCCTTTTTGTGCACTAACTGCCTCCTATCCTCCAGGAGATTGCGCACAAACCTTTCTACCGCGTCTTCCCAGTGATATTCTGGAACTATACCCCTCTGGTGGCAGAACGACCAAATTTCGGTTAGGTTAGGTTACGGTGTAACCTAACCTAACGTCGCCGGCACTACGAGAAGGTCGCTCTGACAATCAAGGGGTTAATGGGGGGCTACATATTTAGGTCAGCTACAAGTAAAACGCCACGAAAAATTATTTGTGATTTTGCCCCAGTTCCCAATTCGCATAAGCGCTTGAAAATAGTGCAATTAAGGTTTTAATAATATAAAGTTAGTGCTACTTTGCCTGAAGCACGACTCTGCCAGCCGAATCACTGTTCGCTCAAAGAAAGTTACCTACAGAAGGTCAGTTTCGCCTAGGTGAGGCTAGGTGTATTTTGTCCGCG
Source organism: Zelleria hepariella (assembly GCA_949319315.1). Classification (NCBI taxonomy): domain Eukaryota; kingdom Metazoa; phylum Arthropoda; class Insecta; order Lepidoptera; family Yponomeutidae; genus Zelleria; species Zelleria hepariella. The sequence continues at coordinate 28,361,120 of OX439379.1, forward strand.
CAGACTTAGATTTTTCCTAGAGATATACTTCCTCCTTCCTAGTGCTTTTGTGTTATTCTGATGTCTAAGCTATCTCCATTCTAAGCAGTCAAATCAGTCCAGCCCTTTCAGCGTGGAAGATTTACAAAAATAGCTGATTTTCTTCAAAAAGAGTACCGGTGTACTTGTGCTTATAAGTTTTGTCGAGCTATAGGTACGTCAGATTTGTCGGCAGGCAGTTTCGGTTGTTGGAAGCGGGTGTCAGGCCTGCAAGTCGGGTGTTTTTGGCCCTGTGCCAACTCCCTCCCGCTCCAGATCTCCGTAGCTGGTGCCTAGATTGCTCTTACGACCTGGACTCTAATTGTCTAACTTCAATATCAATCAATTTATACAGGGTGGTATAAAGACAAAATATTGAAAAACTTGGTCAACTAAAAGAATGTATAGGTATTTTTTATGGGACTCACCTTAAGTGATACAAAGTTCACCAATACCTACAAAATTAAAAATACAAACTTTAGCTTCAAATAAACATAATTATTATCTCATAAACGGTTGAACCGATACCGATAAAACATATTAAGAACAGTTGCTAAAAAACCTGCTTTCAAATATAAAAAAATGCATCCAAATCGGTTCACCCGTTTAAGAGCTACGGTGCCAAAGACACACGCACACATACAGACACAAACACACTAGCGGTCAAACTCATAACACCCCTCTTTTTTGGTCGAGGGTAATAAAAAGTTTAGATCCAGCGCCTTTTCAATTTGACATTTGAAAAATATTGACGAACTTCAGACGGCATTTATTTGACGCATGCAGTCTTTTAAAGCGATTGTGATGTTATCTTCCGCTCGCTGGATTGTGACAATGATCTCGATTGCGACTAGTGTTTCATGAATGTTGGTTACCTAAACGAAAGCTAAAATCTATTAGTTTTCACTCAATCTGTTTAGCGATTATGATTGATTATGCAATTCCATGCTAAAGTCTCGATAATGATACCAATAGCGGTAACTTTTAACAGTATTCAATAAATACAAAATAGGCACAGTAGGTACGTGAAAGATGATAAAGTTACATAATTAAACCCGTGGCTTTGGTTCACAAAAGTAGGGAGTTAGGTACTGCTCATACATTTAAGTAAAACTATTGGATGTAGTGTAGTGCCTTGTGACTTAATGTGAGACTTGAAAGAGGAATTAATTCACGACGGTTTGACTATAAAGGCTATAAAAGCTTTGGTTCACAAAATTAGGTACCTAAGGCTCCACACGGCGTAGGTACCTATATGCTTCAGAAAAACTGAAGGATGTATTTGCGGATACTCGCTAGACCCGCAATGGGCATCGTCAAATCCAATTTTTTATTCTATAAATCAAAAATATAGACAAATATAAGAAATAAATTGAACATTTTCTTAATTTTTTATAGTTTTTTTTTTTTATTAATTATTTAAAATTTCTAAAAGTTTTGTGTTAGACGTCACCATAGGCATTATGTACTAAGTTCATTGCATTCATTCATGCTTTAAAAAAATAAAAATATGTTGACGTTTGACAAATGTCAGTGTCAAGTCAACAAGAAGGTTATTTTCTCAGTTATTTGACACTTTTGACAATTGCTTTTTTTAATATTTGTAGGCAATGGAACTACCGCATTAGAAGCTATGATGACGTCATCGAAAGAAAAATGAAGTAAACATTTTTGGCGATAAATATTAATAATCCGTTTTCATTCTAATAGTAATCAGTGTCCCTATTCCTCGAAATGGTTTTAAATTTACGACAATCGATGCCTCACTGATCAATGCCCATTGCCAAAAAACGTTATCTACTCACAGTTTTCAGACGGTTCACCACGGTTCTCTACTCTCCTCTGTCCAGGGGTAATTTCAGAGAATACTTACAAATGTGTAAATATTGGCCCTAATATACCTATTGCGCAAAATTACTAGCTAAGTGCTATGGATTAAGTCAAGTTAAGGTGGAATGATAGCAACTTGGCGGGAAATTCAAATTTTTTACAGTTTTTTTACATTTTGTAGCTAAACTGAGCTATTTTTGTCAGCGATTTTTTGTTCGCGGAAATAACAAAGTATTCTTTTCATTATTGTAAACAACAATAATTCAGCCGATTATGTGTTCTGGTCTACGACAAGTTTTTTAGGCAGTGCCACTGCTTCGTAGACCAGAACACATAATCGGCTGAATTATTGTTGTTTACAATAATGAAAAGAATGCTTTGTTATTTCCGCGAACGAAAAATCGCTGACAAAAATAGCTCATTTTAGCTGCAAAATGTAAAAAACTGTGAATTTTTTTTAATTTCCCGCCACGCTGCTATCATCACACCTTAACATGAAATTCTGTTTCTTTAATTTAATAGCCTGACGAAATCGCTGTCGCTGTCGTTCATTGGGTACAGTCAGGTACACACGCCTTTTAGTTCCATTGACGCACCTTATACCTCCCGTGATAAGATGCAAACCGAATTATTTTCATTTCGATACGAAAAAAAAAATGTGGCCGATGTGGCCGGCCTAATGGGTGTTTTTGCTGATGTAGAATTTCGTAGCAATAAAATATGTCAAAGGGAACAAAAAATAGTTATTTAAAATATGATAGACCACATAGACAGTCGAAATGTGAGTCTAGAAAATCGCTTATTAACGAATAACGGCACTTTGATTATACTTACAGAATCATCTTTTTTCTCTGTTTTGTGGTGTCCTCAAATCCTCATAAGACGCAAGAAGGTACAAAATAAACAGTGACACGAGTGTAGCGCAGTATTAATTAACCAGCCTTTCACCTTTCCGCCCCGGTTCCATTAGAGCATGAAAAGGCAAAATTGCAGGTCTCCGCGACATAGATTCCAGGAAACTGCAAGAAAAACATCTGGCTGTCGGTGCCGGTGCCACATACATGACTCTGTGTTGGGACAAAAAGGCACGTCTACCCCGAGACGTGGCACAAAGCGCGGCATGCATTACCAAGCTAGGGTCCGATTCTCTAACTTTAACGTCAACCGCAATCCGGTTCAAAGGACTAAAAATATTATTGAAAAAAAAAATACATTTCGAGATTTAGGTTCAAAGAATTCAAGAAAAATATCCACGTAAATCGTTTTCTGCAGTTTTGAAAAAAAAACAGGTTGTTCCGTATTCATGACTCGACTTTTCATGCTATAGGTATATTTTTCCGGATTCATGGTACGAGTTATTATTATTCCTACTCATGATTATTTTCTATTTAAGTTTCCGTTTTCATTTTACACGTGTTCCGTATTCATGCTACCAATAAAATACCTTTTAATATTGGCACGTTAGTATGGTCCGCATAACAATTTCAATTCTAAGATTGGTAAATCGGACTAGGTGGGTACCTACCTCAGTCGGAGAGACTGAGGTAGGTACCCGGTAGGTAGCTAGTTCTACCTTAGGAGAACTAAGGAACCAAATCATAAAACTAAGACATAACTGCACACGCACGCACCTTTCAATACACCAGCAGGCACTTTTGGTTATTGAAATTAAACAAACCGTGGGACTCGCGCACCGAGGATTCCGTTCCACCATTCTACTATGCATTTATTTGGAATAAAAATAAAAACTAGGTAGGCTGCATAAAGCGCCATCTAAAGTTAAGGTTTGAAACTAACATAGAGGGTGCTAGGCTGCATACAGCGCCATCTAGAGTTGAGGTTTGGAACTAATATAGAGATATAGAGGGCGCTAGTTTTGTATGTCGTGTTACAACCCTCACCAGCATCATCAGGTATATTATTATTTTTTGTTCTTCTAGCATTAGTTCCTCAACTCAGCCAACAGATGGCACTCCACAGTCCTACATCGTGGATCGCGGTATGGCTTGGACTTTCGACTAATGTATCTTAGTAGACTTCGTATGAAACTATTCCTCATAAATCAGAATATTCACCTCACGGAGTTCTTTGCATAACCTTTTCATTTATAGCTTAAATTTAGTAGTTTTGTTTATTTGTTGATTAAGAAATATAATTTTGTAATTTCACACACATACATGTATAAGAAATAACGCACTTACGCTATACATGCATTTATATCAATAAGAAGATTTTTTTTTACATCTTAGATCTACTAAATTATACATATTTTATAATAATATTCTTCTCAATGGTCTGAGTGTCAAGTTTTATAAATAGTGCAGCCATGATAGCTATAGTTTTGTTATATTAAAGTAAAAACATGTTGATTTTATTTCCTGTATTTTAATAACGTTGGTTATTTACATATTTTTTACTTATTATACAAGATAATTATTTGTAACTTAATTTGTATGATTTCAATCCTATGATCTCCTATGTCACTTAAAACCTGAGTAACCGATCATCAATTTGCAAGGTACTGTTGACCTACTTGTTTGCAGTGCTGACGTATAACGCATACGTGATTATCCCATTCCTTATGGCAATACAAAGAACAATTAATATACCAGTGTCCGTGGATGTCTTAACAAAATCCGTACCCTTAAGCTTCTCTGCCTATTATTTATTTCTTCCAATATTTTAGATTTTTTGCTGACCGTACTTAAAAGCAAAGTATTTTTATTATAATGTATGGTAGTATGAATCCGGAAAGGCTCGCGAGACGAAATGTAAAAATTAATAAAATATTTTCCATAGCATGAATACGGAAGTCAAGTAAAATGAATCCGGAAAAAATATTCGTGACATGAAAACTCGTGTCATGAATACGGAACAACCCAAAAAAACATCTTTTTCCTATTTTTTAAAATGTTTCGCTTATTTGCTAACAAAACAATGCTTCGTTAATCAAATAGCAGGGCTAAAGCCTTTATTTGACACGAGTTGGCATTTATAAAGCGATTGTGATGTCAACGCGTTTTTTGAAGAATCGCAGTCGTACAACTCAATCATTATTTGCATGGTGTTTTGAGTCGCTAGCGATTTGTGATTGAAAATTTTGAATTTTTTTTCCTATTTAAAGTCTCGTTCATGATAATTTCGCGATACTTTGGAAAGGGGTCATGCATGATAGAGTTGAAAGTTAGACATTGAGGCCCCCTAGCCGTTTCCTAGCCACTGTAAAGGCTCCTCTACACGTCTACAGAGGCATCTGCAGACGTCATCTCCGGATGCGTCCGCCGACGTGTAGAGGGGGTGATTTGCGCATCTGTGGTAGGTATTTAACGTCTGGAGACGCGTCCGCCTCGAATCCGATGGTTGTCGGTTTTTTGGCACACATCAAAGGGTTTTGGCGCGGACGTCCGGCGCGTGTCCACACGTCTGCCGACGCATCAGTTTGATCGGAGTTGCGGTTGAGAGTGGACGCGTGCCTGCGGTTTAATTTACTTTGCGCCTGCGGTTTTTATTTGAGAAATGGCTAACAATATGAGCTCTGAGGAAACTTTTAAGTTTCTTGAGCTCTATCAAACAGAAAACTGTTTGTGAAACCCTAAAAATAAATACCACAAAATTAAAAATGTTCTAAGTAAACTATTAGTATAATTTAATAATCTATGTATGTACAGTCAAGTACAGCGATGCACATTCAAGTAGTAGTTAAAAGTACTAAATAAGTAAATAGCTACGATCTCAATATATGTTGCGTCTGTCGAGAATGGACATAGACTGATCGACCTACAGACGTGTGGACAGCTCTAGGAAATCCATCTGCGGATGCATCTGCCCGCGTCCGCGGACGCATCTGCTGACGTGTAGAGGAGGCTTAAGAGAGAGACCGTATGTAGGACACGCTGTGGTGCACTAGGGGCACACTGTGGCTTGCCAATATCTAACCTCTCAGCCAGGGCCCACGGAAATGAATGGTTTCGAAGAAGGCGCTGAGAATCTGGCTCGCTTTGCACGAAACTGGAAATATTGAGCCACAGTTCATCTTCATTGAGGATAACGACAAGTTCAGGTCCGTCATTGTTAGCTGTCAGAGTCCTCCTTGTATAGTTATGCTCATTATTATATTACTGAGGGTCGTGAATCGTGATCATTCACCTGGAGCAATCCTTGTCGTACGATGCGTCGCCAGTTGTTCTTTATTATCAAAGCCCAAGTGAATGGCATCATAGATCGTGGTATTGAGCGGACCTGGTCAGTCCAACGTGTCTCTTCTTCTTATAGTGCCATCTCCTATCAGAGGTTGGCTATCAGTTTGTCTATTTCGCCCTTTGAAGCTGCCAAACAAACGAAAGAGCGCTCGTGGTTTGTTGAACCCACTGGGGTTTAGGTTTTCAAGCCGTGTTTCCATCGTTTATCAGGGTAGAAGTAACTAATTGAGTAGGCACTTATACTGTAATCTAGAGTAGAGGCAAGGACTTCTGCGGTCGGGTCATTTGTGTGCACCTGCATACGGGATTAGCCAAACAGTTCTATGTAATCACTCCCGATGAAAACTTAATTTTGCACGGGTTTTTCCAACGTCAATAATCTTTCTCTGCTCTCAGTCGCAGAAAGGTCCTGTTATATTTTAGGCGATCAATAGTAGAAACTTTAGCTGCAGCACTAACATAAATATCGAAAAAAATGGTTCCCCTCGGTGCGCGAGTCCGACTCGCACTTGGCCGGTTTTTCTTTTAACGTCCTCTTTTGAGAACGGTCTCAGTGCGAAATAATTTTCCCGATATTGCCTATCACAGGAAGTTAAAGAGAATCTGTTGCAGTAATATGGCCTTTGGCAAAATTTCTCAGAAATTACTTTAATAAAAACGAGTGACCTGCGCATTGAAGTTATTTGCATATTTAGTCGGCGAAAGCACAGAGGAAATAATTATCAGTCCTACGCCGCCGGGCTAACGGATCGACTGACTATTTTTAATTATTTTCTATTTTCGCCCTTCAATCCTTTGTGTGTTTTCCTGGATCCCGGCAACGAACAGGCGTCCAAGTGAGAGCACTTTGCTTTCCACCCCGTCCTTACCCCTTCCGATAATTTCAGGATAAAACCGTGTATTTGCAAGAGAGGTCTCTCCAACGGCGGCGTGCTAATGTTCCAGCTTAAAAAAGATTTCGTTGCTGGATTTATTGTGAAAAGAAAGTTTTTTTTCTGGCTATTCTCTCGCGATATTTCGTCTTCTATACAATATGTTTTTCCGTTCGCTATAAATAATGTCCCCATCGTCAGATGTTTGGAATGAGGTCCTTGTTGTTTTGTACTCTACGAATATTTTCTCTCTTTTCAGACAGCTATTAGAGGCTAAGTAGGTAAATAGGTTCCCATTGGCACCCTTCGAGTACGGGAACCTAAAAAGATCAAGCTTAGGGCTAACACCCAAGCCAAACCGGTATAGCGCCGGGTCTCAATCGAATATTTCGACAGCTTAGACTCGGGACCAATAACTTTCATCGACTAATGGACCGAAAGGGTCGCCTAAACGGCTGCCAGCTTTTCCGTGCTAACTATAGTTTTGTTCCCTTCGATCAAGATTCGAAGTTTGTTCCACTGTTTTTGCGCCCTGAATAGACCTATGGCGTCTGACAAAGAACCACTTGTGTGACCCACTTTTCATTGTAATGTTATGTTGAGCATTCACTTAATGAGCATTATAGCGAATGTTAGGTAGGTATGTACATTACAGGTAAAAGCTCACAAAATAAACGGAACGTTTTAGCGAGTATTCTAACAGTTTTGCTTGGGGCTTTCTCTCGAGCCGATCAATTTAAGGCTGGAAGATAGCAGCGTGGCGGGAAATTCAAAATTTTCACAGTTTTTTTGCATTTTGTAGCTAAACTAAGCTATTTTTGTTCAGCGATTTTTCGTTCGCGGCAATAACATAGTATTCTTTTCATTATTGTAAACAACAGAACAACAATAATTCAGCTGATTATGTGTTCTGGTCTACGAAGCAGTGGCACTGCCCAAAAAACTTGTCGTAGACCAGAACACATAATCAGCCGCACCTCTTTATGACGCCCCGATGACACCCACCCAGTCCCTTCCCGCACTCAGACCTCATGCCGCTAAAGAGACCAACGTATAAATCGACACTGAAGATCTGTATTGTGACTGAAGTCTCTTCTTTCGTAGCACTTATTATACAACAAGCGCGCGCCGCACGCCATACATTGTTGTCTCACAGTGTCCGTCCGCGCCCCCAAGTCTCTGACACCCCTGCCGCATTCTAACACCTTGCTCCACCCTTGCAGCACCGTCCCTTCGGACAGTATGGACGACATCGAGCTCAAGAACATCCAGCTGCAGTTCCCGTCAGCTCGCCGTCTGTCCGGCGATGGCGCCTGTCAGGAGATACGCGTGCGGACCGACCGCGGCGACCTCCTCGTGGCCGTCCACGGCGACCGCACCAAGCCCGCCATCCTGACGTACCACGACCTGGGACTCAACTGTGAGTAACCTAACACCGCAGTAGCCTGAGGCCCGGTTTCTGAGTTGAGAATTTTGCTAAGCAAATGGGTAAGTATCGTCCTGTCTCTGCAGATTTTTCACAAAAGAGCGTGACAGAGCGATACGTAAGTATGTGCTTGGTAAAATTCTTAACTCAGAAACCGGGCCTAAGTGCCGTAATATCAATCACAGTTTAAACTCCAATTCTGTATGAAAATTAATCGACAGATAGGGTTTAAACTCGCATTTTTTGTTTAAATTGTGATTGATATTACGGGCCTAAAAGCGCAACAACTGTCAGGCACCGTCCTAATTGGTCAAATATCGTCGCGCGAAGAAAATGATCGAGATTAAATACACAAATCTCATAATAAAGATAAAAATATTGAAATTAGTTTCTCAATATTGTCTAAAGATAAGATTAAGCCAATAGGGTTTTTTCCTTTAGTTATAATAAAAATTCTAGATGGCGCTGTATTTTAGTAAGAATTAATGTCAAACTAGATCACAGATAACCAAAAAGAACGCCAGATAAGTCTGCGCGCGTCGGGTGGCGTACCGTCGCGTCGGGTGGTATTTAAGTTGCGATGGAAAATAATCACCTGACCAACCGCTTGACCTGACCCCTAATAATCCTTATTTTCTTGCCATTTCTGTTGTATTATGTTACCGGCCAAACAAACCCGATTTCATGATAAACTAGTTTCGCCTCGGCCAAACCAGTCTAACCTAAGCTCATATGAACGAACCAGAATAGCCTAGGCCAAACTAGTCTAGCCGAAGCTCGTATGGATAAACTGGTATTTCCTAGGCCAAACTAGTCTAGCCGAAGCTCGTATGGAGAAAACAGTTTAGCCTAGGCCAATCCAGTCTGGCCTAGCAAGAATATTGTACGCTCCAGGATAAACTAGTATGGCCTAGCCCGAGCTGATATTGACGAACGATTAGGTATGAATGTTACCATATCTCGTAAACTAAGAGGTTTAGCGCAAAAATAACGAAATTTTCGAACCCCTTAAGAACCCCGAAACCAGGCCTTTTACTTATAAAGGTGTTCTAAAAACCGACATAAAGGGTGTTAAACATACAGGGTATTCCTGGAAGTGTGACAGACAGTCGAAAAAGATTTAAAACAAAGGTTAGGTCAGTAGGTTCGGTTGGCGACACACTGACATACCTACCTACCTCTTTTTGTTTTCGAGTGGTCCTTCAAACCGGACAAAATCGGATATACCGAAGACTTTTTGAATGTAGACTTTTTCAAATTCGGCCTTTAAATGCGTCCCCTACTGTTCAGATAATTACGGCGGGTTAGTACTAGGCTAGCATAAATAAGTATAATCTGTATTACCCCTACTCAAATAGGGCTAGACTAGTTTGGCCTAGGCTAAATTGGTTTCTCCATTCGACCCAAAACACAACACTTACCATACATGACTTGTACAAGATGTACAAAAGCACTTATAATTTATAGGTAGGTATTATTTTAATGAAAATCCGTGGACGGATACACTTGTGAATTTGTGAAACAAAAATTACGAGCAAGAGCAAGCAAGCGGCGCGCGGCGGGGTAGTTATCTGTGAAAAAACCTCGGCATAGACCAATAGACAGTCTGTGGACAGACTGACATTTTTTCTGGCTAAACTCCATTTTCTATGGTGAGAAGAATAGCGCCATCTAGAGACGTCTTCATAAACAACAAAAAAAAAAAACCCGAAAAAAGCCTATTCGAACAAAAAACTTTGGGTTCCGATTTGAAATATTCTGATAATAACTTAAATTTTAGTATAATTTTAAACTCTTTGTAATTAAACATTATTTTATACTTTTTAGTTCGGTTAGCTATAAAAGCGTGTTTTTATAGTTTTTTTAAACTTTTATTTATTTGGTCTTCGTTGCTCAGACTAATCCTTCGAGCGACAAAATTGCAACGCATGATCGTACGACTATTGACTAATTTTAGCTTTGTTGTCAGCTTGTCAGTCATATGAAACTGCTGGATTTCACATCATGGTGGTGCCAGCGACTCATGTTTAGCCTTTTAGCTGATATTTGAATGAGCGAAGCGAGAGAAGTTGTCCGCGTCTACTTGAACAATCCGGCGTTTGTATGAATGTTCGTTCGGCGACAAGTTTGGTGGGCGGGTTAATAAAATTAAAAGATTGTTTTAGTTTAAACCAAATTGGTCGAGTAGTTGCCGAGATATGGTGTTGTAAAGTTTATACATAAATAGCAATGCGTGCGCGCCTGCGCGAATGGTGTAAAAAAGTTACACATCGCGTGTTCACAGTTCGGGGCGAACTACTAGTTAGCTACTTTTTGCACTCGATAAAAACCTCTATTATTTGCCACAAAGCAACAGGATGTGGGTAACGTATTTGAGCCGATCTGCGACTAGTTGTTTAGCGCTACATTGGACAGGTACAGTCGGCCACAGTCTCAGATACCCCCTTTTGTTCGATTGGCCCCTTATGCCGCGCGCGATAAGAGCTGCCATGGGGTATCTGAGATTGTGGCCGACCGTACACGCCACGTGACGCGACGCTACGCTACCTACGGTCGGCCACATGCTAGGATACTCCTTTTTGTTCGATTAGTGCCCTTATGCCGCGCGCGGTAAGAGTTCCCATGGGGTATCTGTGACTGTGGCCGACCGTACATGACATCGATGCTTGAGATATGGATGTACTCTTAAACATTATTTCGCGAAATGTTAGCTTCCGAGATTATTCTATTCACACCAAAGAAGCAACAAAAGACTTGAAGTCCCCAGCTAGTGTAATTGAGTGCTAATCGGCTTCAGTACTGTGTTTTAACGCAATAACCACATTTCCCGGAATACAATGTCGCATAAAGGGCAATAAGGCCTTAATCATGTTAAAGAACCGAGCAAATAAACTGAAATAACTTACAACCCCGGCCGGTGTAGAGACTTTATTCCATACATAAATCAAACTATCTGGGGGCACGGCAGTGCCCCCGCCAGGTCGAGCGCGAAGCAAACACTGCCGTACCATCCTTTACTGGAACCATTTCGCCGCATTTTCAGGCCCCTATTTGAGAACCTCTGGATAAGACCAGAACGCAGAAATTTTCGTCATCTAGTAAGCTATAATCACATACTTAAAATCCAAAATTTCAAGTCTGTAGGTCATTTAGTTCCGAAGGTAAGCGAAAGCAAAGTTTCGCATTTATGACACACACTCACTCACTCACTCACTCACTCACTCACTCACTCACTCATGATCATCATAATAGAACTAGTACTTCCCATAAACTCAGAGAGCTGAAATTTGGTACAGAGTTAGGGTTTAATGGGCACATAAAGGGAAGACTATAAAAACTAGGATAATCGAAGATCTGGAGTACCTGGTGACCCTGATTAGAAAACACAAGAGCCCAACCAAAATATTATAGATCGACATATACCGCCCTTACAAAAAATATTCAACTTGGTGGGCCGCTTCATTTGATGTCAAAAATCTAAGGTCTGAAGTACCTGATGAAGAACCCTCAGCTGGTATCAGCTTTATTAGAGATATTATGGTAATGCCCCTTCTACTATCGGTACATAAAAAAATCGACTGTCATTGCAAAAATCCAGCGTAGTGGGACACATCTTCATTTAATCTAGCCTATAGCGTCCCACTAGTGGTTCGGTCCGAACTATGAACTCGCGACCTCAGTTACAGATGTATAACTTTGCTTACGTTATTCGCGCAGGCGCGCGCGCGCTTTGTATTTTTAAACTATACAACCCCATATCTCGGCAACCCATCGACCGATTTAGTTCATGTTCGAATTTCAAAATTCTTTTAGTTTAGTTTACCCGCCTATCAAATATCATAACGATTCGACCAAATTTACTCAAGTTATCGTCGAACAAACATTCATACATACAAACATACATACATACAAACGCTGGATTGTTCCAGCAGACTCGGAGGACTTCGCTCGCTTCGCTCGCTCGTTCAACAAGAAATAGTCGGACGAATAACTTTATTCTACTCGAACATTACACACATTTAAAAACTGTGCCAAATAAGAAAATCTAATAAAATTAATCAATATGCCCTCGTTTCTACAAAAAGAAGTGAAATCCCACCAAAAACATTCTGTAAAAACTAGCCAGGTCTCGATGGATCTGCTTGTTTATCTCTAAAAAAGTAATGAAATCTAGACAAAGTCGTGCCAAGTCTAAGGTTCCTTACTGCGATTTCTTTATTATTATAGTTAATGTTGTGAGACTTGGCTGTTGAAGGGTACACAAGGGTACAAAACCAGGTGCTCCATGACACCATTGCACCAATCTGTCGCCAGAACCGCTTGTGTACCCTTCAACGGCCAAGTCTCACAACATTAACTATAATAATAAAGAAATCGCAGTAAGGAACCTTAGACTTGGCACGACTTTGTCTAGATTTCATTACTTTTTTAGAGATAAACAAGCAGATCCATCGAGACCTGGCTAGTTTTTACAGAATGTTTTTGGTGGGATTGATATTTTTTCATAAAGTCTCTATTTATTCAGTTATCACATCTGTCACTTGAAAACAAGGAAACTCATTTCACTTACTTTTCTGTACCTATTTGAATTTGTCTATTGTTTTTGGTGCATCTAACAATAATTTCTTTATAATCTTCCGGGTTAGTACTTTAGGAAACACAAAACAAACTAGGGGTACTAGTGGTTCGCCCCGAACTTTGAACTCGCGACCCCAGTTACAAATGTGTAACTTTGCTTATGCCATTCACCCAGGCGCGCGCGCGCTTTGCATATAAACTGTACAATCCCATATCTCGTCAACCCCTCGACCGACTTGGCTCACGTTCGAACTTCAAAATTCTTTTAATTTCTTTGACCGGCCTACCAAATTTCATAACGATCCGATCAAATTTACTCAAGTTATCGTCGAACGAACATTCATACATACAAACATACATACATACAAACGCCGGATTGTTCCAGTAGACTCGGAAAACTTCGCTCGCTTCGCTCGCTCGTTCAATTATTCATCGAGTAGATTTTCGATTAAAGTTTCGTGTTTGCCGAAATGCCGTGGGTAGGCCTGCATAGTTTTTGGCGACGGATAAAATAATGAACTCTGTGTGTTGTACGCAGCCGCTTTAATCTTCGCTGCTTCGTGTTGTACGCTAAAAAGTTTTAGCTTACTGCCGTAACCAAACACCTATAGTTAGTAAGGTGGAACCGCATAGCGACTTCAGTGGTTTCTATTGCCGGAGCCCATTTTCAGATGACGTCACAGCGAGCAATGTGTTCGTTACGTAAATATCTGTAGCCCCTCGCCCCGCGCCGCCGTCGCGGTGCTAGTCTTGAGATTGCACAGAGGATCAGCTGCATAGTCTGTCAGACTCAGAGGGTGATACAATACGCACCACGAAAGATAGGATTTGACATACCACGCGGTTTGAAATCAAACAATGCTACTATTTATCTATCTCTTTGACCGTCTCTCTCTCCCTTCTCTTTCACTCTGCCCGACATACACGGTAGTAGCTGAGGGCAAGACGTCTTCTGTATACCTTCTTCTCTAAGGGAATTAGTGGCACGGTACGTTCGCAAATGTTGCGCCGTCTTTCTGCTAATGGTCTGATGAAATTATGAGTTCTACCCCGCCGCCGCCCGCCAACGTTTTGAAGTGATTCGCCATTTCATTTCACATTATGCAGGGCGCCCGGTGAAATTGTTTTAGGGCCCTTGCAATGAGGCGTTTATTTTACGCGCCGTGTTTTGTTTTTTCTGCGCTATTATTAATGAACACTATGGCAATAGAGTTTGATTCTCGCGCAAAAAAGTGGAAACGCGCGTCGTGTGCGTATGAGAAAATCTTCGTGTGCATAAACCTTAGGACAGTTGTCCACCGAGAACGAGAACGAAATTATGGTCGGATGCTTTTTGTATGGGATGAGACGTGACGTGCCGGTGGACATAGTAATTTTAGGCGCCGTCATTACGGACGTGATTGCGGTGGACAAACGCACCTACAGCTCTGTCACTCCTGTTTCAGCTTCAATCGGCTCACTGCTTTAGTGCAACATCGTCAAGATTGGTTGTTTGAGAGATAAAAACCGTTCTTTACGTAGGTACCTACTTAGAGTGCAACCGGGTTGAAAATTTACTGGGATTTTTTATCCCTCATAATAAGAGTCCCACTAGCTGCGACACGCCTTCTCTCAAAGAGGGTGAGTGATCGGGCTGGAATGACGACCTTCACCTTAAGGTGGGACGATAGCAACGTGGCGGGACCAGAACACATAATCGGCTGAATTATTATTGTCCTGTTGGTTACAATAATGAAAAGAATACTATGTTATTGCCGCGAACGAAAACCGCTGAACAAAAATAGCTCAGTTTCGCTACAAAATGTAAAAAACTGTGAAAATTTTGAATTTCCCGCCATGTTGCTATTGTCCAACCTTAAGGATATTATGTCACAGCCACTGAGGTTTCCTCACGGTGTTTCCCTTCGCCGTTAGCGAGTGGTATTGCTACTACAAATTAACTTATGAGTTAGTGGCTTTTGGGACACTGCAGTGCTCTTAGTTTTTAGCTGTTTCTTTGCTGTATTATTTTTGTTTAAAACCACAGAAAGAAATGTTTTAAAATCCGTTAAGCCATTAATTAGCTAGATTTTAGCGAGTCTATTCTTACTGATTTTAGCGAGGTTCTGAAAAACCTATTAATACAGGGTGCACTCTAAGTCGATAGCGGAACAAGTAGGCTTTCTACTGATCACTACAAACAAACAACTTGTACTAGGTGGCGAAAAAATTATGCGAAAAATATATCAGCTGTTTTATACATTTGGCGCAGTACTGAGTCGACCTTTTGTACAGATATTATTTGTGCTCCATTTTTTTCGCCACCTAGTACAAGTTGTTTGTATTGATCAGTAGATAACCCACTTAAAGTTCCGCTATCGACTTAGAGTGCACCCTGAAGAGCCTCTGTCGTCCCTTTTTCGTGATAAACCTTGGACCTAAACCCCCATTTCCGTATTATTATGAGCAGAACTAGGTCGCGAACTAACGCGAGTTCGCGACGTGGCCTGCCTGTCTAATGCGACTTGTTCTCTGCTTATCTAAATTGAGGGCAACATACCGTGACCTAGGTCCTGGCCAACTGAGTGTTCGTTTTACCCAGCGCCACAAACCACTGCCGGTCGATATTACTCAGCTCATACTGAGCAAAGGACTCTTTTCAAGTGAAAAAGGCGCTGGGCATAGTGAATTAGCCCGCGCGCAAAGAAAAATGCACAAAATCGATTCCTGTATCAAATACACTAAACAAATCGAAAATGTTCACATATCAAACCCTAGAATTAGTTGAGACCTATCTAAAACAGCCAGTTTTGTGTTGATATCCACAACAGATTGCAAGATATTTTGCTTGAAAAAAAGTGCGCCGCCTATTTTTTTTCAAGCAAAATATCTTCAAAACTTTTATGATTGTCAACACGAAACTGGCTGAGATAGGTCTCACCTAATTCTAGGGTTTGATATGTGAACATTTTCGATTTGTTTAGTGTATTTGATACAGGACTCGATATTGTGCATTTTTCTTGGCGCGCGGGCTATTCACTATGCACCGCGTCTTAAGGTACTCGTATGCCTGCCTACGCTGTCTGTCCGACCTTTATTTATTCACTTATCTTTGGAACCGAGGTAGCCAGGGGAAACAACGGGGACACCCAAAAAAATAATATTTTTTATTTGAAACTAGCTGACCCGGTGAACTTCGTATCACCTCAAAAATGGCGATTCCAATACAAAATGATTTTTATTTCTTCCCTTTTTCAGCTAATCATTTAACTTTTCCCATATTTCTTTGCTTTTAAACCTACCCTGAACTATGGTGAACTAAACAAAACAGTAAATTAAATATGCAAATCGGTCAAGCCGTTTCTTAGTTTTAGCGAGACTAATGCACGGCGATTCATTTTTATATATGTATTTTATATTTTTATATACAATTACCCTGTAGTTTTATCATACCGATCGAAAGGCTTCATGATAAGGATTATTTTTTGCTAAATAACATAGTGTCAGAAATAAGAGGAAGACCATGAATTTTAACATTTACCTGGTAGTATGCAACAAATCGAGCCGTATCCTGAGCCGAAAGACGCGTAAAATTTTGTCCATCGCAATGCTGCTGGCTGATTATAATGAAATAATTCAAAAATGTGTTTCATTTTCATAGTTTTATTCTGTTGTTGCTGTGATTTTCATTGATAAATTGATTAAATTAAAAATGTTAAAATTCATGGTCTTCCTTTTATTTACAACACTATGTTATTTAGCAAAAAATAATCCTTATGATGAAGCCTTTCGATCGGTATGATAAAACTACAGGGTAATTATTTTTCTCATGTAACGGGTTAGATCCCCGGTTCAAGCATGTAATTATTTAGATATCTATGAATGCAGTTTAAATTGTTTTTTAAATTCAAATAATGTCTTCTTTCAGTAAAATGTTCCATCTGCAATATTCAAGGTACTTTCCCTTCATGTGGCATAGCCGTGGGACGCCCTGTATAGATAACAAAAAATTGAGGCCCGTCTCTATGCGACAAACGTTTTCTGATGTTTTTTATTGCTTTAACGTAAAAACGGTAATACCTACAGTCATCAGAAGTAAAATCAAACAATACATATAAAAACGGCCAAGTGTGAGTCGGACTCACGCACCTGTGGACCATACGTTTTTTTCCAAACGGCACATAATGGTGGTCCGGAACCCTCGGTACACGAGTATGACTCGCACATTACCGGTTTATTTTACACAATTTGTGACACAGGTTTGGTCAAATATTCAAAAGTTTTTTTTACTTTAATGCTACTAGCGAGTAATTACCCCGTATAACATTGTTATACCTTACTAATTGCATTTCAGCCCGATGCCCGCAAAGTGCCACGCACAAAGTAAAGTTGTAAGCGTTGCGGATTAATCAAACAGTTTGTTCAATTTTTAGCACCGACAATGGCGCTTCGTTTATTTTCGTGAGGACTATTCTGATTATTACAAACACTACGGAACAACATTTGAGGTAACGTCGGTCTGAATGTTAGGACATTCTGTAACACGTTCTGTATGAAAAAGCCTTAAGGCTGGAAGATAGCAGTGTGGCGGGAAATTCAAAATTTTCACAGTTTTTTACATTTTGTAGCTAAACTGAGCTATTTTTGTTCAGCGATTTTTCGTTCGCGAGAATAAAATCGTATTCTTTTCATTATTGTAAACAACAGAACAACAATAATTCAGCCGATTATGTGTTCTGGTCTACGACAAGTTTTTTGGGCAGTACCACTGCTTCGTAGACCAGAACACATAATCGGCTGAATTATTGTTGTTCTGTTGTTTACAATTATGAAAAGAATACGGTTTTATTCTCGCGAACGAAAAATCGCTGAACAAAAATAGTTCAGTTTAGCTACAAAATGTAAAAGTCTGTGAAAATTTTGAATTTCCCGCCACCTTGCTATCGTCTACCCTTAATCTGCGCGTGACTGCAGAAATTCTCACATAGAAAAATGAATAGAGCGCAAAAACTCTCTTTGTTTGACGACGATAAAAAATTTAACTAGCAAACGAACTTGTAGGTCACCATCCCACAGCAGTTAACGGATACTAGTGGATTGGGGTCTTTTGAGCACTTCTTGCGTTTGATCGTATCTTGCGACAAAAGTTGTGTTAACAGCCCCCTTAGCACGCGGGCCCTTTGCCTACTCTCAACTGTGACCTTAGCCACTTAACACTACTGAGGTGACAGTGAACAGTGGCTAAGGTGACAGTTGAGAGTAGGCAAAATGGCCCTCGTGCTAAGGGGGCTGAAACGATAAGTCTCAACTCGCAACAGTTTACTTTGCAGTAGATACGTTGGTACCTACCGTGGAAGTGCTAAAAGATCTAATAGACTCTAGACGTCAGAATACAATACTGGCTTTACTCCTTATGAGACGCTAACAATACAAGACTGTACAACGTGCATCATAGTAGAATTTTTATGTGGTTTGTTTCAGGTGTTGATGTTTTTTTTTAATTCAAATAGAAATAAATATACCTAACGTCTACTAAATCTCAGTCCATCTTTAGAATATTAATATTTCTTGTAACTGATACAATCGCTGCTTCACAACGAAAGGGCCACCATCCCAAAATTTGTAATCTTACTTTGATTTGAAAGATGTAACGTAAATGTCCCGTACCTATTGTCATATTCCACGATGACCACACGTGAATTTGGACCGTCAATTTAACGGGTGTCTTCATGAAATGATGGGTCATCAATGTTAAATTTTTTCAAATCAAAGTGTAATTGTGAATTTTGAGACGTGGCCCTTTCGTTTAGAATAAGTTTTATTATTTTGCTAGTTTTACAGTTATCGCCCTTTTACATGTGCCGTGATATTTACGAGAATAATTAATTATATTATTCACGTCAACCGTGGCGCGGCTGCTGCGGTGCATCTAAGCCCCTCTGACGTTAACTCAGAGCGCACTACATTGCTGCAACATTAAGCAATCGAAAAACTTACAGAAGTTCATATTGTTGATCTCTTGAACTGACCGGCGTTGGTATGTATGTTCGGTCTCGGCCTTCATTCCAGCTAGTCCATCAAGGGCTGACCACGCTGTGAAGGCCTTGAGCTGCGCTACGCTGCGCTCTGTCGGCCATCAAAAGCGCGCCAGAAACGCACCCATTAAAGACCGCGGCAGTAATGTACTAGTGAAAGTTTGTCCCACGATACTGACCCTAATAAACGGGAAAATTATTGCATGGCAGACAGATATAATTTCAGTGAATTATTTATGTAAGGTTTTACACATTTGGAAAAAATATTTGTATGGAAATCGTTCCCTTGGGCTATATGAATAGAAAACATTCAATTCAACAGTGTGAGCTGGCCAAAGTGGGTCTTCCGTTTCTTTTCGGAATAAAAACAGCTCGCAACTCTGGTCGCCTGCATAAATTGACACTGAACAGTTTTAAACTGAAACTTGTCACGTGCACTAGAGTGGAATAGGATGTGAAGGTCATATTTTTCATTTTCTCTGTGTCAACCCACGTTGGTTTTATGAATGTTAATGTAAAAGGTTTTAGACGTGTCGCTTCTATCTATCTATCTATTTATCTATCCAGCCCATAAATAAAGCCCACTGCTGGGCATAGGCCTCTTCCTTTTCACGCCAAGTGGCCACTTTTGGCGAGAATCGATTGCATTCTTAAGTTCTAGGATCTGGAATCCAAACCTTAAAACCTAAAAATAGTTAAGCCTCGCGTTGAGAAATCGCAGGAGAGTTTTTAGCAAAAAACGCATCCAAAAATAAGATATGTTTTTTTTTTAATTGGCGGCGCTATTTCGACCCAGAAAGCTGGCAGTCCCATTTACTGTTCATATTCGGGATTTAGTTCGGTGATATTCAGTCATTCGCTACACTTTGAGTGCGCTCCAAGCGAGCGAAAGATCGACTAATGTCCGTCACTTGTTTCTCGAGCCATTTGCCAATACGTAATGGAACACAGTGTACTCAACTGTGATATCTATATATATAAAAGGCTTAGGTTGACTGACTCATCACGCTACAGCCCAAACGGCTGAACCTATAAGTATGAAATTTGGACAAAAGTTGCGTTATATGGTGGAGGGTTCATTTAAGAAGCGATTTTTTTTTATTTAACCCTTAAGTGGGTCAAAATAGGGCTGAAAGTATGTATGGGAAAAATTTTTTTTTTGGTCTTTTATTCTTAAATCTTGATTTTTTGTACTTTTTTTTTTAAATGACTTGACACCTATTTCAGATTTTTTCTCATTTCTATGTTCTTAAGGGTTAAAATGGGTGCCAAAGTTTTTCGATTTTTTTCACCAGTTACGATCGATGCTGGAACAAAACCGCTAATGCCAAAACAATGAAAATTTGACAATAGTTGTAATTTGTGGACACGCTACGGGTTAAGACAGATTTACTTCAAGTTTAACCCTTAAAGCGGTAAAAATGGGGTCCAAAGTTTGTATGAAAAAAAAAATTTTTTTGTCCGGATTTACTTGCAACTAAGAATTCGTATATTAAATCAAAAATAATTTAACACCTGTTTTAGCTTTTTTCTAATTTTAGCAGTTTAAGGGTTAAACGAGGTTGAAATGTATGAATATTTTTCGTGATGTAGTGTCAACGTCGGGCCCAAACCGTTTAAGCTACAACTATGAAATTGAAACTGCAGTAGCGTTTTGTAGCAAAACTACCCACCATGAAGAAAAAAATATAATTTTAACCCTTCAAATGCCCAAACCGGGGTTCAAAGTTTGTATGAAATAAAATTTTTTTTTGCTCCGATTAACTTGAAACTTAGTATTTGTATATTAAATAAGAAACAATTAAACACGTGTTTCAGCGTTTTTCAAAATTCTGCCCACTAAAGGGCTAAAAGGGGTAGAAAAGTTTGAAGATTTTTCCTGATTTAGTATCAATGCCAGGCCTAAACCATTAAAGCTACAATTATGAAATTGAAACTGCAGTAGTGTTTTGTGGCAAAACTACCTACCATGAAGAAAAAAATATAATTTTAACCCTTCAAATGCCCAAACCAGGGTTCAAAGTTTGTATGAAATAAAATTTTTTTTTGGTTTGATTTACTTGAAATTAAGTATTAGTATACTAAATCAGAAAAAATTAAACACGTGTTTCAGCATTTTTCTCATTTCAGCCAATGAAGGGTTAAAATGGGTGGAAACGTTGAAGTTTTTTTCCTGATGTAGTAGCAATGCTGGGCCCAAACCATTGAAGCTACAACTTTCAAATTGAATGTGCAGTTGCATTTCATAGCATTACTACCCACCATAAAGAAAAAAATATAATTTTAACCCTTCAAATGCCCAAACCGGGGTTCAAAGTTTGTATGAAATAAATTTTTTTTTTGGTCCGATTAACTTGAAACTTAGTATTTGTATATTAAATAAGAAACCATTAAACACGTGTTTCAGCGTTTTTCAAAATTCTGCCCACTAAAGGGTTAAAAGGGGTAGAAAAGTTTGAAGATTTTTCCTGATTTAGTATCAATGCCAGGCCTAAACCATTAAAGCTACAATTATGAAATTGAAACTGCAGTAGTGTTTTGTGGCAAAACTACCTACCATGAAGAAAAAAATATAATTTTAACCATTCTAATGCCCAAACCGGGGTTCAAAGTTTGTATGAAATAAAATTTTTTTTTGGTCCGATTAACTTGAAAATTAGTATTTGTATATTAAATAAGAAACAATTAAACACGTGTTTCAGCGTTTTTCAAAATTCTGCCCACTAACGGGTTAAAAGGGGTAGAAAAGTTTGAAGATTTTTCCTGATGTAGTATCAATGCCAGGCCTAAACCATTAAAGCTACAACTATGAAATTGAAACTGCAGTAGTGTTTTGTGGCAAAACTACCTACAATGAAAAAAAGAATATAATTTTAACCCTTCAAATGCCAAAACCGGGGTTCAAAGTTTGTATGAAATATTTTTTTTTTGTCCGATTTACTTGAAACTAAGTATTTGTATACTAAATCAGAAATAATTTAACACGTGTTTCAGCATTTTTCTCATTTCAGCGAATGAAGGGTTAAAATGGGTGGAAACGTTGAAGATTTTTCCCTGATATAGTAGCAATGCTGGGTCCAAACCATTTAAGTTACAACTTTGAAATTTGAACTACTGTTGCGTTTTATAGCAAAACTACCAACCATGACGAAAAAAGTAACAATGTTAACCCTTGAAATGCCCAAACCGGGGTTAAAAGTTTGTATGAAATACATTTTTTTTGTCTGATATACCTACTTGAAACTAAGTATTCGTATGCTAAATCAGAAATAATCAAACATATGTTTCAGCATTTTTCTCATTTCAGCGAATAAAGGGTTAAAATGGGTGGAAACGTTGAATATTTTTCCCTGATGTAGTAGCAATGCTGGGCCCAACCCATTCAAGTTACAACTTTGAAAAACTACAGTTGCGTTTTATAGCAAAACTACCAACCATGAAGAAAAAAGTAATAATGTTAACTCTAAAACGGCCAAAACGGGGTTCAAAATTTGTATGAAATTATCATTTTATTGGATTCAGATTAACTTGAAACTAAGTAGTCGTGTATTAAATCAGAAATAATAATTAAACACATGTTTCAGCATCAAAAAGGGTGGAAACATTTTAAGAGTTTTCCTGATTTAGTATCAATAACAATGCCGGAACCATTAAAGCTACAACTATTCAATGAACATTTAACTACAGTTGCGTTTTATAGCAAATCTACTAAGCATGAAGAAAACAATAATAATGATAAACCTAAAACGGCCAAAAAGGTTCAAAGTATGTTTTTTTTTTGTTGGAGTCATTTGATCTTTACCAATTTGGTCACACACATACACAACACATACACTTCCACGCTGAAACTGCACGACGGATTTGGATGACTTTTGGAATAGAGATAGCTTACAAAAATACACACCCATGACTCTATTCATGCTAATTTGATAATGGTGAAAGATGTACCCAGGCAACTTCTTATAAGTCTTCGCGGACGAAGTCGCGGGCGAAAAGCTAGTTTGAGATATAAGGCATTTGAAATATTGCAGTAGGTAGTCAACTGTATTTTAAACTATCTTGTCGACGTTTTCCATAACATGGAACATGAAACATGATTCGAACCTGGGACGTCACGCTTGCGTGACCAACTGGGCTCTACCCACTGGGCTACCACCGCGCGATAAATATAGACTTTACCAGTATGGGCTTCTATATTTTCTACTGGTTGTAATTGAATTACCCAGACTTGCTGTGGGGCTGGCTGGTTAGAATTAAAAGGTCGTGTTTTTCTAGAAAGAGCTATTGTGCTGCCCACGTCAAGCCCATACAG
Source organism: Zelleria hepariella (assembly GCA_949319315.1). Lineage (NCBI taxonomy): Eukaryota > Metazoa > Arthropoda > Insecta > Lepidoptera > Yponomeutidae > Zelleria > Zelleria hepariella. Next base: position 28,384,369 of record OX439379.1, read on the forward strand.
CCTGCGAAAGAATGGATTTGATGCGCTGATATTTAAAAGAGCAAAAGTGCATGTTACAGTAATTTAGTAACATAAATTTTTAATCTTTGATATTTGATGCGCCACAGATTGAAAATTCTACAATAGAGCTTCTTGGGGACCCCCAAGGCCATTTCTTTTAACGCTTTCCTAAATACCTCAGCGACCGAGGTTCACCAACTTCATGACTCTACCCCTGCTTCCACAAGCGTACAAAACAAAACAAAGCCTTTTGTGCGAGCATCAGAAATACGGCGACCCAGAGCTGACATTTTACAATATTTTGTAGTAGAGGGTAAAGTAAAGTAAAGGTCGCACTAAACTTACATATCTCTTCCCTTCTCTACATAGTATAAAACAACGTCGCTTTACACGTCTGTCTGTTTGTCCGTTAACTCGTCCTAAACTACGTAGTAGGTAAAATCTTCGCTCCAAACAACCATTTAAGGTGCTAGTTTGACAGTCTTATAGCATAATAAAAGATCTAAGAATTGAGAACGTCCTTTTTAGGGTTCCGTATGGTACACATAAATAATGTAAGTCGGTGACCCAAACGCGAACATGCGGGCCACTTTTGGGGAGTTAATTAAAAAAAAAAAAAAAAACTATGTCGTGTGGTGTGACATATTAAATGTTTTCGAACTATGTCGTGTAACATATCAAATGAAAGGGCTCGTTATACTACATGGCCTACATGTACTGAAAACTCTCCTCGCGAGTTTAACTCGCACTTGTCCGGTTTTGTTTTGGGGGTTTTTTTTGGGGCCACAAAGTTGTGGCAAAATGAGCTCATTTTGTCGAGGGTAGTTACGTAGACAGTCATCCTAATACGGGCACTATACTAAGAGATATCATATAATCTTCTTGCTCTCTGTTAATCACCGGACCCTACTCTACATAGAAGTTCGCGCAGCGACCCGTTTCCAGCCAAATCTACACTAATATTATAAAGAGGAAAGATTTGATTGTTTGTTTGTTTGTATTGAATAGGCTCCGAAACTACTAAACCGATTTGAAAAATTATTTTTCCATTAGAAGCCGACATTATCCCTGATGAACATAGGCTACATTTAACCGCGAGAAAATGCTTCATTCCTATGGGAAGACGGGTAGTAAGAATTATCCTTCCGTACTTATCTTTTTCTCATAAGTTCTAAACGGCTGGACTGATTGGGTGGAAATTTTATATGGGTATTTTGATGGTTTTCGGGATGATTTAAAAATACAATTGGACCCGGTAGGTGGCGCTGCTGTCGGTATGTCAACTATTAAACGGCTTGACAGCTTGGGTTGAAATTGACGGGGGAAAAATAGAGCTGCAACCTTTTTTATCTTAGTCACCGCTGACGAGGTCGCGGGTGGAAAGCTAGTTAGATATAAAGTTAAATTCAAATTCGCTTGTCCCCAGACGTGTCTTCGTTCCAAGCTTTCTTCAGCTACGTGGACATGCGTGCCTTGCTCGAGAACTTCTGCGTGTACCACCTGAATGCGCCAGGGCAAGAAGAAGGCGCCCCGACCTTGCCAGAGGAGTGAGTAATAGAAATAGAAATCGCTTTATTTACGTGCCACAACACACAGATAATAAAATAAGCATAGGTACAGAAGATGTGCAATGGCCGTAAAAAGGTTGTGGCTCAGCATAAGGCTACGGTTGCCCGTAGCGCTGTTACTCTGCCACAACCTCACCCAATTTTAAAGTAAAAAGTAAAACTATAACTAAAACTAAGACTAAGGCCGTCCTGCACCACCTCTCAAATGCCACTCAAGTCTCCATTTAAATCGACTTTTGCACGAAGATTTTAGTTAAATGCTGTTGAAACCACATCTAAGAAAGTGGTGCAAGACGGCCAAAGTATGTTTAAAACTAAAACTATAAGTATGTAGATACAACTAAGTAAAAAACACAAACAAAAGAGACAAATTCAATATTATAAAACTTACAAATTGGTGCATTCACTAAAAAGCCACTCTATTTTTCTTTCGTAGTTTGGTTTAGAAGAAACAGAACAGAACAACAAGTAAACAAACAAACAATACAAGTACAAAAATTACAAGTACAAATAAAAAAAATACCTACTATGTCTAACACGGTGTCCTACGTGGGCGATCTTGACACGAACGCGAAGCGGCGCGGTGCGGCGCGAACGAAACATACATTCGATACTTACTGCAGTGGTTTACGTCACCAAAAACACGCGGCGCGGCGGATGGTCTGCAAATTTATCTACACTAATATTATAAAGAGGAAAAGTTTGTAAGTATGCATACAATACATGTAGGTTTGCAGGGGGTAATCTCCAAATCTACTCATCCGATTTTAAAAATTCTTTTACTAATGGGAAACTACGTTGTCGCTGAGTGCTATAGGCTATTTTTTATTGTGATAACTAACTGCGCAGACGAAGTCGCGGGCAAAAGCTAGTCATAGATATTTTCGCGTGAACTCTTGCTGTGCAGCGACTTGAAAAGTAAGATGCTGAAGTGAGTGGCGGCGGCTTCAGTGGCGGAGTTGCTCGTGGACACAGCAGCCGCGTCGGACCGCATCGCTACGGATCGCTTTCAATCGGACTGAGGAACCCCCTCACGGCACCAACATTCGTACAGTGCGTACAACCTGACCGCTGGGGCAGGAAGAAGGCGCCCCGACCCTGGAATGACTACTTACAAAGTCTTAGCTTTGAACGATCTGAGCTACACCAGGGCTCGATTTTAGGGTGGGCAACAGTGGCTGAAGCCCCTGCAGAATGTTATTTTTTCATGTTTAGTACCTAGATTTAAAAAAGCAATCAGCTTTTTAAAAAATCCTTAATATTCGTCTGTTGAAGCAAGCCTACGAGCAGCAAGGTGCGCAGTTCAAGGGCGTTAGAGCACCATCTCCCCGTACAAACGTAGTTCCGGTTTAATTTCTAAACTACAGGCTGGATTTTGCTGAAACTTGGTTTATATCAGTAGATGACCAATACGGAAGTTTGCAAATAGTTTTTATACTAAAAAAAATAGCCTGAAAGAAATTAGAACGATGCTTTTTTCGCGCCGAAAAAGGGGTTACTTTCAGCTGTTATTTACTTACATTATTACACTGTCTATTGGAGTCTAACTACCTTGGGAACATCAATAATGTATAGTACTTGTCAGAAATACATTTTTGAAATAGCTAATAAAATGTAGAAATGGCAGCTGAAGTACGAAAATATTTGGGAAATAGATCTATTACATTAGAACCACAACTACATACTCGTACTCGCGAAAGGACACGAACACACGTAGACTCATACAGCCGCATTGCCTCTCACTTTTCCCGCGCCCCGTCTCGCTCTGGGTAAAACTGGGCTTGACCATCGCCGAGTTCCCACGGTCCTGAAGGGGACTCTTAAGGCCTTTTCAAGCGGTCGTTCGGCTGATAATCGGCGCTCTACTGTTTTCCGTTTAGCTCCTACCACTAGGCCGTAGGCGGCTTGCATTAGTTAGCATATTTCGCCGCGAAGTATCCCTGCAAGTGACGTCAGAGTTATGTTTGACCTCCTCAATGCTGTGAGAACTGCATGATCTGCATATAAACGACGCAGGGCCGGCTCTATAGCCATCGAACTAAATCTATAGCACGCTACATCTCGCTGCATCGTCGCCAAATGAAGAGCTCTATTCCAAAACGTCCTATGTCTGTTTTTTGAAAAAAGTTAGAATAGTTGTTCATTTTTGTCTTTGGCACAAGACGGTTCGACCCTTAAAAAAAATCTTCCAAATAGCACTAAGTCAGTACGACTTGCATATCAAAGTTCACGATTCACGCTCATCTATTCCAAAACGTACTAAGTCTGTTTTTTTACTGCGTTAGAAAATTTACCAAGTCTGTTTTTTTTACTACGTTAAAAAAGTTGTTCATTTTTAACTTTGGCACATGACGGTTCGACCCTTAAAAAAAATCTTCCAAATACCACTAATTCAGTACGATTTTCATATCAAAGTTCACGATTCACGCTCATAACGTACTAAGATTCACTGTCATTCACTTACAAATTTTATATATTTTCTTGCCTTTGTTTTTGCATTTCGGAAAAGAGCTCTTCAAATTGTTAGTTCATAAAGCCTAATCCTAATAACGGCAAGTGTGAAGAGTTAAAAAATTTAGCATTGACCGCATTTCTAAGTCAAAATCAAAATGTTTATGATGCAAACCATAATTCTGAAAAACTATTTTCCCAGGCCACATCATTTTGACTAAGGTGTAGAGTTTTTGAAGTTAGGGCTTGTAGAGTTAGGGTGTTTGGAGTTAGAAGCTTGGCTCTACATGGGATCTGATAGCTTTTTGACAGTGCAAGGTGTAGTGCAAGGGGTCTCGTCTTGGTAACATTTTTACATGAAAATGTTTTTGGTGGGATACAATTTTCCCCTTACAAGTGCCTTAGTCCGACTCGCAAATGGGCTTTTTTTTATTTGTTTTTCCAAATGGATAGTATGTTGGTACGGAACCCTCGGTGCGCGAGTTTTACTCGCACTTCGCCGGTATTTTTTTTAAATATCTATCATGCATGAGGCTGCTGACTTATACCTACCGCTAAACACATTATTTGATTGTACATCTCGTAATTAGATACTTTAGAATAGCTCGAAGTGGATGGTCGTAGTCAAGAAAGACCTCATGGAATGCGGAACCTCCAAAGACGACACCAGGAACACGGCGAAGTGGAGAAAGAAATTCAGGAAACCCACCACCATGTGAGATTATCCTCCGATTTCTGAATTGAGAATTTCACTAACCAAATTATTAAGTATCGTTCTGTCTCTGCAGATGTCACTCAAAAGAACGTGACAGAACGATACTTAAGCATTTGGTTAGTGAAATTCTCAATTCAGAAACCGGGCCAAAAGCTTGGAAGAGAGAGGGAGAATAGCTCGAATATGTCAGTAATTAAGTACCAAATTACTTTAATTCCAGCGACAGTCGGTATGAGTTTATTTACAGCCACCAGACGTATCGATTTTTGTTCGTTACAATTACGTAATTGAGTCGAATTACGTAATACGCTGCGGTTACAGGCGACCTATTTGCGAGCCCGATTCAGCGCAGACACGAAATATGTACAGGCAGTGACATACAAGGATACCCCTTTTTTGTTCGATTAAGAGGGCGTTAGAGCACCATTTTCCCATACAAACGTAGTTCCGGTTTCATTTCTAAACTACAAGCTGGATTTTGCCGAAACTTGGATTATATCAGTAGATGACCAATATGGAGGTTTGCAAATAGTTTTTATAATAAAAAAATATCCTGAAAGAAATTAGAGCGATGCGTTTTTCGCGCCGAAAAAGGGGTTACTTTCAGCTGTTATTTACTTACATTATTACACTGTCTATTGGAGTCTAATTACCCTGGGAACGTCAATAATGTGTTGTGCTGGTCAGAAAAAAAAACGATTTTTGAAATACCTAATAAAATGTAGAAATGGCAGCTGAACTACGAAAATTTTTCGGAAAATAGATCTATTACATTACAACTACAACTAGATACTCGCGAAAGGACACGAACACACGTAGACTCATACAGGCGCATTGCCTCTCACTTTTCCCGCGCCCCGTCTCGCTCTGGGTGAAACAGCTATAGAAAACAGTGTTTCACGCGCTTGGCCGTCACTGAGTTCACACGGTCCTGAAGGGGCCTCTTAACACACTTATGCCTAGAGCATGGAATACCGGAGCCTTTTCCCAATACCGGTATTCATTCGGTATCAAGATTTTAAATACCGGGATACCGGTTTTTCGGTATAATTTTTTTGTAATATTAAAAAAAAATTAAATTGTTATAAAATAGACAAATAATTTTTTTTAAATAAGTGAGTTTATTCAATTGAACGATAATATTAATTTATACTATCTTTTGCCTGCGATTTCGTCCGCGTAGACTTTTTTTCCGTTATCGACATTACCAGACGAATTTAGTTCGTAATTTATAGTCTATGTTAGTCTGGTTTCTAAGCTATCTCCATTCCTTCAGGCAAATTCGTCCTGCAGTTCTAGTGTGAAAACAAATACACACACTCACTCACAAATACAAGTTGCAGAATCAGAATATTCTTTGCTGTACTACAAAAACATTAAAAGGACCGTCCGCAATCCGCATTAATAAATCGTAATGGGCAATTTTCTGACAGCTTATGAGTTGTAAATAGTTCCTGTTTGATGAAAACAACTTAAATCGGTGTAATTACTTCTTGGTATATTTTACGTGAAAATTACAGACATTACTTTGGAAATATAACAGAAAATACATAAAAATAGAGGGAACGAAAACTACAACGTCCGTTCACCCCTGTGTCTATTGCTCAACAAAAAACAAAATACGATCATGAAAATGACATCACTGAAAACTCCAGCCAGCTCGCCTCCTTCACCGCGCGCACCAACCTCTTTGGGCGCGCGCCTCTACATCACGCGTTAACATCCTCCCCCCCTTGAAGACCTGTCTTCAAAACCTCTTCATCATCAGTATGGTGCACCAACGGGTACAAGCTCTTCAATGGGTCAATTCATCTGGTATTCTAGCAACTCCTTCTGAATCAGGGTGTACAGAATCTGTCCAATTCATAATTTCAAGGGAGGCGCCGTCTTCCTTTATCACTAGGCGATTCTTCTCTTTGTCTGTCAGGACCGGTGATGGTACGGAGATAAGCGGTCTACCTATTATTACAAAAGTGGTCAAGGTAGATGGAAACATGGTCGGAAGGACTGCTTGACAGGGAACATACGTAAGGGTCTCGAATAAAATATCGCTTTTACTCGTACAATATAACTCTTCACCTATAAGTTAAATTCCTATTACCTAGAACCCTCTTAACGTGAAATTTTGCAGACTTCACCCCTGCCTTCCACAATCCACTAACTTCGGTGAATATGACAACGAACCTTGCCTACTTGTTCATACTGAACTGAACCAATACTCTTTTAGAATTATCAAGAACCTAACTCGTTACTGGCTCCCACAAAGTTGGTCCTGCTATAACAGAAAATAATTCTACAGCTTGATAGGTTTACCACTACATTTTACCTTTACGTCATTTACACATTACTAACTCATGAACTTTTTTACAATACTACTTACAAATATTTTAGATCATAAGCCTTGACAATATCACATTTTAATAACAAAACGAGAGCAGAACTCTACATTTTTCGCAAAAAAAATCAACCATAACGACAAAATTCCCTTGGAGAAGGGGCTACCCCCCACGAGATGAAACCAGCGAGGATTTCTTTTGTGACTACATGCTTACACTCACCATTACGAAATATAAGTAAATACATTACAGTTATTTATCTAATTACAGAAACATGTATCCAACTCAAAGCAATACTAGATTCTGTCTCTTAAAAACACTAACAAATACAGTACACGTTATGGCATTACAAATCTAGCAGGTACGCTAGAAACAGCCGCAACTAGCTACTCTAGCTACTCGTATTCATTACATTACAAACACAGGACAGAACATATACATCACATTACAAACATAGGACAGGACATGGTTCTTTACGAAACCTCTACTACAAATTACCATTTAACTTGACATGAATCGCCGAGGCCTGAAGTAGATGGGTACGAGGGCATTTTTTACAGAAACTACATCGTCTGTCTAGGGTCAGAAACTACATTGCCTGCCCAGGGTCAGAAACTACATCGCCTGCCCATTACATCACAGCGCACCTCGCAAAAAACATTAACTATCTACTACGATCACCCACTTTTACCTCGGACGACGACTTTTTCACCTACCGTGAAGCTCTAAACTTAATTTTACATGCGAGCGCTATAAAAATGACTACATGAAGTGCTAACTCGCTACCGTAGACAAGTAGACTGGCCCGACTGGACCCGCTGGCGGCGGCGGCAGCGACGTTGTGAGGGCCGCTCCCGCGCCTGCACCATTACCATTACTACTAATCGTCTCTGATGACGCTTTATGTCTACTGTCTACTGGTTTTACATTTGCCAAAAGTGGTTGAGCCTTCGACATGTAACCAAAGAACAAATTTTCTATTTCTTCCCTTTTGTTTAGCTTATCTACATCATTCTGACAAACACTTCAATTTCCACACAGACATTGTAAATTGCCTCAAATCTCTCTAACCTAAGCTTCAAATCAGTTGCAAATTAGTCATTTTGCTAGAGCCAGCAACGAATCAAACTTCATACTATGAAAATAAAGAGTAAATACCTGGCTCAATCCGACACAAACTTGATACTATTGCAGCCCGCGCACGGACGGAGGAAGGCGGGCAGGACTAGCACAAACCGCGCGCTGTGTGGCGCAGTCAGCAGGGGCAAAATCTCAAAATTTCTTAAAATACAAATGCTTTCTCTACCTGACGACCTGGAATACACACAAATACAACATTACATCTTTGAAGCAATACAATTACAAAAACACACAGACTAGAGATTCCTGCGAGGGTTTACAACCTAACTCTACAAAATAAACAAAAGGGTCTGAGATAAAACTACATTAAAATGTACTCGAAATCGATTCAATGGTTACCTACATGCACAGAAATACCTACCCAAGGAATAATTACTATACAAATCACAAATAATTGATTAACCCACGATTTCACAAAACTGCTAATCTGAGACCACCTTATATTTTTATACTTCAATCCAAGACCAAAGGGAATTTACAGCGGAAAAGATGGCGAATACAAAATAAGGAAAGACGTCACCGCGGATTCACTGTTTCTTCGGCTTTTCATAAGCTTCATTAGAACTCCTTGATAGGTAAATGTGGTCCGGGGCTGCATCCAATACCAAATAAAACAATCCTCATTCCAAATAGATTGTGCCTTCTCCGTCAGGTTTCTCCTTGGCTGGTAGCGTCTCAAATTAGTGCTGGCCACGGCACCAAAAATTGTTTGATGAAAACAACTTAAATCGGTGTAATTACTTCTTGGTATATTTTACGTGAAAATTACAGACATTACTTTGGAAATATAACAGAAAATACATAAAAATAGAGGGAACGAAAACTACAACGTCCGTTCACCCCTGTGTCTATTGCTCAACAAAAAACAAAATACGATCATGAAAATGACATCACTGAAAACTCCAGCCAGCTCGCCTCCTTCACCGCGCGCACCAACCTCTTTGGGCGCGCGCCTCTACATCACGCGTTAACAGTTCCAAATTTGTAACTGGATGTCGCTGACGAGATATGTTTTTTATAAGCCAGTTTGCGCTCGTTGGGCTTCGTAGATACGTCCAAACACAATATTTAGGTATTGGTGATGGAGCAAAATGTAGTGTTTCCGGTTCTACCATTCACTCATACAAGAACAATAACAAAGTCGTGCACTTTTTCATGTACCAAAATGGAATGAGGTGAAAGATGAAGTCACAGAGCAATGAGGTGAAAAGTATTTTCGCTGTAGTAAGCACGAATTTACTTTGTGATGTCGGATCAACGCCATCTGTCACAGCTTTTATAACTATTTTTTATTTTTTAAAGCTGTCAGAAAATCTCCAATTGAAGCCGTCAACTGGGAGCCTATTTTGGCACCATTGCGTTACAGGCTAAGGCCCCTGGACTGCAGTCCAAAATAAGAAAGTAATCGGTTTTAATTAATAAACAAAAACCGGCGTTTATACTTATAGGTTTTTACAAAAAACGTTTTTTTTTTTGTTTCTACAACCGGTTCACATCACTATTCCGCACGGCGCACTCGCACGCATCGCATGCGCGCGAAATTTTGATATTCCACACTTGTTTCAAGAGTTTTATCTGTAATACCGAAAATACCGAAATGCCGGTATTAGGATATTACAATACCGGTTTTTCAAATGTAGATATTTAGTCCGGGATCCCGGTTTTTCGGTATTACCGAAAACCGGTATCCATGCTCTACTTATGCCGCATGGGGTAACCTAGCGTTTCGCTGACCGTACAAGTACTTGACTGGGTCAGTGTAGACATAGTACAGGGTTGATTGTCTAACTAAGTCAAGATTAGAAACTGGATTAGAAACAGCTTCTCTCACACGATAATTTGCATCTATACATATATAACAAATTATTCCTACATCGTTTATTGGCATCTCCGCTTATCCCTCCGAAGCATTCGGTCTATTTTCCCAATCGGTTGACTTGTCTAAACTCCACCTTAAGTAGACTTGTCCAATCGGTTAACTTGTCCAATCGAAAAACTGTTTAATCTTCTCCGAAGTGCCTTACGTTAGGACAGATGATTTTGTACACCATCTAGTAGCCGAAAAACAATGGTTGCGCCTGGCTCAGGATCGTGAGAGGTGCCGTGAGCATGAAGAGGCCTTTACTCAGCAGTGGGTTCATAATAATGAAACATGACACATGGCATGTGTCATGCATGCATGTGTCATGCTTTATTCTCTCGTGTAATGCGTAATATTTCATTGTATGGTAAGTCCTTTGTAATATAACGAGCATTACCTACACATGTCTAGTGGTAAACCAAATGCCGTATTAGAAGACACTGGCCTAGAACCATTTCAAATGTCGAACAGTCGAAGATTACGAAGCAAAATCCCGTAACCGAAGACATCAAATGGCGCTGGTTAAGACACACCCTGAGACGGCCCGATCACCACAAAGTGGCTTTCGACTGGAAACCTCGTGACGACCCGGAAGACCTTTCAATCTGAGACCAAAGAGAAGTTAACAACTCTGCCAGAGCTGCTGTATGGACAGAAATAAATGGAAAGCCCTTGTGTCGGCCCAAGACTCAACGGAGGAGAAATGGATACAAATAAGACTGTTATAATATTTGCTAATGACTAGAAGTTTCTACCTAGTCTGTCGGCCGGCTAATTTTCCGGTCTCCAAATCTCTGGAATGTCAAACCCGCAACTATCTTACATTCCCGAGTATTAACCCCTTGGTCCCTTTGCCTCTTGGATGTTCTGCGCCTAGAAACTGTTGTCTATGTCGCAGTTATATTGTAATATCCGGATATTTGTTTCTATCCTAGGAAAGTTACATTCTCCTCCATCTACCCCTCTAGAGAAGGATTTTTCTAAATCCTTTCTTATAGGATGCCTATATATTGTATAAAAATCGCATTACTTTATCCATTAATCATTCGCAGTTTAAGGTAATGGTTTAGCTCCTGTGAAAGGTCATTCCAAATTCCAATATGTTCGACCGTATCTCGTAAAGCTTCCTTTTCCCACGTAGTCAGTTAGCGTGTTTTTACCCGACTACGCGAAGCAAAAAGGAGGGTTATGATTTTAGCAGCGTATGTATGTATGTATGTATGTATGTATGTATGTATGTATGTATGTATGTATGTATGTATGTGGGTATGTATGTTTGTGTGTTCATCTGTTCCCTCGCAGAGCCTAAACTACCCGGCCGATTTCAACAAATGAGGTGTCGTTGGAGTTGTCTTAATCACCCAGGTAACATAGGATAGTTTTATTTTGAAAAAAACCAAGATGGCGGCTGTGCTGCGCCCTAAAGTAGAGGACCTAAAAATAAAAATTATCGGATACCATCGTCATGGGTATCAAATGAAAGGACTTTAAAAGACCTTTTCAAAAATGTATAACACATGTAGCGTCAACATAACAAATAGAACAAAAAATTCCAAAATGTTTTTTTTTTGCCCTTCTTGGTTCTATTTTAGGTGATCATCCAAAATAACTAACTAAAAAGCTCAAAAAAAAAAGAAGTTAAAAACTAAAACCCGACTACTAAAAGGCTTAAAACAAGACCTGCTTATCCTTAAAATAGACTCATAGATAATTAATCGTAGTCGGAGGACACCACATTCACATTTGATAAACCGATGGCCTCCGACTATGATTAATTATCTATGAGTCTATTTTAAGGATAAGCAGGTCTTGTTTTAAGCCTTTTAGTAGTCGGGTTTTAGTTTTTAACTTCTTTTTTTTTCAAAGTATTATTCTAGAAACGCTGCTCGGTTCAGTTTTCAGATAAGCTTCATATCAATAACGAGGATGCCTTTAACCTGCATTTCCTTATTACACATTCCTTGTGGATTCCTCCCTCTCTTGGAATTAAACAGTTGGCTTTACAGCTTCACGAAAGCTGCCAGCTTTATGACACATTCCACTTTTGACACAATAAAAAGAATAAAATTGATTTAGCTTTGTGCACGAAAACACACTCTTACAACTTTCGGGTGGGAGAGAAGAAGGTCGTTTTCACGAGCACTATACATAATTGAAGCGCAACGTTGGCAAATTGTAAAAATACGATAGTCCTTTGGCAAGCCGATCCGAGGCGCAATGACGTGGGATGTTCACCAGAGACATTGGTTGGTAAAGCTCGTGAGAGATCAGTGTAACCGTCAGGTGTGCGCGTGATTTACGACCGCGCATTACTGCCTTGGGCCATTCCGGGTGTGCGCTTTGCCCGTGTCACCGAAAAAGTTTATAATGTAATATACAGAGTGGAAATTAGCCACCCTTTAGAAATTAAGATCACTCCGCTCTATTAAAATTCCACGCCAACACTCCAAAACCTTCCCTAAAATGTTCCGGTGGGCAAAATCTCACGCAGATTTTGCCCACCGGCAGGAATTTATAGATTTTCAAACATTAATAAACCGTCGTTTTATGGCCATAAAATCCAATATTCCAACACTTTGTTATATATAATAAACGGTATAGTAGTATCGGAGCTATGGTTAGACCTAAAGTTGTACTTCGAAAGAAAATGTTTTCGATTTTATCGGTTGGTCGAAATGCAATTTTTGAGTATTTACGTGAGCATGAATAACCTGTTATAAATTATTTTCCTTTCCTTAGCGAATGAAAATCAAGTCGTGCCATTTCCACGTGAAAAACAAAGGAATCAACGAAAGAAACACAATTTCGCATTTTATAACGGCAATCAAAGGAGACACAGGTAATTGGTTGGAGTGGGAATACTCCGACAATTTCCATGCGTCGTCGCTTCATTTTGCTATTACCTGGATATATAATGTAGGTACGATACTATAATATAGTAGTAAGCAACTTTACACGACACAGGATAATAGTATTCTTGTTCATTGTGGATGTAAACGTTTGAGAGGCATTTAAGAAAGCGTCCATGCAACGCGAAAATTGGGCACTCGACTCTCTCTCTCTCTCTGAGAGATGGCCTTTGCCCAGCTAAATTGCGAGTATTCTCTACGTATCATGTAATCATCAGTAATCATGTAATCATCCATTGCTACCCGGAATGGGTTCCCGATTTTTCAAGAACTCTCCATTTGATCGCTGTTGGGTCCAGAATCATTTGCGATTTGACATACTTTGAGTTACTGATGATTACATGATACGTAGAGAATACTCGCAATTTAGCTGGGCAAAGGCCATCTCTCAGAGAGAGAGAGAGAGTCGAGTGCCCAATTTTCGCGTTGCATGGACGCTTTCTTAAATGCCTATCAAACGTTTACATCCACAATGAACAAGAATACTATTATCCTGTGTCGTGTGAAGTAAACCATCTTCTGCAGATGTGGTGTTCAATATCGACAATATCAAGTTTGACAGGGGCGGCATGTAAAGGCGCAAGATACCAAGAATACACAATTTTCATGCCTTTGACTAAGGCGGGTTATGAATTCAACAGTGACGTATGCATGAAGAAATTGGAATATAAGAAAAACCCATTTATATTTGTGTTTTCATAGGGAACATATGAACAGTGAACACACAAACATAAATGGGTATTACAGTGTCTAAACCACAAAACCATAATAATATCATCATAGCGACTCTGCCATAATTGAGCCGAACCTGCAGGCTTATAGGACAAGAATAGGGTAGGCCATATCTTCTCTCTCTTTATTTATTTTATTTTGCGAATGGTATTGTGCTGAAAATGCTATACGGTGAAAGGTAAGCCGTCCAACCACGTCGTTACGTCTGTGTCGGCCTCATGCACCTTAGCGACGCCGCCTTGGATGGCGAACAGTGGGCAGTCGTCGGTGATGTGGGACATAGTTTAGCCTATGTGCTAGCCCACCTTGACTATTTAGTCCGCCGTGTTCAAAGTGACGCACACTCGCAGCAAGTTCAAAGTATTTCAACTTCGCTTCCACGTCGCTTCGTTTTTTTAATGAGTCTCCGTGCTAATGGGGTTGCTCGCTTCAGATACGCGTAGAGTGGCACAGAGGAATCATTGTGAAAAAAAATACCGGCCAAGTGCGATTTGGATTCGCGCACTGAGAGTTCCGTACAAACTTGGAAGGGGTTTTTATTATAATTAAAAAACTATAACTACATCGTAAAAATAATTAAAAATGCCCCACACGATACTGTATTTTTTTTTTAGGAAAAGCTTAGCACTGAAATGAGAATGCGTCACACATAGTCTACATGGCCATAATGTTAGCAAGCATAATATATATTTAAACTAGCAACAGAACAAACATAGTTGTATTATTCGTTATACATATACATATGTACTCAGACTCAGATATGTTGTGTGACAGCCTCTGACTAAGATTTTGGAATGTTCCTTATGTTGCCGCTACTTACTTGCTGCTACCTATTCCGTTGATTGAGTGTCAGAAGTTAGCTTAATCTGTCATCTAGCAAATCTTAGGTGTAGACATGGAAATGAACTTGATTGACATTTTAGTCCCAGTTTTTGCTATGAAAATAGTTGTGATGAGGCACCAAATCCTTGTTCGCTTTTTATTACTTAGGCTTCCTGCTGAATGGTTCTTCCGTTACTTGACATAAGGCGAATGGAAAATACTGTTCGTAATACTAGCCTTGTTATGAAAAGAGCTACAAAGAGACCATAGAATTACTTAATGAGCCCTTGCAGTGCCCTTCCCTCGTTTTATATGTATAAGTAGGTACGGTACCTGAGTATTTTCTTATTATGTCGCAGGGTTCAAAATCTTGGAAAAAAATTAATGAAACTCAATAAAACAATTCTCATCGAAATCTAATCTACCCAGCCGTTTAGTTCACTATGTATTTAGCTTGGGCGTAAAATACAGCCGAACACAAAACTCCTTTCTTTTACTGAAATGAAACGGATATGTACAAAACAAAACAATGGTATCTTTATGCATTCATGCTGTGTTGATGACGTTGATGGAGGGGTTGTCGGACAGCGGACATGTGCTCCACACTCTTGACACCCTCTCGAAACGAACCCCGACACTGCGATTACGAATCTGACAGTTAGCGAGCATATAAAGTGCTAACAGACGATCGAATTTGGTACGACCGAACCACGAACGCGGTGCCGTGTCGGACCATATTCGATCGTGTATTGCGTGGTACACACGAGAGCACGTCGACGCTTACACGCGTGCACTATACTCGGTCACGTTAAGGGCGACTTTACAACAAAAATGTACACTCTGACATGCTACACACGTGCTGTCGTGGTAATACACCAAACATTATTATTATTTACGTTTCGGTCGGTTCTCGAACTTGTGCGATGTCGGACCGATTCGCTCGTGTGGCTGGCGAACCGAACCGTTTCTCGGTTCAGTCAATCGCTATCCTTTCGGTATCTATACGTGCAACACGTTTCCTTGTTGAATTCCTTGACAAATTTTATTGTTATAAAGATGCAAGAAATCAACCGATGGAACACTCCATCGGTTGATTTCTTGCATCTAGATGTCAACATCACCGCCACATCACCGCATATTCGCAATGTGTATACGCCACCAGTTTATATGTCAAAAGACCTAATCATAGACAAGGAAAGGCAAACTTAGCAAAGCGGTAAAGGTATTCTGGTTGGCGAGAGGAAGTGTCGGTCCTTTCCTGAAGTTTTCATTCTTTGAGAAATTCACCCGCAATCAGCGGAAATTCGCCCGTCTATCACGGATTTGAACACCATTTATCCACATACAGGGTGTTAAAAGACCGCCAACAGACCCGAAAGCCACGTATACTAGACACCAAAACAAAGTACTTTTTCGATAAATTATTGCTGGGAAATGATTTTGGTTTATTAGGTTATAATTATGAAAAATATTTTATTACGCAATGGACGTGTAACGCACAGAAGTCATATTGCGCAAGCGTGGGTATAAGTTTATGTTACTTTCCCTTGAAGTGCCAATGTTTAGACTACATTGCGGGTTGCAATTTTAACGTCGTTTTTTGTAAGAAATATTCATAATTTAGATATGGCTTCTTGAGAGGATATGTTAAGAACTAGATACTGAATACATTTCTGCAAAAAAAAAGTTTTGAAAAGTCCAACTTTGAACCTCATTATCTCGGAAACCGTGGATTTCCCAGACATAGTTCCTTTGGCGAAAATGTTTATTATGATGAGGACTATACGTGGTTTCCCACTTTGTTGGCGGTCTTTTAACACCCTGTATACAATATAGGATTTGGGAGGTCTCGAGTCAAAGATCTGCAAATGCCCCTCACTTCAGCCGGATCATTTCACGAAAGAGTTCGGAACTCTATTGGAATCCGGATAGGGTCAATGTTTTTGCATAACTTGCAATTTGCTACTATGCATGTCTTTATTTGAATATTACTTGGCTGCATATCATTGTTGATGGAACTACGGTCTCTACGCACGGTGACCCCGGAGTCACACTGTTATGCCGAGCAGCTGGCGACCAGAAATTCCGAAACGATCCGCTGGGATTAATTAAATTCCAATTTATCTTCCTCTCTCTAGTAGACTAGCCATTACGCGGAATTTGCTAATGAAATTATAATATAATACATTACCAGTTACCTGCAGTTCGCATGATTGTTTGCGCACAATGTGAATAGAATTAAGAGGCCCCTTCAGGACCGTGGGAACTCAGTGACGGCCAAGCGCATGAAACACTGTTTTCTATAGCTGTTTCACCCAGAGCGAGACGGGGCGCGGGAAAAGTTAGAGGCAATGCGGCTGTATGAGTCTACGTGTGTTCGTGTCCTTTCGCGAGTATCTAGTTGTAGTTGTAATGTAATAGATCTAATTTCCCAAATTTTTTCGCAGTTCAGCTGCCATTTCTACATTTTATTAGCTATTTAAAAAATCATAATTTAAACACAGATTTTAACGGATTTAACACTCGTTTTATTAACTTTTTACATTTTCCAACGTTTCGAGACCTTTGCAGGGCTCGTGGTCGCGGTAGACTGAGGTGACAGCTGTCTTGTATGTCATTTGTTGATTGAAACTACCCTCGGTTATGAACATAATTAGACAACTACCCCCGTTACGGATACAAATTAAAAAGTTAAAAAGTATTTTTAATAACGTTCCTGACTACGGAGAAGAGCTTCCAGTGACGTGAGATCGTGTAGATGTGACCATGGCTCGAGGTTTCAACCGATGGAGGATCGGTTCCCAAACTGAGGGGATGTTCCAACTACTATATTTGTTAAAATTCGGATATTTTTGAATTTCTATTGCCTCCCGTAGCAGACGAGGATGGTATCGGTTTTCCTTGGCCAAAATTTTAGGTTTATCAAACTGTGAACATACACTCGAGGGAACCAACCACTATATTCATTTTGATAAACCTAAAATTTTGGCCAAGGAAAACCGATACCATCCTCGTCTGCTACGGGAGGCAATAGAAATTCAAAAATATCCAAATTTTAACAAATATAGTAGTTAGAACATCCCCTGAGTTTGGGAACCGATCCTCCATCGGTTGAAACCTTGAGCCATGGTCACATCTACACGATCTCACGTCACTGGAAGCTCTTCTCCGTAGTCAGGAACGTTATTAAAAATACTTTTTTACTTTTTAATTTGTATCCGTAACGGGGGTAGTCAATGTCTAATTATGTTCATAACCGAGGGTAGTTTCAATCAACAAATGGCATACAAGACAGCTGTCACCTCAGTCTACCGCGACCACGAGCCCTGCAAAGGTCTCGAAACGTTGGAAAATGTAAAAAGTTAATAAAACGAGTGTTAAATCCGTTAAAATCTGTGTTTAAATTATGTATAGTGCTCGTGCAAACCTAAGAAAATATTATTTAAAAATCATTTTTTTCTGACAAGTACAACACATTTTTGATGTTCCCAAGGTAGGTAGACTTCAATAGACAGTGTAATAATGTAAGTAAATAACAGCTGAAACTAACCCCTTTTTCGGCGCGAAACACGCATCGCTCTAATTTCTTTCAGGCTATTTTTTTGTTTATAAAAACTATATTTGCAAACCTCCGTATTGGTCATCTACTGATATAAACCAAGTTTCCTCAAAATCCAGCTTGTAGTTAAACCGGAACTACGTTTGTATGGGAAATCGCTACTTCAGTTAGTTCTTAACGTCCGGGCGAAGTAGGATGCTTTCATTTCACAAACAATGCCACAACAGATTCAAAAGGAAACCTGAACAAAAGCACATTGATGCTCATCTCATCTTTGTTTGTTTGTATTGAATAGGCTCCGAAACTACTGGACCGATTTGAAAAATAAAATAATAAAACTGTCAGCAAGTAGTCTAATAGGCTCTTTATACAGTAAGTGTCCAGTCCATTATCCAACCAAAGTTTTAAAGTATTCTTCGAGATAAAGATTCTAACGAGATCGTTCTGATACGTATTGCCAGTTTCAAAGAAAATAATAATATGCTAGCTAATACGGCTTTGCGAACTTACTGGAGCATTTTTTGGAGTAGGCGACATCTCGGACAAAATATTTTCGGACACTTTGTCCGAAATGTCGCTTTGTATTTTTAATAGTTTTGAGGCGACATCTCGGACACTCTCAAAATATTGAACCTGTATCGTACAGTCAGATACTAAAGTATTCAAATTTAATACAAAGAGAAAGAGCGTTACCACAGCTGCCTATTTTAGGATAGCCTTAATTTAAGCACTCAGATCGCGTTTGGCTCATTTTTGATGAAAAAGTACTAGGCTTACATAAGGTGCTAGGAGGATCATCACCTCAGTTCTCACATAATTTTGTTCCTAACTAACCCCGTGTAAATAATGTGGGAACTGAGGTGGTGATCCTCCTACCACCTTATGTAAGCCTAGTACTTTTTCATCAAAAAATATTTGTTTTTACGCTACCCTAGGCTACGTCTTGATAAAACACTATAACTAGTGGGACTTTTCGGATGTGCTATTACCTGCGCAGTGACATGAGACGCGGAAGAGATTGCCAAACGTAGGTACACGAGGCAAAACATTCAAATATTGTCAACATGATATAGTTAAGATATGCTTGCATAAAATTGATGAAATAAAATGTGTGTCGCGAGCGACACACTTGCGGGGGAGAGCAAATGTTGAAGACTGCATGAGAACACAAGATATCATTTGCATGTGGGTTTGTAACATTTTTATTACTCTCCTCATAAATAAGATTGTAGGGAGTTTTTTATCCGACTGTACAAAACAGCTTTATTTGTAAGTGTCCGAGATGTCACCTCAAAAATATTAAAATAATAAAGCGACCTTTCGGACAAAGTGTCCGAAAATATTTTGTCCGAGATGTCGCCTACTCATTTTTTGTCTATTAGTCGTGACGTTACGTGCCACCTTAGGTCACGGTCCAAACAAATGTTACCAAGAACGGGTTACACTACACTTAAGTATCCAGCATCGTGCAAGGGCTTCCAGTCTGCCGAAGTTCATTGCCAGTCGGGCCAGACGGCACAGGGCAAAACTTTCCGTTACATAAACTTACTTTACTGCCGCCTCGGTGTCCTTGCAAGTATTGATTTTTTTTTCGTCGGCCTCACGGTTACCTTCGTTTACAGCAATCTTGCGACAATGGAGTAGAGTCCATTGTGGCGTGTTGCCGGTGAACGGATAGGTTGGCAGAACGTTATTCCCGTGCCTTACTTTTGTAACGTCATTTTGAGTTACGTAGGGGCGGATGTTTAGAACCGGGGGCTGGCGAGCGAAGGGTTGCGAGTTCGAAGCCCGGATGCACATAGTATTTAACCCCGGGGTGTCACATTTGCGATGCACATTGCACAAGCATATTCCGTAAAAGTGTACTCCCGTGTCGCTGCTGCGTTCCAATTAGCTTTGTGTCACTTCAACTTTTGCGAGGGCACTCGCAAAATAAGTGCAAAAGAGTATACCGAAACAGACCCTCCTTTATATGAACTCAGTAAAAAACACCTTGTTCTCAAATTATAATCATGGTTACTTCTGTAACTTCGGCGGTTCGGCCTATATAAAGCCTACATAAAAATGGCAGAACAAGCATTTGTGTGCCCAATTTGGAGCTAGCAGTTCAGTCTTTTATTTATACTTTTTTTTTTAACACGCTTTTATAAGCTTGGCCTGTATGTATGTATGTATGTAACGGAATCTTTGAGCATAATTTTTACCAACTTCCAGAAGTCTGATTAATTTGAAACTTTGCATACGTATCAAGGACCAATGACAATGCAATAATTTGATAACAGCTTCCCATTATACCCCTACAGTGCCTAATGGCACTAAAATTATAATACAATTTAAGTTATTAACAGAATAATACAACCACCCGCGACCACGGCAGCTGTAACGAGGCCGAAACGTCGGGATAAATAAGGTAATTAATTTGCCTAAAAACCAATCGCGATTCGACCCGTTTCGAATACAATAAGAATATACAATTCAGAGTAAAAAAAGCATGGGGTACATCTCATAGATAGTTTCCAATATAATGATTGTAACATTTAATATATCAAGCACCCCACGCTTTTTACTCTGAATTGTATTATTCTGTTAATAACTTAAATTTTATTATAATTTTAAACTCTTTGTAATTAAAAATTATTTTCAACTTTTTAGTTCGGTTAGGTATAAAAGCGTGTTTTTTTAGTTTTTTTAAACTGTATTTTTTTTTATTGATTATAGACTTAGTAATTAATATAAGCTAAGAAGCTACTCGCCTTTTATCCTATTAATATTTTTTTATTTATTGATCATATAAGCTAGCTCCATCGGAGCTGCTTAAGTCTTTCAAAGCCGCCTTTTCATCTCGAACAGATTAGTGAAGCTTTATAGGTAGAGCCTGTAAATCCGCGCATAAGTGCGTCAAAGTTTAAAAGGTAATATGAAATGTGAGAATCTGTTTAGAATATCATTGTGATGGAGTTATATGACTTGGAAGCAAACCTTTACGCGGTGTCAAGCTCTTACACGATAGTAACACAATCCAATATTGCAGAAATAGCTTAGTACAGTGAATGTGGATATTATGTGGCACATTTCTTTCGTTGGTTTTGGATTATTATATTTAATGTATTAAGAGTTTCCTGTACAAGCGTGGGAACTCGGCGATGGCCAAGCGCGTGAAACACTGTTTTCTATAGCTGTTTCACCCAGAGCGAGACGGGGCGCAGGAAAGGTGAGACTGAGAGGCAATGCGGCTGTATGAGTCTAGGTCTGTTCGTGTCCTTTCGCGAGTATGTAGTTGTAGTTGTAATGTAATAGATCTATTTTCCCAAAATTTTTCGTAGTTCAGCTGCCATTTCTACACTTTATTAGCTATTTATTTTTTATTTTTTTCTGACAAGTCCAATACATTATTGATGTTCCAAGGTAGTTAGACTCCAATAGTCAGTGTAATAAAGTAAGTAAATCACAGCTGAAAGTAACCTCTTTTTCGGCGCGAAAAACGCAAGGCTCTAATTTCTTTCAGGCTTTTTTTTTATTATAAAAACTATTTGCAAACCTCCGTATTGGTCATCTACTGATATAAACCCAGTTTCAGCAAAATCCAACCTGTAGTTTAGAAATTAAACCGGAACTACCTTTGTATGGGAAAATGGTGCTCTAGCGCCCTCTTAATGTATTACTGGATGAAACGCTGACTACTGCGATACTCTATGGTCGGTAAGTTTCGCGAAAGGCATACCGCGCCTTTCGCGCAAGGCATACCTAAGTGCGTCAATGAAACTAAAGGGGGTATCTTACTTGTCGCAGACCGTACCTACTATGTGTGAAACTTCAATTATCTGCCATTAGATCGATGCAAAGGCCGGTCGGTTGCCCATTGTGCCGTATTTGCTCAAAGGCATCGCCCTACACAGCTTAATTGGATTACACCGTCTTAGGATTAAGTTTAGTGTACAGTGGAACACCTTAGATAGGTACCACTTAATTACATGTTGCCCGCTTTCACTGTAGCTTCGAAATTTGACCTCTCACCATGATAATGAGTATTTAACAGTCGACTAAACATGAGATGAGCGTTTCGCAGTTGGGAGTAGGCATTTGCCCAACTAGTGGGACGTGTACGTACACTTGTACTGTACAGGCTACATCTTACTCTATTTAACAGACTCCTCTTCGCGTCGTTCTCTTCAGTGCTGAGGGTTGTGACTCAGTCCATGCAAGACTAGTGGTCCCATATTTTTACGCTGTGGGTTACGCGGACAACTTTAGATGGCGTTCTCAAGGTGGTCATAAGGTTATTGGTCGGTGGCCAAAATACTTTAAGATCTTTCGATGAACTTGAAATATAGTTGATATTGGCAATGAAAAAATACTTCCGGTCACACCTTCTGCGCAGAACGTTGGACCGAGCGACGACGACGTTGCTATTTAGCAAACCTTATCATGTCGCCATGGCAATGGTAAATTAATTAGATGCAAATAACTAGTGTCGGGACAGCCTATCGACCTGGACATATCACACATATCTACCTATCCCCAGCAAAACATCAGCTCCTATTATCCTTAGGGCCTGCGCAGACGACGGACAATGGCGGACATTGTCCGTCGTCCGCGCAGGCCCTTATTCAGAGACATGCGGGCTGACTTTTTAGTCACCAGCCAAACTGAATTCATACATTCAAAACAGTTCTACTTCTACCTCATTTTATGGAACAGCCTATTTATTTTTGCTCCGATTTGTTTCTCCAAAGTAAAATTAGTTTATGTTGAATAGAAGGAACCTTCAAAGTCTCGGCTTATTAAGAGGCCCCTTCAGGACCGTGGGAACTCGGCGATGGCCAAGCGCGTGAAACCCTGTTTTCTATAGCTGTTTCACCCAGAGCAAGACGGGGCGCGGGAAAAGTGAGAGGCAATGCGGCTGTATGAATCTACGTGTGTTCGTGTCCTTTCGCGAGTATGTAGTTGTAGTTCCCATCTATTTTCCCAAAATGTTTCGTAGTTCAGCTGCCATTTCTACGTTTAATTAGCTATTTCAAAAATCTTTTTTTGCTGACAAGTACCAGGGATAAATTCTAAATTTGAGCGAAATTGGCCCGTAAACAACAAAGTTCAATATTACCTTCGACATTTGCGAGTAAAATTCCAAAAACCGAATCGGCATTATCGACCCTGCTCACAAAATTTTACGAGAAACGGTTGAGAAATGCTAGCTACCTGTAGACTGTAGAGGAGAACAGAGATCCAACGAAAGCATTCTTGCCCAAGCTGAAACGGAGATGCTTCGCTCGCTACGCTGGTTTGAGTTTGATTCTGTTATCCATTTTATTTGTGTCAGTGCCTTCTCTCGTCGCCCCGGCGCTGTCAATGTTACAAACAAAATGTAAGTGAAATTCTTCATTTTTGCACCCCGAGTTAGATACAGTTCCTAGAGTCAAACCAACAGAAGCAATTTAAATGCAAATGAAATATAAACTTTCTCCATTTAACTATGATACAGTATGGCCTAGGATTGCGTTCCAAGTTGTTCGCGAAAGATACAAATGATTTATTGGTAGGTCAATACGTGTTTACATTGTCATTTCTGCGGGGTAGGCCGACTAAGGCCCGGTTTCTGAATTGAGAATTTCACTAACCAAATGCTTAAGTATCGTCCTGTCTCTTCAGATTTCTCACAAAAGAGTGTGACAGAGCGATACGTAAGCATGTGCTTAGTAAAATTCTCAACTCAGAAACCGGGCCTAAGTTGAAAGGATGGTATAGATGAATACATGATTGTTAAAACCCACCTCGTACTATGGAGCCTTCATAGTATGTACAAGGTGGGTTTTAACAATCATGCATTCACATAGGTGCTGGGCTAGCCTATCTCTATCGGAACATGCCCCAGGCATTGCACCTTCACTTTACCCATCTAATATGATTAAAAGTGCCACTGGACGCTGTATAAATCGTATGATTATAGATAAATTTACTTATTCGCTGTACTGACACTCCTTTCCTTCCTCGTATCCTCGAAAAGTGCTGGACGTTAGAATAGTTAGGCCCGGTTTCTGAATTGAGAAATTTACTAAGCAAATACTTAAGTATCCTCCTGTCACGCTCTTTTGTGAGAAATCTGCAGAGACAGGACGATACTAAAGTATATACTTATCAATTTCTCAATTCAAAAACCGGTAGTTAGTGTTCTATACTTTTAGCTCGTAGGCGTTGAAAATCCGAACTGTATTATGCTTGCAGCCTTGCACAGCTGGTTGCAAAATATGCACACAAAATCTTTAGTAGGAAGTAGGTAAAAGCGTAGGTAGACTTTTAGGTCCGTTATGTACCTATTAGTTTGAGAATTTCGAAGATTCGTATCCTTATAGCACTGGCGTGTCTGAACTAAATTTTCATTTCATGCCAATTAAAATTGCAGACAGATGTAATTTCAGTGTATAGGTAACTATTATGTAAAATTCAACTTTGGAAAATTTCATTTGTATTATTTGTGGCGGTCACTGGATAACGCAGGATTATTGAAACGCTTGCCCAGCACCTTGTTAGATATATCAGTTTACTCTATTCTCCATCTTAACTTTCTACAGTCTGCACTTTAAGTCGATAGCGGAACTTTAAGTAGGCTATCTACTGATCAATATAAACAACTTGTACTAGGTGGCGTAAAAATGGAGTGAAAAAAATATCAGCTGTTCCATACAAAAGGTCGACTCAGTACTGCGCCAAATGTATGAAACAGTTGATATTTTTTTCGCTCCTTTTTTGTCACCACCTAGTACAAGTTGTTTGTAGTGATCAGTAGATAGCCTACTTAAAGTTCCGCTATCGACTTAGAGTGCACCCTGTAGATACTAGGTACATCACTGTTTTCAACCCCTGGGGGGTCGCCAAGCTACCTTAGGGAGGTCGCGAAGCTGCTTTTGGGGATCGCGAAGCTGCTTTAGAGGATTGCGAAACTTCCTTAGGGGTTTTTTTTTAGTTGAGAGGATGGTAGATATAATACATAATATAATTATACAGGGTGTTGTTTTGTAAAGTTACACCCGGCTCAGGGGTGATTATTTACACGACACTGAAGCCAGAAAAAATATAAAAAAAATAAAAATATGTCAGTGACAAATACCCAAAAATAATTAAATTGTGGCCGCCCGTACTATTACACTAACACTAGCGGCGAGTCGGGCGCAACATCGCGCGCGCGCTTTGAGAAAACGGGGGTGTCCGCACGTCGCGGTTATTATAGAACAACTTGAACAAGGTGATTAATGCATCAAAAAATTTTTAGAAAAAAGAAGAACTTGTTTTTAGTTTCAAGCGTTGCTCAAACTATCGTCCCTGACTCGGATGTACTGACCAAAACAACACCCTGTATATCTACCATCCTCTCAACTTAGGCGTTCTACGAGTAGCTAGACAAGATCACAACAAGCTAAGCTGATGTGGATGTTCTCACTGTTATGTGTTTGATACTCATTGTGTGTCACGGTGCAAAAGGCATCAATTTTCATTTGTAATGGAATTAATTAAATGTTGGCTTCGTTTTCGCCATACTTACACATTTTCGTCAAATTTCCCGGGAGACGGCGAGTCTATAAACGCTATGATTGCGACCCTCCAGTAAAGGTCAGGGGTTAATTGAAATGATCCCTTGTACATTCCCGTTAATTAACGACCCCTTACATGGAACGTTACTGGTAGGTCTGCAGGGGTCCTCCCACTTATCAATACAAACCACCTTTGTTATGATGAGGCAGCTCCGTATGGAACAGCTGAAAAAAAGCTTAGGCCTACATCTACGTAATAAGATGATTTATACTGTGTCCAGTGGCACCTTCACTCACACTAGATGGTGTTACTGAACCTACCTGCGGTAATAAAAAGGGTAAAAATGTGATGGGCCCGTATAGTTAGATACTAAAGTGACTTTGTTGTCAGACTTAAAAAAATATAGTTAGCATAAAACTTATCTTGCCAATGGTACTTTATCGCGTGCTACAAAAATGGAACCCTCGAGTAGGCGTGCCTGAAGAAATATTTGACATGTTTTTTTATTTCTGGTCAGGTTTTTTATGTCTATTGAGATGTCCTTATCATTCCGAGGTTGACCCTATACCTATATTTGCTAAAGTGAGTGGGTCATATTTGCTACAGCCAGACAGGCTGAGGAAATTAGATGATTTCGTACCTAACGTGCCAAGAAAGGTGAAATAAACAAAAAAAAACAATAATACTAATTAAAATAAAATTAACTAGATGCTTAGACATAAACTAATGGAGAACAGGTACTTACAAATAAAATATAAAAATCCTCCTTTAGTACACAAGCCAGTATGTCGACCCTTATACGCTAGCACTCTACTCGGTTAAGTTACGGGTGACTTTACAACAAAAGTGTATACTCTGACGTGCTGTCGTGTCTACATTTTGCTATTGCTTAGTACTTTAGTAGCCAGGTAGACTATACATGGTATCGACCGCGCAATCGCCTAGCAACGCCCCGCCGTGTACACAAAACACTAGCGTCGCATTACACATTACCGATTTACCGCAACCTCGCTCTTTGCCGTTTCAACTACTTAGTACCTGAATTAGTACTGATTTGCGTCCGTCAAGGACTTAAGAATACCCTTCAGCTTTGCAGCCCTCTCGCTCACACTTTTCAACATTTTAATTTATTGTAAGAGAATGATTTAACTTTGGACGATGAAATATAGTTGCAGACACAGATAATTAAGCTATCGACATGTGGACTAAGTTTTGATTTTATATTCCTAGTAATAAAAAAAATATCACGGAACTACTACTTTTAAACGAAGTTCCGTGATATTTTTTTTATTACTAGGATTATCAAATCAAAACTTAGTCCACATGTCGATAGCTTAATTATCTGTGTCTGCAACTATATTTCATCGTCCAAAGTTGAATCATTCTCTTGCATTAAATTAAAATGTTGAAAAGTGTGAGCGAGAGGGCTGCAAAGCTGAAGGGGATTCTTAAGTGGCAATGGGCAGGACACGCATATCGCGCCGAGGATGGAAGATTGGAGCCGAAAAGTCCTGACATCCATGTCCCAGCTGCACGATGGCCCGACGATTTCAAAGCCACAGCAGGCTCAACCTAGACCACGATAGCCACAGAACGGCTTAGACGGAAACGGCATGAAGAGGCAGCACCAGACAGCGACGAGCTCTTCCCCTCGCGTCGCAGATCGCTCTCTAGTGTAGCCACCACGTAGCCAAAGTGTTATGGCTAGGCAGTCTTGGTCAATGTAGTTACCATGCAGTCCGATCAAAAATTATTCGCGTCTATTTCTAGCTCCAGTGTATTGGATCGTCTATTAAGGTCGGGGCCGTATCAGCTGATCTGTTGATTTGTTCGCCGACGCACGGCTCAAATTGATGGATGGTTTACTGGAGCTCTCAGCGCATATTGAACTAAATGACAATAGACAAGAGTGAGCAGTGCATAGGGTGTTGCGGATCTATCATCAAACCAACACTAGTCTAGCTAGAAGTTATGTCGGACGTCGTCGGCACATGCCCTCTTTACTTCGAAAATCGCAACTCGTCAATTTCGACTCAGTAATTTATTATTCTAACCTTGTCCTTACTTTACATTCGAGTCTATTTTCGCGTCGGACTGCGACCATCAGCCCCACATAATTATGAGTACACGTCTGTCCTTGTGACGTATTTGCTGACTTGGATTGGTTATGGCTAATGTCTCAATGCAGCTTTCGTTAGCGCTTCAGAACTAAAAATCCTCTTACTAGGTGTGTATGAACATGAGTACACTGAAATGCACTAACGGAGCTCAGATCTGTAACTGTCAAACAAACTAAAAGCTTTCGGATGCTCTTCAAGAGGCTTCAACTAGTGAAATAACTCGCGGCACGGCTCGTGGTTGCGGCCAATCAATCAGTTTGACACTTCGAAACGCAATTTCGGCTCGTCCGGCTGTAAACCAGTTATGAAATGAAGTAACGTAGGTAGGTACTGATAGAATAGACTCCATTTATTGTAGAAAATCTGTGTAAAACCGAGGAATTTTGTTTTCGAATTTGGTGCTGCCAGCCCGCTCAATCTAGGTAAATTAACTTTGTGCAAAAAATGTGAAACCTGATGAAAAGTGGGTGAAAATAAACCGTAGATACAATATTCAGTTTTAGCGCTTCGGCTTTCGTTTCCGAAACAATATTATTCGCCCGAAACTGAAGTCTGTTAGGTCATTAAGGTTCACCGGATTAATGTAGAGCTCGCCTAGCTTCCTATAAAAGCTTGCGATAAAATGAGATGTTCTTTATTGTTGCCAATAAACATGACTAGGCGACATCAGTTCGTTGCTCCGAACATTCGTAAATAAATACGTATTTACTCGCCGAAGTCGCCAAGGCCGAAATGGGTGGAGAGAAGATTTGTTTTGCCCTGAAAACCTCGCCCGACTTTGCATGTAGGGTAGGGCGGGGCTAGTTGAGCATAGGTGTAAGTTGGGCAATCGAAATATCTCGGAAACTAACAGGAAACTAAACACCGGACGCTAAAGAAGCGGCTGTGGGAGGGGAACCTCATCGCGCGACCGCCCGGTGACGAGTTGTCGATCGAGTAAAGTACTAACTAGTAGCTACGTTACACTAGTACGCTTTTTTTTGCGATCCAAAAGTTAAAATCCAAAACTAAAAATTAAAAAAAAAATCTTCTCGGGTCAAATAATCGTAACTATCGTAAGACGTATACAGGGTGTTAAAAGACCGCCAACAAAGCGGGAAACCACGTATTGTCCTCATCATAAGGAACATTTTTGCCCAAGGAACTATGCCTGGGAAATCAACGGTTTCCGAAATAATGAGGTTCAAAGTCGGACTTTTTAAAACTTTTGTTTTGCAGTAATGTTTTAAAACTTAAACTTTCGTAAGCACTGCACATTTCTTGTCATGTCGGCTATTCCGACAAAATAAAAGTAAGTGAAACCGTTAAAGCGATATAAAAATTTGCAGTAATGTGTTCAGTATCTAGTTCTTAACATACCTTCTCAAGAAGCCATATCAAAATTATGAATATTTCTTACAAAAAACGACGTTAAAATTGCAACCCGCAATGTATTCTAAACATCGGCACTTCAAGCTTAAGTAACATAAACTTATACCTACGCTTGCGCAATATGACTTCTGTACGTTACACGTCCATAGCGTGATAAAATATTTTTCAAAATTATAACCTCAAAAACCAAAATCATTTTCCAGCAATAATTTATCGAAAAAGTACTTTGTTTTGGTGTCTAGTATGCGTGGCTTTCGGGTCTGTTGGCGGTCTTTTTACACCCTGTATTTTGCTTTAGCTTTAATTGTCGAAGATATGTAAAAAAAAAAAAACGCTTAAGGAATCTCCTACCATACGTAAGTTATGAGGATTGAGGTCTATTAACCGTCCAAGTGACGCTCGGTTTACCGTGTATCGTGTAACACCGAGTATGGTATAGATAGGTCGCACCGGTGCCGCAGGGCCTATTGTGCCATATTCGTTGAATACAGGCAGCGGAGTGAGTGGCAGAACTGGCAGAGCGCACCGTCGGGTCTCGCACCGCAGCGTTACATAACAAACAACCCGCTCGCTCGATAGACTACCTCGGCGACGACACCACCAACCAACCGAACAACAGAAAGTCCGCCTGCGCTTTATCTATCTGCGCTCAGACAACCGAGACGACATTGTTCTTCCGGCGACCGCGCGGCGGACGCGCTGGCGCCGCGCTCTGGTGTTCAGTGATGGCGAGAGTGAACTTCTTTTATAAGGAAGCAACGTTCACTCCCAATCCTCTAACCGCTAGGGCGCCGCGGGGTCGCCGCCGTACGGGCGCCGCGCGGCGAACGCTTGCGTTGTCTACCCGCTCTGTAAACTTAGCTGATAACTAAATAGAGTTTATTTTGCCTTACTATCACTGCACCACGCGGTCGCCGCGCGGTCGTCCGCGCCGGCCCTTAGCGGTCGCCGCGTGACACAATAATTTGTGTCATAGCTCATAGGTATAAACGCGCCCTTAGGGAGATTGTCCACCGCACCGTCTAAGTCAACGAGAACGGGAGAATGGGCGGATACTCTTTGTAAGGGATGACGTGTCGGGCGTGCAGTTGACTAGCGGCCGTGTATGTACCGCTACTTCGGCGCCGTCATCCCGTTCTCGTTGACGGTGCACGGTGGCTGCTTAACACTTGGCTGCGACTGCGTGATGCCTGACCTAGCGCACTAAGTGACGCATTAGGAATCAGGTGGAGCAGAAGCTTTAGACCTACGCCAGTAAAGTGATTCCCGATACAAAAGAAATACCCGCCCCGCCCCCATTGTCGCAGTGTACTTGATGTGTACTTGTACTTGATGTGTACTCTAAACTGTGTTTTTGAAAAATTTGAGAAACTATAGGTCTATTTCTTTTGTAATGCATCTTTAAATATTGTGTTTCAGTGACTGTTTGTTTCTAAAATAAAACAAAAAAAAAAAATTCTAGCCGACCTTCAAATTTGTAATACATAATAGCGCAATTTACCTATGTATATCTTCCGTTCACTTTCAAAGGAGGTTTAGCAAAATTTCCTACTCCCACTCTCCAGCCCTTCTGAACCACACACAGTCGGGTACACACGCTTGGAGCTAATATCCGCTCAAAGCGGAAGTCACCAGCGGAAAATGAATCCCCGTTCACCATCTCGGAGTTGCGATTTCCTCTGTTCTTAGTATGCCTGCCAGAGAGATCTATTACATCTAGGTTAGTTGTAAAAGGGTGATAAGAGTGTTGGGTCCAACCCGGGTCCAACACTATCAGATATCACCCTTTTACAGCTAACCAGGGGCTTTAGCCTGTAACTCAATGGCGTGTCGATGGCGTCCCAGCAGAAGGACCAAACCGGGCTTTCCTCGTTTTTCTCCTACAACCAGAGAACTAATCCTCTAGAATTAGAATCAGAATATTCTTTGCTGTACTACAAAAACATTAAAAGGACCGACAGCAGCAAGCGGAACTGACCGACAGCATTAATAAATCGTAATTGAAGCCGTCAACCTGTGAGCCAATTTTAGCACCATTGCGTTACAGGCTAAGGCCCCTGATGTCGTGTCGAACCTTTCACAAATTCGAATTCACAAATTGTGGGCTAGGCCGACTAAGCTGTCAGGATGGTATAAGTGCTGGGCAAGCCTACTCCATCTAAAATAATGTCCCAGGCACTGCAGCGCCCCGAATGGTTTCTTCACCAATGTGTGAGTAAAGGTACCACTGGACGCTGTATAAATCATCTCATGCGCAGATGCAAAGGCCTTTTTAGGGTTCCGTACCTCAAAAGGAAAAAACCAAAAGGAACCATTATAGGATCACTCGTGTGTCTGTCTGTCTGTCTGTCTGTCCATCCGTCCGTCTGCCACACCCAATTTGCTCTGAAACTACTAAACCGATTGAGTTGAAATTTGATACACATATGTAAGTCAGTGACCCAAATACCGACGTGTAACGTAAATAGAGGAATTTCAATTATGGCGGCCACTTTTGGGGGGTCAATTAAATAATTTAAAAAAAAAAGTTTTAATAAATATATCTATCGTGTGACATACCAAATGAAAGGGCTCATTCCCAGCATAACAAATGTATTTTTAATAGTTTTAAAATAGTTTTAAATTGATTAAAGAAAATACGTAAAAAATGACCATTTCCCAATTTTCATAAAATACAGAAAATAGGTCTTTACAGGAAAACCTGCAAGAAGTCTGTGGTATTTATAGTAACAAAACAATATAGGTACATTATTTATTGTATGTCAGTACGGAACCCTTACTGCGCGAGCCCGACTCGCACTTGGGCGTTTTTTTTTATTACAAAATCAGGGCCATGGTCCACCGCACCATGGTCTTGGTCTTCATATTCAAAGACTTATCTTTTATTTAAAATATCCCCGACATTTAAACATTTATCAAATCAGAGTAAATAACTCAAACGCGGTATGCAGCACCTAGGAAATGTCTGTCAGTTTAGATGGAAATGCCTACAGGCGCTGTAAAATGTCTATTGCATTGACAGATTTCACCGGAGGGTATCTAGTATAGGCCCAAGAGTTGGATACAGGCAGCCTAGCAAGAGGTAATACAACGTGTTACAAAAGATCCTAACTCTTTTCACAGGGTGTTATCATTACCGTATCAGGTGCCGGCTTAGAATAATCTTTATGCCGTGGGCCCTCTGGTTAGCGAGATAATACTTGTACTTGTATCCTCCAGAATTCGGTGGTAATTGTTCGTTTAAAACCCTCCAAAAACGATTTACAGAAGGTTTTCTCAAGAAAAGTGTTAAATAATCAGAAAAAAACTTGCCTACAGGTCGGAGTAGAGCTTCTGCAATGCAATACCCATTCTGTTTCTGACAACTCACCCACACAGTGACAAGAGCTGTACAAAGACATGACACACATTGGGTCTCCCTCACACTCACTGGTTTTTGATATTGTCGTCTCTTTCTCCCGTCCGTCAGTTTGTTTTCGCTAGCCGTCGCTAGATGTCGCTAGCCGAATGTTAACAAAAAGCAATCTAACAAAACGAACCAACTGAACAACTAGTCCAGACTTCTCGTACTTAGATGAAAAGTATGAAAAGAACGTCATTTTAGGTAGCTAGGTAGGTACATAAGTTGACTCACCTACATTATGCTTGAGTTAATTGACCCGCGGAAGTTTTTTCGTGACAGACCAGCGACTTCTTAATGTATGCCGTCGCGTCGTTTATCACCAAAGCACACAAACGGTATACTTATAGGGCGTGCAGAACCGGTTACGGTTCCAGATTTTTGATACCCGGTTCTAGGAGCAGTCGGAACCGGGTAACCCGGTTCTACCCGGTTCCGACCGATAAAACTGTAAGTTTCATAATAATCAAATAAATCACTGAAAAACTGAAAGGATAGGCTGGACATTACATTATTAACAGGTATGAAATAAAAACTGGCATTGTTATCATAAAATAACAAGAATAATAAAGGAACTCCAAAAATATTATTATCTTATACAAAATCAGACTACACAGTCAGGATCAATAACTAACCACGTCTAAGCTCCTGTCACTTAGCGAGCTGCGTAAACGATTACAAATTTAGCCTGCTGAGGAGAATATCCTTTCAGGCACCACACTTTGTTAGCGGTACAGCTCTTAAATTGTTATGCTCATAGGAATGGGAACTCAAGAAAGGCGGGAAGTACCTTAGGTTTAAGGACGTGCAGAAACGCCACATGAAAAGCTGTGCAATCAACCATTTGACATGGGAAGCTGAAGATGGCAGGGTGAAGACCGAGCCGTGTGGCGGCATACAGTCAAATCAAACAAAAGTAAAAGTAAGTGAAACCGTTAAATCCATATACAAATCAAACATCTCCGAGTTCGCGGCCAAACGAAGAACTGTTCTTGATGCCAGACGAAGAGCTGCTCTTGATGCCAGACGTGATGAACTCAGATGTAGACCGCCAGCGGCCATACAGTATTACTCCAATGGAATTTTAACGTGTAGGTGCAACCGCAAGGAGGGATTGAACGGGATGTTGAAAAGCGTATCAAAAAAGCTAGACGAGCCTTTGCCCAACTAAAGGACATCTGGAAAAGTCCTAGCATTCTTAGAACCAAGAAGATCCGCTTATTCAATTCCAACGTGAAAACGGCCCTACTGAACGGCTGCGAAACCTGGAAGGTCGGAAAAGCTGTGTCACACAAGATCCAGGTATTCGTCGACAACTGTCTAAGAAGCATCTTACGAAGACACTGGCCCAACAACTGGCACCATCTCAAATGCCGAACTGTGGCAGATCACCAAACAAAACTCGTAGCCCAAGACATCAGGAAACGCAAATGAAAAGAGACAAAATTTGTCTGAATTCCATTTAATGGAAAACCCTTGTGTCAGCCCCAGACTCCACGGAGGAGTAAAAGGATAAAAGAAGAAGGTGAAACCGCCCTTTTACAGCCAACATAGGCTACATAAGTCACATGACGGCAAATGACCGACGCCTTCCCCAGCCGCAACAGTCACCGTGACCGAATCCAGTCGGATGGAATCATCATCAAATAGTAATACCTACATATGCTAGCGAAAGGTTGCTACAACAAATTCCATCATTTTCAAACATCGCCATTTCTATACTGATTGATGTCTACGTCTACGTGGTCTCGAACTTGAGGCTATCGAGGCTGGGACAAGAATAACATCGTATTTCCCACCTCATCTGTGCTGATAACTTCATAATTTTCGTTCCTTGACAAGTGCTGTACGAGGTTGACAATACCCCTGCACTTATCATCGGAATTGGGCCGAGGAAATACAGCTATTATTTCGGAATTAAGTAACTTTTTAGATTTTTATAAAGAACCGGGGGAACCGGGTATACTTTTTCGGAACCGGTTCTGCAGATACCTCGTCAGAACCGGGTATACCCGGGTATTTCGGAACCGGGTGGAACCGGGTGCATGCCCTATATACTTAATCACTAGACAGATCTTTCATACAATGCCAGTGATAACATACCATTAGTGACTTTGAGAAGAAGCACAGCACAAACATTATTTTGCTAGTCAATTCACAGCAATCGGGACACGATGGTACGTTGGTACGCCACACACAGCGCAGTTTAACTCTTTCTCTCACATTTGTATCAATCAACACCGTTTTCTGGCTAGTTATCAGCCGATAACAATCAATCACAACATTCACGACACAAAAAAGCAACCTGCCAGCTTTTGGCCGGCGGCGCGGGGCGCGGGCGCACAGAACGCGGGCGCCGCCGCGAACGAACTACTGACTGACTGAATGACTGAGCGAGTAGCGAGTGACAGTGTTGCCAGGTCAACCTTTTGCTTTACCCCAAGCTCGGCCTAAATGTACCCTGGAATCTGCATTTTGCAAATTTTCTTTTCAAATATGAGTAGGTAGGTATTTAGCATTCAAATGCCATTTTATGATCAAATATTACTTAAGCACTTCCTTAAATTAATTTTGTGGTAGCAAAAGCATTTCTAGGTTACTTTATTCCCCAATTGAGTCGAGATGAATAAAAACATTGATTAAATAATATCCCCACATTAGGGAGTAGAAGTTCATAAAGGGTGATTTAAGGTTGGACGATAGCAACATGGCGGGAAATTCAAAATTTTCACCGTTTTTTTAAATTTTAAGCAAAATTGAGCTATTTTTGGGCAGCGATTTTTCGTTCGCGCCAATAACATAGTATTATTTTCATTATTGTAAACAACAGAACAACAATAATTCAGCCGATTATGTGTTCTGGGGCCTTAGCCTGTAACGCAATGGTGCCAATATGGGCTCCCAGTTGACGGCTTCGGTCCTTTTAATGTTTTTTTAGTGCAGCAAAGAATTTTGTTCACTGGTTGTAGGAGAAAAACGAGGAAACCCCAGTTTTGAGCAGTGCCACTGCTTTGACGACCAGAACCAGAACACATAATCGGCTGAATTATTGTTGTTCTGTTGTTGACAATAATGATAAGAATTCTATGTTATTGCCGCGAACGAAAAATTGCTGCACAAAAATTGCTCAGTTTAGCTTCAAAATTTAAAAAACTGTGATAATTTTTAAACCCGCCACGCTGCTATTGTCTAAGGGTCCAAGGCTATTGCTCTAGGAGAAGGTTTATGGGTTTTTTTTCTTAGGAGGTGCTAAAACAAATAATTTTATTCCACTTGCTTAGGTATGTTTTGGCATTGTTTACATAAAATGAATGGCATTTGGTCCACCCATAGCATAAAAAAAAGTGGGATTTTTAATTATTAATTTTTTTGTGTAGGGGCTGGTAACACTGAACGTTCGGTCAGCAAGCTTAGCATAAAGCCCGGGTAGAGCGTATCTATGGGTTCAAAACTAGGCGTATACATATCTCAGTCTTTTGTTTGACGTAGAGCGAGATGGTCAAACCCATAGATACGCTCTAACCTAGCTTTATGCTGCGCTTGCTGCGGGCCACAGATTACAATCAGCGCGTTGCGTTATGTGTTCTGTCTGTGAGTCAGCCGGGTATACATTATAATCTATGTTTCTCATTGCCTTTTTTTATTTTGTTTGTTGTTGAGAAAACAGTGCAATGAACTCGGTGCGTTCATGAGCTTAGAATAATGAAATTAAACTTTTACCACCTGGCTCGTGGCGGAGATTGTCTTTCTTTCCGCTATGAGGAGCCAAGGGGGAAATGTTTGAGTGAGTGTTGTGAAACTGCTGCCGTGCGTATGGTGTCAAGTGTTTATCAAGTGTTTTAGTGCTTCATCTCAAAGCCGCTATGGGCATGTTATTACTGGCATTGTTATGTTTCTGCCTAGTGATAGATATGCCTTTTGTGCGCTTTGATGATTATCAGCGATTCCTACCTAAAACAAAGCAAGATTTTATCGTAACTGTTTACGATTATGATCCGAGAGCCGGCTCATGTGATGTGATGTGAGTAACTATGCTGATTATTTTCTACTTAATTAACCAGTTTAAAGTAAAGATCCATAATTCTATGCCCAGCGCCATGTTTCTGTCAGTTGACTAGCAGCAAGTTCATAATATCTTGCTTTGGCAGCTTCTGGCCTATCAGAGACCCATGTCGAGTGGCCGAGTCAAGCTCGATAATGCTCGAAACGTTACCTTATTCGATGTGTTGTGCACTTGTGCTACTTTTGCTGCCGTTGGGTATAAAGACGTGAGTAGTAGGTATGCAGGATGCCATTATTATCAAGTTGAGTTTGTAGGTAAATCAAGAGAGACAGTATCTTCAGTTTTCACATGCAGGCCAGCATTTTGCCATGTAGGTATGGGCGGCGCGGCCGGGCCGGTGGCAAAGCTCGGGCGCGCTCGGGTGGAGTCGGGCGCCCTCGGCTCGCTCGTTCATATTCCGCGAAATTCGTGTGCGCGCGTGTGTGCGTGTGGGACGTTGACGATAGTTTTCTTTTACATGTATGCGGGCGGGCGTACTGTAGTGTGCGTGTGATGGTTTTGAGCTGTACTCAGAGATGGGCACGTACCCGGGTATATACCCACCTGTGGGTATTTACCCGATATGTACCCGGTAAATACCCGTATGCACCCATTTGCTGGGTACATTCAATTTGTGATTTCAAGTATAATGAATATTATTAAAATGAAAAACAAAGTATGCCAATCAGTTCTAAACCATGTTCCCTACGTAAAGTACGTCTTAGTAATTTTTCGTTGAACGCATATTTACAAAGTTATGCATGTTTTTGTGATTTCTTTGTATGAAAACGAATATTCACAAGGACATTTGTCTTATATTTTTATAGAATTAACATCCAGTATGTTTAAAAAGTACTTTGACATACTTTGTATGACTAATATCATAGTTTTTAATATGAATTTAACAATAATTATTATTGATTAGGAACCAAGTGTCAAAAATTTATAACTACATTGAAACGGTAGACAATATACTGATGAAGTCAGGTCATTTCGGTCTAATTAAAATGCGAAGACGGGTTAAGTGTTGCAAATAACAAAGTTTTATAATCATAAAGTATGGTTTTATGTCTGTTCTTCCCGAACAAAGAATAACTAAAACTTATTAAATTCATTTATTTTATTTTACAAATGGCATTGTGCTCAAAATGCTATACGGTGAAATGTAAGTCGTCCACCATCTCATTACGTCCGAGTCGGCCTCATCGACACCGCTGCCTTGGATGGTGAACAGTGGGTAGTCGTAGTTAATGTGGGACATCGTCTGAACCCGCCCGCACACGCAACTCGGGTCCGACCCACAGTTATATTTTGTGTATTTAGCTCCGCACACCTTCCCCGTAAGACCCGGAATCTATTTATTTGAGTCCAGTGCTTTCTGGGAAGATGGAAACCTGGCACACGGATATCTGGCTCGGACTCGAGATGCTTGTTAGGCAGTACGTGCAGCATGGTAAGCCCGAGATAGGCCCTTCTCTATGCAAAACTGTCAACTTGTCGGTCGGGCTCGAGTTGGCTCTACGCCAACATGGCGATAGAGACAAAAATACAACATTTTTATTAAAAATTGCAATATCTACTTTCTGCTCGACATGACCCTAATCTATTGCCATCTCGAATCCCGCCTGCCATGCTCGCACAATAGACATGGCACGTCTGTCACTCGAGTTCGAGAGAATGTCAAAACGACCATGCTAAGCATACAGGTCCACAGATGTCCACTGATCCCGCCATTTCTTCATCAGCGTTCTGTCGTCCTGAAAGAGTTCGTGGGCCTGCATGGCATGGCAAAAGATCTCTCTGATGGTAGGCGAAGATCACTGCGGGTTGCCTGAAGATAAGTTACTAGTGGCAGGTGCGGCATATTGTTGATCTTATCATACTCCATTCTGATCATTAATTATCTTCACAGACGTGACGGGAATATGTAGGAAATTACGGGAAGCCAATTGGTGTTTGTGGGTCTGAAGGTTCCGGATATGTTCCTAATGGCGCTGTTCAGTTCAACGTCAACCAGGTCAGTATGATGGCCGGCCTACACTGGCTCGGGCCGCACTATGGACAAGGGCTAGTGTTGATATGCGCAGTTTATCCGCTTTGCAGCTCCATGTTATCGCTGCCAGTTTCCGTATCAGGTTGCAGCTGTTTGATACCATTTTCTTTACTTTCTTGAGGGGGGGCTTTAAAAGTGGGAGTTCTGCCTAGAGTTACACCAAGATAGCCTGGGTTAGGGTCGTGCTTCATTGCAGAAACTGCGTTTAACACCTTCACTTACTAGCTTGCCTATTGTTGAGGTAAAAGGAGCAGCTCACATTTTTATATGGGTTAGGTGTAAGTCCCCAGTCAATGAAATAGCGCTCAAACATTGCAACGGCTTCCTGAACCAGTGTTGTCGCTTTGTCCAGTGTCGAAGCTTGTGTTGTGATGGCAATGTCGTCGCCTACATAAATGATCGCCCGGAGACTTTTGGTATTTAACTGACGTAGACGTTGATAAGCGTAGGCGCCAGGACTAAGCCCTGCGTAACACTATTGTTCAGAGTTTGGCATTTGAAAGGAGGGCGTCATAAAGACGATAGGTGCAATGCATTTAAAAAAATGCGGGCTCGTAGGGTAGTCCCTGACTGTCCCTGTTTCCAGACATGTTACAGAGAGTTTCAAATGCTGAGCTGAGATCCACGAATACCGCCACTGTTTTAAGTTTCTTTTTCTGAATCCTGCTTCGATGTTAGAAGTTAGTACAAGTACTTGGTCAAAGCAACCCTCAATTTTGGTGGGATTTTGACCGAACCGGGGTTGCATCAGAAAATTGCAACCATCTTGCCATGCCATGCAGGCCAATGAACTCTTGCAGGACGACAGAACGCTGATGGAGAAATGGCGGGATCGGTGGACATCCGTGGACCTGCCTAACAAGCATCTCGAGTCCGAGCCAGATATCCGTGTGCCAGGTTTCCATCTTCCCAGAAAGCACTGGACTCAAATAAATAGATTCCGGGTCTTACGGGGAAGGTGTGCGGAGCTACATACACAAAATGTAGTGGGTCGGACCCGAGTTGCGTGTGCGGGCGGGTTCAGACGATGTTCCACATCAACTACGACTATCCGCTGTTAGCCATCCAAGGCGGCGGTGTAGATGAGGCCGAATCGGACGTAATGAGGTGGCTGGACGGCTTACATTTCACCGTATAGCATTTTGAGCACAATGCCATTTGCAAAATAAAAT
Source organism: Zelleria hepariella (assembly GCA_949319315.1). Classification (NCBI taxonomy): domain Eukaryota; kingdom Metazoa; phylum Arthropoda; class Insecta; order Lepidoptera; family Yponomeutidae; genus Zelleria; species Zelleria hepariella. Next base: position 28,424,144 of record OX439379.1, read on the forward strand.
AAATAAACTAAACGAATGTAATAAGTTTCAGTTATTCTTTTTTCGGGGAGAACAAACATAAAACCATACTTTATGATTATAATTTTTTGTTATTTGCAACACTTAACCCGTCTTCGCATTTTAATAAGACCGAAATGACCTGACTTCATCAGTGTATTGTCTACCGTTTCAATGTAAATATCAATTTTTGACACTTGGTTCCTAATCAATCATAATCATTGTTAAATTCATATTAAAAACTATGATATTAGTCATACAAAGTATGACAAAGTTCTTTTTAAACATACCGGTTGTTAATTCTATAAAAATATAAGACAAATTTCCTTATGAATATTTGTTTTCATACCAAGAAATCACAAAAACATGCATAACTTTGTAAATATGCGTTCAACGAAAAATTACTAAGACTTACTTTGCGTAGGGAACATGATTTAGAACTGATTGGCATACTTTGTTGTTAATTTTAAGTCACAAATTGTATATACCCAGCAAATGGGTGCATACGGGTATTTACCGGGTATATACCCAATGTACCCGGTAAATACCCAAATGGGTAGATTGGGTATATACCCACCGCCCATCTCTGGCTGTACTGAAGTGGAAACGAATATAATTTTTCGTTTTTATTGAAAATTTAAAATAGTCGCTAGCCGCCTATTTTTTATTAAAACGATATCTCTAAACCCTTACGATACCACCCTGTGAAAAGAGTTAGGATCTTTTGTAACACGTTGTATATTCCGTCTGGCGTCCTTGGAAGCGGGCTGTGCGGGCGTGGAATACGAAGCGAATCATATCATAAAGGTTTCCGATTACCGATGCAATACCAATTGCCCTATTGTTCGGAAATCCAATCTTTTGCCAATATCTAAAGGTAAAAAAGGATATTTGGTACATTTTACTTACAGCTGGCTGGCATGACTTAGTATGGTTTATAGCCCAAAATGTGTAATTATATTTTGTTAAGTAGGCAATATTCTGTTAAGTGTTAAGTCTTGTTAAGTGACATATCAAATGAAAGGGCTTATTCTAAGCATCACAAAAGCATGTATTTTATTTAAAAATAAATATGTTTGAAGTTATTTAAGAAAATACGCGAAAATTGACAATTCCCCCCCTTATCTCCGACACCACCCTATTTATCTTCTTTGCCCTGTCTTCTTGATTTGTCAAAAATATCTTTATGTGTCAAATTTCAAATAAAATTGTAGAATACCACTGAGACTCGAGAGACGCCCGAACATGATGGCTGATTATAAACGGATTACGGCCCAAAGTATTTTGGAAGGAGCAGGCGCTCCACTGTATCATTAAATATTCACTTCGCTCAAATTTTAAATGAAGCAGTAAAGCTTTTACTGAAGGTCCTATAGGAAATCCCGTTCGCACAAAGTTTATGTTGCTAATTCCCCAATACGTTTAGAATAGACTATAATTATTTATTTACACATTAGGCATGTAAACTATTCATGGATATTTAAAAGTAGCTTAATGTCTGTCTCCTCTACCGAGTGTTTTCCGTAAGCATGCCAGTTCTGAGCCCAGGTAAAACAGATGTCCGATGCAGGTTACTCTCACCTATTCTCGAATTATCAGTCACGACTTTCTTGTTCCATTTTCTTGGGACATTCTGAAAGATAAAACTTTTTCGGTTAGTCCGAAATCCTGAATTTTACTATTAATTTTGTTTCTAATTGGTATGTTCTACCTCGCACGAAAATATATTTTTCATCTCCCATGATCGGAAAGTTTGCTGTTACTAGCAACTTACAACCGTGTAAAACCCGAATTTAACCAATCTGCATTTTTGTGCGCTTCGAAATTTAAACTCCCTTGTTCTGCACGCCCCATGATGTAGAAAAAGAAAAAACACTGGCCGTTTCACTAGATGCCATATAATTTCATAAAAGCTTCAGAAAGAAGAGCCTCGTTTAGACGCGACTCTCCACGACAGTGCCCATTTTCTATACAAAACTGTGAATGCAAATGAGGCATAGACACCTAAAGTCATGGAATAGAACATTCAGAAACGCGGTTTCTTCTTACAGTCTTTTTAATATTTTGTACACTATATTTATTTTTAATTACAGTACATTAAAAAAAATGCTCCGCTTCTGTTTTATCAATTAGATATTTATGGGTTGGTTTGTTAAATACATTTTTTCAACCGATATAATTGAATTTACTTTTTAACTCTAGAAATTTTAAATGTATATGGTAAAAGTTCAGAATGCACCCGCAAAAAAAACATTCTTTTAATTTTCATTATTTTTGTGTCTGGATAAATAAACTTCAGGAAATTATTAATAAAACGAATGGTTTTAATACCAACGAAGCTGAAAACTTTAGTGCGGCAGCCGTAACTACAGTAAATTATGCTTCTAAAAGGAACTTATTTGACTCACCTGTTTTGACTGTAAGTAGTTGTCTACTTTGTTTGTCCCGCTTGGCTAACAAAGTGATTTCCTCGCTTCTGTGAGATGAAAAGTTTTGTGTTTCGCACGAATACAATATTATTTTCATCTCCCACGCTCGGAAAGTTTGCTGTTACTAGTAACTTACGATCGTGTAAAGGCCGGATTTAAACTATCTGCATTTTAGTGCGCTTCGAAATTTGAACGCGGCGCCGGGAAAGTCTTTCCCGCGCCCTATGGTGTTGAAAAAGAAAAAAACACTGGCCGTTTAAGGAGATGCCAGATCCCGACGGAAAAAAGATCCTCATTCATAGTTCGTTTACACGCGAACTTCAGCGAAAGTGATTGTTCGTGCCCATTCTCTATACAAAACTGTGAATGTAAATGGGGCATAAGGATCTTTTAAAAAGGTAAAGTCACGGAATAGAACATTCAGAAACGCGGTTTCTTCTTTCAGGTTTATTCAATATTTTGTACACTATATTTATTATTAATACCAGTAAATAAAAAAAATGCTTCGCTTCCGTTTTATCAAATAAATAATTATGTTTAGGTTTGTTAAATACACTTTTTCAAACGATATTACTAATTTCATTTTTTATCTCCTATAAATTTTTAATTTATATAATAAAAGTTCAGAATGCACCCGGAAAAAAAAAACATTCTTTTATTTACATTATTTTTGTGTCTGGATAAGTAAACTTCAGGAAATCTATATCTATCTTCTATACTTATAATAAAACTCTAGCGAAGTCAATTCTGTACATTGAATATTTTTAGAAAAAAACTAGCAGGGGTTACTAAGTAAACTATACTGAATCCAAAAATGCAAAAAAAACGGTTTATGTCTGTCTGTCTGTCTGTCTGTCTGTCTGTCTGTCTGTCTGTATGAACACGATAAACGCGAACACCGCTGAATAGTTTTCAACCAAACTTAACATGGTCGTAACTCACGTTTCTGGGAGTAACTTAGGCTATCCGATGTTTAGAATACATTGCGGGTTGCAATTTTAACTTCGTTTTTTGTAAGAAATATTCATAATTTGGATATGGTTTCTTGAGAAGGTATGTTAAGAACGTGATACTGAACATATTTCTGCAAAAAAAATATTAAAAGTCCGACTTTGAACCACATTCTCTCGAAAACCTACATTGCGGGTTGCAATTTTAACTTGATTTTTTGTAAGAAATATCCATAATTTTGATATGGCTTCTTGAGAAGGTATGTTAAGAACGTGATACTGAACACATATCTGAAAAAAAAAAAATTTGAAGTCCGACTTTATTATCTCGGAAACCGTTGATTTCCCAGGCATAGTTCCTTGGGCAAAAATGTTCGTTATGATGAGGACTATACGTATACGTACGTATACGTGGTCTCCCGCTTTGTTGGCGGTCTTTTAACACTCTGTATAATAGCACGCTACGACTTTTGGCATTTGGGGCGCATATTGTAAATGAAAAATCGGCATTTGTTTTTATTTTATTTTGGCGGAAAATTTTAGTTCTACAAGCGTAGCATAAGGCCGGGTTAGAGCGTATCTATGGGTTTAAAATAATAGGTATCTCACTCTTTTGTTTGACGTAGAGCGGGATGGACAGAGCCATAGATACGCTCTAACCCAGCCTTATGATGCTTGCTGGAGGGAATTGTGAGTGGTTTTCGGTGGAGGTCGGACAAAGTGTATCGATGTTAGAAATGTAGTACTGTTGCGTCGCGGTCGAAATGTTCTGGATTTGAACCCACGCGAGGTTGAAATTTTTTTTGTGTTTTTTTTTTTAAATATTTACTTTACTGAGCCCAACTTGATATTAAAAAAATATATTTTGTTTGCCGTAGAGCGGGATAGACAGAGTTATTTGCGGTAGATACGCTCTAACCCAACCTTATACTTTGCTTGCTGGCTTAGCATGAGAATGGGTAAGACCTTATCTATGGGCTACTTATAACTTTATCTATCCCACTCTACGTCGAGGGAGATACATAATAAACCCCCATACTTCCCAGGCAATTCTTATGCTAAGCTTCCTGGTATCTTACACGGGCGATACCTAATCTAAACAAAACATATTTTATCATTTTATTGTTTAGATTAGGGCACACACACACACACACAGACAGACACACAGGCAGGCACACCCTCATAAACACATAAACAGACACACACACAAAGCTATCAAACTTATGACACCCCTCTTTGTTGGTCGGGGGTTAAAAAAAACCTTCCTTTTGAGTTTTCCTCCACAGTCGAATTTAAATTAAATGTCACATGTGTAAAAACGCATACGAAGTCGCGGGCACAGCTAGTTATTAATAAAACTAATGGTTTTAATACCAACGAAGCTCAAAATTTTAGTGCGGCAGCCGTAACTACAGTAAAATATGCTTTTAAAAGGAACTTATTTGACTCACCTGTTTCGCCTGTAAGTAGTTGTATAGAGAGTTTTTCCCGCTTGGCTAACAAAATCATTTCCTCGCTTCTGTGAGATGAAAAGTTTTGTGTTTCGCACGAATGCAATATTATTTGCGTCTCGTGCTTCTGAATACCTCGCTACGCTCAGGTTTCTTTTTTTGAACCACTCGCTACGCTCGTGGCTCAATTTTAGAAACCTTCGCTAGCTCGGTTTTCAATACAAGCACTCGCCGCAAACAATAATTTTGCATTCTTGCATAACAAATAACTATTGCGTCTCGTGCTTCTGAATACCTCGCTACGCTCAGGTTTCTTTTTTTGAACCACTCGCTACGCTCGTGGCTCAATTTTAGAAACCTTCGCTAGCTCGGTATTCAATACAAGCACTCGCCGCAAACAATAATTTTGAATTCTTGCATAACAAATAACTATTTCATCTCCCATGCTCGGAAAGTACGCTGTTACTTTAAACATGCGATCGTAGAAGATCCTTTTTTAAACCACTTTGTATTTTTGTGCGCTTCGAAATTTGAACCCGACGCCCTAAAAAAAAACAAGGTACTCCTTCAACTAGTAGCGTTGCCTAGCAACGGGTTGTTGATTTTATGACACTTCAAGAAGACACGATTTTAATCAACAACCCGTTGCTAGGCAACGCCACATACTCCTTTGTAAAGAAGCAAAGAAGAATGAAACTCATTTCACTAACCTCTATTTAAGTACCTACCTACCTATGTCTATTGTTTGTCACGCTTGGCTAACAAAATCATTTCCTCGCTTCTGTGAGATGAAAAGTTTTGTGTTTCGCACGAATGCAAAATTATTTGCTTCTCGTGCTTCTGAATACCTCGCTACGCTCAGGTTTCTTTTTTTGACCCACTCGCTACGCTCGTGGCTCAATTTTAGAAACCTTCGCTAGCTCGGTATTCAATACAAGCACTCGCCGCAAACAATAATTTTGCATTCTTGCATAACAAATTCCTTTTTTTTTTATTAGGGCGTCGAGTTCAAATTTCGAAGCGCACAAAAATACAAAGCGGTTTAAAAAAGGATCTTCTACGATCGCATGTTTAAAGTAATAGCGTACTTTCCGAGCATGGGAGATGAAAATTATATTGCAGCCGTACGAAACACATAACTTTTTATCCCACAGAGCGAGGAAATTATTATGTTAGATGCAAGAAAAACAATAGACAACTAGGTACATAAAGGTTAGTGAAATGAGTTTCCTTCTTCTTTGCTTTCACAGATGAATCAGGAAGGGAAGCAAAACTTCAAGATAAAAGTTTTATCCCGCTATCGGGTAGCGGCATCTCGCTTGACGCGGTGAAATAAAGCAAGATGGCGATAGCCGATAATGGGATAAAACTTTTATCTTGACATTGTGCTTCCCTAGCAGGAGTTCCTATAATTCATAGGGCATCGCGTTATAATTTGGAAGCGCGCAAAAATGCAGATAGTTTAAAATAGGCTTTTCCAGAAGCCTGAGGGATGAAAAATGAATTTTCGTGATCAGCGGAGTCTAAACAAACAGCCTAGAAGCTCCCAGCCTTGTAGGACAAATAAGTCGATTGGTCACCAGTTCTCCAGCTATAATAGCGATAGTAGTCGGACGCGGCGCGATGCCGCAGTGTTACGTAACCGGCTCGATACAGTCACATCGTGGACGTCACGTTACTACGGCGACCCGTTGTGTCTCCAGTCTAGTGGCTATTCATTCATTCATTCATTTCAACTATCCAGACTGTTGTAGGCAGCGGAGAGCAAACTTTGGGATCAGTGTGCTTATGCTGTAAAAAAAACTGTGCGGTTTTTTTTTACAGAATAAGCACAATGTGCGTCAAATCTGTAACACTTGTAATGTAAGAGTTGCGTAGGGTAGGAGCAGAAACCGGCCAAGTGCGAGACGGACTCGCGCACTGAGGGTTCCGTACCGCCATTCAATAAAAAAGGATGTAGATTCCAGTAGCTGCGCAAAGGCCTTCTCTCAGAGAGAGAGAGTTCCGGTTTAATCTCCACGCATGCCTACTGCGGATTGGCAATTTTCGCGGTGACGGTATAATGCCTCAGTCGCTCAGGTTTCCTCACGATGTTTTCCTTCGCGGTTAGCTAGAGTATTGCCTCTACCAATTCACAAATGTAGGTACGTAACTTTGATATAAATTAGGTCTATGCCCGCACCGGGAATCGAACCTGGGTCTCTCGCTTCCGAGTCCATTCTACCTATGTTCTACCATTGTTATATGCCACGACCGCTCTTCAATGAAATCAAATTAAATTAGGCCAAACGTCCAACGTCCATCTAATGATATGTAACCGTTTGTTGCAGCTACGTGTATCCGTCGATGGACGAGCTGGCGAACCAGATCAACTTTGTACTGGGCCACTTCGGGATCAAGACCTTCGTCGGGTTCGGCGTCGGCGCCGGGGCCAACGTGCTGGCGCGCTTCGCCCTCGCTTACCCGCAGAAGGTAAACTGGACTATTCAGCTAATAGATACTCCACTTCGCGCTTCGCCCTTGCTTACCCGCAGAAGGTAAACTGGACTATTCAGCTAATAGATACTCCACTTCGCGCTTCGCCCTCGCTTACCCGCAGAAGGTAAACTGGACTATTCAGCTAATAGATACTCCACTTCGCGCTTCGCCCTTGCTTACCCGCAGAAGGTAAACTGGACTATTCAGCTAATAGATACTCCACTTCGCGCTTCGCCCTCGCTTACCCGCAGAAGGTAAACTGGACTATTCAGCTAATAGATACTCCACTTCGCGCTTCGCCCTCGCTTACCCGCAGAAGGTAAACTGGACTATTCAGCTAATAGATACTCCACTTCGCGCTTCGCCCTCGCTTACCCGCAGAAGGTAAACTGGACTATTCAGCTAATAGATACTCCACTTCGCGCTTCGCCCTCGCTTACCCGCAGAAGGTAAACTGGACTATTCAGCTAATAGATACTCCACTTCGCGCTTCGCCCTCGCTTACCCGCAGAAGGTAAACTGGACTATTCAGCTAATAGATACTCCACTTCGCGCTTCGCCCTTGCTTACCCGCAGAAGGTAAACTGGACTATTCAGCTAATAGATACTCCACTTCGCGCTTCGCCCTCGCTTACCCGCAGAAGGTAAACTGGACTATTCAGCTAATAGATACTCCACTTCGCGCTTCGCCCTCGCTTACCCGCAGAAGGTAAACTGGACTATTCAGCTAATAGATACTCCACTTCGCGCTTCGCCCTCGCTTACCCGCAGAAGGTAAACTGGACTATTCAGCTAATAGATACTCCACTTCGCGCTTCGCCCTCGCTTACCCGCAGAAGGTAAACTGGACTATTCAGCTAATAGATACTCCACTTCGCGCTTTGCCCTCGCTTACCCGCAGAAGGTAAACTGGACTATTCAGCTAATAGATACTCCACTTCGCGCTTCGCCCTCGCTTACCCGCAGAAGGTAAACTGGACTATTCAGCTAATAGATACTCCACTTCGCGCTTCGCCCTCGCTTACCCGCAGAAGGTAAACTGGACTATTCAGCTAATAGATACTCCACTTCGCGCTTCGCCCTCGCTTACCCGCAGAAGGTAAACTGGACTATTCAGCTAATAGATACTCCACTTCGCGCTTCGCCCTCGCTTACCCGCAGAAGGTAAACTGGACTATTCAGCTAATAGATACTCCACTTCGCGCTTCGCCCTCGCTTACCCGCAGAAGGTAAACTGGACTATTCAGCTAATAGATACTCCACTTCGCGCTTCGCCCTTGCTTACCCGCAGAAGGTAAACTGGACTATTCAGCTAATAGATACTCCACTTCGCGCTTCGCCCTCACTTACCCGCAGAAGGTAAACTGGACTATTCAGCTAATACATACTCCACTTCGCGCTTCGCCCTCGCTTACCCGCAGAAGGTAAACTGGACTATTCAGCTAATAGATACTCCACTTCGCGCTTCGCCCTTGCTTACCCGCAGAAGGTAAACTGGACTATTCAGCTAATAGATACTCCACTTCGCGCTTCGCCCTCGCTTACCCGCAGAAGGTAAACTGGACTATTCAGCTAATAGATACTCCACTTCGCGCTTCGCCCTTGCTTACCCGCAGAAGGTAAACTGGACTATTCAGCTAATAGATACTCCACTTCGCGCTTCGCCCTCACTTACCCGCAGAAGGTAAACTGGATTATTCAGCTAATACATACTCCACTTCGCGCTTCGCCCTCGCTTACCCGCAGAAGGTAAACTGGACTATTCAGCTAGTAGCTACTCCACTTCGCGCTTCGCCCTCGCTTACCCGCAGAAGGTAAACTGGACTATTCAGCTAATAGATACTCCACTTCGCGCTTCGCCCTCGCTTACCCGCAGAAGGTAAACTGGACTCTTCAGCTAGTAGATACTCCACTTCGCGCTTCGCCCTCGCTTACCCGCAGAAGGTAAACTGGACTCTATTCAGCTAGTAGATACTCCACTTCGCGCTTCGCCCTCGCTTACCCGAAGAAGGTAAACTCGACTCTTTAGCAGTAGATGGTAAAACGGTGTGATTAGAAACCAGAGTATGAATAGAAACACGACTGCTAATAATTATTCTAACTGATTGTCCACGGTTTTATAGGTCACCAGCAATTTTAAGTCCTCTTGTTCATAATCACACCGTTTTAAGGTACTTTATCTTCAACCGCAACCCCCATCGGTTCATGTTGGGTTGGGAGTTGGGAGAGTTATTGACAATATTCACCATATTTATTTTTTTGTGTCAGAATAGCTGTCAGGACAAGGAAGGAACTGTTATAGAAGCAGAATCTGTAAATGTAATTTAGTGCACCGGAAGCATCGTGATACCCAACTTTTATTCTTCTTCTCCACACTGCGATATTCAAACAATACTAGACTAGAGACGAGATTTCATTTTGATGGCGTCGATAAAACCTAACTCTAGCTACGGCCATATGGGAGTAGTTTTACGAGACTCGAGCCCGAATGAGTCTGACGACTCCGAATCCGAACAGGGCCTCAAGTGTTAGTTATGTAAGAAAACAGCATGTACATTTTTCGATATTTTGCTTTTGAATAAAGTTCTTTTTATTTATTTAAGTCTGTGACGCTATGGTTTTTCGATATTCACACACAGTTGTGAGGAAAACCCCGGGTTTTCATCGTGTTTCAACCCCAGATTCAAAACAGAGGGATGTTAAATTTTGACCACTGTGTGTCTGCCTGTTTGATGCGGTCTTTTTGTTCGAAAGAAGGATTTCTAGCGATGGTTTCTTAGGCATGTAGATATTCTAACTTGAAATAAAACTTATTAAACAAACACTGACCCTATGGAGACAAACAAATTGTAGATATTGTATTTTGTTGGAATAAGAAAATTAATTTAGGTGTATTCCGATCTCCCCGAATTGCATATGAAAATAATCAGTAAAAAAAATGCTTCGCCCTAGCACAAAATAATAAGCACACAACTTCTCCGGTATGCAGGTGGACGCACTTGTGCTCATAAACTGCACGTCGACGGCGGCCGGCTGGATCGAGTGGGGCTACCAGAAGATGAACGCTCGGCAGCTGCGCGCGCGCGGCGTCACCCAGCCCGTGCTCGACTACCTGATGTGGCACCACTTCGGACGGGTAACTAGCTACTGCACCTTACCACTAGATGGCGCTGGACCGAGTGGGGCTACCAGAAGATGAACGCTCGGCAGCTGCGCGCGCGCGGCGTCACCCAGCCCGTGCTCGACTACCTGATGTGGCACCACTTCGGACGGGTAACTAGCTACTGCACCTTACCACTAGATGGCGCTGGACCGAGTGGGGCTACCAGAAGATGAACGCTCGGCAACTGCGCGCGCGCGGCGTCACCCAGCCCGTGCTCGACTACCTGATGTGGCACCACTTCGGACGGGTAACTAGCTACTGCACCTTACCACTAGATGGCGCTGGACCGAGTGGGGCTACCAGAAGATGAACGCTCGGCAGCTGCGCGCGCGCGGCGTCACCCAGCCCGTGCTCGACTACCTGATGTGGCACCACTTCGGACGGGTAACTAGCTACTGCACCTTACCACTAGATGGCGCTGGACCGAGTGGGGCTACCAGAAGATGAACGCTCGGCAACTGCGCGCGCGCGGCGTCACCCAGCCCGTGCTCGACTACCTGATGTGGCACCACTTCGGACGGGTAACTAGCTACTGCACCTTACCACTAGATGGCGCTGGACCGAGTGGGGCTACCAGAAGATGAACGCTCGGCAGCTGCGCGCGCGCGGCGTCACCCAGCCCGTGCTCGACTACCTGATGTGGCACCGCTTCGGACGGGTAACTAGCTACTGCACCTTACCACTAGATGGCGCTGGACCGAGTGGGGCTACCAGAAGATGAACGCTCGGCAGCTGCGCGCGCGCGGCGTCACCCAGCCCGTGCTCGACTACCTGATGTGGCACCACTTCGGACGGGTAACTAGCTACTGCACCTTACCACTAGATGGCGCTGGACCGAGTGGGGCTACCAGAAGATGAACGCTCGGCAAATGCGCGCGCGCGGCGTCACCCAGCCCGTGCTCGACTACCTGATGTGGCACCACTTCGGACGGGTAACTAGCTACTGCACCTTACCACTAGATGGCGCTGGACCGAGTGGGGCTACCAGAAGATGAACGCTCGGCAACTGCGCGCGCGCGGCGTCACCCAGCCCGTGCTCGACTACCTGATGTGGCACCGCTTCGGACGGGTAACTAGCTACTGCACCTTACCACTAGATGGCGCTGGACCGAGTGTGGCTACCAGAAGATGAACGCGCGACTACCTGATGTGCCACCACCTCGGACAGTTGGCAGGTTCCAACTGCGACTTTTCCCCTTGAATTTTTAATACCTAGCTTACACTCTTGTCATCCCAAAAGCCTTACAGTTTGTCAAGCGCGAGTTTGTTAAAACGTTCGCTGGTTAAAACAAATTACGTCTTCAACTTCTATATTTTGCAAAGCGAAATGAATATTTGCTATACTAAGATAAGTATAAGTATACAATACTCGTATTTATTTTTCCAATGACTTTTATTTTTCAGTGTATTGTGTCTAGGGAAAAAAAACTTGTTAAATGTTTACAATAAGTGAGAACCTATAATTGGCTTCATGTTTTACCATATTTTTCTTAGCTGTTGGTCCTCCAGGGCTGAATTCCGTGGCAAAAATCTCTTTAATTCCTCGGCAAAATCTGGGAACCCTTTAGGTCCCTTGTGTTATTTAGGTCAATATCTAATGGAGGAAATATAAATATTATTAAATAGGAAACCTATAGGTACTTTAATTAGTTTTGTGATATTATTATTTATTCTTTATTTTGCTTTGCGAAATTAGGCAAAAAATTGGCGAATTGTCATACCGCTATGCGATGTTGTGCTGCTTAGCAATCTTCCCAGCGTATTTATGATCTGTCTCTATCACCAATATAATCGAAGCTGCCAATGCTGAATACCAATTTTCAAAGTTCATTTAGGTATAGTTCTCGCCAAACATCTAGTCCGCTCTGAAGTTGGCGGGCCGCGAGTTGCGCACGCGCAGGTTAGACGCACTACGTTGAAAACCGCGCAATGCGTAGCGCTACGCTTCAGAGCGGACTAGATTTTTGGCGAGAACTACCTATACCTATTTGTAAACTTGAAATGCTCACTATTACTTGTTATTTGCCCCTTGTCCCATTTAGTAGTCTCAGCGAATTTATCTGTATCAATGGCGCTTGGCGAATCGCGTTAACGGAATTCTGAACCACAAATTAATAGCTAAGGGAATAAGCGTAAGCGAATTGAATGTGTATTATACCAATGTCGATAACGATTAGGCTAGTCATCGTGTGGGCCGTCTCCTTCCAGTAGGAACAAACGTAGTACTAAAGGCAAAAATCCGTCACTGGTTGCCCGGAGAAGAAATGTATCTTCTGGGTGGCCAAATCTACCTATTTTAGTCCTTGTTTGTTTATGTTGTACCCATCTCTACTCTCTCTCAAATGCTTTGGGCCGCTTACACTACACAACTTCCATTCTGCGAAGGTGATAGTTGTCAACTTTTCCTTATAATTAGTGTCTCACATTGGTTCCACCGTTTCTTTTCGGAAACACAGATTTCCGTTACGGACGGGTCCGTGCGTCGCTGTCACCGTCACTTGTAAAGAAACACTTTCTTTGTAGGTGACGAGTGGCAGTTACGCGAGGCTTTGTCTGCACCGGAAACCTGTTTCTTTATTTAAGCTCCCTAAACCACGAGCTCCTTGTTTCGTTAGGATTTAAGCTAGACGTCCATTAGCGGCGGATCGGGTCGGGTCGGGCCGGGGCGGGCCGCAAAATAAAATACGCCTTGCTCTATTTATATGAAACAGCGTCCACTGGCGGCGGATTATTGCGCTGCGGCCCGCCCCGCCCCGATCCGCCGCTAGTGGACGCTGTCTCATGTAAATACAGGCAGGATAGTAGATTTTGTGTAGGAATCTTGCGATGCGTCCCGGCCCGACCCGCCGCTGATGGACGTCTAGCTTTAACCTCCGCTAAACTCCGATAGAAGACGGCACTATAAGAAAAGAAGAAGTGTACATGGCATTCCCTCTGCCCCACAGTCGACTGAGGAGCGCAACCACGACCTGGCCGCCGTCTACCGGCAGTACTTCTCCCGCGCCGTGAACCCGACCAACCTCTCGATGCTGATCGACGCGTATCTGCGTCGCTCCGACCTGAACATCGCCCGCGCCGGCGCCACGCTGCGTGCGCCCACGCTCAACCTGACCGGCGCCTGCTCGCCGCACATCGACGACACCGTCGTCTTCAACGGCCGCCTGGACCCCGCTAACTCCACCTGGATGAAGGTGATGATGATGATGATGATATCCTTTATCCCTTATCAGGGACTTAAGAAGCGGTGGTGGTCTAGTGGGTAGGACAGTGGACTCTGAAGCAAGAGGTCCCTGGTTCGATTCCCAATGCGGGCATGTATCTATGACTTTGTTTAATTTCAAAGTTACGTACATTTGTGAATTTGTAGTAATCCCATTCGCTAACCGTGAAGGAAAACATCGTGAGGAAACCCGTGGCTTAGTTGGCTCCACACGTATTGACTTGTCTTTCCTTTGGGCTAGGCCGGCTAAGCTGTCAGGTTGGTATAGGTGCTGGGCAAGCCTGCCATCTAAAAAAAAACAATGTCCCAGGCACTGCAGCATCGAGTGGTCCACCCATCTAGTGTGAGGGAAGGTGCCACTGGACGCTGCATAAATCATCTCATTACGTAGATGCAAAGGCCTTAGTTATTTTTTTTATCAGGGTCTTAAAGCTCGAAGAAAGATCTCCGTTTTTCGCGGTTTTGCACGATAGCATCTAGTTCCTTCCAACGTCTTGCTAAACTGACCCTACGGACTGACAGTCTCTTGCCAAATGTTTACCAAGTCCCCTTCACGCTGTATGTCCATGATACTGTCACCTGGATCCCGCCAAATCCACCTGGATGAAGGTAATTAATTAGCCACAAATGTGTCCCAAGCCCCTTGCTCGCTGAATGGTTCTGTCATTTGGAACTCGCTTGCTCGCTGAATTTCAATGATACGGTCACCTGAACCCCGCTAACTCCACCTGGATGAAGGTAATCAAACGTTTAAACTGTCTCGATGCTGATCGACGCGTATCTGCGTCGCTCCGATCGCCAGTTACGGCGTCACGCTGCGTGCGCCCACGCTCAACCTAACCGGCGCCTGCTCGCCGCAAGACTCGTATCGTTTCGGCATACAAATATGAACTTTATCTCCATACAATACAAGGTGTTACAAAAGATTACAAAAGAACTCTTTTTACAGGGTAATAGCACCCGGTGATAGGGATCACAACCAAAAATTTTTTTTTGCTCTATGACGTTCCGTTGATTTTTAAATTAATAAAATGTGAACGCTGTGGCGGGAGAGAAGTATTTTTTTAATATTGTTTTCATTGACTTTAGCAATGTTTTACCAACTCAAAGCTATGCGATTACACCTACACCCATAAACATATTTTAAAGAGCTAATACCAAAAACAGAAAAATTATGAATTTTTTTCATTTTTCAATTTTTTTTACAGAATTGACATCCTGTTGACCAGTAGGTTACACCCTGTAAAAAGAGTTAGGATGTTTTGTAACACGTTGAATAGACGGAAATTGCATCAAACAAAACCAGTCACCGCCGAGACCGCTTTGATAGCTAGTTTTCCTATCGGGAGAACGGGTCTCGCCTCGTCATTGAAAAATTGATGACGACCCACTCCTACGAGTACGCTGCATGTCAATGATGCGGTTACCTGGACCCTGCTAACTCCAGCTGGGCCTCAAGTCTGTAATGGTGCAATGGTGTTTCACAGGTAACGCATAGGGTCACAGTAAAGTTGTTAAGACAAAACCGGGTTTTCCTTGTTTTTCTCCTACAACAACCGAACTAATTCTTTAGGATTCATCATCAAAAAGGCCCTTTTCCCCTCGCGCCACCTCTCACAGTCCCTAGCCATCGGCATCCATGGACCCTCCGCCGCTGTGACAACGTCGTCCGAACATCGGGCTGCTGGTCTTCCGACTGGTCGTCGTCCAGTTCTCGGCGGCCACTCCTTTGTCCACCGGCCATCTTCCCTCCTTCTTTAGGATTGGTTTGAAACATTTCCTACGTTTGCATGACCTCTTAATTCCGCCACTAAAGCCCCCGGCTCTCGTATTCCAGATCTCTGACTGCGGCATGGTGCTGGAGGAGCAGCCGGGCAAGGTCTCTGAGGCATTCCGTCTCTTCCTGCAGGGCGAGGGCTATGGTAAGTAAGTGGGCCCCTCATCGGGTACCAGAGTTAGCGGAACCCTAAAATAACCGCGGTATATTGTGAAGGGGGAAAACTTAGATCTAGTTTCACTAAACTTATTCGGCAGCACAGCCCGTGGATAAATTACAAAGCGCTGCATAAAACTAGTGCAGTGCTGCCAGATAGCGTTGGTGTAAGCTGGCCTTTATTTACATAGGGAAGGTATATGACGGGTATAGGACATAGGATATTGTTTTGGCGAAGTCTGATGGCCTGACCTGAAACTAAAAACCTCGCCACACAGTGGAGGTGTTTTTAACCGTTTCTGGACAGAGTATTAAAATTATAGATTTTTCACATGGCAATGTCACCTGTCGCTTGTGAATCGTCACTACCGTAAGTCTGGCCAAAATAGCCACGAAAAATTCCATTCCTCTGTGTTTTAATATTCTTCCATGGGAAGTAAGGCCTAAACTTAAAAACTGTCAAAGTTTCATCGCATAGGCAGTAATATTATGACTATGGCTCCAACGATTACACGTCACGTCACCATAGAAATACTTGTACCTACCCTTGATATTGTGTAGCAAACCACACAAGTGTGAAGGTGGCATGGGAAAAGTTTTATACAACGTGTTACAAAAGGTCCTAACTCTTTTTGCAGGGTGTAACTTACTGGCCAACAGGATGTAGTTTCTGCAAAAAAAAAAACAATGTTAGATAGATAGAGAACACTTGTTATTGTTAATGTTATTTTATAAAATGTATTTTTTTCTTAAGATTTTATTTTTGTGTCCAAATTCTGATGATTGTATGCGTGCTGTGCATTTGCATAGTTTTAAGAAGATACAATATTTTTAAATAAGAAAACCTTATTTTAAAAATACCTTTCTCCCGCCGCCACACCGCTTACATTTTATTTATGTTTTTTAAAATCAACCGTACGACATAGAGAAAAAATAAATTTGGTATGTAATCCCTATCACCGGGTGCTATTACCCTGTAAAAAGAGTTGGGTCCTTTTTTAACACTTTATATAAACTGTTTTAGTATCTAGGGTATACCTACTGCTACACTTGGAACTCTTGGAAGTATTTATTTGACACCCACGCGTTCACAGCTCAGCGAGCGTAACACTGAATATATTATTATGCACATCTATGTGTCAGATGAGAACCCAACAAGTGGAAAAATTCTTAATGTTCTTTATTGTTTATGCTATTTATATAAGGTGTTACAAAAGTACCTAACTCTTTTTACAGGGTAATAGCACCCGTTGATAGGGATCACAACCAAAATTTTTTTTTGCTCTTACACGATCCGTTGATTTTTAAATTAATAAAATGTGAACGCTGTGGTGGAGGGAGAAAAGTATTTTTTAAATATTTTTTTTGTACCTACCACGTTCAAAGCAAATAAATATCTTGAATCTTGAATCTTGACTTTCACAATGTTTTAACAACTCAAAGCTATGTAAATACACCTACACACACAAAAATATTTTATAATTTCAGCTAATACCAAAAACAAAAAAGGTGTTTTTTTTTTCAATTTTGAAGTTATAAAATAAAAATTGTTTTTTTCCACTTTTTTTTTGAGATTTGACATCCTGTTGACCACTAGGTTATACCCTGTAAAAAGAGTTAGGATGTTTTGTAACACGTTGTATACTTCTTCGTCTGCGTTGTAACGCGTTACTAGCGTGCTAGGTCGGTTATCACGTAGATGTGGCCAAAAGTTAAGGCCCAAACCTAGGCACAACTAGCGCCGTCGCCAATGGAAAAAAAACATATCTTCTTTTTGGGTGCGTTTTCTGCTAAAAACTCTTCATTAGGTTATCAACGCTCAAAAAACTCTTCATAAACTCTTCATTCTTCAGTGGCCACTTTATGCGATAAAAGATTTTATTGTAGGTTCTAGAATGTGGAATCAAAACCTTAGGTCCTAAAAATAGTCGAAGCCTCGCGTTGATAACCTAACGAAGAGTTTTTTGAGCGTTGATAACCCTAATGAAGAGTTTTTAGCAAAAAACGCGTCCAAAAGGAAGATATTTTTTTCCATATGCGGCGGTTGTGCCTAGGTTTTCACCTTAATGATGGCTTAGCACTCTGATGCCTGAGCTAGTGCGCTGTAGGGTTATTGCGCCAGGCGCTAAACTACAGGGTGATACGCTCGTTGAATTGGTGCTTGTACACAGAAAGCGATGCGTTAGATTCAAAGGCACACAAACACTGCGTTTTAGTCGCAGAGCCTATAGGATAGTGAAAACTGCGTCACCACGATGGACCTAACTGCTCGATACTGGAATATCGATAAAATATCGTATACTGAAACTGAAAATAATTATCCTCTATTAAAAAACTTCACTACGAGAACCATACGAAAACAATTTTTAAGTATAATTTTGGATTGAAACGGGTCGAAATTACCTTTAAATAGTTTTATTTTTATTCCTGAATCACGTCCACTTTAAAACGTGATTTCCAACAATTTTTGTCCTACGACTTTTCTCATAGCCCGATACTTTTTAATTACCTACGGAACGTTTCGTGCCCCTCCATTCTCTACCACCTTACGGCCTCTCCTGCTCTTATTTGTTACCGTGCAATATATAAAAAAAAAAAAAGTTTTTTATAAAATAAAAATAAAATAAAATATTTTTATTTCAGATTATTACAATATTATTAAGACATAATAAAATCCATAGTAAAATTAAAAGTAATCAAATTATAGAGTAAAAATTATCAATTTTTAAAAAATAATTATTATTAAAAATAATTAAAATTATAATTTAAATAAATATATTTTTATTGTACGGAAAAAAAATAGCGTTTTCACCAAAGTCTTAGAACAAAAGTTGTTGGAAATCACATTTAGAGGTTGGAGTGTCTGAGGAATAAAGCTATTTAAAAATTGCTCTGTATAACGACATTTTTTTCGATATGCATCGTGGTCTATCTATCTCATATGAATATGATCAGTCGTTCGGCGCCACAGTTATCAAACAGGAACTGTCTTGAGTGTGGTGAGAGACAGTTTTGTCAGAGTTCAGCATCCAGACTGGAGATAATTTCTGTTTGAGGAATTAACATAAGTGAGTTGATTTATGTATTTGTATATTACTCTGAAAATATTAGCACGTATACTGAAAAGTACCTCAGTGTGTGTCAGTAACATCTCCGAATTTAAATAATGCTTCTAAACAATGAATTTCCAAATAAAGTCATTGCTTCTAAAGTATAGGATATTTATCTCATCGAGAAACTAGTCATTAAGCTAAGAAAAATATTTACTAACTTTGTAATTCATATTTAACGAACCTTATCAAATATTCAAACGAATAGTAATAAAATGTATTTAATCGTCCCATTAGTGTTTTTAATGTCCTATTTATTTGAGTATTCTTTTGAGAAATTACTAGAAGAAACGTTGCTAATCCACAAGCCCTCATACTTACAATTTTATCACATTATCTTATTTCTGCAATAAGTCAAACTAAATGCATTGGAACAAGGATATTGGTGGTTACCAATCTAATGTTCAATATTGGTCAAATTTGTGGATTAGTCAATCACTTTCCTACTAGATGTAAACGGGCATAATTTGCAAAAAAAGTCAGCAACCCTGTTTACATAATATAGGTACTGTCGCATGCATAGAAGTTGCTTTCACATCTCAGCTGCTTTGGTCACATCTGTGGGTTTGACCCAAGTTATGTATAAACTATTATATAGGCGGGTGTTTCTGAGCAGTCGAACCTCGTAGCCACATGCACTTAAAACATTTTACACACTTTTTTTCACCTTTTAGACGTCGTGGCGCCTACACTACACATTGTCCAAAATTAAAATGTTAGAAATGCTTGACATTCTATTTAGAAATAAAGATATATCATAAACGGCTGGCTTGTATTACATTTTATCAAATATCTTTGTCCAATGTTGAACAACGCACACTCGATCAAAGAAATTGGGACGACTTCATCAACATTTTGTTTTGATGAAGTCGTCAAATCGAGTGTGCATTGGACAAAGACATTTAATAAATGTAATAACAGCCTAAACCAAATTTGATGAAATCTAGCTAAGAACACTCTATAAGTCACCTTTCAAACAAAAATAAAACTAAATCAAAATCGGTTTTCTCGTTTGGCTACGATGATACAGAGACACACTAAGACACACAATTCAAACAATTCACACCCCTACTTTTGCGTCGGGGGTTAAGGCGCCGTGCATAGTGAATCACCCGCGCGCAAAGAAAAATGCACAAAATCGATTCCTGTATCAAATACACTAAACAAATTGAAAATGTTCACATATCAAACCCTAGAATTAGGTGAGACCTATCTAAAACAGCCAGTTTCGTGTTGACATTCATAAACGTTTTGAAGATATTTTGCTTGAAAAAAAATAGGCGGCGCACTTTTTTTCAAGCAAAATATCTTGCAATCTTTTATGGATATCAACATGAAACTGGCTGTGTTAGATAGGTTTCAACTAATTCTAGGGTTTGATATGTGAACATTTTCGATTTTTTTAGTGTATTTGATTCAGGAATCGATTTTGAGCATTTTTCTTTGCGCGCGGGCTAATTTACTATGCCCAGCGCCTTAAAAACAAGACACCCAAAGAGGTAAGCAGAAGCACAGACTGTTTCGAGTCGGGTTCTCGTTTTGTCGATTATTCGGTGGAGTATCAATGCCATCCCATGTTAATGATTCTAAAAAAAACTAAAAGTCCTAGAAAACATACGCATTCACAATAATAAATTATAAGTAGTCCACATATTGTATGTAAAAATTGTTACAAAACTATAATATATACCCTATAACCCACATAAATGAAATGCAAATACACTTGTGGCGAATATTCGCATCTAATAAACCCAGCAGGTGCGGCCATAGATTTACAAATCACTCGTAAAAGTTTTTTTTATTAATTACAGCTTCTATCCATGACATCAGAATAAATTATACAAATAAAAGCTGTAACTACACTACACGGTCTTTCGCGTGGGAACGGTACAAAGATTTTCCTGCAGTTATTTTCGATTTCTCCACGACCAACTTTTGGGACTTAAAATTTTAATAAGGCATTTACGACCCGAAATTGAATATTCACACGAAATTGAATGGAAACACATTGCAATTGACGGCCTTTATTAAATGCATCAATCACTAACGAATATGTCAACTAGCTCTTCAAGAGACAAAGAGAGAGGAGATTTGAAGGCGTGCTAGTGGGATGCACTCGCTGCGAATACGCTTTCAAATAGCGCTTGCGGTTGGCTAGTGTGAAAATTATAAAGCATTTAAATCTGTGAAAATCTCAGTAACCTTCCCACGCGGGTCAAGACATAATATTATTATGTTTGACGCCCGTTTGTTTTCTTTTGTTTATTCAATTTCCTTTGAGGCTGGATTGAGAATGTGCGCGGGCCGTCTTGACTTGGTACGTATTGGCAAGCTTCTCTTTAAGGGTAGACGATAGCAAGGTGGCGGGAAATTCAAAATTTTCACAGACTTTTTCATTTTGTAGCTAAACTGAACTATTTTTGTTCAGCGATTTTTCGTTCGCGAGAATAAAACCGTATTCTTTTCATTATTGTAAACAACAGAACAACAATAATTCAGCCGATTATGTGTTCTGGTCTACGAAGCAGTGGTAGTGCCCAAAAAACTTGAATTTCCCGCCACACTACTATCTTCCAGCCTTAAGTTGGCCTAGTGCTCCAAACTAGTTACCGGGGCACATAGTTGTACAATGCGTGCCACGAAAGATGAGACACCACGTAGTTTGATATGTGCAGAGACGATTTTTAAGTCTGTAACGGTATGAGGTCTGAGTGGGGGAAAGGACTGGGCGTCATCGAAAGAGTTGCGGCAGGCGCGGTCAAGTAGCCTCTTTCATGGCACATATTGTACTTGTTTCGTGCAACTTTGTCCTTAGAGCTAAATTCGCTGTATACCGGTCTCACATTCAATTCCCACTGTCGATTATTCAAATTAAGTCTCAACTAAAGAATTATACCGATATAGGTATTTTGGCAACAGTGTAAATCTTCAGTTGTGACTTATACAAATGGCACGCTCGATAATACTTGAAAATACAGAGTGAAATTCACAAACATTGAAATACAATATTTTTGATCGAAGGAAACAAGTTACAAGATTTCAAACGGTATCCTACGCAAACTGTACCTAATAATGTAATCTCACGTAGGTATAAAGCAAACTTGTAAAGTTTACTTTGTTATATTATATCCGCTGGTAGCTCAAGATTCATCTTATTTACGCTAGATTGTAATGGTATTTTCTTTAACAAAACGTAAGGTGGCCTTCTCAAGTTAGATACATCCTCGCCTCGCCCTTCCCATATCATCACATTCTGTCACATAGTTTATTCAAGTATAAGGTTGACTGGATTTTCTTATCAAAATTGTTATTTATAATTAATTAGTTACACTGTGATCTCTACAATACCAATTCTAGGCTCTAGCTACCATGACGATCTGAGAAAGGACTCACACTTAGCCAAATATTCGGGAAATTCAAAATTTTCACAGTTTTTTTACATGTTGTAGCTAAACTGAGCTATTTATGTTCAGCGATTTTTCGTTCGCGGCAATAACATAGTATTCTTTTCATTATTGTAAACAACAGAACAACAATAATTCAGCCGATTATGTGTTCTGGTCTACGAAGCAGTGGCACTGCCCAAAAAACTTGTCGTAGACCAGAACAATTTCCCGCCACGTTGCTATCGTCCACCCTTAATTATTATTCTCTACTTCGTTATCCATATCTAAGGTATGTACCTACAGAATGTTTTGAAAACCATGCACTACATGGTCGGTAGATCGGTCGGAGGTTTTTATTTAAAGGCCGGCGGCATAGTAGGTGCCACCCGTGCCACCATACAATCGATTCTATCAAATTGATAATTTTATCTCAATCGTCATGATGGCTATGGGACTATGTATCTATACGTAGAGACTGGAAACAATTGGCATACTAAACAATCATTTTATTCAGTTGGCACGTCGGCTATTAAATTACTGTGGGAGTTGTGGCACAGGTAATTTACCTCCTGCCTAAAGAACCTTACCTACAACACTCTACTGACGTTGTTCATGTCTCCCTGTCCCACTCTCTGACAAATGCTAGAATGAGATAGGGACACAAGACTGTCGATTTTCTACGTATCTTTGTTTTTAAAGCCGCCGTGCCACACTAAACTAGTCCAACGAATCCCGTCGGCCGGTAGCGCTGATTTTTGTTCGTTTTTATTTATTTTGTTTTTTGTTTCCTCCCCTCCCCGCACCTCTGTAGCCGTGTTGCCCCTGCAAAAGCTAGCCGTCGCTGCGCGCGCGCCGACGCCGACCATCGCCGTCCGCGCGCTCTCACTGCACTAGCGGGCACAGCGTAAGTCACCAGCCGGGCTAGGCACCCACCATTTTCCCTTCAGGCGTCTACACATTCATGCCGTGATGAAGCCCCGTGAAAGGGTGCGAACATGAGTGTGTATGGATTTCCCCACCGTTCGTGGAGTTCGTTTTCTATCTGGCAAGAAGTCGGGCCGTGACTTATCGCCATGAATGTGTAGAAGGCTTTCCAACATTCTTCTTGCATGAGGCCAGTATTTCGAGCCAAGCAATCAAGTGGGACTAACCGGAAAATTATCGTCCTGGTGGTAAGAATCCAAAAGTGCAATGCAGAAATCCTGGCTTAAAATACTAGTCTCGTGTAACAGGGCTTCAATCATTTTTGAGGACAGCACTGGATCCGAAGAAAAAGCTTCCATTGAGAATTCATCATTTTAGGCAAAAACAGGGCGTCCTTTTTATGTGTGTCCGTTGTCACGTAGCTTTGCATGCCTATAATGCTTGAAGAAATGTGTGTTTTGGTAATTTTAATTCCTGATATACCTGTTTATGGGGAAATTGCACTGACTGGCATGGTGTTGCATGCCTTGCTTTTTATTTACAAAACCTCAAGTAAAACTACTGAATAACGCCTATTTTCTGTTCACTAAACTATATTGTACCCTTTGGCTTAACCAAATATGAGTTAAGCAAAGCAAATGGCTTAAAACCAAATATGAGCTAGGAAAAGAAAAATATACCAAATGTTTTTATTTAACAGTTAAACCATCCATTAGCTCAATGATATAATTGGCGGGATATTATTAACAGCTGACTAAAAATATAATATTTTTATTTGTTCTTGTTACCATGTGTGTATTTTATCAATAGCTACGCCCGGTTTTATTACCCAGTATGCCTTTGGAACCGGTCTGGGGATGAAAACTGAAAGCTCGAAGCAGATGTCGCTACTGTTGAGTGTTCCTATGTTCTTGTGTTCCTCAGAAACAAACTAAAATCACATATTTTTGTCATAAAATAACTCTGTAAGAGAACTGTTGACAACAGTAGCAACATTTTGAGCATGAGGTAGTTTATATCCATATTACTGAATACCGTACTGAGAAATATCATTGAATTTAACACCTAACAAAGACAGTCTCCGAAGGCACTCTGGGAGGACCGAAGCCGAGCTCGAAAGTCATGTCCAAACTGAGGTGAACGCCGCGGTTGCCACGTCCAAATATCAGTCAAATCACTGCTTTCGTTTCACGGATATCAGCCCCGGCGGTATGACACCGTAACAATTGTGTTCAAGCAATCAACTACCGCCATTTTGCTTTACGTACTTAGTTAAATAAATCAAGATGGCGCTAGTTAATAGCGCGATAAAAGCGTTTGTCGCGTTGCCGCGGCCGGGGCAGGAGGATGTCTCGCCTTAGTTTGGACAGGCCATCGCGGCCGCAGGCAGGGCGATGGCTAACCGTGTGGTGTGTGCAGTGGCGCCGCTGTCTCCGACCAAGATCACGCAGTTCCGGCGCGCGTCGCTGGAGGCCGGCCGCCGCTGCCGCCCCTCTGTCATCCGCATCACCGAGAACCCCATCTCCGAGGCAGTGGTCTGCTAAGCATCAGGATAACACCCCGCAGGCGCCCGCGGCAACCCTTCGGACTCAGGAGAAACGGGGCGCTGACTACGGAAATCACTATAATAGGGATCGAGAAACGTCACCACCATTTCGGGTCACCAAGGCCTGCTCAGACAAGGGACTATAATAGTCAATAGTGGCCGTACTTTTTGCCCGTCAAAATAAATCGCTTTCGTACCTACAGCAGCGAATACTACACACATACTCCAAAATGAAATATGCACAAAGATCAACGCCTGTGGTGACTTTAAAGCGTTAGAATTCGTTAGCCAAACGCAAGGTAGAGCAAAACGCAAATATCAAGAACTTTTTCTATGAAACCAAAAAGAAGGGGCAATAAAAAAACATCTGTCCAAACATTTGGTGAAGTACCTATTGTATTGCCACTACCTAAGTTATGTATGGAACAGCTGATTGTTTGGCATTAACAGTAACTCCTCTCCTCAACGGTTGGCTAACGAATCACAAGTCACTCAGTAGGGTCACTGATGCTCATGATGGTATGAGTGAACCTTTGGATCATTAGTACCACTAATGGCACAAGTAGATTGATCCCAAGTACCCATGTCGATGTCACAATACTGATGCCTACGGCCGCAGCGCATCCTGCATCTTTGTTTACAGCACTTTCAACTTTAATGATAGAAACAACGTTATACTTGCTTGCCACTCCGAAGCCGGCGAGATACGCTAGCAAACTCTGAGCAACCAGTATCCGTTTTATTATTCATCTTCTTGCAGGCCCGAATAGGAAGAGTGGACATATAAAAACTGGCCTTTATTTATACAGGGTGATTTTTTAAATAGCTTTATTCCTAACTTTTGTTCTACGACTTTTCGAATAGCTAGATACTTTTTATTTATTTAACGTTTCTTACTCTTTAAAAGTTTGCATTTTGTACCATTTCAGCTCAACTTTCTACCATCTTTCCAGTCCCTCCTGCTCCTATTTGTTACTCCGCACAAGCAGTATTTGTCTAATTTTGGAAAACCTAATTATATTTTTTTATTTTTTTGGTATGGGTTGATAAAATTGCGCTTTCCCCAAAGTCGTAGCACAAAAGTTGTTGGAAATCACATTTAGAATTTGACGTGTTTCAGGAATATAGCTATTTACAAATTACCCTGTGTAGCGTCCTCCGTTCATACTGGGTGAAGTAACGAATGGGATATGTTCCTGGGACATGTTTATTTTGCCAGTGGTTTTACCAGGTCGATAATCCAAAATCACAAAAATAAATGTACAAAGTTAGTACCTATCTGGTTGCTTGAAACTCGCTTGGATTCACTTCACATGCGAACATGGTAGGGGCAATTTTGGTTATGTTTGGTGACGGATGATGTTCGGGTAGTAGAAAGATTTTATTTGATGATGATTCTTTTGTATAAGGTACTCGTATTTATAGATGGAACCCTCCACATATTACGGACGGGTGAAATAATGAATCCTTTGCACAAAAAGCAAAATGTATCAGAGACTGCAAGTCCTTCTTAAACATATTAGCATGAAATGGAACGGCGGACAACGTTGTCATATTATGATGTAGGTAGGTATGTATTGTATATTGTAAAATTAAAGAAAAGGGTAAAAAAGTTATACTAAAACGAAATCGTAATAAAAATCGAACTGATAAAAATATGTTTGTAAAGAGTTTATAAACTGAAAGATGAAAGGCGGAGAGGTGGTTATTAGGTAGGTATTTGAGATGTCCCGAAAGCAAAGAACGGTACCTACGGTGACTGTCACTATGTCGCCGTATACGTAATACTGTTATCAGAAGTCAAACCGCACCGAACCAAATGAATGCACTATTCAACAATGCAACATCTCCGGAGCGATGCATGTTAATAATCACTAAATAATTTGGGCTATAACAGCGGCATCAAGCCTAATTCAAGCTAGCACATTACGAATGCAAATCATTTAGCAAAATAAATTGTAGGTACCTAACTATTTAAAAAAATACTTAGTCCTACGGGCTACTAAGTACACGTTTCGAATTTGATCTGATTAAAAGATCTTTTCTAATACACCTTAGATGTAACCAGTATGTAAGGACGTGTATACATTTTAAGGAACTATTATTTATGTTTTAATTCACCAAGACAAGTACATTCGGCCACACGCTAGGATACCCCTTTTTGTTCGATGGCGCCCTTATGCCGCGCGTAAGAGCTGCCATGGTGTATCTGTGACTGTGGCCGACCGTACAATATTTTTATCCTTTATTTATATCATGTTCTTATTATGTACTTGCTATTGTTGTCAGTGTGTCGTTTTTTTTTGTTTAACAGCTATTAAAGTCCGGAGGCCAAGCAGAAAGAATTTCATTGCATCTGTACGAGCGAGACGGCAATATAATTACGCGGGAGTGACCGAGTCGCGTATAACAGGTCATTGTACGAAATTCTTTCTGCTCGGCGTACCTACAGACTTTACAATTTATATTTATTATTATTAGTGTGCGCGGATTGAGATATAGTAAAATGTAATATTGTCTGGATCTAATCACGTTGTCATGGGTGCTAAGCAAAGACCAACGAAGTAATTCACTTATGTATTTTTAGGGTTCTTTCGCATTATTTGCTTTAAGGCGCTGGGCATAGTGAATCGCCCGCGCGCAAAGAAAAATGCACAAAATCGATTCCTGTATCAAATACACTAAAAAAAACGAAAATGTTCACATATCAAACCCTAGAATTAGATGAGACCTATCTAAAACAGCCAGTTTTGTGTTGATATCCATAACAGATTGCAAGATATTTTGTTTGAAAAAAAGTGCGCCGCCTATTTTTTTTCATCAAAAATATCTTCAAAACCTTTACGAATCTCAACACAAAACTGGCTGTGTTAGATAGGTCTCACCTAATTCTAGGGTTTGATATGTGAAAATTTTTGATTTGTTTTGTGTATTTGATACAGGACTCGATTTTGTGCATTTTTCTTGGCGCGCGGGCTATTCACTATGCACCGCGCCTTAAGTTTCTCCAGTCGCGTTGATATCATCAATGCGTCCATCACGAAGATCGTGATTAGACCAATGGGTCTACGCATATCACTTTATCTAAAATTAAATTATTTATTTATCTACTTTATATAAAAAAGGAGAAAATAAAGTACAACATGTACCTTTTGTATTTCGTAAACGGTTAAACTTACTTGTGTAGCCGACTAGTTTCAGTTCTCATTCGGAGACCATGATTAAGGTCTCCGAATGAGAACCGAAACTAGTCGGCTACACCGACATAATACAAGTAAGTTTAACCGTTTACCAAATACAAAATGTGCAGTGCTTACGAAAGTTTAGTGTAAAAATATGTACCTTATTTAACCTTTGACTGGTGACATGGTTTTTGTGTAACGTTACTGGTGACGAGCGGTCTGAGAGGCCGCTGCCGTATCAGGGTCTATAACATAAAAATTAAGTATGGTACCTTACCGCAATTTTAAAAGACAGTTTAATAACTTAGTGAAGGACAAAATAAAATAATTTAGTATAGTCTAAATATAATTTTAATTAGAAACATTGCCATTACAATGAAAGAAGTTACTAAATTAAAAAAAACTGGAGGTGAGATCAATAATTACGAATTATGAAATTGAAATCAACATAATTATAACAAAAATATTTTTTTCCATAAAGTTAAAACAATAATGAACTGAAAAAATAAAATAAAGCTTGAATCGCAAGTGTCATTTCACAAAACTGACAATGGTCAAACTTTGGTAATTTTTATAGGCAGTCAGGGCATAATTGTTTTGCACATTGCAAGCAAAAGCACAGTTTACTACTATTTGGCCCTATCTTCCTGGCTCCCGATTCCTTCCACTTCTTATTTGGAGGTCCAGAATTATTCATCGTAGGTATGTAAAAGCTGAAAAATACAAAAAAAACATACTGAAAAATTAAGTAAAAAAAGTTACGCAATTGGTGACGTAAGGTCTGAGAGGCCGCTATCGAACTTCATATCGATGTAACTTACCGATTTGGGCACGTCCGACGCATCTATCCCCCTCTACTACGTAAGTGCAACTAAATTCGAAGCTACTCAGACTCTCGAACACGGGAGGCTCGGGGAAGGGGTTGAAATGACATTTCACTGACGCCGTTCGGCCTGTGAGACCGCTTGTCACCAGTTAAAGGTTAAATTAAACCATTTTTATATTTATTGTGATATTAAATTGTGAGCTTTTTATAATAAGTATAATCTTTGTATTTTAGTCGCAAGTTTTAACTACGTTTTATCAAGTTACATGGGCAGCCATATTGCCTATAAATGTTAAGTATAATCATTCGTCCTGTGTTAAAGCAGTTAAGGTAGTGAAAATGTAAAAACAATACTATTATATCAAAGGTTTAAAAAGTTCAGTATCTGCGGTTGTGTAGTGGTACAGTCGGCCACACTGTCAGATACCCCTTTTTGTTCGATTGGCGCCCTTATGCCGCGCGCGATAAGAGCTGCCATGGGGTATCTGTGATTGTGGCCGACCGTACCTAACTGATAGTAAAATCCTAGCCGACACGGTATTCTGCTCAGTCAAGCAAGCTTTTTCCTTACAATAACATATTTTAATTTATATCATGTAACTGTTATGTTGTAACACTTGTCCTATGTTTAAATCCTGGTCTTAAATGTTACCGAATCTCATAAAAAAAGTATTAATCTAGAAGGTAGGTACTTTCCTGTGTTAAATTATAAATGGAATTATAAAATAATTAAGTTTTGTGGAGGTTATGAGATTTATTTTAGCATTTAATTATTGTAGTTTTAAGTCTCAGTAGACGGAAGGGCATTTGCTGAAGCTGCATGAACGTTTTCTTCAGGCAGTCAAGTTATATTTAACACAGCCTAAAATAGGTAACAAAAACCGAACATAGCTATAGCTGTTGTATCTCTATCTCTTTTACATGACGGCGAACACCGGTAACGCGGAGCTAAGCTATGAAAATAATGATAAGAACATTAATTTATCGACACTATTGTATTGATCTGTAATAATCTGATGTTCCACGTAGATGTAAGCCAATCACAAAGGAGTAAACTAGACAGAAGGGACTTGACTGGCTAAACGCAAGACCCTGCTCAAGCCAACGCCTTGATTAATTATCTTGAAGTCAGTAAACAAACAGACACCATGTCTCGATGTCAAAGATGCACGACCGATATGGGACGATTATTGCCCGGATTGCTTCGGACGCCACTATCCATTCCAATAAAAGTAACCAATCACACTTACCTTTACGTCTTGGTTGGAAGGGAAGCGATGGTGCATTAGGGATGACAGGTTGGTTAAATGAGTTACTTTTAAAACGATATTTTGTTTGGAAATACTAGCTTGTGCCGTCACAAGCTACTCGTAGTAGTAGGTACTTTTAAAATGTTGAATTGATACAAAATTATTCCTATTGTAGTGTAGAAACCTGCCCCAATACCCTTGACGTAATTTTTTTCAATATGGCGCAATTTACAAAATTTAACAGTATACGAAGATGCCTTTTATATTGTTATTGTATAAAAAAAGTCTAACTTTTGAATAAACATTACAAATCAAAACATGACTATGCGAATTCAGAGATAAATTAATTTTAAATCTTTGTCAATATGAACGCAATAGCGTCGAGGGTTTAGAGTGTGATTTAGTTGAAGATTTTTATTTTTTATTTATTGTTGATGCAGTCAACATCTTTATTTTCGCTGCAAAATGAGTCAAAATGTTATTGTGTTCATGGCAAAGGTTGGTAATTTTGAATTAATTAGGTAGGTATGTACGGGGCAGGGCCGTGTTTACGAGACAGTCGGCTCCCTTTCTAGTTTAGTAGTTTGTGTGTGCCTGACCTTTGTTATGTTACTTTAATTTATGTGAAACTGATAATATATTATGAAGCTATTAAAATGTGACTTTACATATTATCTGACTTTAATTTTATTCTCTTGAACCAGTCAAAATTATACTTAGGCCAAAATCATATGAGTCACTAGCAATAAATTAAGTGAAACCACCTTTTATATCGATTCACTTTATATATTACATATTAATTTATTTATTTACTGTCACAAGCTGTTCAAGCCAGTGACTAAAGATACCTAAATTAAATTTCCAGTATACAGTGTACAAATAGTAGAAGATTACACTAGCTCCCAGCTGATCGCTCTAGCTGCGTTTTTCTTACAATATTATTAATAATTCCAGAAAAAATACTTAGTAGTTTAGTACCTAAGTAGTGCAACACTGGCTTCATCTTGTTGTATTGCATTCACAACGAAGCCTACGATAATGCTGTAATGTAACTAACCGTAAAGCACAGCTGTATTGGAATCGGTTTTTGAGAAAGCTCAGTGTTAGAGCATATTTTTACCATTATTCATTAGGTAGCACTTATCAAACACTAATATTGACAAAATTAACAGCTCTAATAACAGCTCCCACGTAACCAAAAGTTAAATTGAAAATCTTACTAGAGTGCGTTTCACCAAAGAGTTCCCTTGACGAAACTCTTATTACAATGTAATAAGGACTATTTTTGTTCAACCCAAGGGAATTCTGTCTTGAAACGCACTGTAGGTAATATACATAACCCTCCGTCAGTAGACCATCTATCAGTGGGTCTACTGGGAAATGTCATCGCAAAGGTAATTTCGCCTTGCGAAATTACGGGACTATTATAGGTGGGTTTAACTTCACCATTTTTCTTCGTTGCAAAGCTATGACCTCTTTTTCCCAAAATGCGTTTTATTCCTTTTCTTGTGCTGAATTTCAAGGGCTATCGACTACACTAAACTTACTCTCGACTACATCTACAACTCTTTTTTTATATCCTATTTAATTTGCTTGCATATTACTCAGTTTTTATACAAGGTGTTACAAAAGATCCTAACTCTTTTTACAGGGTAATAGCACCCGGTGATAGGGATCACAACCTAAATATTTTTTTGCTCTATGACGTTCCGTTGATTTTTAAATTAATAAAACGCTGTGAACGCTGTGGCGGAAGAAAAGTGTTTTTTAAATATTGTTTTCATTGACATTCACAATGTTTTATCAACTCAAAGCTATGTAAATGCAACTACAAACACAAACGTATTTTTAAATGTGAACTTTTACCAAAAACCAAAAAGTTATGAAAATTTTTCAATTTTGAGGTTATAAAATTAAAATTGTTATTTTTCAACTTTTTTTTACAGAATTGACATCTTGTTGATGAGTAGGTTACACCCTGTAAAAAGAGTTAGGATGTTTTGTAACACGTTGTATAGTGTTTCTCGGAAATTCAAAATCGCCACATAAGAGGTTTTAACTTTGCAACGACGATTAACTCGTCGTTATCCAGGTGTTCAGACTAGTCTTTAAGGCTCGGTATAAGGCTAACTAGCGCCACCAATGTTGAAAAAATCATATGTCCCTTCAGAAGAAGTTTCTGACAAAATCCTAAGATGAGCTCATGCGCCATGCTTTTCTAGATTTTTAAGTGTAGGTACCCAATTCAATTTCTAGTCTTAAGCTAAAAAATTTTCGATAACCGCCAAAAACGGCCGCTTTTGGCGGTTATCGAAAATTTTTTAGCTTAAAAGTAAATTTCGAAGAGGGTATCTACACTTTAAAATCTAGAAAAGCATGGCGCATAGGCTTAGGATTTTTTCAGAAACTTCTTCTAAAGGAAGATATGATTTTTTTAACATTGGTGGCGCTAGTTAGCCTTATACCGAGCCTTAATATTGGACAATGTTATGCAGAAATAATTAATTACACAAATCGTAACACTAGGTCACCAAATAGTATGAATCTAGCTATTCTGATATACCTAGTTGATAACATGAAAATGTACTAAACAGCGATTTTCGGTTGTGCAACCAACCAAATAAAGGAGAGGGCGCTAGTACTAGCTGCCGCCTTTCAACTGACATTTGGTAGTTTTTCCTTGTATCGAATTTAGTTTCAAGCCTAATTCCTAGATGGCTCTGTCGTACATTATTCGCAACGAAGAAATAGTTATGTGATAGACCACTGCCTTAGAGATAAAGAAGGCTGTGGATAGACCTACCCAGCGAACTGAAATACACATTTTGTAATAATACTGACGTTTTATCTCACGAAGGCGGATGAGCCATACTGGTGTGTGTAAATATACATGCACATTGTCTTTGTGTGGGTGTCTTTGAATTTCTATTCTATGCGCATTACAACAACAAGTATGGCTCATCCGCCTTCGTGAGATAAAACAACTGTACCGACCGAACCACAACCACAGATAGATTGCAAAACATAATTATATTGAACCGCCTATATCTATGTAGAGGTATCCAAATAACTAAGGAAACAAGACTTTCAGTTCCTTTTTGGGTGTTGGTTAGTGCATTGCACATGTCAGTGGGATTGGGAATCTTTAACAGATGTGTGAAATCTACGTGAAAACAAAATCTGGGCTACGGTTTGGCACCACCTCATCCGCGCTTGATTTTGATGCCTGACATCAACGTTATAAAATATTGTCAATAATTTGAAATTAATGCCCATTTTTAATACAATAACAATACACTTACAAAATAATACATTGAATCACCGAATTACCTACGTGCCAAAACTTGCTTCGCATAATACCGAAATGACAATATAATGAACAAACAATACAATAATTATTTAATATTTACAATGAAGAAGCTCCACACTCTTCTGCTTCTGGACTTATCTACGAAGTTGATGTATTTTATTTCGCAAATTGTAGGTCAACTAAGTTCCATTGGGGTAGCCAAGGGCACAGCACTATAAAACATGAAAAGGGTACTTTTTTACTGGAAGAATGGTGTTATTCATGGTGGTGGCTCCTCGCAAGATCCGCGGCACCCAATAGATCGCAACTTCCACAATATTTCGTAAGATATTGTATTTTGCCTGCCTTTACGCCTGTGTTTTTTATGCCTGTGTGGTACTACGTTACAAAACTAATCAATTGCAAATCAAAGTAAAGATGGCACGTATGGTTCT
This sequence comes from Zelleria hepariella, assembly GCA_949319315.1. Taxonomy (NCBI): domain Eukaryota; kingdom Metazoa; phylum Arthropoda; class Insecta; order Lepidoptera; family Yponomeutidae; genus Zelleria; species Zelleria hepariella. The sequence continues at coordinate 28,457,733 of OX439379.1, forward strand.
TATATATTTGACTCTTCACTCCATTCTGAGTAAACAACTGCGTTAATTTATATCTGGTTTTGCGTTAATTAATTAACACTTTGCATACAATAAACATAACAGAGAAAGCAAATGCCCTCATACACGGGTTGTTTTATACGTTTCCTCGGACGCCTCAGTGGTTGAAGATCAGGATCAGAATAATGGATATCACGATGGCCAAGATGATGGCTAGGTACACCTTCTTCTTCCGAAGAGAGTTCTGAAATAGAAATAGAGTAGGGTAATTGACCGGGCGAACGAAGCTCGCGAGTATATGCGTTTAGGCTTGGACAAAAATGCTTTCGTGTGTCCGGCGGATGTCTGTTCTCCTCCAGGTTGCATTTCCCAACCGATTCTTGGGAAATTTTGTGAGCATATTTGATAATTATATAGTTTTTTTTCGATCCAGTATTTCATTCCAGTTTCCACTTTCAAATGTCGAGTTTTCTATGGAAAACTCTGGGAAAACTGATTTTCGGAAAAGCTCGGGACCGATGGGGAAAAGAGATTGCGCTACCGATATAGCATCAATGAGAACATGAATAGTTATTTGTTATGCAAGAATGCAAAATTATTGTTTGCGGCGAGTGCTTGTATTGAATACCGAGCTATCGAAGGTTTCTAAAATTGAGCCACGAGTGTAGCGAGTGGTTCAAAAAAAGAAACCTGAGCGTAGCGAGGTATTCAGAAGCACGAGACGCAAATAATATTGCATTCGTGCGAAACACAAAAGTTTTCATCTCACAGAAGCGAGGAAATCATTTTGTTAGCCAAGCGGGACAAACAAAGTAAACAAAGCTCCTGCGTGCCCTGCTCGATGTTGCTCGCGGGTGCTCGACACTGGTCTCTATACAGTGGACCATAGCCTGTACCTTGTGCGTGGCCGCGTGCCGCAGCTCCTGCGTGCCCTGCTCGATGTTGCTCGCCGTGTGCTCGACACTGGTCTCTATACAGTGGACCATAGCCTGTACCTTGTGCGTGGCCGCGTGCCGCAGCTCCTGCGTGCCCTGCTCGATGTTGCTCGCCGTGTGCTCGACACTGGTCTCTATACAGTGGACCATAGCCTGTACCTTGTGCGTGGCTGCGTGCCCTGCTCGATGTTGCTCGCCGTGTGCTCGACACTGGTCTCTATACAGTGGACCATAGCCTGTACCTGGTGCGTGGCCGCGTGCCGGAGCTCCTGCGTGCCCTGCTCGATGTTGCTCGCCGTGTGCTCGACACTGGTCTCTATACAGTGGACCATAGCCTGTACCTTGTGCGTGGCCGCGTGCCGCAGCTCCTGCGTGCCCTGCTCGATGTTGCTCGCCGTGTGCTCGACACTGGTCTCTATACAGTGGACCATAGCCTGTACCTTGTGCGTGGCCGCGTGCCGGAGCTCCTGCGTGCCCTGCTCGATGTTGCTCGCCGTGTGCTCGACACTGGTCTCTATACAGTGGACCATAGCCTGTACCTTGTGCGTGGCCGCGTGCCGGAGCTCCTGCGTGCCCTGCTCGATGTTGCTCGCCGTGTGCTCGACACTGGTCTCTATACAGTGGACCATAGCCTGTACCTTGTGCGTGGCCGCGTGCCGGAGCTCCTGCGTGCCCTGCTCGATGTTGCTCGCCGTGTGCTCGACACTGGTCTCTATACAGTGGACCATAGCCTGTACCTGGTGCGTGGCCGCGTGCCGGAGCTCCTGCGTGCCCTGCTCGATGTTGCTCGCGTGTGCTCGACACTGGTCTCTATACAGTGGACCATAGCCTGTACCTTGTGCGTGGCCGCGTGCTGGAGCTCCTGCGTGCCCTGCTCGATGTTGCTCGGCGTGTGCTCGACACTGGTCTCTATACAGTGGACCATAGCCTGTACCTTGTGCGTGGCCGCGTGCCGCAGCTCCTGCGTGCCCTGCTCGATGTTGCTCGCCGTGTGCTCGACACTGGTCTCTATACAGTGGACCATAGCCTGTACCTGGTGCGTGGCCGCGTGCCGGAGCTCCTGCGTGCCCTGCTCGATGTTGCTCGCGTGTGCTCGACACTGGTCTCTATACAGTGGATCATAGCCTGTACCTTGTGCGTGGCCGCGTGCCGGAGCTCCTGCGTGCCCTGCTCGATGTTGCTCGCCGTGTGCTCGACACTGGTCTCTATACAGTGGACCATAGCCTGTACCTTGTGCGTGGCCGCGTGCTGGAGCTCCTGCGTGCCCTGCTCGATGTTGCTCGCCGTGTGCTCGACACTGGTCTCTATACAGTGGACCATAGCCTGTACCTTGTGCGTGGCCGCGTGCCGCAGCTCCTGCGTGCCCTGCTCGATGTTGCTCGCCGTGTGCTCGACACTGGTCTCTATACAGTGGACCATAGCCTGTACCTGGTGCGTGGCCGCGTGCCGGAGCTCCTGCGTGCCCTGCTCGATGTTGCTCGCGTGTGCTCGACACTGGTCTCTATACAGTGGACCATAGCCTGTACCTTGTGCGTGGCCGCGTGCCGGAGCTCCTGCGTGCCCTGCTCGATGTTGCTCGCCGTGTGCTCGACACTGGTCTCTATACAGTGGACCATAGCCTGTACCTTGTGCGTGGCCGCGTGCCGCAGCTCCTGCGTGCCCTGCTCGATGTTGCTCGCCGTGTGCTCGACACTGGTCTCTATACAGTGGACCATAGCCTGTACCTTGTGCGTGGCCGCGTGCCGGAGCTCCTGCGTGCCCTGCTCGATGTTGCTCGCCGTGTGCTCGACACTGGTCTCTATACAGTGGACCATAGCCTGTACCTGGTGCGTGGCCGCGTGCCGGAGCTCCTGCGTGCCCTGCTCGATGTTGCTCGCCGTGTGCTCGACACTGGTCTCTATACAGTGGACCATAGCCTGTACCTTGTGCGTGGCCGCGTGCCGCAGCTCCTGCGTGCCCTGCTCGATGTTGCTCGCCGTGTGCTCGACACTGGTCTCTATACAGTGGACCATAGCCTGTACCTTGTGCGTGGCCGCGTGCCGCAGCTCCTGCGTGCCCTGCTCGATGTTGCTCGCCGTGTGCTCGACACTGGTCTCTATACAGTGGACCATAGCCTGTACCTGGTGCGTGGCCGCGTGCCGGAGCTCCTGCGTGCCCTGCTCGATGTTGCTCGCGTGTGCTCGACACTGGTCTCTATACAGTGGACCATAGCCTGTACCTTGTGCGTGGCCGCGTGCCGGAGCTCCTGCGTGCCCTGCTCGATGTTGCTCGCCGTGTGCTCGACACTGGTCTCTATACAGTGGACCATAGCCTGTACCTTGTGCGTGGCCGCGTGCCGGAGCTCCTGCGTGCCCTGCTCGCCGTGTGCTCGACACTGGTCTCTATACAGTGGACCATAGCCTGTACCTTGTGCGTGGCCGCGTGCCGCAGCTCCTGCGTGCCCTGCTCGATGTTGCTCGCCGTGTGCTCGACACTGGTCTCTATACAGTGGACCATAGCCTGTACCTTGTGCGTGGCCGCGTGCCGGAGCTCCTGCGTGCCCTGCTCGATGTTGCTCGCCGTGTGCTCGACACTGGTCTCTATACAGTGGACCATAGCCTGTACCTGGTGCGTGGCCGCGTGCCGGAGCTCCTGCGTGCCCTGCTCGATGTTGCTCGCCGTGTGCTCGACACTGGTCTCTATACAGTGGACCATAGCCTGTACCTTGTGCGTGGCCGCGTGCCGGAGCTCCTGCGTGCCCTGCTCGATGTTGCTCGCCGTGTGCTCGACACTGGTCTCTATACAGTGGACCATAGCCTGTACCTTGTGCGTGGCCGCGTGCCGCAGCTCCTGCGTGCCCTGCTCGATGTTGCTCGCCGTGTGCTCGACACTGGTCTCTATACAGTGGACCATAGCCTGTACCTTGTGCGTGGCCGCGTGCCGCAGCTCCTGCGTGCCCTGCTCGATGTTGCTCGCCGTGTGCTCGACACTGGTCTCTATACAGTGGACCATAGCCTGTACCTTGTGCGTGGCCGCGTGCCGCAGCTCCTGCGTGCCCTGCTCGATGTTGCTCGCCGTGTGCTCGACACTGGTCTCTATACAGTGGACCATAGCCTGTACCTTGTGCGTGGCCGCGTGCCGGAGCTCCTGCGTGCCCTGCTCGATGTTGCTCGCCGTGTGCTCGACACTGGTCTCTATACAGTGGACCATAGCCTGTACCTTGTGCGTGGCCGCGTGCCGCAGCTCCTGCGTGCCCTGCTCGATGTTGCTCGCCGTGTGCTCGACACTGGTCTCTATACAGTGGACCATAGCCTGTACCTTGTGCGTGGCCGCGTGCCGCAGCTCCTGCGTGCCCTGCTCGATGTTGCTCGCCGTGTGCTCGACACTGGTCTCTATACAGTGGACCATAGCCTGTACCTTGTGCGTGGCCGCGTGCCGCAGCTCCTGCGTGCCCTGCTCGATGTTGCTCGCGTGTGCTCGACACTGGTCTCTATACAGTGGACCATAGCCTGTACCTTGTGCGTGGCCGCGTGCCGGAGCTCCTGCGTGCCCTGCTCGATGTTGCTCGCCGTGTGCTCGACACTGGTCTCTATACAGTGGACCATAGCTGTACCTTGTGCGTGGCCGCGTGCCGCAGCTCCTGCGTGCCCTGCTCGATGTTGCTCGCCGTGTGCTCGACACTGGTCTCTATACAGTGGACCATAGCCTGTACCTTGTGCGTGGCCGCGTGCCGCAGCTCCTGCGTGCCCTGCTCGATGTTGCTCGCCGTGTGCTCGACACTGGTCTCTATACAGTGGACCATAGCCTGTACCTTGTGCGTGGCCGCGTGCCGGAGCTCCTGCGTGCCCTGCTCGATGTTGCTCGCCGTGTGCTCGACACTGGTCTCTATACAGTGGACCATAGCCTGTACCTTGTGCGTGGCCGCGTGCCGCAGCTCCTGCGTGCCCTGCTCGATGTTGCTCGCCGTGTGCTCGACACTGGTCTCTATACAGTGGACCATAGCCTGTACCTTGTGCGTGGCCGCGTGCCGCAGCTCCTGCGTGCCCTGCTCGATGTTGCTCGCCGTGTGCTCGACACTGGTCTCTATACAGTGGACCATAGCCTGTACCTTGTGCGTGGCCGCGTGCCGCAGCTCCTGCGTGCCCTGCTCGATGTTGCTCGCCGTGTGCTCGACACTGGTCTCTATACAGTGGACCATAGCCTGTACCTTGTGCGTGGCCGCGTGCCGCAGCTCCTGCGTGCCCTGCTCGATGTTGCTCGCCGTGTGCTCGACACTGGTCTCTATACAGTGGACCATAGCCTGTACCTTGTGCGTGGCCGCGTGCCGCAGCTCCTGCGTGCCCTGCTCGATGTTGCTCGCCGTGTGCTCGACACTGGTCTCTATACAGTGGACCATAGCCTGTACCTTGTGCGTGGCCGCGTGCCGCAGCTCCTGCGTGCCCTGCTCGATGTTGCTCGCCGTGTGCTCGACACTGGACTCTATACAGTGGACCATAGCCTGTACCTTGTGCGTGGCCGCGTGCCGCAGCTCCTGCGTGCCCTGCTCGATGTTGCTCGCCGTGTGCTCGACACTGGTCTCTATACAGTGGACCATAGCCTGTACCTTGTGCGTGGCCGCGTGCCGCAGCTCCTGCGTGCCCTGCTCGATGTTGCTCGCCGTGTGCTCGACACTGGTCTCTATACAGTGGACCATAGCCTGTACCTTGTGCGTGGCCGCGTGCCGCAGCTCCTGCGTGCCCTGCTCGATGTTGCTCGCCGTGTGCTCGACACTGGACTCTATGGAGTCGACCACTGCACCCTGCTCGTGGATCATCGCGCCCAGCTCCTTGAATATCTGGTTCACGTCCAAGATGTCGCCCTGCCGAATGAATGTGCAAACAATGTAAGTGACGCTCGAAGTTACTCTTCTTCTCTCGTGTAAGTATTGCTTTTTAGGGTTCCGTACCCGAATGGTGCCAAACGAGACCCTATTACTCTCCCTCAGCTGTGTGTCTGTCCTACCTTTAAAGGGCTGTATCTTTGAAACCACAATAGGCAGCCAGTTGATAAATTGCTTTCACAAGTAAGGGCCCTTTTTGTCCCTATTCGTGAGCAAAATAGGTTACATACGATTCTAACGTGCAAGGGAAAGAGTTCAATAAGTAATCCATCACAGCTTTTGCTGACGGTACCTCGAGCTGTCGGATCTCCTGCTCGCGCTCCTCGAGCTCGCGTATCTCCCTCTCACTCGTGGCGGCGAGCTGCGCCTGCCGCCGCTGCTGACCCTCCATCTCGATCAGCGACTCCTGCTGCTTCGGACCTGCAACCACGAGTCATCATCATCTATGAGCTCCGTGATTAGGGTTTAAAGCGACCCGTCGCAACGCGCCACCCTGTATGTATACTGTATTGTATGCGCGACAAAATTAGTACATAAACACAGTAAAATGTTTGGATTTGTCCTTGAACTCAAAAGGGTTTTTCAACTATTGAATTGTCCAAAATTAAGTGTTTTAGGCAAAAGATGTACGTAGGTAGCGCTGGTTTCCTTGCGTATCTTTGATCGTGTGGTCTCTTCACCCATCTAGTGCGAGTGAAGGTGACACTGGATGATATAAATCATCTCATTACGTAGACGCAAAGGCCCTAGTTTTTTGATCGTCCGACGACATCATGGCCGCAGCAGGCTCAACCTAGACCAACCTGGACCGGCTAAAATGGAAGAAGCATGAAGAGGCATACGTCCAGCAGTGGACAAATAAATTCTAAGGAAGAAGATGAAGAAGAGCACTTCCCTCTCCAGACTACCTCTTTTTATTATATTGGCCCTTTTACCGACAGCCTAGGTCATGAAAAGGGCACACTAAGTCTAACAAACGATCGAAACCGAGTGCCGGGACCTATGTGCAGTAGGTCTTGCCGCCTCCGCTTGCGCTTCGGTACTCTGCAAGTGGCTCATGGATGCATATTTCCACTTTCCACTACCTTCTGTCCAGGAAGGTGCCGGAGCAGCGAGTCTGCTCACAACGTTCAATCCCCGCTCGGGACACCCGTTAAGCAGGCTACTTGCTCTCCTTGGCAAGCACCGGAGCTGTATGGCTCGCTCACTTCCCGCATGAAGAAGAGCAGTAAAGAGCCTCACCCTCAAGCGCGAAGGGGTCTCCGCTGTTGATCCCTTGCTTCACCTTGCGCACGTCGTCCTTACTCTTCTGCGCAGTAGCACGCTGCATCGCCTGCGAACATAAAACAAACAGGTGTCACCAAAAGGTCTACACATACTTGCTTCGTTGACACTAGTATAATCCGTGCGGGATCACTAGTATAATCCGTGCGGGATCAGAATGGGATAATACCTTTTGGAACTGAGAAGCTCGCGGTCCTGTAGCGTCAGCATTTCGGCAAACTCTAGTTGTCTATGGCAAACTCGCGTCGAAACTTGCTTGTGTTTTCTGTGCGCGTGGGTGTTTCCTCGAGTTTTATCACGTTTTATTCAATTAATGCAATAACATTGAATCCTTTTAGATTACAACTATTAAACATTTTTGTGTATTTCCAATTTCATAACCCTATGATAGCATGTAGAACAAAGAATTTTTTTTACTGACGCTACTCGAGAACTGTCATTTTCGATTCAGTTCCAAAAGGTATTATCCCATTCTGATTCCGTACGGATTATACACACGACAGCACGACAGACTGTACACTTTTGTTGTACAGTCGCCCGTAACGTAACCGAGTAGAGTGCTAGCGTGTAAGCCTCGATGTGCTGTCGTGTACCACGACACAGGCATCGGCCGGGCACATACTTTACGACACAGGCGTCGCCCGTAATGTAACCGAGTAGAGTCCTAGCTTGCAAGGGTCGACATGATGTCTTGTGTACTTCCGGACGAGGTCGAATCAAACGGCTATCTCGACGATGATAAAAATGATACCGCCAAATCAATGTAAAATCTCCCGTCGTCTCATCGTTCGTGGTCAAGCTCGAGCTCAAGTAGGTGATCTCAGAAAAACAAAAGCTCGAGCTTGAGTAGCTGTCAACATATTAATAGACACTAGCTTGACATTGACATTAGCCAAGGTCTCAAGTCGGTGATTTTGTTTTCTGAGATCACCTACTTGAGCTCGAGCTTGAGCTGACGACTATTAATGCGGTGGCATTAATGGTCGGGAGCAAATTGTGACGGGAAAGGTGGAGGGAAAGAGAGCTGGAGGCAGACCACCCGCTAGATGGACGGACATTATAACAAAAGCCACGCAAAAACACCTGCACGAACTGATCCACATCGCGAGTGCTAGAGCGCAATGGAAAACTCTACTCTCCGCCAGCTTCAATGATAGTCACGATCCTCAGCATTGAGGGAACGATAGTGATAGTGAACACATTTATTTATCACAAAAAAATTACATTGTTTCTAAAATTACGACCAATAACATAAATTACATTGAAATAAAAAAGATTATGCTCAGCATGTGATGTGTGTGTGCGAGATCGACACAGCGCTGATTTTCAGAACACCCTTGATACATGAAGTGCTTCGATTAGTATTAATTATTGACATAGTGAAGAGAAGAGGCAACTTAAATTCGGAAGGCAAAGTTTTTTGTTCGAAAGTCCGTTATTGGCTTAATCTTATCTTTAGACAATATTGAGAAACTAATTTCAATATTTTTTATTTTGGTTCAGTAGTTTGGATTTTACAACGTTTCAAAGATACGGTTTTATGACCTTCACGCGACGGTCTGCATACGTTTGGCGGTCATAGGAACAAAACATTTTAGCGCATAAAAACAAAACTACTGGACCAAAATAAAAAATATTTAAATTAGTTTCTCAATATTGTCTAAAGATAAGTTTAACCCAATAACGGACTTTCGAACAAAAAACTTTGCGTACCCAATTATATTAAGTTATTTATTACTATTTTATTATTTATTTATTTGACTGAATGGAATGGAAGGCGGGAGGGTACCTGGAACGCGTTCAGCGTGGTGATGTATTCATCGGAGAGGCGGTCGCGCGTGAGCCGGTCCGCCGGCGAGTCGCCGCTCAGCTTCATCAGGTCCATCAACATCAGGGACGTGTCCTTGGCCAACTTCTGCGTGTACGTTTGCAGCTGACGGCTGCGGAGTACAGCGACGGCTCAATGTTTAAGGCGCTGGGTATAGTGAATTAGCCCGCGCGCAAAGAAAAATGCACAAAATCGATTGCTGTATCAAATACACAAAAAAAATCTATAATTTTCACATATCAAACCCTAGAATTAGGTGAGACCTATCTAAAACAGCCAGTTTTGTGTTGATATCCATAACAGATTGCAAGACATTTTGCTTGAAAAAAAGTGCGCCGTCTATTTTTTTTTTCAAGCAAAATATCTTTAAAACGGTTATGAATGTCAACACGAAACTGGCTGTTTTAGATAGGTGACCTAATTCTAGAGTTTGATATGTGAAAATTTTCGATTTGTTTAGTGTATTTGATACAGGGCTCGATTTTGTGCATTTTTCTTGGCGCACGGGCTATTCACTATGCACCGCGCCTTCAGATGCAATACGTCTCACAACTAACTGCAACTAGCACTTTGGCCACTTTTAACTTGTGCAAATTTTATTGATAGATATAAGAATCTGGTATCTAGACATTAGGTCCTAAAAATAGTTAAGCCTAGGAATTCTGATTTCACGGCTCGTTTTTAGCAAAAAAACGCATCCAAACTTGACATACCACGTGATTTGACTTGCGCAGTAGACGATTTACAGGATTTAGTGGTATGAGGTCTGAGTGCGGGAAGGGAGCGGGCGGAAAGAGTGCTTGCAGTAGAGGCTAAGAAGAATAAGAACATTAAAAATATTTGTTATATTTTTTAGTGGCGAGTATTGTACAGTCGGCTAGTCTCAGATACCCCTTTCTGTTCGATTGGCGCCCTTATGCCGCGCGCGATAAGAGCTGCCATGGGGTATCTGAGATTGTGGCCGGCCGTACCTACTTGTTGGTGTTTTCCACACCAACTATGAGCTAGAAGTAACTGAGAGTTTGTGGCATACTTACAGCTGTTGACGAAGTCCAACGGTGTCTTGGATGGTCTGAAGCTGGTTCGCCAACTTCGTCATTGCCGACACTGAAACAAACACATGAACACTCACTAAGAAATTATTTCCTCGAAACCAACTTCTATGCAAAAAAAATCTCATGTAATTCTGCCCTAGTAATCAAGAACGCAGCACTTGCAAAAAGGCGGTTCGGAGAAAAACGCGGGTAACATAATTTTAGTTATTTAAGTATGAAGTTTATGTTTTTTAACAATTCACTTAGATGAAAAAAATGGGAAAAAATTCAAGCTTTTAAATGGCATGCATTTTTTATTCCATTTAGCGTTACTTCCGACTATAGTGTGTATTACGGCGTTTTAACTTAGCATGAGGTATAGTGAGAATAAGATTACAACTAAGCATAAATGCAGTACTTGCGCTGATTACTGCATTTTACCCTAGCACTTGTCAATTACTGCATTATTTGTAAGTATTTATTCACTATTTTTATGTCTTGTGCCAACCTAAAGTGAGGGTTACTAGGGTGATTTGTAAGTATATTGTGTTTCTATTATATTGGAATTAAAACAAAATCGTAGCAATCAAACTTTATTTCGCTTGAGAAATCTTCTTCTTCTTAATCGATTCCTCATGGCTGAGGATCGCGACCATGTCGTACTCGCTTCCATTGGGAGCGGTCTTCCGTCATATGAACTGCCCGGTGAATGCTTCCTCCAGCCGCTGCTTTTATAGCATCAGACCTTTTGTTTGGTGCCCTTCCCCTGGCGCGTTTGCCATTCACCTGTCCCAATATTATGAGCTTCTCTAGACTATGCCTGGGCGACCGCATTATGTGTCCAAAGAAGCTGAGGGTCTTTTCCTGGCATATAGTAGATAGGCGTTTTTGGACTTTAAGTTCTTTAATTATGGACTCGTTAGTGCGTTTTGCCGTCCAAGGTATTCTAAGCAGCCTCCTCCAGCACCACATCTCGAAGGCGTCTATTTTGTTGATGTCTTTTCTTTTAAGACACCAAGTCTCTGCACCATAAACGAATATCGAGAAGACAAGGGCTCGAACCAGCCGCACTTTAGTGTTACGACTGATACTTCGGTTCTTCCATATTTTGTCGAGGTTAGCCATTGCACTTTTCGCCATACCGGATCTGCGGCGTATTTCTTCGGTACAGTGGCCTTCGTTGGTAATAAGAGAGCCGAGGTATACGAAGTCTTCAACCTTTTCATACCCATCCAGCGCATCGGTTGACGGGAGTAGCTGTGCTCTGTCTACCACCATCACCTTGGTTTTGGTTCTGTTGATCTTAAGACCGAGTTTAGCACTTTCTGTCTCGATCTTCTTTAGAAGTTCTGCCATTTCCATCTCACTCGATGCAACTAAAGTAGTATCATCCACGTACCTTAGGTTGTTAATTGGTCGGCCTCCCACTGTTACACCGCCCTCCCATCCTTCCAGTGCTTTCCTCATTATGTACTCGCCGTACATGTTAAATAGTTTTGGAGACAAAATGCACCCCTGTCGAACACCTCTCTCTGTATGGAATGGCCTGGACTGCTTGTCTTCTAATCTTACAAAGCTAGTGCCATCCAGATACAAGTTTTGTATCAGAAAAGCTAGATGCGGGGGTACACCCATCTCCACAAGGACTTCTAGCATGGTATTCCACTGAACGCAGTCGAAAGCTTTGGCATAATCTATGAAGCACATGACCAGTGGTTTATTGAATTCACGACATTTCTCGATGAGTAAGCGCACATTCAGTATTTGCTCTCGAGTTCCCTTTCCAGCCACAAAACCAGTCTGTTCGCTCGGTATCTGGTTATCTATGTATGGTGCTAGCCGTGAATTTATAATGCGCAGAATTATTTTACTGGCATGTGCCATAAGCGGGATAGTTCGATAGTTCTCGTATTTACGCGTGGAACCCTTTTTGTGAAGAGGTACTACAGCCGATTGTGTCCATTCTTCTGGCCATTGGCCCGTCACCCATATCTTGTTGCATATCTGGAGCAGGATCTTCGTTCCATCAGTGCCAAGATGTTGAAGCATTGCAGCCGACACTCCTTCGGGACCCAATGCTTTATGTTTAAGCCTGTCTATGGCGTATTTTACCTCGGACATTAGTATTCTGGGCTCTTCTGTGTGTATGTCCCATCTTCTTTTTGTCATAACGCCTGTTTCGTCCCGATAAAGGTTATAGCAGTAACTACCCCATCTCTCCAGAATGTCATTAAAATCGGTTAAGGCGTTCATCACTGTCGTCGACGACACAGCATTTAGGTTTGAAAGTGCCGGTTATCTGTTTCACTTTTTTAAAAAGGTCCTTCGATTGTGTCTTATCAGCGTGTATCTCTATTTCTGCACAGATGTTGTTGATGTAGTTGTCTTTGTCCTTCCTAGTTGACCTTTGTACTTCTTTGTGCAGCTGGTTGTATCGGGACATTTGTTCTTTCGACTCCAGACCTTCACCTTTCATCGTCCTTCTTTCTTCTATTAGTGCCCAAGATTCCTTGCTTATCCATTCTTCCTTTTTCTTAACCTTTCTGAATTGGTTACTTGTCTCCTTGGCAGCACTCAGGATAACTTTCTTCAAGTTGATCCAGTCCGTTTCGCTGGAGTCTAAAGGACCAATTTCTATGGACTTGATATTCTCGTCAAAGGTTTTTCTGAAATTGGTCTAAAGCTAGTTTATCGAGAACGATGTTCTTCTGAGAAGTACTACGGACTTTCTTCAAGCGTAGTCTGAAATCTGCTACGACTAATTGGTGATCGCTTCCGCAGTCAGCACCCGGAAGAGTTTTGGCGTTGGTAACTGATGACTTCGACCGTGACTTAATCGTGATGAAGTCAATTTGGTTTCTGTGCCCTTTCGGTGACGTCCAGGTGTATAGTCTCCTAGGATGATTTTGAACCAAGTATCCATGACAGTCAGCTGATTCTCCACACAGTAGTGTAAAAACTTTTCACCTCTGTCGTTTCTTACACCAAGACCATAACTGCCCACGATTGATCCCCTCAGAGGGTCTGCTGTGGTTTTGCCAATTTTCGAGTTCCAGTCGCCCTGAACAACCGTAATCTCTCTCGACGGTATAGTCTTCAGTAGCGCGTCTAAGTAATTTTCCTACGACTGCCGTCAAGCAATGCTACGCCCAAACGCAGTAATGTCAAATACTGCGTTTTAATTTAGGAACTATTCGATTGACGCTAGATCAAAATGCAGTAATAGCAGCAAGTACTGCATTTTGCTCTAGTTTACATTGCGAGTACTGCATTCTTTTCTAGCACATGATTATTACCCCACTTCACTTTAGCACAATCACTATTTTCATGCAATTACTGCAAAAACCGTTAGCAAAAAAACATATTTCCAACAAAAAAAATCATGAAAATATATTTTTCCCGTGTAGATAAAACCTTTAGGATGCCATTTTTGTAAAAAAGTGAAAATCGCAAAATTGTCGATTACTGCGTTCTTAATTAGCAGGGCAGAATTTCGATCTCGACTGCTCCCGACCACTCGAGTCAAATCTCGTGCCTTGTGTCGAGGATGACTTCGTGAGAATAGGAGATGTGACATTTGCCGCAAAATGAGATTTTTCCTTCGAGATGTGTCGAATGCGATATTCCCGGGAATTAGCCCCCAGTTTATGTTATGTTTATGCCCAAGTTTGCAACCCTGAATATAGGTTCGATATATAACGTACAGTCAGCCACATGCTACGATACCCCTTTTAGTTCGAATGGCGCCCTTGTGCTTCGCCCGGTAAGAGCTGCCATGTGGTATCCTAGACCAAGGGCGTCGCCAGCCGATGGCGCAGGGGGGGGGCAAGTTGACTTTACTTACTACAATTAATACTTTTCTCATTCTCTATGAATGAGAAAAGTAGGTATGAATTGTAGGTAAAGCCGACAGCACATGAAGCTTTTCACTTGTAATACGAGCCTTACATCTACAGCCAGAGCGTACGGAATATTAGGAGTGGAATTGGTGAATTCATTCGAGTTTCGACGTACGGGAATGATTGTTCAAGGCTTAAACTTCAAGCAAATTAACTCAAAGACTTAGGACTTTGGTTGCATTATATTTGGCAACTTTTTTAGAATCTCTAGGGGGGGCAGCTGCCCCTCCCTGCCCCCCTTGGCGACGCCCTTGTCCTAGACTGTGGCCAACCGTACGTAGGCATTTGATAAGGATTTTAGGAAAACCTCCCCTCAAGTGGTTAAAAAGGGGGAAGACCTAGTAATTTTATATTTTGAAGGTTTTCCCACATTTTACTCTTCTTCGTTCTTTTTTTTAATTATATAAAGCCATAATACTCGTATAGTATGTGCAGTTTAGTTCGATGATGTGCAGTTGTTGATTTGAGTCATAAAACCTTGATTTACTTTCAATATTTTTATAACGTTCTTTGTTTCTTTTGAACAAAAACAATATAGGTTGTACATAAGTCCATTTACATGAGCACAACATAGCAATAGCATGTTATCAATTTCATAATATTTTTTTAAACTACATGGTTGATTAAGCACAGTACATGATTGATTAGCCTGTTTTTGTACCATGTTCCAGGCAATCCAGCCAACAACACACACACACAACACACATTCCATTGTTTAATTCATATAGTACATTGTATTATACTGGTTGAGCACTTTCATTTGATACCCATATTGATGGGATCGATAAAACCTACGTTATCGGCCATTTTGTAGCGGCCGCCATCTTGTATTTCAATTTTTTATAGTATATTGTATTCTGCTTGTTGAGCCCTTTCATTTCATACCCATATTGATGGGATTGATAAAACCTACGTTATCCGCCATTTTGTAGCGGCCGCCATCTTGTATTTCAATTTTTTATAGTATATTGTATTCTGCTTGTTGAGCCCTTTCATTTGATACCAATATTGATGGGATTGATAAAACCTACGTTATCCGCCATTTTGTAGCGGCCGCCATCTTGGATTTATAATGATAATGAATAAACATAATTGTATTGTCACCAAAATCCAAAGTGTATCATACAAAATTTCAGATTAATCGGTTGACAGGAAGAGGGTGAAATTTGAATTACTAAATTTGACCCAAGAATAAAGAATAAATAATAAATAAAATAAAACCGTTTAAAAACAAACGGGGTGAGCTAAATAAAACCGTTTAAAAATACGATTTAACTTGTGTGTGGCAATTGAGATATAGCTTCACCCTTTCTTTTGGCCAGTAAAAGGTTCTTCCTCAAAAAACAAATTCATTGTTGTATTATTGTGCCACAAAACAACTTGGGGTTTATTGAGGTCGCTTCATGATATTGAGGGACAAAACTGGTCGCTATACGGAAAAGGCTACAATCCTGTCCTAATTTGTCCATGGACTTTCGATCATGCAGAACAACTAAGGTAACTACCCTTGTTATGGATGTCAATACAAATAAGTTAATAATACCTTCAGAAGTATTTGTTTTTTTCAGAAATTTATTGTTACTTCTGAAGTAATTTCTTCGGTACTTTCGAAACTTGCTATTTCTTTGAAATGGATTAGTTAAATTAGAAATGATTTGCTTTTTTAATGCTAAATTGGTGCATAAATGTATACACTGTGATTATGCTAACAATCTGGTTATACGAACACACATGTCTCAATTACTTCGCATAATCAATGTTCTACTCTTTCCGTTCAAAGCTGTTTTGTTAGCCAGAAGTAAACTAACTCTCTACCGGCTCCATTGTTTAATTACTCAGAAGTGTCAGCATAGTGCAGCTTGTTTAGTTAAAACATGTTTGATTTTTTCACAAACATTATGATGTAAGAAAGACGAAATATGGGTATAAGCTGTGTTATTAAAAAAAACATTTAGGATGGACTTCAAAACTTAAGAGTCGTCTCGCTTTGTATTGTATTAATTAGAGCAAGAGGTCGACTGTTTCGAAGTTCATCCTAAATGTTTTCTTTAATGACATGAGTTATCATAGCTGTAAGTTTTAAAATAAAAAATAAATAAATATTTTGAAAATTGTACTTCTTGTAACAGTTGTAAGCATTGATTTCATAGATAAAAATATAAGATTCTTTGTAGCATTGTGTCCAAAAATCTAACAAAAGAAACAATGTCAACCTATCAGTGAGACAAGGTGCCACAACAAACAGCTAATACCTGCCTGTCATGGGCTTTATCTCTTCATGACTCACCGTTCTGAGATATCTTGTGAATGTTGCTACCGATGCTAGCAGCCAAGCGCGTGAAACTGCTGTCGGGCGTGGCGACGCCGCCCTGGTATGAATAGCTGTCCATGGTGCTGGTTCTCGGTCCACCTGACAACACCGATTAACACACTTTACTGAACAATCGGTGATAGGAAAAACGGAAAAGAAAATATGAGTATGAAGCTTCCGGTTACGATGACGGACAGGTAAAAAGAAAGTAGGTAAATGGAAAAATATGTTGAGAATACCTAGCCGTTGGAACAACTCCGGTGTAAGTACCCGCGATCGTAGACACAATAATGTTAAGAACAATAACGCATTACTCACCTAACACTAATCAAATCAACGAGATAATTGCGTCCAAGTTCCAACTGTGAACAAATCAAGGCAAGGACTTCGCTAATCGAATTTACGTCGCGCGTCGAATGCACGTCGATGGAACACTGCCGACACAACCTAAACTTCTTTTGACGATAGTATAATGAACTTGATAGCAAATATCCGCAGCAAAAATTAAGTTTTTCTTCAATTACTCGCCCATTTCTTTCTCCGAAAAACACTGCTTGTTTGTTGCGTGACGTGACTTAATGCTGTCAGTGTCAGTCAGATTGACAGATTAAATATTGACTCTGTGGTCGAAAAGAGGGCTACCGGTAATAATCTGTGACTATAGAGATGTCCTAAATAATAAAACCCCATCCGGAGTCCGGAACCAGAATCCGGACTCTTGGTGAAATCAACGAACAACAGCGCAAAAAAAGCGCAAGCGAATGCGAATGACGCTTTGACCCTGTAAGAGTAATGAAACTTATATATAAATTTCAAGAAAATAGCGTCTAGAAGCAATAAATGCATTTTGACGAAGAAAAAACTGCTGTATCGATCTACCTTGTTTATGGTACAAACACACGCAACGCGACGCACACACATACACAAATGGTCTTGCCACACACACCACTACAGTAATCTACATATATCCACACATACTATACTACTGTAGTGTGGGCTACACACACTACTGCGTCCATTGCTATTGTGTGATTTGTCTTCGTGTCCTCACCCTCTGTTTTTTATTTGAAATATTTTCAATAATCCCAGATTTAGCTATGATTTTATTTCGACAACAGTTATTCCGTACAATGAGCTAAGTATGCTACACAGTGCATATTTCATTTTAGAGCTCGATTGTCACATTCCAGTCTAGGGTATAATTTTCGATTCGAAAGGGACTTGTTTAGCGTGGTAATAATTTGGAGCAATGATGTTCTAGTTTATTTTATTAATCCCAGCAGACTGTGGCGACATGAGGACGATATGCTAGCAGTATAGGCGAGACTGTTACCCAGGTAGGTTGTCACTGAGTGGTAACTTCCTCGATAGTTGATTTGATGACTGACGCGGCTCATTGTCCTCAGCTGAAGCCGCCGCGGCGCCATGGACCCGTCAATCTTCCTGCCGTATTCGCCGGCCAATGGTCTCCCGCAGGAGTCGAAGCTAGCCACGTACATGGTATGTTCCTGACCAGCTAGTCTACCCAGAAGATACGGTCCTGGGTTTTCTGCCTGCTTGGTTCTAATGGTTGTGTGTGTTTCAGAACCGCAGCGCCGCGACGCCGCCGCGCGCCCTCAACCAGGCTCTGGGCAAGCTCAGCCTTGAGTCTTCGCCAGACGCTGTCAAGAAGGTAAACATGTGGTTTTATTTTTCAAAATCTCACAATCTATCAATCGAGTCCCTCTATACTATCTATTGAAAATGTATTACTTGTGTTGTAGATTTTATTAGATTTCATTGGACCTGTAGTGAAAGTAATATGTATAGATGAATATACCCACACATCCTACACTGTCAAGGACCTACCTGTAACAGGCTGTTGAATTTCTCTCAAACCAATTTGCTAGAGTGCCACTTGGAAAAGACTTCTAACAATTTGACCAGCTGTGATCATTATTGCCTGGTTTAATTCATAGTTATAGCTAATTTTTTTTAACAGACTAGCACAGGCCTCAGAGTAAATGATTTCATGCGTGGACCTATAATTCCAAGCCATTAAAATCTCTTCCTCTATAAAGATGACAACTACAGACTGTTGTCAAAAAATATTTGGTTCGACCCCCCTTCGTGTGAGATTGGGTGAAATTTGGCTCGACCCCCTTGCCCCACTAAAGTCCAGTTAGTCAAAAGGTTTTATTCAATATGCCATAAATAAATTATTAACATCAAACGTCAAAATAGGTATTATCAAAAGTAAAAAGAAGTGTATAAATCAAATACTTATTACTATCTAATACTAAGAAAGTATCTAGCTACTTTTTTTTCTCCAGCTTCACTAGCTCTGATCGTTCTTGGAGAAGAAGCATGGTAAAGAAACTCCAAGTCTCACTCTTAAATGCCTCACGTATCTAATGGACGCACCCATATTAATAAACGTCATGCAAGACCACTGGCCTTTGCTGCATCACACTGTCATCCTCGGACCAGTTCAAAGTTAGTTCTATAGGATATTGCATTTTACTCCCTTCAAGACACATAATTGTTATTTTCAGAATGTTGTGAGAGACAGGTAAAAATACCTTTACCTTTCAGAAAATTAGTACATAATATTCACAAATGCACAATCTGAAAAAAATATATACAAAAGTGCTTCTAGTATACCATTCACGGTTATTTTACCTCCCGACTAAAAGTATACTTTGAATCCCTTGTGCTGTGTGAATATGGGAATACTTGAATATGAAATCATTGTATTAAATCCAGATTATATCTGAAATATCAAAGATTTTATTGTGTCAGTCGGTGGTTATTATTATTATGGCAAAAAGGCCTAATAGGGGAAAAAGTTTATACGTCAGAGGTAAAATAGCTATGAGCGATCTGTATTAAACCAAAAGAAAACCCAAAAGAAAAAAATCTGCTTATTTAGGGGCAGTAGAGGAGGTTCCTTTAGTTACAAGAAAATGTTCTTAGGAGACCTTTTGATCCATTCATCCATAAATGCAGTTCAGAATATCTCCAAAAATTATGTATGGTAACCTAAGAACAATTTCCTGTAACTATAACGGTAAAGGCCCATACTGCCCCGTTTTAAAAATCCACCCTGTATTTTGGTGCAGTACATCTTTGCTGTTGGTGCACAAAATGCTATGAATTTCCCAGAATACCACACCATAGGTACTTAAATTACACTTTTAATGGATTTAACACTTGTTTTATCAACTTAACAAAAAGCCAACATTTCAATGGCTGGAGTATTAAATCAGTTAAACATGTAATTGTAATGCTCGTGTAAACCTAAGAACATATTAAATACCAAGGTGTGTAAAATTCATTAAAGCAGAATCTGACCCATACCCTGTTGCGATAGATTGTGGTCGGCGAGTTTGTGCCGGTGAGCTACTTCAGCCCGGGCCTGCTGCCAGATTCCCCGGAGAGCTCCCCACCCACCGCGCATCCCGCTCACCCCTCACACCCCGCTGCGCCCTCCACACAGGTTCACCAGGTATGATCCCCACTGGAATTCTCCTTTTTACGGAATAAGCCAGTTCAATGGCCCAACTATACTCAGCATCAGAAAAATAGCACCAATTTTTTTTTGCATGCATTTCATAATATCTCAAAAAGTTATGTATTGTCACCAATGGCGACCCTCGGTGGTGTTTGGATGCCTGTGGAGTGCCGGGTGACGCGGCGTCTGGGGTTCAGCACACTAACAAAAACTACTTTTGGCGACTTTATGGACTGTATATTTTCTGAAGAACTAAAACACTTAGGACTAACTAAACTAAAACACTTTTTATCTATTTTCTAACTGCTTTCCGCTCTATAATTAACTAAAAACTGAAACTGAACTGACTGATGCTTTTTTCTCTTGACGACAAACTGAACTGAAAAACAACATGGCCGCTGTGCCAAATCTACCGCCGCGCGCGTCTATGCGCCTTCGCGTTTTATCCGCCATCCGCGGCTGATGGCGCCATCTGTGGCTTACTAAAGCGAACTAACTGACTGTCGCGGATGACGGATTACAAATATCTACTGCACGATGGCGCTGGTGGTAGCCGGTTGGCGACATGTATGATCTCCTTAGAACATTTTCCGGTGACTAACTGCCAGTTTCTGAACTGAGAAATTCGCTAAGCAAAATTTCTATTATTATTTGAGTATTGCAGAGTTCTCACAAAAGAGCTTGACAGAACGATAGCAAAGTATTTGCTTAGCAAAATTCTCAACTCAGAAACCGGGCCTATAACGGTCAAGTTACCTTACTGCCTCGTTTCAATAATCCACCCTGTATAACGCTGTGAATGTTTGCAGGAGAATGTGGGCGGCACGACCTACTTCTACTCGACCAACTCCGAATCGCACGGACCGGCAGCGGCGCATAACTCGCAGGCTTCCATCGGTATGTTATATGTGTCCCTGTCTCTCTTTCTCCCTGTCTCAGATCTCTTTCACACTCTCCCTCTCTTTCTTGCACTCTCTTTAGTGGTTACCTGGAAGAGATTGCTGTTAGCAATAAGGTCGCCAGTTTGTACCATTAATATATTTATACACCCATGAAATGAAATTTAAATTTAATGCCAACAATTAAACAACTTTAATTTACAATTTAATTCATAATGTCAATCACTAACTAAAGGCTGAAACAGATTATTATGTTTTTGTGTTCACTGGACTCCTAAAATACAGGGCAACCTAGTTTAGGAGACAGGGTATCATCTATTTATGTACCTACCAATCATCAGCCACAGAATTTGTATCAAATAAGTTTGTTATTGTATTAACTTTGATTGTGTTTTTTTTGTGTCAATAAATAAATAAATTCAAAATTCAAATTCAAATTCAAATTAATGTATTAATACTGTATGTCCTTATATGTGTTCTAGTACAATGAAGAATATTCTATTCTATTCTCTTTGTATGGCGCACAAAACTATCGGGAACTGATCTTCTGCAGAAATAGCCTGGTACACAGTCCACTAGCACTGACAATGAAAAAAAACATATCTTCTTTTTAAATGCGTTTTTATGCTAAAAACGAGCCGCTAAATGAGAATCCCTAGGCTGAACTATTTTTAGGACTTAAGGTCCAGATTCCAGATGGTAGAACCTACGAGTAAATCCCGCCACCGCGACCTTAGGTCCTAAAATGTTTAATCCTATATGAAATTAAATGAAATTTTATTAATGTGTTCCAAAAAATTACAAGATAAATTCAATTTTTTTTTGTTGTACAATAAAGTGTTATCCATCTATCTATAATAGATGTGCGACATGGTACTCACTGTAGGCAAAAAACCTGTGTTGTGAGTACCAGTGCCTTCCTCCAGTTATACATTGTTTTTATTTTATTTTATCTTGACGCGCTATAGCAAAATACAAGTTTTTTTTAGCAGAAAACACGTAAATATTATTATTTTTCTTATTGGCGGCACTAGTGTGCCTTCGCCTTAAGTAACAGAAAATATTGATAAGGGTGCATGCAGTACAGACCTAATGAATAAAGGCGCCGGTAACATACAGAAATATCGATCATAATATGCAACACACGAATAACTTATTATTGCCCATCGATGTATGTCTATTAACTACATAATTAATTATGAAACTACGTACTTAGTTAATATAGTATTAAATTGATCGGTACGGTCGGCCACAATCTCAGATACCCCATGGCAGCTCTTACCGCGCGCGGCATAAGGGCGCCAATGGAACAAAAAGGGGTATCTGAGACTGTGGCCGACTGTACAAGTAAAAAGCAACATACGTGACTTATCAGTATGTAAGTATTTTTAAAATTGCACAAGATTGTGTGAAAAGAAATTATCTACAGGGTGTTAAAATACCGCCAACAGACCCGAAAGCCACGCATACTAGACAACAAAACAAAGTACTTTTTCGATAAATTATTGCTGGGAGATGATTTTGGTTTTTTAGGTTACACCTAATTTTGAAAAATATTTTATCACGCAATGGACGTGTAACGCACAGAGGTCATATTGCGCAAGCGTAGGTATAAGTTTATGTTTATGCTTGAAGTGCCGATGTTTAGAATGCATTGCGGGTTGCAATTTTAACGTCGTTTTTTGTAAGAAATATTCATTATTTTGATATGGCTCCTTCAGAAGGTATGCTAAAAACTAGATACTGAACTGAATGCATTTGTGAAAAAAAAAGTTTTGAAAAATCCGACTTTGAACCTCATTATCTCGGAAACCGTTGATTTCCCAGGCATAGTTCCTTGGGCAAAAATGCTCCTTATGATGAGGACAATATGTAGTTTCCCGCTTTTTTGGCGGTCTTTTAACACCCTGTATAGAACGCCGAGCCTAGTTCAAAACCATTACGAGCCTGGGTGATGAAAATTAAATTACTGTCTTGTTCTCTGCACCTTTATGATGGATCTAGCTAGCTAGTTGAATGTTTTAAATTGTCCAGGAGGAGCGGACGGCGCCGCGGCCGCAGCCTCGCCGTATGGCTCTCAGATGTACGCGCCTTCGCCTTCGCAGTTCCCCCCTCTGCCCGCCAAGCCCCCAGCAGGTAACTGACTTTCTGCCGATCATACAATTAGCGTCACGAACGATGAGACTTGCCGCGCCACGTGGTTTAAGGTTTGACGATAGCAACGGAAAATTCAAAATTTTCAACGTTTTTTACATTTTGTAGCTAAACTGAGCTATTTTTGTTCAGCGATTTTTCGTTCGCGGCAATATCATAGTATTCTTTTAATTATTGTAAACAACAGAACAACAATAATTCAGCCGATTATGTGTTCTGGTCTACGACAAGTTTTTTGGACAGTGCCACTGCTTCGTAGACCAGAACACATAATCGGCTGAATTATTGTTATTCTGTTGTTTACAATAATGAAAATAATACTATGTTATTGCCGCGAACGAAAAATCGCTGAACAAAAATAGCTCAGTTTAGCTACGAAATGTAAAAAACTGTGAACATTTTGAATTTCCCGCCACGTTGCTATCGTCCCACCTTAAATGCGCAAGCGGTATAAAGCCCGGACGTCATCGGGGCGGTGGAAAGAGTTTTTTTTTGTTCTTTTATCTACGATCAGTCATTCATAAACTTTTATTAGATTTGTTTGTGTATTCGTTTGATTATTGTAGGGGCTGCGTTCTGCAACGCAGTCACCCTGTATCTTCAAATCACTTTATTTATTTAGTTTTTGTCATTCCATCAGTGGTGTACGCTTCAGCCTGTGTGCATTGAGTGATGTGTCTAGCAGGATCGATGCCAGTTGGTTTAGCGGAGTGAGTGCTGGAGGCGCGGTCAAGTCTCATCCTTCGTGGCCATTGTGCACACGACAGCACCTTTACACGCTAGCACTCTACTCGGTTGCGTTACGGGCGACTTTACAACAAAAGTGTACAGTCTGACGTGCTGTCGTGTGTACGTTCCTCTCTCCTCCTAGTCGACGTTGGTACAGTCGGCCACACGCTAGGATACCCCTTTTTGTTCGATTGGCGCCCTTATGCAGCGCGCTGTAAGAGCTGCCATGGGGTATCTGTGACTGTGGCCGACCGTACTCAGGCGGCAAAGTTAAAAAGGTGCTAGGCAGGTTTGGAGCTAGGCAGGCCATTTCAGCCGCATGCACCCGGATCAGCCACTCGCCCGGATAGAAACTCGTCACCGTGTGGATACCATGTGGCGGGCATCGCAAGTCACGACCTCGACCAATATCTGTCTGAGAGGTTGAAATTGAATGATATTTAGTGAACGAGTTTGCTATTTTCTTCACTCAATATCCTTCAAAATCGAGTCGCAATCCCTTCCCCTATCTCAATCGCTTTCAATGTCAGATAGTGTCAAATAAATGCAGTGCGAAGTTGGTCAGCATCGCGATAGATTCAAAAGTTAGACAATTAAGCCCCTGCTTTTAAAAGCGGAAGCCTTTGGGACTTTAGGAGCCTATACAGTTACAGGCTGCGTATAAGAGAGCCTCTGTAGAAACAAAGGACCTCAATGGCCAAGCGTCACGCCGTGCTCTGCCGTCCCGAAGTTTTTACCCTTATCTACTAGCGACATAGATAGGACTTCTACAGTACCCCTTGCTTTTGAAGGATCTTTCTTTGTAAATGGGGATTTTCCCCAATTCTATTTTCAATTAAGGATATATTGACGTCACGCCGTGCTGCTTGAACCGTCCAGACGCTTGTAACCCTTAACGATGAGTGGCGTAGGTAGGGCTTTTAGCCTACCCCTTGTTTTTGAAGGAACTTTCCTGGTATCCGGGGCAAACATCTTTTTTTTTTTTAATCTTATTTATTTTATAAGCCATACATCATATTGATTAAGCCGGCTTAAAAATAATAACAATGTTGGTTAAACTAAGGGGCAAACATCTTAATTTAAAAACTTCCTCAAGTCTATTTTTAATTGAGGATAAGGTCTTGAGAAAAATATACAACCGAAAGCCGAAAGCCTTAAGATTGCTCAACCAGATACGAATGTGTTTGGTGAACAATCGATGCAGAAATAGCGTAGATGAAGATTACCTTACGTCGATAAGGCACGCAACGCACGCCGTGAAGCAAGCACTGATGCATTTGACAATCGTCGTTCGTGTTGAAATAATGTAGAGAAGTAAATCGTTTTTTTTTTTGCAACTGCGAATAATTATGAGTAAATAAACTTGGGCCTTTGCATCTACGTAATGAGATGATTTATCCAGCGTCCAGTGGCACCTTCACTCACACTAGATGGATGAAGAGACCACTCGACGCTGCACTGCCTGGGACATTGTTTCAGATTCCCGGATTTTTAACGGACTTCATAAAATGAGGAGGTACTCAATTCGACCTGTAATTTTATTTTTATGTTTGTTACCTCAGAACTTTTTCTAGGTGAACCGATTTTTATGACTATTTTATACTTCTTGTGTGGTCCCATAAAAATTGTGAAGATCTCATGAAGAACTTCGGAGATGGAGAACTGGGCCCTTAACCTGTAACGCAATGGCGGGTCAATGGCGTCCCGGCCGAAGGACAAAACCGGGCTCTCCTCGTTTTTCTCCTACAACCAGAGAACTAATCCTCTAGAATTAGAATCAAAATATTCTTTGCTGTACTACAAAAACATTAAAAGGACAGACAGCGTTAGCAAATCGTAATTGAAGTCGTCACCTGACAGCCCATTTTGGCACCATTGTGTTACAGGCTAAGGGCCCAGGTCAATGGACGGCAGCAGATCACTCGAAATCAGTGCAGTAACTAAAATAACAGTGTACCTTTTCGCCAATAAAGTCGTTTTCTTTTAAGTTTTGATATTTTTTCTATAAATGTCATGCCACAATTCGGTACGCAAAGTTTTTTGTTCGAAAGTCCGTTATTGGCTTAATCTTATCTTAAGACAATATTGAGAAACTAATTTCAATATTTTTTATTTTGGTTCAGTAGTTTGGATTTTACAACGTTTGAAAGATACGGTTTTATGACCTTCACGCGACGGTCTGCATACTGTTGGCGGTCATAGGAACAAAACATTTTAGCGCATAAAAACAAAACTACTGGACCAAAATAAAAAAATATTTAAATTAGTTTCTCAATATTGTCTAAAGATAAGTTTAAGCCAATAACGGACTTTCGAACAAAAAACTTTGCGTACCCAATTCCACAAAAGTATGTACATACTTACGAGGTAAGTTGGAGAGGGGTTATATGAAGTGTCGATGAGTGCGTTCGCGTGCCGAGTGTCAAATCTTTGTAGGTACACATAATAGTTCTTCATAATCTGCATGCATTACTCATTGGTACACTCTTACACTGACTTTCTCTAAGAGAGAAAGTTCTGTTCTCCCAAATTATAAAACCCAACTGTTGTGCATATTATGTATTGATTTCCAAAGTCCCTTGACGAGATGTGAACGTCGAACTTTGCTCCTGCGATAAAGTTACAGTATTTGATGCTTACTTACTAATCCTGTGGCGAAAGTCTTTTAAATTGAAATGCCTTGAAACTGAAGCGAATTTCTTTAAAAAGAGTGAATTCAATTATGCCCGGAAGCGGCTGCGGTGTGGCGATATTGATAGTCCAAATAAATGACGGCTATTGAAGACCAATTTCGCCCATGAAATATTATAGGGCAGTTAAATTAAAGAAGGAAAAGCTGTTTAAATATAACAAGGAATAATTCAGGCTAGAAAGAAGAATTTCGTCTGAACTCACTTCAACGCGTTGTCTATTTCCCAAGACATCTTGAATCGAGTAACCACTACTATAAATAAAGATTTTTATAAGATTAACAAAATGGCTCGGGACAGGATTTGAAACCGCAACCCACCGAACTAAATCCCACAGAATCCGCATTACGTATAAAATCACAATAAAAACTTGTCCCCACAGAAACAAAAGATATCAGCAATAGAACAATACGAAACATCATTTCGACCACTCGTCTAATATTCGAATGACAACCTTATTGCATTAGTGTATAGTTTTACTTTAATTGCATGGACTACGAGCAAATAAGCTCCCAAAGGCAATTTGGGCATCTATTTTTCGAGACACATTTCAGAGTTCTATATTGTAGCTAGTTTTATCCTTGATCGAAGCCGCAACCTCTTGCATTGGCTACCTACCGAGTCAAGTAACTGTCGCTGCGAATGTTTCAACCTCATTGTGTAGTAACCACTTCCTAAACCGATGCACATTTCTGAGCGATTATGATGGATGATTGTGAGGCAACCAGTCAGTGGAGATTTTCGCCCATCTGTCTGAACCCATGCGGCTTATGTGGCCAGCCCAGTTCCACTTTAGCTTGGCAGTCGCAACTCCAACATCGGCGATTTTGGTCCGTTTAAAACCCAATATGCTGCGCTCCACTGACTGGTTGCCTCACAATGGACACCGGCGCCGTGGCAGGCCAAGGCGAAGATGGCGGGACGATCTCGAAACCTTTTTACCGGAGTGGCAATAGGTGGCCCCAGATAGAAAAGAGTGGAGGACACAAGGGGAGGCCTTTGCCCAGCAGTGGGACACAAAACAGGCTAAATAAAAAATAAAAAAGATGGATGATGACTCCTTGCGAATGACCCTTTGTAACCAATGCGATTGTTGGAGCTATTGCAATGCTTGTGGCCTTTTCTAATTCGAGGCTTGATGACGCGTGACTTTTTGACTCAAAGTATGTAAATCAAGGTTCAAATAAGTTACATAGTTATAGTTAGCACTCTGGCTCTCTTTTATTGTATTTTTTATCTCCCGACCCAAAAAGAGGGGTGTTATATTATGTATGTTTGTATTATGAGGGCTCTAAAACGGGTAAACCTATTTGGATGCGGGTTTTTAGAAAGCAAGTTTTCTAGGGAGTGTTCTTAAATAAATGTTTTATCAAAATCTGTTCTGCACCTTTTAGGAAATATGGTAATTTGAAGCTTAATTGTCGGGGATATTAATTTTTTTAAATTTTGTAGTTAATAATAATTTATATTTAATCATCAATGTGTGTTCTGGTCTTGCTTGTCTGACAATCCAGTGTTAGATTAGAAAAAAATATTTTCGTTTTAATCTTATAAGGATTATAAAGCTAAGGCTCACGACTCACGGTAATAAGGACTTGTTTATTTAATCGAATAACGTGGTGAGAATGTCATATAAACTTTTGTGCAATCACTACTCAATGGCACTTTCCTCCTCTAACATTCTCCTACCGTAACACTGTCCTACTCTTCTGATATTGTGCCTTCAAACGTGCTTTGTCGTGTCGCAGGTCTGGCCTCGTCGTTCTACATGCCTGAGACTATTCGGGCTGAGCTGTTCGCGCGGAACGAACAACTGTTCATGCAGCCCGACCCTCGTCACTACCCAGGTATACTTAGGTTTACATGCCCAAAACTATTCGGGCTGAGCTGTTCGCGCGGAACGAACAACTGTTCATGCAGCCCGACCCTCGTCACTACCCAGGTATACTTAGGTCTACATGCCCAAAACTATTCGGACTGAGCTGTTCGCGCGGAACGAACAACTGTTCATGCAGCCCGACCCTCGTCACTACCCAGGTATACTTAGGTCTACATGCCCAAAACTATTCGGGCTGAGCTGTTCGCACGGAACGAACAACTGTTCATGCAGCCCGGCCCTCGTCACTACCCAGGTATACTTAGGTCTACATGCCCAAAACTATTCGGGCTGAGCTGTTCGCACGGAACGAACAACTGTTCATGCAGCCCGGCCCTCGTCACTACCCAGGTATACTTAGGTCTACATGCCCAAAACTATTCGGGCTGAGCTGTTCGCACGGAACGAACAACTTTACTGTTCATGAAGCCCGACTCTCGCCACTACCCAGATATATTTAGATCTACATGCCTGAGACTATGAGGACTCAGCTGTTCACGCGGAACGAACAACTTTACTGTTCATGCAGCCCGACCCTCGCCACTACCCAGATATACTTAGGTGTACATGCCCGAGACTATCTGGGATGAGCTGTTCGCACGGAACGAACAACTGTTCATGTTAGGTAGTCATTAGAATGTCCCTAGTGAATTTTTTGAACTTATTATAAATTTTTAAAATGTTCCTTAGCACGGGTTAGTGCGTTAGAAAAAACAAAAAGTAGAATGGAATGTAATGGAAAAGACCTACACTCAGCATTGAGTGGCTATAGTTACGGAAAATAACTACCCTCAACATTGGGTGGCTATAGGTTGAAGAAGAAGGAAAGAATTTATTGTTGGTCCAGTGTTGAATTTGGCGATAGCTACAACTATCCTGTACCTCGAGTAATTAAGCCGTGGAAACCTATAATTCGCTTTATTAGAATTAACATAATTTAGCAAAGTTGTATTGATAACGCTGGATGGCATCTCTAATAAAAAAATAAAAAAAAATCCCTTCTTCTTCTTCTTCTTGATTCAAAATGCTTATTGTCCCCCAGACCTGCCCGAGCACGTGGAGATGTACTGCGAGCTGGCGCCCCTGGAGGCGCGCGGGGGCGCCGTCGGGGGCGCCCCGTGCGCCCTGCGCGCGGCGCACCGGCGCTCCGGCGAGCAGTACGCGCTGCGCCGGCTGCCCGCCGCGTCGCTCGCGCCGCCCGCCAAGCGGCTCGAGGCGTGGCGCAAGATCGACCACCCCAACATCGTCAAACTGCACGACCACTTCACCACCAAGGCGTTCAACGACCATTGTGAGTGACTCTGCACTGTGTAGCTAGACTCTGTCTAGTAAAAGCTGATATTGGCAAAGGGCGCCAAATTTGAAAAAAATTGGGATGTTATCCCTGGATGTACGACGAAAAATGGCTTTGATACTTGCTAGTTTTTTTATAAATAAAAATTTGGAAGTATAACTGTTAAGAAATTTATTTACATAAAAGAGAAACACAAGAACGTACACAATCAAATTAGTTTCTATATTGTTTTAAGTTAAGATTTTTGGAAATTTATGTATATTATTGCTCGTGATTGTACAACATTGGTTAATAATTAATTCAAGACCAGGGAGCAGGAGGCGACGGGAGGCAGTCATTGAAAACTAAGTACTTCAACACACTACACTACATCACTATCTCGATCAATAGGCCGATAACACAAGTATAAAAATCAAGTGGACTTACCATCCGTGATCTAAATACTAAAAGACACCGAAAAGAAAGAGGTTACTACGCCGAATGTCTTTTTTTTTAAAATAAGTTTATGGCTTGATTGCACGACCTTTAAGCCAAGTCTTCATTTATGTCATTAGCTTTTAAAAAAAAATGTTGCCAACGTTAAATAATACCGCTTCAGCTTTCAATAGACAGAGTCTACGCACCCTGAACGCCACGCGTCTTAAGAGTAGCGACTACCGCGCGCTTTGCCGCATTGAAATTCAAAAATTTACAAAAAGTACTTTACATCTATAACGAATTTCAAAAAAAGGATAACACTCCGATATAGATTAAAACTACAAAAACGATTAACACCAAAATCAACAGAAACCGGATAATATTTACTTATCCGATTTCGCCAAAATCAACGAAATTTGATAATATTTAGGAATAGCAAAACGACTTCTTCGTTTATATGGGAGTGAGCGCGGTAAGCACTAGGTAAGCGCTGGGCATAGTGAATTAGCCCGCGCGCAAAAAAAATGCACAAAATCGATTCCTGTATCAACGAAATTTGATATTATTTTCATTATTTTAAACAAAAATAATTCAGCCGATTATGAGTTTTTCTCAAACTATTATATTAGTTTTTTGGTCAGTACCACTGTTTTTTCGAGCAAAAAAACAAATCAGCTTAATTATTGTTGTTCTGGTGCCATCGTACCTCCCAAACGGGAAATCCAATTTAGATTTTATTAGGTATTTGAAAGGTGACTTGACCGGAAATGTTCTTAGCCAGACTTCATCAAAATCGGCTTAGCTGTTTATGAGGTGTTCTTATTTGAAATTAAAATGTCGGTGTTTTTAAGACTAAACACGACGCACAACTAGCGCCGCCAATGTTTTCATTAATACATCAAACATATCTTTTTTTTTTTGGATGCGTTTTTAGGAAAAACGCTCCTGCGATTTCTCAACGCGAGGCTTAACTATTTTTAGGACCTAAGGTTTGGATTCCAGATCCTAGAACTTAAGAATGCAATCGATTGTCGCCAAAAGTGGCCACATGGCAAAGATATGTTTTTTTTTTCATTGGCGGCGGTAGTTGTGCGTCGTGTTTCGTCTTAAAAGTTCGAGTTTACTTTATTGTTTACACGGTGTGCCTCCCGTCCTTGCAGCCATGGTGCTTGTGTACGAGTTCCACCCCGGGGCCGTGACCCTCGCCAGCAAGTACCTGTCGTCGGGCGCCAGCGCCCCCGACGGCTTCCACGACCCCTTCAGTAACGACCCCGACGCGCCGCGACCCTACACGCACCAGGTGGGGAGCGCGCCAAACAACTTCTTCTAGATCGGTCCCTCAACGGCCAGTTTTCCTGTGACTGTTAAAACTTGATTTTAAATGCTTGATAGATGGCGCTGATTCACATTATGAGAACTGACTTGAGTGGGAGAAACTCTTAATGGGCATCGTCAAATCCTATTTTTTTATTCTATAAATCGAAAATATAGACAAATATAAGAAACTAATTTGAATATTTTCTTATTTTTTTATGTAAATATTTTTTTATTAATTATTTTAAATTTCTAAAAGTTTTGTGTATGACGCCACCATAGGCATTATGTACTCAGTTCATTGCATTCATTCATAAAATAAAAATATGTTGACGTTTGACAAA
Source organism: Zelleria hepariella (assembly GCA_949319315.1). NCBI lineage: Eukaryota > Metazoa > Arthropoda > Insecta > Lepidoptera > Yponomeutidae > Zelleria > Zelleria hepariella. The sequence continues at coordinate 28,489,089 of OX439379.1, forward strand.
TGTCAGTGTCAAGTCAACAAGAAGATTATTTTCTCAGTTATTTGACACTTTTGACAGATGTTTTTTTAAATATTTGTAGGCAATGGAACTACCGCATTAGAGGCTATGATGACGTTATCGAAAGAAAAATGATGTAAACATATTTGGCGATAAATATTAATAATCCGTTTTAATTTTACTTATTTAAACCTCTAATAGTAATCAGTATCCCTATTCCTCGAAATGGTTTTCAATTTACGACAATCGATGCCTCACTGATCGATGCCCATTACCTTTGGAAATGGCGAAGCCGTGCATCATGAAAATTACAATCCACTCTAAATAAATTATCAGAATCAGAAGGAAAATCTTTAGCCCTCCTTTCGCATTCGTCACGTTTACATTAGCATTTGTTACATTCGCAGAAGAACGCGATGCTCCGCGCCGTGGCGTGCGGCCAGCTGCTGCCCGAAGCGCTGCTGTGGAGCCTCCTGGTGCAGCTGACGGCTGCTCTGCGAGCCATTCACGCGGCTGGTTTAGCCTGCAGGTAAAAAGGATAGCTCACCAAGCTCACGCCGAAATGAAATTTGACATATTTTGTGGTCGCCACAGTTGTGGGTTAGAGTAGACAGGGTGCTGTTTTGGTCAGTGACACCCCACTCAGGGACGATGGTTTGAATAACGCTTGAAACTAAAAATAAGTTAACTTAAAATTTCATTGACTGACAAATAACCTTGTTCAAATGACGTGCGATGTGACGCCCACCTCGCCGCAAGCGTTACTGTAATAGTAAGGGAGGTAAGAGAATAGTATTTTTCACTTACATGTATTTTTTAAAACATTTTTTTTATCTTCAGTATTGTGTAAATAATCACCCCTGAGTGGGGTGTCGCTTTACAAAAAAAACACCTCGCATAAATGGCGATGCTAGCGGCGAATGCGTCTTGCATAAGTAATTGTTATAACCCGTGTCAATAAAGAAAACATTTAGGACGGAGTTAAAACCTAGCGTTGTCTCGCTTTGACTGTATTAATTAGAGCGAGAGGGCGAGTGTTTTGAAGTTCATCCTAAATGTTTTCTTTAATGACACGGGTTATACAACAGCCGTACTTTCCAATTTATAACTGAAATATCAGGGAAGCTATCTGTCTGTCTGTCCTCAGAAGCCTAGAGCCGTCCAAGGTGGTGATGGCGGGGTGCCGCGCGCGCGTCGCCTGGTGCGGCGCCGCCGACGCGCTCCACGCACACGCGCCCGACGTCGCGCAGGTAACCTATTGCTACAGGTAGCGTCACGAGTTATGAGCGCTGACCTTGAATGCGCAGAACTCATTTTTTGGGTCTGTTTGGCGGGGTACGCGGGGGGCGACGGAGAGGCGCGATCGCCGGCGAGCGCGGGCGCGTGATTGGTAGAACAGTCGCCCTAGCCTCGGGGTACAGTCGCAAACATCGTTTTTTTATTTCCTCGCAGAAAGAATGCCGAAACAAAATGTTTTAAAAAGACAGTTCAGAAAGATTCAAAAAAGTTATTGAGAACAATACATATTAGATTGAGATTATTTTTCATTGATTGTACACTCCGATTGTACACCGTTTTATTGTAATGTCCGAATAATTGTATAGAAAACCATTTAAAATATAACGAGTGCAAAATCCGCAAAAAAAACTTTCAATCGTTAAGTTTAGTCAGTTTCTCCGATTTTTATAGTATCTCACACACCAGTTCAGCTCAGCGTCAGTCTTAGATCCCGCGTGGATATTAGACATTTTGCGCGCGATTGTACACACTTGCGCAGAAATCCCCACCAGTTTCGTCGAGCGCTCATAACTCGTGACGCTACCTGTACCTACCTTGTAGCTTCAACGATGGGACCGGCGGAATCCACACCACAGTGTATACGATGCGTCGCCTAATGCGGCGCCGCCGGTGCTGGGCAAGCCCACTCCATCTAAAACAATGTCACAGGCACTGCAGCGCCGAGTGGTCTCTTCACCCATCTAGTGTGAGTGAAGGTGCCACTGGACGCTGTATAAATCATCTCATTACGCAGATGAAAAGGCCTTAGTTTAAAGATCACAATTAGATTACTTTGTTTTTTTTTTTTTTTTTTTTATGTAGCCTCTATTTAGTTTTTATACAAACCACTAACCACTTTTCCTAGTTAGTAATCACCCAGTAGTCAACCACAAATCCGCTACCTCTTATGGCCGAAACAGCGTTCATGGCAATCTGCAAAAAGCAACGGTCCCTGCGATACAGGTTCGCCTAGTGCGGAGACCATCGGCTAATCGGTTCATTGTGTGAACGCATTCTTTATTGGAGTACCCACATTTGTAAATAATTATTGATCACTTTGTATTGTATTTTTCTTTTTGGTAAATAAACTTATTGTATTGTATTGTATTGTATTGTATCTATAGTGTCCCACTGCTGGGCAAAGGCCTCCCCTTTTTTCTTCCACTCCTCTCTATCCTCGGCTCTATCCTACTTTGTTTTTATCATTTTTAAAATACAGGGTGGATTTTTGAGACGGGGCAGTAAGGGCAAGTACCCTAACCGTTATAGTTACAGGAAAACGTTCTTAGGAGACCTTCCATAACTTTTTGAGACATTATGAACTGCATTCACAGATTTTGGAAAAAATGTACGGTCAGCAAAACAAATTGTAAAATACCAAACATTTTTTTTTTTTAATCGATCCTCTTACATGTAGAGATCAAAAGACTCTAAGAAGTCAACTTAGGTTTGAGTACTAGAAATATCAGTTTGCAAAAACTTTTCCCATACATTTTCTATGGAAAAAAAAACTTTTTTTATAATGCCATTCGATCCTCTTTCGTGTAGGGATCAAAAGTCTCTAAGGAGCCAACTGAGGTTTGAGTGCTAGACATGACAGAAATCGCCAAAAACTTTCCCCCGTACATTTTGTGTGTGGAGAAGTTTTTCGCGATTTATAAAATTTTTTGTACTCAAACCTAAGTTGGCTCCTTAGAGACTTTTGATCCCTATACAAAAGAGGATCGAATGGCATTACAAAAAAAAAGTCTTTTTTTCCATAAAAAATGTATGGGATTTTTTTTTGTAAATTTCTGACATTTCTAGTACTCAAGCCTTAGTTGGCTCCTTAGAGTATTTTGATCTTTACATGAAGGAGGATCGATTGGCATAAAAAAAATGTTGTTGGTATTTTAGCATTTTTTTGCTGACCGTACATTTTTAACAAAATCTGTGAATGCAATTCATAATATCTCAAAAAGTTACGGAAGGTCTCCTAAGAACGTTTTCCTGTAACTATAACGGTTAAGGTACCTGCCCTTGCTGCCCCGTGTCAAAAATCCACCCTGTTATATTACACTACTTGGAAAATAAATAAATCTAAATACAAAAATACAAATCTGTATACCGCCTTGTCTTTATGTGTCGACAGGCGCAGCAAGAGGACTTGCACGCGCTCGGGCGGCTAGCTCTGTCTCTGGCGGTGCGCTCGCTCCACTGCGACAACTTGCCAGCGTGCCTCGACCTGGTCGCGCGCACCTATTCCGCAGACCTCAAGAACCTCATCCTGTAAGTTGTACAGACGTTTTATCTCACGAAGGCGGACGAGCAACACTTGTGTGTGTAAATGTACATGCACATTGTCTTTGCGTGCGTAAGCCCGGCAGCGCTCGGTTTCTCAAATCGCGCCAAAATTATCCATTAAAAACTGTCAGCATGAAGTTACGCACACAAGAGCGCGCGTCTAAACGCTTTACAACTACAAGTATGGCTCATCCGCTTTCGTGAGATAAAACAACTGTACTGTCAGGATCCCCAACATGTTTATAAGTAAAAATCCATTAAAAATAGAAGTTAAAAACTAAAACCCGCCTACTAAAAGGCTTAAAACAAGACCTGGTTATCCTTCAAATTGACTCATAGATAATTAATCGTAGTCGGAGGCCATCGGTTTATCAAATGCGAATGTGGTGTCCTCCGACTACGATTAATTATCTATGAGTCTATTTTAAGGATAAGCAGGCCTTGTTTTAAGCCATTTAGTTTTTAACTTCAATTTTTTTTTTTAGCTTTTTAGTTAGTCCAGCGAGCGGAAGAGTTAGTCATTTTGGATGATCACCTAAAATATATAATTTTTTGTTCTATTTGTTATGTTGACGCTACATGTGTTATACATTTTTGAGAAGGTCTTTTAAAGTCCTTTCATTTGATACCCTTGACGATGGTATCCGATAATTTTTATTTTTAGGTCCACCACTTTAGGGCGCAGCACAGCCGCCATCTTGGTTTTTTTTTTTCAAATTAAAACTATCCTATGTTACCTGGGTGATTAAGACGAATCCAACGACACCTCATTTGTTGAAATCGGCCGAGTAGTTTAGGCTCTGCGAGGGAACAGATGAACACACAAACATACGTACGTACATACATACGCTGCTAAAATAATAACCCTCCTTTTTGCTTCGCGTAGTCGGGTAAAGTCTCATCGAACGATATTTGGTTTTCATTTACAATCAGAATCGCTCGCCACGCTTGTGGTTTAATCTTAGAAACCTTCGCTAGCTCGGCATTCAATACAAGCATTCAAAAAACACTTTTGCATCCTTTCATGACAAATTACTATTGCTAATATCAAGAAATGAGTGAATGATTATGTTATCCATACGAATGTACGAAATGACCTTTATATCACTGTCTCATCCTTTTTCTTTGGACTCTTATCCCCAAAACTTTCCCCGTCGTAATCGTTGGGATTTTATTAGTGTACAGTTCTTTATCTCACGAAGGCGGATGAGCCATACCTTGTAGTTGCAACGCTCTTGTGTGCGTAACTCAAAAAATCGAAATTCAAAGACACACACGCAAAGACAATGTGCATGTACATTTTTACCCTTAGGTATCTTCTGCTCGCCGATTTACACATACATGTTTGGCCCTTCCGCCTTCGTGAGATAAAACATCTGTGTTATTTTTTTTTATTAATAATGTAAAAGTTATCAGTGGCATGGGGTTAGCCGAAAATCAGCGCCGAATGAAGCCCGCTTCGGACGGCATTATAGCTGAGCTAAGTCCATTTTCGGGTTTAAGTATTATTTTTGTTTGTTTTGTAAATATTTTAATCTTTAAGTTCTTTATGTTATTTTTTCTTTTGTAAAATTTTCTGTGTCAACACTGTTTTTTAGCCCGAAATAAATTATTTTTCAATTTCAATTTCAATTTCAATTTCTGTACCACTTCATGAGTTTGATTGATCCTTGGTATCGCAGGTACTTGCTGTCGGCAACTGCGCGGCGGTCCGTCACCGATTTGATGCCCATGATCGGTGCCCGTTTCTACACTCAGGTAAGTTCTTTTGTTTTGGGTTCCGTAGTCTCCACAAGGAACTCCACGTTGCTCAATGTACACACGACAGCACGTCACACTGTAATCTTTGGTTGTAAAGTCGCCCGTAAGGTAACCGAATAGAGTGCTAGCGTGTAAAGGTCGACGTGCTGTCGTGTGTACATAACATTTCTAGTTCGATCTGAATCACCACACATTGTCATGCCACTGCGGTGTGGCGATTTTCGCGTTGAGGTTATTACGCTCAGGTTTCCTGAAAGAAAAAAAAAGAGAAAGAGAAATGTCTTTATTGCCAAAAAAAAAAATTAAGTATAAGTAGACATTAAATATTTTTTCTACTAAATCACGGTTTTATTCACTAGTAATTTGTCGGTGTAGCCGACTAGTTTCGGTTCTCATTCGGAGACCTTCATGGACATGCGCGACGGCTACTCAAACGCAGTTCGAGACTAGCCGCGGCGCCGCGAGGGCCGTCTCGTTCTCCATGAAGAAGGTCTCCGAATGAGAACCGAAACTAGTCGGCTACACCTACAAATTACTAGTGAGTAAAACCGTGATGTGCAGTGCAAACGAAAGTTTAAGTTTAGAAATTAAGTAAATTAGAGTAAACAAATAATAAAAATAATCGTACATAACGCAGAATTCGGCAATGGGCGCCATGCTCAGCATTTGTCGTCGGAAACATAAAGTAGGTACCTACTAAATCTGTTTTCCGATCGACGCTGATTTTCCTCGCAATGTTTTTCTTCACTGTGCCCATATCTCTACATAGTATAAAAAAATGTCGCTACCCGCGTCTGACACTCTGACCGCTTAGATATTTTAAAATACGGATTTTGATGCATCTTTTGTCTTGAATCTTGCGTCTTGCGTTTGTCTTTATCAATTACTCGCATTGTTTGAGCACTATACAAACCTTGGTCCGCAATGACTGCGCTGCTGGCCAAGCTATAATCTAGCTTCTAGCTTAGCTACGCTCTCGGCCCTCAAGTTTGTTCATCATTAGATAGATAGATAGATAGAGAACTCTTTATTGCACAACAGAAAGAATATTACAGATCACTTTTACACCAAAATTTTGTATAAAATTTAGCTCAAAGCTATCTCTTCCAGACAACCTTGTGCCTTGCCATCATTGCAGCCCAGCGCCACTATTCTCTTTACAAACCACTCCACCGTTGAGCGTCAAAACACTCAAAAATAGCCCTTATTGAATCTTTTTTTTTACATTTAAAAACGGTTATTTTTACGGTAAATATTTTAGAGAATACAGGGGCGGTAATAACCGAACTAAATCCCATAGAATCCGCATTACGTAAAACTTGTACCCATAGAAACAAATGGTAGCAGATTATATAGATTTTTGCTGGGAAATGATTTTGTTTTTTTTTTTGTTATAATTTTGAAAAATATTTTATCACGCAATGGACGTGTAACGCACAGAAGTCATATTGCGCAAGCGTTAGTATTTAATAAGTTTATACTTCTTGCACTTGAGGTGCCGATGTTTCGAATACGCACGGGTTGCAATTTTAACGTATTTTTTTGTAAGAAATATTAAAAATTTTGATATAGCTTCTTGATAAGAAATGTTAAGTATCTGATACTGAATACATTTCTGCAAAAAAAAGTTTTGAAAAGTCCGACTTTGAACCTCAATATCTCGGAAACCGTTGATTTTCAGGCATAGTTCCTTGGGCAAAAATGTTCGTTATGATGAGGACAATACATGGTTCCTCGCTTTGTTGGCGGTCTTTTAACACCCTGTATGTACTATGTACCTATAGTTTTATCCTTGTTCGAAGGCTGTAATGTACTAAAACGTGTGTGTCAAGGTGGAGGCGCTGGAGCGGCGCGCGGACCTGTGCGAGGAGCAACTCGCCCGCGAAATGGATAACGGCCGGCTCCTTCGCATCCTCGTCAAGCTCGGCGTCGTCAACGAGCGCCCCGAGTAAGCAACCCCTGTCTAATATCTATTATCTATTATCTATATATATAAAAATGAATCGCCGTGCATTAGTCTCGCTAAAACTAAGAAACGGCTTGACCGATTTGCATATTTACTGTTTTGTTTAGTTCACCATAGTTCAGGGTAGGTTTAAAAGCAAAGAAATATGGGAAAAGTTAAAGGATTAGCTGAAAAACGGAAGAAATAAAAATTGGAATCGCCATTTTTGACGCGGAGAGTCAAACTATTTCAGGTGATACGAAGTTCACCGGGTCAGCTAGTACTTATATATTATATATTAAACTAACTAAATACCCCGGCCACACACGTTGCAATTAATAAATGCCTCCATGAGGCAGCCACACCTACCGTCAAAACTATTTTAAGAAATCGCAATTTACTCTAATTTACGCCTTATAGCTCTTGCCCGCGTCTTCGTCCGCGCGAACTTAGTTTGTTTTCCAGTTATCACAATAAAAAAATAGCCTATAGCACTCAGCGATAACGTGGCTTCCCATTAGTGAAAAAATTTAAAAATCGAATGAGCTGTTTTGGAGATTATCCCCTACATACATACTTACAAACTTTTCCTCTTTATAATATTAGTGTAGATTACAAGGCAGGAAATTTATTTTTTCTAAATGAACTGTACGGGGAAAGAACAAGGGTTGTCACATTTTTATTTATCGCTAAATAATACATAGTTCCTTGGGCAAAAAAAATAGGCAAGACACGTATGTCGCCAAGAGGATGGTAGCAAAAAAAATCGGCAAGACACGTATGTCGCCAAGAGGATGGTAGATGGAGCAAAGTCCTGATGGTCTGATGATATAAAAGCTATAGCAGGCTCGAACTGGACCACAATAGCCACAGACCGGCTTATATTGAAGGGAGGGACATGAAGAGGCATACGTCCAGCAGTGGAAGAAGAAGTTCCTTGGGCAAAAATGTTCTTTATGATGAGGACAACACGTGTTTTCCCGCTTTGTTGGCGGTCTTTTGACACACTGTATACTTTTTTGCACCTGTGCGAGGCCGGGGCAGGTCGCTGTTACCTACAAAGGTGTGTTACCTTGCAGACTGAACATGGACGCCTCGTGGTCTGAGACGGGCGACCGTTACATGCTGAAACTGTTCCGGGACCACCTGTTCCACGCGGTGGGCGCTGACGGGCGGCCCTGGCTGGACCAGGCGCATCTGACCCACTGCCTCAACCAGCTAGACGGCGGCGCCAACACCAAGGTATGTGGACCATCTTAAGCTAGACGTCCATTAGCGGCGGATCGTCGGGCCGCAACGCGAAAATCCGCCTGCCTGCATTTATATGAAACAGCGTCCACTAGAGGCGGACTTTTGCGCTGCGGCCCGCCCCACCCCGTTCCGCCGCTAGTGGACACTGTCTCATATAACTATCTCATACTGTCTCATATACAGGCAGGCGGATTTTTGCGTTGCGATCTTGCGATGCGCCCCGGCCCGATCCGCCTCTAGTGGACGCCAGGCTTTACAATACGCGGCACGATGAGACTTGAGACACCACGTGGTTTGACGATTTAAAGGCCTCATTAGCTGTAAAATCGTAAGGAAACCCTTATGCCCGATTGCAAACAAAATTACGCTAAGGACTTCTTTAAAAAGTTACAGAAGTTCTTAAAAATTAAGTATATTTGGTGAAATGGGGCTTTAGTTGGCTCCACATGTATTCACTTGTCTTTCCTGTGGGCTAGGCCGACTAAGTTGTCAGGATGGTATAGGTGCTGAGCAAGCCTACTGCATCTAAAAACAATTTCCCAGGCTCTGCAGCGCGGAGTGGTCTCTTTGCCCATCTACAGGGTGCACTCTAAATCGATAGCGGAACTTTAAGTAGGCTGTCTGCTGATCCCTACCAACAACTTGTACTAGGTGGCGAAAAACATGGAGCGAAAAAAATATCAGCTGTTCCATACAAAAGGTCGACTCAGTACTGCGCCAAATGTATGAAACAGCTGATATTTTTTTCGCTCCATTTTTTTCGCCACCTAGTACAAGTTGTTGGTAGGGATCAGCAGACAGCCTACTTAAAGTTCCGCTATCGACTTAGAGTGCACCCTGTAGTGTGAGTGAAGGTGCCACTGGACGCTGCATAAATCATCTCATTACGTTGATGCAAATGCGGTTTTAGCGGTATTGGAAAATTTGGTCTTACCTACCACAATACTTTCATTGACCCTTAAATAATTTTGCTTATAGTACCGTTGTGGTCCCGCAGGTTGAGCTGATGTCGCGCGACGAGCAGAGCGTTCTGGTGGTATCGTACGCGGAACTGAAGCACTGCCTCGAGACCGCCTTCGACGAAGTGATGGCCGCCGCTGCCGCGCCGCCGTAACGTCGCCGCACCGCCCCGTCGCCGCCCATGCCCGGTCACCTACCGCCCTGTCTGGATTAGCTTAGCTGGGTGAATCAAGATTACAACTTCCTGGCCCGAACGTGAACGTGTTGCACGAACGTGACAACGACACGTGACAGGCGACAAGTGACAATCCGACAATTTGACAAGTTTCACAAAGATTTCGAGCGACAAATAAGTCATGGTGGAAAATTGTCAAATTTGTCGAATTTCGAACTTGACATATTTCTGTTGCACAAAAAACTTTACGCGACAGGCAAAAAGTGACAAATTGTCGGGAAAAACTTGTCGGATTTGCTTTGTGCAACCATAAATTGTCAAGACGACTCGACATATTTGTCAAATTGTCAGACAATTCCGACAGGTGACTATGCATATGTCAAAAGCTGACAAGTTTGTCGAATACAATTGTCGGTAAATCCTACCATGGTTTTTTACAATTGTCGAGCTTTGTGCAACGCTTGTCAAGTCCTGACAATTTGTCAATAATTCACCTGTCGCAGTCTGACTTTTTGTAATGTTTGTGCAACATCATTTACTTGACAATCCGACAAATAAGTCGACTTGTCGCGTACGTGCAACAGGGCCCTGTTTACAGCTCTGTCATTATCATCTTAACGCGTTGGCAGTTTTTGCACGGGTGCCTTATTTTATACATCTTCCAGTGCCTCACGACGCAATAATGCCCTAACAGTGCATGGGTCACGAATACGCGCCACAATTTTCTCGCGAACTTACGCCGGGTGCCTTTGGGCGCGTATGTGCGTCACGCGTGACTATTTTTCAGTTACTTTGAATGATTCCGTGCGCTCCAGGTAGATAAGCTTTTAAGAGGGGATAAAATTGTGGAAAGGGGTACAATGGGTAATAAACTATGACGCACAGATGCGCCGAAAGGCACCTAGCGTACGTGTATGGCGCATAGACGCGTCGAAAGGCACCTAGTGTAAGTGTGGTCAGTTTACTATGTACGATTATGTGCGTCCAAGGCACCTGGCGAATGTGTCGAGGGCGCGTTGTCGCGTCCAAGGCACCGAATGTGTTAATCCATGCAGGTTGTTTTTATTTAATAATGTTAAGAAGGGTACAACACCGGGGATTTCGTTCACAATCGAATGCCAAAATGTTTAGTTTCAAACCGGATGGACTTGGATTAAACGCGGTAACAATAACGAAAATTAACCGGACCTACGAATCTTGAAGATCGTATGAGGGTATTTTTATAGTGAGCGGAAAGTACCCTAATGCTTCGCGCTCTGCCCGGGAGGATTTTTTCCGTCAGCACGCCATGGCCTTACGGCCTTTCCGCTCATTATATTAATTCCCTTAAAGCTGCGCTTCAACCCTTCTTGACAGCGGGGGACCATAGTTCTGCTTTCGACGCAGAGCGGCCCACCCGAGTTGGTCAAAGAAAAAAGAACGCGTGAAAATCCTAAATACTACTTTTCGTTGGTTGGCTACTAGATCCGATTTACATTGGTCAAGGGCAGTGGCAAGTACAGTGAACAGCCTACAGAAAAACATCCATTCGTCACTATCCGATCGGCTTACACCACTGTACTTATCTACTTCGCTAGACACATGACCATTGTAAATCGAGCCTAAGATGCGCTCGCGGTGGATTCCCACGTGTTGCTTCAAACGACTGCTTCCAAACACTTTATTGTACACACGACAGCACGTGAGAGTGTACCCTTTTGTTGTAAAGTCACCCGAAACGCAGTGCTAGCGTGTAAGGGTCGACGTGCTGTCGTGTGTACTAAGTATATCAAATAGCGGCTAGGCGCTTAAAATTATGAAAATTATCTTCCCGGCATTCCAGCAAGAAACAATGCCGCGTTGTCATTATGGTTGTCGCAATTAGGCTTTATTTACATGTTTTACATGTCAGCTCAGGCGGAAGCCAGACTTGCTTATAATTTATTTTTAAAACTGTTTGTTGAGGCGAGGTGCGGGTGAAGCCCTAGAGAGTTATCACTATGAAGTGACCGGGCTTGCATAGCCGACTGGCGCCTAAACACACTGGTAATAGGACAACGTTAGGTGGCTCTCGAAAGTGATAGGACGTATTCCTGATGTCGCTAGGGTCGCCGGAAGAATTTTCAGCTTTTCATGATCTATCGAGAGAAATACGTAAGTTGTCCGAAATCGGCATAGCAGACGACTTGCTTAGTTAATAGTTTTTTTTATATTACGAAGTTAGAAATGCCTCCGTCGACCGTAGCGGTATCTATTAGCGTATGAACACGTCCGTTGGGTAGTCTCGTTGAAGTCGGCAATAACGCTGGCTTGCACTAACACAGATAAAAATATTGTATAAATTCTTACAATAAAGAATTTTGTTAAATATTACTACGTAAGTAATTCATATTGCATTGCATATGAAACCGCATGTTATAGTTGAGATACTAATCGGTCAGTCAGGACGCATGCGAGACCATAATACGCTCGGTGCAGAGGCCGTGGTAACCATTTGTATGAAGCATTGTGTATACGCATAGCGCGACGTAAATTGAATCGCGTAAGATATGCTCAGTGTGTTCTGGCATCCTCAGTTAAAGCGCCGTGCATAGGGAATCGCCCGCGCGCAAAAAAAAATCACAAAATCGATTCCTGGATCAAATACACTATACAAAGCGAAAATGTTCACATATCAAACCCTAGAATTAGGTGAGACCTATCTAAAACATGCAGTTTCGTGTTGACATTCATAAACATTTTGAATGCTTGAAAAAAAAATAGGCGGCGCAGTTTTTTTCAAGCAAAATATCTTGCAATCTGTTACTGATATCAACATGAAACTGGCTAGGTTAGATAGGTCTCACCTAATTCTAGTGTTTGATATGTGAACATTTTCGTTTTGTTTAGTGCATTTGATACAGGAATCAGATTTGTGCATTTTTCTTTGCGCGCTGGCTAATTCACTATGCACCGCGCCTTAATGATACGCTCAATATTAGACGTATTGTACGTGTTTCACGAAGCTGCGCCCCGCCGGTACGGAAGCAATAATTATTGTTAAGAGTAGCGTTGCGGCGGGAGGTGACTTTGTATCATCCGACTATCACCTGTAAAGTCGATATTATACAGTTAAAATAACAATCTAAAACAATGACCCAGGCACTGCTGCGATGGAGTGGTCACTTCACCCTTCTAGTGTAAGTGAAGGTGCAACTTGACTCTCGCTGTATAAATCATCTCATTCCGTAGATGCATTTTTATACAGTTTAAATTGAGGCAATGCCATTGAAAGGTGTTGACCGTTGACTTACTACATCGCATTCAACAGGTATTTCGATATTTCAATAAGGCAAATAGAACTGTATAATGTCGCCTCTAAGATCTCTCTTCATCGCACGCAGCGCCCTCGTGCCAGGTCCAGAGCCCCAAGTCTCGAAAGGCTGTGTAGTTTGTGACAGGATGAAGTTTTAAGAAAAAAGTTACCGTCATTTTCTTTACACGCCCAAGAATATGGAATATAAGGCATTTTGACGCCGTGACTATTATACCATTGGTGAAGATGGCGTGCTACATTTACGGCATGACAACATCCTTTTTCATTACTAATTTCATCCTATATCGATCAACACACCGCCTCACAAACTTCAGGCCCTTTTTTAGTGCCTCACTTGTACTTTTAACTCTGTGAAACACGATGTAGTAAATTGAGAGCTCAGAGGGCATCCGCCGCCTGTCTGTAATATGATTAAATTAATATGGTCCCAGCCCGCAAAATTAAAGCTGACATAGCAATAAAATGTGTTCACTAAGAATAATTGTTGTAAATTGAAGGACAGGCGTGTACCTCATGAACATTCCCTATGATATGAGTAACTTATCAGGCCTTTACATACATACAGTAGGAGAGGGGAGGTCAGTGAGCTTATTCTGTAAAAGAAAACCACACAGTTGCTAATCCTCAAAACCTGGTTTTTTGCGGGAAAATTTAATAAAAACTTTTTTTTTCGACAAATAATCCGTATTATTTGTCAAAAAAAGATTGTTCATTTCGATAAGAGCATTTTTTCAGCAAATAAACCGGTTTTGAGGACTAGCAACTGTGCGGATATTTTTTACAGAATAAGCACAATCTACTCATATGCTGTACGGTTAGCGACACGCTAGAATACCCCCTATTTATTCATTTAACTTGTGCTACGCGCGATCGCGACAAAAATGTGTCTGGCTGTGGAGTCTTGCTTGCTTTTCTTACATGGTATTGACCATACAAAAAAAAATTGCGGAGTCGTGCCCCGAGGCAGGCTACCCGCTTGTCATACATTGTACTGTAATGAAAATATAGACAGAATACCGGTCCAACTTTTTGAGGGGGTTTTTCATTTATTTAAATATTACACAATCTTTTTTTTTTCATAAATTATGTTGTATCAAATTAATTGTAAAAAATAATTGTATAGGCGATCTCAACGTGAAGGTATGCTGTGTTTGTGTGTGCATAGTCGGCTACCGGCTACTTTCGCCTTAGTTATACACTGCCGATGTTGTTAACTGGGGTAGGGTAAGTACCCGGGAGATCTAATGATCTACATAGGTTCGTCGAGTTCTGCTCAGCGGGCCTTGTTTTCCTGTTCAAGCTCCCTGCGTAACTTCGGAACACTCTCAATCAAATGTTTGTTTTATGTAATTCATCGACAACTCGGATTAAGACGAAATACGACGAGTAACTAGCGCCGCCAATAAAAAAAAATCATATCTTATTTTTCATGCGTTTTTAGCATTAAACGCTCCTGCGATTTTTCAACAATTTTTAAGACCTAAATCGATTCACGCCAAAGATATGATTTTTTTTTTCATTGGCGGCGCTAGTTGTGAGACCTATTGCTTCTTAACAGCTTGTTGTCATTTACTAGGTCAGGGGTCGGCAACCTTTTGAGACTGAAGAGCCAAAAAAGCCATCCAACCTTAATGGTACCTATAATATAAAGTCCGCCATCTTTAAAAAATCGCGTCTTGGCGGCCAATGTTGTAACATGTCTCAATGGTCCGAAAAAAATATTTAAAAAGAAAATACTCGGTCAAAAAATTGGTCAAGTGATATACTTTCGGAGATATAAGGAATTGATTGAAAGATCGACCAAACCTTCGAAGTTTTTAGGTGGCCTTCGGCCTCGCAGTGGTTGAAACGGATCCAGCCTTTGGACTACGCCTCTGGCCTGAAAAAAGGCCGTCGTTGATATCTCATTTCAGCGACAGTCTCGACACTCAAATGGCTAATCAGATGCATTTGTTTACCATGACGGCCTAACTCTTTCTGAGAGAATGCATCTGTCCAGTAGCGGCACACTAAAATATCTGCTGATCTTCCGCGCCTGCTTAACGGGTGTCCCGAGCAGGGATTGAACCGTTAGCAGTTTTACGAATTGCGAGTTGTGAGCAGACTCGCTGCTCCGGCACCTTCCTGGACAGAAGGTAGTGAAAAGTGGAAACATGCATCCACGAGCCACTCGCAGAGTACCGAAGCACAAGCTAAGGCGGCAAGACCTACCGCACATAGGTCCCGGCACTCGGTTTCGATCGTTTGTTGTACTTAGTGTGCCCTTTTCATGACCTAAGCTGTCGGTAAAAGGGCCACTATAATAAAAAAGGTAGTCTGGAGAGGGAAGTGATCTTCCGTGTAACTACATTCGAATGATTGTGTTTCGAAGTCGTTTAGGAGATCCCCTTGTGTAGCGCGTCAGTTTTCTGTGGCCGGGGCTCGAAGCAGTAGCTGCCCCGCTTGTTGCGGGCAGCTACAGGGGGGCTTTCCTCGGTAATGTCGAAGAAACCAATAGAGGAAAGGAATAATTTCCTTTGGTAGTTCTCTCTAAACATTCCCGAGAATTGACACCCACAGCGTTTTTGCATACCCAGCTTTCAACTGAGTCTCTCCTAAAAGTGGCTAAGTCGCATCACCAAAACGTCAACTCACAACAGAACGATTGAGAACATTGACGAATGAGTTAGGTTAGTTCATACAAATAAGTATGCAAGGACACACTTTGTCGTTCCGCGCAAGTGCCGTGTGAAAATGGCCTCACGGTTACCTTTTAGTATTTTTCGTTTATCGATTCTAATTATTTATTTACATTGTACATTAAAATGTAATGCGAAGACGAAGACGAGTTGTGTGCAGGTCCTGAACAACGTGCAGTGACACTTTTGCTCCTTGTAATTGAAAATTAATAAATTGAGATGATTACGAGTATAAGTGTATATTTTTTTCTAACAGAAATAAAGTTTAAAATATACAAAAGGTGTTTCATTTTATAGCTACTAACTACCTATTTGAATATAGCCGAACCACAAAATCTTAATGTTTCCGCATGAGTGGGATGTCTCATTTTTTTCTCTCTTGATGATCGATGTGGAAAACGTGAAACAAGAAATTGTGATAATTATAAAAGATAACTTTATTTTTAAATTGGACGGATTACAATTAATTCAAGGCGAGTTAAATAAATCGTATTTCTAATTTAATACATTGCAGCCTTTTATCAGATCTACTATTCTAGTAAAATACACAATTTGTTGGACATTGACCAAGTGAAAAATCAGTACTTACATTTTGTCATGTTAAACAGTTAACTTAATTTATATCATTCGCGTAAAACGATCATTACATAATTAATTAATGTTGATATTAGTACGAGTCGTACATCTAAATCTATATAAAAACTTATGTTCTAAGACCTACTATAAAATTGGAGAAAAGACCGACATCCGCTATTAATTATCAAAAAAATATGATAATAGATATGTTGTGCACTTATACAGACAGCAGAACATTAAACTTCTTTTTCCTCTATTCTATGACAAACAAAACCCTTGATATAATATTGGCTTGGATGAACAGATGTTATACATAAATAATTTTCAATAGGCCTTGAAAACTGAAAGATAACCTTTTCTTTAGTTGGCAAGGCAAGTCAGGAAAAATGGACATGGTCAATAAGAAGTGTGTGCACAACTCGCCGGTCATGCTAAGGCAGCTGGCGAGCATTTTTGCAAGTAAAAAAAATACATCAAGGTCAGAAAAAAAGCAAATATAGGCATTTTCAGGAAAAAGTTTACTATGGCTCCCTTCACACTTTGCGGCATGCGGCACTGCGACTTTTAGCTGTGGGAAAGATTTGTAACCGTGCCGCACTGCCGCACGACAATCCGGCAACGTGTGCTTATACGCTCGGTTTTATAAAAAAATCGTTGAGGGGGTGAGCAGGAACCTACGACTTTATGTACACACGACAGCACGACAGAGAGTAGTATTTGGTTGTAAACTCGCCCGTAACATAACCGAGTAGTAGAGTGCTAGCGTGTCAAGGTCGATGTGTTGTTTTGTGTCCACCTAGTAAAAAAAATAAGATGTAGCCCGTACAATTGTACATGTCCCACTAGCTGGGCAAAGGCCTTCTCTCAGAGAGAGTTCGAGCTTAATCACCACGCGTGCTCAATGCGGGTTGGCGATTTTTGCGTTGAGGGTATAATGCCTCATACGCTCAGGTTTCCTCACGATGTTTTCCATCACCGTCGGCGAGTGGTATTTCTACTACAAATTCACAAATGTACGTAACTTTGAAATTAAACAAAGTCATATATGCCCGCACCGGGAATCGAACCTAGGACCTTTCGCTTCAGAGTCCACTGTTCCCTTCCGGACCATGGTCTACCCACTAGACCACCACCGCCGTCCACCTAGTACGTTTTTATTAATTTTTTTGCCTTCTACACCAGGATAAGTTGTTCGTACTGAGGAGAGACTTCGGTAGGCTGCTTCGACTTTATGTGCTTTGAAGGAACTACGGAGACAAAATAGGCTCCGCAAAGGGCTATGATAAGAGTCGCACTGCCTCATGCCGACGGCAAGACCTACCGCACATAGGTCCTGGCACTCGTTTTCGATCGTTTGCTGGATTTAGTGTGCCCTCTTTATGACCAAGGCTGTCGATAAAAGAGCCACTATCATAAATCGTTTCTGACCCTAGGCACAACTGCTATGCTCAACTGATTGTGCCGTGGGCATTTTTATTTCCCGTCAGCTCAACTGAGTTACCAACGACTCAACTCGGACCCACGACGCAACTATTTATTAGTATTCATTATGCTCAACTGGTTGATTCGTAGGGGATCCAGAAACTATTTCAATTATCTGTAGTAGTCACTTTTTGTATTTTCTAAAGCACTAACCCGTGCTAGGGAACTTTATAAAGATTTTTATAATCTTAAAAAATTCGCTCGGGACAGGATTTGAACCCGCAACCTTCTTGCATTCCGTGCAGGCGCTCTACCAATCGAGCTACCGAGTCATGTACTGTCTTTGCGAATTTTCTAACCTTATTGAAACTCGTCTTACGGACGTCCCTAGCGAATTTTTTTAACCGTATAAAAATCTTTATACCTATAGTAGTGTTGGAGGGAGTGTGAAGGGAGCCTAAATAGGTCGAAGGTGGCTAAGCGTAGGAGACCTTCTGCTCGTAGGCCTCGTCATCGTTCCAAGCGTCCTGGTCGGCGAAGGCGGTGTGCCGCAGGCGGCACCAGCGCGCGCCGAAGCGCAGCATCACCATTATCACCATCAGGACCAGCAGCGAGAGCACCGCCACCGCCGGATAGAGGAGCAGGAAGGCCATGGCTGGGGATCGGAATAGGCAACGTGAAGTGCTGGTCAAATGAGGTCCCTATAAGGCTAACTAGCGCCACCAATGTTAAAAAAATCATATCTTCCTTTAGAAGAAGTTTCTGAAAAAATCCTAAGATGAGCCTATGCGCCATGCGTTCTTGATTTTTAAGTGTAGATACCCTCTTCGAAATTTACTTTTAAGCTATAAAATTTTCGATAACCGCCAAAAGCGGCCGTTTTTGGCGGTTATCGAAATTTTTTTTTACTTCAGACTGGAAATTGATTTGGGTACCTACACTTAAAAATCTAGAAAAGCATGGCGCATGAGCTCATCTTAGGATTTTGTCAGAAACTTCTTCTGAAGGGACATATGATTTTTTCAACATTGGTGGCGCTAGTTAGCCTTATACCCAGCCTTAAGGTGACCAAGGCACAACTAGCGCCGCCAATGAAAAAAAAACATATCTTCTTTTTGGATGCGTTTTTTGCTAAAAACGAAACGACCTAAGGTTTAGATTCCAGATCCTAGAACCGAAGAATAAAACTCGCGGCGGGGGGTTTTTATTCGTATGTGTTCTACGTTGGAATCTAAACCTTAGGTCCTAAAATATCATTTGACGTTTAGTTTTTAGCAAAAAACGCCTCCAAAAAAAAGGTAGGTATGATTTTTTTCCATTGGCGGCGCTAGTTTATTTCGTATGAAAACATAATCCGCGCGGAATGAGAATGGGATGCGTCCTTTTGGAACTGAGACGCGCGCGGTAAGCAAACTCGCGTCGAAGCAACCTTGTCAAATTAAAATAAAGTATATTTTCGATTGACTTTGATAAGGTTCCATCCTATTCTTATCGCGCGCGGATTTTACAAAGGTAAGGTTTAACATGAAGGTAGGTGATAATGAAGATAATGAAGAATGAGTAAGGCGGCCGAGAAGAAAATGGTGAGACGACCTCGCACATAACACAGGCTCCATAAAGAAGGGGGTTGGCGTGAAAATGAAGAAGCCTATGACCAGCAGTGGGCTTCACTTTGGGCTGGATAGATATTGGATGAATCGGCTAACAGCCCAGAGGCTCTACCACGAGTTACTTGCGGCAGACCTAAGGCACCGTCAAAAAAGGTTTTCCTATAATGCAGTGAATGAAACTTTCTTTGCCGGTGCTGTAGGTTTCCCGGAAGTAACTCGTGGTGGAGCCTCTGTTTTCGCGTATCCGTTTCCAATGATCGGTCCGTGGATGAATTCACTGGATAATATGCTTATCTAAGTTTATGTTGCAAACCAGCCGACTTGGTACACAGGGCAATTTTTAAATAGCTTTATTCCTGAAATACGTCAACTTCTAAATTATTGGTATTTCCACCAAATTTCGTTCTATTACTTTGGGAAAAGAGAAATTGTATTTTCAATAATTTGCTAGCGGCGCGGAATACCAAATAGGAGCAGGAGAGGTTGGAAAGGTGGTAGAGAATGGAGGGGCACGAAAGTCGCGCAGCGCTGAAATAAATGGTACAAATGCAAACTTTTAAAGAATAAGAAATGTTCAATAAATAAAAAGTACCTATAGAGCTATTCGAAAAGTCGTAGAACAAAAGTTGTTGGAAATTACATTTAGAAGAATAAATTACACGTGTCTCAGGAATAAAGCTATTTAAAAATTACCCTGTAGGCCTGGCTGTGTCAAGGAAACCTGGCTGGATGGATTGCAATCGTTTCGTGTATTGAGTGTAGAGGAGCAGTATACCTGAGTCTGTCTAGATGTCACTCTCCCGCTTCTGCAGCTCAAGGTAGGCCGGCGAGGTGAGTGGCTGCCGCGACGCAGACGGGGGCACCTGTGAGAAAATGAGACAGCATTGTGTACTGAGGGATAGTCGCTCCCTATTGAACTAGCTGGCGTATCACTACTAGGTCCACCATTAGAAATACAATAATGTGTGAATATAAGGCCCATATACAATGGGCACAACTAGCGCCGACAATGAAAAAAAAAACATCTTTTTGGATGTGTTTCTATTGAAATTTATAGCAGAGTTTACACACAGTGTGGGGAATACTTTAAAAACAGTGTCGGGATTACTTTATATGACTTTAGAGAATTTATTTTAGAATAATAGTTTTTCAACACAATCACGTAGTTATTTACAATTGACAACTGTCCCTTTTTTAAACTGACATTTGTCACAACAATTTCTAATGTTGAACTGTTCGATCGAAATTTTTGTGCAAAATTTTTCCATGGTGGGGCCGAATAACCTATTGAAATTTATAGCAGAGTTTACACACAGTGTGGGGAATACTTTAAAAACAGTGTCGAGATTACTTTATATGACTTTAGATAATTTATTTTAGAATAATAGTTTTTCAACACAGTCACGTAGTTATTTACAATTGACAACTGTCCCTTTTTTAAACTGACATTTGTCACAACAATGTTGAACTGTTTGAACGCCCAAAGAGTTCGCATTCGCAGATATGCAAACTCAACAGTTTCTTGCTAAAAACTCTTCTGTAGATTCCAGATATATTAGCAATGACATTCTAATACAAATAGACAACTCATAGGCGCTCGAAAAGGGTAACTGCAATATTGTGCTTAAATTCAGTGTAAGCACAATATTTTCATTAGACGTTTGATGACTACGCATCTGTCAACATGCCAAAATGTGGTACAAAAAAGTGCCGAAATAACACCTTGACGATGCGAAATAAAGATGGTGTGACCTACCATCGGTTAATTAATATTATTTACATATGATAACAGAAGAAAAAGTACAAATATTAAGAGGAAACTATTACATTTTCAATAAAAACCATTGATTGTAAACAAATGTTCCTGTTTCTTTCTCTCCCGCGGGTCAGAAAGAGATAGACAAAATGATGCTTCAAGAACAAAGTCAGAAAAGAAAACAATGGAGACTCCTTTTGTAAAGTAAAAATTCTAAGACCTAAAATTTTTCGCACAGTTCTTGCTCTATCCTTAGTCACTTTTTGTTTTTTCTAAAGCACTAACCCGTGCTAGGGAATAATTTAAACATTTATAAGTCCTGTCCCGAGTGAATTTTTTCAACCTATCCTTAGTCAGTTGAAAAGGGGCAGGCATTTTCACTAACATGACAGTTCGACCTGCCAGTTTACTGAGTTAGATGATGGGATAGGCTTTAGTTAAAATAATATAAAAAACTACCAGGGGCTTAAGTCTGTAACACAATGGCGTGTCGATGGCGTCCCAGTATAAGTAGAAAGAAAAAACAGGGGTTTCCTCGTTTTTTTCCTACAACCAGCGAACTAATCCTCTAGAATTAGAATCAGAATAATATTTCCTGTACTTGCAACAAAAAAAAAGGACCGACACAGCATGAATAAATCGTAATTGTTGCTGTCAACTGGGAGCCCTTTTTGCCACCGTTGCGTTACAGACTCAGGCCCCAGGCCCCGCCACACTGATACACAAATACTTCATCCTCTTCATTCGGCAGAAGACCAAAGTCGAAGATATCTGGCTAGGCGGGAGTACCAACGGTGGACTAGGGCGTCACGGAATGGTGGCCTAGAATGGGTCGAGGGTCGGTGTGTAGACCGAAAGCTCGATGACATTGTCAAAACAGCGGGAGGACAATGGACGAGATTGGCATTAGACTGAGGGGGTTGGCGTGAAAAGGAAGAGGCCTATGCCCAGCAGTGGGCTTTATTTATGGGCTGGATAAATAAGTAGATTGGTAAAACCTGGTTTTTTAAACTTCGCTGTTATTATTTTCCTAGAAGCTATCGAGCTATTCGAAAAGTCGTAGAACAACATTTGTTGGAAATCACATTTAGGGGTTGATATGTTTCAGGAAAAAAGCTATTTACAAATTAAACCACTTGACCGTAATTCGAAGCATAAACAATTGAGATAGGCATATCTCTTTTCCTTTTCTTTTTCCCTACCTTTTCTAGTCGCATAGCTCTGTCTCGCTCGCACATGCCATCACCAGGGGAGAGGGGAGCGCAACTTATCGGGCGCGCGAGCCGGTCTCTTGCTCATTGGCGTTCTTTTCCTTGCCGTAGACGGTCGCTGAGTAAAACTCAGGTGAGTTTTTAAATTCCATTCGACCGTTATCTTTTTTTTTTTTTCCCTTTTTTGAAAATTATCGAACAATTTTCAATAAAATATTCTTTGTTCTAGTAAAAAACACATTTGATGGTATAAAATCAGAGATTTCAAATTTTAACGGTTTTCCGTTCGTGTAATTTATTCGTTCTTTGTTGTAATCAGTGATTTTATAACCTCTTTTTAGATTATGGATAACGATAACTCGTTAGTCTCGCAAGAGGAGCTAGTGACGGGTGCTCACACTGCTAGCAAAAAACGTGCGAAGAAAAAACGTTCAAAATCAACTAGCAGCAGCAGTAGTACTGATAGTTCTAGCTCGTCCTCGAGCTCCTCCGATGCAAGGTCGAAAAAGCGTAAACGTGCACGTCGCCGCCATAACAAAAAAAGGGGGGGCCATAGTAAGCGCCACGCTGAGCGTAAAACAAATAACGTAAATGAAATTGATGATGCAATTTCCCTCCACGCGGTGGATGATTTTGAACAATTTGAAAATCAATGTACAAGTTTTTCACAGGATTTAAATGTGGAGACAAAACTCAAGGAACCGGCCGTTCCTAAGACGAATGAGCGGTTCCTTGAGATTTTAAAAACCATACAGTTTTTCAACAAAGCCGAGTGGAGTGAAGTACGTTACGCGGAAACGCAGAAAATCTATAACACTACCCCCGGTTTTATAGAGCTTGAAACAAATGAGGAGGTGAAGGCGTACGACACTCTCAAACACTTAGCATATGCAGAGAGGGCCTATGCCTCGTTAACCTGTGGCATTTTAAAGCAGAAAGAGGCTTTGCAGAACGAACTTTGTGCTTTCATGACTTGGATTAGGGATGCTGCGGTCAATGAACAGAGTGTCCTTAATATTGAGGTCATAAATCAAAAGCTTAATGACATTTTCACATCCAGTGAGTTCAGCAAGGTCTCTGCAGATCTTCTGCAAATGGTTTGTGGCCACAGGGCTGAAACCATTCAAATGCGCAGGGATGGCATAACTAACGCTGTTCGCGATCCATTAGTGAAAGCATCCATACGAAAAATACCCCCGACAGAGGTAAGCTTATTTAACTCAGAGCAGCTCGTTACTGCGCTAGAAAAAGCAGGCGGTATCAAAAAGACCTTTTGGCCCGTACCTAGAGCAACAGGAACAGCCTCAACTTCGCAAGTTGGAAAATGGCCAATACGCCCCTCGCAGGGGCAACTTTCTGCTGCTCATGTACCCTCGCAGGGACAATATTCAGCTCGACAGGCACCCCCGCAGGGTAGCAATAATTGTAATATGTGTATGCCTTCGCAAGGCTACGGCTTTCAAACCTGGAACGCTCCCTCGCAGGGTAGCAACATGCATAACAATTGCCTTTCGCAAGGGCACGCGCATACGCACACCTACCCTCATCGGGGAGGTGTCACAGTAAATAGAGGATCTTTTCGCTCTCGCGGGGCACAACAAAACCAAAGAAGTTGGCGTGGCGGTTACAAGCGAGGGTCGTCACCCTCTGGCTACAATAACGCTGCCAAAAAGCGTAAGTATTGACATGGGGGTATTCAGAGCCGGTCAATTGTCGATTTTTGTCGACCGATGGAGAGAAATGCAAGCACCACAGTTTCTTCTCAAGATAATTCAAGGCTACCGAATACCTTTTCAACAAAAACCTCCTTTGATCATACCCAATATAAACAACAAGGCGTTTCACACTCCTGTTTCGCCAGACATGACATTAATTGTTCAAAAAATGCTAAGCCAGGGAATCTTGGAAATTGCGAGTCACACTCCAAGTTTTTTATCTACCCTCTTTTTAGTGGCAAAGAGCGACGGTTCGGCTCGACCGATTTTCAACCTAAAAGCTCTCAACGAGTTTGTACTGACCGATACATTCAGCCTAATAAACGTGTTCAGGATCCCAGACTTCATTCAGCCGCTAGACTGGATGTGCAAGCTGGACCTTTCTCAGGCATATTTTCATTTAAAAGTAGCAGAGTCTCACAGACGGTTTCTGCGCCTCATTTACGAGAAAAACCTTTATCAAATGACGTGTCTACCCTTTGGCCTCAGTACGGCGCCAAAAACATTCGCCACCTTAACAAATTGGATCGCCCAGATAATGAGAGGCAAAGGTGTGAGGATCTTGGTTTTTTTGGACGATTATCTGATAGTTCACCAAAACCCACAAGCACTGTCGAGTCACGTGAATTTACTATTAAGAACCTTGCAATATTTGGGCTGGCAAATAAATTTCGAGAAGTCCATCCTAGAACCACAAAAATCACTAGCTTATCTAGGAGTACATTGGGATCCTTGGTCGAACACCAAGAGTTTGCCCAAGACAAAACTACCTCAATTGCTGGCCAAGATTCGCGAAATTCTGGGCTCAGGAAAGATAAATCTGAAACAGTTACAAAGCATTGTAGGAGCCCTAAATTTTGCAAGTTTTGTTGTTCAAAGAGGCAGATTGCATTACCGAGCACTTTTGCAATTTCTCAATGCATTAAATCCGGACTATCCCCTCAAGATCTATACCTTGCCTGTAGATGCAATGAACGACCTAGAATGGTGGGCTCAAAATGTACATCAGGGGTCATTACTTCACCCTCCACCAGCGACACATTTCTTAACGACAGACGCCTCCGACCTAGGTTGGGGTGCCCAAATCGACAACCAATCTCTGTGGGGGACTTGGTCCCCGAACGAGCAAAATTGTCACTGCAACGTGAAGGAAATGCTCGCAATTTTAAAAGTGTTTCAAGGTCATGCCCTATATCTGGGTCATTCGACGGTGACTGTACAGTGCGACAATCGTACGGTTGTAGCTTACTTACGCCACGAAGGCGGAACCAAATCCTCTCGCTTGATGGATATAACTTACGATATTTATCGCCTCATGGATCAGTACCAAATAACTGTCAATGTTTATTACATACCGGGACGGTACAACAACCACGCCGACCATCTGTCTCGGTTTCGCCAGGCTCCCGAGTGGCACCTGTTGCCCCAGTGCACCAGAACGATATTCACGAGATGGGGAACCCCAGAGGTGGATCTATTTGCGTCCAGCAGTGCCCACGTAGTCCCTCTATACGTATCGAAAGATCAAAACGACTGTCAAGCAGTAGCCCACGACGCCTTCTCGATACTTTGGGACTTCCATCTAGCTTGGGTGTTCCCGCCCCCGTTCTTGATACCCAAGGTTCTGAGCTACCTCAATCAGGCCTCAGGAATTTACATGATAGTGACACCACGTTGGGAGAGAGTTTTCTGGCGCGGAGATCTCAAATCTCGAGCTCTAGCTCCACCGTTCACGATACAGAACCTAGGCCAAGTACTAGTCGATGTCACAACGAGTCTGCCACCCCCCCGTGTTCAGGACCTGGTCTTGGAAGTGTGGAAATGTGGGGGTGGTCGCAAAATTTAGATAATTGGAATAACGCACAGTTACAACTTTTAAGAGGCTCGTGGCGTGCATCTACTCTCAAAACCTACAAACCAGCATGGACCCTCTGGGTTTTATGGTGTAAGACACATACAATTAATCCTCAAAGTCCCTCAGGTTCAGATTTAGCTCGTTTTTTAGCTGACTTACATCTGAAATACAAGCTTTCATATAACACAATAATGCTGCACAAATCTGTCATCTCTACGCTTAGTGATGTTAATAATTCTGGTGTGTTGAGCAGCCATGTTTTAGTAAAGCACATCTTAAAGTCAATTTCTATTAGAAAACCTATACCTGCTAAGTTGCCTATTTGGAATATTGATGATTTTGTTTCGTATCTTAGTGAGAGGTCAATTAATCATGACAATATTTTTGATGTATCAAGTCAGGCTTCTGCTCTTTTAGTTCTTTGCTCTGGTAGGCGAATTCATGATTTGACGCTGCTTAAGATCGATGAAAAACATTACCTAAGAGAAGATAATTCTGTAACTATGTGGCCTTCCTTTGGGTCAAAGACTGACTCTGCTGATCATAGGCAGTCAGGTTGGCAATTATATAAAAATGTTAATAATAGGAATTTAGATCCTGTATACTGGGTGGAACAAACAGTATCATTGTTGTCTGTAAGACGACAGGAAGCTAAAAGCAATAGTTTATTTATCACCACGAGAGGTGCTGCTCGTGCAGCCTCTAGAACTGTCATTGCAGGTTGGGTCAAGACCCTGATGCGTCGGGCAGGTATTGTTGCTACACCTGGAAGTATCCGCTCCGCAGTTGCTTCTAAGAACTGGTTGGACAATTTCCCTATGGAAGATATTATGGCTCGAGGAAATTGGAGATCCTCAAACACATTCAAAAGGTTTTATAAACGACAAGTATTAGAGCCCTCCAGGAGTAACAGCATTACTACTCTCTTCAACCCTGTTACCTAGTTGATTAAATCATTGTGATAATAATTTAGAATAAGTTTATGTATCTTTGTATTACAAGCAATATAAGTGATTATTTTGAGTATGTATGCACCCATCTTCTGGCGAGCACATCTAATAAATCATGTTTAAGTACTAAGTACCTAATTTTTGTTTACTTAACCAAATCATACGCACAATCGCACATGCTAATAATATAACAAATGATTCCCAGTTAATTACTTTTTTATTTTTCTCCATCACATTGGCGTTCACATCACCAGGCGATAACAGACACTTCTCAATTGTTTATGCTTCGAATTACGGTCAAGTGGTTTAATAACAGCGTTTTACCTGTAATAAAACGTTAATTAAACTACTTACCTAATTCGAAGCATACTGTAATTTCTGCCTGGTGACAAAGTCAATCATCCAATGAGCAAGAGACCGGCTCGCGCGCCCGATAAGTTGCGCTCCCCTCTCCCCTGGTGATGGCATGTGCGAGCGAGACAGAGCTATGCGACTAGAAAAGGTAGGGAAAAAGAAAAGGAAAAGAGATATGCCTATCTCAATTGTTTATGCTTCGAATTAGGTAAGTAGTTTAATTAACGTTTTATTACAGGTAAAACGCTGTTATTATACTTACCTGCCTATTTTTCATAAACTGTTTAAAATAATATCCGCAACATGGCACAGATTTTTTTCCCCATAACAAAAAACTAAAATAGGCTATTGCTACTCCACTGCTATCTTTATTCCAATAAACTTCAAAAATCAACTTACGTAGCTTCAAACTGCGCGATTGATTTACATTTCCGCTTAGTTACACAATACATTTTGAGGGCTTGAAGTGTCAGCAGCAATGTAGAAACAAAAAGTCAGTCGAAGCATAATAGGGTGAAATTAGCGTGTGCCATGTTTCGACTTGGTTATTGTACGGAACAGTTTGTCCATTTGTATTGGAATGTCATTGTATATTAGACTCTTTTTTAACATGTATATTCAGCCCTACAGCATACCTCGTGTGACTTGTGCACCTCCTGGTAGCGTGACGAGTGCAGGGTGTGCACAGGCAGTGCGGGCTGTTGCTGACTCTCTAGCTCCGTAAAGTCTAACGGTGGCTGCTTATGCGGAGTGGCCGACCAGATGGACACGATCCAGCGGTTACCTGCAATACAAGCATGTAAATTATAGCTCCGTTTTAAAAATATTTGATGCTCAATGCGTATTATGTATTGAATGAAAATGGTTGAAGGTAGTCGTGATTCTTTATGTTAATAAAATCTGCTTGTTTCGATCCTACAACTGTGTCGTATCTTTTAATGCGAAATTATCTAGCAAATTATTCTACAACCCTTATTGTGAAGATAGCTAATCCACATAAACGTTCTTCCTCTGAGAGCACACAATATTTTTGTTTTTTCCTAAAGCACTAACCCATGCTAGGGAACATTTTAAACAAGTTGAAACAATTCGATAGGGACAAGAGCGATTTAGTTCAACTTACCGTGCAGGTATGCAAGAGGTTGTGGGTTCAAGTCATGTCCTGAGCGAATTTTTTCAACTTATTATAAATGTTGGAAAATCAAAGTCAACATCGGCAGCATGCGAGTAGATGAACATAAATGCAGAGATAACTGAGACAATATGAATCCAAAATCTAGTGCTTAGGCCTACATTTTCAGGGGATTTCTAAAGCATCTAATGACATAATTTCATATAACATTAGCTAATTGGTTAGATTTGTTCCTAATTAGGGTTTGGGACATTCTATTCTCTACAAGCAGTATTATTTTAAATGGGAAATATAGGACGATACATTAACCGACAGGGTCAATATGCCTAAACTTTGGACACTAACAATTTGGTGGAATAGGAATAGATTAAAAATAAGTAACTGGGCTATTATCCGTAAGTATAACATTTTTGCTAAGTTCCCTAGTAAGAGTGATGATGAGGGTTATAAGTACCTGTGTGTCTGTCAAGCCAGTAGTCGGAGTAGCGCGAGCAGCAGCAGATCACGTTTAGTATCAGCAAAGCACCGAGGATCACCGAGCAGATAGCAATACTGATATAGAATGGGCTAAAGTCACCCACACGGCTCACCAGAGGGTTTATCGTTTTATACGTATCGTTCCCTGCAAAGTAATTGTGACTTACAGATGCCGACATTCTCTCACTAAAATAGGTACAACCTGCAGAAGAAAATAATCTAATCAGAATACTTATTCACCAAAACAAAAGAACACTGTGGAGGACAATGTTTCGTTTGATTTCGACAAGTTTTTAAAGAAAACAAATTAATGATGCCAAATAAGACGCTTTACGCTGATGCGGACGACACGCCCAAACAACTTAGGGCGTGGAATGCATTTCAAATATGAATGAAAAATATACTTACGCAAGAACAAAAGCTCTTCTTTTGGGATTGTTGGGCGTTTTATGTTTTCTTTCCCTCTTTCAGAAGATGGAAATAAAGTTAAACTAAAATTAAAATACGAGACGACGAGAAACGTGAAACGAACGAGAAGTCGAGAAGTCTAAAACATCAACGAGTCAACGAGCAGGGTTGCCAGATGCGTTTTTCTGTCTCTCCCCAAACTTAAATTATTTTTTCTCCAAAAAGATACTATTTCCCATGGTTTTACCCAAACGCCCAGACTCGTTTTTTCCCTTATTCTACGGCATATTTCGCCTGGTAGTATCAAAGACAATGTTTTTGTTTGTGGTTCTACCAGTAAAACTACAAACAAATGGCATTCACTGTAGTTTAACTAAACTTTTTGTCTATGGTATTGACATACAAGAAACTAAATCGTATAAAGAAAGTTTATTCAAATTTTAATATATTCATGACAACCCATCATCTTCCATCTGTGACGTCATTTCTATCCAAAACTATTTAAAAAAATAATTACCCAAAACTCTCCACTATGTTTTCTTTTTCTCCAAACATTTCTCCAAAGATTTCTTTTCTCCAAAATTTCTCCAGGAGCCAAATTTTTACCCAGAATTGCGAGAAAAATACCCAATCTGGTAACGCTGTCAACGAGTGTCAACGAAGTTCAATGAACGACACGCACGACGGAACGAAAAATTGTTCTGTGAACGAAAACGACTATCGAATGAACCGAATGAACGAAATAAAACTGACAGATGTCGAACGAACGAACGAACGAGCGATCGAATAAAACACTGTTTGGTTTGAAAGTTAGTAAAAAGTTTGACGTGAACGTAACCAAACCGGAAACAAAGATGCATTGAAATCATGGCCAACTTGGCATTGTAAATATTGTAATCTTTGGTTTCCTTTGATTTATTTATTTGTTCTGAGTTTCTGACGCTTTCCCTGTTCAAATATTTAGTTTTTTTATGTTTGTTTTATTTGTTTCGAGTGAAAAAAATCGGTATTCCGCCATCCGGTTCAGCATTGCGTGTGCCACAGACGCGTGTGATATCACTGTGTATGCCATGTGTGTTGTGTATGCATGCACACTGCACAGTAGCAGGGCCGACGACAGGGGGGAAAAGGGGTGACGGGTCCCGGACCTTAGAGGGCCCCATGAGATATCACTTTATTCTCTACAAGACTAAAATCGATATCAACTTTTTCATACTTTTTGAAGTGCGTTGTAGACTGAAATCCTACACTCGAAACATTATCTGATATGAAATTAATTTTAAGGGGTTTTTTTTATAACTCAAAAACAACTGAACGGATTTGGATGAAAAGTATACACACCGATAAATCAAGGCTTCGTTTTAAATAAAGCAGTTAGACGATACTGCTTGTAGGGTGGGAAATGAGATTTATTTTCTACTTAGGTACCTATTTAGATTTGAATTCATCCCTTCGTACTTACGTGTCGAGATGATTGATTTTTACATAGAAGCACGGCGAGAAAGAAGAGAGAGAGAGAGTGAGAGAGAAAACTCTTCATAGTACACCAAACAAATAAAGAAGCTGAGCGGTCCTTCTGGCGCATTTTGATGAGCTGCAGGCAGGCAGGCCGACCGGCCGCGATGAGCGCCGAGAGGAGATCCTCTGTTGCGAGCGGGGGTGGGTGCGCGGCGCGGGCGCGGCGGCAGGCTCGACCCGGCTGGCCGGCGCCGCGCCCCCAGGATCAATACGCAGCCGCCGCGGCAGTTGGCCCTTGGCACACCACTCGACGCGCGTCCTCCTACAGCTCCGCACGAACGATCTCACAGCTTCTTCCCTGCATTACGCAAGTGTCAGAGATAACATGGAGGTGAGTACCCAAAGGCACACACTTTTTATTGTTAATTTGTAAATTTAATTTCATGCCGAATGACTGATCAGCTAGATAGGTGCTTAATTTGAAATTTGTGCGAAATTTTTATTTATTTAATGTTTTACGTTTCTTTTTTGGTGATGGTGAGGTAGGTAGCAGATTTTAAAGCAACCGATGTAGTTTCTTCAATAAAATTATTACTTATGCATTATGCACCTATATTTGGAATACGCAAACATTGCTGTACCTAAACATTAAAATATAATAAAAAGTTGTCTAAAAGTAGACATTTCTTACTTAGTTACAAACGTAAACCACTTCCTCAATTATATTACATCATACTGCACTAATAAAATTAATCAATGTCATCTCAACTTGAAGTTTTTTTATTAGTGTTCCTTTGTTTGGGTCCATCGATACAAACTTACATATTTTCTTTATTAGCTTTATAAATGGCCAGATCATGAAAAGGTCTTGCTAATCAGAATCTTTTGATGTCTGAATTACTAATAACTACCCCTAAAATGGGAATATCGTGCAATTCGATAACAAACATGGCATATCAGTGGAATGCGCAACGAGCCCCGCGGGGCAGGGTGCGGGACAGGGTTTAGGGAAGGAGGGGGTAGGGGGGGCGTTCCAGCTCATCCCGGAGCGTCCAGGCACAAAACAAAATATGTATCTTTGACCAGAAGTACCTCGCGCTAAACTTCGTACCAATTAATTAGGCGCATCAAATCACCATCGTGTCGACAAGATTGAAATTGAAAAAGCGCGATCATGTGTTATAATTATAATGGAGGTAAATAACAAAAAGAGAAGTATTGTATTGTGGGATAGAATAAGATTGATTTGTTAGAATAATATAGTTATTGTTCATTGCTGTAGCTCAAGCAGTTCAGTGGTGACGATAAACGTTTCATGTGTCACAAACTCTGAGGGTATCATTTAAAATTAAAGTTACCCGTCTGTGAACTAATTTTGAGTACTTTGACTGCGACGCGTATAATAATGCGCTGACAAACATAAAAGGTTTGGAGACAAAAACAATTTTCCAAGACTAATATGCATACTACAAGGCGATACAAATCTAATCTGAAAACAGTTTTGACATGCAACTTACGTGAATTTTAGAACGATTTGATAGGTATATCTATAATTTTGTTTGTTTTAAACAGGTTTTAAATGTATGACGATGTTAAATATATATTTTTTTCACTATGTATTGTCTGCACTTGTTTATTTTATAACAAAAAAAGCTTTTCTCAAACGAGACAAAGAAGGTCCATTCCAGCGTTCTAGCTATCCGACGTATTACTGCTTCTTTCACTGGCGGCCGGCCGGCTGGCACAACATACAGGCCAAACGCGGTTCCATTTGAGGAAGATAAATATGGGAGAACACGACATCGTTCTTGCTCACGTCCTCAGCAATTAAATTAGCTGATTGTGAGGCGAAGCATGTGAGGCGAACCTTCGGTCGTTGGACCCAGCCACGGAGTTACCCCCCGCTCATACGTACGCCATACATACATCGCCACTCGTCATCGAGTTAAATTTAGCGACGCACTTACTGAGGAATAATAGTGTCATTGACTGACCAGCGCTTACACGCTCTGCGCCCATTAACCAGATAAGGCGAATGCCATCCACAACAGGATATCAGAGGAAAGAAAGGTCCTGCTAGGTGTAACTGCGTGGTGCGTCTTATTTATGATAGGCTACACCCATTTTAAATAAATAATTTAGTGTTGGTTCCTAAAATAAGACGGGCACGACCTTTCTACATTCAACTAGATGGCAGCAGCAGTCACAATCCAATGGTGTTGGAGATTCATAAATACTAATCAGCTGTTTGCTTAGACCCTAGGCCTAGGCCCTATGTTCTATTCATTCATGCGTGGGCGAATTTTACTATCTGCCCCTTCATTTACCTCGCGATCATGAGCACAGTGTGTGTGTGTGTGTGTGTGTGTGTGTGTGTGTGTGACACATTGTCTAATGGAAAACAAAACAATTTGCAACAGCGACGGTTTACCAAGAAAAGTATAAAGTGGCTGGCGGGATGTACTTACCGATTGTTTGTATCGCAGTCGAACCGGCGCTGGGGCACACTGGCGACGGCGCTGCTGCTGTTAGCGATGGCGGCTGCAGCGGGCGCCGAGGTTTGGGAAGAGAGCGACCATGAGGTGCTCATCCGCAGCGAGCGCGGTGCCAAGAACAGAGGTCAGTACCACTCAACAACGAAAATACAGTGAGATCATTTTCAGAAAGATAAATGCCACGGTGAAAGAAATTTTCGTAGAAAAGAAACATTTTATTTAAGAATTGGTGACATTTACCCACCTAAAAGAGATCAATCCAAATAACAATCAACAAGATTTTTTGTCAGTTTGATAATATTTAATACTGGCTGGAAAAAAAACTATAGGGTCGTCTTGAAAGAAACCTCGATATAACCCGTGTCACTAAAGAAAATATTTAGGATGGACTTTAAAACTAGCGTTGTCTCGCTTTGATTGTATTAATTAGAGCGAGAGGGCGAGTGTTTTGAAGTTCATCCTAAATGTTTTCTTTAATGACACGGGTTATACCAAATTTTTATCTAGCTACCCCCTGGACCAGAACTAGGTCCGCCCCTGGAGTGAGTTGTTTGAGACTTTTTTATTTTATATTTTACAAGTTGAGTTAATGCTTTTCTCGTAGTTTCTTGGATTCGCCGCGGTTCGGGGAAATTAACAACAAGCGGTGTGCACGCGGAATAATGAAAGTGAATCCAGAGAGTTGTGTAACTCGATCCTTCCGCTTCTGCGCGTTCGTTTCCAGAAACTCATTAGCTGGTCTGAAAATAAATTTCCGAACCGTGCCCGTAGGATGGTAGGATGCGCTTTGCGTTCGTTCAGTCAGCGACACGCTAGGATACCCTTTTTGTTCGATTGACGCCCTTACGCGCAATGGTGGCGCAATAGGAGCCAAAAAGCTATCACGGTGTATCCTAGCGCGTTGCCGACCGTTGCTTACCCCACCTGGCATTGACATGGATTAGCGTGAGTGACCGGCCTAACGAACTTTATTTGACAGTTTGCTAAAATAAAAAAGTATCATAAATAAAATAAAAAATAGCTGTCATCTTTAGTACATTATCTGTCACTTTAGTGCTGTCAGATTAGTATAGTTTTAGACAGAAAGGGCGATTCTGTCTAAAACTATACTAATCTGACAGCACTAAAAGTGACAGATAATGCACTAAAGTGACAGATAATGTACTAAAGATGACAGCTATCTGTCACTTTAGTACATTATCTGTCACTTTAGTGCTGTCAGATTAGTATAAGTTTTAGACAGAATCGCACCTATTAAGGGCGATTCTGTCTAAAACGATACTAATATGACAGCACTAAAAGTGACAGATAATGCACTAAAGTGACAGATAATGTACTAAAGATGACAGCTATCTGTCACTTTAGTACATTATCTGTCACTTTAGTGCTGTCAGATTAGTATACGTTTTAGACAGAATCGCACCTACTATCGCCCTTAGTTTTTGTTTTTGTCCGACGACCCGACCACAGCCTTAAGAAGGCAGTAGTAGCGATTCTGTCTAAAACTATTACTAATCTGACAGCACTAAAGTGACAGATAATGTACTAAAGTGACAGATTATCTGTCACTTTAGTGCTGTCAGATTAGTAATAGTTTTAGACAGAATCGCTACTTGTGACCCGACTGAAAGAAAGAACGGAAACGATCACAGAGTAATAAAATAGATTTCTCCAACTTTAGAGATGGGATGGGAATGGGAGTCATAACAATCGATACCACAATAATCGAATTATACCCAATGGCCGATTTTCTGACAACTCATGAGTTGTAGTTCCAAATTTGTAACTAGATGTCGCTGACGAGACAAGGGTGTTTTTAATGCCAGTTCGCGCTCGTTGGCCTTCGCAGATACGTCCAAACAGATTTAGGTATTAGTGGTGGAGCAAAATGTATTGTTTCCGGTTTCATTTCACCATTCGCTCATACAAGAAGTTGTGCAATTTTTCGTGCAAAATGGAATGACTTCTACGACGATGAAAGATGAAGTCACAGAGCAATGAAGTGAAAAAGTATTTTCTTTGTAGTAAGCACTAATTTATTCTGTGAAAATGCCTCAATAAAACATAACTTTTTGATTCAAATCATTAGGATAATATTGATTGACAGAGTTTTAGCATTTAAAACACGAGATTTTTTTTCTTTTACCTTTATAAGTTCATTGAACGAGCGAGCGAAGCGAGCGAAGTTCTCCGAGTCTACTGGAACAATCCGGCGTTTGTATGTATGTATGTATGTATGTATGTATGTATGAATGTTCGTTCGACGATAACTTGAGTAAATTTAGTTGGATCGTCATGAAATTTGGTAGGCAGGTAAATGAGGCCAAGAGAATTTTTAAGTTCGAACATGAGCCAAATCGGTCGAGGGGTTGCTGAGATATGGGGTTGTTAATTTTATATGGGGTCGCGAGTTCATAGTTCGGGGCGAACCACTAGTTTATTGTATGGCTAATGTATCTGTTTTGTTTACTTATGCTCAGAGACCTGTCGCTACGTGAAAGGCGCATGGACCGAGTGCGATGCTAAGAGCAATGTGCGTTCGCGTACACTCACGCTCAAAAAAGGCGACCCCGGCACCTGCGAGCGACTCAAGATTATCCAGAAAAAGTGCAAGAAAGGTCAGCATCAGCTCAATTATTAAGGTCTATAAACATTTCCAAGTAGCCGGGGGTTGATGACCTGCCTTCAAATTGGTTTCATACGTGGATAGGCCCCAATCTCGTCTCTAATCGTATAATAAGAGGTGAGGACTCATTTAATTGAAATCGTTGCAAACAACCGAACCACACACGCTGCCGTGCTCGTTCCGTTGTACTGTATAATAAGGATAGGTTACCTAAAAAGATCCTAATGACATTTATTCATGCCTCTGACATGCTTACCTACTCCGCTTGATTGGCGTAAAAAAAATCCAGTACCCTCAGGGCGTCTATGAGCCGAAGTAATACCAATTGGTTAAACTCAGCATGAAATATCAATGTCATATACTGTTCGACAGCATGCCGCTACGAGAAGTCTGCGTGGAGCGAGTGCAACGCGAGTGGTGAGATGTCACGCACTGACGCGCTCAAGACAAACAGTGACCCTGCATGCGAGCCTAACCGACGTGTCACCAAGAAGTGCAACAAGAACAAGCAAGTCAAGGCCACCAAGGACAAGGGTACGTACGCAGCTTACCACTATCAGTTTGTGACATGAATAAGATAGAACAGCCGGCTCATCACCAAGCAGTGCAACAGACGCCACACCAAAAGTGCAACTGTGTAACATACAGGCTACCAATACAAAGATGCACGCATCTCAGGTCTTAGCATTAAAGCAGCTCAAGGCATATTCTGTCGCACTTACCCGCACCGCACTCAGTCTCAAAGTGGTCCTGCCTGTGACACTTTGACTAGTAAACGTTTAAAGTCTAGGTACCTAGGTAAAAACCTGGAAACTCGTGTGGGACTCACTCAGTCATATTGGATCCAATTTTACCGTGTCACGTTTTCTCTTACATTTCGAGCGTTCGTTAACTAGGAATCAGTACTTGCTATTCCGAAATAGGTACCTAACTTAATAACATATTTTTTCCAGGTCGCCGAAATCGCCAGTAAGTAGTTTCCAGTGAACGAAAATTTTCTTAGACTTCATATTTAGGTACTTAAGTAACTATAGTACGTTTGTTGGTTCTGATTTCTGTAATAGTGCCAAAATTGTGTTTTAATTATCGTTTTCGTGTTTTGTTATTAACTATAGATATCAGTAAGCAGTAAAAAATGGCTGCAATATAATACATATTAACAGTACCTACAATCTAAAACTTAATAATCAAGTGTATTGTCTTTACAGTTTAAAAAACACATGTCTATTCGTTTTATTATGAATGGTACAATCTTTGATATTAAATACAATTAATAAAAGATACAATCTAATTTATTTTACTCCCTATGCTGAATAATAGTTAGGTAATACTTGTTTAGATACCGTAATAAAATTAATTTGCTGAGATTAAATATCTGAGAGAAGGCCTTTGCCCAGCTGGTGGGACATGTACATGGCATGCAATTGTACAGGCTACATAAAGAAAAACCGGCCAAGTGCGAGTCGGACTCGCGCACGAAAGGTTCCGTACCATTATCTATAAAAACGGCAAAAAAATCACGTTTGTTTTATTATTTTATTCCATTTTTTAGTATTTGTTGTTAAATAGCGGCAACAGAAATACATCATCTGAGAAATTTTCTACTGTCTAACTATCACGGTTCATGAGATACAGCATGGTGATAGACGGATGGACAGCGGAGTCTTAGTTATAGGTTCCTTTACCCTTTGGGTACGGAACCCTAAAAATGCACTGTAGCATTGATAAGCATTGCCTGAACTATTAGTGCAGAAAATGTTTCTTGCTCGAGAGTGTTAAAACTAAAATGTCTTGTTTGAGTATAAGAAATAATATTTATTATTGATTACAAAATATAAA
This sequence comes from Zelleria hepariella, assembly GCA_949319315.1. Lineage (NCBI taxonomy): Eukaryota > Metazoa > Arthropoda > Insecta > Lepidoptera > Yponomeutidae > Zelleria > Zelleria hepariella. The sequence continues at coordinate 28,526,596 of OX439379.1, forward strand.
CATCGATTAGCTCACACCTCATTCAATTTATCGTTTATATGCACCTATATTTAAACGTCTCCCTTCTTCGTATTCAATGAGGTGCCAGCCCAATCAGCGTTTATAACCATTTTCATTATATTTTAATGTAGTAATAAATTATACATTCAATAAATTAAAATAAATAATTTTATCTTAGTTAGAATAAATACCTTTCTTGATATAAAGTTCGTTTTGTAAAAAATAAAATTAAGTAAATAAACAGTTGAACAAAGCTCAGAGACGCAGTGGTCTCCCTCTATCCGGCGACTAGCTCGAGTCGGTTAATATCACAGGAATGTCGCTTGGTGGCGCGGGCGGGAGCGGCTCACTTGAAGAGCTGCTTGGCATAGTGCCAGATTCGGAAGAAGTACTCGTCGCGGCGCAGTAAAGACCCTCGCGCGTACGAGCGGATATCCGCATCCATGTTGTGTTCACGCAACCACGACGTGGTAGTCTGCGTGCTGAATGAGGTTGGCTCCGTCCCCTCTGTGTGGCCCTCCGCCTCCTCCTCCGCTGCGCCTTCTGCAACACACGCGTATGTTTTTACTTCAACAAAACTTCATACTCCAATACTAAGGGAGAGACTTCTATACCACTTCTGTTAGTTAGACCATTGGTCACTGAACTTATTTTTTGCGCTTTAAGTAAAGCCAATAAGAAAATAGAGTGATAGGAAAAAAAATTGTGATAAAGTCAAACCAGTTTGTGTTTTTGTGAGATGTTGAATATCTTACCTTCGCCAGGCAGCACCGTGAAAGGCTCTTCCGATTCGAGCGGTTCGCTAAGCCCAATCTCGTTGCGGGCGAAAATGCGAATAGTGTATGTGTGGTGCTCGTTGAGGTCACGAATATTGAACTTGAGCGTGCCGGCATCGACCTTGCCGACCTCCATCCACATAGTCTTGGTGACGTCCCGGATGGCGATGTTGTAGCCCAGCAAAGGAGCTCCACCATCCCACTCGGGGGTGCCCCATGACGTCATCACGACGTTGCTGCCCCCCGCACGCATCTCCAGTGGTGCCGTGGGTGGCGAGGGAACGGCTGCGAAAGTACAAGAGTTAGTATGCAGGATTTGTATTACTATTCTAACGGCTGGATAAAACAAAGAGTAGGAAAGTAAGTAGACTCACTTGCATGTTTCTCTAACTTGACCGTTTCTGATTCGGCTGGCAAACTGACGCCGATGGCGTTCTCAGCCGATATTCTGAACTTCAACTCGTCCTTCTCCTTCAAGTTCTCAATGCAGTGTACGGTCGTGGATCCACCCACCGTTACTATCTTCGTCCACGACTTGCCTCGTACAGTCTTGTATTCTATCATGTAGTCTGAAAGCAGGAAGGAGTAAGTAAGTAAGTAAATTGTTAATTTGGCACATTCTTAGACATTCTAAGTAGTCAATGATCCGCGCCATAAAATATCCGGCTGCCCAGCGATGGTGGAGTATGCAACCTTACACTCAACATCCACGCGCACAACGTGGATCCTTCATGCCAGAACTGCAGCTGATCCAGCCTGAAGAACCGCATTACGTACAGACGTACAGAATGTTATGTACGGTCGGCAACATGCTAGGATACCCCATGGTAGTTTATATTGCGCGTGGCGTAAGGGCGTCAATCGAACAAAAAGGGGGTATCCCAGCGTGTCGCTGACTATACAAGGTAGTTGGTCCCCTTTATCGGGCCAGTGAAATGTACCTAGTGAGTATGAACTTGTAATGATGCTTACTTGTTATAATGGAGCCGCCATCGCTCTCTGGTGCCATCCATTGCAAAGTGACCGACCGCGACGTGGTTCCCCTCACAATAAAGCTACGCGGTCTGGATGGTGGAGCTGAAAAAAAAAACAACTCATTTCATAAGAACAATAATTTCAATCCACAATCATGAGTCTTTCTAGTAGGGACAGTAGGGTAACATCACAGAACACCTAGGTAACATTGAATTGAAAAGTACAGCACCTATAACTTGTTGTTTTCTTTTTTTTTTTAAGCTTATCGATTATATTATAGCAGCCATGTACCAAAATCGATAAATAGTAAAACGTATAACCTGCATTTGCACATCCCTATAACTGTCAAGTTATCTATCTGTGGTATCTTTCTGTCAAAATCTAAATAGTCTGTGATCTTATATAATTACGATTCACGCGCGAAGAACCAAACCGCAAGTTCAATCAAAAGTGGTAATAAATCTCTCGAAATTATCTTAAAACTGTTCTTAGAGTGTAGTGCGGTTAATACACTAATTGCCAAGGATAAGTAACAAGAACAACGTCGTCGGCCGAGGTGGAAATCCGACTGCGAGAACGAGGTAAATAATTATTATTTGCATCCTTGGCTAAGTTTAGCGGCCCATTTGAATTGTGTACCTGTGTATAATCCGCACGGGATGAGAATGGGATGCGACCTTTTGGAACTGAGACGCGCGCGGTAAGCAAACTCGCGTCGAAGCAAGCTTGTCAACGTCAAATAAAGTATATTTTCGATTGACTTAGACAAGGCTCCATCCCATTCTCAACGCGCGCGGATTATATCCCATGATTTCACTAACCGCAACCCTCTTTTGGTTGGTGGAGGCAACGCACTGCAATCCACATTTTCTTTTTAAATGTTGGTTGGTGGGTCAAGTTGATTTTGATAAAACTAGATATGTTTTAAACTAGTAGCTAGAAAACCTGCTTTCAAATAAATAAAACCGCATCCAAATCAGTTCACCCGTTTAAGAGCTACGGTGCAACCGACAGACTGACACACACACATACACACTCACACACACGCCCAGACAGACAGACAGACACACATAGTGGTCAAACTTATAACACCCCTCTTTTTTGGTTGAGGGTTAAAAAGTTAAAAAAGTGTTTTTATTATTGCTAGCTATACCCACACTTCTTTATAGGTTTACCAGTTTCGTGAAATGTTACTCTTGAATTTCTTTCCTTTTGTAAATTTCTATTCATAGGCAAGCTCAGTCTAGGAAGTACAATGGAGTAAGCAAATGCAGCAACCAGTGGCGTAACTATACCACCTGGGGCCCATGGCAAATTCTTTTGATGGGGCCCTATCAGTCAAAATCGTCACGTTGTACTCCTTGACAAAAACCTTGACAAAAGAAGCTGAGAAATGATTATTTATATATTTTCTAACCGATATTTTCTTTATATTATATTTTACTTTATATTTTCTATTAATATTTTCTAACCGTCTATTCCCACAGCCGACCAGTATATTGTAAAATTAAAGTGTCAAAATGACGGTTAACTAGTGTCAAATTCAACAGTAATGTCAAATTGCAAAAAAAAAATAACACGCCTAAAAAGATGGCAAATACTACACCTTTGACAAAAGGAGCTGAGAAATGATTAGTCATGCCAAATAACAGAAGATAATCAATGGAAAATCCTCTGACAATAATATATCCCGACAATGAACTCATCTAATTATGGCCAGAAGGGCCGATTGTAGATAACACAGGGATTTTAATAAACTTCGAGATTTTCAGCGTACTTAATTACACGTTATATATGTCCCACCAAAGGCCATAGGCCTCCTCTCTTAAGCGAGAGGGAATGGTCTGTAGTCCCCACGCTAGCCCAATGCGTATTGGAGACTTCACATTCATCCATAGAACATAATGCATTCATCATCTATTCGCTAGCTTTTCGGTGAAGGAACAACATCGTGAGGAAACCTGCATACATTGACAATGTAAAAAAATATTTTGTCGCTCGCGGCCTCTTGGGTTGGGGCCCTCTTGGGTGGGGGGCCCATGGCATTTTGCCAGCCCTGCCACCCTATTGCTACGCCACTGGCAGCAACTCAAATGGGCCCATCTACCACCATCCAACATAGTACAGACTTCATCATCAGCCTACCTCTGCCCACTGCTGAGTATAGCCTTTTCCCCCTCACGCCACTTCTAACGGTCCCTTGCCATCTGCATCCATGGACCCTCCGCTGACACAACAATGTTGTCCGATGTAGTACAGACTTGATCAACAGACTTAATTCACAAGTGCACTAAAGTGTACTAGTATAAATTACTAAAGCTAACAGTCTCGTGATCAGCATATGCAGATGACCATATCCATCACAAAATCAACCAGAATGAATGTAGAACTGTTTTGAGAGCCCTATGATCCTGATTAGAGATGACCTGCGCCTCTATTATGTAAAAAAAACACCCAACCGTCGAGCGTCAAAACACTCGAAAATAGCCCTTATTGAAATGAACAATCTTTTATTTGACATTTAAAAACGGTTATTTTTACGGTGGATATTTTAGCTAATACAGGGGCAGAACTGATGATGATGATAATGATGATGATGTATTGATGAATAGCAATAATAGTTATTTGTTATGCAAGAATGCAAAATTGTTGTTTGCGGCGAGTGCTTGTATTCAAAAGCTCGAGACGCAAATAATATGGCATTCGTGGGAAAGCTTACAAGCTTATTATCGAAGGGATCCATGGATGATAAAATCGATTTATTTTACTCTTACATTTATAAAACTTTCGAACAGTTTATCCCAAAAACAATACCCAAAAATAAAAAATATCCTCCATGGTACAGTCAGTCATTAATAAAAATAATCAGGGAAAAGGGCAAAGCCCACAAAAAGTGGAAAGCCTCTAAAAATCCCCGGGACTACGACGAGTTCGCTCTTCTGCGTACCAGACAACATCTTGCACAAAAGGAATGTTTCAGTAAATTTACTCTACGTGCGGAGGAGGGTATTCGTCATAACCCAAAGATATTTTGGAAATACGTCAAGTCAAAGAGAGGCACATCAAATTATCCGAAACAACTTTCATATGAAAATCAAACCTACGATGGAGGCGCAAAGATCTGTAACGCCTTTAATACCTTTTTTCAAAAAATGTTTATATCCCCCACGGATTCATCCGGCAGCCGTGACCTCTCAATAACTAATAATAATACCGAATGCCACAATAACGTTATTTCTGGGATAGTAATTGAAAAAGAAATTGTCTTCCATTCGTTGCGCACACTAGACAAATCAAAAGGTGCAGGCTGCGATGGAGTACACCCAATATACCTATCAAATTGTGCCGGGTCCCTATCACTACCGCTTACAATCATATTTAACGAATCTTTGCGGTTGGGTATATTCCCCTCATTGTGGAAAAAGGCTTACATAACTCCCATTCATAAAAAAGGTACAAAATCACGCATAGAACACTACAGACCTATTTCTAAATTAAATGTTATAAGTAAAATTTTCGAAAAAATTGTCTATAATCACATTTATCCGACCATAACAAAATCAATATCTGACAAACAACATGGCTTCCTGCGAGGTCGTTCAACAACCACTAACTTGGCGTGCTATTCCGATTATGTCGTGCGAAACATGGAATACGGTGGACAGGTGGACGTGGTCTACACGGATTTCGAAAAAGCTTTCGACCGTGTGGACCACGTCCTACTGTTAGCTAAATTACAAACCCTAGGAATACACGGGGATTTATTGCGATGGGTCAGCTCATACCTCACAAACCGATCACAGGCTGTTGTGCTGGGGGGCTACAAATCTGACTTTGTTCACATCCCATCGGGGGTGCCTCAGGGGTCCCACGTGGGCCCTCTTTTCTATAACGCCTATATTTATGATATATATACTTGCTTTGAAAACTCACACCATCTCCTCTATGCTGATGACAAAAAAGTATTTATGAAAGTTAGGTCCATCGCTGACTGTGAACTGTTACAAAAAGACCTAAACAATTTACAAATATACTACAATAATAACAAAATCACAGTCAGCGTTGGAAAATGTCAGTGCATAAGCTTCACTAGGAAGCAAAATCCTATTATATACCCTTATAACTTTAATGGTGTTATGGTGGAGAGGGTCGACGTAATAAGAGACCTTGGTGTATACCTAGACTCAAAAATGGAATTATTTCAGCATGTTGATAAAATAGCTCATAAAGCCTACCGTAACTTAGGCTTTGTCATGAGGGTGTGTAAAGCGTTTAAATCATCACATAGCTTGAAAATTATTTATTATGCTTATGTTCGAAGCTTATTGGAGTACGCCAGCACTATTTGGACGCCACACTATCAGATTCACATCGACAAGCTAGAAAAAGTCCAAAAGCTTTTCATAAAACATCTAAATTACAAAGTAAGACAGCATTTTGAGTCATACAAAGAAGGGTGCCGACACCACAGCCTGCTGACATTGCAGGAGAGGCGCACGCTAGCAGACATGTGTCTTTTATTCGATGTGGTGCGCGGGCGCGTGGACTGCCCGGAGCTGTTGCGCAGCCTGGGAATCTGGGCACCGGGGCGCCGCACTCGCCACACCAAGGAACACCTTTTTAACGTCCCCTACCATGGAACCAACTATGGCCAGAATGCTGTACTAACACGGCTCCCTAATACTTATAACAAATTATTCAGCAGTATTGACGTATTCACAGAGTCTAAAACATCATTTAAAAACAAAATAACAGACATCATAATCAAGTAATACAGGCTTTCATCACCACACATACACACACACACACACACACACACACACACACACACACACGCGCGCACACACATCCACTCACACACTACAAAAACCAAGAGGACCATCCATTAATTAACTTCTTATACAATTAAATAATTAAAATAATATTAAAATTAAAATCTACTAACGGATCTGTAACTCGCTGTTACATCTCATCGTTAAATTATTATAACAAAATGATAAAATGTTTGTATAATTATGTATATCATAATTATCTTCAAGTTTTTGTCTAAAAAGTACTCAGAATTGATAAATGAAATGAATATAACCTATAATATAACCTATTAGAACTTAGTATTAGCAAAATTACTTTATAATAATAATTAGTGGTATTCTGTTATTGGCTTTAGTTTGTAAAATTAAGATCTATATTATTTACCTGTAAAAAAGCTGTTGATTACCCGAATAAACACATATAAACATATATAAACACATATAAACGAAACACAAAACTTTTCATCTCACAGAAGCGAGGAAATGATTTTGTTAGCAATGCGTGACAAACAAAAGACATAGGTAGGTAGGTACCTACATAGAGGTTAGTGAAATGAGTTTCCTTCTTCTTCACAAAGGAGTATGTGGCGCTGCCTAGCACCGGGTTGTTGATTACAAATCGTGTCTTTTTGAAGTGTCATAAAATCAACAACCCGTTGCTAGGCAACGCTACAAGTTGAAGGAGTTCCTTATTTTTTTTTATTAGGGCGTCGAGTTCAAATTTCGAAGCGCACAAAAATACAAAGTGGTTTAAAAAAAGGATCTTCTACGATCGCATGTTTAAAGTAATAGCGTACTTTCCGAGCATGGGAGTAGCATGGGAGATGAAAAAAACATTGCTTACATAGAGTTTTCCCGATGGTGATCTTCTCATCGGACACATATGGCTGGCTGGTCCCAATTTCGTTGGTGGCGAATATCCTGAACTGATAAGTGTGTCCAGCCACTAGGGTTTCGATTAGTGCGTCGGTGGTGGCGGAGGTGGCGGCAAGAGTCCAGGTGCCGCCGTCCACTGCGCGCTCGACGCGGTACTGGATTACTGGTGACCCGCCGTTGCGTACGGGCTCGTACCACGTGAGGGTCACCGAGTCGCGCGTGATGCCGTAGAAGCCGAGCGGGCCCACCGGCGGAGATGGAACGTCTGTGACAGAATAGCGTATTCGTATACTCGGATAGCCAACTTCTCTACCAATAAAACTTGGGCCTTTGCATCTACGTAATGAGATGATTTATGCAGCGACCAGTGGCACCTTTACTCACACTAGATGGGTGAAGTTACCACTCGGACGCTGCAGTGACTGGGACATTCCTGTGGGCTAGGCCGACTAAGCTGTCAGGTATACCATAGAGGTGCTGGGCAAGCCTAAGTAGATACTCCATCTAAAACATTGTCTACTAAAGAGGGCCACCCTAAATCGATCGATCGAGTGAAAGATAGTCCTTCATGCTAGACGCAATACACATCTAGCGTGATGGGTCACATGAGCTTACAGCTTGATACCTTGCGTCTAACCCACAAGGATATTGCGTACTACCTAACTTGACAGAAGACACTTTTCCACGCTAGATTTGCGTTACTATACGCGAAACACCAAACACTCTATTTTCGTCATAAAACTTTTTGAAAAACACCTCGTCTGCGCGTTTTGACCTACATGTGGGCTTGACACGGAACAAACTGACGGGTATCTATATGTGCGATTTCCAAATAACTTTCAAACAGCAGCTCTGCGGTGAAATGCGGCTTGGTGGAGTAGTACCTATGCTATGCAACGCGAGACTCTAGGCCCTTTTCTACAGGGTGAACTCTAAGTCGATAGCGGAACTTTAAGTGGGCTATCTACTGATCAATACAAACAACTTGTACTAGGTGGCGAAAAAAATGGAGTAAAAAAAATATCAGCTGTTCCATACAAAAGGTCGACTCAGTACTGCGCCAAATGTATGAAACAGCTATTATTTTTTTCGCTCCATTTTTGTCGCCATCTTGTACAAGTTGTTTGTATTGGTCAGTAGACAGCCTACTTAAAGTTCCGCTATCGACTTAGAGTGCACCCTGTATATAGGATAGGACGCTGCTAACCACAAAACAATCTGTACAGAGCAATGTGACATGCGGCAACACAGGTGCCTAGTTGGCTTGGAGTAGAACCGGGCCCTTAGCCTGTAACACAATGGTGCCAAAATGGGCTTCTGGTTGACGGTTTTAATTACGATTTATTGATGCTGTCGGTCCAGTGTCGGTCCTTTTAATGTTATTGTAGTACAGCAAAGAATATTATGAGTCTAATCCTAGAGGATTAGTTTGCTGGTTGTAGGAGAACAACGAAACAATTCCGGGTTTGTTCATCTACCTAGGACGCCATTGATACGCCATTGTGTTACAGGCTAAGGCCCCAGTTGGCCACACCAGCGATCCCTGCGTCGCTCACTCACCCAAGGCGGTCTTGATGACGATCGGCTCGCTTTCCAACGCCTCCGAGAAGCCGATGGGGTTCTGCGCCATCACGCGGAACATGTACTCTCTGTTTTCGTTGAGCCTCTGTATGCAGTAGGTGTCCACGTCCTTGTCGACGTCGGCGACCTTCACCCAGCTGTCGACGTCGCCCTCGCGCCGCTCGATCGCGTACTTGGTCAGCTCTAGGCCACCGTCGTCCAGAGGGGGCTTCCATTCGATGGTCACGGACTCGCGGCTCAGCCCCCGCAGCACCACCGGCCCCTCCGGGCGGCTGGGCTTGTCTGTAACACACGGCAAGTGCAAGCCTCACTCACTGTCGCCTGTGATCTAATGTACGGCGTTACGATCACTTACTATTCGAAAACGTGGGCCTCAAGTCTTTAGCGTGGCTTTCGATAGCTTTCCCTTAAGATCAAAGTCGTTGGAAACAGGCTGTTTTTTTGCCAATTTTGTTGGTCGAAACTCGAAAGCAATGAAATGACAGTAAATTCATGATAAGCGCGAGTTTCGTAAAACTCATCCTATCGAACACCAAAACTTTATAGACTCGAGGCCCAGAATTTTTTGGCCGTTCTAACACTGTCTTGGATACAATTTCTTGAATGTTGCTTGGTCTCAAAATTTTCTATTCCAATAAGGAAGCTTCGAATAAGACCATTAACTCTACTCTAATTACCTAATAACGGCTGAAAACTTCTGTTTTCGAGTAGTAAGCGTAACGCCAGAGGGATAGTTAGCACGAACCCCTCTGCTAGGGACTACGGGAATGTAACCGGTAGACTCAGTCAGACTGATACGTAGGAAAGGATACGCTTAAAAAGGATTTATGGTTGCTGGAATAGGAAACGAATGGCACAACTATCGTAATTGGAAAACACAATTTTATAAACACTAGAAAGTCCAAACGCGCATTTCTATTTCATCGTTACAAGGTAGGTATCGCGACTTTGTTCACAATCGCGGATCAGAAGGTAAGTATTTTGCTGGCACAAGTATCAAAACAGTGGAGACAACTCTGGAGGGGGATGGTTATCAACTAATCCTATTCAACAAAGGTTTCTTAGTTGCAGAGTTTGTAACATTTTACCCAAATATTCCTCGTCTGGCGTTTTAGATTTGCTACGTCGTTCGCTGTCATCTAGAATTGGGGAGTTGATAGATAAGTGTTAACGAACTTTCATATGGAAGACTGATTTATACCTGAATGGAATAGAAAGACTAACCATGGGTACAGCATTCCCGAAGCAATATTAATTAGTTAACATGCCACTTCTATCTGAAAAAAAAAAACATGTCCCAGGCCGAGTGTTCACCCATCTCGTGTGAATGGAAGTGCTGCTAGACGCTGTGGTAGACATTCAAAGACCGAAGGACAACTATATCCTCTGAAGGTGCGGTTGTTGAATAGTTACTGAGCTGTACTAACCGAAGACACGTAGCGACAGTTCGACTGTACTGGTGCCAGCTTTGTTCTGCGCTTCGACGGTATATTTGCTCGTGTGAGATCTCTCCAACTTGCTTATTCTTATAGTGCTCATATTGCCTTTAGTTAAGAGCTCGACATCCTTGGATGCCTGTATCCTAATGCCATTCTTGTACCAGACTATCTGTGGCGAGGGAATACCCGTAACGGTGGCCGTCACGGACCACTCGTCGCCAACCCGGTGCTTCTGGTTTATTTCACTCTCTGGCACTGCAATGCTGGGTTTCTCTTGAACCTCTAAGGTGCACGAAGTTTCAACCTCTCCATGCTCGTTGGTAGCTACACATTTGTATAAACCTTCCGTAGTTTCTGTAGCAGATACCATTAACGTGGCTACTCTATTCACATAGGAAGCCTTGGCTGTCTTCAGTTTCTTTTCATCCTTTACCCATGTTACTTTGGGCTGTGGAATGCCTCCGAATATGCAAGTAAGCTCAACATCTTCATTTGGACTGCACACGAAATCCTTCAAAGGTTTTTCTACAGTTGGTGGTAGTGCTTTTGTCACTTTCTTTATCAATATGTATTCAGTTTCTTCAGAGGACTCACTGACTCCGACTTCATTAATTGCAAATATACGGAATCTGTACGATGAGTTTGTTTTCAGTGACTCTACACTATGCTGTGGCTTCCTCACATTTTCGATTGAGATCCATCTGAAAATAATTGTAAATATTTCAATAAAATTATCGTATTTCTCAACTTTAATTAATGTTCTGTCTATTAGAAGTTAAATACTCACTCTGAGGTATTGATTTCTTGGTACTCTACGATATAGTACTCTATCTCTGAGTTTCCGATGTTTTCAGGTTCGGTCCAGTAGATATTGAGCGACGTGTCTTCGACCTCGAGAACACTTGGTTTTCCGGGAGGTGACGGGATATCTGCAATTTATATAGTATTTCAATCAGTTCTTGTCGAAGATGTTTCTGCTCACTTCTCTGTTTGATTATACAATACTTACCCAGAATTACAACATTTATTTCGATGTCCGCTTCTCCGCAGTTGTTCGTAAGTTTTAGTCTGTAGGTGCCGGAGTCAATGTTCTCCACTTTCTTTATGGTGAGGCTCGCTGACTCTGAGTCAATAGATGGCTTAGCATGCTTAGATTTTTTGATTATTTTTGAGTTCACTACCCATTCATCGGTAGGCTGCGGAATAGCTTCGTACTGTACAGTGATAGTAACGTCGTCGCCTCGTTTGACTCTGTATTCCTTATCATATGAAACTATCTTGGGCGGCGATTCGACAACTGAAACAAAATGTACTTATAATACATTCTTGAAGAATTTATAATATAAATTATAGATAATAGAGCAGACAAAGACATGTTATTATGATTACGTATATAATAGACTATTACAGACTTCGATCAAGATTACAGATGACAAGTTATTGATACGTACCTTCTACTTTCAGTTTAGTTGTACATTTTGCATCTAAAAGAGAGCACGAATATTCGCACTGGTCTTCTTCAGTGCATTTTCTGATAATAAGTGTTCGCTTTGTATTGTCCGTAATCAAGGTGAATTTTTCTGTGTCTTTTAGTACAGTTTTCTTCTTGAACCATGTGACCTCCATTGTCTCGTCCGGTATCTCCACGGTGAGGTAGGCGTCGGTGCCGGCGGGTACCAGGATCGTGTCCGGCAGCCGCAACGTGAACTCAACGGATGGCTGCTCCACGCTGAGCGTCGCACAGCACTTGTCGCTTCCCACTTCGCACGAGTACTCTCCTCCGTCACTCAACTCGCACTCGTATATCTTCAACTTCTGCTTTTTACCATCAATGGTGAGCTGAATGTGATTGGAGAATTGGATTTCTTTCCCATCTTTGAGCCATCGCACAAGTGCGTCGCCTTTAGTGAGCTCAATTTCGAAAGTGGCCTTGTTGCCCTTACATACCCTTTGGTTTTGTAAACGGGATATGATCTCGGGAGGCAACTCAACGACTGTCACTTCTGCGGTGCATGCGTCGTCGCGTAAAATGCAAGTGTATTCACCTTCATCGTGAACTGAAGTATTTCTTATAAATAATTTTCGGACATTGCCTCTCTTTTCTACCTCGTATTTGTTTTTCTTGGGCTTGATTCGTTCACCGTCCTTTTCCCAGAATACATCGGCGGTCTCAGAGTTGACTTCTACCTCTAAGATAGCAATATCGCGTTCCTTTACTTCAAAGTCTTGCAATTTACGAACGAATTCAGGTATGGTTTCATGTACGATTAATTTCGATGTTGTTTGCAGTCCTTTCACCACGCATTTGATTTCGCCGACATCAGTAAGCTTAGTTTTCTTGATACGCAGCTTGTGGATGCGACCTTCTTGAATAATCTCCCTATGATCCATGCCACTCAGTTCTTTGTCGTTGTGGTACCATTTAGTGGAGACAGTATGAGATGTCTGGCATTCTAAGATAACTGTTTGACCTTCTTCAGTTTCATATGATGTTCTCAAGTTCTTGATGAAAGTGACCTTTTCTACGTCAATAGTGACGCGCGCGCCATGTGAGGCTTTTCCTGCACTGTTTGATGCAACGCATTTGTAGTCACCAGAATCTATTTCAGAATCTACATTATTAATGACGAGCTGTATATTTTCGCCATCGAAGAATTGAGATAGAGTTTCTGTTGGTGTAATTATTTTATTGTTTCGATACCATGTTATAGTTGGAACTGGATTACCAGTTACTTTAGCCAGTAGTTTTACAGTTCCCTTTTCTTTGACTGTAATTTCTTGGAATCTATTAATAAATAGTGGAGGCTCGGCATTTTCTTCAGTGGGTTCTGGAAAAAAGATCACATATTAGTTTTAATATCTACCTATTACGTAGGTAAGAATGAGTAGCAGTGGATGGCTGGTGCTGCTGAGGAAGTCTACGTCGCAAGTACATACATCGTCTTTGAGTGGTACGGAAAAGCTCCTAATTCCATTGTTTAACGTACGTTCAACGTCAAGCCATATAGCATGGGTAAAACCATCTGATGACTATTATGAAGGTATGTATGTGGCATTTTAAACATAAGTGAGACTAGCATTTTGTGTTTCAACTTACCCTCTATGCTGATGACGGCGCTCGTCTCCGTCGACCCTTCAGAGTTGACTGCTTTGAGTGTGTACACGCCATCGTCTTTTCCTTTCCTTGGTTTTATTATAGTCACCGAGTGTGTATCCTCAACAGATTTAGTTGTTAGTGATTTTGTCGGTTTGTTGTCTTTGTACCACGTTATAGTAGGTTGTGGGTTTCCTACAACTTGTGCATTAAGTACAACACTCTCACCCTCTCTTATTGTCATACTTTTCAGTGGTTCTATTACTTGCGGCTTTTCCTTTTGTCCAGTCTTTATTTTTAATACTATCGGTAAACTAGCTTCACCTTCTCGGTTGACAGCCAACACGGTGTACGTGCCTTCTTGGAATTTCTTAACGTTTGATATTTTCAGAACACTGCAGTACATGTGCATGTCTGATTCTGTGCAAATCGAAATGCTTTCATCAGGCGTGATTTCTTCGCCTTTGAAGAACCAAGCTATATCAGGCTCCGGTATAGCTACCAGCCTACATTCCAAAAAGATCTGCGAACCTTCATCAACATATTGAGCCTTTGGCTTTTTAGAGAATGTCGGTGGTATGCCTTCCAATATATCAGCGAGAGAAGACTCTCTTGAAAGGCTCTTTCTAGAGAGGATTGTCATTTCGGAACCGTGGTCAGAGAGAGGAGCTTCAACGATAAGTTCAGTCGTACTTGAAGCGAATCCGGCAGCGTTCTTAGCCACGCACGTGAATGTGCCGGCGTCTTCGGGGAACACTTCTCTAATGACAAGAGTTGCCACGTTGTCGTCGTCGTAGTACATTTGGAAGTCCGGCGACGGTTTGATGATGGCGGTCTGGCGGAACCAGGTGATCTGCGGTCGCGGATAGCCCTCCACTTGGCACTCGAACTGGACGGTGGCGCCGTCGGGTGTATGCTTCGGCCGCAGCTTCTCCGAGAATATCGGAGCGACCGCTTGCTCTTCCGATGTGGGCTCTGGAAATATACGTAGATTGTAACGTGACTCTGTTACAGTCTGTAGCTTCATATGCTATCTTACACTTATCTATAGCAGCTTCAGTTTGATATGGTATTACAATGGAAAAAATAGAATGGAATGGGATCCTTGAGAAGTTTAGTTGGTAGGTATTACTTTGAATGATAGGACGTACAATATCGTTTATTTGTTTTGAAAACATGGCGATCTGAAGAAGTATGTGGTGCATTGGTTTGGTTCGAGCGAGATAATAAAAAAGTAAAGCCAGGTGACCCCTACTCAACAGCACGAACGTTGTTCGTGATTTCTTGTCATTTCTGATTACAGAAACTTACTGCACGAACGTACAGACACTTACTTTCGAATACAGGCAGTTTATCAATTTTCTCATTGAGCTTCTTCTGTAAGTATAGTGTGTAGTTCGCCTCATCCATAAGATACTGCGCGGGTACAAATCCTTTCTCTTCCGTAAGATGTTTTCGAACGAACCACCAATCTTGATTAGTTGTTTCTGTGGAAAAAAAAACGTTTTAAAAACGATTAGCAAGGTTAGTTTCTGGTAAAGATTAAATTAACTGAGATTACTTTCAAAACATCATTTGACTTATTATTTAAAAGGTATCTAATCCCGTAAAAAAATAACAAAATAATTAAAAAAATAAATAACAGTTTAAAAAAACTAAAAAAAACACGCTTTTATAGCTAACCGAACTAAAAAGTATAAAATATTTTTTTATTACAAAGAGTTTAAAATTATAATAAAATTTAAGTTATTAACAGAATAATACAATTCAGAGTAAAAAGCGTGGGGTGCTTGATATATTAAATGTTACAATCATTATATTGGCAACTATCTATGAGATGCACCCCACGCTTTTTTACTCTGTATTGTATTATTCTGTTAATAACTTAAATTTTATTATAATTTTAAACTCTTTGTAATTAAAAAATATTTTATACTTTTTAGTTCGGTTAGCTATAAAAGCGTGTTTTTTTAGTTTTTTTAAACTGTTATTTATTTTTTATTTTTTAGTTAGATTTATTATTTTTTTGTAAATTTCTGACATTTTTAGTACTCAAACACCAGTTGGCTCCTTAGAGTCTTTTGATCCCTACATGAAAGAGAAGCGATTGGCATAAAAAACTAATTTGGTATTTTCGCATTTTTGCTGACCGTACATTTTTTCCAAAATCTGTGAATGCAGTTCATAATATCTCAAAAAGTTATGGAAGGTCTCCTAAGAAAGTTTTCCTGTAACTATAACGGTTAAGGTACCTGCCCTTACTGCCCCGTCTCAAAAATCCACCCTGTATAATGGCACTGTAGGGGTATAATGGGAAACTGTTATCAAATTATTGCATTGTCATTGGTCCTTGATACGTATGCAAAGTTTCAAATTAATCAGACTTCTGGAAGTTGGTAAAAATTATGCTCAAAGATTCCGTTACATACATACATACAGGCCAAGCTTATAAAAGCGTGTTAAAAACAACTGTAAAATACTCAAAAATCATTAAATTGTGGCCTTCCTTACTTTGATACACACTATCGCTTGCGGCCGCACTCGCAATAACGGGCGGCAATACGCGCGCGATGAGAAGGCCCGGATGTCCGCACGTTGCGGTTATTATATGTAGAACAAGTTGAGCAAGGTAATATGGGTAAAAAAAAAATTAAAAAAAAAATTAAGTCTTATTTTTGGTTTTAAGCGTTACTAAAACTATCGTCCGTGAGTCGGGTCTCACTAATCAAAACAACATCCTGTATTTTAATGCCAAGGCGACAGTTGGTGGCAATAGTAAGCAACAACCGGTACGTACCGAGGATGTAGAGTCGTTCGCCCTCAACGAGGTTGATGGCTTCATCCGTTTCCGCCACGTACGAGTACACGGCGAACACGGTGTCGCCGCTGCGCACGTCCGCCGGCGCATCTGCGCAGAACACGCAACATACTTCACAACATATTCATACAACTAACAAAAAACTAAACATGCATAACAATAGAATAAGCTTTTATTTACTGACCACAATTTCACAATTTACAGTAAGGTAAGTACTGAGAATTAGCTAGTTTAAAAGAACCTACTACAGATGGCACGACCAACACATACCTAACCCATTTCCCACTGTGCGCAGTAGTCAGTATGATTGAGATCTGATTGATTACTCGAAACCTTATTCTTATGAATCGTCAAACTTATCAATTATTTAAAGTTTCATACCTGGAAATTCTTCTTCCCTAGAAATGCTTATCGACGCTCCGGCTTCTGCAATGTAAATAAAAACAAGATGGCAAACGTTTAGTGTTGATTTGTCAAGATTTGGGGATTGTGTAATAAATAGTGACTCCTCAGCTATAAACACACAACTATGAAGTCCATACTTTGCCTATCTATGAACCATTTTGAAGTAGGTAGGTACTTAGCCGAAAGCCTGCGAAAGTGCGTTGGAAATAAAGCGGAAAGCAATTTTATTAAGCATTTTATATTTTGTTCACAATATTATTATGCAGATACTGCGTATACCTTGCACAGACGGTTTCTTTGGCTTCCGTTTGGCTAAAATAGTAAGGCGTTCTTCCTCGTAGGTATCCTCATTGATTCGCTTCGGTTTCAACTCGACACTAAGCTCTTCAATCTCGCTCACTTCGTAGGCGGGTTTCTTCGGTTTTCGTTGGATCACCATCTCCACGTTATCTTCGGTTTCAGCGTCGCTCAGCACAACCTCCTCCACCTGACTGTCGTCTTCGATTTCTTGCATGAGTTGTATAGAAGTTTCGTCAGCCGCTTCCGATATAACCATTTTTTTCTTCGCCTTGAGTTTAATTTTACTTGAAAGAGACAATTCTTCACTTGTGAATTGTTCCACCTTCGGTTTGACATCATAACTAACTTCTTCCTGATCATCGATAGTATATTCAGGTTTGGTTTTTAACTTAAGACTGACGTCCTCGGATATTTCCGAAGGTTCTTCTTTTGTTTTCGGCTTGGATACAGTAACACTTGAAGTTATTTCTTTTTGTTGTTTTTGTTTCTTCTTGGGTTTCTTTAGAGACATCAAGACGTTAGCAGTTTCGTCGTCTCCTTCGAAATCACTTTCGATTATTTCGATATTGTCAGGTCCTTCTTCTTCTTCGTAAAATTTAATAGACGTTTCGTCGGCCTCCTCGTTGAATGTCGGTTGCTTTTGGGGCTTAAGCTTTACCTTGCTGGACATGGAAATTTCTTCTTCGGCATATGAATCCAACTGTATGTTGAATTCTTGTTCCACATCCTCCTTAGTCTTAGTGGACTTCGGTCTAAATGTCACGTTTTCAGGTTCTGTTATTTCGGGCAAAGTAATACTTGACTTACGCACTGGTTTAAGCTTCTTTTTAAGTGTCACTTCATCCGTAATTTCTTCAGCAACTTTTAGACTTGGGCGCTTAGGTTTTATTGTGAATTGTTCTGGTGCTTCTTCTGCATCTTGTAGCTGTGCTGGTTCAGTTTCTTCGGTAACTATTTGTTTAACGGCATCGACAATGTCTTCATGACCAAACATAGGTTTTTCTAATTCAGTTTTTTCAATTTCAGGTAATTGAGGTTCCTTGTATACTTTCTTTTTTATTTTAGCGGCTTCTTTCACATTTCTTGATAGGATACCATTCTGTCGGACACTTCCCAAGAAACTGAAAACTGGTTTTATTTCCGAAGGAGGCCAGTCTGTTACGTATCTTATGCGACTTTTTAGCATGAATTTCGGTAGTTTTACTTGGACGGCATCGTCTTTAGCTTTTGTTACCGTCTTCTTCAGTTTTAGTTTAATGAATTGTGGTCCTTCTAAACTTTCAGCATGCTGTGCTTTACTGATTTCCATTACCTTCCTCTCAATTTTTATTGGTGTTAATTTACCTTTTTTGGGTTTAGTGGGTAATTCGGGTTTTGTTTCTGGCTTTACAATAACATCAGGTGTTTCAACCGTGTCTTCGATTGACTTTTCAAGTGTTTCACATTCTTTTTCTTCCGGTGCTTTCTTTTTAATCTTTTTAACTTTCTTAACGGTTGTTATTGACTTTGTGTCAAGCAATGGTGTTACATCAAGCTCTGGTGTTACATCAAGAACTTCTGGTATTTCTTCAATCTTATCTGTGCCATTGGTTACTGGAACATCTTCAATAATATCTAGTTCCGCTACTTCGGGCTCAGTTATGACAATATTTTTTTCTTTTTTAACTTTTGGTTTCTTCACCTTCTGTTCTTTTTCAACCGGCTCCGTTGTTTGTGGTACAATATCGTCTATATCAGGTATTTTGTCTTCTGAAACATCTTGAACCTTCTTTTTAATTTTCTTCAAAGCAGGTTGTTTAATAATTTCTTCAACCAATTCAACTGGTTTGAGTGGTTCTTCAAAAGGTTGTTTTTCTTTCAATTCAGTTATCTCAGACTTCAAAGGCGTTTCTTCTGTCACGTCCTTTATTATTTCAGGGATAGCAATAACGTCAGATAAATCTTTCTGTTTAGGCTTCTTCGGCTTTTGTTCTGGTTGCTTTAATTGATTTTCGGTCTCTACTTCTAGTTCAGCAACTTTCGGCTTATTCAGAGGCAATTCAAATGGTTTACATTCTTCAGTTAGTTTGATAGGCTCATCTTCTTCATCAAAAGAACTTTGCTTAGATGTAAAATCGAACACTTCTGGTTTTTCTAATTCAGTTTTCTCAAAGTCAGGAAGATCTATTTTAATAGGTTTCTTTTTTATTTTAGCAGCTTCTTTCATGTTCCTTGATAACAAACCATTTTGTTTTACGCTGCCTAGGAAGGAGACAATAGGTTTGATTTCTTCGGGTGGCCAGTCATTGATATGCCTGATGCGACTTTTTAATTGGAATTTCGGTATCGTTACTGATTTTGGCTCAGTAGCTGGACGTTGAGTGGGCTTTTTCAATTTTAATTTAACAAATTGAGGACCATCTATTTGCTCCGCATGCTGTGCCTTGCTCATTTCCAGTGATTTTTCTTCAATTTGCATAGGTACCAATTTGCTTTTCGGTTTCTTTAATACACTTTTAACTTCAGTAATTTCCTGCGTTGGTTCCGTAGCAGGCTCTGCAAATTTGACATCCTTTTTCTTTAATGTTTTTGGTTTCTTTGTCTCTGGTAAGATTTCAGGCAAGTCTAAGACACTCTCTGCGGAAAAAGTAAAAAGTAAAGGATGAAATCATGATAATAAAATAAGTAACAGTATGAATAAAATATTATGTTAATAGAGGTATTGCTGAGTGTAACTTAAATAATAATATGATGCTTCCATACCAACACTACACCTACATCCGTGAGTCAAGTGTGTCGAATTTTATCAACATCGTCTTCCGCCCCGGTATAATCGGAGTAACACGGTGTACGATTATACAGGGTGTTACAAAAGTTCCTAAATCTTTTTACAGGATAATAGCACCCGGTGATAGGGATCACATCTAGTGATGTACGCTTGGAAACATTGCCACTCCCGGCAATGTTTCCACTGGAAACATTGCCGGAAAGTTTCCGAAACTTTCCCAATGTTCCCATAAATTCCCAGTAGTTTTTTTGTTTATAATTCATGCTTATTCTTGAAATATCGCGTTCGTTAATCACGTGACAATGCATATGCGTCTTTCCTTACAGTGTTGCCATATAGAAACTGCATAAAATGGGTATTTTCTTTAAAAATTCCATGAAATCCCTACTTATTGCCAATAAAAGTGAATTATTCATATGATTTACATATATTAGTGAAGTCAATCATGCTGATTCTTGAAATATCGCGTTCGTGAATCACGTGACAATTCATAAGCGTCTTTCCTTACAGTGTTGCCATATAGAAACTGCATAAAATCGGTATTTTCTTTAAAAATTCCATGAAATCCCTACTTATTGCCAATAAAAGTGAATTATTCATATGATTTACATATATTAGTGAATTCAATCTTCAATGAAACTCAGAGTTATTGTGTTTTTTTGTCTTCAACCATTGGCTACCGATGTTATGCTCCTTGACAATGGTCAACAGTGGGCTGAATTGATTGACTGATCGCGGGTTTCTATAATATTCCAAATTATTAATACTAGTAGTTCGCCCCGAACTGTAAACTCGGGATGTATAGGTACATTTCCCCAGGTAAGCCATGAAACTTGGTAGATGAATGAATTAGACGACGGGGTACTCTAAGAAAAAGGCTCGACGAGATCTACCCGATAAAAGTATCAAAACTTTAACTGTCCATATCTCCTAAACGGCTAATGCTAGACCCATGTTCATGGTACTCTAAGAAAAGGGCTCGACGAGATCTACCCGATAAAAGTATCAAAACTTTAAGTGCCCATATCTCCTAAACGGCTAATGCTAGACCCATGTTCATGGTACTCTAAGAAAAGGGCTTGACGAGATCTACCCAATAAAAGTATCAAAACTTTAACTGCCCATATCTCCTAAACGGCTAATGCTAGACCCATGTTCATGGTACTCTAAGAAAAGGGCTTGGCGAGATCTACCCGATAAAAGTATCAAAACTTTAAGTGCTCATATCTCCTAAACAGCTAATGCTAGACCCATGTTCATGGTACTCTAATAAAAGGGCGTGACGAGATGTACCCGATGAAAGTAGGTAGATCTCGTCGAGCCCTTTTATTAGAGTACCATGAACATGGGTCTAGCATTAGCTGTTTAGGAGATATGGGCACTTAAAGTTTTGATAATTTTATCGGGTAGATCTCGTCAAGCCCTTTTCTTAGAGTACCATGAACATGGGTCTAGCATTAGCCGTTTAGGAGATATGGGTAGTTAAAGTTTTGATACTTTTATCGGGTAGATCTCGTCGAGCCCTTTTCTCAGAGTACCATGAACATGGGTCTAGCATTAGCCGTTTAGGAGATATGGGCAGTTAAAGTTTTGATACTTTTATCGGGTAGATCTCGTCGAGCCCTTTTCTTAGAGTACCATGAACATGGGTCTACCATTAGCCGTTTAGGAGATATGGGCAGTTAAAGTTTTGATACTTTTATCGGGTAGATCTCGTCGAGCCCTTTTATTAGAGTACCATGAACATGGGTCTAGCATTAGCTGTTTAGGAGATATGGGCACTTAAAGTTTTGATAATTTTATCGGGTAGATCTCGTCAAGCCCTTTTCTTAGAGTACCATGAACATGGGTCTAGCATTAGCCGTTTAGGAGATATGGGTAGTTAAAGTTTTGATACTTTTATCGGGTAGATCTCGTCGAGCCCTTTTCTCAGAGTACCATGAACATGGGTCTAGCATTAGCCGTTTAGGAGATATGGGCAGTTAAAGTTTTGATACTTTTATCGGGTAGATCTCGTCGAGCCCTTTTCTTAGAGTACCATGAACATGGGTCTACCATTAGCCGTTTAGGAGATATGGGCAGTTAAAGTTTTGATACTTTTATCGGGTAGATCTCGTCGAGCCCTTTTCTCAGAGTACCATGAACATGGGTCTAGCATTAGCCGTTTAGGAGATATGGACAGTTACAGTTTTGATACTTTTATCGGGTAGATCTCATTGAGCGAGCATCATGATCACTGTCACTGATTTGATTAGCCTAATAAAGGAATCTCTAAGATTAATGAATAAGCTCTACTAAACTGTTAGTGAGAAGAGTTTAAACCATGTTTAAACTCCGACTGTGCGGGAAGAGTTTAAACTGTGTTATCAATGAGCGTTCTGTAATACCACCGTGAAACCCTCATTTCTTATAAACGACATAAAATGGTCAGCCACACATGCCACCCGTATAATTTTCGATTTATGAGGAAAAATAAAAAATAAAAAATTTTTTTTTCTTCTAAGTTCATGTTATGCATGTATGCTACGGAACCAACGCTGCGCGAATCCGACTCGACCTTGGCAGGTTAAGGTAGTGTGTGGTTGGTTAGGATTTTAAGTTTTAGCTGTTTAAATCTAGAATTTCGTACTTTGTGACATATCATAAAGGGAAACTGTAACCTTTTTAATTGTTTAAAACGTTGCGGGCGACTGTTCCATTATCTTTATTATAAAATTCATCACAACACTATACAAGATCATCGATATTTGCATAAATAATGGTAAAGTTTACCAACAAATATCCCGAGAAAGATTGCTTGGAAACTTTGCCGGAAATAAACTGGATACATTGCCAGGAACATTGCCGGGAACATTCCCAATGGGAAACATTGCCGGAAATAAACTGGAAACATTGCCGGAAACATTCCCAATGGGCTGGCAGTTTTCAAAGTTATGGGGTTTTTATTGATAATTTATTACCTGGTGTATAGAGAATCCAAAATCATGTACAGTTCAGCAAACAAATATTGGAATATCTCAAGATTTGAGCAAAGTTCCCAGTAAATTCCCAGTTGGGGAACATTGCCGGCAATGTTGCCGGCAATGTTGCCGGCAATGTTTCCAGCGATTGGGAATGTTCCCGGGAACGGTACATCAATAATCACATCCCTTTCTTCTATGATGACGTTCCGTTGATTTTTCAATAATTAATTAAATGTAAGCGTAGTAGTAATGTAAGGAGAAAGGATTTTTTAAAATATGGTTTTCATTGATTTTAACAATATTTTATCAACTTAAAACTATTCGAATGCACCTACGCAACAATCATGTGTTTAAATAATAATTATTTATTTATTTCGAATAATTAAAAAAATATTTGGTAGGTATTTCGTAAACGGTTAAACGACTTGTATTTATACGAAATGTGCAGTGCCTATCAAAGTTTTAGTGTAAAAAATAAAATTCATATAAAATGATTAGCAAGTCTTAGGTCTAAGGTTAGTATAGGTACCTACCTAACTAATCACTAAAATCTAACGAGACGCTAACTGCTTTCAAACTTTAATATTACGTGCCACTCGTGTAGGTAGCCGCCAAAAAAAAAACCTTTGAATTTTTTTCAATTTTGAGGTTATAAAATAAAAATAGATTTTTCAATTTTTTTGTACAAATGTCATCCTATTGACCAGTAGGTTATACCCTGCAAGAAGAGTTAAGAACTTTTGTAACTCGTTGCATTAGGGACTGCTTATTAGCTTGGTTTGATGAAAGTTTGGTTATAGTCAAAATATCCGTGTGGTATAGTTTTCAATCATGTGTTTAGTTTATCTATAGTATTGTGGCGTCGTGCTGTTGTGTATGTACGCTAATAGACTTGGACCTACCACAGAATATAGGTGCTATTTTGTTCAATTATCATCGATAGTGTTATTTCTGGGTGTAGCTTAAAAAATATTTTTCCGTACCTACTTTACTCTTCTTGAGTCCAGTGTGAGAGGTGGACTGATGAGGTGTCGGTGTCACCAATTTTATCAACGTCATTGACGGCCGCAGTATAATTAGGTAATATTGTAATGTAAGTTTGTACAAAGGTGCTATGAGCTTCGTCAGTTGTATTGTTTTTAAACTTAAGTTTAGTTTACTGTTGAGTCGTCGTATTATGATGGTAGGTATATTATGTGTAAATATTTCCGTCATTACTTAGACCAGTCACTCACTCTTTTGATTTTGAAAAAAGCCGGTGTCGTACCAAAATATGTTGTGATTACTACGCCACGCATTGTACTAGTCTATTAGCCACTTGTAGGTAACACGGCCGCCTTATAGGGAAGGTAAACTGATGCCGTAACGGTAACAACATATGCCTGGCCCTACCTTCATAATAATACGCTTTGTGACCATTATATGTATGCACTAACTTACCTTCAGGTGTATCGATATGTTTCACGGCAGTTTCTTCCGGTAGCTCATCTATCTCCACGGGCATCAGCGTTTCCTCAGCCGTTGGTTGTTCTAAGATAGTAATGGAAGTGATCGGTTCTTTCCCGTCTTTCTCGACGCTTACGATTTCTGTAACTTCTTGCTTCGGCCCGTGTTTTTTCTTTATGATGCGTTTAGAAGTCTTGACCTTCTTAACTTCGCCTGTATCCGGAGCTTCCTCTACTACTGTTACGTTGTCTGGTGCAATAGTCTCTGTGAAATCAGTGGTAGTTTTATCAAACGGTTCTTGTGTAGTGTGTACTGTGGTGATTGGTGTTGTGTCATCATGCTGTGTTGATGTGATGTGTATTGTTTCTACTACGGGTCCTTTCTTTTTCTTAATTGTACGCTTTGTGACTTTTTTGTATGTTGTCTGACCGTCAGGTGTGTCCCCCTGTTCCACAGCAGTTTCTTCAGGGAGTTCAATAATCTCCAGTGGCTGCACGTTTTCTTCAGCAATCGGTGTTTCCGAAATAAAGACTGTGGTAACGGGTTCTTCGCCATCTTCTTCGAGAGTAATAATTTCTGTGACTTCTTCCCCAGGTCCTTGCTTTTTCTTTATGACGCGTTTAGATGTCTTAACCTTCTTAACTTCACCTGTATCCATTAGAACTTGCGTCACTTGGAACGTTTCCGGTGCTTCCTCAATGACAGTTGCGTTTTCTGGTGTAATAGTGTCTTTGAAATCAGTGGTGGTGTTATCAAACGGTTCTTGTGTAGTGTGCACTGTTGTGATTGGTGTTGTGTCATCATTCTGTGTTGTTGTGATGTGTGTTGTTAAGACTACGGGTCCTTTCTTTTTCTTAATCGTACGCTTTGTCACTTTTTTGTGTGTTGTCTTACCGTCAGGTGTGTCCACTTGTTCCACAGTCGTTTCTTCAGGGAGTTCTATAATCTCCAGTGACTGCACTGTTTCTTCAACAATCGGCGTTTCCGATATAGTAACTGTGGTGATAGGTTCTTTACCATCTTTTTCGACAGTAATAATTTCCGTGACTTCTTGCTTCGGTCCTTTATTTTTCTTAATGACGCGTTTAGATATCTTAACCTTCTTCACTTCACCTGTTTCTGTTCGAACTTGCGTCACTTGGAATATTTCCGGTGCTTCCTCAACGACAGTTGCGTTTTCTGGTGAAATAGTGTCTGTGAAATCAGTGGCGGTGTTATCAAATGTTTCTTGTATAGTGTGCACTGTTATGATTGGTTTTGTGTCATCATGCTGTGTTGTGGTGATGTTTGTTGTTTCAACTACGGGTCCTTTCTTTTTCTTAATCGTACGCTTTGTAACTTTTTTGTATGTTTTCTTACCGTCAGGTGTGTCCACTTTTTCTACAGTAGTTTCTTCAGGGAGTTCTATAATCTCCAGTGACTGCACTGTTTCCTCAGCAATCGGTGTTTCCGAAATAGTAACTGTGGTCATGGGTTCTTCGCCATCTTTTTCAACGGTGATGATTTCCGTGACTTCTTGCTGAGGTCCTTGCTTTCTCTTTATGTCGTGTTTAGAAGTCTTGACTTTCTTAAATTCACCTGCCTCTGTTCGCACTTGACTGACTGCGAACTTTTCCGGTGCTTCCTCAACTATAGTTGCGTTTTCTGGTGCAAAAGTGTCTATGAAATCAGTGGTAGTGTCATCAAACAGTTCTTTTGTAGTGTGCACTGTTGTGATTGGTGTTGTGTCATCATGCTGTGTTGTGGTGATGTGTGTTGTTTCGACTACGGGTCCTTTATTTTTCTTAATCGTACGCGTTGTGAATTTTTTGTGTGTTGTCTTACCATTAGGTGTGTCCACTTGTACCACAGTAGTTTCTTCAGGGAGTTCTATAATCTCCGTTGGCTGCTCTATTTCTTCAACAATCGGTGTTTCCGAAACAGTAACTGTGTTAATGGGCTCTTCGCCATCTTTTTCGACAGTAATAATTTCTGTGACTTCTTGCCTAGGTCCTTGTATTTTCTTTATGACGCGTTTAGATGTCTTAACCTCCTTAATTTCACCTGTCTCCGTCCGATCTTGCATCACTTGGAACGTTTCCGGTGATTCCTCAACGATAGTTGCGTTTTCTGGTGTAATAGTGTCTTTAAAATCAGTGGTGGTGTTATCAAACAGTTCTTGTGTAGTGTGCACTGTTGTGATTGGTGTGGTGTCTTCATGCTGTGTTGTGGTAATGTGTGTTTTTTCGACTACGGGTCCTTTATTTTTCTTAATAGTACGCTTTGTGACTTTTTTGTGAGTTATCTTACCGTCAGGTGTGTCCACTAGTTCCACAGTAGTTTCTTCAGGGAGTTCTATAATCTCCAGTGGCTGCACTAAATCTTCAGAAATCGGTGTTTCCGAAATAGTAACTGTGGTAATAGGGTTTTCGCCATCTTTTACGACTGTAATAATTTCCGTGACTTCATGCTTAGGTATTTGCTTTTTCTTTATGACGCGTTTAGATGTCTTCACCTTCTTAACTTCACCTGTATCCGTTAGAACTTGTGTCACTTGGAACGTTTCTGGTGCTTCCTCAACGACAGTTGTGTTATCTGGTGTAATAGTGTCTGTGAAATTAGTGGTGGTGTAATCAAACGGTTCTTGTGTAGTGTGCACTGTTGTGATTGGTGTTGTGTCATCATGCTGTGTTGTTGTGATGTGTGTTGTTTCTACTACGGGTCCTTTATTTTTCTTAATTGTACGCTTTGTGACTTTTTTGTATGTTTTCTTACCGTCAGGTGTGTCCACTTGTTCCACAGCAGTTTCTTCAGAGAGTTCTGTAATCTCCAGTGGCTGCACCGTTTCGTCAGTAATCGGTGTTTCCGAAATAGTAACTGTGGTAATGGGTTCTTCGCCATCTTCTTCGACAGTAATAATTTCTGTGACTTCTTGCCTCGGTCCTTGCTTTTTCTTTATGATGCGTTTAGATGTCTTAACCTTTTTAACTTCACCTGTCTCCGACCGAACTTGCGTCACTTGGAACGTTTCCGGTGCTTCCTCAACGACAGTTATGTTTTCTGGTGTAATAGTATCTGTGAAATCAGTGGTGGTGTTATCAAACGGTTCTTGTGTAGTATGCACTGTTGTGATTGGTGTTGTGTCATCATGCTGTGTTGTGGTAATTTGAGTTGTTTCGACAACGGGTCCTTTCTTCTTCTTTATTGTACGCTTTGTGATCTTTTTGTGTATTATCTTACCTTCAGGCGTGTCAACTTGTTCTAAAGTGGTTTCTTCGGGGAGTTCAATTATCTCAACTGGCTGCACCGTTTCGTCAGTAATCGGCTGTTCTGAGACGGTTACTGTTGTAGTGGGTTCTTCGTCATCCTTTTGGACGGTTATAATTTCCGTGACTTCTTCTTTCGGCCCTCGCTTTTTCTTAATGACTCGCTTAGATGTCTTGACCTTCTTTATTTCGCCCGCCTCGTTTTGAACTTGGGTGACCTCGAAGATTTCCGGAACTTCCTCGACCAGAATACCGTTTTCAGGTGTGATTGGCTGTGTGAACTCAGTGGTTGTGTCATCGTGCAATTCTTGGGTTGTGTGAACTGTTATGACTGGTGTTTGATCGTCTTGTGTTTCAGTGGTAATGTGTGTTGTTTCGACCAGGGGTCCTTTCTTCTTCTTTATTGTACGCTTTGTGATCTTTTTGTGTGTTATCTTACCTTCAGGCGTGTCAACTTGTTCTACAGTGGTTTCTTCGGGGAGTTCAATTATCTCAACTGGCTGCACCGTTTCGTCAGTAATCGGTTGTTCTGAGACAGTTACTGTTGTAGTGGGTTCTTCGTCATCCTTTTGGACGGTTATAATTTCCGTGACTTCTTCTTTCGGCCCTCGCTTTTTCTTAATGATTCGCTTAGATGTCTTGACCTTCTTTATTTCGCCCGCCTCGGTTTGAACTTGGGTGACCTCGAAGATTTCCGGAACTTCCTCGATCAAAATAGCGTTGTCATGCGTGATTGGCTGTGTGAACTCAGTGGTTGTGTCATCGTGCAATTCTTGGGTTGTGTGAACAGTTATGACTGGTGTTTGATCGTCTTGTGTTTTAGTGGTAATGTGTGTTGTTTCGACAACGGGTCCTTTCTTCTTCTTAATTGTACGCTTTGTGATCTTTTTGTGTGTTATCTTACCTTCAGGCGTGTCCACTTGTTCCACAGTGGTTTCTTCGGGGAGTTCAATTATTTCAACTGGCTGCACTGGTTTTTCCGATATCGGTTGTTCTGAAACAGTTACCGTTGTAATGGGTTCTTCATCATCATTCTGAACGGTTATAATTTCCGTGATTTCTTCTTTCGGTCCTTGCTTTTTCTTGATGGTTCGTTTTGATTTCTTCACTTCCTTTACTTCACCGGCGTCAGTTTTGATTTGGGTGACTTCAAACTTCTCTGGAACTTCTTCGACTAATGTTGCATTGTCTGTTGGGAAAGTTTGTGTAAATTCAGTGGCGGTGTCATCGTGTAATTCCTGAATTGTGTGAACAGTTATGACTGGTGTTTGATCGTCTTGTGTTTCAGTGGTAATGTGAGTTGTTTCGACAACGGGTCCTTTCTTCTTCTTTATTGTGCGTTTTGTGATCTTTTTGTGTGTTATATTACCTTCAGGCGTGTCAACTTGTTCTACAGTGGTTTCTTCTGGGAGTTCAATTATCTCAACTGGCTGCACCGTTTCGTCAGTAATCGGCTGTTCCGAGACAGTTACTGTTGAAGTGGGTTCTTCGTCATTCTTTTGGACGGTTATAATTTCCGTGACTTCTTCTTTCGGCCCTCGCTTTTTCTTAATGACTCGCTTAGATGTCTTGACTTTCTTTATTTCGCCCGCCTCGGTTTGAACTTGGGTGACCTCGAAGATTTCCGGAACTTCCTCGACCAGAATACAGTTTTCAGGTGTGATTGGCTGTGTGAACTCAGTGGTTGTGTCATCGTGCAATTCTTGGGTTGTGTGAACTGTTATGACTGGTGTTTGATCGTCTTGTGTTTCAGTGGTAATGTGTGTTGTTTCGACCAGGGGTCCTTTCTTCTTCTTTATTGTACGCTTTGTGATCTTTTTGTGTGTTATCTTACCTTCAGGCGTGTCCACTTTTTCCACAGTGGTTTCTTCGGGGAGTTCAATTATTTCAATTGGCTGCACTGGTTTTTCCGATATCGGTTGTTCTGAAACAGTTACCGTTGTAATGGGTTCTTCGTCATCATTCTGAACGGTTATAATTTCCGTGATTTCTTCTTTCGGTCCTTGCTTTTTCTTGATGATTCGTTTTGATTTCTTCACTTCCTTTACTTCACCGGCGTCAGTTTGGATTTGGGTGACTTCAAACTTCTCTGGAACTTCTTCGACTAATGTTGCATTGTCTGTTGGGAAAGTTTGTGTAAATTCAGTGGTGGTGTCATCGTGTAATTCCTGAATTGTGTGTACAGTTATGACTGGTGTTTGATCGTCTTGTGTTTCAGTGGTAATGTGTGTTGTTTCGACAACGGGTCCTTTCTTCTTCTTTATTGTACGCTTTGTGATCTTTTTGTGTGTTATCTTACCTTCAGGCGTGTCCACTTGTTCCACAGTGGTTTCTTCGGGGAGTTCAATTATTTCAACTGGCTGCACTGGTTTTTCCGATATCGGTTGTTCTGAAACAGTTACCGTTGTAATGGGTTCTTCATCATCATTCTGAACGGTTATAATTTCCGTGATTTCTTCTTTCGGTCCTTGCTTTTTCTTGATGATTCGTTTTGATTTCTTCACTTCGTTTACTTCACCGGCGTCAGTTTGGATTTGAGTGACTTCAAACTTCTCTGGAACTTCTTCGACTAATGTTGCATTGTCTGTTGGGAAAGTTGGTGTAAATTCAGTGCTGGTGTAATCGTGTAATTCTTGACTTGTGTGTACAGTTATGACTGGTGTTTGATCGTGTTGTGTTTCAGTGGTTATGTGAGTTGTTTCGTCAACGGGCCCTTTCTTCTTCTTTATTGTACGCTTTGTGATCTTTTTATGTGTTATCTTACCTCCAGGCGTTTCAACTTGTTCCACAGTGGTTTCTTCGGGGAGTTCAATTATCTCAACTGGCTGCACCGTTTCGTCAGCAATCGGCTGTTCCGAGACAGTTACTGTTGAAGTAGGTTCTTCGTCATCCTTTTGGATTGTTATAATTTCCGTGACTTCTTCTTTCGGCCCTCGCTTTTTCTTAATGACTCGCTTAGATGTCTTGACCTTCTTTATTTCGCCCGCCTCGTTTTGAACTTGGGTGACCTCGAAGGTTTCCGGAACTTCCTCGACCAGAATAGCGTTTTCAGATGTGATTGGCTGTGTGAAATCAGTGGTTGTGTCATCGTGCAATGCTTGGGTTGTGTGAACTGTTATGACTGGTGATTGATCGTCTTGTGTTTCAGTGGTAATGTGTGTTGTTTCGACAAAGGGTCCTTTCTTCTTCTTTATTGTACGCTTTGTGATCTTTTTGTGTATTATCTTACCTTCAGGCGTGTCAACTTGTTCTAAAGTGGTTTCTTCGGGGAGTTCAATTATCTCAACTGGCTGCACCGTTTCGTCAGTAATCGGCTGTTCTGAGACGGTTACTGTTGTAGTGGGTTCTTCGTCATCCTTTTGGACGGTTATAATTTCCGTGACTTCTTCTTTCGGCCCTCGCTTTTTCTTAATGACTCGCTTAGATGTCTTGACCTTCTTTATTTCGCCCGCCTCGGTTTGAACTTGGGTGACCTCGAAGATTTCCGGAACTTCTTCGACCAGAATAGCGTTTTCAGGTGTGATTGGCTGTGTGAACTCAGTGGTTGTGACATCGTGCAATTCTTGGGTTGTGTGAACTGTTATGACTGGTGATTGATCGTCTTGTGTTTCAGTGGTAATGTGTGTTGTTTCGACAACGGGTCCTTTCTTCTTCTTTATTGTACGCTTTGTGATCTTTTTGTGTGTTATCTTACCTCCAGGCGTTTCAACTTGTTCCACAGTGGTTTCTTCGGGGAGTTCAATTATCTCAACTGGCTGCACCGTTTCGTCAGTAATCGGCTGTTCCGAGACAGTTACTGTTGAAGTAGGTTCTTCGTCATCCTTTTGGATTGTTATAATTTCCGTGACTTCTTCTTTCGGCCCTCGCTTTTTCATAATGACTCGCTTAGATGTCTTGACCTTCTTTATTTCGCCAGCCTCGTTTTGAACTTGGGTGACCTCGAAGGTTTCCGGAACTTCCTCGACCAGAATAGCGTTTTCAGATGTGTTTGGCTGTGTGAAATCAGTGGTTGTGTCATCGTGCAATTCTTGGGTTGTGTGAACTGTTATGACTGGTGATTGATCGTCTTGTGTTTCAGTGGTAATGTGTGTTGTTTCGACAACGGGTCCTTTCTTCTTCTTTATTGTACGCTTTGTGATCTTTTTGTGTGTTATCTTACCTCCAGGCGTTTCAACTTGTTCCACAGTGGTTTCTTCGGGGAGTTCAATTATCTCAACTGGCTGCACCGTTTCGTCAGTAATCGGCTGTTCCGAGACAGTTACTGTTGAAGTAGGTTCTTCGTCATCCTTTTGGATTGTTATAATTTCCGTGACTTCTTCTTTCGGCCCTCGCTTTTTCTTAATGACTCGCTTAGATGTCTTGACCTTCTTTATTTCGCCAGCCTCGTATTGAACTTGGGTGACCTCGAAGGTTTCCGGAACTTCCTCGACCAGAATAGCGTTTTCAGATGTGATTGGCTGTGTGAAATCAGTGGTTGTGTCATCGTGCAATTCTTGGGTCGTGTGAACTGTTATGACTGGTGTTTGATCGTCTTGTGTTTCAGTGGTAATGTGTGTTGTTTCGATAACGGGTCCTTTCTTCTTCTTTATTGTACGCTTTGTGATCTTTTTGTGTGTTATCTTACCTCCAGGCGTTTCAACTTGTTCCATAGTGGTTTCTTCGGGGAGTTCAATTATCTCAACTGGCTGCACCGTTTCGTCAGTAATTGGCTGCTCCGAGACAGTTATTGTTGAAGTGGGTTCTTCATCGTCCTTTTGGACGGTTATAATTTCCGTGACTTCTTCTTTCGGCCCTCGCTTTTTCTTAATGATTCGCTTAGATGTCTTGACCTTCTTTATTTCGCCCGCCTCGGTTTGAACTTGGGTGACCTCGAAGATTTCCGGAACTTCCTCGACCAGAATAGCATTTTCAGGTGTGATTGGCTGTGTGAACTCAGTGGTTGTGACATCGTGCAATTCTTGGGTTGTGTGAACTGTTATGACTGGTGATTGATCGTCTTGTGTTTCAGTGGTAATGTGTGTTGTTTCGATAACGGGTCCTTTCTTCTTCTTTATTGTACGCTTTGTGATCTTTTTGTGTGTTATCTTACCTCCAGGCGTTTCAACTTGTTCCACAGTGGTTTCTTCGGGGAGTTCAATTATCTCAACTGGCTGCACCGTTTCGTCAGTAATCGGCTGTTCCGAGACAGTTACTGTTGAAGTAGGTTCTTCGTCATCCTTTTGGATTGTTATAATTTCCGTGACTTCTTCTTTCGGCCCTCGCTTTTTCTTAATGACTCGCTTAGATGTCTTGACCTTCTTTATTTCGCCAGCCTCGTTTTGAACTTGGGTGACCTCGAAGGTTTCCGGAACTTCCTCGACCAGAATAGCGTTTTCAGATGTGATTGGCTGTGTGAAATCAGTGGTTGTGTCATCGTGCAATGCTTGGGTTGTGTGAACTGTTATGACTGGTGATTGATCGTCTTGTGTTTCAGTGGTAATGTGTGTTGTTTCGACAAAGGGTCCTTTCTTCTTCTTAATTGTACGCTTTGTGATCTTTTTGTGTGTTATCTTACCTTCAGGCGTGTCCACTTGTTCCACAGTGGTTTCTTCAGGGAGTTCAATTTTCTCAACTGGCTGCACCGTTTCGTCAGTAATCGGCTGCTCCGAGACAGTTACTGTTGAAGTGGGTTCTTCATCGTCCTTTTGGACGGTTATAATTTCCGTGACTTCTTCTTTCGGCCCTCGCTTTTTCTTAATGACTCGCTTAGATGTCTTGACCTTCTTTATTTCGCCCGCCTCGGTTTGAACTTGGGTGACCTCGAAGATTTCCGGAACTTCCTCGACCAGAATAGCGTTTTCAGGTGTGATTGGCTGTGTAAACTCAGTGGTTGTGTCATCGTGCAATTCTTGGGTCGTGTGAACTGTTATGACTGGTGTTTGATCGTCTTGTGTTTCAGTGGTAATGTGTGTTGTTTCGACAACGGGTCCTTTCTTCTTCTTTATTGTACGCTTTGTGATCTTTTTGTGTGTTATCTTACCTTCAGGCGTGTCCACTTGTTCCACAGTGGTTTCTTCGGGGAGTTCAATTATTTCAATTGGCTGCACTGGTTTTTCCGATATCGGTTGTCCTGAAACAGTTACCGTTGTAATGGGTTCTTCGTCATCATTCTGAACGGTTATAATTTCCGTGATTTCTTCTTTCGGTCCTTGCTTTTTCTTGATGATTCGTTTTGATTTCTTCACTTCCTTTACTTCACCGGCGTCAGTTTGGACTTGGGTGACCTCAAACTTCTCTGGAACTTCTTCGACTAATGTTGCATTGTCTGTTGGGAAAGTTTGTGTAAATTCAGTGGTGGTGTCATCGTGTAATTCCTGAATTGTGTGTACAGTTATGACTGGTGTTTGATCGTCTTGTGTTTCAGTGGTAATGTGAGTTGTTTCGACACCGGGTCCTTTCTTCTTATTTATTGTACGCTTTGTAATCTTTTTGTGTGTTATCTTACCTTCAGGCGTGTCAACTTTTTCTAAAGTGGTTTCTTCGGGGACTGGCTGCACCGTTTCGTCAGTAATCGGCTGTTCTGAGACGGTTACTGTTGTAGTGGGTTCTTCGTCATCCTTTTGGACGGTTATAATTTCCGTGACTTCTTCTTTCGGCCCTCGCTTTTTCTTAATGACTCGCTTAGATGTCTTAACCTTCTTTATTTCGCCCGCCTCGTTTTGAACTTGGGTGACCTCGAAGATTTCCGGAACTTCCTCGACCAGAATAGCGTTATCAGGTGTGATTGGCTGTGTGAACTCAGTGGTTGTGTCATCTTGCAATTCTTGGGTTGTGTGAACTGTTATGACTGGTGATTGATCGTCTTGTGTTTCAGTGGTAATGTGTGTTGTTTCGACAACGGGTCCTTTTTTCTTCTTTATTGTACGCTTTGTGATCTTTTTGTGTGTTATCTTACCTTCAGGCGTGTCCACTTGTTCCACAGTGGTTTCTTCAGGGAGTTCAATTATCTCAACTGGCTGAAACGTTTCTTCAGCAATCGGTTGTTCTGAGACAGTAACTGTAGTAGTGGGTTCTTCATCGTCCTTTTGGACGGTAATAATTTCCGTGACTTCTTCTTTCGGCCCTCGCTTTTTCTTAATGACTCGCTTAGATGTCTTGACCTTCTTTATTTCGCCCGCCTCGGTTTGAACTTGGGTGATCTCGAAGATTTCTGGAACTTCCTCGACCAGAATAGCGTTGTCAGGTGTGATAGGCTGTGTGAACTCAGTGGTTGTGTCATCTTGCAATTCTCGAGTTGTGTGAACTGTTATGACTGGTGATCGATCGTGTTGTGTTTCAGTGGTAATGTGTGTTGTTTCGACAACGGGTCCTTTCTTCTTCTTTATTGTGCGCTTTGTGATCTTTTTGTGTGTTGTCTTACCTTCAGGCGTGTCTGCTTGTTCCACAGTGGTTTCTTCGGGGAGTTCAATCATCTCAACTGCTTCTTCAGCAATCGGTTGTTCTGAGACAGTTACTGTAGTAGTGGGTTCTTCATCGTCCTTTTGAACGGTAATAATTTCCGTGACTTCTTCTTTCGGCCCTCGCTTTTTCTTAATGACTTGCTTTGATGTCTTTACCTTCTTTATTTTGCCCGCCTCGGTTTGAACTTGGGTGACCTCGAAGATTTCTGGAACTTCCTCGACCAGAATAGCGTTGGGAAGTGTGATTGGCTGTGTGAACTCAGTGGTTGTGTCATCGTGCAATTCTTGGGTTGTGTGAACTGTTATAACTGGTGTTTGATCGTCCTGTGTTTCAGTGGTAATGTGTGTTGTTTCGACAACGGGTCCTTTCTTCTTCTTTATTGTACGCTTTGTGATCTTTTTGTGTGTTATCTTACCTTCAGGCGTGTCTACTTGTTCCACACTGGTCTCTTCGGGGAGTTCAATCATCTGAACTGGCTGCACCATTTCTTCAGCAATCGGTTGTTCTGAGACAATAACTGTAGTAGTGGGTTCTTCATCGTCCTTTTGGACGGTAATAATTTCCGTGACTTCTTCTTTCGGCCCTCGCTTTTTCTTAATGACTCGCTTAGATGTCTTGACCTTCTTTATTTCGCCAGCCTCGGTTTGAACTTGGGTGACCTCAAACATTTCTGGAACTTCCTCGACCAGAATAGCGTTGTCAGGTGTAATTGGCTGTGTGAACTCAGTGGTGGTGTCATCGTGTAACTCTTCAGTTGTGTGAACTGTTATGACTGGTTTTTGATCGTCTTGTGTTTCAGTGGTAATGTGTGTTGTTTCGACAACGGGTCCTTTCTTCTTCTTTATTGTACGCTTTGTGATCTTTTTGTGTGTTATCTTACCTTCAGGCGTGTCCACTTGTTCCACACTGGTTTCTTCGGGGAGTTCAATTATCTCAACTGGCTGCACCATTTTTTCAGCAATCGGTTGTTCTGAGACAGTAACTGTAGTAGTGGGTTCTTCATCGTCCTTTTGGACGGTAATAATTTCTGTGACTTCTTCTTTCGGCCCTCTTTTTTTCTTAATGACTCGCTTAGATGTCTTGACCTTATTTATTTCGCCAGCTTCGGTTTGAACTTGGGTGATCTCAAACATTTCTGGAACTTCTTCGACCAGAATAGCGTTGTCAGGTGTGATTGGCTGTGTGAACTCAGTGGTGGTGTCATCGTATAATTCTTCAGTTGTGTGTATAGTTATGACCGGTTTGTGATCATCTTGGGTTTCGGTGGTAATTTGTGTTGTTTCAACTATTGGTCCTTTCTTCTTCTTTATTGTACGCTTTGTGATCTTTTTATGTGTTATCTTACCTTCAGGTGTGTCCACTTGTTCCACACTGGTTTCTTCGGGGAGTTCAATTATCTCAACTGGCTGCACCATTTCTTCAGCAATTGTTTGTTCTGAGACAGTAACCATAGTAGTGGGTTCTTCATCGTCCTTTTGGACGGTAATAATTTCCGTGACTTCTTCTTTCGGCCCTCGCTTTTTCTTAATGACTCGCTTACATGTCTTGACCTTATTTATTTCGCCAGCTTCGGTTTGAACTTGGGTGACCTCAAACATTTCTGGAACTTCTTCGACCAGAATAGCGTTGTCAGGTGTGATTGGCTGTGTGAACTCAGTGGTGGTGTCATCGTATAATTCTTCAGTTGTGTGTACAGTTATGACCGGTTTGTGATCATCTTGTGTTTCGGTAGTAATTTGTGTTGTTTCAACTATTGGTCCTTTCTTCTTCTTTATTGTACGCTTTGTGATCTTTTTATGTGTTATCTTATCTTCAGGTGTGTCCACTTGTTCCACACTAGTTTCTTCGGGGAGTTCAATTATCTCAACTGGCTGCACCATTTCTTCAGCAATAGTTTGTTCTGAGACAGTAACCTTAGTAGTGGGTTCTTCATCGTCCTTTTGGACGGTAATAATTTCCGTGACTTCTTCTTTCGGTTCTTGCTTTTTCTTGATGATTCGTTTTGATTTCTTCACTTCCTTTACTTCACCGGCGTCAGTTTGGATTTGGGTGACTTCAAACTTCTCTGGAACTTCTTCGACTAATGTTGCATTGTCTGTTGGGAAAGTTTGTGTAAATTCAGTGGTGGTGTCATTGTGTAATTCCTGAATTGTGTGTACAGTTATGACTGGTGTTTGATCGTCTTGTGTTTCAGTGGTAATTTGAGTTGTTTCGACAACGGGTCCTTTCTTCTTCTTTATTGTACGCTTTGTGATCTTTTTGTGTATTATCTTACCTTCAGGCGTGTCAACTTGTTCTAAAGTGGTTTCTTCGGGGAGTTCAATTATCTCAACTGGCTGCACCGTTTCGTCAGTAATCGGCTGTTCTGAGACGGTTACTGTTGTAGTGGGTTCTTCGTCATCCTTTTGGACGGTTATAATTTCCGTGACTTCTTCTTTCGGCCCTCGCTTTTTCTTAATGACTCGCTTAGATGTCTTGACCTTCTTTATTTCGCCCGCCTCGTTTTGAACTTGGGTGACCTCGAAGATTTCCGGAACTTCCTCGACCAGAATAGCGTTATCAGGTGTGATTGGCTGTGTGAACTCAGTGGTTGTGTCATCTTGCAATTCTTGGGTTGTGTGAACTGTTATGACTGGTGATTGATCGTCTTGTGTTTCAGTGGTAATGTGTGTTGTTTCGACAACAGGTCCTTTCTTCTTCTTTATTGTACGCTTTGTGATCTTTTTGTGTGTTATCTTACCTTCAGGCGTGTCAACTTGTTCTACAGTGGTTTCTTCGG
Source organism: Zelleria hepariella (assembly GCA_949319315.1). NCBI lineage: Eukaryota > Metazoa > Arthropoda > Insecta > Lepidoptera > Yponomeutidae > Zelleria > Zelleria hepariella. The sequence goes on from OX439379.1 coordinate 28,564,311, forward strand.
GGAGTTCAATTATCTCAACTGGCTGCACCGTTTCGTCAGTAATCGGTTGTTCTGAGACAGTTACTGTTGTAGTGGGTTCTTCGTCATCCTTTTGGACGGTTATAATTTCCGTGACTTCTTCTTTCGGCCCTCGCTTTTTCTTAATGACTCGCTTAGATGTCTTGACCTTCTTTATTTCGCCAGCCTCGGTTTGAACTTGGGTGACCTCAAACATTTCTGGAACTTCCTCGACCAGAATAGCGTTGTCAGGTGTGATTGGCTGTGTGAACTCAGTGGTGGTGTCATCGTGTAATTCTTCAGTTGTGTGAACTGTTATGACTGGTTTTTGATCGTCTTGTGTTTCATTGGTAATGTGTGTTGTTTCGACAACGGGTCCTTTCTTCTTCTTTATTGTACGCTTTGTGATCTTCTTGTGTGTTATCTTACCTTCAGGCGTGTCCACTTGTTCCACACTGGTTTCTTCGGGGAGTTCAATTATCTCAACTGGCTGCACCATTTCTTCAGCAATCGGTTGTTCTGAGACAGTAACTGTAGTAGTGGGTTCTTCATCGTCCTTTTGGACGGTAATAATTTCCGTGACTTCTTCTTTCGGCCCTCGCTTTTTCTTAATGACTCGCTTAGATGTCTTGACCATCTTTATTTCGCCACCCTCGGTTTGAACTTGGCTGACCTCGAAGATTTCCGGAACTTCCTCGACCAGAATAGCGTTGTCAGGTGTGATTGGCTGTGTGAACTCAGTGGTTGTATTATCGTGTAATTCTTCAGTTGTGTGTACAGTTATGACCGGTTTGTGATCATCTTGTGTTTCGGTGGTGATTTGTGTTGTTTCAACTATTGGTCCTTTCTTCTTCTTTATTGTACGCTTTGTGATCTTTTTGTGTGTTATCTTACCTTCAGGTGTGTCCACTTGTTCCACACTGGTTTCTTCGGGGAGTTCAATTATCTCAACTGGCTGCACCATTTCTTCAGCAATCGGTTGTTCTGAGACAGTAACTGTAGTAGTGGGTTCTTCATCGTCCTTTTGGACGGTAATAATTTCCGTGACTTCTTCTTTGGGCCCTCGCATTTTCTTAATGACTCGCTTAGATGTCTTGATTTTCTTTATTTCGCCAGCCTCGGTTTGAACTTGGGTGACCTCAAACATTTCTGGAACTTCCTCGACCAGAATAGCCTTGTCAGGTGTGATTGGCTGTGTGAACTCAGTGGTTGTGTCATCGTGCAATTCTTGGGTTGTGTGAACTGTTATTACTGGTGTTTGATCGTCTTGTGTCTCAGTGGTAATGTGTGTTGTTTCGACCAGGGGTCCTTTCTTCTTCTTTATTGTACGCTTTGTGATCTTTTTGTGTGTTATCTTACCTTCAGGTGTGTCCACTTGTTCCACAGTGGTTTCTTCAGGGAGTTCAATTATCTCAACTGGCTGAAACGTTTCTTCAGCAATCGGTTGTTCTGAGACAGTAACTGTAGTAGTGGGTTCTTCATCGTTCTTTTGGACGGTAATAATTTCCGTGACTTCTTCTTTCGGCCCCCGCTTTTTCTTAATGACTCGCTTCGATGTCTTGACCTTATTTATTTCGCCAACCTCGGTTTGAACTTGGGTGACCTCAAACATTTCTGGAACTTCCTCGACCAGAATAGCCTTGTCAGGTGTGATCGGCTGTGTGAACTCAGTGCTTGTGTCATCTTGCAATTCTTGGGTTGTGTGAACTGTTATGACTGGTGATTGATCGTCTTGTGTTTCAGTGGTAATGTGTGTTGTTTCGACAACGGGTCCTTTCTTCTTCTTTATTGTACGCTTTGTGATCTTCTTGTGTGTTATCTTACCTTCAGGCGTGTCCACTTGTTCCACACTGGTTTCTTCGGGGAGTTCAATTATCTCAATTGGCTGCACCGTTTCGTCAGTAAAAGGTTGTTCCGAGACAGTAACTGTAGTAGTGGGTTCTTCATTGTCCTTTTGGACGGTAATAATTTCCGTGACTTCTTCTTTCGGCCCCCGCTTTTTCTTAATGACTCGCTTCGATGTCTTGACCTTCTTTATTTCGCCAGCCTCGGTTTTGACTTGGGTGACCTCGACCATCTCCGGAACTTCCTCAACCAGAATAGCGTTGTCGGGTGTGATTGACTGTGTGAATTCTGTGCTTGTGTCATCGCTCAATACTTCAGTTGTGTGGACAGTTATGACTGGTGGTTTATCGTCTTCTTGTTCAGTAGTGATGTGTGTTGTTTCGACTACGGGTCCCTTTTTCTTTTTTATCGTACGCCTCGTTATCTTCTTGTTTGTTATCTTACCTTCAGGTTTTTCTACTTGTTCCACAGTGGTTTCTTCGGGGAGTTCAATTATCTCAACTGACTTGAACGTTTCTTCAGCTATCGGCTGTTCTGTGACATATACCTTTGTAATGGGTTCTTCGTCATCTTTCTGAACGGTAATAATTTCTGTGATTTCTTCTTTGGGTCCTTGCTTCTTCTTGATGATTCGTTTTGATTTCTTGACTTTTTTCACTTCACCGGTTTCAGTTTGGATTTGGGTAACCTCGAACTTTTCCGGAACTTCTTGGACTAATGTTGCATTGTCTGTTGGGAAGATTTGTGTAAATTCAGTGCTGGTGTCATCGTTTAATTCTTCAGTTGTGTGTACAGTTATGACTGGTTGTTCATCGTCTTGTTGTTCAGTAGTGATGTGTGTGGTTTCGACTACGGGTCCCTTCTTCTTTTTTATCGTACGCTTTGTGATCTTTTTGTGTGTTATCTTACCTTCAGGTGTGTGTACTTTTTCCAAAGAGGTCTCTTCCGGGAGTTCAATTATTTCAATTGGCTTCACCGTTTCTTCAGAAGTCGGTTGTTCCGATACAGTTATTGTTGTAGTGGGTTCTTCATCGTTATTTTGGACAGTGATTATTTCCGTGACTTCTTTTTTCTTACCACTCTTGTTCTTAATGACTCGCTTAGACGTCTTGACCTTCTTTACTTCGCCAGCCTCGGTTTGAACTTGTGTGACCTCGAGGATCTCCGGAACTTCCTCGACTAGAATAGCGTTGTCAGGTGTGATTTTCTGTGTGAACTCAGTTGTGTCGTCATTGTTCAATACTTCAGTGGTGTGGACAGTTATGACTGGTTGTTTATTGTCTTCTTGTTCAGTAGTGATGTGTGTGGTTTCGACTACGGGACCCTTTTTCTTCTTTATCGTACGCTTTGTGATCTTTTTATGTGTTATCTTACCTTCAGGCGTGTTCACTTGTTCCACAATGGTTTCTTCAGGGAGTTCAAATATTTCAACTGGCTGCACCATTTCTTCAATAATTGGTTGTTCCGACACAGTGACTATTGTGCTGGGCTCTTCATCATCCTTCTGAACGGTAATAATTTCTGTGATTTCTTCTTTAGGTCCCCTCTTTTTCTTTATGACTCGCTTAGACGTCTTGACCTTTTTTACATCGCCAGTGTCGGTTTTGACTTGAGTGACCTCGAACACCTCCGGAATTTCCTCGACCACAATAGCGTTGTCAGTTGTGATTTGCTGTGTGAACTCAGTTGTGTTGATATCTTGCAACTCTTGAGTTGTATGAACTTTTGTGACTGGTTGGTGATCATCTTGTGTTTCAGTAGTGATGTGTGTTGTTTCAACTACGGGTCCTTTCTTCTTCTTTATTATACGCTTTGTGATTTTTTTGTGTGTTATCTTACCTTCAGGCGTGTCCACTTGTTCCACAGTGGTTTCTTCGGGGAGTTCAATAATTACCGTTGGCTTATCTGTTTCTTCAGCTATGGGCTGTTCTGAGACAGTTACCGTTGTAATGGGTTCTTCATCATCCTTCTGGACTGTTATGATTTCCGTGATTTCTTCTTTCGGTCCTTGCTTTTTCCTGATAATTCGTTTTGATTTCTTGACTTTCTTGACTTCACCGGTCTCAGTTTGGATTTCGGTAACCTCCAACTTCTCCGGAACTTCTTCGACTAATGTTGCATTGTCTGTTGGGAAATTTCGTGTAAATTCTGTAGTGGTGTCATCGTTCAATACTTCAGTTGTGTGGACAGTTATGACTGGATTTTTATCGTCGTGTTGTTCAGTAGTGATGTGTATTGTTTCGACTAAGGGTCCTTTCTTCTTCTTTATCGTACGCTTTGTGATCTTTTTGTGTGTTATCTTACCTTCAGGCGTGTCCACTTGTTCCACAGTGGTTTCTTCGGGGAGTTCAATTATATCAACTGGCTGCACCGTTTCGTCAGTAATCGGCTGTTCCGAGACAGTTACTGTTGAAGTGGGTTCTTCGTCATCCTTTTGGATGGTTATTATTTCCGTGACTTCTTCTTTCGGCCCTCGCTTTTTCTTAATGACTCGCTTAGATGTCTTGACCTTCTTTATTTCGCCCGCCTCGGTTTGAACTTGGGTGACTTCGAAGATTTCCGGAACTTCCTCGACCAGAATAGCGTTGTCAGGTGTGATTGGCTGTTTGAATTCCGTTGTCGTGTCATCGTGCAATTCTTGAGTCGTGTGTACAGTTATGACTGGTTGTTGATCGTCTTGTTGTTCTGTTGTTATGTGTGTTGTTTCAACGACGGGTCCCTTCTTCTTTTTTATTGTACGCTTTGTTATCTTCTTGTGTGTTATCTTACCTTCAGGTTCGTTTAATTGTTCCACAGTTGTTTCTTCAGGGAGTTCGATTATCTCCAGTGGCTGCACCGTTTCTTCTGCTATCGGTTGTTCCGAGACAGTGACTGTCGTAGTAGGTTTTTCACCGTCCTTCTCAATGGTTATAATTTCCGTGACTTCTTCTTTCGGTCCTCTCTTTTTCTTAATGACTCGCTTAGACGTCTTGACCTTCTTTACTTCGCCAGTCTCGGTTTTGACCTGGACGACCTCGAAGATCTCCGGAACTTCTTCGACCAGAATAGCGTTGTCAGGTGTGATTGGCTGTATGAATTCAGTTGTGGTGTCATCGTTCAATACGTCAGTTGTGTGGACAGTTACGACTGGTGGTTTGTCGTCTTCTTGTTCAGTAGTGATGTGTGTTGTTTCAACTACGGGTCCCTTCTTCTTCTTTATCGTACGCTTTGTGATCGTTTTGTGTGTTATCTTACCTTCAGGCGTGTCAACTTGTTGCACAGTGGTTTCTTCGGGGAGTTCAATTATTTCAATTGGCTGCACCGTTTTTTCAGCTGTCGGTTGTTCCGAGACATTTACCGTTGTAGTAGGTTCTTCGCCATCTTTCTGAACGGTTATAATTTCCGTGACTTCTTCTTTTGCTCCTAGTTTTTTCTTTATGAGGCGCTTAGATGTCTTGATCTTCTTCACTTCGCCAGTCTCCGTTTCGACTTGAGTGACCTCGAACTTTTCCGGAGCTTCCTCGACAAGCACAGCGTTGTCGGGTTTTATCACCTGTGCGAACTCAGTGGTAGTTTCATCTTGTAATTCTTGAGTAGTGTGAACGGTTATGACTGGTCGTTGATTATCTTGCTGTTCAGTGATTATTTGTGTTGTTTCGACGACTGGTCCCTTCTTTTTCTTTATGGTCCGTTTTGTGACTTTTTTATGTGTTATCTTACCTCCAGGCGTGTCAACTTGTTCTATGGTAGTTTCTTCAGGGAGTTCTATAGTCTCCAGTGGCTGCACCGTTTCTTCAATAATCGGTTTTTCCGAGACAGTGACTGTTGTAGTGGGTTCTTCACCATCCTTCTGAACGGTTATTATTTCCGTGACTTCTTCTTTCTTTCCGCGCTTTTTCTTTATGACTCTCTTAGACGTGATGACCTTCTTCACTTCGCCAGTTTCAGTTTTTACTTGAGTGACCTCGAAAATTTCCGGAACTTCCTCGACCAGAATAGCGTTGACTGGTGTGATAGCCTGTGTGAAGTCAGTGATGGTATCATCTTGCAACTCTTGGGTGGTATGAACGGTTATGACTGGTTGTTGGTCATCTTGCTGTTCGCTGGTTATTTGTGTGGTTTCGACTATTGGTCCCTTCTTCTTCTTAATCGTACGTTTTGTAACTTTTTTGTGGATGGTCTTACCCTCAGGAGTGTCAACTTTTACAACTTTGAATTCTTCAGGAAGTTCAATTATTTCAACTGGCTGTACCGTTTCTTCAGCTATCGGTTGCTCCAAGTCATTTACTGTTGTAGTGGGTTCTTCACCATCTTTCTGAATCGTTATTATTTCCGTTACTTCTTCCTTTGGTTCCCGCGTTTTCTTTATGACACGCTTTGACTTGATCTTTTTCACCTCGCCATTCTCGGTTTCAACTTGAGTGACCTCGAATTTCTCCGGAACTTCCTCGACAAGCAAAGCTTTTTCGGGTGTCATAAATTGTGTGAACTCAGTGGTAGTATCATCTTGCATTTCTTGGGTAGTGTGAACGGTTATGACTGGTTGTTGTTCATCTATCTTTTCATTCGTGGTTATTTGTGTTGTTTCAACAATTGGTCCCTTCTTCTTCGTAATCGTCCGCTTTGTGACTTTTTTGTGTGTTAACGCACCTTCAGGCGTATCCACTTGATCAACGGTGGTTTCTTCAGGGAGTTCGATGATCTCCAGTGGCTGCACCTTTTCTTCAGCAATCGGTTTTTCTGAGACAGTTACTGTTGTGGTGGGTTCTTCGTCATCCTTCTGGACGGTAATAATTTCCGTGACTTCTTCTTTCTGTCCTCGCTTTTTCTTTATAACTCGCTTGGATGTCTTAACCTTCTTAACTTCGCCACCCTCGGTATGAATTTGAGTGACCTCGAACTTCTCCGGAACTTCCTCGACCAGAATAGCGTTGTCAGGTGTGATAGCCTGGACAAAAGTAGTGGTAGTATCATCGTGCAATTCTTGAGTTGTGTGAACTTTTGTGACTGGTTGTTGATTGCCTAGTTGTTCAGTGGTTATAAGTGTTGTTTCGACTACAGGTCCCTTCTTCTTTTTTATCGTACGCTTTGTAATCTTCCTTTTTGTTATCTTACCTTCAGGTGTTTCCAGTTGTTCCACAGTAGTTTCTTCAGGGAGTTCGATTAACTCTAGTGGCTGTACCGTTTCTTCAGAAATCGGTTGCTCCGAGGCAGTTACTGTTGGAGTGGGTTCTTCGTCGTCTTTCTGATCGGTAACAATTTCCGTGACTTCTTCTTTCGGTCCTCTCTTTTTCTTAATGACTCGCTTAGACGTCTTGACCTTCTTTACTTCGCCGGTCTCGGTTTTGACTTGGATGACCTCGAAGATCTCTGGAACTTCTTCGACCAGAGTAGCATTGTCAGTTGTGATTGGCTGTGTGAATTCAGTTGTGGTGTCATCTTGCAATTCTTTTGTAGAATGAATGGTTATTTCTGGTTGCTTGGCAACTTGCTCTTGTATTGTTGCGGTTTCTTCCTCTTCACTTAGTATTTTTTTACTAATTTTCTTTTTGGTTTTCTTAACATGTTTTGCTTTATCAGAGACATTCTGATAAGTTTCATTTATTTCTTCTATTGTTACATCATGATCTGAGGCGTCTCTTTGTATGTCTTGATCCATTTCTTCAATTTTTACCTGAGTATGCAACATTGGTATTTCTAAATAATCATCTGGCATCGATATTGTTCCTTTATCAGAGTCTTCCAAAATAAGGTCGTTGGTCTCTTCGTATTCTTCAATGTTTACGTCATGATACTGTTTTATTTCTGGTTTAGTTATATGCTTGTCTTCGTCGTCCATAGTTTCTTCTATTACCACATCTCCTTCAATATTTTGAATATTTTTTGCTGACTTGTTTTTCTTAATGATTGTTCTCTTGGTTTTTATTTGAATAGGTTCACCGCTGCCCGGAGCTTTGATGAACTTTGTTATTATTTCTTCAGATGCTTCGACGTCAGATGAATCAGATGATTGTTTTTCTTGGAGAGACAGTTGTGTGATTGATTTTTCTGTAATGTTTTAGATTGTTTGTGTAAGTTATTGCGGTTCTGTGCCTGGTCTATTAGTATTTGAGAGAAGGCATAAGTCTAAGGAATGTTCATAGACTTTGACAAAAGAGCAAATACTTAAGACGTTGATATATACCTAACAGCTTCAAATAATTATTTGGCATATTAGGTTATAATTATTTTCCTTTTTTGGGGATGCGTATTAGGTAATACTTTATTCCTTTGACTTATACAAAAAAAAAGAGAATTTATAACTTACCAATAATATCAGGCTGTGTGACTGTTGCGTTTCGTAATTTGACATCTATCACTTTGCTTGCTACAAGTGTTGGTTTTGGTTCGTGCAATTGTTGTGTCTGTTCATCTACAAATTCTGCAGTGGTCGCAATTTCATTTGCTAGTGTTACACTGTCGGAAACTGTATATTTTTTAGGTTCTGTGAGTTTAAATTCATTTTCATGTTGATATCCTATTGTGTCGGTAACAATCAATGGTGATATCTCTGATGAAGTTACTTTTGTCGAAGTGTTTTGGATTGTCTCTGGTGTGAAGATAGCCGCGAAAGATTCAGGAATGTTTTCAGTGCACTGTAAGGGTATGTAAGGTGTGACAGTGGTTTTAGCTTGAGCTTTTTTACCTCTTTCTACGTCGAAGTTATCTTCAGAATCTTCTTGGGTTACTTGATATACCGTTATGCCTTCTGCTACATTGAGAGAAACTGATGCATTCGTTTTCTGTAGTATATTTGTTTCGTCGAATTCCACAGATTTCTCTTCAGCAACGACATGTGATTGTTGTAACGGTTTTATATCTAATAGTTTTTCATTCACTTGCTTCGACAATAGTTCCTGTAATTTAAAATCTTTTGTGACTTCATTTGTTGAATGTTCCGTGACAGTGTAACTTTCTAATAATTTAATATCAACAGCAGCTCTACTTGATTCGGGTTTTGTATTGATTATTAATTGCCCGAAGTTCTCTAGTACATCCGGCCTTGAACAAGTTAATTCATCTATGACCAAGTGTTTTTCTTGAGCGCTACACACTTCTTTATCTTGCACTTCAATATTTGTCGGTACCTGATGTACGATGTTTTCTGTAGTTGTGTAGCTCTTCAGAGATTCAATTTGAATAGTTCCCTGTGTTTTTCCTGGTTTGTAATTACTCTCTAGCACACTGCTAGATTCCATAACGTGAGGTTGTGTGCTTATGAGTTCTTCCGTAATTGTATGGGAAGGCAATGCTTTTTCGTCTTTAGGCAAATTCTTTGTGAATGATTCTGGGTTTTCTTCAGTAACTACTTGGCTCTGTTGTATTGGTTTCAAACTTTCAACAAGTCTTTCAGCAGTTGTCTCATCAGCAAGCTTCGATTCAAATGAACTAGTGTCCTCGTGTGTTTCTTGTACCGATGTTTCATAAGGTTTGGATATCTCGATGTCCAGATTTGCTTGGCTTTGTTGGGGTTTATATTTTTCATCCAATTGAGAAACGCTATCGTAAATATTCGTTTGTAAGTTTGAGACTTCTTGCAGATATATTTGACTTTCTTGTGCTGTCTCGTCTCGGAGTACAGGCTTCCCGATAAACTCCAATTCTTTTTCTGTGGCCACTGTTTCACTTATAGTGATGTGCTGTATAGTTTCTATATCCACTCGTTTCGCTTCGATTTTAGGTAATACAGGTATTAACAAGCTGCTTTCATTTTCCTTTACCGCTACATCAGTCACTGTAAGATGACTTTGAGGTTCCAAAGATACACGTACTTCATCGCAAGGTACTGATTTTGGTGTCAAATCTTTTGATGTTGCTTCTGTTGGTTGCCATTGTTCAACGTTAATATGTTTGTGAGGTTGTAAAGATATAAGAGATTTCATTGATTTTGGCATGTGTTCGAGATTTAAGTTATCCTCTTTTTCTATCACGATAGGTTCTGACATATTTAAGTAATCACAAGACTGAACGTTAACGCCTGCATTCTGAGAGCGCACATCAAGAGAATCCGCCGATGAAAATCCTTCAGTAGTTATTGTTTCATTTATAGCTACATGCGATTGTATTTTCATAGTTGGCAATGCCACAATTGTTTTACTCAGTGGAATATTTTCAGTTGGTTTAAATTCGTTCTCAGATTCATTTGACAAAATTTCTGTGACATTTACGTGCGTGTGACCATGAACTACTTCCTTTAGACTTTCAGTGGAAACGGGTTCTTTGTGTTTTAATGGTGTTTCAGACTCTGAAGCAATGATTTCTGTAACTCCTACAGATTTTTGCTCTCCTATATTGGTCTGACTTATTTTACCCTCCGGTAATTTTTCCAAGAATGAACCCTCTGATTCTCCAAGAAATGGTTCAATATGTTGAATAGCTTCATGCACACTTTGCGTTGTTGTTATGTTTGAAGGTTTAGTGTCTAAAATTTTGATATCTTCGCTTTCATGGCTTAAAAAGACCTCCGTGTTTAATAAAGAATGATGTTTGTCTATAATGGAATGCGCAAATGCCGTTTTCGTGACGACTTCGCTAAAATCATTTTCTCTTTCCATTATGCGTACTTCGGTAACTTCCTTAGCAGATGTTTCCACAAATTGTTCATCGGCTTGTTGACGAAGGTCCTTATCACTTATTATAAGGTTAGCTTCCCTTTCGCCGTGCAAAACTGTGACTCCCAAGATATGAGCCTGCGTCTCGTCGCGAATAACCGCTGCAATGGAAGTTTTTGGTGCAGAGTCTAAGAACTTCTCAGCATTTGAAGAAGACGTTATTTCTGTGTTAATTGTACTGCTATGGGGTTCGAATGCTACAGTAGCATCTTTCAAAGGAATAGATAGTTTTGAATCGAATTCCATTCCATTGTCCTCGGCCTGAACCGTAGTTGTAATTATTGCAAGTGTTTCCATTATACCCGGCGCAATAGCCACTGGCACTCCTTTCACTGCAGATGGTAACACATTTTCAGCCTCTGCTGCAACAATTTCTGTCTGTTGTAGTGTATGCAACTCAATTGGTGAAACTTGAGTATTTTTTTCACATAATTTCTCAGTAGGTAGATCTTCAGTAGATTGTACTGTTAAGACCTCTTGTGTACTAGCAATTTTACCATAATGCTGGTAATCACTTTTGAAAACAGCCGTTTTATGAATCATTTCAAGAGAAGCATTATCGTCTTTAATGTTGTCGGTTTGAGAAACAGTTTCAGTTATTTCAATGCCATGATGTTTCGTGACCGATACCTCTGCTGATTGTTGGTCCGGCGTAGCAGAAGTGGGTAGTGTAGCTTCACATTCGACCAATATTTTCTCGTCATACTGAGGAGCTTGAAGTGTTGAAACTGAGATCAAAGGAACTTTATTTTCGTACTCCTTTAGTAACAAAATACCTTCGGATGAGTGAACTAAAGTTTCTTCTTGTGTAATAGCCTCTTTTGCTATCGAAGACTGTGTAGCTTTGGCGCTTTGAATGTCACTTGGTGTAATGAAAGAAGTAGGCTCTAATTCAGACTTATTTTCTTGTACGATAATTCCTTGACTGGAATCTACATTTAATAAAGCTTTAACAGTGTTAGGTTTCTGTAAAATATCGAGAACAGTCTCTTTTTCACTTACATTAACTGAAGTAACGATCACTTCTCTATGGGCAACATTGTCAACGTTTGCGTTCTTCAATTTATCCATTACATTATCTTCTTCTGTGTACCCTGTGCTTGAATGTGTCACTAACTCAGATGATATAGCCACCATCTGGCCAGTGATTTCTGTAGAAGCTGTAAAACTTTCAGGTGCTTGCGAGCTGTTATATGTGCCTTCTTTTTCATGCTGAACTACTTCAGATATTTTTACAACTTCTGCAGTAGTTACTACTTCCGAAACTAAGATCTTCGAATCAGGTGTTGTGTCACATTTGAATACAGACTGACTATCCAGGACTTCATTTTCGGTAATTTCCACAGTAGTCAAGGGTTTCGAGGTTGACGAGGCTTCTACGTATTGAGGAGACTTTATGATCAATTGATCAAGTGCTTCTCTAGGCCTAATTTCAGAAGTAACAGCAATTTTGTGATCGGCATCCAAATCAAGTTTCGCAAATATGGCAGGTCGTAGGGGCTGTGTGTCTAGACTTTCTTCTGTGACACTCGAGACAACCTCAGTAACGTTCAAACTTTCTCTTCCGATAAATGTCGGTGCCACTTTGTCTGTGGTAAATTCTTTGTCTAGCAGGTCTTCAAGTTGTTCTTGAACTGTGGCTTGAAGAACTGTTATTTCTTCGTGTAAATCTCTATGTTCCGAAGCATTATGTGTTATATTTGACTCCTTGCTTATAAATTCTATCTGGTCCGCTGTAGTGATTTCTTCAGCCACAGGTATTTTAAAGTGATGTGTCGGTGTTGTCTTAGCAGATGTAGACCCAGGTAACTTCATTGGTGATAAAATATTTTCTCTTTCGGATATTGCGGTTTCCATAACCTCTATTGAAGTGTTGGGTATAACCGACTGCGTCACGTTTTCGGACTTGTGGAGGGAGTGATGAGACATGGTTTCTTGCTCGTGAACAACCATTTCAGTTATAATTTTGGAAATTTCTGTTGGGTAACTTTCTGTTGCTGTCATCTCGGGCGTTTTAAGTGCCGTTTGTAAATCCGTTACTGAATTGATTTGTAATATTTCTGATGTTACTATGGGTTCGGCTACTTTTATATCTAGTTGTGCTTTGGCGGTGTAATGGTCATCTGTTAAAATTAGCTCTTTTTCGCTTTCATTTATTTCTATTTCGTCGGTAAAATTTTTATCCAATACAGAAATAGAAATTTCGACACGAGACGTTTTTGGTTGTAGGTGCTCTAAAGAAGTTTCTGATTCATGAATTTCAGTTTCAATGTTGAATTTGTGTTGATATTCATTAACACCAACATGTGCTTGATTTGATGTATAAGAATCAGGTACAAAACTTGTCTCTTTAATTTGCGATGTTGTGATAGTGTTAGTTAGACCACTATGGAGCAATAAATCGGAAGATGCCTTTGCCAGTTGGGTTTCTGTAATAGGAAAATTTCCTTCCTTCTCATTTGTACCTTCCATTGTCATCATCAAACTATCTCTTGTTGTTACATCAATATTGGCTTCTTGAGAAGGTGGTAATTTCATCGCTTGCAATAAGCCTTCTTTTTCTTGAACGTCATGTATTTCAGTCAGAATTGTGTTAGAAACAAGCACTTCTTTTCTTGCCATTTCAGTAGGCACGATTAACTCGGGATAATATTTCCCTGATTTATCTTCCACAAACACCTCTCCAACTTGAACACTTTCGTGAAGATTAAAATTAAATTTAGGTGTCAATCCTTTAAAATCTGGTTTTTCTTTAAATTCTTGCTCTCTTTGTTCGTGAGTCACTTCACTAACATTTAGGCCTACTAATGGTGACACGGTAACTGCTGCGTGTGTTTCTGCTACTTGCGCGTCCTCTAGCGGTGCTTCTTTGTGAGAGGTAATTAGCTCAGCAACATTCACTGCATCTTTCAGTAATAGCGAAGATTTTGCTTTCACCAATACCATTTCATCCGATTTTAAATCAGATGACATAAAATTTGCTAAGGTTTCAGAAGTGATAATGCTCTCTATTGGCACCATGCTTTCGTTTGCCTTATTTCCTCGTATTTTAAGTTTCTCAGTGCCACTATCTTCGACAAAGTCACTGGCTTGTATTTCAGTGACCTCCATCGACTCGAGACTACTAAGTGATGGCTTTATAGTGACCTTAATTTCATCTTTCACGCTAAATGGTTCTTCTTTCTCGACAGTTTGAGGGGCGTTACCTAGGATAGCGTAATTCGAATCAATTTTAACAACAGCGTTTATGTCATCAAGCTTTTGGTCCATTTGTATTAGAGTTGCTTCACTTGCAGCAACTATTTCTACTTTATTTTCTGGTATATCTGTGGCGATCATGGAAGCGTAGGGAAATTCCTGGTCATCCAAAACCTCAGTGATGTCTTCTTCATCCAGTATGCTCTGCTTGGATCGCAATACGGTGACAGAAGTGTCTCGTGTCTCGATGATTTCTTCTCGCGAGTCTTTGTGACGTTTTGTATGTTTTTTGCCTTGTCTGTCCACAACATCTGTGAAATGGGAGTGTCATTAAGTTTGAAAAGTAAGTATTTTACGTTACCAAGTCCATAATGTTATAAAAGCAGTTGAGTGAGGCGACGTGTACTACTAAGCTATTAATAAGACTGTTTGGTAGTGTGTAAATGCCTAGAGTAATATTGTTGCTATACTTACTGTTGGTGCATAAGCGGTCGTCAGCGCAGACGTGGAGTAAAGGTAGCATTACACACAAAACAAAGCTCATTCATATCCAGCCAAAGCCAGTAAAGGTTCACTGAACAAAAAAAAATTGGCGACACTGTTATGATTTAAAAAACTGTATTATCCAACGTTAAATATTATTATAATCGCTAGTTCTGAATTGATTAATTGGTAAAATCCTCGCATAGTCTTAATTGAGAAAGCTTTAAAGCCGAACCATTCAACGACTATCGATTGTCCTAACATCAGACATCTTAATACCTAACCTAAGGGTGTTTGGTGCATCATTGACCAAATTGATTTGAAAGGGGAGGTTGCTATACGTATAGCTATAGGCCCAAAATATTTTTTTAGCTTTTCTGGTTCATGGTGGTAAAAGATGGGAAACCACAGTTTTTACCGGCTCGCCTGTATTATGTACCTACGCAAAGCAAAACTTTATCACGAATATAAAAAAAAAATTAGGGTCTCAGATAACTTATCTATCACTAAACAAAATATGATCAGCTATGGACTTTCTCTAGAAATAAGTCCGCCCTTGTACACTTTCTCTTACTATCATGTTATTTAAGTCTATTTTTTTTGTGTGCAATAAAGTGTGACAAACTTTTAGGAGATACCGCAATTTTGATCCAAAGTCCAAACTGTTTTTTTCGAGAAAACATCACTGAAACAGTTAGTATGGGGGCTTCGATCAAGGAATTAGATACAACATAGAACTCTGAAATGTGTCTGGAAAAATAGATGTCCAAACTGCCTTTGGGAGCTTATTTGCTCGTAGTCTATACAATTAAAGTAAAACTGTACACTAATGCAATAAGGTTGACATTCGAATATTAGACGTATGGTCGAAATGATGTTTCGTATTGTTCTATTGCTGATATTATTTGTTTCTGTGGGGACAAGTTTTTATTGTGATTTTATACGTAATGCGGATTCTATGGGATTTAGTTCGGTGTATGGGGGAAAAAATAAGTAGAGGTCTGAAGGACTTTCTATTGATTTCAAATATTTTCCCAAAGCCTTAGTCCTCAGAATAGTGCAAAAAACCTGTCTCTTTATGGCAATTTTATTCAAGTAACTAGTTGTGCCCGCGACTTCGTATGCGTTTTTACACATTTGACATTTAATTTAAATTCGACTGTGGAGGAAAACTCAAAAGGAAGGTTTTTTTTAACCCCCGACCAACAAAGAATGGTGTCATAAGTTTGATAGCTTTGTGTGTTTGTCTGTTTATGTGTTTATGAGGGTGTGCCTGTCTGTGTGTCTGTCTTTGTGTGCCCTAATCTAAACAATACATTTATGATTAAATATGTTTTGTTTAGATTGGGTATCGCCCGTGTAAGATACCAGGAAGCTTAGCATTAGAATTGCCTGGGAAGTATGGGGGTTTATTATGTATCTCCCTCGACGTAGAGTGGGATAGATAAGCCCATAGATAAGGTCTTACCCATTCTCATGCTAAGCCAGCAAGGAAAGCATAAGGTTGGGTTAGAGTGTATCTACCGCAAATAACTCTGTCTATCCCGCTCTACGGCAAACAAAATATATTTTTTTAATATCAAATTGGGCTCAGTAGAGTAATTATTTAAAAAAAGGCACAAAAAAAAATTTCAACCTCGCGTGGGTTCAAACCCAGAAGATTTCGACCGCGACGCAACAGTACTACATTTCTAACATCGATGAACTTTGTCCGACCTCCACCGAAAACCACTCACAATTCCCTCCAGCAAGCATCATAAGGCTGGGTTAGAGCGTATCTATGGCTCTATCCATCCCGCTCTATGTCAAACAAAAGAGTGAGATACCTATTGTTTTAAACCCATAGATACGCTCTAACCCGGCCTTATGCTACGCTTGTAGAACTAACATTTTCCGCCAAAATAAAATAAAAACAAATGCCGATTTTTCATTTACAATATGCGCCCCAAATGCCAAAAGTCGTAGCGTGCTATTATACAGAGTGTTAAAAGACCGCCAACAAAGCGGGAGACCACGTATACGTACGTATACGTATAGTCCTCATCATAACGAACATTTTTGCCCAAGGAACTATGCCTGGGAAATCAACGGTTTCCGAGATAATAAAGTCAGACTTTTTTTTTTTTTTTTTTCAGAAATGTGTTCAGAATCACGTTCTTAATATATCTTCTTAAGAAGCCATATCAAAATTATGGATATTTCTCACAAAAAATCAAGTTAAAAATTGCAACCCGCAATGTAGGTTTTCGAAAAAATGTGGTTCAAAGTCGAACTTTTTTTTTTTTTGCAGAAATATGTTTAGTATCACGTTCTTAACATACCTTCTCAAGAAGCCATATCAAAATTATGAATATTTCTTACAAAAAACGAAGTTAAAATTGCAACCCGCAATGTATTCAAAACATCGGATAGCCTAAGTTACTCCCAGAAACGTGAGTTACGACCATGTTAAGTTTGGTTGAAAACTATTCAGCGGTGTTCGCGTTTATCGTGTTCATACAGACAGACAGACAGACAGACAGACAGACAGACAGACAGACAGACAGAAAGACAGACATAAACCGTTTTTTTTGCATTTTTGGATTCAGTATAGTTTACTTATTAACCCCTGCTAGTTTTTTTCTAAAAATATTCAATGTACAGAATTGACTTCGCTAGAGTTTTATTATAAGTATGGATTTGCGATCCAAAGTTGAAAAACTGGAGTTGGAAGAAATTGTATTTCAATCGATTTTCATTTAAAGAACGAGCGAGCGAAGCGATCGAAGTTCTCCGAATCTACTGGAACAATCCGGCGTTTGTATGTTTGTATGTATGTATGTATGTATGTTTATATGTATGAATGTTCGTTCTACGATAACTTGAGTAAATTTGGTCGGATCGTTATGTTTGGTAGGCGGGTAATAGATTTTTAAGTTCCAACATGAGCCAAATCGGTCGAGGGGTTGCCGAGATATGGGGTTGTTAAGTTTATATGGAATGAGAGAGGGCGCCACTGCTGCCTAAACACTCTCAGTAACATTAAAATAGTGCTAAAAAGTGATTTAAAAAGTGATAAAAACGTAAATCTAATCAGTAAACAGTGAAACCAGTGATACAAACTAACAAAAGTGAACTGAAGTGAACAAATTCTGTTTGGAAACAATATTGTGGATATCGGACGTTAAACTCAGTGGAAAAAATAAAAATGAACCTTTACGGGTCGCGAAATAATTAAGGAAAGATTGAAAGTGTTTAATCCAAAAATAACCTATGCTAATTGCTAAAGGTCCAAATACACCAGATTAGAAAATACAAAACAGCGAATCTATTTTTCAAAAAATAAATTATATAGTTATTCTACTTCATAACAGAGAGCGTGACTAAAAAATTTTTATCGGAGCCATCTAGTGTTCAATGCAGATCGTGCTGATAGGCGATTTTAATCCTATCTGCAATGTTTTTTTGTCCGAATCTACTAAAATGAATGAAAATCAATTAAAATACAATTTCTTCAAACTTCAGTTTTTTTAATTTGATCGCGAATTACTTGAATAAAAGTCCCATAAAGTGACACGTTTTTTGTACTATTCTGAAGAATGAAGCTTTGGGCAAGTTTTTGGAATAAATAAAAAGTCCTTCAGATCTCTACTTACTTTTTCCCCCATACTAACTATTACAGTGGTGTTTTCTCGAAAACTACATTTTGGATCAACTTGGGATCTTTGCGGTAAGTTCTAGAAGTCCATAGCTGATCATATTTTTTTTGGTGATAGATAAGTTATCGGAGACCCTAAAAAATTAAAAATATCTCTGACAAGTCAAAAGAAAAAAAAAGTTACAAAATAAAATCCAAGGTCATATTTTTCAAAAAAAAACCTCAAAAGCCTCATAACTTCTATACGACGATAAAAACCGGCCAAGTGCGAGTGGGACTCGCGCACTAAGGGTTCCGTACCACCATTCTATGCATTTATTTGTCTCAAGCGTGACTTCTTATATTTCGACCTCCAGCTCTTCATCTTCTTTGTCATAGTGGGCTTCTTGTTCATCCGTCGTCGCGCATTGCATTCTCGATGCAACTCGACAGTCATTTTCCGCTTTGTACGCGAATTTTCCACCAACACCTCCTGTAAAACTTTTTCCCGCCAACTTTCGACCCATTTGATTTTGTCCACATTATCCTCCATTCGTCAATATCTCATTGAATGATACCTCCTTCGTATCCTCTTTGGACTCGACTCTCTTTTCTCCCATTGTCGATGCCACCATTTGACATCCTGTCAGGTGTCTCTGGACAAACTTGACGTGACAGTTTGGCATTGTCACAACGTATGGTACTATGAATGTTAACTTAGGTATAGTAAGTATACTATAGGTGTATGATAGCACTCGGTTTGATTGATTTGTATTGAAGGCAGCACAAAAGAAAGGTAAACATAGGTAGGTAAACAGTGCAAACGGCGAACTTTATTTGGTAATACGGTCAGACATCGTATTTTCCGGTTTTCCCGGAGCCCTGGTATATTATACCCTTCCCTGAATTATCAGCAGTGCAGGTTCCATCTCGTCACTGTAACTTTGTATATAGCTTGATAACCTGTGGACTCGTGATAACACCGTTTGTGAGAGCTTGATACACGCTACTTGATTAGGTAGGTATGGATGGAATCATCGGTTCTTTCAGACGTAGCTATTTCCTCATCAAACTATGTCTTCTTGCTTAGTTTTGGTAAATTAAATTATTTCATTGCTCATGTATTCCTTTGTCAATTACATTATTGTGATAGCGTTTGATGACAGCGATTAATTCGAAATAATTCCTTACTGTTGTTCAACGTTTGATTTTATAGGTGGGTCAAAATCCACCAAAGCTCAGTTTTGATGGATTAAGTAAAGTCAAAGCTCAACTCTACGTGATAGATGACTGTCGGCTGTGCAATTTTAAAACCTAGCAAGAGCCATTTGGTTACTTAGTTTTGATGCCCTGGTAAAACGATAAGACACTTGACACAGCTGAACCAGAGATAGCACAAAAGAAGCGGCAGAACCTTGGCTTGCCATACAATACGATTTCATTTCTCTATGGCCAACAATGTAGGTGTGATACACGTATGAAAACACCTACTAGGTTTTCTGGGACCAAAACGGTTGATTTTGACCATTTCAAAACAAAATAGAGCCATCGACCATTTTAAAACCTAGCAAGGGAAATTCCCGAACGATGTAGGTTTTTTGAGCCGGTTTTTTCATCGTGGTGGACTTGCTAGGTTTTTTGAACTTTTACTTTAGTTTTTAAGCAGTTTTTTGTCATTTTAACAATGCCATTTCGTGGGAAATCACATAAAAATTAAATGATGCATAAATAAAATACACGTTTTTTCACACAATCATGTCGCTTCCTAGGTTTTGAAATTGCACAGCCGCAGTGTCTCCGGTAAATGGTTAAGTCATTCACTTATGTACAAATAGCCAATGAATGTTGATCTTTATTGATTTGCTTTGCTCCTAAGTAAACCAGCGTGATGATTTTTTTTATAGGCTCCAAGCGACTGCAGACCTGAGTATTTTGATATAAATTACAACCTGATACGTCCACGCGTTCTTGAGAAAAAGGTCTTGACAGACAGACAGATAGACGGACAACAAAGTGATCCCATAATGGTCCCGTTTTACCTCTAGAGGTCCGGAACCCTAAAAAATTGCTGAACATACAGGAGGTTATTCGGGTAGCCCTTGGTGTCAGCTATCTATATTTTCTCGCTTAGCGTCTATGTTTGGGCCACCCTGTAAATCATTATTTTCATACAATTTCGGCCGTTTGGTAGTCTAAGATATTGGTTGAAAATCGCACTGATAAACTAACGGCCTCCGATTACGATTCATGAAATACCTTTGAGTATAAATAATTTTAAGGATATTATGCAGGTCTTGTGTTAAGCCTTTTGATAGTCGGGTTTTAGCATTTATGTTTTTTTTTAGTATTTAACTCGGCAGACGATGTAACAAACAAAACAACTAGTAGGTACACTATCATATCGGTAACAGAGATCGATCGACTGACAATTGATACTGTTGATAAATCAATAGTATCGGCCTAACTAACCAACATATCGAGCGTACTGATGTATGGATAGTATTGGATAGTCCAATCGATAGTTGAGTTGAGTGATTCTGGGTAACACACAGCAATCGACCGTGGATGCAAATCCATCAAAAATATTTTATTAATGGTAACCGTAATCAGATGATAGGTACATACGAAGCAGAAACGAACAAATTATTCGAATGAATAAAGCGCGGCAACATGAATCATAGTTAATGAATAGTATTATATCAATAGAAAGTATTTCGCAACTCACCTTCTTTCTGTGTAAGCTCTCTTGTATCTGAAAGGAAGACAATTAATATAGTTAATTAAAGTAGATACTGACTGGTAACAGCAAATACCCGATACGAACATAATAGTCGTAAGCTCGTTACACAAGGCGTGGTGGAGCCGAAGGCGGCTGTCACGTTGTGAGTGACAAATTGAGGGTGACAAAGTGTTACAAAAAATCCTAACTCTTTTCGCAACTGGTTGCGAACCACAGTTGCGAAAACGGCCGGAGGGGTGATTTTACCTGGATGTCGATTTAAAGATAGGCATCATTACCTAAATATTTTTTGCTCTATGACGTTCCGTTGATTTTTAAATTAATAAACTTGAACGCTGTGGCGGGGGAAAAGTATTTTCATTGACTTTTGCAATGTTTTAACATAGTTTTAAAAACTCAAAAGCAAAAAAGGTTTGAACGTTTTACAGAATTGACATCCTGTTGACCAATACACCCTGTAAACATAGTTAAGCTGTTTTGTAACACGCTGTATATCGATGATTTTGACGCATCGGCGTCGCCACGGCTCCCACTTGAATGTAAAGCCTTTCAAACAAATTCAAAATGAGAAAAAATCCGCATTCGGCTCCGCCACGTCTTCGCTTTCTGTGTGTAACTAGCTTCAACGATTATTATCTTCCATCTGTCTGACACTCTCGTGTTCACTCCATCCGGCTTCATGCAAATAACTTCACTTGATATTGTAAAAATATGAATAAAATAAAAACTAAAACCCGACTACTAAAAGGCTTCAAACAAGACCTGCTTATCCTTACTACGATTAATTATCTATGAGTCTATTTTAAGGATAATAGGTCTTGTTTTAAGCCTTTTAGTAGTCGGGTTTTAGTTTTTAACTTAAATTTTTTTTTGAGCTTTTTAGTAAGTAATTTGGACTATCACCCAGAATAGAACCAAGAAAAGCAAAAAAACACATTTTGGAATTGTTTGTTCTATTTGTTATGTTGACGCTACATGTGTTATACATTTTTGAAAAGGTCTTT
The DNA here is from genome assembly GCA_949319315.1 of Zelleria hepariella. Taxonomy (NCBI): domain Eukaryota; kingdom Metazoa; phylum Arthropoda; class Insecta; order Lepidoptera; family Yponomeutidae; genus Zelleria; species Zelleria hepariella. Next base: position 28,585,824 of record OX439379.1, read on the forward strand.
TAAAGCCCTTTCATTTGATACCCATAACGATGGTATCCGATAATCTTTATTTTTAGGTCCACCACTTTAGGGCGCAGCACAGCCGCCATCTTGTTTTTTTCAAAATTAAACTATCCTATGTTACCTGGGCGATTGAGACAAATCCAACAACACCTCATTTGTTGAAATCGTCCGAGTAGCTTAGGCTCTGCGAGGGAACAAATGAACACACAAACATACCCACATACATACCCACATACATACACACATACATACATACATACATACATACATACATACGCTGCTAAAATCATAACCCTCCTTTTTGCTTCGCGTAGTCGGGTAACTACTTATTTAATGGAATCCTAAGAGAAGCTTTTAATTGATTAGTTTAGATCGATTTTAACTTGTGACAAGTTAGAAGAGAGAGAGATGGTAGAAGTTACTAGCCTAAAGCTCTATGTTGGTAGGAACCAAATCCTACTTGTTATTCTAATCGTATCGAGTCCCTCAGTTTGCCTTTAAAATTACCACAATAATATAGTGTCATTTAGGGGTAGATTAACATATTATTATAGCAAATTGATTGTTGACGAGTCGTTGAACAACGCTGTGCACTATGCCCAGAATTAAACTGGTGTGAATGTTTAAGCTAGTCAGTCACTCTGCTGAGCTGTCTGACGAGTACGAGTACCTAATCAGGCGAGCGTTTCATTCGACGCGGGTTCTGTTTTCCTTAACCTCCGTGCTCTACGCGTTCGATAACTCGGTCTGTGTAAACAGTCAAGGTCTTTTAATTTTTATTTCTGGTTACAAATTAAAGTTGCATCTGATTGACCAAATGAAACTGTCTGGAATGAACTGCCTCTTTCAAAATAACAATAAAGTGTGACACCTCACTCGTCTCAACTATCGGCCGAATAGGCCATCAACCAAGCACTCGTCAAATTATGTTAACAAGCTTCCCTTTGCTTCTTTTTCCTTTTACATACCTTTTATTACTTTCGTAGTTCTGGACTTGGCAACATGTTCAGCGGAAGACTCCACAATGACCTGAAATAGAAAAGATAACTTACAACTATTCTTTAAAATTGCTACGTAATGAAGCAGCCTTTGATGTGGAATGAGTGTGCCTATAATATTATAATGGGTGGAAAGTGACTGAAGCAATGTAGTTTACGAGATATCTTTGGATGTTGTGTGTTTACCTCATGCGCTTCTCTTTTTTCCCAGGAGCGGGGCGTGAAGTCCTCCGGGTACAGGTGAGCTATGACTTCTTCGACAGAGTTGTGTTTCAACTCTACCATTTTCAAGAAAGCTCTGAACCCGGCCTTAGCCGCGACGACGTTTTCATCTTGCGTCGTTTCTTCGGTAAGTACTTCCGTGATAAGGGCGCCATGCCCTTGCCTCTCTACCAGGTGCACCAGAGCTGATTGCGACTGCGGTACCCTTAGCGCCGGGAAGTACTCCGAATCGTACAAGCCGTCTATTTGTTCCGTGGTCACACCTCTTCTTAGCATGTACCCAATCTTGGCCAACTCTCTTAGTGGCGATTCACCTGGACCAAATTCTTTGGCATTGATTACTTCTAGGATGTCGTTAACTTCGATTGCCATGCGAGTGTCCGTCTCCACCATCTTTATTATACCTTTTTGTGTATCAAATGTTTCCTCGAAAGGTTGCGCAGATTCCTCTTTTTGTTGTTGTGATGATATGATGTAATCGTGTGGTGTAAGTACAGTTTCTACTGTTTCTGGTTTTGGAATGTCTACTGCTTCTTTGTCAGATTTTTTGTAAGAAGCTACGTCGGTGGTTTCAACATGCTCTGCTTCGGTGAGTATTACTTGAGCTTTTTCTTTACTTACCTTTTTGATTGGTTTGATCGGTTCGATGGGTTGGACTTCCGTAACAGTAGTTGTATCTAAAAGCTCCACAACTTCCTTTGCTGCTTCCTTTTCCACGACATCTTTGCCACGTTTCGTTACTTTCTCAGTTTTCACTTTTTCTTTAACTTCCTTTGCTTTCAGTTTCTTAATCTTTTCACCCTCTTTGAAAACTTGTAGCTTGGTTTTAGTGACTGCCATGCCGATATCGCTGACAGCTTTGCACATGTAGACTCCCTCGGAGGCTTTAGTGGCTTTCGCGATTGTACAAGTTGTTTTGTTGTCAATATTTTCTATGACTTGCTGATCATCTGTCCTTATGACTTTGTCATCTTTGTACCACAGAATCTCTGTAACAGTTACAATTATTATTTATACATATGTGAACTTTATGCAGTTTGCAATTTTATTGTGAGTTAAGATAGTTTGTGAGCTAGGCGACGAACCTGGTGGCGGGTTCCCGCTGTAGATGGCCTCGAAGACCACGGTTTCTTCCTCGTGCACGCGCTCCGGCAGCGGCTCCTTCACGAATGTCGGTACGGCTTGCGTCGCTGCACATGGAAACAAACAAACAAAACAAACACCAATAATTTCCATAACACCTATTTATCTACGTTAACTTCATAATCTACCAAGGTGTCACCCACCTTTTAGTGCAGCTTGAAGCTCTTCCATGTGTGTCACCCACTCCGGCTTCCGGTAGTCTTTCGTACCGATGATGCCTATAAACACACAATCCATTTTAAATCATTTTCTTCTTTGTCAGAACAATCACCATTTTTGTTTCTGTGAGTGACTTGATCTGTGTCATTGTGCTTTGTGTCATCTTGTGTGACCTAAATAATTGGTTTTATCTGAGAGGTCGGATTTGGGAACGGGTTGAGGGATTATACATACAGAAATCCAGGTATTGATTGTTCAGGATCTGCAAGAAATAAAATAGTTAGTATAGTTGGTATGCTATGTTGGAGCCTTTGGCGAAACTCACTGTCGACTCGTAGCGCGGCCACGGTGGCGGCAGCGCCTAGCGCATTGCGCGCTTCGAACTGCACGGCGCCGGCGTCGTCGCAAAACACTTCGGGTAGCGTTAGCGCCGACGTGCCGTCCGCCAGCTCTTCGATCTGGTACTCGCTCGAGTGCTTCAGCTCCACGCCCTGCTTGAGCCAGCGCACTTGCGGCTTCGGCACGCCCACCGCCTTTGCTTCCAACCTGGCGCACATACACAATCAATGCTATATAACTGACAATTAAATACCTTTAAACTTATCCCTCAGCATCTTTAATGACATTTTATGCAGCGTCCTGTGCCACCTCCACTCACATCACACTCGACCACTCGCAGTACCTGTACGTGTTTAGATAGTGTGCTTTACATACATACGGACTGTATTTTTAGGATAATATTATGTCAAGTAGACGTACCTAGTAAGTTCTCCCTCCGTTGTAGTCACTACCGTCGGCAGTGCTTTTACAATCCGCGGGGCGAACTCCTCCAAGTCGCTAGTTTTCTATAATAAAATAAAAACCACTTTGTCATTACATCACGTCGATACGGATATAACCGAAGGAGTAATATGTGTACATATACAGGGTCCCGTAATTAAACGTCAAGCGGGAACTGGGTGAAAGGCCATGTGTACATATACAGGGTCCCGTAATTCAACGTCTAGCGGGAACTGGGTGAAAGGGCAGCAGTACTGGGAAAAATAATAAAAAAAATCCTAGTCGCTTCGTTCATAAATTATAAGCATTTCTTTTTCTTAAATGGTCTCCTTACTTAATTAAAAAAAATACGTGCTTGTTTTTCACTTAATCCATAATAACCATGCTATCAAATCGCATTGATAAATCAAACAATTAACCCCTTTAGTTGAATAACCAAAATAAAGATTGAAAGAGTCTTAGTTTGAAAAAATATTTTCACTAACTTTGACACTCCATTTAAAATATGTTGGCATTGTCTGAAATTAAAAAAAAAACAGAGCGACTATTTTCAAAAAATTTAAAGAAATTCTTATAATTTCTGAACGATGCGACCAGGTTTTTTTAATTATTTTACTCAGTAAAGTTATGACCTGACTTTTCACCCCAATTCCCGCTGTACGAGCAAGCACATACATCACAACATTCACAACACAAAGCATACCACATTACGGGACATCCTGTTTATAATAATATCCCTTTTACTATATAACGAAATTGTCTAAAAATAATTATTGATTAAAGTCGGAAGGGAACTAGAACTAGACTATTTTTATCAGATTTATGTTATTGTGTATAATGAATAATTACCTCATCACTTAAAATATCTTCCTCTGACGCACTGGGCACATACTCGTATGCTGAAAAAAATTTATTCAAGTATAGTGACAAGATTTGATAAGTGGCTTTCCATAAAAGGTTTATCAACAATTCAAATTATATGCACACATCAACCTGGTTCAGGAGTGATAACTGCACCTCTACCCTTGACGCATTCTTTTCAATATTGCGGAATTGACAAAATTCAATATTTTACGAATTTAAGACTCATTTTATATTGGTATTGTACAAAATAGTATTACCTTTGAATAAACATTACGAAGCATATAAAATCAAAGGATGATTATGCGATGTAAAAGAAAAATAAATTTTCAAACTTTGTAAATATGAACGCAATGGCGTCAAGGGTAACCCCCCTGGAGTGTGTGCAGATGCAGGGACACTTTTCGATAAAAGTTTGATACCTGCGTGATCTGTTACAAGTTTACAACAAAATTGTTAAAATCGAGTGATAAATCTATTTCAAGTGTACTTTAATTTATGGTGTTTGGGCAAACCTAAGATTGTTTTTCTTCTGTTTGAAATAATTTTATTTTTCCTAAATAAAGCTGATGTGTGTATCTGTAAGTTTTATTTTTAAATCGTTACAAAACTGAAACGCAGGTGGTTTAAAAATCTAAAATAAAAATCCGGCTTTTGCAGAAGACTCAAAAGTACAACGTAACCATTATACCTCTCTGGTAACATTATGATATCACTTTCATAACATGCTAAAGTATTTTTATAAGCTATTATTATAAACAAAACAAGTCTCGTGTCTATATGATTCTTGACGACAAAAACATTTGCTATCCAAATTATTAGTTTAAAACCGTATGTCGTGGTTACTAAGAATAGTAAAGTTATAAGAATACGAGGTTCTTAACGTAGCATATCAATGACTATCACGCATCAATAAAATTGGTTGGGTGCCAACACTAGATTGGTGGATTTAGGGGGAGGGCTAAGGCGCTCAAGCCCCCCCCCCCCTTCCCGCCCCCCCGAAAGCATCTGAGACTAATAATTATTTTTTATAGAGTATAGATCTTGAAAACCTACGCTCATTGGGTCCAAGCCCCCCCAAACCAAAATCCTGGATCTGCCACTGGGTTTAGAATTCTCTTGTAGTGTTGCAACTAAAAAAAATGTGCAGATATAGACAAGAACCTCGTTTTCATATTACAAAATTGTGTTTTAACTTCTACAGATGCATGGCGAGTGGTTACGCGACAAAACTTGTGCTTTAAAAGTGTGGAAAAGTTTTTGTAGGTCCCTGTAGCGTGTGCTTTGTGGTAAATCTTATCATGCAATGCAAGTACACAATAACTGAATTTGGTTCATTTGACTAAATCACAGATAGAAAAATTAAATCGATCAGCCAGAAAGAGTGTAAATGTATAATCTTGTTCGGAACCAACTTTACACCCTCTCAAAATATGAGATCAAAAGTGGTCCGCCGAGCGCATTTCACGAAGATCAGACAGAATGAAAACACAAACATTCACTGCTCAAGTGCTCATATTGTCGCTGATAGATTCATTTTGAATATCTATGAGTTTAATTTGACTTTCACGTTGGATTGCTTTTATTATAAAAGTAAAGACATGCAGTTGCATCGAAAATACCTTCGACAGTGACATGACATTCGGTGGAACAGCTTCCGTAGTCGTTATAGGCGGTGCAGCGGTAGATGCCACTCATTTCGGGGAAAGCCTCTCTGACGGTCAGCTCACACAGGCCCTCTGTCCAGCGGCCGAGGGTGACGTCGCGCGCGCGCGCTATGGTCGTGCCGTCGCGCTGCCACAGCACGTGCGGCGCGGGCCGGCCCGCCACCGAGCACGCAAGCTCAATCGTCTCTCCGTCCATGACGCTGACTGGCAACAGCGGCGCGACCACGCGCGGCGCCGAGCCGTCTACCTCCGCCTCCACCTCCGCCGCCCGCAGCGACGCGGAACACGACACGGAGCCAGCGAAGTTCTCTGCTCTGCACGTGATCGTGCCCAGCGCGTCTTCTTTCACATTTTCGATACAGAGACACGAGACGTTGTCCTTAGTGGTGACATAGATATCGTTCAATTTGTCCTCTTTAGCGAGTTGCTTGACCTCCCTGTTCCCGATGAACCAGGTGAAGGAGGCGTCGGGGCGTGAGCGCGCGGCTGCCTCCAGCAGGACAGTGTCCCCTAGCCGCACCTCGCTCGGCTGGATCAGTTGTGTGAAGGAAGGCGGCAGAATCTCCTCCTCTTCGCTAGGCTTGTACAGTTTCACAGAGCTTCCAGACTTAACGATTTGATTGTCTTTCTCGATTACCACTTCGTATTTTCCTACTTTCTTTTTATTAGCATCAATTATCTTGATAGTCGACCTGCCGCTGTCCGTTGTAATCTCGCAGTTTTCGCTTTGTTCTAGCAGTTGATTGTTACAATACCACTGCACTTTACTACTGTCGACATTTTCGTAAGCAACAGATAACACAAAGTCACAATTTTCCTGTATGTTTATAGCTTTTATAGGTTCTTTAATAACTGGACCATCTTTTATTAATTCAATATCTGTAAATCATTAAATGTGATGAAATTCTGTGATGCAAGGAGAATGATTTTGTGTATCAAGTGTTCCAATAAAAAGTACACTTATGAATCTGCAATAAAAAACCTTGTAAACATTGGTACATGTCACTTGGCAAAATGTACATGTACCATGTAACATGCGTAATTTTATGGCGTATACCTAGGTAGTAAAAAAAAAACAAAGCTTAGAGCATTTGTATTTTTTTCTATAATCTACTTTTTAATATTACAGCTAAGCACTCGCGTATCTATTTACGTATGTTCCAGATAGAACCGATCACTAATAGTAATTGCAAATTCAAAAGAGTGCTTTTCGTGGCATGTTTGTAGCTGTAAGTAGGCACGTAAAGTTGTACCTATCACGCACTGCATTAACTGAGTTCGGCCTAGCCATGCATCTGTTTTCTTTGTTATTTAAGACTGAGTGTTTAAATCTCTGGTTCAATTGACCATACTTATATCCAGAGATATCCTGCTACTTTTATCCAGGCATAAGCAGTGGTAGTTCTATAAATCTTACCTTTCTTTTCCTCTATTTTCTTCTGTCTTGTTTCTTTGCGCTTTTTGGTGGTTTTGATAGTTTCTTCTTGAGTAACTTCTGGAGATTCGACTACCTCTTGCTCAATTTCTTCCACTTCTTTTTTTATTTCTATTTTAGACTTCTGCTTTTTAGAAGACTTTAATTTAACTTCTTCAGTCTTCTCTTCTTCTACGAGTATTTCTTTCTTCACTGGTTTCAACTGAATCTCCTCGGGTTTTTCTTGTTCTGGTTCTTTTTGTTTGGGCACGGGTTTCAACACAATCTCTTCCTGCGGTTGTTCTTCTTTGGGTCGCCTTTTCCCAGTTGGCCATTTAACTTCTTCTAGTTCTACGGCTTCTACTGGCTTTAGTTTCTTTATTGGTTTTAATTGAACATCTTCAGGCTTTTCTTGTTCTGGTTCCTTTTGTTTGGGCACAGGTTTCAATACTACCTCTTCCTGTGCCTGTTCTTCTTTGGGTCGCCTTTTCCCAGTTGGCCATTTAACTTCTTCTGGTTCTACGGCTTCTACTGGCTTTTGTTTCTTTATTGGTTTTAATTGAACATCTTCAGGCTTTTCTTGCTCGGGTTCTTTTTGTTTGGGCACAGGTTTCAATACTACCTCTTCCTGTGGCTGTTCTTCTTTGGGTCGCCTTTTCCCAGTTGGCCATTTGACTTCTTCAGATTGAACCTCTTCCATTGGTTTTTGTTTCTTTATTGGTTTCAACTGAACTTCCTCTGGCTTTTCTTGTTCGGGTTCCTTTTGTTTGGGTACAGGTTTCAATACAACCTCTTCTTGTGGCTGTTCTTCTTTAGGTCTCCTTTTCCCAGTTGGCCATTTAACATCTTCTGATTCTACCGCTTCTACTGGTCTTTGTTTCTTTACTGGTTTCAATTGAATCTCCTCTGGCTTTTCTTCTTCGGGTTCTTTTTGTTTGGGTACAGGTTTCAATACAACTTCTTCCTGAGGTTGCTCTTCCTTGGGTCGTCTTTTCCCGGTTGGCCATTTGACTTCTTCTGGTTGTACCTCTTCCACTGGCTTTTCCATTTTTTGTTTCTTTATTGGTTTCAATTGAACCTCTTCGGATTTTTCTTCTTCGGGTTCTTTTTGATTGGGCACAGGTTTCAATACAACCTCTTCCTGTGGCTGTTCTTCTCTGGGTTGCCTTTTTCCGGTTCGCCAACTAACTTCTTCTGGTCGTACCTCTTCCACGGGTTTTTGTTTCTTTATTGGTTTTAACTGAACCTCCTCTGGCTTTTCTTGTTCGGGTTCTTTTTGTTTGGGCACGGGTTTCAACACAATCTCTTCCTGCGGTTGTTCTTCTTTGGGTCGCCTTTTCCCAGTTGGCCATTTAACTTCTTCTAGTTCTACCGCTTCTACTGGCTTTTGTTTCTTTATTGGTTTTAATTGAACCTCTTCAGGCTTTTCTTGTTCAGGTTCTTTTTGTTTCGGCACAGGTTTTAATACAACCTCCTCCTGTGGTTGTTCTTCTTTTGGTCGACGTTTCCCAGTTGGCCATTTTACTTCTTCAGGTTGTACCTCTTCCACTAGTTTTTGTTTCTTTATTGGTTTCAACTGAACTTCCTCTGGCTTTTCTTGTTCGGGTTCTTTTTGTTTGGGGACAGGTTTCAATACAACCTCTTCCTGGGGCTGTTCTTCTTTGGGAAGCCTTTTCCCAGTTGGCCATTTGACTTCTTCTGGTTGTACCGCTTCTACTGGCTTTTGTTTCTTTATTGGTTTTAATTGAACCTCTTCAGTCTTTGCTTGTTCGGGTTCTTTTTGTTTCGGCACAGGTTTTAATACAACCTCCTCCTGTGGTTGTTCTTCTTTTGGTCGACGTTTCCCAGTTGGCCATTTGACTTCTTCAGGTTGTACCTCTTCTACTGGCTTTTGTTTCTTTATTGGTTTTAATTGAACCTCTTCAGACTTTTCTTGTTCAGGTTCTTTTTGTTTGGGCACAGGTTTCAATACAACCTCCTCCTGTGGCTGTTCTTCTTTGGGTCGCCTTTTCCCAGTTGGCCATTTAACTTCTTCAGGTTGAACGTCTTGAACTGGCTTTTGTTTCTTTATTGGTTTCAATTGAACCTCTTCGGGCTTTTCTTGTTCGGGTTCTTTTTGTTTGGGCACAGGTTTCAGTACAACCTCCTCCTGTGGCTGTTCTTCTTTGGGTCGCCTTTTCCCAGTTGGCCATTTAACTTCTTCAGGTCGAACGTCTTCCAGTGGTTTTTGTTTCTTTGTTGGTTTTAACTGAACCTCCTCAGGCTTTTCTTGTTCTGGTTCCTTTTGTTTTGGAACAGGTTTCAATATAACCTCTTCCTGCGGTTGTTCTTCTTTAGGTCGCCTTTTCCCGGTTCGCCAACTAACTTCCTCGGGTTGTACTTCTTCTAGTTTTTGTTTCTTTATTGGTTTCAACGAAATCTCTTCGGCTTTTACTTGTTCTGGCTCTTTTTGTTTGGGCACAGGTTTCAATACAACCTCTTCCTGCTCCTTTTCTTCTTTAGGTCGCCTCTTACCAGTTCTCCAAGTTACCTCTTGAGGCGTTTCTTCCACAGGTTTTTCTTTCTTTATTGGCTTCAGTTGCACTTCCTCAGATTTTGGTTGTTCCGGTTGAATTTGTTTACTCTCAACCGGTTTAAGAATAATATCTTCCTCTGTAGGAATTTCTTCTTTAGGGCGCCGCTTGGACCTCCATGAAGCTACTTCGGGTTTCTTTTCTTCTAGTGCCTTGTCTTCTACCTTTAATATAACGGTGTCTTCTTCTTGAGTGATTGATTCCTCAATAACTAATGTTCCTGCTTTTTGAATTGAATCTCTTCGCACTTGCTTCAATGTTACGTCTTCTAGCTTTTCTTTTGTAATCTGAGTTTTCTCAATTTTCGTTGGACGTAGTTTTACAGCTTCATGTGTCCACGGAATAGCCTCTTTTCTGTCTTCAGAAATACTTCGTCTTTTACTTATTGAAGATTTTCTCCTTTCTGATTGTTCAATTTCTTTTTCTTCCATCGTAATTGTTTTGTCCACAACAAGAATACTGCTGTCTTCTGCAGTTGTTTGATTTTCAACTGATGTTGGCTTTTCGGGCTGTCTTGATTTTCTCCAGTGTTTTGTTTCTACAACTTGTTGCCCTTCGGTGATTTCTTTCTGATCCAATTTAAGAATGTTGCTGTCGTCAACAGCAAATTGCTTTTCCGTAATTGTTTTATCTTCTTGCTTTCCTCTTCTCCAGTGTTTGACTTTTAAAGCTTCTTCATTCATCTTTGTCTCTTCAGTTTCTTTCTGATCTACTGTTAGAATGTTACTATCCTCCACAGTACTTTGCTTTTCTTTTTGATCTTCTTTCCTACCTCGTCTCCAGTGCTTTACCTGTAGATCTTCGGCTTTTACTTCGACAGATTGGGTTGTGTCAACTGCAAGAATATTACTGTCCTCAGTCATAGTTCTTTGTTCTAAGCTTGTTTGCGGTCTCGTTTTGGACACATCTCGTTGAAGAGTATTTTCTTCGATCTTTTCTTCCTGTCGACCCCGGCGCCAATGTTTAACCACTAAGTTTTCTTGTTTAGACACCACGTCTTGTGTGACGCTCTGTCGTCGCCAAGGGACGTCTGATACTACTTTTTTCGTATCAACATCTTGCACATTGTTCAGTTTGAGTATATTGGACTCTTCCGTACTTTGATATAAGCTGGTGATTGAGGTGATTTCATTACCCTGTGTACTGGAAGACTTTATATCTGTTTTCTCTTGAAATGTTTTCTTAGAAGACACTGTCCGAGATTCTGGAAAAAATGGGTAAAGCAATATTTTATTCGTGATTTTTTATAACTCTATGGGGACTATTGATAAGTGGACCACCGATATTTTATATTCTATCTGCAATTTGAATTTACCTAGTGACTTCAATATCAATGGCCAATACAACGGCAAAGTATGCTCTATTTTTTGCAAAAGTTTAACTATATTTTATTAAAGAATTACACACACAATCTATGTTCCATGCGGTAAATCATAGCGCTATAAAACGTGCAGCAGGCATTTTCCGGTAATAGGAATTCATATTCAGAAGCATAATATAAAAATATCTTATTTCTTCGAATTGTGTAAATAATTCTTAATATGCTATACCTAATACAACGTGTTAAAAAACATCCTAACTCTTTTTACAGTGTGTAACCCACTGGTCAACAGGATGTGGATTCTGTAAAAAAGGTTTAAAAAATCACCCTTTTTTTATAACCTCAAAACTGAAAATGTATCTTTTTTTTTGTTTTTGGTATAAGCTTAAATTAAAAAATATGATTGAGTGTGTAGGTGCATTTGCATAGCTTTAAATTGTTAAAGTCAATAAAAACAATATTTAAAAACTACTTTATTCCCGCCACAGCGTTCACATTTTTATTAATTTAAAAATCAACGAAAAGTCATACGTAGAGCAAAAAAAATTTTTGGTTGCGATCCCTATCACCGGGTGCTATTACCCTGTAAAAATAGTTAGGATCTTTTGTAACACCTTGTATTTTATTCTAAAACATTTCAACAGAAAATTTTACCATGTTGATTTATTTTTAGATTTTACTTTGGATGCACTAGTTTTGACATTCAAGGTGTTACAAAATATCCTAACTCTTTTTACCGGTTAATAGTTAACCCGATCACAACCTAAATATTTTTAGCTGTATGATGTTCCGTTGATTTTTAAATGAATAAAATGTGAACGGGAGAAAAGTATTTTTTAAATATTGGTTTTATTAACTTTCAGAATGTTTTAATAGCTCAAAGCTATGCAAATGCATCAACACACATTTTAAATTTGAGCTATACAAAAAACAAAAAAGTATGTTTTTTTTTGATGTGGTAAATTTTTTTTTTATAGTATTGACGTCCTGTTGACGAGTAGGTTACACCCTGTAAAAAGAGTTATTATTAATATTTGGTAACACGTTGTTGAAAGAATTGTTGTTAATAATAATAATGGATACGCCCTGAGTTCAAAGTACCTATAGTGTGAGTATAACACTCATCTCTTCTATAGCTGAGTTTTTACCAATTCTCGACATGTTTCAGGAGGACGTGTATAATGTAACTACTGATTACATATTACACTAAATCTTGAGAATACTAACAATATCATAATCAGGCTGCATAGATATGACTCTTAAAAGCATGGAGACTGCAGATTTACACTAATCTACATCTACACTAATATTATAAAGAGGAAAGATTTGATTGTTTCTTTGTATGTATTGAATAGGCGAGGTTGCGGGTTCAAATCCTGTAGGGTAGATAGATTCTTAGATGCACGAAGAAAGGAATTTTTGAAATTCCACCCCTAAGAGGCTACCAAATTTCGTAGAGAAAATGTTTTAGCTATTTTCCTGAGTGACGGGGGAAAAATAGAGTTGCAACCTTTTATCTTAATCACCGCGGACGAAGTCGCAGGCGAAAAGCTAGTTTGATATATATATTGGCCTTAGTAAAAGTAGTTTGTATTGATAGTTATTGAACCCTCTAGTGTCACTATTTTCCTTTTTGTAACTCACCCTGTGGGTGTTATAATACGCTATTGCGTTCGCCTAAAAATAATACAAAAATAATACGCTATTGCGTTCGCCTAAAAACATCTCCAAACAAAAAAACAAAGGTCGAGTAAAAATAAAGGTATGGTCTAATCATAAATTAAGTAAAAAATATTTTACTTCGCCTACCTATGACAAAATATTTGTTTCTGTAGTAAGTACTTACAAATTGAATCCTTTAAACTCTAAGGACAAGGTTGAAAAGTCTAAAACATTTGAAAAGATTGAGTAAAAAAAAACCTGTTATAAGCAAAAAAGACAAGCCTGCGCAATGTGTAAAATTACATACGTCCGCTTACCCGCTAACTATTAGAAGTACTATGAGGCTTACAATTGTATATTCACGAAACTTACATTTTGCACATACTTGGAATTTTGCGCATTTGAGATTCTACGCCTAAGAAGTTTGAGGATGAATTTGAAATAACCTTATACAAAGTGTCACAAAAGGCCCCAACTCTTGCAGGATGTAATCTACTGACCAACATTTTTTTTTTTGTGTTTGTTTTTTGTTTAAATTCAAATAGACGCCATTGCATAGATTCAAGTTACAATATTACTTTTCTACCTCCAAAGAGCCTACATTTTATTAATAAAAAAATCAACGAATCGTCATAGAGCAAATAAAAAAGGTATTTAACCCTATCAACGGATGCTATGCATAACCCTGTCAATAGAATCAGGACTTTTTGTAACACGTTGTATTATGTTTTCCTAAACTTGAACCACGTAACCGTGACAGTACTGACAGTTGCTCGGAGATCTCGAGACGATCTTCCATCCCAGTTTCAATCTGAGCCTCACTAGGTGCTCAGCATATTTTTCTTGTGACGAATTAATGAAGAAACCTTGCTACCCGTTGATTCAATGTACTTACCTCACGGCTTGGTGTATGCTGCTTAAGTACTTACTAGAATCCGTGCTTATCACTTACTTGAATGGTTCTTCACAACAAATACCTGTATTAGAGGTATTATGTTATATTATTGATAAAGCCCAAAATGTGTAAAAGTGATAGTGTAATCTAAATAAAAATAACCGAAGAAAGATTTAACAATAATGACATTTGCTGTGGCATAAAAAATATTCTTATCAAAATCATATTTTTTTACAAGTTGGCCAATTGATAATTAATTATAGTTTGTTAATTAATTTAAGTTGAATAATAAAAGACAATATTTTTTTATAATACTTTAATTTTTAAATATAAAAGAATCGCGTTGATGTCTTTCTCAGCGCGCTACGTGCGGTGCTACGCGCTACGTAGCTCGTAGAGTTTCGTAGCACGCGGCTACGCCTGCCTGTATGCATTTATTATTCAAAATTCCCGTAGGATCCTTCTGGGATAATTAATGTATGTACCTAAGTGTGGTAACTAGAGGGCTTAAAATTATTTGATATTCAGCCATTACTGACAGTTTCAGAGTTATGCATTTTAGACTTTTTTAATCCCCCTAGCCTAGCGTTACTCGCTTTTTTGTATTGACTTTTCAGATTTTAATTGTTTTAAATCTGTTCTTTTACTTGTCCCCGACAAAGGAAAACGGTTTTCCTCTTTATTATTACTGTAAGTAGAAGTAAACGTGTACTGGGAATGATATCTCAAAAACAGAAATTAGTTCGCGGCATCGATAGTAGTTGCTTGGTAAACTAACCAAGATAGAAAATTGAAGGGCAATAATTTTTCGAATTCATGTACGAAATCCTAAGTAAACACCTTGCCTATCTATGCCTTTTATGACAATTTACTTGTATATTTTCTCTTTTGTAGTTTGTGTTTTTTATATTCAACATCAGCAGTAATTATATTTATATTTACGTTACATCGATAAGTGTATTCAGAAATGTTTTTGTTTAATATTTTTTTGTTAACATTTCCAAATCGAAACTTTGCGTGAATTTCTGTATCATTCCCATTGGATACGATTATTTTAATTTTATCCAGCTGCGCCGACGATATTTTTGTTGATAGAGTGACAAAATTATGGATCAACATTAGTGATTGCTGGCATGAGAGCAGGTAAAACCACATTAGATAGCGTTAATAAAAAAAGTTAATTGACTTTAGTCACAACGGCAGCAAAGAAAAATGTGGTTTAATTTGAAAATGATAAGTGTGAAATAGATTTTGTTGTAGAAGAGTATGTCTGTGATTATGAACTAAAGCAAGTGTTGACTGTCGAGCGCGTTGTGCACGTGGCATAGTCGTGAATGTCCGGGCGCGGGCGCACCAGTGTGCTTATCAGTAAAAAAAACCGCACAATTGCTAGTCCTCAAAAAACGGTTTATTTGCGATAAAATAGCTCTCATCGACATAAACATTATCTATGAGTCTATTTTAAGGACAAGAGCAGGTCATCGACATAAAATATCTCTCATCGATATAAACATTTTTTCACATACTTATTCCCGCAGATAACCGGTTTTGAGGTCTCGCAACTGTGAGTTTTATTTTTACAGAATAAGCACAGCACACAAGCCAAAGTTGTAACTTTTCTTTTCAATCAACAATTCACTATCACCCTATAGGTGTACAGCTTTGATAGATAAGTCACCGTCCCTGGACATTGACGACACTGAATGACATCGGCGCCGCGCCGCGCCGGTGCCGCTGCGGCGACGCGGCGGCGGCGCGGCGGCTGCGCTCGACTGTCAGCGCGTGCTGTTTCTGTCGTGTCTCGTGTATATTGTTCGTTTCGAACAGTTTTGCGCCATTGATTTGACGGGACTCTAACTTTGTACTATGTGTTGAATAATGCGATTTCTTTATAAAATAGCATTTATTAAACAGTTTTCACATAAAGATAACATACAAAAATCATAAATAATAGGTAATAAAAATATGCGTAGGCACTAATCGAATAAAAATACTGCCACGCCTAGTAGGTACTTATAAATTAGGTGAAACATACAACACAATTTAATTTTTTACAATTCCGTGCACTTAAATGTATATAAGTTAAAGATCATTGTAACGTTAAACTATAAAAAAAAACATTCAATTCGGATTTGTACTTGCAGAGAAAACATTAGGTCATCAACATCGGCAGTGATTGTCAGAACATAGAAACTGGCAAGGCAAGAGTGCGCGCGTTGTCTAGTGTTATGTGCGTCGTCGCGCGGACTGACTGACTAATTGACTGAGTGACTGAGCGATGTTTCTTTGTGACAACGGAGCGGAACCGAGCGGGCGCGGCGCGGCGCGGAGCGTGGCGGGCGCGGACGGACACCGACAGAGCGCGGCGCGGATGTTAGTCGGGCGGTTAGAGGGAGCGGTGCTTATGATAAAGCTAACATACATACATACAACAGTGGACAAAAGATAACATGCTAAACATACAAAAAACAGGGACTAGTTTCAAAGATATTAGTTCAAAACTAAGAGCGTTTCAGTGACCGACCATTAGCGGTCTTTGCACACAAATGATCAAATTTGTTTACTTAGCGGTAAGAGAATCGCTCTCAGCCCGGAACCGGCAACGGCGGTATGTCGCTGTACTGTCCATTGACAACCTCACGCAAATAGAGGCTCGTTTCGAAGCAAGTCCTGGATTCGAATGTTCTCTTAAAAGTAGCTTGATATTATGTTTTTATTAATGTCTAGAAATCACTGAGATCAATATAGTAAATCCTGGTCAGATCTCAAAACAAACAAAGCGTAAAATAAACTTTTCCAATTACTTGTTAATAGGCAAGAAATAGATAAAACATTATTCTTAGGCACAGGTTTTAAGTAAAAAGAGAGTATTGGGTGAAAAATACATTTGACTTTTCGCCAAAGGACGCGTCCTGCTGAGGTTTGCACTAATTTACACCGGACTGAAGATATAATACACCGTTTAGTAGACATCGTAGCGGTAAAAGCAAAACAAAACAGTCGTACAGTGTTTCGTGTCGTGTTAATCACATGTTTGTTTGTTACGTGTGGTGGCTGTCGCCACTGCCCCCACCGGGCCGCGGTCGCGTTGCCTCTGCCGGCGACGCTGCTACACAAAAAGCTCAATGTACAGCAATGTTAGATGCGGAAATGTTCGCTCAAATAGTAACTACTGAGTTAAGTTTACAACCGAGTCCATGTTCAATTTGTGGATGTTAGAGTGTGCGTCGAGTGTCGGGCCGCCCAGGCCTCCAAGCGGCCGAGGTACGATATTGAGGTAACCGCTACGATTTCAACATATTATTAATGTCAAACTATACGAATTAAGTTAGAAAAGTAGTTTTCACCCGATCTCATTGTTGTATAGAGTTTGAAACAAAGAAACACTACATTAATAGATTATGTTTGTGCGCGACGCGAGCTCGCTGCCTGAGTCTATGTCTTACTTTTGACGACTAGCTTAGCCGAGGAGTCGACCTGGCCGGCGGCGCTGGTGGCGCGCACCGTGAACACGCCCGAGTCCTCCTCGAACGTGCTCGCGATCAGCAGCACGGCGCTGTTGCCCTCGTGGATCATCTGCGACAAACAATGTTCAGTCAAATAACGCCGCTCCTAACACAGATCCGAAATAAACACAAGCAACCTCTACCCTTCACTCATTGCTAACGAAACGCAACTCACCTGGAAGTCGGGTGTCTGCGGAATGAGCGCGCCCTCGCGCAGCCACTGCACCGTGACCTTCTGCACGCTGGTGATGGTGGTACGGAATTGGGCCGGCTGGCCCTCCGCCACCGTGACGTCACGCAGCGGCGTCAGCTGCGGCAGCGCGGCCTGCGCCGGCGCCTCCACGCGCAGCCGCGCCGCCGCCGCCGCGCGCCCGCCCGCGCTCGTCGCCACGCAGCGGTACTCGCCCTCGTCCTCGGGGAACGCCTCCGATATGCGCAGCGTGTACTCGTCCGCTCTGCGCGACATCTGGAAGTACTTGGATGGCTTGATCGGCTTGTCGCCCTTGTGCCACTGCACCGTTGGCGTCGGCTTGCCCACGATCTTGCAACTGAACTCGACGGCCTGCCCCTCTGTGACGACGCGGTCTTTGAGCGGCTCGACCACCTCCGGCGCGGCGCCGGCGGCCTTGCTCTGCGGCTTGGGCTTCTGTGTGGTCGCGGGCGCGTCCACGTAGCACTCTGCGTCGCAGCGCGCCTCGCCTGCGCTGTTGATGCACACGCACTCGTACTGCCCGGCATCCGCGGGGTAAGCCTCGAGGATTAGCAACGTGTACGTGCCGTCCTCGTCCAGGATCTTATGTCGGATGTCCGGTTGGACTTTCTTTCCGTTTTTGAGCCAGTAGACGTCGATGGGCTTGGTGCCGGTGACCTTGGCGTCGAAGCGCGCGAGCTGGCCGGCGGACACGCTTACGCTCTGGGCGGTAAGCGTGAAGCTGGGCGGCACGGCGCCGCCGCGGCCCTGGCGCCGCCGCTCCTCTACCACAAGGTTGGCGCTGCACTTGGCGGTGCCGCCGCGGTTCTCCGCGACGGCCGCGAACACGGCAGAGTCCTCGACGAACACTTGGCGAATGATGAGTACGGACTTGGTGCTGAACGTGTGGATTTGGAAGTCGGACGAGTTTTTGATCGGGAAGTTCTCTCTGTACCACTTGATGGTGGGCAGCGGGTCGCCATCGAACTCGACCTCGAAGCGCGCCTGTTCTTGCTCGAGCGCGCGGCACGGCTGCATCTTGCGCGTGAATACAGGAGGCTTGCTGGGCGCCGCGGCCGGGCCCGCCACCACGCGCTCCGTCGTCTGCGCCTTGTGCTCCATCTCCGTGGTCTCGGTGGACGTGATCTTACGCGTGATCTCAGTGTCGCCGACCACCTCCTTCTGCACTTGCTTTTGCTTCGCGACGTGCACCTCCTTTCCATGAACCGTGGATTGTGATGGGTCCGGAATCTTAGGCTTCTTGACAACTTTCTTCTGAACTTGTTGGGTTGCAATTTGTTCGGTTTCCTCGGTTGTCTGCTCCCTGTTAAAACAAAACCAAATTTGAAAACTAAAGATCATGTTTGTGAATTCAAGAATAAAATGGTTTCTTTGGTATGCCTTTAAAGAAAAAACTAGTAGTTAATTATTGGTGTAAATTGAGTTACTTTTTTACTAGTTTGGACATGTTACATAGTTTTTGTTGCTGAAGTGTGAGATGCTCTTATTCTCTCAAAATGTTTTGTGATTGAAAACTACATATTATGTATAAAACCATGTTGGTCCATTTTTAGAGCGCGATCATAAACAGTAACAAAGATCGAGTGTGAAAATAGATAGTAGCATCGACTCACAGAGTGTCCTCGTACTTTTGCGCCATGCCCTTGGCGACGGAGCTGGCGACGATCTTCTCGCCAGGTATCGCGTACTGGTGCGACTCCTCGCGTAGGCGGCTCTCTTTCACCACTTGTTCATTCTCCAGCTCGTGCAGCTTGCTGTAGTATTCCTCGTTCTTCTTCTGTTTGACGCTCCGCTGCCACTCGGTCTCGGGCTCCTTCGCCGTCTTGCCCTTGAGCCCCGGTCGCGGCTCTATGGCGCCCTGCCGCTGCTGAACCTGCCGCTCCTCGAACGTCTTCTCTAGCTCCGTATCCGTGCGCTGGTACTGTGTCGACTCGTCATACCACGCTGTACACCAGTAAAAAAAGTTAATACGACAATTCGTATGGAATGTTATAAAAACAATTGACACATACCTCTAGCACCCGCCGCAAAGCCGGAAGAAGCAGGTAAGGCTGCACACCATCTCAAAGAAGTGGGAAAGGATTGGCAGGGGGGCAGTATGTGCTAAGCTTGGTGTGTGCGTGAATAAAGAGTGTGTTAGGGCAGTGCAAACCGCCAAAGCTCAATAACACGGTAAAATCAGAGTGTAGAGAAAATCGAAGTGTGTAAGCATAGTATAGTGCCAAATCAAATTAAGCAGTGTGATGTAAAGTAAAGATGTAAAACGCTCTCGACACAAATTACCAACATATGGAAATCTGACCTTGCTGCCCTTTCTTCGTTTGCCCATTATTGAAATAAGGTCTAAAGTGGTTCCCTCGTAAAAATCTTGGATGCACGAAAAAAAAGGAATCTCTTCAAGCATTAGTTATTATAAGCTTTAGGATGAACTTCAAAACTACTGTTGTCTCGATTTGAGTGCACACAGGGCAATTTTCAAATAGCTTTATTCCTGAAACATGTCAACTTCTAAATATTCCAACAACTGTTGATTCAGAGAATTTGAAAATGTATGAAAAAAGAATTGGCCTCTGCTGAAGGTAGAAACTGTCGCCGTGACTTCGCATGCTCGCTCTATGTTCTAGCTTTCCCCCAGATCTCCATATGGTAGTACTTCGTGGTCTCGGTGTGTACAGCGAGTAGGTCGGTGGACTCACGTCGGGGCGCGTTCTTGAGTACGCCGCGGTAGTCGTCGTGCCTCGGGATGACCTTCAGCTCGGTGGCAGCCACGGCCTCGCCGGCAGAGCTGCGCGCGATCACCTCGATCTTGCCCGTATCGTACTGGCGCGTCTTTGGTATGTCGAAGTGGTACATGCCGTCGTACGTTAGCTTGTATCTGGAGCCCTGCAACATGGTTGGTCGCTTTTTAGTTCAAAATCAAGCTTAGCATACAATAGTACACACATTGTCGGCATTAGGCCGATCGGCGGCCTACGCAAATTCAGACACTAACTTTTCCATGGACTATGTCAGTGAAAAGATCTGCGTAAGCTTCACCAAAACAAAACTGTGATAGGATTCCCTATTTAGTTTGGATGAATACAAACATAACCAGATGGGTAACAAGACAACACCCAAGACAAGTAATGAAACAAGATATCGAAACAAAGCGTCTGGTAAAATATCAGGTAGAATACGCGCCACGAAAGATGAGACTTGACCGCGCCTCTTTTCGCCGCCCTGAGGACGCCTGATCCCTTCCCGTGCTCAGACCTCATACCGCTAAACAGACCTATAAATCTTTCGTGGCGCGTATTGTAAGCCCATTATCACCGTTGAGGTGTAGGTGTTACGTTGACGATGATGTTGCCGTTGATGACGCGTGGCTTGGGGTGTCCAGTGACGCGGCACTGGAAGCGCGCGCACTCGCCCTCCTCCACAGTGGCCGGGTCGGCCCGGCTCACGAACAGACTTACGTTGACGATGGTGTTTCCGTTAATGAGCCACATGACACGCGGCTTGGGGTGTCCTGTGACGCGGCACTGGAACCGCGCCCACTCGCCCTCCTCTACGGTGGCCGGGTCAGGCCGGCTCACGAACACGGGGGCGCAGCGCGCCTTCGCTTCCTCCACCGGCGCTTCGGGAACCCTGCCAAAGGCGTAGATGCGGATGAAGCCATTTTTTAATGTAGCTAGTGTAATGTTCTACTGCAGGGCAAAGGCCTCCCCCCTCTTCGCCCTGATTTTTCGGTCCTGATCCACCTCCGACCACTCCGGCAAATATTCGTCGAGATCG
Organism: Zelleria hepariella; assembly: GCA_949319315.1. Classification (NCBI taxonomy): domain Eukaryota; kingdom Metazoa; phylum Arthropoda; class Insecta; order Lepidoptera; family Yponomeutidae; genus Zelleria; species Zelleria hepariella. Next base: position 28,607,013 of record OX439379.1, read on the forward strand.
TCTCGTCATCTTCTTCTCGACTATCTACTCTTCTGAAGACAGTTATAACCTTTTTTTTTTTCGATAAACCAAATCACTAGAAGCTAGCTCCGCCTATCAAACTACGTGTTTTGATAAGATAAGATAAGATAAGATAAGGTAATGTTTATTTAGCTTTCTTGTTGTACATACATGAGGTGTTAGGTGTTACATTTAGGAATCAAACAAGAACCGTGCTAGGGCGTTGCTAATTTAGCTTAAAAACTACAATAACTTAACACTAATTTAATAATACTATTTTAAGTCCGTACATGCGTTAAAATGAATCATTTCTATTGATTCGAGTCAGTTAACTGGCATCAACAAAAACAATGAATCAATCAATCAAGCAAGAACCATTGACACGAAAAGCAAGAAAGGAGACGAGTACTTACACCTGCCAGGAGGCCTCCATCTCTCTGATCTTGTCGATGCTTTTCATGTGCTTGGGCAGCTGCGAGTCGTAGACGATGCCGGGCTTGCCGGCTGCGGCGATGGTGGCGCGCGTCTCGTCGGTCCCGTACAGGTTGGTGGCGCGGCAGACGTACTCGCCGCCGTCCTCGGGGTAAACCCAGCCGAACAACATAGCCACGTAGCCAAAGTCGTAGATCGGCGTGAAGCGGTTCTCTGCAAGTTACACCCCGTCTTACCACAGTGAGATATTTCCTACTCTAACGTAAGCTGGGAGGTGGTCCCGGCTTCACATTTCCCAGGCATTATGTGTCTAACTAATTAGTATCTTCACCCATCAAGTATGAGTGGAGGTGACCCTGGATAAAACTAATAAGGAAGCGAAGGATGTAAAGGAACCTTTGTCCGAGGGGGTTGCCGTGAAGAGAAAGAAGCTTTATTTGAACGATCCGGCGTTTGTATATTTGTATATGAGCTGGACACAGATGTAAAGGGAAGTTTCGTTACTTACTATGCAGTAATGGCTTCCCGTTGAAGAACCATTCGACCTTCATGTTGGGGTCGCCGACTGGCGCTAGCTGGCACTCGAACTTCGTCGCTTCCATCTCCACCAGCTGCGTCTGACTCTGGATCTGTGTCACGAAGCGCGGGGGCTGCTTCTTATCCACGTCGTACAGGTCGTCCTCTGTCAGGTGAATCTCCGACGTGTACTTCTTGATCGTGGCCTCCATCTGGGTCAGCGCCTCGGACTTCTTCATGCCTCGCGGCACCTGGTTCTGCAGTATGATGCCTGGCAGTTCTGCAACGGTGGAAGACAACGGTGCAATTAAGGTTGCTCAACAATTAAGTTATTTAATGGAGATAATAAACAGGTTCAGACAATTTGTTACCTTTGCAAGAGACAGTAGCTCTGGTGAAGTCTTCGCCCAAATCGTTGACAGCACGGCACACGTAGTCGCCGGAGTCCTCCCCGTATACGTAGAGGATGTCGAGCGACACAAAGCCCATGTCGTAGACGGTGCGGTACCGGTGGCCCGACGGCAGCGGTTTGCCGTTGCGGAACCACTCGACGCGTAGCTTGGGGTCCTCCTTAGGCTCGACGCGGCACTCGAAGCGCACACCCTCTGACTCCTCCACGGTGTGCGATTGGATCTGCGTAATGAACTTGGGTGGCGTGCTTACTGTCACCTCATCCTTAGGCGCTTCGCTAACGCGCCCACGCTCTAATTCCTTAATCTTTTCGCCACTCATGCCCTGAGGCAGCTGTGAATCTAAAACGATGTCGCGTTTAGAGCTGCACGTGATCTTGGCCGTCGTCGTAGCCGAGCCCCACCTGTTGGTAGCGCGACAGGTGTATTCACCAGAATCGCGCGCGTAGATGTAATCTATGTCCAAGGCGATGAAACCAAAATCGTTGAGCATGTGGACGCGCGAACCGGTCGCAAACGGCCTGCCGTTGTGGAACCAGTCGATCCTCATGTTAGGGTCGCCGACCGGCTCCACTCGGCAATCGAAGTGGATAGGGCCGCCCTCGGAGACATCAATGTTGTCCTTAATTTCGACGGTGAACCGTGGTGGGTTGGGTTTCTCGTCCTCGAAAGGCAGCTCGTCGCGCTTGTGCAGCGTTTCCTCCAGCTTCTGGATGCTCTCCGTTCCTGACTTAAAGTGCGAGGGCAGCTGCGGCTCGAGGACGATGCCCTGCCGGCCCTTGACCTGCAGGCGGCACGACACGGTTGCCTCACCGTGCCGGTTGGTGGCCTTGCACGTGTACAGTCCGCCGTCGCGCTGGTAAACTCCTCCGATCTCCAAGATGACGAAACCGAAGTCGTTGATAGTCTTTACTCGCGATCCGGTGAGCATCGGTTTGCCGTTGTGGAACCACTCCACTCGCATGCTCGAGTCGTTGACTGGGATCAAGCGGCACTCGAAATGAGCCGAGGAGTTCTCTTGCAGGATGAGGTCGGATGGCGTAGTGGTGAACTCTGGCGGCATGCCGCTCTCCACCTCGGGGCTCAAAGTGTCGTGTGTGGCATTGTAGCCCTCGAGCGCCGCGATCTTGTCGATGGTTCCTTCCATGCCCTTGGGAAGCTGCGACTCGAGGATGATGTTCCTCTTGCCTTGCACCTTCATGGCGGCCGTGGTGACTGCCTCGCCGTAGTGGTTATAAGCTCGGCACGAGTATTCGCCGGAGTCTTCGGGGTAAGTTGGTGAAATCTCCAGGATTACGAAACCGAAATCGCAGAACGTCCGGAAACGGGAACCAGCCTTCAACGACTTGCCGTTCCAGTACCATTCCACCTAGAAGACAAGATATTTTGTTACAATAAGAATGGACAAGAACTACGCTAGCTGTTATCGGCCAATAAGCTAGGACTATTAAGAAAATTACAGAGATGGTTACCTTAAGATTAGGGTCGTCGGTTGGTGTAAGCCGTGCTTCGAAGTGCGCGTTCTCGCCTTCGCGAAGTGCGTCGAGGTTAGCGAGCGGGACGGTGAAGACGGGCGCGCGGCCACGCTCCTCCGTCACGCCGGTATCGCGGCGACGCACCATCGAGTCCTCCAGCGTCTGCAGCTTCTCCAAACCTCCTTCCATGCCCTGTCAGAGACCAATCTTGTTACCATAATATCAACTGCAGAACAAGTTTTTGTACAGAAAAAATATTACACTTACCCGCGGGAGTTGCGAGTCCAAGATCAAACTCTCCTTTGATGTGCATTTGAGCGTAGCTTTAGTCGTATCCCTGCCAAGTTTGTTAGTGGCGACGCATTCGTAAACGCCCGAGTTCTCTTCGTAACAATAGAGTATGTCCAAGATTACAATTCCAAAGTCATGGAACGTCCTGTAACGGTGTCCGTGCGGCAATTTGTTGCCGTTGTAGAGCCACTCGACCTTGAGGTCGGGGTCGTCGACAGGCACGAGGCGCGCCTCGAAGTGCGCGCTCTGACCCTCGGCAAGCTTGGTCACGTCCTGGATTTGCGTGAGGAAGCGCGGTGGTTCCGCGCTGGGTGTACCGGGCGTCGGTGGTGCGCCGCCGTGCGCAGCCTCCAGCTCGCGTATCTTAGCAAGCGAGTCTGGCTGCAGACTGTCGCCGAACACGCCGCTGCGTCCGTAGCAATTGATGGAAGCCTTGGTGAAGTCCTCACCGTACTTGTTATGGGCGCGGCAAACGTACTCGCCCGTGTCATGGTTCTGAGTGTAAGCGATGTCCATTACCACGAAACCAAAGTCAGAGACGGTCTTGATTCTGTTGGAGTGTCGCAGGGGCTGTCCGTTGTGGTACCACTCGATTTTCATTTCGGGGTCGTCGACCGGCACTACAGTGCATTCGAAGTGCGCGGACTGTCCGTCTTTCAGACCGTCAATGCTTTGGATGTGAGTCGTGAAGAGGGGCTTCTGTCCCTTGCTCTTGTCAACGCAATCCAGTTTCACGCTGATCTCGGCTTGACCCCATTTGTTGGTCGCTCGGCAAGAATAAACACCGGAATCGGTGGTTTTCGTTCCGAGGATTTCGAGAACAACCATACCGAAAGCGTAAACTGTGCGTATGCGGTGACTAGCTTCGATGGTTTTTCCGTTGTAGAACCATTCAATTACCATGGTTTGGTCTCCAGTAGGTATCAACGATGCCTCATAATGAGCAATTTGGCCTTCACTAATATCGACAATGTCCTTGAATACAGTTGTGAACTCTGGAGCTCTGCCAGTGTCATCTTCCGGCTTTTGTCCTGGCTCGCGGCGCAGAGAATCCTCGAGGTTTTGAATCTTCTCGAGCCCCTCGGTTCCCTTGGGGTGTTGTGTTCTCTCGATGAGATTCTCCTTGCTGGAACAGTATACTGTGGACGAAGTGTAAGCTTCACCCTTTCTATTGTAAGCTTTGCAGGTGTAAATTCCGCTGTCGCGTTCATAAACATCGGTGACATCTAATGTTACAAAACCGAAGTCGCTTGTCAGCTTAAACCTTGAGCCTTGTTCTAGCACTTTGCCATTGAAATACCATTCGATGATAAGATTAGGATCGTTCTTGGGTTCCACTTGTCCCTCGAAATGAAGGGCTTGGCCTTCGATTACTTGCTGCTCTGCTGCAATCGGTACCACCCATTCTGGTTTTGGATATTCGGCGTCGGGAAGGGATGACTTCCTGTGTTTGGAAGCTCTGACTTCCTCGGCCTGCTCGACGGCATCCAAGCCGGCCTTGCCCTGAGGGTGCTGCGTGTCCAGGTATATATGTTTGTCCCCTGTGCAGCGCAATGAACCTGAGGTAGTGGCCGAGCCCTTGCTGTTCGTCGCCTTGCAAGTATAAATGCCGGAATCCTCTTCGTAAGTGTGCACCATGTCTAGCGCCACGTAGCTGAAGTCGTGCGTGCTCTTGTATCTGGAGCCGGACGGTAGCGGCTTGTTATTGAAGAACCATTCCACTTTGAGCGTTGGATCACGCGATGGCTCTACATTGCACTCGAAGTGGATGTTTTCGCCTTCCTTGCACACAATGTTGTTCAAGTGTGAGATAAAGACTGGGGTCTCGTATACCGGCTCTGGAGTCTCGGGCTTGCCAGCCTTGGGTTGCTCCAAAGCACCGATCCTCGCTAGAGACTCAGGGTGTAGCGTGTCACCAAGGAGCCAGTGTCGATCTTCGATCTTGATTGAAGCTGTGGACACGGCTTCACCCATAAGGTTCGTAGCTTTGCATGTGTAAATGCCAGAGTCGTCGATCCTAAGCCCGTTGATGGATAAAGTTACCAAGCCAAAGTCGAAAGTGCTCTTGATGCGAGAGCCGGTGGTCAAGGTAGTTCCGTTCTTGAACCATTCGATCCTCAGGTTGGGATCTGTGCGTGGCTCGACCTGAGCCTCCAAGTACACATGTTGACCTTCCGCCAACTTATCGAAACTCTGGAGGTGTGTTGTGAAGATAGGCGCCTGCTGGGCGCCCGTGTCTACGAACATCTCGGGTACCTTGTTCATGGCAGCTTCCTTTAGCTGGATCTGCTCCCAAGATTCGGGCCTGAGAGCTTGGTCAACAATAGTAGATTTAGTCTTCACTTTAAGTGCCGTTGACGAGATCGTACTGCCGGCTCTATTGATGGCCTTACACATGTACAAGCCAGCATCCTGAGCGACGACCGAGTTTATGTCGAGGGTCACGAAGCCAAAGTCGTGAGTTGTGCGGAATCTGGATCCTAAAAGAGACAAGTAATATTTTGGTTAGAGTTTATATTTATAGCGACCAAGTGTAACATTGTTCGATGAACTTACCCATCTTGAGTTCGACGCCGTTGATGTACCACTCGAAGCGGAGCGTGGGGTCGCCGACGGGCACGACGCGGGCCTCATAGTGTGCGTGTTGGCCCTCCCAGAGCTCGCTGGGCCCGCTCAGCACCTGTGTGAAGATAGGCTTGTCGAACTCGCGCTCGGGCGCTTCGGCGCGCGGCACTGCTGACTGCTCCAGACGTTGGATCTTCTTCATGCCCTCCGGGTGCTGCGTGTCCAGCTGAATCGACGCCTTGGCTGTTGGGCAGGAAAAAATCATATTTATTTTTGATTCAATATTTGGGAGACAGTGAAGAAATACAAAATAAAAGCGAAAAACTGTTTCGCGGCGAAAAACTTGTGTTTTCTAGTATTTATATTTTGTGATTAAACTGCAACAAAACTTACTGCTGATCCTCATGGCGGCGGTGGTAACGGCCTCGCCGAGACAGTTGGAGGCGCGGCACATGTAGACGCCGTCGTCCTCGCCCCGAACGTGCGTGATGCTCATCGACACGTAGCCGAACTCGTGAGTCTTGCTGATCCGCGAGCTGTCTTCGATCAACTTCTCGTTGCGGAACCACTCGACCTTCAGAGTGGGGTCGCCCACTGGAATCAGGCGGCAGTCGAAATGCGCCGTTTGTCCTTCTTGGATATTGTCGATGTTTTGCAAAGGTTGCGTGAAGACGGGCCTCTGCCGTGTCACTGGCTCCGGGATTTCGGGCCGCTTGAACGGCTCGTGAGATTCCAACTCTCGGATCTTCTCTAATCCTTCGGGGCGCTGCGATTCCATTATAATACTGCCTTTTGCGGTTACGGTCATCGATATTGACGACGTGCAATGTCCAAGTGCGTTGATAGCCTTGACTGAGTACTCGCCGGCGTCTTCGGCGACGCAATGTTGAATATCCAACGACACGTAACCAAAATCAAAAGTGATATGGAATCGCGACGCAGATTGCAGGGCTTTCCCGTTGTGGTAGAATTCGATGCGCAGGTTCGGGTCGTGCACGGGCTCCACTTGGCACTCAAAGTGCGCCGTCTGGCCCTCGCACACGTTGGTGGTGCCGCGCAGCTCCGTGACGAAGCGCGGCGGCGTTAGCGCCGGCTCTTCCACCTCCAGCCGTGTGCTGTGTCCCTGCGCCTCTAGCTGCTTGATCTTCTCCAGCCCGTTGGGGTGCTGCGTGTCCAGAATTATACTTCTGTGCCCTGTAATTAAATACATACGCACATTACAGTATATTCTGACAATCTTACTTCAGCTATTATAAAAAGTTAACTTTTCTGGCTGATATCGTGGTGTGTCTAGTGGTAGAATATTGGACTCTGAAAAGAGAGACCTAGGTTCGATCCCGGTGCGGGCATGTACCAGTATGACTTTCAAAGTTACGTACATTTGTGAATTTATTGTTGCAATACCACTCTCTAACTGTGAAGGAAAACATCGTGAGGAAAGCCGCGAATTAGTTGGCTCCACACGCATTGACCTCGTATTTCCTGTAGGCTAGGCCGACTAAGCTGTAAGGATCAGGATGGTATAGGTGCTGGGCAAACCCTACTCCATCTAAAACAATGTTCCAGGTACTGCAGCGTCCGATCGGCCTGTTCACCCATCTAGTGTGAGTGAAGGTGCCACTGGACGTTGTATAAATCATGTCATTATAACCCGTGTCATTAAAGAAAACACTCAGGACGGAGCTAAAAACCCAGCGTCGTCTCGCTTTGACTGTATTAATTAGAGCGAGAGGGCGAGTGTTTTGAAGTCCATCCTAAATGTTTTCTTTAATGACACGGGTTATACGTAGTATGTCAGATGGTCTCAGATTATCAGGTCAATGCTCAACCGCTCATTCGCGTGTAAAGGTTTGTAAATGATTAGTCTGACAAGACGATAAGACGTAAGACCTCAAATTGTATACGTTCTAATTAGTTTTAAAAAACAATATATTTATCTTTGGTTAATAATAATATCTTTGGTTTGGTTAACAATAAAGAGTTATCTAATCTAAACGTACCTGCAACCTTCAAAGTGCAAGTATTCACAGCTTCACCGAGTTTGTTGGTGGCCTTGCACATGTATATGCCGGAGTCCTCAGCGTAGGTGTAGAGAATATCCATGGCCACGTAGCCGAAGTCGTGCGTGGTGCGGTAGCGGTGGCCTGCGCGGATCTTCTTTCCGTTCAGGAACCACTCAATGCTCAGCTCCGGGTCGTTGATCGGCTCAACGCGGCACTCCAAGTGCGCGTGCTCGCCATCCTTCAGGTGCTCGAGGCTGGTCAGCGCCGTGAGGAACACGGGCCGCTGGCCAGGCTTCTCCTCCTCCACGGCCTTGGGACGCTCGTAACGTTCCAGTTCCTGAATCTTCTTCAGTCTTTGTTCGTCTAGAGTGTCTAGATACAGACCGGATTTTGCTGCAAGAGAAATTAAAGCTTTGGTGTCTCTATATTTGAAAATAGCGAAATTCCTATTTGTGCAGCTACTGTTACTTCTTGGCCAAATAAAATCTCATGATATCAAAATTTGTTGAACTACAATGAGGAAACAAAAAAATTACTTACCTTCAACTTTAACGGAGCAAGTGGTTACGGCTTCGCCAACAGCATTGGTGGCTTTACACATGTAGTTGCCAGTATCCTCAGCATAAGCGTAGAGAATGTCAAGCGCCACGTAGCCGAAGTCATAGGTCGCCTTGAAGCGATGGCCTTGCTGAACAGGCCGGCCGTTGCAGTACCACTCCACGCGCATCGTGGGGTCGTTGATCGGAGTCAGCGTAGCCTCCAAGTGCACGGGCCTTCCCTCTGCCACCTGGGTGTGCTTCAAACCCTTGCCAAACTGAGGCTTCTCGGCGACGAAGCTCTCGTCGCGCACGATGCGGCGGTTGCGACTGTCGTCTTCTAGATATTGGATCTTCTCCAACGCGCTCTCGTGCTGCGTGTCTCTAATTATGGATTCCTTTGCTGAAATTGAAATTGTATTTAAATATTTTTGCCTAAAGCAGACTTCACTTCTGACGTGCTCTTCTCGGCGGAGCAACGGTTTTATTACTTACATTGGACATTAAGCTTGATCGAGGAAGTAGCTTGTCCCAAATTGTTGATGACCTTGCAGGTGTATTCTCCCGAATCCTCTCCGTAGACGGTAAGGATATCTAGTGCGGCGAAACCGAAGTCGTACGCAGTTCTGTAGCGGTGTCCGCTTTGTAACACCTTGCCGTTGAAGTACCACTCGACGCGCATAGCCGGGTCTGGGTAGGGCTCAATGCGGCACTCGTAGTGCGCGCTCTGTCCCTCCACCAGCCGCGAAGGACCGTGTAACTGAGACACGAAGCGCGGTGCCTGCTTAACTACTTGCTCGACGTCCTCCCGCCGCGCGTAACGTGACGAGTCCTCTAGTTGTTGGATCTTCTCTAACGCACTCTCGTGCTGCGACTCCAGTTGTAGCGATGCCTTAGCTGTAGATTATATTGCATGGATTAATAACGTGCATATCGTACGGTTACTCGTTACTGTCTGTGGGTAAACACTCAAAAGCAGGTAGAAATAAGTCTGTAGGTACACTTACACTGAACGAAGAGAGTGGAGGAGGTGACTGCCTCGCCGAGCTCATTGATAGCGCGACAAGTGTATGTACCCGAGTCCTCGGGATTCACGTATTTCATGTTCAGTGCGACGTACCCAAAGTCGTGCATCGTTGTCAAACGATTTGCTGCGAAAACATACAACGGATTATTAATTTATCGCATTCTCAGGTAAGATCGGATCTTACCTGCTGATTAGCTGAGAAATTATTTCTAAAGTTAAGTAGGTACTTACAGGCTTCAATAGGAACGCCGTTGCGTAACCATTCCACTCGTAAGTGCGGATCTCCGACAGGAATGAGGCGCGCCTCGAAGTGCGCCGGGTGATTCTCCGCCACACGGATGTCCTTCATGGGCATCGTGAAAAGCGGCGCCTGTGTGACGCTGTCTTCAGGCACGGCGCCGCGAGCGCGCGGGCTCGCCTCCAGCTGCTGCAGCCGCGGCAACGCACCCTCGTGCTGCGACTCCATGTAGATCGACTTCTTGGAGTGCACCACCGCGATACCCGACGTCACTGCCTCGCCCAACGCGTTGATTGCCCGGCAAGTGTACGTGCCAGAATCTTCAGGCAAACAAGACATGATATCCAGAGCCACGAAACCGAAGTTGTTGGTTTCCGTAAATCTGGAGCCGCTTTTTAGAGGCTTATTATTGTGGTACCATTCGACTTTGAGTGTCGGGTCCGACACTGGAATCAGTCTGCATTCGAAGTGTGCGCGTTGGCCTTCCTTGATCTCGATGTTCTTCAAAGAGGTGGTGAATATCGGCGCTTGCGTGGTGAGTTCATCAATAAGGTCGGTACGGTGGTAGCGCGAGCGGTCCTCCAGGTACTGGATCTGCTCCAGCCCCGCCTCGTTCTGCGTGCCGCGCACGATATCGGCCGTGCCGCGACAGGTCAGCCGACAGCTCACTTCGTCCGTGCCCACGTGGTTAACGGCGCGGCAGGTGTACACGCCCGAGTCCTCGGCGATAAGGTCGATGATATCTAGGGCCACGTAGCCAAAGTCGTGAATCGGCCGGAATCGGTGACCAATAGTGACCGGCTGGCCATTCTTGAACCATTCCACCTTGAGGTTGGGATCCGTCACCGGTTCTAACTTGCATTCGAAGTGCACGTGATGCCCTTCTGTTGTATTCTCGATCGACTTGGGTTTAGTTACGAATCGTGGTTTGATATTGATCGATTCGTCAACGACTTCGGTTTTCTTATAACGGGAAGCATCTTCGAGGTATTGGATCTTCTCTAGACCGGAGGGATGTTGTGATTCGAAGATGAGATCCTTCTTGGCGATGACACGCAGTGCGCAGGAGGTGACGGCCTCGCCCAGCTGGTTGGTGGCCTGGCACGTGTAAACGCCCGAGTCCTCCGGGTAGACGCTTAACAAATCCAACGCCACGTAATCAAATTCGAACGCTGGTCTGAATCGGTGACCCGTCTTTACCGGGCGTCCATTGCAGAACCAGTCCACTCTCATGGTAGGGTCTCCGACCGGCTGCAAGCGGCACTCCAGGTGTACGTTGGTGCCCTCTACGGTCTCAATGTTATGCAGGGCCCTGGAGAACTGCGGCGCCTGCATGACGGTGATGTCTTCGCGCACCTGGCGCGTGCGGCGCGCCGCATCCTCCAGCTGCTGGATCTGCTCCACGGCCTGTTCGTTCTGCGTGTCGGTCACGATGTCCGAGCGCTCGATGACGCGCACCATCGCGGAGGTGTGGGCCGATCCCAAGTGGTTTACGGCGCGCACCGTGTATTCGCCGGAATCGACTGATGTGGCGTGGACGATATCGAGCGCCACAAATCCAAAATCATAGTAGGTCCTAAAACGTGAGCCCACGGTTACTGATCTACCGTTGTGGAACCATTCAACTCTCATTGTTGGGTCGCCCATCGGCTCTAATCTGCATTCGAGATGAATGTTTTTCCCTTCCCCGACTGGTTTCGGGTCCGATAGGGGCTGAACGAATACTGGCTTTGACTTTGATATCTCTTCAATCTGGTACATTGGTTCCACGAATTTCGACTCTTCCATTTGTCTTGTTTTTTCGTAGAGACCACGATGAATACTCGTAGTATCAATACTTTGGCGTGCTGTAAAAGTGAAAAATAAGATCGTAATGGTTCTGTGTTGAAACTGAAATTAACTTTGCACAATTCTCTTTGGTTGGCATGAGTAAGATACATAATTAAACTACACTCGGATTTATATTTCTCAGTAAAGTTACTCTCATATTAAAGTAAGGTATTAACGTAGTAAATTATAACTTACTCTCAACGGTCATGGATGCGCTGAGCTGTGCCTCACCCGCGGCGTTGCGAGCCACCACGGTGTAGGTGCCGGAGTCATCGGCGCGCACGCTCTGTATGTCGAGCGCCACGTAGCCGAAGTCGTGGTACGTCTGAATCCTGTTCGCAGTCTTGATCTGTCGTCCGTTGAAGTACCACTCGATGGACATGGTCAGGTCGCTTTGAGGCTCCACGCGAGCTTCGAAATGGGCGCTTTGTCCTTCTACAATCTTGTTGGTACCCTTGAGAGGACCCAGGAAGCGCGGCTTCTGAGTGACCCGCACTTCCTCGTCCGTCCTTTTTGCGTAGCGGCTGGAGTCCTCCAGATGCTGGATCTTCTCCAGGCCGCCGGGGTGCTGCGACTCGGCGATGACGTCCTTGCGTATGACTACGCTAAGGTTGGCGCTGGTGGTGGCCTGGCCAAGCGCGTTGTATGCGCGGCACGTATAGTGCCCGGCGTCGTGCGTACTCACTGACTTGATTGTCAGCGCCACGTAGCCGAAGTTAAAGAACGTAGTAATTCTCGAGCTGGCCTCGACGGGGCGGCCATCTTTCAGCCACTCCACTTTCAACGTGGAGTCCCCTACCGGCTCGAGTCGGGCTTCGAAATGTGCAAATCCACCTTCTTTAATATTCATTTGATCTTTGATCGGAGTTTTAAATTCTGGTCTCTGTGTGCTCTCTGGTACTTCTTGATAGTACTTTTGGTGCTGTTGCTGTTGGTACGCTTCCAGCTGCTCAGTCTTTTCAATGTATCGTCGCTGTTCGGGTATGCCGAGGTCCTCAGTGACGGTGCTTCTGGCGGTCACTCGGATGGTGGCAGTGCTGACGGCCTCGCCCAGCTTGTTCACAGCTCTCACAGTGTACGAACCTGCATCTTCAGCCCGTAGGTGCATGATGTTAAGGGAGACGTAACCGAAGTTGAAGATTGACGTGATTCGCGAGCTAGCTGTGATGGGGCGGCCGTCCTTGTACCACTCGACCCGCATGGTGGGGTCGCTGACCGGTGTGAGCTGCGCTTCGAAGTGCGCATTGCGTCCTTCGGCGAGCTCGCCCAGTTCCTGCAGCGGCCGGATGAAGTGCGGCCGCTGCGCCGTCTGTTCGTCCAGCGACTCTTGCCGCTGGTACTTGGAGTAGTCCTCGAGCTGCTGGATATGCGGCAGGCTGCCGGGGTGCTGGCTGGTGCGCTCGATGCCTGCGCGTTGTTGCACGACCAGCGCGGCGCGTGTCTCGGCCGCGCCCGTCGCGCTCGTCGCGCGGCACGTGTACTCGCCGCCGTCGCTCGCCAGCACGCCAAGCATGTCCAGCGAGATATACCCGAACCGGAATATCGATGTGAAACGAGAACCTGTCGAACGCAAATCATCGTTAACTATCTACGATTGTCCAATTAGAGGTAATCCTCGTATAATATTTGCTTGATACTTACTGGCTTCGATACTTCGTCCGTTTCGTAACCATTCTATCTTCATGGTTGGGTCGCCGACCGGTTCTATCCGCGTCTCGAAATGTACTTTGCCGCCCTCCACCTGTGTGACGTTCTGTAGAGGCACGATGAACTGTGGCGGAGGGTAGACTCGGTCTTCCTCTCCTGGAGGGACGAAAGGACGCGCCCTCTCTACGTGCCGCAGGTAGATTACTTCCGGACCAGGCGCGGGCCTGCAGATGAACGCATTTATTTAACCAAAATTGGGTAAAATAGAGGGTTAAGAATATGAAACTTTCCAAATTAATAACCAAAAACGTTATGAATGAAAGGATTTCAGCCGTAAAACACTTAGCTGGCCAATGCGTGAGAGTCTCGGCTTTACTCATGGGCTAGATAGATAGACAATAATGAGAAACACTCACTCAGGCTCGATGATCCGTGTGGGCCTTGGCAGGTGCAGGCGGCGCTGCTCGGGCGGCGCGTCCTGCGGCGCCTGCACGTAGAGGCGCGCGCGCGTGGCGGTCGATCCGGCCACGTTCTGCGCCGTGCACTGGTACCAGGCCGCATCGGTGGCGCGCGTGCAGGCGAATTGCAGTGCCGAGGCGCCGCCGTCCGTGCTCACGCGCACGTCGCCGTCCGGCTGCAGCGGCGCGCCGTCCTTCTGCCAGGAGATGCGCGGCGTGGGCGTGCCGACGGCGCGCGCGCCCAGCGACACGGGCTCGCCCTCGCGCACCGACACGGTGCTGAAGCGCTCCACGAACACGGGCGCGACGAGCTGCTCGCGCGCCATCACGCCCAGCCGGCACACGTGCGCCGCCTCGCCGCTCTTGTTGCGCGCGACGCACCGCACGGCGCCGCCGTCGTGGGCTTGGACGTTCGTAATCATAAGAGCGTGATTGCCCGATTCATTCACTAGGATCTTATGATTATAATCGTCTATGACTTGTCTGTCGTTAATGAACCACGTGACTTCCGGATAAGGTCTGCCCGTGACCCGGCAATCGAATCGCGTCATTTTGCCCTCAGTCACTTCGCGGTCTTGGCAGACCTTAACAAACTGGGGCGCTAGCCCCTTTTCGTTTATTTTAGTTTCAGTCTCTACTTGTTGATTGTCCATAATATACTGAGATTTATAATCTTGCACATTGTATAATTCTTGAGAAGATTCGACGGCCAGGTAGGCCGATGTGACGATGCATCCGTTTGGATTCTCAGCCAGCAGCGTGTAGTGTCCGCCGTCTGACTTTTGCGTATTTCTTATCCTAAGTGTCGTTTGATTCTGTGTCGTTACAATTTCGTGTTTGTTCGAGTTGAGTATCCTCTGTCCATTGCGGAACCACGTGACGCGTGGCGCAGGGTTGCCACTGAGCTGCACCTGGAAGTAGGCGTCAGCGCCCTCCGTCAGCTTGGAGTTGCGTGGCTTCTGTGCGACGCGCGGCGGCTGCAGCGGCGCGCCGCGCTCCGCCTCGGTGGGCACGGTCGCGTCACGCTCACCGCCGCTGCGCCGGGTGATGGACTCGCGGAAAGACGCCTCACGCAGCAGTCTGTATTCGAACGTGTCCACCTTGAAGTCTTCGGTGGTGCTCGCGTCTGTGCCATTTGTGTAGGCTAACCGCTGCTGCTGCTGTGAGTGTTGCTGCTGCTGCTGTTGTTGTTGCTGCTGCAGTTGCTGTTGCTGCTGCAAGTACACCTGCTGCTGCTGCTGTGAATACACCTGCTGTTGCTGTGTCTGCTGCTGCTGCGTGTGTGTCTGTTGCTGCGAGAGCGTCTGCTGCTGCTGCTGCGAGTGCATCTGCTGCGTCTGGCGCGTCTCCGAGCGCACCTCTGTGCTCTCGTGGCGGTAGGAGGCGTGGTGCTGTGGCGGCGCCGCTACGCCCTCTGGCTGGATGTAGACGGAGCAGATAGCCTCGCCGTACTGGTTGCGCGCCGTACACGTGTACTCGCCCTCGTCGCCGGGGCCGATCTGCTTGATGAGTAGCGTCACGTCGCCAGTGCGCTCGTCGTAGCTCATGCTGTACTTGTTGCACTCGACGAGCGGCGCGCGCTTGCGCGTCCACGCGACCACGGGCGTGGGGTTGCCGCGTAGCTTGCCCTCGAACCGCGCGTTGCCGCCCTGCGCGAACCGCGCATTCTTGAAGATTTGCTCGAAGATTGGCGGCGACGGCTCGCCGGGCCTGCCTGCGCTCGCGACCGCGGTCGCCCCGGTCACTGTCGAGCCGGCCACAGTCGAGCCGGCTACAGTCGAACCGGAGAGTGTCGAGCCGGATACTGTCGTCACTCCCGTGGCGCCTGTGCTCTCCACTGTAAACAAAAAAAAGTTTCAGTCAGATAATGAAAAATCAACACGAATGATAGCAAAATTAACGCTGAGCTCGCTCGAATTAATCTGCTATCTCGTGACTTGCAAAAACATCAACGCTATTGAATTGGTTTGTGTTGTTTTATTTCAACACAGGTTATTGTAAATCGGCCAAAAAGCTTTAAAATAAATGGGACATCCGGGAATACTTGCATAAAATTGGGCTTCGCTAGCTTTAGTCAGTTATGATGATGACGCATCCTAAAAAATCGGGGCGGACTATTTACGTATACTAGAAGATCTAGTGTTATCTGGGCCTCAGATAAATCCTATACCTGTGTCTATACCCTTTCTTTGACATTCGCTAAGCATTGCACTAAATGCAGCTACAAAATTCGCATATAACTACGTTCTGGTAGATACGTAGTTAACATTAAGAGGCAACGGGTTCCGCAGCTTAATTTTTTAAAACTTTTTGCGGACCCGATAAAGAACTTCTCGTAATTAAATTAGTAATATCTACTTACATTAAATATATTAGATTAATTTGGTGCCTTACTCCATAATTTGTTACAAGAAAATGGGAAACAGCAAGCTTGCCTAAAGAACCATAGGGTCAACTAAAGTAGCGTGGCGGGAAAGCCCAGAGTTTCACGGGTTTTTCAATTTTCTAGATAAAATGAGCAATTTTTCTTGAAACTTTCAATTTAAAAAGTTAAAAAAAATATTTATTGCACTAAAATATTAAAGGAGGTTACAGGGATTTTTTTTAAATTCTGTGCTTATGCTGTCTTATACTCGTATCTAGGTATAAAATTTCTAGGGGTCCTAGTCCTTCCTTCCAATTTCCTCGGTCCTCGCCTGTATCGCGAGGAACCAGTTAAATTGTATAACAAACATTTTAATTAAGTAGAAACTTGGTGGCATGAATGATAAAATAATAATAATACTGGAACTTATTTAACAAGCAATTTGATCATATGAACAAAAAAAAGGTTTTACGAAAGTTGACTTCGAACAATTTTAATCATTGAGAAAACTTTTACTAATCATGTTTTCCTTCACAACAATACTTGACCTTCTAGTTTACATTGCGAAATTTTATATTTTTAGCATTCCGTAAGAGCTGAGTTCAGTTAGAAATCGTCGAAAAAATTGTTCCTCTTTTTAACCCTTCTCAGCTCGAATGCGCGCGCCCCCATCGCATTGTACGATGTACATTCGATGCTTGACCTACTGCGCTAATTCTATAGATAGTTTTTTTTTCTGCGATTTCAGATTTAGTTCCGTAATAAACAGTTATTTGTATTGACGGGCAGAACATGACAAGACCCGGTGCAAAATTACGTGCGTAACGCTGTTCCGGGCAAATTAATGATTGGGGCACGTACATTTAGCTTATGATCTCTACCTCGGTACCTACTCTCTGATGCCATATGCTAGCTTGTGGTTCACGCTAAAGTATGTCATCATACGTCTATAAGCGGCGCGCGCGCTGCATGCGCGTTATGAAAGTGGCGCGCAGCGAGGCGTCTCCAGGCGCGGGCGCGCGGGGGGTGACTCACGGGCGCGCGGCTATTTCTGCGCGCGCGCGGATCTGGTTACGAGCGCCATTTCGGTCTGAGCTCGATGGAATCTCGCTAACCCTCATTCAGTTTAAACATTCAGAAGTACCGCCCAGATGAGAGATTGACACAGTATGCAGAAGCCAGTATCAGTCAGTCTCTAACAACCTTTATCAGCTGATTAATCGCTTGTTATTGTTTTAGAAACCGAGGGAAAGCTTTTGACACTGTCGGCAAACGTTTGTAGTTCTGTAGCGGTTTAGAGAGTGTCTAGGTCAGGGTTTTCCAAATTGTTTTAATTTTTATTTTATTTTACAGGTAGGTACACAAAATAGACGTTGGCCAACAAATTGCATCGCTAATGCAAGCCAAATTATAAAGGCAAAAATAGAAGCTTGGGGTTGTTTATCGCTAGTGTGCTTCTGTTTTCTTTAGGGTTTATTTCGCCATCTCTGGTAAGCTTGTCTGACCAAACTTTACATAAATTCCTATGGTTGATTATTGTGGTAGGTACATTTTAAAGCGGCTCTCCTGAGGCCAGACATTTATTTTGTAAAAGCCCTTAGTTACTAAAGATGCCGGTCTAGGATAGCTCTTCTGCTTCTTGGTATACTTAGGTATTGTTAGCTAGTTGACTTGATTTATACCAGTTAGGCTGTTCTATTCAGCTCAGCTGTATCAGTCCGACCATAATGAACCTTTTCAATAGCTTAAAATGTCTAGGGACTAACTAAAGCGATTTATTTCCGTTTATTTTACTAGTTAACAGGGCGGAAAATAAACGTTAATGCAGTCATCCTAGCGAATAAATGAGATAGGGAACTGTTTGTTTTTTATTTTTTATTTATCGGTTTTTCAAAGGCCTAGGTAAGTATCTATCTACATTTCATAAATGAAAGTCACTAAAAGCTAATAATGTCCTTCTCTCAGCAAAAAGGGTTGTCTTTGTTTTTGTGTATGGTAACTAATGGAAAAAGAGGTTTAAAAAAACATGAATCGTTTGATCTTTTCAGTATTTTAAAAAAATACCACGTATATCACACACCTGCTACATACTTAGATCCTTAAGTATGTGGCAGGTGTGTGATATTCACTCCAATGAATTCTGAGCGCTAGCTAATTAAAAAAAAAACAATCGCATACTATTATAGCTGAAGTTACGCAATGCAATAAAACAAACAAATAATATTTCGCAAGAATAGAAAGAAAGTACAGTCGAGAGCATGTCGAGCTTTACACACCGGTCGTATCTACAAAGCGGGAGGCGAGGCGCAACGAAACGTCCGAACGACGATGTAGAGCCAAAAATCCCACTTAGGCCTGATTTTTCAGTCCCCAGTTAAAGCCTCAGTTGTTCAGCGATCTTTCGTTCAATTATGTAGTTAGCTCAATATTAGTTAGTTCAATTATGTTAGCGGATAAACAGTCGCGAAAAGCCACTTTGTTTTATATATTTTGAAGATATATTCGCTGGAAAAAATAGGCGGCGCACTTTTTTCAGCGAAAATATCTTGCAATCTGTTATGGATATCAACATGAAACTGGCTGTGTTAGATAGGTCTATCCTAATTCTAGTGTTTGATAAGTGAACATTTCCGATTTTTTTAGTGTATTTGATACAGGAATCGATTTTGTGCATTTTTCTTTGCGCGCGGGCTAATTCACTATAGCCTTAACCGTCGATGTCCCCAAATCTTAAAACACACAAATAGAAGAATTTAACAAACATCAATTCAGTTAGAA
This sequence comes from Zelleria hepariella, assembly GCA_949319315.1. Classification (NCBI taxonomy): domain Eukaryota; kingdom Metazoa; phylum Arthropoda; class Insecta; order Lepidoptera; family Yponomeutidae; genus Zelleria; species Zelleria hepariella. The sequence continues at coordinate 28,625,584 of OX439379.1, forward strand.
GACATTAAAACGTGACAAAAAGGCCTCAGACCTTTTTCATTACTCCTGAGTGTAATTTGTGCTCTACTGTGTTTTCATGTGAAAGGTGATAAATAGAAAATTGCTTTAATATTTCTATTGCGTTTTCTGATTAGGTCAAACATACCGAGGGATTAAAATTCAGCTTAAAAGAACAACGTTACCCACAAATTAATCGTAAACTACTGACTCCCAATAGTAAAGCTAGGCCGCCCAAGGATACATTTTGAGGTCAAGGTCACGAGACAAAAAAACATAAAAAGTTCAATGCATTTTTTTATTTAATATTACTCATTATTCAACTATTACTAGCTTTTCGATCGCAACTTTGCCCGCAAGTTCATTTAGTTGTTGATATTGCTGCAATACATTCGTTTTTTTGTCGTTTTATTTTAACGCTCCTTCTCCTAACCCTCTTTCAACTTTATAAGGGTAAAGTTTGTAAAACCACAAAAATTTCGCCACATTTTGCACTTCCATCACGACCAACAAAACCGATCAACTAGTTTTGCAGAACGGAACTCTTAACATCTTGAGGATAGTCAAATTCTTTAGTTACGACATAACATTACATTTTTATATCAGACTTAAAATATCAATTTTCAAGGAGTTTCAAGGTTTTATTTAGATAGAAAATCCAACACTACCTATCCCCTTCCAACATAAGTGTTTGGAAAAGTATCTAGTGTCTTTTCGTGACACTTTCCCACTTGATTGATGCGCCGCCTGCATGCGCAGACTATTTCATTTCAAGAGAAAATCCTGCAGGAAAATAGTGCTGGCACTCGGATAGGCTATTAAATAGCAGCATACGGCAGTGACAAATCATTGTCAAACGATAAAATAAGTATTTGTTAGCGACACGGGTCGTATGAGTAGTGTAGGTATTTCACTGTGCCAAAAGTCCACCTACTCAAATTTATTTTGGATTGTATGTCAGTTTCGAATAGGTTTACCTAATTCTGTTCGTCTCTTCTTTTCAGTTGACGCATCTACCTGTGTGGCCCTGTAAGTTTGAGTCACTCTGAAGGCGGTTTTCATCAACTCCTAGTGGCCGAAGACGGAACAGGTACAGGAAGATAAAATAAATATTATTTAGGTAGATAAAGTACTTACAGAAGCTTTAAAAGCTTGATTCGAATATATTTTTTGTTACCGAGAAGTTTTTCTTATATTTTAAAGCTCTACCCACCTGATGGTTAATCAAATATGTACCTAATGTGAAATCAAAGATGACTTTCGTTAAATCAGGTTATCAGTCAGCCAGAATTCCTTACTTTCTTAGTCACAAAATTTCGATATTGTTTGCAACAGGATGGCAAATCTTTCACGAGTTCCTAAAGTGTGCACGAGTGCACAAAATAAACTCTGCAGTTCTACAAAATTATGTTTTTTCTGGGAAGTAGGTTCAAACTGGGAAAATTCGGTGTACCCAAAGTCATTCTTAAATTAAAAGTTATAAAATGGCGGGTTTCTTTATTAAAACGATATTATCTTCCTGTCCAGACAACCTCTCGACGAATGAATGAAGCGATAGAAATAGTTGAACTCTATGTAGAAACTGCTTAGTTTTGTAATTTTTCAAAGTTTTCCTAACTCGACCGGCGATTTTATTGTTGAGGGTATGAAGTCACTAGTCTCTTAGGTCACGGTTATTCCTGTTGCGTCATCGCCATAAAAAGTTGTCTGGAAACTACCATTGACACTCCTACTCCAAGTAACGTCGTTGCAATCACCCAAAACAAAGTAATTGACAATACACTGAATCACTTGTCTTCCACAAGGTTCTGAAAATTTTATACAAGGTGTTAAAAGACCGTCGACAGACCCGAAAGGCACGCATACTAGACACCAAAAGCAAGTATCCAACGAAAGTCATTTCCTAACAATAAATTAAGGAAAAAGTCCTTAAATTATTGTTAGGAAATTATTTTCGTTTTTTAGGTTATAATTTTGGAAAATATTTTGTGGAAGTGTACCTAACGCAGACAAGTCATTTATTGCGCAAGCGTTGACATAAACTTAGGCTACTTACGCTCGCTCGAGGTGTCAATGTTCAGAATACTTTTAGAGTTGCAATTTTAACGTCCTTTTTTGCAAGAAATGGTATTCAAAGTTTTGATATGGCTTCTTAGAAAGAAATGTTAAGTACTTGACACTGAATACATTTTGGCAATATAAAAAAAAATTAAAATCCTACTTTGAACATCAATATCTCGGAAACCGTTTATTTCCCAGACATAGTTCGTGTGAAAAAATGTTTGTTATAATGAGGACAATAGGTGGTTTCCTGCTTTATTGGAGGTCTTTTAACACCCTGTATACACGTTTAAATTGAGAGGCTCCTTTTTTTTGAAGACCTATCGTTTCTGCAGAATTTTAAATGTAGGTTATCTTTCTCAACTTTCTCGTAGGCGCGCACTTCGGAAAATATTCCGCACACGAAAAATATTATGAGATTCCGCACCAGGTTTTTGTGCATGTTTTTTAATTTTTTTTTATTTTAAAAGGAACACAAAACAGACGATAGCCATAAAATTACATTTGCTAGAAATATGTGCGCGAACTGTCTTATTATATGGGTATGATTTAAACGGCCGGCAGTATATTCAGGTTTTGGTTGGCTCTAAAATGTTTTTGGTTGACAAAAATAGATAATTGAGCGGCAACTAGTGGCCAGAAAGAATTTAAAAAATGGTCAGCAAGTAAAGTCATATTGGGCAGCTCCAAAATTGGTTGTATAGCTAATTAAGTATATGTTCAGCCATAAATGTAATTGAAAGGCAAATTGTGAGCTACATTTAATTCAGTTTTGGCAAGCTGTAAAACTATTTTTGGTTGGCGAACTAACATTGTTCTTACAGCAACAAATGTACGCAACTTCTGTGCTGCATTAAGTAATTGAAAATTATTAAAATAATTAAAGATTACCTACCTTACCTACGGTTATTTTATTTGGTTAACCAGGTAAATAAAAATATTATGAATTGTATATTTAAATCAAAATGCTTTATTTACGAAAAAAATAGCATTAGGCAGGAACTAGGTATCATGAACTGATTATAAGAAAATAGTTACTTACGAGTATTAAATTTGGCAATAACGATAGAAAATATAGATAAAAAATCTAAGGTGCCAAATAAAAAAAAGGCTTGGTTATTTCTTGTTTCCATCTTCTCTTTCGTGACTATAGGTTCAAAGATCAAGTACCTTCTGTTTTCACTGCCAAAAATCTGTGTCATATTACGTTAATCTTAATTCGTCGAATGACAACGCCCACACGCTATTCGCTTCTCGTGTAACCCGCTTTTCCAGTAAAATCGCACATCAACTAAACGTAATGAAGCTCATTTTAATTTATTTGCTAACCAATACTTTAATTTGTAGACCCATCAATATTATTGCTTACAGATATTATTTTTGAGCTAACCAATTGTATAATCTTGCCGACCAATTACTTATTCTGCCTATCGTTTATTTATTTCGCAAAAAAATTAATTATTAAGCTGACACAAAATGTTATTTCGTGCTGTCAATATTATATTTTTTTGCTAACCACTTATTGCGAATCATTTTGATTTTATTGCAGGCAAAAAAATTGTTCGCTGCTCAAATGAAATAAAAGCTGAAATTTCTTGCTGACCAAATAGTTATATTGCAGCCTGAAAATTTACTTCCTTATTATATTCTCATAGTTCACAGATTTAAAGGAAAAACCATTTGCGAAACCAAGCAAAAAAAATTTTCTGTAACGGTTGACTTCAAAATAAAAAAAAATAAAAAAATATGTCTATTTAGAGTACAGATTGGACAGTCAAAGAGTTACACTACTCTACCATGTGTGTGACCAACCAACCTGTGGCTGCCTACCCGCTTCGCTAAGCACAATATGACCGTGTAAATCGGGCTTTATAGTAAGGCGTCGGACACACTACTCCGGAGTTCCGAGTTCAGAGTTCTCAGATTTGCTTCACGAGAACTCCGCGTGCTGACTGCTTCAGTGTGAACGGTTCCAAGCAATCCCATACATTAGAAAAAACGCGGAACGCAGAACTCTAAACGCGGAACGCAGAACTCCGGGCGGTGTGTGCAGCACCTAAGTCTTCGAGAACAGTTCCGAGTACTTACACTTTATTTATAACACAAGTTTAGTTTACAAAATATTAGTAGCATTGCGTCGCATGAGTGCCAACTAGTGCCAAGTCACATTTTCATTAATTAGAGACGGAGATTAGTCAATGGTGTTAGGAATGTCACACTTAGCTCTCTCTACGTGAGATCTCAGAGGCGAGATAATTTTATTTTGCGAAACATGGATTTTTATACACTATAGGTTTTTGCATTCAAATTTCGAAGCGCGCAAAAATGCAGATAGTATAAAATAGGCCTTTCCACGATCGTATGTTTAACACCAACAGCAGTAACAGCATATTTTCCGAGCCTGGGAGATAAAATTTGAATTATTTAGGATTTTACATAATTTTGTAGTTTTTTTTTTAAACTAAATTTAACCATTTTTTCACTTTGTTTATTGCGGGAATAAAATTACATGACATTTGGCTCGACCCCCTCATCCCCCTAAACGCCTCACGTATTTGGAATCGTCGCGCCATCCATAAGTAGCAATACGGCTATTTTGATGACATGACACTTCACTTTGCTGGAAACCTAGTTCTCATTGTGCTAGTTATTTTTGCGAGTTTGTACGGTCAGCAAGAAAACATTTATGCCGCGCGTGTTAAGATATTACAAAAAATATGGGTTATCCTGATTAGGATTATCCTACTTATTTATTTCGCTAGATCAGCCAAATGAGCTAGAAATTGTATTGTTATTTTTGTCGAAACATAACGCTTCGAATGGTGCAACACTGCGACACACACAACCATAGAATACATATCTCTTCTATCAGAATTGTATGCTGTAATAGTTATTTGTTATGCAAGAATGCAAAATTATTGTTTGCGGCGAGTGCTTGTATTGAATACCGAGCTAGCGAAGGTTTCTAAAATTGAGCCACGAGCGTAGCGAGTGGTTCAAAAAAAGAAACCTGAGCGTAGCGAGGTATTCAGAAGCACGAAAGGCAAATAATATTGCATTCGTGCGAAACACAAAACTTTTCATCTCACAGAAGCGAGGAAATGATTTTGTTAGCCAAGCGGGAAAAACTCTATAGACAATTACTTACAGGCAAAACAGGTGAGTCGATTAAGTTCCTTTTAAAAGCATATTTTACTGTAGTTATGGCTGCCGCACTAAAGTTTTCAGCTTCGTTGGTATTAAAACCATTCGTTTTATTAATAATTTCCTGAAGTTTATTTATCCAGACACAAAAATAATGTAAATAAAAGAATGTTTTTTTTCCGGGTGCATTCTGAACTTATACCATACAAATAAAAAAATTGTAGGAGATAAAAAATGAAATTAGTAATATCGTTTGAAAAAATGTATTTAACAAACCAAAACACAATTATCTATTTGATAAAACAGAAGCGAAGCATTTTTTTTATTTACTGGTATTAAAAATAAATAAAGTGTACAAAATATTGAAAAACCTGAAAGAAGAAACCGCGTTTCTGAATGTTCTATTCCGTGACTTTACCTTTTTAAAAGATCCTTATGCCCCATTTACATTCACAGTTTTGTATAGAAAATGGGCACGAACAATCACTTTCGCTGAAGTACGCGTGTAAACGAACTATGAATGAGGATCTTTTTTCGGTCGGGATCTGGCATCTACTTAAACGGCCAGTGTTTTTTTCTTTTTCAACACCATAGGGCGCGGGAAAGAGTTTCCCGGCGTCGCGTTCAAATTTCGAAGCGCACTAAAATGCAGATTGTTTAAATCCGGCCTTTACACGATCGTAAGTTACTAGTAACAGCAAACTTTCCGAGCGTGGGAGATGAAAAGGTTTTTTATGGCACTCGTACAGTCGACCACAGTCTCAGATACTCCTTTTTGTTCGATTGGCGCCCTTATGCCGCGCGCAATTAGTGCTGCCATGGGGTATCTGAGATTGTGGCCGACCGTATATATTGACTTGTATGTAGCACAATTACTTTGGTTTTGGTCATAATTTGATACACCGATGTTGGCGGGTGTAAGTGGTTCTTGAATCTCGCTTTTTGACATTATTTTCAGTGGCTGACCTAGGGGAACCAATTTACTGAGCACCCTAAGGAATGTTGAGGAGGATAATAAAATATGTGGCGAGAATGCTGGCGCGGGTCCAGCCGCGAGGCGGTTGTTGCGACACCAGCGGGTAGACGGGACAGAGCGACCACCGCAAGCTAGCTGCACCTGCGTCTGCGCCTGCGCCTCTTATTTCAAAGTTCTAATGGCTAACTCAGTTTTCCTTGACAGTTAAAAGCTGATTTTAAAATGCTTGATAGAGCTCGTGCCAAGAAAAAACACAGGTAAGTTAAATATTTTTGGCTCCTAGTGCAATGGATTTAAGTCATGGCGCGAGTTCTAGATGTCGCTGATTAACACGATTTTTCTGTGCCTCTCAGATTCACAGATAAGAAAGCAATACACAGATTAATAATTACGGCAGAGAGGAGGGAAGATAGGAATTTTGAAATCTGTGTTGAGTAGAGAAACTCGTACTTGAATACTTTTTGGAAATGGTCAAGCTGTATGTTGTGGAGTACTATCATAAAAATTAAAACCCACTTTGTTTAACATTACTTTCTAATCTTTGGGGAGCAAAGTTGACAGCTATGCGTATCAGCGCCATCAATCAAGAGCGCTTCAATTTAGCTTTCAACTGTCAAGGAAAACGGCCTACTGCATCAAAGCCTTCGCCGGGCTGAACCTAGGGCTCAAAATCAATATGAAAACGCAAAGCTCTAAGAAACAAAAGGCACGTTGGTTTGACAAGTCACACAAGCACCAACGTGCAGTGTGGCCAATAATCCACCAAAGCTGAGATGGGTGAAAAGGAGATATTTATACACCGTGGAATTTTAGTGGTTTTAAAGCCGAAGGTATTTTGTTGCACTTGTGATTCTGAGCAAAATTATAAAATTTCATTGCAAAACGCGCGAAAAAAAAATTCACTTCTCCATACAAATGGTGTCGATTGGCGATAGCCGTTTGTATTAAGAATTGTTTTTTTTTTTCGCTCGTTTTGAAGTAAAATTTTGGAAATTGGCTCATAATCACGAGTGCAACTAAATACCTTCGGCTTTAAAACCACTAAAATTCCACGGTGTATTTATTTGCGACGAGCGAAGTCGGACGAGGTTTGTCGGATGAGTGAACTTGAGTACATTAAGCTTCGCAGCTTCGGGTCTTCTGTCTTTTATCATGAAGAATGCCATTGCCCTGCAAGCCGCCCCTCCCTCTCCCCCTTGCTGCGTCGCTCTCTAGCGGTTTATTTCTGCGTGCGCGCACCAGAGCGGCGCGCTCACTTGCGCTTGCCGTTCCCTAACTACCAAAGAGTTGTACGTATCTTCAGTCGCTCAACTCATTCCACATACCTACCTAGAAGCCTACTTTACAAACACTGTATTGCATAGCCTTCCAAGTATCCCACTTTATTGGGTAGACATTGCAAAAGCCTCTTTCGCCTTCGATATTGATCAAGGGAATCCCGAGAAAGTTTTTCAGGACAAAGGTACGATTTTGTAAACACATTCAGAGTCGAAATTCGTTTGAGCTGTACCGTTTGGTGTACCGTTTTGTTGCAAACAAATTTTACGTTATAGTAAGTCGGACACTTTGCCGATAATATACCAAATATTGCAAGAGCGGGGCAGTCAAAAATAAACTGCAAGAAATCCTCTTGAAATTCTGCATGCAAAGTTTTCACGATTCCCATATTATTTGCGTGGTCTGATATGTAGTTTGCGGGTGCACAGTTCGTGGCAAATTGCTATTTTATTTCTATTCGATTCTGTGTAGACCCAGTGAGAGTGGTTAAGGGATACCTCCCTTCTCTCTCTTTCTCTTCCTCCATTCCCGGGAATGTCGCATTCGAGGGTCTGCGAAGAAGACCTGAATAACAAGTCTCATTCGAGATTCTCGAGATTTTTTGTCCCTAGACGGGACACTTTGGGACACCTATCTAAAATAGATCCTAGGCACTTTATCGTCCGATTTGTCACTTCCCACATCCGTGTGGTCCTGGATGCTGCATTAATCATCGTACATAGCATAAGTTTCAGTATTTTTGTTTTATTTTTCTGCGATGAAGCTTGGCCCCCGCGGGGCGCATGTGCGGGACACACGCGACGCCTCCCGCGCTGCGCCGGCGCACCCAACGCCCCCCGGGGAACCATTGATGAACATTCAGCGTAGCACGTTTATTATGAGTAAGGCCTCTTTTATTTATTTAATTGTATGACGAGGCCCTTTTTATATCATCGTATGAGGTAGTAAAAGTAAGATGTAGCCTGTACAATTGTACATGTCCCACTAGCTGGGCAAAGGCCTTCTCTCAGAGAGAGAGAGAGTTCGAGCTTAATCACCACGCGTGCTCAATGCGGGTTGGCGATTTTTGCGTTGAGGGTATAATGCCTCACACGCTCAGGTTTCCTCACGATGTTTTCCTTCACCGTCAGCGAGTGGTATTGCTACTACAAATTCATAATGTAAGTAACTTTGAAATTAAACAAAGTCATAGATACATGCCCGCACCGGGAATCGAACCTAGGACCTTTCACTTCAGAGTCCACTGTTCTACCCACTAGACCACCACCGCTTGAGGTAGTAGTAGTCACCCCTTTCTGGTGTCAGTGTGTTTTAGGCCGCCTGCCTCTTGATGATTTTATAGTGTCACTACTCTTTGGTCCAGCGTCACCTCGACACAAACTACATGGGTGAAGTGACCTCTACAACTTTTGGTTTTAGGTTTGTTTTAAATAAATAACATGTAATTTAAACACAGTTTTTAACGGATTTAACACTCGTTTTATTAACTTTTTACATCTTCCCAACGTTCGAAGTAAAGTAAATGTAAAAAGTTAATAAAACGAGTGAGTGTTAAATCCGTTAAAAACTGTGTAAGTTATGTGTAGTGCTCGTGCAAACCTAATACTCGTAAATATCAATAACATATTTTGGAGACTTGCCCGGCACCTATTACTATCTTCCTCTTAGCTTAGATTTCCTAGTCCAAAAGAAAGACCTGGCCAATGTAAGCAGCGGGTTCTGTCACGATGTTTTCCTTCGCGGTTTGAGAAACCGTTATAGTTATAAGTCGTTTATCAATATTGTCATTAAATTCGCGCGAGCACTATAGGTACGTAATGGAAACAATCTCCTTTGTTAAATAAATACTTAAATTTCTTGGGCCTATATTTTCAAACAAATTGTGTTAAATTGATGAAATAATCAACAATTCATGCTAAACAAAAAACCCGGTCAAGTGAAAAGACTAGAAAAAGTAAAATCTCAAAATGTTAAAAATTCATTAGTTTTAACAATAGAAATAGAAACGTCTTTATTCGGTACTGTTGTAACGTTAATCAATTCGTGAATGGTGTTGTACTATTCCAAATTGGGCGTTTTTTTTACATCTTCTAATAACCCACTTAATAGCATTTTTTTCTGCTCTTATACTGAGTGATTACTGATTACAAAAATAATATTATGAGATTTATTTTTTATTGTTTTAAAATAAAGAAGAAAAGAAGAGATTTTTTTTTAATAAGTAATTGACATCTCATGAAATGTTTTCTAACACTGTAACGTTGTAAAGCCAATTCAGTAATTACTTAATTTATTTCTTCATTAAAAAAATAAACACGATTGGCTGTGGTAGGACTAGTCCATTTTATTTAGAGCTTTTATTTATTTTCATCTGTCCCTGTGTCTCTGTAGTCAAGTAATCGTGAATGCATCAAATCTTGCAAGTTTAACCCACCTCCCAGTGTCCGATTGAGTGGAGGACCATGGGCACTTTAGTATGAAGCTTGGGCCCACTGTCGGTTGACACTGAATGTAAAAAAATACATTGCCCGACATGGATGAAACCGGTGTCAAAAGAAAGCTCTTGGAGAGTACTTTATTTTGTTCTACAGCAGCTTAGTCAAAATCGAGCGCTAAAATGGTATTTTGGGCAAGTCTTTCAGTGGGCCCAAAATGCCCATCCCCAAAACACCACTTTCGCGCTCGATTTTGACTAAGCTGCTAAAGAATAAAATTAAGTATTCTCCAAGAGCTTTCATTTAACACCAGTTTTAGTCAGGTCGGACAGTGTAAATTTTATATCCAGTGTCAACAGTGTCAGTGGGCCCAATATGCCCATGGTCTTTTGGCACACACGTTTAGTGCTCGTGCAATGGAACTAATAAAGATCGTTTAATTTTTTTTTCTTCTACTCGTTTTATACTGTGTTTATTTTTTTCAGATTTGTGTTGCAGACAGAGATAGCTTCGAGGCCATTAGCGGAACTCCACTATGAGTCGCTGAACCCGCAAGAATGAATGAGTGAATTTAACACATTGGTTTTAGTGGCTTTACTACCGAAGCGAAGCGGTTTGTTCTACTGCTGGTGATTCATGTTAGGAGTGCATTTGTAACGGATGTTACATTACAGGTAGCATTCGAAAAAACGATAGCATTTTTATTTTACGTTCTAGATCCCCTTTAATACTTATGTAAATAATAAATAATGTTATTAAAAAACGGCCAAGTTTATCGACTGTAGAAGATTATTCCGGAAAATTATAAGTTCAATCTATCTAAACCAGATACATGCAAACTTTTAAGTTTCGGTATGTTTTTGTTTTGGTTGTTTTGGAGAGAAGATTAGAAGGCTGACCCGACAACATGTGGGATTAAAACTAAGAAGAGATCCGGTACAGTACGATTTGAGTACGATTCAATATTTATGACGGCTGTAATGTGAGCTGCTTCTAAAGCGTGTGAGAAAAACATATTTCGCAAGCTGAGTTAAGTAGGATTAAATCTGGATTAAATGCATTCGCAAAGCAGATGTTCAATGCCAGTTTTCACCACTAGACTTTTACCTACATGTCAGAAAGATTGGAATCATTGTGTAATTGAACATTCATTATATAGGCCCGGTTTCTGAATTGAGAATTTCACTAACCAAATGCTTAAGTATCGTTCTGTCACATTATCTTGTGTGCCATCAGCAGAGACAGGACCATACTTAAGCATTTGTTTAGTGAAATTCTCAATTCAGAAACCGGGCCATAGACTCTCTGGCAAGTAAAGGTGGATAGGCTTTCCTATTATATTGGTTTACAACGGTGCGAATCTACCTACTTTTGCATTTAGTTAACGAGATTCTTAGGAACCTTAATGTTTTATCGAAGTAGGTGACGAATAGCTTAAAAGTTACCAGCGTCTTAAAAAGTTTTTCAAATTAAACTGTCTGTATTGGCGAAAGCAAGAAAATAATAATCTAATATAAAGGGTGTTACAGAAAGGTCCTGATATACCGAACGGGTCGATTAACACGTCTATACAAGCAAATTTTACTATGGAACAAATTAAAATTTCAAAATATATCAGCTGCTCCATACACGGTATCGAATTGTAAAAGTTTTGTAAAAGTACTAGTAAGGGGCAGAGCCGATTTCCAAGTTTTTTTTTTCAAACACTACAAGTTTGTAGCAGTAGTTTTCTTGTAATTAATTTATCACTCGTACAGATTTAAATTATTATACTGGCTAATGTTACGAAATACATTTCTGAGGCAAATAAATATCTTGAATCTTGAGGTGACATTGTATGTTTTTTTATGTAGAGTGATTCAGTGAGAGCCACAGCGAACCTTCTGGGCGTTCCTATAATTATTATTGTGACGACACGCACAACTCACGTATCGTCTTGATGGACAACTCGCAAAAACGACAATCGTTTCTTGCGTTCAATTATAATTTTCACTGGCTTCATCATCATGAGCGATGCGAGATACCTACCTACCTCGGACGGCCGCCACTTTCCATCAAACATCGGAATGCAGAGATTAGAATATCACCGCGTATGATGCGGCGCATGTGAGCCGACCCGAGCAAAGGATGGTGCAATGTTCGCTTTTACACGCTCGGACTCTACTAGCGAATCAGGCCCATTTTCTGAGTTGAGAATTTTGCTAAGCAAATGGGTAAGTATCGTCCTGTCTCTGCAGATTTCTCACAAAAGAGCGTGACAGAGCGATACGTAAGTATGTGCTTAGTAAAATTCTCAACTCAGAAACCGGGCCTCAGTGTATGTTCTACCTAATTATGAGTTATTGAGTGCCACCGACACTTCCGACAAAGCTTTATAATCTCGTAATGAGTGCATCAATCAATAGCAAATTGCTACTGCAATACTATGTCGCTTGGAGCCGGCTCGTGCCAATGATTGCTCTGTTCAGTTGTTTGTCGCCAGCAAAAAACGTACAAGTGTCGAAGACGCGAATAATGCCGTTTCTATCGCGCGAGGAAAAGTGAAAACGGGCGACGAGTGTTTTGCGCATCGCGAGTTATTGGCGCTATTATAACTCGATTCTCAGACGAACGCTGAAATAGAAAACTGACAATTAAACGAGGCGCAAAAACAGTCGCCGCCCGATCGACGCATGCGCCGGAGAATGTGGCCTCTTTCGAGATATTTACAACAATGCCTCAATGTGTACTTCCAGTTAGGTACGGACGGAGTCGTGGTGAGTCACCCGCGGATTAGCCTCATTCTGCCGGCGCCTGTAGAGTCGCCGCCGCCGCCGCTGTTGGCGAGTTGGCGCTCGACGCTAGCTCGCCAGCTGCGCGTGTTTACCGGCTCCAGCTGCGTATATTGTAGAAACCCTCATTCGATACGTAGAGCTATATACAGGGTGTTAAAAGACCGCCAACAGACCCGAAAGCCACGCATACTAGACACCAAAACAAAGTACTTTTTCGATAAATTATTGCTGGGAAATGATTTTGATTTTTTAGGTCATAATTTTGAAAAATATTTTATTACGCAATGGACGTGTGAAGCACAGAAGTCATATTGCGCAAGCGTAAGTATAAGTTTATGTTACTTGAGCTTGAAGTGCCGACGTTTAGAATACATTGCGGGTTGCAAGTTTAACGTCGTTTTTTGTAAGAAATATTCATAATTTTGATATGGCTTCTTGAGAAGATATGTTAACAACTAGATACTGAATTACATTTCTGCAAAAAAAAGTTTTGAAAAGTCCGACTTTAAACCTCATTATCTCGGAAACCGTTGATTTCCCAGGCATAGTTCCTTGGGCAAAAATGTTCATTATGATGAGGACAATACGTGGTTTCCCGCTTTGTTGGCGGTCTTTTAACACCCTGTATACCTACTCGCCACAAAAGCTTATTTGAAGTACCATATCAAACTCTATCTAGAGGTCTAGTGCTTAGCTATTTTAGTTAGCATCAACCTGAGGTGATGTAGGGATAAAGCTGCGGGGCCGCTTCATCGCGATTACAATAATATAATTAGGTATAATCATTTAATTGTACCGTTAATATCTTAAGCCCGATTGCCTTGCCGCAGATAATGGCCCCGCATTCGTGCTGGTTGACGATCTCTCTCTACATTCGTAGTGGTCGGGTCAGGGCGAGCCGCTACTGCACCGGGCTGCATCGATCGTGCATCGCATCGTATGTGTGTGCGCGCGCGCACGCATGCGACGCGCAGATTTCCTATTTTCCTTTCGTGAACAAAAAATTTCTCGTATCTTGCGCGATCGTCGAGTCTGTGCCGGATGGCTGCGCCGTTGCCTGCTTCTTATCGCTGCTTAATGGGCTACGTACACGAGGCTATTTTAAGTAGGCCTCTCTAAAACAATACATATAGCTGCCGAAATTATTGTTACTTATTGCAAATTATGTTTTTTTTTTAATCGGTTAATTAACTGACCCCAAAATAATATCTAGTTATTTAATTCACAAACCTAGCTAGTTTCTCTACCATTACCTATTTATTGTATGTACCTACCTTTATTTATTTACACATGATGCATATGATAGACCTTCAAGTCTTGGCCTGGATACTAACCACGAGGAGAGCTCTCACCTTTACTTACCGGGTGCCTTCATGTTTTTGTGTCGAGGAAAAAAATACCTTGAGTTTAGTTACTATAAATGGGCAAGAGTTTAAGCCTTATACGAGTGAGTGAGTGTTCGCGCAGCAGCCTTAACGAGTTGTCGGGGGGAGGGGGGCGCGGCGGGGGGTGAGGCGCGACGTGGGGGGACGGGGGGTATCACCAGCAGGGGTCTCCGGCGCCCGCGCCCCGCGCTCTTTCAAAATCGCAGCGTATCGCTAATTAAATAAATCGTTTTGTTAGATTGAGTGTAATTGATCTGGCGCGGGGCGGGAAGTGGGGAGCGGGGCTATTCCCGGCGCGCGCGCATGCACAAATAAAGACACGCAGCAGTCGCGGCGCGGCGTGCCGGGGGCGGGGGCAGGGCTCACCTCTCTGCTGCGTGACGTGCCGCGTGACGCGCTGCTCCGTCCGCGTGACCCGCTGCTCCATCTGCTGCTGCTGCTGCCGCGTCTGCAGCACGCGCTGCTCCTGCTGCTGCTCCATCACTCACTGCTCACTCGATCTGTCTCGCGCCGCACCGAGAGTGCGGCCACAGCCCATTTAACGAACAAACAAACGATACGTCGATACGTCACTGCGTTACTTATAATTATACTAAGTGCACGGGTTCATTTAGCTGAAGTCAAGTCATTATAGCCCGAGCCGGTGCCGAGACGTCGGTCGATTGCGAATAGTTGGCGGATAGTGCGCGGCGGCAGGCTGCGCGCGCGCCGCCGCCTCCCCCTCCCGCGCCCGCGCCGCGTCCGCGCGGGGGAGGGACCGAAATACTGCGGCTATTTCGAGCGGCTCTCTCCCTGCCCTCCCGGCCCGCGCCCCGCGCCCTGCGCCCCGCCGGCAGCATGCAGCTGATCGCGGCTCGGATGACACGCTGCAGCCCGTGACGCGCTGCTCTCTTCGCAGCAAGCAAGCACCACTTGCTCACTCATTCCACCAACAACATAGGCATCATCGCGCTCCCTGACTCATGGGGTGACATGCTCCTGGCGCGCCCGCCTGCTTGAAAATGATGTATTGTTTATTTATTGATGGATGATTCACACATAACACAAGTGACACATTACAAGCTCTACAATATTTCAATGTAGATAGTATAGACTCTATCTATAGAGCTATAGATAGATAGATATACTATAGAGCCATCTGAAACGATATGGAATAATTGGTACTCATCTAATCTGTAGGAATCATAATTGTCAATCTTAGGCTGGTATTAATAGTCCTCTGAGATCACCGACTTGAGATCGGTCTCAAGTAGGTGAACTCAGAAAACAAATATCACCGACTTGAGACATTGGCTTATTAATAAACCTATCTTAGGCGCGAACTTGAGTCCTCGATTTGAGTAAAGAATGAAGTATTTGAACGAATGATACCATTTAAAGTTCAAAATGTGGTCAAAAAGCTTAAACCCAACTCAAAAGTACTAGGCGCCCATACATTATAAAGAGACTATTCGAAAAGGCACAACCTGAGTTTTACCGGCCACCTGAAAGATTAGGTTTCATTATCTCCGAAGTTCTTCATCAGATCTTCACCATTTTTATGGGACCACACGGAAAGTATACCCTTTCCAACAAAAAAAAAAGAATCATCAAAATCGGTCCACGTAGAAAAAAGAACTGAGGTAACATAAATAAAAAATACGGGTCGAATTGAGTACCTCCTCCTTTTTTGAAGTCGGTTAAAAATTTGTTCAAACTCTATCTCATTATTTTTCAAGGGCCTCCATCTGTTCCTTTTTTGGTAGATTTCAGTGAGTTGACGCTCAGACTAAACTCAAACTGAAACTTATCTACTTAATGAGAGCAGTCTGAGGTCTGAATCGTATGTAGAGTTATAAATTTTTTCAGCCAAGTTTACTAATAAGTTGAAGAGTTTATTAAAAATATGGATACGATACTTACGAGTATCTTTGTTTATAAACTGGTGAAGTTCTTATATGTGGGTAGTACACCTACTTTATAGGAAAACAAGCAAAAATGACGTCTCATTGTTGGCCTCTTGTAATTTCTAGTGCTGGTAATTTCTATACTGACAAAAAAATACATTTGTCTAGTAATGTAGAGTCATTGACATGATGAATAGTCAGGCATTGTGTAAGAGACATTACCCCGATGCTAGCTCGATAGGAGGTAGGGTAGGTACCTAGATCGGGTTTCCGCCAATGACTAACTAAACTTAGTTCAACTGAAGTCCTAAAAGGTGACCGAAAGTTTCGTCTCTATTGAAGAAGATCACTTTGTATGTAATATGATTTATTTATTTATTTTCTTTATTAGGGATACCAACCAGCGTTATAATAAAACTTTGCTAAATAATCTTAATTCTAATAAAGTGAATTATAGGTACCTATCCACGGCTTAATAATTACTCGAGGTAGAGGATAGTTTTAGCTATCACCAAATCAAATGAGAAAAAAGGTTATAATGAAACAAAATTGAAAACGGGTGCCCCCCATGCTAACAAAGTCGCCCGTAACGTAAGTGAATAGAGTGCACGCGTGTTAGGGTCTACGTGCTGTCTTGTGTAGGGTCGGCCACAATCTCAGATACCCCATGGCAGCTCTTATCGCGCGCGGCATAAGGACGCCAATCGAACAAAAAGGGACGACTGTACATAAGCTGTGTGCCAGAGGGGTGCCGATGTCGGCGCTTCTTGCAGCTATAATCCGCGCAGGATGAGAATGGCATGCGACCTTTTGGAACTGAGAAGCGCGCGGTAAGCAAATACGCGTCGAAACAACCTTGTCAAAGTAAAATACAATATTTTCCATTGACTTCGACAAGGTACCATCCTAATCTCATCGCGCATGCACTACGTTTGACGTTTTGCAGCAGCGATATTTGTTTGACGTTTTGCAAGCGGTGGCGCTTGCAAAACGTCAAAACGTGGCGCTTGCAAAACGTCATAGTATATTTCATTACAAGTGTGGAAAGGCTGTCATTGCAAAGAGTTCCGACAAATGGCTAGGTACCCGAGCCGAGGCGCAGCCGAAGGCGAGGGTTGACAGTCGGAACAAGTTGCAATGACGGTTCCGCACGTGTACTGAAACGTGTTGCGAAAAAATTAAGCAATTTAATAAAATAATAAAAACACAATAAACTCAACTAACTTAACATTTTTGACTTTTCCGGTAAAATGTTCTCCGAAGCATTTTGTGCAATTCGGAAGGCAAAGTTTTTTGTTCGAAAGTCCGTTATTGGCTTAATCTTATCTTTAGACAATATTGAGAAACTAATTTCAATATTTTTTATTTTGCTTCAGTAGTTTTGTTTTTATGCGCTAAAATGTTTTGTTCCTATGACCGCCAAACAGCGCCAACAGTATGCAGACCGTCGCGTGAAGGTCATAAAACCGTATCTTTGAAACGTTGTAAAATCCAAACTACTGAACCAAAATAAAAAATATTGAAATTAGTTTCTCAATATTGTCTAAAGATAAGATTAAGCCAATAACGGACTTTCGAACAAAAAACTTTGCGTACCGAATTATACTGAGTTCCGGTGGTGTTAATAAAAAAAACTAGGGTCGAAATTACTCATTTTGTGCATCAAACAACTAAAGCAAAGAAAATTTCTGAAAAATCAAAATGGCGCCATCCGTAGAATATAAGCAGAGTTTTTTTTTCTTCATCCATTCTGGTAGGCAAAGGCAACTATGCCCACGGCAACAGCCAAGTCTTCAGTAGAAGTTTTTTATTGATATGAAATGAAAATTAAAAATGAAATGAAACCTAACCAAACTATTCAATCAAATCATTAAATCTGATATTGAAACAAATTAGTAGCTTCTTTTTAGAAATATACGTATTTGCATGAATCATAAAAACTTTTTTAGTAAAAACTTCATGGTTGGTTTTTCTTTTTAATAGACATTATTTTGACAGTTGGGAAAGAGAACGCACGAGTGCGGGAAAGGTAAAAAAAAAGCACGAGTGTGTAATAGCCCACATCCCGAACGCTATACGTCCCTACAATACGCCACTTTTTGAGCAACTGTATTAAGGGTAGACGATAGCAAGGTGGCGGGAAATTCAAAATTTTCACAGTTTTTTCCATTTTGTAACTAAACTGAGCTATTTTTTTTCAGCGATTTTTCGTTCGCGAGAATAAAACCGTATTCTTTTCATTATTGTAAACAACATAACAACAATAATTCAGCCGATTATGTGTTCAGCCGATCAGCCGGTTCTGTTGTTTACAATAATGAAAAGAATACGGTTTTATTCTCGCGAACGAAAAATCGCTAAACAAAAATAGCTCAGTTTAGTTACAAAATGGAAAAAACTGTAAAAAATTTGAATTTCCCGCCACACTACTATCTTCCAGCCTTAAAAAACAAATATCGCTGCTGTTAAAATTGACATTGAGTTTCATGAAAAAAGTTTTAAGTCTTTAGTTAGAGAACCAATAAAAGGTTAGGTGTTCTTGTTGTATGAGAACCGAGACTAGTCGGCTACACCGAGTAAGTAAAAGTGAAACCGTTTAATCAATTTAAATCAAATTATTTTGCAAGATACATAACAAGGACGCCGCCGCATGCAAGCAAACTCAAAACGAACTGTAAACGCGCATGCAGTAACGAGCAAGGAATGCCAAAATCTGGAATTATAATAATACACCAAATGATGAGTGTAATGTTGTTTGTTTGCCCGCGCCCGGAATACCGCCGCCCCCGCGCCGCTAGTGCCAACCGGCCGCCCCTCACCGCCCCCCGCTTCTCCTGCGCTGCCCCAACACTTTGGATTAGGTACCTATCTCCAGCGGGGTTATGGAAGCCACTTCACTGTGTGCTTTTTCTGCAAAAAAAAAACCGCACAGTTGCTAGTCCACAAACAGGTTTATTTGCGGGAAAATAGTTCTTATCTAAATACCTACACAACAAAGGTTTTTATATTTTCTCGCAAATAAAACGGTTTTGAGGACTGTGCGGTTTATTTTACAGAATAAGCACACAGATCCATAATGGACCCAGTGAGAGGTTTTCGTCTCTACCTGCATTTGCTTTCATTAAAATCTATTAATGGTTCAGTTTCCTTTTAGTTAGAACCAACTGGAGAAGACTAGCATGCGTTTCAGGGGCCAGACTGCCACAACATGAAGACCGTTCACTGAATTGGGGTGAACCTTGAAATTGCACAAAAAAACTGCTATACCATTATCTACCATGTATCATTTTTTAAATCTGTAAATGCCACTTGTAATAATTATTGTCTTTTTAACCCCCGACATAAAAAGAGGGGTGTTAAAAGTTTGACCGCTATGTGTGTCGGTCTGTCTGTCTGTCTGTGTGCCTGTCCTTGGCACCTTACGTAGCTCGGTGAACCGCTTTGGATGCAGTTTTTTTTATTTGAAAGCATGTTTTCTAGCGAGTGTTTTATCAAAGTCAGTTCAGCCGTGAGATATGCTTATTTGAAGCTAAAATGTCGGGGTATTTTATTTTTAAATCTTAGTCTACACGAATATTACGAGCATAAAGAGGAAAATAAGTATGTATGTAGAGGGGTAATCGCCAGGCTACCCATCCGATTTTAAAAATTAGTTCACTAATGGGAAGCTACGGTATCGCTGACTGCTATATGCTATTTTTTATTTACGATAACGGGAAAAAACTAACTCTGCGCGGACGAAGTCGGGGGCAAAAGCCAATCATTAAACGACCATAGGTGACTACCATGTATACCCGACTCTACCCCATTCTGTGATGGGCCAGCCAGCAGGGGGTCTTCCGGCTAAGACGAAGCCGATTACCATTGGCGAAAATCGAAGTTCGATTTTTTCAAAATGTACTGCCACCCAGTTCATTTTACTGCCAACCAGTTAATTTTTCATAAATCGAACTTCGATTTTCGCCAATGGTAATCGGCTTCGTTTTAGCCGGTAGACCAGGATTACTCAGTAATATGCCTACCTAGCCTCTGGTTACCCCTTCGGGGCACAGGCGTGAAATTATATTTTTTCATTATTGCTCAATCTCTACCTTTTCTACAAGGTGAACAAGGCACCGATTGGAGCGATGATGCGAATAGTGATTCAGCGAGTGCAAAGGTGACCGGCTCTATATTTAACTCCACGAATTTCTGATATTATTTTTACACAACGGTGTTTTGATGAAACTCTGCGGGTTTAGATGGTCTCTGCAGCAGGTAAGCCGCTCCAATAATAATAATTGAACGAGCGAGCGAAGCGAGCGAAGTTCTCCGAGTCTACTGGAACAATCCGGCGTTTGTATGTATGTATGTATGTATGTTTGTATGTTTGTATGTTTGTATGTATGAATGTTCGTTCGACGATAACTTGAGTAAATTTGGTCGGATCGTTATGAAATTTGGTAGGCGGGTAAATGAAATTAAAAGAATTTTTAAGTTCGAACATGAGCCAAATCGGTCGAGGGGTTGCCGAGATATCGGGTTGTTAAGTTTATATGGGCTCGCGAGTTCACAGTTCGGGGCGAACCACTAGTTATTTAATCCGTATAAAGTTCCCTAGCACGGGTTATGTAGTGCTTTAGAAAATACAAAAAGTGAGTTGAGATTGTTACTTATTATACCTTACCACTATAAGTACCAGATGTCTTAAAATCGAGAATCCCACAATGTCTGAAGACCAAGACATTCAACCAGTGTGTTCTGCCTATCCTCACATACGGGGCCGAAACATGGACGCTCACTAAAAACAACATGCACCGTATGAAAGTAGCGCAAAGGGCTATGGAGCGAGCCATGCTAGGCCTCAGACTCGTGGATCGGGTACCTAATGTCGTCATCCGACGTCGGACGAAAGTAGACGATATAGGTAGGTGATAGGATCTCGAGTCTTAAGTGGAAATGGGCAGGACACCTGGCGAGGCGGGAAGATGGTCGGTGGACAAGGGCAGCAACAGAGTGGCGTCCAAGAACTGGACGACGGTCGGAGTGCAGACCAGCAGCCCGATGGTCGGACGACATCGTTGTGTCGGCGGAGGGTGCATGGATGCGGATGGCGAGGGACCGTGAGAGGTGGCGTGAGGGGGAAAAGGCCTATACCCAGCAGTGGGCAGAGGTGGGCTGATGATGATGATGATGATACTTACCACTCATTTGTAAAAAAAATACAAGAATTAACGACACTTTACTGACCTTATTCATATTGCGTGTCGCTGACTGTACCTATTGAGATTGAGAGACAAAAACTTTCGCTCGAGTCGGAGAGTTGAACCCGCGACCTCGTCCGTAGCCAATGAGAGTAGACCTTTAGGTACCATTCGGTCCATGGTTTTCAGGGTTCCGTGGGTACCCGAATGGTGTAAACCAGAAATCTCACCAAAAAACATTCTGTAAAAAACTAGTCAAGTCTCGATGGAGCTGCTTGTTTATGTCTAAAAAGTAATTAAATCTAGACGAAGTCGTGCCAAGTCTAAGGTTCCTTACTGCAATTTCTTTATTATTATAGTTAATGTTGTGTGACTTGGCCGTTGAAGGGTACACAAAGGTACAAAACCAGGTGCTCCATGACCTTAGACTTGGCACGACTTTGTCTAGATTTCATTACTTTTTAGAGATAAACAAGCAGCTCCATCGAGACTTGGCTAGTTTTTTACAGAATGTTTTTGGTGGGATTTCACTTCTTTTTGCAGAAACGTGGGCATATTGATTTATTGAACGAGCGAGCGAAGTTCTCCGAGTCTACTGGAACAATCCGGCGTTTGTATGTATGTATGTATGTATGTATGTTTGTATGTTTGTATGTATGAATGTTCGTTCGACGATAACTTGAGTAAATTTGGTCGGATCGTTATGAAATTTAGTAGGCGGGTAAACGAAATTAAAAGAATTTTTAAGTTCGAACATGAGCCAAATCGGTCGAGGGGTTGCCGAGATATAGGGTTGTATAGCGCGAATGGCGTAAGCAAAGTTACACAACTGTAACTGGGGTCGCGAGTTCATAGTTCGGAGCGAACCACTAGTTTTATTAGATTTTCTTATTTGGCTGGCACAGTTTTTTGAACGAGCGAGCGAAGCGAGCGAAGTTCTCCGAGTCTACTGGAACAATCCGGCGTTTGTATGTATGTATGTTTGTATGTATGAATGTTCGTTCGACAATAACTTGAGTAAATTCGGTCGGATCGTTATGAATTATGGTAGGCGGGTAAATGAAATTAAAAGAATTTTTAAAGCCAAATCGGTCGAGGGGTTACCGAGATATGGGGTTAAGTTTATATGGGGCCGCGAGTTCACAGTTCGGGGCGAACCACTAGTTAATTTGTGTAACGTTCGAGTAGAATAAAGTTAACCGTTCGACCATTTCTTCTTGTTGAACGAGCGAGCGAAGTTTTCCGAGTCTACTGGAACAATCCGGCGTTTGTATGTATGTATGTATGTTTGTATGTATGAATGTTCGTTCGACGATAACTTGAATAAATTTGGTCGGATCGTTATGAAATTTAGTAAGCGGGTAAATTAAATTAAAAGAATTTTTAAGTTCGAACATGAGACCAATCGGTTGAGGGGTTGCCGAGATATGGGGATGTTAAGTTTATATGGGGTCGCGAGTTCACAGTTCGGGGCGAACCACTAGTTAACTTGTTGAATGAGCGAGCGAAGTTCTCCGAGTCTACTGGAACAATCCGGCGTTTGTATGTATGTATGTATGATTGTATGTATGAATGTTCGTTCGACGATAACTTGAGTAAATTTGGTCGGTTCGTTATGAAATTTGGTAGGCGGATAAACGAAATAAAAAAAAATTATGTTCGAACATGAGCCAAATCGGTCGAGGGGTTGCCGAGATATGGGGTTGTATAATTTATATGCAAAGCGCGCGCGCGCCTGCGCGAATGGCGTAAGCAAAGTTCCACATCCGTAACTGGGGTCGCGAGTTCATAGTTCGGAGCGAACCACTAGTTAATTGAACGAGCGAGCGAAGTTCTCCGAGTCTACTTGAACAATCCGGCGTTTCTATGTATTTATGTTTGTATGTATGTTTATATGTATGTTTGTATGTATGAATGTTCGTTCGACGATATCTTGAGTTTTAGTCGGATCATCATGAAATTTGGTAGGTGGGTAAATAAGGCAAAGAGAATTTTTAATTTCGAATAAAAAAAAAATATTAAGGCTTCGATT
Source organism: Zelleria hepariella (assembly GCA_949319315.1). NCBI lineage: Eukaryota > Metazoa > Arthropoda > Insecta > Lepidoptera > Yponomeutidae > Zelleria > Zelleria hepariella. The sequence continues at coordinate 28,648,735 of OX439379.1, forward strand.
TTATTTCGGTTTATTGCTAAGTCTATATTTTTAATTGCTTTAAATATTAAGATGCTTTATTTAGTTGTTTGAGGTTTGTTTAACTACTTTCAAGTTAAGAAGGAAAAGCCACTGATAGTTTGCACCCAAATATTTATTTTATTTATTAGGTAGCTACTTCGTAAGGTACCAATTAAGTGGTCATAAGTCTATAGTATAGGTTATTAAGACATTTCTCAAGTTATTATAAATAAAGTTTTACTACTGTTTGGTTGCGGGTTCAAGTCCTGTCCTGAGTGAATTTTTTCAACTTATTATACTTAAATGTTTAAAGTTTTACTATTGAACATTGTTTACTTAGTCTTTGCATTATGAAATTTTATCACATTTACAGGCCTGGTAGCCACTTTTCTTATTAATTCTTTCCCAAATGTGTTAAAATTTAATGTTCTATCAACATCAATATTTGTTACTGTATCATTCTCTACTGACGTTAAGTCAACTATATCTTTTTCTAGCATTGTAACTTTTTCACTTGGTTCGCTACCTGCTTTTGGCTGAAAGCATGGCTTGAACTGTTTCTGAATGACACTATTATCTTCAGTTGCTAACCTTTTTTTAATTCTGTTGCAATGGTATACATTTATTTTACACCAAGATCCATTGGTGCTGCTAGCAGAATGTTCTGCAGTAGTAACTTTGCTTGAACTGATCAAGTTTACTTCTCCCATGTTTAATTTAACTTTCTTTATTGCTGAATCAGTTTTACCTTCAACTGTTGTTTGCTCAATCTTTGTCTGTGCCTTCTCACGGTCCAAGTTCCTCAGTCTGAAAAAAGATGTAAGAGAAATGTAAATAAGTAAGGCAAGGTTGCCAACAATAAAATTTACATGTCCAAAAACCCTTGTGCAACGGTACCTGTTTTCAAGTGGTCTCAGATAAGATTCCCTAACTCACTTGTACTACATAGAAATAAAGATTAAATGTTATTGTGGCAGTTTTTAATGTGAGCCAGAGGATTGAGTGAGATAATGAGTTGCCCAGTTTACAGAGGAACACCCTTATATATGAACTAAATATGTATTAAATATGGACCAACATCCCTGAAGTCCAGCAATCTACCCCATCGATGCACAATCTAGCATAATAGAGGATTTTATTACCTCAGAAAGATATCCCGTTTCCGCAACTCCAGTTTCTGACGTGTGTCATCCAAACTCTCGAACTCTGGCGCATAACATATATGCAGAACTCCACCATAGAAACCCTTAGTATCTAACATCTTCTTGGCGATCCGAGCAGACTGTATTTTCTCAAACACAGCATGAAAGGTTTCGGTGAAAACTTCAGTTCCGTGATTCATTGTAATGGTGAGTTGTTGCACTTTTCCGAATTTGCTAAGCAGAGCTTTGATCTCTTGCCGCAAATTCAGAGATGGTACGCCGAAGAGTAGTAGATGTCTTGACTCGTTGTTTACTGTATATACCTGAAAATATAATTCGTTCTTAGTTAACGTTTTGGGGTCTTCACCGGGGGTTAACACCGGAGGCAGGAAGCATGTAAGGACATCACCAACCTTTACCGCTGTTAGTTTTCTTCCCTGTCTGTATGGCAAACGGGTGGTACATAGAGCCTGCTGTTCATGGTGAGGCAGAAGGACCTTTCCTTCTGATTTAGGCTCCATCACAAATTCGGAAAAGATTTTATTTGAGATGAAAATTGAAAATAAATAGGTATCGGGAAAATGAAAGTTGAAAATAAACAAATAACAACCACAGGCTATACGATAGTTTTGACAGTGACAGATACCGCAGACAACCAAACAAATAAGGGCCTAGCTAGCATGAAGGGCCATATTTTGCTCGAGTGAAGAGCCGGGTTTTCACAGTCAAAGTAAATAGAGCCCTCGAGAAAGAATCGACCAATCAGAAGCGTCTATTTTCTTGGATGGCTCATTAAGTTTTATTTACTTTGACTATGAAAATGTGGCTTGAGAGAAAGTCCGTCATGATTGACAATGCTGTGCTACGTTTTTTTAGACAAACCCAGAAACCGAATCGCTGCTGCTAGAAGAGTTGCTAGAGCTCTCGCCCCACCAAAGAAATCCCTCAAATCAAACCCTTAAATCGATTGAGCAAAGAACCAAAATTCTGTAACTTGCGGGACTAAGGCCGGCCACATATAGACGGAAGTTTTCCATTACAGAAAAATTCCATCTGTATTCTGCATGTGGCCGGCCTTACGGTCATTATCTATAAGTGCGCGACTAGCTTAAAAGCAGGATGCTTAGCATGGTCGTTTTGACACTCTCTCGAAATCGAGTGACAGACGTGCCATGTCTATTGTGCGAGCATGGCAGGCGGGACTCAAGATGGCAATAGATTAGGTTCATGTCGAGCAAAAAGTAGTTATTTCCATTTTAATAAAAATGTTGTATTTTTGTCTCCATCGCCATGTTGGCGTAGAGCCAACTCGAGCCCGACCGACAAGTTGACAGTTTTGCATAGAGAAGGGCCTATCTCGGGCTTACCATGCTGCCCGTACAGTATGCTTAGCATGATCGTTTTGACACTCTCTCGAACTCGAGTGACAGACGTGCCATGTCTATTGTGCGAGCATGGCAGGTGGGATTCGAGATGGCAATAGATTAGGGTCATGTCGAGCAGAAAGTAGATATTGCAATTTTTTATAAAAAAGTTGTATTTTTGTCTCCATCGCCATTTTGGCGTAGAGCGAACTCGAGCCCGACCGACAAGTTGACAGTTTTGCATAGAGAAGGGCCTATCTCGGGCTTATCATGCTGCACGTACTGATATCGAGCTATATCGAGCCAATTCACAGACTCCACGGAAATGGAACGTGAACGTGAATAAACACTTTATCTATGACCTTAAAAAAAGTCTAACGTCAACAAATGGATTTTTTGTAATCTGTGAAATTGATAATGGAGATTGGATTGGTTGGAGATTTTTTCCACTGATAACACATTTTTTTACGATTTCTTGAAGAATCCACCACTTTTCGGCGTCATAAACTATTTGTAAGTATTTAATACAAAGCATAAAGTAAACGAGGATGTAAGACAAACTACGTGGCTTCATTACTAAAGATCTCTAAAACAAGTTACAAAATGTTTGTAATTTCAGTTGTTAGACTCGCAGAAATCACCTTTCAACAAGCGTCTTTCTCCCATTCTTACATCATCGAATTATTTTTTCGCAATGAACAGGTTGAAAAAAACATTTTTTCGCGCAACTCTTCAGTTTATGCTTTTCCAAGGCTTTTCCGAAAGAGTTTGCTATCAGCGATAGGTCCGCCATTGTATATTGATCACCACACTTTTAGAATTCTGTGCACCATACCAACATTGTTTTGTTCATTTCAGTGGAGTCATGGAAGCAGTCTACATCAAGCCAGAAACCTTGGAACTTAAAGTGGAAACTCTTCAGGATCCATACCAAGATGCTGAACAAGCTTTTCAGAAGGCAGAGATTAGGACAGAACCTCCTTCAGACCTTATACAGGAAGAATCGGGCTACACAGATTATCTGGATAGTAATGGACACTTTCTTGAGGGCAATGATGGTGTCCCACATTCAAGTCTCAGTGAAGTGAATGCTATGGTTTATAGCAATGGAAAAAGAAACAGAATCCCATGCACATTATGCGACCAGACATTTAAGAACAGAGCCAACTTAAAGCAGCATTTGAAGTATGTACATTCAACGGAAAATGACATTGTAGAATGCAAGCTATGCTTCAGAATATTCAAGTCTATCTCTCACTTGCGCTCACACAATGCTTCTGTGCACTTTGAACAGGGAAAAGAGATTGGCTGTGAAATATGTGGGAAATACTTCATCAACCGTAAAAAGCTAAACAATCACATATTTTACTCACATCCTGAACCCAAGGACCAAGTGAACTGCACCATTTGTTCTAAGACTTTTAAGAGTAAATATAATTTGAAGGTTCACATGAGACTGGTGCACCCGGCCAATGATAGCTCGGTCAAGTGCCCGCAGTGTGATAAAGTGTTCAAAGTGGAAATGCTAATGATGAGGCATCTAAAATGGAGCCATCCTACCGATGGCATGAATTATAAGTGTCAAGACTGCGGCAGAGTCTTGCCATCAATATCTTGCTACAAAAAACATCTGGAAAATGTACACAAAAGTCACGAAGATTTAGTTGTTTGTGATATATGCCACAAAGTTTTAAAAACAGAAAGCAACTTAAAAATTCACATAAAAAGAGTACATTCTGATGAACCATTTGAATACAAAGAGTATAAAATGGGAAATTTGGCTTGCTCGGAATGTGACAAACGGTTTTCTACAGACACCGCATTGCAATGGCATTACGAACGGAACCATTCAGAGAATAAGCGCAGTACAATGTGTCATTTATGTAATAAAGAATTATCAGATTTTGGTGGTTTGAAAAGACACATGGAGATGGTGCACTCCGTCGAGAAGGCCACCTGTTCCATTTGCCAAAAGGACTTCAAATCTCCAATGAATCTTCAAAGGCACATAACAGTCACGCACGCGCCGCCCGAGGCAGCTCAGCATTGCGACATTTGTGACAAAACTTTCAAGTGTGCTATGCATTTGCGAATCCACATAAATACCGTGCACCCGAAAGATGGAAAGACCAACTGTGATGTATGTAATAAAGAATTTGCTTCTAAAAAATACATGCTAAAACACAAGAAAACGCATGTTTTAACGCGTGAATATGCCTGTGACATATGCAATAAGCTTTATAGGAGTCTAGAAGATGTGAAAAAGCACTGCAAAAGGGTTCACAACAAAGCTGCATCGCCACTCTATGAGTGTGATTTATGTAAAACAACTTTTGCAACAAAACTATGTTTGACCGAACACGTAACACAATGTCACCCAGACAATGATAATTTAAACTGCTTCAAATGCTTTCAAATGTTCTCGCAACAAGCAGAGCTACACTCTCACATTTTGAACTGTGGCAGTGACGATGTGCAGCGAGAACCGTTGGCATTGGTCAAAATAGAAATGGATGGTGCAGTCTCTTAAATTAGTTAAATTATTGTTTATACATATAATGAAATTATTGTAATATATTTTAAGAGACCTGAATGTTAGAGGATATAATAGAAAGCCATACCCTCACTCACTATGATACTTCACTCACTATGGGACAGTTTCTGCAGTTGTGCAGTGCAATGTGAGTGGGAATCAATCAACTATTTTCTGGAGTCAATGTTTTATTATATGAGCCGTATTATCTTAGTAGATACTTCCTATGAGTAAGGCCTGTGGAATGTCATGAATTTTGCTTCTGTCAGTGGTGGTGTCTCAGATTCTTTTGGGGGGGGGGGTGACTTGACTTGAGCTTGACCCTAAATCCGCTCTGCCCCTCTACCCTTGACGCATGTTTCCAATGCGGCCGCAATATGGCGCAATTTACAAAATTTAATATTTTACAAATTAAGACGCATTTTGTGTTTTTATTGAATAAAACCGCCTTACCTTTGAATAAACATTACAAAATATTTAAAATCAAAGCCTTACTATGCGAATTCAAAGAGAAATTAATTTTTAAACTTTTTCAATTGGATCGCAATAGCGTCAAGGGTAGAGGGGCTGAGTTGTAATATTTGAACGAAGTTAGGTATTGTGATATTAAAATGTACATAATTAAACAACTTGTTTTATTTCATCTTCGTTAAAAATCCTATCATCCCAAGCAAAAACTGGTGCATGAGTACCTACCATAATAAATGCAGTACCACAGTCGGCCACACGCTAGGATACCCCTTTTTTTTAGATTGGCGCCATTATGCCGCGCACGGCAAGAGCTATACTAGTGGTTCGCCCCGAACTATGAACTCACATACAAACGCCGGATTGTTCCAGTAGACTCGGAGAACTTCGCTCGCTCGTTCAAATATACCATTATAGGGTAGACAGTGGCCGAGGCCGGCCGTACCTACAGCTTTTAGGCTTTGGTACAGGTTTTGATATAATATAATATATTATTATTATTATTCTTCTACTGGCTTTGGGTCACTTTGGGCACGGCATCGGGAGCTCTGACTGAATCACCCCTCGTCCTCAAGTTCCTCAACACTTATATTTGTACTGAACCCTCCGCTCCGGCAAACCATTGATAACCATTCCTTCTCGCACGGCGAGTTTTTATTTGAACGCCGCGCGCCGCCGGTTATCTATAGCGTAGCGAGTGGTCTTTGTTTTATCAAAATCTAGCTCAAGCCAGCTCTCTACTCGGTTACGTTACAGGCGACTTTACAACATAAAGTACACTCTGACCTACTCAAAGCGTAGTTAGATTCAAAGCAATAACATAACGTTGCGCGGCCATCTTTCTTAGTTTCGGCCGCCATATTGTTCGTGGTACTTGTTTTGTTTACATCCGAAGAAAGCGAGAGAACTTTGTGTTTTATTATAAATTTCCTTAGAAAAACATGGAAATTAACAGTTTAGGAGATACCGGCGAATTTAAGCTAGACATGGAGATGGTAGAAGCAATTTGCCGGTCGTGTTTATCTACGGATAAAGTTATGTTCGATGTTTACCGATATACAGAAGAAATTGCAGATTTAACCGGGATCCGTGTGAGTAAAGCGTGTATTTACTATTTCTATGTGCTCTTCAATGTTATCTTCAAGGCCTGGCTAAACATTTTACACCAAATCGTCACTGCTCTGCTACCTTACTTTTAGGTGCAATTTTGACTGTCTACCGAAGGTCTACCGTGAGGAAATCGGAGCTAATAGCGGTCGAGAGAGAACATTGCTTCCAATTTCTGCAACTGTGAAAAAGTTATGCTCTATTATCAGTGCAAGTTTTGTGGTAAAAATGTCGAACCTTTCCCCGTCAGCTAATGACAACCCAACCTGCGCTAGATAAAGGTAATAAACTCTAATTTTTAATTCGAGTCCACGGAATGACATTTGCTAGTATGCCACTGACAGATAAAGCCTTTGTAGCAACTGTCATTCCGTGGACTCGATTTAAAAATTAGATTTTAGTAAAACGGACTGCCCAACAAACCCAGGCTTCAAATCTTTAAAGCAGTCTTGTACTAACTGTGAATCGATTGCTAAACTTCTAATTTCTGTCCATGAAGATGTATTTTTGTCAAAAAATTTTTTGTCTAATAGCTATCTATACAATGTCGTCCTAATGGTCATTTCACCCATCAAGTGTTTGTGAAGTTGCCGCTAGAAGCTGTATGGACCATTTCATTATGTAGATGCAAAGGCATAGGTCCAAGGATAGAGCCCATCCATAGAATATAGGCCTCCCTGCCTGCAACTCATAATCACCACCAGACACCAGAGGTGGCCACTACCCCACACGATTGCCTTAATAATGTGTTATCCCTTGTCCAGATATCCCCATCAGACGGGCTTCCACGCTGGCTGTGTGTGGAATGCCGAGCTGTGCTCTGGCGTGCCACGCGCTTCCGACGTCAGTGGCATCGGGCGCATGCCATGCTGTATGACTATCTTACACGATGTGCTCCAGTAAGTTTTTAGAGTTCTGTTAGGGTCCCTGTCTGTCAGGTACATGAAGGCGGGACCCAATTATTGCTCTGCCTCGGCTGTCTGTTTCTCTGACAAGACAAGACGTTTATTTGCTTTGAATGTGGTAGATTATGGTCAATATGGGTAAATGTAAACAGAGGTAAATACATTTCAGATGTTAAATTAGTTCATATTTTAGAAGCTCAGCACATTCAACCTATTGAAGGCATGCACAATGCTAAACAATATTATTAATAATGTCAATTTTATTTTTGTTTATGCTTTGTCTTTGTTTATCATCATCATCATCATCAGTCTGTTGACACCCACTGCTGAGTAAAAGCCTTTAGTCAGAGATAATTTTCTGCTTGGAAAAGATGTTTTCAGTATTATTAGGATAATGGATTATTTATAAAGATCATTTAACCAATTGGTATTACTTCGGCTCATAGACGCCCTGGGTACTGGTATTTTTTTTTACGCCGACCAAGCGGTTAAATGCCTGAAACTGCCACACAATCTTGCCATGATTAACGTTTATAGGTAATGCCTTATAAACATTTACAACAAACAAAATGACTGCTTGGTGACTCCTAACGGTCTCTTAAAATAATCTTAATTAACCTCCCATGATTTTCCAAAGGGTCATTTAATTTTTATCCGTAACACAGTTTGGAAACCTATAAATACCTATAAAAACCTCGGTGACGTTCTAAAGCACATGACCTCGGTCTTTGCACGTCCTGAGCAGGAATAAGGATGAGGGTGACAAAAAAGACTAGGTCCAAGTGTCCCGGGCTCTTAGCCTGGCCCCATACTGATCAGATAAGATAAGATTTAGAACTGAGACGCGCGCGGTAAGCAAACTCGCGTCGATGCAACCTTGTCAAAGTAAAATAAAGTATGTTTTCGATTGACTTCCCATTCTCATACTCGCGTCGATGCAACCTTGTCAAAGTAAAAGGAAGTATGTTTTCGATTGACTTCCCATTCTCATACTCGCGTCGATGCAACCTTGTCAAAGTAAAATAAAGTATGTTTTCGATTGACTTCCCATTCTCATCGCGCGCTGACTATACCTACGGCTTATCTCGTCTTGTTCCCAGTTCCCGATCGATGCGCAGGACCCGGAGCTGAGGCGCTACGCGTCGCCGGCGCTGCGGCGCGCGCGCACCCTCGCCTTCGACAACGCCAAGAGCCGCCAAGGCTTCGCTAAAGTACTCGAGGTACAATACGCGCGACTAAAGATTTGACGAATTGACACAATACGTGCTTTGACTTGCGCAGTACACGATCGAGCTTCACCACCGCCATCTTCACCAGTTCACCAAACTAAAGATGAAAATTGCGAAATACAATTTCCTATTGAGATTTTGCGAAGATAAAAAAAACATACACCTGTAGCTTGTAGAGCTCATGACAATGCTAATAGATAGTACCAACCACAAACTGCTGCTGGCCACGCTATGATGACCTCGAGCTTAGCTTAGCTATGCTCCCGGCCTTTCAGCTTGGTCATCATTGCAACTTGCTGTCCGCGCTATAATTCCTTCGATCAAGAATAAATAATTCATTCCAACTTGTCTATCAAGGGCTGCAATGCTGACCGCTCTGTGATGGCGCTACGCTGCGCTGTCGGCCATCAAAAGCACGCCAGCATCGCATTTCAGACCGCGGCAGTAATGCATTTTTCATCTCCTATGCTCGGAAAGTATTGAGTATTGAGAAAGTACGCTGTTACTTTAAACTGTGATTGTAGAAATAATTTTTAGTTTTTTTTTTTTTAAGTAACGCTTAACCATTTTAGTTTTTGTATTTCGTAAACGGTTAAACTTACTTGTATTATGTCGGTGTAGCCGACATAATACAAGTTTAGATTTAGTTTATTTTTGTTTGAAAGGTGACTTAATCGAGAGTGTTCTTAAGATTCAGCCAAATCAGTTAAGCCGTTCGTTCGGTCGTGGGTTTCTTCTTATATTTTAATTTTGGTCGGTTATTTTTTATTAGGGCGCGGTGCATAGTGAATTAGCCCGCGCGCAAAGAAAAATGCACAAAATCGATTACTGTATCAAATACACTAAACAAATTGAAAATGTTCACATATCCCTAGAATTACGTGAGACCAATCTAACACAACCAGTTTCATGTTGATATCCATAAATAACAGATTGCAAGATATTTTCGCAGATAAAATAGGCGGCCCACTTTTTTTCAGACAAAATATCTTGCAATCTGTTATGGATATCAACACAAAACTGTCTGTTTTAGATGGCTCTCACCAAATGCTAGGGTTTGATATGTGAACATTTTCGTTTTTTTTTGTGTATTTGATACAGGAATCGATTTTGTGAATTTCACTTTGCGCGAGGGCTAATTCACTGTGTCCAGCGCCTTAACTAGTTGGTATTAGTTCAGATTGTTTTTTGCAGCACAAAAAAGAGGTCCTTCCCTCCCCGCTAGAAGAGTTCCCCCTCGCGCAGCCGCTGGAGGGGGAGGCGGTGCTCGCGGGGGGCGAGGCACTCCCTGAGATGGAGGTCAAGAGAGAGGACGGGTACTCCGACTACGAGGACGATATACCGCTGGAAGACTACAAGTAAGATCTTCGCTTCCTGCGTTTCAGTAAGGGGGCGTCCATAAATTACGTGAGATGTTTAAGGGGTCAAATCGAGTCAAATCTCATCTAATCTTACGTTGGGAGAGGGGGGTACTCGGCAAATATCACGCAACTTTTTTCCTGATTGAAACAAAAAAAATATATACTATTTTGGTCCATTTTATTAAGCTTATAATTAAACTCTCAGCAATATTGATTACTAGTCTTAACTAGTTGTAAATAAAAGCATGAAGCAATTTTTTTTTTGCAATAACAATCCAACGCGTTTACGTAAGAAACCCACATTTTGAAAAATCTTACGTGAGATTGGAGGATGGGGGAGGGGGTTGATTAAAATCTCACGACATCTCACTAGGGGGGGGAGGGACAGAAAATTAAAAAAAACACCTCACGTATATTATGGACGCCCCCTAACTAAAGCCGCTTTTTCACAGTCAAATTATAAAAGACGAAGAGCGCCATCCAAGAAAATGGACGCCTCTGATTGGTCGGTTCCATCCGAGCGTTTACATTTTAGCGAACTTGTCTATGGCTCGGATGGAATTGACCAATCAGAGGCGTCTATTTTCTTGGATGGCGCTTTTAGTTTTAGTAAAATAAGACTTTGAAAACCCGGCTTAACTAAAGCCGCGTTTTCACAGTCAAATTTTGTAGCGAAGATATAATAACGAAGAGCTCTGTCCAAACAAACCAAAGCTTTTCATTGGTCGGCCATTTTGTTTTATTTCCATCCAAGGCATTTTGACGAGTAGAGCTCCGTCTTAGTTGACGTTTTTTCGCCCATAGACAATATATCAGAAGAACCGACCAATCAGAAGCCCCGGCTCTCTTGGACGGTGCTCTTCATAGAGTACATTGAGCTCTTCGTTGTTGTGTAATTTGACTGTGAAAACGTGGCTTTAGAGCCCTCGCCCACGGCGACTTTTTGTAGCGATGCGGTCGCGCGTTTCGTAAACGCGCAACAGCATCGCTATTAACGCGCTTTAGTCGCATTTGCAACGCGCTACAGAAGCGATGCCAATGCGCTACCAACGCGCTATAGCATCGCGACTGTATCGATGCAAACGCGCGACCTTGTCGGACGACATCGGGGAGAGAACGGAGGAAGGGTGGCGCGCGAATCGGGTTTGCATCGCGACAGAAGCGCGACGGTATCGCGTTTGCATCGCGACTGAAACGTGGTTACGGTGGGCGAGGGCACAGATAGCGACAGCATTGCTAGTGCATCGCTACAAAAACTCTAAAGGTCATCGGTTTCGCTATAAAATACTATTTGGGTGTTTTTCAATGACAAAAGGTTAGGCCGAGATACAAAAACATTGTCTTGTATTCTTGATTCCGTTTGAAAACCATTCATATCACTATCTAAATATATCACTATCTGTATTCTAAAGCATCTAAAATTCAAAGAAAAACAGCATTTCTTACACAAAAAGAAAATATTGTTAATTTCAGTAATATAAGGGCTATCTTCCAGCAAATAAACCAGTTTGACGGTTGACGCGTGAGTGGATTTTATTTAAAGAATAGACCCGCACGATCAAACAACCGCTCGACAAAGCGCTCGATACCTTATGCATTCATTGAATTATAATCCTGTGCTTCTATTATTGAGCCTTTCGCCCCAGGAGCTCCATCGATAAGCTGACGGCCGAGGACCTGGAGCAGCTCCTCAACGACACAGAGAGCCTGCAACTGAAGCACGAGCGCCCCGGGAAGCGCGGAGAAAGTCCAAGAAGAAGGACGAAGAAGTCCAGGAAGAAGGACGAAGAAGGAGGCAGTAGGAAGAAGAAGAAGAACCGGTGAGACTTGTCATTCAAATTCTTCTCCTTCTTGGCGTGCCTCACCATTTATGGAGGTCGTCAGCTCTTCATATTATCCTTTTCTGCCCCTGTATTTTCTAAAAAATAAGCACCATGAATACCACATTGATTATTTAAAAAAAAAGATTGTTGATTTACATACAGCAACAGCTAATTTACGAGTTTTTTCCATCAAATTAACTGGTCTTGTCAATGTTTTTCAAAAAATACGGCCATCGCGAATAAAAAAAAAAAGGAATAAGCTTAGACATAGATAAAAATATACAAAAGCGATTGACACCAAAATCAACGAAATCGTTTATTTTGAGGTAGCAAAACTGTTATTTCGTTTACTCCTAACCGAATTGGTTATCATGTTTCTCCAGGCACGAAGAAGAACAAGTGGAGCTGGAGGCCAAGCCGTCGCTGCGGCGGACCGCGGAGGACGTCGACCCCGCCAAGATCCGAGTCATCACGCTCAACCCTGAGGAGCAGGTAGGGTAACCACCTTTTTAACCACTGTTTCGTCTAAAGCACGAAGCCGTGCTAGGGAAAAAACGGGACAAGTGCGAGTATACTCGCGTGGAGAGTAATTACGCGGGAGTGACAGAGAAACGTATAAACAGGGGCCTTAGCCTGTAACACAATGGCGTATCAATGGCGTCCTAGGTAGAAGGACAAACCCGGGATTTTTTCGTTGTTCGTTGTTCTCCTACAACCAGCGAACTAATCCTCTAGGATTAGACTCATAATATTCTTTGCTGTACTACAATAACATTAAAAGGACCGACACTGGACCGACAGCATCAATAAATCGTAATTAAAACCGTCAACCGGAAGCCCATTTTGGCACCATTGTGTTACAGGCTAAGGGCCCAGGTCAATGACCGAAATTGCCTCTGCTCGGCATCCGGACTTAACAGGCTGTGAGTGACAATCAAACAGCCGAAACTAGACTCCATTATGGCCATAATCGACCTCCGCTTGGAAGCACGAAGCTCGACAACCAATAAGACGGGGCCCTAGAGACGACCGTACGCTAAGTCACCGAGCTAAGCCAATGATAGAGCTCTATATTGTCAAATTCTGTCGTCGTAACACCTTTCGCGTGACACATACGCACTAATGCTACTTTTGGACCTTGTTACGCCTAATAAAAACTTAATTATTTTCATGTAAAAAGAGCCGTTTCAATGTTAAATCACCGAGAAGAACGAAGAAGAAGAAGGTTGATAAACGCAGAACTGCATTACGAACAGCAAGCGCCAAAGCTCAACCAAAATCCGTTACTAGCATTGAAAGGGGCCTACCTTGGACCTTTAAGGCGCTGTGCATAGTGAATCGCCCGCGCGCAACTAAAAATGCACAAAATCGATTCCTGTATCAAATACACTAAAAATATCGAAAATGTTCACATATCAAACCCTAGAATTAGTTGAGACCTATCTAAAACAGCCAGTTTCGTGTTGACATTCATAACGTTTAGAAGATATTTTGCTTGAAAAAATAGGCGGCGCACTTTTTTTCAAGCAATATATCTTGCAATCTGTTATTGATATCAACAAAAAACTGGCTGTGTTAAATAGGTCGCAAGTAATTCTAGGGTTTGATATGTGAACATTTTCGATTTTTTTTGTGTATTTGATACAGGAATCGATTTTGTGCATTTTTCTTTGCGCGCGGTCTAATTCACTATGCCCAGCGCCTTAAGCCACCTACCCTTGATTTGGTTGTCACACCGCCCTTGTATTCCAGTTGAAGCAGCTAGAAGAGGAAAGCAAGCTGGACGGGTACTGGCGGCTGCCGTTCAAGTGCTCGCTCTGCTTCAAGGGATTCAACTTCGAGAACAAACTCAGCAACCACATGAAGAGACACAGTCCGGTGAGTGCTTCAAAACGATAGCCCGTAAGGCAATATCAGTTTAATTCAACTAAGAGGCTACTTTAAACCTCTGTGATAGAATAGTAGATTGTTACCCGAGGGACTAAAACACAATTTTTAAGGCAAGAGTATTTCTTTGAATCCAGAGCGGAGCGAAGGATTCTAAAGTAAAATCCTGAGCGCAGCAAGGGATTCAAAGTACTCGAGCTTAAAAAAGTGTTGTTCCCGAGGTGTACACTCTACTTTTTATCACCCTCTATGAGAAAATAAGTGACTGGAGCTTACGAATAATTAGCGTCGGCGTCCGATACAATGTTCTCGATACAATGTCGGCGTCTAATACAATATTACTTATAAAACTTTAATTCTCACTACTTGAGGAATAAACACTTTTATTGTATGAAAGCAGTATGAAAGTAAGTAAAATCCAAATTTTAGTACACAAATAAACAATTACGAACGGAGACTGAATGCATTTCTGACGTTTTTATTTTTCTTCAAACTTTTTTTTTATTTGGCTCACGCGCGGTTTAATTTTTCATGCTGCCAGTTTCTTGTCCATACATTGTTCGTGATTGATCTCTTTCAAAGTTGTCTGTAAACTCTTTAGTCATTTGAACTTTTACTTACAGTATCCATATTCCAAATTCAAATTACTTTTTGTCCCTCCGGGATTAAAAAGCTATTTTAGTCCCTGTTTGCGGGGAACGAGCTAGGTCTTTTCGAATAGATGTGATATAAATTTATTTTTATTGCTTCAGTATCATGTAAATAATCACCCCTGAGTCGGGTATCAAAACAACACGTTGTATAAAACAGATGCGACTGTCTGTCTGTCTGAGCTTATCAATATGAGCTAGATATGTTTTCACGAAAAATTTGTATTTTGTGGTGTTTTTTTTTTTTTTTCTTCTAAATTGCACCCTGTCACTAGTTCAAGATAATTGACTAGCGGTTTTGGTATAAACTACATCTATGATTAATATTGGTCCTTTTCCTTATCTTGCACCTATCCATGTTGGTCATGGTGGGACTTTAATCTAAAAATATGAAATACATGAAGAAGAAGCGATTTCTGCAGAAATAAGTTCGCCATGTACACTATTACTTTCCTTTGTATTAATTTTCATGTGAGCAATAATAAAGTATACATTAAATAGAAGTAGAACTATTTCGTGAAATGGAAAATATAAAAAATGCATTATTTGTTCCAGTCCCGGGGCAAGTTCGAGTGTTCCCTGTGTCACACGTACCTACCCACACCGTATTCGTTCAGTGTTCACATGCGCGTCCATACGCGCCGGTACGAGTGTCTCAAGTTAGTAGAAATACGTTATGAAATATGCAGAAATATGTTTTATTTTTTTCCCCGCTTCAAGGGATTGCAAACCTGAGTATTTGATATTCATTTCAACTCGATACCTCCACGAGTTTATAAAAAAGGGGTCATTCATGACAGACAGCGTCCTGAGCATGTTCAAAAAACTTGATGTACAAAGGCCCTAAAAAGCACGCCAAATAACTCCATATACATATACAGGGTGTTAAAAGACCGCCAACAGACCCGAAAGCCACGCACACTAGACACCAAAATAAAGTACTTTTTCGTTTTTTTTTGCTGGGAAATGATTTTGGTTTTTTAGGTTATAATTTTGAAAAATATTTTATCACGCAATGGATGTGTAACGCACAGAAGTCATATTGCGCAAGCGTAGGTATCAGTTTATGTTTCTTAAGCTTGAAGTGCCGATGTTTAGAATACATTGCGGATTGCAATTTTAACATCGTTTTTTGTAAGAAATATTCATAATTTTGATATGGCTTCTTGAGAAGGTATGTTAAGAACTAGATACTAAATACATTTCTGCAAAAAAAAGTTTTGAAAAGTCAGACTTTGAACCTCATTATCTCAGAAACCCTTGATTTCCCAGGCATAGTTCCTTGGGCAAAAATGTTCGTTATGATGAGGACAATACGTGGTTTCCCGCTTTGTTGGCGGTCTTTTAACACCCTGTATATGGAGAGGGTACATACACAGGGTGTTTCAGAAAGGGCCTTTCTAGTTGTTTTCTAAAACATAAGATTTCGAATATACAGAATGTTTCAAAAAGGTCCCGTGACAATGGAAGGGGTCGCTTAACTCACCAATACAAACATATTTTGTTATCGGACCAAATGCGAAATCACAAAAAAAATACAGCTGCTCCATACTAAAATGCGATACCTACTGCAACAAATGTATGGAGCAGCTACTTAATTTTTTCGTGATTTTGCTTTTTGCACCATAGTAAATGTTGTTTGTATTGGTGAGTTATCCAACCACAGGACATTTGTGAAACATCTCATGTATGTTCGGTTTCTTATAATGTTTTAGAAAACTTCATCTAGAAAGTATCCCAAAAACTATGGGTAAAGACATGCCTTTGCTCAACAGATGCGGAAGGCGCATGGTCGACCGAGGCAGTATAATAGAACACTACCGCTCGCAGCACGAAGGCATCGTGTCCCAGTTCACCTGCCACCTCTGTGGAAAGCTCTCCAGGTAACCCAATAAGCACGGGTTGCGGATAAGCGCTATCAGATACATTACTTACTTACACCGCTGGCTCAGCGACCCGAAGTGGGTATTGCTTGGTCTCAGACACAAGAAGTCGTCACTGGTCTAAAACATACTGGACCTATCCAATAAAATATAACTAAGTTCAAACAGAAATAAGAAAGAAGGAGGTCGATGGTACTCACTCTGCCGGAAAAACTAAGCACTGACATACTATAAAATAAAAATAAATATGAGTGGCTTATTGTAGTCCTATAACTACAGATCGCCATGTTGCAAACACCAAACTAAATCCCATAGAATCCGCATTACGTATAAATAAAATCACAATAAAAACTTGTCCCCACAGAAACAAATGATATCAGCAATAGAACAATACGAAACATCATTTCGACCATACGTCTAATATTCGAATGTCAACCTTATTGCATTAGTGTACAGTTTTACTTTAATTGCATAGACTACGAGCAAATAAGCTCCCAAAGGCAGTTTGGACATCTATTTTTTCAGAGTTCTATGTTGTATCTAGTTTTATCCTTGATCGAAGGTTGCAAACGAAGAAAAAGATAAACTGGTCTCTGTCCTGCGCGCTTTCCAGTCGCCTGCCTGTAGTTCGCACAGGTCCTTGCCGACTTCATCCGTCCAGCGGTATTTGGGACGGCCAACTGGTCTTCGACCGCTTGGTACTCCAAGGTAGGCCCACTTGACTGCCAGATCCTCTCCCATCCTTTCTAGGTGACCAAGCCAACGGAGTCGGTGGGATTTTATTTCGCCGATGATGTTCGGTTCAGATACATTGCACATATATTTGAAAATTTATTTTCCATTGAGTTATCTCCCGGCAACTCACTATCTTGGACTCCTACATGACGTGTTCCATACAGTAAGGTCCGCAGTCTAACCCAGTCTAGGGGTTAAGTAGGTACGTACATCAACAGAACAGAACGGGAGCAAGAGAGAAAGACAGAGCAAGCATTTTTCGCACTAGAAATAGTCCCATTCTAAAGTTGCAGTAATTATGCTGCGAATCGAATCGACGGAAACGTACGATTTAGCTGTATTTAGAATGACATTGGGTGTTGCCTTGGATCAAGGGTGTAGCTTAGGATTCACAATAATAATCACACTATTAAATTACGTTTGCGGACAAGAAGTCCATGTTATTTACAGTAACATTTCTCAATATTTGTGCGTATGAACTTTAAATCTAGGATCTGCAATCTAAACAAAAAAAGTTATCTGTTGTACGGTTGTACCCGACTGCCCTAGAAGGAGGTTTATGTTTTTTGAGTATATGTATGTATGTATGTACATTTCTTTGACACGCTCTGCAGCCTAAGCGACTTGATGGATGCGAAGTGTCGTTAGATTCATCTTGATTGTAAGAGTGACACTGGGTAGATCAAAAAAACAAAAATAGCCGATTTTTAGCCCCAAACAAAAGTATTTTTTATTTTTTTAAACCTATCGAGTGGAGAATCAAAATGAAGGGTTTTACAATGGCTTACAAAAATATATAGATACAACTTATGTTTAAATGTAATTTGAAATGAGAAATGCTACTCAACTTTGCTTTCGGGGGAATTTATTTATCCTCCTAAATATCTCATAAACGGCTGAACCTATTTTGATGAAATATGTTGCTGAACCATTGCTAGGAAACCTTAGTTCATATAAAAAAAAACTCTTCCAAATCGGTTCACTCGCTTAAGAGTTACGCTGCCACAGACACACACACATTCACACAGACACAGCGTTCATACTTATAACATCCCTCTTTTTGGATCAGTGGTTAAAAAAAAAATCAAAATCGGTCCGAAAGGTAAAAAGTTATTGTTATAAAAAAGCTACACAAATTGGAAACCTCCTACTTTTTTGAAGTCGGTTCATAAGTCGTTCATTGTTAAAGGAAAACTAAAACAAAGCTCTCTAGATTGATATTTCTAAAATTGTTTTTTTGTGTATTGTGATTTTTGACATTCTACCTACTGGCAACCCCATAAAACATGTTGAATGTCATACGGAAGAAAATTTTTGAATCTAAATACGATCTTTTTCGACATAATATAAAGTGGAATCGTTGTTATTACTGGTGTAAAGTGATCCTCGTGCCTTCATCTTTCTTATCCGTGCTGTTTCTGCAGCCAAACACAGCAAAAACCCGTCATTTTGAATAAAATTGCAGGAGCTCCGTTCGCTAGAAAGTGACCTTGAACACTGACATGCCGTTTTAGAAAGCGTACCAATTTGGTATGCATTTATTTGCTTCACTTTGCGAGCACTGATTGCGATTCTAGGTGTCCTAATTCTATGGTTTCCCAAGTTTCAACCAAAAAATGCGCATGTAACTTTGTTTTACACACGATAGCACGTCAGACTGTACACTTTTGTTGTAAAGTCGCCCCTAACGTAACCGCTTATCGTGTAAGCGTCGACGTCCTGTCGTGTGTGCTTTTTTCGCGTCCCACTAAAGTAAGTAAATAAATAAAGATTATGTGGTCCCTCGCAGCAACAGCAAGACCCACCGCGGCCACATGAGGAACCACCACAGCGGGGCAAGACCCGAGTGCGCGCACTGCGGAAAGACCTTCGTCAACAAGGACTCGCTGGCCGACCACATACTGTGAGTACGATCAGTGGCGGATCCAGGATTTTGGTTTGGGGGGGATAGATCCCTATGAGAGTAAGTTTTCAAGATAAAAAAAATAAAAAAGCGTAAGTGGCAATCCGCTAGTGAGTACAATCATCATAAATGTTTTCTAATCTATCTAACCGCTCCAAATGTACAAGTATGAATCACCGCGAGTTACTTGGCGGAAAATGCACAATTTACAAAGTTTTTTAATTTTGTAGATAGACTGAGATATTTTTGTTCAGCAATTTTACAGTAAAACAATAAAACAGTAATCTTTCCATTATTCTAAACAACAAAACTAATATTTTAAGATTTTCTCATACTGCTAGTTTTTTGGGCAGTACCACTGGTTTTTCGGGTAGAAAAACCATTGTTTTGTTGTTTAGAACATTGAAAAGAATACTATTTTATTGTAGTGAAACAAAAATTGCGGAACAAAAATATTATTATCTCAGTTTGATTTTTCATACGCCAGATCAGCACTATTCCTAGGAATAATTTGAAAATTTAACGTTTTTTGTAAGGGCTATTGGTCGAATAACTAATTCAGTTTGATTTTTCATACGCCAGATCAGCACTATTCCTAGGAATAATTTAAAAATTGAACGTATTTTGTATGGGCTATTGGTCGAATAACTAATTTAGGCTTGAACTGAGAATTAAAAAATCTTTTTGAACTGAAACTGAAAATTTGGGCTTTCCTCCTACGTTCGTTGAACCTTAACCTTTATGTGTCTTCCTAACTCACCGCACGCCCTAACCCGCAGGATCCACGAGGGCGTCAAGAACTACAAGTGCGACAAGTGCGACAAGTGCTTCCGCACCAAGAATCAGGCGAAGCACCACCAGCTGAAGCACTCGGACGTGCGTGACCATTACTGCGTTGAGTGCGACGTCAGGTGAGACAACACTAGGTCAAGAACTACACAGTGCGACAAGTGCGACAAGTGCTTCCGCACCAAGCACCAGGCGAAGCACCACCAGCTGAAGCACTCGGACGTGCGTGACCATTACTGCGTTGAGTGCGACATCAGGTGAGACAACACTAGGTCAAGAACTACACAGTGGGACGTGAGATAAGACAACACTTTGCTCATCCTCACCCTCTCTTAGACATTCATACCTCCCTCTCATACCCTAAGTTTGAATTGAAGCACAGAAATGTCAAGTTGGTGCTTGGTAACTAAAACACATAAAAAGTTTTAAAAAAAAAATCTTAACTTTTTTGCAGGGTGTAACGTACTGGTCAATAGGGAATCATTACTGAAAAAAAATATTTTTTAAAAATGTTATAACCTCAAATTAGATTTAATTCACTCTCAAACATTTGGATAGTTTTTTGAAGGCACAAAACATGTTAAAAATGAATGAAAACCATTTTATAAAAATATTTTCTTCCGCCATAACGCTTACATTTTATTAAATTAAAAGTCAATTTTATAAAATCAATGGAACACCATAGAGCAAAACATATAATTTTTCATCGGGTGTTATTTATTATCCTGTAAAAAGAGTTAGGACCTTTTGTAACGACTTATTTAATGTGCCAAATCCAATGGTAATTAAGTAATGGTAGTTCAATGATTATTTATTAAAAGTATTCCTTCCATCCAACAAGGTTCAAATCGGCGCACAACCTAAGGCAGCATCTGCAGAAGAGCCTCAAACATAAGGACCCAAAGAGTTTCAAGTAAGTAGTGTCCTAAATTGTACTACACTCAGCATCAGTAAAATCGCACCTTTTGAAACAACGACTTCGTAAAACTTTCATTCCTTCAAATTAAACAAATTCAGAGGTATATTTAGGTATCAATTTAGTGGTAATGAAATAAAGTCAAAGTCAAAGTCTTTATTTATAAGTCAAGTCAAAGGTTTTATTCAATATGCCATAAATAAATTATTTACATTGAACGTAAATTATACAGGGTGGTCCAAAAGTCATGGATCAAATGAAACGGGGAGTTAGTCGAGATCATTTCCTACCAAAAAGGGCCTATGCAGGGTGGTAAAATTTTAAATGGTTCTAAAGTTATGTTAGGTTAGGTGCTGGGCAAGCCTTCTCCATTTAAAAAAACGTCTCAGGCACCACCAGGCAGGACTAAGATTTTCATTGTTTAACTGTTCCAAGAAACTTGCTATAACAGAAGATATGATTTATTTTCTATGGTAGCGCTAGTTCGCAGTGGGGAAAACACTGTATGAACGCCCCCGTGCAACCTCTGACCGAGATAAATGGCGTGGCATCGTAAGGCGCGCAACATCAGCCACTGATATTATGTACTACATGTGGACCACGACCGCTCTGACAAGAGCGTAACGAAGAAGAAGAAGTTTGACAGTACGAATCCTCTTAAGACTTACCAACCCATGTATCCGCAAGGTTCGAGTGCCTGGAGTGCTGCAAGCGCTTTGAGAGCGCCTCGTCGCTCGACCGGCACGCGCGGGTCCAACACCACGGCGAGAGAGCCCACGTGTGCAAGCTGTGCGGCGCGGCGCTGGCGTCGCGAGCCTCGCTCATGAAGCACGCCAAGACACACACGCAGCCCAAAGCACCGCCCAGCCACGTGTGCCACGCCTGCGGCCGCGCCTTCAGAGTGAGTACACTCACATATAACGGCCCTACGTAATCTAGGCCCATGTGTGCAAGCCTGGTTGTTGAAGCACGCCAAGACACACACGCAGCCCAAAGCCCCGCCCAGCCATGTGTGCCACGCTTGCGGCCGCGCCTTCAGGGTGAGTTCACTTACATATGTATAACGGCCCTACGTAATCTAAGCCCACGTGTGCAAGCTGTGCGGCGCGGCGCTAGCGTGGCGAGCCACGCTCATAAAGCACACCAAGACACACACGCAGCTCAAAGCAACGCCTAGCCACGTGTGCCACGCTTGCGGCCGAGCCTTCAGAGTGAGTTCACTTACATATGTATAACGGCCCTACGTAATCTAAGCCCACGTGTGCAAGCTGTGCGGCGCGGCGCTAGCGTGGCGAGCCACGCTCATAAAGCACACCAAGACACACACGCAGCTCAAAGCAACGCCTAGCCACGTGTGCCACGCTTGCGGCCGAGCCTTCAGAGTGAGTTCACTTACATACAAAGGCCCTTCGTAATCTAGGCCCACGTGTGCAAGCCTGGTTGTTGAAGCACGCCAAGACACACACGAAAAAGTATGCTGTTACTAAGCTATTGAATCGATTGAAAGAGATTTGCTGCTGTCCGTTGAAGAGTTTTTTTATCTCTCAGATCTTTACCTCTAAAATCAATTCATAATTGGTTGAGAAAAAAAATGTTTTTGATAAAAAAATTAAGATATGATATTTTTTTCATTGGCGGCGCTAGTGGACGGGGTACCCTCCTCTTAAGAGGAGTATGAGTACGAATAAATCCTGCACAAGAAAAAAAAACACTTTTGACTTTTGCAAATTCTATTTATAGATTTTAGGGTCTGGGATCTCTAGACCTTGTGCCCTGCCTAGGAGTTCTCAATTGACAGCTCGTTTTCAGCAAAAAACGCATCCAAAATAGTTATTTGTTATGCAAGAATGCAAAATTATTGTTTGCGGCGAGTGCTTGTATTGAATACCGAGCTAGCGAAGGTTTCTAAAATTGAGCCACGAGCGTAGCGAGTGGATCAAAAAAAGAAACCTGAGCGTAGCGAGGCATTCAGAAGCTCGAGTCGCAAATAATATTGCATTCGTGCGAAACACAAAACTTTTCATCTCACAGAAGCGAGGAAATGATTTTGTTAGCCAAGCGTGACAAACAATAGACATAGGTAGGTAGGTACCTACCATAGAGGTTAGTGAAACGAGTTTCCTTATTTTTTGCTTCTTCACAAAGGAGTATGTGCCATTGCCTAGCAACGGGTTGTTGATTACAAATCGTGTCTTCTTGAAGTGTCATAAAATCAACAACCCGTTGCTAGGCAATGCTACAAGTTGAAGGAGTTCCTTTTTTTTATTATGGCGTCGAGTTCAAATTTCGAAGCGCATAAAAATCAAAGCGGTTTAAAAAAGGATCTTCTACGATCGCATGTTTAAAGTAACAGAGTACTTTCCGAGCATGGGAGATGAAAAGAAGATTTTCTTTCGTGGTGTCTTGACCGTCGCCTTATTTTCAATGTTCACAGGGCAAGAGCGTGCTGCTGAACCACGTGCGCACGCACACCGGCGAGAAGCCGTTCTCGTGCGCGACGTGCGGCCGCCGCTTCGCGCAGCGCACCGCGTGCCGCACGCACGTGCGCCTCGTGCACCTCAAGCTGCGCCGGGCCAAGGTATTTTTATTGGGTTTTAAGGCAGCCATACACCTAACGATATACTTGCGCAAGTTTAGAAGTAAATCGTTTGCAGAATGTTAGAAACTTGCACAATTTTTTTCCAACAAACGTTACTATAAACTTGTGTAAGTCTAAATTTGCGCAAGTATATCGTTACGTGTATGGCTTTACTATTTTAGCACTTGCAAAACGAAAAACATTTTGTGCAGTGAAAAAAAAACGGGACACAAAATATATCAGTAGCCGTCACCGAACAAAATCCCATAGAGTCCGCATTACGTATAAAATCACAAAAAAATGTCCCTACAGAAAAAAATGGTAGCAGCAATATGAAATGTAATTTCGATCATACGTTTAATATTCGAATGTCAACCTTATTGCATTAGTGTACAGTTTAACTTAAATTGCATAGACTACTAACAAATAAGTACCCATAGAGAATTTGGGCATCTAATTTATCAATAACATTTCATCTAGTTTTATCCTTGATCGAAGGGTTTTACTATTTTAGCACAAGGCAAAACGGAAATAATTATGAATAAAACATTTTGTGCATTGAAAAAAACGGGACACAAAATATATCGGTAGCCGTATCAAAACGAAAATTATTTCGGATGCCTGCACCGCGATTCGAACCCACTGGGCTATTACCGCTTTTCCTGAAATAAAAAAAATTTTTTTTTTTCAGATGAAGTCGGATAGCGTGACCGTGACCACGTCGACGCAGGGCCACGTTGACCAGGATGTGAAGCCCTCCCTCGAGGCCAAGCTGCCCGACGGCCTCGACGACAAGATGGCCCCCAACGACCTGGCCTCATACGCGGACATACCGGTCTACTTCTGAGCAGTGGCCCCCAGAATCGTCTGGTACCATCAGGTAGCATTATAACGCTTACCCTATATACTGCCCGTCTATGATGCGCAATGCGACTTCTTTCTTAAGAATTCAATGTGAAATGTGTCTCAAATACAGTAGTTTTATCTCACGAGAGCGTATGAGTCATACTTGTAGTTGTAACGCGTGTGTTTTTATTGGATAATTTAGGCGCGAACTGAGTAACACTAGTGACTCGGCCGAAACCGAGCGCTCCCGAGCTTACGCACGCAAAGACAATGTGCATGTACATTTACACACACAAGTATGGCTCATCCGCTTTCGTGAGATAAAACATCTGTACCAACATGGCTGCCCCCCGCCCGCATGGTCTACTTTGCAGACGTCACTCTTTTGCGAGTCAGTCTTTTTTCTAATGTGTCAAAGGCTATTATGGCGTGTAAAATGCAAGTCTACAAGTGACAAGCACTATTTCTGTCGCGTTTGGCGGGATGGCTCCCCGTAGAGAGGAGTATCTCGCGGGCCAGCGAAGATAATAGTCGCATCGCGGCCGAATCCTAGCCGGGGAGGTTTCCTACGCGGAAAATCATAGCTTCAGTTTTTCCACACGCACAAGCTTCACCACAGTTTTGCCTGCGCAATCCAGCTTGTATAATCAACACTGCGCGTGTAGTTGGTAAGACGGTAGCATGCGCCAGAGTGTGAACGCACAGTGTTAAACGTACAAGCTGGCTTGCGGAAACAAAACTGTGGCGAAGATTGTGCGTGGGGTAGGCCCATATAACTGTACTATAAGTGTAAAAAAATCAATGCTTCAGTATTACGCACAATGTAAATGGAAAAAAATCAATGCTGTGTTATTAATTTAATTTTAATTAATCAAACAACAAATAGTACACGTACGAGCATAATACACATAGTAAGCTGACGATAATGTACTCACAAAACAGATTTATACTACTTATCTAAAAATCGCTTTTATAAGGTAGTTTATTTTTGTGTGGTGTCATGAGATATTATGAACCCAGGATGACTGTATTTTTTTACAAACTATATGTTTTAGAATAATGCTAACATGAATGCCAATACATCGAATAAGCAACTAAAGCCGTAACATAATGATTAGTGCGATGTTTTCTTGGACAATACGGTGATCTCACGTTTGATATAAGCTTAATTACTGCCATTTCTTAATTTTACTGATTTGCAAAATTTTATAGGTTTAATATCTATTTAAATTTAAATCTTATCACAATTTAAGATAGTGTAAGGTAGCATACAGGTGGCGTGCTGAGATGGGTCAGTGGGGGCAAAATCTAAACTATAACAGATAGGTAAATCTGTTCTAAGGAACTATGACACCAATTTTGAAGAAAATAAAAACATCTTCATAATCAAACTCTGTGTCATCTTCAAGAACAGATTTGCCTATCTCTTATACATATTTTCCCCCACTGACCCATCTCAACGAGCCACCATGTATATTGCAATTAGGTAACACATAGAATTAGATATAATCATGTTTGATACAATATTGACATGCACTAAACAAAATAAAACAATTTTGTACCAAACTAGAAACGTCTATATTTTTTTTGTAATAATCTTGTAGTGGTAGTGACGTTACGAATACTTATTCGAATTCATATTCGCAATCGCAAAATTCGCATGTTGATGTACTCGCATCAGTGTGCAAACATTGACAATGATAAAAAAAAGATGTCTTATAATCGCATAGGCATTTGTGGATGTTCGCTTCGCATTTTCGAATGTTTGAAGAAATGAAAATATTCGTAACATCACTCAATCATTTTTGATATTTATTCGGAAAATTATAAATAACAGAGGGCGCAATACATCTGCTTAGGGGACTCCATCAAGTTCCAATGTAATTTATTTGCTGCTGTGATCACAAGAAATGACGTAAATCGGTGGAGGAGAAAGCACCAGCAGAGGGGGATCTGAAACAACCAAATAATTCATCATCACCATCATCAATTCCTGTTATCCCTAATCAGGGCCATAAGGCTCAGTTTTCCATTGATAATGCCGAACCAAATAATTCATTATTAAACAGAATAGAAGTGGAGATGAATTGGGTACACAATTTGAAGGCAACAGCGCCAACTTTCTTTTCAACTGGCAGCCGCTAGGGGGCAGGAAAAGACGTAGACGCCTCGACCCCATGTGGCAGCGAACTTAGGGCTGGGATGGAACGAGTGCTGAGGACAGGAAGGCGTGGTGTGACCTTGTAAAGGGGCCTCCGCATCTCTGGGCTAACATAGGACAGCAACAACAATAGAACACTGTCTTCAGGGCTGACTCAACAAACCTTTAATTATCACACTTACCACAAGAAGTGCTGCAGTTGTTCTTGAGGTCGTCTAAAGAGCCCGTGTGGTGGTCGTCTCCGGGACTGAAAATGGAAAAGTTATTTTTAATACAGTTGCCCAAAAAGTCGCGTATTGCAGGGACGTATAGCGTTCGGGATGTGGGCTATTACACACTCGTGCTTTTTTTTTACCTTTCCCGCACTCGTGCGTTCTCTTTCCCAACTGTCAAAATAATGTCTATTAAAATGAAAAACCAAACATGAAGTTTTTACTAAAAAGTTTTTATGATTCATGCAAATACGTATATTTCTAAAAAGAAGCTACTAATTTGTATCAATATCAGATTTAATGATTTGATTGAATGAGTTTGGTTAGGTTTCATTTCATTAAATTTTATTTTCATTTCATATCAATAAAAAACTTCTACTGAAGACTTGGCTGTATGGGCATAGTTGCCTTTGCCTACCAGAATGGGTGAAGAAAAAAAAACTCTGCTTATATTCTACGGTTGGCGTGGCGCCATTTTATTTTTCAGAAATTTTCTTTGCTTTAGTTGTTTGTTGCACAAAATGAGTAATTTCGACCCTAGTTTTTTTTAATTAACACCACCGGAACTCAGTATAATTGCACAAAATGCTTCGGAGAACATTTTACCGGAAAAGTCAAAAATGTTAAGTTAGTTGAGTTTATTGTGTTTTTATTATTTTATTAAATTGCTTCATTTTTTCGCAACTGTATTAAAAATAGTCGTTCAGTACACGTGCGGAACCGTCATTGCAACTTTTTCCGACTGTCAACCCTCGCCTTCGGCTGCGCCTCGGCTCGGGTAGCTATTTGTCGGAACTCTTTGCAATGACAGCCTTTACACACTTGTAATGAAATATACTATAGTCAGTAAAATTTGAATTTTGTGGACGTCCATCCATATCGCTCTTCAGTCAGCACTCATTCATCTACTCAGCTTACGAAACATACAGCTTACCATTTACCGCCAAAATTGATATTGTTCAGTGACTGTGAAAGGACACAGGCTTGTCCAGGACCATTTTGTAAATCCACAAGCGAGCAAGCAGGGCGGAGTCTCGCTACCAACTTATGTTGTAAGTTGAGCAAGTTCTGGCAACTGTTGCCTGCGTTTTCGTCGACTTTTTCTTTTGATGCTTTCGGTATTTCGTCGCAACTTTTCGCAATTCGTTTCACTGATTTTGCATTTTGACAGTTGCACGAATTTTTCCCACTGTCGCCGCCTGCGCCAGAAATGCTAGCATAGGAATTCTCTGCAGTATTGGTAGGATTGACAACAACAGTTGGTATCTGTCTGTTAAACGCAAACTCTTGCTGATTCTGCGACGTCCGATGTATGTTTGGATCTGAAGCGTAGCTCGGGCTGAATTTTTCGTTGAATTGCACAGTTTTCTTCCGATTCATCAAGGATAGCTGGTAATTTCCTTTGCGGCCGACAGATGGCGATAGATTAGGTGATCGATTCGGCGAAGTGTACGCCGAAGTGGATTGTGTAGGCTTCTTCAATGTGTCTTTTATTTCGTACTCAGTTGCTATAGCTTCGAATACCTGAAAATTTTATAGTAAAGTTGGTAAATTAAGAATTCACACCTTCTCATCTTCAGACACGCCTTCTCTCTCTCAGATGTCGAATGAAGAAATTATGAAGTTATGTCGAATGAAGAAGTTAAGAAGTTATGCCAACTTTTTTGCTGGTGACCAAAAAAGTTGGTAACTATTATTATTATTTCTGTTGTGATTACCTGTTCTGCAACTAAATTCCTTGCATACGGTGAATCTTTTGGCGGCAGAGCTTCCCTGCAGAGCGCGCACCTCTCCAGCCTCGACCAGCAACCTAAACCAACACAAAGACACCTTGTAGAGTATAAAATAACCTTTATATAAAAGTGTATTGTAGATATTGTATCAAATAGAGAAGAAAAGTTTGTAATGGGACATTTCGTTCTAAATCAACCCGACCTTTGGTTTTTATTTAGTTTACAATTTCTTATTTTTCTGCACACAATTTTATTATCCTGTTTAGATCGAGAACGTGGATTCATCTCGCGTCTTGTCTATTTTATTAGTCATCAAGTAAATTTTATTTCAGGCACACATGTTTTGCGGTTAATTCTTGTAGATACTTACGAGTAATAAAGCAATATTTTATCGATAGTTTCGAAATAAGGCCAGCAATTTATTGTTTTACCTTGAGTCTATTCGCGCTTGTCATCACACATACCTGACGAGGTAAGCCCAAGCGTTTCAAATGTTAATTGATTAATTGCCTGTGCAAAGCAATAAGCGAGACATATTTCAAATGTTAATTGATTAATTGCCTGTGCAAAGCAATAAGCGAGACATACATTTTGTCCCACCTCCTAACTACAGCTTAGTTACACATTAGTTAGGTACCTTACATGAGTTACGGATGCACATAATTTGTTTCCAAGTAAAATGTTACGGCATTTACTATGCCGCTACTACTATGCCGCTGTTACTAAGTCACTCTACTATGTTCATGTTTAGTAGATATTATTATAAGTGAAAATGTAAATTTTATTTGTGGAAACGGATAATCATCTTCTGTTCATTATTTCTATTACATTATTTATTACATTATTTCATTTCTATTCTATTCGAGTTAACGATAAAATAATAATAATTAAACTTAACAAAAAAAAAAAAAAAACTACTACACTGCACTGATTCCGAGGGATCACATGTTCTTTAGGGATTTTGATGCATCTGTCACGTGAACAATCGAGTTAACGAGTAAGCGCCCGCACGACGGGGCATTAGACATACCTTCACAATAGAGGTGTGAGCGGGCGCAGCTGAGCGCGCGGGTGGCGGTGGCGGCGCACACGCAGCAAGCCAGCGCCCGCACGACACCGCTCAGCGCCCGCCGCGAGCGCTCGCCGCGGGACCCGCCGCCGCAGCTCCACAGCAGCTGGAAACCAATCATAGTTTCAAACCAGCTGCAAAAGCTGCCAGGTATCCGTCACTAGAGTTTTCACGGAGAAGTTCCTTTCATAAAGTTCTGGTTCATTACGATGTACTTCGATATGCTCGCATCGGA
The DNA here is from genome assembly GCA_949319315.1 of Zelleria hepariella. NCBI lineage: Eukaryota > Metazoa > Arthropoda > Insecta > Lepidoptera > Yponomeutidae > Zelleria > Zelleria hepariella. The sequence continues at coordinate 28,678,264 of OX439379.1, forward strand.
GTAAGTAGATAAGTATTTTGGCTTCTATCTCAGCAGCTAGTCTCCTTCCGTCGCTTGCCTATTCGATGTGCGATCGGATTTATTTGCGAGGTCGTGTCAAACCGTTTCATTAATATTGGATTCAGTGGCGTACCGTGGGCAAACAGCGCCTAGGGCAAGCATCGTATACAAGGTATTACAAAAGTACCTAACTCTGTTTACAGGGTGTAACCTAATGGTCAACAGGCTGTCAAATCTGTAAAAAAAAGTTGAAAAAAACAATTTTTATTTTATAACCTCAAAATTGATAAATTTTAATAACTTTTTTGTTTTTGTTATTAGCTCAAATTTAAAAATATGCTTGTGCGTGTAGGTGCATTTACATAGCTTTGAGTTGTTAAAACATTGTGAAAGTCAATGAAAACAATATTTAAAAAATACTTTTCTCCCGCCACATCGTTCACATTTTATTAATTTAAAAATTAACGGAACCTCATAGAGCAAAGAAAATATTTAGGTTGTGATCCCTATCACCGGGTGCTATTACCCTGTAAAAAGAGTTAGGTACTTTTGTAACACCTTGTATATTTTTTCAGTGGCGATGCAAGTAAAAAATAGGACATAAAAAATCGCACGCCGTGCGAAATTTCTCAAGGAATCAGCGTTAAACGCGCGCGTAGCGCGCCCGAGATTTCACCGATTTTACCCATTTTGTAAGCCGCGATAAGGGAGCAAATTACTATCCTTCGAGATCTATTTTCATTACAAATGCGCGTGCAGCGTGCCCGAAATTTTACCGATTTTACGCTTAAATTACCACAGTTCGTAAATAGGACGAACGCACGCAGCACACAAGAAAATTCAACAATTTTACCTTTTATCTTCATTGTTCGTAAATGGGTCTAACGCGCGCAGAGCGCCCGAAAATTCACCGGTTTTACCTTTGAAAATCGTAATTTATGTCACCGTTGTAATAAAGACGAATGCGCGCGTAGCGCGCTCGGATATTCACCAATTTTAGCCTTTTTCGAAGGCGTGGCAAGTTTTTTTTACAACGCGCCCGAAAATTTTTCTCTTTTACCCTGAAATATCATAAAGATTTTTTGTATGCAATAGGATGACTGCGTGTTTATCTTTGCATTTTATTATTCGTATTCGTTAATAAGACAAAAACGCGCAGAAACGGCTTTTTAACATGTAAGAAGTTAAGTTAGTTAGGAGAAATCTAGACATCAGCGCATTTTTCGTGAAGTGCATGCATGCAATTTGCCACGGATTCTTAGCTACTTTCCTCATATTTTTTCGACAATTTAGGATTCCGTTTTAGAAGAACATGTTAAGTAGGCACCTAAATTATATCTTCTCTATCGTCACTTACACTATTTACACTACCTACCTGATAATTTTAAGTAAATTGTTGGATTATTTTGAATTTACGAGTTGCTGTTTTGCGCCCCCATGAAATGGCGCCCAGGGCACATGCCCTGCCTGCCCCACCCTAGTTACGCCACTGATTGGATTTGGTAGATACTTTTAAAAAAGGTAGGTACTTACTTCAGGGTCATCTCTTGGATCTACGCCGCAGTTCCAAACTAGAAGAGACACACCCCGACTGGCGCCGTCGCCGCGAATCAGCCCTGCCACCTGCCCCACCTGGGGAATACGAACTATCAATAACGACAACATCAGGTAGATACACATCACTGTACATAGCATGACGTTTTATCGTTGACCAAACTGAGATAGGCAGTTAGAGAACTTACATTAGAAATTTACGGAGCACTTGACCATTAACTTCTTCACTTCTTCTTTTGGTGCCATCTCCTATCGAAGTGGTCGGCTATCATTAGGTACGGCCACATTGGGCCGTGATGTTGCGGCTCGGAATAGTTGTGTTGTGTGTGGCTTGTGTTGAACCATTCTGCGAGATTTTATAGCCGCCCAAAAACATCATGCGATGATGTTTTTGGGCGGCCAGGTCTTCGGCGGCGACCCTGTATTTTCCCTTGCAGAATAAGTTGCAGACTTCTTCACGTAAAATGTAAATTATCGTAAGTCATAGCCGGGTTACATCGGACGATCCAGCGCGCTCCTCATCTCCGATCAGCATGAAATACTGTCGTATTCGATCCTGCCGCGCGCCGCGCGTGATATGAGCCCGCTGGATTGCCCCTATTGGAGGCTGGAACAAGGCTATTCAAAACTCACCGGCAACCCCAGGAGATCCTTCCCGTCAGCCTGCAGTAGGCAGTCTCCAGTCTTGAGGCCAGCGGAGTCGGCGCGGGCGCCGGGGGTCACCTCGCGCACCCAAGGGTACGGGTCCCACAGGGTCCTGGTGAGCCGGAAGCCTAGCCCCTCGCCCTCGTCCTCCGGGAGGTTCAGCTGGATACGAGCGGGAGCAGGGGGATTAATAAGTAGCTGCTAATGCTGCTATAGGGCTTCAAGTTTGAGAATTGAAAGAAAAAGAAACTGTTTACATAGCACAGTTGTATTTTTTTGTATGGAGCAGCCGGCTACCCGCGTTCCGTCTTAAGGGTGGACGATAGCAACCAGAACACATAATCGGCTGAATTATTGTTGTTCTGTTGTTTACAATAATGAAAAGAATACTTTATTATTTCCGCGAACGAAAAATCGCTGAACAAAAATAGCTCAGTTTAGCTACAAGGTGTAAAAAACTGTGAAAATTTTGATTTTCTCGCTATGTTGCTATCGTCCAACCTTAACACTCGAGAGTCCGGATCTCGCTTGTCAAACGCATGCGGACTCTGCTTTTGCTTTGATCGCTATCTCGTAACTGTGGTGTAACGATCAGTCACAATAGCCTTCCTTACATTTGAATAAACATTACAAAGTATATAAAATCAAAGCATGACTGCGGATAATTAAAAAAAAAATGAAAAACTTCGTCAATATGAACGAATATAGCGTCAAGGGTAATCCCCATCTAATGGAATTTATAGTTACCACTATGAGCCTGACTCCTGCTGAGCACTCCTGGTCACTGCCGCTGCCTCGAGTCGATGTGTTTATTTCAGACATAATTTCAGTTGGTGTTAGTAATAGTTTAGATATAAAAGTTCACAATCAGCTTTCCTTTGTGCCAAACTAAGTTCTATGCTTATAGACAAAGGAACCAAAACACAGAATTTAGAAGTTCTAAAAGTCCTAAAAGAAAAGTTTGGGAAACTTTCTTAAATTCCTTTTTAAGTGCAAAAAAACGCATTAAGTTGTCACTGAATTCTCAATTATATCACTCGCAAATTGATTAAATAATATTGAGTAACAATTTAATAATTCACAACGTGAACTTGAGCTTACAGTTTCACGCGCCTATTTCTACTGTTGTCGATACATAATTTGAACTACGCTCGATTTCGTCTAGTGTGGCGCTGCGGTTTCATTTATCGATTAATCTGGCTTACCTGTAGCTGGAGAGCTGGTGACCATTTGACTTATTTTATTGTACAAGGCTGAGAGTTGACAGGATGATAGAATACCTAGACGTACGGCCAAATTTTTTTTTCCCCCAACTCCGCGAAGTCTACTCTATCCTACCAACTCCCAGTCTTGTGCACTAAAATAAGTCGAATGGTCACCAGTTCTCCAGCTATAGGGTGAAGGACTGTAGGTACGGTGGGCCACAATCACAGATACCCCATGGCAGCTCTTAACGCGCGCGGCATAAGGGCGCCAATCGAACAAAAAGGGGTATCTTTGAGTGAGGCCGGCTGTACCAGACAAAATCTCACGACGGCCGTCGATTTTATTTCAGCAGCTCAGCCTAGAACCTTTCAACAGTTTGCAGCCTAATGTGGAACTTTAATAAATCTTACTAAGTAAGTGGTGTACTTACTTAGTAAGATTTATTAAAGTTCCAACCTCCATTTCTACCAAAGATTAGGTACGGTGGGCCACAGTCACATATACCCCATGGTAGCTCTTACCGCGCGCGGCATAAGGGCGCCAATCGAACAAAAAGGGATATCGTAGCGTGTGGCCGACTACCTACCTACCAAAATTAATGTATAAGCACGTGCTATCGGCAGTTGCAGCGTGCGGAATGTAGGTATACCTAGGACATAGGACCTAGGTTGCGGAATATCTAGGAAACATCGACATCGATAACCAACTGTGGACAACACTTTCATCTCAAAGCGGGCGACCTTCCGCCCGGCCACGATTTGACCTACAGCCGCGAATGTGGGTTAAAGCATTGCATACTCGTTCGCATATCGGCGGCTGTGTTTCGTTGCACAATCGGCGAGGCTTTCGAGCTGGTAGTAGGTATTTATATGTACACAAGTTACAAGACGCCACATCAATCTTTAGGTACCTTGCTACTCCCTTGCACTTAGGTAGGTAGGTACTCACTTTATAGGAACTGATGAAATTAAGATGTAGGTACCTACGTAAAAGGTTAGTAGGCCCACTTTGAACCCTTATAATATGGGAACACTATTCCTTCGTGATGATTAAGCCGACTAAGGTCAGATACGTAAATATTGTACATGGGTACCAGGGTATTGCGGAGTCGAGTGTGAGGGGAGCGTTACTGCAAACTTACAGTGTAGCTGATAATAATCTATGTCCTGCTAGTACCTGCTAGTGTGGGTTTGTTCCCAGTACGGCATGCACAGGCCCATCTGAGAAAACGGCAATAGGCGGTCTTGGTATCTCTGCTTACCCCTTCGGGAATATTGGCCACCGGAACAGGAAGTTGTAAAAAAAACAAAATTGAATATGGCAACATTTTCACAGAGCAATTTTGACGTTTTGCATATTTTGGAAACTAGTCTGTGAATTTAATAAACAAAGAGTTTTGCTTTCCTTCCGGAATTTATACAATTTTTATAAAAAATACCATAGAATGTATGAAATTTAACTAGCTACTATGCCTGAATTACTCGCGTGTCGTGTGTGCCTGGCTACAGATGTGAAACTGTACAATTTACAGAAATACGGCCTAACGCAAAGCTTCCAAACAGTCACGGGAGAAGCGGTACGATTTTTTGTGTTTTTGGCCTATAATCTATAAAAAAAACACTGGTGGTTTGTAGGTTGTAGGCAGGTTGTAGGACAGAATTACATCTAAGATATTCTAGCCTTACAACTTGACTATTTTTGTAATTTGTTTACATGTCATTTGCTTGTTTAGAAAGAGGTAAAACATTTGAAAAGTCGCATTTCCTGTTGGGCTAGCGAATTCTGGACCCTGCTTTAAAACATCAAATTCCCGTCAAAAAAAAAACACCCCCAAAGAGACCCAGTTACTGGTTTCCCAACTCGAATAATTTTGTTTTTTTTTCAACACCTCATCACCTTTTTTACTCCCTAGTAGCTTCCTAGGGCCTATCCAACGTATTCCCGTCAAAAAAATTCAAGGGTGTTGACAATTTTTTTTATAGGGAAAAAAAAATAATTTACAGAACTTCGCGGATATGCCTTACATGTGCCCCCATGCGTATACCCCAACACCTACAATGCGCCCCCAACTTGACCCACCAACCAAATATTGACTATGTTGTAGATCAAACTAAAACAATACATAAAAAGTTATGCTGTGCTCAAAGAAATAAACAAACAGCTAGGTACCCTTACAAGGATTAATTCTATCTTTCCAGATCCCTGTGTCGGACGGCCTGCCGCAGCACCTCTGTTGCTATTGCAATGCCTTACTTAATAGATGTCTCCAGTTCAAGAATTGTTACTTACAAGCCCAAGATATACTGACTGGGATGTTGCTGGGTAATCAAATGGTAAGGATATTTTACGGTAACCAAGGGAAATGTGCAGAGAGCATATCAACCTAGAGCCTTGTTACTGGACAATAGCTCTACATTTTTGATAGCATTTATCGTAAGGAATATCCTTCTTTTTCTTCTTTGTGTGCAGTTTCCTGTCCACTTTTTAGTGTGTCTTGAACATCACCTTACAGGCAGGGAATATTCAGCCTGTTAATACCTAATTTTCAGCAAAAACAATACATTTTCATGTACCTATGTATGTGTTTATTAAAATAAACGCTGCTAGAGATTAGTGCCCCTGTATTCTCTAAAATATCCACCGTAAAAATAACTGTTTTTGAATGTCGAAAAAAAGATTGTTCATTTCAATAAGGGCTATTTTCGAATGTTGTGTGTGACGCTCTAAGGTTAAGTGTTTTTTTACATAATAAATCCACTGTCCTATTATAATTAAATATATAGATTAATAATAATAATGTAATAAAATCAGAGCGCATCGCCAACAAACTGCTTTGCAGTTTGGCGAGATTGTTTCTTATAAATATAATTAATTAATTAAGAATTTAAATAAATAAAATAATAAATAAAAATAAATAAATTACAGGTCACCATAGAGAACCTCCGCAACATGCGTCCGAACCACCCAAAACTGTTCACCCATCACCCGGCCGTCCACCACACCACTGACGCCCTAGATTACAATGCAACCCTTGAAGAGAAGCACATCAAGAAACACCTTGCGCCACTCACTGATATAAAGTTCGAGGAGTCATGTAAGAGAGAACTGCTGGAGTTTGAGACGTCAGAAGACTTCATCAAGACTGAGGTGGAAGAGTATCCCGATGCTGTCAGTCCAGGAGGTATGATTTTTTTACTTGTAGCCTTCGATCAAGATATTTTGTGATTAAAAAATTACCTTGAACAGTGATATATATTTTGTTCTTCTAGCAAAGAAAAAAAATCTTCTTACTCTACAGGGCGCACTGTAAGTCGATAGCGGTACTTTAAGTAGGCTGTCTACTGATCACTACAAACAACTTGTACTAGGTGGCGAAAAAAATGGAGCGAAAAAAAATCTGCTGTTTCATACATTTGGCGCAGTACTAAGTCGGCCTTTTGTATGGAACAGCTGACATTTTTTTCGCTCCACTTTTTCCGCCAGTGCAGTTTTAGTGATCAGTAGACAGCCTACTTAAAGTTCCGCTATCGACTTAGAGTGCACCCTGTTGTACTCGTAATAGGTCTTTTTGTTTGCTAATATTGATATAAGACTGTTATAGCTGGTTCTCAGCTATGGATTTATACATGTATTGACGATGGGTTGTATAGATAAATTTGAAACACAAGTGCAACACTGTAGAAAGTCGATGGACCAGAGGACTGAATTCTACATCAGCCTTGCGCACGGATGTACACACGACATCACGTCGACGCTTACACTTTCGTTGCAAAGTTGCCCGTAACGTAAGTGAATCGACTGCACGCGTGTAAGAATCTACGTGGTGTCGTGTGTACCATCACGCAAGCTGCGGATGTCAGGATTGCAATGTGGCACTGACACACGCAACTGACATCAGTAGGTATTACAATATCTCCAGACTTTAGTCTTTATTCATGTCCATTTTGGTCAAATCACCAGGTTCCATGAGCAACGACGATGCACCCCTACTACATCTAAAGCAATTGAAACTCAGTAAAAAGAGGAAGAAACACAAAGCCGTAAGCACGGCAAAGAAGAGCCACCTCTTTCCCGAAGACCAGCAGATCGACATGATCGTGCTGAGTAAAGAGGAGCAGATTGCTCAAGTACAGGTGGGTCTTTTCTTCCATTGAGATATCGACCTTGTTGAGAATGCCAGAATGGTTTACCTGAGATTGCAGGTTCAAGTCCTGACTGGAGATTTTTTTTTCGTCCTTATTAAATATATCATCAACAAAATCAGCCCACCTCTCCCTACTGTTGGGTATATCCCTTTTCCAACTGCATTACCTCATAAGAATAATATTCGACTGTAAGATCGTGGGAGGTGGCGTAAACATGAAGAGGCATTTACTCAGCAGTGGATCTTAACGGGCACTATGTTGTTATTGTTGTTGCCGTCCTATAGTACCCGAGAGGTACTGTAGGCCTTTAGAAGGTCACGACACGCCTTCCTGGCCTCAACAACTCTTCTGGCTTCGCTCCAGCTCAGCCCAACGGCTCGCAACTCGCCTACCACAGTTTGCTGCCATGTAGTCACCCAAAACATTTCACCCAGCGAGCAGAAGAAAACATGGAGATCTTACTAGCCCTAAAATGACCTAATGCATATTATTATGGTTCTCGTATGGGCGTAGTATACAGATGGTTCCTCTCACGATTTTAGTAATTCGATAGACGTGACTTAAAGAAGACGTCAGTTTGACGCTGTCAGTATAATACGTCCAATAACATCAATAGCGTGAAAACTATCCACCAATGACTGAGAGTTTCTTGTTTTCTTATTGGTTTAAAATATTTTTAACAAAGCTGTCTGCGCGAGTAGATACGTGTGCCGATTTTAGAGGATGGGTTAGATCAGTCTTTCCCAACGTGGGCGATAACGCCCTCTTGTGGGCGCTGCAGGCCTAAAGGGGGGCGGTAAGAGACCCAGAAAAAAAAGGGGACGTTGTGTAGGGCTTTGGGGTCGATTTATAATTTCATCTACCTAGCTAGGAAGACTCTTAGACACCGACTGAGCTCTCGACTCGATAATTTATTCTTAAAGTGGGCAGTAGACAAAAAAAGGTTGGGAACCCCTGGGTTAGATTGAAGAAAATTAAATGCTTCCATGTTTTTTTCGTTCACCGATTTCACCATATTCACAGTTTTGTCTTTAACTTCGTAGCCACTGCTTACCCCTCTCGTCTGTCTCTTGCAGGCGCGCCGGAACTCCGTCAACTATCTCAGCTCGCCGCTGAAGTGCGACCATTGCTTCAAGGGATTCTTGCACGAGACCACCTATAGGAACCATATGGACCTACACGATCCTGTAAGTAGGCTTTTAACTAAACCATCGATCATGGGCTTAAGTCTGTAACGCAATGGCGGGTCGATGGCGTCCCAGTAGAAGGACACAACTGGGATTTCCTCGCCTTCTCGAATTTTCATTAATACATCGTAACTGAGGCAGTCAACTAGCAGCCCATTTTCCGTTAATAGTTGTGCTTTGAACCTTTTATGTAAAATGCGTCACCAGAGAACTCAACACTTATTGAGTCATGGCTGCGTTGGTTTAATTCGGCGGTCGAGAAATTGACAAATTTAATGAGAATTTTTATGTAATTTTAAAAAAGGGACGTGGAGAGCCGATATGCGTGGTGTAAGAAGTGTAAAGTCAGTCTAAAACCTGACTTAGTTCCACAAAACAATGTGAGCTTGCTGTTCATCCTACCGAGTCACAGAGGTATTCGTTTCTGTGTCGTAAATAGCTTTCTAGTAATTTGGCTTTTGTCAGTAATTTATAGTTTTTTTAATGATTTATGACAGGCCTGCCTACATGCGAATTATTGAAAATATGTTCCGGAATATCTGCGATTTTTTTTGTTCTTTTGTATTCAGCCAACCTAAAGTAAAAATGTATTTTGCGATGCGATAGCTACAAGTTGTCAGAAAATCTATATTAATAAATAATATTTGGCTGGTTTTGTCAATATTGACCAAAGTTGAATTGGCGAGCGAGCTTGTCGCGGAATCATTCGTTACAAAATGTTGATAAAGATTTTATTTTTTTACTTACATACTCATACAAAACAATAATACAATAAACACACAGATAAGATGAGAGTTTATTCAACAAATTAAACACAATATTTTATACATATAAGCGATATAACACATACAATATAGGTACATCACGAGCGCTGCACGAGCATAAATATATTGAAACAATTCAATACTTACAAAATGATAACAAACTTTTATACTTCACGGAGACCATAATTCACTTGCAACTATGAGTAATAAAGAGAATTAATAGTTTTTTTTATTCGTTAAGAAGTGGCCCTCAACCCAAAGTGGAGGATAGGGAGACTGTTTGTGCCGAGGAGAAGTCACCCCTGCCAGACCTGAATGAACTCAGCGGTGGCAGGGGTTGCAGGGGTGGCAGCGGTTGCAATGGTTGCAGAGGAGTCAGAGGTCTCAGCGGGGGCAGCGGCGGCAAAAAACCCCTGCGAAACGATAAGTGTGCTTATCTCATGAACGAGAAGAGTGCTTACATTCTTAACGGAAGGAGCAGTGCTTACATCCTCAACGGAAAGAACCCTCACCTCAACGAAAAGAGCCCTTGCCTCCTCAAAGGAAAACGCGCTTAACTTCCAGACGGGAAAAAGGGCCTACCTCGCCAACGGAAACCACGAAGAGAAGAGAAGGAACAAGAAAAAAAGCGACAGGAGCTAATGTAGTGAAGGGAAGGTGGTCAACACTCGAGCGATGACTTATTTTCTAAACGCATTCTAAACGGTTTATGGGCGAGCTTACCTCCTAAACGCGAAGAGTTGCGGGAGCGTATTCTGCCCGGTTTCTGAATTGAGAATTTTGCTAAGCAAATATTTACCTATCGTTCTGTCACGCTCTTTTGTGCGAAATCTGCAGAAACAGGACGATATTTACCCATTTGCTTAGTGAATTTCTCAATTCAGAAACCGGCAGTTAATCTCCTCAGTGGGGACAATACTTTACATCCTAAACGGGTAGAACGCCTATCATCTCAAGAGATAACGCGGTGGGCGCGAGTGCAGCTACGGCATTGAAGCAAACGCGACCGCCACTCGTGTGCCATCGTGATTTACGGACCAACGTTTGCCTCCTAAATGCAAAGAGCGAATGGTGTTAGCTGAGCGAAAAATGCTGGCCCATCACCGCTTGTGTGGGTATAGAATTAAGAGTGTAGTGTACCGCTTACCTCCTCAACGGAAAAAACGATTACCTTCTCAATGGGAACAATGTTAATCCCCATAAGGCACAATAGGAGGCACAACTAGCGCCGCCAATGAAAAAAAAAACATATCTTCTTTTTGGATGCGATTTTTCTAAAAAAAAACTCCTGCAAAATCTCAACGCGAGGCTTAACAATTTTTAGGACCTAAGGTTTGGATTCGCGATCCTAGAACCTACGAATGCAATCGATTCTCGCCAAAAGTGGCCACAAAACGCATCCAAAAAGAAGATATGATTTTTTTTTCATTGGCGGAGCTACTTTTGCGTCCTGCCTATCACTTCAAGAAAAAAAAAAAAGCGATGGGAGCTATTGCAGAGATGCACCATCCTGATTTACGGCCGCGCTTACCTTCCGAATGTGACGGAGACGGCTATAGCTGTTACTGCGGTTGCAGCGTTTCCTGTGTCGGCTGTAGTTGCTGCGCTAGCAGTGGGTTCAACCGTTGTAGCAGTCTCAGCGGAGACAGCACCGGGGGAAATTCCCTGCGCGAATATAACCGTTACTCATAAGCAGTCTTTTTCCCATTTGAAAGGGCATATCATCTTCTCGATAAAAAGATTGCTTGCGTCTACAAACTAAAAGAGTGCTTACCTCCTAATCCGAAAGAGCGCCCATCACCTCGAAAGAAAAAGCGATAGTAGTGATTTCAGTGAAGCGACGGTGCACACCACTCTCCCGATTTACGGCTGAGCTCTTACCTCCCAGCGAAGGGCGAAGAAAACGGCTGCTGAAGCCACTGTTGCAGTGATGGCAGTCCCAGCAGTCCCTGCGAAGGCAGCGAAGGCAAAGAGTCCCTTCGCGAATATAACTTTACTTATAAACAGCCAGAAGATTTTCCTCATTCGAAACTGTTGAATGTGCGTGCATATTATCTTCTCAATAGAAAGAGTGCTGCCTCATCGAAAAAAAAAACCCTTTGCCTCTTCAACAGAAAAAGCCATTATGTCCTGAACGAAAAATAAACCCTTGCCACTTCAACAGAAAAAGCGATTACTTCTTGAACGGAAAAAGCTCTTACCTCCTCAACACAAAAAAATCCGCTTATAGGAGTAGGAGCTTATCTCCTTATTGGAAAGAGCGCTAACTTCCTCAATGAAAAAAGCTATTACGGGAAGAATGCTTACTTCCTCAGCGATAGGAGTGATTGCATAGAAGCGAACGTGCCCACCACCAACTCAATTTACGGCCGCGTGCTTACCTTCTTAACGAGAAAGGCGACAGGAACGGCTGCAGCGATTGAAGCGGTTGCCACGGTTGCTGTGGTTGATCCGGTTGCTGATGTTGCAGTGGGTTCAACTGTCGTGGCAGTCTCCTCGGAGACAGTGCCGGGGGAAAGTCCCTGCGCGAATGTAACGTTAGCGAATGTGACACAAGTTATTTTCCTCAAACGAAAAAAGTGTCTTTCCGTGTTTTCCTCAAATCTCCTCAACAGAAAGAGCGACTATCTCCTCGACAGAAATAATACCGCTTGTAATAAGCTTATTATATCTCCTCATTAAAAAAAAGCGCTTATCGCCTCAGTGGAAAGAATGCTTTCATAAAGAGTAGAGCGCCTATCACCTCAAGAGAAAAGGCAACACTCCTTCTCCAGACTACCTCTTTTTATTATAGTGGCCCTTTTACCGACAGCCTAGGTCATGAAAAGGGCACACTAAGTCCAACAAACGACAAAAAGGCAACAGTAGTGATTTCAGAGTCGCGAAGGGCTCCACCTCCGTCCCGAGTACGGCTGAGCGCTTACCTTCCTGCGAAGGGTGAGGAGAACGGCTGCATCGGTTGCTGAGGTTGCCACGGTTGCTGAAGTTGGAAAGGTTGCTGACGTTACCAAGGTTGCTGACGTTGCCACGGTTGCTGAAGTTGGAACGGTTGCTGACGTTGCCAAGGTTGCTGATGTTGCCACGGTTGCTGACGTTGGAACGGTTGTTGATGTTGTAACGGTTGCTGACGTTGGAACGGATGTTGACTTTGCTATGGTTGCTGCGGTCCCAGATATCCCTGCGAAGGCAGCGACGGGAAAGAGTCCCTACGCGAATAAAACATTCCTCATTGAAATTGGACATCGATTTTTCCCATTTGAAAGTGCATATTATTTTCTCAATAGAAAGAGTGCTACCTCCTCAGCCGAAAGAGCGATTACATCCTCAATTGCAGCGAAGCGAAGGTGCCCATCAACGTCCCGATTTACGGCTGAGCGCTTACCTTCCCGCGAAGGGTGACGAGAACGGCTGCAGCGATTGCAGCGGTTGCCACGGTTGCTGACGTTGCCACGGTTGCTGATGTTGACACGGTTGCTGACCTTGCCACGGTTGCTGATGTTGCAGTGGGTTCAATTGTCGCGGCAGTCTCGGCGGAGACAGTGCCGAGGAAAAGTTCCTGTGCGAATGTAACAGAAGTTTTTTTCCCATTTGAAAGTTGCAGAAGTCCCAGCTGTCCCTGCGAAAGTAGCGACGGGAAAGAGTCCCTGCGCGAATATATTGTTACCCAGCCAGAAGAATTTCCAATTTGAATATGCATATTTTCTCCATACATAGAGCGTTTCACTCCTCAGTAAAAGATGGCTTAACTTCTCAATGGAATGGACGCCACAAAAAGTGCACCTACTGTCTTTATCTTACCTCAAGGCCGCAGCGGTGGCAGCGGCGGCAGCGGAGCGACGTCGTCGGGAGCCCATAGTGAATATAGCCTCGGTCTTACCTCCTGAACAACGGGAAGGGCCGCAGCGGTGGCAGCGGAGCGACGCCGTCGAGAGCCCATAGTGAATATAGCCTCGGTCTTACCTCCTGAACGACGGGAAGGGCCGCAGCGGTTGCAGCGGTGGCAGCGGAGCGACGCCGTCGAGAGCCCATAGTGAATATAGCCTCGGTCTTACCTCCTAAACGACGGGAAGGGCCGCAGCGGTGGCAGCGGAGCGACGCCGTCGAGTGCCCATAGTGAATATAGCCTCGGTCTTACCTCCTGAACGACGGGAAGTGCCGCAGCGGTTGCAGCGGTGGCAGCGGAGCGACGCCGTCGAGAGCCCATAGTGAATATAGCCTCGGTCTTACCTCCTAAACGACGGGAAGGGCCGCAGCGGTGGCAGCGGAGCGACGCCGTCGAGAGCCCATAGTGAATATAGCCTCGGTCTTACCTCCTGAACGACGGGAAGTGCCGCAGCGGTTGCAGCGGTGGCAGCGGAGCGACGCCGTCGAGAGCCCATAGTGAATATAGCCTCGGTCTTACCTCCTAAACGACGGGAAGGGCCGCAGCGGTGGCAGCGGCGGCAGCGGAGCGAAGCTATCGCCGCTGGTGTGAGTCTGCGATCGCGAGTAGGAGTTGCTGCGCCCGTCACGCGATGAGCACTCCATGCCGCCGTCGATCTCCTGGCACACGCGCGCGCAGCTGCATGCCGTGAGACCTGCAGACACGCGCGGCGTTTAAGACGCATTAATGCCCGTTTTCACCAACCACCCCTAATTTTAAAAGACCTTTTAACGAAAATGATCTGCGCCTCTGCAAGTCTAGGGGTCATGGATGAAGGACCATACGAATTCTACTCACAAGCGTTATATGTTGAGTGTGTATGATCCTTCATCAATGCCCCATAGACTTGCAGAGGTGCAAATAACTTTCGTTAAAAGGCCTTTTAAAATTAGGGCATATGTCTCACAAAAAACGCTCCTGCGATTTCTCAATGCAAGGCTTAACTATTTTTAGGACCTAAGGTTTACTATGAAATCGATTGCATTCTTAATTTATAGGATCTGAAATCCAAACCTTAGGTCCTAAAAATAGTTAAGCCTCGCGTTGAGAAATCGCAGGAGCGTTTTTTGCTAAAAACGCATCCAAAAAGAAGATATGATTTTTTTTTCATTGGCGGTGCTAATTGTGCGTCGTAGTTCGTCTTAAGGTGCTGGGCATAGTGAATTAGCCTGCGCGCAAAGAAAAATGCACAAAATCGATTCCTGTATCAAATACACAAAAAAAAACGAAAATATTCACATATCAAACCCTAGAATTAGTTGAGACCTATCTAACACAGCCAGTTTTGTGTTGATATCTATAAAAGATTGCAAGATATTTTGCTTGAAAAAAAGTGCGCCGCCTATTTTTTTTTTTCAAACAAAATATCTTCAAAACGTTTATGAATGTCAACACGAAACTGGCTGTTTTAGATAGGTCTCAACTAATTCTAGGGTTTGATATGTGAACATTTTCGATTTTTATAGTGTATTTGATACAGGAATCGATTTTGTGCATTTTTCGTTGCGCGCGGGCGATTCACTATGCACAGCGCCTTAAGCACATGATTCGCCGAAGCGCGAGAAGGGTGCAGATGCGATGGACACAGTTATCGTAGTGAGCGAAGTTGAGTGAGCTTTCAAATGTATGAAAACACAATATCCTCTCCCTGTGTCTCCCCCCATGTCTGCCTGATCAAACCGCTGACATCTCCGCTGAGATGCAAAAAAGATTGCAAACAAAAAAAAACAATTAGGTATGGACAAATTTATTGGTGTCTTTGGTCCTAACGTTGGCACGTGCAAAAAGGGCATTTATTGTACATTTCGATTTTCTATGGTTATGCTTCCATTATTGGTGGCAAAATTATAAATTACCGATAATTGCTATGTTTAACGTACCTATCAACACAAGTATCCAGAATATATTATAATACATTTTAATTCTTGTTCCTATGGTGGCAGGTACTAAAACTGTTCACTACACAGTGCGAAAGAAAACTGGAATAGAAAAAGTTTAATCAATTATATTTATAGTCAGTGTGACTCCCTTGAGTGCCGCGGCAAATCACGTTGATCAATCGATTCGATCCGATTCACAAGCGACACTATTCGATACAGTTTGATACATTTATCTACATTGAAATGATTAAAAAATAGACTTGTTTACTTTAACACTCTTGGAAAAATCGAGAAAATGCACCGATGGTGATAATAATCACCTTCGCTTTTGATATGCAATTTAGCTAAAAGAAACACCAATAACAAATCAAATAAGTTATAAACTTACTTTGAATCTGAGCGTAAAAAGGTGCATGCTTTGCTTGTAGATAACCTTCACTTGCTCAAAACTTCGAACACATGTCGCAATTTGTCATTTTTGTAATTAAATGTCGTCATTTTTGCTGAATTAAAAGTCAAACTTGTTCTAGTCCTGACCTAATCATACAATGTCATTGTAATCATATTATAAATTTCTCTATAACAATTAATGTTGTATGGTCCGGGTAGTTAAGCCATGTCAGAGGCCCTTTGGGCGCCCTAAAAATTCTTACACCAGGGGTGGCCACAACCTGAAACGATTGCCTACTTACCGAGATCCTCTAGCACCCCTTTAACCTCATTCAACCATATTAATCAGTAAGATAGACGGATAGAAATGAGCCTTTTGTCATATTATTGTCTGTTCCAGGCATTGCCCACTATTTTGCCATAATTTGTCTTTAGGATAATACTCGTATACAGATAAATAAGGTGTTATTTACATTTTAAAAGTAAATCTCTCCAGAAGCAAATATCTAAGCTAGGTATGTCGAAAGCCAGCAGTGTTTTTCCTTCGCTGATTAATTAGGTACCTTGGACCTATCACTGATTAAGTGATTTGATTGCCCATTGTCTTGTTAAATAAGACAACTCGTAGAAATATAAGGTTTTTATCAACATTTATGTCCAATATAAATCAAGGTCCACGGCCACGGTCATATTGGACAGTCTGTTTGAGATACTGTAAAATGCGCACTGTCAACCCTCAATACTTCTTGGTCTATTCCCCGCAGTTCAGCAACAAAAACTCATCTGTCACAAGTTCGATAGCCGATTTTACTCATACACATTATTTTGGCCATCCGTAATAACCCATGTCAAAACTTTGGCGGCCTAATAATGTCTGACACATAAAACACCCAGAGGTCCGAGCGGCAGCCGCTGCGTCTTTGCGTGTGAACAGTGCAGATTCTATTTTAGAACCTGTCTCGAGATGATTCGAGATTCATTAGTTACCTAAGTCACATTATTTGCATCTACCTAAGTATTGAGATATTTTATACGGCGTCCAGTGGAACCTTTACTCACAATAGATCGATGGGTCACCCCTTAAACGAGTAATACGCCTTTTTAGTGTTTTTTTTTGTCCCAGGCACTGCAGCGCCGAGTGGTCTCTTCACCCATCTAGTGTGAGTGAAGGTGCCACTGGACGCTGTATAAATCATCTCATTACGGAGATGCAAAGGCCTTTAAAATACAAACTGATGAAGTTTCGGAGTGATGTCCATTGCGGAATGGCGACCCCGGGAGGGGAGGGGATCTGTTGGCATATCGCCAGCCAGATAGTCCGACGACATAGCCAAAGTAGCCGGAAAACAGTGGATGCGCCTGGCGCAGGATCGTGAGAGGTGGCGTGAGCATGAAGAGGCCTTTACTCAGCTGTGGGTGCTAACAGGCTGATGATGATGATGATGATGAAGTTTCCCCTTTTGCCGACAGAGCGCCGGGCCGCACGCGTGTGACGTGTGCCAGGCGCGGTTCCCGACTCAGCGCAAGCTCACGAGCCACGCCAAGGGGATCCACGCGTGTCGCTACGTCTGCAAACTGTGCCGGCACACGGCCAATAGCAGGTGAAATATTCAAATTCTTGGCGTGTCTCTCCACTAAGGGAGGATGGCCGTCCGCTCTTCATATTCTTTTCTGTTCCCTGCGAAACCAAGTCAAGAACCAAGTTGCCTTGCCAAGCGAAATTGGTGTTCAACGCTGGCTATCTCCGTCCATTTCCTAATGTTTCTGAGCCACGACTTTCTTCTGCGACTTACGATTTCCCCGCAAATAGCAATATATAGATAGATGACTCTTTGACTGAGTAAAGAAATTGTCTGTACACAAAAAATCGGTTTCAGTTTTTTGCCAATTTATTTTATGCCTTGTTCTTCTAAAAACATTTGCCATTGCCAGACAGAGCAATCAAAACACTCAAAACGCTGCCATAGCGCATACTATTTCCTATATGGCGCCTTGAATACGTGTCTCGTAGTGATCGTGCAATCGCTGCGCCACTACTTGCAAAACATAAATAAAGGCTCACCGCCCTATTACAGTTTCTTCCACATTGTAGGGTTGCTAAAATCTAAAGAACATGCTTTTCTTTTTCAGTTACCAGGCGCGCCTACATCAGAAGTGGCATAAAGGTGTAACCTACGACTGCAACATTTGCGACAAATCATTCAGGTACTTAAGTTTGACCAGTCAGGCTTACGTGTTATTAAAAAAGTATTTAAGTAGGGTCATAATTAGCAGGGATCGGGACCTAAAGAGTGCTGTAGGCAATTTTTTATTGTGATAAAGGGAAAAAAACTAAGTCTGCGCGCACGAAGTCGCGGGCAAAAGCTAATATTAAATACAATAGGTGCCTACACTGCCATGAATTTCAAAACTATAAACATTACTGCGCGGACGAAGTCGCGGGCAAAAGCTAATATTCAATGCAATAGGTGCCTACACTGCCATGAATTTCAAAACTATAAACATTACCCTTTTGGTGTCCT
Source organism: Zelleria hepariella (assembly GCA_949319315.1). Lineage (NCBI taxonomy): Eukaryota > Metazoa > Arthropoda > Insecta > Lepidoptera > Yponomeutidae > Zelleria > Zelleria hepariella. The sequence goes on from OX439379.1 coordinate 28,696,479, forward strand.
TTCTATGTTTTCTAATGAATTAGTTAAATAAATTACTGTACTAAACTGGTGAAGAGCGCTGGCATCTACTCGTATAATACAGTGTTTTATACAAACACTAGAATAGGTGTCAACGGTCTATTCTTGAAATGGAAAAAAAACTGTTTTTGTACCTATAATATATGTATTTTGGATAAAATGTTGTGTCATTTTAATTATCAATAAATAATTTTTATCTTTTTTTTATCCTATAAATATCAAGTATGTTTTCTCTGTCAACAGCAAGCTGACGACGCACCTGACGCACGTGCGGCTGGCGCACCGCGGGGCGCACGCCTGCGCGCAGTGCGGCGCCGCCTACCTCAGCGCGCACGGGCTGAGAGCGCATGCGCACCGCGCGCACAAGACACGGGTAAAGCCGGAATTACATTACGAAATTAGTGGCATGCATGTTGGAATCACTTTCACGAAGGTAGTTTCGACATATGTGAAAGTAATTTCGCAAATAATTAGTATCGTGAAATTCACAGTATCGCAGAAACCATGGCCCCATCAGCATCAAAACTAATTTTTCTATATTCAATGTAGCTAAAGATATGATTCTATATAAACGTAAAAAAAGATTATCAAGAAAAAAAAAAAGACGTTGGTGTATTCGAGAATGGTAAAAAAGAAAGCATTATTCGGCATGTGACGATGCATAGCATCTAAGTGAGAGAGCGTCACTTCCGGTTTAGCTATTCTCCAATCAGAGTCCGTTTCCGGTTGATATTATTGGTAACAGATTTGACTTACTTCCTGTTGCCGCCATATTTGTCACCTGGGGTTGAGTCCGTTCAACGTGACTTCATAGCGTCTTTTACTTTCGAACTAGCAACATCTAAGCAGAAATTCTGCTAGTTTTTCAATTTATTATTTTAAATTCTTTGAAATTAAAGTTTTAAATACCTTTTTATCTAAAAGTGTAAAAATTAAATTCAGTGATGACAAAGTATAAGTCACTGTGTGTGGCTAGTGATCAAGAAAGCAGTGATCGTGCCACGTGTGTGAGTAATAACGGCGGAAAATCGGACATGGCGCCGCCGAGGCGCCGAACGAGTGCGAGAAAACGCGCTACAAGTTCCGATAGCAGCGAGAATACTACGGAAATTAAGGTAAAGTGAACCAAACATTTCCTTGGACAGAAAATTTTTCAAAAACTTCTTGAACCGGATGAATATTGCGACAAATCTTGTTCGTTGCACCATAGTGGGCAGACCGCTATTAAATCTTGTCCGTCTAATTTGTCCGTCCGTCATCGCTATTAAATCTTGTCCGTCCGTCATCGCTATTAAATCTTGACCCCACAACAAGATATTTCATCTGCTTCCTATTTTCTACTCGCCCGGCTGCTTTTGCCGAAAATATTCTCATGTGATTTAGGTCCAGTTAACATAACTCTTAAGGACCCTAACACCCTCCGTTTCGACCTTTTTCACGTCAAACGATCGGAAGAGCTGCAGAAGTTCAATAATCCCAACTGGATAAGTTACGTCATGTTCATGCATTTAACAATAGGTACTAGCCCTGGTTTTGTGGAGCACAACGTGACACACGAACTTTGGCAACTTACAAAGCGCAAGGTTAGCATGGCGCTCGCTGGAAGACCCTATGCTGTGACCTCCAATATGTTATTTACGCTACAAGATCTTCTCTAACAGCTTTAGCAAGAAATTGTAGGCTGCGCCTGGGACGGAACGAACCCGTTCAGTTATTTTATGACAAAATATCTCTTTTGGTAACAAATCCAAACACCTACTTTAAGGTTACCTAGTGTGTAACACAGATTATTCGTGGTAAGCGCGCCGAGTATCTCTGCGGGAACTTATTCTAGCAAACTTATCGAACAAGAACTTGCACCAAGGTTTGCGCAAGAAGATTCCAAGCGCGGAACACTTGTTCGACAACAGCGCCGCGAAGTCCAACGACCAAAGTAGTTAAGGGTGTGTGTTATCGGGAAGCGGACATACCTCACCATGGTTCAATGTCCAACGACGAAGTCCAAGAAAACAGCTCAGATTGCATGTGCTTCAAATCCTACAATATGAAACCTTTCAGAGAGGACAGTGGACAGTTAAATGACAATAGAAAATCTAAATAACTACTTACCTAACTATACATCGGCCAGAATGGAAAACTGTTTTAACAGCGCTACGTCCCTGATTAGGGAGAACAGGAATTGATGATGATGATTATGATGTGATGATGATGATGATGATGACGATGATGATGACGATGATGATGATGATGATGATGACCTACCACCTCTACCGTGGTCCATGGAATTGGAGGCTGCCTCTGAGCGTATCGGAGGCAGTGGCAGAACGTTATCAGGCTCCGTAGGCCAACCTGGCAGTGATGTCAGGGATGCGTCTGCCATTTACCTCCAGCCAGTGCTTGTCCTGTCAACACTGCGCAATCCAGTCACATCCAAAGACAGTGCCTGTCCCCCCGGCAACACTGCAATGCATTGACCTCCAAGCTAGTGCATATTCTGTCAACACTGCGCAATCCAGTCACATCTAAAGACAGTGCCTGTCCCCCGGCAACACTGCAATGCATTCACCTCCAAGCTAGTGCATATTATGTCAACGCTGCGCAATCCAGTCACATCCAAAAACAGTGCCTGTCCCCCGGCAACACTGCAATGCATTGACCTCCAAGCTAGTGCATATTCTGTCAACACTGCGCAATCCAGTCACATCCAAAGGCAGTGCCTGTCTCTCGGCAACACTGCAATGCATTCACCTCCAAGGTAGTGCATATCCTGTCAACATTGCGCAATCCAATCACATCCAATGACAGTGCCTGTCCCCCGTCAACACTGCAACGCATTGATCTCCAAGCCATTGCCTAACCTGTCAACACTGCGCGATACAGCCACATCTAAAGCCAGTGCCTGTCCAGGCAACAATGCAATCCATTCACCTCGAAGCCAGCGCACGTCCGGTCAGTACTGCGCAATCCAGTCGCACACAAAGTCAGTGCCTGTCCTACCATCACTGCAATCCACTCAGCTCCAAGCCAGTGCTTGTCCTGTCAACACTGCGCAATCCAGTCACATCCAAAGCCAGTGTCTGTCCTGTCAACACTGCGGAAACCTCCTACCCAGCCAGTGCTTGTCCCGTCAACACTGCGTTGTCAGCGGCGCTTCAACAGCCGCGAGTCACCAGGTACGACTATACTAATCAACGCTCAGCTGGAACAGAATGTGCTGGAAATATCTACCGGATTAGACAAACTGGAAGTAAGTCCCTTTTCATCAACTTACCTTCACGATCCAAGGTGCCATCGCCGGTTTCTTAGCTAATCAATCGAAACAGCACCTCTGGAAAGACTGCTAAATAGCGAGATGGACCAGACACCAAGAGAATTATGCGGCAAAGCCTACTGAAGGGCTACATTATCTGGACATTGATTCGAATACAACTATGAACCTCTAGTCTCTTCCTCAAAAGAAGGTATGATTCTAGGTTAAAGGCACGTCACCAGCATTAAAAGAATGCCAGACCTTACTACGCATGCTCAACTATGCTAGCCAAGTCAGATCCCGAGAGATCGTCTCCAGGTAGATAATACTCGACATCAATTGGTGGTTTTCAACAACTAAGGGACTCGCATGAGAAGCTCCATACTCTAGACGTCATAGAACATATCTGCCACATATGCCGCGGACTGGGTATCCCAACTAGAAGACCACTTGCCAGCAGACGAGTTAAACCGCAGCCAAATTGACAATGCAAGGATATATTCGCGATAATCTGGGCCATGCGTCAATTTAAGGATCAGTGGAAGAGAAAACACGTTACTCTGCAATCTGAGAACCGCCATGTGTGGCCAATTCAATTCAATTCAATTTATTTCAGATTTGCATCCATATTTTGTATCCTTTTTATTTTAATTGATTAAATTCGAAACGAGGGGAGAACAGTCTGAATGCATACCAAAACCGACTAAACAACCTGTCTCGCCTACTGAATCAGAGGAAAATAGACCTAGCGGCCGAGCATCTCCCAGGTTGCTTTAATCTCATGGAAGACAGTCTGTCAAGGAACAAGGCTCAAGTTTCAACCGTGAGTAAAGTTCTTTCAGAAATTCGCAGGCCGGAAACACCTACAAAGGTACAGAGGACACAGAGGTTGTACTAACGTATGTATCAGCAATCAATGCGACCCATCAGCTCTCTTCACAACGCATTCAGCAAAGCGGGGGCCATAATCTGGCTTGGCTCTTTCCACGCGAACACCGTGAAAGGCACATTCCCCCTGATAACTCCTATACAGCCGAGAGCCTATCGGTTACCGGATTTACATACCGAGAGGCCAAACCAAGGTTCTTCCACCTCCTCAAACACAAGGTATGAAGTTTTGACTGGTCGACAGCCGAAAAAACTATGCTAGCAAGCAGTTGGTGTGAATTCACACCTAAAAGTTATCGACCGACATGGTAAAGTTGGACTGGTTGTGGAGTGATAAAGAATAACTAGATTATAAACACCACAGGGGCAGTGTTTTAACAAAATATTTCGTAAATTGGGATTTCAATAGTTAAAGTTGCTCTTTCAGCAATTTTAGTCCATACATAACTGATTTTAAGTTTCAGTTGAAGAAAATCTTAGTTCAGATGTTTTGGTAAAGCAACTTAAAAACGAAGCCAAAACTGATAGCTCGGAAGAAGCTGCGAAAGACCCCGCTAATCTGGTTGCCTGGCTGGGTTCAAACGCTACTAATAAAGTGAACCTTGTGGCTTCGCGTAAATAAGCTTTTATTTTACTAAAACTGACACTGCCACGCACGCACTGCCAGGCAATCAGGATGGAACATTATATAAAATTCAAAACAAGTCTGAAATTATTTTCTGGACTGCTTAAGTTCTACAATTCAGTGAGCAGAGACTAACAACGGAGTACGACCCTTTTTATTTCCATAACAGGTGAAGCGAGATCTCTTCGCATAATCTCTTTGGTCAGATATTGGGTGAAAAACGTGTTGAAGGATGCCCATATCAGGGTTCCCTCTCCGCTGTTATAGCATCATAATGCTTGATAATGCACCTAGCTATCTATAGATTAAATCATCTATATTATTCATGGGTTTATATAGAGTGCTAATGTAGAAAATTAAAAGGTAGAAGTGCCCAGAAAGGTCCTAACGATTAACTTTCATCCAATTTGATTGCCTTTTTTCTATCAGCGTACTTCAATTTCCAATAATTCAGAGCTTATAAACATTGTTTTTTACAAGTAAATACATATCTTAATTATTCTGTGCCTAGTTCTCTTGCAGACTATTACAGCTTACATCACATAGCGTCGTCATCCAGTCACCAGGAGCTAATAAACACGTCTCTCACTTAGATGCTATGCATCGTCACATGCCGAATAATAGTGCAAGTTTTACATTAAAATAAAACTTGTATTATTAAGCAGAGACGATGCATAGCATCCCATTAAGGCCTCCTGGTGAGAGACCTATGAAGTCACGTTGAACGGACTCAACCCCAGGTGACAAATATGGCGGCAACAGGAAGTAAGTCAAATCTGTTACCAATAATATCAACCGGAAACGGACTCTGATTGGAGAATAGCTAAACCGGAAGTGACGCTCTCTCACTTAGATGCTATGCATCGTCTCTGCTTAATAATACAAGTTTTATTTTAATGTAAAACTTGCACTATTTTGGTGCAAAATACACACGTCTGCACAGCGAAGGCGCTTTCGCGACAGTAGTTTCACGTCGCATCTCCATAGTTCCATGACACTTAATTTCACCATAAAATTGCGCAGGGCACGAAACTCATTTGCTTTCATGAAATTAATGCATGCATTACGAAAATATTAAATTACAAATACAAAAAGTGAGACCTGTTTCCTCCCTGGATAATTATTTTAGAAAAAATATGTTTATGCCATTCAATTTATATGTACCTCTGCAATGTCCCTATGTTTTCCTTTTTTTATTATTTTAATAAAAAAAAGTAAGTGGTAGCCTGTCCCACTAGCTGGGCAAAGGCCTTCTCTCAGAGAGAGAGTTCGAGCTTAATCACCACGCGTGCTCAATGCGGATTGGCGATTTTTGCGTTGAGGGTATAAATGCCTCACACTCTCAGGTTTCCTTACGATGTTTTCCTTCACCGTCAGCGAGTGGTATTGCTACTACAAATTCACAAATGTACGTAACTTTGAAATTAAACAAAGTCGTAGATACATGCCCGCACTGGGAATCGAACCGGGTACCTCTTGCTTCAGAGTCCACTGTTCTACCCAATAGACCACCACCGCCTAATAATTTAATAAAATTTATTTAATTTATTTATCAATTAAATACAGTCAGCATGAAGTTACGCGCACAAGAGCGCGCGTTTATACGCATTACAACTTTATTACAAGTATGGCTCATCCGCTTTCGTGAGATAAAACATCTGTACCTGTGGTTTTACGTTTTAGATTGGCGACAGTGACCCGTCGGCTTGCTGTGAGCAGTGCAACATTCAGTTCAAGACACCGCAAGCGCTGGGCGTCCATCTGACGTCCTCTTCCCGACATGTCAACACTGTCACTGATATGGAGTGAGTGTGGGTGAACTGACTCATCTATCTATCTATCCAGCCCATAATAATTGTCGCCCACTGTTTGTCATAGGCCTCTTCTTTGTCACCGATTTTTGGACCTAAGAACCTAGATACTGAATCCTAAAACCAACAAATAAAACATGCACAAGAAATTCGGCCACTTTTGAATTTGCCGGTTTTATTTTATTCATTTTATTAATTTTTGGGCCTAGGGTAAGTTCAGAACGGTCCGTTTGGTCCCAAAAATGTTACCTAAAAGTCGATATGATAGTTATTTTCATTGGCGGCGCAATTGTGCCTTTCCCCACAGCTCGCCTGGCTTTGAATTTCCTGAACACTCGACAGCACGTTGACTCTTACATGCAAGCACTGTACTCGGTTACGTTACGGGCGAGTTTACAACAAAAGTGTACAGTCGGACGTGCAGTCGTGTGTACAATGATTTTCCCTATCTTTTCCTTGACAAGTACCCTTGGTTATTTCCCAGCAAGCACTGCACGACGTGCGGCGAGAGTATGGCGAGCGATGCGTCGCTACGCAGCCACCAAGCGGCGCATCGCAAAAATAACTCCGTGCAGTGCCGCGAGGTAACTTACTACTCTGGCTCAGCTACCCGAATGGATCTTGCCCTCCGCAACCAAAAGACGCCATCTCTCTCTGCTCTGCGCCACTTCCCTCCAATCTTCCACTTGAAGTCTACCGTGCCATGCGATACGGGCTAAGCCTAGTGTAAGGGACACTGTATATCATAAAAGTAAATGTATTATCAAATGTCAACTATACATACCTACCCATACTTGTAATTGTTTTTAACGGTGTCAATAAATACTTTTTCTTTTTTTTTTTACATTTTCATTTTCAAGTTATTTTGAGACTTCGTCAGTCTAGCGATACGTCCAACTGGTCGAAGTCCAGAAGATTGCCCTTCGTATGCTTTTCTTACCGCCCGATCATCTCCCATTCTTTTTACGTGACCGAGCCAGCAGTCTTGCAGATTTAGTATCTCCGATTATGTTTGGCTCTGCCATTAGGTTTTCAAGCGACTAGTGTTCGAATTCAAAGCTTTGCTGTCACATTGCTAGACATGCTTCAGAGTGAACCTCTCGGGATAATAAGTGCGCACTTTGTAAACGTGTAATACGTGCAAACTGTCCCCTTGCCCCGCAGTGTGGTGTGACGTGCAAGGACGCCCGCGCGCATTCGGCGCACTATCGCCACGCGCACCTGAGCCACCTTCACGGCACGAGACCTGGAGCCGGCAAGCAGAGGAAGTTCGTGTGTGAACTCTGCGGGACCAAGTGCGCGGTAAGAAAGAATGAGCTACCTTCACGGCACGAGACCTAGAGCCAGCAACCAGAGAAATTAGTTTGAAAACTCTGCGGGACCAAATGCACTAACCATGACAGTGTCTCTTAACTGTAGTGCTGGTAGGCGTGGCGCAATCTTCAGTTAAAGGAATGAAGCCGGCGGCGGGCCGACAGGATGGGCAAGTACAAAAAATACGCTGCCGCGCGCCGAGCGGGATGGAGTGCGCGATAGAACTTCCGTGAATATAACTCTAGATAGATTGATAGAATGTTCTTTATTGTACACACTGAGTGTAGGTGGTTGTCCTTTGTGTGCGACCTTTATTGTGTCTGAGCATGAGACGCATTTTTTAAAATGATTTTGTGAATAAATAAACTTGCTGGCTATTGTTTTAGTCACTAGTTTCCTCAAATATAAGATAAATATTATATCATAACAATGTACAATGGGCATTTGTGGGTTACAGTCGAACGCGACGCTCGCGTACCACCAACGCAAACACACTGGCGAAAAGCCGTTCCAGTGCGCTCACTGCCCGCGCCGGTTCAGGCTTGACCAACACTTGCAGGTATGTATCTCAAAAAAATCGTTTTTAGGCGGACCTCGTTTTCGTTCGAAATAAAAAAAAAACAACCTATACAATAGCATTGTGTCCCTTTCGTGAAAGCCGGTATTGATTATGCAGGCCCTTTGTTTAGCACTCATGATGTTTAACAAAGGGCCTGCATAATCAATACCGGCTATCACCAAGGGGACACATGCTATTTATAAAGGTTGTTGGAACGAAAGCTAGGTCCGCCTCAAACGACATTTTTGTTTCCTTGAAGAGGGATGCTATGATGAATTATTCACGACGTCAGATCATGAGACCACCCTAACACCCTGCGTCCCTGGCCACCCTGGCTAATTAACACCCTGTATGTCCGCACCGGGAATAGGTTCCGGGTATCTCGCTGCCCATTGTTCTTCCCACTAGGCTACCAACCACGGTTCGCGGCATAATGCGTCAAATTCACACCGTGAGCAGTTATTCCTTTATTAAGGGTAGACGATAGCAACGTGGCGGGAAATTCAAAATTTTCACAGTTTTTTACATTTTTTAGCTAAACTGAACTATTTTTGTTCAGCGATTTTTCGTTCGCGGAAATAACAAAGTATTCTTTTCATTATTGTAAACAACAGAACAACAATAATTCAGCCGATTATGTGTTCTGGTCTACGACAAGTTTTTTGGGCAGTGCCACTGCTTCGTAGACCTGAACACATAATCGGCTGAATTATTGTTGTTTACAATAATGAAAAGAATACTTTGTTATTTCCGCGAACGAAAAATCGCTGAACAAAAATTGCTCAGTTTAGCTACAAAATGTAAAAAACAGTGAAAATTTTGAATTTCCCGCCACGTTGCTATCGTCTACCCTTAACCAACCGTCGTCGTGTTTGACAGATCCACTTGCGGCGTCACACCGGCGAGCGACCCTTCATGTGTTCGGCCTGCCCCAAGGCATTCGTTCACAAGGCGGCGCTCAACAGGCACTTGAGGGTGAGCTTCACACCAACTATCGTCTAAATAAACTATACAATGTGTTGTTTTGTAAAGTGACCATTTACATTACACGGTATTGAAGCCAAAAATATATCTATTTTCATTATTGTGAACAACAGACAGAACAACAATAATTCAGCCATAATGTTCTGTGTTCAGCGGGGGGAGCATGACTTTTATCGAGGCGGATTTATCCAACAAAATGGCGGTTTATCAGCATTTTTGACGTCTATAGTGGGTTATATATCGTCGAGAGTGATATATAACCCACTCTATACGTCAAAAATGCTGATAAACCGCCATTTTGTTGGATAAATCCGCCTCGATAAAAGTCATGCTACGGGGACTGGTCATGAAACTAGTTTTTGGGCAGTGCCACTGGTTTGTCGACCACAAAACATTGTTATTCTGTTGTTTACAATAATGAAAATGATACTATTTTAGTGCCGAGAACCAAAACTCTCTGAACAAAAATGGCTCCGTTTAGCTTAAAAATTAAAAAAACTGAAAATTTTGCATTTCCCGCCACCTTGCTATCGTCCAACCTTAAGGATCGTCAGGCATATATGCCTGTTGTTCTTTTTCGATGTTTCCTTTTCCCTTGGCAGGTGCACACTGGGGCGAAGCCCTACCCGTGCGGGCACTGCGGCAAGGCGTTCTCTCAGTCCAACAGCGTGAAGGTCCACATAAACACCGTGCACCTTAAGATGCCCCAGCTGCCGCGCAACCGCCGCGCCGCGACAACCAAGCCGCCCGAGTGACTGAGAGATACCACAGTGATCGTTCACAGCTTTGAAAAAAGCGCTCAAAGGTGGATTCTTGAGGTGATAAATAACCTAGACTAACTAGCGCCGCCAATAGAAAAAAATCATATCTTCTTTTTGGATGCGTTTTTTGCTAAAAACGAAACGTCAGGTACTCAACGCGAGGCTTAACTATTTTTTATATAATAAAATAAGAATACGTGGTCACTTTTGGCGATAAAGGATAATTCGTCAGTTCTAGAATGTGGAATCTAAACCTTAGGTCATAAAATAGTTAAGCCTTGCGTTGATAACCTAAAGACAAGTTTTTAACAAAAAACGCATCCAAAAAGAAGATATGTTTTTTTTCCATTGGCGGCGCGAGTTGTGCCTAGCGGCGGCCACTTTTAGCGGCGGTGCGATTTATTCATAGGATCTAGACATAGATTTCTAAAAATAGTTAGCTCAAAAGATTCTTATTTGAAGCCTCGTTTTTAGCAAAAAAACGCACCCATAAAGATTTTTTTTTCTTTGGTGACGTTGGGGGTGTTTTTCCCTTCGCCTTAGGGGTCAAAAGCCACCATAGGAATGAAATCATAGCTTCTTTTATAGTACGTTTTTTGGAAATGTTGAACAATGAAAATCTCGGAAACCTAAGACGAGTTTCCTAGGACGTTTTTGGAAATTCGTTCTAGGTTTTTCGGTGTAGGTCGAAAAAATTGCTACTGCCAGTACCTTCGATCAAGGATAAAACTAGATACAACATAGAACGCTGAAATGTGTCTGGAACAATAGATGCCCAAATTGCCTTTGGGAGCTTATTTGCTCGTAGTCCATGCAATTAAAGTAAAACTGTACACTATAGGTAATGCGATAAGGTTGACATTCGAATATTAGACGTATGGTCGAAATGATGTTTCGTATTGTTCTAATGCTGATATCTTTTGTTTCTGTGGGGACAAGTTTTTATTGTGATTTTATACGTAATGCGGATTCTATGGGATTTAGTTCGGTGGCCAGGACTGAGATTGCTGCCGCGCAACCGCTGCGCCAAGCCGCCTGAGTGAATGGGGCCATGAAGTTGACAGTTTTGTCACAAGTGCTGAGGGCTATCGCATTTGAGGTCGTCGCTAGGGGGTTTTAGTGTAGCGTGTGGTCCCGAAATGTCAGTTTGTGGGTGGGCTACGTACGCGGGTTTATTTTTAATTAGAATAATGTTGTGAATATGTTGCAATACCTGAGATGATTAATAATTATGGTAAAATATTGTCCCTGTGAATCGCTACCGATCACTGCTTTGAATCAGTTGTATCTTTAAGAAACTTGTATTCCCTTTTTTTTTCAAACAGAACGTTTCAATAAATATATAAATTTAAACAAAACTACGAACCGCTGATAGCTGTACATACTACATTCTTGGCTAGTGTTTTCTCTAGGCACATTTTACATGCCTAAGAATGTGTGAATAAAAAAAAAACATTTTTAATTATTTGTAATTCTACTTCCTTTTTCCAATCCAATAAGTCTATCTCTGACTACTCATATCCCATATCACCCTAAATAGGTACAGCAGGTTTTATCCTAATAAAACGGCAAAAGTAAATATTATGCTGTAGGTAGTTTATTTCTTCATATGTTAGTTACATTTAGTTTCATACCACCATCTTAGCACCATAAAGGGTCTTACATTCCACTCACACGAACTCAATATATTAGAATAGGGCCTCAAGTCTGGAAGGTTTTTATTTATTTATTGATGGGATTAAAACTATCCAAGTATCAATATTATTAAAACATTTTTTCATTGCAAGCCCTTGAAAATAATACCTATTTTTTATTGATCGAGAGCATTAAAACGGAACGCGGGTAGCCGGCTGCTCCATACAAAAAATACAAAAAGGGAGACCTGTTTCCTCCCTGGATAATTATTTTAGAAAAAATATGTTTATGCCATTCAATTTATATGTACCTCTGCCATGACCCTATGTTTTCCTTTTTTTATTATTTTAATTATTTTAATGAAAAGTAGTTGAATAATCGAAATAATAAAAAAAGGAATACATAGGGACATGGCAGAGGTAAATATAGATTGAATGGCATAAACATATTTTTTCTAAAACAATTATCCAGGGAGGAAACAGGTCTCCCCTTTTGTATGGAGTTGAGGTTACCCGCGTTCCCTCTTAACATTAGTCGATAGGGCTTTGTAGAAACTAATACAAACTATTTCGTACTTTCAACTTCCATCGTATCAAACAACATACTAAAGTCGATTCGCTTAAGTAAGGCCGCGTTTTATAATATGGCGCCCGCTGCCTTTGCACAGCGACACTATCTAAGATTCTAAGGCCCGGTTTCTGAATTGAGAAATTCGCTAAGCAAATGGGTAAGTATCGTCCTGTCTCTGCAGATTTCTCACAAAAGAGCGTGACAGAACGATTGTAAAGTGTTTGCTTAGCAAAATTCTCAACACTTTACCTAACAGCCTTACAAAATTATAGACTTGAGGCCGCCTACTCTTGAAGCTGTTTGTCAATATTTCAGGAATTGAGATGCATTATATTTTTTTATTGTACAAAATAGCCTTACTTTTGAATAAACCTTACAAACTTTATGAAATGAAAGCATGACTGCGAATTCAAAGAGAGTTTATTTCTAATCAACTTCGTCCATATTGACAAGATAGCTTCAAAAGGGGTAGGACCGTCATTGCAAATGGCCTATAAGCCAGCGTCAGAGGAACACGTTAAGATATAGGACTGAAGCAGTTTTTACAAAAGCCGTGTAGCGCAAGCAGAGGCGGCAACACCTACTGCACATTGGTCCTGGCACTCGGTTTCGATCGTTTGCTGGCCGGAGTGTGCCCTTTTTATGACCATAGCGGTGGACAAAAGGACCACTATAATAAGTCTAAGTAGGACCGGAGGGGGAAACCGGTCACTGAGATTCGTCCGAGCTTAAGGGTAGACGATAGCAACGTGGCGGGAAATTCAAAATTTTCACAGTTTTTTACATTTTGTAGCTAAACTGAGCTATTTTTAATGAAAAGAATAACAAAGTATTCTTTTCATTATTGTAAACAATGGAACAACATTATGTGTTCTGGTCTACGACAAGTTTTTTGGGCAGTGCCACTGCTTCGTAGACCAGAACACATAATCGGCTGAATTATTGTGGTTCTGTTGTTGAATACTTAGTTATTTCCGCGAACGAAAAATCGCTGAACAAAAATAGCTCAGTTTAGCTACAAAATGTAAAAAACTGTAAAATTTTTGAATTTCCTACCACGTTGCTATCGTCGACCCTTAACTGACACTAGTGCGGCTACAGCTTTTCCATGTCTAACGACTTCAGATCGCAAGCGAGTATATCACGTCTGTTGGACCTACTGCGACTGCTCTAATCACCTGTTATTGAGTTACATTTGAAATACCTTTTATCTGGGGCGCATCTCAGTGTTAAACTTTCCTCAATGTCTGGTGATTGAAGTAGTTCTCGAAAGCTGTGACCCCACAAGTCAATGACCTCGCTTGTTGCTGTTAAATTTGGCACCTTTCTCGCGCGAGTGAGCGGTAAGTACACTCAATATTAGATTACTTTTAATACTCGTATCTGCATCGCTAGATTAGTCGTAATCAATTTAGGAAAAACTGCATCATTCAAGGCCACAGTAGCTTTTTGTCCAAGTGTCAATACAACACGCATGCGACCTTCACAATCCACAAGCATCTTTAAGCCTTTCGTTATTAACATTATAACTGTATAATACTTACCAATAATAACAAATACATATTTATTAAAAACATAACATCATTTGGTACATTCATTACAATATTCTATCTAATTTTGAGACATGCAAATTAATTGATTATTTATTACTTTACATCTAATTATGGCTAGGTAATAGACTGCAAACCTCTCAGTCTGTTATTAGACAGTCAACAGCACTTCAGACTGTGCAGAATTATTGTAAAGTCGTCCGTAACATAAGCGCGTAGAGTCCCGACGTGTACAGGTCGACGTGCTGTCGACTGTACCCGTCAACCTTTCTATATTTCTTTCTTTTCATCCCGAAATACTAATCTCAGATCAAAGTTACATAATTTATCTATCTAGGTATTAAAAGGTTGACCTCATAAAATCGGGTTTGCAATCAATCACTATTATGCACAGGAAGCTATGAAAGGGTCTGGTGTTTCTGTCTATGCTACTTAAAATTATCTGAGAGCGCACTGACAGTCACTTCATGTTCCGACAAGACGAAGAATTTTTTTACAGTGCATTGGTTACCTACCCAGTGAACCAAGGTAATTTTCTTTTCGTGCATCTTTTTATATTACAATGTAGGTCTTTTTTGTACAATGTGGTATGATATTATTAATCTATTTCAAAACAGTTTAATATATTGTAACCTTCATATCTGCAGAGATAAAAATACACTTTTGCAACAAAATAAATCGTGTAGCACATAAAAGTACACATGCAAGTATAAAAGCACTTATACAAGGTAAAGACTAGTTTGTTATGTATTTTATTATGATTGATATTTATGTCTATCTACAGGTTATGATAAGTATATTCTTTTGCTTCATTTTATTACAATTTATTAAGTTTGTATGCATATTATATTACGATGATCAAGTATCTTTACAATTAAATTGACTCTTCCAATAGACAAGCGAAAATATATTTCTTTCTATCTACTCAATATCTAGTACAATACGTCCGTTTGTTACGCATTGAGCCCCGCCAAACAGCTAATTCACCATCTCAACATTTCGTTTTTAAAAAAGCTTCTATAATTTTCCAGGAAGACAGAGAAGAGGGTAGGGAGTGAGTGCTAAGAAAAGGTAGCTTTTTTGGCACGTGCTCATCTCATCAGCTCATACCATCGAAATTCTTCAAAGCAACGTCTCACTTCACCCTCCCCCCTAACGTCCGAATCATCAGAATGCGAGAACAGACCATCAGAATACTGTTGTCTTGCCAGGCCATTATCAGAATACTGTCGTGCCATGCCATCATCAGAATGCTGTAGTCTTGCCAGGCCATCATCAAAATGCGGTAGTCTTGCCAGGCCATCATCAGAATGCTGTAGTCTTGCCAGGCCAGCATCAGAATGCTGTAGTCTTGCCAGGCCATCAGAATGCTGTGACTCCCTCATACTTGCTGCCCGCTTCGGCCATCCACTTTCGGAGTCCTTCTAAAAGCTGTAGTCTTGCCAGGCTATCATCAGGGTGCTGCGGCGCTCTCAGAGCTGCGTCTCGGCGGCCCGCTCCACCCAGGGAGTGGCGTGGCGAATCTGTTGACACAAAGACACGGTCTCTTTGTACGAATGAAGGATTTGGCCTTACGTCAGACATGACCTTACGGAAGATACGGAAGACACGGGAAATAACTGCTTTTGCCCCACAAGTTTCAACTTGTCGAGAAACGACTGCCTCATAGACTACAGTCACTGGTCCCTAATATTTTACAAGCAAGACGAGCATTTATTGATGTTTTTTTTTTTTTTTTCTTGTCCGACTGTATATCTGTACTTATTTACGGTTCGGTTGGTTCGAAGCGTTTGCACATCGGACGCATACAATACGCACTGCTGACAGTGAAACGAATGGGCAATCTGTGGTTCGGTACGGTCGTGTGGCGTGAACAGCGCTCCGCACAGTGCGTTGGTTCGGCCGCACCAAATTCGAGCGTCTGTTACTGCTATTACAGACTTCTAAAAGAGTGATGGTTTCTGATTTGAGAAATTCGCTGAACAGGCACTTAAATATCGTTCTGCCTCTGCGGATTTCTCACAAAAGATCGTGACAGAACGATAGTTAAGTGTTTGCTTAGTAAAATTCTCAATTCAGAAACCGGGCCTCGATTTTGCTAGTTGGGTACCTAGTTACAGGGTAAATACTTCGATCAAGGATAAAACTAGATACAACATAGAACTCTGAAATGTGTCTGGAAAAATAGATGCCCAAACTGCCTTTGGGAGCTTATTTGCTCGTAGTCTACGCATTTAAAGTAAAACTGTACACTAATGCAATAAGGTTGACATTCGAATATTAGACGTATGGTCGAAATGTTGTTTCGTATTGTTCTATTGCTGATATCATTTGTTTCTGTGGGGACAAGTTTTTATTGTGATTTTATACGTAATGCGGATTCTATGGGATTTAGTTCGGTGGGTAAATAAGATTTATAAAAAAGTATTAACATGATCCAATTCGTTCGAGGGGTGGCAGGGGTCGTAAGTTCAGAGTTCGGGGCGAACAGTAAGTAAGTTTGGTAGTTTGTCCGTTCATTTACCTGGTGGTCCCGGTCCCGCAAAGCGCGCACTAGTTGGTGCGAGCGGGCGCGCTCGGCTGCCAGCGCCGCGAGAGCTTCGCACCGCTCTTCTCTGGCTGATGCCAACTCCTGAGACAAAGTCAAGTTGGGTTATTGATTAGACGATGGGGCCTTAGCCTGTAACGCAATGGTGCCAAAATGGGCTCCCAGTTGACGGCTTCAATTACGATTTATTACTCGTAATGCTGTCGGTCCTTTTAATGTTTTTGTAGTACTGCAAAGAATATTATGATTCTAATTCTAGAGGATTAGTTCTCTGGTTGTAGGAGAAAAACGAGGAAACCCCGGTTTTGTCCTTCTGCTGGGACGCCATCGACACGCCCGCCATTGACTGTTCACACACAAAGACTGCGGGGGAGGCGCGGGGGAAGGGCCCACGCGGCAGGCGGCGCCGCGGGACAGCACACTACTTACTTTCGAACCTTGCATTGTCGCGAACGCACCTGCTTTTTACTGTACCTAGAGCGACCTATATTATTATACCATCTTCACAATTTACAGTCCACTTTCATTCTCTATTACCTGGCCTACCTACCGACCAACCGTCCGAATGCTACGGAGATGGCGGGACGACCTCACAACCTTTTTGCCGGGGTGGCAAGAGGCGGCCGAATGTAGAGAGGAGTGGAAGAAAAAAGGGGAGGCCTTTGCCCAGCAGTGGGACACTATGGAGACTACATAAAAGTTATAATGTTATGTTAGTTACAGTTGTTTCTTTTTTTAAAACTCAAGGGATGAACGAAAAGGGTTAAAAGCAAATCCCTTTTGCTCTTAAAATAAGCGTCTTACAATGTTGAAATGTCAATTACAATCTCAAACGGTATGGCTCACCTGTGCCGCGACAGCCGCCTCCATGTCGACCATGTTGCTGCCGGCGCCGGGCGGCGTCCCCGCCAGCTCTTCCTCACCCTCTGCAACCAAGTTTCCTTTAAATTGGGTGAAAGGGATGGAAAAGGGAACCTTTCTGTATTGTGGTGATAGTAAAACACATTTTTGAGCTAGGAAATAAAAAGGAGGAAAAGGAGTGACCGGTCGGTTGACTTGGCCTGTTGTTTCTAACCATCTCGCTAACAGCCTTGGACTAATCATTCTTAATCGATTGGCAAAGTTAAGCAACATCGGCCGCGGTCAGTCTATGGATGGGTGACCGCTAGTGGCAATAATATCTGAGCGCTTTCGGCTTCGGAAAGCACGTTAAACCGTTGTCCCCGTTGTTGTTGATTAATAACAATCGTTAAGCCAAGTCAGAGGCCCTATGGGCGGCCTAAGAACTCTGACACCAGGGGTGGCCACATCCTCATACGATTACCTACCTACCGTGGTAGCGTGATCATTTTGGGCGGGGCGTGGTGGGCTCCTGCTCCTCGGCTCCTCCGCCTCCTCCGATCAACCCTCCCCTTCCTCCTCGCTGCAGACATTAACACAAGTGCTTCTAACCGTGGTAGGTAAACATCTTGGGCGGCGGGTGGTGTGCTCTGAGCTCGGCGGTCTCTCGCTTCAGGCGCGCCGCCTGCGACCGCAGCTCCTGCTCCGCCTCCTCCGACCAACCCTCCCGTTCCTCCTCGCTGCAGACATTAACACAAGTGCTTCTAACCGTGGTAGGTAAACATCTTGGGCGGCGGGTGGTGTGCTCTGAGCTCGGCGGTCTCTCGCTTCAGGCGCGCCGCCTGCGACCGCAGCTCCTGCTCCGCCTCCTCCGACCAAGCCTCCCCTTCCTCCGCGCTGCAGACACAAACAAATATTAGAATAGAAAAATCTTTATTTCGTACAACATTAGTCTAGGATGGTCATATTGAAAACTAATAAAATACGTGTTTATTTGATTTTCTTGTAAAGTATTTATACCAAGTTACAAAATAATCGAAGGATAAAAAAAATCCAAAAACTGAAATAACGACTTTGCGTACATACATATTTCCCGGTTTCTCGAATGCTGCAACGTTAGTACACGTCTTTCGAAGCTGCAAACGTTACTCTGGTAATAGTGGTCCTAACAACATATAAAACTAGCCGTTAGTTTGCGATTTTAGCGTATTCTAGTGTTAAATATGACCGTCCTACATTACTATTATTTGGAACACTTTAAAAACAGCTGCACCTCAGTTGCAGCTCAGCATGATGCTGCGACAGCGAGAAGCGCAGCGCTGTTTTTAGATCAGAGCCTGAAGCGTATGACGCAACAGCAAAGTCGTCCGCTCTCCAGTTAATTTATGAAGAAATAGGGCAGCAGCCATGGACCGGGCAGCAGTAGCGGCTCTCCAAGTCTCGCCAGGAGTTGTCTTGAACAAGTCGTTACCTAGAGTCATGCAGCAGCCAGGGGCCGGGCGGCAGTAGCGGCTCGCCAACTCTCGCCAGGAGTTGTCTTGAACAAGTCGTTACCTAGAGTCGTGCAGCAGCCAGGGGCCGGGCGGCAGTAGCGGCTCGCCAACTCTCGCCAGGAGTTGTCTTGAACAAGTCGTTACCTAGAGTCATGCAGCAGCCAGGGGCCGGGCGGCAGTAGCGGCTCGCCAACTCTCGCCAGGAGTTGTCTTGAACAAGTCGTTACCTAGAGTCGTGCAGCAGCCAGGGGCCGGGCGGCAGTAGCGGCTCGCCAACTCTCGCCAGGAGTTGTCTTGAACAAGTCGTTACCTAGAGTCGTGCAGCAGCCAGGGGCCGGGCGGCAGTAGCGGCTCGCCAAGTCTCGCGCCAGCGCGCTCGTCGGCCAGCCGCGCCAGGAGTTGTCTCGCCACACGCTCCGCCGCCGCTCTCTGCAACAATACCAAGCCCTTACTTCCCATGGCGGCTAAACCTCACACTAAACGAAGACCTTTGCATCTACGTTATGAGATGATTTATACAGCATCCAGTGGCACCTTCACTTACCCCAAAGCACAACATCACCTTCGACATTTGCGAGTGAAAATTCGAAAAACTAATTACTTTAATCTGCTCACAAAATTTCACAAGAATCTGTCGAGAAATGCTGTAGAGGAGAACATACATCCGCCGGAAACACGAAAGCATTTTTTCCCAAGCTGAAGCTTTTTCGCTCGCCCTTCAAGATCGAGACCAAGCAAAAGTCTTGATGTGTGCAAGAAAGTCTCGATATCGAAATTGTCTTGTCATGTCTCGCTTGCCGAATCACTAAAACGGAGACACTCGCTCACTTCGTCCGCTCGGTCTATTACCGCCATCTGAAGTGCCACCACTTGACTCTTTGTACCCACCTGCGCGGTGCACGGACTCGTCTCAGCTAGGGCCAGTAGCACATCGTAGGCCTCCAACGCGCGGTCGGCGGCTCGCAGCGCCGCGCATAGAGACACCGCGCCCGCCTCGTGCGCCGCGCACGCCTGACCCATCCTGCGAACAGACATTAAGAGGGCGCTAGAGCACCATTTTCCCATACAAACGTAGTTCAGGTTTAATTTCTAAATTACAGGCTGGATTTTGCTGAAACTTGGTTTATAACAGTAGATGACCAATACAGAGGTTTGCAAATAGTTTTTATAATAAAAGAAATTAGAGCGATGCGTTTTTTGCCCCGAAAAAGGGGTTACTTTCAGCTGTTATTTACTTACATTATTACACTGTCTATTGGAGGCTAACTACCTTGGGAACAACAATAATGTATTGTACTCGTCAGAAAAAAAATATTTTTGAAATAGCTAATAAAATGTAGAAATGGCAGCTGAACCACGAACAAATTTGGGAAAATAGATCTACTACATTACAACTACATACTCGCGAAAGGACACGAACACACAGACTCATACAGCAGCATTGCCTATCACTTTTCCCGCGCCCCGTCTCGCCCTGGCTGAAACAGCTATAGAAAACAGTGTTTCACGCGCTTGGCCATCGCCGGGTTCCCACGCTTGTACAGGGAACTCTTAAACTAACTAAGGCTCATTTTACACCGCCGCGGAACGGAATGGAAGCGACTTTTTGCAAAGAAATTGTACATAGTATAATGAACTTTATGTCAATTGTATAACATACTTTTAGTCCAGCTAGGCTTCTTCTTCTTGAAGTGCCTCTCCATCACTGGAGGTTGGCAGTCAGCTCCCTGCACCGCTCTCTGTTCATGGCTGTCCTGAATAATTGTTCCACGGTTTTGATGCCGATCCATTCCTTTATATTACACAGCCATGTCATTTTCCTCCTTCCTGGCCTTCTTTTCCCCTCTATTTTGCCCATCACTATGGTGTGTAGCAGCTGGTAACGTTTATTTCTTAAAACGTGTCCAAAGTAGGCAACCTTTCGCTGCTTGATGGTGCGCACTAGTTCTACTTTTTTGTTCACACGTCCTCCAGCTAGGCTATGAGCGTTTTACCTGTGAGCGGTGTCGGTGGCGCGTGCTAGGGCGGCCCTCAGCAGGGCCGCGTCAGTTTCGAGCCGGTCGCCGCGCGCGTCCGCCGCCATCAGAGCAGCCCGCAGCGCTGCACCTGGGTTCAGAAACACGCTTTAAAGTTAGACGATGGCATCTTGGCGGGAAATTAAAAAAAAATCACAGTTCTTTTTTAATTTTGAACCTAAACTGAGCTATTTTGGTTCAGCGATTTTTCGTTCGCGGCAATAACACAGTATTCTTTTCATTATTGTAAACAACAGAACAACAATAATTCAGCCGATTAGTGTTCTGGTCGTAACTGTGTTTTTTGGGCAGTGCCACTGCTTGTTCTATTATTTACAATAATGAAAATAATACTATTTTTTATTGCCGCGAAACAAAAATTGCTGAACCAAAATTGCCCAGTCGAGATATCTAACGGTTGTCTGGCAGAGACCGCTCTTAGCGATAAGACCGCCAATTGTATACATTCTAATTAGTTTGAAAAGAAACAATTTCATAATTATCTTTGGTGTACAATAAAGAGTTATCTATCTAACAACTGAAGATAAAGAAGATTCCAAGGGGGGGGAGGTTTCAGAGAGAAGACAGTAAATGAATAGTTACTCACAGTCCAACAGCGCCCCTTGCAAGTCCTCTGCGTCGCCGGCGTCCAGTGCCAACCGAGCAGCGGCCTCGGCGCAGCGTCCCTGCACAATGCACAAGATACATTGCAATACAATGTGTAGCGAGCCCTACCGGTCCTACAGGAAAATGCTACATACAGTTAGGTACAGGGGCCTTAGCCTGTAACGCAATGGCGTGTCGATGGCGTCCCAGCAGAAGGACAAAACCGGAGTTTCCTCGTTTTTCTCCAACAACCAGATAACTAATCGTTAAAACCAAAACGGTAAAAGGACCGACACTGGGAGCCCATTTTGGCACCATTGCGTTAAAAGCTAGGGCCCCAGGTAGCGTCACGAGTTATGAGCTCTGACCTTGAATGCGCAGAAGTAATTAAGTAAAACAGAAGGCGATTGTGTGCACAGATAACCCCCACCACTTTCGTCGAGCGCTCATAACTCGTGACGCTACCTATAACTAATCTACTCGCTACCAATCCCCCGGCTAGGATGCCGCGGCGACGCGACATTTATCTACGCTTGCCCAGCATCGCTGCCACTTGTATGGCGAGACGTCACAGGTCACCCCTCCCGCACCTCTCCACTACCACTGGAATTTAGTGAGTTAATGCGCGGGGCATAGTAAATTAGCCCGCACGCAAAGACAAATGCACAAAATCGATTCCTGTATCAAATACACTAAAAAAATCGAAAATGTTCACATATCAAACCCTGGAATTAGGTGAGAGCTATCTAAAACAGCCAGTTTTGTGTTGATGTCCATAACAGATTGCAAGATATTTTGTTTGAAAAAAAGTGCGCCGCCTATTTTTTTTCATCCAAAATATCTTCAAAACGTTTATGAATCTCAACACAAAACTGGCTGTGTTAGATAGGTCTCACCTATTTCTAGGGTTTGATATGTGAACATTTTCGATTTGTTTAGTGTATTTGATACTGGAATCGATATTATGCATTTTTCTTTGCGCGCGGGCCATTCACTATGCACGGCGCCTTATGGCTCGGTATAAGGCTAACTAGCGCCACCAATGTTAAAAAAATCATATCTTCCTTTAGAAGAAGTTTCTGAAAAAATCCTAAGATGAGCCTATGCGCCTTGCTTTTCTAGATTTTTAAGTGTAGGTACCCAACTCAATTTATAACCGCCAAAAACGGCCGCTTTTGGCGGTTATCGAAATTTTTTTAGCTTAAATGTAAATTTCAAAGAGGGTATTCACACTTAAAAATCTAGAAAAGCATGGCGCATAGGCTCATCTTAGGATTTTTTCAGAAACTTCTTCTAAAGGAAGATATGATTTTTTCAACATTGGTGGCGCTAGTTAGCCTTATACCGAGCCTTAAGCGCTACGCCTGTACCTTCACGGACATCAACGGCGTCATAGATAGGTACCTCGTCATCGTCGGTGGCGCTGTCGGTGGGCGGGTCGCCAGAGCGGCGCAGGCGCACGCGCGATGCGACCTTGGCCTGCCGCGCAGAACACCATCTGGAAATGCGAGGATGTTTGTTTATTTTTATCATTGTTTCAGGGTTCCGTACTTCAAAAGAAAAAAAACGGCCAATTGGGTACGCAAAGTTTTTTGTTTGAAAGTCCGTTATTGGCTTAAACTTATCTTTAGACAATATTGAGAAACTAATTTAAATATTTTTGATTTTGGTCCAGTAGTTTTATTTTTATGCGCTAAAATGTTTTGTTCCTATGACTGCCAACAGTATGCAGACCATCGCGTGAAGGTCATAAAACCGTATCTTTGAAACGTTGTAAAATCCAAACTACTGAACCAAAATAAAAAATATTGAAATTAGTTTCTCAATATTGTCTAAAGATAAGATTAAGCCAATAACGGACTTTCGAACAAAAAACTTTGCGTACCGAATTGCGAGTCGGACTCACGCACGAAGGGTTCTATACCATTTTCTATAAAAACGGCAAAAAAATCACGTGTGTTGTATGGAGGCCCCCCTAAATATTAATTTTATTCTGTTTTTTAGTATTTTTGTTACAGCAGCAACAGAAATACATCTGTGATTTAAACTGTGTAACTATCACGTTTCATGAGAGACAGCCTGGTGACAGACGGACAGACGGACAGCGGAGTCTTAGTAATAGGGTCCATACCCTTGGGGTACGGAAACCTAAAACCGGAACCGAAGTAGGATCACTTCGTTGTCCGTCTGTCTGTCGGGACCCTTTTCTCAGGAGGCGTTGAGGTATCAAGTTGAAATTAATATCAAATACTCAGATCCGTAAACCCTTGAAGCTGATGGCTGTTCTCTTGTCCGTTCAATGTCTTCATGTGAGAAAATGCATCCAAGCCTTTGAGGGCGTCCATAAATTACGTGGGATGTTTAAGGGGGGGAGGGGGTCGAGTCAAATGTCATCTAATCTTAAGTTGGAGAGAGGGGGGGGGGGGGGGGGGTTCTCGGCAAATATCACGCAATTTTTTATGAATGAAACAAAAAAAAAATTACTCTTTTGGTCCATTTTTATTACACTTAAGAGGGGAGGTCCACAGTTCGCGGAATGAAAGGGTTGTAAGTGGGATAAAAAAATAAATTTATTTTTCCTCTTCAACATAATCCTTCTGAAGCTCAATACATTTGTTTAATCTTAGAATTAGCTTTTCTGTACCCTGGAAAAAAAAGTTTCTTCCTTGCCCTGAAAATGGGCTCTTCCTTGACTTCTGAATCGTCGGAAAATTTTCTATCTCGAAGGTTTATTTACATCTGTGTAAGGCAGCCATCGCAGTATAAAACTTGTAAACGGGCGAATTGTCTTAAAAAAAAAACACCTCACGTAATTTATGGACGCCCCCTTTCTCTTTCCTCCAGATGCCTATATGGATCTACCCCACGCACAAGCTTCACCACATTTTTGCCTGCGCAAGCCAGCTTGTACGCTGAACACTGCGTCCACACTCTGGCGCGTACTACCGTCTTACCAACTATGTACACGCGCAGTGTTCATTAAACAAGCTGTGGTAACAGGAGATGGACGTAGGTTGGTGAATAGAAATCACATCTTATGGGCCTACCACACGCACAAGCTTCACAACAGTTTTGCATGCGCAAGCCAGGCTTGTTTAGTGAACACTGCGCGTGTAGTTGGTAAGACGGTAGCATGCGCCAGAGTGTGGATGCACAGTGTTCAGCGTACAAGCCTGGCCTGCGCATGCAAAACTGTGGTGAAGCTTGTGCGTGTGGTAGGCCCATTAGGTAGTTGTTGAGTGTCCTCGTTTATTCTATGAAGTCAACCTTAATTAACATTGTGCATTTGCTTATATTCTATTGTAAGTGCTGGCTAAACATAAAGTGCAGCTTATTGTAATCCCATCAAAAACAAAACTTGTAAAAAAAAAACAAGCCTCGCTGCTCAGTTCTTCTACCGTAAAAAGTTTTGAGATCCATGTAATACCAAGTCGGTTAATTTATTCAGTCCCTACTTTTTAAGGGTCCTTCTGTCTTGAGTAATTTATTACGTAATTAGCTAACCTAACAACATCTTATAGTGACCATATCAAAATTAAACATCTTTTATGTTTTAAATAAATAGATTGACTTGGCCATCGCATGAAAACACAAGTAATACAAATTATATTAAATTAGATTTTTTAATGCTATTGCCAAGTCAATCTAATTATTTAAAACATAAAAGATGTTTAATTTTCATATGGTCACTATAAGATGTTGTTAGGTTAGCTAATTACGTAATAAATTACTCAAGACAGAATGACCCTTAAAAAGTAGGGACTGAATAAATTAACCGACTTGGTATTACATGGATCTCAAAACTTTTTACGGTAGAAGAACTGAGCAGCGAGGCTTGGTTTTTTTTTACA
This sequence comes from Zelleria hepariella, assembly GCA_949319315.1. Lineage (NCBI taxonomy): Eukaryota > Metazoa > Arthropoda > Insecta > Lepidoptera > Yponomeutidae > Zelleria > Zelleria hepariella. Next base: position 28,721,797 of record OX439379.1, read on the forward strand.
AGTTTTGTTTTTAATGGGATCTCATTTCTTTTTGTAGATAGTCCTACTTTTTTTTGCTTTCTACTTCTACGAGTACGTCTTCTACCTTCCAGGGCCCTTAGCCTGTAACGCAATGGTGACAAAACGGGCTCCCAGTTGACGGCTTCAATTACGATCGGGCAACTAAACTTATAGGCCCGGTTTCTGAATTGAGAATTTTGCTAAGCAAATGGGTAAGTATCGTCCTGTCTCTACAGATTTCTCACAGAAGAGCGTGACAGAGCGATACGTAAGTATGTGCTTAGTAAAATTCTCAACTCGGAAACCGGGCCTTACTGCCGATTTCTGAATTAAGAAATTCACTAAGCAAATGGGTAAGTATCGTCCTGTCTCTGCAGATTTCTCACAAAAGAGCATGACATGAGAACGATAGTTAAGTATTTGCTTAGCTCAATTCAGAAACCGGGCCTCTGTCCATCTACTTAATACTTTGCGGGATTTTGGTACAACTTCAAGACATCCCATTCTGGCTTTTTCATTCCGTTGACCATTGTACAAGTTACCTTTGAACATAATAATATGTAGGTAGGTACATATTATGTAGGTACATATCTACACCTATTGATTCCATTATAGGATTACAAACTTACATTTTCATTGTACACAATACAGCACGTCGACCCTTACACCCTACCACTCTACTCGGTTACTCGGTTTGTACACTCTGTCGTGCTGTCGTGGGTGTATGTATACTTTGTATTCCCATAAAAATATATATGATTACAAAGTTACATTTGCATTGTACAGGTATGCAAATAAAACTTTGTAATCCCATATATTTACATGGGAATACAAAGTTATATATGCAGTTGGTGTACCTAGAAACCTGGACTGAAATTGCAAAATATTTTGGTTTTTCCTTGATTTATACACTAAATACTAATTGTATTCTAAATTTGAAGCTTCTATGTATGCTAGAAGTGCCTTAGAGTTTTGATGATCAATCAGTGAGTGAGTGACAAAATACGAAACTTTGACTAGTTATAATTCTTAAACTACGGGTTCAAATTGAATGAAATTTGAAATATTCCGTGTTTATACAATGCTTTCTTGGTTACAGAAAATTCAGGCTTCTAGTTTTATCCGAAACGAAGTTATAGGGGGGTCGAAAATGGCCTGAACTGCTTCGAGAAAAGTATGGTACGGCCGTGCCGCTTTTTAGCTCGACTTGGTGGGGGCACTGCCGTGCCCCCAGATAATGAGGCTACGCGCCTACTACAAAGCTGGTTTGCGCAGGCAAAACTGTGGTGAAGCTCGTGCGTGTGGTATAATCCGTGCGGAATCAGAATGGGATAATACCTTTTGGAACTGAATCGAAAATGACAGTTCTCGAGTAGCGTCAGTAAAAAAAAAATTTGTTCTACGTTCTATCATAGGGTTATGAAATTGGAAATACACAAAAATGTTTGATGTTTGTAATCTAAAAGGATTCAATGTTACTGCATTAATTTAATAAAACGTGATAAAACTCGAGCAGACACCCACCGCGCACAGAAAACACAAGCAAGTTTCGACGCGAGTTTGCCATAGACAACTAGAGTTTGCCGAAATGCTGACGCTACAGGACCGCGAGCTTCTCAGTTCCAAAAGGTATTATCCCATTCTGATCCCGCATGGATTATAGGCCCAGTTTGTTTTTGTCAATATTGTCTCTCACCTAGCGGCGCTGAGCCGTTCGGAGCCCCCGCTGGTAGGGCTTCGCCCCCCATCTCTGCTGCTGCGGCTGTCGCACGCCGAGCTTTGCTCCTCGCTGCAAAAAGCAAAATTGCATTTTGTTACATTAATTTCTCAAAAGCTATAATTCCTTCTAGTCACAAAAGGGATCTGGCAGAATACCGGCGTCGCGTGTATCCTTAAGGTGCCCCTTAGGGTACTCGTACTGAGCCAGATCCCTTACCTAGCACCTAATTACCTATACTTACTTTTAATTATATTTTATGTATGTGTGTTTTAATTATATTTTATGTATGTGTGTTATTCTAGCCAAGGACAATTTAATAAAGGTAAAGAAAGGACTTTTCACGTGCTTTTCACCTATACATGGTGTTAAAAGACCGCCAACAGACCCGAAAGCCATGCATACTAGACACCAAAACAAAGTACTTTTTCGATAAATTATTGCTGGGAAATGATTTTGGTTTTTTAGGTTATAATTTTGAAAAATATTTTATCACGCAATGGAAGTGTAACGCACAGAACTTATATTGCGCAAGTGTAGGTATCAGTTAATGTTACTTAAGCTTGAAGTGCCGATGTTTAGAATACATTGCGGGTTGCAATTTTAACGTCGTTTTTTGTAAGAAATATTCATAATTTTGATGTGGCTTCTTGAAAAGATATGTTAAAAACTAGATACTAAACACATTTCTGCAAAAAAATATTTTTGAAAAGTCCGACTTTGAACCTCATTATCTCGGAAACCGTTGATTTCCCAGGCATAGTTCCTTGGGAAAAAATGTTCGGTATGATGAGGAAAATACGTGGTTTCCCTCTTTGTTGGCGGTCTTTTAACACCCTGTATGTATACGTACATATTGTTTGTCGATGTACTTTTTAAGCTATTATACGGGCAAGTATCGTCCACCTAAGATGACTCACTTACTATATATGTAAAGGGCCAGACAAACAGAAGAGACATGAGACGAAGACTCGGCGTGGTAGATACGCCACGTCAGTTTGATATTAATAAAATTGTCACTGTCATATACAAAATTTATAGAAGCAACGAAAGCAAATCGAAGCAAAATGTCACCTCCGCGCGTCCTTATCCCACCTCTTTTGTGTGGCTGGCGCCTTAAATAACAATCAGGCATCGAGAATAAACCTACCATGAAGATCTGACAAACATCTAAATTCTACATCTTTCCACCACACCGTCCTACATTCAACATCAGCTGTGTGTGCCAAAGGGCCAGAGTTGCACACACTCGTTCTGTCAACAATGGCCAGAGACACCTGCGGATTTAAGGCTCCCCCATACAGGCGCGTTTTTATCGGTCGATGCGTTATTGCAATATCTGTTTTCAGTACATTTTGTATTAGGATGGCCATGGAGTTACAAACTGCTGCGGTAAAAACGCCGCAAAGTTCCTAATACAAAATGTACTGATAACAGATATCGCATAACGCATGCGGTAGTACCTACCGATAAAACGCGCCTGTGTGGGGGAGCCTTAATGTACTGACCCAGTGGCGGATCCAGGATTTTGGTTTGGGGGGGGCTTGAACCCAATGAGCGTAGGTCTCAGATGCTTTTGGGGGGGCTTGAGCCCCCCCTCCTAAATCCGCTAGTGTACTGACCTGTCTTGCGGGAAATGCGGCGCGGGGCGCGGGAGGCGCGGAAGGCGCGGGCTCGGGGGATCACCGGGACTCGGGAGCGACGAGAACTCGTTCTGTCAACAATGGCCGGAGACACCGGAGGAGTTATGTACTGACCTGTCTTGCGGGAAGTGCGGCGCGGGGCGCGGGAGGCGCGGGAGGCGCGGGCTCGGGGGATCACCGGGGCTCGGGAGCGACGAGCACTCGTTCTGTCAACAATGGCCAGAGACATGAGGACAACCACGATCACAATCGCTTTAACCCTCCAGCGCTCACGTGTAAGAATCTTGCAATGATCGCGCTGAATCGTCAAACCTTCAAATAAGTTCGTCTTTTCTTGCTATATGTATAAAGTGGCGCCACGGAGTAATCCGGGACTAATCGTCTAATCCAATGACATTCTAATGGAATGTCATTGGTCTAATCTGTCGATCTGCCCCCAACCCCATAGCATGCACTGCAGGGCCCTTAGCCTGTAAAGCAATGGTGCCAAAATGGGCTCTCGGTTGCCGGCTTTAATTACGATTTATTAATGCTGTCGGTCCAGTGTCGGTCCTTTTAATGTTTTTGTAGTACAGCAAAGATTATTATGAGTCAAATTCTAGAGGATTAGTTCGCTGGTTGTAGGAGTACAACGAAAAAATCCCGGTTTTGTCCTTCTACCTGGGACGCCATTGATACGCCATTGTGTTACAGGCTAAGGCCCCAGGCTTTAAATGACAGCTCGTGTCAAATAAGTGCGGTTAGAAGTGACGAAACATCTTTCAAACGTAATTTAAAAGGTCAACGTGCTTAGGTACTGGAGGAATCCAATCACATCGGCCTCAGGGGAGGACTAGGGTTGACCTCATAAATATTGTATGGTAAGCCACCGTGTATGGATACTAAGGCATGAGGTTAACGGGCTTACTGAACCGTCGATTAAAGACTTTCTCAAAGCATATGTGGCATACATAGCTACTTTAGCATACATAGCTACTTTAGCATACATATAACATGTATGCTAAAGTTCTATGTAAAGCACTGAAACTAAATTGATTTTTTTCCTTGAAATTCCGTCGTGAAGCTATAGCGCCGCAATATAAAAAAAAACCGGCCAAGTGCGAGTCGGACTCACGAAACGAGGGTTCCGTACAAACGTGTAAGGGGGTTTTTGAACGAGCGAGCGAAGTTGTCCGAGTCTACTGGAACAATCCGGCGTTTGTATGTATGTATGAATGTTCGTTCGACGATAAATTGAGTAAATTTAGTCGGATCTTTCGATCTCTCGGATCGTCATGAAATTTGGTAGGCAGGTAAATGAGTCAAAGAGAATTTTTAAGTTCGAACGTGAGCCAAATCGGTCGAGGGGTTACTGAGATATGGGGTCGCGAGTTCATAGTTCGGGGCGAACCACTAGTTTATTTTATTTGTCTTGATAAATCGAAAATATTATAGTACAGGGTTGCACTGATAACGCCGACGAAGCACGCCGACTGAATGTAGCACACACGAGCTGTTGTGTCAGCACCGAGACGTGCGTCATTACTTTTGGTTTTAGGTGTAGTGACTTAGTTTGTAGCATTCATATTCTGACCCCTACATCGTGTAGGTTGTACCTAGGATATTAGTTTTTATTAGGTTAGTTTTGTTTCTTAAATTTTTCGTGTAAATCTTGTAAATAACAAAATAAAGAACCCTAAAACTAACGCACAATTACAAAAAAAATTGAGTCTGACCCATTGCCATTGAGACATAGACATTCCGCATACGTATGTCTCAATGTCACATTTGCCACTCCAGCACAATGCAGTACGCAAAGCTTAAACTTATGCTTTTGATAAGGTTTTAACCTTAAAATTAATTAAACAAATATTAAACTCCATTCGAAAACTAAGCATATCTTATTAAAATAAATCCATCGCTGCTGCTGCAAAGAGAATATAGCAGTGACAGTGTCAAATTAAAAATTCAAGCGCTTATGCGTTTTTTATTAAAGGTAAAAGTCAGTTTAGTTTCAGTACATTTTGTATTAGGATGGCCATGGAGTTACACACTGCTGCGATAGTAACGCTATGGCCTTCCTAATTCAAAATGTACTAAAAAAAAACGCAATAACGCATCCGATATTATTTGTGGGGGAGGGAGACTTAAATCACTCAGTGATATGTGGTGCTAATAATTTAACATTAAGGGCGATTCTGTCTAAAACTATACTAATCTGACAGCACTAAAAGTGACAGATAATGTACTAAAGTGACAGATAATGTACTAAAGATGACAGCTATCTGTCACTTTAGTACATTATCTGTCACTTTTAGTGCTGTCAGATTAGTATAGTTTTAGACAGAATCGCCCTTATTAGATCTTTACACAATGAGTACGATTTGGACACACAAATCTGTGACGCAGTGTCAAGTTTAAACAAGCGCTTTGCATTTTTTTTAAAGACCTATTTAAAAATACATGAATATATATTTTTTGTCACTTAGTGAGACGTGGTTCTAATAATTTAATATTAAACCATTACACAAAGAGTACTTGGACACAACAATCTGTGAAGGCATGCATGACGCGACAGAACGAAGCTATCGCTTCTAAATTCGGTGCTTCTAAAAAATCCAACGATAGCAGTGTGGCGAGATTTTATTTTTTTAATTTTTTTTTATTTTGAAGCTATTTTGAGCTATTTTGTTCAGCGATTCGGTTTCACGGCAATAAAATTGTATTCTTTGTAAACAACCACTAAACAACAGAACAACAATCATTCAGCCGTTTAGCTTCAAAATAATAAAAAAACTGTGAAAAACTTGAACTTCCCTTTAAATAACATAATGCACTTCAACAACTTAGAAGATGCTTTTTCCCGTTTTTAGTTTCAGTCGCAAAAAGCAATTTATAAAAATTCGCCGCTCCTGCTGTATTTGCCAATTTATGAAGAGAGGTGTTATTTTTTGCGCATTTTAGAAAGTGTCGCAAAAAAACTCGCCCTTCTTTCAATATGATTCAAAACACCTTTGACAGAGAGTCAAAAGAGCCACTTTGTACGACTTATTACCATTTTAAATTGGCTCTTTCATGGAAATTATTATCTGTACCTTCCGGTCGACATTGTAAGTTCGTAAGCACTTTTTTGTTTCACAAAACTCGTACTAAAAATTATAATTGAGCTAAATAAAATAAGAAATGAAAGATAGAACTGTTCAGACCTGGTCATCTTCGATGTCGGCGGCCGGCTGCGTCGTCGATTCGCATTCATCTGGAATGATAAAGCATTAATTGATTTTCGAGAAAACATTACCTAGTTTCAAATACACACAGAACATACCTTCTATGCCTAGCTTCTATACTCTCTACTAAGAGAAGGCGTGCCCAGTAGAGGGACAAAAAAAACAAAGACAACTGATCGTTAGGGAGTTCCTCTGGGATGGGCTGTCTTTCGGTTCTGCTCGGCCACTCTCCGCCGCACCAGCCCGCTATCTGCCCGTGCAGTTCAGGTTATCACCCCGTGCAGTTCAGGCTATAACCCCGTGCAGTTCAGGCTATCACCCCGTGCAGTTCAGGCTATCACCCCGTGCAGTTCAGGCTATCACCCCGTGCAGTTCAGGCTATCACCCCGTGCAGTACAGGCTATCACCCCGTGCAGTTCAGGCTATCACCGCGTGCAGTTCACGCTATCACCCCGTGCAGTTAAGGCTATCTCTCCGTGCAGTTAAGGCTATCACCCCGTGCAGTTCAGGCTATCACCCCGTGCAGTTCAGGCTATCACCCCGTGCAGTTAAGGCTATCACCACGTGCAGTTCAGGCTATCACCCCGTGCAGTTAAGGCTATCACCCCGTGCAGTTCAGGCTATCACCCCGTGCAGTTCAGGCTATCTCTCCCTGCAGTTAAGGCTATCACCCCGTGCAGTTCAGGCTATCACCCCGTGCAATTCAGGCTATCACCCCGTGCAGTTCAGGCTATCACCCCGTGCAGTTCAGGCTATCTCTCCCTGCAGTTAAGGCTATCACCCCGTGCAGTTAAGGCTATCACCCCGTGCAGTTCAGGCTATCACCCCGTGCAGTTAAGGCTATGACCCCGTGCCGTTCAGGCTATCACCGCGCGTGGTTCAACAGGTGTCTGGGGCTCACCTGACCGTTCGCTAGCGTCCTCCTCCGGGATGGGCTGTCGCTGCCGCTCGGCCGCCCTCCGTCGCACCAGCTCCGCTATCACCCCGTGCAGTTCGGCCAGACGCGCGTCCTGAAGGGACAGCAATAATAATATGGATTATACCTAAAGAACCTTAACCATGCTTTTGAGGATGCAGCCATACGAATGTCGCGATTGTAATAAAAATAGTAGGCTATCGAAGCGTAGGTATTTTGCCTTTAAATGGGGGAAATGTATATGTCACGTAGTAACTAATATCATCTGTGCCATAAATTCAGCCTCAAATACTTGTAAACCTGACAAAGACAAATTCCCGTTCTTCGCAAATTGTCCATTCCAAATATGGGTAATACAATTTTTGAAATAGCGTGAATTGTTTCGGAGTTATACTCGTACCTCCTACAAACAAACTTACATTGTGTTATTTCTTTATACTATTTGTGTACATTCGACCAGAACGTCAAACTGAAAAGTTTTACTGTAAAGTCGCTAGTAACGTAACACAGTAAGTTACGACCCAACTTTGCGTGCGTGTAAAGGTCGACGTGCTGTCTTAGATATAGTGTAGTTGTACGTCAGGCAGAATAACCAGCATTCACGTGTCACCTAGACTAGGCAAGTAATTAGTGACAGATGAATAAGAAGCTTTTGTTGGAATATTGGCTTAACATGCAAAAAAATATTTAGTGTTTTTATCTGAACGCAGTGGTTTAATATTGTCTATTGGCAACATGGATCTGTCACTACGTCATACATAGACGCCATTGTTTTTCTATCCCCGTCACGCTCCGCTCTTTTGAATACTGTTGTATCGCCAGCGCAGGATCAAACATACATCTTCCAAGTTCTAAAAGAAAACTGGAATAATTCAATATTTTATTTTACCAGTTAAATTTATTCTTTCATTCCGGCCTTAAGGCTCGGTATAAGGCTAACTAGCGCCACCAATGTTGAAAAAATCATATGTCCTTTCAGAAGAAGTTTCAGACAAAATCCTAAGATGAGCTCATGCGCCATGCTTTTATAGATTTTTAAGTGTAGGTACCCAACTCAATTTCTAGTCTTAAGCTAAAAAAATTTCGATAACCGCCAAAAACGGCCGCTTTTGGCGGTTATCGAAAATTTTTTAGCTTAAAAGTAAATTTCGAAGAGGGTATCTACACTTAAAAATCTACAAAAGCATGGCGCATAGGCTCATCTTAGGATTTTTTCAGAAACTTCTTCTTAAGGAAGATATGATTTTTTTAACATTGGTGGCGCTAGTTAGCCTTATACCGAGCCTTAAACCTTCTTCCAATAGCTTTAGCCACCAACCTGAGCCCGTTGCTGCGCGGAGGCGCGCGCGCGCTCGCTGGCCAGGCGCCGGGCCAGCGCGTCGCGCTCGGCGCGCAGTGCGCGTGTCTCCGGGTCCTCGGGCGGGCCGCACGGCAGGGACACCAGGTCGCTCTGGGGAGGAGAGAGACTCGGTTTACACGTGGACCTGGGGACACGAGTCTCGAGTCTTTGAGTTGAGTGCCGATCGGATCGGAAAAGTCTTTTTTCATATTATTTTTTTGTTTATTTTGCAGTTGTTTTAGATAAAACTTTCTAATTCCGTCACAATATAATCGTAGGCGGAAATTTTGACGCGACCTTGAGAAAAAAAGAAGCGAAACGACAGATTCTAGACGGTCGTGTAGCTCCTATTTTTTCGACCGATCGGAACGCATACACTCAGCCAGGCCAAGATGGCACTAGCTCTATGAAAATTATAGAGGTTAGAACTGCGACCGCTAAGCTCAAATAGAATTGGGCTGGCCACGTCTGCCGCACGAGCCGAGATAGGTGGGCAAAAATCGCCACCGAATGGGGCGCACATGACGGACAACAGCAACGCAGCAGGCCTAGGCGACGATGGTGAGACGACCTAGGTAGGGTCTCAGGGCCTCAGGGTGGGAGGAACGGTCACACCTTCTGATACTATCGGATACATTATCGGGAGACAAAGGGTCACGGATCTCTGAGCCTTCTTTAGGGAGGTACCAGAGCGTACACACCCTTAGGTTAAGATGTTGTTCGAAAACAATCAATCAAAAATTCGTCAGCAGTGTCTTTTTAAACTTTTCTAGATTGTGGCTACACCAGGGGGCCCAAAAAAGGAACGAGGTTGCTAACAGGCTCCCAATACCAACCATAGGCGGGCGCTGCCTCGGCGGCGCGGTGACGGGGCGCAGGCTGGCGTAGCGCCACGAGGTCTGCGACAGGTCCTCGGCGGGCTCCGGGCAGCAGAACCAGGAGCGGCTGCGGCGCGCGCCCGGCAGCTCGCTCAGCGGCACCCGCCCCACCACCTCCAGCTCCGCCAGCAGCGGCTCCTTCTCCTTCTGCTGCGGCAGCGGGAAGGTCCCCGCTGTAGAGTAAGTCTCTAGCCGCGGGCTCGTGTTGGGCGTCGTGTAATCGGGACTCCACTGCCGCTGCTTCAGGCGCTCCAAGTCGCCGTAGTAGTAGGCGGTCTCCCGCGGCGGCTCCTCTACTTCTGTCCGGTCCGACTTCATCGTGTGGCCGGCCTGCACCTCGCTCTGGCGCGGCCCGGTGGCGGTCGCCCGTTTGCCGTCGCTCTTCATTTGGCTGACTGTTCACACTTTCACTATAAAGCCGATTTCGGCCGAAGTGTCACATTTATTTAATTCGCGATCGGTGACACTTTCTGTTTAGTCCTACTTTTTCGTCTGTCACACGTCTCACTATGCCGCAGTCCTCAGAGAGTCACATTTTATCACCGTTTAAGCTAAATTTAAACCGTGTCTTAACTGTGCATTTTACAGCTGTCCTCGCCTGTAATCACCGCGGTACTGCTAGCGTCCGTGGGTGAATTAACGCTTAAACTCTGCAGTAAAACCGTAACTCTGAATAGTGCACATTTTGAGCCATCATCGTTTCTTAACCGTGAAGAAATGAATAAAACAGCATTATTTACGGTCGGATTGGTCCCATAATAGTAGAAAAAGAGTCCGTATCGGTGAGAAAAACTACTTCATTAAGTAAGAAAGTACCTCTCTGCAGTATTTTTAAAACAGGTCAACAGCCAATAAGCAGGCAATATCGGCTTCCTACAGAAAATGCAATATGACACTCGCTATCTATCGATCTAAAGATGGAACTAAAGTTTCTATAGGTACGTAGAGACATTCTCGAGACTCTTCCGACGACGTCGATGCTCCGCTTCATATCCGGGTTATAAATAGCTACTGCCATGAGCGACTACCGTACGGCTGTCCTATCCAGGAAGTGTTCAAGTATCTCTATTATGTACAGAGTGGCACGATAGAAGTGCATATTTCGTTATCATTTGTTCGGGGGTATTCTGCGTGCGAGGTAAGGAAATTTCGTAGTTGGGAATCGGAAAATATTTTTGTATTTTGTAAACGGTTAACTTACTTGTATTATGTCGGTGTAGCCGACTAGTTTCGGTTCTCATTCGGAGACCTTAATCATGGAGCTGAGACGGCCCTCGCGACGCCGTGGCCAGTCTCAGACTGTCTACCTAAGGCATTTGTAATTCGGGTATACTTTCGAAAGTACCTTCGAAGTAAGGGTCCATGCAGACGGCGTTCATTCGTTCCTTTCTTCCCAATATACCAGATTCGTCTGTGCTCGAAAACAAGGTTCGTTTTTGCGCATTAGGCCCTAACGCTAACAATGGTGGTAATCACCCGCACCGCACCAAGTGTTGGTTTACTGCAAATTGGACCAATTTATGTAACTTGACGCCGCATTTAATTTCTGATGAAGCCATATAAAGGTCTTGCTTCATACATGCTACAATGTGGATTCGAGATTTCTAAAGAACGTGTCACAAAGCTAGCATTTTACTTTTACTTTAATTTTCCGAAGAAGCTATGCAAAGTGCAGGCAAGTTATACAGGTGTCCCAAAACTTGCCATGTAGATATAATGTAGTACACGTTCCGAAAGATCTCCAACGTGGGTGTGTATTAGTAATATTGATACGGTTAAATGTTCTATCTAAACGAAGCGTTTTTCTATTATTTTTCTGCTATAAATCTCAAATTTTTTTTCTGCTTTGACCTACAAGTCTTTTTACCCGGTTTCCGCTAGACGTTGAGTTTTGGGACACCCTGAATAACCTTACCATGTGATTATAGGGTACATGTGTAACGAAACAAACTGACATTCTTCGCCCTTTTCTAGGAGATAAAAATGTGTGTACTACGATATAGGCTTATGCATAGAATTTAAGTCTATGGGCTTATGTTACTAAGTGCACTAAGTTGTAAATGGGTCGACAGTCGGTGGTCAAACCAAAAGATGGGTCGACGCTATTGTGAAGCCCGCGGGATGACAACGATGACATTGGCTTCTGACCGAAAGGGTTGACATAATGACTTGAATAGGAAGCACCGAACTAAATAGGTGTAGGTAAAATGTACTCGTAGATAGCTTCCACTTGCCCTGAAGCGCAAACTCGTCGACATGTTGTGTATCCTAACCATACTAACCTACGGTGCTCAGACCTGGTCTTTGACTGAAAGTCAGAAGTCCAAACTCAAGGTTTGCCAACGTGCGATGGAGCGTAGATAAGGGCGGCATAAAAACTCTGACATTTATACTCATACTCATACGATTACCTACATACCTAAATATAAAATTACATGTAACTTCATCGAGGATAGAGAGAAGTGAGAGAGAAAAGGGGAGGCCTTTGCCCAGCAGTGGGACACTATGTAGGCAACATACAAAAAAACTTCATCTCATGGTTTTGTATGAAATATTTTTTTAGGAACTTTTATTGGAAAAGTCGGAAATTGGAATGTTGTTTTTGTATCAAACAAAACTGCACTGGTGCGCCGCCAGGCCGCTAGCGTACGAGCGAGCGAAGTTCTCAGATCTAGTTCGAACATGAAGTTCGAACATGACCCAATTCGGTCAAGGGGTTGCCTTATGTTTGAGCTTTTTGCCTGTGTGCAATAGGTGGCTTGTTTCTCGTGAAGAAAATACCGTTATCGTTTTGGAAGATAAGTGGTGTCGTAGAATATCAATCCAGCGTTAGTATTAAATTATAATAACTTTTGTGAAAATGAGGATAATCGGATATAAAGCAAAATCGCGTCGAGCAGTTAGTGTCGCAAGAGCAAGGGTATGGGGTCGCGAGATCACAGTTCGAGGCGAACTAATAATAAAGTTCGATGCGCAGTTCGATAAGTAAAATACCATTTCCCTACAATGACATTCCAAAGAATGTCATTGTTTCCCTACCCCGTGGGATAACAAAGAGTCTGCTGGTTTATTTACAGCTCCGTCGACTCAGTTAACGAACTGCTAATCTTATAAGACTTCGTCCGTAGGTACATACAACAAGATCGTTTCATAACCAGGGGGACAAGCTTGATTCAGATACACTCGACACAAACAGATAGCTCCGGCCGCCAATGAAAAAATCATAGTACCTATCTTTTTTTGGATGGCGTCAAATGAGAATCCATTTTTAGGCCCTAAGGCCTAGATTCCAAATCCTAGAACCTGCGAATAACCTGTTACACGATACACAATTTTAAATGAATATGAATCCCGCACAAAAAAAACTGTTACTTTTGACTTGTGCGGGATTTATTTGTATCTATGCAGCCCTGCCGCTGGTTTTTAACCGTAAGAGTGTGAATAAGGGACTGCCTCCTTAACCTCCCTTCGCAATCTCGCAAACCACCCCCTTCGGGAGGTAGGGGGCGCACCCAGGGGATGGGAGCGCGACCTTGGCCTCAGCTGGGCGTCCTATCCACATCGATAGCGGTGTGCTATACTGGACGTCCGCTACGTAGGTTTTGTTTCACACGGTATACAATCTTGGTTCACTTGGTCCGCTCTGCCGTGAAAATCCAATAAGGCACGGAAACTTTAAAATTAACATTTTGATGAGAGAATAAGCTTTGAAAATGCCCAAACATCCGAGCTGACACTCCGAACTAAGCCATGTCTAGTTAGAGTAGTAAGACACAATCTGCATGGGTCTGTTCTGGTATGTTTATCGCGCAAAAAAACGGCGGTAAAAACCCGATTGTGGTACGGAGACTTATTTTTCATGTTTGTTAGGAACCTAATGCGCTATAATCACATTCTGTGAAAATTTCTAATTACTTTCAAAGATTCAGCCCTTTAAAAGGTAAAAAAGGTAAGGTAGAGTAATTAATAGGTAATAGGGTCCGGAATAACGGTACGGAAAAATTAAAAAGTATCCAGAAGGTAGCGATAGAACAACGCTCTTTGTGCTTGCTGACTGGCTGGTTCATGTAGGACTCAAAGCTGTATGGCAAATTGGATCAGTAAACTAAACACTGACAATAACAATTTGCGTCCGTTTGTCGGTGTGCCTTGCCTGTGCGCATTGTTCGCGCGGTCGTCGCCATTTGCGGGTGCAAATAACCGACATTGTCATCGGAGTGACGTGACGGCATTGTTTGTACCAACAGCGAGTCTGTTAAGGGGATCAATGTTATCTCTACACATAACTCTACCTAAAGCATACTGGGGGCCAATTCTCGGCAATCTCGAGTGTGACTTGTTACCAAAGTTTTGTTCGTAGAATCTCGAATGTGACATACCCGAGAATTTGCCCCTTGACTTATTGTCCTAACTATAAAATCCGTTCAGTAATGTCTTGTTTCTTGTTTCACACACACACACATTTAGATCGGAGCCATGTCAAGAACATTGGCTGTGTGTGTGTGACAACTTTATTTTGTGATAACTTTAATGACTGTCATCCTTTTTCGGCTTGACGTCGACTTCATCAGTTCAGGTATACCAGGGGTTCCCAACCTTTTTTTGTCTACTGCCCACTTTAAGAATAAATTATTTTTTAACGCCCCCCTTTTTAAACATACTTAAAAACCGCTAAGTACTTATAACTGATTATTGAAACGCAACTTTATAGTATTCGGACAGATTTTTTTTTTTTCTGGGTTTCTTACCGCCCCCCTTTAGGCCTGCAGCGCCCACAAGGGGGCGTTATCGCCCACGTTGGGAAAGACTGAGGTACACCTTGTATATTATGTTTGTGTAGTGGTGTAAAAATTGTGCTTGGACGTAGCAAAGAACATGGTCAGTACCTAGGTGTAAAAACCCTTGTTAAGTTTAACATGTTTTTTTGTAGAGAAATCATCAATGTACAGTCGACAGCACGTTGACCCATACACGAGTGCACTCTATTCAGTTATGTTACGGGTGTCTTTGCAACGAAAATGTAAAGGTTTACGTGGTGATGACTGTACAAAGTAATGAGTACTGGTAGTAGTAGATAGATAGGTAAGTATGAACCACAAGTCTAGCCATTTGTCGACAGGTGGATCGTAAAATCTACATAAATTCAAGGAAAGACTGTAGGTACTTGGCGACTAGTTATATTTAAAAAATTACGGCTCCCTGCGGGAATCGAATCCACGTTTACCGTGTAATAATAAGTCTATGACCGTGTGAGTCAAGCGAACGGCTTAACGCCACTCCACGATGCCGATTATTGCCGATTGCCGATCTACCTTCATTTGCGGAGACAGTGTTTATTATGACAATGAACATTTAACAGTTATTGATTTCCCCTGTAAAGTACAACTAAAGATAGTTTAGTTGTTTCCCAATGTCTCCGGCCTTTGCAGTTTACAGTAAGTTCGGCTCTGCGTTTACCCACTCGATGGAGGAGTGAAGTGGGTATAATTTGAAAAATAAATAACTCAAATATGTTTTTTTTTTCGCAATTCAATATCCGGGTCAGAGGACCAAGAAAATACTGACGCAAAAAACCACAGTGGGGGTTTCAGTTGTTCTTCGGTATTATGTACCGTTACAGATCGACCATCTAATAAAGCATTATTTTATAGAATCTATTGGACAGAAACACCACAACAAAAACACAGCTGGGTGCCGAATAAAAACAAAGATGGCCGCCTATGACGTCACACTGCAACACGATTCAGGTCACCGGGGTAGAGAAATACAGAATGGCCACTTTGCGCATCAACCGGGAGTTTTATTTTCTCAGGCAAAACAAGGCTGGCTAGCATAATGTCACTTCCTCATCTCTGCGCAAATCCTGCAGCATAGATATCGTTAGTCAGTTGCGAATTTGCGATATACTTTTTTCGCACCAATGATATTAGGATTCCTAGTGGTAAATAAATAAATACCATTTACTGGCTCTCCTGCTTACGCATTTGTGAGGGTTACTGGCGGTTTAAGTTTTGCTACCTACCCTAACTAAGCAATTCAAACTATGGAGCCTGTTTAATTGTTTATGTCCTTAGGTTTGCACGAGCACTATAATTAATTAATTGGGCTACATTTTAACGGATTTGACAAATGTTTTATTGCTTTTTAAATTTGTTCCAACGTTACGAGACTTGCTGGGCTTTGGTAGCAGCAGACTGAGCTGACATTTGTCATTTGAACTACCCTCGGCTCTACACATAATTTTGATATTGTCTACCCCTGCTAAGGATAGAAACATGAGGTCGTGCGTGACGATGTGCCTACAGCATCTGCAGTGTCAAATTCGTCAAGTGTAGATTCAGTAAAAAAAAAAACTGTATGCTACTATTATTATAGTATAATGGGACAAATTCGACTACATAGTAAACGTTTCAGATGAATATGACAAACACGCGAAGCGCAGGGATTCTCATTTGACGGCTCCTTTTTAGCAAAAAACGCATTCAATAAGTTGTTTTTATTGGCGTTAATTTTTACTGGCGGCGCTATTGTGCCTTGACCGCCACTCTAAGCTGGGTTGAGTTCGAGGTTTAGTTTATATTTTTTTGCATCTTTTGCGCTCTCATCGAGTGCACTCTCTGTAACATTTATAGCAATACCGCCACCAAGTATTCTACTCTACTAGATAGAGACTATACTTCTGCCTCCAAGCTCCATACCGAAAACCTTGTAAATAAATAGTGCCGCGGAAATTTGCGGGTTCACTAGGTACCTAGAACATACGCATTAATTTTATTTTGTCTAGTTTCGTAGGGTCTCTGTCACAATCCAGACTACCTACCTACTACAGAACTTCGTATCTGCTTGAGGGTGCATTATGCCTTTCTATCCGCCTCAACTTCGACCTTTCTATCTACTGTATTGTAGACTTATACGTATTTGGCGCATTTAGTGGCAACTTTACTCCACCACTAGATGGGTGGATAGAATGTTCAACAGACGCTCCCGGCTGCTTGGGACATGTATTATGTTCGGTGTGGTACGGCAGCTTTCACGTTCGTTTTTAAATATGGAACTGCGTTGCAAAACTACACGGCTCGTGTGACCTTTAAAGGAACTAATAACCGGTTCTCTTGCGACACACTTTCTTGCTCACGTCACTATCTCTACTCACAGTGTACTACGGTGTTTTAGAGTGGTTCGTGGGTGTTTGGAGCGAGCATTTGCGTGGTGTAAGGGATAGTGATTTTTGTTTTGCCGACGCTGGCGGCGAACGCGCGTGGGGCGCCGCGACGGGCTTTCGACTGCCGACTGCCGAGAGCGAGTGCCGCAGTTAGGTGTTGCCAGAGCGGGAGGAACGAAATTGCCCACATTCTTCAACGGATTGCAAAGTCTCCGACTCCCGACTGTGGTCTCCGAGGAGAAAGTGAAGAGAGAACATAAGGAAGGCTGACCTTACTACCAAAATAAAAGAGATTGAGAGAGATCCGTCCAATATTTTAACAAAGAAACAAGTTATTTATTACTGACATTTGATTAGGATTTTGGCTGGATATTGGCTTTCGGAATATAGAATTGAAAACATACATTGTTTTTAATAAGTACAAGAAAACAAAACAAAAATACATTACTGTAAAAGCCTTTTACCAGCAAATTTTAGAGGTGAAGGAAAACATCGTGAGGAAACCCGCAGCTCAGTTGGCTCCACACGTATTGACCTGTCTTTCCTGTGGGCTTGGTCGACTAAGCTGTCAGGATGGTATAGGTGCTGGGCAAGCCTACTCCATCTAAAACAATGTCCCAGGCACTGCAGCGCCGAGTGGTCTCTTCACCCATCTAGTGTGAGTGAAGGTGCCACTGGACGCTGTATAAATCATCTCATTACGTAGATGCAAAAGGCCTTAGTTTTTAGAGGCTCTAATTATTACGAGTGCAAAACGGCATAACTTCACAAGTGCACAAACTATCCAGCAAACAATATGTATACCCAACCCATAAGTATTAAAAGTGCAAAAAACTAAACTAGGTAAGTGAAATAAATAAATCCGCCAATTTCTGGGCTTATGGCAACGCTACGCGCAGAAATGTCAAACGAAAATTCACTACCATGTTACATAAACGCATCACAATACACCTTATTCCTGGCTCGTAAGAGAGGTTTCTCGGTGGCAAAATGAATTAGTAACATTGTAACTCGCTAACCTACATTCGACTACCAAGTGCTGGTTGCAGAGGGTTCACTTCTTTTCCGTGGTGGAAATTGAAGACCGAAAATAAAGGAATGCAAAATTTGCCATTATCATTATTGAGGGTACTTTGCTTCCAACGACGGTTTTAATGTAATCCCTGTACCTATATGATTTCTATTATGCACGAAACGAACGAGTACTTCTCTACAACATATTTTTTTTGTTAAGGTATAATACCGAGAGGTAGAAAAACATGATAGATATTCAAATTTTCTTGAAATTAGATCCTGTTACGTAATGCAATATATGGGTTTAAAAAATCGCAAGTACGAAATGAGTGTTATTGTTTGTTTTGTCATATTGAGACATTTCGATCAAAAAGACGGCGCGCGATGCATTCAACGTAGTCGGCCTTCTGTACGGGGCTAGGGAACTACACTGTCATTGATCATACTTTAGTTAGAGCAGGGATGGCGAACCTTTTAACATCTGCAATCTGCATGCAAATTTATCTTCGCTTAAAAATATGACGATAGCCTACGATATCTAAGAACAAGCAGAATGAAATGGTACCTAAAATGTATAATTATTTATGCCAGGAATGTGCTGTCACACCCCGTTGCTGCTTTAGCGTTAATTTTCGTCATCAACACATAAAGACAAACAACTTCCCTCGTCGTTCAAACTATTTCCCTGGACTGTGAATGTGAACACGCGATATGTAACTTTTTCTAACACCATTCGCGCAGGCGAGTGCGCATTGCAATAAACTTTACTCAAAAAAGCTCGTAATGTGGACATTAATTCGACAACCTTCTTTGAGCAAAGTCGGACTTGCGGGCTACTTGGATTAGGCGCCAGAAAAGTTGTATGGAATTTCATTAATGTCTTGTGTTTTGCGGCCAGAAAAACATTAATGTCGAGTTTTGTTTCAAATAGAACTCAAACATCAGGTGCAAAAAGTATTTATTTAGAATTAGGCTGTATGGGTACTGGCAGTCGACACATTGCACAGAAAAAAAAAGCGCGGCCATATTGTTTTCGACTTTTCGCGCGTTGTTCGAAGTGATTTTTTTCTGTGTTTTTGTTGAAAAAGTGAACTCTCAAAGCGACGAATCCTCGGATTTAATGTGTTTAACACCGCCGGACATTCAAAATCAAGCGAAATTAGTAATTGGAAATTTATTGCCACCGAAGTCAAAAGAAAAATACAAGCAAGCTTACCAACAAAAAGTTTGCGGAATGGAAAATCGACAAAAAGTACTTAATCTACGACAAATGGTAAGCTAATTAAATTACTATGTTAATTACTATTCTAATTAATATTTTAATTACTCGCATTGTTTGAGTAAAGCACTATACAAGCCTTGGTCTGCAATGAGCGCGCTTCTGGCCACGCTATGATTGCCTCGAGCTTAGCTTAGCTACGCTCTCGGCCCTCAAGTTTGGTCATCATTGCAGCCCTTGCTGGCCG
This sequence comes from Zelleria hepariella, assembly GCA_949319315.1. Classification (NCBI taxonomy): domain Eukaryota; kingdom Metazoa; phylum Arthropoda; class Insecta; order Lepidoptera; family Yponomeutidae; genus Zelleria; species Zelleria hepariella. The sequence goes on from OX439379.1 coordinate 28,741,138, forward strand.
CGCTATAAAGGCCTCGACCTTCGGTCTCGGCCTTCATTTCAGCTTGTCCATCAAGGGCTGCAATGCTGACCGCACTGTGAGGGCCTTGAGCTGCGCTACGCTGCGCTCTGTCGGCCATCAAAAGCGCGCCAGAAACGCACTCATTACAGATCGCGGCAGTAATGTACTATTACAACTCCATATCTGCTCGACCGATTTGGCTCATGTCCGAACTTAAAACTTCTTTTAATTTAATTTGGTACGCAAAGTTTTTTGTTCGAAAGTCCGTTATTATTGGCTATCTTTAGACAATATTGAGAAACTAATTTAAATATTTTTTATTTTGGTCCAGTAGTTTTGTTTTTATGCGCTAAAATGTTTTGTTCCTATGACCGCCAACAGTATGCAGACCGTCGCGTGAAGGTCATAAAACTGTATCTTTGAAACGTTGTAAAATCGAAACTACTGAACCAAAATAAAAAATATTGAAATTAGTTCCTCAATATTGTCTAAAGATAAGATTAAGCCAATAACGGACTTTCGACCAAAAAACTTTGCGTACCGAATTGTCTACATTACGCCTACCAAATTTCATGACGATCGACGATCCGACCAAAACTCAAGTTATCAAGAGGAGCGAGAGAAGTTTTCCAACAATGCGGCGTGCGTTTGTACTCGTATGTATGAATGAATGTTCGTCCGACGATAACTTGAATATCGTTGATCGGAACCCTATGAAATTGGGTAAGTGTGAATGAGACAAACAGAATTTTCAAGTTCGAACATGAGCCAAATGGGTCAAGGGTTTGCCGAGATACGGGGTTGTAAAGTACACACGACAGCACATCAGACTGTACACTTTAATCTTGCTCACCTCGTCTGCTTGTGACTGCGATGGCGAAGAGCGGCCCCAGTCGTCCCACGGCTCCCTCTCACCTGTATACATACGAGAGATGATGTGTTACCACATTTTAAAACATTCCTAACACTGAAATGAGTTAATGGTTTTAATCCCTGGTTCCTGAAGAAGAGAACGAGATGGGCATATACGCGAATATGCACGCAAAAATGGGTAGATAGATAACTGGGTATACGCACTTTTTTGGTGACTCATAATAGGGTTATTTTGTTATTTTAGGGTGAAATTATAATAACACTAAAAATGTATGCGAAATTGTAAGAAATGGAGGCGGTTGACAAAGTTTCGGGTAATTCTAATTTCAATAGTTAGATTATAATATCACTGCTTTGACAATATCCCTGCGACATGAATCATGACATCATGGTATTTCAGCACACTTTCATTGCAGTACGTACAGTGTGCTGAAATGCCATGTGTCATGTTTCATGTCATCTAGTGTAATGAAATGCTATGTGCCATGCTTTATTCTCTCGTGTAATGTGTAATATTTCATGACACCGTTGTGTAATATGTCTTTTGTAATATTACAAGCATTACCTACACATGTCTACTACAGAGACAAAAGCAATAGAAGTATACTTACAGTAGCTTACATCACTCAGGGCTAGGCTTGACCGATCTGTTTTCTGCATCGTTTTCTAGCTATGAAGATGTGTCAAATTCTCTGTAAAAGAACACAAACATTGATTTTATAGTGTACATGACTGGCCAGGCTTCTATCTTGTTGCTCTTCCATATGCCACAAACACGATACACACAACATATAGTGTGTCTAATGGTTGATCATCTATAGCTGTCACAGTCAGTAGAGAAGACAGAGATGGCAGTATGGATCTGCTCATTGGGGTTAGAAAAAGTTGGATGTAATTTAGGGAAATATGGAAAACCAAATTGAGTACTATGTACAGTCTGTACAATAACTGGTAACAATAACTGGACAATTCTCAGGGTGATTATAAAATATCACAAAGCAGTATCTATCTAAAACCATATAAGTAAATTATCCCTTTTTGTTCAATTGACACCCTTACGCCGCGCGCGGTAAGAGCTACCATAAGAGATACGGTAAGGGTATCCTAGGCTGTGACCGACCGTACTATGTAGAGATATATTGCGCGCGGGATGGATGAGAATGGGATGGAACCTTGTCAAAGTCAATCGAAAACACACTTTATTTTACTTTGACAAGGTTGCATCGACGCGAGTTTGCTTAGCGCGCGCGTCTCAGTTCCAAAAGGTCGCACCCATTCTCATACCGCGCGGATTATAAGTAAGTTTGCTTAGTTTACTACCTAGGTTAGTTAATAATTTGCAGTTTTCTTCGCATGCCAGGATCTAACACTCAGACAATAGGTTAGCCAGCTAAAGTACCTAAGTTATGTCAAAGGAACTTACAACAGACTCCCAATGTCTTGAATGTACAGAAATAGAAACAAACTTGCGTTCGGTACACGCCCATCCCGTCCCGCTAACACAATAAACAACTCAAGAAATATTGTCACGATTTCACTGAAACCCGTTTTAATCACTGCGAAAACGTTATCCAAAGCACATTTGTGTGATGGTTAATTGATTTTCATTGAAAATGTACAGTTTTTCGCAATTTTTCTGCGGAGTTGAGACTTGAACGCCCTTTTTGATGTTTACAATTTGGCGCGACCACAGACTAACAAACAGACACAGAGTAAGGCATAGTTTCATAGTTTGACGTTTATTGCTAAGGTTCCGTCGTGAATAAAAAAAACCTTTTTGGTCCAATGAACTCCAATGAGTGGACAAATCCTAATAAATGCCAGGCAAAACAAAGGTCATAAATAAATCCACAGGCATTTTCATGCAACGATGATTTATTCACAACAAAGGACATCAATCAAATAACAATTTTATTATTTTTAATCTTTACTTTTCTTCGCTTTTTCCGGAATCGGACTTGACTTCCGTTTCCGGCTGGTCTTTTCCTCATCTTCAACCAGTGACTTGAGCTTGGCGGCTGGGGCTGATGAGTAAGCCCAAAGGAGCGTTTGCAAGTGTTCGTCCGATGGGGCGCCTTCGTCGTCGAATAGGGCAGCGTCCGACTTCTGTGGTCAAAGAAAGAATAAAATAATACAGTGGGCCACACGGTAGGATACCCCTTTTTGTTCGATTGGCGCCCTTATGCCGCAGGCGGTAAGAGCTGCCATGGGGTATCTGTGACTGTGGCCGACCGTACTATGCTTCCTGTAAGGACCGTTTTCAGCAAGACTTCCTAACATTTTAGGGGCTCTCTTAGTTTTATTTTCTGTATAGGTACTACGTTTTTGAAGATCAACTTTTAAAGGTACAGTCTCACCTTCTCCTTTAGCTCTTTAAGGGCCTTATTCCTCACAATGTCCCAAGTGGGACCGTCGTCGCTAGATGGCACAGAGCGAAGGCGCTTGTACTCTCCTTTGACTCGCTCGTACGCTTCCACAAAGGCCTTCTGAAAGAATTTGTTTCATTTTAACATCTTGAAATGACACAGTTGCATGTGCTACTACAGACTACTGCTGGTTAATTTCTTAGGACGTTGGTAAGCTCTCCCACCAGAGGATAAAAAAATTATACAATGCGTGTCCATTCACTGCTGAAAAAATCAACAATTTTATTTTTTTGCATAGTGATTTATAATACAAGGTGTTACAAAAGTACCTAACTCTTTTTACAGGGTGTAACCTACTGGTCAACAGGATGTCAAATCTGCAAAAAAAAGTTGAAAAAAACAATTTTTATTTTATAACCTCAAAATTGATAAAAAATCATAACTTTATTGTTTTTGTTATTAGCTCAAATTAAAAAAATATGTTTGTGCGTGTAGGTGCATTTACATAGCTTTGAAGAGTTGTTAAAACATTGTGAAAGTCAATGAAAACAATATTTAAAAAATACGTTTGTCCCGCAACATCGTTCACATTTTATTAATTTAAAAATTAACGGAACGTCATAGAGCAAAAAAAATATTTTTAGTGATCCCTATCACCGGGTGCTATTACCCTGTAAAAAGAGTTAGGTACTTTTGTAACACCTTGTATTTGAGGATAACTTGAAGTTTACTTTCAACACAACTGTAGAGTCTAGGTACAGTCAATCGGACAGTTACATGCCGGGCATTTTCTCCTAACTTAAGTATTCTCCACCTACTTGCTGTTCTGATCCCACACCACGCTCCTCGGCCAATCGCAAAGCAGTCTTAGCATGTGCCAGACTCAGGTACGAGAAATTTTGTTCACCACTCTTGCTCAGGTCTTCGACGAATTTCTCCAGAATCGTTATGGCTTCGTTTATATTTGACTTTTTGGTCTCATCACGGGTGCCTGCAAAAAAAAAACAGAGAATGCTACCGATGAAGGTAATGGCAAAAAGTATATGAAGTTATTGGACATGTGCATTATACATAATAATATAACATTATACACCGTGCTATTTTAGTGGTTTTAAAGCGGAACGTATTTTGTTGTACTGGTGATTTTGAGCCAAATTCCAAAAAATTACTCCAAAATGATTGAAAAAAAAACACTTTCCAATACAAATGTCTATTTGTATTGGAAAGTGTTGTTTCGCGCGTTTTAGAATGAAATTTTGTATTTTGGCTCAGAATCACCAGCTTTAAAACCAGAAAATAGCACGGTGTATTTTGTAGTTGGTGTTGTTGTCCCCAGAGGTACAGAGGGCCCTTACAGTCCACCACACGCTAGGATACCCCTTTTTGTTCGATGGGGTATCCTAGACTGTAGCCGACCTTAAAAAGTTATGAACGAAACGCCTTCCTGTCCTCGGAAACTCATACTGTTTAATGTTTTTCTTTATCTTTATCTTTTTATCCTTCACAATAGGTACCCACGACAGCACGTCGAGGCTTACACGCTAGCACTCTACTCGGTTACGTTACGGGCGACTTTACAACAAAAGTGTACAGTCTCACGTGCTGTCGTGTGTAATAACGAAATTCGTAGTCTAATCAATCTTTTTTTTCATAGAAGATGGCATAGAGATGGGGGAAGTAGACTCACATGTCAATGTCCTGTTAGCATTCCCGATGAGACCCTTAACGGCCAACTTCTGGTAATCCACGTCGCGTCCCTTCAAGGCTGCGATTGTGCCCTCAGCGGCCTCGCGGTCCTTGTAGCCCAGACCAGGGACAGACCCGGATGGGAGATCTTTGCTGTCGTCTGCGTCGGAGCCTGAACCCTGGGTGGAGAAGGTTAGCGTGGTTTAGATTTGTAGAAGACCAAAGATTCAACACGACCAGTCTTAAGGCGCGGTGCATAGTGAATAGCCCGCGCGCCAAGAAAAATGCACAAAATCGAGTCCTGTATCAAATACACTAAACAAATCGAAAATTTTCACATATCAAACCCTAGAATTAGGTGAGACCTATCTAACACAGCCAGTTTAGTGTTGAGATTCGTAAACGTTTTAAAGATATTTTTGATGAAAAAAAATAGGCGGCGCACTTTTTTTCAAACAAAATATCTCGCAATCTGTTATGGGTATCATCACAAAACTGGCTGTTTTAGATAGCTCTCACCTAATTCTAGGGTTTGATATGTGAACATTTTCGATTTTTTTAGTGTCTTTGGTACAGGAATCGATTTTGTGCATTTTTTTTGCGCGCGGGCTAATTCACTATGCCCAGCGCCTTAATCTATGGCTTGACTTGACTTTCCTGTTAACCCTCAGAAGGGGCATAGTAGGGCTCGGAATAAGTTTTCTTCACTTGAGACAATCTTGCTCTGTTGGTTCAATCAAGGTGGTTCCAGTCCAGACCGACCTTCCGCGCCTCACTGGTGACCGATCGGCGGCGCCACGTGGATTTGGGGCGACCCACTAGCCGTTTGCCTTCGGGCAGCCTGGTTGGGTAGGTGTCGTAACGTGTCTCCTCAGTGTGTGTCCACTGTTCCAAGGCTATGGTCTATTAACCTCCGACCTTCTATACTTATTCAGCGAAATGCGTTAACTCCCTCCATCATTACTGCAAATACTGCATATACACACCTAGAGTAAACGGATGTCTTGCTTGACATAAGTTAAAACAAGGAAGAACACGTTACCTTGTGGGGTAGCCCGTAGCGTGACGTGGACTGAATCTGGATAGAGAGTCGCCTCATCCCTGCCAAGGCGCAGCCAATGGCCACTAGCAATAATTTGTCTGGGCCAACAATGTTGGCTAACCCAAGAAACTTACCTCTGCTTTGTCTTCTGTCTTCTTTTTCTTATCTTCTTTTGCCGGCTTCTTCTCCTTTCCCTGGTCAAGCTGCTCCAGCCACGCTTCGAACACTTCTATCGCTTCCTTGATGTTCTTGATCTTTTCTTCGGCTTTAGTCACTAAAAAATTAAAAAAAAGAATAAGTAACTACGTAGCTACCTGTATAATTTTAATAAGTTTATTAATTAATCACAATACTTCAATTAATGCTTTTAGTAACTCTTTAGTTTACATCAGAAAGTACGGTCGGCCACAGTCACAGATATAGATGGCAGCTCTTACCGCACGCGGCATAAGGGCGCCAATCGAACAAAAAGGGGTATCCTAGCGTGTGGCCGACTGTACCTTCTTTCATAAAACAAAAACATAAAAATAAAAGTATAAATGGCGGTCTTATCGCTAAAAGCAATTTCTTTGGCCGAACTCTAACGGAGGATCAAATGGTCTACATAACTTTGACCGTCAAGGGATGACGCACTTTGTCAAACTGTACTAAGACCATGATATGGTAGCTTTTGTTTTAAAAGAACAAACAAGTTTCCAGGGAAAAAAAAAATATTATTTAATAACTACTGTATTTGAAATTTTAAATACCCCCGACATTATAGCTTCAAATTAGCATAGCTCATAAACGGCTGAACAGATTTTGATAAAACATATCTAAGAACACTCAATAGAAAACCTTCTTTCTAATACAAAAATCTGCATCCAAATCGGTTCACCCGTTTAAGAGCGGTGCCACAGATAGACACACAGACAGGCAGACACACATAGCGGTCAAACTCATAACACCCTTTTTTATGTCGTGCGTGGGTTAAAAATGCAACTCACTGGCCAGCGTACGCTTGGCCCGGCCCAGGAGGCCGCGCACCGTCAGCCGCCTGTAGTTGGGCTCGTGCGCCTCCAGCAGCCTCAGCGTGTCTTCGGCCTTCGCGCGGTCCTTGAACCCGAAGCCGGAGTCTTCTTTGTCGTCCTTTCCCATGGTTCTGTGGACATGGAGAATAAGGTTAGACAAGACGGGTCACTCACACACAGTAGGTGTTATAATTATAAAGATTTTAACTAAAAAACGGGGTTCTTTAGGAAAGATGGCTTTTAGTAGACACTTGGATGGAGGTGAACTGATTTAAAATTTAACTGATTTAAAATTTAAAAAGTCCTAAGACAGCTCGCTTCTTACGTAGGTATAGGTACACTACAGTAACTACTAACTACACAATGATGTAACTAGATTCGTCGAACTTCACCGAAAAATCGATTCTAAATTCTGCCGCATAAGGTTATTTTTTGACACACTAAAATACGTTTTCGGGTGATCTCATAGGTGCTTAAAGATGTACATTATTAATTTGCCTAAAGTGAAATATGTGTGTGTTTTGCGACGAACAAAATGGGCATGAATTGGACAGCATTTTACTTTATTTTTATTATTATAAAGAGGTAGGGTAGGTACGGTCGGCCACAGTCACAGATATCCCATACTTATGCCGAGGGCGATAAGAGCTACTATGAGATTCATAACGTCTCGCGTGATTCATACCAACACGCAAAAGATACCGAGGAATGTTTGGGCGGGAAAACTGTTTTGAGAGCCCTTTACTATGTCCCTGATTAGGGATAAAAGGAACTGATGATTATATATCCAGGTACCGTGCTGTCGTGACAGCACGTCAGACTGTACACTTTTGTTGTAAACTCGTAACCGAGTAGAGTGCTAGCGTGTAAGCGTCGACGTGCTGTCGTGTGTACGTACCGGCATAGCTTATGTTTTGATTATGGTAAACTTGACCCCGATAGAGAAGTGATAATAGTAATCTAGTGTGCATTGCATGCAGCTATCTGCCACAGAATCTGCACTGTCTAAGTAACATACTTAAATAAATTACATAGGTTTAGGTGAGTAGGTAGGTACTCATAACATCACGTTACACGCTAGCACTCTACTCGGTTACGTTACGGGCGATATTATAACAAAAGTGTACACTCTGATGTGCTGTCGTGTACCTACCTGTATGTGTACCTACTCACATACGGTCAGTGAATTAAAAAAACACATACGGTAGTAGGTAAGTACCTACCGGTAGGTAGGGTAGGTATCCACTTAGGTAGAGAAATACTTACATAGAAATCGGGTTGGTTTCCAAATAAAATAAGTACTTATTTAAATCACAATATTGTTGAGCGGAGAAGTTGGTACGCTAGTATACATACGCAGTCTTGATCAAACTGTTTCGAAACATTAGTTCATCACTAACCCAACCCGGCAGTAACATGAATACCCGACCGAATGTGACTGTCGACTAAATAGAAGGGAGCTAATATTGATGCTCTTCCTATTTAATCTGATTGGTTAGCATCGCTAAGCGACAAATCGACAAAAATATCGAAATTACGTCAGAGTTTACCGGCTTTCTTGACCGACGAATAATTGCTTCATCCAAGGCCGATTACGGATGACATCATGACCAACTCTGAATGAGAAGCTAAAAGGAATGTGGCGGGCATCCCTTCAAGCCATTAGAATGAAATTACTAATCCTTTATTTCCATTTCAATGGTCATTCTGCTTTCAATCACCAAGAGCTCCGGGCGTTCGTCCATTGGTTCGCTGCAAAAAAACAATAACCAAGCATCCATGTTTTCTTTATTTACGTTTATAATACGTAGGTATGCGGCAGGCAGGGCAGATGTACGGCCTTTTTAGTTTTTCAAAAGTTTTCTAACCGGAAACGGAAATTGCCGCACTTAAGGTAAAAAAATAGCGCAAATAAAAGCTTCTGACAAATAAAATTGTGAAAAAAATTAATTTTCAAGATAAATAATTATAATACTGGCACTTAGAGAACAAGAATGATAAAATAATTTTATTATAATACTGACAACTACTGGCCAAGCCCCTTTTTGCAGATTGGCCCAACATGGGCCAATAGAGGCCAACGTCAATGTTGAGGGGATTTGTTTATGTTGGCGAGCAATGGACGAACTTGGAGCGCATTGGCGATTCAAAACACTCGAAAATAGCCCTCATTGAAATTTAAAAACAGTTAATTTTACGGTGGATAGATAATTAAAAAAATAGGGTTTTGCGGCTTATACAAGTTTATCGATGGCCCTCCGTACTCCGTTCGTGCTAGACCAGCCGAATACAGATAGTTTTGTATGAGTGACATTTTAAACGTCAAAATCACGAAATAAACAAACATTTTATCTGTGAACAAAAATATCAAGGCAACCAGCGTGACTCCACTGAAATTGTTTTGAAAGATTTTTTGTTATTCCTCGTGCAATGTGCAGCGTTGAGAGCAAGCCCCTGTTTAGGGATTTATCAGGAGATGACCCTGAGCCAGAGGTCACTCAGATAGAGTCCCTGTGCATGAACTGCCAGGCGAATGTAAGTTGAACATTTGATATTTCTATCAATACCTTCAGGATAACTTTAAGATCAATGACTTTAGCACCTTCAGGATAACTTTATCAAGTTTGGAAGAATTTTGTTTCGGAAATAAAAAATAATGTTTGTCATGACAACCTAACCTCTCAATTTGTTGTTTTGATATCCGCAGGGGGAAACGCGGCTACTATTGACACGGATTCCGCACTACAAGAGCGTGGTGCTTATGTCCTTTAGCTGCGATGAGTGTGGCTTCGAGAATAATGAGGTTCAGTTGGGAAGCGCTGTACCGGAACATGGAGTCAGGTCAGTGAAGGATTTTCCTATGTCGATGTTGAAATGGAATAAAGCTATCGGCTCAACTTTCCAATATCTGCTGCTGAGTTAGAACTTCAAAATAATCAAATTCAAATAAAAAACCTATATTGACTGTATGATGATGATGTTGATATCCTATTATCCCTTATCAGGGACATATTGACTGTATTAGTTTAGTAAAATTAAATACTTTTCGTCTGTATACTGTTTAAAACATATATATAAAAAAAGTAATTCTAAAACATGTAATTTCACGCTTTTGTATGTGTTCCCAGATATCGCCTCCATGTGACGTGCCGACAGGACCTGGACCGCCAGCTCGTGAAGAGTGCACACACAAGCGTGCGGATACCGATGTTAGAGTTTGAGATACCTGCACAGAGCCAGCAGGGGGGTATGTAGCGCAGCATTTCCCATTTGGTGGGCCACAACCCGGTACCGGGCCATTAAAATAAAATACTCTCTGAGCCCAGCCAATTGTACAGGCTACATCTTACTTTTTTTTTCTTACTGGGTCGCAGCATTCTTTGTGGTCTTAGCCATTCTCTATCTATTTATGAATTTAACCCCTTCGCTAGTCGATTAGGACCACTAGCAGGGATATATCATTCTTTAGCTAACTGTGTGAGTGAGGACACATCTATGCCAGTGATAATTATTCCACCCCGTGAGTACAATTGGTGAAATTTTACCCAAGGTAACCCCTCTGGTGGTAAAACTATTGAGTAAGTCACAAAAGGGCAGTATGAAAATTGGCCATGGCAGAACAAAGTTTGGGAAATACAGATGTAGCGTACACCAAAACCTTAAAACCAGCTTAAAATGAACTAAAACCTATAAACTTGCTGCAACTAATAACCTTGACGGATAATATCTAGAACTTTTATGGCTAAGTTTATGATATGTTTTATGTCCCTTTTCTATTGTAATTTTCAACAACACTGCACTAAACAAGAAAAAGAGTTATCTGCTCTAGTTGGTTGATTTTTGAGTATTCTTTTGTATTCTTTTCTTTCTTTTGTATTACTTCAGACTCCTTACACTTGCCAATTCTTATTATTATAGAAATCACAACAGTGGAAGGCGTGATATCGCGCGCCCGCGCCGGACTGCAACTGAACCAGGCGGCAAGGCGCGTAGCGGAGCCCGAGCCAGCTGCCAAGATAGACGCAATCTGCGAGACGATGGATCGACTGCTGAAGCTAGAGGAGAGCTTCCACGTTGAGCTGGACGACATCAGTGGTAAGACAAAGCTATGTATAATCTGGGTATAATCATCATCATCAGTTCCTGTCATAACTGACATAGGATTTTGCAACTTCATCTCAAGCTCGGATGTGCTCATCCCGAGTCTGTTAACTTCCTGTTGCACTGATCGACGCCAGGTAATTTTAGGGCGCCCTCCTTCCATGGTCCAGTTGGACACAATTTCAGTGCTATTTTGGAGGGTATACTTTATATTACAATAGTTTTTCTATCCTTGGAAAAAAAGGTTTTGCTGTTGGAAAGAATATCGAATGGTCGTAATGCTTGGCCAATGAAGACCATAATATTCCTACCGCTGTCATTCTGTTCCTCTCTCTTCTTCAGGCAACTGTTTCGTGGAGAATCCCGATGCTCCGCGCCGCGATCCGCGCTGCACGAAAGAGGAGTACAAGCGGACGAGCGAGCAGGACCGCGCACTCGGCATTGTTGCTGCCCAGGTCTCGGAGGGCGATCCCTCACTGCTGCACCGCTTGGAACCTTCGGAGCACTCGTACGATCGACTGGTCAACGATGAAGTGATGACCCTCGACACGGACTGCCCAGACTGCGGCGCGCCGGCCGCCACCAACTGCAAGCTCACTGGTACACTCATCAACATTGGCCTGGTAAGGGCCCAGGGCCTGTAACGCAATGGTGCCAAAATGGGCTCCTGGTTGACGGTTTCAATTACGATTTATTAATGCTGTCGGTCCAGTGTCGATCCTTTTAATATTTTTGTAGTACAGCAAAGAATATTATGAGTCTAATTCTACAGGGTGCACTCTAAGTCAATAGCGGAACTTTAATTAGGCAATCTACTGATCAATACAAACAACTTGTACTAGGTGGCGAAAAAAATGGAGTGAAAAAAATATCAGCTGTTCCATACAAAAGGTCGCCTCAGTACTGCGCCAAATGTATGAAACAGTTGATATTTTTTTCGCTCCATTTTTGTCGCCACCTAGTACAAGTTGTTTGTATTGATCAGTAGACATCCTACTTAAAGTTTCGCTATCGACTTAGAGTGCACCCTGTAGAGGATTAGTTCGCTGGTTGTAGGAGAACTACGAAAAAATCCCGGTTTTGTCCTTCTACCTGGGACGCCATTGATACGCCATTGTGTTACAGGCTAAGGCCCCTGTGCGTCCATTATGGATGATTTACTGCGTGACAGTTGGAGCTACAATTTTTAAGAATGGCCTAAACCCCTGCGGCCCTCTCGCTCGTACTTTCTCAACAATTTTAATTATTGTAAGAGAATTATACAACTGTGGACAAATGTGACTGATCGATGATACTAGTAGTTCGCCCCGAACTGCGAACTCGCGATGTGTACCTTTTTGCTAACACATTCTGAATTCGAATTCAGGCCATTCTAAAAGATAGATAGATTGATAGAGATAACTTTATTGTACACCAGCTTCGATCAAGGATAAAACTAGATACAACATAGAACTCTGAAATGTGTCTGGAAAAAATTGTTCTATTGCTGATATCTTTTGTTTCTGTGGGGACAAGTTTTTATTGTGATTTTAAACGTAATGCGGATTCTATGGGTTTTAGTTCGGTGTACACCAGACATAGACCGATTTGGGAGTGGCGGGCCCTGCCGCATATCAAGCACACATGGGACCCCCGCTGCTGATGGGTTGATGGATCGTTGGTGCTCCCTGGCTCTTTTGTCGGCCTTTACTGAGCACCATGGTTAATCGCAGGTCTTGCGTCCATCACTGATTTTATTTTTCAAGGCATCTCTACCTACAGCAAGCTTATCCCAACTCTGGTACACTCATAGAGACGACATTCTTGGCAGTCCATATATTTATCGTGCGGGGTTTTCAGGTAGGCAAGACCAGCGCCTGGGACTAGCGGCCCAGGTGTAGGTTTACGGGGCCCCGTACACTCACCTTCACTGCCTTAGCACCTTGATTATTTGGTAAGACCCTTTCGCTTCATCTACAATTTCTCAGTCGTTCTCGACCCCAAGCAAGGTGTAACCTTTGGTGTGAGAGCGTCTCCCTGCCAACCCCATTTGTGCCGCCATCTGAGAGTGAGAGTCTCCTGCGATTTCTCAACGCGAGGCTTAACTATTTTTAGGACCTAAGGTTTGGATTCCAGGATTGGATTTCCTACGAATGCAATCGATTCTCGCCAAAAGTGGCCAATTTTGGCGAGAATCGATTGCTATCTTAAGTTCTAGGATCTGGAATCCAAACCTTAGGTCCTAAAAATAGTTAAGCCTCGCGTTGAGAAATCGCAGGAGCATTTTTTGCTAAAAACGCATCCAAAAAAAAGATATGATTTTTTTTCCATTGGCGGCGCTAGTTGTGAGACGTATTTCATCTTAATGGAGGCTTAATGATAGCGCAGTTAGCGTTCCAAATTCTGATCAAAAACGTACCTATTGGTCTGCCATCGATACGCTAAGAAGAAGAAGAGTGGTGCGTGAAATACCTAATATTATTGTTTGCTGTCCACAGACATCCCGCACTTCAAGCAGGTGCTCATAATGGCGACGAACTGCGACGCGTGCGGTCATCGTACTAATGAGGTGAGGATAATGCTATTTTGAAAAAATATCTAAGTAATGGTGAAAATTGCATCAAAATCCGTTGCGTGGCTTAGGAGGCGTTAGCGGATAAACAGACCGATTAAAGTGACTTTGTTTAATACTATGTAGAGAATCCTCACTGGTGGAAACCAGCGGTGATGGTTAGAAATTCGATAAAAGCGTCTGTCACCGTCGCGATCCTTTTTCACAAGCGCAGTACAGTGACATTTTCCGCTATTTTTTTTTTTGTACTATTCAACTTGCCTACTTGTGTATTTTTAGTCTTAAGTATCATTGTACTGTGTATATTTGTGAATAAACTTTTTACTTACTTGCTTACTTTCAAATTAACATTTTGAAGGGTGCTGACGAACTTCAGACTGCATATATTTGACACAAACTGTCATTGAAAGCGATTGGGATGAGCACAGGGATTGCGACTCGATTTTGAAGGATATTGAGTGAAGAAAATAGCAAAATAGTTCACTCAATATCATTCTATTTGTATGGCGTTTAGACTCTGCCGTTGTGTTAGCAGACTGTGATTTAAAACTTAGACAATGAAAGGTATCGCGATAGATTCAAAAGTTAGACAATTAAGCCCAGGAGCTTTATTGTCTAACTTTTGAATCTATCGCGATCCCTTTCAATAGTATCAGGATTATGATCGTGATTGCGACTATAGAAAGTAATTTCTAAGATTTAAAATAACAATCGCTAACAGAACGGATGATTCACAAGTTCACAACGCCATACAAATAGAAAGATATTGAGTGAACGATTTTGCAATTTTCTTCACTCAATATCTTTCAAAATCGTGTCGCAATTTCTATCACCATCCCAATCGTTTTCAATGACACTTTGTGTCGAATAAATGCAGCCTGAAGTTCGTCAGCACCCTTCAAACATCAGTTTGAAAGGGATTGCGATAGATTCAAAAGTTAGACAATTAAGCTTCCGGATTAACACCTGTTGAAATTGCAGGTGAAGTCGGGCGGAGGCATTGAGGAGAAGGGCGTGCGCTTCGAGCTCCGCATCATGAATCGCGAAGACTTCTCCCGGGACGTGCTCAAGGTCATTTATTTGGTTCAAAAGTGTCGCATCGCATTTTGTGTATCTTTATTTATTTTGGTTAAAAAGAGATCACCTCAAATTCGGTAATATGTTACACTCTATTACACATAAGAAAAATACCCCCGACACAAAACAAAGGTAGCTTTAAATTACGGCTGAACATATTTTGATAAAATATATCTAAGAACAATCGCTAGAAATCCTGCTTTCCAATTTAAAAAAAAAACCGTTTAAGAGCTACGGTGTCACAGACGGACACAAAGATAGACACCCTGACATACACACACACACACCCTCCCTCACCACATACACACACATAGCGGTCAAACTTATAACACCCCTCTTTCTGGGTAGGGAGTTAAAAATCTACACTAAAATTATAAAGAGGAAAAGTTTGTAGGTATGTAGGGGCAATCTCCAAAACTACTCAACAGATTTTAAAAATTCTTTCACTAATGAAAAGCGGCGTTATCGCTGATCGTTATCGTTATCGTTATCGCGTTATCGTTATAGGCAATTTTTATTGTGATAACGGAAAAAAAAACGAATTCTGCGCGGACGAAGTCGCGGGCAAAAGCTACATATTAAAGATAAAGTTAACTGGTTTCTAATCCCCTCGTTTTACTTTTTATTCGTGGATGGTGATGATGATGACTTGCTTGCAGTCGGAGACGTGCTGCATGTCGATCCCGGAGCTGGAGCTGGAGGTGGGCGGGCGGGCGCTGGGCGGGCGGTTCTCCACGACCGAGGGTCTGCTGCGGGCCGCCCGCGATCAGCTCGCCGAGGCGCCCGGCGTCTGCGGCGATTCCGCCTCGGTTAGCACTACTAGGATGCAAGAGTGAGTGCCTTCTTTTAGTTTATTCAGGAAACCAAACAGCTATTACAGTTCTTGTAAACTAGTCAATAGATAAATTAATGAGCGAATTAAGGTCCAACGCTACCAGCGTTTTTTAAATTTTGAAACTAAACTGAGCTATTTTTGTTCAGCGATTTTTCGTTCACGGCAATAAAATAGTATTCTTTTCATTATTGTAAACAACAGAAATTCAGTCGATTATGTGTTTTGTTTAGTGATTCGGCAAGCGAGACAAGACAAGACAATTTCGATATCGAGACTCTTGACGGCATCAAGGCTTGGTCTCGATCTTGTCAGGCGAGCGAAAATATTTTCTTGGTCTCGTTTTTTAAGATTTGTCGTAATCGAGACTCGATTGTGTCAAATCAAATCAATCGAGACTCTCGATTGTGTCATGTCATCCATATCGATCAAAAAGCCGGCCAAAAAGGTTTATATAATCTCTGACATGTCAAAAAATGATAGCTGTCAGAATTTTACGGAATAAAAAATCTGTTTGAAAATAAATCGAGTGTGCGCCACGACTCAAGTCTTACGGGACCTCGCGGAACTACGCCTATTACGCCTAACACTGGAAACATTTTGTGCGTTGCGCTAGCGCCACGTCTATCGGACTTCAGTGGTGGCGCGGACTCTATTTCGAGACTCTCGCTCGAATTAAATGTTTGATTCGAGCGAGACAAGATCAAGAAACAAAACACAAATTCGATAAAGATTGGCCAAGATAGAAAGTATCGTCTTGAACCGAATCACTAGTTTTGTTCTTAAACTAGTTTTTTGGGCAGTGACACTGCTTTGTTGACCTCTGCTGCTGACCTCGAATCTGCTGAATTATTGTAGAACTTAGAATCTATTATTGAAATTATTGTAGAATTATTACTTAGAAATTATTGTAGAATTATTGTTTGCAATAATCAAAAGGATTAAGGTACATCGGTCTTAAAGGCAATTTCCTTTATTGCCGTGAGAATCGCTGAACAAAAATAACTCAGTTTAGCTACCGAATTGAAAAACCTATGAAAATTGTGCACAGCCCGCCACGCTACTTTCGTTGAACCTTATATTGTAAAATAATAGTCATCTTTCTGCCTCGCCAGGTTCCTGGAGGGGTTCAACGAGGTGCTCGAGGGTAACTGTCCTGTCACACTGGTCTTGGACGACCCGGCCGGCAACTCCTACGTCCAGAGTTTAAGCGACGACCCCTCTACGTCCGACCCTGGTATGCACTTCTCTTTTCTCGCCCTATCTTAATTATTTTCTGCAGGCTTAGCACATGAATGGTTTAGTTTAGGCAGTAATGGGTTTATAACTACAAGGTAAAGTGTTTAGGGTTTAAGGGTTTTGTAAAGTTATACCTGACTCGAGGGTAATTATTTACATGATACAAAAGCAAAAAAACAATCAAAATATAAATAAAAAAAAACATTACTATTACACTACTGCTTGCGGCCACACACGCAATATCGGGCGCCACATCGCGCGCGTGCTTTGAAAAGGCCGAGGTTTTCCGCACGTATATAAGTCATGTTATACATAAGTCTGTAGTGTGTTTCTGTAGTGTCTGTAGTGGCATCGTAGGTCCCAAACGGGTAAACCGATTTTTTTTTTGTTTGAAAGATACTTGATGAGTGTTCTTTCCTTAATTTCATCAAAATCGGTTTAGCCGTTTATAAGAAATTCTAACATAAATCATATCTTCTTTTTGGATGCGTTTTTTGCTAAAAACACTCCTGCGTTTTCTCAACGCGAGGCTTAACCTATTTTTAGGACCTAAGGTTTGTATTTCAGATCCTAGAACCTACGAATGAAATCAATTCTCGCCAAAAGACCAAAGAGGCCACTCCAAAAAGAAGATGTTTTTTTTTAATACAGTTGCTCAAAAAGTGGCGTATTGCAGGGACGTATAGCGTTCGGGATGTGGGCTATTACACACTCGTGCTTTTTTTTTACCTTTCCCGCACTCGTGCGTTCTCTTTCCCAACTGTCATAATAATGTCTATTAAAAAGAAAAACCAACCATGAAGTTATTACTAAAAAAGTTTTTATGATTCATGCAAATACGTATATTTCTAAAAATAAGCTACTAATTTGTGTCAATATCAGATTTACCTAATGATTTGATTGAATGAGTTTGGTTAGGTTTCATTTCATTAAATTTCATTTTCATTTCATATCAATAAAAAACTTCTACTGAAGACTTGGCTGTATGGGCATAGTTGCCTTTGCCTACCAGAATGGGTGAAGTAAAAAAAACTCTGCTTATATTCTACGGTTGGCGCCATTTTGATTTTTCAGAAATTTTCTTTGTTTTAGTTGCTTGTTGCACAAAATGAGTAATTTCGACCCTAGTTTTTTTTTTTAACACCACCGGAACTAGTATAATTGCACAAAATGCTTCGGAGAACATTTTACCGGAAAAGTCAAAAATGTTAAGTTAGTTGAGTTTATTGTGTTTTTATTAAATTGCTTCATTTTTTCGCAACTGTATTAAAAATAGTCGTTCAGTACACGTGCGGCACCGTCATTGCAACTTGTTCCGACTGTCAACCCTCGCCTTCGGCTGCGCCTCGGCTCGGGTAGCCATTTGTCGGAACTCTTTGCAATGACAGCCTTTCCACACTTGTAATGAAATATACTATTTTTTATATACTGCGCTAGTTGTGCGTCCTGTATTCCTGTTGTGCCTTAAATTAAAATGTCAGGAGTGTTATTTTTAGGTTTATTTTCTTCAACAGGTCTCAAGATAGAGCACTACGAGCGCTCTTTCGAACAGAACGACGAGCTTGGCCTTAACGACATGAAGACTGAAGGATATGAGGCGAACCACACTAGCGAGTCCTAGCGGTCGCACGGCTCAATATCTCTCTGCACTCGCGGGGAGGTCTCGGGGCGTCAGTTCCGCGGAATTTAGGGCTTCCGTAGAAACGTCCCCAGCGTTCCGCGGAATTTAGGGCTTCCGTGGAAACTTCACCAGGGTTCCGCGGAATTTAGGGCTTCCGTGGAAACGTCACCAGGGTACCGCGGAATTTAGGGCTTCCGTGGAAACTTCACCAGGGTTCCGCGGAATGTAGGGCCTCCGTAGAAACGTCATCAGGGTTCCGTGGAATTTAGGGCTTCCGTAGAAACGTCACCAGGGTTCCGCGGAATTTAGGGGTTCCGTAGAAATGTCACCAGGGTTCCGCGAAGTTATTTATTTGTTAAATATAAATATTTGTTGTTAAATGCAGTTAGTACAAATATTAGTTACTGTTCAGTTTTGCAGCAACACTATCCCCACTACTGGGGTTTGGTAATTCGGTTGGGTAGCTTTTTCGTATCAAACCGACCTGCCTGTTTGTGTTAATACTCTGTCGTGGCGAAAGCCCTTTCGTTTTACTTTATAGCTTTATTACTATCGTGCCGGTTCCACATTGTGTGCCAATACCTACACCGACAGGAGTGCCGAAACCTACACCGACAGGACACCTTTCTTTTTTATGCCAATCAATCCTATAAGTCCCAATGATTTTTCAATAAAAAAAAAAAAAATTAGCTTAATGGCTGGTCGGTTGTTATTAATACTGTTTTGATGTCGTTAAACAAAAATCGCTGCACAAAAATAGCACAGTTACAAAGTAAAAAAAAAAAACTGAAAATATAGGCTTTCCCCGTTTACCGCCACGGTACTTTTTACCCGACTGTCCAAAGGACGGTTATGTTTTGGGTCTATTCGATTCGATTCCCAACAAATGAATTTTCACGAATGTGTTGATACCGTGCATAAAAAGGCAAATCCATGCAGACAGATATAATTATTTAAACACATTTGTGGAAATTCATTTGTACGGGAATCGAATCGACCAACCTTAAGGGTTAAGGGTGGTGTGGTGTTAACCCTTTTAGTTGTGTCCAACATATGGCCACGATAATTTGAACTTTATTAATTCTGAAATAGTCACTCCTCATCCCCATTCTCCCTCACAGAAGCCTTGGATGAGAGTGCCGCAAAAATGCGCTAAGTTTACCTCAAATTAATATTCTAAATAAATGTAATCTATTATAGTATAGTAATAATTATATTGTAATACTTACTGTGGCTTATGCATTTGTTTAGATTTATGTATTTACATATTTTATTGTATTATCTCAAGAATTAAACGGTATTTTTCTAAGTTATACCAAATTATTATACTTGTGTTTTATTTATAGTAGCAGAATAATATTTTTAGATCGTTCTCCGAGTTCGAGGCAAAACGAAGAGCTGTTCTTGATGCCAGACGTGATGAACTCAGATGTAGACCGCCGGCGGCCATACAGTATAACTACTCCAATCGAATTTGTACTTAGGTGCAACAGCAAGGAGGGATTGAACGGGATGTTGAAAGGCGTATCAACAAAGCTAGAGGAGCGTTTGCTCAATTAAAGGACATCTGGAAAAGTCCTAGCATTTCTAGAACCACGAAGATAAGCTTATTCAAGTCCAACGTGAAAACGGCCCTACTGTACTCATTTTTTGTATTCGGATTCAAGCGGAGGTGCAATGTCAAAAATGTCGTAATGGGGCACATAGGAGTAGAGGATGAGTATGATGAGACAGTATTTTTATGTGAAAAATGTGCTTACTGATTAATTTTATGTAAGTCCGTTTGACCTTCATGTGTGGTCCGTTTTGCCTCACCCATGTAATTAAAACGGACTTATTGAAGGTGTTAGAAAATTACTTTTACCCTGAAGAAGTTTAATAAAAAATTATATTTATTGTTTTATGGTTGTTTCTTATTCGGATACTTATTCGGATTTATCTATTAATAAATTATGTATTACTCGTAAGTATTTTATCTACGTAAATATACGTAATTGAAATAAAATTGTTTTTCTTATCCTATCATATATTTCTTATTGTGCATCTGCTGCTACTGTGTTTTCGCTCTCAGTCCTGTCCATCCAAAGGTTGTCTGGAAGAAATCGCTTTTAGCGATAAGACCGCCATTTGTACTGTTATTTTTAAATGTTTATTTGTAAAATGTTTTCGGTTGTGCAATAAAGAGTTACTTACTTACTTACTTACTTGTTTTTTGTTAAGTGGTCCGTTTTGCCTTCCTTTCCCCTACGTCTTTGCTCTCAGCATTTGTCACACAAAAAAAATGCAAAATGTCAAAAAATTTGTGGACAGAAATTTGAAAAATGATGAAACATTATTATTTTAATTAGTTTTGCCACAAAACGCTACTGCAGTTTCAATTTCATAGTTGTAGCTTAAATAGTTTGGGCCTGACGTTGATACTACATCAGGAAAAATATTCATACATTTCAACCTCTTTTAATCCTTTAACGGCTAAACTTTTTAAAAAGCTGAAACAGGTGTTTAATTATTTCTGATTTAATATACGAATTCTTAGTTGCAAGTAAATCTGCCAAAAAAAATTTTGTTTTCATACAATTTTGGACTCTATTTTTAGATAGATAGAGAACATTTTATTGTACACCAGAAATTAATTATTGAAAGTTTATGAAATTAATCAAAAATCCTTCAGACCCCTACTTTTTTTTCTCCCCATACTAACTTATTCGATGATGATTTCTCTAAAACGGCATTTTCGAACTTTGGATCAAAATTGCGGTATCTTTTACAAGTTTAAAGCTAATCATTATTTTTTTGGTGATTGACTCGTTATCTAAGAACCAATAAAGAAAAAAAATATTAAAAAAATAAATACCAATTAATTCTTCCCAAAAAAACGTTAAAAGCCTCATAACTTCTAAACGTCAAAAAATCGCATAATATACATGGGGGTGATTCGGGTACCCCTAGGGGTGCTCTATCTTTGGACTTCCGCTTGACACAATTTTTTGGGACACCCTGTATATAGATTATTAAGATAGGTACCTATCTATAAGAGCTTCTCATAACCAAGTATTTGTAAGGAAATTATTTTAAAGTCAATTCCCAGTAAATAACAGTATGACAAACTGGGACTTCAGTATTTTGAAATGTTCTTAGCATGTTACAGTGTGACATAAGAGTGTGACAAACTGGGACTCCAGTTTTTTTAAATTCCCAGCATGTTACAGTGTGACTCAGTGGGAAAGAAGTCCCAGTATGTAACAGTGTAACCTAAGGTGGTGTGACATACTGGGAACAAAGGAACGTAACCGTGTAGAATGCCAGCGTGTAAGCGTCTACGTGCTGTCGTGTGTACTATTAAAACACTGCCATGATGAAGGAAAAAAAGTTAATTCTTTTTGTAAATTTTTATTCATAATAACAATACGGCAGCTATTTACAAAACATTTAACCCTTTGACGGTGTAGTGCTACGAGTACAACACCGTCAAAAATAGTAGTAACCGTAGTAACCAATCAGAATAACTACACTAAAACATGTTTTTAATATCAAGTAATGTTTTTTTATCATATCTATACGAACTGAAATGGGACAAAGTGATTTCAATTTGGAATGTATAAATAAAATTGTTAGTACAAAATTACAGGCGCGCGAGCCAAATAAAAAAAAAGCGAATAAATTGAATCGTCAGAAATTAGCGAACGAAAACATGCTTTCCGTCTTTGTTGGTAATTGTTTATTTGTGTACTAAAATTCGGATATTACTTTGATAAAAAAAAGTGTTTCTTTCTCAAGTAGCGATTATGAAAGTATTAAATAGTAACTCCAGAGAACATTGTTTCGGTAAGTTCCACTCATTTATTTTCTTACGTGATAAAAAGTAGAGGTTTCACCTCGGGAGCAAAACAATTTTTAGCTCGAGTGAGTACTTTGAATCCGGTGATGCGCTCAGGATTCTACTTTAGAAGCCCTCGCTACGGTCGCGATTCTACTCTAGAATCCTTCGCTCCGCTCTGGATTAAAAAAACACTCTCGCCTTAAAAACAATTTAGGCAATTAATTTTAAGTTACTAACATTGAATATAATTATTTATATTACGAACCAATGTATGGACTTATCTGAAATAAAATTGAATTGATTGAAAAACAGTTCTTTACTCCCTCGGGTAACAATCTACTATTATTTTATAAAATTACACTCAAACAATAAATAAACACTTCAGTCCCCGTAGCATGACTTTTATCGAGGCGGATTTATCCAACAAAATGGCGGTTTATCAGCATTTTTGACGTCTAAAGTGGGTTATAAATCGTCGATAGCGATATATAACCCACTATAAACGTCAAAAATGCTGATAAACCGCCATTTTGTTGGATAAATCCGCCTCGATAAAAGTCATGCTACCCCCGCCATCGGTTGCTACTGTATCGTTAAATGTAACAATTACGAAAATAATACGTCAATCAAACATTCAAGTAAATGATATAACTGAATATACATAACTATAAAAATATTTGGAAAAATCTTCTCATTTATACAAAAAGTCATAAATTAAATTAAATGCTTAGGGGATAGGTTCTAGATCACAGTAATTTCCTCAGAACTAAAACAGTACGTATAAAACGTGACATAGATTTAGAGAACCATTCATTATCTTAGTGAAGGTGCCACTGGACGCTGCATAAACCATCTCATTACGTAGGTGCAAAGGCCTTAGTTTTATCGGGAAACAAAACTGAGGCCTTTGCATCCGTGTCCAGAAAGTCTATTCTCAAAAAAATCGCCCGTCAAAACACTCAATCAATTTCAAAACACAGTTTTTTTTTACATTTACGGTGATTATTTTAGAGAATACAGGGGCTGGTAGCTTCAAGCTTCTACTTACGGTTGTTTGGGACCTTTTACTAAATAGACATAGGTTTATAACCAAGAAAGTATGATGTGGCTCAGGGATCTGATATGATAATCCCCAATCCATGTTGACGTTACAAATTTCGAGGACCTCATACTAAATCGTCAAAGATCCGGAACCAATAAAGTATTATGTGGGTCAGAGATCTGACAATCTACATGAAAAGTTAGACCCTGTTAAATTGGTTAATACTGTTAAACACGTTCAACAAATAATAATGTTTAAACGGTCATTAAAAAAATTAAAGCTTGCAAAAATTGTTTGGCACCTTATACTATTTCGTCATGAATCATAATTACTCAATGCCATTCCTGTATTGGAATGTCATTGTGATTACTAAATCGTATGCGATACGCACACTAGAGCCGCAGTGAAAAAAACATAATATCTTTATTTTCCGGTTTGAAAAAGAAGATAGGATTTGGTTTTTTCACGGCTTTTTTTAGCCATAAACAGACCTTCAGATTCTCAATCCCGTCCTTAATTTTTTTTAAGGACCTAGGACCGATAAATAAAATTTGTTCCCGCGAGAGTTTTGTGCAGGTTTGATTTATACATTCTAGTAAAGTAGGATAATAAAATTATGGAATCTAGTTCTTAGGTCCTAAAAATTGAGTAAACCAACGCATGGCACGCAGCGCATACTAAATACATTTTACACTGGAAATGGTTTTGAACATAAAAGCCACGTTATCACGGTCTTAGTGCACTTTGACAAAGTTAATGTAACCATGAATGTTTTGTTAAATAAAAAAGTATGCAAATCTTAACTCTAGTAGTGTTTTATTCAAAGTATTCGATGGGGTCGCGAGCTCACAGTTCGAGGCGAACAGCTAGTTATTTGTAGGTAGGTAAAATCCGTGCGGAATCAGAATGGGATAATACCTTTTGGAACTGAGACGCTCGCGGTCCGCCTGTCAGCCGTAGCTTCAGCATTTCGGCAAACTCTAGTTGTCTATGGCAAACAAGCGTCGAAACTTGCTTGTGTTTTCTGTGCGCGTGGGTGTCTGCTCGAGTTTTATCACGTTTTATTCAATTAATGCAATAACATTCTATCCTTTTAGATTACAACCATCAAACATTTTTGTGTATTTTCAATTTCATAACCCTAAGATAGAACGTAGCACTAACAATTTTTTTACTGACGCTACTCGAGAACTGTCATTTGGTTCAGTTCCAAAAGGTATTATCCCATTCTGATCCCGCACGGATTATACTAAATTATTATTAAATAAATGCAGGCCAAGAGTACAGTTGTGGACTAGGGTTGAGAACATGAAGGTATTTGGGTCAATTTCATCGCAGAAATTATTACCTAATTTTGGTGGCACTTTTTATTTATTGTTTTTTAGCCAAGATGATGTTCTTACTGTGTACAGTTATGTAATGGAGTAATCAACACCTAACTGTACTGCAGTAATGCCCGATTTCACCAACTATACTTAATTTTTAAGAACTTCTTTAACTTTTTTAAGACGTCCTTAGCGTAATTTTGTTTGCAAAAATTACGCTAAGGACTTCTTAAAAAAGTAATATTAAGAAGTTCTTAAAAATTAAGTATAGTGAAAAAAATCGGCAAATCGTAAAAAAAAATCGTGTGAAATTGGGCATAACAACATCATTTTCTCTGAAAACCCACAAATAAAAAGTGCCACCAAAAGTAGGTAGGTAATTATTTATCGGATGAAATTGACCCATTTTTGCTTAGCAAAAAGATGACTTGCATGGGCGGCGTTGGTGTGCCTATAACGCCCTCTTGATGGGTACCGCCTTGTAGAGCCGCAGCCGGCACTCGCTGAGCGCCGCGAGGATCGTCTCGCCGGATATGTTGGCGCTGAGCACATCCAGGGCCGGCTCTGACGAAGGCAGGGATGCACTGAGCACGTCCAGGGCCGGCTGGGATGCGCCTACAGATACAAATAATATATTTTTTTAATTAAATCATTAAAAAACCCACCACAATTTCAAATTAGAATATCTTATAAACCGACTTTGATGACTTGCAGCTAAGAACACTTTCGATCAAGTCAAGGGAAATTAAAAAAAAAAAAACGTGTGACCAGTGACTAGTCGGTAGTACTGTGGCGAGTGACAAGTTACCTGTGACTGCGTGCAGGCGTAGGGCCGCCTCACTCTGGGCGAAGGCGGCGGCCCAACGCGCGTCGCCCGCTGTGACCAGTAACCGGTCGGTAGTACTGTAGCGAGTGAGAAGTTACCTGTGACTGCGTGCAGGCGTAGGGCTGCCTGGCTTTCGGCGTAGGCGGCGGCCCAACGCGTGTCGCCCGCTGTGACCAGTGACCGGTCGGTAGTACTGTGGCGAGATTAGTTACCTGTGACTTCGTGGAGGCGTAGGGCTGCCTCGCTCTCGGCGTAGGCGGCGGCCCAACGCGTGTCGCCCGCTGTGACCAGTGACCGGTCGGTAGTACTGTGGCGAGTGACCAGTTACCTGTGACTTCGTGGAGGCGTAGGGCTGCGTCGCTCTCGGCGTAGGCGGCGGCCCAACGCGTGTCGCCCGAAGTGACCAGTGACCGGTCGGTAGTACTGTGGCGAGTGACCAGTTACCTGTGACTTCGTGGAGGCGTAGGGCTGCGTCGCTCTCGGCGTAGACGGCGGCCCAACACGTGTCGCCCGCAGTGACCAGTGACCGGTCGGTAGTACTGTGGCGAGTGACTAGTTACCTGTGACTTCGTGGAGGCGTAGGGCTGCCTCGCTCTCTGCGTAGGCGGCGGCCCAACACGTGTCGCCCGCAGTGACCAGTGACCGGTCGGTAGTACTGTGGCGAGTGACTAGTTACCTGTGACTTCGTGGAGGCGTAGGGCTGCCTCGCTCTCGGCGTAGGCACCGGCCCAACGCGTGTCGCTCGAAGTGACCAGTGACCGGTCGGTAGTACTGTGGCGAGTGACCAGTTACCTGTGACTTCGTGGAGGCGTAGGGCTGCGTCGCTCTCGGCGTAGACGGCGGCCCAACACGTGTCGCCCGCAGTGACCAGTGACCGGTCGGTAGTACTGTGGCGAGTGACTAGTTACCTGTGACTTCGTGGAGGCGTAGGGCTGCCTCGCTCTCGGCGTAGGCGCCGGCCCAACGCGTGTCGCTCGAAGTGACCAGTGACCGGTCGGTAGTACTGTGGCGAGTGACCAGTTACCTGTGACTTCGTGGAGGCGTAGGGCTGCGTCGCTCTCGGCGTAGACGGCGGCCCAACACGTGTCGCCCGCAGTGACCAGTGACCGGTCGGTAGTACTGTGGCGAGTGACTAGTTACCTGTGACTTCGTGGAGGCGTAGGGCTGCCTCGCTCTCGGCGTAGGCGCCGGCCCAACGCGTGTCGCTCGAAGTGACCAGTGACCGGTCGGTAGTACTGTGGCGAGTGACCAGTTACCTGTGACTTCGTGGAGGCGTAGGGCTGCGTCGCTCTCGGCGTAGGCGGCGGCCCAGCACGTGTCGCCCGCAGTGACCCACGCGGCGCGACACATGACGGCTGATCGTAACGTGTGCTCGAAAGACTGCTCCTTGATACAGGTCCTGGGTAGACACAAACACCATGTTATTAACAATTCTGAGCCTCGCCTCAGACCTCGCCACACTATAGCGGATTGCGAATGCGAAATGATTATTTATTAGTTTCTGGACCTAACTCTTTTTACAGTCTAATAGTACCAGGTCAAACGTTCCGTAGATTTTTAAATTTATAAAATGTAAGCGCTGTGGCGGGAGAAAAGTATTTTATGATATTGTTTTCATTGATTTTTACAATGTTGTAGGAACTTAAAACTATGTAAATACACTAACGCACACAATCATTTGATTGAATATGATCTAAATAAAAAAAAAAATTAAATAAACATTCAGCTTTTTTTACCGAAATTTCGCCCTGTTGACCAGTAGGTTACACCTTGCGAAAAGAGTTGGGATCTTCAGTAACACGTTGTATAGTTGCGCCCTTAGACTCACCCGTCGCTGTGAAGGCGGCACACGACGAGGCGGCCGGGCTCGCCGCCGCGCGGCCGGCACGACAGCAGCGCTCGCTGGCTCTGCGCCTCGTACGTCATCGACATGAACGGGCCTGCAGACGAAACGGAACAAACATTTCAACTTAGCCCGGCTAATAAGGGCAATTCTGAGAGGAAAACAAACACGTTCGGCCAATGATGGCGCTGACGCTTTCCAATGTTCGTTGTATCATCTGCGAGCTTTACCATGTACTTACTGTATGTATGTTTGTGGACGGAAGAAATAAACGGTCTTTATAGGGTTTCTAAACGGGCAATATTTTTCGGTAAGGCAGCAATTATTGGCAATCATAGCCCGGCAAATAGAGTAACAGAAACAGTCAAATACAGATACAGTAAAAAAACATTTTTAGTGTTCGGCAATTTTGTCTGCAACACTGGCTCATATTAAGAGTCAATGTCATTGTGTCATCCTGTCAAAACAACAAGAGACAGAGTACCACAGTAACTTCATTGCGATCTTCGTGTCGCTTAGAAAAGGGTGCACTACGCCGTAATAATAGAGAGTGGCCGAAATAAAAATATAACATGCCGGCAACCTTCGACCATACCAAATAAGGGTGGCCTTATGGCCCGGCCTTAACTCCAATCTGCAATATTGCGCCAACAGGTATTGCTGTCAATGATACCGGCCATTGTATTGCAGTGCAGCCACATATTTACAAAAAATATTTCCCGTTTAGACGCCCGATTATTTTCACCTTAAGTTAATTAAAATAATAAAAAAAATCTATGTTACTTGGTAAAAATTGCAACCACAATCCACATTTCACAATCCTTTAAAAATGTAACATTGAAACTAGAAGGTTGCAAATATTATTTTAAATTGTTCAAAATGTCTCCCTCAGGACAGGCCTTGCCTAGTGAGGGAATTAGTCACACTGTAAATGCTTACAAACATTTTTGGCAATAAAAAAAATATATATATTTTTACCTGCAACGGGCAGTGATTGGTCGGTCCACGCGCCGCCCCGGGGGCTCCAAAGGACGCAGGCGTTCAGTCGGCAGCTGAGGAGGCCTAGCGGGGTCGACTGCAGGGCCACCACGGGCGTGGTCTGCCCGGGGGTCGCGAGGCGGGCGCACGGCAGCTGGGGGTTGCGTATGTCGTACCTGGGAGGACACACGTTTAAAGTTTGACGATAGCAGCGTGGCGGGAAATTAAAAATGTTCACAGTTTTTTACATTTTTTAGCTAAACTGAGCTATATTTAATTTGTTCAGCGATTTTTCATCAACAAGTCTTTTGGGCAGTGCCACTGCTTCGTAGACCAGAACACATAATCGGCTGAATTCGTGTTGCTTTGTTGTTAACAATAATGAAAAGAATACTAGGTTATTGCCGCGAACGAAAAATAGCGGGACAAAAATAGCTCAGTTTAGCTACTAAATGTAACTGTGAAAATTATGAATTTCCCGCCACGTTGCTATCGTCCCACCAGACCCGTGTCTCCCCTGGTAGACCCCCTGGGGGAGACATCAGGATTTTCTGGGGGAGACATCGGTACTAGGTTTAGGTTTCAATTTCAAATACTCGTGGATCCCCTGTCAGGACTTTTACCTTGTCAGCTTTTGTATAATAAATGTAAGTCTTAGTTTTACAGGCACAGAACTGTACTGTCAACAGCAGGTAGACCCTTACACTTTCGTTGCAAAGTCACCCGTAATAGAACTGAATAGAGTGCACGCGTGTAAGGGTCTACGTGCTGTCTTGTGTACAAAGATCATTTCAATAAATAGCAACTGTTGGTACTACACATGCAGAATGCAGAAGAGGAAAGAATTTGTCGTGACGTAGCAAGTGGCTGGGCCACTTGCTACGTCACGACAAATTCTTAACTTATATAATTCAGGGTGCACTCTAAGTCGATAGCGGAACTTTAAGTAGGCTGTCTACTGATCAATACAAACAACTTGTACTCGGTGGCGACAAAAATGGAGCAAAAAAAATATCAGCTGTTTCATACATTTGGCGCAGTACTGAGTCGACCTTTTGTATGGAACAGCTGTTTTTTTTTTCACTCCATTTTTTTAGCCACCTAGTACAAGTTGTTTGTATTGATCAGTAGATAGCCCACTTAAAGTTCAGCTATCGACTTAGAGTGCACCCTGTAGAATGAAAGATAGAAGGAAAGAGGGGTAGAGGAAGGCCACGGATAAGCTACTTTGACCATATTAAAGGGAAGGTGGATGTCGTGATGTACCAGGCTGCGAAGGAACTGGCCTATGATCGAAGTGCATGGAGAAAGCTGCACCTACGAGAGGATAACTCAATATAATGATGATGGTACTACACAATGAAGCGCCAATTTAGATCACACAGTGCCAACGTCCTACAAATTATATTCACCTACTCGTAGAAGTTGCCTCTCTTTGTATCGCGCAACTCTATCACGCTTGGCGCGCGGCAACGTGTTTTTTTTTGTATTGACTTGGCCGACATGACGCGCCCGCCACGCCATCATACATAGGGTTCTCTAAATAGATTTCCATTCTGGTCGATTTTGCGCCTCCACCTCAAGCTCGGATATGCTCATCGCGAGACTGTTTGCTTCCTGTTGCAGTGATCGACGCCAGGTAGTTTTAGGGCGCCCTTTCCGTGTTCCATTTGAAACCAACATTTATATGGACATGAAAACGGTATTTAGAATTCCGATTTAGGCAGCGTGCAAGAAAATTAACTTTTGAGAGTATGTTGTGAAATAAAGCTTGAAGTTTCAGTACAGGCCGCGTCATGTAAAAAGAACGCTAGAAAAAAGTACAGGGGGTGTGTTTGCGCATGGGTACACTCGCGCACGAATTCACTCGGCCTATTGTTATATTTTTGAACTAGCTAGTATACTAGCAATAGCTACTAGCTATATTAGCTGTATAGACCGATAAATCGCCTCACCGGTAGCGTTATTTTTACATGACGCGACCTACGTGTTTCAAAACATCCTAACTCTTTTTACAGGGTGTAATCTACTGGTTAACAGGATGTCAATTCTGTAAAAAAAAAGGTTGAAAAAAACAATTTTTATTTTATAACCTCAAAATTGAAAAATTGAAAATTGAAATTATTCGTAACTTTTTTGTTTTTGGTATTCGTTCTAATTTAAAAATATGTTTGTGGGTGTAGTTGCATTTGCATAGCTTTGAGTTGTTAAAGTCAATCAAAACAATATTTAAAAAATACTTTTCTCCCGCCACAGCGTTCACATTTTATTAATTTAAAAATTAACGACACTTCACAGAGCAAAAAAAATATTTATGTTGTGATCCCTATCACCGGGTGCTATTACCCTGTAAAAAGAGTAAGCATCTTTTGTAACACCTTGTATAATCAAAGCGACTGTAGGGAAGCGGGAGTATACTCACTGGAGGACGGTGCCGCCGACGCCGCCGGTGTACACTTCGTATTCGCGTAGCGCGTCCCAGGCGCAGGCCCACAGCGGCGAGCCCGTCGCGATGGAGAGCGCAGTCGACCCGCGCGACGAAAACCTGTTGCCACGGGTTTATTATTATAATAGGGATTTTTCCAAGTGTTAAATCTGACAGCGATTCGCGAATTATCGCGCAACTAAATCTGTGGTTTGTATGGAAACCACAGATTAATAGACTGATTTTGACAATTATTCGGGCTATTTTTGATGCCTGGAAAAAACCCCATATACAGGGCGTCCCACGGCTATGCCACATGGAGGGAAAGTACCTTAAATATTGTAGATGGAACATTTTACTGAAAAAAGACATTATTTTATTTTAAAAAACAATTTAAACTGCATTCTTAGATATTGAAATAATTACATGGTTGAACCGGGAATCGAACCCGTTACATGAGAAAAATAATTACCCTGTAGTTTTATCATACCGATCGAAAGGCTTCATGATAAGGATTATTTTTTGCTAAATAACACAGTGTCAGAAATAAAAGGAAGACCATGAATTTTAACATTTACCTGGTAGAATCATACATTTTAAAATTTTTAATACAACATTAATTAATTTATCAATGAAAATCACAGTAACAAAAGAATAAAATAATGAAAATTAAACACATTTTTGAGTTATTTCTTTATAATCAGCCAGCCGCATTGCGATGGACAAAATTTTACGCGTCTTGATACGGCTCGATTTGTTGCATACTACCAGTTAAATGTTAAAATTCATGGTCTTCCTTTTATTTCTGACATTGTGTTATTTAGCAAAAAATAATCCTTATCATGAAGCCTTTCGATCGGTATGATAAAACTACAGGGTAATTATTTTTCTCATGTAACGGGTTCGATTCCCGGTTCAACCATGTAATCATTTCAATATCTATGAATGCAGTTTAAATTGATTTTAAAAATAAAATAATGTCTTCTTTCAGTAAAATGTTCCATCTACAATATTTGAGGTACTTTCACTCCATGTGGCATAGCCGTGGGACGCCCTGTATATCGATACGCTAAGAAGAAGAAGATCGCTAATTATAATGCTGCCTTTGTTGCCCCATACCCATCTCGTGCAATCATTAAGGCCCAGTAGGACGCATAACTAGCGCCGCCAATGAAAAAAAAATCTTCTTTTTGGATGCGTTATTTGCTGAAAACCCTCCTGCGATTTCTCAACGCGAGGCTTAACAATTTTAAGGACCTAAGGTTTGGATTCCAGATCCTAGAGCCTACGAATGCAATCGATTCTCGCCGAAAGTGGCCACTTTCACATCAATTGCATTCTTAAGTGTTCGTTCTTAATTTGCGTACTGGAGCTTAATAACCCCGGACACAAAAATTTTGAGCCGTGTTCTAAGTTTGACGTGGAAAAAATTTACCTTAGTAAGGATGCGTACGTAAAGAAACAGGTTTCCGGTAGAGAAAGACCCGTGCGTGTCGGTACCGGTCGGTGCAGTGCAGGTATAATATGCCAATGTTATCGTATGCACTCAGTTATAAAGGAACAGGGCCCTTAGCCTGTAACGCAATGGTGCCAAAATTGGCTCCCGGTTGACGGTTTAAATTACGATTTATTAATGCTGTCGGTCCAGTGTCGGTCCTTTTAATGTTTTTGTAGTACAGCAAAGAATATTATGAGTCTAATTCTAGAGGATTAGTTCGCTGGTTGTAGGAGAACAACGAAAAAATCCCGGTTTTGTCCTTCTACCTCGGACGCCATTGATACGCCATTGTGTTACAGGCTAAAGCCCCAGGTTGAAACTTGTCGGTGATGTAAGCACTCTTACTAAGAAAGATACATGACCAAAATGTTTGACCACTTCAAAGTACACTTTTTGAGTCCGGAGCTATAAATTATAGTGGCAAATCAGTCACTTCCGTGAAAAATCCGAAATCCTTAATGATCGCACGAGATGGAGATGGGGCAGCAAAGGAAGCATTGATGTAGCTGTGTGAAAACTAGGAATTTAAGATTTTTTTTAAGGTAGGGAATAAATTAGTAGGTTCAATGCGTTCCACGAAAGAAGATACTAACTTGGCGCAGCTGTCTAGACCGACGGTGAGCAGCATATCCCGGGTAGGCGAGTAGGCGGCGTCACGGATAGGCTTCGAGTGAAGCCATTGGAACTGCCCACACTTGTAGTCCACGCAAGACACCTGGTGGGGAGCGACACAAACGGTGAGGCGGTAAAAAATAGAAGTTTGCATCTAAGTAATGAGATTATTTATACAGCATTCAGTGGCAACTTCACTCACGCTAGATGGGTGAAGCGACCACTCGGACTGGGTCATTGTTTAGATGGAGTAGGCCTGCCCAGCACGTATACTATCCTGACAACTTAAACGACCTAGCCCACAGGAAAGACAGGTCTATTAATTAATCATCAGTAAATAATTTATTTATGGCATATTGAATAAAACCTTTTTGACTTTGACTATTGACTGTGCGGAGCCAATTAAGCCGCGGTGGAAAGAGATCAGTCAATCCAGGTTCTCAAGTTCGAGCGGTTCTTGTTTTTAGGGTTCCGTACCCGAAGGGTGCCAAACGGGACCCTATTGCTCTGCCTCCGCTATCTGTCTGTTTATGGTGGTACGCGAGTCCGACTCGGAATCGGCCGGTTTTATCTATAACATGAATGAAAGTTGTCAGCCGTGTCAGGGCTGTTTTCATTTCACACACTCTAAAAATGTTTTTGACTGAAGATTAATTGCAAAAAAACAAGGAAAGTCGGTAATGCTGTCATATCAATACAAATTAGTGTTGTTTAGTGTCTGTCGGTTACGTCCTTACTCCTTCCTTATAAAAGAAATGCCGTAAGTTTTTAGAAATCAATTTGATTTGATTTATTAAGGAAAACGAACAGTAGTACAAACTTAGTTACAGTATTTGTGTTAATTCATTGGACAACCAGTAGCAACCAGAAACAGTCCACAGCATTTTTTTTTGTATACCATAAGGAAAACTTTTGAGGGGGGTTTTAAGTTTAGGGATATTGGCGAAAATTAAGGTAGTGGATTAGATTACCTTGCGCACGCCATACCCGGGGAAGAGAGCGCCCGACTCGCTCTTCTGAGACACATACAGCTCGTAGGAGCGGCTATTATACGCCAGCACGCGGCACCCACCTGCACACAGACAAGACACACATTTATCGCTGTAAAACTCAGATTTTACAAACGAATTTGATGAAAATTGCGTGTCGGCCGAAAACACTTTCGAGCAAAAAGCGACCAATAAAAATGCTATCAAATGGTCTACTTTCAAGTTTTCGTCTTATACAAGGTGTTGTTTTGTAAAGTTACACCCGACTCAGGGGCGATTATTTACACGATACTAAAGCCAGAAAAAATATTTAAAAAAATAAAAATATGTCAGTGAAAAATTCCCAAAAATCATTCAATTGTGGCCTCCCTTACCATTACACTAAAGCTTGCGACGAGTCGGGTGCTTTGAGTAGCGCGCTTTGAGAAGGCGGGGGTGTCCGCACGTCGCGGTTATTATAGCGGTTTGAACAACTTAAACAAGATAATATAAAAAAAAAGAGAAAAAATATAAACTTATTTTTAGTTTCAAGCGTTACTCGAACTATCGTTCCTGGGTTGGGTCGGGTGTCACTGACCAAAACAACACCCTGTATGTTTACAGACAAAAAAAAGGACTCTTAGGCATAAAATTAAAAAGAATCGGGGCAAGTTTTTATTAGCTACTATTTAATTTTGTTTTACCCAATTATGTTATTATTAGTGTGAGGGGAGTTTAGTAGAGTCTCATTTGAAAAACATCGCTGTACTTGGCAGTTCAATTACAGCAAAAGCTGAAATACTTCAACTTTGTCACAAACACTGTTTAATTCTACAGGGTGCACTTTAAGTCGATAGCGGAACTTTGAGTAGGCTGTCTACTGATCAATACAAACAACTTGTACTAGGTGCCGAAAAAAATGGAGCGAAAAAAATATCAGCTCCTTCATACATTTGGCGCAGTACTGAGTCGACCTTTTGTATGGAACAGCTGATATTTTTTTCGCTCCATTTTTTTCGCCACCTAGTACAAGTTGTTTGTATTGATCAGTAGACAGCCTATTTAAAGTTTCGCTATCGACTTAGAGTGCACCCTGTAGACGTCTATTTCGTGTTTTCCATGCAAAAAAAAAGGCGTATAAAGAAAGTGACCTTCTCTGGAGATCGGTTGGTTCTTCTCGAGGGCGAAGCGCCAGGTGCGGCGCGGCGGCTGCGCGGGCGCCGCCTGCTGCTGCGGCTGCAGCGAGCTCTGGAGCGCCTCGATCCGCTCGAGGCAGCTGCGGTGCACCAACCGTGACTGGTGCAGCTCCAGATCCACCCGGTTCTTCTCCGCCTAAGGACACAAACGTGCACTTCAGGCTCACGTTCGCCTAGGATTTTACTAAGGACACAAACGTGCACCTTAGGCCCACGTTCACCTAGGATTTTACTAAGGACACAAACGAGCACTTACGTCTCACGTTCGCCTAGGATTTTACTAAGGACACAAACAAGCACTTAAGGCCCACGTTCACTGAGGATTTTACTAGGGACCCAAACGTGCACTTAAGGCTCACGCTCGCCTAGGATTTTACTAAGGACACAAACGTGCACTTCAGGCCCACGTTCACCTAGGATTTTACTATGGACACAAATTGCATTTAAGGCTTACGTTTACCTAGGCTTTTACTAAGGACACAAACATGCAGTTAAGGCTCACGTTCACCTTGACTCGCGCGATGGACAGATCTCTCTTTTCCGCCATTGTTTTTTTTTTTTTTTATGAGCCTAACTAACGGCGCAAGCCACATAGGCGAGGACCTGCGGGGGGCGGTTATATATCGCTCTCTACGATATATAACCCACTATAGACGTCAAAAATGCTGATAAACCGCCATTTTGTTGGATAAATCCGCCTCGATAAAAGTCATGCTACGGGGACTGAACCCATAAGATGAGTTCTATTTAAAATCCGCTACAAAGAAGTCTAAAAGTTTAGTTTTAAAAGTAAAGTTTTAAATAGTGCGATGGTTGGCTTTGCTTCTTGTCACAAATGGAGTATTTTTTACTCGCTCAGCTTGAACGCTATCATGCGTTTCGCACGCGTGGGTCGGCCACTATACAGGGTGTTATAGAAAGGTCCTGTGTCACTGAAGGGAGTCGCTTTACTCATCCATACAAGCAACTTTTACTATGGGACCAAGAGAGAAATCTCTAAAAAATATATCAGCTGCTTGCTATTAACAACAAATAAAAAAAACAGAATAAAATAAATATTTAAGGGGCCTCCCATACAACAAAAGTGATTTTTTCGTCGTTTTCATAGATAATGGTACGGAACCCTTCGTGCGCGAGTCCCACTCGCACTAGCCGTTTTTTTTTACACTCTTTAACCCACCTGCAGATGTGTGAGTTTCTGCTGCAGCGCTGTGAGCTCGCCCGCGTCTACGGCGACGAGGCGGCGCGCATAGATGAAGCGCAGGTCCTTGAGCGAGGCCTTGGCCTTGCACGTGGGGCAGCCGCGCTGGCGCGCCCGCGACGCCTTCAGCCACCGCTCCACGCACTTCGAGCCGAATAGGTGCCCGCACTGCGAACAAATTGAATGGTACAAGCGCGCTAGAGGCCGATTTACACTTCAACAAGTGCGGCAGCGAGTTAACTTGTTTGACAGTCAGGGGCCTTAGCCTGTAACGCAATGATGCCTAAATGGGCTCCCGGTTGACGGTTTCAATTACGATTTATTAATGCTGTCGGTCCAATGTCGGTCCTTTTAATATTTTTGTAGTACGGCAAAGAATATTATGAGTATAATTCTAGAGCAGTCTTTCCCAACGTGGGCGATAACGCCCCCTTGTGGGCGCTGCAGGCCTAAAGGGGGGCGGTAAAAGACCCAGAAAAAAAAAAAGATACTCTGTCCGAATACTATAAAGTTGCGTTTCAATAATCAGTTATAAGTACTTAGCGGTTTTTAAGTATGTTTAAAAAGCGGGGCGTTAAAAAATTATTTATTCTTAAAGTGGGCAGTAGACAAAAAAAGGTTGGGAGCCCCTGTTCTAGAGGATTAGTTCGCTGGTTGTGTTACAGGCTAAGGCCCCTGGAAAAACAGGTAATATTGGGCCAGATGGAAGGCAGACAGCAGGGCGAGAGGCCCCGGTGTGATGGGCTTTGTTGGTGTGCCCGAATGTCTAGCCTATCCTCTTACAAAATCGCGCGAGCGAGGCATGACGGCGAGGAGACTGCAGTCGAGCGTGGGGTGTGCTCGGCAACGCGACCAAACACTCGAATTGCTCAAGTGTAACTTTTAAATGGAAATGAAGGCGTCAAAATTTATATTGCTTTACTGGTGCGTCGCTGAAGAATGTATTGATGACAAGACAGCACCTCTATTATCTAAGAAATCCACTAAACCTTTGGGTTGGGCGTCAAAACACTCGAAAACACAAACAAAGACTGCAAAGACACACAAATGACCTGGCCAAAGACCTATTAAACACCCAAGGAAATATAACACGCCTAAAAAGATGGCAAATACTCAACCTTGACAAAAGGAACTGAGATATTTTTAATCATGCCAAATAACAGATGATAAATCCTCTGATAATAACATATCCCGACAATGAACTCATCTAATTATGGCCAAAAGAGCCGATTGTAGATAATACAGGTAAAACACAAAAAAAAACAAACACTCGAAAATAGCTCTTATTGAAATGAACAATCTTTTATTTGACATTTTAATAAAAACGGTTATTTTAGAGGGGCTGGTGTGTGTGTGACTTGCGCAGAGCTCTGTATGATGGATGGAGTTTGTTGGTTGTACCTTCAAAGCAACGAGTCGGTGGTCGCCCGCGTTGCCCCACGGCTCTAAGCAGACGGGGCAGGTCTCGCCGTCCCCTTCATCCGACGAGTTGCTCAGCTTCCGCACCTGGCAGAGATATTTTGTATGAAAATACTAGTTTGCACGTCACTTGCTGGTTTCACAAAGTACTTTGAACGGGGTTTTAAACGGGGGCGTTGCGCGACTCGCGTTGCTGTTTCGTTAAGATATTATTATTAGAGGATGCATTCTCTAATATCTTAATGAATTATTTGGTAAGTGGAAAATCTTGGATAATACATGAAAGATATAGGAACAATTTTGTATTAAAAAAATATATGTTTGGGTAGCATTTTTAAGTTACAGAGTCAACAACGTCAACGAGATGAAACAGCTAAATCGGCCAGAATGGAAAACTGTTTTGAGAGCCCTGTCTCTGTTTAGGGCAGTGGTTCTTAACCTATGGTCCGCGGACCACTGGTGGTCCGCGGAGGCACCCGAAGTGGTCCGCGAAGCCACCAGAAAAAATGTCTTAGACATTTAGTGGTTTTGGAAGGCATAATTTAGTGTAAAAAAAACCGGTGTATTTTCGGGCGCGCTGCGCGCGTTTGTCATATTTACAACTGAGGAAACCTGTATTAAGAAAAAGCGAAGATATAATCGGTGAATTTCCTAGTGCGCGTTCATCCTATTTACATAGTCTCGGTTATTATTGCGAAAAAAATTTAGGTAATAAAGTCGGTGAATTTTCGGGCGCGCTGCGCGCGCATTTATCACATGTCAAGGGTAATCTCAAAGAAAGTTTTAGAATAATCGATAAATTTTCGGGCACACTAGGCGCGTTTATTATATTTATAAATAAGCAAATCTCAAGGGTAACATCGGTGAATTTTCGGGCGCGCTGCGCGCGCATTTGTATTGATAACAAAGTATTTATCACAAATATGAGTACAGTAAAATTAGTATTAGAAAAAAAACTAAACAAAATACGCAAAGCTTTGAATAAATTGTATGCGTATTTTATTTATAGAAAAAACAACCCTTTATTAATTTAAATTTACGTGTATTAGCCCCAAACATTTGGTGGTCCGTGGCAAGACAGAAATATTGTCAAATGGTCCGCCATCACTGAAAGGTTAAGAACCACTGGTTTAGGGATTACAGGAAATGGTGATAATGATACAGGGTCAACTTATAAATGCTGGAACAAATATGTACATCACACAACTGTCCTCTTACCTTAGCAGGTGGCTCATCACTGGGACTAACACTGCGTCTGCCGGTGTCTTTGCTGACGGCACTAAAGTCTGCCAAGGAGTTTGTAGCTGGTACACTGCTACTACCTTCATTCAACCCAGTTGGAAGTGGCAAGGAGGGTAGAGAGCTGGAACACTCTTCCATAATAATTGGTGGGAAGTGCATTGTCGTGGGTCTATTATGTAGGGAACTGGAGCCTTCTTCTCTTTGTGCTGTTAGGTGTGGTGTTGGTATGGTGTTGCCTCCACTATCTTCGCTATGTGGCGGCAAGGTGCTTGAGTCATCTTCAGAAACCATTGGGGAATTTACTTCAGGTGTCATATGGAGTCTTAGGACTGGAAAAGCTGAGGGCTGATCAAAGTTGGGTGATAATTCAGAGGGGGTGTTGTTGACATTATGCGGTAGCCCTTGCAGAAGGTTTAGACGGTACGCGGGAGGGATGTAGCCACTGCCGCTGTCGTTGCTGGACGGGCTGTCCAGGATGCGGGGGCTGGCGGGACGTCGCTGGGGACTGCTCATGGTTGAAAGGAACTGAAATTTACAATTTAAAAATTAGTCTCATAGCCATAAAGTAAAAAAATATATACATACTATAAAAAAAGCCTTCATTCTGACCATAAATTCTGGTAAATATTTTAATAAAAAAATTAATCTTGCAAGTATTATGAAGACTATTTTAATTAGAGTTTTTTTTTTCAGAGGGATTTTACAATGTGTTTAGTTTTTTGGTTCGAAAGCATTGGTTTTATTCATTTTTGCTTGTTGCTGTTCTTCTGTTTGCTTGGGTACTTTGGTGATAGCGGTCTTTTTGTTCCATGGTTACTAGGATCTAAGTGGGGTACTAGGGTCTACTAGGGTACTAGGTGGGATTTTGTACTAGGATCTCGTTCCGTTGATGGCTCTGGCTCTACATGTTGTCTTTTCTTTACAGTTTGTCTTCTATTATATTACTATAAGCAGTGGCAGTGGCCATTAAGGATAAGGAATAACCCTGATAAGGAGTACCTATAGTAAAAGAAAATGAGGCAATTTGACCCACCGATCCACAAAGATGCTGCCCATTTTCACAACTTAAGGTATAGTGGGTGCCTTTGCCCTGGGACGATGCAAGCGTTATTCGTGTTTTTATTCAGATTATCTTACAATAGCGGTTTCGAATATAGAGGTTACAAAAAGAAATCACTATAAATATTTTCTTGTTTTAAAAAAACTGACCTTTTACGTGTGTAGCGAAAATGCGTTTGCATTCGATGAGACTCCACTAATTTAAAAATATTATACGATTCATAGTTCTATAAGTTATAAATGCACGGTCACAACCACCAAATTAAAAAGTTTTTTACATAGAAATTTCAGGAATAAATAAAAACAGTATCAATTATATAAAAAATCAAGGGCCCAGTGGCCACAGCCAGTGGCCCAAATCAAAACAACGGACGAATCACAGACAACATGGACGGATGTAATCTGTGGGATGTTCTTTTTTCGGTTTATTTTTTTTTTCCAAACAAATAAACATCATAGAGTAGGAGATTAAAATTTTGTCTGTGGATTGTCCTGTTGTAAACAACGCGACGCCACGCATGCACGGCACGCAACGCTCCGTCGTGCTTCGCATTCTTGTCCCATTTGTAGCGTGTAGCGATCGTGAGCGATCCCTATCGGTTCGGTCGTGGTATGAGTTTTGTCAAGTGGGGTCAAGGTTACCCATATAGTCTGTGGTGTTACCCTTGAAGCTATTTGCGTTCATATTGACAAAGGTTTTTAGTTAAACTCTTGTTTTGATTTTATATACTTTTTATTTTGTATTTCATCAAGGGTAGAAGGGCTGCTTGGAGGGAAACCCTGTGAGGAGCATGGTCAAAAGAGCTAGCACAATTTTTTTCCATATCGTACAGCAGCGTTACGTTTTCACCAGGGATTGGAAAAAAATATTTTGCATTGCACTTCTACTTATCTTCCGCTACGTGACACTAGATGACGCTACTATAAGTGGTAACTCCTCGAAGGATCACAAGGATACTCTTATGAAGGATCTCTACCGAAAATACCCCCGTATGACTTGCCTAGCTTCAAATTAGCATATCTCATAAACGGCTGAATTGATTTTGACAAACCATATCTAAGAACACTCTCTAGAAAACCAGCTTTATAATTTAAAAAACCGAATCCAAATCAGTTCACCCGTTAAGGAGTTATGATGGTACGGTGCCACTGACAGACATACGCACACACACACACCCTTTTTTTTGTTTTGATAGGGAAGGTGTAAGTATTTCACCTTGTTTCGCTAGGCGGCTAGGCGTAGGAGCGAGGTAGTAGGAGCAAGCACCGCATTGTGAATAGCCTATTTTGGAGATATATCTTGGCTACTGAAAAGAGAGCTCCATTTACACACTTTCCTGCTTTCACTCTTCTTTCTATATCAGCTTCACGTTCCGTCTCTTGTAAACAAGGTTCTAAAATACACTCTGCCACTAGTGGTCCGCCCCGAGCTGTGAACTCGCGAACCCAGTTACAGATGTGTAACTTTGCTAACGCCATTCGCGCACGCGCTTTATCTCGGCAACCCGGGACCGATTTGGCTCATGCTTACCCGCCTACCAAACATAACGATCCGACTAAATTTACTCAAGTTATCGTCGAACGAACATTAATACGTACAAGCATACATACAAACGCCCAGTAGACTCGGAGAACTTCGCTCGCTTGTTCAATTAAAAAACATGATCGTTATTAAGTTATTTATTATTTTTACACTGCTTCATAATATACATAGTAATTTTTTATCATATAATCAAGTAAACAGAATCATTTTGGTCGCCGATTTACACGATAGCTAATAAAACATTGCTACTATTTATTTTCCGGGGGTTTCCTACGAAATATCACTTTTGTTTCTTTAAATTTTTCAATCCTTTGAATTTATGTACTTATTTCGAACAGTACTTCTGTTAACCCCACTGTAGTCAAGAGATATTCTATTTGTATTAATTTCATGGTCAGGGGAGTTACCCATTGCGTTCATATTAACAAAGTTGTAAAATTAATTTCTCTTTTACATCGCATCATTACGAAGTATATAAAATCAAAGGATGACTATTTTGTACAATACCAATATAAATAGAGTCTTAAAACGTGAAAATTAAATATTGAATTTTGTAAATTCCGCCATATTGAAAAACATGCGTCAAGGGTAGAGGGGCAGGTCTCGCCGAATATTGCCTATGTTACAGCCTCGTATCTAGGGCGTAAACAGTAAGAACGATACGCCATATAAAAACAAATAGTATTATAATGTAATATCAGAACGAAAGTTTCACACAGAGAACTATGCAGTCGAAGACTGAACCCAGCTTCAGGATTAAAAAATCACAAATATTTTACACCTTGTAATTAATTTCTGCTTTTAAGTTAACCATTCACGGGCTATATCGCGCACTTAGATCCGACTTATAATGCTCTTTAGTTAGTGGTTACAGAGTAGAAATTATGAATACGCAAATGTATGGTTCCGAAATTGAATTGATTTTGGTGCAGTGCTTCGGAATACCTGAGGCGGTGGCGGCCCCCTATACACAAATCCAACCTTACACAGTACAGATAGAGTCGAAATTGGAATATACAAGCTATACAAATAGTTTCATCATTACTAATACAACGTTTATTTCTATACAATAAGTAACATAAAGTATTTACACAGATTTAACATTAATAATATGGTATATACGTACTTCATACATAATAAAATTGCCATTGAATGCTGTGAA
The DNA here is from genome assembly GCA_949319315.1 of Zelleria hepariella. Taxonomy (NCBI): domain Eukaryota; kingdom Metazoa; phylum Arthropoda; class Insecta; order Lepidoptera; family Yponomeutidae; genus Zelleria; species Zelleria hepariella. The sequence goes on from OX439379.1 coordinate 28,783,695, forward strand.
GAAAGGTACTTATGCCAATATTTCGAAATGCTACTTTTAAGCCCGAAACACAAGATGGTGAATGTGACTGTCAAAGTGCTAGATAAAGTCGCTGTACCTCTATTCACAGCTATGAATGGCAAATATAGCTCGTTGATGTTCGACACTCAAACACTGAGATCATTTCAGACTAAAATACACAAAACAACCATCAAAAAGTAATACAACCGTGCAATTCTAGCGGTCAAGCTAGGATGACCAGTGTCATTGGTCTTGAAATGTATGGCTCACTCGACATTCATACAATAACTCTGTCATCCTGTAAGTCGTGTGGGCCATTTCATAGACCAACATTTCAATAATATATTATGATCATTCGATGTATGCCTTATCGGCTTCGCAATATACAACGAAGTGTCATAGTAAATCGGGTTAAAAAAAATGGTACATTATCTTGCGATAATCTTGTACAACACATTTTTTTTAAATCAATATTTCCAGTCATCAGAAATCGCACGACTGTGATACCATACCATTTTTTTCGTGACATTAAACTTAGATATATATTTTTTGTTAATCAACAGTTTTATTTAATAAAAGAACAAATCAGTCTATGGCCTCTGCCATCGGAAAGAGCGGCGTGGCATCTTACGTGGCTGGCAACACCAGGCTATAAGCGTGAGGGCAGACAAAACTTCCAATAAAAAAAAAAGGTTTCTTAAATACATTGTTGTACAATACAAAGGTTCCCAGTATGTCACACCACATTATGTTACACTGTGACATACTGGGACTTTTTTTCCCATCATGTCACACAACCGGTGACCCGGAAGCCTATCCGATCGATATTAAAAATATCAAAGATTTAGCAACTCTCCCTAATTTGCACCGATAGAAATAATAGTTTTAGGTGTCAACAAACTTTAGAATAACATCAGCGCATGCTACAAAGCTGATTTAAATAACCGGATGGCCAACAGTTATCGCCTCGCTTGCCACACCACCGCACTATCAAAGACATAATGTAAAACAATAACAAACAAACTACGGTCCATCCAACAGCACTAGTACAAGCAGTGGGCAGTTATACATTTTCCATAGTGTGGTTACACCTAAACCCATAGCTCAATTTAATCGAAGGAACAAGCAGATGCCTCGTATCAATCGTTAGGACCAACGCAACGATGTCAAATTGGAACCATATACTTATTGCAGACTTTTACACCACATTTATTTACACCTTCTTTTCCAAGTGGGCTTGCACGAAGCAGAATAATCAATTACTAACAAAATACAATTTATAATTATGGAGTTCTGTCCAACTGAAACCATCTGCAATAATACACTCAACATGATTGTTGTAATAGTACTGTTGGGCCAACTGCAGTCGAAAATATATTTTTAGAATATTTTTCTTCTATAATAACAATAATTATTTTTAATTCATTTATTATTTATACTTACATGATATTTTATGGAATGTGTAGACATAAGTATACTCCGTGCAATTTTAGTGGTTTTAAAGCCGAAGGTATTTTGTTGCACTGGTGATTCTGAGCCAAATTACAAAATTTCATTCCAAAACGCGCGAAAAAAAAATTCACTTCTCCATCCATACAATGTATTGGGAAGTGTTTTTTTTTTCGCTCGTTTTGAAGTAAAATTTTGGAATTTGGCTCAGAATCACGAGTGCAACTAAATACCTTCGGCTTTAAAACCACTAAAATTCCACGGTGTATTTAATCATAAAAACCACTCTACATAACTTTTCAGTATAGCAAAACAGGGTATCTGACTCTGCAGTGCTTGACGCCGTCGCATAGTGTCTCTTCTGAGTAGATACCCGGTTATCTATACCATGTATACAAGGTGTTACAAAAGTACCTAACTCTTTTTACAGGATAATAGCACCCGGTAATAGGGATCACAACCTAAATTTTTTTTTGCTCTATGACGTTCCGTAAATTTTTAAATTAATAAAATGTGAACGATATGGCGGGAGAAAAGTATTTTTTTAATATTGTTTCCATTGACTTTCACAATGTTTTAACAACTCCAAGGTATGTAAATGCACCTACATGCACAAACATATTTTTAAATTTGAGCTAATAACAAAAACACAAATTTTGAGGTTATAAAATAAAAAAAAATTTCAACTTTTTTTTACCGATTTGACATCTTGTTGACCAGTAGGTTACACCCTGTAAAAAGAGTTAGGTACTTTTGTAACACCTTGTGTAATTTTTATTTAATTGTCCTGACAGGTCATGTTTCAACGCCTTGACTTCTATTTAACATCATCCTTGAAACCATGCAACTTCTACGATTACAGCATAGTGAATGTTACACTTAGCTATCAAATCTGAGAGGATAGTTTCGGTCACAGGTATTGTATAGTTCGAGTACCCTCACACCCAACACCTTAACGTCTATTGAAATCCACACGATCCTCATCTAACAACAGGGCAATTCGACGCACAGGGTCGACATTTATGGAAGGGCCAACCCAGCAATCCGAACTGCCATTTGCAAGCCCTGTTAAAAAATATACAGCATTTCCACATAATCCAAATAATCGTAAGTGAAACTTTAACCTCGGATAGATTACTCTTCAGTATTGAACAGCTAGTAATGCATTCGCGAAAATGGCGATTGGCCCCATATAAGCTTTTGCATTGTTGAGTTGCCTGTAGAATCTTTTAGTAACACCTTTATAATCTTTCTGCAGTAGATACGAACTGCGTAGTGCTTCTTTGTTTCGGCATTGGCGTACCGAAAGAACGTGCGAGGTCGCTGTGTCGCAATCGCAAGTGCTGCCAGGCGACTGATGCCCTTATTGCAAGTACCATAGCAGCGACGTTCGCACGTCATCCGCTCGCTATGGACGCCAGGAAGGACGCCACTCTGTCGAACAAGATTCAACTGTAAAGCACGCGTCGCAATTAAAGTAACAATTGAATGAAGGTGATGAGTTAGAGTAGAGGCCATCTAAGTTTTACCCGAAATTAATTCCCAAAAATACGATGTTTGTTTTTTTAGCTCGTTATGGTCCCTTATCAACATAATAAAAGTCTAGAGTGATAAAATAAAGTCACATAGAAAATCGTGTATTAGATTTCCTCTACAAAGCTAACTAGCACCGCCAATACAAGAAATATTTATTTTGAGGTAGTTTTTTTTGTGCAAAAAACGGTTCTTCAAGCTAACGGTCTCACCGTGGTGGTCCGTTTTTTGCAGCAAAATCCATCCAAAAAGAAGTTTTTATTGGCGGACCTTATGAGGTTGGAGGGCTTATTATGTAAAAAAAAAACAGCACAGCACGTGAGCCGTCAAAACCGGGTTATTTGCTGGAAAAAAGCTCGAAAATTAACAAAGAAATGAACAAATGATAAAAAGAAGCGAAACCGTTAAATCGATATAAAAGAAATTAACAATATTTCTTTGACAATGAATAAAAATGGGAGATTTACGGTGTATTTTTTTTTTTGAGAATACTGGGGCTGTTCATAGTTACATAGAGTGTGTAGCGGTTGTCCAGTGCGCCCGCCCCCCCTTGCCCCCCTCGCAGAACTTTTACTGACCTCTGACGGGCGCCCCGTCGGCTGTTAGGCGGCGCGCGGCGCCCGCGCCCGCGCCCACGCCCGAACCCCCGGCCGGCGTGGCGCGGCGCGACCCTGCGACACAAACACCACAAGGGTTTTTAACCTCCGTCCAATAAAGAGGGGTGTTATAAGTTTGAGGCATTTAATTGTTCAATAGTAATGACAGTGTAAAGTCAGGGAGTGGTTGAGAGGGTATAAAATCTTACTTTTTAATACAGTTGCTCAAAAAGTGGCGTATTGCAGGGACGTATAGCGTTCGGGATGTGGGCTATTACACACTCGTGCTTTTTTTTTACCTTTCCCGCACTCGTGCGTTCTCTTTCCCAACTGTCAAAATAATGTCTATTAAAAAGAAAAACCAACCATGAAGTTTTTACTAAAAAAGTTTTTAGGATTCATGCAATTACGTATATTTCTAAAAAGAAGCTACTAATTTGTTTCAATATCAGATTTAATGATTTGATTGAATGAGTTTGGTTAGGTTTCATTTCATTAAATTTCATTTTCATTTCATATCAATAAAAAACTTCTACTGAAGATTTGGCTGTATGGGCATAGTTGTCTTTGCCTACCAGAATGGGTGAAGAAAAAAAAACTCTGCTTATATTCTACGGTTGGCGCCATTTTGATTTTTCAGAAATTTTCTTTGCTTTAGTTGTTTGTTGCACAAAATGAGTAATTTCGACCCTAGTTTTTTTTAATTAACACCACCGGAACTCAGTATAATTGCACAAAATGCTTCGGAGAAGTCAAAAACCGGAAAAGTCAAAAATGTTAAGTTAGTTGAGTTTATTGTGTTTTTATTAAATAGCTTCATTTTTTCGCAACTGTATTAAAAATAGTCGTTCAGTACACGTGCGGAACCGTCATTGCAACTTGTTCCGACTGTCAACCCTCGCCTTCGGCTGCGCCTCGGCTCGGGTAGCCATTTGTCAGAACTCTTTGCAATGACAGCCTTTCCACACTTGTAAAGAAATATACTATTTAGGCTATGGAACCAATCCTTTACGTACTTTACGTGCTTTAATGAATTGCATCTGTTAGCAGTGTTGGCCAGAGTCCAAAAACCTAAGACACTCGTAAACAACGCACTATTAATGGGCATGACGTCTGACAAGACAACCGCTCCATTGAGCTCATTGTAATGCAGGGAAGGGTGGAAGGCACTAGAACTCGGCGAAAACCACCGATGCCATGGATTGACCAAATCTAGACCACTGGGGAAAACACTGTATGAATGCAACCTCTGACCGAGATAAATGGCGTGGCATCGTAAGGCGCGCAACATCAGCCACTGATAGTACTACATGTGGACCGCGACCGCTCTGACAAGAGCGTAACGACGGAGAAAAAGTATTAGTGGGCAGTTTCTCTTGCCACGTGAGGTGACGAGGTCAGTGAACTCACCGGGTCTCGGCGTATGTGTGGCGCCATCTCCCAGGTCCAGCTGCAACACCGCACCCGCGAAATCTAGAACGGAAACGAATACATATTTAACGCATTGACTGCCGGCCGTGTTTGGACGGGTGCCTTATTTTATACTCCAGTGCCTCATGACGCAATATTGCGCATAGGTATCACTTCGAACAGTGCCTAGGTCATTTTCTCCGGGTGCCACCTGTACCGGATCACCGTATAAGTAAATACAATCCGCGGCGTCAGCATTTTGCGCGACCGCTATGTTTAGCTTCATTTACGTAACTTCAGTTCACACTCAACCATCATAAGCGAGACGCGTATTAGAAAATTGGCTGAATATAAATATCAATGTAACGTGTGCTATCAAACAAATAAACTATATTTAGTGTATATCGATCTGTATCATTTATCAATCAAGCAAATCAAATCATAAGTTGGTGTACGGGGAAACCCAAACCAAATACCACCGTCGAGTCTGTTCGTCACGCGTGACTATTTAGCAGTGCCTTTGAAATTACCATGATTTACTCCATCTAAAACAATGTCCCAGGCACTGCAGCGCCGAGTGGTCTCTTCACCCATCTAGTGTGAGTGAAGGTGCCACTGGACGCTGTATAAATCATCTCATTACGTAGATGCAAAGGCCTTAGTTTTTTTAAATTACCATGCACATTGTGTTGGTGCAAGAGGGTCCAGTGTACTTACTATGCACATTGTGCTGGTGTAAGAGGGTCCCAGCTGGCGGCATGGCCACGTCAGGCACGGCGGCGCTGAGGCGCGCGCCGCAGCAGCTTCCGGGCGACGCGGACCGGCGCCCGAGCGAGCCTGGCGGACAAAGGACGACCAAATCGTTACACAACTTAATAGAGATCCATCGCAACGAAGCGATGCGTCGAAAGGGCGCTCATGTCTAGTCGTACGTACTGGCCATTCTGATCCGATTGGCAAAGGCAAGAGCGGCCAGCCTATGCTGGTGGCAATATCATAAAGCACGGCTTCGGAAGGCACGTCAATCCGTTGGCCTCGATACGACGCACAAATAGCGCCGCCAATGGAAAAGAAAACAAATCTTCTTTTTGGATGCGTTTTTTGCTAAAAACGAAACACCAAATTTAATACTCAACGCGAGGCTTAACTATTTTTAGGACCTAAGTTTTAGATTCCAGATCCTAGAACCTACGAATAAAATCTTTTATCACCAAAAGTGGCCAGTTTTAGCGATAAAATATTTTATTCGGATCTGGAAGGATCTGGAATCTAAACCTTAGTTCCTAAAAATAGTTAAGCCCCGCTTTGAGTATTTGGTGTTTCGTTTTTAGCAAGAAACGCATCCAAAAAGAATCAATGTTTTTTTTTCATTGGCGGCGCTAGTTGTGCCTAGGGATGGGCCTTTGTAGAGATCCATCGCAACGAAGCGATGCGTCGAAAGGGCGCTCATGCAAAGGCAAAAGTGGCCAGTCTATGCTGGTGGAAATATCATAAAGCAAGTGGTCAAGACAGGCACCAGGCGTGCTAGGGGACTCCGCGAGACGGGCCCCCCGCGCCCCGCGCCTCGCGCCTCGCCGCCTACACGCCCCCCCGCGCACCCCGCGCTCGCTCTCTCGCAAAGGTTTCTCCGCCGCGTCCATTATTGTAAAATATCAGTTTTTATGATTATAACATCTTAAACCATACAGTCCACTATTAATTGAAGCATCAGTAGGCATCCCTATAGGAAACAGGGTCCTACAGACCAACAGCAAAGCTTCGGAAGGCACGTTAATCCGTTGGCCCCGGTAGTGGTCGATTAATAACAATCGCTAATAATAATAATAATAATAAATCATTTATTTCGTAAATAGTTCCATATTTGTGTTAGTAGTCTTAATTTCTATCTTTCATAACAATCAACAATCATAACAATCGCTAAGGCCTATCAGAGGTTGTTCTTAGCTAGATTTCGTCTTAATCGGTTTGAGCCGTTTATGAGATATTTGAACGAGCGAGCGAAGATAGAGAAGTTCTCCGAGTCTACTTGAACAATCCGGCGTTTGTGAGGGTGTATGTATGAATGTTCGTTCGACGATAACTTGAGTAAATTTAGTCGGATCGTCATGGGTAGACGGGTGAATGAGGCAAAGAGAATGAGCCAAATCGGTCGAGGGATTGTTGAGATATGGGGTTGTATTTGTATAATATTTATTTGCAAAACCACACACACATAACAGAGACTACAGAAGAAAACAAAGAAAAAATTGTACACCAGAAAAACAGACAACATAGAGGCACAAAAACAATACACTTAAAACGAGTTAAGACAAATTGAGTTATCAGAAAACAAACTAAGTACTGTACAGAAATGTGGATGTGGCAATTGCAAAGGGGCTCTGACTCAGCATGTGCTGGGTTGTGAGTTCATAGTTCGGGGCGAACCACTACAGGGTGCACTCTAATTCGATAGCGGAACTTTAAGTAGGCTTTCTACAGATCAATACAAACAACTTGTACTAGGTGACGAAAAAAACGGAGCGAAAAAAATATCAGCTGTTTCATACATTTGGTGCAGTACTGAGTCGACCTCTTGTATGAAACAGCAGATATTTTTTTCACTCCATTTTTTAGCCACCTAGTACAAGTTGTTTGTATTGATCTGTAGGCAGCCTACTTAAAGTTCCGCTATCGACTTAGAGTGCACCCTGTAGTTTAGTTTTAAATTAAAATGTGGGGGGTTTAGTAGTTACATTTGGGGTTTATTAGTATATTTTGACAGTGAAATAAATAAAGAAGCTTGGACTGACCGCTGTGCGTGGCGATGCGCCGCGGCGCCGCACGCGGCTGCCTCGATGAGGAGGCGGCGCGCTCGTCCGCCGGCCACTGCTCGGCGCTGCAATGGACAAGCAAACAGGGCCCTTAGCCTGTAACGCAATGGCGGGTCAATGGCGTCCCGGCAGAAGGACAAAACCGGGCTCTCCTCGTTTTTCTCCTACAACCAGAGAACTAATCCTCTAGAATTAGAATCAAAATATTCTTTGCTGTACTACAAAAACATTAAAAGGACAGACAGCGTTAGCAAATCGTAATTGAAGTCGTCACCTGACAGCCCATTTTGGCACCATTGTGTTAGGGGCCCAGTAGGAATGTGATGTGAGCGTCAGGAGAGCAGCGCCTCTATTCCCTAAGAAATTCACTAACAGCTCATAACCCCTTGACTGGCAAGACCGCCTTTTAGTGGTCGAAAAACGTTAGGTTAGGTTATTCAAATTTTGTCGTTATGCCACCAAAGGGGTTATCGAAATAGACAATATATTTATTTTGACATTTAAAAACGGTTATTTTTAAGGTGGATGTTTTGGAGAATACAGGGGCTGGACCAAATGCGAAATTTGATGTTTGGAGACACCCTCCTTGTTACTATTTAGCACAAAGGTACAAAATATTATATTAAATAAGTACCTCTAACGGACTGAAGCATATTTAATGATTGTAAGAGAATGATTCTACTTTTGACAAATGTGATTTTATAAGGGCATAGACATCTCTTTTTAGCAACTAATACCGTTCTCTTTATGAAAAATTAGGATTGTCATCATACAAAAATGTGTTCAAATGTCCATACTTTTACTTTGTATGGCCGTACAAAGTCACATATTTTGTCAAAAGTTGAATCACTCTCTTACATTCAATCAAAACGTTAGAAAGTGCGAGCGAGCGCCAGCGTAAAGGTTGGGCCATTTTATGTCGCAACGGGTCCGTCATTGGTGGCTAAGGCTAAGGCCGTGTACTTACGGCTCTTCCGCGAGGAGTATGTCGGCGCACGCGTCCGGGAGTCCGCGCTCGCGCACGCAGCGCAGTGCGATCTACAACAAAGAAAGAAACAAGGCTATAATATACATGTCGTCCGCCGCCGCAAAAGACCGCCAAAAAGCGGGAAACAACGTATTCTCCTCATCATACCGAGCGGCTCGCAGCTCCCTCTGTCTCAGACGTTACCTGAGTGTGCACCGCTTGCGGGTCCGTGTGCGGCAAAGCCAGCGCGGTGGCGGCGGGCGCGGCGGCTCGCAGCTCCCTCTGTCTTAGACGTTACCTGAGTGTGCACCGCTTGCGGGTCCGTGTGCGGCAAAGCTAGCGAGGTGGCGGCGGGCGCGGCGGCTCGCAGCTCCCTCTGTCTCAGACGTTACCTGAGTGTGCACCGCTTGCGGGTCCGTGTGCGGCAAAGCCAGCGCGGTGGCGGCGGGCGCGGCGGCTCGCAGCTCCCTCTGTCTCAGACGTTACCTGAGTGTGCACCGCTTGCGGGTCCGTGTGCGGCAAAGCCAGCGCGGTGGCGGCGGGCGCGTCGGCTCGCAGCTCCCTCTGTCTCAGACGTTACCTGAGTGTGCACCGCTTGCGGGTCCGTGTGCGGCAAAGCCAGCGCGGTGGCGGCGGGCGCGGCGGCTCGCAGCTCCCTCTGTCTCAGACGTTACCTGAGTGTGCACCGCTTGCGGGTCCGTGTGCGGCAAAGCCAGCGCGGTGGCGGCGGGCGCGGCGGCTCGCAGCTCCCTCTGTCTCAGACGTTACCTGAGTGTGCACCGCTTGCGGGTCCGTGTGCGGCAAAGCCAGCGCGGTGGCGGCGGGCGCGGCGGCTCGCAGCTCCCTCTGTCTCAGACGTTACCTGAGTGTGCACCGCTTGCGGGTCCGTGTGCGGCAAAGCCAGCGCGGTGGCGGCGGGCGCGGCGGCTCGCAGCTCCCTCTGTCTCAGACGTTACCTGAGTGTGCACCGCTTGCGGGTCCGTGTGCGGCAAAGCCAGCGCGGTGGCGGCGGGCGCGTCGGCTCGCAGCTCCCTCTGTCTCAGACGTTACCTGAGTGTGCACCGCTTGCGGGTCCGTGTGCGGCAAAGCCAGCGCGGTGGCGGCGGGCGCGGCGGCTCGCAGCTCCCTTTGTCTCAGACGCAGAGCCCGTCGCGTGCGCGGAGATACGCACAGAGCCTCGCCACCGGCTCCTGAGGGAAATTATTTACATTATAATAACCGAACGAGCGAGCGATGATCGTCAAGTATATTTGTAAAATCCGGCGTTTGAATGTATGAATGTTTGTTCGACGATAACTCGAGTATCGTTGATCGGAACGTCATGAAATTTGGTAGGTAAGTCAATGTGTCGAATATAATTTTTAACGAAAATTTTTCATTGGGTTTGGACTCTATTCCGAATAATAAAATTAAAATGACGGCAATATATTGTACTCTAGCACATAAAGAGTGGCTGCCGAGATTTGAGGTTTTAAAGCACCGCGAGTTCACAGTTCGGGGCGAACTACTAATATAACTAGGGGCTAGGCCATACTCGGCTCGGCCTCTGGCTTGACGCGGCTCGGGATGTTTTGGCCCGTTCCGAGCTTCGCTCTAATGGCTTATGTTCCACAAGGGGTGTGCCTTACCCTTAGTCTTAGGTGTCTCTAGTCGTTATAAAGTAGTAAGTAGTGGGTGGTTACCGTTTCCGCCGCCCTGCAGCATGTAAAGCGTGTCCGGAGCTCGCTGCACGCAGCACACGCGCCGCGCGTGCGCCAACTCCTCGGGCGGGATCGGCTGCTCCGCTAGCAAGGCCTGGGAACACAGTTATTTTTTTAGAGCTTAGTTAAATATATAGATAAAACGTTTAGCACACAACATCATTGGAAACAAATAGGTTCATACATAAGTAAACTTAAAACTAAAAAATACAAACTTAGTGCCTGTGTGTGAGTGTGAGCCACAGTGATGCAAAAGGGCCATAGCTCAGTGCATGGTATTTGCCCGAGAGCAAAGCACTGATGTTCAGCTATTGCCCGCAGTCAATACCCGGTAGATTTTATTTAGTTTCACCTGTTCCGATGTCTGTAATGATCAATGCTTGCAAGTTAAATTTGACCTACTTCCCAGTGTCAGATTGAGCTACATTTGGCACATACGTTTGGTTCTCGCGACAATGCACGAATTTCTAATCCAATATTGAGGCCGCCGCAATTTACACTTTAACTCCAAGTGATGTTATGTTATTCTAAATCCAATATGGCGGACGTCACAAATGACGACGTTTTTTTCTAGAGTAACGCATAGTACATGGCGAACAGACAAAAACTTGGTAAAGCTTCCATACACGGCGAGGCCAAACTAAACAGACAAAATTGCGTCAGTCGTAGGCCTTGAGGCCGTAGCATCCATGCACTGTACGGTTTTATGTCAGGTCAAACTGGAGGCAAATCTCCTCATGTATGGTAGGTCAGGCGAAACCACCGAACTAAATCCCATAGAATCCGCATTACGTATAAAATCACAATAAAAACTTGTCCCCACAGAAACAAATGATATCAGCAATAGAACAATACGAAACATCATTTCGACCATACGTCTAATATTCGAATGTCAACCTTATTGCATTAGTGTACAGTTTTACTTTAATTGCATAGACTACAAGCAAATAAGCTCCCAAAGGCAGTTTGGACATCTATTTTTCCAGACACATTTCAGAGTTCTATGTTGTATCTAGTTTTATCCTTGATCGAAGGGCGAAACTAAAGGCAAATCTCCTCATGAGACAAACAACTTGGTTGGTTGGCTATCTCCCTCCAACACTACTCAGATTTATTATAGTGGCTCTTTTATCGACAGCATTGGTCATAAAAAGGGCACACTAAATCCAGCAAACGATCGAAACCGAGTGCGAGGACCTATGTGCGGTAGGTCTTGCCGCCTCCGCTTGCGCTTCTGTACTCTGCGTGTGGCTCGTGGATGCCTCCACCACCTTCTCTCCAGGAAGGTGCCGGAGCTGAAAAGTCGCTTACTACGAGCAACTCGTAAAACTGCTGGTTGGTTGGCTAGACTCTAGCCAACCAAATAAATAATTTGTACTCTAGCCGCTAGAGTGGGTATTATACAACACAACATATTAATTCGGCGTTCGCGGTTTTAGTCCGGCCTTTTGCCTCTCTTTTTGTGCCAGCTGTGCGCGAACTCTTTAAGCCTTTGGAATTTCGGCGGTCCTGAAACGAAATCAGAGAAGTACATAGGTCCCTCATCCTCGTGAGAGATACCGTCGAGTATCCGCTGCCTTTCTTCCTCATACACCTGGTTGGTTGGCTAGTTACCTTCAGCTCATCCAGATACGGCAGGAAGGCCCTGGGCGGGCGGTGGGGCGGTCGGCCGAGCCACGCGGCCGCCGGCTCCGGCACCGGCGGCGGCGCCGGCAAACCTCGCCTGATTGCCGATGCTGGAAACAGATAACAGTTAAAACTAGTCAATACTAGTAGACTACTAAACAGTGCCCTGAAATAAATAAAATAGAATAAAAAAGCCTTTATTCTGACCATTCAGACCAAAGAAAAGACATTGCTAATAATCATAATTTTTCTTTCAAACTTGCTCAAGGTCCAACGATAGCAGAGTGGCGGGTAAGCTCATTTTTTCAGTTTTTTTAAATTTTTAAGCTGAAATGATTGTTGTTAAGTTGTTTACAATAATGAAAATAATGCCATTTTATTGCCGTGAAACAAAAAGCGCTGAACAAAAATAGCTCAGTTTACGGCAACTCCTAAAAATCATATCTTCTTTTTGGGTGCGTTTTTTGTAAAAACGGGCCGTCAAATGAGAATCGCATAAATCAACCGCATGAATCAAAAGTGGCCGTTTTTTTTATCTTGTGCGGGATTGTTTTGTAGGTTCTAGGATCTGGAATCTAACAGTATCAAGAATATTGCCCGGTTTCTGAGTTGAGAATTTTACTAAGCACATACTTACGTATCGCTCTGTCACGCTCTAAAGTGAGAAATCTGCAGAGACAGGACGATACTTACCCATTTGCTTAGCAAAATTCTCAATTCAGAAACCGGGCCTATATCTTTTATCGCCAAAAGTGGCCACTTTGGCGATAAAATATTTTACTATTTTATTCAGTCTCGCGTTGATAACCTAATGAAGAGTTTTTAGCAAAAAACGCATCCAAAAAGAAGTAAGTAAGTAAGATGTAGCCTGTACAATTGTACATGTCCCACTAGCTGGGCAAAGGCCTTCTCTCAGAGAGAGAGAGTTCGAGCTTAATCACCACGCGTGCTCAATGCGGGTTGGCGATTTTTGCGTTGAGGGTATAATGTCTCATACGCTCAGGTTTCCTTACGATGTTTTCCTTCACCGTCAGCCAGTGGTATCCAAAAAGAAGGTATTTTTTTCCATTGGCGGCGCTAGTTGTGGCTACGTACCTAAGTGCTCGTCGTCGGGCGGTATGTGCTCGAGCCGCAGCAGAGCCGCCAGGCCGGCCGCGCCGCGCCAGGCGGCCTCGCCCCCGCGCCTGCGACCGCGCCGCGCACCGCCGCCGCCGCCGCCGCCGCCTTCCGCTGCGACACGACAAAGGGAATCATTACAGAGTTCATCATGAACAACACAATAGTAGTTTATGCAACTGTTATATAAGAGAGATTCTAATATTGTCTTCAAATTCACAAATGTACGTAACTTTGAAATTAAACAAAGTCATAGATACATGCCCGCACTGGGAATCGAACCGCTAACGGTGAAGGAAAACATCGTGAGGAAACCCGCGGCTCATTTGGCTCCACACGTATTGACCTGTCTTTCCTGTGGGCTTGGTCGACTAAGCTGTCAGGATGGTATAGGTGCTGGGCAAGCCTACTCCATCTAAAACAATGTCCCAGGCACTGCAGCGCCGAGTGGTCTCTTCACCTATCTATTGTGAGTGAAGGTGCCACTGGACGCTGTATAAATCATCTCATTACGTAGATGCAAAGGCCTTAGTTTAGTAGTAATATTGTCTTATATGCAGTTGCATACACTACTTTATCTTCACTCATTTATCATTTTCCATAACCGCACAGAAAAAGTTGTAAACTAATAATGGCGGCAAAACAAATCTAAACTAAACACAAATTATGTAAAAAAAAAGAAAAAAAAAGGACTCTTTTTAAAAAAAAAAATCCATTTGGTATAGAGGCAAAGAAGTCATACTTACGTACAGCCAGTGCTCAATTCACAGAATAGTTTACTACAAGGAGAATTTTAACCGGAAGTGTATCAGCAAGGAGAATTTACACCGGAAGTGTATCGTAATAACAAAAAAAGTTATTTTACAATACAGGTTGGCAGAAATTCTCATACAAAACTTGTATCGTAATTTAATTTTTAATTTTTACATTTGTCTGTGAAATAATACTAAGTCTTATGTATCAACTTTTAAGATCATAATTCGAATCTTACGACATGAGGGTAGATAAATGCATTTATTGAATTAAAAAGTCCAACTAGGCTGTGAAGCGCTCACTGCCTAGTTGGACTAGACATTCTTAATCGATTGGCAAAGTTAAGCAACATCGGGCGCGGTCAGTCCATGGATGGGTGACCGCTAGTGGCAAAAATATCTGAGCGCCTCAGTCCTTCGGAAGGCACGTTAAACTGTTGGTCCCGGTTGTTCTTGATTCATAACAATCTTTAAGCCATGTCAGAGGCCCTTTGGGCGGCCTAAAAACTCTGACACCAGGGGTGACCACTACCTCATACGATTAACTAACTAAATTAAAAGCGGTACATTTAAACAAAAGAAAATCTTATCCTAAAGTAGGTACGGTACGTCTTTATGGAAGAGTTGGAAACTACCACCTGCACTGGCCTTAGCGGCCGTATCGCAGAATGGCACTTGTGCAGAAAAGTGGCCCAATGCACTTGGGATAGATATCCTTGAGAGTGGCAAGAACAAAGCTTTTAAAAGCTAGCACTTCGTTAGAGGATGGAGGGACCCACCTTGCTCCGCATCCTGCTCGCTCCACCGCTGCAGCGCTTTGAGCGCCTGCGGTTCGCTGCACTGAAGGAACGGACTGCGCAGCGCCTCGGCTAGCGCAGCCCTCGGCAGCGCTTCGTTGGAGGATAGAGGAACCCACCTTGCTCCGCATCCTGCTCGCTCCACCGCTGCAGCGCTTTGAGCGCCTGCGGTTCGCTGCACTGAAGGAACGGACTGCGTAGAGCCTCGGCCAGCGCAGCCTTCGGCAGCGCTTCGTTGGAGGATAGAGGAACCCACCTTGCTCCGCATCCTGCTCGCTCCACCGCTGCAGCGCTTTGAGCGCCTGCGGTTCGCTGCACTGAAGGAACGGACTGCGCAGCGCCTCGGCTAGCGCAGCCCTCGGCAGCGCTTCGTTGGAGGATAGAGGAACCCACCTTGCTCCGCATCCTGCTCGCTCCACCGCTGCAGCGCTTTGAGCGCCTGCGGTTCGCTGCACTGAAGGAACGGACTGCGTAGAGCCTCGGCCAGCGCAGCCTTCGGCAGCGCTTCGTTGGAGGATAGAGGAACCCACCTTGCTCCGCATCCTGCTCGCTCCACCGCTGCAGCGCTTTGAGCGCCTGCGGTTCGCTGCACTGAAGGAACGGACTGCGCAGCGCCTCGGCTAGCGCAGCCCTCGGCAGCGCTTCGTTGGAGGATAGAGGAACCCACCTTGCTCCGCATCCTGCTCGCTCCACCGCTGCAGCGCTTTGAGCGCCTGCGGTTCGCTGCACTGAAGGAACGGACTGCGCAGCGCCTCGGCTAGCGCAGCCCTCGGCAGCGCTTCGTTGGAGGATAGAGGAACCCACCTTGCTCCGCATCCTGCTCGCTCCACCGCTGCAGCGCTTTGAGCGCCTGCGGTTCGCTGCACTGAAGGAACGGACTGCGCAGCGCCTCGGCTAGTGCGGCCCTGGGCAGCGCTTCGTTGCCCACTCCGCATAGCGTCGAGAATTCGTCGAGCAGATAGCGCATGGCTTGCCTGAAACAAAGTGGCGTTGGTGAGGGCGTCAAATCACAGACTTCAACATTACCATCAGTGCAACGTAAGATGGTTGTTAAAATGCCTACAATGAAAAAAAAAAAACATATTATTACTTCTTTTTGGATTCGTTTTTTGCTAAAAACTCTCCTGCGATCTCTCAACGCGAGGCTTAACTATTTTTAGGACCTAAGGTTTGGATTCCAGATCCTAGAGCCTACGAATGCAATCGATTCTCGCCGAAAGTGGCCACGTTTCCAAACCTTAGGTCCTAAAAATAGTTAAGCCTTGCGTTGAGAAATCGCAGGGGCGTTTTGAGTAAATAACGCAACCAAAAAGACATGATTTTTTTCATTGGCGGCGCTAGTTGTGAGTTTTATTGCGTCTATTTTGTTTGTACTTTTACCGCTTGGCTTAGAAAGTGGTGTCCAGTGCTAGACTTACCGGTGCACCCACTGCGAGGCGTGAGGCGCGCCGCTCCAGCGAAGCACGCGCGGCAAGGTGGTCGGCGACAGCAGTGCGGCGATCGCATCCTCGCAGCCCTGCGCCAGGATTGGCATCTCAACGAACCTGCGACACGGATGGGTATTATTTATTGCACAAACGAAGGACAGTTACTGTCTGGCAGCTACTGGTTCCGTGAAAGCAAAGTTGAGTCAGTACTGACCGATCAGCGGGTCTATTATGTAAAAAAAACACTCCACCGTTGAGCGTCAAAACACTCGAAATAGACCGTATTGAAATGAACAATCTTTTATTTGACATTTAAAAACGGTTATTTTTACGGTGGACATTTTAAAGAATACACGGGCAGTATTGTTTGTTGTTTCCCCAGTGACAGTACTGTATAGACAGCAGAATGTACAGTTGCTGTCTACTGGGTGGTCAGTACCTGGGCCTGTGAAAACCAGGCTTAAAGAGATAAACTAGGAATAGATTCACTTGTTGCCGGAATCTCTGACTTGCGTGAGGGATTTGACTACGCTTCCTGTAGAGATATTGCATGTAAAATGTAGTGGACAAAAGCCGGTGCCGCAGACACCTTAGCTCGACTGATGAGCTGTGTGCAGAATACGACTCGGTTTCATTTAAATTTTCAAGCAATATTCCTATTAGTATGAAACATACTACTCTTTATTTTTGAGGAAAAAAAAACATTTGTTTCATAAACTGGGCCGGTGTCGAAGCTACTTTACAATAGAGTTACGCCTTCTCACATTGAAAACAAAGGCCCCAATGAGAGGCATGACGGATACAGCAAGTTTGCGAATAAATTAACAAAGTTTAGTTTACCTGAGCAATGCATTTATTGGACTGTGTATTGCAGACGCTCCTGATTGATACTGGAAAATAGACCCTATAGTGTATGCTCACCGCGCAATTTCGTACAGTTGAAAGGCATCCTCCAGCTGCGGCGCCGCGTTGCGTCGAGGCTGCTTGAAACACAATATTGCAACGTTAGTTCGTCCGTGACACTGCAGCAAACAGGGAGGCAAAAATCTGGCAGAATACCAGCGTTGCGGGTATTCTATTCCAGTAATTTTATGCTGAGCCAGATCCCTTTTATGGCCAATTCAATACATGCATACCTATGTATTTATTTATACGCCACAACACACATAAACCTCATGTATAAGATGATGTTATAAGTACTGGACATTATGGATAATTAGGTGCTAGGTATAGTGCTGGGCTAGGTACATACCTAGCACCTAATTATCCATAATATCCACTACTCATAACATAATTTTATGTATTTGGTTTATGTGTGTTGTGGCGTATAAATAAATGTGTTTTCTTCCTTCTCTTTCAGTGTTTAGTAATAAATATCACAAGTATAGGAATTTCTGGATTCAGCGCCTGCAGCGCAAGGCATCGAGTAGCTCGATCTTGCTTTACGTACACACGACAGCTCGTCAGAGTTTGTAGACTAACATGTTAAGACATAAATCGCTTTAAATTGCTTAATCTATTGACACAATATTACTCAAATCGCGGCAAAGAAGCACAATGACACCATTTTAATCTACCAAACTTGCGGAGTGCTGTGTTAAAAGGCCTTCATACAGTTAGACAAAGATGCCAGGCAACATTTTCAGAAGGTTATAATTCGCAAATGCGGTGAGTGTAAGCAACAAAACTAAACATTTAAATAATAAAAAAATACCTAATCAGTCAGCTATTATTGCCACTCTTGGACACAGATGTTCTTTCGGAGAGTTTTTCTTTCACCACTGCTGCTTCATAGTAAGTAAAAACAAAGTAATTCGCAGCTAAGGCAGAGTGAAGGGAGCCAAGTGTCACTTTTATAGACTAAACATAAACAATAATCAGCCTCAATAATTCCTACTGCTGGGCAATGAACTTCACTCAGAGTAAGATGGAAAGAGAGAGGTGCAGAATATGAAATGATATGCCAGAAATAATTTTAATTGCGCGACTACGACCAAATGCTTGTGTGACGTGTCAGTTTCAAAGGCTCAAATAAACAATCATCATATTTCCACCGCACAGCTGTGATAGACTTTAGAGAGCAAAGTATAACTTTTAACTCCTTCGCTCATCGATTAGGACCTCTATGACGAAATGACGAAATAATTCCCACTGCCAGGCAAATACCATGAGTCAGTTTTAATGACGAAATAATTCCCACTGCCAGGCAAATACCATGTGTCAGTTTTAATGACGTAATAATTCCCACTGCCAGGCAAATACCATGTGTCAGTTTTAATGACGAAATAATTCCCACTGCCAGGTAAATACCATGTGTCAGTTTTAATGATGAAATAATTTCCACTGCCAGGCTAATACCATGTGTCAGTTTAAAAGACGAAATAATTCCCACTGCCAGGCAAATACCATGTGTCAGTTTTAATGACGAAATAATTCCCACTGCCAGGCAAATACCATGTGTCAGTTTAAATGCGAAATAATTCCCACTGCCAGGCAAATAACATGTATCAGTTTTAAATGCGAAAAATTTTCCTACTGCCAGGCAAAGACAATTTTTGTCGGGTTTAAAAGTAAAATACCATGATACTTATAAAAACTTAAATACGTATCAGCCTCAATAATTTCCACCTCTAAATACTAACACTACATATTATGGAAATTATTACACTACATATTATGTTATTAAACAATTTAAATTCGCAGCTGCAATAGAATGTCAGAGCAAATTATCACTTTCAAATCAAACATTTATGATCAGGCTATAAATATCTACCGCCAGGCAACATTATCTTAGATGTCAGAGATTATATGATAACTATGAAATGTTTTGTATCAACTGTGATATACTATTTAAGTACAAGCGTCGCTTTTAAAGGCCAAAACACCAATCCAACCCTCATACTTCCACTGCCAGGCAAATACTTGCCACATTGAAATAATTATCATCTCAAATTCTTGCCGCAGCGAGGCAAAAGCCGTCACGTTTAAAAATACTCTTTCATAATCAGCATACATATTTTCCATATTCTCACATAGCAGAGGTTAGCAACATAGCAATTCGCAGCAAAGAACAAAGTTTTAAAAACTAAAATTCATGATTAGACTTATTATTTTTCATTGCAAGGCAACTTTCTCTCAGAAAGAAACAGTTAGTAGCGTGATTAAGATAAGACTGAAATAATGTTAAGATATGAATAATTTCAATTCGCGACTGCGGTATACTGTAGGTGCAAGTGTGATTGAACCTAAATACTTCCCACTGCCAGGAAAATATCCTAGGAATATGAAAAACAAAAATTGTGTGACTAAACATTTTGAAAATCGCAGCGCGCAGCGGAAGACTATAAACAAGCTAAACTATCGCCGCAAGTCAGATATCATTATGGGCTTTTTAAATCTACGTCTGCGAAGATGAAGTTAAAAAATTATAATATTGTAACATCTTTCCGAACTGCGGCATTGGCTACAGGCATAGCTTAACTGAGGAGGTGTCTGCAGAAGGGGAGCGGTGCGGTGCTGCGTGTTTTCATTGGTGCGTGTCAGCATCGCTGTTACTTGTATAGGCGTGACGTCACATGTCACGCCTCCCGCAGCGCTCCACTACTGTAGGAACCTACCGAGTTCAGCGCTATGCCTGTAGTTATTATTTTTATTTATTTAAATTGCATAACATTACAGTAATAAATACTAATTCGTTATTCAATTGAATTGTTATAGAACATTAAAAAACATATATTATAATCGTATCATTACCATTACTGAACGAACGTTGTATTATCAATAATTTAATTAATAATAAATATAATAAAATTAAAAATCTATTAATAGGAAATTAGTGTCGTAAGTACATAATAATTTAAATTCAATCCTAATTAATTGTGGAGTTAACCTTACAGCCATCCCTATCGCAATATCTCAAACATTCATTTGCAACAGCCATCACCTTGTCAGCAAATAGATCACACTCTGGTGCTGACTTCAGTAGAGCGTTGAGCGAGGTGAGAGAGCGCATAAGCGGAGATTGGCTGTGAGAGACTGTATTAGGCACTGACACTACCAGTAAAGTATGTGTGCAACGTTCTAAAGCTTATGACCTCGGTCTTTGCATGTCCTGAGCAGAAATAAGGACGGGGGTGACACAAACGATCCCACTGAGTCGAAGTGTCCCGGGCTCTCAGCCTGGCCCCATACTGATAAGATGTGTGCAAGCTCGAAGGTAGTTTTCCGATTGTTGTGTGGTCTCTAGGCACGGCCAGTGTCTCAGGTCCTTACCGCGGTGCCGGGCACAGGCTCGACGAGGCTCAACTCGACCTGGTCGGTGTAGGCGGCGTGAAGTAGGGCTCCGGCGAAGCGCCGCGGTAGCACCGCCTCGTCGACTCGCAGCGCGCCCGATGTACCGCCGAGGACGCAGACGGCCTTGCTGCGAGGACGAAACAAAACAGGTGATGCGGTAGCTCTTGGAATATTAGAGTCATTCGGGGTAATTGTGCGCACTTTTGCCTTTCAAGCCATACTATGTTTTAAATAGTAAAGCTAAGGAAATCAGAACATGTTCTTCAGATAGAGCATTTATTTGACTATAAATGAAATTCATTGTTCAAGTAGACTCGGATTAAACAATTCATTGTTCAAGTAGAGCCGGATTGTTCAAGTAGACTCGGAGAACTTCTCTGGCTTCGCTCGCTCGTTCAATAAAATACACTATTTCTGAACTAATTTGTGTTATATGAAAATACTTTTGCCTACAATTCTACATGAACAGCATTGTTTGATTTTGGAACTTAGACACGATGGTACGTCTCACAAACGTTTATATACTTGTTGCAAATTGAACATATAAGAAAATTTGGTCGATTGCGAAGTGAAAGAATTAATTAATATGTTGAGGGTCGGGAATTTAATCTAAAATGAAGCTTTATCTTCCTTTAATCCACACATATGCTCTGTGACGGTCCCTTCACTATCAAAAGATCAAAAGGTCTACCGCTTGAGAAGAACAGTGGGTCTAAAAAGGCCACTTCGCATGAATCCTAACAAGATCCTCTCGAGAATCTCATTGCAAATCGTAAAAGGGCCACATAAGCGGCAATTCATAATAAGAGTTCCGAAAGATTACATAATAGCAATTCATATATTTGACAGTTTTCTATCGAGAGTCGTAAAATGGCTCACCAACTGTGAATTGCTAACTTGTCATGTAGCTGAATCATAAGAAGTTACTATTGGTTATTTGAGCAAATATGAATTAAATGAAGGATTTAAGGCTCTAAGAAAACTTTTTAGAGCGCGCCTGGGTATCCTGCATGGTAGACGAAGTGAAGTTCTTCGGAATATGGAATGAAATTTTTCCGACTTAAGTGAGAATGAGAAAAGATTGTGTAGTGATTTTGAAGGTGTGGTGTATTTTTGTTCATATTTCACTTTCAGAACTTCGTATTAGGGTGTACTTACCGCAGCAGCCGACTCCTGGCGGCTAATATGGCGCGATGCGCCGCCCACACGCCGCCGCAGCCCCACGACAGGCGGCAATCGCTGTATTCGCCTGGAAACAATCGCATAGGGACATTAGGCTGTGATGTGCCATTGGTGTTAGTTGGACGATGGTGGAAGAAGAAAATTGTGATCGTCATGGTAGTTTCATCATAGAATGGCACTGTTTTTAAATGGCGTAGGAAGTCTCCCAGTGGGTCTCCCAAGCATAGTCTGGACTCTAGAGAAGATCATAATCTTAGGCCAGGTGAATGGCAAACGCGCTAGGGGAAGGGCACCAACCAGATGGTCAGATGCAATAAAGGCAGCGGCTGAAGGAAGCATTCACCAGGCACTTCATATGACGGATGACCGGCCCCAATGGAAGCAAGAACAAGAACATAGTCGCTATCCTCAGACATAAGGAATCGTTGAAGAAGAAGGAAGTCTATGGCTCGAGCTGAATGAGCAACAACGTACCTGACTCGAGCAGGTACTGAATGTCGCGGTGCAGAGCGTGCGTGGCGCAGCCCAGAGCGGCGGCGAGGCACCTACATGTTTAGGAGGACTATGGCTCCAGCTGAAGGAGCAACAACGTACCTGACTCCAGCAGGTACTGAATGTCGCGGTGCAGAGCGTGCGTGGCGCAGCCCGGAGCAGCGGCGAGGCACCAACATGTTTAGGAGGTCTATGGCTCGAGCTGAATGAGCAACAACGTACCTGACTCCAGCAGGTACTGAATGTCGCGGTGCAGAGCGTGCGTGGCGCAGCCCAGAGCGGCGGCGAGGCACCAACATGTTTAGGAGGTCTATGGCTCGAGCTGAATGAGCAACAACGTACCTGACTCCAGCAGGTACTGAATGTCGCGGTGCAGAGCGTGCGTGGCGCAGCCCAGAGCGGCGGCGAGGCACCAACATGTTTAGGAGGTCTATGGCTCGAGCTGAATGAGCAACAACGTACCTGACTCCAGCAGGTACTGAATGTCGCGGTGCAGAGCGTGCGTGGCGCAGCCCGGAGCAGCGGCGAGGCACCAACATGTTTAGGAGGTCTATGGCTCGAGCTGAATGAGCAACAACGTACCTGACTCCAGCAGGTACTGAATGTCGCGGTGCAGAGCGTGCGTGGCGCAGCCCAGAGCGGCGGCGAGGCACCAACATGTTTAGGAGGTCTATGGCTCGAGCTGAATGAGCAACAACGTACCTGACTCCAGCAGGTACTGAATGTCGCGGTGCAGAGCGTGCGTGGCGCAGCCCAGAGCGGCGGCGAGGCGTCGTGCTGCCGCGCCGCGTCGCGCGCACGAGCAGCCGCCGCGCCCGCCCCACGCTGCGGGAAACAATGCAAAACATACGTCTTAAGACGAAAAACGACACACAATGAAAAAAAAAATTCTACTTTTTGCTCCTGCGATTTCTCAACGCGAGGTTTAACTATTTTTACGCACTTTTTCAACATTTTTAATGATTGTAAAAGAACGATTCAACTTTTGACAAACGTGACTTTATACGGACATAGGAAATAAATCTGTCGACATTTGGACAAACTTTTGGTTTACTATTTCTGGTTTTTCTTAAAGAAAACTGTATATGCTGTTTTTAAAAACGGATAAACCAGTGGCTACATGCAACCTTTTTAAAAAAGCTTCAAATTCACAAAAAAGCATGCGTGGAGCGCGATAGAGTTGATTATCTCACAGAAGATAAAAAGTAATGGAGTACTTACTGTTAGTGGTATCAGTGTCGATCGGCTCCGGCTCGCCGTCGGAGTTGGTGTCGCGCTCCCAGTCTGCAACACAAGGATTTTGTTACGGAAACGCAAGTAGTTAATATTTATACTGGAAAAAAATTGCGGAGAGATGGAGAGTAATGACAAGTATCTCAACTCATGCAACAACTAACAGCACTAGATGGTAGTGTTTGGGGTGATCAACTTTTTTTGCGCATTTCAATGTGCCAGACCAAAAGTTCGCAGACTGTATAAAGTAAGATAAAGATTATATAACGAGTCGTATCCTGTGCTCTGTGGGTACAGTCACTGGGACTGGGCGGCGAGACGCTCTGGCACAGCGTGTGCTCTGTAGGCTTAGCACGCGGGCCATTTTGCCTACTCTCAACTGTCACCTTAGACACTGTTCTCTGTCACCTCAGTAGTGTTAAGTGGCTAAGGTGACAGCTGAGAGTAGGCAAAATGGCCCGCGTGCTAAGCCTTCTGCACTCACTGTGGCTGGCAAGACGCTCTGGCATCGCGTGTACTCTGTACTCACTCGTGTACTCAAAGGCTTAAAGAGTTCGCGCACGGCTGGCACAAAAAAAGAGGCAAAAGGCCGGACTAAAACCGCGTACGAATTAATCTGTTGTGTTGTGTAATGCCCATTCGGGATGGCTTGTAATATTTAATTTATATTTATCATTTATTAATTAGGATATTGTTTTTATTGTCTGTTATGTGTCCACAGTAACCGAAAAGTTGGCAAGGGCCAAATAAAGAATTTATGTACTCACTGTGACTGGGTGGCGAGACGCTCTGGCACAGCTCGCAGGTGGGCGCGGCGCCGCCGTACAGCGTGTGGAGCGCCGCCCGCAGCAGCTCGGGGCTGCTCTGCTGCGGCGCGCCGGCCAGCGGCACGCGCCGCGACGAGCAGCCCGACAGCAGCTCGCGGAAGTACCTGCGACGGTGAACGTTATAGTGTTACACTTCGCGCCACTAAAGATGACTCTTGAGACATGACGTGGTTTGACATGCGCAGTGACGATTTATCCCTATCAGAAAGTCTAGCTAAACGTCTATCAGCGCGAAATGTCCAACTCGCAGAAAGTCCAACTCTCAAAACGTCCATGTAGCAAAACTGCCAACTAACAGATGGTCTATGATAAAAGAAGGTTTATTTAACAAATAGTGTTTTTAAATGTGTAGTCATAAAGATAAAGATAAATTTATTTCTCAATCCACAAATTACAGTTATTTACATAGGTACACGGAAAATCAGATAGATAAGAATTTGTGAAAAGACTGGAGCCTAAACTAGATCAGAGATCTGTATTTCAGGTCTCCAGGCCTCCCATTTACAGGCAACTGGTAAGTATATAATTTATATGTGCAACAGTTTATGTTAATATTTGTTTTATACTTAAATGTACGTAAGTAGGTAGGTACTCATTTTACTATAGCTTATGAGAAATCGGTTAAAATACAAACACAGTAAAAGCTAAGGATAGGTAAAAACTAAGTGTTAATTTATTTTGTGGTGTGTGTCTGTGGGTGTGTGGTGAGAAGGTGTGGCTGTGATATGGGTCTGAGGGTGTGTGTGTATGTGTGTGTGAGGGTGTGTGTGAGGGTGTGTGTGTGTGTGTGAATGTGGCTTGAGTCATGACCATTAAGGACTTAAAAAAAATATGAACGGCCATAAATCTTAGGTCTCTTTAGCGGTATGAGGTCTGAGCGCGGGAAGGAACCGGGCGACATCGGGGCGGCGGAAAGAGTGCGGGAGGCGCGGTCAAGTCTCTTCTTTCATGGCGCGTATTGTACGTGGCCGGGAAATCCATCAAGCTTACTCTGCTTAACTTTATGGTTTACTAAGTTTTCGTTGGGCACAAACGCAGTGATTGTTAAGAAACGTCAAAATGATCATATTGGCAACTGTGCAGTCCCCTTTACCGCTCCACATTTATCCTGAAAACACGTTATTTCGACACCATTTGTAATGTAAAGTAACATATCAGCCGCTATAAACATTTGATCGATGCTAAAAATGAAGATTTTTTTTTTTATATTATAAGGTGGAAATAAATCGCTGAGGACAGGACTTGAACCTGAACTAGAAATTTTCATCAACAGTTGCTTGCTAGGTAGATTGACGGCCCCGTATGCGGGTTCAAGTCTTGAACCGAGCGAACTTTTCACCTATAATACATCTTTAAAATGTTTTGCCTAGCCCCGTTAGTGGTTTATAAAAAACAAAAGTGTAGAAAAGGTACTCACGGTGAGCGAGCGGCCAGTATCGCGCGGTGGGCGGGCAGCGCCCAGCCAAAATGTAGAAAAGGTACTCACGGTGAGCGAGCGGCCAGTATCGCGCGGTGGGCGGGCAGCGCCCAGCCGGCGCCCAGCAGTGTGACGTCACAGGCCGCGCCGCCCAGCAGGCGGGAGAGCTCCGCGCCCAGCGACGGGGCCGGCGCGCGCGCAAGGGACGACTGCAAGGAGGGGAAACATTCAGAAAATAAACGAGGACAAGGACGTGACGGAGTGGATTGATGTCTTTCCTTTCACGCTTTGACATCTGCTGCATACTATGTACATCCTAACTTATATAATATTATATTTGCGAAAGTTTGTAAGTGTGAATTGGTGGATGGATGGATGTTTGTTACTCTTTCACGCTGAAACGGCTGAACGGATTTGGATGAAATTTGGAATAGAGGTAGCTTAGACATCAGAATAACATATAGGCTACATATTATCACGCTTTTACACTTAGATGCAAAGTAAAGCTTAAATCCTTTTTCTATAGTCCACGCGGACGAAGTCGCGGGCAAAAGCTAGTAATCAATATAATGGGCTATATAATAGTCAGATTGGTTTACTTCAGTGACGTCTGAAGTTCTGAGAGGCACTATTTAACCATCAACAATATTTACTAACTGCCGGTTTCTGAATTGAGAAATTCGCCAAGCAAATGGGTAAGTATCGTCCTGTCTCTGCAGATTTCTCACAAAAGAGCGTGACAGAACGATAGTTAAGTATTTGCTTAGCAAAATTCTCAATTCAGAAACCGGGCCTAAGTATTCGAAGCCCTGAGCGGTGCTCTATCGCTGATACAATAAAAAAAATCTGGATAAGATGTTGATGCATATAAATTGAAGTCCTTGGCTCTAGGCAGAGATGGGTAAATGCCCGGGTTAAAATCCACCGCTGGGTTAAAATCAATTTCTGCCCAATAAACGCCGGGCATTTTTAATAAAGGTCGGGCGGAAATTAAATTATTTTTTTACTTAAATTCGGTTACAAAAGAACTTTATTTTGACGAAAATAGGTTGGGTAGGCTCTATGAAGCAAAAAAGGTCCTATAGCTTAGTGCCGGGAAATGCACCGTTTTTGAGTTACGAGGTCTTGAAAAATAAAAAACTGAAAATTATTGGCGGGCGTCGGGAAACCAGTAACTCGGGATGGGTAGGTCCTAGTAAGCAAAAATGTTCCTGTAACTTGGTGCCGGGAAACGCACCGTTTACGAGTTATGAGATTTGAAAAAAAAATAACATAACTCAAAAACGGTGCATTTCTCGGCATAAAGTTACAGAACTTTTTTGCTCTCCAGGACCAATTCAACAGGTCTCCGATAAAAAAATAATAAAAAAAAATATTTTTTTTTTTTGTAAAGAAACTTCTAAGTTTTGGGCTCATAGCGCCCCTTACACTACACCCCAACCAATTTTCTTTCCTTTTTCGTCACATAATATTATCCCAATAGGGTTTTGTATACAAAAAAACTAATTTGTAGTGAATTTTCATTTATGCCCGCCGAAATGGGCAGAAATCCATTTCTGCCCGATTAAAACCCTTTCTGCCCGATTAAAATCGTTTGGGCAGAAAAGGCAGAAATTCATCGCCCATCTCTGGCTCTAGGTTCTAAAAGGCCTACCACACGCACAAGCTTCCCCACAGTTTTGCCTGCGCAAACCAGCTTGTTTAATGAACACTGCGCGTGTAGTTGGTAGGACGGTAGCATTCGCCAGAGTGTGGACGCACAGTGTTCAACGTACAAGCTGGCTTGCGCAGGCAAAACTGTGGCGAAGCTTGTGCGTGTGGTAGGCCTTTAACAGTCGTTACCACATCGCCACTACTGAAACGCAGTGAGTCATACCTGCGTGTGGAGGTCGCGGAGCGCCGCGCCCGCCTCCAGGGCTCCGCAGAGCGCCACCACGTCCCCCAACCGCCACGGGGACACGATGCCCCGTATGTAGCGCGCGTGCTCGCACCCTGCAACGAACACTTCGCTAAAGAAGACTGATACAGAGAGGAAATCTACTTCTTCTTGTCGTGCCGTCTCCTATCGGAGGTTGGCAATCATCTTGGGTATTTCTTCCTATGAGGCTGCCAAACGGAACAAGGAGCTCGTGGATTGTTGATACCAATGGCGTAAGTTCTCCAGCCATGATATCTTGGGTCTTCCAGGTCTCCTGCCTGGTATCTTCCCTTGGATGATTAGTTAAAGGAGTCCATATTGGGTATTGCGGATTATATGGCCAAAGTACTCAAGTTTGCGTTTTTTGATGGTCTTCATTAATTCAACGTTTTCAGGAAATCTACGTGAGTGCGAAATTACAATGAAAATCTGAGGTATACGAAGATTTAAGGAATTCAAAAACTCAAGGAAGGGTGCTGGCTGGTCCTCATTTTTTCAGCAATGTTTTATAGCATGACATGCTTACACATTGTGTGTTATGATTTCCATTGTACGCTCAGCGAAATGACGCGCTATCCAACGGTAGCTTATAACGCGCGTGGTAGGAGTCCGAGTATCGAACAAAAAGGGGAAGCACGTCGTGTCGTCGCGTGTACTCGTTATCTAATCAATATTTGGATAGAGGAGTTATCCCAATAATTCGAAATGTAACAGTGTATGTGTATGAGCTTTCGAGATGTGGTGGAAGCTTTCGAGATGTGGTGTTGGAGGAGAATGGAGAGGATATCTTGGACAAAAAGAGTGTCAAATGAGCAAGTCCTGGAAAGAGTAGGGGAGAGGAGAACGTTGATGAAGACAATAGAATGCAGAAGAGGAAAGATGCTAGGCCACTTGCTACGTCACGACAAATTCATAACCAACATAATAGAAGGAAAGAGAGGTAGAGGAAGGCCACGGAGAAGCTACTTTGACCAAATTAAAGAGAAGGTGGATGTCGTGACGTACCAGGCTGCAAAGGAACTGGCCTGTGATCGAAGTGCATGGAGAATGCTGCACCGTCAAGAGGATAACTCTTAAATATAATGATGATGAAGATAATGTGTATGAGTGTGTGTGGTGTTATTTCACCTCGGTCGGGCCTCTGGTCGCGGCGCCGCGCGGCAGCTATGCGCCTGCGAAGAGTGCCCAGCGCCGCGCCGCCAGACTTCTTCTTGCGCTCCCTGCAACCAAACAACCAACCTATTTATGGCAACACTAGACGGCAAACTTTTCTTCCATTGCTTTCATTCATTCGATCTCAATGTTTTACTATGCTCTCTGTTCGCAACTGACCTGATCATCGTAACTGGACATTTTAATTTGCTGCCTTGGAATATTGTACTAAAGTTACACGAATAAAGGATAGTTCCATCCACCAGTTCATACTTCATCTTATCACCTTCAACACTTAAGATTCGCTACAATACCGGCTCTCAAATAATAAAAAACCGCATCCAGACACACCCTCACACACACATAGACACCCTTACACAAAGTGGTCAAACTTATAAGACCCCTCTTTTTTGGTAGAGGGTTAAAAATAACCCTCCTTTTGTGTTTTCCTCCGAAGTCGAATTTAAATGTCAAATGTGTAAAAAACGCATACGAAGTCGCGGGCACAGCAAGTTTTATTATAAACTTGCCTCATGAGCTCTGCCATGGTAGGCGGCTGGGCGGGCGGCGGGGCGGGCGCTAGCGCGGCGCCCATGTCGCGCCGCCGGCAGCACAGCAGCGCGCTCATAGGCGACGCATCACGGGGGACGCGGCACGCTGCGTGCTGGAACAAACACAAAGAGATCACAATTCAACTTAGGCTGAATTTTGTGGCAATATACATATAAGGTGTTGTTTTGTAAAGTGACACCCGACTCAAGGGTGATAATAATATGGTAGAGAAAAAAAAATTAAAAAAAAAACAATTATTTGAAAAATACCCAAAAAACATTCAAATGTGGCCTTCCTCACTATTATACTATCGCTTGCGACCACACTCGCAATATTGCTTAGTTGGCCTAGCCCACTAAGGCCCAGTTTCTGAGTTGAGAATTTTACTAAGCACATACTTTGCGTATCGCTCTGTCACGCTATTTTGTGAGAAATCTGCAGAGACAGGACGATACTTACCCATTTGCTTAGCAAAATTCTCTGAGAATTCTACTAAGCAAACATTTAACTATCGTTCTGTCACATTCTTTTGTGAGAAATCCGCAGAGGCAGAACGGTATTTAAGCACTCGCTTAGCAAATTTCTCAAATCAGAAACCGGCAGTAAGCTAACTAGTGGGTTAATTGTGAAGGAAAATAATGTTTTCATTACAGTTAGCGAGTGTTATTGCTACCTAATACAAATTCTCAAATGTATTAACTTTGAAAATAAATGAACTAATTGAAACGAAATAATCAAAAACTTGCTTCAGAGTCTATTGTTCAACCCTCTATAAATCTAGGCACTATAAAATTTGGTGGTCACCAGAACATGGCTTTCTAAAATTTTTTTATTTCATAATATGTCAGCTACAACATGTCTTTAAACCCTTCCGGACCATTAGGTTGAATTCTCAAAATGTTGAATTCTTATAATGTTGAACTCTCACTTAGTTGAATCCCAGAATGTTGAATTCTTATAATGTTGTATTTCCGAGTCCTACAATGATGAATTTTAAACTATGCAACCCAGACATCTACTCTGTGCAATTTTAGTGGTTTTAAAGCCGAAGGTATTTTGTTGCACTGGTGATTCTGAGCCAAATTACAAAATTTAATTCCAAAACGCGCGAAAAAAAAATTCACTTCTCCATACAAATGGTATCGATTGGCGATAGCCGTTTGTATTTTAAAGTTTTTTTTTTTTCGCTCGTTTTGAAGTAAAATTTTGGTATTTTGGTCAGAATCACGAGTGCAACTAAATACCTTCGGCTTTAAAACCACTAAAATTCCACGGTGTATAAAGATTCTAAAGATCACTGGGACTGATCTAAATACCAGTGTTGAGGAACATGAAAAAACAGCACTGGGTCAGTTGCAGCTAAATGTCACAGTACAGTCAGGAAATAAAGTTCATTTACTGCACTGTTTGGCTGAGCAATGTCAAAGTGTCTTACTAAATGCCATGATATTAGGGAACAATTTAATCAGTTCTTTTAACTGTTAGACAATACTATACAGGGTGGATTTTTCAGATGGGGCAGTAAGGGCAGGTACCTTAACAGTTATACATAGTTACAAGAAAAAGTTCTTAGGAGACCATTTTTTTACTCGCGCATCTGGTAAACTTATATCTTTTAGGACCAGTCTCTTTAAGACAAGGGTTTCTTCATTGTTTTTCTTCACTGTCAGCAGTGTTATTGCCAAATTGTCAATATGCACAGAGCCATTTGAAGCTGCCAATTGCGTCGAGATGTTTTCTTCACCTTCAAAATGGTAGGTATTGCTACTCTTATATTATGATTATTTGTATTACCACAACAAGAATTACAAAAATATACTGCACTGAGGAGTTGGTGTTTATAAGCTCGAACCCAGGCCAAAACCGGTCCACTGACCCTAATTCGCGATACTTGTCGCAATGTTAGTTTCGCTCACGACTGTACCAAAGTGACAGATCCTAGGAGGGGTGGGTGGTCTCGTGACGTCATTGCGCGCGCCGCCGGCCTGTGTTGACCCAGTTACACACTTTGTAGCCCGATATCACCAGAAACAACTAGCCATCTTTCCTTTATCACCAGATATCACCACCAGATCAGAAACGGCAAAAGTAGAGCAGTTCATTGAACTTGGTTTCGTACGATCGATTCTTCAGGTTTCATGAGAGATGGCTGGAAGAATAGCCTTCTAAGTCGAGAGGAGAGTGATACTCACTGGAAACCAACAGCATCCCAATCTGGAAGCGCTCACGAAGCTGCTAAACAAACACTATTATTGTTCCTGTAGGATCGGCCATTGTGATGTTCCTTGCACAACACTGTTTCACTTTGGCCGCGCTTGTATTGATTCACTGGTAACAAACGGTCCAGAACGTTGCCTTGACTGTATTTAAATATAATTTCGCCACAAATTCACGTTTTGCAAGGGGAAAACATGGAAAACAAGACGGAAAACGATCCCGACCGATCAAGTCCCGTCCCTTCTCCTTGAGCCATAGACAACACAACACAGACAACACACTGACTTTACTGATTTGAGCAAGAAATTGTTTTTTTTCCTATGGCAACTTTTACTACGACCTGTCAAATAAGTCTAAAAAATTCATCGTCCATTGATGAGCCCAGCTGACCGATCGTCGTAAAAATTACGTGAATTTGTTTTCCCAAAACCTAAACGAAACGAAGAGCGATATCCTGACATAACATACACGTCGAGTTTGAAGCTGAAACTCGGCGCGCAACGTGTAACTCGATGCACAATCGCTTTTAAGCTGTGGACTTCGTAAATCGAAGTCGCTGGAAGGGATTGGAAGTTATTGTCGGATTTCTAGCCTTTTCTTGTAAGTTATTGCATTTACGTAAATTCTAAGCATCTACAAAAGTTCCAATATCAAGTACGGAGATCGTAGCAGTGGTACTACCCGACAGTTGAGGTATACAAGGTCGCCCTTTAGACTTTGACCCGCGCCACAATGCTCGAGAAAATATAACAATATAATCTTGATTACTAACTGATCGGCCCTTAATAACGACGGTGGCCATGCTCAGAATAACACTTATGCCTTATCACTAACCAAACAATGCAATAAAATAAACAAAGCCATTTAATTACTAGTAAATGAAGTTTACCGTTTACCATACATCACATCCTGATTCCAAAATAAAAAAACCTTGCGTTCACTCAGGTAACAAACTCAGTATTTATATGTCAGTAGACCAGCATGACTTAGCATAGCAAATAGGCAGAAATAGAGACCACGCAATAGCTGCAATCAGGTAAAATGCAACCAATATCTGTCTTGTTTTGCTTTCAACCAACAGAAATTCATGTACTACCTGTAAGAATTTGTATGAACACAGGTTCGAATCTGTTAATCGTACCGGTAATGTGAATCGGTAATGGTACTTTTTTGCCAATACTGGAAAGTTCAGTAGATTCCAAAGTCATGTTATCTACACTAATATTATAAAGAGGAAAAGTTTGAAAGTATGTATTTTATGTATGTATGTAGGGGGTAATCTCCAAAACTAGTCATCTGATTTTAAAAATTCTTTCACAAATAGAAGCTACCTTATCGAGTGCTATAGGCTATGTTTTATTGTGATAGTAGGAAAATAAAACTAAGTCTGCGCGGACGAAGTCGCGGGCAAAAGCTAGTGAAAACATAAAAATCCCATGAGAATAGCCTAGTTGCTAAATTTAATGTGTCTAAAACTGTGAACTGAATGTGGTTTGTGCTCTCTTATCAAGTTTTATCATAGACTCATTATCTGAAAACCAATAAGTGCCTATCATACACGAGGAACTGTTTCAATTAACTGTTACCTTTGAGTTAGCCACCGCAATCACCAATTTTCTTTCATTTTGTATATTTTCGAATATCTGTAAATACCACTGATAATATTTTTGTAATCCAATGATTGTCTTCTGCCTATTTGCCAGTTTTCCTGTAGCTATAAAGATTAATGGTGCTGCCCTTGCAACACTACCTTGAAACTCTACTCTGTATAACACAGTGGGAAATCACCGTATAGCTTGGATGATGTAAAGAATTTTTTTATGAAAAAAAAATGGTTGGTCTAAAAATTTAAAGGATTTTTGTTTGGCTGGCTTTGGCCCGGTTCCTGAATTGAGAATTTTGCTAAGCATATACTTTGACACCCTTAAAGGCGCATGTGTGTGGGACTTGTGGGAGTCTTTGCCTTTGCGATGAGTGCCTCATTAATTCGCGTGCGTTTGTTTGTTCCAGCAAGGTTCGCGAGCGGCGGGTATGGGCGCGTAACGCGCTGCTCGTGCCATGGCGGAGGCGCTTCTGCAGGACAAGCGTCGGCGACCGGGTACATATCTATTCACGTACCTCTTCTAAAACTGCGCCCACATAAATGTTCTTTTATCCGTACCATTCCTCCGTTCCGTATCTGCGCCGCGACCCAAAAACTTTATTTTGGACGCCGTTCGGAACGGTATGCATCTTATCGGCAATGCTATCTGGGGCTTAAGTCTGTAACGCAATGGCGTGTCAAAAGGTTCCCAGTAGATGGACAAAACCGGGTTTTCCTCGTTTTTCTCCTACATCTACCAAACTAATCTTCTAGAATTAGAATCAGATTATTCTTTGCTGTACTAGAAACACATTAAAAGGACAGACAGCATTAATAAATCGTAATTGAAGCCTCAAACTGGGAGCCTATCGAGGCACCATTGCGTTACAGACTCAGGCTCTTGATGAGAAATAAAATAAGTAGGTAAATAAACAAACTTGTATGTTTAGATGGCGCGGCCGTGGGGGCCTCGCTCGTTGCCGAGACGGCTAGGCGCACAGGTATGCTACACCAGATTCTTCTTATTCTTCTTGGCGTGCCTCTCCACTAGTGGAAGTTGGCCGCCAGTTCTTAAGAATCCCCTTCAGCTTTGCAGCCCTCTCGCTGACACTTTTCAACATTTTAATTTATTGTAAGAGAATGATTCAACTTTGGACGATGAAATATAGTTGCAGACACAGATAAGGTGAAAACCTAGCCACAACTAGCGCCGCCAATGGAAAATAAAACTTTCCTGCAAGTTCTCAACGCGAGGCTTAACAATTTTTAGGACCTAAGGTTTAGATTCCAGATCCTAGAACCTATGAATGCAGTCATTTATCGCCAAAAGTGGCCAAGCGATTGCATTCGTAGGTCCTAAAAATAGTTAAGCCTCGCGTTGACAACCTAATGAAGAGATTTTAGCAAAAAACTTATCCAAAAAGAAGATATGATTTTTATATTCTGTTCTGTACTTTGCCAAGCGAAACAGACGTTATACAAGGCAATTAATCTACAGTCAGGGTCACACTCGTATAATTATAATTATCATCATCCCACCTCAGGCTTTGTCCTTCGCGCCACTTGATTTCAATACTGAAATCTCAGTAATTGACCAAAATTTAATATTTAATAAACCCCGACATTTTAATTTCTAATTAGAATATCTCATAAACGGCTAAACAGATTTTTATTCAATCTAGCTAAGAAAACTCTATCAAGTCATCTTTCAAACAACAAAAAACTAAATCAATTTCGGTTTACCCATTTCGGTGCTACGAATCTACGATACCACAGACTGATACAAATACACAAAGACAACATACAAGCTTCAAACTTATAACATCTTTTTCGTATCAGCTGTTCCACAGTGTTTATTTGACCGCAATTATCTTCCTAGCTGGTAGAACGCGAGAAGTCCAGCTATTGACTTATGTGTTGTGTTTTTTGTAGAAGCGCAAGCGCCGGCGCCCACAGCGGCCGGCGGCTCGGTCCTATCGTCACTGACGGCCGGCGCGCTCGCCGGAGCCCTGGCCAAGACCGTCATAGCGCCGCTGGACCGCACCAAGATCAACTTTCAAGTCAGGTCAGTCTTCAGACAACAAACTCCTCCTCTACAAAGTCGTAATGAAACCGATCTGGATGTACGGCATTGAACTGTGGGGCAGTGCAAGCAACTCCAACATAAAAATAATCCAAAGCCTACAGAACAAAATCTTACGATCAATAGCTGATGTACCATGGTACATAACCAACAAGGAAATCCACGAACACCTTGCCATGAGCACTGTACAAGAGGAGATCCGAAACTCTGCTGCAAAATATAGGGATCGCTTGATGCGCCATACAAAAACGCTCGCCCAAAAGCTGATCTCAATGGATTATCAAAAACGGCTAAGAAGACATAGCATACAGGACCTGAAAAATAGATGCTAGCATCAATTGCAATATGAGGAGATGCTCTTAATGGAGGGCACACTCTAAAAAACATCGAACATCAAAACATATGATCATAGTCTAAGGACTGCTAGCAGATAACGACAGAACAAAAAAAAAACTTCACTCTTCAATACAATACGCGCCACTAAATATGAGACTTGACATACCACGTGATTTGACTTGCGCAGTAGACAATTTATGGGCCTACGACACGCACAAGCTGTCAACAGAGTTTTGCATGCGCAAGCCAGCTTGTACGCTGAACACTGTCCACCCTCTGGCGCGTGCTACCGTCTTGGCAACTAAACTTTTACACGCGCAGTGTTCATTAAAGGCTGGCGTCCACTAGCGGCGGATCGCGGCGGGGCGGGCCGCAGCGCAGCGCATCCGCCGCTGTTTCATATAAAGTGGACGCTGTTTCATACAAATATAGGCAAGCGGATTTTTGCGTTGCGTTCTTGCGATACGCCCCGGCCCGATCCGCCTCTAGTGGACAACAGCGTTAAACAAGCTGGCTTGCGCATGCAAAACTGCGGTGAAGGCTTGTGCGTGTGGCCCATTAAAGGTGGTAAGAGGTCTGAGGGTGGGAAGGGACCGGGCGTCGCGTCGTCAGGGCGGCGGAAAGAGTGTGGGAGGTGCGGCCAAGTTCCATCTTTCGTAGCGTGTATTGTACCGGTCGATTCAATCTTTTTGGCAGCTGAGAATTGAGAGACCGGTCGAGTCGCACAACCTGAGTAAGTAGGGCACGAGAGGAGTGAGACTGGACTGTGTGTGTGCCTGCGCAGACCCTCCTTCGCAGCTCAATTCAAAGCCCCGACAAACAGATTGAATCGAATAGTACATACGACAGCACGTTGAACTTTACACGCTAGCACTCTACTCGGTTGCGTTACGGGCGACTTTACAACAAAAGTGTACAGTCTGACGTGCTGTCGTGTGTACCTACAACCTACAAACACCAGTGGGCTAGTTCGTATTCAATCAATGTTGTGAACTTTTACCTCTACGCCGTACACGTGGCGCGTGGCGCTCCGCTGGCTCTGTGCCACTTTGGCTTCTAATTATAATAATGTTGTGAATATTTTGCAATACCTGAAGTTAATTATTGCAAATAGTTATCTAACTTTAAGAGCTTTACTTCATCTTTACTTAATCGACAGTGACGCCAACAACTAACAAAAAACGGTAGCCCTCATTAAGGTCCAACGATAGCAGCGTGATGGGGTTTTTTTTTTAATTTTGAAGTTGAACTGATCTATTTTTGTTCACCGATTTTGTTTCACGGCAATAAAATAGCGTTATTTTCATTATTGTAAACAACAGAACAACAATGATTCAGCCTATTATGTTTTCTGCGCCTCTATTCTCTTAGAAGAGAACATCTTTGAGCGTCAAAACACTCAAAAATAGCCCAATAAGGGCTATTAACAATATTTTTTTTGACATTTAAAAACGTTTATTTTTACGGTGGATATTTTAGAGAATACTGGAGCTGGTCATGAAACTAGTTTTTTGGGCAGTGTCATGGTTTGTCGACCACAAAACAAAATCAGCTTAATTATTGTTGTTCTGTTGTTTACGATAATGAAAATAATACTATTTTATTGCCGTGAAAAAAAATCGCTGAACAAAAATAGCTCAATGTAGGTTCAAAATAAAAAAAATGAATTTTCCGCCGCGCTACTGTCGTTGGACCTTAATTAACTCAATATTCTAGATTTCATTAGGCCCTAACGTTGTTGTTGCGAGGTAGGTTGGTATTTTTAGTTAATGTAAACACGATAAAAAAGAAGTAAAAAGGAAGGTATGATCATTCAACCGCACAACCTCAATGGATATCGCATAGCTAGCACAACACAAGTCAACCAAAATAACGAACTATCGTTGAACTTTAACCCAATATGTCGTACGCTTTTAGCGCTACGCCTTACTCGTGGCGCGCGGCGCTCCGCTGGCTGTCGGCGGCCGCGCAGGCCGAGGGCGTGGCGGCTCTGTGGCGCGGGAACTCCGCCACCTTGGCCCGGATAGCGCCCTACGCCGCTGTCCAGTTCGCCGCTCACGAACAGTGGAAGAAGGCTCTGGGCGTCGACGACATGAATAAGGCCAAGTGAGTATGCACGTGTGTTTGTGTGCATTTAGCAGTGTATTTACTCGTGGCAAAGAAGTAGCAAAACCACTCGCTAACGGTGAAGGAAAAACATCAAAAATCTTGTTTTTCCTGTGGGCTAGGTCGACTAAGCTGTCAGGATGGAGCCCAGCTCCTATCCTGTCAGGATAGGAGCTGGGCAAGCCTACTCCATCTAAAACAATGTCCTAGATAATGCAGCGTTGAGTGGTCTCTTCATCCATCTAGTGTGAGTGAAGGTGCCACTGGACGCTGTATAAATCATCTCATAACGTAGATGCAAAAGGCCTAAATTTTTACTCGTGGCGCGCGGCGCTCCGCTGGCTGTCAGCGGCCGCGCAGGCCGAGGGCGTGGCGGCTCTGTGGCGCGGGAACTCCGCCACCTTGGCCCGGATAGCGCCCTACGCCGCTGTCCAGTTCGCCGCCCACGAGCAGTGGAAGAAGGCTCTGGGCGTCGACGACATGAATAAGGCCAAGTGAGTATGCATGTGTGTTTGTGTGCATTTAGCAGTGAATTTACTCGTGGCAAAGAACTAGCAAAACCACTCGCTAACGGTGAAGGAAAAACATCCGCTTAGTCGGCTCCGCACGTATTGATCTTGTCTTTCCTGTGGGCTAGTTCGACTAAGCTGTCAGGATGGTATAGGAGCTGGGCAAGCCTACTCCATCTAAAACAATGTCCCAGGCAATGCAGCGTTGAGTGGTCTCTTCATCCATCTAGTGTGAGTGAAGGTGCCACTGGACGCTGTATAAATCATCTCATATCGTAGATGCAAAAGGCTTAAGTTTTTACTCGTGGCGCGCGGCGCTCCGATGGCTGTCGGCGGCCGTTCAGGCCGAGGGCGTGGCGGCTCTGTGCTCTCACCTTGGCCCGGATAGCGACCTACGCCGCTGTCCAGTTCGCCGCTCACGAGCAGTGGAAAAAGGCTCTGGGCGTTGACGACATGAATAAGGCCAAGTGAGTATGCACGTGGCATCAGGAGTGGGATGCCAAGCCACTGAGGTGGCGCTCCGGCCGGGCAACACAGCGAGGTTAACCCGGAAAGTATCAAAACGTCAATGCGTACGGAGCCAACTACATACACAGTTACGTTTTTTTTATGTAGCCTCCATAATGTCCCAAGTCCCTAAATCGTCTGAGGACCCAAGTCTGCCGAAGCAAGGAAATGAATTTTATTGTGTTTAAAGAGAATATGGCCAGGTGGGGATTCGCGGACGGCGGCGATTTGGGCTGTTTGTGTGGTACCCCCAAAACATGATCCATCTTGCATCATGCCCTGCGTGCCCCAACAACTGCACACAGAAGGACCTCATGACGGCTAGTGACGACGCAATTCACGTTGCCAAATTCTGGGCCAAAACAGTTTAGATTTAAGTATCGGTTTTGCCATCAATACGCTAAGAAGAAGAATGTCCCACTGCTGGGAAAAGGCCCCCCTTTTTTTCTTCCACTCCTCTCTAACTCTATCCGCCTCTTGCCACCCCGGCAAAAAGGTTGTGAGGTCGTCCCGCCATCTCCGTCTGAGTCTGCGGCGGCGCCCATGTTGTGGGGTCCAGTCGGTGACGATTTTCGCCCACTTATCCACTGGACCCATGCGGCAAACGTGCCCGGTCCAGTTCCCCTTCAATTTCAATTTATG
Organism: Zelleria hepariella; assembly: GCA_949319315.1. Lineage (NCBI taxonomy): Eukaryota > Metazoa > Arthropoda > Insecta > Lepidoptera > Yponomeutidae > Zelleria > Zelleria hepariella. Next base: position 28,822,926 of record OX439379.1, read on the forward strand.
TATTGTTACAAAAAAAACTGAAACGTTCGTAACATTTCCAAAAAAATAAAATAACATGAAAGAAGCTATTACTTATTTCCCTTGCTGGTGCTAGTTAATACCAAACCGTGTAATATCGGCCCATGTTGTGTTCCAGAGGACACCCGCTGCGCTTGCTGCTAGCGGGCGCGCTTGCCGGCGTGACGTCACAGACCGCTACGTACCCGCTCGACCTGGCCCGGGCGAGGATGGCCGTTGCACAGGTAAGGAACTTAGGTGCACTAAGGAATGGGTTAAAGATAAAGATAAAATAGTCTCTATTGTACATTAATAAAAATACAGAAAAGAAGAAAACAACTAGAAAAAAAGGTACAATTGGCGGCCTTACTGCTAATAGAAATTTCTTTCAGGCAACCACTGCCTGCAACCGGCAAGAGAGACGACGAATAGGGTTACTTACACCTTCGATTATGATCAAGGGCCTCGGTCTTTGCACATCCTTAGCAGGAATAAGGGTGCGGTGACACAAAAGATCCCTCTGGGTTGAAGCGCCCCGGGGTTTAATCCTGGCCCCGTTTTCATAAGATAAGATAAGAAGGGACTTTACACAGATGATTGATACAGTCTTTAACTTATTGGGCACTTTAAAATAAAGATACACCATTGGCGCCCAAGATTTTGGGGTTCGTTTTGGCTCACGTGCACCCAATTAAACCAAATATCATAAAAATCTGTTCAACCGTTTTTGGGTTATAAATGTTGTAACTAATCTGGCTTTATTTTAACTTTCAGGGGCATGCGACTCTACCGCAGATCTTAAGAGATTTGGTTAAAGATGAGGGTGCCCGGACTCTTTACAGGTACCTATGAACATTCTACTTTACTTCATGCTTTATTGCACACATGACCTATTGAACAAGAAAGTAGAACACACATGGCGAACTTATTTCAGCAGAAATATCTTCCAGTCTACCCTTGGTGCGGTGTAAAGGCATATGATTTCTCTACATTCTAGATCTTAAATCTAGTGTATAATCCCTGACTTTTAGCGTTTTGTGCCAACCCATCTACTCCCTCCCTACTGAGCTAACGATTGTCTTTTATTTCGCTATAAACTTTAGTTGAAGCGTATTGAATGGCAACAAGAGGCTAATATGCCTGATATTACGTAATAATAGGTAATATGCACGATAACTTTTCTTGAATCCAGCCCACAGTGCCCTAATCTTCGTCTTCTTCTTCTTCTTTTATCCCTTTACTCCTCCTTGGAGTCTGGGGCTATTACAAGTGCTTTCCATTTATCTTTTTTGTTCATGGCTAGGAAGGGTATAGTGTATTTCCCAGCCTAGCGGAAAAGCGATCATTGACACGAAGTACTATGTTACCGTAAAAATATAACGATTCGTGTCGCACTCCGTCACTCTCCTTACATTTCCGTATCGTTTGGATATCGAAGCGTGTTTTTAGGTACGGGGTGGGGTGAGAGCTCCGGTCAGTCAGAGATAAAAAAACCTGTTTCAACGTGCTACGGACGAGCGAGGTGCGTGCGAGGAAAGGAGAGGCATGCATTCGGTCGGCGGCGCTTGTTCGGCGCATTCAAAAATTCAAAAAACCTTTGGCATAAAAAATTTTGTTTATTTCTGTGATCCGCTCAAAGGAATCCAAACCATAGGTCCTAAACATAGTTAAGCCTCGCGTTGAGAAATCGCAGGAGCGTTTTTTGCTAAAAACGCATCCAAAAAAAGATATGATTTTTTTTCCATTGGCGGCGCTAGTTGTGAGACGTACTGCGTCTTAATGATCGCTTTTCCGCCAGGCTGAGAAATACTCTATAGCACTGGCCGAATTCCTAATGGTCCCGGTTTTGCTCGCGCCTGCTTGAGCTTAAATCCGTAACGTACTTGCATAATATTGTGAAAAGTGTTGCCTGGTCCACACATTGACTTTGATGAATGTGGCATCACTGCGGGCAAAATCACACATTGTGTGATTATGTGAAAGGGGAAATTACAATCGTTCCTTAATTCATATTACCAGCGGCCCTTACATGACCGCCGCAGACTCGGAATTTTGTCTTGACTTGGTATAGAGATTATGAAATTTTTGACAAATATAATACACACATACGTGTCTGAGGGCGTTTGTCCACCGCACCGTTAAGAGCGTACAGAAGTACAGGCAAATATGTTGAAAAATAAGTTGCTGTCTAGCGTGCGCAAATACAGAGCGAAAGGGACAACCTGAAGAAAATCTACAAAATCAAGGTTTTGTATTCGCTATTTCCATCTCTGGAAATTGGTTCCATTTTTTTAAAATCACTACATATATCTCAAAAAACTACTTGATGTCGGACCGTCATGTTTTTTTTATAAAGTTTTTAAATAGGTTTACCAGACGTCTTTTGCCGCCGCTTTTAAATACGCATTTTTTTTAAATCCTGTTAACAATAATATAATTTACAATACAATAACAATAATTTATCGAAAAAATCTAAACAGTCCGACATGCCGAGGGTTGAGATGTCCCAGCATACCTAATTTTTTTGGTCTAATGACACTATCCAGGGAGGAAATCGGGGACTACGTTTGTATGGCGGAAACACTACTGTGATATCCTCATAACACCAACGTCACGCCGTACAAAAATTATCCGAAATAATCTCGTTCTTGTTGACGTGACGGAGACGGGCTGCGGTGGACAAACGCCTTTAGGCTGAAATTTTAGCGGTGTAGTAAAAACTGGTGGTGGCCTAGTGGTAAAACATTGGACTCGGAAGCGAGAAAACCAGGTTCGATTCCCGGCGCAGGCATGTACCAATTTAAAAATACATTTTTGAATTTAAAGTAGCAAAACCACACGGTGACGGTGACCGAAAACATCGTGAGGAAACCCGCAGCTTACTTGGCTCCACACGTATTGACTTGTCTTTCCTGTGGGCTAGGCCGAGCTAACTCCATCTAACTAAAACAAGGTCCCAGGCACTGCAGCGCCGAGCGGTCTCTTCACCCATCTAGTGCGAGTGAAGGTGCCACTGGGCGCTGTATAAATCATCTCATTACGTAGATGCAAAGGCCTTAGTTTTTTAGTAAAAACTGTTCTAAGTTGTAGTCTTTGTTTCACAGGGGTTACGGCGCCACTGTACTGGGCGTGGTGCCATACGCAGGGGTCTCTTTCTTCACTTACGACACTCTCAAACGAATCTTTACTGGTAAGTTTCTCACGACTCTTTAGAGGACTCCCACCAACACTACTCAGATTGATTATAGCGGCCCTTTTTTCGACAGCATTGCTCTTAAAAAGGGCACACTAAATCCAGCAAACGATCGAAACCGAGTGCCAGGATCCAGCCAAAATATCTTAAAAACCTTTGTATGAATATCAACATGAAACTGGCTGTGTTAGATAGCTCTCACCTAATTCTAGTGTTTGATATGTTTAATTTTTCGATTCGTTTAGTGTATCTGATACAGGAATCGATTTTGTACATTTTTCTTTGCGCGCGGGCTATTCATTGTCCTCGGCGCCTTAATCCAGAGTTAGTTGGCTAAAAAACTAAGGCCTTTGCATCTACGTAATGAGATGATTTATACAGCGTCCAGTGGCACCTTCACTCACACTAGATGGGTGAAGAGACCACTCGGCGCTGCAGTGCCTGGGACATTGTTTTAGATGGAGTAGGCTTGCCCAGCACCTATACCATCCTGACAGCTTAGTCGACCAAGCCCACAGGAAAGACAGGTCAATACGTGTGGAGCCAACTGAGCCGCGGGTTTCCTCACGATGTTTTCCTTCACCGTTAGCGAGTTGTATTGCTACTACAAATTCACAAATGTACGTAACTTTGAAATTAAACAAAGTCATAGATACATGCCCGCACTGGGAATCGAACTGGCTAAAGTCCACCTAAGTATGTGTGTGTTCGTTTGTCAGAACAAACCGGCACGGCGCCGGGCGGCTGGGCGCGCATCGCGTGCGGCGGCGCGGCCGGCGCGCTCGGACAGACAGCCTCGTACCCGCTAGACATCGTGCGACGCAGGTCAGTGTCAGAACAAACCGGCACGCGCCGGGCGGCTGGGCGCGCATCGCGTGCGGCGGCGCGGCCGGCGCGCTCGGACAGACAGCCTCGTACCCGCTAGACATCGTGCGACGCAGGTCAGTGTCAGAACAAACCGGCACGCGCCGGGCGGCTGGGCGCGCATCGCGTGCGGCGGCGCGGCCGGCGCGCTCGGACAGACAGCCTCGTACCCGCTAGACATCGTGCGACGCAGGTCAGTGTCAGAACAAACCGGCACGGCGCCGGGCGGCTGGGCGCGCATCGCGTGCGGCGGCGCGGCCGGCGCGCTCGGACAGACAGCCTCGTATAATCCGTGCGGGATCAGAATGGGATAATACCCTTTGGAACTGAGAAGCTCGCGGTCCTGTAGCGTCAGCATTTCGGCAAACTCTAGTTGTCTATGACGAACTCGCGTCGAAACTTGCTTGTGTTTTCTATGCGCGTGGGTGTCTGCTCGAGTTTTATCACGTTTTATTCAATTAATGCAATAACATTGAATCCTTTTAGATTACAACCATTAAACATTTTTGTGTATTTCCAATTTCCCTATGATAGAACGTAGAACTAACAATTTTTTTACTGACGCTACTCGAGAACTGTCATTTTCGATTCAGTTCCAAAAGGTATTATCCCATTCTGATTCCGCACGGATTATACCCGCTAGACATCGTGCGACGCAGGTCTGTGTCAGAACAAACCGGCACGCGCCGGGCGGCTGGGCGCGCATCGCGCCGGAAAGTGGAAAGCGTCACACTTCGCACTCCCAAGAACGCGGCAAGTCGATCGCGCTATGGGTTCAGAACCTGCCGGCTGCACTGTGGAGCATCAGGGCAGAAGCGTCTGCATCTTCTGACCGTATCCGCCACTTTCTCATTAGTCACTTATCTTAGTCACTTATCTTGTGATATGTATGTTGGCAGGATGCAAACGGCGCGGCGCCACAAGGACGGCGGGTATCCTTACGCGACGATGGTCGAAACTCTACGGCTAGTCTACCGGTGAGACACACTCTATCTTTACATAGTATTTTACTCGTATAACTACAAATTAAGTGGCCGCGGGTAGACTGGAGCGGCGAGTGTTCTGTGTTTAACACTACCTGTAACACCCTGTATAATATCTCCATCAGAACGGAGGGGTGGCGCGGCTTCTTCAAAGGGCTGAGCATGAACTGGGTGAAGGGGCCAGTGGCGGCCGGCGTCTCGTTCGCTACCTACGACTACATACGGGCGCTGTTCGCGCGCCTGGCCTAGCATCCAGTAAGCTGACGCCTGCCCTAGCATCCATTAAGCTGACGCCTGGCCTAGCATCCAGTAAGCTGACGCCTGGCCTAGCATCCAGTAAGCTGACGCCTGGCCTAGCATCCAGTAAGCTGACGCCTGGCCTAGCATCCAGTAAGCTGACGCCTGGCCTAGCATCCAGTAAGCTGACGCCTGGCCTAGCATCCAGTAAGCTGACGCCTGGCCTAGCATCCAGTAAGCTGACGCCTGGCCTAGCATCCAGTAAGCTGACGCCTGGCCTAGCATCCAGTAAGCTGACGCCTGGCCTAGCATCCAGTAAGCTGACGCCTGGCCTAGCATCCAGTAAGCTGACGCCTGGCCTAGCATCCAGTAAGCTGACGCCTGGCCTAGCATCCAGTAAGCTGACGCCTGGCCTAGCATCCAGTAAGCTGACGCCTGGCCTAGCATCCAGTAAGCTGACGCCTGGCCTAGCATCCAGTAAGCTGACGGCTGGCCTAGCATCCAGTAAGCTGACTCCTGGCCTAGCATCGAGTAAACGCGGCTGAAGCCTGGCCTAGGACCGAGTCATCGCGGGTGATGCGACTACTGGAATAGCGGCTGCAGTGAACTTGGCCTATGATTGCGGCTGACGCCTGGACTTGAAGTGTGAGTGTGGCCCTACGGACCGGTTACTGCTAGCCTCCGGATGGCAATACTGCGTGGTGCCTGGACTGGTCACAAGTAGGTGCAATGTATACATCCTATTACTTAAAACGAGCTAATCTTATACATATATTTAAACGGAAACGGCCCTAAGGATGAAGTTTGGAACATTTGATTTGGATGAAATCGCGCTGATTTAGGTACTTAGGGGCAAAGCAGAAAAACAAAATGTAGCGCCATTTCGTAGAATTCGAGCGAAGCTCGGTCGCCCAGGTATACTAACTAACGGACGATGACTCGCTTTGCGCCTAGGACGAAAAACGCCTTTATGCAATGAACGGATAACCTATTTCCTATTTCGTGCTAGAGGTACTGGTTTAGTATTCTAGCTGGCAAATGACAGGAGACTGTGGGAATAAGAAAATTGTTTACCGTTGCCGTTGCCTCATGCATGCGAGGTATTGACAATAACTTTTTAACTGTTTATAACTATTACCTGTAGTAACTGTGGTTTTCAATCATCGCCGCGGCTCTCGTCCGTAGCAACAGTTTCGTATATACATAGAGGTGCCATCTATGGTGAATTATTGGTAGTAACTGTTTCAAAGGGAGTAAAAAAAACTGGAGTACGACTAGGATATCGGCACATGGCACCTTTATCCAAAACATTTAGAGTATGGTGTCGAGGCGTGGTATCAAGCTTCAGCTACTCCACACCAGAGGGCGTTGCTTGTTCAGAGGAAACACTGCTGTTATTTGATGCATGTCTAGAACGCAGTGATCCGATGAAAACGCACGCAAAGACTAAGCCGGTAGACACTTACGTTCCACTAAAAGGCATACTGCCGGTTTCTGATTTGAGAAATTCACTAAGCAAATACGTAAGTATCTTCCTGTCTCTGCAGATTTCTCGCTAAAGAGCTTGACAGAACGATACTTAAGATACGGGCCATAGGGTCTAAGATATTTTTTCTTCAAACGATAATATCAGCCACTATTGTATTTGTGGTAACTATACAATATTGTATTCAAAACGGTTGCGATCATAAACTTAACTACCAAAATTAACCGGGTTTGACTGTTTATGTCCTCATCTTACTCAGCCTGAAAAGGCTTTATTCCAAGACAGCTGTACGTGGAAAAGTCTATTTTGTACAATCGGCCAAAGTCGCAGATACAGATACTCTATCTCACGAAGTCCGTTTGCCCTTATGCCGCTAAGAGCTGCCATGGGGTACATACAGTTAATCTATCTCACGAAGTCCGTTTGGTTATGAATGTTGTCGGCGTGCATGTATACAATGCTCTAGTGTGCGTAAGCGCGGCAGCGGCTCAGTCACGTACAGCCGCGCTTACGCACACTAAAGCATTGTATATACATGCACGCCTGACAACATTCATAACCAAACGGACTTCGTGAGATAGATTATCTGTACCCCATGGCAACTCTTAGCGGCATAAGGGCGCCAATCGAACAAAAAAGAGTGTAAAGTCAGATGGCAGACTGTAACTGCTAGTGAAATCTAGAAATACAAATTTCGAAGTGTGTATTGTAGCTGGCGTGTCTTCTTCATTAAGGTTGGACCAAACTGTTTAAACCATCTTCAAATCAATCAATAGACGTAATAAAAGGCCTGTCATCCGCTTTGCGACACGCTAAACGCAGAAATGACAAGATGTCAAAAATACTGCGGGTGCCAGCCACCCAATACACGATACAGACGATTAACTCTATACTGTGCGCTCTTGATAGATACCTTGAAGGTTTTACGAGTTTCTTTTTTCACTAATCGGTGTTTTAACGGATATCAGTTTTTCGAAAGAAAAATCCTTACATCCCTCTGTAAATATCAAATAGCTTCTAAATATAGCAAAGATTCAATGTCTAAGCGAGATTGCAATTTAATGAGCCAGGCTGTCAAATTTCGCTTTTTCTGAAGATATTATTAATCTGTGTAAGCGAAATTTGACAGCCACATCCCGGTTCTTGTATGGCCCAGCCTATGAGCGGCATCTACCAAGGACTTTGAATTCAGCTTTTAAGCTATTACGCGGGAGTGATAGCGCGTATAAATAGGTCAATGACCGAAATTGCCTCCGCTGGGCGCGGCGGGCTTTATGAATAATCCCTACTCTAGCCAACCTTCTCTAGTAAATATTTGCGCTCAAAGTCTCAGCGGGGGGGTGACTTGCCCTGCGGGGGGGCGTCGTCGCGACGGCGCGGTAATAGAAGAGGGTACACCGGATAATAACATGCCAAATTGCGGCTGGAGCTAAGCACAGCCTTTTGAGCCTATATAGAGCAGTCTAAGGCCTCGTCTTAACCTCGTAGAACGCAATCTACTTACATCGTATTGTACAAAATAACAAATATTCCGGCCCAGAGTTTTAAAAAACACCTCTCCTAAACGCAGTGGGCGTGTATTATACCATGTACATTCAAAGATGGGTTTTACTTTAAACTGATTTGTTTAAATTGTAAAGATTATAGGTATTACGTTGAAGTCAGCTTGACTTTGAATAGATTTGGCCTTTCGAGGCGGCACGATTCCCAAACAAATGAACTTTTCCAAATACTTTGATACCTGAAAATTTTACATAAAAGCATTGAAATAATAATATCTGTCTGCAATAATTATTTAGATTAACATTAGCGCTAAATTAAATTTCCTTGAAAGACTCCCTTAATTTTTGGTCTAAATAGTATTTTTTTTGCGAATTGAGACTCTGCTGTCTTTGTTTTATGAAATATGTCATTCCGGCTGTCAAGAGCCATACCATACCTTATACTGACAGTATGCCACGGGATCACCGTTCAACATCAGTCCTATGTATCTACTTTGCTACTACTTACGAGAGTACCAGAATAAGACTCATTAAAATATTAGCTGCCTACGTTACTAAGGCCCGGTTTCTGAGTTGAGAATTTTGCTAAGAAAATGGGTAAGTATCGTCCTGTCTCTGTGACAAATCCGCAGAGACAGAAGGATACTTACCCATTTGCTTAGCGAATTTCTCAACTCAGAAACCGGCATTAACCCATGTAATTCTTTGACATCTACCTATATACTCGAATTCATAATAATTGAATCACTTGAGTGGACGAAGAGTATGTAGTGTAGGAATGAAATTATTGTATAATACGCGCGCGATGAGAATGGGATGGAACCTTGTCAAAGCCAATCAAAAATATACTTTATTTATTTTACTTTGAAGCAACCTTGCTTCGACGCGAGTTTGCTTACCGCGCGCGTCTCAGTTCCAAAAGGTCGCATCCCATACTCATCCCGCGCGGATTATATTTCCAGACCCTTAATATTTATCTATATTTACGAAATATTTACGTAAAGTTTTGTATTCTAGTCTAGGTTTAGGTAGGTGTAGTGTACGTCCTCAATAAATATTATAAAAAAGTATGAAATTAATTATATTTTTTTAAATCAAATTGTATAGATACTATTGTAGTCGCGTTGAAACTAGAAAAGTTCAGCTTTTGCAAATGTGTATATATGTGCATATATTGTAGGTACTCTCAGTGCCAGATGATGTTATTTTTCAATTTATGTTTAGCTAAGAATACTCAGTCATACTCGTAGTGTGAAGGCAGTCGCCCTCACATAATGGTCCTTCCGCGTGTTTCATACAATCTTCAGATATCTTAAGATAAAATTATTGAAAGAAGCCGGCAAACGTTTGACAGCTTCTTTCAATAATTTTATCTGAAGATTGCAACGATTTATCGTTGTAGAATGTATGAAACACGCGGCACAGACAACAACATTCGAACGTTACTCAAACTTTACTATGACTTTAAGATAGTATACGTGGCTTGTTTATGCCTCCTACCCCTATAGCTAATTATACTTAAATGTGAACTGAAAAATATGCCAAAGAAGGGCTTAACTCAATATTCTATATTTCATTAGGCCTTAACGTTGTTGTTCCGAGGTAGGTTGGTATTTTTAGTTATTGTAACACGATAAAAAATAAGTGAAAAGGAAGGTATGATATAAGAAAGCACTCAACCGCACAACCTCAATGGATATCGCACAACAAGCACAACACAAGTCAACGAAATTTGTATAGATTTTTATTTGTTAAGTGACTTGACATTGCCCTCTAAAAAGAAATAGGTTTGCAATTTTTTCTAGCAATCAGATTATTGTAGACCTTTTAAGTAAAATAAAGGTGAGCCGATACACAAACGCCTTGCCCCTACCTTGGTGTGAAAGGCGCGCGTCACCAATCCATTGTTGCAGTCCACCTCGTGGCGCGACCCCTCGCCGCATTGTACCTGTCACTTGGAAACTAAACTAAACACACAAGCGATGGGACCGGGGCACACCGCGCGCGAATATTGGCCTAACGCTGATTGATGCACGTTCACAGGGGCACATTTCTCTGTATTAATTAATAAATGGGCATTTTTCGGCGGCCGCCATATTGGATTAAAAATGTCGGCATTTATGTAAATTTAAGCTCAATAGAGCACTGGGAAGTGGGTCAAACTTGCAAGATTTGATTACATACATCAGGACAGGTGAAACTAAATAAAACCTCTAAAAATACATGCATAATTCGATGTACACACGACAGCACTTCGACCCTTACACGATAGCACTACTCGGTTACGTTACGGGTGACTTTACAACAAAAGTCTATACTCTGAAGTTCTGTCGTGTGTAGGTACATTGCGTGGCCGGTATTATGGCATCAGAAAAATCTATAGGTGCTTACTGCTTAGCTAGGCGCAAAGTACATTGAAGTAAATTCCCGGCGGCTCGACCCCGCGGAAAACCTATTTTTCATTTACGAAGTGGAATAAAGCAAGGCTGCGTTTCGGTTTCCTCGTGATGTTTTCTTTCGCAGCGAATCGGAGGTATACCTATAGTAACTAAATGTTGGATTTCATTTGATCAAACGTAGTCTCGGCCAGTAGCCACCAAAGCTTTTTAAAACTCAAAATGGAGTGTTTCTCAATAGTTTAGGTATAGTCAGTGTGGGTAAATGTAAACAGAGGTAAATGGAGACACGCCCGATAACTACGTCAATTTTGCTCTTAAAAAATGTTGCGTATATCGAAACGCAACTATAGTCTATGGTTTATGACGGCAATTTTGAAGTGTCATTGTCAGACATCAAAAACACATTTACCCCCAGCGAGCGGATTTACCCCTGATGTTTTGTACCACAAGGAGGTTTTAGGACATTTTAGTTTGTTTCCTTTTACCTCTTATATATGATATAAAGATTGTGAGATCCGTTTACATTTACCCACATTGACCCTATACTTATAAAATGCCCGTCGCTCGGTGTGCCCCTGTCCTCTGTATGGCAATCGTCTTGATTAGCCGGCGTCAATAGGGCGATGTCACAATAGTGTGTCCGTAATATAATGGGTTCATACAATAGCCTTGCCACAATCCCCTCTGGTGAACTCTCATTTCTTACCGTTTGTAGGCAACCAGGTGCTGTTGAAGAGACTTGGTACTATTTGTAATGAATGACGTAGATAAGGTTGGTTTTCAATGTTCTCTTTCCATTTAAAATAGTCATCGCAGTTCTTGTGGTGCTTGTAGCTATAGGTAACCAGTAGATACCTCTATACAGGTATATAACACCAACCACATAGCTATCATAAAAGTGACAAATAAAACGTGTGCCTTGTTTGGTCGACAATTATTTTAACAATGTGCAATGAATTAAATGTCTATCAATGAATTGAATCTATCTAGTTAATCATTATGTTAAAAAAACTACCTATATTTTAATGTAAATAAATATTTTTATTCTTTGTTTATAGCATAGACTTTCCAGATTGAACTGACCGTATAAAACATCACGAAATAAAAACTCATAGTCATAAAAGTGATATTACAATGAAGCGTATAATGTTTTAATTTTTTACTAAGGCTTGAAAATCTAATGCTCTAAATTTAAATGATACATATCGTATCGAAATTAGTTTTAATTATTTTCGTACCATCTTCATTAACTATTTGATATTGTGTCAGGCTACCTCTTAGCATAGTATTGTTCGTCTATTTTTTTGTGTGTTGTTAATTGATATACAATAAATCATTGTTATTTTTGTGAAATAATTACTTTAATTAAGTACCTTAGCTATAGTTTTGTGATGGGACAACTAGCTCATGTCAGTTCTATTCTACCGTCGCGTCGCATAACTTACCGCACCACGCAGATGGAGCGCCTCCGATAAATCTAAGCCTCTATTATCTAAAAATTCCACTCAATCTCCGAGCGTCAAAACATTTGAAAATAGCTCTTAATGAAATGAACAAATGTTTTTTGACATTTAAAAACGGTTATTTTTCGGTGGATATTTTAGATAATACAGGGGCTGAACGATCTATGAAATATCATTGTTATGGTCGGTAGGTAGGCAAGTATAGTCGTCAACTTAGACCTAAGCCTAAAGTTAAAATACAGGTTTAAGGAATAATATTAATAAGTAGTCATGTTTAAGTTCTTTCGTAGTATTGCATTTATTATTTTATTACTATTGAAATACATGATATTTACACATTTATCGTAACTGCCCTCAGCCCAGTTTCTGATACGCTAACATAACTTAATTTGAATAGCTTACCAATGCTTGTGCATTTAGTGTCAGCTGCCAGTAATCTGCAGTAGCAATTATTAGGCCCGGTTTCTGAGTTGAGAATTTTACTAAGCACATACTAACGTATCGCTCTGTCACGCTCTTTTGTGAGAAATCTACAGAGACAGGACTATACTTACCCATTTGCTTAACAAAATTCTCAACTCAGAAACCGGGCCTTATGCCCGATTTCACCAACTATACTTATTTTTTAAGAACTTCTTTAACTTTTTTAAGAAGTTCTTAGCGTAATTTTGTTTGCAAAAATTACGCTAAGAACTTCTTAAAAAAAAAGAAGTTCTTAAAAATTAAGTAGGTATAGTTGGTGAAATCGGGCATTAGTCTCTTAGCAATCTGCAGCATAATAATATGTGCGAGAATCAAACAAAAATTGAAGTATCCTCAAGTGTACTAAATGCTAACTTGTTAAAAATAAATAAACTTTAAAACGTAGCTGCAATTAAATAAAACAATTAACGATAAATAATCTAGTTTAGGTAACTATTATTATTTATTTGTATTTTTGTGTCAGTAAGATCTACCTAAATTGTTTGATTGAACCCTATAATAGTGATTGGCAGCATAAATATTTAGAATGGTTTTAAGACGACGTACGTCTCACAACTAGCGCCGCCAATGGAAAAAAATCATATCTTTTTTTTAGATGCGTTTTTAGCAAAAAACGCTCCTGCGATTTCTCAACGCGAGGCTTAACTATTTTTAGGACCTAAGGTTTGGATTCCAGATCCTAGAACTTAAGAATGCAATCGATTCTCGCCAAAAGTGGCCACTTTTGGCGAGAATCGATTGCATTCGTAGGAAATCCAATCCTGGAATCCAAACCTTAGGTCCTAAAAATAGTTAAGCCTCGCGTTGAGAAATCGCAGGAGCGTTTTTTGCTAAATACGCATCCAAAAAAAAGATATGATTTTTTTTCCATTGGCGGCGCTAGTTGTGAGACGTACGTCGTCTTAATCTGCCACAGTTGCAGAGTATTAGTATGTAAGTCCTTAACAAAGGTAAAGTTATTATTACAAAAGAAATAGTCTTAGATAGAGTTGACCTCTAAGGTTATTTCCTTGAAAAATCGCTTTATAACACGCACATGATATAAGGGATTGTAGTGAGAAGGTAAGATATCATAATAGTAGCTTTATTAAACCCTTCGCTAGAGTGGATATGAGCAAGAGTATAGGGATTCAGTTGAACTATTAGTACCTGACCAACACTGCACGCGTCACAAGTGTACCTACCGTTCAAACAAAAAGGGGTATCTTTAGCCAGTCGATAACAGTACACACACACCTTTGTAAATCTGGACAGGCAACCTTTGTCTTGCTTAAGGTGAAACCGCACTAAAGCGAAACTGCAGCGGAGAGGCGCGTCGCGGCATCCACCCTACATCCATCCATCGCGGATTCGCGGCCGTTATCCACCCTAGCAAAAACCTAAATGCGCAAATATGTATGCCTTGTATACAATGCATTTATTAGTCGACGCTCCCTTTTTATGAAAAGTTTACTCATTTATTTAGAGTACTTAGACAGCAAATGAAGTAGATTATTTTAATCGTGAGCACCACCACTCCCATAGAAACCAGCGCTTGGAGATTCTGTAAAAGTATCTGTTATACCGGTCTACCCTTGACGCTATTTTTTAAATATGGCGCAATTTGCAAAATTCAACATTTTACGAATCAAGACGCATTTTATATTTTTATTGTACACACGACAGCACGTCAGACTGTACACTTTTGTTGTAAAGTCGCCCGTAACGTAACCGGGTAGAGTGCTAGCGTGTAAAGGTCGACGTGCTGTCGTGTGTACAAATAGCATTTGAATAAACATTACGAAGTATATAAAATCAAAGCATGACTATGCGAATTCAAAAAGAAATTATTTAAAAAAAATTACAATATTAACGCAAAAGCGTCAAGGGTAACCCCCTGCTCCCTGTAACGGCGGTCTCAAGCAGATCTGCTAAATTAGCAAAGAAAACGGAAAGCGAAGAAAATATTAATTTTACAGGAATACATAAGATGTGGTTAGAAAAGATTTAAATTCGCCGCTCTCCAAGAGGTCATAAGCAAATATTCGGGCCTAATTGAAAATTTTCCGGCACGCTACAAAAAAATAAATCAATCCAGTTCCAATTCGCCGCGCCAGCAGAATGAATGTAGGGTTTCCACTTTCAAAGGAAACAACATTTTCACGATCGCGCGATATAACAGCAATAGTCAGAATTCGCCGCGCGTCGTAAAATAACATTTATTTCTAGTCTGAAACTACTTGAGATCGCCTGTACGCTATGTCAACTTTCATTCAGGTAGGTATTATAATTTTGGCAATAGTAAAGTATTTCTCCATTTTTTCTTTTTCTTTTTGTGTTGAAGCGCTCGGTCTCTATGGTGTTGGTACGTATAGGTGGTAAACATTAGTTTAAATTGTGTACAATGCAACCCTTCATAACAAACTGGTATCGGGTTACTCCTAAACGGTATTAGCCAAGCGAAGCGCAAATAGATACAATATACAGGCCGTTTGTAGGTCAAATTTGGGGGGAACGATTCTGAATTAATTAATCTACTTAGACATTAAATTATTAAAAATGCAGACATTATCGCGGATACTTACACTACATAGAGTTTAAGTATGAGTAGGTACTTTCAACATTTTCTAAGAGTATGTAAGTTACCACCTTACTTAGTAACTTTAAACTTTAGCAATCAAGAAGGTACAGACTGCCCGTTAACTCTAGAAATTAAATGGCAACAATTTTACATTGCAAATCAACCACTTTTCGGATTTACTATGAAAAATGGTTGCCATTTAATTTCTTGTATGTCCATATTTAAAGGCGATCATCAGTTGTTGCAAGCAAGACATCTTTTGATACGATAAGTATTTTAAACGCTAGATATAAGGTATTAGGTAGGTAGGTAATCACAATAATTAATAATAAACATTTCCTACCCAATTGCACCCTTAGGGAATTTCCCCATTTCGTTGGTCCATCTAAGGACACTATACGTATTACAAAATCAACGTTATATCTACACATAGGTAGGTACCATAATAGGTAAATGTGAGAATAATTACAATTGGGTAAATTTAATTTCGTCCTAACTGCTTGCTTGATACTATCGCTACCTATACCTATAGGTTTGGGTAGGTAATTGTGTCATTTAAACATAAATATTTTTTTTACTCCTCAACGTGCAATTATTGAACCTATACACGACACGATACGCTTGATGTAGTTGCACCTTTAAATTTCGTAGACCGTATTTTATTGTGTCACGTTTGTGGTCTTCAAAGATGAATCAATATCGAAAAGATCAGAAGTGTCACTTCATAGATGTAGAGAGGTAGCGTTTACATTGGAAATCTCAAATAGTTTCAAACTAACCTCAGCATTCCCTACGCACACAGCCAAGTCACATCGTATTCAACTTTAGATACTGTCATTATCATAAGGACAAGATTTTGTCTGAATATACGTAAGTAATTTTGATTCTCAGCTTGGTGAAACAGGGAGAGTGAGTGAGTAGTGCCCTTCCTACCATTTTCATCTTGGATCTGTACGAGGTACTAAATTGAAGGCAGGGCAAAAATATTGGATCCTAACATAAGTACTTATCCTTAAATAAGTACCAAAACGTTTTCTCCATTTGTATGGGCGTGTGCGCTGTATCTAAACATCTAAAACTCTAATTTTTAAATGGAGTCCATGGAATGACAGTTGTTACAAAAGCTTTATCTGTCAGTAGCATACTAGCAACTGTCATTCCGTGGACTCGATTTAAAAATTAGAGTTTAAACGATCTCAATCTCAATTCGAAAATAAACGCCAAGGCCTCCCTTTGCGCTGACATCTCTCCCACATTCTAAACATGTTTAATGATTGTAAGAGAATGATTAAAACTTTCACATTTTGGACGCGATACACTTTTGTTTTCATATTCCTAGTTTTTCATAAAGAACTTGATGGGACGGGAAGGGAGGCCTTAAAGTTTCTTCGTGAAAAATTAGGGTAAACGGTCCCAACTTCTGCGGGCGATATCCTACCGTATACAAGAATCACAGCACCTTCAAAGACGTCTTCTTTCTTCAAAGGCCGATCCCTCCTGTGACGTCACGCCCCCCGTTGCGCCCTGCGGATGTCACATAATCAGATTCGAGCCTGATTTCATCCACAAGTATTGCAAATCAATAAAATGTTGGCTATGAAATGATGGTTGGAACTTTGGAAGTTCTTCTCTTTAGTTGCTTTATCGTTTTGGGTAGTTTGTGAAAACTTGTACTTGTAGATACTTATTATTATTTATTTAGGGGTTAAGTTTATGTACTTACCTACGAGTATTCTATCAAGGCTAATATTTTTTGGACCTATATCTTTTAATTGCCTATGAGAACGCGCATTACGCTTCCCTTGGGATTACTTATTATAATTCGGAAGGCAAAGTTTTTTGTTCGAAAGTCCGTTATTGGCTTAATCTTATCTTTAGACAATATTGAGAAACTAATTTCGATATTTTTTATTTTGGTTCAGTAGTTTGGATTTTAAAACGTTTCAAAAATACGGTTTTATGACGTCACGCGACGGTCTGCATACTGTTGGCGGTCAATGCGGTCATAGGAACAAAACATTTTAGCGCATAAAAACAAAACTACTGGACCAAAATAAAAAATATTTAAATTAGTTTCTCAATATTGTCTAAAGATAAGATTAAGCCAATAACGGACTTTCGAACAAAAAACTTTGCCTTCCGAATTATTTTGTACCTAGTAGTAGTGGTGTTGTATAGCTGCCCCCTGTATCTACCCATATTTAGCCTTGGTTGAGGAAAGGTGCAGGGTAGAACGAAGGGGTGCGGTCGTGGCCAAAGGTATCAAGGGCGTCGCTGCGAACGGGCAAGAAAAGACGAAATTATAGTTTTTTTTTATGTGTTTTACTTTTTTGTAAAAAACGCAAATGCGTTCAAACGCGCTTTTAAATTGCGATTTTGGGATGCCCTAAGCCTAACCCTAAGCCCTAAGAAACTGTGTCTGTTAGAAGTTTCTTGTCATTTGGACCGATTGAAAAGAAAACCGAGATTATTAATATTATTATGTTTTTAATCAAAAGCAAAACTTTCAGAACCATAAACATGATTCGAAATTGCTCATTCAGAGGAAAATAGTAAAAGTAAGTCCCAAGATACGAATGAAGAATCAAGAACTTTGTATAGCCTACTATCGTTTAATTTTTCTATTAAAGAAATATTTTTTGAAAAGTTTCTTCAGTACATGATTTTTTTTTTCGTGATCATAGAGGGATTCATCTTCTTTGCACTCCCTTGTTGCCCTTGACGCCCATGACTCACATGATTTCACATGAACAAACCAATTGTATTCTGCAATATACTCACTCGTTTCTAGCCCTGGTAGTGGAAGTGCGCAGGGTAGTACGAAGGGGGTGCGGGCGCGGCGTAAGGCGGGGGCGCCGGGGGCCCCGGCGGCGAGGGGGCGCATGACGCGAACAGCGCCTCCGGGGAGCATACGAACTTGTACACGTAACGTTCGCCTGGATGCAGACGAACAGATAAAAAATAATTTTAATACATACCATAGCTTTAACTCAAAAAGGATACTACTTACTTGATAAAGTAGTAGGTAAATAAAAAAGGAATGGCCTTTGCCCAGCAGTGGAGGCTGTGGACACTGTGGAGGCAACATTTAAAAAAAAATATAGTCGTTTTCATCTAATTGATTTCTTCAATCAAAGTTAAAGGAAAAGTGCCTGAATTTTCAAGAACGTAAAATGAAATCACATTAGGCGTGCTTGAAAATTCAGGCACTTTTATTGGCCGAAGGTAATGTGATGAAATCGGTTAAGATGCCGTAAAGTGCTGCTTATTCGCAATCAAAACAGCCTTTTTCATATAATATTAATACAATATAGAACTGCAAAACCGTTTACTTACATAATTATTATTAACAGACTCAATGCCCAGTTAATATTACTATATGGATATTTTCTATACTCACCGGCAACTTTTTGCATGATGCCTTTCTCGTAATAGTACCGCAGTGAGCGCGACAGTTTATCGTAGTTCATGGCCGGTCGGTTTTTCTGTGCGCCCCAGCGCCGCGCCACCTAGTGAGTATTTTTAAATGTCATTGCGGTCATATTAAGCATTAAACTTTTTGCAGGACCCTGCCTGAAGAGGTCTTATTTGGGGAATAACTATAAATCAAAGCCCTTACCCACCAGGATGGTGAATATTCTGCTATAGCTGAAGTCAGTAAGGCAAGTATTTTGTCAAGTCAAGTCAAAGTGTGCAATCTCTAAAACTGGCATGCAACTAACCTCCTCCGGTTCAGTGAGTTTGAACTCGAGCCCCCTGCCGGTCCAGGCAACGCCCCTGGCGCCCGCCGCCAGCAGCGCCGCGAGAAACTGCCACAGCTGCAGCGCACCCCTGCGCCCTCCTCCGCCCTGCCCTCGCGCCGTCCCTGCCTCGTCCCATGACAGGCAGTCAAGACGTGCAGGCTCCGGCTTTTGCAACCTGGTGGCGGAGAAAAATTAGAACACAATTTTCCGAAAGATTAAACTGTTTCAAAGCAGTAGGAGTTAGTGGCGGGACAATAACTAGGTATTTACCATAATAATAATTAATCTCAGTATTGTAATATATTCACAACATTATTCTAATTAGAAATAACCCCGCGTAGCCCATACAAACTATTATTTTTTGACCTCGCGCTACACAAACGCCCCTAGCGGCAAATCTGAGCGCGGTAGCCTTAACTTCGAAGCCCAAGTTTTCTTTTTATCTTATAGCATTTTCCTAATAATAAAAAACACTTCGTACGCCTAACGTCCAATCAGAAAAATTACCTAGGTATTCATCAATGAATATTCTCACCAAATTACACTGCGCTTTAAAAAAAGACTAAATTCATGACCTACCGATCCCATTCGTCCGCCGAGCAGCGCGTGAAGCGCGTGTCGCAGCCGCAGGGCGCGGGCGCGCGCGCCGCTCGCTCATAGGCCTGCGCCATCCGAGCCGCGCCCCCGCTTGCCCGCGCGGCCTCGGGGTCCGGGAGCGTCGCCCCCGCCGCTGTTCCCCCGCCTGAGCCCGTCTCTGATGCGCGCAGTGTTAGCGATGCACTGCGGAATAAAATGTAACCAATGTAACTCTTTACTGGTGAAACAACTGAAAACGGCTGAACAAGTGTTCGATAAGTGTTTGGTTTAGAAACAAGCTGGAAATCAGGCTGCAAAATATCCTCCCGCCTGCATTAGGAATTTGACACTTTTTTATTAAAACTATAACCGTCCAATTTTTTTTAAACCCTTACCAATATATGTTTATCATAAACGGATAAAAAGATTTTGATAAAGGTTACTAAGAACAAGCTCTATCAAATCATAATCTTCCTATCCTTTTAGAAGCTGTGATGTCACAGACAGACAGACACGTCAAACTTATAACCCCTCTTTTTGCTTCGGGGGTTAGAAACAGCTACTTTTGAAGTAGCCATTAGACATAGCCATTTACGAGCGGCTGCGGTGTTGCAGTGTTCGACAATAGGTATATATGTTATAAATAAGTAGAATCTGTATTACCCCAACTTAAATAGGGCTAGACTAGTTTGGCCCAGGCTAAACTAGTCTAGCCCTATGCTCGTATGGAGAAACCAGTTTAGCCAAACTAGTCTAGGCCTATTTGAGTAGGAGTAATACAGATTCTACTTATTTATGCTAGCCTAGTACTTTTTCTTAAAATTAACAAACCCAACGTAATTATCTGAACAGTAGGGGGGGGACACACTTAGAGGCCGAATTTGAAAAAGTCTACATTCAAAGGTCTACGGTATGTCCGGTTTAAAGGACCATTCGCAAACAAAAAGAGGTATGTCAGTGTGTCGCCAACCAAACCTACTGACCTAACCTTTGTTTTAAATCTTTTTCGACTGTCTTTCACACTTTCAGGAATACCCTGTATGTTTAACACCCTGTATGTCGGTCTTTAGAACACGTATAGAAGTAAAAGGCTTGGTTCTGGGGATATTAAGGGGTTCGAAAATTTCGTTATTTTTGCGCTAAACCTCTTAGTTTACGAGATATTGTAACATTCATACCTAATCATTCGTCAATATCAGCTCGGGCTAGGCCATACTAGTTTATCCTGAAGCTTACATATTCTTGCTAGGCCAGACTAGATTGGCCTAGGCTAAACTGGTTTATCCATACGACGTTCGGATAAACTAGTTTGGCCTAGGCTATACCGGTTTATCCATACGACGTTCGGATAAACTAGTTTGGCCTAGGCGAAACTAGTTTATCCTTAAATCGGGTTTGGCCGGTAACATATCCATCTCATAATCCCCCTGCTAGTAAATTATTTACATCGATAATGCAACGCGCGTCCCTGAGCGGGCTATTGTTGGTACGTACCTACAATGATGACAGTTCCATGGACTTAAGACATAGACATAGACATGTCGTTTTCAATGCGTACGGGACCATTTTACCTCCCTGCAACCAATGACATTACTCGTCTCATTAACTTCAACCAAAAAATAAGCTTCAGAGGCTTGCAAAGAAATAAGCATTTTTTTCTTCGTATCGAAAAACAAGTATTTACAGACTTGACAGCGTGATAACGGCCGGCCGCATTGTTGTCCACACGACGCTTCATCGTTGGACTGCTACCGGCGATCGTAGCTCTGCTACGAGTGCGTTCGTAGCGCGTAGCCCGTAGCACACGCTACGCCCGTAAGCAAAGCAGCTCATATTTTTGTTCAGCGTTGGACCCAAATAGATGATTTTTCGACATTTCTGGGACTCACTCTCTTTGTTGTAGAGCCACAGAGCGTATCGTAGCTTCAGCAGTGATATATGCGGTTATGCGGTGGCTGGCAATATTCTTACTAAAATAATATTTTTCTATTTACGCTGGAATGGTTTCGGAAGGCACGTCAAATCGTTGGTCCCAGTTGTTTTTGATTAATAACAATAGTTGAGCAATGTAAGAGGCCCTTTGGGCGGCCTAAAGACTGTGATACTAGGAATGGCCACTATCTCATACAATTACCAGTACCTACCACGTTTACCAGTACAAAACCCCTTCGTTTTTAAAACACCTAAAAACAATCCTGCAATAAGCATAGTCTTGGTTGGTCTCTCCACCCTTCCACCTTATTTAGTCTGTGCCGGAGTTGCGCGATGCACTGGGGGTAATCCATCATCAAACATTCAGTGGAACAAAACGGCAGGGACCCTGATTCAACAGCGCTCGGTAACTGACTGTTACGGACTACAATCTATAATAGCGCCCGTTAATATGAATAAACAGTCCCGTTTGCTACGATCGGTGATTTATCTTATTTTTTTTTTTCTAATTGGAAAATAAACAAGCCTAGGAGAGTTGTAACATATTTATTAATACAATATTGTTTCCTAATCATCATCTTAAATACACCTGCGGGGGGAGCATGACTTTTATCGAGGCGGATTTATCCAACAAAATGGCGGTTTATCAGCATTTTTGACGTCTATAGTGGGTTATATAGCATCGAAAGCGATATATAACCCACTATAGACGTCAAAAATGCTGATAAACCGCCATTTTGTTGGATAAATCCGCCTCGATAAAAGTCATGCTACGGGGACTGACATGAATTTGCGCTGAGTCGAGTATTCTTCCCCTCATTTTATGTGTTCATTCTCCAAACATTATTTTGCGAAATTATTTTGTGGCAATAAATTATTTCATGTGAATCATTGTCAATTTGGCTTACTATTCAAACTTGAAAGAATGTCCAGAATATGGACATGTTCAAAGCCCTTATAGCGAGCTGCGCTTTACGGTTATAAGTACCTACATTTATCAAATATTTTGCACTTTTAAAACGTTTCGACAACCTCTGATTTTCGAATAAAACGAGTGTTAAATCTGATAAAGATTAAATATGAATAGAGCTCGTGCAAACCTCAGAAAACACATCGGTCGGTAGCGCCTATCGTAGTGCTCAGAATAGGGGCCAATCCCCCTCTGTATTTAGTTGTATTTTTAAACAGCTTAATTACAGCGCGTGCATAAGCGATGATGCGATCTGCCAAATGAACGCGAAGTTATTTTGTATTGTATTGTAGCCTTTGTGCATCCCTAGAGCATCGACAGTTGTCAGTTTGTTAGATTTTGTAAGCTTAGAAAGCCAACACGAAGTGTATCGGAATTTTACAGCGGGCCGCTCTGTTGAAAATAATATTGCGAGTAGATATCACTTATTGTATTTTCTTTATTTTATGTTGCCGCACTAATATTTTTTTTGGTAGATAATAGTTTATCTAAATAATTGGGCACGTAGCTAAAGCCACCTACGATTTTACGATCTCTAAATAGGGTTGGCGCACACTGTTCTCGGGGCTGCCTCGGGGCGTGCTAACATCGCTTTTGTTGACTTGCGCCTTATTGCCTCGCTGCGCATTCCTGAAATCGGCTTGTTCCAATTCAATTCAATTGAATTTAATGTGTTCCAGATTTGCATCCATATTTTGTTAGCATAATAATCTTAAGAGATACGTTAGTATAGTAAAACCTAAATTATAATAATAATTACAATAACTACTAAAATAGTGGCGGCTCGACTTTCACAACGTTTTAACCACTCAAAGTTATGCAAATGCACCTACACACAAAAACATGTTTTTAAAGAGCTAAATACTAAAAACAAAAAAGTTGACCAGTAGATTATATTACGATGTTAAAAAGAGTTAGGATGTTTCGTAACACGTTGTATATCTACAGCAACCGTAGACAAAAGCCAAGACTCAGGCTGTCATTTTAGGGGCTCTGGAAGACCCAAATACGTAATCTTATATGAAAACAGGGCGTGGCAACTTACGGCTTGGCTACTTGGTTAAAACAAATCACGACTCCTTGCTTTGTTTGGCAGCGTTGTAGGGCGTGAAAACTAAGGATCAAATAGGAAAAGCCCAACGCGACTGCAGCCTGGGGCAAATTGTCTCAGTTTAAAAATCACGTCTTTTATTTGAAGCGCGAATCAATTTACTTTAGGAATTTAATCAATCATAACAAAACTGACTTGTTGGTCTGGCTGACATGATGTCATGGCAGATTTTATAGTGTGCGGAATAAGTGCGTTAATTAAACAAAAAGGAGTGTCTCTGACTGTTGAGTCACCAACGTACGGTCGGCCACTTTCTCAGATACCCCATGGCAGCTCTTATCGCGCGCGGCATAAGGGAGCCAACCGAACAAAAAGGGGTATCTGAGACTGTGGCCGACTGTACTACTGACACTGAGATTGTCAATCGTGGTTCCGTTTTTTCATCGGATGTATGGAACCATAATATAAACAAAGAGTTTAAACAACAGATGCAAAATATCAGATATTGTTTATGAAGTGGTTTGACTCGATTTCTAGCTTCTCGCGAATGACTCGATTTCCGGCGCGACGTGGCGCCTGTGACGTCACAGCGGATATTGCAGCCGCCGCGCGATCGCTACAAACAGCACTCTGGGGCTTTAGCCTGTAACGCAATGGTGCCAAAATGGGCTCCCAGTTGACGGCTTCAATTACGATTTACTTATAATACTGTCGGTCCTTTTAATTTTTTTGCAGTACAGCAAAGAATATTCTGATTCTAATTCTAGAGGATTAGTCCTCTTGTTGTAGGAGAAAAACGAGGAAACCCCGGTTTTGTCCTTCTGCTGGGACCCGCCATCGACATGCCATTGCGTTACAGGCTAAGGCCCCTGTTCAGTAATTTAATGCGATCACCGCCGCCGCCGCCGCGTAATATCTATCTGCTCGCAAATAGGAAGCTGCAAAGATGGGAAACTAAATAACGGCATTTTATTATCGTTCACAGAATTACGAGTCACAAACGAGTTCACGTCCGGTCTCAAATGAAACTTGGCATCCTACCGGGTTCGATGGCGCATCCTCCTGCCTAACTGGTGCTGTCTTGAGCTTGATTTCTATGTATACCGGCCTTGATATATTCTATGGCCGGATAACCGGCCTTCTACAAAAAAAAACAAACATTATAACATTAAATTTTAAAAAAATCGTGAGCCTAAGGTGAATTGCCACACAGACGCTAAGTAAGTAAGACCTTTATACAACGTGTTACAAAACATCCTAACTCTTTTTACAGGGTGTAACCTACTAGTCAACAGGATATCAATTTTGAAAAAAAAAAGTTGAACAGAAATTTTTACTTTATAACCTTTACTTAAAATAAAATTAAATAGAAAATATCCGACTTTTTACTATTTTGGTCATGGCCACTATAAAACTTTAGTAGGTCTGTGGTAAATTTCACTTCGTCGTTTGGTTATTGCTTACTTATTATTTTACGCTTGAGTTCGGAAAGTTTATCAATTTGCGAAAATGTGGGCGTAAAATAATACAATTTATCTCCCGTTTAGAATCCTACGAAAGTTTATAAATTTCCTAGGAAATTTATAAATTTGCAGATCGTGTTATCTTTCGGTGACATATGGCTCATTCCACGGTAATTGATACCAGATAGGACAAAAATTAATTTAAGAATATGTGCATTCAAACACTTGATTATAAAAGCTATTATACACATCTTTCACATACATAAATAAAAAAAACTACTTTTATTCGATTATTTAGCAAAATATTATCATAACATCGATCATGCCTCTAACTTGCTCTAGGAATATTTTTTTTCCATATTTTGCAACACTGGTTTCTGTTGTGTATGGTCTAGAGTGCGCCAATAGGACTGTCACTCGAGAGCATCATTCATCGGCTTTTTTAACGCCAAATTTTGGATTTCTAATGTAAATACTTGGCCTTTTATTAATTATTATTCTTAAGCAGGATTTAGTGTCACGCCCGTCACAAAATACATGTAAATGTTTTACCCAGAGAGTCAAAGCAGCTTACACATCGTAAATTTGCTTACTAAAGTAAGGATATGTCGCAGGGGAATGTGTGCAAATTGATTTTAAGTGCCATAACACTCTTGTTTAGCTATAGGAAGGTAATTATTTTGGTCACACCCGTCACATGTCACACCCGTCACTGTTTTTGCTCATTAATTTTATGAAAATTTTCTTTAAACATTGGCCCACGTAACTTAGTACTAGGCGAAGACATGTTCAGTGAGGGTAAATTTATTTTATTAGGATTACTACAGTGTGTTTTCTGTGTGATGCTTGGTTATAGCATAGCTTTTCTTTTTTACTTAGAATGGATGCTGCTGCAAGGGAGAGGAAGAGTAGGGAGAAATTAAAGAGCGACCCTGAGAAATGTCGTTTGTTTTTGGAAAAAGAGAAAGTCGGGTTTAAGTGTAGTTTATTTAGCATCAAAATGATCTCGTCACACCCGTCACATAGGTCAGTCACACCCGTCACGACGTAATTCAGGATTTAAAAGCTGATTATAGCATACAAACTTAAAATAAATAGTTGCTAACATAAAGAAAAAAGGCTCAACTATATGAATGATTCTAATTATTCAAGTTCATCTGTCATAAAGAGCAGAAATATTGTGTTTCCTTCAAGCAGAACTAAATCTTGCCTGCGTACCCGTCACACCCGTCACGGAGACTAATAATACTATATCTTCTACAAATTAAGTTTAATTGGAAATTTTAGTTTTACATTCAATAAATGGCTTTAAAGCCTAATGGATTACATTCACACTTAAATCATCCCATAACAATTATAGGAATAACAGCACAAAACAATAGTAGAAATGTCACACCCGTCACCGTGGAATGAGCCATATACAATTTACACAGATTACAAGAAGGTATTTTTAGTTACGGTATTTGACGTTCTTTTTATTATGGCGAGGCCGAGGCGTATCGCACTTACCTACAGAAGCGCCAGTAGATATAATTTGATATAATTTAGGTATAATTTGAGAGCTCGTCGAGTTTTTTAATCTCCAATCACAAAATTAGTACTGGAACGCTTTAATTCGGAACCCAAAGTTTTTTGTTCGAAAGTCCGTTATTGGCTTAATCTTATCTTTAGACAATATTGAGAAACTAATTTAATTTTTTTTTTATTTTGGTCCAGTAGTTTTGTTTTTATGCGCTAAAATGTTTTGTTCCTATGACCGCCAACAGTATGCAGATTGCAGACCGTCGCGTGACGTTATAAAACTGTATCTTTGAAACGTTGTAAAATCCAAACTACTGAACCAAAATAAAAAATATTGAAATTAGTTTCTTATAATAGCCAAAAGTATAATAGCCAATAAGCCAATAACGGACTTTCGAACAAAAAACTTTGGGTTCCGAATTGAAAACTTGCGATAGTTGAACCCACGACCTCCTCAACCGCTAGGCCACTGTTGGCAGTCGCTGCATAAATCAAAGGGCTGTATTGTTATCACGCGGTCGATCAGTATGCAGGTGGTGGTCGTACGCAAATCCGAGGCGCTTGATCAGGCGAATTGATCTCCCTCTTTCTTTTGGGGACCCGCGGGTTACACGATTTTTTTTTTCTCATCGAGATCGTAATAAACTCTCGATTTCTTTCGAAACTTTCGTAGGCACGACACAGAACTGCCAGTCGGTGAACCGTAGGTACTTGTTTTACAGATAAAATCATTTGAAACAATAAAACCATATTGCAGCAGTCGATTAATTACTTAAAGAAGAAGTTTTTCTTCTCTGTTTTAGGGTTGTGTATGCCAGGATGTTTTTAGTGTGCCTAATATAAGGATTCTTAACTTGAGCTTGATATTTATTACAAGATAAAATACATATTTTAAAATACGGAACCCCCTTCCTTGCCATCGATCGCTACACTCGCTCGGCGACGACGTCCCGAGAATACATCAGCGCGCGTGATTCAATACACCATTCAATCTGCCGCTCGCGATGTTTTCTTATAATCACCTGCCTTGTCGCGGGTCCGTGCAGGCGCGCCCACGGTGCTTTCCTTCCAAATTTGGAATTATAAAATGAATTTAAACATAATGACGGAGATAAAATCGCGAACCGAGAAGTAGCGAACAGCAGCGGCCAATTTCATCAACGACATTTTTTACATTGCATGACCGATTACTGACAAGCTACTGCTGCACTACAAGATGTGTTAGTGTAGGTGGGTAGACCAACTTAGTTTTCATTTATTTAAGTACCTATTACCGTGCCGTGCGCAATACGAGCTATCGCGGGGTCGGTCGATGTATCTCTCTCTCGATAAATTCACTAAATTGACATCATAAAACAATTAAAGCTACGTAGAGAGTATTGAACATAAATGCATTCATAGCTTTCAATTTGGGAGAGCTAAAGGGGGTGGAGTGAGGGGCGGGGAGGGCTCGCTCAATAATCTAACAATCTCGACGAGAATCGTAAATATTTGATCGACCGTCGAGCCACGAGTATAAACAGAAGGAGGGCTCGGTTACTTTGGTAAAAACTGACATAAATGGAAACATTGTATCATTGCTACATTGCAGATTTGGTTCAGCATCTATTGCAAATCTGATATTTTGCTTATTGACCCCATAAGTACTGGTAGGTAAAAAAAAAGTTACTGGCTACGTACAAGGTTGCTATAAGTCTACGTTTGTTATGTAATAAAGCTACGATCTATTCCCGTAGCACTAGCTACGAACAACCGTAGAATGCAGTACTCTTTATCAGTATTGTGGCAGTACAGTGTGTACTACGGGCACAGAGTAACTGGCTACATACAAGGTTGCTACAAGTCTACGGCTGTAGCAGTGCTACGATCGATCGGCGTAGCAGTAGCTACGAACAACCGTAGAACGCAGTAGAGTGTGTGCTACTGGCTTCAAGTTTGCTGCAAGTCAAGGGGTGTAGCAGAGCTACGAATCTTCGATCGGTCCCCGTAGCAGTAGCTACGAACTACCGTAGAACGCAGTACAGTGTGTGCTACTAGCTTTGCAAGTTTGCTGCAAGTCTATGACTGTAGAATAGATACGAATCTAGCGGCATTCCCTGTAGCTGTAGCTACGAAAAACCGTAGAATGCACTACAGTTTGTGCTATGGGCACAGAGTAACTGGATACAAGCTTGCTACAAGTCTACAGCTGTAGCAGTAGCTATGAATATCCGTAGAACACAGTACAGTATGTGCTACGGGTACAGAGTATCTGGCTACCTACAAGGTTGCTACAAGTCTATGACTGTAGCAGAGCTACGATCAAACCCCGTAGTATTAGCTACGAAAAATCGTAAAACAGTTTCACAGGGTAACAGCTACATAAAAGCAGGCTACAAGTCAGTGCTGTGCTTACGAAAGTTTGAGTTTTATATTTGTTACAAGTTTTCGGCTGTAGCAGAACTATTATCGATATCCGTAGCACGTGAGCACAACATACAAATGGATGTACCTATATGTAGGTACTTATGTTTTTTTTTTTTTTAACCCTTGGCAATGCACTGGACTGTGCTTATGCCATTATCGAGTAAAAGGTAGGGAAACGGGAAAATTATCAAAGGATTAGAAACGGAATTTGGAAAAGATGAATTAGTATAATGAGCGCTACGCCAACAAACTGCTTGCTCTGCAGTTTGCCGAAAAATTGTAAACTTTTTGTGTTATTGTATAACCGGTGTGTAAAACAATAAATAAAAATATAAAAAAAAGTAAGTCGCTGAAAAAAAACCGATTTCGAGTTCGCACCAAAAAGTGCTTTGGTGCCAACGAGCCAACGAACCTCCTTTTTTGAAGTTTGTTAAAAAAACTGCCGAACATATAATCTCCTCCTTTGGATCTTGAGCTGAGTTGACAAACTTGCATTGCATCGTGTGTCTCAATGGTTATTTTTACCCGACTACGCGAAGCAAAAAGGAGGGTTATTACCAAGAAAAAAAAACGGTATCGTCGGTAAAAACGGTATATCATGAATATCGTATAGAATTGTTCTTTCTAAAACACAGAGTATTATTGTGACGGGCAGGCTTCCAGAAATGTCTACTTGCGGAAAAACTGCAGAATCAACTGTGTAGCAAAGGCTGTAAGGTTATACTCGCCTGGCATAAAGTGAGGGGCGTGGCTTTACCCCTTTGCCCGAATTTAACTACGAACGTTTGTTGCTCGCTCATGCATATATTGAAAATTTATAGCAGAGTTTACACACAGTGTGGGGAATACTTTACACAGTGTCGGGAGTACTTTATATGACTTTAGAGAATTTATTTTAGAATAATAGTTTTTCAACACAATCACGTAGTTATTTACAATTGACAACTGTCCCAATTTTAAACTGACATTTGTCACGACAATTTCTAACGTTGAACTGTTTGAACGCCCAAAGAGTTCGCATTCGCAGATATGCAAACTCAACACTTTCCCTCGTTCAACAGTGGTGCATTAGTCCCAGCTTGGTGCACATTTGAGTGAGTCTTGGCCTTGGGACTGGTTTCGTAATTATGTCTGCCAGTTGGTTTGCCGTACCTATCTTTAGGACATTCAGGCTTCCTTCTGAAACCTTTTCTATTAAAGCTCCTATTGCTTTTCTGTAGGGGAGATTCCCAACTTTCCCTGAGTAAGAACTTTCTTCGATTAAATGTCCATACTCTGTTTTCTTTGGATGAGTTTATCTCATTATTCATAGCTTGAAGCCATTTTTCACTGTCTTCCCTCTCCATAGCCTCTCTGTAGCTGCCTGGGAAGTCCGCTGACACGTAGCAGATATCATCGTATCTCTGAGGGGGTTTCAAGGTATTCCTATCCCTTAAGTTGTATCTCGGTTCCTCCACAACGACGGGTTCTCCCTCTGCGTCGTAGAAGTCGAAATTTTCTTCTTGATCTTGATCTATCCCTGTATTCTCTCCCTCTAGATCACGGTCAATTTCAGGTCTACATTCTCCCTGAAGTTGAGGACTCTGTGTCTCAATTTGGGTTTCTATTTCCTCATTTCTGTTTGAGTTATCTCCCTCTGATTCTGCAGGGGCTTGACTACGCTCATTTGTCCCTAATGAGATTTTGAATTCAACTTCACTCGCGAAGGTGATATCTCTGGATCGGATTGTCTTGGTACCATTCCATATGCGATAGCCATCGTTGTTCTCATAGCCTATGAGTATACCCTTTATAGCTTTCTTGCTAAGTTTCTTTCTGCATTGTTTGGGCACATGAGCAAAGCATTGGCTTCCGATCACTCGTAGATGGGTAATCTTTGGCTTCTTGCCGAACCATAGCTCGTAGGGAACTTTGCCCGTTTCTCTGGTTGGTCCAGTTCTGTTCAGAACGTATGCTGCTGTATTTATCAGTTCAGCCCAGAGTTTCTGTGGCAGTTCTCCTCTAGCGTGTAACCAGGTCCTTGCGGCTTCAACTAGCGTCCTGTTCTCTCGCTCACTGCATCCATTTTGCTCTGGAGTGTAAGGCATTGTAAGTCGCTGTTGGATCCCATGATCATTTAGTATCTTTCTAACATCTTCGTTATCAAACTCTCCTCCGTTGTCGCTTAAAAGACATTTAACAGTGTGACCGATAGTCTTTATTTCATTGAGCATCAATTTCAATTTATCCTTGACTTCAGATTTTTGACGCATGAAGTAAACTAGGCGGTCAGAAGAGTAATCATCTTTGAAAAGAACGAAATAGCGATTGATTTCACTGGGATATTCAAATGGTCCGCAGACGTCTGAATGTATTAGTTCGCCAGCAGAGGTTGCTCTTTCTCTTCCCCCAAACGACATTTTATGAGCTTTCCCGAATATGCATGCCTCGCACTTATTCTTGTCCTCAGGTAAGTCAATTCCAAATTCTCTCTTGACAAGAGCTTTCACATGACGCTTATCCTGATGGGCGAACCGTTCGTGGTACACTTGCAGCATATTGGTGCCCGTAATTGCGTTCACTTCGATTGAGTTAGATTCTCTTGTTGGAGCAATTGTCTTGAATTGTAGTCTGTAGAGTCCTCCTTTGGGTTCTCTCTTCCCTACAATCTTTGTTTCTCCATCAATATCTAATTGACAACGTTCTGCGGTAGAAGTGAACAAGCTGTTCCGCAAGTTGTCTTGTGCTGCTAAAGTCGAGAAAAGATTTTTCGTCAGCGATGGTACAAGCCAGACATCTTTCAGTCTTATGGTTTCTGTCTTATCTCCTACATTCGATTCTACCAGGACAATGCCTTTCCCTAGAGCTGGAATCATCGTTCCATCTGCCGTCTTCACAGATTGGTCAACAGAATCAAAAGGTTGAAATTCTTGAAACACATCTCTCCTGGTGGTAATATGCGTCGTTGCTCCATTGTCAACAAACCAGTTCTCTCTATCTTGATCTGCTGCCTTGGAACATGCATTAGCTACCATCATTGTTATGCTTTGTACTTGCTTTGACGAATGGGTTTGTGCTGAATTGCTTGGTTTCGGAGGACGACCATCCTTAATCCACTTCTTGCAATTCCTTACTCTATGCCCTATCTGTGAGCAATAGTTGCACTTAACGTTCCCATTTTTCTTTTCTTTTGACTTTTGGACTACTAGAGACTCTTGTCTTGCAGTCCCTTCCTTGTCCTCGAGAGCCTTCTCGTAAGAACATAGTTGAGTTGTCAGATTGTCAACAGTTCTATCATTCTTATTCAGTAGTAGCCAGCTTGATTTGAAAGCAAAGAATCTTTCATCGAGGGTTTCTAATATTTTGCAAATCAGGAACAGATCAGGGAGTTTGGTGTCTGCATCTGACTTCTGTATTTCTGCGTTTAGGTTGTTCCATATATTTTTGAGTTTTGACATGTGGGTGGAAACGTCATCTGATAGATTTCGTTTGTATGTAAAAAAGTTCATGCACTCGCTATACGCCCTGTCTTCCGATTGCCCATCGAACAATCTATGTAGCTCTCGCCAGACTTCATAAGCACTGTTGAATCTTATGATTTTTTCTAAAGTCTCTTCGGTCATGTTAGTGGTGAGTATGAGCAGTGCGCTACAGTCCGCTTGATTATACCTGGTTAGTGCCTGGTTATAAGTGGCGTTGGCGGCGTCACCTGCACCTTCTTGGGGTCGTTCTGGCCTTTTTAGGGTACTTACCTTCAACAATTTCTATCGCATCGGTCGTCCCGCGAAGCATGATCGAAATTTTATACCTCCAGGTAGTCCAGTTCGATTTTCCCTCAAGTAACCCGATCGAAATTTTTGTGCAAAAATTTTCCATGGTGGGGCCGAATAACCTATTGAAAATTTATAACAGAGTTTACACACAGTGTGGGGAATACTTTACACAGTGTCGGGAGTACTTTATATGACTTTAGATAACTTATTTTAGAATAATAGTTTTTCAACACAATCACGTAGTTATTTACAATTGACAACTGTCCCAATTTTAAACTGACATTTGTCACGACAATTTCTAACGTTGAACTGTTTGAACGCCCAAAGAGTTCGCATTCGCAGATATGCAAACTCAACAGCATAACGTACATTGAAGAATACAGCCTTCTCCCAGAGAGACAGAGAAGCACCCAGAGAGTAAGATGGAGTTAGTGAGAGATGAAATTGGCTATTTCTTGCTACAACCTATTCTTAGATATAAAGGCTGTCTGCGACGACACGTTGTTTATTAGTTTCTTCTTCTTAGTTTTTGTTTTCTTTAAATTATTAATGCGCCATTTCATTATAATTATTATTGTACTAGCTTTTGCCCGCGACTTCGTCCGCGCTGACTAAGATTAACAGTTGCAGCCCTATTTTTCCCCCGCCATCAAAGTCAGTCAGGGCTTTTCCCCAAGTTTTTACCTACTTAGCAATGTATAGATAGTACCCACGACTTCATTCACGTGGATAAAAGAAAACGGATAAAAGTTTGTGGTGATTTAGCAATTGTACCTAGCATTTTTTACCACCTAGGTAGTATTAAATGTACTTATAACCGACCCCCAGCGCTATCAGACTTCGCTCCCGTGGACCATGCGTTGTTATCTGCTTCTTCCAAACTCAACGGAGTAAAGATGCAGATACCTACTGTTATCGGCATCTAACTGATTGAACGTGGGTTACCTACATTTCAAGACACACTCGAATATTTCGACTCTTATTTTGAGTCCGCTAATCTGCTACTGCTTTCTGCAAACTTTCAGTCTGGGTTGTCTCTGTTGTAGATGTCTGTAGTTGGTCTCGCCTCAAGTCTTCGTGCCTTTGTGGCCTATATGGACACTGCCTCTCCCGATGTTAGAGACTCCTAATGCTTAGTTTGAAACCCAAGTACATCTCGTTTGCTTGCACAGTTGTGTGAATAATCATATCAGCATTCAGCATTCGATGCAGTAGGTACGTCACAGGTCTCAACATCTAACTGGCATTCTGTAAAAGATCTCCAACAGAGCTAGTTAGCGTTACCTACTCGTATTACAGGCACGAAGATACTTAAGGGTGGACGATAGCAACGTGGCGGGAAATTCAAAATTTTCACAGTTTTTTACATTTTGTAGCTAAACTGAGCTATTTTTGTTCAGCGATTTTTCGTTCGCGGCAATAACATAGTATTCTTTTCAATATTGTAAACAACAGAACAACAATAATTCAGCCGATTAAGTGTTCTGGTCTACGAAGCAGTGGCACTGCCCAAAAAACTTGTCGTAGACCAGAACACATAATCGGCTGAATGTGTCTAATTGTTGTTCTGTTGTTTACAATAATGAAAAGAATACTATGTTATTGCCGCGAACGAAAAATCGCTGAACAAAAATAGCTCAGTTTAGCTACAAAATTTAAAAAACTGTAAAATTTTGAATTTCCCGCTACGTTGCTATCGTCCACCCTTAACAGAAAAAACTATATGAAAATTCGTGTAGTTTTTTTTATATATTTTATTTTGCATCATGCTATATCAAAGACAACGATCATAATATCAGAAAAACTTATCCATATTATGTCTATCACATTGAATAGTAATTTTTTTTCTATTAGCTGCCCTTCTGAAACACCTAATGCGTCTTCTTAGCGTCTACGATACCATAGTCTGAAACAACGGTTTTAAATCGTCGGTCTTATTCTTCTTTCGTGTTGAAAGCGTCACACTTTGCCGTCCCAGAAACGCGCTAACCTGAGCGCGCTGGGGTCGCCTCCAAAAGATCCTATAAGCTGCACTGTGGAGCATCAGGACAGTTATGACGATGCGACCTTGTCGGTACAGCTTAAGATTGGCACGAAACACCTCTTCTGGCTCTATTCCTTACATATCTTTCATGCGGGCAACACCACCACCCAGGCGGTTCGGGGATTTTCACATGCTCCAATCTTCTCGCCAGTCTGAACTTCTGAAGTATGTGGAAAGCCTATCAGAGTTGTCATCAATGAATAGGCGACTATGATATTATGTAAAAGTGCCCCTGTCTAGTCCTTCTAGGTACTCAATAGGTACTTAGTGGAAATAAAGTGGTCATGTTGCTCATGTTACACCATCACTGGCTGATTTTATGCGCCTTTGGTCGCTCAAGACTCTACAATGTTTTTCATACTTGCACAGTACACACAGCGGCTTTTTTTGGTCAGAACATCGTATCTTTAGTTTTCTTCGAGGTCTGGTGCATCCTTATTCTTCCCTGAATAAGCAGCAATCAGCAATGCACTGAACGGACATTCCATTTCGTCTGGCCAAGAGATCTCAGGACGGACGCCGGACCGCAACTTTGTAAAGATCTTTGATAAACACTGCTGGATGCTGAAGTTTTTAAAGTAAGGATTTATTTATTGGCTCTTTCAGATTGTAAGTAGCTATCACTGAAACAATATTTTTTTGCCTGTTTTTTATAATTACACAATGTTGATTTCTGCTGTATTGCTTTCTTGATACCATTTTTGTGACAGTGATGGATGACAGCAATCATTAAAAACAACTTCTTCATTGTTGTCTATCGTTTGATTGTAATGCATAGGTTGCGGCACATTTCGGACTTTTTGGTAGATCAAAATTCACCGTTATTCAGTTTTCGATGGATTTAGGAAAGTAAATAGCTCAACGCTACGTAATGACAGAGGGTCTATGGTAAATGGTTTTGTCGTTCACTTTTATACAAATAGCCACTATACGATAATCTTTGTGTATTTTGCTTTGCTCCTAAGCGCCAAAGCGTGATAATATGTAGCCTATATGTTATTCTGATGTCTCAGCTATCTTCATTCCAAATTTCATCCAAATCCATCCAGCGGATTCAGCGTTATAAGGTAACAAACACACTCACTCACTCACAAACTTTCGCCTTTATAATATAAGTAGGAAGTAGGATAACCGGTGTGTAAAATATTATTTTGAATGCAGCCTTTGTAGTCTATGTTTCTGTCAATTTAACTGTCATTTTGGTTACCTGTCAAATTAGCTGTCACTTCCATTCTTTTTTCTCTTTTTCTTACCACTGGCGCTCTGATATTTCTTTATTTAATTGATTATACTTAAATTCCTAAAATCAAACTCTCCTTTTTCTTCAACCTTTGTTCCGAGGTCCGAGACGAACAAAGGCTGTTTGTAAGCTATTGGTGCACTTAGGTCAGCGAACCGAAATGGGTCGATTGAAATGTCATAAATGGCATCCACTTTACAACAATGATAAAAAAAATGCAGCAAGCACTTGGATCTATAAAGAGCCAGCACGATCGGTTTAGAATAAAAATAACGCACAACTTAAAACATTTTCTATATAAAGGCTGTTTGTATGCTATTAGTGCACTTAGGTCAGACGGAAAAAAAATGGGTCGATTGAAATGTCATAAATGGCATCCACTTTACAACAATGATAAAAAAAGTGCAGCAAGCACTTGGATCTTTATAGAGCCAGCACGATCGGTTTAGGATAAAAATAACGCACAACTTTTTGCGGTAACACTTTCTATTTACAAGATCGGGATCTAGGGCTTAGGTCTCAATTAGTTAGTTGGTCTAGGGTCCTAAAAATACTAAAGACTAGCCTTGATTAAATATTGAAAATGGAGAAAATCAGTCGTTCACGCCGCATGACAGTAGAATGACTTGAACTTTTCTATTAATCTGGCACAGGCTACGTAACTAAATTAGAAAATTTGAAAAATATATTTTATATACAGGGTGTTAAAAGACCGCCAACAGACCCGAAAGCCACGTATACTAGACACCAAAACAAAGTACTTTTTCGATAAATTTCGGTAAGGTTTTTTAGGTTATAATTTTGAAAAATATTTTAGCACGCAATGGACTTGTAACGCACAGAAGTAATATTGCCTAAGCGTAGGTATAAGTTAATGTTACTTAAGTTTGAAGTGCCAATGTTTAGAATACATTGCGGGTTGCAATTTTAACGTCGTTTTTTTAAAGAAATATTCATAATTTTGAGATGCCTTCTTGAGAAGGTATGTTAAGAACTAGATAATGAATACATTTCTGCAAAAAAAAAAAGTTTTGAAAAGTCCGACTTCGAACCTCATTATCTCGGAAACCGTTGATTTCCCAGGCATAGTTCCTTGGGCAAAAATGTTCATTACGATGAGGACAATACGTGGTTTCCAGCTTTGTTGGCGGTCTTTTATTACCCTGTATATTTACATTCAAAAAGTCTACGGTATGTCCGGTTTTGTCCGGTTTAAAGGACCATTCGTAAACAAAAAGAGGTATGTCAGTGTGTCGCCAACCAAACCTAATGACCTAACCTTTGTTTTAAATCTTTTTCGACTGTCTGTCACACTTTCAGGAATACCCTGTATGTTTAACAACCTGTATGTCGGTTTTAGAACACGTATAGAAGTAAAGGGCT
This sequence comes from Zelleria hepariella, assembly GCA_949319315.1. Classification (NCBI taxonomy): domain Eukaryota; kingdom Metazoa; phylum Arthropoda; class Insecta; order Lepidoptera; family Yponomeutidae; genus Zelleria; species Zelleria hepariella. Next base: position 28,860,174 of record OX439379.1, read on the forward strand.
TGGTTCCGGCGTTCTTAAGGGGTTCGAAAATTTCGTTATTTTTGCGCTAAACCTCTTAGTTTACGAGATATGGTAACATTCATACCTAATCATTCGTCAATATCAGCTCGGGCTAGGCCATACTAGTTTATCCTGAAGCTTACAATACATATATTCTTGCTAGGCCAGACTAGATTCGCCTAGGCTAAACTAGTTTCTCCATACGAGCTTCGGCTAGACTAGTTTGGCCTAGGACATACCGGTTTATCCATACGACGTTTGGATAAACTAGTTCTGTTAAAATCTGTGTTTAAATTATGTATAGTGCTCGTGCAAACCTAAGAAAATATTAAACTAGTTTGGCTTAGGCTATACCGGTTTGTCCATACGAGCTTAGGCTAGACTGGTTTGGCCTAGGCGAAACTAGTTTATCCTTAAATCGGGTTTGGCCGGTAACACATACATGCACGCCGACAACATTCATAACCAATCGGACTTCGTGAGATAGATTATCTGTACCATCGAATTCGAGTGCACCTTCTAGTGACGGCGGTGGAGCAATAACATGGCAAAAAGGGCCCGGTTTCTGAATTGAGAATTTTGCTAAGCAAATACTTAACTATCGTTCTGTCACGCTCTTTTGTGAGAAATCTGCAGAGACAGGACGATACTTACCCATTTGCTTAGCGAATTTCTCAATTCAGAAACCGGGCCTTATGTCGTTTCGCTAGATGCTCGTTAGAACGCTCGCTAGATTGCTCGCTAAAACGCTCCCGTTCATTTTGTATTCAGTTTATCTATGTAACATTCGCTAGAATGGTCATTCATTAGATACAAGTTAATGTTCAAGTCTATTAGCGGCTTTAGGGGTGGAACTTACGGCAGAGTCGATCACTTATGTAGGTGCGCGTGCACAACCAGCGGACTGAAAATTAAATAAACATTTTTCTATTATTAATTGTACAGGGTCACTGGAAATACCTACCTTAAATCCTACTAATACTATATTCGCGAGTGAGTGTGTTTGTTACTCTTTCACGGTGAAACGGCTGAACGGATTGGGATGAAATTTGGAATAGAGATAACTTAAATATCAGAATAACACATAGCCTACATATTAACACGCTTTTACACTTAGGAGCAACGTAAATTTTTCTGTAGTCCACCCGGACGAAGTCGCGGGCAAAAGCTAGCAGTATAATAAGATCAAACCAAATCAATTCGTTTTTTTTTTCTATAACGTTGTTGCCTAGCCTTAACGATTTCGGTCTTTTATTTTTAGAGAAAATAAAGTTTTTGGCTATCTAAATTCACCTTTCTACGACAATTTCTACGGAAAACGCAAAAAGTTGGCTGTAAACAATGACCTTTTTTATAAATGGTGATTTGGTTAGGCTTTGGCTTTTTTTTGTTGCGAACGTGTGTGGCCTCAAGTCTGTAACGCAATTATCGCTCGATGGGCTCAGAGTTGTAGGAGAAAAACGAGGAAAACCTCGGTTTTGTCGTGACAATAGTGAACCCATTGAAACACGATTGCATTAAAGACTATCTGCCGATTTCTAAATTGAAAAATTCGCTAAGAAAATGATTAAGTATCCTTCTGTCTCTGCAGATTTCCCACAAAATAAGAGCGTGACAGAACGATATAGTTAAGTAATATTTACTTAGTAAAATTCGCAATTCAGAAACCGGGCCTATGACCCAGTTATTAGAGAACCGTTGAGCAAAGTTTACAAAAACTGAATGGAGTAATCTTACTCGTAACAATCGCAACAAAAAATTTTAAATACCCCCGTCATTTTAGCTTCAAATTAGCATGTCTCATAAATGGCTGCACCGATTTTGATAAAACATATCTAAGAAAACTCAAAAACATGTAGGTAAAAAAACCGCATCCAAATCGGTTCACCCGTTTAAGAGCTACTACAGTGCCACAGATAGACAGACACACATAGCAGTCAAACTTATAAAACCCCCCTTTTTAGTCAAGGGTTAAAAAAACCGGCCAAGTGCGAGTCGGACTCGCGCACGAAGAGTTCCGTACCATTATCTATAAAAACGGCAAAACAATCATATTTGTTGTATCGGAACCCCCTTAAATATTTTTTAGTATTTGTTGTTATAGCGGCAACAGAAATACATCATGTCAACTGTGTAACTATCACGGTTCATGAGATACATCCTGGGGGGTTACCCTTGACGCTATTGCGATCAAATTGAAAAAGTTTTAAAATTAATTTCTCTTTGAATTCGTATAGTAATGCTTTGATTTTAAATACTTTGTAATGTTTATTCAAAGGTAAGGCTGTTTTATTCAATAAAAACACAAAATGCGTCTTAATTTGTAAAATATTAAATTTTGTAAATTGCGCCATATTGCGGCCGTATTGGAAAAATGCGTCAAGGGTAGAGGGGCTGGTGACAGACGGACAGACTGCGGTTTAAGGTTTTTTTTTTTTAATTTAAAATATTTTGCAAACGAGAATAAGATTTTTTCTACCCACCTACCTACCTCATAATGAGTGAAATATACCTACCGTGATTTTACGTGGTAAAAAGGCACCTTAATTGTGGCTCAAATTGTTCAGTATTGATACTTACCATCAAATGAATGACTCCTTCAACACCAAGGAACTATACAAAGCACCACATACCACTTCACATAATATCAGCCAAGCCAACACAAGCGGCTAACAATATACTTCACTCTTTCAAAATGGTTTCCACATAGAAGCACAGCGCTTCGGGCTCATAGCCTAACAAGCTGATGTCTACTTGTGACGAGTTGGGCGGGCGGGGCATGCTAGGGCGCGGTGCCCGCCCAGGAGGCGGAGATCCGCCCAATGCGACACGCCCACGCAGCAAACAGCTAGAGGCACGGATGGATATCTTTGTTCTGTGGCTAACGGCTACAGTCGACTGCAGCTGGATAGTAGCGCTCGGGTTTTGCGAGTTTGATTGTGATTTATTTACTAGTAGGTACGAACCTCGAAAAGGGGTATTTTCTGTTTTTGATTCGCTTGTTTTGTTTGTCTCGAGCTTGAAAAAACATACCTGCAACATTGATAAATCGATGACCCAATGAAGTAGGTAGATATCGTAATTGTGTCTTGCGCTCGCAATACCTCGCCTTTAAACATTTGTTTCCGAATTACTTAGGTACCTATGTAAGTTTTTTGATAATCTAAAAGTTTAAAAGTTGGACTCGTTCTGTAGGCCAAGTTTCGATAGACTAAGTATTCTTGAATATCAAATCATAGAAGGCCGAAAATTAACAGCTCAGCTTTTGCTTTACCTAAGTACACTTGTAGCGTAACTCGATAATACCTACATTCCCAACTGTATTCTTCGAGATTATCACCTACCCCCGGTGGCAAATAGGAATTACATAAACCTAACTTTCCCTTTCGAGATCACTACCGGATACAAATTTTTGTCATAGTGTGCAGTGGTGATCTTCCTACGATTTTATTATATAGTAATATATAATATAATAGTTCTTTTTCATAAAATATCTCGGGAATGTCCGCCGCATGCAACCGGATAGGTGGGCGAAACTCGCCACCGAGTGGATACCATGTGGCGGTCGCCGCAGCCGAGGTCGCCCAAAAAGACGATGGCGGGACGAACTCGACCAATATCTGCCGGAGTGGTTAGAGGTTGCTCAGGACCGAAAGACCTGGTCTGAAAGGGGGGAGGCCTTTGCCCAGCAGTGGGACACCCAACAGGCTAAGTAAAAAAAAAAAAACACTGGAAAGAAAAATCTGATCCGCCGCGCGCCGGTAGAGAGCTCGAAAGGGAAAGAAATAAAATTCCTATTTGCCACCGGGGTGCTAAACGCCACCAGTTTTTCCCAACCTCCACCCCGGTGGCAATCTATAAGGAGAGATTGTGAATAGGTGCAAAAGCGTACACTACTGAAAGTGTTACTTTTTGCGTAATTTTACGGACGAAATAGGTAAAAATGGAAATTACTTATGCCTATACCATTCACATCGAGAAGGCCCGTGACAGGGTGCGACGTGGCGCAGCATAGGAAAGATCACTGCCTTCGATAAGGCATCTAGGCTTCGATAAAGAAATCTAGGTTTCAGTGGACTACAAAATGTTAAGCTTTGATGTGCACTTAACGCCATCTAGTTCTGAGTAGCATTTTTTGGCATTCGTAAACGGCGAATAGGCTTTTTGGCGCCATCTAGCGCTAAGTAGCATTTTTTTAAATTCGTAGACGGCGATAGGAAAAGTCCTGGAAAAAAGAACAGGTTTTTCTTATACGTCTGGTGCGGAGTAAAATTTTTTTGACTTTTGTAGACGGCGAATAGGAAAATTCGTAAGGAAAGAATTTCGATTTGTTTTTATAAGCTCGGCTTAGGATATCTACTTCTCGTCCGACGACCAAAAACAAAATGAAGTGAAATCCCTTCAGTCCCATGGTTACACTCTGAAAACCCATGAAAACGAACAAGAGCTCAGACAAGAGATACGAAAATTTTCGTGCGGCCTCCGCGCTCTGGTGTTCAATGATGGGAAGAAGAGTTAACAATCCCCTAAACACGCGGCTTGTAAACAAAGTTCCCTTATTCCCAGTTGCCACCACGAGGGCTAAGCATCCAAGTTCTCATACTTTACTTTGTCAAAGCACACTTTGACAAAGTAAAGTCTGTCACGCTCTTTTGTGAGAAATCTGCAGAGACAGGACGATACTTACCCATTTGCTTAGCAAAATTCTCAACTCAGAAACCGGGCCTTAGTTATTTTTATTTGAGATACGAGTAAATAAAATATCGTGAAATAACATAAATTGTTTAATAATTATTTTGGGTAAACTTAAGACTTTTTATACACCATTACATTATACCGCAGCTACCTACAAACCTACTATACTATGCATAAGGAATAACAAACCATTACACTTCTTTTTTTTTTAATAAAAAAAGCGATTGCATAATATTTGAATTTGAAGTTTGAATGGTAGTAGGTGTGTAGTAGGTACATTTAGGTGTAGCATACACATTATAAAACTTTTTATAGTTATTAATATTTAAAAAGCTTATAATATAATCAATCACAGGATCCATAGGATATCATCAAGTTTTTATTTAAAAATTACCATCTAAAAGTTTAGTATGATCTTGATCATCAAAGTGTTAGATAAGACTATTTATTCATGCATCACTGAATCTAAAAATTCTAAGTCCACTAATACCTTAAAGTAAGATGGGTAATTTAAAATTTTAAAATGCGCAAGGGTTATGAGTATGATGTGTTTGATTAGCCATTCGTATAATAGTTTCATCTATTATACGAATGGCTAATCAAACACAGACCTTCGTTGCATATAAATAAATCAATCGTCAATCCACATAGATGTAAAAAGCTATGTTCGTTGGCTCCGCATTAATTCCTGGAGATCATCCGAGCTACTGTTTGCTATACAGGGTGTTAAAAGACCGCCAACAAAGCGGGAAACCACGTATTGTCCTCATCATAAGGAACATTTTTGCCCAAGGAACTATGCCTGGGAAATCAACGGTTTCCGAGATAATGAGTTTCAAAGTCGGACTTTTCAAAACTTTTTTTTTGGAGCAATGCATTCAGTATCTAGTTCTTAACATATCTTCTCAAGAAGCCATATCAAAATTATGAATATTTCTTACAAAAAACGACGTTTTTTGTAAGAAATATTCATAAATTGTAACCCGCAATGTATTCTAAACATCGGTACTTTAAGCTTAAGTAACATAAACTGAAACCTACGCTTGCGCAATATGACTTATGTGCGTTACACGTCCATTGCGTGATAATTATTTTTTTTTAAATTATAACCTAAAAAACCAAAATCATTTCCCAGCAATAATTTTTCGAAAAAGTACTTTGTTTTGGTGTCTAGTATGCGTGGCTTTCGGGTCTGTTGGCGGTCTTTTAACACCCTGTAGACTCAGGCACTGCTAGGTATCCCTACTCACGGCGTGTGACGCGAGACGCGCATCACCGATCGAGGTGTGAGTAAAATTGACAGGTATGTTCAAGGCCTGGGTCATGGTTATTCATCATATCCTCGGCCGGGCGTTCAGTTGACGACCTTGACGCTCCAGGTCTCGTTTCCATTATCGCTCAATATGTACTCGCGGTCGTCCTGTAGTATGACCTCGTCGCCGTCGGCCTGTTCGAACATGACCTGTTCCTCGCACTCCTGCTCCTGTTCTTCCTCGCATTCTTGTTCGATGATGATCTGTTGGGCTTGCTCGAGCTCTATTTGTTCCTCCATGATTGCTTCTGGCGCGGTAGCGTCGGGGGACAGTTGCTCGTGTTCGTTTATGATGCCGATGAGTTCCTTGTACTTGTTCTTTTGGTCGTCGGTCATGTTCGCCTCGCTGTGGTTCTTGAGATGGTAGTTGAGATGGCTCGACTGCTTGAAGCGCTTTTCGCAGATGACGCACTGGAAGGGGGACACGTTGGTGTGTGTGCGCATGTGTTGCTTCAGGTGGACGGACTGCACGAAGGTCTTGCCGCAGATGACGCAGCGGTAGGGCTTCACCTTCGTGTGCGTGCGCAGGTGCTGGTCCAGCCCTGGAGTGAGACACACAAAGTTGTTTACATAGAAATTTATGTTTATCTACCTACTAAGCCAATACCTTTTTGTTTTTTCTTACGCACTCATCCGGGCTAACTGCCGGTTTCTGAATTGAGAAATTCGCTAAGCAAATGGGTAAGTATCGTCCTGTCTCTGCAGATTTTTCACAAAAGAGCGTGACAGAACGATAGTAAAGTATTTGCTTAGCAAAATTCTCAATTCAGAAACCGGGCTAAGCAAATACTTAAAAGTATCGTTCTGTCACGCTCTTTAGCGAGAAATCTGCAGATACAGGACGATACTTACCCATTTGCTTAGCGAATTTCTCAATTCAGAAACCGGGCCTTGATCTTTAATTTATTTAAGCCAGCAAACTTAAGCAACCGTACATAAACCTTTTACAGGTTTCAGCTTTTGCCATGTACGACACAGATTACCTACTGCCGCCCGTGAAAAGCTGGGTCAAAGTGCACTTGGTTCAAGTGATTACTATGAAGCTACTTGGATCGTGTACATCAGCCATTTTAATGCGCTTCGATGAAAATCAACCGATCTCATTAGAATTACGTTTCTATACTTATTCCTACTGTAATTTTTCTTTATGTTTTTTGAGGCAATAAATACCTTTTTGTCTTTTTAGCTTTATCTTTATCATAGTGAAAACGCTGTTTCAGGGGGGTTACAGATACTCTATCTCACGAAGTCGGCGTGCATGTATACAATGCTTTAGTGTGCGTAAGCGCGGCAGCGGCTCAGAGAATTTTACTAAGCACATACTTACGTATCGCTCTGTCACACTCTTTTGTGAGAAATCTGAAGAGACATGACGATACTTAAGCATTTGGTTAGTGAAATTCTCAATTCAGAAACCGAGCCTCAGTCACGCTCAGCCACGCTTACGCACACTAACGCATTGTATACATGCACGCCTGACAACATTCATAACCAAACGGATCGTGAGATAGAGTATCTGTACCCGACGCTATTGCGATGAAATTGAAAAATTAAAATTAATTTCTCTTTGAATTAGCATAGTAATGCTTTGATTTTAAATACTTCGTAATGTTTATTCAAATGTAAGGCTGTTTTATTCAATAAAAACACAAAATGCGTCTTAATTTGTAAAATATTTTTAGTAAATTGCGCCATATTGCGGCCGTATTGGAAAAATGCGTCAAGGGTAGAGGGGCAGTGCCATCATCAGGGCCCTTAGCCTGTAACACAATGGTGCCAAAATGGGCTTCCGGTTGACGGTTTTAATTACGATTTATTGATGCTGTCGGTCCAGTGTCGGTCCTTTTAATGTTATTGTAGTACAACAAAGAATATTATGAGTCTAATTCTAGAGGATTAGTTCGCTGGCTGTAGGAGAACCACGAAAAAATCCCGGTTTTGTCCTTCTACCTGGGACGCCATTGATACGCCATTGTGTTACAGGCTAAGGCCCCAGCGGGGGGAGCATGACTTTTATCGATGTGGATTTATCCAACAAAATGGCGGTTTATCAGCATTTTTGACGTCTCTATTGGGGTATATATTGCTCTCGACGATATATAACCCACTATAGACGTCAAAAATGCTGATAAACCGCCATTTTGTTGGATAAATCCGCCTCGATAAAAGTCATGCTACGGGGACAGGTAACGGCAACATGGACGGGCGTGTAGACAAGGTAGTTCCTTACCCGACTTCTGTGTGAATGACTTCTGGCAGTAGGAGCAGGAGAAGGGCCGGTCCCCGGTATGCATGCGCATGTGTTGGTGCACGCCGCCCTGGACACAACACAGACAAACAACTCACCGATCAGTTTTACAAACAAATTACAATATAATCCGCGCGGGATGAGAATGGGATGCGACCTTTTGGAACTGAGACGCGCGCGGTAAGAAAACTCGCGTCGAAGCACAAGGTTGTTAAAATAACGTATATTTTCGATTGATTTTGACAAGCTTCCATCCCATTCTCATCCCGCGCGCATTATACGTGCCACCAGTGGCGTAGCTAGGTAACCGGGGGCCCTGGGGCAAAAAACAAACTGGGGCCCCAACTAAACTGTTTAGTGTTTAGTTGTAAACTGTTTAGTTACTGAACTGAATACTAAATTGGCCCCCTTAAATTTCAGTCTAAAATGGAGAAATCTGTATAAAAATCATTTCAAACCAACTTTATTTGTTCGAACTAAAAAAAATGCGCGCAGCGCGCCCCAAAATTCACCGAATTAGCATTTTTTTTAATTTCAGTCTAAAATGGAGAAATCTCTAACTATAAAAATCATTTCAAATCAACTTTATTTGTTCGAATTTTAAAAAATGCGCGCAGCGCGCCCCAAAATTCACCGATTTGGCATGTTTTTTAAGCCGAGGGGGCCCCCTGAGCTTGGGGGCCCTGGGACATTGCCCCTATGTAGCTGCGCCACTGCGTGCCACGAAAAAAGAGACTTGACCGCGTCTCCCGCACTCTTCCGCCGCCTCGATGACGCCCGGTCCGTTCCCGCGCTCTGGGGGCTAAGGCCGGCCACATATCCACAGACGGAATTTTTCCGTTCGAAAAAAAGAAACCAATGCAAACTGCGTACTTGATCGATGACGCTCGGGACGATGATGTGGCGGTCCATAGACTTTGTATGCAGTCACTGCGTTCGGAAACCCGATTCGTTTTTTTTCCGTCAGGAATTCCGTCTGTGTGTGGCCGGCCTAATTCTCGGGAATCTCGCATTCGACACATCTCGAAGGAAAAATCTCATGTCATTTCGATTTCGACTGCTCCCGACCACTCGAGTCATGTCGAGCGAAAAAGGCAAACATCTCGCAGAAATCTCGTGCCTTACGTCGAGGATGACTCTTCGTGAGAATAGGAGATGTTACATTTGCCGTAAAATGAGATGTTTCCTTTGAGATGAGATCCGTCGAATCCGAGATTGCCGAGACCTCATTCCCTTATTAAAGAGACCTATAAATCGTCACTGCGCATGTCAAACCACGTGATGTCTCAAGTCTCATCTTTCGTGGCGCGTATTTATTTATTTATTTATTTATTTATTAGGTTCTATGGAGGACCAACAGCTAAGAAAAACAGTATAGAAACTATGGTATAAACATGAAGCCAATTATAGGTTCTCACTTATAGTAACAATTTAACTAAATAACAGCTTATATAGTCATAATCATAGCTTATGAAACTTAAACCACTAACTAAATTATCTTAAAAAGACGCTCACTATGCACGATACATTCAGAATAAGTTTTGTATGCTAATGTTATAAATAACAGTGTAAATGATTGCTTGAAAGGGGTTGCAATATAATTGTTGGTTTTTTCGTAATAATAATATTACGAAAAAAAGTTTTTATTGAAATGCTGCTTGATAGTTTTTATGCTGCCATTAAACAAATCAAGGTCGAGCTCAGCTGCAAGTCCATTAACAGCACTACTGGCACGTAGAAGAAACGAATTTTGCTCATAGTTCGTAGAAACCCAAGGAATGGAAAGCGGTGGATAGGAACGCCTAGATCTTGTGGGTACAACAAGAGATAACTTACTGAGGAGTTCTGGTGCGTCAACTGTGCCCGTCGTTATTCCCATTAGATAGGTTATGTCAGCAACATGGCGTCGCAATTCCAATGGTAGGAGATGGTGTTTTTTACAGAGCACTAAATAATCGCGAGATTTATAGGGATATCTCAGTCTATAACACAAGTGCTTCATGAACTTCCTCTGGATGGCCTCAATTCTATCTATATAGATTTGGTATCTAGGATTCCAAATTTGAGAGGCATATTCCAAGTTACTTCGAACAAGTGTGCAATAAAGAATTTTGAGTGTTTTCGCTCTGGAGAAACATGAGGAATTACGCATGACAAACCCTAGTGCACGTGTCGCCTTGTTTATAATTTTATTAATGTGCTCGTCAAACATCAATTTAGAATCATGTTGAATGCCAAGATCTCTAACTTGAGTTGATCGAGCTAGCGTTTGTCCCTTCAAGGTATAAGATGTCGAAATAATATTTCTTTTACGTGTAAATGTAGCAACTGTGCATTTACTAGGGTTTAGGTCGAGCTTATTCATCTGACAGTAATCATCTAGACGTGATAGGTCCGACTGAATGTCTGATACATCTGACTGTGAAGAGACTGTAGTAAATATTTTCATATCATCGGCAAAACTAAGCAATTTGGTAGAGCGAAAGCACTTGTCAATATCATTGATAAAAATAACAAAAATTAAAGGTCCCAGCAAAGATCCTTGCGGAACTCCACTGGGAACGTCGACCCAGTTTGATGTAAAGTTGTTGACCACAACAGCCTGCGACCTGTTATTTATATAGGACGTAAACCACCTGTGTAGATCACCCCTAATTCCCGCGGCATACAATTTTTTTAACAGTAAAACATGGTCAATCCTATCAAAAGCTTTGCTATAGTCCGTGTAAATAACGTCGACTTGCTCACCGGCACCCATGGACTGAAGTAGAAAATCATTCAATAGGACAAGGTTAGATACTGTAGACCTACGATGTAAGAAGCCGTGTTGAGTGTTGCTGAAAAATGTTTTTAGAGCAATATAAACCTGACGATGAACAAATTTTTCAAGCACTTTTGAGAGGACACACAACTTCGAGATGGGTCTGTAGTTGGTGATGTCAGTTTTGGATCCTTTCTTGTGAACAGGAGTGATAAAGGCTGTTCTCCAAATGGACGGTACCACGCATTCTTTAAATGATCTTTGAAATAGTAAAAATACCGGTTTTGCAATAGAATTAGCACATCTTATTAGGAACTGCGGTGGCAAGTCATCTGGACCTGCTGATTTTGATGGATCTAGCTTGAGTAGCAGGTGAGTCAATATTTCAATGTTTAATTCGATGGACGAGATATGACAGCAGGAATCGGGTGTTTCTTCAGTGTCAGTTATTAGTGGATCAGGATCAGCACTTTTCTGAAGGAAATTAGAGTTAAAATAGGAGGAGAAAGCGTTACATATATCGGCGCCAGTATTGAGTCGAGTGTTGCCATAAACCATGCTGTTAGGGATGCTGTTTGAGTTAGAGCGTGACTTAATGAAGGACCAAAATCTCTTGGGGTTACACTCGATCGCGTCCTCAGTGGCATTTATAAATTTTTGGAAGCATTGGTCCTCCAATCGTCTAACTCTGTCACGCTGAAAAATAAATGAAGAGTAAATAGCTTTATTACCATATCGCTTATATTTCTTATGGTACTTGGCTTTTTCCTTTATTGCTTTTTTGAGAGCCGTAGAGTACCATTTGGGGTAAAAGTCCGGTTTAATAATTTTATTTGGTATGTATTTGTCCCTCAGAAGTCTAAACTTTTCATAAAAAAGATCCACAGCATCATGGAAGCTCATCGAAGAAAGTACCTTGTCCCAGTCAATATTATAAATTTCCCTGTTTATAGAGTCGTAATCCCCAGAATTGTATAGGAATTTTTTGTATGGGGCTGATATTAATGGGGTTAATTTAATATATTTGATAGTAATGATTAATACCTTGTGAAAAGGATCTATTGGAACTAGCGGGCTTGGGCACTCACTCACTTCAACTGTGTCATTAGATATTACTAGATCTAGAATTCTGCCATAGACGTTGGTGACAGAATTAAATTGTAGCAAATCTAGGGTGTTTAATTCGTCGACCAATAGGCACTCATCTGTGGAACTATAATTCTCAGCAATCAGTATGGAATCATGAAAGTTCCAGGCTATACTGCTCATATTAAAGTCGCCGGTTAGTAAGTATTTATCAGTTGGGCTGGAGACTATGATAGCATTAAGTTTTTCTAGAAAATTTGCCAGCTGTTGCGAAAAAGAGTTACCGTTATTCTGGTCACACAAGTACAATACACACAAATGCAATTTAAAATGGGCGGTACCGTCTTTGAGATCTATTGTTACCCATAGGTCCTCAGCAGAACTGTGGAATTCTGGTCGAGGGGTCACTGCTAGGTCCTTGCGCGTAGCAATTAAGACGCCGCCCCCGAGGGACTGGTTAGTAAGTTCGTAATCTCGATCGCGACGCCATACAAAGTAACGATCGTCAAATAATTCATCGTCTAAAATCCCATCAAGTAGCCACGTCTCCGTTAAAACTACAATATCGTATGTACTTTTACATAAGTTACGGTAGAATGTTAGTATTTTTGTGCGAAGGCCCCTTACGTTTTGGTAATAGATAGACGGAAAATGCGATTTATTCATATTTGAAGCCATTAGATTATTGGGTGTAGGTAATTAACATACTTGTAGGCAAAAAAATGTATCAATGAAGCATTATTCTTGTAAACGCCAAACGCAGGCAGTACCTCTTTAGGGAGGAGACCCCGCACCAACGTTACTAAATAATAATAGCCAGTTAGGACTCTGCGCGTAAGTAATATACAACAGATAAATAAAATCAGCTGAGAAATCTCAAAATAGTGGGTAGATTTGATGTGTGTATTGAATTCCAACGCATCGGTCGGAGTAGGCAATAGTACATTACTGCCGCGATCTGTAATGAGTGCGTTTCTGGCGCGCTTTTGATGGCCGACAGAGCGCAGCGTAGCGCAGCTCAAGGCCCTCACAGTGCGGTCAGCATTGCAGCCCTTGATGGACAAGCTGAAATGAAGGCCGAGACCGAAGGTCGAGGCCTTTATAGCGCGGCCAGCAAGGGCTGCAATGATGACCAAACTTGAGGGCCGAGAGCGTAGCTAAGCTAAGCTCGAGGCAATCATAGCGTGGCCAGAAGCGCACTCATTGCAGACCAAGGCTTGTATAGTGCTTTACTCAAACAATGCGAGTAATTAAAATATTAATTAGAATAGTAATTAACATAGTAATTTAATTAGCTTACCATTTGTCGTAGATTAAGTATTTTTTGTCGATTTTCCATTCCGCAAACTTTTTGTTGGTAAGCTTGCTTGTATTTTTCTTTTGACTTCGGTGGCAATAAATTTCCAATTACTAATTTCGCTTGATTTTGAATGTCCGGCGGTGTTAAACACATTAAATCCGAGGATTCGTCGCTTTGAGAGTTCACTTTTTCAACAAAAACACAGAAAAAAATCACTTCGTACAACGCGCGAAAAGTCGAAAACAATATGGCCGCGCTTTTTTTTTCTGTGCAATGTGTCGACTGCCAGTACCCATACAGCCTAATTCTAAATAAATACTTTTTGCACCTGATGTTTGAGTTCTATTTATGAAACAAAACTCGACATTAATGTTTTTCTGGCCGCAAAACACAAGACATTAATGAAATTCCATACAACTTTTCTGGCGCCTAATCCAAGTAGCCCGCAAGTCCGACTTTGCTCAAAGAAGGTTGTCGAATTAATGTCCACATTACGAGCTTTTTTGAGTAAATAATGTTGAATAGCGAGCGTAGCAAAGAACTGATAGCGCGAACAAAAGAGGGGCGAGCGTCGACCGGTTGTTGCAGGGGAAACAAACCTTTTCAAGCAATGGGTAGCATTGTTAAGTGAGTGAGCAATATAAACAAAATTACTTGCACAGGGAGCATGCTTATTTGAAGAACAAGATGCAATTTTTAATACAAACAAAAACAGTAATATAAAGTAGCCTAGAACAGCTTGTTTAAATCCGCCGCCCTATGAACAACGCAAACTTGTGTAGAATCGTTTTTCCTTACATGAATTTTTCCAAATTTCACCCACACATATAGGTATCCTTTAGCTTTTAAGGTCGATTTCGTCAGTGTCAGCAATTTTTTCATGTCAGGTGTCAAGTGGTCGTTGACGTAGACATTATGGGTTGCATCGGCAAACCCGATTTCATTGGCCTTTAGTGATTTCTTGATACGGGCCGAAGCGACAAAATCCTCCTTCACGTACCGGTTGATGAAGCTCACAATTATGGATTTTTCTTTTGCGTTTTGGATCGGGACTCTGGAGATGTAGTTGATGCATGTCTTCGGGAATGCGTAGTTAACTGCCTTGCTGATTTTCTCCACAACAACAAATAAGTTTTCATTTTTGCTCATCGGGACACCTTTTATTTCGACATTGTTAAGTCGAGACCATTGATCCTTAGCTGCCAACTCCTGTTTTAGCTCAGATATCTCGACCTCCAAAGACGTCAGTTTGGTTTCCACGCTGAGGAGTTCAGGCACCTTCTTCTCAACTTCCGTGACATCATCATCATCAGCCTGTTAACACCCACTGCTGAGTAAAGGCCACTTCATGCTCACGCCACCTCTCACGATCCTGCGCCAGGCAACCACTGTTTTCCGGCTACTTTGGCTATGTCGTCGGACTATCTTGCTGGTGGTCTGCCAACCGATCTCCTCCCCTCTCGGGGTCGCCATTCCACAATGGACTTTGTCCGGTCCGTCTGCCATCGGTACGTCTCGCCAGGTGTCCTATCCCACTTCCACTTCAAAGAAGTTATGTGCCATACGCAAAATAAGTTAAATACGTGTCTGAGCGACTCAGGCATGGACGGAGATAGCCAGCGTCAAACATCCATTTCGCTTGGCAAAGAACAAGAAAGAATATGAAGAGCCGACGGCCAACCTCCATTAGCGGAGAGGCACGCCAAGAAGAAGAGCGACTCACCTGCTCAGTGAACCGCTTGTGGCAGACGCTGCACTGATAGGGCTTCAGCTTCACGTGCGCGGTGTTGATGTGTTGATGTGCTCGGTCAGCTCGTCCCGTCTAAGCGACTCACCTGCTGAGTGAACCGCTTGTGGCAGACGCTGCACTGATAGGGCTTCAGCTTCACGTGCGCGGTGTTGATGTGTTGATGTGCTCGGTCAGCTCGTCCCGTCTAAGCGACTCACCTGCTGAGTGAACCGCTTGTGGCAGACGCTGCACTGATAGGGCTTCAGCTTCACGTGCGCGGTGTTGATGTGTTGATGTACTCGGTCAGCTCGTCCCGTCTAAGCGACTCACCTGCTGAGTGAACCGCTTGTGGCAGACGCTGCACTGATAGGGCTTCAGCTTCACGTGCGCGGTGTTGATGTGTTGATGTACTCGGTCAGCTCGTCCCGTCTAAGTGACTCACCTGCTGAGTGAACCGCTTGTGGCAGACGCTGCACTGATAGGGCTTCAGCTTCACGTGCGCGGTGTTGATGTGTTGATGTACTCGGTCAGCTCGTCCCGTCTAAGCGACTCACCTGCTGAGTGAACCGCTTGTGGCAGACGCTGCACTGATAGGGCTTCAGCTTCACGTGCGCGGTGTTGATGTGTTGATGTACTCGGTCAGCTCGTCCCGTCTAAGCGACTCACCTGCTGAGTGAACCGCTTGTGGCAGACGCTGCACTGATAGGGCTTCAGCTTCACGTGCGCGGTGTTGATGTGTTGATGTACTCGGTCAGCTCGTCCCGTCTAAGCGACTCACCTGCTGAGTGAACCGCTTGTGGCAGACGCTGCACTGATAGGGCTTCAGCTTCACGTGCGCGGTGTTGATGTGTTGATGTGCTAGGTCAGTTCGTCCCGTCTAAGCGACTCACCTGCTGAGTGAACCGCTTGTGGCAGACGCTGCACTGATAGGGCTTCAGCTTCACGTGCGCGGTGTTGATGTGTTGATGTACTCGGTCAGCTCGTCCCGTCTAAGCGACTCACCTGCTGAGTGAACCGCTTGTGGCAGACGCTGCACTGATAGGGCTTCAGCTTCACGTGCGCGGTGTTGATGTGTTGATGTACTCGGTCAGCTCGTCCCGTCTAAGTGACTCACCTGCTGAGTGAACCGCTTGTGGCAGACGCTGCACTGATAGGGCTTCAGCTTCACGTGCGCGGTGTTGATGTGTTGATGTACTCGGTCAGCTCGTCCCGTCTAAGCGACTCACCTGCTGAGTGAACCGCTTGTGGCAGACGCTGCACTGATAGGGCTTCAGCTTCACGTGCGCGGTGTTGATGTGTTGATGTACTCGGTCAGCTCGTCCCGTCTAAGCGACTCACCTGCTGAGTGAACCGCTTGTGGCAGACGCTGCACTGATAGGGCTTCAGCTTCACGTGCGCGGTGTTGATGTGTTGATGTACTCGGTCAGCTCGTCCCGTCTAAGCGACTCACCTGCTGAGTGAACCGCTTGTGGCAGACGCTGCACTGATAGGGCTTCAGCTTCACGTGCGCGGTGTTGATGTGTTGATGTGCTAGGTCAGTTCGTCCCGTCTAAGCGACTCACCTGCTGAGTGAACCGCTTGTGGCAGACGCTGCACTGATAGGGCTGCAGCTTCACGTGCGCGGTGTTGATGTGTTGATGTGCTCGGTCAGCTCGTCCCGTCTAAGCGACTCACCTGCTGAGTGAACCGCTTGTGGCAGACGCTACACTGATAGGGCTTCAGCTTCACGTACGCGGTGTTGATGTGTTGATGTGCTCGGTCAGCTCGTCCCGTCTAAGCGACTCACCTGCTGAGTGAACCGCTTGTGGCAGACGCTGCACTGATAGGGCTGCAGCTTCACGTGCGCGGTGTTGATGTGTTGATGTGCTCGGTCAGCTCGTCCCGTCTAAGCGACTCACCTGCTGAGTGAACCGCTTGTGGCAGACGCTACACTGATAGGGCTTCAGCTTCACGTACGCGGTGTTGATGTGTTGATGTGCTCGGTCAGCTCGTCCCGTCTAAGCGACTCACCTGCTGAGTGAACCGCTTGTGGCAGACGCTGCACTGATAGGGCTGCAGCTTCACGTGCGCGGTGTTGATGTGTTGATGTGCTCGGTCAGCTCGTCCCGTCTAAGCGACTCACCTGCTGAGTGAACCGCTTGTGGCAGACGCTACACTGATAGGGCTTCAGCTTCACGTACGCGGTGTTGATGTGTTGATGTGCTCGGTCAGCTCGTCCCGTCTAAGCGACTAACCTGCTGAGTGAACCGCTTGTGGCAGACGCTGCACTGATAGGGCTGCAGCTTCACGTGCGCGGTGTTGATGTGTTGATGTGCTCGGTCAGCTCGTCCCGTCTAAGCGACTCACCTGCTGAGTGAACCGCTTGTGGCAGACGCTGCACTGATAGGGCTGCAGCTTCACGTGCGCGGTGTTGATGTGTTGATGTGCTCGGTCAGCTCGTCCCGTCTAAGCGACTCACCTGCTGAGTGAACCGCTTGTGGCAGACGCTACACTGATAGGGCTTCAGCTTCACGTACGCGGTGTTGATGTGTTGATGTGCTCGGTCAGCTCGTCCCGTCTAAGCGACTCACCTGCTTAGTGAACCGCTTGTGGCAGACGCTGCACTGATAGGGCTGCAGCTTCACGTGCGCGGTGTTGATGTGTTGATGTGCTCGGTCAGCTCGTCCCGTCTAAGCGACTCACCTGCTGAGTGAACCGCTTGTGGCAGACGCTACACTGATAGGGCTTCAGCTTCACGTACGCGGTGTTGATGTGTTGATGTGCTCGGTCAGCTCGTCCCGTCTAAGCGACTCACCTGCTGAGTGAACCGCTTGTGGCAGACGCTGCACTGATAGGGCTGCAGCTTCACGTGCGCGGTGTTGATGTGTTGATGTGCTCGGTCAGCTCGTCCCGTCTAAGCGACTCACCTGCTGAGTGAACCGCTTGTGGCAGACGCTACACTGATAGGGCTTCAGCTTCACGTACGCGGTGTTGATGTGTTGATGTGCTCGGTCAGCTCGTCCCGTCTAAGCGACTCACCTGCTGAGTGAACCGCTTGTGGCAGACGCTGCACTGATAGGGCTGCAGCTTCACGTGCGCGGTGTTGATGTGTTGATGTGCTCGGTCAGCTCGTCCCGTCTAAGCGACTCACCTGCTGAGTGAACCGCTTGTGGCAGACGCTGCACTGATAGGGCTGCAGCTTCACGTGCGCGGTGTTGATGTGTTGATGTGCTCGGTCAGCTCGTCCCGTCTAAGCGACTCACCTGCTGAGTGAACCGCTTGTGGCAGACGCTGCACTGATAGGGCTGCAGCTTCACGTGCGCGGTGTTGATGTGTTGATGTGCTCGGTCAGCTCGTCCCGTCTAAGCGACTCACCTGCTGAGTGAACCGCTTGTGGCAGACGCTACACTGATAGGGCTTCAGCTTCACGTACGCGGTGTTGATGTGTTGATGTGCTCGGTCAGCTCGTCCCGTCTAAGCGACTCACCTGCTGAGTGAACCGCTTGTGGCAGACGCTGCACTGATAGGGCTTCAGCTTCACGTGCGCGGTGTTGATGTGTTGATGTGCTCGGTCAGCTCGTCCCGTCTAAGCGACTCACCTGCTGAGTGAACCGCTTGTGGCAGACGCTGCACTGATAGGGCTTCAGCTTCACGTGCGCGGTGTTGATGTGTTGATGTGCTCGGTCAGCTCGTCCCGTCTAAGCGACTCACCTGCTGAGTGAACCGCTTGTGGCAGACGCTGCACTGATAGGGCTTCAGCTTCACGTGCGCGGTGTTGATGTGTTGATGTGCTCGGTCAGCTCGTCCCGTCTAAGCGACTCACCTGCTGAGTGAACCGCTTGTGGCACACGCTGCACTGATAGGGCTTCAGCTTCACGTGCGCGGTGTTGATGTGTTGATGTGCTCGGTCAGCTCGTCCCGTCTAAGCGACTCACCTGCTGAGTGAACCGCTTGTGGCACACGCTGCACTGATAGGGCTTCAGCTTCACGTGCGCGGTGTTGATGTGTTGATGTGCTCGGTCAGCTCGTCCCGTCTAAGCGACTCACCTGCTGAGTGAACCGCTTGTGGCACACGCTGCACTGATAGGGCTTCAGCTTCACGTGCGCGGTGTTGATGTGTTGATGTGCTCGGTCAGCTCGTCCCGTCTAAGTGACTCACCTGCTGAGTGAACCGCTTGTGGCACACGCTGCACTGATAGGGCTTCAGCTTCACGTGCGCGGTGTTGATGTGCTCGGTCTGCTCGTCCCGCGTCGCGCACCCGTACCCGCATACCTGCAAGTTATACAGGGTAACATCTTACCATATCATCGCTACATAATTACGTAGTACCTATGTGACATTACTGTATTAAAAAATTTGAAAATTTCAAAACCCCGACGTTCTAACTTGAAATTAGAATATCTCATAAACGGCTGAGCCGATTTTGATTAAACATAATATCTAAGAGCAAAAATTGTTTTTTGTTTCATTAACCAAAACAACACCCTGTATTATGGAACAAGCACAGATGGCAGTCATAAGCTTCAGGACGTCACTTAGACCTTAGAAAAGTTTAATTTACTGGTGTGTCCTTAGAAACGAATGCTATGCAGCCCCCTTAGCACGCTGAACTTTAGCCTACTCTCAGCTGTCACCTTAGCCACTTAACACTACTGAGGTGACAGTTAACAGTGGCTAAGGTGACAGTTGAGAGTAGACAAAAGGCCAGCGTGCTAAGGGGGCAGGTTAGTGTTAGTGAGCCGTGTCCGTGAGTGATTGTACACTTACGTGGCAGGGGTATGGCGACGTGGCCTCCTCGCCGATGGATGACGCAAGTGCTTTCTCGCAAACCTGAACAACATTACACCAAGTATATTATTACATATCCTTATGGTCCTTATGGCATCGAGCAGCATCTGTCAAGTACTATACAAAGTCGTATCTTGAGATTTTTTGGCCATATATCCCGACAAGACAACAACTCCATTGAGCGCATTGTAATGCAGGGAAAGGTGGAAGGCACTAGAACTCGGGGAAAACCACCGATGCGATGGACTGGTCAAATCAAGACCACTGTGGGGAAAACATTGTATGAATGCACCCGGGCAACCTCTGACCGAGATAAATGGCGTGGCATCGTAAGGCGCGCAACATCAGCCACTGATAATACTGCGTGTGGACCACGACCGCTCTGACAAGAGCGTAACGACGGAGAAGAAGAAGAAATTATGGTCCATTAATTACGTGAGATATGTTTAGGGGGAGGCGGGGGGGTTAAGCCAAATCTCACCCAATCTCACGTTCCCCCCGCACCAGAACTAGGCGGCGCCTAGTGACACGCAGAATGAGACTGGCCACGGCGTTGCGAGGGCCGTCTCAGCTCCATGATTAAGGTCTCCGAATGAAGACCGAAACTAGTCGGCTACACCGACATAATACAAGTAAGTTTAACCGTTTACGAAATACGTAAGTTTGTTTGTTACGCTGAAACGGGTGAACGGATTTGGATGAAATTTGGAATAGAGATAGCTTAGACATCAGAATAAGACATAGGCTACATATTATCACGCTTTTACAAAGCAAAGTAAAGCAAATATATATTTTTTCTGTAGTCCACGCGGACGAAGTCGCAGGATAAAGCTAGTATTAAATAAATAATGTTCTATGCGACGCGTGTTTGACCGCAATAAGTCATGTTTGACCGCAATGAGATCCATAGGCCTATTTGTTTTGAAGTTTGGACGATAGCAGCGTGGCGGTTGCTCTGGTCATAAACTTTTTGGGCAGTGCCACTGCTTTGTACTAGTACACCAGTACACATTATCGGCTGAATTATTGTTGTTCTGTTGTTTAAAATAATGAAAATAATGCTATGTTATTGCCGCGAACGAAAAATCGCTGAACAAAAATAGCTCAGTTTAGCTACAAAATGTAATCTGTGAAAATTTTGAATTTCCCGCCACGTCGCTGAACAAAAATAGCTCAGTTTAGCTACAAAATGTAATCTGTGAAAATTTTGAATTTCCCGCCACGTTGCTATCATCCCACCTTAAATACAGCTACAGCAGCGAGCGGAAGATAACAGTGATATTTGCCACCGGATGGTGGTATTCGTATTCGAATTTGTGACTGTAAAGGTTTAGCCCAACCTTTAGGTCTCACAACTAACGCCGCCAATGAAAAAAAAAACATATCTTCTTATTGGATGCGTTTCTAGCAAAAAACGCTCCTGCGATTTCTCAACGCGAGGCTTAAGTATTTTTAGGACCTAAGGTTTGGATCTGAAATCCAAACCTTAGGTCCTAGAACTTACGAATGCAATCGATTCACGCCAAAAGTGGCCACCGCTTCGCGTTGAAAAATCGCAGGAGCGTTTTTTGCTAAAAACGCATCGAAAAAGAAGATATGTTTTTTTTTTCCATTGGCGGTGCTAGTTGTGTGTCGTCTTTCATCCCGTCAGTCCCATTCCATGTTCGCCCACCTGGCACTTGATTGCTTTCCGGCGGCGCGTGTGCTCGTCCCGAAAGTGGATGGAGTAGTCGCAGCAAGAGAAGAAGATCTGGTGGCAGAGGCCGTCGGCGACCAGCGTGGACGCCTGGAGGCACTCGAACGGACCGCTGCGCCGAAAACAACACAACACATTCAATTTTAATCTGACCGCTGCGCCGATAACAACACAACACATTCAATTTTAAAAGCATACTTTTCTGTCTGCAGCTTCATACCTAAACTATGAAGGCAATCGAACGGACCCCTGCGCCCAAACAACACAACACATTTTAAAATTGATTTGTTTAATGGCAGCATAAAAACTGTCAAGCAGCATTTCAATAAAAACTTTTTTTCGTAATTTTATTATTACGAAAAAACCAACAATTATATTGCAACCCCTTTCAAGCAATGATTTACACTGTTATTTATAATATTAGCATACAAAACTTATCCTGAATGTATCGTGCATAGTGAGCGTCTTTTTAAGATAATTTAGTTAGTGGTTTAAGTTTCATAAGCTATGATTATTACTATATAAGCTGTTATTTAGTTAAATTGTTACTATAAGTGAGAACCTATAATTGGCTTCATGTTTATACCATAGTTTCTATACTGTTTTTCTTAGCTGTTGGTCCTCCATAGAACCTAATAAATAATAATAATAATAATAACCCCCCCAAGGGACCACCTTGTCGTGGTGGGGGGGCTTAAGGGAAGGAGAAACTACACCTGGTCTGATCATCTTGACACACACCCCTCTATGGGAGAGACACAAACGTTAAGCATCTAACACCAATGCTACCCTTCCTGAACTAAGGTCCCCACCCTTTCATTAGGAGTAAAAATATGAACGTGGAAATCAAACAGAAAATACCCCAGGAGGGTACCAGCAACACTGGAGAATCCCTCCCCGAGTTTAGCTCGGGCAGCCTCACGTATTCTGGGGGAGGCAGAAGACCGCGATCTACACAGAAGAACGCTGCAGAGACCAGCGCCGACCACACCAATAGAAGATATTCCCTTCGACCACTCTCTGGAAGGCGCCGACGCACATCAGAAGCCGATGCTGGAGAACATAGCATTCGAAACAACGACAGCGAGGAGCCCAACAGACGGACCACCACAACGGATAGCCAATCTTCACCTTCAACATCGCCGCGAAGTCTATTCTCCTACGAGAGTGAATCATCTCGTCACAGTTTCTCAAGACAGACTTCACCGATGCCGTCTCCAGCATCTTCTCCATCTCTACCCCCAACTATTACCGACCCGCCTATAGATGTTGTGCAGGAGGCAATCGCCGACAACCCTGCACCCACTATTAGCAGGAAACGCACGCACCGAAGATGGTCCGATGACATGAATCGATTTATATGGCGTGCATACCTTATAGCTTCATCTCTAGAAAGAAACACAAGAACATACCTGCAAGAACTACACCGATTATTTACAACAGAGTTTCCAAATTTTTATGTTTCCAAACAAAGGTTAGGTGATCAAAAACGAGCCATAATCCGAAATAAACTACTGACACAAAAAGTCCTAGATGAAATAAAAGCAGAGGTGACTTCAACTATAGGTTTAGAAGATCAAGCTCAAAATACACAATCTCAAATTTTTTCAACACCTATCACCACACGTTCATCAAACCAGCCAGAACGAATGAGATGGTCCAATGAGTTGAATGAAGCAATCGTTAAGATTTACCACAGAATCACACTTTCAGACACAAACAGAACAGCATACCGACCACAACTACATTCAGAATTCATTCAGCAGTTTCCAACACTTGCACACATTTCAGAACAAAGAATATCAGATCAAAGGAGGGCTATAATTAATAACAAATATATAACACAATCCAGACTCCAAGAGTTACAGAAACAAGTCGAGGAAGAAATGGGGCTGCACAACACTAACAATTCAACAATGGTAGAGGAGACGAGAAGAGAAAGAGAGACTGAAGAAGAGAGAAATGAAAGTAACCGACTACAAACGATAGAAGAAGAAGAAGAATTAACTGCAACTTATAGCATACTGAACACATCTCTAGATCTATCTACATCTACAAATAACTTACCACAGACACAACAACAACCTACAGCCACAGGACACAATACAACTAATAACAACATCTTAACTATAGAATCAACACAACAAATCCGGGACATATTCTCAACTACTCTGGAGCGTTTCAAAGAAACTGATCCTACGCAGAGACCATACATACCAAAACAAAAAACATCAAAAAGATTCGCCTTGATAGTTGAACACATTAACACAGATATTTTACCTAACTTACTTTCTACCGACCAAAACTTCGCAACAACACAAACCATTATCTACTGCGCAGCTTACACTGCAGCTATCAGCAATGGCACACGCATAAGACCTGAGCAAACACAGCACCCCACACAAACTCGGTTACCACCATGGCAAAGAAGACTGATGAATAAAATTTCATTATTGCGACAAGATATTGGCAGACTTACACATTATATGAACGGGAATAGAGGAAGACGACTAGTACATAGGGTAAACAAGATCAAAGAGAAGAATAAAATACACTCACAGCACGAAGAACCTAACACACAAGATGAACACTTCCTAGACACACTTAAACAAAAACTCAACACAGCTAGCAATAGACTTAAAAGATATTTAGAATGCACAGATAGGAAAAAACAAAATGCACAATTCAGTAATACTGAAAAACAATTTTACAGGACGCTGAAAACGAACCACCAAACCACGCAGAACACAAACACTCTACCCCCATCATCAGAGGACCTACACCAATTCTGGTCGGATATATGGGAGAACCCAGTAGAGTTCAACAAAGATGCAGGCTGGATCAAAGAGGATACTGAACAGTTAAACAACGTTTCTGACATGATCTTCGAAACAATACCAATAAACACTTTTGTAGCTGTCATAAAAAAGACACATAACTGGAAAGCCCCTGGTACAGATAACATACATAACTACTGGTACAAAAAATTCACCTCGGCACACCCAATACTACACAACCACATTCATAAATTCATACATTCACCAGAAACAATGCCAACTTACATAACTCAAGGAATTACTTACATGCTACCTAAAGACGCTGCTGACACTGAAAACCCAGCCAAATACAGACCCATCACCTGTCTACAGACTATCTACAAAATAATAACATCTTGCGTTAGTGAATTGATAAACCAACACCTAGAAAACCAAAGTCTACTAGCCGAAGAACAAAAGGGAGCACGTAAACACAGCCAGGGCTGCAAGGAGCAGCTCATCATTGATGCAGTTGCTCTAAAGCAAGCTCTCAAACACAAAAGGGACATCAGTGTTATGTATATTGATTATCGCAAGGCATTTGATTCTGTACCACACGACTGGCTCATTTACATCTTACGCCACTACAAAATAGCTCCTGCACTTGTTACATTCCTAGAAAATACAATGAAAA
Organism: Zelleria hepariella; assembly: GCA_949319315.1. NCBI lineage: Eukaryota > Metazoa > Arthropoda > Insecta > Lepidoptera > Yponomeutidae > Zelleria > Zelleria hepariella. The sequence goes on from OX439379.1 coordinate 28,885,219, forward strand.
CCTGGAAAACACAATTAAAATTGAAAACCACGACCACAACAGTTATAACACCCTTCATACAGATTAGACGAGGTATCTTTCAGGGAGACGCACTTAGCCCACTTTGGTTCTGTCTCGCCCTCAACCCGCTCTCCTACAGTCTCAATCAAACAGAAAATGGCTTTCCAATTAAATTCCAGGGAGAGCAGTCCAACCTTTCTCACCTTCTGTACATGGACGACATAAAATTATACAGTGATAACAAAGACGGTCTCCATAAGTTATCAGAAATAACAGAAACTTTCTCCCGAGACATTAATATGCAGTTTGGTATTGATAAATGTAAAATTCTAACTGTTACTCGCGGTAAAATAGAAGCTAACAGCTACATTCTTGAGACCGGAGAGCAGATTGAGCACATGGAGCAAGGAGACTCATACAAGTATCTCGGATTTCAACAGTCACAGCAAATTCAACAGAAACTGACAAAAAAGAAACTAACAAAACAATTTCAGATCAGACTAAATCAAATTCTCAAGACACAATTAAATTCTCGCAACATAATAAAAGCAATAAACACCTACGCAATACCCATACTCACATACTCATTCGGAATAATAACGTGGTCACAAACCGATCTTAAAAAATTACAGACGACAATAAACACAACTTTAACTAAACACCGCAAACATCACCCTAAATCCTGTGTGCAAAGACTCACACTGCCACGCGAAGAAGGAGGAAGAGGGCTCATCGATATACAAAACCTCCACAATAAACAGGTAAAAACTCTCAGACACTTCTTCCACCAACGGGCACAAAACTCACAACTGCATAAAGCCACAGTCCACGCAGACACGCACTTTACCCCACTCAACTTACATACAACTGACACTCAACCTAACGAGACTACTACTGATATGAGACAGAAAATAACCACTTGGCAACAAAAGTCTCTACATGGAAGGCACCGCAACGATCTGACTCAGCCACATGTCGACATTACTGCATCGAACGCATGGCTGAAACGAGGAGAGTTGTTCCCTGAAACAGAGGCTTTCATGACTGCAATCCAAGATCAGGTTATAGCCACCAGGAACTACCAGAAGCATATAATGAGGCTACCTAACATCACAGACGTCTGCAGACATTGCCACAGTGCTTCCGAGACGATACAACACATTACCGGTGCTTGCAAGTCTATCGTCCAAACAGATTATAAGCACAGACATGATCAGGTAGCTTCTATAATTCACCAACGCCTCGCCCATAAACACAAATTTATCTCTAATCAAATACCGTACTACAAATATAAACCAAACACCATATTAGAAAACAATAACTTAAAAATGTACTGGGACAGAACAATAATAACAGACAAAACAATTCATTACAATAGACCAGATATAACCATCCACGACAAAGCCAGGAAAACCGCGTACCTAATAGATATTGCTATACCAAACACCCATAACATTCAATCCACCATTAACGACAAACTTAGCAAATACACGGACCTGGCAATAGAACTGAAAACACAATGGCGAGTGAATACAGTCAAAATAGTTCCAATAGTCTTGTCCACTACAGGAGTCATCCCCAAGACACTTCACAACAGCCTCAAATCAATTAACATTCCCTCCACTATCATCCCATATCTACAGAAAGCCACAATTCTTAATACTTGCCGGATTGTAAGAAAATTTCTTTCTACTGACATAATACAGTAGGTAGGTACATAAATAGCACTTGGCTTAGGCCCGTGCTATTTATTAGAAACCTTTTTATCTTGAATAAAAAGAGAAAAACAAATGTAAAAACAAATAATAATAATAATAAAAGCCAACTTCAGACGCTTGAGAAACTCGAACGGACTGCTGCGCCCAAAACAAGACAGTATAAACCTCGCGCGATGAGAATGGGATGGAGCCTTCTCGAAGTCAATAGAAAATATACTTTATTTTACTTTGAGAAGGTTGCTTCGACGCTAGTTTGCTTAGCGCGCGCGTCTCAGTTCCAAAAGATCGCATCCGATTCTCATCCCGCACGGATTATACCTACATTTTACATTTTACATTTTTTTTTTTTACGTTTTGTCCAAAAACGGTTTTGGAAACTCGTACCAGATGTATGTCCACTTTGAACGCAAAATATTTTGTAAATCGTAAGTGACTAAGTACTTATTTCAAGTTTCCTTAAACCATCCATCGACATTATGGCCTTAACTGTACTTCCGCGGACCCGCTCACATCACATACTTCAATTGGACTATACAGGGTGAGCTTACGTGATGGGCACGATCTCGCGCTCCCTCCGTGTGGTCTTCCTCAGTGGAGCCTCCCCGCTAGGGGCGGCGGCGGCGGCGGCGCCCTTGCGCTTGCGGACCTGCAACCAAACTTTATGTATTGCTATGAAAACGCGATGCAGGCGGAACGCGACGCTGGGGGAAAGCGACGGCGCCGCCAAAATTCACTAATAGTAGATTGTATTTAAACGCACATACAGGGCGTCCCACTGCCACATGGAGGGAAAGTACCTTAAATATTGTAGATGGAACATTTTACTGAAAGAAGACATTATTTTAATTTAAAAAACAATTTAAACTGCATTCATAGATATTTAAATAATTACATGGTTGAACCGGGAATCAAACCCGTTACATGAGAAAAATAATTACCCTGTAGCTTTATCATACCGATCAAAAGACTTCATGATAAGGATTATTTTTTGCTAAATAACATAGTGTCAGAAATAAAAGGAAGACTTAGGTCCTAAAAATAGTTAAGCCTCGCGTTGAGAAATCGCAGGAGCGTTTTTTGCTAAAAACGCATCCAAAAAAAAGATATGATTTTTTTTTCCATTGGCGGCGCTAGTTGTGTGACGTATGGCGTCTTAAACGTTTCTTTTTAATAACATTGTAAATTACATAGACTTAGTACACCAATTCTATGGGCAATTACATATTAGACATACCGTCTGCACCGCATAGGCCTCGTCCTCGGGCTCAGGCTTGATGATGATGTAGCTGACATCCTGGTTGGCCAGGCTCATGATGTCTGTGGGCTGCATGGAGCTGAGGAGCTCTGCGGTCTTGCGAGCCACGTCCGGTGACTTGCCGGGGCCCGAGGATATTCCTTGGTTCTGCTGCTTCTAGACGGACCGAAGGTACTTTTGTTAATTTTCATAAATAGGCCTTTGCATCTACGTAATGAGATGATTTATACAACGTCCAGTGGCACCTTCACTCCTACTAGATGGGTGAAGTGACCACTCGGGCACTGCAATGCCTGCGACATTGTGACCCATAGCCTGGTTGGCTCCTCACGTATTGACCTCGTTGGGCAAGCCTACTCCACACGTGCTGAAGGCCACATACATAAATAAATATAAAACCTTTAAATTACCGAGCAGACAGTAAAAAACAGCCCTAATAGCTCTATGACTTCTATGGCTACTGCACCAAATAAATGGAACTATTGAAATATTGGTAAGTTGAATTGTTTAAACTTCCGTAAGTATCATCCTGTACGCCCAGAAACTGAAATGGAAGTGGGCAGGTCATTGCTTTGATGCTTAATGAGAGGTGGGCAAAAACGTCAACCTTATGCAGAGGACCAGCAGGAAAAAGAAGAAGAGGACGACCTTGCAGCCGCTGGGCAGAGGATGTAGAAGTCACAGCAAATACCAAAGACTGGGTACCTCTAGCACAAGATAGAGAAGAGTGGAAGAGGCTGGAGGGGCCCTAATAACTTTACTTTATTTTATTTTCATAGATTTTTTTTTAATACTTTATCTGGTGTTGGTTCTCACATTACGGTTCAGACATTAAGGGTAGACGATAGCAAGGTGGCGGGAAATTCAAAATTTTCACAGACTTTTACATTTTGTAGCTAAACTGAACTATTTTTGTTCAGCGATTTTTCGTTCGCGAGAATAAAACCGTATTCTTTTCATTATTGTAAACAACAGAACAACAATAATTCAGCCGATTATGTGTTCTGGTCTACGAAGCAGTGGTACTGCCCAAAAAACTTGTCGTAGACCAGAACACATAATCGGCTGAATTATTGTTGTTTTGTTGTTTACAATAATGAAAAGAATACGGTTTTATTCTCGCGAACGAAAAATCGCTGAACAAAAATAGTTCAGTTTAGCTACAAAATGTAAAAGTCTGTGAAAATTTTGAATTTCCCGCCACCTTGCTATCGTCTACCCTTAAGTATAATAAATACTTATCTCACCATTTCCATGGCCTCTTGGACCCACTCATCCATGTCAACTTGCTCCCCGCTGTGCTCCATCCGCAGGTGGTTGCGCAGCGCCACCTCGTTGCAAAAGGACTTAATGCAGAGTCGGCACTGGATGGTCAGCTCGTCTTCATCCTCACTTGGGACCTCCGCCTTGTTTTAAAATGTTCATTTATTGACATAAAATAATTTACAAACTTCAGCTTACGACACAGTCATAAACATAGTATAGTAGGTTAAGGAACATATTGTGGGACCTCCGCCTGGAGTAATAACCGTATGGTATTTGTAGGTTGTGAAGTTGCCCCTAAGCAAATAGGCAATGAAACAATAGACCTTTCACTGTGTGATACACATCAACGGAGTGAAAGAGAATACAATATGTGCCACGAAAGAAGAGACTTGACTGCACCCTCTTTCTACTGCCCCGAAGACCACCCGTGCCATCCCTAGTCAGACCATATATTGCTAAAAAGACCTATAAATTGTCACTTTCAAACAAAGTGGTGTCTCAAGCCTCTTTTATCGTGGCATGCATTGTACTTTATCTGAATTTCAAACAAAGTGTATCAGTTTGTTTTCCCCTTCTAAATGATTTTATTTGCGGTTTTAACAATAATAAAAATATATAATATTTTCTTAGGTTTGCACGAGCAGTATAAAGCGGAAAATTTAAAAAGTTAAATAAAACGAGTAGGTATCCATTTAAAATTGTGTTTATATTCAAATAAAATAATAACTCTTACCTTAACTTTGACAGGCATTTTGGGCACTTTGATGAGCTTAACAACTTGCATCACTGGTGTCGTCATCTTGTCCAACCTGCAAACAGGGATGGAAGCACAACTTCAAGATAAAAGTTTTATCCCACAATTGGGTAGTGGCATCTCTCTATAAAACCCGATCATGACATTGTGCTCCCCTGGCAGGTTCTACTTTACTATCTTTGCTCATAATTATCCCTTATACCATAGAGAGTAACCAGAAGCAACACGGCCTCAAGTGTACCTCACGTTATGTACTTTACCTCTAACTGTACCTAAAGGTCCTACAGCTTTATTTTATTATTGACGATTCCATTTATGTCTTATTCAATAATGTGGTTGGTGAGTAAAGTTGATAGCACCAAGCCGTGGATTGCACTCATGACATGGACTTCCATGCTTGAGGTTTCCCTACTATCAACATAGGGACGGGTAATCCCACCAATGTAAGTCAAACCAGGATATATGTAAGAGTGTACACACAACAGACATCAGAGTGTAGGTACACTTTTGTTGTAATGTCGCCCGTAACGTAACCGAGTAGAGTGCTAGCGTGTAAGGGTCGACGTGCTGTCGTTTGTACAAGTGTAACTTGGTTATTTGGTTAAAGATAGCTGAAATACGTAAAATAAGTATAACAGCATCAATCTCAAATAGGTTCGGCAAGCTCTGGTGCCAACAAAGACTGGCATCAAAAGAGTTAGACTAGGTATGTATTCACACACTATTTTATAATCAAATTTACGGTAACTTATGGTTTTTATTGATCAATGGAAGGAGAGAAGTGGACACTTTCTTACCTTAGGGAATAATAATTTGTTATCTAAGTGGTGTACTTAATAATTTGTTATCTAGGTGGGTTGTTCACTGCTTACCTATTTGTATGCCCGGACACGAAAAATACTTCAAAATGGCCCAAGATCACAAAATATCAAATATAAAGCTATTGTAGCAAAAATATTACTAGAAAAGTTCAAAAATCCCTCCAATAATATGTCAGAGCCAAATTTTTTAAACTATGACTTGAATCCAGATTAAACAGAAAAAAAATAACCAACATCGAACGAAATTAATATTGTGCAACAATGATGGTGTCGGTCAAATGTCGAAGTCGAAGGGGATGAAGGAAAAATTATTTCAAACGCACCAAGTTACAAATTATCACCATGAAACTCACCTTTGATTTCAAAATCCCGATTTCGAGCCACAAATATTCCACAAAAACAATCGGCGTTTGTTTTTTTTATTTTATACTTAAAAAAAAAAGAAAACGTGAAAAAATTAAAAAAAATGGTATGGCGTTTTTGAAGTTTCGAAAGAAAAAGTAAAAACGTCAAATAGGACGAACTTTTTTTACAGGAAAAATAAATGAGGCTGCATGCACGAAAATTATCCAAAGGTGTGTCTCAGTGTCACAAATTCACAAAATAGGTTACAATAGAGAGACGCTTATTCGCCGCCATTACGCGTCAGTCGTAGGGTTGCTAGATATAGGCTGGCTGATGTTCATTTCTAGGGTTACCAACGGAGTTTGTTTGTTTTCTTGTTTGAAATAAAAATTCAAGCTCTCCTAAAACGGTTGAGGAAGGTTGCATTGGTTTAGGGGGTTTAGTTTAGGTGTTTTGAGCACAGATTACAAAAAAGATTCTGCTTCACGCCCTCCGTCGGTGTATGGCGGATGGTGGTGGCGACACCTTGCGGTTAGTTTTAGAACCACTTATTAGCAGTATTGCCATTATACAAAAAAAACCGGCCAAGTACGATCGCGATCCAATGGACGCTGAGGCGCGAGTTTTTGTAGTAGGCGCGAGTTCGATTTGACTTTACCATAAGTTGTCTGTGGATTTGACCGGTTTTTTTTTTAATCTGCGCTCGTCTGTCTACTTGGTCTACTTCAAGCGGGAACGTGAAAACTTGAAAAGGCAGGAAACACACACATCTTCTGTAACTAGGGATAGGTATATGGGTGGTGGTGGTGGGTATGTATGAATCAAACAAAATGAAGTGGTGGGTATATATTTAAGCGTCATGCACTTGAAACAGTAGATAGGTAGTATTTTAGTACCATCATGTTGTACGTACTAAGGTATACCCTCACATTCTTCAAAAAATCTACTTTACTTTTTACGTCAAACTGTTTTGGTGTTTTATCAATATCATTCGTGGTTACGCGATATCAGCATCACGAGACTCCTATTTTCCTAAATGGCTAAAGCTACTACAATTAAAGAAGCAATAAAACGATGGGAAGAGAAGACTGGACAACACGCAGCCACCGCTACAGAAGTCAGTCTGATATTTCAATGGCCACCGATCGAAAAGATGGACGCATCTCTAGCTACTCTTACTAACTGCGAGTAAGTGCACCGATCCGATCTAAAATGGAGGTTGCTTTCTGCTTTTCAAAAGCAAAAACATACACCTCAGTAAATTGACAAATCTGAGCACTCTTCTAAACTACCTCTGCTAGGTATCAATATGTCTCTACGTCGTTGTTCTTGAGAATGTAAGAAGGAAACAAAAACCCTTTCATTTTGTTACAGAAAATTAAGCCTTTCAACGAATCTGTTAGAAAAGGTTACAGGACTGAACAGCTTGAAAAAATTACGAATATTATCCTTGGGGAGAAATTACATAAAATCTTTCGCTGGGATGGTAATTTTAGCTTCTTTCTACAGTGAAATCTAACGGTGCTTCACACGCTTGGCAACCAAGAGACAAACACGCTGTTTTGCTAGCAACTCGTAGCAAAATTGCCTCTTCTGTAGATTCACCAATACCTAAGCTTTATAGTTTAATTTTATCTAAGCAATTATTTCCGATCGAAAATAAATCTCGATAAATACATGGGTACCGTATCATTTTATATTTTCAGGAATGTCTAGGCGATACTCTTGAAGAGCTTTGGGTCTCGTACAACATGATCGAGAAGTTGAAAGGCATCAATGTGCTCAGAAACTTGAGAGTTCTCTACATGAGCAATAATTTGGTAAAGGAATGGAGCGAGTTTAATAAGTTGCAGGTAAATTATTATTGTACTGTTTCTAGAGTTGAAAATATAAAATATTTAAAAACATCTTCAGAAAAATATACATAATAGAACACCTGTATCCTGTATATTGTATGGCTTGACACGCTACCGCGTCTAGATAATTACCGAGATCCTTATATAAGGTACGGTCTAACCGATTCTTGCCCTAAGCCAGCTGCTCTCATAATGTGTTAGGAGCTTACGGGAGACTGATATGTCCCTATCTAAAGCATTTTCAGTTGGAAAATTGTTTGGCCTACCTACCGTCGTCCGTCGCTGACTCGGCGGACCAACTGGGCCTCAAGTCTAACGATTTGAGACAGATCTCGCTTATCAAATAAATGTTTTTCAATTTCAATTTCAATCAAGCGGTCCAACCTTTGACCCGACGAAAATGCTTCTCTTTTTTAACATCCGTCGCAAAAAGGTGTTATACGTTTGACCGCAGATAACCGATTTGGATGCGATTACTTTTATTTGAAAGCAGGGGCTTATGTCGGTAAAGCAATGGCGTGTCGATGGCGTCCCAGTAGAAGGACAATACAGTCTTTGCTGTACTAAAAAAACACATTAAGGCTCCGTATAAGGCTAACTAGCGCCACCAATGTTGAAAAACTCATATCTTCCTTCAGAAGAAGTTTCTGAAAAAATAAAGCATGGCGCATGGGCTCATCTTAGGATTTTCTCAGAAACTTCTTCTGAAGGAAGATATGATTTTTTCAACATTGCATTGGTGGCGCTAGTTAGCCTTATACGGAGCCTTAAAAGAACCCGGTTCAGTTGAAGCCGTCAACAGAGAGCCCATTTTGGTACCATTGCGTTACTCAGTCCTGTTTTCTGTTTAGGATTTAGGTATTCTAATTTGAAATTAAAATGTAGTGTTTTTATAATTTTGGACCTTCGTGAGATGAAGGTCCCTTTCTCGATTCGACACATGAGATCTTCTTTACTTTAGTAAGAAGCCGCATTAAATATCGGGGATCTTCTATATGAGCCACGTTATTGTGTTGTCGCTATGGTTGTTATCACTGTCGTGTTTGTTCGACAAGGAACTGCCCTGTCTCGAGGACCTCCTGTTCGTGGGGAATCCCTTGTACGACGCGTGCGAGCTGGACACCTGGCGCTCGGAAGCCGCGCGCCGACTTCCCAACTTGAAGAAACTGGACGGAGAGACTGTGCTGCGCGAGGATGACCCGCCGCTGACGGTCGCTGATATGCAGGTATGAAATTAAGGGTAGACGATAGCAACGTGGCGGGAAATTCAAAATTTTCACGGTTTTTTACATTTTGTAGCTAAACTGAGCTATTTTTGTTCAGTGATTTTTCGTTCGCGGAAATAACAAAGTATTCTTTTCATTATTGTAAACAATAGAACAACAATAATTCAGATATACAGTTACAGTGATATTTGCCACCGGATGGTGGTATTCGGTAAAGGTTTCCGCAACTCTACTACTAATGAGCCTATTTTGCGTGAGACCGGGTCCCAACTACCTAAGGCTTTTGCATCCTCGTAATGAGATGATTTATACAGCGTCCAGTGGCACCTTCACTCACACTAGATGGGTGAAAGAGACCACTCGGCGCTGCAGTGCCTGGGACATTGTTTTAGATGGAGTAGGCTTGCCCAGTACTTATACCACCCCGACAGCTTAGTCGTGTACGTGCAGCATGGTAAGCCCGAGATAGGCCCTTCTCTATGCAAAACTGTCAACTTGTCGGTCGGGCTCGAGTTGGTTCTACGCCAACATAGCGATAGAGACAAAAATACAACATTTTTATTAAAAATGGCAATATCTACTTTCTGCTCGACATGACCCTAATCTATTGCCATCTTGAGTCCCGCCTGCCATGCTCGCACAATTAGCCGTTTTCAACTGACAGTTAAAAGCTGATTTTAAAATGCTCGCTAGATGGCGCAGAAAATACGGCTACTTAACGGCAGTCAAATAACGCTTTTTCCCACAGATTCACAGATTAGAAAGTACTAATACTAAAGATACACAAACACCACAGATAAGAATCAGGCTTGCCATGTTCAATCGGTAAAAATGCCGTGTCATATATTTGCAATTTTTATTCTTAAAAGCAAAAACATAAATGGTTTTGGATAAATATAGAATAGGTAGGTAGGATATTGACATCAACTACGTGATGCGATAAAATTTCTGGTTATGATTATTACAGTTTACGGTAATTTGTCGTACCGTTGGCAACACTGATGAAATTTCAACTGACTGCCGTTATAGTGCCGTATTATAAGCGCCATCATAGTCTTAGCAGCTATGAAAAAAAGGCTGCATTTTATGATGAAAGCAAGCCGCTTTGCACAGTGATAGAAGGGACAAAAATAAGCGATTTGACCCGCAGCAGCACAAGTTTCATCCCTTAGGAACAGAGAGGGCGCCACTTCTAAAAATAAACTTTGAAAATTTCTAACAGCCTAACAGGTAAACCGATTTCAATGATTAATATCTTAATCGAAAGAAAATTAATTATTGTACAAACAAAAAAATAATATTAAAAAAAATACTATGATGGCTGCCGTAAATCCTACGTTTTCTAATTTTTTATTTTTTATTTGTAAATTTTTATTGAACGATGCAAAAAACTTCTATGAAAAGGGTATATTTTTTGTAATTCATATCGTTACTAATATAATAATAAATTTAATTAAAAAAACTGCATGCCAATATCATTAGTAGTTTAGGATATATTTAGGTTTACATGTGCTGGAAAAGCGGGGTATTGCCCTCGCGTCATAGTAACTAAGTAGAGAAAAAAACTTATTTTTGTGATGGAATCTAGCCATTTTGCACAGTGATAGTGGAGACTAAAATAAGCAATTTTACCCGCAGCAGCAACATTTTTATCCCTTAGGAACACAGATGGCGCCACTTATTTAACAAAACTTCAAAATTTTGTATAAAATAAACGGTTCAACCGATTTTCATGATTTAAACACCCAATGGTTGGTTTTTATACCATAATACATATAAAATATAAATAAGTCAAAAAAGTATTGGAAATAAAAATAATAAAAAATATTTTGTAAAATAAAAGTGTTTTTATTGATGATGATGAATCTTGTATTTATTCTTTCTAGTTTTTGACAAATACTTACACATCATTTCTCGTTTGCCTTGTGACAGATGTGTACACTAACGTTAATGCCTAACAGTTCACGAGTTTCCTTATTTTATTTGGAATGCTACATTTAATCCATTGAATACAGTTTACTCAGAATAAGCGACTAAAAATTTACGTATACCGAATAAAATAAGGAAACTCGTGAACTGTTAGGCATTAACGTTGTTGTACACATCTGTGACAAGGCAAACGAGAAATGATGTGTAAGTATTTGTCAAAAACTAAAAAGAATAAATAAGTGATTCATGATCCTCAATGAAAACACTTTTATTTTACAAAATATTTTTTATTATTTTTATTTCCAATACTTTTTTGACTTATTTATATTGTATATGTATTATGGTATAAAAACCAACCATTGGGCTTTTAAATCATGAAAATCGGTTGAGCCGTTTATTTTATACAACATTTTCAAGTTTTGTTAAATAAGTGGCGCCATCTGTGTTCCTAAGGGATGAAAATGTTGCTGCTGCGGGTAAAATTGCTTATTTTAGTCTCCACTATCACTGTGCAAAATGGCTAGCTTCCATCACAAATAGAAGTTTTTTTCTCTACATAGTTACTATGACTTGAGGGCAATGCCCCGCTTTTCCAGCACATGTAAACCTAAATATTTCCTAAACTACTAATGATATTGGCATGCAGTTTTTTTTATTAAATTCATTATTAAATTAATAACTATATGAATTATAAAAAATATACCCTCTTTATACAATTTCTTTGCATAATTGAGTAAAAACTGACAAAAAAAAAAAAAAAAAAATTACAACACGTTGGATTTAGGGCAGCCATTATAGTTTTTATTTTAATTTGATTTTTCAGGTTGTACAATAAGTGTTTTTCTTTCGATTAAGATATTAATCATTGAAATCGGTTCACCCGTTAGGCTGTTAGAATTTTTCAAAGTTATTTTTAGAAGTGGCGCCCTCTCTGTTTCTAAGGTATGAAACTTGTGCTGCTGCGGGTCAAATCGCTTATTTTTGTCCCTTCTATCACTGTGCAAAGCGGCTTGCTTTCATCATAAAAAGCAGCGTTTCGGTAAAAAATGGCCGTAGCTGCTATAGCTATCAGTGGAGAAGAAAAGAACTACGTTTTTTTTTTTCTGAAAACGGTTAATAGACATGGCACGTCTGTCACTCGAGTTCGAGAGAGTGTCAAAACGACCATGCTAAGCATACTGGTCCACAGGAAAGACAAGTCAATACGTGTGGAGCCAACACAGCCGCGGGTTTCCTTACGATGTTTTCCCTCACTTTCCCTCAATTTTACAAATGTACGTAGGTACGGTCGGCCAGTCACAAATACCCCATGGCAACAAGGGCGCCAATCGAACAAAAGGGTTTATCCTAGCATGTGGCTGACTATACTTTGAAAAGAAACAAAGTCATATAGGTACATGCCGGGAAACGAACCTGGGTCTCTCGCTTTCGAGTCCAATGTTTTAACCACTAGGCTACCACCGCGTCCCAACTACCACCCCAGAGGCAATAAAGCTGCATTTTCAGTCAAAGTGCGCGCGACGTCTATGGGCGTTTTCATGTGAGTGCACTTTGTTGACGGGATGAAAACCACCAATCAGGGTCCTTAGCGTGTAACGCAATGGTGCCAAAATGGGCTCTCAGTTGACGATTTGTTAATGCTGTCGGTCCTTTTAATGTTTTTGTAGTACAGCAAAGAATATTCTGATTCTAATCCTAGAGGATTATTTATCTGGTTGTAGGAGAAAATAGAGGAAACCCCGGTTTTATCCTTCTGCTGGGACGCCATCGACACGCAATTGCGTTACAGGCTGAGGCCCCAGGTTGTTTGACGAAGCGCGTCGCATGGCCATACTAATCGTGCAAGAGATTGCGACTGACTAACTTGAACACTTTCTTTCGCAGCCGGACGAGCTTGGCGACGGAGTGGAGACTATGGTCGGCGCAGAGACCAACGATTAAAAAGCCTCTGCTCCCAGTTGTGCGGACACGTTACGTGATTTTCCGCTGGCACAAAACTGGCTATAAGTAGATTCATAACAAACTATGCTTTTGCCCGCGACTTCGTCCGCCCACACTTATTTTTTTTCTCGTGAGTTTTTCCGTTGTTTTAATGGTTATTCTGCTATTCGGGGTGGAGAGAAATCCAACAAATAAAAAATCGTAAAAATCGGTCCACCCGTTCTCGAGTTATAAATGGTGTAACTAACACGACTTTGTTTTATATATTAAGATGGGAAGGATTTATCAGAAGATAATGCAAGTTTGAAGTTACGGAATTTTTGACTGGTGGCTTACGCTCTAGGTTGCTTGACTGATATTTGACATCATAACTCAAACTTCAGTGATGTGACCGGATCGAAGATTTAGCGGATAATAGTGCTACGGGTGCAGGAATATACTTCTCACCTGTAGAATCGAAAATAAAAAAACCATTAGGTACTTAGATAAAAATAATTATATGCACAATTTAATCCTCACTTACGTATTAATAAAATAATAATTATTGTACATACACATCTTCATAGAAGTCGATTTTTTTATTTGTTTTAACAAAACTAAACGATATTATTCTGTCTCCGCTTGTCCATATTATCAATCACGCACGAGACTTCACGGCATGGTTTCAACACCCTTTATTAAACGCTTTAGAATAATATAATTCTAACACAACATATCCTTTTGGGGATGTGTGCGTGATGATCTGATGGTACCAAACTTATTGGTAAATTAAGAAGACTATCAGACCTTACATAAATCAGACTTTATGTACATTTCACTTGTTATTTATTATCTAACATAATAATATATTATCCTAAATACAATCAATCTGTCCGACCATGAACAGAAACCAGTACTAGATAGCGTCCATTTGCGTTGTGATTTGTTCTTATTTATTTATTTATAGATAGGTACCTACCGAAGTATGTTCTCAGTTTTCACGGCACTTACAACAAACGCGACCAAATAAGCCGATCTCAGTCGCCCGCGACATCCATGGCATGCAAATTTGAAGGCGGCTCGAGTAGTGGTTGCGAAGTGTCTTCGCATGAACCCTACACCAAACTCTGGTCTGCCAGGCGTCCATCTTGGATTATGGCTCCGTGACGTCATGTCATTTAATTTCTCAACTTTATTGCTCCGTGACTTCATGTCATGTTCAAACATTATTTCCCTACCGCACAACTTCACATATAGATTCGTCTCAAGTGCTGAGCAGTGGTTATTGCGTTGCATTGGGGACATATCTTCTTAGCCCTCAATGATTCTAGCCAACAGCCCTGCAAACATGTAGAAAGAAACATTGTAAGAAATAATAGGTCGTTGATAGAATAGACATTAATAAATCATGAACTCAAGTTGCTTTACTGCCTGATATAGAGCTTTTCTTACCTCACAGTAGACGTGCCAGCATTGTATAGAGACAGCAGGCGAGGTATGGGGACCCAAGCAAATTAGACATTTGGCCTGAAAATAAAATAAAAGTTTGTACCTTAGTCCAACTTGGTTCAGATTTTATTTATAAAGTAGCATTGGGCCTAGTGAGATCGATCCCATTTCAGAAGACTATTTTAACTTCAAATATTTCTATGTTCTTACCTCCGAGCCCGAATTCTGCCGTGCTTCTAATTCCTTAATTCTACATTTGAGCGCTTGTATCCTTGTCTGTGGACAAAACACAGTTTAGGAGCATATGAGTGCTGGGCGATCATCTCTCTCTGGGTCAGCCGAATCTGAGCCATAAACATTTAACTCATTGAACTTCTGAATAATACTTCTTCAAAATGTAGTTTTAACCGAAATTCGAAATGATTTATGAGATTTTCTAGAAGAGAAGACGCCTAGTATAGAAACTCCCAAGTTATAACGTTCCACATCATTTCCTTATCTAAGGCGCGTCAAATTACATACAATTCACAGATTTAAAATATCTGACGAACATTACTCAATGACTGTGAGAAGATCAGAATGGGACATAGGAATCTGGACAAGACTGGAAGAATAAACTCCAAAAGGACTGGAGTGCATTGGACAAAACCTACACTTGGCATTTGTTGGATACAAGCCCATGATTGACCCCCATTGCTGGGCATAGGCCTCTTCTTTGTCACACTAAATTCGCGGGTCACTCCCATTACACAAAATCGCTATTCGAACAAATGAGGAGAATAGGTGGCCTAGCAGTGGTCTGCTTGTGATTTCAGTAAGAATTTGGGCCTGCGCAGACGACGGACGCGGCGCGCTCTTATTAGTACATTTGCACTTTGCCTGCGTATACCGCCAGGTCCTAGTAAATCCTACTAAATCAGGTCCGAGTGTGGGACAGTACCGGGCAGCATCGGGGCGGCGGAAAAAAGTGCGGGAGGCGCGGTCAAGTCTCTTCTTTCATTGTATTCTGCCGTATAAT
This sequence comes from Zelleria hepariella, assembly GCA_949319315.1. NCBI lineage: Eukaryota > Metazoa > Arthropoda > Insecta > Lepidoptera > Yponomeutidae > Zelleria > Zelleria hepariella. The sequence goes on from OX439379.1 coordinate 28,900,776, forward strand.
CCGTGCGGGATCAGAATGGGATACTACCTTTTGGAACCGAGAAGCTCGCGGTCCTGTAGCGTCAGCATTTCGGCAAACTCTAGTTGTCTATGGCAAACTCGCGTCGAAACTTGCTTGTGTTTTCTGTGCGCGTGGGTGTCTGCTCGAGTTTTAGCACGTTTTATTCAATTAATGCAATAACATTGAATCCTTTTAGATTACAAACATTAAACATTTTTGTGTATTTCCAATTAACCCTATGATAGAACGTAGAACTATTTTTTTTTTACTGACGCTACTCGAGAACTGTCATTTTCGATTCAGTTCCAAAAGGTATTATCCCATTCTGATTCCGCACGGATTATAACCTACACAATTTCGTCTCATTCTGACCCACCTCCGCACTGGCCTCGACGACTCCATTGCTCCTCCGGCCGCCGTTCTGAGTCTCCGCGGGCTTCGCTTCCGGCTCCTCGGGACTGTCCATCGCTTCAGTGCCATTGGGGAGCTCTGGGGGGTCCTCTGTCATCGGGGCCATCTGGTCACACGCACAAACAAAACTTAGGCCAAAAAATCTACAGATTCAAGCAAGGTTGGAAATGATAATTATCTTTGATAATTATCTTTGATAATTATCTTTGATAATTATGCAGATAATTATCAAAATAAATATAGGTTGATAATTATCTTGATAAGTATAATTGAAAATCGCATCGTCGGGTTTTTGTTTTGTGTTGTCTGTGTGTGGCCGAAACAAAGTAAAGTGAAGTTGTTTTTTTTTTATTCTTAGCGTAACTTGTGTTGTGTACAAACATAAATAGATTGTTTCTAAACTATATTTAATTTACTAAACTACTTGCTTCTAACGCAAATGTTGATATGTATTTGTTTTTATGTGCCTCTACGGTGTCCCACTGCTGGGCAAAGGCCTCACCACTTCGAACCCACACATCCCTATCCAATATCAGTTAAAAAAGGATTGCTAGGTTTATATCTGTTTGATAATTATCGGATAATTATCGGATAATTACCATGATAATTATCGTGATAATTATCAAAGGGCATGTTCATCTTGATAATTTCAAACCCTGAATCCTGGGTCCACAATTATGTTCTTTTGTCCATTCACGCACAGGGCACAGGTAAACCGATAGGCGAGGGATCGTCGTGACGTCGCCGGTTGCCGAATCGCGACGCGGATGCGGAACGGAGAAACGTTCCGGATTTTTACTTTTGATAATATTTTGACGTTCAATGTACTTTTGACATTGATAGAAGAACATAATTACGCGGATGCAGCTTTAGATTATATTTTATCCAGCGTCGACAGGCATCTCCACTCACACTATACAATAGGTGAAATGACCACTCGGACACAGAAGTCATTGGGTTGTTCAGATAATTTGTGCACTCATTTGATTTTTGAACTGGGCACTCAATATTTTTTCTTAAATTATTGTAGCATTTAAAATGTCACTGTTATTCTATGTAGTGTCTCCGTTTATAATCAAGGTTTACAGTCACAAGAATTTTCATCACCAGCTCATGTCACCCTAATAAACTGAAACAGTTTTCGACATGACCTGTGCCATTATGTCTCTTCACTCTTGCCAAACACTTACATCAGGTGCTATCCTAGAAGGTGAGTACTGCGGCGGTCCGTACAACTCCGTATCTTCGTCTCCATCCACTACCTGCAACAGTTTGATAGATAGTTATTTATCTCACCAGCACATAAAGTTAATAGAGGGCCAAAGTAAACCCCATTCAACATCCTGCTTGTATAACATTTATAGTTTTTAATTTTATTTCATAATGCAGATCTGCTTTTTCTTTATGCTGGTCTCCGCCCCAAGCTGAACCAAACAATTACCAACTTGCAGTATATGCTTCAGAAGCAGAAGGGACTGTACGAACAGCTGGGCTCATGAAAGCGGCACACTATTCCAACACCCAGTCGAAACCGGATGCCGGGACCAATTATACTGTAGATCTTTCCACCTTTGCTTGAGCGTTGGCACTCTCTGCAAGTGGATGGCTCCACTGCCTTCTCTCCAGGAAGGTACCGGAGCTGTAACCACCCGCAATCGGTGAACTGCTAACGGTTCAATCACCGCTTGGGAAGCCCGAGAAGCAGCCAGCGACGTTCTCTCCTGGAAAGTTTTCAGGGTTCCTACCCAGCCCCGGATCTAGGATTTATCTAAGGGGGGGCAAAATCTTGACATTCGCGCCCCTCCTCAGTATTTGAGACTAATCAATCAAAAAGGTTAACTTTTATTAAACCAATATGGCTGCAGAGTTCAACCGGTTAAATTCATTGTCCTACTACTTATTTGGGAAGAGGAAAAGCGAACTCCATTTCTTCCAGTTTGTAAAGCCGGAAGAGAGCGCGAAGCGCGCCCGAAAAATCGCAAACATCAAACTTATAGTACCCTAAAATTAAAGTCTTTTCTTCTTAAATAAAAGCAAAAAAAAAAGATTTGAGGCCCCACCCTAAATCCGTTACAGATCCCCTTTCCAGACCAAGTCTCCATGTCTTGACTATTGACCAGTACTATCAGTGTTTGAAAGTTCAAAACCATTCTTATCAATACTGGTCCGAGTGAAAAAAAGGCGCGTCAGCGCGCCCGAAAAATTACAGATTCACCCTAAAATGATGGCTTGAATTTGCCGCTCCTTGACTTAGCCCCCTCTAGATCAGGGGCTGATTTTGGGGCCCCCTGAAACTGCCGCCCGGGGCGGGTGCCCTGGTTTGCCCCCCCCTCCCCCCTAGATCCGGGCCTGTTCCTACCAGAGCATGTTCGTTGCGCCGCACCGCGGTTGCCGCCAGTCTCCTGCAGCGCCGTCGCCCGCACACGTCACTCGCCGCACCACTGGTACTCCGCTCTAAGCTACCCCAAACACTTACCAACATGGAGTACATGGCTCAGAAGGGACAGGGTTCCTACCAAGGCATGTTCGTTGGAGACGCGCCGCACCGCGGTCGCCGCGGAGGCGCCGGTCTCCTGCAGCGCCGTCGCCCGCACACGCCACTCGCCGCACCACTGGTACTCTGCCCCGAAGCTGCCTCCGCTAGCCGCAGCCGCGTTCGGCGAGTCGTTCTAGGGATAGAAGAGGCAGTCAGTGTAGGGAGTAGAAGACTTATTTTTACACTTATATCGTAAGCACTGCACATTCTGTATTTAGTAAACGGTTTCACTTATACTGGTATTCGAAACGATTACCCGCAGCCGAAACGTCGGGATAAATGAGGTAATACACAAAGACATGGTTATTTCGGTCGTTGGGGTTGAGTGAGGTTTTCATATCTGCATTAGGCCAATAGCGCACTCGCAGCGGCCAGAGAGATAGACACATAAGTATGAAACCGCCATGGGCCGCGCACTATTGCTCTTATAAATCGTGACATTAAAGAAAACATTTCGGACGGAGTTAAAAACCTAGCGTTATCTCGCTTTGACTGTATTAATTAGAGCGAGAGGGCGAGTGATTTGAAGTCCATCCTAAATGTTTTCTTTAATGACACGGGTTATACATCTCTGCGCTTTGGTGAATTACTTTGGATTCAAAAGGGAGGCAAGACGGAAGATCGAACTTAATCGTAACTCCACTCATAAGAAACGCAGTCTCACATGGGACACTCGCCAGTCTCTGCTGCTAATAGCTGACTCACCTCCACGTCGATGCTGCCCTCCTCCGAGCTGCTATCCGGTACATCGTCGTCCACCTGGGCGCCGGTCCTCTTGAGGCAGCGCAGCGCGTGCCGCTGCAGCTTGGTGACGGGCAGCGTGACGTCACACACGGGACACTCACCCGTCTCGGCGGGCATGCGGCGTGCGCGCGACCGCAGCCGCCGCAGCCGGTTGTGGTGCACGCGCTGGAAGATTTGATTTAATAAGGAAAACAAATACTACAGGGTGCACTCTAAGTCGATAGCGGAACTTTAAGTAGGCTGTCTACTGATCACTACAAACAACTTCTACTAGGTGGCGAAAAAAATGTAGCTAAAAAAATATCTGCTGTTTCATACATTTGTCGCAGTGCTGAGTCGACCTTTTGTATGGAACAGCTGATATTTTTTACAAGTTGTTTGTATTGATCAGCAGACAGCCTTAAAAGTTCCGCTATTGACTTAGAGTGCACCCTGTAGTACAAAAGATTGCCCGAGCGTCGTACTACATTTCAATAGCAATCACATTTAGAGCGTTGTATCATCCAGTGTAGACCCGGCTAATGAGATCGAAAAGCTGTGCCAAGCCAGCGACACTTAACCTACTTTCTTACATTATACTAGTAAGAGTAAAGTTGGACTAGCACTTTTCACACAGACTTGTTACAGGCGACATTGTAGAAAGTTGCTTTGCTAAATTCAAACCAAAATTATTTTATAATTACATATAGCAACAGAAAAGGAAATGCTTAAAGAAAATTTATTGAAACCAGACCATAGATTTAACCAATAGGAAGTCTGCAACATTATGATGAATATACCTGGTAGACATCGCTGCCCAAGCATCCGGTGACGTCCACCTCCGTCTCCTCAGTGACAGCATCAGTGGCTGCACTTGTACTGGTACTACTACTACACCCCGGCATGGACAGGTTGGAGTTAGGCGATGTGACGCTGAGCTTGCGCTTTGTGCCTGTCGAGATCTTGTGCAAGCGATCCACTTCTAGAGCCATGTGAGTCTCTGGAATTTGTAAAAAAAGCTTAATTGGTGTTACAAATGTTTCTAGCTGGCTTATAACTTCATAAGACTTCTAATAATAATGTTTCATAGACTTATTAAGCTCTTATGAAGATAACATTGTGATGGAACATTTACAACTCAAAAACCGGCCTGGTGTCAAACTTAAAACCGAATAAGCATTTCCTTAACACCGTTCTTAGCAAGTTTAGAGAAGAAGGGACTTAATTGCTGCCGAGCGCGTGAGTCAGACTCACACATGGGTGTTTTTTTATTATTTGTTGTTATATTAGTTATAATTATATCTAGATCAGAGCAACAGGAAGCGAAAATATTCGGGAAGAGCTTAAACAATCCTGATATGAAGGTGCTAAATCGATCAGAATGGAATGCTTTGAGGGGCTGATGCCCAATTTCACCAACCTTTTATGAACTTTTTTAAGAAGTCCTTAGCATAATTTTTGTACGCAAAGTACTTCTTAAAAAAGTTAAAGAAGTTCTTAAAAATTATGTATAGTTAATGAAATTGTACCTAATTAGGGATCTGTTATCCCTGAACTGATGATGATGTTATACTAGTAAATCACATCATGATTATTGATGGTTTGTATGCATTTGGCACCCTTTAAAGCAAACCACCAAAAGGAGGGCCATGCTCATCCACTCTTTCTATTGATGTAGTATGATGGCCACCAAACGTTTCAAGTACTTGACCCACCAACCAATGTCATCTTTCAAGACTATTTAGAAGTTGGTTTTTAATCTTCCGCTCGCTGGTTTTTAGTTTTGCTTTTACTAAGTATTAGTACTTTTGTCTTTTTTTCCACTCCACTACCTACCTCAGGAACCACATAAAATTCAAATGCTTACAACGCTTACCTAGTTCACCCTGTCGAATGGTGCAGCTACAAACAGGACAATTCGGCAACTCGGTTACCTTTTTACGGGTTCTAACAGAGTTCAAGATCACGGAACTATCGTAGGCTAAGCCAAAGCCACTGCTAGCACCGTTGTTTAGTTCATTTGAGCTCTCCTCCATATTATTATAGAGCAAAACAGGTAACATCTCACCCATTTCACTGGGTAAGAAAATTTGTTATGATTACGACTCGATAATAAATCTGTTTACATCACACGTTTTGTATGTTTAAATGGAGTTATTATTATTTGAACCGGCAAAGGAAAGTTTGTTTCATGTCATGAAACTTGTCTTGTCGGCATTTTCGTTCAATAAACGCGATAGCTAACCTAGTAAAATTATTTTGTTGTAGAGAAAAGTGATCTTCCGAAGAGCATTTTGGAAATAAAAAAAAAAAGAAGACGTTTGTTTTTTTTTCTAACCGGTAGCGAGCCCACAGACTAGACAGACAGACAGAACACTACCAAAGCGAGATCCATCATGATGAATCATTCATTCATGATTCATGATTCGATCCATGTTGAAGCGGAACGTTGACCGTGTTGCTCGTTGAAGACACCTTCTTGTCCTGCTACTTGAAGATGCTACGGACGGAGAGATGACTAATCTGCTGGCCTATTAATTTGCTAGAACAAAATTCGCTTTGATTGGAAAACCGTGTTCTACTCATCATAGTTGACTTCAACGGGTTTTATTTAGCGAAGCCTGCTGAGTTTTCACAGTTGGTGCTCGTTTTTCATCTGAGTAGGTAGGTATAAAGTCAAGTCCGAGCGGACCACGCGGATCGTGAAATGAAGAATACCATCAACTTTTGATTTCTACCTTACCATACACTCTATTAAAAATGGAAACATTGGGTGAAAAAAAATTTTCGATACGTCTTATAGTTCCCGAGATATTTAATTTTAAACTAGCTGTGCGACGAGCGCGCGGTCGTCAGCTGCTGTGACGTCACTAAACAGCTCGCAGCCGACACATACATCGTAACACTCATTCAAAGGGCTGTATCTTTGGAACCGTACTAGGTAGCCAGTTGAAAATTTCAGAGATTATGTTTTATTATGGTGGATTACCCAAGAAATAATAAAAATAAGAAATATTAAATAATAAGAGGGGTCCCCATACAAAAAAGGTTGTTTTATACTTTTTGCTCTATAGAAAAAACGGTAAGGCATACAAGCATCAAACTTGGTATGATTATAGGGTTTACTCCATAGTATAAAAAAATATATAAAAAACGGTCAAGCTCGACTCGGACTCACGCGCCGAGGGTCCGTATAACCAGTTTTTTTTTGTATGGCGGTAAGGAACTCTCAGTGCGTGAGCTCTACTCGCACATGGCCAGTTTATTTGTGCGTTTAGTCAGTGTTACAGTAGTGTTTTAATATAATATAACTTATTTATAACGTTAAAAATTCGCTAGGGTCAGGTTGAAAGCCGCAAGCTATAATAATAATAATAATAATAATAATTCTTTATTCCGGAAAATTCAATCCATTACAAGCTTTTAAATTTAAATTTAAAAGATGTACTTAAATAAAATAAAATAACCTAAAATATAAAATAACTTAACTAGATAAAATATTGTAACAGGTAGCAACTTTAAAATTCAAAATTAACCTCGAGTATAATTATTATTAGTGCTCATGCATGAGTATGATTTGAAAAAGGTCACACAATATTAAAAATTAATTCATTATAAATTCTATAAAACATTTAATTAAGAATTCAATTTATAAATTACTTTAATTAATTATTCCCTAGCACGGGTAAGTTAGTGCTTTAAAAATAACAAAAAATATAATATTACTTAGCTATGGATGTGGATGACGGCTTTGAAAAATGACAATCCGATAACTTACCTGAAACAGACGAGTTAATGGTTGCCCACTATTTTTTTATGAGTTAAAATGTACCTATGCCTAGGTTATACTAGTTTTATTACTTATTAATATTAATTTACTTCTATCATAAAGCTATATCGGCTTGTAATTTTTCAAGTTCCCTTTTTTCAAGTTCACTGAGCGTTCCGTACAATAAAAAACTGGTTATACGGGCCCGCGGCGCGTGAGTCTGAGTCGCGCTTGACCATTTTTTATATTTTTTTGTTATACTATGGAGTAAGCACTATAATCATACCAAGTTTGATGCTTGTATGCCTTACCGTTTTTTCTATAGAGCAAAAAGAATAAAACAACGTTTTTTGTATGGGGACCCCTCTTATTTTTTAATATTTTTTGATTTTTATTATTTCTTAGGTAATCCATTATAATAAAACATAATCTCTGAAAGTTTCAACTGGCTACCTAGTACGGTTCCAAAGATACAGCCCTTTGAATGAGTGTTACGGTGTATGTGTCGGGTGCCAGCTGTTTAGTGACGTCACGCGAGTTTGCCACGCTCGCGCGAAAAACTCCAAAAGGATGGAAACTTAAACCGTCGTAACTTTAAAACTACTGGCTCGATTTGAATGAAACAAAAACGGGCGTATTTCTAAACTTGTAAGCTACACGGTCATAAAGTTTCAAGTGATTTAACCGACCCACGGACATTCTTCATTATGGCATAATCACAGATTTTGGATCTGTGTAGGAGTGAGCGTTCCGCTTAAAAGCACCGTTTCACTGCCAGGAACGGACGGACCGTTTTTCGATTTCGGAAAAAGCAGTCTCGTCACTAAAGCAGTGTCACGCGACGAGACCTATAATGTGACGAGACGAAACGACTCACGCGCGACGGTTGGCACGGACTACGCGACGTGACGAAACTCCTCTCGAGACGACACTGAATTGTGTGCGACACTGCTTCACGGACGAGACTGTTTCACGAGACGATGCCCGGTCGTTTCGTTTGTACACTGCGCTGCGAGCATATGATGTCACGCACACAAAGAAGCGTGTTGCAGACTTGCAGTGCAGCACGCAAAGAGTAGAAGAAGAAGAAGGCAATCCATTTCATACCTTTGCATTTTCCTTAGCTTATTATTATTTTATGAATATATGCTTTATTACAAAAAGATTACAATAACTTCTAAACGGCTGGACCGATTGGGTGTATGGGTATTTTGATGGTTTTCGGGATGATTTAAAAATATAATTGGAGCCGGTAGGTGGCGCTGCTGTCGGTATGTCACCTACTAAATGGCTTGACCTAAAGAAGGCTGTGCTTGACCGCTTGGGTTGAAATTGACGGGGAAAAAATAGAGTTGCAACCTTTTATCTTAGTCATCGCTGACGAAGCGGGCGAAAAGCTAGTCCAATAATCTCCAGAGACCGTTTGGTCGCCACTATACAAATATGAACTTTATCTCCATACAATAACAAAACCAGTAACGATACTGCTTTGAAGACTAGTTTTCCTGGGCCCTTAGCCTGTAACGCAATGGCGGGTCAATGGCGTCCAGGCAGAAGGACAAAACCGGGCTCTCCTCGTTTTTCTCCTACAACCAGAGAACTAATCCTCTAGAATTAGAATCAACATATTCTTTGCTGTACTACAAAAACATTAAAAGGACAGACAGCGTTAGCAAATCGTAATTGAAGTCGTCACCTGACAGCCCATTTTGGCACCATTATGTTACAGGCTAAGGGCGGGAAAACATGTTTCGTCTCGTCATTGAAAAATACAGCGCCGACCCACTCGGATCTGTGCATAAAACTTAACTCTGTGGTCAATTTAACAAGGGTTGCCAGATCAAACTTTTTTGAACAAAATATATCCTATTAAAGTGGCATTCCATTTCACTATAGTTACGTGTGATGTCTATGATTTACACATTCACCGCGTGCAACGACTATTATTAATGACTAGCTTTTGCCTGTGACTTTATCCCAACAGACTTAGATGAAAAGTTGTGTATATATTTTCCCATTGTCGATGTCAACACGGATGAAGTCACAAGAAACGCTAGTAATTTTATATATAATATAATAATAATTCATTTATTTTCAGATAATAATAATCCATAGTTTTGTTAGTACAACTTAATAATAACTGTTAGTAATACTTGTTTTGTTTGGTAATTATTTTGCACCAGTGTGCATATAGCGGACCGTCATACATACCGGCCTGCGATTTGGCTCAGGATGCTATCGCGGCTGGCGCGCAGCCTGCAGAGCGTCGCTGCGCAGCGCTTTCGCAATACTGTGAAGAAGCAATCAATGCGCGCCGCAGCGAACATGCCTGACGCGCTGCAGCTGCGCCTCAGCCCCAACAGCACCCTGAGTGAATTATTATACTGAACTTTAATGGCATTAAAAGATTTTTTTGTGTACTTAACCCAGAGACGATTTTGTACCTATGTTTAATTTAAGTCTTAGCTAATAATTTTGGTTGTGGACTGTAGAGGGCTTATAGAGCACGCGCAATGAGAATGGTATGGAACCTTGTCGAAGTCAATCGAGCATAATATTAATATACTTTTCTCCTTTTCTCCCATTCTCACTCATCCCGCGCGGATTTTAATAAGGTTTCGGGGAAACGCGATACGGTAATTTGATCTGGTAACACTTTAGGTTGTGATGGCGGACCGTAAAGAGAGACATCAAAGGCAACTTTTTAACTAAAGTAAAACAAGCTGCCACCCTCTTGCTCAACTGTGCAGGCATTGCAAAGAAACGTGAAATTTTGTGGTAAAGCTGTGGTATTGTAGGCACAGTTTCCCTTTTCGATAGACAAAGGTAACTAAAAGTCTATAAATATTTTTTCCTCGAATGTTTTTTATGTGTGTGTGTGTGCGGTGGCCTGTGCCCACAGTGGGTGTTGTTCTGAGCTGTTGATAGTGTGCGTGTGAAACGTCAAATTCTCGGAAACCGTGGTGTGGGCCGCTCGATACAGGTAAAACATTTTCGAGGCACCAAGAAGAAGACCCCACAGACGTTCCCCGGGAATTGGAGGAAAACGTTACATTAACACGCAATACCCGCATCCCCTCTCAGGCTCAGGTGAAGCGCTCGTGAACACACGCATTCTCTAAGAAAGAACCTTGTCAATATAGTTCAAGTTTTGTTTTCAAGTTTCTTGTAGTAACAAAAGGTAATTGCGAGCAAAGCTGGCTAAAAATAGCAAGGTGAGTCTGTTCTAAAGATTATCCTCTAAACTTTAAAATTGTTCCATCGGCTTAGTTTGAAGTAAACAACGAATTATTTTGCTTAAGCTGGATTGTATGACTCATTGCCTATAATAATAATGAATAACAGACAGAATCGTGTATGGATACAGTGTGCACGGCGAGTCTGGCGCTTTTTATGAGTTTACTACCATGGTGTTTGTTCCTAGTGATCATGCCATGCATATTTATTGACAAAGGATGTAATTTTGTTTATGAGATGGTTGATAGCACACTGATATTACTCTGTGTGATTGGCTGAGTGTGGTTAGCAATTTTCAGATACCAACAGGGTTTAAAAAGACAAGGTTACTAGAAAGGAGACGAAAGTTGAGTGGGATGTAATACCCGACAAGCAACTAATTGCATGTGGTACACAAAGTATATTCAGATCCTTGCAGATCTGTACAACATAACATGTCAATGTATAGACCTACAAGGATCTGAATATACTTTATATTACTTAGTTCCACACTCAAGATGGGAAGACCTGGTAGTCTCTTTGTACGATGACACTATAATAGTGTCTTGGATAATAGTTTGTTTAGAATGTGTGAACTAACAAAATGTTGGCTCGCCATTCTTTAATTCCATGTTTCTCCATGGACCCGTTATTCAGATCCACCAGTGGTTCAGCCGGTTTGTGTAAAGGGATTGGATTTCTAGTACATTTTGTACTCTACATTACAAGAATGGCTAATCATTTATGGGTAAATATTACAAGTATGGCTAATCATTTATGGGTACATATACATTACAAGTATGGCTAATCATTTATGGGAACTATACCCATGGAGTACAGAAATAAAACAGCAAATAAATCTGTAGTTTACAATGATTCTGTGGGTCATATTGGTAAAATCATATTTTGTGCCCAAATTGAATAGAATGACTCCCAAATTGTGTTTTTCATGCAATTCAAAACTTCATGCATCAATTAAAAAAAAAAGGTTAAGTGCGAGTGTGACTCGCGCACCGAGTGTTCCATACCACCATTCTATGCATATATTTAAAAGAAAAATAAAAAAACGACCAAGTGCGAGTCGGACTCAAGTACTCAAGTAAGGGGGAAATCGTGAATATATTTAAATTTTTCGTCATAAATCGAAAACTAATACGTACCAGAGAAGAGAGAATGTGCACCAGTGGCGGCCATACAATTTATGAACTTAACAATATAGAGGCTATGACTGGAATGAATAATGAACTAGGTAATTGGATGATGATTATACAATTTAAGCTTCAGTTTTCCTTATACCTACATTGTTCTTTGGAAGTATCTTATTACTAGCTGTTGCCTGATGCTCTGCTTAAATTGAATGTTTGTATGGCAGCCCTAACTTCACTCAAAAGAACCCGGAAAATATTCGCCTTGTACAGCACGTCCACCATAACATCATGCACTCTATTCAGTTACGTTACGGGCGACTGCTAGATAGAAATGTTTATTTGCTTGTTGATTGTACTAGTTAAATCACAGTAATATTATACCCGCGAAGGTTTGATACACAGTAGGCTAGCTAGCCAATTAACTGTTATATTTCGAAGAGGTGTCTAATAGTGTGTGTAGTAGCAGTGGAAAAGGAAATATTGAAAAAATAATAATTCGAATACTAACTAAAATAACATTATAGATAGTCTCACAGTGTTACATTTGGTTTTTGTCACTTGAACTGCACAATGGGCAATGTAAGATGTTAATACTTCGGCTGATTAAAAAAAAGTGCCAATACTAAACTGCGTTTTTTCCTTTCAGACCAGTAATAAGAGGAAAGCAAGTTCTGACTTCTGTCAGATAAACTTAGGTAAGCATTATGTATCTTTACTTTACCTTTGATTTTATTTATATCCGCAAACCGAATATGTATTAATTCAAATGAAACCAATTTATTTGTATTCATATTACGTAGCAAGCAACGGGAATTGAAATTTTGCACACTTATCATTCTAACCAAGTCTAAATTCGTGCTGCTTTGCAAAAAATATTAGTTTTATTGTATACAAGTATCTTAGCTATGGGGTAGCAAATTCAAAAGCTATGTGCATCTAAAGATCGCAAAACTGCTTAGGGGGCCTATACATGGCGGTTTTACCCTGAGATTTGTGAACAGTACCACTCGCTAATTGCAAAGGAAAACATCGCGGGGAAACCTGCAGTTTAGTTGGCTCCACACGTACTGACACTTCTCTTTACTGTGGCTGACTAAACTTTCAGGATGGTGTAGGTGCTGGGCTGGGCAACCCTACACCATCTAAAATATTATAAAACAACGTCCAGGCACTACAACGTCCAAGTGGTCACCTCACACATCTGGTGTGAGTGTAGGTGCCACTCGACGCTGCAGGGTTTGAAAATTGAAATTATCAAGATAAATATGCCCTTTGATAATTATCATGATAACTATCCGATAATTATCAAACAGATATAAACCTAGCAATCCTTTTTTAACTGATATCGGATAGGGATGTGTGGGCTCGAAGTGGTGAGGCCTTTGCCCAGCAGTGGGACACTGTAGAGGCTAAATAAAAAAAAAAACATTGTTTACTGTGTTTCGGCCACACACAGACGACACAAAACGAAAACCCGACGATTCGGAGAATCCCCGCTATTGACGGTAAGTGGCGCGTTCACAATATTGGCGCGTTCCGATACACACAGTCGTTCAATGCAACAAATTACAAATGGCAAATATTTTCGATTATACTTATCAAGATAATTATCAACCGATATTTATCTTGATTATTATCTGGATAATTATCAATGATAATTATCACTTCGAACCCTGCGACGCTGTATAAATCATCTTTTTACGTAAGTACAAAGGCCTAAGATAGTCCTCAAAATCAACGGAATATCAATGGCACTTCAGGAAAGCTCGAGCATGAACTATGTCGACACAGCCTGGACTCCAACAAATAACGCTGAAATTATTTTCTCTGGTGACAGTTTCGAAGAGACACATACCATCTTGCAACCATTTTGCCAGAGGTGCAGGAGTCAGCCCAGATAGGGAAGAGTGCCAAACGAAGGGAGAGACCTTTGTCGAATTTTGGCGGCGCCATCGCTTTCCCCCAGCGTCGCGTTCCGCCTGCGTCGCGTTTTCATGGCGACGCCTTCTGTCTGCGCCGCTCGAGGCGTCTGAGAAAAGGTCAAGTAATCGGAAATTTACGGATACAAATCAAAAGAGAAAAAAAAACATTTTTTTTACCATTCATTTGCAAAGAAGAGAAAAACATTTTTTTTTCTCTACTGCAGATCCGCCACAGTTACCCTCCTACGACTCTGTTCTCCTAGTACATTTTCATCATCAAATATGTAGGGGAAAAAAAGTATGTTTTTTCTCCTCTTCACCTGCATTTTTTTTTTCTCTTTGCAAACGAATGGTAAAAATTTTGTTTTTTTTTCTCTTTTGATTTGTATCCGTAAATATCCGATTACTTGACCTTTTCTCAGACCGTACCTCGAGCGGCGCAGACAGAAGGCGTCGCCATGAAAACGCGACGCAGGCGGAACGCGACGCTGGGGGAAAGCGATGGCGCCGCCAAAATTCCCTTTGTCCAGTAGTGGGACATGCAAGAGGCTAATTAATAACTACTAAATTAAAAATACCCCCGACATTTTAGATTTAAATAAGCATAAGTCATAAACGGCTAAATCAATTTTGATGAAACATATCGAAGAACGCTGGCTGGAAAACCTGTATTCAAATTAAAAAACCCGCATCCAAATCGGTTCATCCGTTTAAGAGCTACGGTCTACGGTGCTTCAGACGGACACACACACACACAGACAGTCACAAAGAGGTCCAACTTATAAAACACCTCTTTTTGGTCGGGAGTTAAAGTTTTTTTTATCTCACGAAGGCGGATGAGCCATACTTGTAGTTGTTTGCGTATAGGCGCACGTTCTTGTGTGCGTAACTCAAAAAATCGAATTTCAAAGACAATGTGCATGTACATTTACACACACAAGTATGGCTCATCCGCCTTCGTGAGATAAAACATCTGTAGAAAGAACGTCGCTTACATATTGATTGTGTGGTCGACAGGATTCGAGATGTCTTTGTGGGCCAGAGCGCAGCAGTTGCCCCAGGAGCAATTACAGAAGGTAACAGCTATAATGATACATACATTAATTTCACGCCGTTGAAACGTGAAGCGGTTACAAGCCAAACACAATACCACGTTTCTTGAACGAGCTGACGACGCGCGTAGAACGCAATCTGGACGCTCAGGAAACGCAAATTCACGGCTGTTCTGAAAACGAAGGCATCAACATCGATGGAGAACACCTTAGCCACTTACGCTTTGCAGACGACATAGTTGTTTGTGCGAAAACGGCACTAGCACTTGAGAAAATGCTCCGAGAATTGGCAGTAGAGTGTAAAAAGGTAGCAAGGTCGCTGGCACGTTGTAACCTTTGCAGACGATCCCTTTGCAGGCGTTGATAACGCTCAAAAGACGCGCTAATCAAAACCGTGCGTCGTCAGCGCATAAAAAAACGTGGTGTGCAAAGGCCCTTATAAAGGATTAGGTGGTGGTGGTGAAGCCGACAAACCGCACGTGTTTTACACCAAAGTTGGCAATCTCTTTTCTCTTTCAGCCATTTTGGCAACTTATACTTTATTACTAACGCTAAACCTGGCTGAGAACTAGGTGCCCATCAAGAATGTCTACTGATGGCCCCTTGAAAGATTAAGTTTGAAAATAAAATTGATTTCCATTTTGGCTAAGAAACTAAGCTGAATGAAAGTAGCACTGAAGAATGTACTTTATTGGTTAAATTAAACATCGGGTTTTCAATCATTCATTCAGTGGCGCATCAGTTGACATCAGGTCTAGTCGTTACCAAGTCCTCAGCCCAGGGCCTGAGTCTGTAACGCAATGGTGCCTCGATAGGCTCCCAGTTTTAGGCTTCTATTACGATTGCTTTTTGTCCTTTTAATGTTTTTTCTAGTACAGCAAAAAATATTCTGATTCTAATTCTACAGGGTGCACTCTAAGTCGATAGCGGATCTTAAAGTGGGCTATCTACTGATCATTACAAACAACTTGTACTAGGTAACGAAAAAAACGGAGTGAAAAAAATATCAGCTGTTCCATACAAAAGGTCGACTCAGTACTGCGCCAAATGTATGAAACAGCTGATATTTTTTTCGCTCCATTTTTGTCGCCACCTCATACAAGTGGTTTGTATTGATCAGTAGACAGCCTACTTAAAGTTCCGCTATCGACTTAGAGTGCACCCTGTAGAGGATTAGTTCGCTGGTTATAGGAGAAAATCGAGGAAAACCCGGTTTCTTCCACTGGGAATCCATCGACACGCCATTGCGTTACAGAGTTAAGCCCCAGAATGATTCTCGAGATATGAACCTCGATACAGCCGGCCATGCTGAGCAAGCTGGCTGTATCATCGTGGCCCGTCTGCGGAATTCCCCAGTGTTCTTTCCGTGCAGGTCCGCGCGATCTACGGCGAGCATTTCCCGCTGGAGGTGCGGCACTGCCTGGCCACGTGGCTCGAGGCTAAGATATGGTCAGTACCACACTCACCTTACCACTAATATTACTAGTAGCTCGCCCCGAATTGTTAACTCGCGTCCCTAGAGGTATATATCGGCAACCCCTCGACCGATTTTATGCCTTGACAAGGCTATTGGCAACGTTTTAAGAGAATCATGATTTATATTCTTTATAATTTGAACTAAGTACCAACCATGTTATACGGGTATGCCAAGTCTAATAGATAAGTTAATCTATGGGTTCACTGTAAAATAATAATGTTGGACGAACCGCGAGTATTGTGACCAACGAAATGAAATCATTTATATTTAAACGCGACCATCCGGGAAATGCATTTTTATTACATTTTATAAAATGGCCATAAAGCGACCAACTTACTTGTTTATTACAAATCGACGATGACCGAACCGCGTCTCGATCAAAAGGGAGGCTTTCAGAAAATGTAGTCGAAGTCGCGGACAATAGCAACAATGGAAGCTGCACAAGGCGTAACTTGACTTATTTATTGTTTTAAAAACTGAGGTATAATTCTCTAATTTCAACAATACTTTTATGAACCCTTAAAGTTTTCTAATGCATTTACCTGTGATAGGGAAGCAAACAAAGATGTATGCACAGTGCAGACAGCGCAGCGTATGATAAATTGTGATCGATAATAACTCAACAGTTCGCTGTAGCTCAAAAATCCATTAGTAACACCTACGCTTAGGGTGATGGTCAAGTCAAAAGTGGCCGATTTTTATTGTGCGGTATTAATACGTAGGATCTAGGATCTAAAATCTAGGCCTTAGGTCCTAAAAATAGTTAAGAGATTCTCATTTGACGGGTCGTTTTTAGCAAATAAACGCATCCAAAAAGAAGATTATGTTTTTTTTTCATTGACGGCGCTAGTTGTCTTGACCATTACCTTTAAACGTGAGATCGTTTGAATAATGCGATAATGCATCGCAGGTTCGTAAAAGCGATAGACGCCGCGCCGCCATAAGGTCCACTTGCGTCACCAGGGTTAGCAAATTAACTCAGAGTTAACGTGAATAATTTTATGGAAATGTGAAATTAACCCAGAGTTAGTTTGTTAACCCTGGTTGACGCAATTCCACGTAAGAGGGTTTTTATACAAGTTTATTTTACGCTCAAAATTTCAATAAAAATAAAACTAATGCAGTTTTTTGGTGGGTGAATGTTTAGCGAACTATCGCTACTTGATTCGTCATGTTATTGTAAGCAGCATTACATTACAACTGAATTTCCATTACTCTGGTAGGTGTAGAAAATTAGGAAAAAAACTATATCGTGTTATGAGAATCTCAATTATTTTTTTATAATTTCAATATAAATAATTTTGAAAATATTTAAGAAATTAAGTTTGAAAATATATCTATAGATTACAGGAAAACATAAGAAGTCTATGGTATTTAAATAGCTTATCAACTTCGAACAAACTTTGGAACCCGTGGTCCGGTTTTTTAAACAATTGAACCTGATTGTTGGTTCGTTGGTACCCAGGGCCAACGAGTCGGAGGAGCAGCAGCGGCGCTTCGTCGAGGAGCTGGTGCAGGAGATCCAGAGTCAGGCCGAGGTGATGCTGTCGCCGGATAACTTCGTCACCAAGATGAAGCTCTGCGAGGCCGCCAAGAACTTCCACATGCAGTATAGGTGCAGTACCATATCTTAGGATTAAGGCGCCGTGCATGGTGAATCGCCCGCGCGCAAAGAAAATGCACAAAATCGATTCCTGTATCAAATACACTAAACAAATTGAAAATGTTCACATATCAAACCCTAGAATTAGGTGAGACCTATTTAAAACAGCCAGTCTCGTGTTATCAATCATAAACGGTTTCAAAAAAATAGCTTGCTTGAAAAAAATAGGCGGCGCACTTTTTTTCAAGCAAAATATTTGCCATCTGTTATGGATATCAACATGAAACTGGTTGTTTTAGATAGGTCTAGGGTTTGATATGTGAACATTTTTGTTTTTTTTTTATATTTGATACTGGAATCGATTTTGTGCATTTTTCTTTGCGCGCGGGCTAATTCACTATGCCCAGCGCCTTAATGCCGAATTTTTAAAATCTCAGGAAATCTCAATTTTTTGGGATTTTTGTCTGTGTGTGTCTGTGCTGTCTGTGCATTGAATAAACTTTTGCCCCCTCTGTGCAGCCATGCGCCACACGAGCTCTACAGCTACGTGAAGAACTGCCTCGCCGCCGAAGTGGAAGTGATCGAGAGCATCGTCCACGCGCCGTATGCCCACGCGCATCTGTCCGACACCGAGCGCAAGTACGGCGAGGTGAGTTCTACAGCCAAACAATCGGTATTTCCGAAGATTCCATACATGTTTTCACCATATTTATAGCGAGTTTTTTTTTTAATTAACCCGTTGTAACGTCGTATATCGTTCCTTAATCATGAACCGGACAACGACAGATAACAATATGTTTAAAAAACCCGCCAACTGAAAAGGAAAAAATAAGGCAACTATTAAAATCCCCTAATAATAAAACGCGGGGCGCGCCCTCTCCAAGACTACCATTTTTATTATAGTGTTTTTTTACGGACAGCCTAGGTCATGAAAAGGGCACACTAAACCCAGCAAACGATCGAAGTCGAGTGCCAGGACTTGTGTGATTACTTAATCGTACAAAAACGTTTTTGTAACAACCTGTATATCGCTCCCCAGCTCATCAACGGGCTGCACTCAGTGCGCCAGAGCGTCACGTTGGCCCACGAGGAGATCCGCAGTATGCAGACCAACATCGAGTCCTTCTCGCTGCAATACCACGAGTGTCTCAAGCATAAGGGTAAGGGTCTTCTGTCATCATCATTGTAGTAAAAGTCAAGACGGTTAGACATTCTTCTTCTTGAAGTGCCTCTCCATCACTGGAGGTTGGCAGTCCGCTCTCTGCACCGCTCTCTGTTCATGGCTGTCCTGAATAATTGTTCCACGGATTTGATGCCGGTCCATTCCTTGATGTTACACAGCCATGTCATTTTCCTCCTTCCTGGCCTTATTTTTCCCTCTATTTTGCCCATCATTATGGTGTGTAGCAGTTGGTATCGTTTTTGTCTTAAAACGTGGCCTAAGTAGGCAACCTTTCGCTGCTTGATGGTGCGCACTAGTTAATTTTTTTTATGCATACGTCTGAGAACTTCGACATTCATGATTTTATCTGTCTATCTGATCCGGAGCATACCTCGGTAGCACCACATTTCAAATGCTTCGAGTCTCTTTCTGAGGTCCTCCTTTATGGTCCATGACTCGCACCCATAAAGAACAACATAGACTCCTTTATTTTTAATTTAGATATCGACAACAATCCCACATCATCCCCTAGCTTTTGCCCGCGACTTTGTCCGCGTGAACTACAGGAAAAAGATATGTGGTTTACATTGCCCCTAAGTGTAATAGCGTGATAATATGTAGCCTATATGCAGCGAGCGGAAGATAACACCTATGTGTTATTCTAATGTCTAAACTATCTCCATTCCAAATTTCATCCAAATCCGTCAAGCCGTTTCAGCGTGAAAGAGTAACAAACATCCATCCACCCATCCATCCATCCATCCATCTATCCACACTTACAAACTTTCGCGTTTATAATAGTAGTAGGATAGTAGGATAATATAAACAATATCACTAAAAACAACATTGTTGTAAAAGTTAAGACAATACAAGACGGTTCGACAAAGACTCCTTTATTTTTAATTTAGATATCAACAATAATAAGCTCTGTATGACCACAATCATCACATAATCATTGGTATTCAAAACGCTTTGTGCGTTTTGCGTAAAGCCCGGGAGTCACCACTACTGCCCACGATTAAATGATTCTGCCGTCTGTCGTTAATTTCAATCAGACGGTTGTCTGGAAGAGATTGCTCTTAGCAATAAGGCCGCCCATTGTATATCCACTAATTAGTTTTAAGAAAATCTTAATATATAAAAAAAGTCGTGTTAGTTACACCATTTATAACTCGAGAACGGGTGGACCGATTTTTATGATTTTTGATTTGTTGGATTTCTCTCCGCTCCGAATAGCAGAATAACCATCGGAAAAAAGCAACAGAAAAACTCACGAGAAGAAAAGTAAGTCTGCGCGGATGAAGTCGCGGGCAAAAGCTAGTTCTATATAAATACCTGATTTTGATGTACAATAAAGAGTATTCTATCCACCGAACTAAATCCCATAGAATCCGCATTACGTATAAAATCACAATAAAACGTGTCCCCACAGAAACAAAAGATATCAGCAATAGAACAATACGAATCATCATTTTGACCATACGTCTAATATTCGAATGTCAACCTTATTGCATTAGTGTACACTTGTACAGTTTTACTTTAATTGCATGGACTACGAGCAAATAAGCTCCCAAAGGCAATTTGGGCATCTATTTTTCCAGCCACATTTCAGAGTTCTATGTTGTATCTAGTTTTATCCTTGATCGAAGATTCTATCTTGTCGTCAGTAATGTTGTAATGTTGGTTGATGTCACCAGGGCACCTGAGCTACTTGCCGCAGTCGGGGCAAGTGTCGAACCAGTACCGCGAGGTGGAGGCTTGCCTTCGTCTCCAGGTCGAGACTCTCGAGACGAAGCTCAACGGGCTGGTAAGTGTGATACCGACTTCTTAACCATCATCAACATCTTTACAGGAATAGCGCTTAATTGAGAAAAGTAATAAAATCATTATAACAAAGTCAAATATCAGTAATAATAATAATTATTATGTATGCGCCATCTACACTAATATTATAAAGAGGAAAGATTTGATTGTTTGTTTGTATTGAATAGGCACCGAAACTACTCGACCGATTTGAAAATAGTATATTTCATTACAAGTGTGGAAAGGCTGTCATTGCAACGAGTTCCGACAAATGGCTACCCGAGCCGAGGCGCAGCCGAAGGCGAGGGTTTACAGTCGGAACAAGTTGCAATGACGGTTCCGCACGTGTACTGAACGACTATTTTTAATACAGTTGCGAAAAAATGAAGCAATTTAATAAAATAATAAAAACACAATAAACTCAACTAACTTGACATTTTTGACTTTTCCGGTAAAATGTTCTCCGAAGCATTTTGTGCAATTATACTGAGTTCCGGTGGTGTTAATTTAAAAAAACTAGGGTCGAAATTACTCATTTTGTGCAACAAACAACTAAACTCGCGAAGAAAATTTCTGAAAGATCAAAATGGCGCCAACCGTAGAATATAAGCAGAGTTTTTTTTTTCTTCACCCATTCTGGTAGGCAAAGGCAACTATGCCCATACAGCCAAGTCTTCAGTAGAAGTTTTTTATTGATATGAAATGAAAATGAAATTTAATGAGATGAAATGAAATGAAACCTAACCAAACTCATTCAATCAAATCATTAAATCTGATATTGAAACAAATTAGTAGCTTCTTTTTAGAAATATACGTATTTGCATGAATCATAAAAACTTTTTTAGTAAAAACTTCATGGTTGGTTTTACTTTTTAATAGACATTATTTTGACAGTTGGGAAAGAGAACGCACGAGTGCGGGAAAGGTAAAAAAAAAGCACGAGTGTGTAATAGCCCACATCCCGAACGCTATACGTCCCTGCAATACGCCACTTTTTGAGCAACTGTATTAAAAATTATTTTACCACTAGAAGCCGACATTATCCCTGATGAATATAGGCTACTTTTTAACGCGTGAAAATGCTTCATTTCTACGGGAAAACTGGTAATAGGACAACGGGTAGTAAGAATATTCCTTACTTATCTTTATCACATAACTTCTAAACGGCTGAACCGATTGGGTTGAAATTTTTTATGGGTATTTCGATGGCTTCCTGTATGATTTAAAAATACAATTGGACCCGGTAGGTGGCGCTGCTTCGCTGCTCTTAGTCACCGCGGACGAAGTCGCGGGCGAAAAGCTAGTGTCAAACTAATTTGATTTGACTATCTACGTAACCCAGACTTTGTAGTCGTAAATAGTTTGCAAGTTGACATAGGTCGCGGCGCGAATAGACTCCGGCAAGAAATATGTCGTAAACGCTAACGTGACTGCCCTCCGCGGCTAACAAGTCTTTGTACACTTCATTCTCTCGCATTTTTCTAAAGTTATGAAACTTTAGCGAATCTACCGTGGACCAGTATCTGAAGAACCCTCTGCCCGCAGGTGCTCCAGATCAAGCAAGCTCAGATAATGCTGGTGGATCGTCTCAAGAAGAACATCGAGACTCTGCGCGACCTGCAGAGCGAAGTGCTCGACCGAGAGCTTATTAGGTAAGCGATATGAAGGCCTTTTTTACAAATATATTTAAAATATTGAGCGAGGAGCCATATTTTCCAATAGTTGTTGAAAAAAAATGTTAAGACGCCGTACGTCTCACAACTAGCGCCGCCAATGGAAAACAATCATATCTTTTTTTCGGATGCGTTTTTAGCAAAAAACGCTCCTGCGATTTCTCAACGCGAAGCTTAACTATTTTTAGGACCTAAGGTTTGGATTCCAGGATTGGATTTCCTACGAATGCAATCGATTGCATTCTTAAGTTCTAGGATCTGGAATCCAAACCTTAGGGCCTAAAAATAGTTAAGCCTCGCGTTGAGAAATTGCAGGAGCGTTTTTTTCTAAAAACGCATCCAAAAAAAAGATATGTTTTTTTTTTCATTGGCGGCGCTAGTTGTGAGACGTATTTCATCTTAAAGATACAACTTGGTGACAGCTAGACAGTCACGGACAGCAGAGCCTTAGTAATACCGTCCCGTTTGGCACCCTTCGGTTGAGAATTCAACCTAATGGTCCGGAAGGGGGTACAGAACCCTAAAAATTAATTGTCCGACCTTGAACCTCATTATCCCGGAAACCGTCGATTTCCCAACCATAGTTACTTGGACGAAAACGTTCGTTATGATGAGGACTTGATTTCCCGCTTTGTTGCCGGTTTTTTAAGACCCTGTGTTGCTCCTCAAGTATTTGAAAGTTGAAAGTGTAATTTGAAACTGAAAGTGTAATTTGTCTCGTGCGCAGAT
This sequence comes from Zelleria hepariella, assembly GCA_949319315.1. Lineage (NCBI taxonomy): Eukaryota > Metazoa > Arthropoda > Insecta > Lepidoptera > Yponomeutidae > Zelleria > Zelleria hepariella. The sequence continues at coordinate 28,924,000 of OX439379.1, forward strand.
GGAAGCGCGAGCAGCAGCTCCATGGCAACGGAGTGCGCATGACGTCCAACCTCGACACCATTCAGGTATAGTACCTATTTAAAACGCAAATAGCCTTTGAATCAGTGGCGGATCCAGGATTTTGGTTTGGGAGGGCTTGAACCCAATGAGCGTAGGTTTTCAAGATAAAAAAGCATACAACATTTTGTTTTATACACGTTTTCAGATGCTTCGATGCAGGAATCCGCTAGTGCTTTGAATCTAACGCGATCCCTTCCAATTTGACAATTTGGGTGCTGACGAACTTCGCACTGCATTTATTTGACACAAACTGTCATTGAAAGCGATTTAGATAGATTTAGATAGGGATTGAGACTTGATTTTGAAGGATATTGAGTGAAGAAAATAGCAAAATCGTTCACTCAATATCATTCGATTTGTATGGCGTTTTGTTAGCGTTACCTGTAAGCGTGTGATTAAAAAATTTAGGTAATGCGATTCTAAAGTCGCAATCACGATCATGATCCCGATACCATTGAAAGGGATCGCGGTAGATTCAAAAGTTAGACAATTCGCAACCCTTAGTTTTTGGTTAGAAAGTCCGTTATTGGCTTATTCAAAACTTTTGGCTATTATAAGAAACTAATTTCAATATTTTTTATCTTGGTTCAGTAGTTTGGATTTTACAACGTTTCAAAGATACAGTTTTATGACGTCACGCGACGGTCTGCAATCTGCATACTGTTGGCGGTCATAGGAACAAAACATTTTAGTGCATAAAAACAAAACTACTGGACCAAAATAAAAAAATTAAATTAGTTTCTCAATATTGTCTAAAGATAAGATTAAGCCAATAACGGACTTTCGAACAAAAAACTTTGGGTTCCGAATTAAGCCCCTGGTTGGATTAGAAATTCTTGACCGACTAGCGGGCAAAGTTAAGCAACACCTCTCGCGATCAGTCTAAGGATGGGTGACCGCTCGTTAAACCGTTGGTCGCAGTTGTCGTTGATTACTGTATGGACAAGGCTAATGTACGTGAAGGTAACGAATAACAATGGGAACAATGGCAGATCAGAGACATAATTTACGAGTATGTGCGTCAGACTCTTTTGGGTCGCTGTGATCAATTTATCCTCATATTAGTCATCGAAACAGACATGCATTGTGACTTCCCAGTGGCCAAATAAATATTTTAGATTATTTATGTATTGCTGAGCGATTTATTACGTTTCTCTCATTTGTTTTTTCGTTAATAATATATCTCTGCATTTTTGCTTTCGAATGTGCCTAGCGAGGAAACTTTAATTACTTATAGTAATTACGTTCTCATTATACAGGGTGTTGTTTTGGTCAGTGACACCCGACTCAGGGACGATAGTTTGAGTAACCCTTGAAACTAAAAATATATTTTTTTTCTATTTTTTTTTTGATGATTAGGTTACCTTGTTCAAGTTATTCTATTATAACCGCGACGTGCGGACACCCCCGCTTTCTCAAAGCGCGCGCGATATGTGGCGTCTGTGCGGCCACAAGAGTTAGTATAATAGTAAGGAAGGTCACAGTTTAATGATTTTTGGGTATTTTTCACTGTCATTTTTTTTTGCTTTGGTAACGTGTAAATAATCACCCCCGAGTCGGGTGTCACTTTACAAAACAACACCTTTCAATCCCGTTCAATGCTCCGTGATGAGCCAGCTGTGTTACAGAAGGGAAAACGCCAATGCTTGATGATTACTGGGACAAAGTTATTTATCGTGTCTCTTCTTACAACTTGCGAACATGTGGACTTTTACAAATTTCGCCAAAAAGCAAGTATAAATTCGCTCAAGTTTAGAATCAATGTTCAATGAATGAATCAATGTTTGTAAATGCCGTATTAACTTACAATAACAACACAAAATCACAAATCCGGCATGTGGGGCTCTCATTCTCTCTCTCTTTCTGAGAGGAGGCTATTGCCCAGCTAGTCGGGTGATATAGACTAATTTAGCTACGCGACAGCTTTAGGTATGGATCGGCGCTCGAACGCTCGTCTAATATTGCGTGTGAGAATTTTAGCGATCGGGAAAAAGTACGAACAGAAAAATTACCAACAAAGAAATAAAGGGTATGGGAAACAGTCGAAAAATCTACCGTACACACCCGTATTACTGCGCCAGCATTTGCCTGTTTCGCCAACTTCCTTTTGTGCCAACTTCCTTTTATGTGCTAAGTTTCTTTTGTACCAAATTTAGTTTGTGCCAACTTTTTTTTTTTCAAATATTTGTATTGTTTTTCACCTTTTGGTTTTAAATTGTTTTCTGAATTCACTGCAATCACTTTTGACTACTTTTGGGTCGTTTGTCCAAGGGTTTTCTGAAGTAGAATCACTTTCTGCACATTAATAAATTAGGAATCCGCAGCTATTTTCAAAGCGACTGTTTGTGTAACATGTAATTTATAAATTTAAATTACATGAGGATTATTTTTTTATTACTGGTATATCCTATTCTACTATATATCCTACTCCTATTATAAACGCGAAAGTTTGTAAGTACTCGGTCAGTGTGAACGGACAGGAACGAGCCTATTAGCGTTTTCCCTCTCGCTTTCGAGAGGGAATGTAACCCAGACGTTCCTATCCTTACTTCCTTACTAATATTATAAACGCGAAAATTTGTATGGATGGATGGATGGATGTTTACTCTTTCACGCTGAAACGGCTGAACGGATTTGGATGCAATTTGGAATAGAGATAGCTTAGACATCAGAATAACACATAGGGTACATATTATCACGCTTTTACACTTAGGAGCAAAGTAAAGCATATATCCTTTTTCTGTAGTCCACGCGGACAAGGTCGCGGGCAAAAGCTAGTCATCCATAATAGAAACCCTACTGTGTCCCTCTACCCAAAACACATTTTCAATAATATTGTGTTAATATTTTGTGCTTTCATTTCCCGAATTGGGATGCGTTGATTTTTTTTCTGTTCCAAAGGAAAGTACAAATCTTAGCTGCAAAGGATTTGCACGTGTCACATGTGTGCAAGGATTATGATTCTACGCCACGCCGCGCTTAAAACGCTATCCGTAGAAACACCCTTCAATACAGTTTTTTTTATGTAAAAAAAAAATGCATCGTGTCACAATCCTCATGTCTATCACAATCCTCATGAAAATTGTCTTGTCATCGACATGGTACCTAGCTGAGCATGAGTCCATTTGCTAAAAGTCTAAGTATATATTTACCTCTCTAAAGCCGCGTTTTCATAGTCAAAGTAAATATAACCAAATGAGCCATCCAAGAAAATAGACGCTTCTGATTGGTCGATACAATCCGAGCCAGGGATAAGCTCGCTAAAATGGAAAAGCTTGTCTCTGGCTCGGATGGAATCGACCAATCAGAAGCGACTATTTTTTGTATGGCTCATTTGGTTTTATTTACTTTGACTGTGAAAATGCGGCTGTAATCGCTTTCACTCAATATTTTTGTTATTATTATATTTTTTTTATTTCATGTGTCTTCGGCAATAAAGTATTTTTCACTTTCAAAGACGGCCCCGCGCCTAAAGAAAAAATGTGTACTTGCAGGAGTGGTGCGAATCCCTCGCCGAGCTGATCTGGAACACGCGCCAGCAGGTGAACAACGCCATCCGCATTAACTCCAGCTCCATGGTGGAGCTGCGGCAGGCGCACCTGGTGGAGCCGCTAACCGAGATGTGCTCGCAGGTAATACACGAACAACCAACAGACTGTAGCCATGGTCACTGATCTGGAACAAACTCGCGCCAGCAGGTGAATAGTGCCATGGTAATCAAACTACTTTACAGCTCCTATGGCTTTAAACAATCGATCTGCGAGACCGATGCGGAGGTGGCAGAGTGGGTTCTTTCCCTCCACATTTTGATGTTCGCTGCATCTTCTTCTTAAATTGCCTCTACATCATTGGAGGTTGGGAGACAGCTCCTTGCGTCGTTCTCTATTTATGGCTGTTCTTAATATATCTTTCGCGGTTTTGATACCGGTGATGTTGCAAAGCCATGACATTTTCTTTTCATCCTCACCTTCTTTTTCCTTAGTTCTTGTCCATCCATTTCTCAAAAACGTGCCCTAAGCAAGCAACTTCAGTTCCACTTTTTTGTGCATTCGTTCGCTGCATGCCATACGCAAAATAAATAATATAACCGCGAGGCCTAAGGCCGAGCTATGCTCAGAGCGGCTCACCAACTTCCCACGTATCTTCCCAGGTGACTTGCCTGCTGTCCACCCTGGTGACGTCGACTTTCGTGATCGAGAAGCAGCCACCCCAGGTCATGAAGACTAATACGCGGTAAGTTTACAGTCCCACTTCACTAACACTGGCTTTAAAACTCATCATACAACTTATTTACACAGACATAAATAAAAGTAGGTGAAACCGTTTGTCCCTCTAGCTGGGCAAAGACCTTCTCTCAGAGAGAGAGTTCGAGCTTAATCGGGGCACTGTAAGACAAAAATTGATGTCGCCCAACTAGAGTTTGTTGTGTGATCTCCTTCCATAAAGTACGTGTATCACCACAGCGCCAGATCCCGTGGCTTCAAGTGCCGTATTGCTACTATAACCCGTATCAATAGAGAAAACATTTACGATAAACTTCAAAACTAGCATATTGCTTTGATTGCACGTACCTGTATTATTAGAGAGAGAGGGCTTCCGTTTAGGAGTTCATCTTAAATGTTTTCTCTATAGGCACGGGATATACAAAGAATCTTGACGTAAGAGTTCCCGCTTGAGCAAGCACGGTTCTACCGCCGCCGCAGCCAGGGATGGGCATATAGGTATACCCGAATAGTAAGATATAGCCTGTACAATTGTACATGTCCCACTAGCTGGGCAAAGGCCTTCTCTCAGAGAGAGAGTTCGAGCTTAATCACCACGCGTGCTCAATGAAAAAAAAGTAGCTAGATACTTACTTAGTATTAGATAGTAATAAGTATTTGATTTATATACTTCCTTTTACTTTTGATAATACCTATTTTGACGTTAAATATAAATAATTTATTTATGGCATATTGAATAAAACCCTTTGACTTGACTTGACGATGCGGGTTGGCGATTTTTGCGTTGAGGGTATACAGGGCGTCCCACGGCTATGCCACAAGGAGGGAAAGTACCTTGAATATTGTAGATGGAACATTTTACTGAAAGAAGACATTATTTTAATTTCAAAAACAATTTAATCTGCATTCATAGATATTGAAATAATTACATGGTTGAACCGGGAATCGAACCCGTTACATGAGAAAAAATATTACCCTGTAGTATTATCATACCGATCGAAAGGCTTCATCATAAGGATTATTTTTTGCTAAATAACATAGTGTCAGAAATAAAAGGAAGACCATGAATTTTAACATTTTTAATACAACATTAATCAATTTATCAATGAAAATCACAGTAACAAAAGATTAAAAGTGTGAAAATGAAACACATTTTTGAATTATTTCTTTATAATCAGCCAGCCGCATTGCGATGGACAAAATTTTACGCGTCTTTCGGCTCCGAATACGGCTCGATTTGTTGCATACTACCAGGTAAATGTTAAAATTCATGGTCTTCCTTTTATTTCTGACACTATGTTATTTAGCAAAAAATTATCCTTATCATGAAGCCTTTCGATCGGTATGATGAAACTACAGGGTAATAATTTTTTCTCATGTAACGGGTTCGATTCCCGGTTCAACCATGTAATTATTTCAATATCTATGAATGCAGTTTAAATTGTTTTTTAAAATAAAATAATGTCTTCTTTCAGTAAAATGTTCCATCTACAATATTTAAGGTACTTTCCCTCCATGTGGCATAGCCGTGGGACGCCCTCTAGTGCCTCATACGCTCAGGTTTCCACACGATGTTTTCCTTTACATTCAGCGAGTGGTATTGCTACTACAAATTCACAAATGTACGTAACGTTGAAATTAAACAAAGTCATAGATACATGCCCGCACCGGGAATAGGACCTTTCACTTCAGAGTACTCTGTTCTACCCACTAGACCGCCACCGCATAATACCCGAATATGCACCCAAAAATGGGTAGATAACTGGGTAGGTATATATAAAAAAAGTGGGTATATACCAAGAGTTATCTACCCACTTTTGGGTGCATATTCGGGTATAAGCCCATCTCTGGCCGCAGCAGTTTTTACAATGACATGTCCGTTCGTAGTTTCACCGCTACCGTGCGCCTGCTGGTCGGGGCTCAACTCAACGTGCACATGACTCCACCACGTGTCACTGTAAGCATTCCTTCGTATATTTTTTAGGGTTCCGTACATAAATAAACAAAGTGATCCTGTAATCCGTAGATCACTTTTTGTCTGTCTGTCAGTCTGTCAAGACCCTTTTCTTAAAGCGCCGTGCATAGTGAATAGCCCGCGCGCCAAGAAAAATGCACAAAATCGAGTCCTGTATCAAATACACTAAACAAATCGAAAATTTTCACATATCAAACACTAGTATTAGGTGAGACCTATCTAACACAGCCAGTTTTGTGTTGAGATTCATAAACGTTTTGAAGGTATTTTGGATGAAAAAAATAGGCGGCGCACTTTTTTTCAGACAAAATGTCTTGGGATATGTTATGGATATCAACACAAAACTGGCTGTTTTTTACTTATACACCGTGGAATTTTAGTGGTTTTAAAGCTGAAGGTATTTAGTTGCACTCGTGATTCTGAGCGAAATTCTAAAATTTTAGTTCATCCCGAGCGAAAAAAAAAAACACTTCCCAATACAAACGACTATCGCCTATCGACAACATTTGTATGGAGAAGTGAATTTTTTTTTCGCGCGTTTTGGAATGAAATTTTGTAATTTGGCTCAGAATCACTAGTGCAACAAAATACCTTCGGCTTTAAAACCACTAAAATTGCACGGAGTATAACTTTTCGCTCGTACTTAAATGTTTTGTCCCGCGACCTAGGTGACGATAATCTCGGAGCAACAAGCGCAGCTGCTGCTCAAGTCGGAGCCGTCGTCGGGGCTCGTCAAGATGCCGGCCGAGTGCGGCGACATCCTCAACAACAACGGCACCATGGAGTTCCACCCCACTAGCAAGCAGCTCTCCGTCAGCTTCCGGTGAGACGATTATACTAATAGCAACTCGCACAATGACCAAACTAAGACAAGCTCGCGCCACCAGCAAGCAGCTCTCCGTCAGCTTCCGGTGAGACAATTATACTAATAGCAACTCGCACAATGACCAAACTAAGACAAGCTCGCGCCACCAGCAAGCAGCTCTCCGTCAGCTTCCGGTGAGACGATTATACTAATAGCAACTCGCACAATGACCAAACTAAGACAAGCTCGCGCCACCAGCAAGCAGCTCTCCGTCAGCTTCCGGTGAGACGATTATACTAATAGCAACTCGCACAATGACCAAACTAAGACAACCTCGCGCCACCAGCAAGCAGCTCTCCGTCACCTTCCGGTGAGACGATTATAAATACTAATAGCAACTCGCACAATGACCAAACTAAGACAAGCTCGCGCCACCAGCAAGCAGCTCTCCGTCAGCTTCTGGTGAGACGATTAAACTAATAGCAACTCGCACAATGACCAAACTAAGACAAGCTCGCGCCACCAGCAAGCAGCTCTCCGTCAGCTTCTGGTGAGACGATTATACTAATAGCAACTCGCACAATGACCAAACTAAGACAAGCTCGCGCCACCAGCAAGCAGCTCTCCGTCAGCTTCTGGTGAGACGATTAAACTAATAGCAACTCGCACAATGACCAAACTAAGACAAGCTCGCGCCACCAGCAAGCAGCTCTCCGTCAGCTTCTGGTGAGACGATTAAACTAATAGCAACTCGCACAATGACCAAACTAAGACAAGCTCGCGCCACCAGCAAGCAGCTCTCCGTCAGCTTCTGGTGAGACGATTATAAATACTAATAGCAACTCGCACAATGACCAAACTAAGACAAGCTCGCGCCACCAGCAAGCAGCTCTCCGTCAGCTTCTGGTGAGACGATTAAACTAATAGCAACTCGCACAATGACCAAACTAAGACAAGCTCGCGCCACCAGCAAGCAGCTCTCCGTCAGCTTCTGGTGAGACGATTATACTAATAGCAACTCGCACAATGACCAAACTAAGACAAGCTCGCGCCACCAGCAAGCAGCTCTCCGTCAGCTTCTGGTGAGACGATTAAACTAATAGCAACTCGCACAATGACCAAACTAAGACAAGCTCGCGCCACCAGCAAGCAGCTCTCCGTCAGCTTCTGGTGAGACGATTAAACTAATAGCAACTCGCACAATGACCAAACTAAGACAAGCTCGCGCCACCAGCAAGCAGCTCTCCGTCAGCTTCTGGTGAGACGATTAAACTAATAGCAACTCGCACAATGACCAAACTAAGACAAGCTCGCGCCACCAGCAAGCAGCTCTCCGTCAGCTTCTGGTGAGACGATTAAACTAATAGCAACTCGCACAATGACCAAACTAACGCAAGCTCGCGCCACCAGCAAGCAGCTCTCCGTCAGCTTCCGGTGAGACGATTATACTAATAGCAACTCGCACAATGACCAAACTAACGCAAGCTCGCGCCACCAGCAAGCAGCCGTCAGCTTCCGGTGAGACGATTATTATCCGTCTGACTCGTCAAGTAGAGCAACATGAGCCTACCTTTCGTTCGGCTCGCTCGGAATAGGGACACATGTGTCCTTAGCGCGATACCAATAAGTTGCTCCGAACAATTTTCCGAAAAAAAAAACGTGTCCGAACGAATTAGTCCAGATTCCGAGCGAGCAGGTCAAGTGATCAGGTCAAGCAGGCCACTTGATCGCACAATGATCAAGTGGATGGCAGCAAATTCAATTTTTTCACAGTTTTTTAATTTTTGAAGCTTAACTGAGCTATTTTTGTTCAGCGGATTTTCGTTCACGGCAATAAAATAGTATTATTTTCCTTATTGTAAACAACAGAACAACAAATTCATCCGATTATGTGTTCTGGTCGACAAAGCAGTGGCGCTGCCCAAAAAACTAGTTTATGAAATCATGATTCTTTTCATGGCGGAATACACAAAATTCAATATTTCACGAATTAAGACTCATTTTATATTGGTATCGTTCAAAATAGTATTTATTATCTTTGAATAAACATTACGAAGTATATAAAATCAAAGGATGACTATGCGATGTAAAAAAGAAATAATTTTTCAAATATGAACGCAATGGCGTCAAGGGTAACCCCCCTGAACACATAATCTGCTGAATTATTCTTGGAAAAAAGGTCTATATCCAGAAGGGCAAATGTCGACTGACTGACTGACTGTATTACAAAAAGGTCCTGTTATACTAGTGGGTATATTCATCAATACAAAACAACTTTTGCTACGGGGCCAATTTGAGAATCTCGAAACAAATATCAGCTGTTGCAACCTAAAATTTGATAGATACCCGCTGCACCAACTGTATGGAGCAGCAATATAGAGCAACTGTATGGAGCTGTAATATTTTATTCAAGTTTTCGCAGTTGGTTTGTAAAAGTTGCTTGTATTGATGCGTTTAGCGATCCCTTCGGTATGACAGGACCTTTTTCTGTAAAACCCTGTACAATACTTGTCCTCTGTTCCGAACTGACTGCCCCTTTTCCCACTCTTTTACTCCATATTAAAGCCATCTCTTTCTCGCAGCAACATGCAGCTGCGCAAGATCAAACGAGCCGAGAAGAAGGGGACCGAGAGCGTCATGGATGAGAAGCTGACGCTTTTCTTCCAGTCAAAGTTCAAGGTTGGGGGCGGAGAATTGGACTTCCAGGTAAGAACCCTCCAGGCATAGTGCTTAACTCTGTAGGTTCCTGAGGTAATAGAACGGGAGGAGCGACATATGGCGACTCTGACGTCAGACTGAAGTCACGCGTCGCGAAAACACACCCCTCCCGCACCGCTCCACAACCGCAGGGACCCCAGTATGCCTAGCATGGTCGTTTTGACACTCTCTCGAACTCGAGTGAGATACCTGCCATGTCTATTGTGCGAGCATGGCAGGCGGGACTCGAGATGGCAATAGATTAGGGTCATTTCGAGCAAAAAGTAGTTATTGCCATTTTAATAAAAATGTTGTATTTTTGTCTCCATCGCCATGTTGGCGTAGAGCCAACTCGAGCCCGACCGACAAGTTGACATTTTTGCATAGAGAAGGGCCTATCTCGGGCTTACCATGCTGCCCGTACTGGGGTATACTATGTCACGTTTGAGGTTCTATATGATTAGATGACACCTAACTCTCATTTTATTGTTTGTTTTGTTATTCAAAAATATTTATTTAACTCAATTTAAATACATACGATATAGTCACGATAGCATAATTCGGTACGCAAAGTTTTTTGTTCGAAAGTCCGTTATTGGCTTAATCTTATATTTAGACAATATTGAGAAACTAATTTCAATATTTTTTATTTTGGTTCAGTAGTTTGGATTTTACAACGTTTCAAAGATACGGTTTTATGACCTTCACGCGACGGTCTGCATACTGTTGGCGCTGTTTGGCGGTCATAGGAACAAAACATTTTAGCGCATAAAAACAAAACTACTGAAGCAAAATAAAAAATATTGAAATTAGTTTCTCAATATTGTCTAAAGATAAGATTAAGCCAATAACGGACTTTCGAACAAAAAACTTTGCCTACCCAATTACTGGTAATGCCCGGTTAACATTTATTTATTTATTTTATTAATTAGGTACACAAAACGGAGCACAATCAATACATTCAATTATCGAAAGCATTCCAGCGCACTCCAGTACCGGTTTACATTATTCCAGTAGCATTCCAGCACTAAATATAAAAATAAAAATCTTAGGCTAGGTCCTTTCAAACTTTCCGCTTCATTTTAGAACTTACGAACATGATAAACTGAGGGTCCGCGCAAAAAATGCATCCAAAAAGAAGGTATGATTTTTGTGCTTCGGCGGCCCTAAAGTGCCTAACTATACCGCCCTATTAACTTCTGTGTATTAAGGCTGCGTATAAGGCTGACTAGCGCCACCAATGTTGAAAAAATCATATCTTCCTTCAGAAGAAGTTTCTGACAAAACCCTAAGATGAGCTCATGCGCCATGCTTTTTTAGATGTTTTGGTGTAGATACCCAACTCAATTTCGAATATTAGGCTGAAAAAATATCGATAACCGCCAAAAAAGGCCGTTTTTGGCGGTTATCGATAATTTATTTTGCGTAAATGTAAATATCGAAGTGGGTGTCCACACAGAAAAATCTAGAAAAGCATGGCGCATGGGCTCATCTTAGGATTTTGTCAGAAACTTCTTCTGAAGGGAGATATGATTTTTTCAACATTGGTGACGCTAGTTAGCCTTATACGGAGCCTTAAGTTAAGTTAAAGAACAGAGTTTTCTATATTACTAATAGCAATTTTTAGAACCATCAGCCCAGAGCCTAGGCCCAGGAATCTAGGCTACAATTTAACTTTTGGCAGAAACGGCCGTTTTTGGCATAAACGAAATTGTAGCCTAAAAATTGCTATAAGTAAGTAATATAGAACACTCTGTTGTTTATTTTTTTCAAAAAGGGGGTTATAAAAAAAGCCATGATTTTTTAACATTGGTGGCACAAGTTAGCCCCTATTAAAGCCTTAACTTCGTTTGTCCTCGCCAGGTGTGGACGCTCTCGCTGCCGGTGGTGGTGATCGTGCACGGCAACCAGGAGCAGCACGGCTGGGCCACCGTCACGTGGGACAACGCCTTCAGCCAACTAGAGAGGCTGCCCTTCGCCGTACCCGACAAGGTAACCGACTTTTATCTTCGCTTCATCATCAGCCCACCGCTGCCCACTGCTGGGTATAGGCCTTTTTCCCCTCGCGCCATCTCTCGCGGTCCCTCGCCATCCGCATCCATGGACCCTCTTCGCTTGATCTACGGGAAATCATGATAGTGTCATAGCCCAATCAACAGGGATTTTTGTCCTACAAAAGATAACAAAATTTTCCCTAAATTTTGTTATCTTTATACTTCTCATAGACATGTTTGTCATTAAGTCAACAGTTGAAGTATTAAGTAAACAATTCAAATGGTTGCCCTTTTAATCAATATGGCGGTTAACGCTGTCACGTTAGCCGCCATCTTGATTAAAAGGGCCAATTTTTTTTGTTGGTGGTCGATAACACTATTTTTTATGGGTAGCCTAAGCAATACCAATCAAATCATTTTCTACTCCACCTTTTTTTTAGGGCACAGCTTCTTTTTTTCCCTTGTTGATTGTATTATCGTATCTTACCGCGAAATGTCTTTAGTAAATTGTCTCCTTTTACGATAGTCGCCTTTGACACAATGTAGAAAAAAAGGTTCATCCGCAAGAGAGTTAAGTCCTATCAGTCGCGGAGGGCAGCCATGTCAGCATTTGCGACATATTTCACGTCAGAATCTTTTCGGACCTGGTGCCTGGGCCTGGGCCACCCAGATGTTCCTATGTGATTGTAAAATAAATTCTCCCGCGCAGGTGACCTGGGGTCAGCTCGCCGAGACGCTCTGTATCAAGTTCAAGTCGGCCACGGACGGACTCCTCTCGCCCGATAACCTGCGCTTCCTCGCCGAGAAGATATTCAGGTATGCCGCAGCATCCAACCTACCCCTGTATCCTTTAAGACCGATGTACCTCTTAAGCGTAAATGGACTAAGTATATCCACCGTAAAAATAGGCGTTTTTAAATGTCAAAAAAAAAAGATCCTTCTTTTCAATAAGGGCTATTTTCGAGTGTTTTGACGCTCAAAGGTTGAGTGGATTTCTTAGAAAATAGAGGCGCTGATCGATAGCCGTTGCTACGTCGGCGTAGAAGTGCTACGATGTAGCAATCAGCTACAACACGTAGCGCTACGAATTTTTTTTTCAGTTCGCTGATTATATCGAATTAACGATTGATAATAATCGAAGTTGACATAGACATTGGTGAGGTCGGCCAGTCTAGGATACCGCATGGCAGCTCTTACCACGAGCGGCATAAGGGTGCCAATCGAACAAAAAGTGGTATCCTAGCGTGTGGCCGACTGTACATACCTACTAAACTTACCATCTTTACGAAGAGCCCTTCGCTGCATTCGTTCTCGGTTAGGTGGTGTGGAGACGCGAGCGCCGCGCCGGACAAGTCCGTACAAGTGTGTGCTTGCACAGATTTATCGGTGAACTTGTAAGCAAATTTTGTCCGTTTTGAAAGCACCGGTGCCATGGTAGGCAACCAACAACGATACGTGCAAGGCTCACCAAAGTACACAAGCGACTGGACTGCAGCTCGGCGCTTGTATAGTGTGTGGACGACGACGGATTTGTTCACGGATGGGTACAGCTTGGGGCTCGGCTCGCGGTGCGTGTAGTGAATGGTGGGCTTAAGGCGCTGTACATAGTGAATAGCCCGCGCGCCAAGAAAAATGCACAAAATCGAGTCCTGTCTCAAATACACAAAAAAAAACGAAAATTTTCACATATCAAACCCTAGAATTAGGTGAGACCTATCTAAAACAGCCAGTTTCGTGTTGACATTCATAAACGTTTTGAAAATATTTTTGATGAAAAAAAATAGGCGGCGCACTTTTTTTCAAAGAAAATATCTTGCAATCTGTTATGAGTATCAACACAAAGCTGGCTGTTTTAGATAGCTCTCACCTAATTCTAGGGTTTGATATGTGAACATTTTCTATTTTTTTAGTGTATTTGATACAGCAATCGTTTTTGTGCATTTTTTTTGCGCGCGGGCTAATTCACTATGCCCAGCGCCTTAAGAAAGGAGCAGCTTAACCCTACGCCAGTGCACCTTGCAGGAGCAGCCTGCCGATGAACGCGATGGAGCTGAACGCGATGCAGGTCAGCTGGACCCAGTTCTGCAAGGACGCCCTTCCGGATCGCAATTTCACCTTCTGGGAGTGGTTCTTCATGGTGGTCAAGGTCACGCGTGATTACCTGCGGACGCTGTGGTGCGACAGGTGAGACATACCGCCTGTCACTTCATTATAAGCGTGTAGCTGTTGATGTTTTAAGCCGGCTACACGCGGCCCTAAGATCAGTGGCGATATCGGGACAATGGTGGTGGGGTTGAAATCGGCTTGATCGCGAGATGCCGCCGACACTCTCAAAGCAGCAAAAGATTTGCCTACACACAAGGCGATCTAGGTGCTCCACACTACTTCCCTAATATTGCCTCTGATTTTAGGGCCGTGTGTAGCCGGCTTTAATGTTACTTTTTTAAAATTTTAAAGTTGCCGTCGCTTGCAACAAGCATTTATTTTCTTTTTCAGTATGTCCTATTCTTTTAATTGTTAACAATAATTTATCGAAAAAATCTAAACAGTCCGACACGCTGGGGTGGAGATGTCCCAGCATACAAAACAAACTCTGTTGTCTATTCACCCCGTTTTACCGTTACCATCAACAATTCACAATATGTTGGAAGCATTAGTTAGTTAATCGTATGAGGTAGTGGCCACCCCTGGTGTCAGAGTTTTTAGGCCGCCCAAAGGGCTGAACGATTGTTATTAATCAACAACAACCGGGACCAACGGTTTAACGTGCCTTCCGAAGCACGGAAGCGCTCAGATGTTATCACCCACCCACGGACTGACCGCGCCCGATGTTGCTTAACTTTGCCAATCGATTAAGAATGGCTAGTCCAACTAAAGTCTAATTCTTTATTCAGGATAGTAAACTGACAGATGCTAACTGTCACTTTGCAAAATAATGTTGCCATATTTATTGTAATAGTGATGCATTCCACTCGTTGTGCGATTCAACTCAGTCACAAAAAAAAAGCGAAATACGAAATTCCGCATGGTAGCCCGTGCGTCAGGAATTCCGGACGAAAAAAAAACCTTCGGAACGCAATATTTCCATAGATCATTAAAAAAAAAACAATTTTTAACGCATTTAACACTCCTAAAAAAAAGTGGACCAAAACACACTTTCTCATTACTAATTAATAAGTTTTTAGTTAATTTCATATAATAAGCTTTTAATCAATCGGCCTATAAATCGATTATATCGATTACGCAATTCGATTCATGTCAAACTTTTTGTCACCACACTATTTAATTTTCACCAGAGACTGGTCACACCGTAAACGTCAGTGTACTATCTTGAATGAAGAATTAGACTTTAGGGTGGGAGCGCAAAGTTGGAAGCTATAACACTTACTTCCTTTGGCGCTACAACCCTTTGTGGGTCTTGGCCTCCTCCACAGTAGATCTCCATCTCTGGCCCTTGCCTCTTTTCGGTGGTTGGTGTTGGTGTATTTGCCCATCTTTCTTACGTCTTCTTCGATGCAGTCAATCCAACGCTTTTTGGGCCTGCCTCTTGGTCTCTTCTGCTGTGGTTTCCATTTGGATATTACCTTTGCGGCTCTGGTGTCTGGCATTCTCTCCAGGTGACCGGCCCATCGAAGACGTTGGAAGCTATAACAAGTGTTTTATACTCCGTGCAATTTTAGTGGTTTTAAAGCGGAAGGTATTTAGTTGCACTCGTGATTCTGAGCCAAATTCCAAAATTTTACATCAAAACGAGCGAAAAAAAAAACACTTCCCAATACAAACGGCTCTCGCCAATCGACACCATTTGTATGGACAAGTGAGTTTTTTTTTCGCGCATTTTGGAATAAAATTTTGTAATTTGGCTCAGAATCACCAGTGCAACAAAATACCTTCGGCTTTAAAACCACTAAAATTGCACGGTGTATTGTGTTACGCAGGCTGATAATGGGCTTCATCCAGAAGAAGACAGCCGAGGAGCTGCTGTCCAAGTGCACTTCTGGAACGTTCCTGTTGCGCTTCTCTGACTCTGAGCTCGGCGGGATCACCATCGCCTGGGTGGCCGGTGAGTCAATTCACAACCCTCAATGTTATAAATCAAATTAACTAGTCGTTCGCCCCGAACTATGAACTCGCGACCCCATATCTCAGCAACCCCTCGACCGATTTGGCTCATGTTCGGACTAAGCCTCATTTACCTGCCTACCATTTCATGACGATCCGACTTTTACTCAAGTTATCGTCGAACGAACATTCATACATACATACAAACTTACAAACAGACAAACATACAAACGCCGGATTGTTCCAGTAGACTCGGAGAACTTCTCTCGCTTCGCTCGCTCGTTCAAATATTTTTTTTTTACTTATAATTGACCTTCGCCAAGTTCGCGTTCGCGTGAAGGCCGCTCTTAAGGTTGGACGATAGCAGCGTGGCGGGAAATTCAAAATTTTCACAGTTTTTTTTAAAGCTAAACTGAGTAATTTTTGTTCAGCGATTTTTTCATTATTGTAAACAACAGAACAACAATAATTCAACCGATTATGTGTTCTCAAACTTGTTGATGATCTGTTGTTTACAATAATGAAAATAATACTATGTTATTGCCGCGAACGAAAAATTGCTCAATTTTGCTTAAAAATTGTAAAAACTGTGTAAATTTTGAATTTCCCGCCGCGTTGATATCGTCCAACCTTAACATCTATGTCTCCCCTGCCAACAGAGAACGAAGTGTTCAGCCTGCAGCCGTTCACGTCCCGCGACCTCGTGCTACGCTCGCTGGCGGACCGCGTGCTAGACCTGCCGCAGCTACAGTTCCTCTACCCGAACATACCCAAGGACGATGTGTTTAGCAAGTACTACACCAAGCCAGGTCAGTACTGCCACAAGCAAGCTGACACTGCAGGCATAGTCTCTGGCTACCGAGAGTTGGCATTGAGATTATTTGAAAACTTTTTTATATGGCAACTCTAAGGTAACGTCAAGGTATGTAAAGGTATATACTACAGGGTGCACTCTAAGTCGATAGCGGAACTTTAAGTGGGCTATCTACTGATCAATACAAACAACTTGTACTAGGTGGCGAAAAAAATATCAGCTGTGCCATACAAAAGGTCGACTCAGTACTGCGCCAAATGTATGAAACAGCTGATATTTTTTTCGCTCCATTTTGGTCGCCACCTAGTACAAGTTGTTTGTTCTGATCAGTAGACAGCCTACTTAAAGTTCCGCTATCGGCTTAGAGTGCACCCTGTAGTTGTGCTCCGCGGTTTTACTAGCCGGTTTCAATGTGGTAATTTCTCAAAATCCCTTAGTAAGCGTCTTCTACGTCCTAAAACGAATCCCCATACGAATTTTGAGGCCCGGTTTCTGAGTTGAGAATTTTGCTAAGCAAATGGTTAAGTATCGTCCTGTCTCTGCAGATTTCTCACAAAAGAGCGTGACAGAGCGATACGTAAGTATGTGCTTAGTAAGATTCTCAACTCAGAAACCGGGCCCTAGTTTAAGAGATCGTTATCAGTCAGTCAGTCAATAAATAATTAATTCACTGTATACTACCAAGTATCATAATTCATAACCCGTTATTCCAATTTTTCATAGTAATATTGATGTTGCCTCAATGGGATTTTTCAAAATTTGCCGCCCTTTTCCAATGCCAACTCTCGGTAGCCAGACTCTAGCCCTATACGAGTGGACAGCTTCAGTCAGCATCACTTGAATATCGAGACGCTACGCTACATGTTCTCTCCCCCGCACCGCTCCACTACCGCAGAAACCTACTGAGTTATTTTTAGGCCCGGTTTCTGAATTGAGAATGTTACGAAGTAAATACATAAATATCGTTCTGCCACGCTCTTTTGTGAGAATTCTGCAGAGAAAGAACTTTCGTATTTGCTAAGTGAATTTCTCAATTCAGAAACTAGCAGATAGTGTACCAAGTGGTAGTATTATTATACCGTAAAACATAGACTTGTGTGACCGAAAATCAAAGACATTAATTTTATTTCTCCTAGAAGAAAAGTGTCTAAAAACAGAAAATGTAGCACACACAATATTTTCTCAAAGGAAAATGGGATTATTTGTTTTTAGAGTTCCGTACCCAAAGGGTAAAGGACCCTATTACTGACCCTATTACTGCTGTCCATCTGTCACCAGGCTGTATCTCATGAACAATTAAGGCTCCCCCACACAGGTGCGTTTGTGTTATTGCGAAATTAGTTTTCAGTACATTTTATATTAGGAATGCCATTGCGTTCTTACCGCAGCAGTGTGTAACTCCATGGCGATCCTAATAGAAAATGTACTAAAAACAGATATCGCAATAACACAAACGCACCTGGGGAGCCTTTATATTTAGGCAGTTTTTTCACTGATGATGTATTTCTGTCGCCGCTATGACAACAGATACTAAAAAACAGAATAATATAAATATTTAAGGGGGCTCCCATACAACAAACGTGAATTTTGCCGTTCTTATAGATAATGGTACGGAACTTTTCGTGCGCGACTCCGACTATCAAGTGTTGATAACCTTGGGTTTGACACGTCTAACAAGATAGTATTTCTTTTCATTGTATTTCTCTTTTGGTTACGCGAATGTGTTATGTGTTTCGCCAATTTTGTCTTATTTCTCGGAATTATCCATGTTATCTACGTGATCTGAGCCGATGACGTTTGCATAAACAAATGAGTCCCCGCAACATGTCAAGGTGACAGTATTTTTTGCATCTATTGGAAGGCTACGTTATCGCTGAGTGCTATAGGCTATTTTTGATCGTGATAACGAAAAAAAAAGCTAGTACTTTACATGTTGTTAAATGATAATAAACGTTTCTATATGTCGCAGCTAGCAGTTAGAAGTACCGACTAAGTACTGGTGTCAGGATCTGAAAGGCAACATACCTCCCTGGCCTTGTGGGCTGGGACCTTGGCACCGTTCATCATTGTCCCACTGTACATGTTTTTTTGACTCTACCGGCGTCGACACATAACCTTGCGCAATAAAACGACACCCTACTAGGTATTACACAACTTGAAGAGCCTTTTCTCCACATCATACGTGAACACAACCTTCAACTAGGTATTTCGCCAATTGCACACAGAGCAACTGGAGAAATCTCAGTGACAATCGAGTTCCCGCTTCTTTTGACATCTGTCATTAGTACACCTCGTAACGTTATCTAATGCTCAGTTTGGGGGCAAATAATGATGTTGCTTCACATTATTAGTCGATTCATATTTATCTTTACAGGGTTGTTTGTCAAAATAAAATTCTTGTTTTGTGAATGCTCTAGACATTCATTCCAGCCATTGATTATCGCAACTGCCCCATCAATTGCCCCCAAACTGAGCATTAGATAACGGGGAATAGTCATTAGACAACTGCGTTTCGTTCCGAAGAACGTTCCATAAGCGTTCCGTTTTGCCCACGGCGACATATATTTCTATTTCAATATCGCTGTCCAACAGAGAACGAACTGCAGAAGAACGGGTACGTGAAGCCGGTACTGGTGACCACTCTCCCGGCGCCGTTCCTCGCCTACGCGCAGTCGCCCGACTCGCATCGCAACACACCCAGCGTGCCCGGCAGGTAAGCGCTTCAGCATTTGCATGATCCCTACATAAGCCCCAAACAATATTGGCGAATCTTCGAGATTCCATTTTCTGGTTTACCCCTCCGTCATTTTCGTCTGCATGAAATCTAAATCAATCCAGGTTGTTTTATTTCAATATTTTAGGGAGGTACAGTCGGCCACACGCTAGGATACCCCTTTTGGTTGAATGGCGCCCTTATGCCGCCCGCGGTAAGAGCTGCCATGGGGTATCTGTGACTGTGGCCGACCGTAAAGCGCCGGAGATCTTGATTACAATAATTTAGTTTAAAACTGGTGGACTTGGATTAAATGCGGATAACGATGACGAAAATTAACCAGCAGTTACAAATTTTGAATTTGATTTGGCCCACATACCGGTTTTAACACACTGGTTTTCTACGTCAGCCCTTGCAAATTACTCACCAGTTTCCCTACGTTAGCCCTTACAGACACACGCCC
Source organism: Zelleria hepariella (assembly GCA_949319315.1). NCBI lineage: Eukaryota > Metazoa > Arthropoda > Insecta > Lepidoptera > Yponomeutidae > Zelleria > Zelleria hepariella. Next base: position 28,943,806 of record OX439379.1, read on the forward strand.
TTGCGGATATACGAGATCCGTACATAAGCGCTAACGAAAATAACTGTTCTTGCGAACACACGAATAAACACAGGTTATTTACTTGGGCCCTTGCAAAAATCACGGATTTTCTACGTCAGCCCTTGCATATACTTACCAGGGGCCTTAGCCTGTAACGCAATGACGTGTGGATGGCGTCCCAGCAGAAGGACAAAACCAGGGTTTTCTCGTTTTTCTCCTACAACCAGAGAACTAATCCTCTAGAATTAGAATCAGAACATTAAAAGGACCGACAACATTAATAAATCTTAATTGAAGTGGTCAACTGAGAGCCTATTTTGGCACCATTGCGTTAACAGGCTAAGGCCCCAGTTCTCTATGGTCGCCCTTACATACACCAAAAACACGAAGTCCCTCCGCGAGCCCTTAGGCTTGTTTCACACGTAGCACAACCACACCATATTAGGCTTGTTTCACACGTAGCACAACCACACCACATCGCAGCGACAAAATGTGGTCAAGCAGGGGCCTTAGCCTGTAACAGAATGGCGTATCAATGGCGTCCCAGGTAAAAGGACAAAACCGGGATTTTTTCGTTGTTCTCCTACAACCAGCGAACTAATCCTCTAGAATTAGACTCATAATATTCTTTGATTTACTACGAAAACATTAAAAGGACCGACACTGGACCGACAGCATTAATAAATCGTAATTAAAACCGTCAACCGGGAGCCCATTTTGGCACCATTGCGTTACAGGCTAAGGGCCCAGGTTGCGTCGTGTGCAGAAAGATGCGGCACCTCAGTAAAACCAGAATTAAATAATGAGGGGAGGGCGCAGGCGTGCGCGCAGTGTCGGTACGTCATCGCAACGTTTTGTCTGCGATATGGCCGGCCGCTGTCGCTGGTTGATGCGTTGTGGTTGCGTTGTATAGTGCGTTTCACGAAAGAGTTATCTTGACGAAACTCTTATTACAATGTAATGGGGACTATTTAATTTTTGTCCACCCCAGAGGAATTCTTTTGTGAAACGCACTGTAGTTGCAATGTGGTTGGTTTCACTCACATGGTCGATAACGGCAAAATGTGGTCCGTGTGAATTGTACTGTAGTTGCGCCCGCCCACGTGTTGTGGTTGTGGTAAACGTGAATAGGCCCTTACTTACCGGTCCTGGTAAACGGCCGGGCGATCCAAGCCAGTGCTTGCAAACACCCACTGGTATCCTACTTGAGGGCTTCCAAATACACACTGTTTACGTACATGAACCTGGCATCTCTAGCAAACGCCACGCCTCTAGGTGTAGAGGTTCGCACGTGGTGACTGAGCGCTTGGCCGCTTGTAAACACTAACAGGCTCCCTACGTGAACCCTTTCAGCTACACGAGTTCCCTACGGAAGACCTTAAAACACACACAGATGACTTACATAAAAACTCTTTAGTTGTCTACACTTTAATAAAATTTTTAGTGCGTGCCATTTTGCACTTTGTTTATTTACTTGTACGTGTTGTATTTCGTTACTTTATTATTATTTCGTTTTGCTTTAGGTACATGCTTGAGTTTTGAATGGACTAAGGACGCTCTCCTCCTATTTTACAACAATAATTAGTATGATTATCTTAATTTTATTACTATTATGTTTTATTTGCAATGAATAGTCACATCCTTTTTATTATTATTTTGTAGACTTTTTATACAACTTTAAGTTTAATTAAGTGAACATTTATCATTAATTAAGTTTAATTTTATAAGTAAGTACCTATACAAATATCGCTAAGTTCACTGATTTTGACGTTTATTTTTTGTTTATTTTTATTTGATAAAATCGTAGACTATTCGTTTGCGAGCGACTGATACAATAAAATGTGTTAATTTCTTTTGGTTGAAAATCTTAACATAAATTAACTTTACTTTTTAGCGGCCCAACGACTCTTTTGCAACTCTAAACGGACTTGCAAGCACCCTAAGGATCATTAACATTATTTACTTTTTATTAGATGCGAATCTACTCGTATTTACTACGGTAAACACCGTCTAGATTTCGCGCATTGTCACAACAGATGGTGATTGATTTGTGGGCAAGGAAATGGAAAAGTTAATAATCATACCTACCTAAAAAGACGTGTTATCCACCTAAATAAAATTGTTGTGAGTTCAAGAATATCTTTAGAGAGATAATAATAATTTCAATGAAACTAATGATATTATTTCGACATGTCAAAATAAAATTAAATGTTGTGTAGTTGTCACTGGTCAAATACACAGCTCGTCGAATTCATTTGTCTCTACATGTGACAAAATCCTTGGACCTGTAAGCATTTATTTTAAAACTATTGTAGTTTTACCTTTTCATAAAGTGTTGCCGATACTTTTATATCTATTTTCCATTCCAACAGAACTGTTCAACATAAGGTTCAAAGAGAGATATTGAAAAAAAAGTCCTTTAATACGTGTTAGAGATACCTTCAGAGATATGTTATAATCTTAATTGAAGAAAAAAGAACATTTGTGGTATGTCAACCTTCAGAGGGGGTTAAAAGCTTAATTGAAGAAAAAAAACGCCGGCTGAACACTGATTGTGATAGACTGCATCAAATTAATATGCCCCAGAACTTTAATATAAAATATCGGATATTTCACACGATAATAAATGCTGTTGGTAATGCATATCAAAAAGCCCAAAAATTTGAAATATCCTATCTGCACACGTTGCATATTTGATTAATACATGGTAAGGTTAGGTTAGTGCAATAAGCCTAGTTGGTAATGTTGAAATGTTATGTTTAGTTAAATGCGATAAGAAAGCAGTATTATATTTTCTCCCATTCATTGGCAGATTTATTTCTTGATGTGATATTTTATATGACAGTGGCGAAAGTTATGTATTTGTATTTTTAAGGCGCTTTACATAATTATTTTAACTTAGCTATACAATATACTATCTCCTATTATAAGTGATAAAGTAGATATTTACGAAATGACAATTAAACCATCGTGACCAAGTCAAATTATACATTTCTTATAAAACTTCTATACATGACATTTTAAATAAACTTACAGGAAATGTTATTAAATCCTAATTGGTGAATGTGAGGCTGATTTTACTAGAGTCATATCTCTTCCACCAGGGTTGACAATCGAATTTATCTCATAATATTGGTATTTATACACGCATATAATGCACAACGTGGTTCACACTCACAGCTATATTTTTGATGATGATCAATTTTTTGGGCGTATTAATTAAGTACATCGGTAAATGTTGTTGGTGTAATTTTCTGTATGAAGCCTGCTGTGTTCGACTCGTGGGTGACTAGGTATCTAAATATGGCGCCTAAACTAAACGAAATAATGCTCAAGAAAACGATAAGATGTTTTTAGTGAGCTTTGAAGTCTATTTCACTTTTTTTTAGCAAAAACATTTAAAGCGCGTCTTCAGAATCGTGAAGCTTATGTAAAATTGTATAAGCTGCATTTACACAGTTCTAGAAAATTAAGTTAACAATATTTTTCAAGAACATTATTTTGGTTATCTTTTTCGCAATGCCTGTACGTCAAAAAAACTTTATTAATGGAAATCAATTTCTGACATTGTTAAAAAAAATGATTGATTGTAATTCGTACTTCTGAGGTTACATAATTTTACCCCGGTCTTTTGTAACCTCAGAAGTACGAATTACAAACCATTCTCACAGTTAATAATATTCATTGTTTTAAATTGCAATTTTACTAATCACACTACAACTTTACGCTAAAACATATATTTTTATAATTCTACTAATTACACTAAAACATTCTAGTAACGTACTTTTCAGTTAACTGGTTGTTAATCTTTGAATTGGCTAAACAAAATAGATGGTTTCCTAAAGATTTACAAAATCACTGTACAAAATTAATCAATTAGTAGAAAGTATATTTATTAGTATTTGAAATATATAAAATGAATCGTCGCAAATTTGCATTTCCAATAGCTACTAATTAAGGAAACGTGGACCTACAATTCTTTAAGAATGACTGAATCTTTTTGAAATCGGCCAAATAATTATTGATCTCAAAATGTGGTTGGTTGAGTATATCCTTTCTGAGATATTTAAAATTAAAAGTTGTGATTTGTAGGATAGCCAAAATTTTAACGAATATAATTATAAAAATTGTTCAGTATTATGTACAATGATAATATGATTAAATCTACCACTTTTCTAATGCCGCGCCACACGCATAAGTCGTTGTCAGACATGGATTCTAAAGTATACATAATAATATGTTGAACTAGCGAGCCACCTTTTATTCATAATCTTGCTTTATATTATATTTTGAAAGGCATATTTCCAAAAGCTTATTTTTGCTTTTACTAGCTTGCCTTGTTTGAGTGTGTGTATTTTTTCAAGATGACGGAGCTATTGAAAATTCGACCTATTCCCGTTTTTTTTTTATATAACACTAAAATACTATTTTATATCTAAATATTTACTACTATCCAAATCATACAACGTTTTGTTTTGTTGCGAATAGGAAAGTGGGCTAAATAAATTGTGGGGTGGTCACACTTTCTTCGGTTAGGCTCTAGGTTTTATTCCAATGAATACGTATGAAGGGGTCAATAAAGTAATAAACGAATGGCATCAGTAAAGTACCTAGAGCGGCAGGCACGAGGATAATATAGTTAGATAGTGGTAATTTAGTAAATTAAGGAATCATAAGTTTGGATACAATAAAATATTATTGTAAGGTTTCCTAGGGACATGACTTCAGTGCGAGCTGTTCGACTAACTACTATCCTTATTATTTTCAAGGTGTTAAATTGGATTCTCTATTATATTATATTATACTTTATTTGTGCTCATTGTGATCTGTCAATTTAGGTGGTCCTCTAATACTACACAGGACTAATAAAATAATTTAATAAAATTTACAACTGAAGTTCATGAATGTTAATTAGAATACAATTAATTAGCCAATAAGGATTATACGTATACGCAAATCAATATTTATAATTGTTCATTTTTTGCCTCTAGAATAATAACGCATAGAAACCAGTGTCCTGCATGCTACAAGTAGCGTGCAACTCGTGCATGCTACTTGAGGCAAGTTTAACGAGTAAAATGGTTGGTTTATTGCAACAAAAAAACGAAAACATAAATCGAAAAATAAAAAAAACGAGTAACTCCTGCTTTAGGACATCATAATGTTTAGTATTCATAACTATTTAATAGTGTAATTCTAAACCCTCTAGTAGAGCTTCGCGTCTACGCTATTTTAAATAGCCTTTTTGTATGAAACTATCGATCTTTGCATTATTATTCTGAGATTTTATAATAGATAAAGAAAACTATGAAGACTAAGTTTTGCAAAGTACTTACATAAATATTTTAACTGAAATGCTTGCATATTTCTATATCTTTAGGTGCATTTGTTTTTATTGTATAATTCGGTGCTAACATATGATTTTCTTGTTTTAACAATAATTCTTGTAAGCACAAACTCTATTTTAATAAACTTAAAATATGAAATTTTGTTATGCATGACATTGCATGTGCTACATACATACGATCAGCTACGTAATGAAATTAGCAAAAATGAAATTTTTGAAGTTTTCTAAATACAAAAATTAAGTATAGTCTATTCAGAATTTTATAATAATATGTAAGTGACAAGATGATGTAAAATCCCACAGTTTTATCAATGGATGTGACTATTTCGTAGGTATCAAAAAGTATTCATTATGTATTTTAAGTATACACTTCGGATGTTGAATGTTGGACGCGCGTTCGCGTTGTTATCTATATTTAACAATTATAATATGTGACAATTGACAACACTCTTTTAATAAAAAGAAATGTCTTTAATACCCAAACAGCAAAGTAATATTCTTTGAAGACATTTTTTTACCTTTTCCTTTACGAAAATGCAACACAGACGGTCGATTTACATTTACCATTTTTTTTAAATTAAATTTCATTTAGCATCTTTTATTATTTCGTAGCATAAACGCACACAGAGTAAAATACCATTATTTTCATCTTGTCATTTGGTCTGTGCTGCCTTTTTGGCAAAGAAAAACGTTAGGGAGTTATTATTTTTGTTTTTCTTTTGTATTACCACCGACCGTCTTCGTGTTGACTAACGTGTTGCATTTTCTTTCTTTTCCCGATTCCCTCTTCCTCGGACTACGGATGCTGTCTCATCGGAATGGCCACCCAACAACAACACTTTTTATCACATTACAAAAACATAATATCGAAACCTAATAACAATGATGAATAATGTTTTGAAATCAACTTCCGGTGAACATCAAAACATGTAAATGACCTATTATCTTTTTACACTATTTTGTGTTACATTTTAACGAACTCTAAATCCAAATGCAACTAATGACAATAACCGCATAAATGAAAAAATCAAAATGGGTACTAAAGCTATATGACATCGATCGCATCAAACCACCCTGAGAGCCTGATGGACCCGGGGGATCTCTTCGAGCAGATTCGGGCCTTCAACTCTGATGAGTTTGAGAACCTCGACCTTTACAGCCACAGCAGCATGGAACACTAGAAGCTTAATGAGTAAGTATATGAATACTGTGCATTTATTAGGCGAGCGTTCCCAATACAACATCAAGCACTAAACAGCTATTACCCTATTTTACACAGGGTGGATTATTGAGACGAGGCAGTTAGGGCTTACAGGAAAATTTTCTTAGCGGGCCATCCATAACTTATTGAGATATTATGAACTGCTATTACAGATTTCGGAAAAAATTTACAGTCCGCGAAACAAATGCTAAAATACCATTTTTTAAATGCCAATCGATCCGGTTTCATCTTGGGATCAAAAATAGTTCCTTGGTACCTGCCCTTACTGCCCCGTCTCAGAAATCCACCCTGTATACAAGACTTCATAGAACGGGGAAAAAAACGTCGAGAGGCATTTTACAATCAATGTCTCATTAGTCGGTCTATTTAAATTTAAATGTCTGTCTATACATACAAGCCGTGTCATTCAAGAAAACATTGGCGTTGTCTCGCTTTGATTGTATTAATTAGAGCGAGAGTGCGAGTGTTTTGAAGTTCATCCTAAATGTTCTCTTTAATGACACGGGTTATAAATGGATTTCGAACAGCTATCCTTTCAAGCGATGGTGATCCTGATCAATATTTCCCTCAATAAATTCGTACGATAGTTTGACTCATTCGTTAGCAATTGTATTTTAATGCTTAGTCATTTCCGTTATAAATTCCCAAACACGATCATAATAGATTTTGAATTTCCTGTCTCCGTACGGTTTCGGCCACTTATTTCATTTTGTCAATTCAATAGAACATTCATATTTTCACAGGAGTAACGAGCTGAAGAAAGTCGAAGAAAGAAATTGTTGGTACAGTCAGCCACACGCTGGGATACTAACCCCTTTTTTTTTCGATTTGCGCCCTTATGCCGCGCGCGGTAAGAACTACCATGGGGTATCCTAGACTGTGGCCTACCGTACCTACCTATTGTATACAACGATTGTTATTGACGGTTTTAACCAATATACATTATAGACGAGTGTAATTTAAAAATCTAAATATTTTTAGCCTTGTGCCATAGTTATATATTTGCTTTACTATACCTATTACTATTACATTGCACATTCATTGAAATATCATGATAAAATAATGTTTTCACTGTTTGACGGAGAAGTAGGTGGAGGAATCGGTAGTATTTTCGTATTTGGGTATTTATTATTACCCAACAAAATTACTCTTCAACAATGAACCACGTTGACAAACAATTATTGAAAACTTACTATTAAATGTTACTATTCAAATATGTATTTGAAATAATCTTGCTGGATGTACAAGAACTTATTTAATATTTTATATTGTACATATACAATCAATTATAATAACGTTATTAAAATTTGCACTCCTATACAGGGTGTTAAAAGACCGGCCTGCATCTTCAGAAAAAAAAATAACCCAATAAATCGCTATTGGGAACGAGAGATTAAGCGATAACAATGGATAAAGGTATTTTTTTTATGCTTTCTGTTTTCAGAAATCAAGTTTAAATAATATTCAACGGAAACTTAATAATGTTGTAGTTTGGTACTTGTTTTTGGTGTCTAGAATGCGTGCCTCGCTCGGGTATGTCGACGATCTTTTAACACATCTTTGATACTAAAAAGATAGCACCTAATATTTTAAACATGGAACCAATAAATGAAATGAAATTCTTGTACGACTGCAAATCTCTGAAAAAAGATAGGTGCCATTTTATGATTAAAATACGATTTTAATTTTAGTTTTTTAATAGTGACAATACGATACAATAAATCACTATCGACATTGATTTTTTTTTGTGTAAGATAGGAAGATTATATATGTATGGCATTTATAATTATGTTTTACTTTGTATTGTCTACTTATGTTTTAAGGCAAGAAAGTATAAGAGAAAGTCAATTTCACATAAATTGTAATACAGGCTTAAGCAATGTGTTCGATAAATGGGTGTTGTACTTGTACTGTATAGTTTAGACCAGCGGTTCCTAACCTTTTCAGTCTCGCCACCCCTTTGAACTCCGAGGAAAGCTAAGGTTACCCCCTTCAAAATGTTGTCCAAGTAAACAATAGTAGTTAATTATTTTCTTACATTTTATCGTAACTTTTTTTTATTATGTGGTTAGATTTGAAAGCTGGTTTCTATTGCATTATATTCTAAAGTTTTCTTCTTTATATTCCTTCTGTTGTTGTTTGTCAAGTAAAAGAGCGGACACCTTGCGCTGCCACTCGCGGTAGGAGTGCTTCTTTGCGTATTACCCCCGCAGAAAATCTATTTTACCCCTACGGGGGTAATTACCCCCAGGTTAGGAACTACTGGTTTAGACGATGGGAGTCAACAGAACTACAATAATAATTGTACAAAAGTAGCAAAAATCATATACTACAAGCTTTTAATATTTACATGGGTTGGTCAAAAGAGTGCTGTAGGTTTCTTTTCACCTATCGTCAGATGTTTCAGTCATGCGCGCAAGCTTTACTTGTATTGGTTGTTGTACCCTGTAGATAACGTGTGTACGGGCACTATACATTGATAGGTAAATCTGTACGTGTACAATGTATAGTGCACGCTGATGCGTCGCGCGGTCGTAGCTTGCAACAGCTTTACACTGACAAATAACAAGGTCTTGTCATACTCTACTAGAGGAAATTACTACTTTTTGTTACGGATTAATCCTACAGTCACACACATCCTGTCTCACAATGAACCAAAAGCCCTTAAAATAACCTGTTGGACTTTTAAATGTATATATTTTTTTTATAATGGAATAATATTTAATTTTATAAATTAATTTTAATTATTATAAAATAAATTCATTTAATATTATTAATTTATTTGTAGTAACGTTAAAAAAATCGTATTAGTCCTTCATCCATCAGCCGGCTGCTTTTATTTTACCTATTTTTTTCACTGTGTGATATAATCCCTAGTCTCTTAGCAAAGTATGGCTAGACCTTTGTAACATGTATTCATTTTAATGTTAAGGAAATGTACCAATTGAATAAGCTTGGTTAGGGTAAGATTTTTAGATATTGGTCTTATGGTCGGTCGTTATCTATAATATCGATTATATTTGTCATTTATACAGTGTATATGCTGGTGATCCTGACATGGTCTGTGATATGATCTATACTAATAAAATTCTAGTGAAGTCAACTCTGTACATTGCCTACTTTTAGAAAAAAACGAGCAGTGGTACACACGACAGCACGTCGATCCTTACACGCCAACACTCTACTCGGTTACGTTACGGGCGACTTTACAACAAAAAAGTACACTCTGACGTGCTGTCGTGTGTACTAAAGAATGCAAAAAAAACCGTCTATGTCTGTCTCGTATCGATAACGATAAACGCGAATACCGCTGAATAGTTTTCTGTTAGACGTACCATGGTCCATATAAGGAAAATTCCCGTGTGATGGTCCAGTATTCGGAAAACCGAACTAATTTAAAACGATATAAGGTTGTGTTTTGCATAAATGCGATCGAAGCTTAGCATAAGAATGGGTTAGACATTATCGATGGGCTTATATCGATAACTATCTACACCAGTCTCTCTACGTTGATCAAAAGAGTGAAATTCATATAAACCCCTTTACTTCCTTAGCCATTCTTATGCTAATAAGCTTCCTGGTAAGTATCTTATCACGGGCGATACCTATATCTAAACAAAATACATTATATTTATAAATTTAAAAATAAAACAGGAATTCGCCATGTACCACGCGGCGGCGTAAGGTTTTTATTCTATGGGGCTTAAAAAAAGATTCCTGAAATAAAAATAATTATTTATTTTTATAATTATTAATTTAACAAAAAGGGCGTCCAGCGGGTTGCTTAGTGCTTTCTTTTGACCCCTACTGCCGCAAGTCATGAAATATAAATAACCTTCCTTATGAGTTTTCCTCCACAGACGAATTAAATTTTAAATGTCAAATGTGTAAAAAACGCATACGAAGTCTCGGGCACAGCTAGTATCTAATATGTATGGCAACCGGGCCACCAATACAGACAGTACAAATTATGTTTTACCATTGAAAATGTTTTGCATGCACGAAAATTGTTACGGTGTTGCAATTTCCATACTTATTTTCACTCAAAAATAATTGTACGTACGCTCAAATCAAACTCACCCGTGTGAATGGGCGTTTTTCGTAGGGTCATATACATTTATTGCACTGGAATAATTGTCAAAAAAATGTTTTTATATGTAAACCACAGAATAATAAAATAACCCGACTTTGCAGCGAAATTGAACACTTGGAAAAGAATCATTGCGCTATAAAGTTTCTTAAAAAAAAAATGCAAGCTTTATTCATAAAACAATTATGCAGCAATAAAAAAAACATCCAGACTGTATAATTTCATAGTATTATAAACCTTTTGTCCGGTACTTACACTTTGGATTGTGATAGGAAGAGGCCTTAATTGTAAAATGAGTTAATTAAGTAAAAATTTTCCTGTTATGACATTCATAGATAAAATTAACGTTATAATCATTATTTTTACGCTAATGATAATAATATTTTCGAACAACAAAGATTCCAAGTCGTAGCATTTATTCTTCGAAAATATGTGATGATGATATAATATAGATGATATTTACGAAGAACAAATGCTACGACTTGTAAACAAAAAAAAAAGCTAATCCATGGTTCAGTGAAGTTAAATCCCTCGAAATTAATTATTGATTCAAATGAGCAAAGTATGTATGTCTTGTAGAAATGTCAGTTGTGGGCCTTTTTACACGTGCCGTGTAGTCGGCGCCGGGTTTGCGGTGGGTGAAATGTATGATCTAGCCGGGTGAATTACGCCGGTAGGTACACAACTTTACACAAGACAGCCATAGCCCTAACTTTTTCTCTTTCGCCCCTCGTTAAATGTCCAGGTTTTTGTCCTCATTATTTTCTACTTTTTGGTACTTAACTTAGCTAATGATGATATCACTTTTTTTGTTATTATAAAAATATTTTGCTTAAAACATTTTATAATAAGTTGAAAAAATTCACTCGGGTCAGGACTTGAACCCGCAACCTCTCGCATACCGTGCAGGCGCTCTACCAATTGAGCTACTGAGTCAAGTAACTGTCGATGCGAATTTCTTCAACTAGTCTCCGTCTACTGGACGGGGGGCGCCATCTGGTGTGATGAGTTTGCACTAATCTACACCATAATATTTTGCTTGTAAACATTTGCAGTAAAGATTTTGGAACAATAAATAACTTGATTAAATTATTCAAGAGAGTTGCTTCACCACCAATCATGGTTTCTGGATTAAATCATGCGAAACAACTGTAAAATAACTTGCGTTTGATTAAATAAACTAAGAGCAATATTCACGAAAAACTCGCTATTATACAGAGATTGTACGGATGGTGATTTATTTTTCATTAAGTATTTGATAATGTTATATTAATTTATAGCATTCTCATATTAAAGTTTAAGAATCACAGTATAAGAAAACCGTATTGCTTTGCTTGTAGAATTTTGAGTTTAATCAAAACGGTACCTACCTAGTTGTCAAAGCACAAAATCACACATAAATACTTACCTAGCTTTTATAAACAGGGTGGCCCAAAAGTACCAATCTACAAGTCCAAAGAGAAAGCTGAAAGCATTTTGTAATAGGTACTTACCTACTTGTGATTCTGAACAACATTAGTTTTCCAAAAACAAAACAATATTAAATGTGGTTTGTATGGGCAGTGTTTTTTTGTCTATTTTGTAAATGAGCCGTTTTCAAAGCAGTTCATAGATGCCGCCTACAGGCGTGGCCATAGAGGAACCGGAAAGACTTGTCAAAATTTATCAGTGCTAAGCGAAATTTGACAGTCGTGTCCCGGTTCTTGTATGGGCACGCCTATATATGTAAGCGCCATCTATGCACTGCTATGAATTTGTGCTTTGAAAACTGTCATTTTAAACATTTATAATAAGTTGAAAAAATCCCTCGGGACAGCACAACTTCAACTTATTATAAATGTTTAAAATATTCCCTAGCACAGGTTAGTGCTTTAGAAAAAACAAAAACGGCTCATTGTCAAAAAAAAAGTTGTTCGGAATCACCAGTATAACAATGCACCTTCGGCTCCAAGACCTCAAAATATTCATTAACTACGTACCTACTACGTAATGGAAATCATACCACCGTTTTTTTAATAGATGAAATTTGTTTAATTGCTGTTTTTTTTTAAAATCATATTGGTTTTATTTGTGCTTAATTGGACCTGTTGGTACTTATGGGCAATCCAGTAATATATCACGTAATAAGCATCTAACAAAAGTATTCAAATGTCAGTGTTATTTTATTATCTATCTATACTTACTAGTAGATTCTAGGGAAAACAAATAAAATTATAATATTTGAGACACGATATTTTGTTTAAAAACACGAAATAATCGGAGCGGTGAGCCAATTCACCATGTCATGTCGCTTTGAAATGTTGTGATGATGAATAAAGAACTACGACTGTTAAACATGCGTTTAATTGAAAGTTTCTGAATGAGGGATTTTCTGACAGCTAAAAAAAATAAAAAAATAGTTCTAAAAGCTGTGACAGATGGCGTTGATACGACATGTTTTCTATCACAAAGTAAATTAGTGCTTACTCAGCGAAAATACTTCTTCACTTCATTGCTCTGTGACTTCATCTTTCATCGTCGTAGCCGTCATTCCATTTTACAGTACATGAAAAAGTGCACGATTTTGTTGTTCTTGTATGAGTGAATAGTAACACTTCATTTTGCTCCACAACTAATACCTAAATGTGTTTGGACGTATGTACCTAGGCCAACGAGCGCGAACTGGCATAAAAAAAGAACATGTCTCGTCAGCGACATCTAGTTACAAATTTGGAACTACAACTTATGAACTGTCAGAAAATCCCTTATTGAGAATTTTACTAAGTAAATGCTTTTACTATCGTTCTGTCACGTTCTTTTGTGAGAAATCCGCAGAGGCAGAACGATATTTAAGTAATTGCTTAGCGAATTTCTCAAATCAGAAACCGGCAGAAAGTGTCTTTACCATCTAACTTCAAGCAAAGCAAAGCATACATCAAAGATGAATGCATCCGCCTCAGAGAGACAGAACTATGACGGTCTTAATAAATATTCTTTATGTTTATGTACGGAAATTAAATTGGCGCTTTTATTCGGACCGAATACCTCCACAATTTCTGCGAGAAAGCTCATATCGTTTTATAGAGATTCTCGCAGTGCCCCAAACGCGTATCACTCAATTAGGGCCCTGTAACGTGGTTGTGTGTCGATGTGGTCTCAATAGACAAATAAAAAACTAGGAATAGGCGGTAATTTGAATTTTGGCGGACCCGTCGCTTTCCGCCAGCGTCGCGTTCCGCCTGCATGACCTATCGAAACACAAACTGCCGCGTGCCTAAACTAGGTAAGTAACTTCGTCCAACTGACGTGGTCTAAGCTGATAATGTAGTCGTCGAAACATCGTAAAATATTAAGTAGGTAGGTAGGTATGTACTATTGTACGCCCGGGATTTGAATGGAATAATAATATACTTACCACTTTTGGCACCTGGGGCCTTAGCCTGAAACACAAAGGCATATCAATGGCGTCCCAGGTAGGACAAAACCGGGATTTTTTCTTTGTTCTCCTACAACCAGCGAACTAATCCTAATATCATAATATTATTTGCTTTACTACAAAAACATTAAAAGAATCGACAGCATTAATAAATCGTAATTGAAACCGTCAACCGGGAGCCCATTTTGGCACCATTAGGTTACAGGCTAAGGGCCCAGGAAACTTATTAATAGTACTTAGGTACATACTATGTTATCTAGCAATCAGTCTGTACTTAGTGGTGTAGCTTGTGTTCTTATTCGGGTGGGAGTGTAAAATTAATTAGTGTCTTTAATTAACCCTGTATTAAATATAGGTACTCGTATGTATGTTGGTAACTAAACCTGATCAAGTAAAGTGTCAGGTTTTGAAGTTCATCCTAAATCCTTTCTTTATTGGTACGGGTTATACAATTACTTAAATTAAGCTCGTGCTTAACCCTCAGGATGACGTAAGTGCCGCGCAGATATCTGGCTGGAGGCCTCGGTAAGAGGTAGGTACACTACATTGACTAACTCAGTTCAGTTCGGCCAGCAACGGCTAAACGTATCGTCGATCCAACTAAGGAAATTAAACGATTAAAATAATAGTGAAGTGAAATCAGAGCATCAAACCGAAGAAAAGGTAGGAAACTTATAGTCTACTTAAACGTAGTGTTATATTCTCTTTGAGTGTTACCGTATGTAGTAAACGTACGTTAATTTGTGTGGAGCATGTTTTTCATGAAAATGCGGTGACACCGCCCACCGGTGAATTTACAGATACAGTTTGTTCGTAATTTTCATTACACGTCATTTCATTCTAAAATTTACTTAAGTAGCTATGTATTAAGTGCCAAAGTACCTACCAATTATAAAAAAAAAATCGAGCACTCTGCAGCGGGAGCTTTTTTGCGCATGTAAAAACATCGTTTAAATTCAAACTCAAAGAGCACTTCCTTTCAATATAAATATTTTAGCGTAAGTTTATGTAGATAAGTAATATCCCGTATAAGTAAGTTTTTTTAATTTTATATTGCATTAGTTTATTATTTCATACCTAGGTTTTTCTTTAATGTAAGTATTTGTGTGTATATTAGCATGTGGTATTGCTACTACAAATTCACAAATGTACGTAACTTTGAAATTAAACAAAGTCATAGATACATGCCCGCACTGGGAATCGAACCGGGTACCTCTTGCTTCAGAGTCCACTGTTCTACCCACTAGACCACCACCGCTCGCTAACGGTGAAGGAAAACATCGTGAGGAAACCCGCAGCTCAGTTGTCTCCACACGTATTGACCTGTCTTTCCTGTGGGCTTGGTCGACTAAGCTGTCAGGATGGTATAGGTGCTGGGCAAGCCTACTCCATCTAAAAACAATGTCCCAGGCACTGCAGCGCCGAGTGGTCTCTTCACCCATCTAGTGTGAGTGAAGGTGCCACTGGACGCTGTATAAATCATCTCATTACGTAGATGCAAAAGGCCTTAGTAGTTTAGTTAGCATGTATTTGTATGTTATCAATTATTTATGTACGTTTACTTTATTAGCCGTCTCCCGCCGTCATTCAAAATAATAACTCTCAATTTATTTGGCTGGCTGGAAGAAATTTCTATTGAAATAAGTCCGCCCTTGTATGTAATTTCTCACCATTGTTATTTAAGTTTTTATTTTGTGCAATAAAGTGTAATAACATACAACGTGTTACAAAAGGTCCTAACTCTTTTAGCAAGGTAACCTACTGGTCAATAGGGTTAAGTTTCTATATTCTTCTTTGATCCCATTACTTGACCTGTTTAGGAAAAAATAATAATAATAAGGCTTATTTTAAGTTGATAAAACATTGTACAAAACGACGCCACATATGTTTTTAGGATTCCGTACCCGAAGGGTGATAAACGGAGTGTGGGTACACACGACGGCAATCTTGGTTCTTGGGATACCAACTATTTTTGAAGTATCTGTGATGGGACATTAACTAGAATTTGCTTATGTTTTACAAAACCTTCGTCTTTTAATTTTTGGGTCATTCGAAGTTTCGTCTAGAGGCACCTCGCTGTCCTAACGAACGAAAAAACATTTTATACAGGGCGTCCCACGGCTATGCCACATGGAGGGAAAGTACCTTAAATATTGTAGATGGAACATTTTACTGAAAGAAGACATTATTTTAATTTAAAAAACAATTTAAACTGCATTCATAGATATTGAAATAATTACATGGTTGAACCGGGAATCGAACCCGTAACATGAGAAAAAATTATTACCCTGTAGTTTTATCATACCGATCGAAAGGCTTCGTGATAAGGATAATTTTTTGCTAAATAACATAGTGTCAGAAATAAAAGGAAGACCATGAATTTTAACATTTACCTGGTAGTATGCAACAAATCGAGCCGTATCCTGAGCCGAAAGACGCGTAAAATTTTGTCCATCGCAATGCGGCTGGCTGATTATAAAGAAATAATTTAAAATGTGTTTCATTTTCACACTTTTAATCTTTTGTTACTGTGATTTTCATTGATAAATTGATTAATTTTGTATTAAAAATGTTAAAATTCATGGTCTTCCTTTTATTTCTGACACTATGTTATTTAGCAAAAAATAATCCTTATGATGAAGCCTTTCGATCGGTATGATAAAACTACAGAGTAATATTTTTTCTCATGTAACGGGTTCGATTCCCGGTTCAACCATGTAATTATTTCAATATCTATGAATGCAGTTTAAATTGTTTTTAAAATTAAAATAATGTCTTCTTTCAGTAAAATGTTCCATCTACAATATTCAAGGTACTTTCCCTCCATGTGGCATAGCCGTGGGACGCCCTGTATACACGCAGAGATCGACACTCAATACAAAATACTAAGTCAAAAGTCACAAGCACAACCTCTCAATACGAAGCTTCTTTGACGAGCGGCGAGCCAAATTCACTGGCGTGTTTGCGCCGCGTCGGCTTCCTTTAATTTCTTTTGTGAAAAGCCGCCAAGGCGGCAAATATCAAAGTGACACTGTGATAGTGAACGGACTTTACTCTGCCTTCGCTTTCTGACTTTCTACACTTCAACCTTTAAAGGGATTTCTTTTCATAGAATATGTGTTACTATGGGGACACAACAGCAATAATAATAAAAAATGAGGGGTAGTAACAACGTGTTTTTATATTATTTGCTCTATCACTCTGTAAAAACAGTTAGGACCTTTTGTTACACCTTGTAGGTATAGTAGGAACTACGAGGTAATTTCAAAGTTTTTTTTTTAGGTTTACCGGTAACTCCGGTAAGCCAGTGCGAAGTAAAGTAATCAGGGCTTACGGTACTAAAAAACCTGCCTATAGATTGAAAGATGGAAATTTACGACGAAGAACTACTTTTGGGCCTCGGCGGGGCACTGCCGACGTTGCCGCAATTAGACCTGGTAAGTAGTTAGATTATTGTTAACCATCTATCTATCCAGCACGTAAGTGTCTAAAGCCCCCTGCTGGGTATGCCCAGCAGGGGGCTTTATACCGGGTGAATTTTTAAGACCGGGCAGTAAGCGCAGGTACCTTAACCATTACAGGAAAACGTTCTTAGGAGAACTTCCATAACTTTTTCAAGTTTTCTTTTTTTTTTTAAATGTATGGGGAAATTTTTTGTAAATTTCTGACATTTCTAGTACTCAAACCTCAGTTGGCTACTTAGTCTTTTGATCCCTACATGAAAAAGGATCGATTGGCATTTTTTTTTTGGCATTTTTTTCGCTGACCGTACATTTTTTCTAAAATCTGTGAATGCAGTTTATAATATAATCTCAGAAAGTTATGGAAGGTCTCCTAGGAACGTTTTCCTGTAACTATAACGGTTAAGGTACCCCTTACTGCCCCGTCTCAAAAATCCACCCTGTATAGAACAACTTTAACAAGGTAAAGAAAATTAATAGAATAAAATACTTACTTTTAGTTTCAAGCGTTACTCAAACTATCGTCCCTGAGTCGGGTGTCACTGACCAAAACAACATCCTGTATATTCTAATGTACCTAATAATGAATTGTATTTGTTGACCAGAATGCGATACAAACGTTCAGTCAGGAGCTGATCTACACGGACCAGCTTCTGCAGCAGGTCTGCATCGATGTCCAGATGTTTCGGTGCGAATACAATGATTTCACTGAGGCTGGTAGCGCCGAAGCGGACTGTAAGTGGACTAAAATGATATGCGACCTCAACAGGGTGTTTCAAAGAAGTCATGTGACACTGAAATGGGTCACTTAAGGCGCGGTGCATACTGAATAGCCCGCGCGCAAAGAAAAATGCACAAAATCGATTCCTGTATCAAATACACTAAGCAAATCGTAAATGTTCACATCAAACACTAGAATTAGGCGAGACCTATCTAACTATAAATATGTACCATGTATATTATATGTACCTCTGCCATGTCCCTATGTTTTCCTTTTTTTTCTTATTTTAATTAATTACTTTATTTTTTTATATAATTTAAAATTAAAAAAAGGAAAACATAGAGACATGGCAGAGGTAGGTACATATAAATTGAATGGCATAAACATATTTGTTCTAAAATAATTATCCAGGGAGGAAACAGCTAGGTCTCCCTTTTTGTATGGAGCAGCGGCTACCCGCGTTTCCTCTTAACCAGTGTGGTGACAGAACGACAAAATTTGCGTAACCTAACCTAACGTTGTTCGACCACTTAAAGAAGCTCTTGCCAGTCAAGGGGTTAACAAAAATTAACAAACAATAAAGAACCACTGGTCTAAAATACACTGGTGAAAAGGTACAAGTGATCTGCGGCTGTCCGTGGAGGAGTTCCGTTCTCCATCTCCGAATTTCTTCATCAGATCGTCAATTTTTTTTTTTTTTTTACCTATAAATCATCTTATTGCGTGGATGCAAAGGCATTAGGTTTTTTGAAAAAGTGTTATTTCGCCGCACCCTCTAAGTAAGTACCGTGTGTGTGCCTTTCTGTCTGTCTATCTGTGGGTCTTGAACCGATTTGGATGCGGTTTTTTTGAAAGCATGTTTTCTAGCGATAGTTATTATACATATTTTTATCAAAATCTGTTCAGCTGTGAGATACTTATGCTAATTTGAAATTAAAATATCTAGGTATTGTTTTTAATTTAATATTTATACATATATTTGTTTAACTTTCAGCTATGAGTATGAATAGTGATGGCATAGAAGCCGAAGTTAACTATAACATGAAAATAGAAGTTCTCGAAAGACTAAACGCCAAAGTAAGTACCAACCTAGAGTGCGTTTCATGAAAGAATTCCCTTGGGTTGAACTAATATAGTCCCTATTAGATTGTAATAAGAGTATCGTCAAGGAAACTCTTTCGTGAAACGCACTATCTCTACACTCCAAACTCCAATTCAAGAGGAAAAGACAGCCAAAGGTAATTTTGTTAGGTATCTGTGGAATGAAGTGAGGACTATACAAAAAGGACTGGTAGAGTCCTTTTGAGCCTGACCTTTTTGTACAAGTTGACTAACCCAAACGCATTTCTTTCGCAGATTTACAGCATCAAAATGCAGACAAGGAACATACTATATGAGAAGTTTCCCCAAAATATAAATTGCCTGAACCTGCTGGGCGCAGCGGTGATTCAGAAGCTTGCTTGGTACGTTATTTACATTTTATAAATAAAAGTTTAATTTACAACTTTTGAATCTATCGCGATCTCTCACTGTCTGAAAGTTAGTTCGAAACCATGCTTTCCAATATTGGTCCGAGTCAAAAGCCGCCCTTTGAATTTTCCCCCCACCTAGATTTGGCGCCCCCTAAAACTGGGCGGGTGCCCCGGTTTGCCCCCCCCCCCCCCCACATCCGGGGCTGCTTAGTGGACTTTGTATGAAAATGTTCCTACTTTGCCTTCGTTCCCAGGTATGTCACACCACCGGAACCCCCAACTCGCACTTGTCCGGTTTTTGTTTTGACCTCTTTTGTGTGATATCAACAAGAAACGCTGCTCTCTCTCTCTCTCTTTCTCACTCTTTCTCCAATCTATGATAATTTTTTTTTCTTTTTTTTTATATTATCTTATGACAGACATGTATTGTTGTGAGTGTGTTGTTTATGTATAAATAAACATGTCATTTTCTGATATGTGTAGTTGGAAGAGAGATCAGCAGTTAGCCGCCAACGGCGCCCCGACGACGCATCTCGCGCCGTCGCTGGATTCTATCGAGAGAGACTTCCTCCTGCTCACCAACGCCGTTTCGTCGATGCGCTCGCAGCGCCACATCATCCAGCAGTACTTGGTCAATGACGGAGACCCCATCCAGGAGCTCCGCTACCCCGAGCTGCGAGAACCACTCAATAACATCCATGAGCGAGTCGGTTATCTATCTTCTCTACATCTTCTTCTTCTCTTCTCTTCTCTACACAGTATAAAAAAAGTTGCTCTTTGCGACTGTCTGTATATCCTCTAACTCCTCCTAAACCAGCAACGGATCTTGATGCTAGTTTTACAATCAGTTAGATATTTTTAGGGTTCCGTTCCTCAAAAAACGCAAGGCAAAGGCAAAACGGAACCATTATAGGATCACTCGTGTGTCTGTCTGTCCGTCTGGCATAGCCAAGGACCGATTGATTTCAAATTTGGTGAAGTCGGTTTAAAAATATGTTGTTTTTGTGTCGCAGCTCACAGATTTCTGGTACAACCTGGTGGCCAACAGTTTCGTCGTGGAAACGCAGCCACCACAGGTCGTCAAGACTGGACTACAGTAAGTAAGATATGACCAACCTACATAATTATAACGCCCCAAGCACCTTCTACCCTCGATGATATTTGGTCAATAGCAGGAAAAGTTAAATAAAAAAACTGAAAAAAAAAACAGCCACGCTGCTATCCTTGGACCTTAAATTTATCAAGCTGTGAACTCGCACCTACTTAACCTCTTGTCTCACCGATTTGGCTCATTTCTTGTGACATTTACTTGGACAACGATACTCGAGCTATCGTACGTAGAACATACGAGTACATTCATATTATACGGGATTGTTCAAGTCACCGGTTCAAGTAGACTCGGAGATTCATGATTTTACGAAGTTTGTGATAGATTTAGACAGAACCCTCGCAGGTTATTTAAATTCGGATTGTTTTTTTTTATTCCTACTACTTATCAAGTACAGAGGCTTCTGGGCCACCCCAAAAAAATAACTGTGTTGGTACGCTGGTTCTTGTTACCATCCACATAGAAGGCCATTTATTCGGACACCTTTTGTTGCAGGTTCCAGACTAGTGTGCGTCTCATCGGTACTCACAGGAAGTTGATAATGTTATCAGAGGGAGACGTCACAGTAAGTACCTTCCTATCTACAGGGTGCACTCTAAGTCGATAGCGGAACTTTAAGTAGGCTGTCTACTGATCACTACAAACAACTTGTACTAGGTGGCGAAAAAAATGGAGCGAAAAAAAAATCTGCTGTTTCATACATTTGGCACGGCACTGAGTCGACCTTTTGTATGGAACAACTGATATTTTTTTCATTCCATTTTTTTCGCCACCTAGTACAAGTTGTTTGTAGTGATCAGTGGACAGCCTACTTAAAGTTCCGCTATCGTCTTAGAGTGCACCCTGTACATAGGTACGTATTTACAGTCGGCGGCAGATCCACAAATAGGTAGCGAGGTCGCCCAAATAGGTAAAAAATCCCGAAAAATCTCCAATTTTACCCTTTTTGTTTTTATCCTTTATAAAAATACGCGCTCAGTACGGGCAAGAATGCACCAATTTTACTACTACAAAAATTACATCGAGATTCTTTTGGTAGTAAATAAATAGGATTCGATTTAAAGTCGATTATAGGGATGAAATCGATGTACTATAGGGCCTGAAATATTTCACATAATATGTATAAAGAAAATATGAGTGCGGTCAAAGTGCGCGCGAAAACCAATCAAGACAAAAGTTACCAGGAACACGTCGTCGTCACCCTTATATTTGATAATACTAGGTTCAGCTGATAACGCAGCGACAGGCACAGCAGGTCCAAGAGCACGAGCTCAACCCGGCGACGCGGCGGCAGCCGATCAACATGGTCAGCCAGGACATAACAAACAACAGGAATGGCTGGCAAGAGCGGAACAATACCAAAGTTGCGGAGTTTGCGTAAGTTATGTCGATCGATACCTACTTACTCCAATCAGAGATGGGCACTTACCGGTGGTAACGCAATGGCGTGTCGATAGGTTCCCAGAAGAAGAACAAAACCGGGTTTTCCTCGTTAGGGTTCCGTACCTCAAAAGGGTAAAAAGGAACCATTATAGGATCACTCGTGCGTCTGTCGGTCTGTCTGTCCCTCTGTCACATTTGCTCCTAAACTACTGGACCGATTGAGTTACACAACACATGTGGAAGTTGGTGACCCAAACACGGACGTCGTGTAAATCAATGAATTATAAACACGGGGACCCCTTGGGGTAAATTGGAATCAGAATATTCTTTACTGTATGTAGTAGGACAGACAGACAAATAAATCGTATTGAAGCCTGAGAGCCTATCGAGGCACCATTGCACTTGAGACCGACATCTAAAGATAGGTTCGTGGCCATCTCAGACTCCAATCATTTTGTTTTTTTTTTTTTTTAATCCGTAGATTTCAGTTGATTTCGCTATCGCTATCGCTTCCAGACAATTTGTAATACTTCATCATAGAATTACGCTTCATCATATCGTAATCAAAGATGCGGGGGGGATGTCCAAATCCCGAGAATAAGGCGTATAATAAACAAACGAACGAACTTTGTGCACCTAGGATAAAAGCACATCATCATAATTATAATCAAAGTGGGCTATGTCGGCAGGCGGGTCCAAATCCCGAAAATAAGGCGTCAGCGCGAAAACACCAACGGAAACGAAAGCGTGCTCGAGGATAAAATGGCCCTGCTGTTCATTGGGCTGGCGCTCGACCCCACCGGCGAAATCATCGAGGTGAGCCAACTAACGTAAGAGTTGCCATGGGGTATCTGTGACTGTGGCCTACCGTAAAATGCTGCATACCTATTTAGAAATTTAAGCATTAAATTAGGATAAGATAGAAACTCTGTTAAAGTACCTGTAATATGTCTCTAAGTGCGGAAGAGCGGAGGTTCCTGATACAGGTATTTTCATACTTAAAAGGAAGCTCTTGCCCTATTTTGTTATTGTAAACCTTTTTATGAAAATAAACGATTATTATTATTATATTATTAACAAACAAACAATAATTGCATATTATGTACTATAAGTAACGTAGGTACATTACGTGTACTAATAGGGTGTTGACAGGTTAGTCAAATAAGTTACTTTTAAAACTATATTTTGTATGAAAATACTAGCAATGACATCATAAAGCTGGTATTTTCACACAGAATTTAAGTATTGAATGTTTAAATGATTCAAAATTATAAATTATTTGTAGAAACGATGTTGTGGGTTAAGTTTAGGAGATGTTTTGAGATATTTGTTTTGTCAGTCAAGTATCGCATTTGTTTGAATTTATTGTTGATACAGTCAAGGGCCTAAGTTTTTGTTTTGATCCCCCAGTTGCGCGCGGTGTCGCTGCCGCTTGTGGTGGTGGTGCATCACAACCAGGACGCGCTGGCCTGGGCCACCATCACTTGGGACAACCAGTTCGGCATCATGCCCCGGGACTACTTCGCTGTGCCTGACGAGGTAAGCCAATCAAACTTACTAGCCTGCTACCTAATGGGTAGGCATCTAGTGGGCACGTAGGTGGGAGCCAATCACAATAATTATCCTGTATTCAACCGTTATCGATTTATGGAACCCCTAATTTGCGTTAAAAGATCTTTAAATTTAGGGGTGGTTGGTGAAAACGGGCATTTTTTGGACTAAGGACCACTTTTATTGTTTTTTTCTTACAAGACCACAAGTTACATTGAGTTTCATATGATATCGTTTCACCTGACTTAAAGTATATTGTAGGTAGGTAAGTTGAATACAGGAAATATGAGTTGGTTTTTGAACAATGAAACATACACGCGAAAATTCACCGATTTTACTCAATTATTGAGATTTCATTGTCAGACCAAAGCAACGCGCGCGCAGCGCGCCCGATGATACACCGATTTTACCCTTTTAAAGCCGCGGGATAGCAAAACGACAGACGACGAAAACGTCGTAAACGCGCGCGCAGCGCGGCCGAAAATTCACCGATTCGTCGCTTTTTTTTATGAAATTATTCGTAGGTTCCGGGATCTGGAATCTAGGCCTTAGGTCCTAAAAATAGGTAAACCTAGGGATTCTTATTTGACGGCCCCTTTTTAGCAAAAGACGCATCCAAGAAGAAGATAAGTTTCTTGTATTTTTTTTTTTCATTGGCAGCGATTATGGACGGAGTAGGTACCCTCCGCTCTGCCTGCCGCGCTCAAGCCCATACAAACAGAGAAAAAGAAGAAAACGTCTTGCTAACCCTATAAAGTTTAAATTGTCCATGTCATTTAAGTAATTATTAAACTTTTATTTTCAAGGTTTAATAATTAGCGCAATAAAAATCTGAATTAATGCAGACTGATATAATTTTAGTGTAGGTATAAGTATTCAATGATGTAAAGTTATAACATATTTGTATATTATTTGTTTGGGAATCGCAGAAGCCATGGTGCGACGTGGCATCGGCCCTCAACTTGAAGTTTACGTCGAAGACCAGGAGCGTGACTGACACAAGGAGACTCGACGAGAACGACTTGATTATGCTTGCGAATAAGTTTTTCAGGTTAGCAAAAAATTTAATAGTTCCTAGGTTCCTACCATTAAGTTTTTGCTTATGTACTTACCTACTTCATCAGTCGACACCACGTCGACCCTTACACGCGTGCACTCTGCAATGTAAATGTATAGGTTTACGTGTTGTTGCCTGCACTTAGTTTGCTCATTCGCTATGTATGGTCGGCTACAGTCTAGGATACCCCATGGTAGCTCTTACCGCGCGCGGCATAAGGGCGCCGATCGAACAAAAATGGGGAATCCTAGCGTGTGGCTTACTGTACCTACTTTACAACGCCATAACTCGGCAACGGCTTCGCCAATAAAATTTTGCTCATGTTCGAACTTAAAAACTATTTTTAACTTACTTACACGACTTCACCCAGCTTTACAATCTGATTTAAATCGTAGAACCTAAGCATGAGTTCATAATAAAAAAAACTTATGGTGGGAAATTAAACAGTTAAAACAGGTTAAAAAATTACAAAAACATAAAATATTGTATTACTCCCGAATTCGGTCCGTTGCGGTGTATATTTGGGTGAAATGTAGTAAATAATATACTTAGGTAGAGTGTTCGAAACCGCCGGCGAACCGGAAACCGTTGATTTCCCAGGCATAGTTCCTTGGACAAAAACGATTGTTATGGGGAAACGCGGGTAACCTCAACTCCATTCAAAAGGGGAGACCTGTTTCCTCCCTGGATAATTGATTTAGAAAAAATATGTTTATGCCATTCAATCTATATTTACCTCTCCCATGTCCCTATGTTTTCCTTTTTTTCTTATTTTAATTACTTAAATAAATATTATTAAAATAATTACAATAATAAAAAAAAGGAAAACTTAGGGACATGGCAGATGTACATAAATTGAATGGCATAAACATATTTTTTCTAAAATAATTATCCAGGGAGGAAACAGGTCTCCCTTTTTGTATTTTTTGTATGGAGCAGCCGGCTACCCGCGTTTCGTCTTATGATAAGGACAATACGTGGTTTCCCGCTTTGGTGGCGGTCTCCATGTATGTATCTCACTCTTTTATTTGACTTAGAATGGGATAGGTAGAGTTATAAACCCATCCGCGCGGGCTGAGAATGGGATGCGTACGACCTTTTGAAAGTTTTGGAACTGAGACGCGGTAAGCAAACTCGCGTCGAAGCCACCTTGTCGAAGTGAAATGAAGTAGTCTCAGCGCGCGCGGATTATACAGGGTGTTAAAAGGCCGCCAACAAAGCGGGAAACCACGTATTGTACTTATCATAAAGAACCTTTTTGAACAAGGAACTATGCCTGGAATATCAACGGTTTCCATGATATTGATCTTCAAAGTTGGACTATTCAAAAAAATATTTTTGCAGAAACGTATTCAGTATCAAGTACTTAACATTTCTTCTCAAGAAGCTATATCAACATTTTGAGTATTTCTTACAAAAAACGACGTTAAAATTGCAACCCGCAATGTATTCTAAACATCGGTATATCCAGCGTAAGTAGCTTAGGTTTATGTCAACGCTTGCGCAATATGACTTATTTGCGTGACACGTCCATTGCGTGAGAAAATATTTTCCAAAATTATAACCTAAAAAACCAAAATCATTTCCCAGCAATAATTTATGGAAAAACTACTTTGTTTTGGTCTCTACAGGGTGCACTCTAAGTCGATAGCGGAACTATAAGTAGGATGTCTACTGATCAATACAAACAACGTGTACTAGGTGGCGACAAAAATGGAGCGAAAAAAATGACAGCTGTTCCATACAAAAGGTCGACTCAGTACTGCGCCAAATGTATGAAACAGCTGATATTTTTTTCGCTTCATTTTTTTGCCACCTAGTAGAAGTTGTTTGTAGTGATCAGGTAGACAGCCTACTTAAAGTTCCGCTATCGACTTGGAGTGCACCCTGTAGTATGCGTGCCTTTCGGGTCTGTCGGCGGTCTTTTAACACCTTGTATTTGGTTGCAGAGGCGCCGCTTGGAACGAGCTCAGCCCCGTGTCTTGGTCCAGCCTCACGCGCGCCCAGCTGCCGTCGGCCCGCGGCCGCCCGGCGTTCACCTTCTGGGAGTGGTTCTACGCGCTAATGGTGGCGCTCGACAAGTGCAAACACCTCTGGAACCGACAGTGAGGCTTTTAAATCCCTCGTTTTGGTTTAGGTTCTGTTTTAGAAACAGACGCGTACATACCTACCTACTTTAACATATTATTTAAAGTTAAAGTAAAGTATAAATATTATAGTTTTGTATTGTCTACCTCCAGGAGTTCAACGACCTAAAATCTGAACTGTGCTAAAAATAATAAGAGAAAAATACGAAGATAATAGTAATTAAGTGGGTAGTGTTGTGTAGATACAAATGTTATCTCTATTGGTACGTACCTATCTATACCTACATCCTACATACATGAAGATTATTAAATAGTATATTTCATTACAAGTTGTGGAAAGGCTGTCATTGCAAAGAGTTCCGACAAATGGCTACCCGAGCCGAGGCACAGACGAAGGCGAGGGTTGACAGTCGGAACAAGTTGCAATGACGGTTCCGCACGTGTACTGAACGACTATTTTTAATAAGTACAGTTGCGAAAAAATTAAGCAATTTAATAAAATAATAAAAACACAATAAACTCAACTAACTTGACATTTTTGACTTTTCCGGTAAAATGTTCTCCGAAGCATTTTGTGCAATTATACTGAGTTCCGGTGGTGTTAATTTAAAAAAACTAGGGTCGAAATTACTCATTTTGTGCAACAAACAACTAAACTCGCGAAGAAAATTTCTGAAAAATCAAAATGGCGCCAACCGTAGAATATAAGCAGAGTTTTTTTTTTTCTTCACCCATTCTGGTAGGCAAAGGCAACTATGCCCATACAGCCAAGTCTTCAGTAGAAGTTTTTTAATGATATGAAAAGAAAATGAAATTTAATGAGATGAAATGAAATGAAACCTAACCAAACTCATTCAATCAAATCATTAAATCTGATATTGAAACAAATTAGTAGCTTCTTCTTAGAAATATACGTATTTGCATGAATCATAAAAACTTCTATGAATTTTTTAGTAAAAAGTTCATGGTTTTTCTTTTTAATAGACATTATTTTGACAGTTGGGAAAGAGAACGCACGAGTTCGGGAAAGGTAAAAAAAAAGCACGAGTATGTAATAGCCCACATCCCAAACGCCATACGTCCCTGCAATACGCCACTTTTTGAGCAACTGCAGAAAAAGGATTTTTCTGAAACACGTCAACTTATGTGATTTGAAACAACTTTTGTTCTAAAACTTTCCAAAAGCTCGATACTTTTTATTTATTGAACGGTTCTTATTCTTTTGCGGGGCCGCGCTTTCATGGTCCACTCTCTCTCTACCACCTTTGTGACTATGCGCCAAAACAGATATTTGAAAAAAATAAATTTATGCATAAATGGAGTTGCGCTTTCACCAAAGCCGTAGTAGAACAAAAGTTGCTGGAAATCACATTTGCACCCCTTAGGTCTTCCTCGTTCTTCACCTTTTTTAGTCCATGTCCAACACATCCTTCTGTAGAGCGGGGGGATTTTCTGACAGCTAAAAAAAATAAAAAAAATTGTTCTAAAAGCTGTGACAGATGGCTTTGACCCGACATGTGGGGTCTATCACAGAGTAAATTAGTGCTTAAAAAAGATAAAAGTCTTCTTCACTTCATTGCTCTGACTTCATCTTTCATCATCATAGACGTCATTCAAGTTTCTATTAGGGAAGTCCCAAAATAGGGCTAAAGGCCAACGAGCGCGAACTGGCATAAAAAAAGAACATGTCTCGTCAGCGACATCTAGTTACAAATTTGGAACTACAAATTATGAGCTTCCCTCTCCAGACTACCTCTTTTTTATTATAGTGGCCCTTTTACCGACGGCCTAGGTCATGAAAAGGGCACACTAAGTCCAACAAATGAACAACTTATGATCTGTCAGAAAATCCCCCCACGGCTGACCCTGTTCTTTATCGGCAGCTTGATAAAGGGCTTCGTGAGCAAGCAGGACGCCGAGAGTGCGCTGGCGCAGCCCGGGGTGCAGCCGGGCACGTTCCTGGTGCGCTTCTCGGACACCCAGCTCGGCGGCATCACCGTCGTGCACCGCACGACCTCTGCGCTGGACACTAAACAAGGTTTACCCCCTGAAGCTTCCGCCGGTAATATAGCGGGGCGGGAGGGGTGACATGTGACCCCCCTCCCGCAGGAACCTACTCAGTTAAGCGCTATGCCTGTATTTCCACATGAATACAAGCTGCCGATTTCTGAATTGAGAAATTCGCTAAGCAAATGGGTAAGTATCGTCCTGTCTCTGCAGATTTCTCACAAAAGAGCATGACAGAACGATGGTTAAGTATTTGCTTAGCAAAATTCTCAATTCAGAAACCGGGCCAAGATGTTGTTTTGTAAATTGACACCCGACTCAGGAATGATCAGCAAAAAAATATATAAAAAAATAATAATATACAAGGTGTTACAAAAGTACCTAACTCTTTTTACAGGGAAATAGCAACCGGTGATAGGGATCACAACCAAAATTTTTTTTTTGCTCTATGACGTTCCGTTAATTTTTAAATTAATAAAATGTGAACGATGTGGCGGGAGAAAAGTATTTTTTAAATATTGTTTTCATAGACTTTTACAATGTTTTACCAAATCAAAGCTATGTAAATGCACCTACACGAACAAACATATTTTTAAATTTGAGCTAATAACAAAAAGAAAAAGTTATGAAAATTTTTATATTTTGAGTTTATAAGACCAAATTTGTTTTTTTTTCAACTTTTTTTTACAGATTTGACATCCTGTTGACCAGTAGGTTACACCCTGTAAAAAGAGTTAGGTACTTTTGTAACACCTTGTATGTCAGTGAAAAATATGTAGGTACCCAAAAATCAGAAAGTCGAGTCGGGCGCCACATCGCTCGCGTCCGCACGTCGCGGTTATGTTATATTGATTTAACGGTTTCACTTCCTTTTTTATTCCTTTTGATTTAACCCCTAAATCAATATAAAAATGTGCAGTGCTTACGAAAGTTTAAGTTTAAAAACACTTCCCTGTCACTGACCAAAACAACACCCTGTATTTACTGTATTATTAATCAGGGTATTTTACTGCTCCACCATTTACGCAATCACGCAGATGTGGCCAAGATTTAGCGCACTCATTGTCCGCCACAGTACCTTTTAGCTTGCATCCACATAATAACGTTATTTTATCCGT
This sequence comes from Zelleria hepariella, assembly GCA_949319315.1. Lineage (NCBI taxonomy): Eukaryota > Metazoa > Arthropoda > Insecta > Lepidoptera > Yponomeutidae > Zelleria > Zelleria hepariella. The sequence continues at coordinate 28,973,845 of OX439379.1, forward strand.
ACTGTTCCTCCTATCCGTATCCGGATCACGATAAAAAAAAACGCTAGATTGGACGCTGTTCGGAACGGTACGGACGCGTTATTACGGGCCGACAAAGTAACAACGCAACGTTCCAATAGGCGTCCAATCCAGCGTTTTATCTTGACGCGGATACGGAACGGGGGAACGGTACGGATAAAAGAACATAATGTGGACCAAGCTTTAGAGGACTAAAGTTTAGTTATGTTATGCAGAGTTTGAGCACATGCTATACGACTCGAAGGACCTCGAGTACAAGCCTCTAGCGGACCGGATCATCGCGAACGACAAGCTCACCACGCTCTATCCCAACCATGACAAGACTGTCTTTGAGCCATTCTGCACACGACGCGATAGTAAGTTCAAATTCTTCTTCTTTGAGCCCCTTACTCCTCGGTGGAGTCTGGAGCTGACACATTTATCTCTGTCTTGGGAGCTGACCAGATTGTTCCCTTCTCTTTCGTCTCAGAGAGAACGGATCTCTTCCATGTCTGGGACGGTCCTCAAGGTCGTCCCGGCACCGTAAATCTCCCATTTTTTATTGTCAAAATAAGATTGTTAATTTCAATAAATGAGAGTAATTTTCCAATGAATAAATAAATAAGCCAGTTTTGACGGCTCACGACTGTGCTGTGTTTTTTTACATAATGAGAACATGATATTGATTTTTGGTTTGTTTCAGATACTGATGATAGAGGCTACAAGAGACCAACTTAACTACTTTGATTGTGTATTGGATATGTACAATGAGATTGTTTAAATAGATTATGCAGAATTATATCAATTAAGACGCCATACGTCTCACAACTAGCGCCGCCAATGGAAAAAAACGCTAAGCTTAACAATTTTTAGGACCTAAGGTTTGGATTCCAGGTTTGCATTCTTAAGTTCTAGGATCTGGAATCCAAACCCTAGGTCCTAAAAATAGTCAAGCCTCGCGTTGAGAAATTGCAGGAGCGTTTTTTGCTAAAAAAGCATCCAAAAAAAGATATGATTTTTTTTCATTGGCGGCGCTAGTTGTGAGACGTATTTCATCTTAATAGTAAGATTAGTAGTTTCATCTTATGTAAGTACTTTTTAAGATAATATTATACATTCTCAATTTAAATTATAACAAATAAATCTTTTTTGCAATAATTTATTTGATTTTTTACATTTTTACAACCTTTCGAGTCCTTTGCAGGGCTCGTGGTCATGAAGTGTATTATGTAGGTGTAGGCTCATGCAAAACTAACAAAACATTGCCGGTTCAGACCCATGGTTACACTGCTTTGTCACACTAGTGTAACTTTTGAGCATACCCATGCCCGATGGTCACATTAAAATTGCCTGTCTGACAATTTTTTTAACTCTTCTATGATTTAGATATTTTTTTACGTGGTTAACAAATTCCTTGCTTAAAAAAACAATTAAGTACTTAGGTACAAAACATTTTTGATAATATAATATTTACTGCTAACTATTATACAGGGTGTTAAAAGACCGCCAACAGACCCGAAAGCCACGCATACTAGACACCAAAACAAAGTACTTTTTTGATAAATTATTGCTGGGAAACATTTTTGGTTTTTGAGGTTATAATTTTGAAAAATATTTTATCACGCAATGGACTTGTAACGCACAGAAGTCATATTGCGCAAACGTAGGTATAAGTTTATGTTACTTGAGCTTGAAGTGCCGATGTTTAGAATACATTGCGGGTTGCAATGTTAACGTCGTTTTTTGTAAGAAATATTCATAATTTTGATATGTCTTCTTGAGAAGGTATGTTAAAAACAAGATACTGAATACATTTCTGCAAAAAAAAAGTTTTGTAAAGTCCGACTTTGAACCTCATTATCTCGGAAACCGTTGATTTCCCAGGCATAGTTCCTTGAGCAAAAATGTTCCTTATGATGAGGACAACACGTGGTTTCCCGCTTTGTTGGCGGTCTTTTAACACCCAGTATGTACCTAATACCTACGCCTATCTAAGTACAGTACAGGGTAATTTAAAATTCAGAACACAGCAATAATAGTTTTTTAATACACTTTAGTTCTACGACTTTGTTCAAAGCTCGATTTTTCACTTTATCATGTTCATTAAAATTTTACTTGTCTTGTGGGCGTCGATTTCGCTAGTACTTATTTGAAAAGAACGGCGAAAAAACTAAAGGAGGTAACGTATATTTTATTGAACGAGCGAGCGAAGCGAGCGAAGCTCTCTGAGTCTACTGGCTGGAACAATCCGGCGTTTGTACGTATGTATGTATGTTCGTTCGACGATAACTTGAGCTTGAGTAAATTTGGTCGGATCGTTATGAAATTTGGTAGGCGAGTAACGAAATTAAAAGAATTTTTAAGTTCGAACATGAGCCAAATCGGTCGAGGGGTTGCCGAGATATGGGGTTGTATAGTTTATATGCAAAGCGCGCGCACGCCTGCGCGAATGGCGTAAGCAAAGTTACACATCTGTAACTGGGGTCGCGAGTTTATAGTTCGGAGCGAACCACTAGTTTATTCATATTTGTATTGAAAAACAGAAATTAATATTTGCTAAAATCATAGAACATAAGTTGTTGAATGTATAAAAATGTGTGTTTCATTTTTCTTTCTAGTGAATTTGAAACTAACCTAACCTCTAAAATTAAAACCATAAAATCAAATAAGCACATAGATGCAAGGATGGGGCCTATACACATCTCACTTACATGCTCTGTCGTATGAAAAATAATTTTAAATTATAGGAATTATACATTATTCATGGTCTGAAAAAAACCTAACAACTAAATTTTCCATTCCGAGTAGTAGGTAACCACGGATCAGAAAGATTGTGGAACCTAGGAACCAACTGCGTATCATAAAATTTAAAACATATATAAATAGTGAAGCAAAGACAAGGCTGACACGTCATATTGGTCGTGTCGTAAGTTGGGTATAGATATTAGACAAGAAAGTTTAATCTGGCTAAACAAATAGTTGGTCTTGGTAGTAAACTAGCCCTTGTAACGGTCAGCGACAATCAAACAAAAAGGGGTATCCCATCGTGTAACTGACTACTCACGACGCTAATCAATATTGTCTCACAATCACAACTATTTGACGACCCAGACTGTGTTATTCTAAACTCGCGCAATACATTGGTTGATGATCTGCACCAGGTTGTTATTCTCCAATGCAGCCGCCACGCGCTCCTTGTCCGCTAGTTGCTTGTTCACCTGGAATGCAAACACAATATTATTATTAGTATATTACTGCCGCGGTCTTTAATGGGTGCGTTTCTGGCGCGCTTTTGATGGCCGACAGAGCGCAGCGTAGTGCAGCTCAAGGCCCTCACAGCGTGGTCAGCATTGCAGCCCTTGATGGACAAGCTGAAATGAAGGCCGAGACCGAAGGTCGAGGCCTTTATAGCGCGGACAGCAAGGGCTGCAATGATGACCAAACTTGAGGGCCGAGAGCGTAGCTAAGCTAAGCTTGAGGCCATCATAGCGTGGCCAGAAGCGCACTCATTGCTGACCAAGGCTTGTATAGTGCTTTACTCAAACAATGCGAGTAATTTAAATAGATCCAGCTTACCTTTTGTCGTAGTTTACTTTCTGTTGATTTTCTATTCCGCAAACTTTTCGTAGTTATACTTGTATTTTTCCTTTGACTTCGGTGGCAATTGGTACCTTTAAAATATCTAATTTCGCTTAATTTTTATGTTCGGCGTTGTTAAGCACATTGAATCGGAGGATTCGTTGCTTAAAGAGTTCACTTTTATTTACAACAAAAATTTACATTTTAAAAATTTACAGAAAAAATCACTTCGAACAACGCGCGAAGCGGCGAAAACAATATGGCCGCGCTTTTTTTTTCTAAGCAATTTGTAGACTGCCAGCACCCAAACAGCCAAATTCTGAATAAATACTTTTTGTGCCTGATTTTTGAGTTCAATTTTTGAAACAAAACTCGACATTAATGGATTTTCATACACTTTTTCTGGCCGCAAAACAAGGCATTAATGAAATTCCATACAACTTTTCTGGCGCCTAATCATAGTAGCCTGCAAGTCCGTCTTTGCTCAAAGAAGGTTGTCGAATTAATGACCACATTACGAGCTTTTTTGAGTAAAGGTACATTACTGCCGCGGTCTGTAATGAGTGCGTTGCTGGCGCGCTGTTGTAGCGAGCTCCAGGACAACACAATACAGTCAGCATTGCAGCCCTAGATGGACTAGCTTTTATAGTGCGGACTGCAAGGGCTGGGGGCTAATTCCCAGGTATGTCTCATACGAGATTCTACGAAGAAAACTTTAGTAACAAGTCACATTAGAGATTGCCGAGAATTAGCCCCCTGCAATGATGACCAAATTTGAGGGCCGAGATCATAGGTAAGCTAAGCTAGAGGCCATTATAGCGTGGCCAGCAGTGCAGTCATTGCATTGTGGGCTTGTATTGTGCTTTAGTTATGTTATGAGTTAAAAGGCTTAAGGTTTTTTGGGAAGAATTACCTAGCATTGGTTTTTATTTTTTAACTTTTTTTGTATTAAATTTATTTAAAAAAAAATTTCTCTATTGGAGTCTTAGATAACTAGTCTATCACCAAAAAAATAATGATCAGCTTTAAACTTGTAAAAGACACCGCAATTTTCACTTTTAATGATTCGCGATATTTAAACATTATTGTATTCGAAACGGATCGAATCGCGATTTGTTTTTAGGCAAATTAATTACCGCAACTTTGATCCAAAGTTCAAAAATGCCGTTTTAGGGAAAACATCATCGAATAAGTTAGTGCGGGGAGAAAAAAAATTAGGGGTGTGAAGGATTTTTGAATGATTTCAAAAACTTTCCTACAACCTGAACCTTCAGAATAGCACAAAAAATCTGTCACTTTATGGGCCTTTTATTCGAGTAATTAGCGATCAAAGTTGAAAAACCCGAATTGTGAGAAATGTAATTTAGATCGTTTTTCTTTTATTTTTGTTGATTATGACAAAAAACACTGCAGAAAGGCTTAATGTCGTCTGCCAGTATGATATGCATTGGAAATTTACGGAAAAATAATTAAACAAACTCGAAAATTTTCATCTATGCATTGGAAATTCACGGAAAAATAATGAAACAATTTTTTTTTTAACAAATTTTATTAAACAAATAAAACAGATTTTTTAAATCATTTTTTTTAATTTTAAGTAATTTTTTTACCGAATTTATTGACAAAACGTAACAAAAAAAAAATTAAAGAAAAAAACAAAATATAAAAAAAAATTGTCGAGTATTTTTTTTTATTATTCTGTAAATTTCCAATGCATATCATACTGGCAGACGACATTAAGCCTTTCTGCAGTGTTTTTTGTCATATAATCAACAAAAATAAAAGAAAAATGATCTATGTTACATTTCTCACAATTCGGGTTTTTCAACTTTGACCGCTAATTACTCGAATAAAAGGCCCATAAAGTGACAGATTTTTTGTGCTATTCTGAAGGTTCAGATTGTAGGAAAGTTTTTGAAATCATTCAATAATCCTTCAGACCCCTAATTTTTTTTCTTCCCATACTAACTTATTCGATGATGTTTTCTCTAAAACGGCATTTTTGAACTTTGGATCAAAATTGCAGTGTCTTTTACAAGTTTAAAGCTGATAATTTTTTTTTTGGTGATAGACTAGTTATCTAAGACTGCAATAAAGAAAAAAAATATTTAAAAAATTTAATACAAACAAGTTAAAAAATAAAAACCAATGCTAGGTCCCAAAAAAACCTTTAAAGCCTCATAACTTCTAAACGTCAAAAAATCACTTAACATACATGGGGGTGATTCCGGTACCCCTAGGGGTGCTCTATCTCTGGACTTCCGCTTGACACTATTTTTTGGGACACCCTGTATATTTTATTAAATTTGTTATACAGGGTGGCCCAAATAAAGACGTCAAGCGAGAAAATCGAAATAGCTGACACCGAGGGCTATCAGAATCACCCTCATGTATGTTCAGGCATTTTTTGTCCTTTAGAAGATGACTTTATGGGGCTCTTAAGGTTTTTTTGGAAAATTGTACCTATCATTGGTTTTATGTTTTAACTTTTTTTTCAAGCTGTGCAAACACATACTTGTGGGGTCTACAACTCACAGAGCCATGTATCATGCCGCATGCCTGATTTAGTTCAGTTTTAGTCCAGTTTTAGTTCAGGCAATCTCTACTGATTTCCATCAAATATTCATGGTAATGAGTAAATTCTCACCGCATGTTCTGATGCATGACTGCCTTCGGTCACCTCAACCGTCACCTTGAAGCGTGATGGCAGCGCCCGCAGCAGCTGCACCCTTATCGACAGACCTGAAGTTATCAGAAAAAAGTGATAAAAGAGTGAGATAGATGTAGTTATACATCCCCTATACCGTGTACAGAAATTCAACGTCAAACAGGAACTGGGTGAAAGGGCAGGTTAGAACAGTACTGGGAAAAATAATATTAAAAAAATCCTGGGCTTGGTTCAGAAGTTATAAGCATTTCTTTGAAAATTCATGCATAGATCACTGGCTAGACTACTTAGCAAACCTACCTCTTAATTCTGCCATAAGGTTTCTAAATTAACCCTTCACAATAGGACGTCCAGGGCTTCAAGTCTAACGTGATTGTGTGCCTAGGACAAAACCACAGTGGCTAGGACAAAACCGGTTTTTCCTCATTATTCTCCTACAACACTAAACCTATCGAGTCGCAACTGCATTACAGACTTGAGGCCTAGTTATTGTATTCGAAACGGGTCGAATCGCGATTGGTTTTTAGGCAAATTAATTATTTTTTATTGAGGCCTAGTTTTCTAAGTGCGTATTTACTAACCAATCAAAGTAGCCATACTGCAGTGTGGAATAGTGGGTGTAAAAGTAACATGTACTGTTTCGTCTTCATTGTTAACTGTGATGTTCTTCTCCTTGACTACGCGCAGGTCTTCGAGCGTGAGCGGGTGCTCCGGGTCGTTGATGTTGCGGATCATGTCGAACACCTCGCGTTCGTCGAACACATCGGTCACGTCCTCGTCTAGCTCCAGGCTGGTTATCTCCCGGTCGGAGCCTTTCTCGTAAATGTGAGGGTTGATGTTATCTGCCACTTTAGTCATTTTCGCTTTCTTTTGCTATTCTACGCTTTTTAGTTGATTGATGGTTGGTTGTGTTGTGTTGTTGTACTTATTGTGGATGGTCACTTGATTTCGCATTTGACATTTGACGTTTGACGTGCATTTGACATCACAGAAAGCCGACTAAAATAAAAAATAAAAACTTGACAGATTATATTCTGTGATCTACATCTACACGATCGGGCATCGACGACAACTCCGACGAGGCTCCAATTTTTGCGTTTCGTTTTAACAAAAATAAATAAATGAGACTGAAACAGAACGCTTGTAAAACCCTTTCTTGTAAAATACTTGCAAACTACATAACCACAGCCTTCTTACATAACTGTCTATGGATCTAAAACGTTTTTTAAATTAAATTTATTTTATATTAAAAGCTTTATAACTGAACGCACTAACAAAACGCAAAAATACAAACTTCAAAAATCCATCAATGGCGGACAGTACGTACTAACAAAATTTTTGACCACGTTGATTCTTACATAATTTCCTGGATTTATCTACAAATCTGCATGTCCCCCGATTGTATATCTAGACCAAACAACGCTAGGATGTCAACAGTTGTGTCTGACTGTTTTACGATCGGCAGTATCGTCGCTTGTCGGACCTGTTACAATGAGGACATAGAAGGCGAGGTTTTGGCATTCGATCCTCAGACCAAGATGCTAATTCTCAAGTGTCCTTCGTCCAGCGGCAATCCTAAGCGCCATGACGTGAACATCGTGAACCTTTCGCTCGTCAGCGACGTGCAAATCAAGAAAGAAGTGACCAGTCTCCCTGAGCCGCCGCAGTCCCTAAATCTACATAGATTGAATACTAGAGTACGAAATTCCATAGAAAATAAGAGAAGATTAGTGAGTATCAGTGTTCTTTTTACTTAATTTTAACAAAACTAAAAAACTTTCGTCAGAATTACAAAGAACCAGCCACCTGCAGTGTCGTGTGTGGTGGTGCATAGCAGTGATTTAACCCTTTCACCCATTCATAAGACAGCTCGAGGCACTTGTAATAGCCGTAATCGCGAGCGATTGAAAATTTTGCATAAAAAAGGCATTTACTGTGACAGTATACATATTTCAGGATGGGCAAGACTAATCCATCAAAAAAATGTCCCAGGCACTGCAGCACCGAGTGGTCTCTTCACCCATCTATAGTCTGTTTCCAGGGCAGGCGGAAAAGCGATCATTAACCTTTGAGCGGATCACAGAAATAAACAAAATTTTTTATGCCAAAGGTTTTTTGAATTTTTGACAAGTTTACTACGAACTGGCACATTAATGAGCGATGAGGTTTAGTAATTATTAAACAATTATGTTAAGGTGAAACGACACCAAAGTGGCGGAAAAAAAAACAGGTTGGTATGAGTATACATTAAGTATATTAAACAGCGATGGATGTCACTTTCATCAGTGTCAGTTTCACAATCGTTTTCTGATGATGAGGATGTGCTATTGTACACACTTGCGCAGAAATCCCCACCAGTTTCATCGAGCGCTCATAACTCGTGACGCTACCAGTAGCACGTTGAAAGAGGTTTTTTTATCTCTGACTGACCGGAACTCTCACCCCACCCCGTACCTAAAAACATGCTTCGTTATCCAAACGATACAGAAATGTAAGGAGAGTGACGGATTGCGACACGAATCGTTTTATTTTTACGGTAACATAGTACTTCGTATCAATGATCGCTTTTCCGCCTGCCTTGGAAACGGACTATAGTGTGAGTGAAGGTGCCACTGGACGCAGTATAAATCATCTCATTATGTAGATGCAAAGGCCTTAGTTACACATATTTGATGACTCTCTTTTTTATTGCTAGTCAACTTTTTCAATCAGTTTAACACTTAATAGTTTTCCCCAAAATTACAGTTGCACCATCAGCATCCACCAGCATTGCGATTGATTGATTCTGTGCTATAGATGCTTGCCATCTCTTCTTAATCGATTCCTCATGGCTGAGGATCGCGACCATGTCGTACTCGCTTCCATTGGGAGCGGTCTTCCGTCATATGAACTGCCCGGTGAATGCTTCCTCCAGCCGCTGCCCTTATCGCATCAGACCATCTGGTTGGAGCCCTTCCCCTGGCGCGTTTGCCATTCACCTGCCCCAATATTATGAGCTTCTGTAGACTATGCCTGGGCGACCGCATTATGTGTCCAAAGAAGTTGAGGGTCTTTTCTTGGCATATAGTAGATAAGCGTTTTTGGTAGATAAGATGCTTGCCATATTGTGCGATATATTTTTGTTATGAATGATTATTTTATATCTTTTCCCACTTTAATTAATTAAGTAGCTATTTATTAATAAAACATAGTCCTCCAGATTTTTTTCCCTCTCTAGTAAGTCTGCCACAATCATTACCTACCAAACCTAACAGTACTCCATAATAATTGCCTAACACAATTTTCACCAATGTAACACTAGGAAAGTATCCAAAAGTTCTTCATATCTTATTGAATTATAGTTCTTTTTTCATTCAAATACACATTATTCATAAAAAGTTTATATCAGGGCATTTTTAATGTACAAAATAATGGACCTTCTTCATCAAATGCTGCAGCGATAGTGCGAATTTTTATGTCCTTCCATCAACTACCTTGACCAGGTACAACATAGTGACCAATTTCTTTTTCAAGGCCTTTTCCGCTTGAGTCATCTCTCGCGGCTTATAATTTCTTGATGTGGTGCGAATTACCATATTTATTTTTGGCAGTCGACAGCTTGTAAACTATTTTCGTTGCATAGCCATCTGTAAAATAACTGATTAGAGTGCTCCTGTGTAAAGGTCAACTTGCTGTCGCATATGAAGGTTACATGTTTGCGCTGCGCGAATGTCATGCACCATTAAGCGTAGACGGTGGAGGTGCTGAGGCGAGCATACTCATTCTAATAAGGCACCATCTATTATAAGGTGCAAATGCCTTTCTTGCCTGCATTCAGTGATACATTTTAAATAATACATCCTCCATCAGATATCTGCCCTCTTGCCGAGAGGCTCTTGGCTTACCTTATTAACCCTTGAAGCAATTTTTTTATATGGCACAATATTTATTGAATATTTCACGAATTTAGGTACATTATGTTTTTATTGTATCCTTAGATTTTAATTAACATTACAAATGTGAAATAGAACCATGATTTATGCGAATTTATTTAATAAACTTCGTCTATCTTGACTCAATGGCGTCTAGCGTAAAGCGAAAGGGGCTGATCTGCATTTCGACCCAGTGAGATCTTTTGTGTCACCCCCATGCTTATATCCTGCTCAGGACCTGCAAAGACGAGGTCATAAACTTCGGATTAGTTGGCATAGTTTTAATGCAACCTCATCCATCAGGTCTCCGCCCTCTCGGCGTGCCTGGACCCCGAGGGACAGCGGCTGTTCCTGGCAATCGCGCGCGTCATCGAGGACGTGTCGTGGGCCGGCCAGAGCATACGCGTCTACAACGAGGTCACCATCACGCCGCCCTACAAGGTATAAACCTCCCTACCTACAATACGTGCCACGAAACACCGCGTGGTTTGTCATAGGTCTCTTTAGCTGTATCAGGTCTGAGTGCGGGACGGGACGGGGCGTCATCGGGACGGCAGAAAGAGGCGCGGGAGGCGCGGTTCGTGGCACATATTTTACATGTCTGTCGTACAGTATAGCCTTGTTATTAACTGTCAAAATATTAATTGATGATGAAGATGACTGATCAAGCAAGCTGGGCCCAGTTGTATTCAGGGAAGACTCATCTGTAATTTTTAAAAGGGTTTGAATATCTGTGCGACGTTCATATGCCACTGTTACTGTTTTTTGTCTCCTGAAAACTTGTAGTACAGGTCCCAGTCACAGCAGTCCCAGTTTCCTTTAGTCACAGTGTACACCATTTCTACCAGGAGCCCATAAATGTAACAGGCCTTCAATGTCGTCAGGTGGAGAACGTACTGGGCGAGCCGGAGTCGAAGCCCTACAACTACATCCGCAAGTTCGTGGAGCGACATTGGCGCGAGGCGCGCGACCACGCCGCCGCGTCCCACTCGCAGCACCAGTAGCCCGGGGCCGCCCGCGTACTCGCGACCGCTCCCCTGACTCACGTCATTCTTTACCAGCATTCAGTAGGATTCTTTGCTCTCCCGGTTATAATGCCGCCAAACCGACTTCTGCTTAAGCAGAACCGACGTTCACACTGGCATCCAACTTGAACTGTTTGTCGATCATGTAAACGTCAGTCTCGATCTGAAGTTGGTAAGGTCTAGTAGTAGCCTGCCTCTGGCGACTTCGAAAAGCACCTGTCATGGGACACCACTTGTTAATGTGCAGTGATGCATTTAGGTCCGTGCCACCTTGAGTGGGCCAGTAGCAACTAAGATTATGAGAATACACCTGGTATTTCAGACTCAGCCAAGAACGCCTTAGGCGGTTGTCGCCATATAAGGTTAATGTTATATAGACTTTTTTTACATGTTTTACAAGTGTCCCATGATGGGTTTCTTTTCATAGGTTCCGAAAGTACATAATGCACAGTGGTGGAGTACTCACCAATAATAATCGGCGACTGTAGATCAGTGATCCTGCCCGCGCTCTGCTTAGTAACCTTGTAATGAGAACATGCAATAATTTCGTTCTATCGTTTATATTCTGTGAAGGGATGCATCATGAGCAGGCCTGCATGGCAGAAATGGAAATGAACTGTTAAATTCAAGTTAGATCATGCTCAAAATATTAAGACTTCGCAATGCATTCTTGTTTAAAATTATGTATGAAAATGCTATCGCATCGCACGACAATGCGCTGGCTATACCAGCCAAGCACTGCAATGTTATTAAAATCTGGAATTATATTAATGCAATTTAAAAATTAAAACAATTTTACACGACATCATGTACTCACGACAGCACGTCAGGATGTACACTTATGTTGTAAAGTCGCCCGTAACGTAACCGAGTAGAGTGCTAGCGTGTAAGGGTCGACGTGCTGTCGTGTGTAAGTGTCCTCAAGCACTTACCATCAGGTAATCGAGACCTTTCTGCTACTGCCAATAAACCTTGTGTCATACAAGAAAATGAAAAAAATAAACAAATAGATGAAATCCCATCAAAACTATATTTGTCTTCATGGAAACAAGAACTATGGAAATCGAAATAGCTTGAAATAATACAGAAGGTAGGCCAATGTGACTTGACATTTTTTTTTTAGCACATGTTAGTTGTTCCCTTCTTTAAGAAGATAGGTTACTGCGCTCACGCCCATACAAACGAGGAAACTTTTTGCTAATTCACCAACATCACTGATATAGGATAATATTTAGGGATAGCAAAAGGGTTTCTCCGTTTGTATGGGCGTAAGCGAGGCACACAATCGTCTTAAGATTTATGATTATGATGGGTAGGGATGGAAGATTATGTTTAGTGCTGCTTGAACAAGGCATGCGAATAAAAACTTTTTTATTTCGCAATACATCCCTTGTTTTTGTATGTGTTACTGCATCTGCGCTATGCTTGTATGGCAGTGGTTGGAAGGTGTGAATAAATAACTGCAAAAGAGAAACTGACGTCGCGTCGGTACACAATTTCACATGTGGTGAGGTTATAAGTCAAGCCAGATACATCAGTCTTGAGGTCTTATTTTGTTTGGTCAGATATTGTTACTGAGGCTAAGATGCTACCTATTCTTGAACAATTGTTAATTTCTCTAAATTAATTTTATGTAGGTATGTATCTTTCTGTCTTGTCTGATTTATCAACAACAAATGAGACAGAATGATACTAAAATATGAACTTTGTCAAGTTATTACCTAATTTCAGAAAGCATTAGACAACCATCGTCGTCGACACAAACCACCCACGGACAGAAGGTAGGCTGAAACTCGCGCAAGATCGCGAATCCTCTTCCCCTTTATCACAATGTCGTGAAGGGCTTAGCTCATAATGTATTTATATGGTGATGATGTTGGTATAAGCTATAGAAAATTATAAAAAAAATACTTGTAAAACATGACTGAAGCATTTTGTACTTACACGAGTGACCCCCAGTTCCTGTTGAGAATTTCGCTAAGGAAATACATACATTTATTTACTTAGCGAAATTCATGCATTGCAGATTTCTCAAAAAAGTTCTGTTTGAGAAATCTGAAAGTGAAAATCTCAATTTAGAAATTATAATATAGTTAAAATAAATAAATAGATAGGTAATAGAATAGCTAATACTTTTGGCGGCGGCGGGTTTTATTCGTAGGATCTAGGATCTGGAATCTAAACCTTAGGTCCTAAAAATGTTAAGCCTAGGGATTATCATTGCTTCGTTTTTAGCAAAAAAACACATCCAAAAAGATGTGTTTTTTTTTTATTGGCGGCGCTAGTTGTATCTCTCAATAAAAAATCTCAGTAAAAAATCTCAGCTTGGACGTTAGCAACGTGGCGGGAAATTCAAAATTTTCACAGTTTTTTACATTTTCTATCTAAACTGAGCTATTTTTGTTGAGCGATTTTTCGTTCGCGGCAATAACATAGTATTCTTTTCATTATTGTAAACTACAGAACAACAATAATTCAGCCGATTATGTGTTCTGGTCTACGACAAGTTTTTTGGGCAGTGCCACACTTCGTTCACTTCTTCACTTGGGACGATCTTGCGCAGCTGATCGAGGTAAGGGAAGGGTTGGCTGAAGGACAGATGAAAAAAATATCAAGATGATGCTGAAACATTGCGTATATTTCTACAATCTACAAACTTTTCGTACATGGTCTTGATTACAATTAATAAATTAAACATATCGGTGCCCTTATCTACAAAAGGGAACGGGACGAAAATATATATTATTAATAATAATTCGTAACTGGCAACGCTAAATTCGAAATAGCATTAAGCACTACACTTATAATGTGCAATAAATGTCCTCGTTATTTGGTAACACACTTACATTAGGTACTATTCTAAGGAATCTGGAATGATAGTAAGTAGGTACCTAAACAAGCTAACACCAAACTGCAAAATCAATCGATGCCACTAATATCCTTTGTATTTTTGCAAGTGGCATTTATCAAATCGTGCACTGATTCAAATAGAAAACCTTGCATCATACAAAAAGGTTTGCCTCAAGCGTGTAAGGTGCATTGTTGTTTAATACAGCGAACGTAGTACGAAAAAGGTAGTTTTCTTTGCACGCACTCAACTATAAGATACCTATAAATAAGTAGAACTTATACAAAAGGCCAGAATGAAGTCAGTTTGATTTTCGTGCTATAGTAGTGTAACATTCACAAATACGCGTCTACCTAACATCACTTGAAAGTGTGTTGAAAACCACTCGATAAGCTTTTTTTTTTAAATCCCGCGTAGTTATTTGACTGTCCTATTTTAATCCGGCGGAATACTCCACTCACTCGCGATAGATAGGACTGGCTTCATATCAGCGACAACAAATGGTAGTCTTTTTCGCTTATTAAACATCCTCGCGATTAGAGTTGGAGTAACACTGGAGAATACCAAGGCCATACATTCATAATTACAGGCCTAGTGCTTAACTCAGTAGGCTCCTGCGGTAACAGAGGGGTGACATGTGACGTCACCCCTCCCGCACCGCTCCACTTCCGCGGGTACCTACTCCGTTAAGCTTATAATAGTAATGAAAGAACTGTCAAATCTCTCGGTGGGCGTAAAAGTAGCCTTAGAACTAGTTAATCAATTTGGTGACGTAGTTGCTCGGGAACAAGCCAGTCATCCCACGGAGTTCGCCTGAAACATGTAGCCAATATTAGGTACTAGGATAGACAAAGTTACTAGCTGAATATACTGCACTTTACTAAAGATTTCTACGGGTCACAGAGAGGACTTTCCTAATCGAGGAGAACACTTCAGTAATTATATCTCTATGCTAATAAACATTTATCTTATCTGAGAATATTTTGAAGATTTATTATAAAGTTGAAAAAATGTTCCCTAGCAAGGGTTAGTGCTTGAGAAAAAACAAAAAGTGCGAAGTGACATTCATTGAACGAGCGAGCGAGAGAAGTTCTCAGAGTCTACTGGAACAATCCGACGCTTGCATGTATGTATGAATGTTCGTTCGACGATAACTTAAGTAAATTTGGTCGGATCGTCATGAAATTTGGTAGGAGGGTAAATGTTCGAACATGAGCCAAATTGGTTGAGGGGGTTGCCGAGTTATGGAGTTGTAAAGATTATAATAATATACAATACGCGCATCGCGTGAGTTCACAGTTCGAGGCGAACCACTAGTAGTAATTGTTAGTTTGGCCACGGATAGGAGCCTCAACCGTGACGGTACCTCTTACCTCAACAAGTCAACGGCTGAAACGTTTTCTTGTAAGCGTTTTTATGGTTCCCAAGATACAGGCTAGGCCTAGTGTGGGGATCACCATTAATATCATGCATTTTTGTCATCATAAAGTAGATTTGCAATGTACCAAACTATACCTTTTTTCTGTAATTTCATTTTATCTGATTCATAATACTAATGTATACACCGTGGAATTTTAGTGGTTTTAAAGCCGAAGGTATTTAGTTGCACTGGTGATTCTGAGCCTAATTCCAAAATTTTACTTCAAAACGAGCGAAAAAAAAAACACTTCCCAATACAAACGGCTATCGCCAATCGACACCATTTGTATGGAGAAGTGAATTTTTTTTTGCGCGTTTTGGAATGAAATTTTTTAATTTGGCCCAGAATCACCAGTGCAACAAAACACCTTCGGCTTTAAAACCACTAAAATTGCACGGAGTATGATTGCATGCATTTTGCTAAAATAAATTATTCTTATTCTTACCTTGCCACCAGGCGGGGTCCTGACTGCGGTCGGTGACGGCGATGATGTCATCCTTCTCGAAAGACAGCTCGTCAGCGTTCTGCGCCGTGTACGGATACAGAGCTATCACCTGCCGGACACAACCAAACGACCAACCATGAGACTCATCAATCATCATATGCCTTATTCGTCCATTGCGGACTGGATATACAGCGTAGTGATTTCGGCACTTTTTACTGTGGCTGAATAAGTCGGCCACACAGATCACACTGAAATGAGTCTCGAGTGCGGTGGACAAGCATCGTAAAAACGAATCTCTTCAATCATCTTCCATTTGCAGCTGCAAATTTAAAAAAAAATATATACACATATTTTAAATAAGACGAAGGTTAGGCTAACTAGCGCTACCAATGCAATAAAACTTACATTAATTTTGGATTCGGGTCGACGACGCGACGCTCGAATTTGTACATCACACTAATTATTCACATAGAATTTTCTTACAGTATTCCCTAATTGGATATACAACGGACATCTTTATTGCTAAAAGCCATTTCTTCCAGACAACCTTTGGAAGGGGTTAACGTAGGCATGCAAGAAACGAGAACATGACGCACCTTGTCGATGACAGTCTCGCTGGGCATGGGGTCAATCTTGCTCGTGAGCACGGGCGTGGTGCGTCCGGAGGTCCGGCCCGAGGGCTGCAGCAACTGGGGGTGGGAAATAGGTTCATTTTTCACCACCGACCCAAAAAGACGGCTGTTATAGTAATAGTAATAATCATCGTTTATTTGGTTATAAGACATGTATAAGGCACAATAGGTCGCACAACCAGCGCCGCCAATGAAAAAAAAAACATCTTTTTGGATGCGTTTTTTGATAAAAACTCCCCCGCGATTTGCAAGTGGCCACTTTTGGCGAGAATCGATTGCATTCTTAATTTCTAGGATCTGGAATGCAAACCTTAGGTCCTAAAAATAGTTAAGCCTCGCGTTGAGAAATCGCAGGAGAGTTTTTATCAAAAAACGCATACAAAAGAAGATATTTTTTTTCATTGGCGCTAATTGTGCGTCCTGCTGGGCCTTAAAATACCTGTGCCAGGGAGGGCTCTTCCATACCTTAATTATTTAGACATCGTTATTTATTTCAAAAAATTCTTGAAGATTGAATAAAGTAGATAAACGCTGATTTACTGTGTGTATTATAATTTGTTATTTATACATCTCGATTGTAACTGGTTATAAAACAAAGAAAATAAATTCTTCTTTGGTAACTGGTTACAAAACCATGGTTACCAAAGTGGAAGAAGGGGTGTGGGTATATGAGGAAGGGTGGTACCTTGACGTAGCTGGCGGGGAACCAGCCCACCTGCCGGTTGCGGCCCTTGGCCTGCAGCTCGCCCTCCCACCAGCCGCTGTCGGCCTTCTTGCGCACGACCAGCAACTGTCCCTTCGTCAGAGAGAGCTGCTCCGCGCTGCCAATGGATTGAACAAAGGTTAAGGCTGGAAAATAGCAGCGTGGCGGGAAATTCAAAATTTTCACAGTTTTTTAAATTTTGTAGCTAAACTGAGCTATTTTTGTTCTGCGATTTTTCGTTCGCGGCAATATCTTAATATTCTTTTCATTATTGTAAACAACAGAACCACAATAAATCAGCCGATTATGTGTTCTGGTCTACGACAAGTTTTTTGGGCAGTGCCACTGCTTCGTAGACCAGGGGCCTTAGCCTGTAACACAATGGCGTCCTAGGTAGAAGGACAAAATCGGGATTTTATTGTTGTTCTCCTACAACCAGCGAACTAATCCTCTAGGATTAGACTCATAATATTCTTTGCTGTACTACAATAACATTAAAAGGAACGACACTGGACTGAAAGCGTCAATAAATCGTAATTAAAATCGTCAACCGGAAGCCCATTTTGGCACCATTGTGTTACAGGCTAAGGGCCCTGAACACATAATCGGCTGAATTATTGTTGTTCTGTTGTTTACAATAATTAAAATAATACTGTTTTATTGCCGCGAACGAAAAATCGCTGAACAAAAATAGCTCAGTTTAGCTACAAAATGTAAAAACCTGTGAAAATGTTGAATTTCCCGCCACGTTGCTATCGCCCACCCTTAAGGCGCCGTGCATAGTGAATAGCCCGCGCGAAAAGAAAAAAGCAAAAATCGATTCACTATACACTAAACAAATAAAAAAAGTAAACATCAAATTGTGCGATCTCGTTCTTGCGCCGCCCGCCCGTGACGGAGTCGCGGATGCAGTCAGTGTTGTGTATTAGTGGTTGTGTGTATGTAGGGAGTGTTGTGTATTAGTGGTGAGTGTATGTAGTGAGGTTTAGAGTCACCTGGTGGCGGTGTAGTTGGCAAACGCCTGTGCGATCTTGTTCTTGCGCCGCCCGCCCGTGGCCGAGTCACGGTGTATTAGTGGTTGTGTGTATGTAGTGAGTGGTGTGTGTATGTAGTAGTGAGGGTCAGGGTCACCTGGCGGCGGTTTAGTACCAACTGGTAAGCGCCTGTGCTCGTTCTTGCGCCGCCCGCCCATGACCGAGTCGCGGCTGCAGTTAGTGTTGTGTATTAGTGGTTGTGTGTATGTAGTGAGTGGTTGTGTGTATGTAGTGAGTTGTGTGTGTATGTAGTGAGAGTCAAAGTCACCTGGTGGCGGTATAGTTGGCAAGCGCCTGAGCGATCTCGTTCTTGCGCCGCCCGCCCGTGACCGAGTCGCGGCCGGAGTCGCGCCGCGCGGCGCTCGCGGGCCGCGTGTTGGTGCCGCTGGCCTGCGCCGCGTTGTCGGTGATGGCCGCTACCTCGGACGAGACGGGGGTCGAGGACTTCTGCTCCTGCTGGTTCAGTCAGAGCAGTGTCACACACTTTCATTCCCAAACTAAAGTCTAATTCTTCATTCAAGATAGTACACTGACGTTTACGGTGTGACCAGTCTCTGGTGAAAATTAAATAGTGTGGTGACAAAAAGTTTGACATGAATCGAATTGCGTAATCGATATAATCGATTTATAGGCCGATTGATGAAAAGCTTATAATATGAAATTAACTAAAAACTTATTAATTAGTAATGAGAAAGTGTGTTTTGGTCCACTTTTTTTGAGGAGTGTTAAATGCGTTAAAAATTGTGTTTTTTAAATTATGTATGGAAATATTGAGTGCCGAACGTTTTTTTTTCGTCCGGAATTCCTGACGCACGGGCTACCATGCGGAATTTCGTATTTCGCTTTTTTTTTGTGACTGAGCTGAATCGCACAACGAGTGGAATGCATCACTATTACAATAAATATGGCAACATTATTTTGCAAAGTGACAGTTAGCATCTGTCAGTTTACTATCTTGAATAAAGAATTAGACTTTAGCGACCCGCTCCAGCTAGTCTGGGAATAAAAATGCCGATATCCCACTTATATTATAAATGCCAAAGTTTGTGAGCGAGTGTGTTTGTTACGCTTTCACGCTGAAATGGCTGGACGGGTTTGGCCGAAATTGGGAATGGAGACAGCTTAGATACCAGAATAACACATAGGCTACATATTATCACGCTTTTCCACTTAGGAGCAAGTATGTATCCTTTTTCTGTAGTCCAAGCGGACAAAGTCGCGGGCAAAAGCTAGTGTTACATTATTGCCCTTACCAATACAGTGGGGGAGGTAGCCGCCGGAGTGTAGCTGTTCTCCAGCGGCTGGGAGAGCGGCTGGGCGACTGGCTCGGCCACTTGCTCGACCACTGTCTCGAGCGCTGGCTCGGCCACTGCCTCCAGCACTGGCTCAAGCACTGACGCGGCCGCAGGGGCAGCGACAGGGGTCTTGGACACGTAGTTCGAGGGGAATATTCCGGTCCTGTGATAAATGTTTCTTTGGATTAGTCGCAGCTTGTTTGGCAATCGTTACTTATTTAGTTTCACCTGTCCCGGTGTCTGTAAACAAATCTTGCAAGTTAAAGGCCCACTTCCACTTCCCAGTGTCTGATTGAGCTCTGGCTCATACATTTAGCTCTCGTGACAATGCATGATTTCCTAAATGCTGCCATTTTTTATCCAGTGTGGCGGCCGCCGCAAAACGGCCGTTTATAATTTCCACTTTAATCCCTATGATATGGGTGTAAAATTAAAGGGCTTGAGGAGCGAAACACAGTGAGTAAAGTGACATCATTATATTTTTTTTATATGCCTTTGCTACCAGTGGAGACTTTAAATGACTGGCTGTTGTTATTTAAGTTTTTGTTACGCCACTACTGTTTTTATACGTGTTAAGTTTAAAAATAAGTTTTTAATCCAATATGGCGGACATAAAAAAAACTGCTCACCTGGTCTCAATCCTGCCGGTCCACCAGTCTCCGTCGCGCCGGGTGACTTCGATCCGTTCGCCCGCCTCGAACACCAGGTCACCGGGCTCCGCCGAGTTGTACGGGTAGGCCGCTATGTAGAAGTCGCCGCCCTCTGCAATGTCATGTCGCCCTAATACTTTGCACTGAGGATTTTGAGGGCTACAAGGCCGATAGCCTGTACAAGTGTACATGTCCCACTAGCTGGGCAAAGGCCTCGAACACCAGGTCACCGGGCTTCGCGGAGTTCTACGGGTAGGCCGCTATGTAGAAGTCGCCGCCCTCTGCAATGTTATGTCGCCCTGACACTTTGCACTGAGGGTTTTGAGGGCCACAAGGCCGATAGCCTGTACAAGTACATGTCCCACTAGCTGGGCAAAGGCCTCGAACACCAGGTCACCGGGCTCCGCCGAGTTGTACGGGTAGGCCGCTATGTAGAAGTCACCGCCCTCTGCAATGTCATGTCGCCCTTATACTTTGCACTGAGAATTTTGAGGGCCACAAGGCTGAAAGCCTATACAGTGTACAAGTACATGTCCCACTAGCTGGGTAAAGGCCTCGAACACCAGGTCACCGGGCTCCGCCGAGTTGTACGGGTAGGCCGCTATGTAGAAGTCACCGCCCTCTGCAATGTCATGTCGCCCTTATACTTTGCACTGAGGATTTTGAGGGCCACAAGGCCGAAAGCCTGTACAAGTACATGTCCCACTAGCTGGGCAAAGGCCTTCTCTCAGAGAGAGAGTTCGGGCTTAATAAGCTTGGAATCGAGAATATAATGCGCGCGGGATGAGAATGGGATGCGACCTTTTGAAACTGAGACGCGTGCTGTAAGCAAACTCGCGTCGATGCAACCTTGTCAAAGTAAAATTAAGTATGTTTTCGATTGACTTTGACAAGGTTCCATCCCATTCTCATCGCGCGCGGATTATACCTGTATACGTAAATGTGTGAGCATTATTGACGAATGTTACTCCACAAGTAAATCATCAAAAACAGTAGTCAAAGCACTAAGAAGTTATAATAGTAAAATAACAACAGAATAGTGATACAATTTTAAAATTAAACATACCAACAACGGGCATTGCCCCGCCCAAGTCATTCGCGACCTCTGCCTCCGGTACTTCTGCAATACCTGAAATTCATACTCACCATTTACTTCCCGGTTTCTGAGTTGAGAATTTTGCTAAGCAAATGGGTAAGTATCGTCCTGTCTCTGCAGATTTCTCACAAAAGAGCGAGACAGAGCGATACTTTAGTTTGTATGTGCTTAGCAAAATTCTCAACTCAGAAACCGGGCCTTAGTGAAACATGAAGGGTCATCTTATAATAGGACCCGAAATACTAAATTAAGAGTCAATGAAAGTGGTGTGGTGGGGAAGCCCAAATTTTCACAGTTTCTTCAATTTTGAAGCCAAACTGAGATATAGTACTTTTTAGGGTTCCGTACCACAAGAGCAAAGGACCCTATTACTAAGACTCCGCTGTCCGTCCGTCTGTCCATCTGTCACCAGGCTGTATCTCATGAACTCTAGAACCACTAATTATCAAGAATGAAAACCCATTAAAAACAGGGCCCTTAGCCTGTAACGCAATGGTGCCAAAAATGGGCTCCCGGTTGACAGTTTCAGTTACGATTTATTAATGCTGTCGGTCCAGTGTTGGTCCTTTTAATGTTTTTGTAGTACAGTAAAGATTATTATGAGTCTAATTCTAGAGGATTAGTTCGCTGGTTGTAGGAGAACAAAGAAAAAATCCCGGTTTTGTCCTTCTACCTAGAACGCCATTGATACGCCATTGTGTTACAGGCTAAGGCCCCAGTTACGGATATTGTGAAGCAAGTACTAGGGATGCATGGCTACAAGAGTATATTCTCACCCTCCAACTGTGTCTTGGTCTCGATGGGCTCGATGACGTCAGCAGCGTACGCGGCCGC
Source organism: Zelleria hepariella (assembly GCA_949319315.1). NCBI lineage: Eukaryota > Metazoa > Arthropoda > Insecta > Lepidoptera > Yponomeutidae > Zelleria > Zelleria hepariella. The sequence goes on from OX439379.1 coordinate 28,995,982, forward strand.
CGCGTTTATGTCCTCGACGTAAGACTCCGGGAACCAGCCGGATTGACCTGACAACGCAATGATGCTTCATATATCTGCCAGATTTCTGCACGAGCTATCAAATGTAATGGGTGATTGATCGAAGATTAATTCATAATAGCGGCACGTTATTGGCTGAAATGAGTTTGAGATGAGAATATGTCTGTTACATTTGATGGCTCTTTCAGAAATCGGGCTTAGAGACCTAGAATGAACTTGCATGTGTGATATTTTTTTCATCTCCCAGGCTCGGAAAGTATGAGAGAGAGAGAGAGAGAGAGAGAGAGAGAGAGAGAGGGGGGGGGAGATATAGAGAGAGAGAGGGGGGGGAGAGAGATATTTCGAGACTGTGGTGATCTGTTACCTCTAGCTGTGCCCCATCTCCAGCCGGGCTCCGCATCCCCTCGCGGAGCCGTAGCGTCTGACACCTGAAAATTTAACATCGAGTTTAGTTTAATTCAATTCAGTCCATTTATTAACTTTTTACCCGACTGTCCACATGTGTTATGGGTTATGTTTTTATCATACGTCATTGCTATTAGACCTAATCAACGTGGATATATTAAAGTACACTTTAAGTATCTGCCACTGTACTAGGTTAATTGCCTCGACTCTGTTCTATCTCTGTTCTATTGGTGTTTTGTTGTTTAAAATAATTAAAAATACTGTTTACGGTCGTGAAACAAAAATAGCTCGATTTAGCGACAAATATAAAAAAAAACTGTGAAAATTGTGCATTTCCCGACGCTACTTTCGTTGAACCTTAAGAATACCATCGTGTTACAACTCACCAGGTCGCCGGGCTGCAGGCTGAGCTCGTCCACGGTCCGCGCTGAGAACTCGAAGACGCAGCGCCAGCGCGGCGACGCGACGCCCGCCGCCGCCGGCGCCACAGCCTCTGAAACTGCGAGCGTCCGTAAACAAATAAGAACAAAAAATAGAAGTTAAAAACTAAAACCCGACTACTAAAAGGCTTAAAACAAGACCTGCGCTTATCCTTAAAATAGACTCATAGATCGTAGTCGGAGGCAATCGGTTTATCAAATGCGAATGTGGTGTCCTCCAAATAAATTGTAAATTATTTTGGACGATCATCCAGAATAGAACCAAGAACGGCAAAAAAAAAACACATTTTGGTATTTTTTGTTCTATTTGTTATGTTGACGCTACATGTGTTATACATTTTTGAAAAGGTCTTTTAAAGCCCTTTCATTTGATATCCATGACGATGGTATCCGATAATTTTTATTTTTAGGTCCACCACTTTAGGGCGCAGCACAGCGGCCATCTTGTTTTTTTTTCAAAATTAAACTATCCTATGTTACCTGGGCAATTGAGACGAATCCAACAACACCTCATTTGTTGAAATCGTCCGAGTAGCTTAGGCTCTGCGAGGGAATAGATGAACACACAAACATACCCACATACATACCCACATAAATACACACTTACATACATACGCTGCTAAAATCATAACCCTCCTTTTTGCTACGCGTAGTCGGGTAAAAATTAGGGCTGCCGCGCTCATATTTGCCGCTGGTGTAGCGCAAGGTCCAAAAATGTCACCGTTTGTATAGGCTACGTACGAGAAAGTTGGCATAGTGCCATAAGTTGTATGAAATTTTATATTAGTAGACATTTTGCAGAAAGTCTGCATTGAGCTACTAAATCGTGAATATTAACATATGGGCCACCTCGTAGTTACATGGGATAATTTGGGTAGTATTTTCCCGTAGATGTGGTTACTTGGAGAGTCAATAGAATTCTACTAAGTCAATAGAATTGAACTAAGTGCTACATCTAATTCATAATGTTAACTCGTTTAGGTACTAAAGATGGTGACGTTAGTCTAATAAAGTAGAGCGCGCGTAAGGCCGCTATTAGTACGGTCAAGCGTGAACCGTACAGCGCTGGTTTATTTCTAATTGAATATTTTGCAATACCTGAGATTAAATATGAGATTAAACATCGAAGAGATGTTGTCCCGCTACTAACTACTTGAATCAGTTTAATCTTTCGGAAAAAAGTGTTCTATTTTTTTTTCCAATAAAACAGTGCTTGCTCGATGTGTTTTATTAGTACAGTTTTAAGGTAGGTATTACATATGATTTTATCGGAAGTAAACCTTTTCTTAAGTACTAAATTTAAGATATATCTTGGCATTACTCGACAGTGGCGCCAACTAGAGAGAACTAAAACGGTAGCCCTCATTGAACGAGCGAGCGAAGTTCTCGTGAGTCTACTTGCCAATCCGGCGGCGTTTGTATGTACAATATGCGCCACGAAAGGTGAGACTTGACACACCACGTGGTTTGAAATGCGCACTTGCGCAGTAGACGATTTATAGGTCTCTTTGGTGGTAATCAGGGCCCTGTAACGCCTGTAACGCATTGGCGTCCCGGCAGAAGGACAAAACCGGGCTCTCCTCGTTTTTCTCCTACAACCAGAGAACTAATCCTCTAGAATTGGAATCAAAATATTCTTTGCTGTACTACAAAAACATTAAAAGCACAGACAGCGTTAGCAAATCGTAATTGAAGTCGTCACCTGACAGCCCATTTTGGCACCATTGTGTTACAGGCTAAGGGCCCAGTTGTACCGACGGGAAACAAAAGTGCCCACGGCACAACCAGTTGAGCATAGCAGTTGTACAGGTATCGTCACGAGTTATGAGCGCTCGACGAAACTGGTGGGGATTTCTGCGCAAGTGTGTACAATCGCGCGCAAAATGTCTAATATCCACGCGGGATCTAAGACTGACGCTGAGCTGAACTATAGTTGAGTGAGATACTATAAAAATCGGAGAAACTGACTAAACTTAACGATTGAAAGTATTGTTTGCGGATTTTGCATTCGTTATATTTTAAATGGTTTTCTATACAATTATTCGGACATGACGATAAAACGGGTGTACAATCAATGAAAAATAATCCTAATCTAATATGTATTGTTCTCAATAACTTTTTTGAATCTTTCTGAACTGTCTTTTTAAAACATTTTGTTTCGGCATTCTTTCTGCGAGGAAATAAAAAAACGATGTGTGCGACTGTACCCCGAGGCTAGAGCGACTGATCTACCAATCACGCGCCCGCGCTCGCCGGCGATCGCGCCTCTCCGTCGCCCCCCGCGTACCCCGCCAAACAGACCCAAAAAATGAGTTCTGCGCATTCAAGGTCAGCGCTCATAACTCGTGACGCGACCTGTACCTAGGGTCAGAAAGGGGTATGAGGTCTGAGCGCGGGAACGGACCGGGCGTCATCGGGGCGGCGGAAGAGTGCGGGAGACGCGGTCAAGTCTCTTCTTTCGTGGCACGTAATGTTTTTATGGTTGTTCCCTTTCTCCAGCTGATATCATCGTAATCATTTATACAAGGTGTTGTTTTGTAAACTGACGCCCGACACAGGGGCGATTACTTACACGAGACAAAAAAAAAACTGTGATAAATACAAAAAAAAGTGGCCTTCCTAACTATTATACTATAACTTGCGGCCGCCACAGCGCGCGCGCGCTTTGAGAAGGCCGGGGGTGTCCGCACGTTGCGGTTATTATAGAACCAATAAAATTTGTTATTTGTGAATAAAATTATTTGTTTTAAAAAAATAAGTCTTGTTTTTAGTTTTAAGCGTTACTCAAACTATCGTCCCTGAGTCGGGTGTCACTGACAAAAAAAAAACACTTTGTATAGTTACCGTCGGTAGGCGGGGCGTCCTTCCAGTCGGCAGGCTCTTCGGCCGCGGCCGCGCCTCCGTCATCCCACGCCTCGTTGCTTGTACCCCAGTCAGCCTCTGCGAGGGAAAATTCAAATTCAATTCAAATTCAAGATTTATTTATTACCGTAAGATTTACACAATGATGATTAACAGTGAGCCCTGCACAGGGTGCAATCGAATTCGATAGCGGAACTTTAAGAAGGCTGTCTACTGATCACTACAAACAACTTGTACTAGGTGGCAAAAAAAATGAAGCAGAAAAAATCAGGGTTCGAAGTGATGATTATCATTGGTAATTATCAAGATAAATATAGGTTGATAATTATCTTGATAAACATAATCGAAAATATTTGCCACTTGTAATAATGTTGATATGTATTTTTTTCTTTTATTTAGCCTCTACGGTTTCCCAATTCTGGGCAAAGGCCTCACCACTTCGAGCCCACACATCCCTTTGCTAGGTTTATATCTGTTTGATAATTATCGGATAATTATCATGATAATTATCGTGACAATTATCAAAGGGCATATTTATTTTGATAATTTCAAACCCTGGAAAAAATATCAGCTGTTCCATACATTTGGTGCAGTACTGAGATCTACCTTATGTGTGGAACAGCAGATATTTTTGTCGCTCCATTTTATTTGCCACCTAGTACACGTAGTTTATAGTGATCAGTACTATCAGCCTACTTAAAGTACCACTATCGAATTTGATTGCACCCTGTAGTACAGATAATAGAAATTTGACAAATCTGTTGCTGTCTTTCGTGCGCTCTACTCCTTAGGGATCAAACACTGAGCAACCTGAAGAAAATCTACACAATCAAGGTTTCGTATTCACAAAAAAAAACAAGATGTTCCGAAATCAAGTATGTAGTTTCTTGTGCTATCACTATCAGTGATATATAATTGGACTTTTAAATATTATTTTGAACTTTTAAACTTTTTGAAATTGCCATTTTAATTGATTACTTTTTAATTAATGTAACTCTGAGATTATGAACTGCCTTACTTTTTAACTGTACAAATTGTGATGTTTTAATTTATTTAATTTTTATCTGTTTTTTTAGTTTGTAATCTATGGAAGTGTTAATATTCCGAAATAAATGGTTTGAATTGAATAAAAACAAGATGGTCCAACATCAAGTAGTTTAAACAATAAGTTGAAAAAATTCACTCGGGACAGGACTTGAACCCGCAACCTCTCGCATACCGTGCAGGCGCTCTACCAATTGAGCTACCGAGTCAAGTAACTGTCGATGCGAATTTCTTCAACTAGTCTCCGTCTACTGGACGGGGGGCGCCATCTGGTGTGATCAAGTAGTTTCTTGTGCTATATCTCTCTCTCTCTCACCCGGGGCCCAGGCCGCCTCCGCGGGCGCTGTGCTCTTCTGCTCCAGGTACTCCTGTCTCCTCTCCTCGTACAGTTGCCAGACGCGCTGGCACTTGTCCCCGAGCTCCGTAACCTTGTTGGACAGCTCGGACAGCTGCGCCTCGTTGGTGTCCAGGTCCGCCTTCTTGGTCTCCACGATCGCTTTGGCTGCCTCCACCTGAGGACGTGTTTGGAACGTTTAGCAAGTAGAAAGATAGAAGAAGCTACCTTGTCAAAGTAAAACAAAGTATTTTTTCGATTGACTTTGACACGGTTCCATACCATTGTCATCGCGCGCGGATTATTGTTAACTGATGGTGAAAAACGGTGAAAAACACAAAAAGGGCTACAAACAATGCGTGGTTTTGGAGGAGTTAGAGGATAAACAGGCAGAGAGACGCGATAGACAGATACGCGGAAAGCACCTTTGTTTTATACTATGTAGAGATAGAAACGTCACCACAAGAGCCCACTGCGGATTGGGAACAATCATTGCAATAATCACCTTATCACGCAGCTGTTTGAGTGTAATCTCCATCATGTTGAGTTTGCCGTCGTCTCCGGCACCCTCCGATGTCTTGGCCTGAAAACACGCACAGTACATAAGCCAAACTATTATATTATTTTTGTATTTGAATAGACTTTGAATAGACTTGACCGCGCCTCCCGCACTCTTTCCGCCGCCCCGATGACGCTCGCTCCTGAGCCGCGCTCAGACCTCATTCAAAACTCAAAAATTTCAAAAAGCTTTATTTCGTTAACTAAATGTATTATACAAGGTGTTGTTTTGTAAAGTTACACCCGACTCAGGGGTGATTATTTACACGACACTAAAGCCAGAAAAAAAAATATATGTCAGTGAAAAATACCCAAAAATCATTAAATTGTGGCCTCCCGTACTATTACACTAACGCTTGGGGCGAGTCGGGCGCAACATCGCGCGCGCGCTTTGAGAAGGCGGGGGTATCCGCACGTCGCGGTTATTATAGGACAACTTGAACAAGGTAATTGTATCAAAAAAAATTTAGAAAAAAAGAAAACTTATTTTTAGTTTCAAGCGTTACTCAAACTATCGTCCCTGAGTCGGGTGTCACTGACCAAAACGACACCCTGTATTTTACAATTTCATTGGGACTTCCTTTTAAGTAAAAAATACCTGTACCAGGAAGCCCCGCTCTTCCATAACTGGGTAACAATTTGTGAAATAGGTACTTATTGATTTATAGAAGACTATATTTAATTATATGGCGCCGCCTCAGCACAGCGACACTATCAAATCCAAGGGAATGGACTATAACGTTAAAGATACCTATAAATCGTCACTGCGCATGTAAAATCACGTGGTGTCTCACGTCTCATCTTTTGTTGCACGTATTGTAATTTTATCTTTATTTTACTAATAAGTTATTATAAGTAAGTAACTCTTTATTGTACAAAAGAAATCATTCATTTTACATATTAGTTCAAGAGTTGTAAAATAAAAGTACAAATGGCGGTCTTATCGCTAAAAGCGATTTCTTCCAGACAACCTTTAGTCCTCATTATATTGGGTGATCTCTGACCTTGGCGTCCAGCTCGGCCTTCTCCTTGTTGAGGGATATCTGCTTGGCGTTTAGCTCCTTGACGCTTGCCTTCAACTGCTGCATCTCCGACATACTGGTGTCCCGGTCAGACCTGCAGGATTTAATATACGTGTTACAACAAGGTCCGGTCTTAAGCCGCGTTTTCACAGTCAAATTATAAAAGACGAAGAGCGCCATCCAAGAAAATGGACGCCTCTGATTGGTCGGTTCCATCCGAGCGTTTATATTTTAGCGAGCTTGTCTCTGGCTCGGATGGAATTGACCAATCAGAAGCGTCTATTTTCATGGATGGCCCTTTTGGTTTTAGTTTTTTGACTGTTTATTTTATGCGTAACAAAAAGGCCCTGTCATACCGAAGGGGTTCGTCGAACTCATCAGTACAAGCAACTTACAGTGTGGGGCCAGATTAAAAAAGTCGAACAAATATTTTAGCAGAGAGACTTCAGCTTCATTACTTTGCTTAGCTCGACCGTTATAACGTTCTCAGCGTACATGCAAAGCGCAGTCAAAGTGATATTCCACCAAAAGTACTAGGCTGTACTAGGTACTGTGAAGTTAGCGGCGAGCGTAGTTCTGCGCAGGTCTGTCAAGTTGTCGAAAATTCGAGTCTATGAATTTTGAGTTCTGCGCACTGGATTGCACCATGTTTCGAGCCGTTATTAAGTTTGAATCGGAGTATACTAGGCGCTCATAGGCCGCAAGTAGCACAGCTCATTTCATCCTGCATTTGACTACACCATCCTCCTTAGAAAAATGCCTGAGCGCACAAGCAAAAACGCACAGTCAAAGTGATAAACGACCAAAAGTACTAGGCGCCCATAAGCCACAAGCTCACCTCATCCCGTCGATGGTGCACTTGGCGGCGGCGACAGCTGTCCTTGTCTCGCGTATGTCCTTGGCCAGGTTGCCTGCTCGCACAGAGACCGAGCTCAGCTCTGCAGACAGCTGCTGGCTGCGAGCCTTTAGCTTCAGCACCTTACTTTGCTCGTCGCTCCGCAGCGTCTCTAGCTCCCTGGTCCTGTATTGACATCATCAGTGTTAAGAGGACTGTTTACCGCGCTCGCGCCCATGAAAAGTGGGAAAACGTTGTGATACACCTAAATATTATCAGCTTTAAATGATTTTGACGTCAAACTTTAGCTATATCTGTGCGCTCCCCCTCCCCAAAACCTCTTACGTATTTAATGGACGCCCCCTAAATGGAGACTTACCTTTTCTTCTCCCACTCTAGCTGGCATTGCCTTTCCATTTCTTTCCTTGCAGCTTCGCGTTTCTCCTGTAAATACCAAAAAGACGATTGTGTGACTTGACAAAACGATTTACCAAAACTTCAGCAAGTATTTGGTCAAGTGTTTTATTTATCAAGACATTATTAAACAATATAGAATATACCTGATATTCTATCTCTCTCACGCCCACAATCGTCAAAACAAGATAGAATATACCTGATATTCTATCTCTCTCACGCCCACACAAACGGTGAAAACATGTTACTACAGGTAGCGTCACGAGTTATGAGCGCTCGACGAAACTGGTGGGGATTTCTGCGCAAGTGTGTACAATTGCGCGCAAAACGTCTAATATCCACGCGGGATCTAAGACTGACGCTGAGCTGAACTATAGTTGAGTGAGATACTATAAAAATCTGAGAAACTGACTAAACTTATCGATTTAAAGTATTCTTTGCGGATTTTGGACACGTTATATTTTAAATGGTTTTCTATACAATAATCCTGACATTACGATAAAACGGGTGTACAATCAATGAAAAATAATCTCAATCCAATATGTATTGTACTCAATAACTTTTTTGAATCTTTCTGAACAGTCTTTTTAAAACATTTTGTTTCGGCATTCTTTCTGCGAGGAAATAAAAAAACGTTCTGTGCGACTGTACCCCGAGGCTAGAGCGACTGATCTACCAATCACCTCTCTCTCCTCTCCGTCGCCCCCCGCGTACCCCACCAAACAGACCGAAAAAATGAGTTCTGCGCATTCAAGGTAAGCGCTCATAACTCGTGACGCGACCTGTACCCCTTAATATTGTACTATCCGAATTCATTGATTTTGGTGTCAATTAAATTATTAATCGAAAGTAATCCAACTCGTTAGGACTGGTTTCGAGATACCCGGTTTATACAATGCAAGAATTGCTCGTTAAAAGTGCAATAGCAAATAAATGGACTGTTGTCTTTAACATCGATGTAGGAAACCCTTCCTCACCTGCTCTTCCTTCTGCTTCCGCTGCAGCTCGTCCTGCTCCTTCTTGAGCGCATCCAATCGCAGCTTCTCCTTCTTCTCAGCTTCTTCTCTCTCCTTCCGTTCCCTCTCCGCCTGAGAGGAACGCGCACATAAGCGGGACAAACAAACACAATGCACGATCATTGTACGTACGTACAACTACATTTATTAGGTAGATAATGGAATGTCGTAGTGGCCACTCGTCTTGGTGTCGGTTTTTATTTTAGACCACCCAAAGGGACTCTGACTTGGCTTAACGATTGTTATTAAGGCCCAGTAGGACGTACAACTAGCGCCGCCAATGAAAAAAAGAACATATCTTCTTTTTGGATGCGTTTTTCCTAAAAACTCTCTTGCAACGCGAGGCTTAACTATTTTTAGGACCTAAGGTTTGTATTCCATATCCTTGCAATGCAATCTTTTATCGCCAAAAGTGGCAACTTTTGGCGATAAATGATTGCATTCGACCTTTTGTAACACATTGTATAGAAGCTAATGTTTCTTCTTCTTTGTTTAGTGTATGTGACTATAGTTAAATGTGAATGAAGGCGGTGTACGATCCAAGCCGCACTTAAATAATTTATTGTTTTGTGTTTTTACCTCATTTTCCTAAAGGAAGAGAGCGTGTAAAAAACATAACATAAGTATTATTAATTTTAAGAATATCATAAAACGAAGAACACAAGACAAAATTGCACAAGTATGCATCAAGATCCCAAAGCAACATCGCACTTATAAACAATGCTGTAACGTATCCAAACCATAGAGACAATGGACGTAGGCGTCCCCACGACTCTTTGCAGATCCTTCACCATTCGTCAAAAATAGAACAAACACAACACACATAAATCGGTGGTAAACCCAATAAGCAGGGGGCCTTAGCCTGTAAACCAATGGCGTGTCGATGGCGTTTTTCTGCTACAACCAGGGGCCTTAGCCTGTAAGACAATGGCGTATCAATGGCGTCCTAAGTAGAAGGACAAAACCGGGATTTTTTTGTTGCTCTCCTATAACCAGCGAACTAATCCTCTAGGATTAGACTCCTAATATTCTTTGCTGTACTACAATAACATTAAAAGGACCGACACTGGACCGACAGCATCAATAAATCGTAATTCATACCGTCAACCGGAAGCCCATTTTGGCACCATTGTGTTACAGGCTAAGGGCCCAGAGAACTAATCCTCTAGAATTAAAATCAGAATATTCTAAATCATTAAAAGGACCGACAGCATTAATAAATCTTAATTGAAGCTGTCAACTGGGAGCACCATTGCGTTACATACATGCTAAGGCCCCAAGTCGTCTCCGTCGGGCTTACGCCGCAGACGCTTTATGGATCAAAATGTGCCAGCACACTAGCAGGCCACAGAGAACCACGCACCTTCTCCTTGAGCTGAGCGTCGGCCAACGCTCTGCGGCGGCGGTCCAGCTCGGCCTGGCCACGCGCCTTGTGCTCGCGCAGCTTCTCTTCGTACGACGACGCGCTGTGGACGCTGCCGGCGCTGTCGCGTCTACAACACGAAAAGGAGGGGTTGTACGGTCGGCCACAGTCACAGATACCCCATGGCAGCTCTTACCGCGCGCGACACAAGGGCGCCAATCGAACAAATAGGGGTATGTGGCCGACTGTTCCCACAGAATGTTTCCGGCCAATTTTAGGACAAACTAGTTTTCGCTAGGCCAAACCAGTCTACCCTAAGATCGTATGGATAAACCGGTATAGCTTCTAGGTGAAACTAGTTTGTCCTGAAATCGAGTTTGGCCGGTAACATATCCACGGATCCCTGAAAGGTTTTACCCCTTGGCCACAGTCACCTGGGGCGCGGTTTGCGGCGCGGTCTGCGGCGCGCAAAGCGGCGAGCGCCAAAAACAAATTCAGCAAATTGTATGAAGTATGCCACAGCTATCGGCGACGCGCATTGCGGTGCGACCTGCGGCGCGGTGGCTAGCCGCGCGGCGGCGGCGGCGGCGGTCTGCGTGGCGTGCGAGTGAAACAAATGCACTCGGCAGTATCGAGGCGGCCACAGCTCACAGCGGCGCGCGCAGCGGCAGTGGTGGACGCATTTAGCATCGCGCGACCAAAACAAATCATTTTGTTTTTATCGCGCATTAAGCTCATATAAAATAATGAATACTGAACAATTTATTAGTGAAATACTGAGTAGACCAGCAATATGGATGTCAAAACATCCACATCATAAATATAGGCATGTTATAAAAAAAATATGGGACGAAATAATTCATAATAAAGAATGTGAAATTCAACTTTTTGTATTTTCTAAAGCACTTACCCGTGCTAGGGAACTTTATAAATACTACCAAATTCGCCAAATTCTCTCTTTTTCTGGTTAACTGGGTGCGCTCCTATTCTTGACTGAATGATATCTTGAGCTAAGATAGGGCCATTATAATAGTTCTCTATACTCTAAATACGTCCACCGCTGATGTCGCCGCGGTCGCAACCGGTCGAGCTGTGGCATACCACCGCAAACCGCGCCTCTCGCAGACCCTCTCGCCGCGCCGCGCTCCGCACCGCCAGAAACTGTGGCCAGGACCTTAGGCTCAGATTTTTAGGGATTGGTTTCTAAACGTCTGTAATGCAATGTAATATTGTCGGTTGTTTGTTGTAATAGTGGTCTGACGACATCGTTGTGTCGGCGGAGGGTCCATGGATGCGGATGGCGAGGGACCCTGAGAGTTGGCGCAAGGGGATCATGCGAATACCCAACAGTGGGCAGAAGTGGGCTAATGATGATGAAATAAAGCAGCTTACCTGAAAGTAGGCGGAATCAGTTCCAGAGGCAATTTGGCGGGCACAGGCTCCCCTTGGGTTGCCTTCTCGCACAGGTACATAGCAAGCACAAACTCTTCGCAACCTGGGAAAACACAAACATAATCTCTGTTACATACGAGGCAAGTAGGGTAATAGTGGGGGTTAAATTTCTTATATTTCCATCACTGTCAAGCTGTGTCACCTATCTTCCCCTCACTGTCGAGGTGTTCACATTACTATAAAGGTGTGTCATCTATCTTCCCATCAAGGTGTTCCCATCACTGTAAAGGCGTTCTCATCACTATTAAAGTGTGTCATCTGGAATACGACGAATCTGGAATACGAAGAGTAAGGAATCCGACGAATACGGAACAAATCACGTATGTTACTGTAGCGGCACCATCACTGTCAAGGTGTCCCAATAACTGTCAAGAATCTATTTGTCGCGGCGAGGAGAAGAAAACAATTTGACGGAACCGGGCGTCATCGGGGTAGCGGAAAGTTTGCGGGAGGCGCGATCAAGTCTCTTCTTTCGTGGCGCGTACTTTACCTAGCTTCCCGTCATTGTCGAGATCGGCGAGCGCCCAGATCTGCGCTAGCGCCTGCTGCGGCAACCGCGACTGCAGCATGACCGAGCGCGCCTGCACGCCCGATACAGAGCCGCTCTTGTTTTCAAGCTATATCACGTATCTTCCCATCACTTTCAAGGTGCTTATCCATCCTATCTATCTCCCATCACCACCGAACTAAATCCCATAGAATCCGCATTACGTATAAAATCACAATAAAAACTTGTCCCCACAGAAACAAAAGATATCAGCAATAGAACAATACGAAACATCATTTCGACCATACGTCTAATATTCGAATGTCAACCTTATTTCATTAGTGTACAGTTTTACTTTAATTGCATGGACTACGAGCAAATAAGCTTCCAAAGGCAATTTGGGCATCTATTTTTCCAGACACATTTTAGAGTTCTATGTTGTATCTAGTTTTATCCTTGATCGAAGCCCATCACAGTCAAGGTGTGTTATAACGAATGCCACAAAAGTTGAGACTTGAGACACCACGTTGTTTAAAATGCGCAGTGACGATTAATGTGCCGAATCTATTTGACGCGGCGAGGAGAAGAAAACAATTTGACGGAACCGGGCGTCATCGGGGCGGCGGAAACTTTGCGAGAGGCGCGATCAAGTCTCTTCTTTCGTGTACTGTACCTAGCTTCCCGTCGTTGTCGAGATCGGCGAGCGCCCAGATCTGCGCTGGTGCCTGCTGCGGCAACCGCGACTGCAGCATGACCGAGCGCGCCTGCACGCCGGACACACAGCCGCTCTTGGTGCGGTCGGTCACCATCGTTTTCAAGCTGATCACGTATCTTCCAATCACTGTCAAGGTGTCTATCCATCCTACCTATCTCCCATCACAGTCAAGGTGTGTTATAAAGAATGCCACGAAAGATGACACATTAATGTGCCGAATCTATTTGACGCGGCGAGGAGAAGAAAATAATTTGACGGAACCGGGCGTCATCGGGGCGGCACAAAGTCTCTTCTTTCGTGGCGCGTACTTTACCTAGCTTCCCGTCGTTGTCGAGATCGGCGAGCGCCCAGATCTGCGCTAGCGCCTGCTGCGGCAACCGCGACTGTAGCATGACCGAGCGCGCCTGCACGCCGGACACAGAGCCGCTCTTGGTGCGGTCGGTCGCGTTGAACAGCTGCGTGTATCTGTTGGGGTTGGGCAAACTCACAACTCAAACATTTTTACAAGTAAACGATCTTGAGCACTGAACATCTTATGCCTATTTTATAGGTACACACGACAGCACGTCGGAGTGTACACATTTGTTGTAGTCACTGGAGGATGCTGTCTATCGCTAGTTCTTGATTTTAAAAGGAAACTTCGTATTTTGCCAAAACAGACCATTAATTTTTAAAAAGATGAAGGAGAAGAAAACATAGAAAAAGTAAAAAGCACAAAAAAAGGTTAGTATATTATCCAGTCACCCGTAACGTAACTGTAGAGTGCTAGCGTGTAAGGGTCGACGTGATGTCGTGTGTACAATAAAGTGTAACAAACAAAGAGAAAGGATCAACTTGGCATGGAATGGTATCTACAGGGAAAGAACATGCATTGTCGCGTTTTAAATTTATTTTGTAACTAGCTTTTGCCCGCGACTTCATCCGCGCAGGCTTAGTTTTTTTCCCGTATTGACAATAAAAAATAGCCTATAGCACTCAGCGATAACGTAGCTTCCCATTAGTGAAAGAATTTAAAAAATCTATAAGTGTCGGAAGTGGGGTCTTACTTGAGTTTCTGCGGCTGCGGGATGCCCCACTCCATGGATGGCGGCGGGCTGACCATTCCCAGCGGGGACGCGTCCTGTAACGGACTGCTCACTCCTGCGGACAGCGAGAAACCTTCCTATGTAATCACGAACAATCTACAAAGCATATAAAGATGACAAATACGCTTCGATGGGCATAGAGCTTAACTTAGGAGGTTGTGGAGGGGTGCGGGAGGGGCGACATATTGTGACGTCTCGCTATAGAAGTGACAGCGATGTCACGAAAACCCCGCATCGCGCCACTACCGCAGAAACCTACTATGCAGGCACCCCTGGACCTAATGAGTCTAGTTTATACTTTAAAGTCTTATAATTAATGTGCAATGTAAAACGGTATTATTCCGTAGTCGGAAAAAAATCTCAAAACAAAACATCACTTACCAGCAGTCTTGACAAAGTCCTCAGCTTTCTGCGTGACAATGGGCGTCGAGGTGACAGGCTGCACCAAGCCGGCCGACTCCATCTTGGGCGGGCTGCTCAACGCGCTCGCTTGCGCCGGCAGCGCGGGCGACGCCATCTTGCCACTGGTCGGTCCCGGCTGCGGTGGAGAGGGCAGCAGCGGCGCCAGCGGCTGGCTAGCCGTCGGCAGGACGTGCACGGCTCCGGCCAAAGGCTGTATCGTCCCAATCAGCGACTGAGTGGGCGACATCAATGGCTGCGGCGCCGCATTCATCGGCTGCATAGACCCGATGAGCGAAGGAACCATGGGTTGCACTGGCTGGGCCCCGTTGATGAGATCTGGGACCAGGCTAGCAGCGGGCATAGGCGGTATAACTGGGTCCTGCATCGGCGGAATCATGGGAGGAACGCTCGGAGGTTTCGTCGCCGTGGGCGGTGCATCAAAGTCGCCCAGCAAAGACTGAGACGCGTTGGTCGGCGACTGGGCTGCGCTGGAGAAGCCCGGGATGAGTGGTTGGGCCGGCATGACGGGCATGGTTGGCATGGGTGGTATCGGCGGTTTGGCCGGCTGAGATGGGATCACTACCTGGATTGGCTTCGCTCCGCCTGAAAGGGAAACATTTTGAAATATAGATAACCATAAAGACCTGAAAATTCCAACAGTTAAGATGAGGTCTTACAAGAAAAGAATAATGGAACACCCAAACCAACTAGCCCAACACCTGATGGATGCTAACTCTGAGCCACGGAGGCTAAAGCGAAAAATCCCACAAGACCTGATGAGAGACTGACAAACTAGAAATAGACTAACTTTGAGATATGGCACTGGTCGCATCTCATCTCAAGACAATACAAATTTATTGCCACAAATACAGCTGAATGTCCCAAAATGGAGACAGATTGCAGTAGATAAAACAGATAAAAAAATAAAATAAAAAAAAATTTGAATTATAAATAAATATTTGGCCTCAAAAGAGCCTAAAATAGAACAGTATACCGTCACAAACAATAGTAGTGCGAGTTGGAGTGTCGAACAAAATGGATTTCCCTGGGTGGTGCTGACTGTACTTTGAGGATACCTGTAGGGGTGAGTGATGCGATGAGAGACGGAGGCAAAGCCTTCGGGACCTCGATGCCATGGAGTTTCAGGTTTATGATCTGGAACAAAAACAAAGGGTTACTGTGTATAGAGAAGGCCAAACGCCATGAAAATTGAAACCTCGAAGGGGTACTTTTAAAACCTTTTGCTTTAATATCATTGAGAGTCTATAGTTCTACAGGGAACAAAAGTAGTAACTAACTATACCTTGCAAGCGATGGAGAACTCTTTCAAGTCAAGTTTGCCATCAGCATTGACATCAGCAAGAGACCAAATCTGGCCCAGGATTGGAGGTGGCAGCTGGGACTGTGCACATGAGAAAGTATTTATTAGTTTAAAGAGATGAAGGGATAATACAGATAATAGGTACAATGTCAAGTAGACTGCATCTCTCTGTGTGGGATAGACCAACCGTCTGCTAACCTAATCGTTAAAATCAACAATAATTATTAATAATAATGTGTGTGTCTAGTTCTTAAGTTTGTATGTGTCCATTATGCACGAATTTAATAATTCAATTCAATATCATAGTATCCACAATAACGCCCGATTTCTGAAAGAGCGATCTAATGATCTAAGATGATAATTTCATGTCCAACTCATTTCAGCCAGTCACACACATGTGACTAATTTGAATTAATCTTCGATTAATCACCTATTAAATCGGGCGTAAGTAGTGGAACAGAGTGAGAAAGCGCCATTATGTTTAATTGCATAAAGAGTTATCTGTCATATCATGGACCGGACCATTCAATTGTGTAGGTTCTCTAAACTCAGTGAAATTCTTAAGCCGCATTCTGTGGACATCGCGACTGTAGCACATCCCAGTCATGCAAGCCATTGTCACCTGCAACATGAACCGCTTGGCCTGCTCGCCGGTCAGCATGCCCCCCACAGGCCCAAGGTTGCGGAAGTGCTCCGTGAACTTGGCATGCTCGTGAGGCTGCACCGTCCAGGGGTCCCCCATCGTTCTGCTGCAGGAAAGGAAATGCTTATTAATCTTTAATGCCTATGGATAGCATTACAGAAGGTTCGAAATTGTGAAGATTTAACTATTTCAATTTATAAAAAACCACCATGGCTTGTGGCAGGCTGAGCATTTCTGAGGACACCCCAATGAGGATCATTAAAGTTTTGAACCAAGTATGCATTTTTATAGAGAAATCAATAATTTTAATTGGATAAGAAATGACAAAATTTTCAGTGCGTAGGTTAAAAAAACGCACAGTGGCAAAAGCTAGGTAGTCTATTCAGACGAATTTGATATGACCGGGATCGAGTAGGATAGTAGTGGGAGGGATAAAGTAGGATAAAGTGATTTACCGAAGGACTATCAATTCTATCAAGAAAAGTATCCTAAAAGTACCGCGAAGGTTGGATTCAACCGCTAGATAGTAGCCTTCACTAGGTATTTAGGGGTTCACCATATCACCAAGGGGTCGTACCGTGTGATAGACCACTATTGATTTGTGTTCTGTACCGTAAAAAGGTTTCGAACTCTAGTTTGAGCTTGCTATTTAGCGCAGAGTTAGTTGCAATAATGCAATTTTGAGAAATTATTCCGATGGAATAGTTTAAACAACTTGTACTCACTCACACGCTGAGGCGGTAAGCTGCTGTTTTCCTGAAGTTTTTAGATGGTTTTTAGTAAAAGTGCACCCCTGTTCACCTCAAAAGTGTTAAAGCACCACAGACTAGGTGGAGCGAGAAATTATTGATCGGCACCCGAACTGTCAAAAAAAATAAATTTCTAATAAACCCGACTACCAAAAGGCTTGAAACTTGGCGTAGCTCTTGGTAAAGCTCGATCCGAGCGCTCTAAAGACCGTGAAATCGCTGCTCTATAATCGGTAAGTTTAGAGCCGCGCTGCGTGCGCGTTTTTAAAGGAGACGTAACCGTAAAGTATTAAAATATGGACCATTTCGCCTGTCTACTACACAGAACACAACTACTAAAACAACTGTAACTAAAGCCGCGTTTACACGGTGAAATTTCACAACCAAAGTACAGTGCGACATAAAAGAGTAGAAATTAAATGGCAACAATTTTTCATAGTAAAGCCGACCACTTTTCGGATTTACTATGAAAAATTGTTGCCATTTAATTTCTACTCTTTTATGTCGCACTTATAGGTGTAATAAGTGTAGCTTTTTTAAACTTTCGTGGTTTTGAGACATGTTATTGTAAGAAAACACAGCCGTCGAGGAGCCAACGAGCGCCATTGTGCATCAACTCGGGAGGTGGTCATTTGAGCAATATATTTTTTTCATCTAAATGTCATAAATTTTACTAAAATATACTATTCAAACAGAGCTTTTATTTATTTTCATATCGATTTTACGGTTCCACTTAATTTTATTAAAAAAAAAAACAATTAAAATGTGCATGTGTATGTTTTTCGATGTAAAAATGTGCAGTGATTACGAAAGTTTAAGTTTTAATATTTATTTTCATTTTCATTTGGTACTTTTGCACCACTTTGCAAGTACACACATACTTAAGCTACTGAAACCATAACCCTCCTTTTTTTTGCTTCGCTCAGTCGGTTAACAATAAAATAAGTCTGTGGTTTGGGCCTTCATCGGCTACACTACACGCTCCGATTTTCACGTTTCGTTTAAATATATTCTGGGTGTTGCTCATGTTGGTTGTGTCATATTTGTGGATATGGATGGTTAACAAAACGAACGAAACGCAGTCCGTCCATTTGTTGTTTGCGAGTTTCGTCTGTGATGGCTGTTGACACCACAGAACACTTTTGGCACTTGACATGACACTTGGCAAAACTCTGTACGGGCAGCATGGTAAGCCCTTCTCTATGCATCTTCAATAAGACCTATTCTGACTAAAAATGTTGACGTTTGACTAAGTGAGGTTCACAGAACAGCTAAAACCAACTCTGTGGGCGAGTGTTCACTACACGCTCTGATTTCTGGTTTTGTAGTGTAGTCGTGGCTTCCGGTTATCTGTGGCCACATCTCTTCCCTAGTCTGTGGATGTCAACCTGTCAAACCTCCTTTGTAATCTGTGAAACCTCCTAACCTAAAAATGTGTAAACAAACCCGTTTTCATCGATTTTTATCACCGTTTCGGGTGAAAAAGAGTCTGGAAGGATATTTCGGCCTATGTGAAGGTCAGATATGCTTTTTTTTTTCGTTTTTTTACGTCTAAACAGCATTTGTAAGCTAAAAATTATTCACCAACATTAACACAGTTTTTCTCTGTATTGCAGGCGATATTCCAGGAGTTTCTGCATTTAAACAAGATGTGTCGATGTGGCTAGTGCTGTAATATGCCTATACTGCTAAAAAGTGCGTCTATGTCAACAAGTAACTTCGAGTTTGTACTCCAAACAAATCACAGTAATTTAGGATATTTTTCTCATTTTCAGAGCAAATTCAGCAGCTTGCAGCTCTCTTCAAAGACAGGTAGACAACACACGGAAGTGGAATGAATTCCTGCAACACTGGAAACGCCTACGCTACATACCTGAATGTTTTAATATAAAATGTTTTCCTACTATGAAATCGCAAGAAATGCGGCTTTCTTTTGCTTACAATGAAGTGTAAGGTGTATTGTGTTAAATTAAATGCTTAGATGAAGGTAAAAAGTGCTCAGTACAAATCATTTTTGCTAGGGCCGGACACAAAAATATATTTTTTAAACTTTGCTCTATACTTACATGCAGTGATTAAGTTTTAGTATGTAGATACAATGAAACAAAATGAAGAATGTCACCCATATTAATAAAATTGTCACTGGTTAATTCAGAATTACATAATTATCAAAAGTACTATGCATTTTCATTATTGGATCTTGCGCTGAGTAGGTAGGTCGATTTTTGCAAGAATAATTTATTATTTAGTAGCCCTGCTATAGTTATGTAGCACAATGGTGACGGCATCAGGTCCTTAGCCCCTGTAACAAAAGAGAAAAAACATAGTATCAAGTTTTTGCAGGAAAAATAAAATTGTTATTCTTTTTGAATGAAATAGGTACCTACTTGTACATATTTGGTTATAAAATGTTAGTTATTGATGTAGTAGACATATACAGCCTAAAATCAGGCTTAAAAACTGTCCACATTGACATCACAATAAAGTTATTATGTTTAGCTTCGGCATTCCGGTAAGTATGCAACGGGCTTCTGAGATCAAAGAGTTATCTTGGCTTTGTTGTAGGAAATACCTAGGTTTAGGATAACATAGCAAATACTTAGGTTTATACGTACCTTTAATTGATTTTGGGGGAGATTAAATTACTTGACTTCTCAACTTGATTCTCAACTAAATACATGTTTTTGTCCACCTCATTAGAATCGAAGCTCCATATGCAGTAATTGCAACTACAAGGTGTTACAAAAGTACCTAACTCTTTTAACAGGGTGTAACCTACTGGTCAACAGGATGTCAAATCTGTAAAAAAAAGTTGAAAACAACAATTTTTATTTTATAACCTCAAAATTGTAAATTTTTCATAACTTTTTTGTTTTTGTTATTAGCTCAAATTAAAAAATATGTTTGTGCGTGTAGGTGCATTTACATAGCTTTGAGTTGTTAAAACATTGTGAAAGTCAATGAAAACAATATTTAAAAAATACTTTTCTCCCGCCACATCGTTCACATTTTATTAATTTAAAAATTAGGGGAATGTAATAGAGCAAAAAAAATATTTAGGTTGTGATCCCTATCACCGGGTGCTATTACCCTGTAAAAAGAGTTAGGTACTTTTGTAACACCTTGTATAGTAGGTATCATTTATCCTCCTTTTAACGTCATATCTGTTGATAAAGATCCAAGTAAAATGAAAACGCCACTGGATCACTTTTAAATAATAATATATTTAACTTTTACAAATACTCTTACTTTAAACAATTTAATTTAGTTTTATACTTCGATAATTTAAATAAAAATCGGGCAGAGTTTCACCCTTTCACTTCGAGCGTCGGAACAAGAATCCCCGTTTGGACGTTGAGCGCGCCTTTTTATACTCTGTCACGCGCACGTGCCTTCAAACGTCATTGGTTGTTTCGACGCAAATGTTTGACCAAAGTATAAATGGTTATTCTCAACTTCATTTATTGCTAATAAAATTGGAAATACTCGTATTTAGTTCGTATATTCCGAAAATCACGACACAAGTTAGTTTGATACAAACAATTACCTAGTCAGGTAAAAACTAAGACCTAAAACAACCCAGGCAAGTGGTGAGTTGTGATTTGTATGCAATAATTATACTGCAGTTATGAGATTTATAGCGTAGCTAGAGTTTAAAAGCACCATTTGAGAGAAAAAGTAGATTGTAATACCATATCAATTTTGCCCAAAAGAATTCAAATATTTTGAAATGCTGCACTTGAATTAGGTATATTGCAGTATAGACTTACGTAAAAGTTGTGATTTGCCTTGGTTTTGCCTCATTTTATGCAAAAAAGTCATTTGTAAAAATACGCATTTATTTTTGAGGTTATAGACTACCACAGGCTCCATCTTTGACATCTTGCCCACAGGTTAGCAAAAATATTTCTTCGTTCTTGACCATAACTTAACAACGTTCTTTCTTTGTCTTTCATACGAAGAAAGAAAGAGAGGGACTGAAACGTCAAATTAGAACACACCTCCGGAAGGTGCTGCTAAGTTGACGTTTGTGCATCTGTGACTTTAGTCATCTATCTGTCATTTTAAGTCGGTCCAACCGCTCATTAGAAATTGGTTTCATTCGTTCAATCCTCAGAAAAAAAAACTTTGACAGCTATCTGTCACTTTAGTACATTATCTGTCACTTTAGTGCTGTCAGATTAGTAAAGTTTTAGACCACTTTTAGACAGAATCGCTACTATTGTATCTTCAAATATCTCTAAAACAAAAGAAGATCGAGGGCTAATTTTTGGCACACAGTAACCTTGGCTTAAACTGTTGCACCACCATAAAAATCAGCCAGATCGCTTTCGTCACAGATTACAAAAAAGAACAGATGCGAGTCGCGTCATACTAACCCCCGGAAGTTAGTCGCGTTTGACGGCGGCATCCATCACAGCACACGGCAGGCATGGCCTAAAGTCGATAGTTTATTGTCGATGTACTAGGGATGGGGTTGATAAAATGTCGATAAAATACTGTCCTTGGTAGTTTTATTTTATTTTTTAGGGTTTAATTGAAGAAAAATATACGTCAATATGTAAATAAGAAGTTTTATTCATGGATTATGAAAGGTACCTAATTTTTTTTTGCCAGCTACACTAGTCTGAGAAAGAATCTGGCTTCCTGAATACTTTTTTCGATATTGTGTGTAACTACCTACTTACAAAATATTAGTAATAACTGATTAATAATTCTAGGAAGTATATTAGGTATTACATACTTATCACAAATACTTGCAAGGGCCGCTATATTTTTCACTTTGGAAAATTCTCCGCTATCTAAAAATATGCAATTTTTGCAACTAGATGACCCAAGTGATACTCGTACGATCAACGTAATTTAGTTAAAGTGGTTGACTACAGACAATATTGTCATCTAATTTAAAATTGCCTTTTTGGCACAGTGTGTCTTAAACTTATAAATTAAATACTCGTAGTTAAATACATATTGTAAAAACTGTAACTGTCACAATGTTAGGTACTGAAAATCCAATACATATTTGACAAAGATTTGACTTAACATAACTACTAACATTTTTACTTAAAAAATGGAATATCTCATAAATGGCTGGACCGATTTTTATTAAACATGTACGTTGTACGAACATACACTCGCTACAAAACCTACTTTAAAATATAAATAAAAAATGCATCTAAATCGGCCACAGACAGACAAACATAGCAGTCAAACTTATAACACCCTTCTTTTTGTATCAGGGGTTAAAAATATAACTTAATTACAATGTTAATGGTTGAAGTCAGCTTGAATTACTCAGCAAAAACAACAAATACGATACAGCATGAAGAGGCCTTTACCTTTATAATAATAATTATATGTCACCTTAAAGATTCATAGGACCATGGAGCCCCGGGACTTTCTTTAGCCAGTTTTTCTTTTAGTAATCAGCATCATATTTCTATTAATACAATCATTTTCAGTGTATGCTACTTCTAAAGCTTATCATAATAATAAGGTTGTGTTGGTGAAAATTGTCCATCGCTTGTTTTTGTTGCTTCGTTTCGTGGCCATGGAGTAGATCGTCCTCTTGGGGTCCTATCGACGCTAGGCAGCCTTCGAGCGTCGCGCAGGGCGACAGGGCGCGTCCGGCGAGGACGCATGTCTCTTCACTTTGTGGCTGTAAATACGAAATTAAAAATACTTTTAATAAAAGATGATGGGATTCAAAACAAACATAATCCATAAATAAAGAAGAGGAGTCTTTAATGGAAGACCCTGCCTCACACGCTACAACTAATGAAGAACAGATCTGCTAATGGCTTGAGAAGCCGATCGCAGAATTTATTTGAACAAAAAAACTCAACTTGTGTACCGTAATCAACTTGTGTACCGTAATTACAACCTTTAATGCGCCTGTCAACTATTCTCTAGGCTAGTCAATAGATATTTGTGATACAAGAATGTAGCATTGTACGGGGCGCATGTTCCATGCATGCTAACAGAGAGCTTTTATAGTATAGCTTGATTTGTTTGAATACACATTTAATGGTTATAAATAGGTACCTTGTTTATCCTGACGAGATGAATTAACATTTTTGTTCCTTGACTAGAATCCTATCTTCTCGGAATTGTATCTCAGTATTGGTATAATATGAGGATTCCAGTACCTAAAGTTGGAAGCTGAAAAAAAGCATAATCAATTACTTGTAGGTACATAAATGTTGGCAATAGAAAGTCACGATCTTAGCGCGTATCATCGAACGCAGAAAAGATGCATCATAACAACCTTCTTCGGTCGGTGGGTCAAGTTGGAAAAAACATAACCTAAAATTAATAGTTACACTACACTCGAGTCGGATTAGAGTGGATAGTGTTAATTATGTTAAGTACTTACGATATGAATACATAGCAGATGGTGTGGATGAAGAAACTATCATCAGACAAGAAGAATTGTATGTTTCGAGAGCAAACGTGCTTTCGGTTGAAGTCAGGTATTTTCCTCGATCACGGAATTGCTGGATACGTTCGTTTCAACTATTAACTATTAACGTACACGGGAATCATAACCAAACCAGGTATAAACACTTTGCAGCCGCGAAATCGCGAAATAAAGTTCTAAAAATTTGTTTTCCTTTGTTATTAGCGCGGTGTTGCCATGCCAACAATTTTTTTCCGCGACTACCAACTAAATGCAACCCCCTAAGGCCCGGTTTCTGAGTTGAGAATTTTACTAAGCACATACTTACGTATCGCTCTGTCACGCTCTTTTGTGAGAAATCTGCAGAGACAGGACGATATTTACCCATTTGCTAAGCAAAATTCTCAACTCAGAAACCGGGCCTAAACCTCATAAAAACTCTTTATTTTACGCTAAGTAATCCAAAAAACTAGATGACTTTTTCCGCACATGAGATGAATAAAAACATTGCAAAAATAATAAAATATAAATCTTTCTAAACTACCGGTAAGAGGCAAATAATAATTATGATTTAGATAGTTTTATCGACTAATGTAACAATTCCAATAAAAAATACATTATTTGTATGGGAAATTGCTCTCCCAAATTCCTCCAGCCACTAGATTGATTTCTTTGCCCACCAGCTCGCGTAGCATGAGGCGGTGTAAGAGTGTTAGGACTCTTTCCATCCCGCTCTTCTTCAAACAAAAGAGTGAGATACACATAGTTTTAAACCCATAGTCTCTAACACCACCTCATGCTACGCGAGCAGACAGGGAGTCCAAACCACCAGATTTAGTGGTGATTCCACTAAGGTGGCAACACTGACTGCGCTGGCGCCGCGTTTGACACATAACGTTGTCGATTCATACAATCTCAATCAATCGATTTAAACAAATCTGTTCTAAATGATACTTGAGATACTCAGATGTTTCGACTATTTAATTGATGTATCAGAAAACATAAAATAAAAATAGCAAATAAACTTCATCCCATTAAAATTCAGTCTGAGTCGGTATGGATTTTGTTTTTAGGTCAGCATCCTGTAATGGCTTTCGTTTCACTACCGTTCGTTCATTTGAACGAACGATTCATACGGCTGGCTTTCGTGGGCCAATCTTGTTCCCTTAGCCTGCTATACCCTTTTGCGGTTTTTTGGCCTCCAAAAGTTAAGCTCACCTCATGGGACGGTGCAAACTCGGATTACACGCATTTTGGACCAAATGAAGGTATTAAAATGATATCCAGCTTTCTGGAAATTAATTCCTGGATTTTTTTTAATTTGGCTGACCTGTTCACCCATGTTTAAGAAATAAAAAATTGCATTGATAAAAAAGAGAAAATTGAATGTGAGTCCTTAGCGTATAAAAATGTGCACAGCATGTAGAAGATTACACGCGTGCACTCTATTCACTTACGTTACGGGCGACTTTGCAACGAAACCTACATCGTCGTAGTCTGTGTGATATGTGGCGCACAAGACGCCTTCGTCTCTGACCCTAGGCACAACTGCTATGCTCAACTGGTTCAGTGTGGGTGGTGGCTGACCCGGTGATGTTCTAGGTTCGACTACAGTTCTATTCGCTTAGATAATTTTGATGTGCCAAGGCGGCGTTCATATAAAACGCGACCTTATCTTTGTATAGCAAATGGACTTTTCCGGTAATGACCATGGAGAGGGAAATGGAGGTACCGGTAGCAATTTTTTTTTATCCACAGGGTCAATTTGAGAAAATAAACTCTTGCAATGGTATTATCTTTATTCCAATTCCAGTACATGTAGGAGGTTCAAAGAGATAAATAAGCTGTGGAATGGCTGACAGTTGTCTTATTTATTTATGTGATTGAAGAAAAAAACTTATACAATGTGACCTTGTGTAAAATGTTAAATATTTTTTCTACACAAATAAATAAAAAAAATAATAAAACAATTGAGAAATTATTAAAAAATGCGTGTATTCTTATGCACATATAACTAGTTTTAACATAACATGAAACTTACGATAAGGTACACAATAAAAAATATACTATAACATACTTTTTTATTAGGTTTTAATTGTTTATTGAATATCCTATAAGACATAAGAAGATAAAATAAACAGTTAAAATACAATTGATTGTTTCTATAACATAAATGAGAAATTAATGAAAAACTAGCGAATTTAACATATTTATTTATTGTACAGTTAAAATAAACTAAACCGATATACAGTTTATGGGTTCAAGACTAATAAAAGAAAACAATACATATAAGAACTTATTACCTATTTTAGAAAACTTATTTTTGTGTGATCGCTAAATCACTTATTTTGCCGAATAATTAAAATAAATATGGCTAATATATATTTATATTAATATTTATTTGACATCGTGAATTTACCTACAATACCAACATAAGGATATGATGAAAAACTAAACATTACATGTTTTTTTTTTTCATGTAATAGGCAAAGCTTATTAATTTAGAGGTGCACACAGAATGTAAATTCTTTGCTGATACGATCAAGGAGAGTTCATCATATAAGGTTACCTACACTTGGTTTTAAAACCCACTAAATATGTGAAATTGATGGGATATAGTACTCTTATAATCTATTCGCGTATTAGTGAGTAAGAAAAATACAAAAATGTTTTTTTTTTTTAAGCTAGACAATACATGTGTTTATCTCTATGAAATATTTTTATGTCACACTAAAGGACGTTAACTAGGACACATTTCCTATTTAACACCTAAAATAATAATTTTGTTGTTGCACAAAAACATCCACTTTTTAAATGCCTTAACTTTTGGCTACCTGCTGTGAAGTGAACCTACCCCATGCGGTGTATAGAAGTGTCTTACGTTTTGTCGTCGACTTTTTAAAGGAAAAAGGAGCATTGTTTTGTTGGGTGCTGCATGAAGCCCGAACTACTATGTCATATAAGAACGCAGCCCTTCTAGCACGATGGAACATATAGAGCTTGAGAACCGCGCGATACAGAGATCTTCTATCTCGCCCAGTCCAGTTAAGTACATTATGGTCATTCGTGCTAGAAGCACTTCATATTTCTTTGCGGGAGGTGTGGAAAGTATTTAACCAAATGCCGAATACAGGGCCTCAAGTCTGTAACGCAACGGCGTGTCGATAGATTCCCAGTAGAAGGACAAACCCGTGTTTTCGTCGTTTATCTCCTACAACCAGCGAATTAGAATCAGAATATTCTTTACTGTACCAGAAAAACATTACTAAATCGTAATTGAAGCCTAAGCACCATTGACTTGAGGCCCTAGTTATAGTATCTCTAGTCTGTTAAGCTGCACTTTTTTCATTGCACGTTCTTTATAGCAGAGACATTTTTCGGTCGAGTCGAGAGCAATGCCAGTGTTATTGTAACTGCTACTTGTATGCCACGAGAACAGCATTTTTATTGCAAGTTTCCGTAGTATCGAATTACAAGTTAACGACTTGAATGAGGCCCAGAAATATATAATAAAGGCAGAGATCGGTTGTCTTATATTGCATTTCCGCGATCAATATTTTCATTATTTTTTCTTCTAAAGTTTGTTTAGAAATTAATATTTGTTATCGCTTTTATGCTCCGTAAAATTAAATCTATGGTGATTTTGACACGAACAGCGAGATCATTTACAATAAAACGGGTTAAAAACTGAGTAAAAAACCAAAATAACTAAAATGTGTGTAAACCGCCCTCAAAGTAGCTCACGGTTTTAGCTCACTGTTATTGCTCACTTTGTCGTAGTGTACGTTAACTGTGAAAACGCGAATTTCTTTACAAATTAAAATAAAGCAAGATGGCGCGGGATACTCGACGCGACACGAAGTAGCTCGTCGCGATGGCCGAAAATGTTTGATCCCACATCATCAGGTATCGGTAATTTCGCAGTCATCGCGATTCCGCGCCCGCAGGCAGTGCATCGGCGACAGTAAAGCCACGCGTCGAGTTACCGCTAGGGGGCGCTAGTGTTGCGTAAGGTCATAAATGTCAATTTTAAATAATTAAAAACTTCGATCAAGGATAAAACTAGATACAACCTAGAACTCTGAAATGTGTCTGGAAAAATAGATGCCAAAATTGCTTTTGGGAGCTTATTTGCTCGTAGTCTATGCAATTAAAGTAAAACTGTACACTAATGCAATAAGGTTGACATTCGAATATTAGACGTATGGTCGAAATGATGTTTCGTATTGTTCTATTGCTGATATCATTTGTTTCTGTGGGGACAAGTTTTTATTGTGATTTTATACGTAATGCGGATTCTAGGGGATTTAGTTCGGTGATTAAGGCGCTGTACATAGTGAATACCCCGCGCGCCAAGAAAAATGCACAAAATCGAGTCCTGTATCAAATACACTAAAAAAATCGAAAATTTTCACACATCAAACCCTAGAATTAGGTGAGACCTATCTAAAACAGCCAGTTTCGTGTTGACATTCATAAACGTTTTGAAGATATTTTTGATGAAAAAAAAATAGGCGGCGCACTTTTTTTGAAACAAAATATCTTGCAATCTGTTATGGGTATCAACACAAAACTGGCTGTTTTAGATAGCTCTCATCTAATTCTAGGGTTTGATATGTGAACATTTTCGATTTTTTTGGTGTATTTGATACACGAATCGTTTTTGTGCATTTTTTTTGCGCGCGGGCTAATTCACTATGCCCAGCGCCTTAAGAACGATTCGCTATGCTTCCAGCGCCGAATTATACAAAATTTCGATCCCTGCTGATTAAACTGGGCCTCGAGATATGTTGGCACGGGGGGGGGATAGGGTCGCTCTCAGCCCGTCGGTCCACCGTTAACGCCTCACGCACGTCTGAGTCAGTCTTGAGCGATCTACTGCAGGATGATCAGTCTCGGCGGCAGCATGCCACGCTTGCTCAGCCAGACGCTGTGAAAGAACATTTTTTTAAAAGCATTATTCGTTTAATTCAGTTTGTGGCAAAAATCTAACGTTTCCAGACCTTAGACCTTTGCAAGAAACACGGTTGCGGTAGACTAAAGTGTAGTTTAATTATGTATAGTGCTCGTGCATTATGTAGGTGCTGAGCAAGCCTTCTCCATCCAACACTAAAGTCCCAGGCTGCAGCGTTTGAGCGGTAACTTAATCAATCTAGAGTGAGTGGAGGCGCTCCACTGGACGCTGTATAAATCATCTTCTTACGTAGATGCAAAGGCCTAAATGACACGCACGTAACTCACCCGATGCCGGCTCCCAGCAACGGCGAGACCAGGTCAGTCACGATCACGACTCCGCGGCTGAACATGAACAGGCTTCACATTCTTGTGCAAACATGCAGACATCACTCACCCGATGCCGGCTCCTAGCAACGGCGAGACCAGGTTAGTCACAATCACGGCCGCCACGGCTCCGCGGCTGAACATGAACAGGCGTATCATTCTTGTGCAGACATGCAGATATGACTCACCCGATGCCGGCGCCGAGCAACAGCGAGACCAGGTCAGTCACGATCACGGCTCCGCGGCTGAACATGAACAGGCTTCACATTCTTGTGCAAACATGCAGACATCACTCACCCCATGCCGGCTCCTAGCAACGGCGAGACCAGGTTAGTCACGATCACGGCTCCGCGGCTGACCATGAACATCATTCTTATGCAGACATGCAGACATGACTCACCCGATGCCGGCGCCGAGCAAAAGCGAGACCAGGTTAGTCACAATCACGGCCGCTACGGCTCCGCGGCTGAACAGGCAGGTGCGCCGCACCGACAGGCAGTGGCTCTGAGATACAGACAAGACAAAGGTTAGAAGGCTGAATGATCAGAGCTAGTGAAGCTGAAGAAAAAAAAGTTGCTAGTATCAGATAGTAAATAAGTATCTGATTTTATACTTTTTCTTACTTATAATATTTTGACTTAATAATTTATTTATGGCTGAATAAAAACCTTTGATTCTGATTCTGAAAGAAGAACTCCAAACATGGCGGAAGCTGTCCTAGTATTTACAGTAGGCGACTTTATGTAAGCCTGTTACTTTTCATCAAATATCTTGAAGTTGGGAAAGAAAAGTTGTTGATCCGGTAGCGAGCTTGAACTGCACTAGTTTGGTTCTCGTGACAATGCACGATTACTTAAATGCCGCCATTTTAAATCCAATATGGCGGCCGCCGCAAAATGGCCATTTCCATTTCCGCAGTAATCAATATGATGTGGATATCATATTCCCTATGATGTTGTTTTTTTTTAGAGTCCGTGCGGAAAGAGAACCGTCATAGGATTTGAGGGCGCAGATGTACGTATTTACCGTATTTGTCCTGTTGACAACACTGGCACGTCATTATAGCCTCAAAATATCGACATGTTACAATATGCACATCTGCCGCCCTCAAATCTTACGACGGTTCTCTTTCCGCACGGAGTCTACTAATATTAGTCACTTATTCGTCTTTACCTGTTGCATGGCCGGCGCTAGCTGCTGCTCGAGCACCTCGATGGACGAGGTGGCGGAGGGGGGGCCGCGAGCGCTCACCGGGTGCTTGAACCGCCAGTCCCTGCGACAACAAACAAACAAACACACAATAATACACTTAGGTTTCAACAAAGTAGCGCGGCGGAAAAGTCCTAATATTCTGTTTTTTATTTTTTTTAGCTAAGCTGAGATATGTTTACAAACTTTCGTAAGCACTGCACATTTTGTATTTCGTAAACGGCCAATTAGTGAGTCGGCTACACCGACATAAATACAAGTAAGTTTAACCTTTTACGAAATAAAAGCTAAGATATTTTTGTTCAGCGATTTTTGTTTCACGACACTAAAATAGTATTCTTTTCAATATTTTAAACAAAAAAAAAAAAAAAAAACTAAGGCCTTTGCATCTACGTAATGAGATGATTTATACAGCGTCCAGTGGCACCTTCACTCACACTAGATAGGTGAAGAGACCACTCGGCGCTGCAGTGCCTGGGACATTGTTTTAGATGGAGTAGGCTTGCCCAGCACCTATACCATCCTGACAGCTTAGTCGACCAAGCCCACAGGAAAGACAGGTCAATACGTGTGGAGCCAACTGAGCCGCGGGTTTCCTCACGATGTTTTCCTTCACCGTTAGCGAGTGGTATTGCTACTACAAATTCACAAATGTACGTAACTTTGAAATTAAACAAAGTCATAGATACATTCCCCCCACTGGGAATCGAACCGGGTACCTCTTACTTCAGAGTCCACTGTTCTACCCACTAGACCACCACCGCTAGATAAACAACAGAACAATAATAATTAAGCTGATTTGGGCAGACCTACTGCCCGATTTGACAGCATGGCTGGCTAGGTAGGTACTCCAGAAGTGATACAAAGGGAGTCGACTATAAACGCCCATCTACTGGTTCTATTACGGATATGTTTGGGGAGCAGAATACGTAGATAAGCGAAAAGGGCACTCACTTCGGCGGCAGCTGGTCGGGGCGGCTGCTCCACTCCCATACCCAGTCGTTGGAGTCATCCTGCAAAATACAAGCAAAGTTTTAATTATTTTAACAAGTGCTCACAGCCCGTGTCTACGTAACCTACTGAACTAGATCTAATTAGATAGCAGATGTACTATTTGAAATACAAATGACTTAGATACAAATTAGTTGGTGACCTTGCCTTGCCTTAATAAGTTCGATGGTGGTATGGGAGTTTCACCATAACATCCTATTCACTAACAAAATTGCATTTTTTATGTAACCTAGCCTTTGTTTTAATGTTCTACTGAAGGGACTCCCTCCCCTCTCAGTCTATTTTTCGGTCCTGTACGGGCAGCATGGTAAGCCCGAGCGAGATAGGCCCTTCTCTATGCAAAACTGTCAACTTGTCGGTCGGGCTCGAGTTGGCTCTACGCCAACATGGCGATGGAGACAAAAATACAATTTTTTTATTAAAATGGCAATAACTACCTTTTGTTCGACATGACCCTAATCTATTGCCATCTCGAGTCCCGCCTGCCATGTTCGCACAATAGACATGGCACGTCTGTCACTTGAGTTCGAGAGAGTGTCAAAACGACATGCTAAGCATACTGAGTCACCTCTGAGCACTTCGGCAAATATTTATCGAGATAACGTCTTGCCATTTTCTTCTCGGCCGACCTCGTCTGCGGTTCCCTCGCCCACCTATCTTCTTCCATTCGACTAACGTGGCCAACCCAGTTCCATTTCAGTTTGGCGGTCTGACTGAACTGAAGTCCCACATCGGAGAATTTTTTTTTCCACCTTTTATCAGCTTCAGCCCCTGTATTATCTAAAATAACCACCGTAAAAATAACGGTTTTTAAATGTAAAAAAAAAGCATGGTAATTTCAATAAGGGCAATTTTGTAGTGTTTTGACGCTCGGAGGTCGAGTGGAATTTTTAGATAATAGAGGCGCTGTTCTAGAATTGAAACCACTTGGTCGCATTTTTGGTGTGAAAAACATAACGCACACTTTATAAAATAGTGACGAATTAGGATATACGTCAAAAATTAGTCACGTATAGACGAAGGCTTCTCAGTGACAGTTATCTGATCCCCCCCCCCCCCCCGCTGTGGCGGCAAAAAGTGCAAAGTACCAGTTTAATGTATTGCGGAGACTAGCTGTCGCCAAGAGAAGCCTATCGTTTCTACGTAACAAATTTTTGACATATAATCCGTGCGGAATCAGAATGGGATAATACCTTTTGGAACTGAATCGAAAATGACAGTTCTCGAGTAGCGTCAGTACAAAAATTGTTAGTTCTACGTTCTATCATAGGGTTTTGAAATTGGAAATACACAAAAATGTTCAATGGTTGTAATCTAAAACCATTCAATGTTATTGCATTAATTGAATAAAACGTGATAAAACTCGAGCAGACCCACGCACACAGAAAACACAAGCAAGTTTCGACGCGAGTTTGCCGAAATGCTGACGCTACAGGACCGCGAGTGTCTCAGTTCCAAAAGGTATTATCCCATTCTGATCCCGCACGGATTATACAATGCTTATTCGTCACTATTTCATTCAAGTTGGTGGAAACCACGGAAACTCACCCGCCAGCAGTTGATGTAGACCCCCTTGAGCTCGTCTTCGGTCGAGGGCTCGAGGTTTGGGCTGTTGGGCGGGGACTTAGGGCTGCAACAAACACGACACGTCGCCGTTACACATTTGAAGGACACAAGACTGAAGCCGCGCTCGCTAAAATGGAAAAGCTTGTCTCTGGCACGGATGGAATCGACCAATCAGAAGCGTCTATTTGGTTTTATTTACTTTGACTGTGAAAACGCAGCTTCAATAATAATAATAGGTTAGGTTATCGTATGAGGTAGGATACCCCTGGTGTCAGAGTTTCTAGGCCGCCCAAAGGGCCTCTGACATGGCTTAATGACTGTTGTTAATCAACCGGGACCAACAACAACTTAAGGGTAGACGATAGCAACGTGGCGGGAAATTCAAAATTTTCACAGTTTTTTTACATTTTGTAGCTAAACTGAGCTATTTTTGTTCAGCGATTTTACGTTCGCGAGAATAACACCGTATTCTTTTCATTATTGTAAACAACAGAACAACAATAACTCAGCCGATTATGTGTTCTGGTCTACGAAGCAGTGGTACTGCCCATAAAACTTGTCGTAGAAAAAAAACAAAAACAAAAACAAAAAAAAAAACTAAAAAACAAAAAAAAAAAAAAAACTCAAAAACAAAAACAAAAACTATAGCCAATAGGCTTTTTTTCGAGTTTTTGTATTTTGTCCCACAGTAAATATTGCTTGTATGATTGGAAAAGCGACCGCCTTCAGTGTCACAGGACCTTTCTGAAACACCCTGTAGAAAAGGTTAGAGGAATGCTTTATAGAGACAGAAATTGTTGTTCCGGTAGTCTACAAACAAATTAAAATTTTAAAATACCACCGACATTTTAGCTTCAAATAAGCATGTCTCATAAACGGCTATATCGATTTTGATAAAACCTATCTAAGAACACTCGCTAGAAAACCTGATTCAAATAAAAAGAGCCGCATCCAAATCGGTTCACCCGTTTAAGAGTTAAGGTGCCACAGAAAGAAACACAGACAGCGGTCAAACTTATAACAAACCTCATTTTTGGTTATGGGTTAAAAATGGAGTCCCAGAGATAACTTTCATGTGCCTGCGTCCTGGGGCCATAGACATTAACACAATGGCGTATCAATGGCGTCCCAGGTAGAAGGACGAAACCGGGATATTTTTGTTCTCCTACAACCAGCGAACTAAATCCTCTAGAATTAGACTCATAATATTCTTTGCTGTACTACAAAAAAAGGACCGTATTAAAAGGACCGACACTGGACCGACAGCATTAATAAATCGTAATTGAAACCGTCAACCGGGAGCCCATTTTGGCACCATTGCGTTACAGGCTAAGGCCACACACACACACATGTCCCACCCACACCCAGATCAGACGGTGTCTCGCTCGCCGCAATCAATACGCAATTACACATCTCATTGTGCGGACTATGGAAACTTGATGAGAATCGATAGCTATTAAAGGAGAGGTTAATGATCGAACCTCCCCTCTATGAAATTCGAAATGGAGGTAGGTATGTATTATGCTAAGCTGCATACAGGGTGGGGTGGCCCAAACATAGACGTCAAGCGAGAAAATCTAGAAAGCTGACACCGAGGGCTACCCGAATCACCCCCATGTATGTTCAGCCATTTTTTGTCGTTTAGAAGTTATGATGAGACTTTTAAGGTTTTTTTGAAAAAAAAATTACCTAGCATTGGATTTTATTTAGTAACTTTTTTTCCTTTTGAATTTTCAGAGATATTTTTTATTCTTTAGGGTCTCAAATAATTTATCTATTACCAAAAAATAATGATCAGCTATGGACTTCTAAAAGTTACCGCAATTTGGATCCAAAGTCCAAAAATTTTGTTTTCGTGAAATCGTCACTGAAATTGTTAGTATGGAGAAAAAAATTAAGTAGAGGTCTGAAGGACTTTCTTTTAATTTCAAAAACTTTCTTAAAGCCTTAGTGCTCAGAATATTCCAAAAAAACTGTCACATTCCTAGGTTCTAAAATAGTTAAGCCTCGCGTTGAGGGATCGCAGGAGCGTTTTTTGCTAAAAACGCATCCAAAAAGAAGATATTTTTCTTGGCAAATACAGTTTAAAAAAAAAAGGTTTTCCAAACACCCATGTTTAATTAGTTGGGCCAATCGACTCTTTACTGTATTTGGAATAAATCTATGAAACTTGGTAGAATGTATCGCGCGTCTAAGTGGGAGTACCAAACAAGTAGGGGGAAATCATCCATTGATAAGTTGAATATTCAATAGACTGATTCTTCTAATTGGATGTTGGTGCGCCCGTTGTGTGGCATGCTAATTAAATAAGCGAGCTGCTCTTTGTTGAATTGTACGTAAGAGCATTCCTCAAATCTGCATAGGTATAATCCGTGCGGGATGAGAATGGGATGGAACCTTGTCAAAGTCAATCGAAAACATACTTAATTTTACTTTGACAAGGTTGCATCGACGCGAGTTTGCTTACCGCGCGCGTCTCAGTTCCAAAAGGTCGCATCCCATTCTCATCCCGCGCGCATTATACAGAGATGTTATATCTCACGAATCACGAAGGCGGATGAGCCATACTTGTGTGTGTAAATGTACACACGACAGCACGTCCACCCTTACACGCTAGCACTCTACTCGGTTACGTTACGGGCGACTGTACAACAAAAGTGTACACTCTGACGTGCTGTCGTGTGTACATGAACATTGACTTTGCGCGTGTGTCTTAGAATTTCGAATTTTTGAGTTACGCACACAAGAGCGTGCGTCTATACGCATTTATTACAATACATGCGTCTATACTCACGCATTACAACTACAAGTAGGTATGGCTCATTCGCCTTCGTGAGATAAAACCACTGTACTTAATTTTTTTTGCGTTCTGTTAAAAATTATTCAAATAATCCAAAATTTGTGAAATGTTCCTAAAGAATCAGGATCGAGTCTTCTCTTTAACCCCCGACGCAAAAAGGGGGGTTTTATAAGTTTGAAGTTTGTATCCTGTGTCTGTCTAGCTAGGGCATAGTAAAATTCGTAAACCCCAAACGGGTAAACCGATTTTGATTTAGTTATATTTGTTTGAAAGGTGACTTGATCGAGAGTGTCCTTACTTAGCTAGATTTAATCAAAATCGGTTTAGCCGTGTATGAGATATTCTAATTTGAAATTAAAATTTCAGGGGTTTAAAAAAAAAGTAGATATAATATTTTTATTACGGTCTAACATTCGGGAACTGCGCATTAAATTTTTTGCCTTGTTTACAGTTTACACGACCCATTCTAATTACGAGCATGCTTGATGACAATGTACCTAGCTAGGTCAATGGATGATGCATAATGCAAAGCGAATGTTTGCTTAGAACAGTCATATTACGGTAAACACGTGGACGTCTTTGTGGTATGAGGTCTCTTCACCTTTCGAGCCAGCTGTGGTGGCATAGTGAACAATGGACTCGGAAGCGAGAGACCCAGGTTCGATTCCCGGTGCGGACATGTGCGTACATGTCCGCACCGGGTACCTATGAAAAGCTAGAAACCGGACCGCAACCAGTTAGTTGATCAAAGCTTACAATGAATCACACACAGCCCAGCAGGATCTATAAGCTTGTGGAGGCCTCCAACTAACTTTTTTCTCTAACTTTAGTCAGTAGAATGAAATCTTGTGGACACCTGCGGTTTAGACGGCTCCTCAGGCATTGACTTGTCTTTCCTGTTGTGGGCTAGGCTGACGGTTCTGGGTAAGTCTGTACCCACAGATTTATTCTGTTCTAGATTCAAATGCCTGCGTAGAATAGAAATAAAAGGCCTGCTATAGTATCAAATCACCTAGTTCAGGGGTCGGCAACCTTTTGATACGAAAGAGCGAAAAATTACCTACAAGTAAAAAAAAAACAGTTTTTAAGAGCCACAAAAAAATCATTTTGGAATAATAATTAGCTTGTTGATTTAAAATGGAAAATTAACCGATTTAACCCTTAATTTCCTTGAGAGAAATTCATTTTGAAAATGAGACCAACTCCCGAA
Organism: Zelleria hepariella; assembly: GCA_949319315.1. Classification (NCBI taxonomy): domain Eukaryota; kingdom Metazoa; phylum Arthropoda; class Insecta; order Lepidoptera; family Yponomeutidae; genus Zelleria; species Zelleria hepariella. The sequence goes on from OX439379.1 coordinate 29,032,623, forward strand.
AATTCACCGAACTTACCCTTAAGACGCCATACGTCTCACAACTAGCGCCGCCAATGGAAAAAAAATCATATCTTTTTTTTGGATGCGTTTTTGGCAAAAATCGCTCCTGCGATTCCTCAACGCGAGGCTTAACTATTTTTAGGACCTAAGGTTTGGATTCCAGGATTGGATTTCCTACGAATGCAATCGATTCTCGCCAAAAGTGGCCACTTTTGGCGAGAATCGATAGCATTCTTAAGTTCTAGGATCTGGAATCCAAAACTTAGGTCCTAAAAATAGTTAAGCCTCGCGTTGAGGAATCGCAGGAGCGTTTTTTGCTAAAAACGCATCCAAAAAAAAGATATGATTTTTTTTCCATTGGCGGCGCTAGTTGTGAGACGTATTTCACCTTAAAGAGCAAAAAGCGCGCAGCACGCTTGTAAAATTTACGTTTACATTTTTTTATGGTTATAGATTTTGGGGGGATCTCGCATGATCCCCGGGACCCGAATGATAATTTTCAGCTCTCCATGTCTTACACTTTATAGGTTTTTTTTTGCATGTGGAACTGAAGAGCCGCAACTTTTATCGAAAGAGCCGCAAGCGACTCGCGAGCCGCAGGTTGCCGACCCCTTACCTAGTTAGATTGTTTTGTTCCTCCCACGCGAACATGTCAGCCTAGTCTCCTCCAGACCGGTAGAGCCAGTCCGCAGAAATCGCTCGTCCGATACGTGTTATGTCGCAGTCAGGCAACATGGCAGACGGAGGCTGCTTTTGTTTCCGCCGCCCCTAGGGTTGCCAGGCGTCCGGCTAAAGCCGGACATAGGTAGGATTTTTGATCGAGTGTCCGGCCAAATTAAACGGTGTCCGGCCTGTCCGGCTTTTGTTAGGCTTTACCTCGCACCTCGGTAGCGTTTTTTGAAAACCGTTTTTCGTAAAATGGGCCTGGCAACACTGCGCTAGATTATTGCGTATGTATATGTATGTATGAACGTATGTATATGTATGTATATATGCGTTATTCAATTTTATTTTATTTCATTGGAATTTAAGAAGTTTTATGGTAAATGATCAAGAAAATCTTAGTTTTACGTAAAAAAAAATTGTGGTATTATTGCTAAGACAGAAAATCCTTAATAATTTAGGGTGTCCGGCTTTTTTACCCAAATGTCCGGCCAAACTGGCTGGTCTGTCCGGCTATTAGGTTAGACGACCTGGCAACCCTAGCCGCCCCGATGACGCCTCCTGTCCCGCGCTCAGACCGCTAAAGAGACCTATAAATCGTCACTGCGCATGTCAATCTACGTGGTGTCTCAAGTCTCATCTTTCGTGGCACGCTTAGTCACTCTCTCTCTTCCAAGCTGTAGTCCCACATGGTGGTGGGGTCAGCCTTCCTAATTTTATCTCTCCTCTTTGCCCTGTTCTTGTCTTTGGAGGCTCCGCATTCTATGAGGTCTTTCTTGACCACGTCCATCCGCCTTTTTTTCTTGGCACGTATAGTACAAGTCTTAATATTTCTGGATCAATAAAATATGACAACGTCATAGACACGATAAGAAGAAGAAGTCGACTCACCTCCCTTTGACGCTGGAGGCGCGCGAGTGTCTCACCGAGGAGTCGCGGCTCTCACGCTGCGCCTCGCGAAGCAGCCGTATGTACTCGTTCTCGACGGCCGCCAGGCCACCGGCCGAGTTCAACTCTACCCACGACTCTGCAACAAGGATTAAGGGGCTTGTAGAAGTAGGCGGAGGGTAAGAGAGCTCGAGGCGGACCACCCGCTAGATCAGTCTTTCCCAACGTGGGCGATAACGCCCCCTTGTGGGCGCTGCAGGCCTAAAGGGGGGCGGTAAGAGACCCAGAAAAAAAAGATACTCTGTCCGAATACTATAAAGTAGCGTTTCAATAATCAGTTATAAGTACTTAGCGGTTTTTAAGTATGTTTAAGAAGGGGGACTTTAAAAAATAATTTATTCTTAAAGTGGGCAGTAGACAAAAAAAAAGGTTGGGAACCCCTGCGCTAGATTGACGCATATTTTTACCAAAGCCACGAAAAAAAAACCTGCATGAGCTGATCCGCATCGCGAGTGATAGAACGCAATTGAGAAGTCTACTCTCCGCCACCTTCAATTGATGGTCACGCACGATTCACGATCCTCAGTCACACTAGCTCCACATAGAAAATATATCATAGCTTCTTCTACGTTTTTAGTACGTTTCTTGGAAATGTTAAACAAAGAAAATCTCAGCCCTTCGAGTAGCTATTTTCAGGACTTAGAACCTAGGACCTAAAGCCGAAAACCTAGGACGTTTTTGGAAGGTTTAAGTCCTCGGCCATCAAATGAAGCCTTTTAAGACCTTTTGATCGCAACTACTCCTAGATTCTACAGTGATCGCACGCTCATTCGGCGGTCACTGAGTTAAAATCAGTGTTGCAGGCTGATAAGTAATCTACAACAAGTGCCGAGTCCGTTCCTATTTTTAGCTGCGGGTATGCTCTGCTCTGACTTTGTTATGATGCACCATGCGTTGTTGCAACGTTCGCCCGTAGGTTCTATATTTTCCTTTTCCAATATTTTGTCTTCACTGGGTATTATTATGCCTTTTATAATATTTTATTTTCTAATCTCTCATCTAATGATTGCAGCACAAGGAACGAGATTCTTTTGTGATAGCGCATTTGTTTACCCTTTCCCCTAAGTACAAATTGATCACGCGCGCGCCGTCCTTCGTAGTCTCGTAGTTTGCACACACAGTATGCAGAAGATAAGAGGAGCGGCGTGTGTGTACCCTCGGATATAAACTATCAAAACTAGCTTTATAGAATCGGGAATTTTCGCAAACTTTACACTCTTTGGAAACAGGACCGGAGGCGGCCGCGGCGTTTGGCGATGTAGAAAAGACACTTTAAATACCCTCACGATCATCAGTTTCGATAAAAAACTGACTAATAATTTAGCAACATGCCAGTCTATTGTTTACGATTACAGACAAAATAGAACATAATATACAATCGTAACGTGAACCGGATGTCAGTCATGTTGGACAAGTCAATTTAAGTGAATGACTACAACGCGGCACCTTATGATGGCACTTGACAGAGGTTACAAAACCAACCACGATGTCGTTACAACACATTTCAGCCTCTATCATAAATCTACTGGCGCGCAGACAGAGTCAGAGTCTGACCACGGCGTTGCGAGGGCCGTCTCTGCTCCATGATTAAGGTCCCAAATGAGAACCGAAACTAGTCGGCTGAACCGACACAAATAAAAGTAAGTGAAACCGTTTAATAAATACAAAATGGACATAATTTGTTGAGCTAAATCTTGAAAGCGGTTCTATTTGGCCGGCCCTATGTAGGTAAGTTATCCATGTTATAGTACCTATACTAATAGGTACATACGACAGCACGTCAGACTGTACATTTTTGTTGTAAAGTCGCCCATAACGTAACCGAGTAGAGTGCTAGCGTGTAAGGGTCGACGTGCTGTTGTGTGTACATCGTTAGCACTGTTAAAATATACGAGATTCGAATCAGCTCTTGATTGTTGTGGCTCTGCGTTAATTACCTAGATGTAGAGTTTTTACTGATGTCTAACTAATGTAATGATTGTCCGACATGCAACGAGTCACGTACACTTGATCCTATTTCACTCTCCGTCAAGGAAGTGGAGTACATCTATCTACACACAAACTAGCACTTAAAAAAAATTGCAAAAACTTAAGAAATATTTAACAAAAAAAAAAAAAGTCGGCGCGAACCAAGTCGCGGACCAAAAGCTAGTTAAAATCTTTACAAAACTTCCAGCGTGAACTTTTGAGCCGTATGTAGCAATGACATCCGTAAGATGGGCGTAGTCTACGCTTGCTGTAGTGTAGAGATATTGTTAGTTTACGAGTATACTTTGACAGGCATATTTTGATATTTCTATAAGAATTGATATTGACTTTTCACATACTTTTGCATCACTTCAGTCAGAGGTCATGCCCCTTGTCTAGACACTGCATAGACACGATATAAAATCGGACGCAGCTGAGGTTTCTAACCTTAGGGGCCAGACACAGAGAAGAGACATGGGGGCGGCGGCGGCGGCGTGTACGCCACGTCAGTTTGATGTCACTGTCATACAAAATCAATACACACAAGAGACGAGTGTGGACAAAGCAAAAGGTCAGATCAAAGCTAAATGTCACGTCCGCGCCGCATCCTTGTCCCACGGCTCTTCTGTGTGGCTGGGCGCCTTAGAAGAAACGCAAATTTATACACCGTGGAATTTTAGTGGTTTTAAAGCCGAAGGTATTTAGTTGCACTCGTGATTCTGAGCAAAATTCCAAAATTTTACTTCAAAACGAGCGAAAAAAAAAACACTTCCCAATACTAACGGCTATCGCCAATCGACACCATTTGTATGGAGAAGTGAAATTTTTTTCGCGCGTTTTGGAATGAAATTTTGTAATTTGGCTCAGAATCACCAGTGCAACAAAATACCTTCGGCTTTAAAACCACTAAAATTGCACGGAGTATTAAGGCGCCGTGCATAGTGAAAAGCCCGCGCGCCAAGATAAATGCACAATATAGAGTCCTGTATCAAATACACTAAAAAAACCGAAAAATTTCACATATCAAACCCTAGAATTAAGTGAGACCTATCTAGCACAGCCAGTTTTGTGTTGAGATTCGTAAACTAAACGTTTTGAAGATATTTTGGATGAAAAAAAATAGGCGGCGCACTTTTTTTCAAACCAAATATCTTGCAATCTGTTATGAATATTAGTGATGTACGCTTGGAAACATTGACACTCCCGGCAATGTTTCCACTGGAAACATTGCCGGAAAGTTTCCGAAACTTTCCCAATGTTCCCATAAATTCCCAGTAGTTTTTTTGTTTATAATTCATGCTTATTCTTGAAATATCGCGTTCGTTAATCACGTGACAATGCATAAGCGTCTTTCCTTACAGTGTTGCCATATAGAAACTGCATAAAATGGGTATTTTCTTTAAAAATTCCATGAAATCCCTACTTATTGCCAATAAAAGTGAATTATTCATATGATTTACATATATTAGTGAAGTCAATCATGCTGATTCTTGAAATATCGCGTTCGTTAATCACGTGACAATTCATAAGCGTCTTTCCTTACAGTGTTGCCATATAGAAACTGCATAAAATCGGTATTTTCTTTAAAAATTCCATGAAATCCCTACTTATTGCCAATAAAAGTGAATTATTCATATGATTTACATATATTAGTGAATTCAATCTTCAATGAAACTCAGAGTTATTGTGTTTTTTTGTCTTCAACCATTGGCTACCGATGTTATGCTCCTTGACAATGGTCAACAGTGGGCTGAATTGATTGACTGATCGCGGGTTTCTATAATATTCCAAATTATTAATACTAGTAGTTCGCCCCGAACTGTAAACTCGGGATGTATAGGTACATTTCCCCAGGTAAGCCATGAAACTTGGTAGATGAATGAATTAGACGACGGGGTACTCCAAGAAAAAGGCTCGACGAGATCTACCCGATAAAAGTATCAAAACTTTAACTACCCATATCTCCTAAACGGCTAATGCTAGACCCATGTTCATGGTACTCTAAGAAAAGGGCTCGACGAGATCTACCCGATAAAAGTATCAAAACTTTAAGTGCCCATATCTCCTAAACGGCTAATGCTAGACCCATGTTCATGGTACTCTAAGAAAAGGGCTTGACGAGATCTACCCAATAAAAGTATCAAAACTTTAACTGCCCATATCTCCTAAACGGCTAATGCTAGACCCATGTTCATGGTACTCTAAGAAAAGGGCTTGGCGAGATCTACCCGATAAAAGTATCAAAACTTTAAGTGCTCATATCTCCTAAACAGCTAATGCTAGACCCATGTTCATGGTACTCTAATAAAAGGGCGTGACGAGATGTACCCGATGAAAGTAGGTAGATCTCGTCGAGCCCTTTTATTAGAGTACCATGAACATGGGTCTAGCATTAGCTGTTTAGGAGATATGGGCACTTAAAGTTTTGATAATTTTATCGGGTAGATCTCGTCAAGCCCTTTTCTTAGAGTACCATGAACATGGGTCTAGCATTAGCCGTTTAGGAGATATGGGTAGTTAAAGTTTTGATACTTTTATCGGGTAGATCTCGTCGAGCCCTTTTCTCAGTGTACCATGAACATGGGTCTAGCATTAGCCGTTTAGGAGATATGGGCAGTTAAAGTTTTGATACTTTTATCGGGTAGATCTCGTCGAGCCCTTTTCTTACAATACCATGAACATGGGTCTAGCATTAGCCGTTTAGGAGATATGGGCAGTTAAAGATTTGATACTTTTATCGGGTAGATCTCGTCGAGCCCTTTTCTCAGAGTACCATGAACATGGGTCTAGCATTAGCCGTTTAGGAGATATGGACAGTTACAGTTTTGATACTTTTATCGGGTAGATCTCATTGAGCGAGCATCATGATCACTGTCACTGATTTGATTAGCCTAATAAAGGAATCTCTAAGATTAATGAATAAGCTCTACTAAACTGTTAGTGAGAAGAGTTTAAACCATGTTTAAACTCCGACTGTGCGGGAAGAGTTTAAACTGTGTTATCAATGAGCGTTCTGTAATACCACCGTGAAACCCTCATTTCTTATAAACGACATAAAATGGTCAGCCACACATGCCACCCGTATAATTTTCGATTTATGAGGAAAAATAAAAAATAAAACATTTTTTTTTCTTCTAAGTTCATGTTATGCATGTATGCTACGGAACCAACGCTGCGCGAATCCGACTCGACCTTGGCAGGTTAAGGTAGTGTGTGGTTGGTTAGGATTTTAAGTTTTAGCTGTTTAAATCTAGAATTTCGTACTTTGTGACATATCATAAAGGGAAACTGTAACCTTTTTAGTTGTTTAAAACGTTGCGGGCGACTGTTCCATTATCTTTATCATAAAATTCATCACAACACTATACAAGATCATCGATATTTGCATAAATAATGGTAAAGTTTACCAACAAATATCCCGAGAAAGATTGCTTGGAAACTTTGCCGGAAATAAACTGGAAACATTGCCAGGAACATTGCCGGGAACATTCCCAATGGGAAACATTGCCGGAAATAAACTGGAAACATTGCCGGAAACATTCCCAATGGGCTGGCAGTTTTCAAAGTTATGGGGTTTTTATTGATAATTTATTACCTGGTGTATAGAGAATCCAAAATCATGTACAGTTCAGCAAACAAATATTGGAATATCTCAAGATTTGAGCAAAGTTCCCAGTAAATTCCCAGTTGGGGAACATTGCCGGCAATGTTGCCGGCAATGTTTCCAGCGATTGGGAATGTTCCCGGGAACGGTACATCAATAATGAATATCAACACAAAACTGGCTGTTTTAGATAGCTCTCACCTAATTCTAGGGTTTGATATGTGAACATTTTCGATTTTTTTAGTGTATTTGATACAGGATTCGATTAATTTTGTGCATTTTTCTTTGTGCGCGGGCTAATTCACTATGCCCAGCGCCTTATGTATCTATATCATTGTAAAAATCGACATTGATACTGCAAAACTTTGAAATTTTACACAGTGCAGGTAGGTTTAAGTAGGTATGCGCCTATTTCAGCTAGTGTTATCGATTTTCCACCATACCACACGGGTAACACGGAGCGTAGCGTTCAGATAACGAATGCAATCAATACTTGCTACTCTTGCAAGGTCGGCGGTCGCGCCACGCTTTGTTTACATATCATCCCAAATTGTGGTAAAAGGTGATACAATATAAAGCCAGTTTCAAGTAAAATATAATAAATCCCATAGTAAAAGAGGCATAAGCATAATTAATTATTATAAAGTATCCAATTGATAATAAACACAATAAATAACATAGGCAGGCAAATAAAAATAACGCAGACGGCAGATATCGATTATAGTACCTATATTTTAATACGGACCGACTAAAACCCTCTTTAGTATTCTGGTCCCCTGGTACCTACGTGACGTGCAGGTTTTCCTACTAGGGCTGGCTAGCCTGGCTGTGAGAGGTCAGGGTTGAATGACAAGGCCTCAAAAGTACCAGGCGAGCATAGACCTCAAGCACGTCTGAACTTCCCATTGGTCGAAGATATTCAGCTGGAACGATAGCGGTGGCCAATGGCAAAGAGTCAAATTGCGTGAGTAAAGAGATCTTCGCCCAGGAAACGAACGAAAAATAGGAAAAATAATTCGTGTAAAGCCAAATTTTGGCACAGTTGTAGAGGAAAGTGTCCTGAACAACATACTAAAAGTACTGATGGGTAGGGGGGGAGCTAAGGGGGGGAGGGGGGTGTAAAGGTCCCTTTTTTCAGTTTTTCGTGAATAACTCGAAAACTGTAGCCTATAGCAAAAACTGACCAATTACTGAATTAATCTACATAAAATTCTCTACAAAATGGGTTAATACCATTTTTCACTGGATTGATACAATAAGGAAAAATGGCGGGGAAATGATATTTGTCGCTTTGGTATAGGCACGATTTTTAGCGAAAGTGCGACATCGCCCTGGTGTCGTGGGTTTTGGCACTACGCAGCTGATTGGGGTGTCAAAAGACGCGTCTTGACAAGAGCTACAAAATTAAAAAAAAACTTTTAAAAAAAGTCAAAAACTTTCTGTTTTTAATCGAAAAAATTTGAAAAATGCTGTTGTTTTTCGGCCGGTTTTGGTGAGAAAAAAAATCATATCTCAAAAACGAAACAAGATATCGAAAAAAAAAAAATCCAATAGTTATGATTATGAACTATATTTAAAAAATATATTGGAGGTGCGTGACACTGATGAATTATTCAGAAGTTGTACCTTCATGACGCGGAGTTTACGCGCGGAAAGCTCTAAATATGGTATTGATAATGGAGTCAGGTGCCACAGGGTCGTTGGTAGTCACATTTTAGGACCATCGTCTTCTCTAGTCCAACCCCATCAAGTAGGTGGTAGAGATTTGCCGAATTATTGTTGTATCTGTAAGTATTTAGGTCAAATGCATCGTCACTACCGCGCTCACGCACTCAACTCCGCGTCATAAAGGTACAACTTCTAAATAACTCATCAGTGTTCATCACCTCCGATATATTTTTTTAATATAGTCCATAATCAAACTTTTAGAAAAGTTTTATATTTTTTCAATATCTTGTTTCATTTTTGAGATATGATTTTTTTTCTCATCAAAACAGGGCAAAAAACGACAGCATTTTTAATTTTTTTTGATTAAAAACAAAATTTTTTTGACTTTTTTTTTAAGTCTATTTTTATTTTGTAGCCCTTGTCAAGACGCGTCTTTTGACACCCCAATCAGCTGCGTAGTGCCAAAACCCACGACACCAGGGCGATGTCGCATTTTCGTTACAAATAGTGCCTATACCAAAGCCACAAAATATATCATTTCCCGCCATTTTTCCTTATTATATTGATCCAGTAAAAAAAATTATTAACCCATTTTGTAGAGAATTTTATGTAGATTAATTCAGTTATTGGTCATTTTTTGCTATAGGCTGCAGTTTTCGAGTTATTCACGAAAAACTGAAAAAAGGGAACTTTACACCCCCCTCCCCCCCTTAGCTCCCCCCCTACCCATCAGTACTTTTAGTATGTTGTTCAGGACACTTTCCTCTACAACTCCGCCAAAAATTGGCTTTACACGAATTACTTTTTCTATTCAGCCTTTTTTGGTCTTCGTTGCTCAGGCTATTGAGACTTTTCACGGCCACATGCCACGAAGAGGTCATTCACCCTCTGTAGTTGTAGAGTAGAAATTTTCTTTGTCACGATCGCAAGTTTTACTATAAATATGATATACTAAAAGTAAGAAAATCGCATAGCAGCGCAAGCAAAACAAAGGACAGCAGGATAAACTATGAAAAATTAAGCAGCCCTAACTTTTGCCTACGTTATGATGTGGTCCAGTAACACCCATTTTTCTATATTTCATTCACAGAACAGTCAAGAAAGGGCACATTTGGATGGCAAAGCCTAAAAGGTACTAGGCTCCCAGAATCCTCTAGGCTAGGACGTTTACTTCCATTCCCTAATTCCCGCTACGGCGGCAGCTGAATTTCCTCCCGGAGTTCAGTTCATAGAACGGCGCGGAATCTAAATATTTTGTCTCCGCGAAAGATGGCACAATGAATGAAGTTTTACAACATACCTAATTGCTAAACATTACGTTACGCAGAATGAACGCTTTCGTATGTGCGATCGCCTTTCACATTATACATACACGACCATAAAATTAATCAACTGATGAGTACGAACATAATATTCTGATAGTTAAAATCGCCGAGCTAATATTACCAGGTTTCCGCACGATATTTTCCTTTACATTCATTCAAAACAACGTCGCTCGCTACGCCTCATTGGAAAGAGCTTTTCAAACGAATGAGCTAAGTTAACCACTCTTGAAACAGAACGTGAATGAACCACATCGTAAGGAAATCTGCATTTAGAATAAATTCGCATGTAAAATTTGGTCCATACTATAAAACAGGGACATGACCGGGGACAATGTGATGGAGTAGGACTACACCACCCTCAGCTACGCAAACTGACCTACGGGTATCCTTACGACGTTTTCCTTGTATTGTAAGATGAACTAATATGCTTCGATATCAGGGAGGCTTGAAAGAACTCAATAATTTAATACCTATCTTCTGTCGTTGACTCTTCAAAACCCGGAGGAAACGCGGTTTAAGAATTTACGTCATTTTCCGGCTACGATTTACCAGATGCTTCCTATTTATCATATCTCGTAAAATTCCATCATACTATTTAGGATAGATAGCGTATGATGACACCAAGCAGTTAGCAACCTACTTGTCACTTGTACTTGCTTGTACATTATTGATCTAGTTGAAAAGTTAAGGCTAAGTTTAGGCGTTCCAATAGCTAGTAGAGACTTTTAAAATAAAAGTCTTTCGGTCTTACTACAAAGTTAATTTACCACAAAACTGTCACTGTGACATTGTTCAAAACCCGTTGAACATTTTGCTAAACACGTGTTTAGCAGATAGCAGATTAGACTGTGTTTAGCTAAACGCATGTTAGACCAGTGTTCACTAAGTTTTTTTAGTAAGAAGGTTTAGATTGGTGGGGAAAACGGAACAAGTTTTCAAAACTGCTTTCACGCAGCAGAGTTGCTCATTTCTTTGTTTTTGATTCGAAGACTACTTGTTAAAATATTTATCTCTCTTGAACAAGGAATTTCTTTAATTAAATCAATTCTCGTGGGAACTGAGCGGATATTCCGAGAGGTTCTCAACACATTTCTAACTCATAGGGGACACAAGACAGCACGTAGACGCTTACACTTTCGTTGCTAAGTCGCCCGTAACGTACGTAACTGAATAGAGTGCTCGCGTCTACGTGCTGTTGTGTACGAAGATAATATCATCTTCGCAATATTTTAGCTGAAACCATATTGCCGGTTCCAATCCAACAATAATTGGGAAAATGTCTATAAACTATCAGGCAAGCAAGGACTGAGAATAAAGTGAACTTTTTCCAACCCACAGTCATCTTATCGTAATAATGCTTAGAACATCTAGATTATTTACTCGATAAAATGTCGTCTAAGGAAAACACAAAACATAACGAATAATAATATGTATTGATAGTTACCTAGTTCGTCGACAGCAACAGTCTTTGGTTCAATCATGTTTTATAAGTAATTAAAGTACAATATCACAGCCACAGTTTAACAAATTTAAATGAGTTAACGCAAAACTGCGCATAAAGTGTCAGTAATTTGCACGCACTGTAAACAAAATATGCCGCGTACTTCACGCAATATTCTAGACTCTTAGAGCGAATCGCTCGCGCGCGCGTCCTTACGCGGCGAACGCTGTTGTTCAACTGAATTAATTTCCAACTTGTGGATGGAATGTAAACAAAGATTGCTTTCGACGCCTAGGTTTGGCGTGAAGCGCTGAATGATATTTTTCGCGATCTCCAGCTAACTCACTTGTTTTTCCTCTGTATCTCTTTTAGTCGCTCGATCGACCAATCATTCAAGTCAAGATCCAAACTTTCTTCGCCTCACCATTTATTTATTCACTGCACGCGTTAATTTCCTACTCTAACTAAACTCCAATTTTTAATTCGAGTCCACGGAATGACAGTTGCTACAAAGGCTTTATCTGACAGTAGCATACTAGCAACTGTCATTCCGTGGACTCGAATAAAAAATTTGAGTTTAGACGGGGTTAATAAAAAAAATCTAAATAAAAAAAATATTAAAAAAACCGCCGACATTTTAGCTTCAAATAATTTAAAGTTAAGCGTATCTTATAAACGGCTACGGTGCCACCAGACAGACGCACACAGACACACGCACATAACGGTAAAAGTTATAACACCCCTCTTTTTTGGTCGGGGGTTAAAAATAAAATGTAATGACTCTATCATCTAGCGCTACGCAAGGACAACTGGCGTCACCTAATACGTGTAAAGATGGCGTGATTGGCCGACTATCTCTCAACTGCGTTTCAAGATCCCAGTTGAACGATCGATAGTGGTTATGTGTGACTTTGTGCACGTCTTTCTATCTGCCTCGTCTTCTCCGCAGCTCTTGTTGGATAACAAATTTACTGGAAGATATTGTTGGTTTACGTAGTAGTCGGTCACACGCTAGGATACCCCTTTTTGTTCAATTGGCGCCCTTATGCCGCGCGCGGTAAGAACTACCATGGGGTATCCTAGCTAGACTGTGGCCGAAAGTACAACATACACCAGGCTCAGAAAAATACCACCTTATCAAAAAATACTTTGAAAAACTTTCAGTCCTTCAAATTTAACAAATATTGGTATCAATTGAATGTTAATAAAATAGACTCTAGAAATAATTAAATGAATTTGTTTCATTTATCAGAGAAAATCACAAAATTATGCTTCATTGATCTCAAACTTCGAAATGGTTCATGTCGGGCGAATCCTTTTTTTGGATCTAAGGCTTCAGGTGAATCATGCTCACACTTGAAGGACGAAGGTTTGTATGTTTGGATTTTTGTTACTCTTTCACGCTAAAACTGCTGGACGGATTAGGTTTTAAATTACTAGAATTTTCCCGCAACTTCGTCCGCCCCGACATCGATACCGGGTAAAATAAGACTGCGCGGACGATGTCGCGGGCAAAAGCTAGTCTAGGGATATTAATATTTAGGGAGATAACCGTTCCCTCCCCTCTCTCCGTTTTGTATCCTAAGTCGTATTTTTTTTTTCTAAATTATATTGCTTCAGTTACAAGAAAGCAGTCAATTAGGTACCTATTCAGGGCACGCTAACCACCTGGAAACTGGGGGACTCCAAGAAAAGTGGAAAATAGATTGCTCTGCTATGTAGAGGTATGTATGTCGCAGGGATATTGTCAAACCAGTGATATTATAATTTCCCAAGTGAAATCTGGGGGCACGGCAGTGCCCCCGCCAGGTCGAGCGCGAAGCAAACACTGCCGTACCATCCTTTACTGGAACCATTTCGCCGCATTTTCAGGCCCCTATTTGAGAACCTCTGGATAAGACCAGAAAGCAGAAATTTTCGTCATCCAGTAAGCTATAATCACATACTTAAAATCCAAAATTTCAAGTCTGTAGGTAATTTAGTTCCGAAGTTAAGCGAAAGCAAAGTTTCGCATTTATGACACACACTCACTCACTCACTCACTCACTCACTCACTCATGATCATCATAATAGAACTAGTACTTCCCATAAACTCAGAGAGCTGAAATTTGGAGTAGGCGACATCTCGGACAAATGGTACAGAGTTAGGGTTGAATGGCCACATAAAGGGAAAACTATAAAAACTAGGATAATCGAAGATCTGGAGTACCTGGTGACCCTGATTAGAAAACACAAGAGCCCTAATAGAACTAGTACTTCCCATAAACTCAGAGAGCTGAAATTTGGTACAGAGTTAGGGTTTAATGGGCACATAAAGGGAAAACTATAAAAACTAGGATAATCGAAGATCTGGAGTACCTGGTGACCCTGATTAGAAAACACAAGAGCCCTAATAGAACTAGTACTTTCCATAAACTCAGAGAGCTGAAATTTGGTACAGAGTTAGGGTTTAATGGCCACATAAAGGGAAAACTATAAAAACTAGGATAATCGAAGATCTGGAGTACCTGGTGACCCTGATTAGAAAACACAAGAGCCCTAATAGAACTAGTACTTTCCATAAACTCAGAGAGCTGAAATTTGGTACAGCGTTAGGGTTTAATGGGCACATAAAGGGAAAACTATAAAAACTAGGATAATCGAAGATCTGGAGTACCTGGTGACCCTGATTAGAAAACACAAGAGCCCTAATAGAACTAGTACTTCCCATAAACTCAGAGAGCTGAAATTTGGTACAGAGTTAGGGTTTAATGGGCACATAAAGGGAAAACTATAAAAACTAGGATAATCGAAGATCTGGAGTACCTGGTGACCCTGATTAGAAAACACAAGAGCCCTAATAGAACTAGTACTTTCCATAAACTCAGAGAGCTGAAATTTGGTACAGAGTTAGGGTTTAATGGCCACATAAAGGGAAAACTATAAAAACTAGGATAATCGAAGATCTGGAGTACCTGGTGACCCTGATTAGAAAACACAAGAGCCCTAATAGAACTATTACTTCCCATAAACTCAGAGAGCTGAAATTTGGTACAGAGTTAGGGTTTAATGGGCACATAAAGGGAAAACTATAAAAACTAGGATAATCGAAGATCTGGAGTACCTGGTGACCCTGATTAGAAAACACAAGAGCCCAACCAAACTATTATAGATCGACATATACCGCCCTTACAAAAAATATTCAACTTGGTGGGCCGCTTCATTTGATGTCAAAAATCTAAGGTCTGAAGTATCTGATGAAGAACCCTCAGCTGGTATCAGCTTTATTAGAGATATTATGGTAATGCCCCTTCTACTATTGGTCCATAAAAAAATCGACTGTCATTGCAAAAATCCAGCGTAGTGGGACACATCTTCATTTAATCTAGCCTATAGCGTCCCACTAGTGGTTCGCTCCGAACTATGAACTCGCGACCTCAGTTACAGATGTATAACTTTGCTTACGCCATTCGCGCAGGCGCGCGCGCGCTTTGCATTTAAACTATACAACCCCATATCTCGGCAACCCATCGACCGATTTGGCTCATGTTTGAATTTAAAAATTCCATTTATATAGTTTACCCGCCTATCAAATTTCATAACGATCCGACCAAATTTACTCAAGTTATCGTCGAACAAACATTCATACATACAAACGCCGGATTGTTCCAGCAGACTCGGAGGACTTCACTGGCTTCGCTCGCTCGTTCAACAAGAAATAGTCGGACGATTAACTTTATTCTACTCGAACATTACACAGATTTAAAAACTGTGTCAAATAAGAAAATCTAATAAAATTAATTAGTAAGCCCTCGTTTCTACAAAAAGAAGTGAAATCCCACCAAAAACATTCTGTAAAAACTAGCCAGGTCTCGATGGATCTGCTTGTTTATCTCTAAAAAAGTAATGAAATCTAGACAAAGTCGTGCCAAGTCTAAGGTTCCTTACTGCGACTTCTTTATTATTATAGTTAATGTTGTGAGACTTGGCTGTTGAAGGGTACACAAGGGTACAAAACCAGGTGCTCCATGACACCATTGCACCAATCTGTCGCCAGAACCGCTTGTGTACCCTTCAACGGCCAAGTCTCACAACATTAACTATAATAATAAAGAAATCGCAGTAAGGAACCTTAGACTTGGCACGACTTTGTCTAGATTTCATTACTTTTTTAGAGATAAACAAGCAGATCCATCGAGACCTGGCTAGTTTTTACAGAATGTTTTTGGTGGGATTACAATTACCCGGATTATTGTCAACCGCCACCATTTCTCACAATATCACGGGCTTGTTTCAGTGACATTATAATTTCACTAGACTCACGCAGTGATATTGTAAGGCAGCAATAAGTTGACAATTTCACTGCCGTTAGATTGTCAGACGGTCGATGATTGGTCCGTTTTCAAATTTACAATTTTTGAAATCATAGAGTTACAAAATAATAGACAGGTTTCTGGAAATCACAAGCTTTATTGCAAGGATGTCTAATATCGCAGTTTTATCTTAATGTAACTCACAATAAGTTAGATTGGTTTTTAGGGTTCCGTACCCGAACTCTCTGTCTGTATTTCCTACCCTTATCTTTGGTGCCATAATAGGTAGCCAGTTGACATTTTGACAGAATATTTTTCGTGGGGGACACTACAAATTAGATATTAATAACAAAATAAGGGGTGTCCCCATAGAACAAACGTGATTTTATACTTTATGCTCTATCACAAAAACGGTTATACTACAAGCGTCAAACTTGGTGTAGATCTAGAGCTTTATAGTATAACAACAAATAATAAAAAACAGCCAAGTGCGAGTTGGACTTATGCATGAGCGTACACACAACCATATATTTGTAATTGTATGGCGGTACGGAACCCTCAGTGCGCGAGTCCGACTAGCATTAGGCAGATTTTTGTTTTATCAGTCTGGTCACTGTAATATTTTCTTAGTTCTATGTTGAATTCCTAAGCAAATGGCGGTTAAAGAAGAGTTGACCAATCAAAACGCACGAAGTCCCCCACTACAAACTTGACTCAAGTCATAATATACCTAGGGTTATTATAAAATCACTACAGCGTTCCCGTGAAATTACAATAACACTAAAAATAAGTCCGTGAAATTGTAAGAAATGGAGGCGATTGACAATAATCCGGGTAATTGTAATTTCACTAGGGTAATTATAATAACACTAGTTTGACAATATCCCTGCGACATGTACACACCTCAACACGTCAAAGTGTAACTTTTGTTGTAAAGTCGACCGTAACGTAACCCAGTAGAGTGCTAGCGTGTAAGGGTCGGCGTGCTGTCTTGTGTACATAAGACGCGAGGACAGTAAGGTTGTGGTTGGTGCACAAAATATGTTTTTCTTGACAAAGGCCATCTTATCGCACTTTCATACGGTGTTGTTGCAAACATAATTTGTTGTTGCTGTTTTATCGCACCTAGACTTTGTAACAGCTATTTCTGCAGAATGGGTATACGCGATAAGGTCTTGCAACTTTCTGGTCGCCTGGTGCTTTTCAATTTTCTTACCACTTTCTTTTTTATGTGAGACTTGTAACCCTTATGTCATAAAATGATGTATCAATGGAATATTTTACCCCCATTTAGGGTTTCCCTGTTATTATATGTGGCCAGTAAAGTTTTGGCTGAACATTGTTTATCAATATTATTGTCTGTCTCTAAATGAGCTCTAAATAAAGAGAACTATTTAAAGTACACTAATACCCTATACTCGTATCTTAATACTTCTTGAGACTTTGTTACATGAAATATTTAGCATGGGGTTAGATGTAAAACGGGTATAAAATAAAGTAACCGGCTACAAAGGGCTTTGTGAAAAGGGCGTAAGGCCGTGCTCAACTCGCCCAGTGTGGACGAGCTAAATGAACCCTTATGACCCCACGTATACGGTTCAAGGTTGCAATTAGACTTTGCACTGAAAGATAGTATCAGTACATCACACTTCTCCGACGCTGGAGTCTTAAAATAAACAAGAAATACCTGCTGCTGTTTAACTCTACATAATATTACTAGAGTGCGCTTGCCCGACATGTTCTTAGTTGTTATACGATTCACGCACTTAAATCTTGCGCATAAAGAGCTGTGGTGGGTTACCGCCGGGGTTACCACCGAAGATCTCACCCTGCCCATGAAACCCCAGTATTTATCGATTTCCTCGTGACCTACGTTAGGCCTCCTCACAAACTTGTCTTAGGTCAGTTCCTTTACAACTACATAAGCCCAAAATACGTTCGAATTTACGCACGACCTTTCTCCTTCCTTTTCGTACAGATATAAGTATATGGCTGTCCTTTTCTATAGTATCATGTTAAAAATACACCTGCAGGGTTTTAGTGTCGATTTTTCCGTGTATTTCAGCAATGCGCAAGCGCGAAAGGCGTATTTCCCTTTGTGTGCCTCGTAAGGTACGATAAGGTCGATAAGGTCAATGTTCCTGAGGTTAAGATAAAACGGCTACATAAACCTACAGTGGTGACTGTAACGAAATTTACCGATTTTCCCGATAGCGTCACGATAGCAATAATTTAACGTTAAATGTGTAATATTTAGCAATAAATTGAACGTTACATGTGTAATAATTGCTGGTGGGTGAGACAAAGAAAAATATTGCTATTTTCTTGCAAAACAGATAAGCACACAGGGCTTTAGAGCTAAAATGCTCGCTTTAGTTTTAAGGCGTGAAAATTAAAAGCCTTTGTACTTTCATCCGTGAAACTAATATCAGCTACACGCCGCGCGACATTCGAATGGGTCCTGAAATTCAGAGGGTCAATGAACATGGGCCGGTGCGCCGGTTCTACGACCTCTTTAAAGTGTTTTTGGCCCAAGGTTCGCCTCCGTTCGCGTAGACTCAACTACATCCTTACAAAACAATTTCCATCCGTATTCGGGTAGCATTAGGAATTAGTTATCATAGCCACTCGGTGTCCCAAAGTAGGAACGTGGAAACTGTTCCTTAGTTCCATACGCGCCTGATACTTCCCGATGGTTTAGGTGACGTATTGAGACCTAAAGACCTGGATGTGTTTTTTTACCCTAAATGACGTTTTGAAGTCCAAAGAACAAAATAATCATTTCAGCTCGATCTTTAAGAACAATTGTTGGCTACTTTAACTAGTTGTGTTGTGGTAGGTACATTTTGTAATATAGGTGGGTTGGTTACTTAATAAATAACAACGGTAGTAAGTGTGGTGATCGTGTGTTGAACCGGTTTAGTGTCAGACATCTTTGTCATTTAAATAATCATCTATCTATTTTGTAATAGGCCTTTTGGCACAGCGTGTTGAATGATTGAATCCAGGTTGCCCTAACCAGCCGTATGAATCGTTCGTTCAAATGAACGAACGGTAGTGAAACGAAAGCCATTACAGGATGCTGACCTAAAAACAAAATCCATACCGACTCAGACTGAATTTTAATGGGATGAAGTTTATTTGCTATTTTTTATTTTATGTTTTCTGATACATAAATTAAATAGTCGAAACATCTGAGTATCTCAAGTATTATTTAGAACAGATTTGTTTAAATCGATTGATTGAGATTGTATGAATCGACAACGTTATGTGTCAAACGCGGCGCCAGCGCAGTCAGTGTTGCCACCTTAGTGGAATCACCACTAAATCTGGTGGTTTGGACTCCCTGTCTGCTCGCGTAGCATGGCATGAGGCGGTGTTAGAGACTAAACTCTAATTTTTAATTCGAGTCCATGGAATGACAGTTGCTACAAAGGCTTTATCTGTCAGTGGCATACTAGCAACTGTCATTCCATGGACTCGAATTAAAAATTAGAGTTTATCTATGGGTTTAAAACTATATGTATCTCACTCTTTTGTTTGAAGTAGAGCGGGATGGAAAGAGTCCTAACACTCTCACACCGCCTCATGCTACGCGAGCTGGTGGGCAAAGAAATCAATCTACAGGGTGCACTCTAAGTCGATAGCGGAACTTTAAGTAGGCTGTCTACTGATCACTACAAACAACTTGTACTAGGTGGCGACAAAAATGGAGCGAAAAAAATATCAGCTGTTTCATACATTTGGCGCAATACTGAGTCGACCTTTTGTATGGAACAGCTGATATTTTTTTCACTTCATTTTTTTCACCACCTAGTACAAGTTGTTTGTATTGATCAGTAGACAGCCTACTTAAAGTTTCGCTATCGACTTAGAGTGCACCCTGTAGTGGCTGGCGGAATTTGGGAGAGCACTTTCCCATACAAATGATGTATTTTTTATTGGAGTTGTTACATTAGTCGATAAAACTATCTAAATCATAATTATTATTTGCCTCTTACCGGTAGTTTGGAAAGATTTATATTTTATTATTTTTGCAATGTTTTTATTCATCTCATGTGGGGAAAAAGTCATCTAGTTTTTTGGATTACTTAACGCAAAATAAAGAGTTTTTATGAGGTTTAGGCCCGGTTTCTGAGTTGAGAATTTTGCTAAGCAAATGGGTAAGTATCGTCCTGTCTCTGCAGATTTCTTACAAAAGAGCGTGACAGAGCGATACGTAAGTATGTGCTTAGTAAAATTCTCAACTCAGAAACCGGGCCTTAGGGGGTTGCATTTAGTTAGTAGTCGCGGAAAAAAATTGTTGGCATGGCAACACCGCGCTAATAACAAAGGAAAACATATTTTTAGAACTTTATTTCGCGATTTCGCGGCTGCAAAGTGTTTATACCTGGTTTGGTTATGATTCCCGTGTACGCTAATAGTTAATAGTTGAAACGAACGTATCCAGCAATTCCGTGATTGAGGAAAATACCTGACTTCAACCGAAAGCACGTTTGCTCTCGAAACATACAATTCTTCTTGTCTGATGATAGTTTCTTCATCCACACCATCTGCTATGTATTCATATCGTAAGTACTTAACATAATTAACACTATCCACTCTAATCCGACTCGAGTGTAGTGTATAACTATTAATTTTAGGTTATGTTTTTTCCAACTTGACCCACCGACCGAAGAAGGTTGTTATGATGCATGTTTTCTGCGTTCGATGATATAATGCGTGCGGGATGAGAATGGGATGGAACCTTGTCAAAGTCAATCGAAAACATACTGTATTTTACTTTGACAAGGATGCATCGACGCGAGTTTGCTTACCGCGCGCGTCTCAGTTCCAAAAGGTCGCATCCCATTCTCATTCCGCGCGGATTATACGCGTTAAGATCGTGACTTTCTATTGCCAACATTTATGTACCTACCAGTAATTGATTATGCTTTTTTTCAGCTTCCAACTTTAGGTAATGGAATCCTCATATTATACCAATACTGAGATACAATTCCGAGAAGATAGGATTCTAGTCAAGGAACAAAAATGTTAATTCATCTCGTCAGGATAAACAAGGTACCTATTTATAACCATTAAATGTGTATTCAAACAAATCAAGCTGTACTATAAAAGCTCTCTGTTAGCATGCATGGAACATGCGCCCCGTACAATGCTACATTCTTGTATCACAAATATCTATTGACTAGCCTAGAGAATAGGTAGACAGGCGCATTAAAGGTTGTAATTACGGTACACAAGTTGATTACGGTACACAAGTTGAGTTTTTTTGTTCAAATAAATTCTGCGATCGGCTTCTCAAGCCATTAGCAGATCTGTTCTTCATTAGTTGTAGCGTGTGAGGCAGAGTCTTCCATTAAAGACTCCTCTTCTTTATTTATTGATTATGTTTGTTATGAATTCCATCATCTTTTATTAAAAGTATTTTTAATTTCGTATTTACAGCCACAAAGTGAAGAGACATGCATCCTCGCCGGACGCGCCCTGTCGCCCTGCGCGACGCTCGAAGGCTGCCTAGCGTCGATAGGACCCTAAGAGGACAATCTACTCCATGGCCACGAAACAAAGCAACAAAAACAAGCGATGGACAATTTTCACCAACACAACCTTATTATTACGATAAGCTTTAGAAGTAGCATACACTGAAAATGATTGTATTAATAGAAATATGATGCTGATTAATTACTAAAAGAAAAACTGGCTAAAGAAAGTCCCGGGGCTCCATGGTCCTATGAATCTTTAAGATGACATTATAATTATTATTATAAAGGTAAAGGCCTCTTCATGCTGTATTGTATTTGTTGTTTTTGCTGAGTAATTCAAGCTGACTTCAACCATTAACATTGTAATTAAGTTATATTTTTAACCCCTGATACAAAAAGAAGGGTGTTATAAGTTTGACTGCTATGTTTGTCTGTCTGTGGCCGATTTAGATGCATTTTTTATTTATATTTTAAAGTAGGTTTTGTAGCGAGTGTATGTTCGTACAACGTACATGTTTAATAAAAATCGGTCCAGCCATTTATGAGATTTTCCATTTTTTAAGTAAAAATGTTAGTAGTTATGTTAAGTCAAATCTTTGTCAAATATGTATTAGATTTTCAGTACCTAACATTGTGACAGTTACAGTTTTTACAATATGTATTTAACTACGAGTATTTAATTTATAAGTTTAATACACACTGTGCCAAAAAGGCAATTTTAAATTAGATGACAATATTGTCTGTAGTAAACCACTTTAACTAAACTACGTTGATCGTACGATTATCACTTGGGTCATCTAGTTGCAAAAATCGCATATTTTTAGATAGCGGAGAATTTTCCAAAGTGAAAAATATAGCGGCCCTTGCAAGTATTTGTCATAAGTATGTAATACCTAATATACTTCCTAGAATTATTAATCAGTTATTAATAATATTTTGTAAGTAGGTAGTTACACACAATATCGAAAAAAGTATTCAGGAAGCCAGATTCTTTCTCAGACTAGTGTAGCTGGCAAAAAAAAAATAGGTACCTTTCATAATCCATGAATAAAACTTCTTATTTACATATTGACGTATATTTTAAACCCTAAAAAATAAAATAAAACTACCAAGGACAGTATTTTATCGATATTTTAACAACCCCATCCCTAGTACATCGACAATAAACTATCGACTTTAGGCCATGCCTTCCGTGTGCTGTGATGGATTCCGCCGTCAAACGCGACTAACTTCCGGGGGTTAGTATGACGCGACTCGCATCTGTTCTTTTTTGTAATCTGTGGCCCTAACTGCCTGGTTGGTAGCCAAGCTTCGCGCCAAATTGTCACACTTTTATCCAATAGCAAACTAGAAACTACAGGGTGCAATTGAATTCGATAGCAGAACTTTAAGTAAGCTGTCCACTGTTTGTGTTTACTACAAACAACTTGTACAAGGTGGAAAAAATATATATCAGCTGTTCCATACGTAAGGTAGACTCAGTAATGCACCAAATGTATGGAACAGCAAATATTTTTTCGCTCCATTTTTTTTGCCACGTAGCACAAGTTGTTTGTAGTGATCAGTAGACAGCTATCGCATTCGATTGCACCCTGTATTCGTTATGGGACTTTACACAGTTCGGTCGCTTTTTAGGTGCGGTTGGCCACAATCTCAGATACCCCATGGCAGCTCTTATCGCGCGCGGCATAAGGGCGCCAATCTAACAAAAAGGGGCATCTGAGACTGTTGCCGACTGTACGTAAGGCGTTAGCGCCTACTTAATCTAGTATTTTTTTTGTTATTCGGAAGGCAACGTTTTTTGTTCGAAAGTCTTATTTTTAGACAATATTGAGAAACTAATTTAAATAATTTTTATTTTGGTCCAGTAGTTTTGTTTTTATGCGCTAAAATGTTTTGTTCCTATGACCGCCGACAGACAGTATGCAGACCGTCGCGTGACGTCATAAAACCGTATCTTTGAAACGTTGTAAAATCCAAACTACTGATCCAAAATAAAAAATATTGAAATTAGTTTCTCAATATAGTCTAAAGATAAGATTAAGCCAATAACGGACTTTCGAACAAAAAACTTTGCCTTCCGAATTTTCAATTTACCACTGAATACGTGTTATTATTTACACGTAGAGAAAAAACCGGGCGACATATTATGCATATGGTACAATCATGATGAGTCGTATTGTTTTGGTGTGTTTATCATATTAGGTATGACCACCTTGTTTTCACGTGTTTGCCAACTTCCTAGAGAGATACAGTGGTATCATTTTCTGCAAAACAACATGCCACAAGGTCACATTTTCTACATTCATTTTTTTTGTGTACTTAGAATACAGTCCAATTATAAATAGATTTACTACCGCTTACTAATAAATTGATAAATCGTATTTAAGGGTCAATAAAAGTAGTGTAGCGTTAAATGCATTTTTTGTTCAGTATTTTAAATTTTGTAGCAAAACAGCAATTTTTGTTTCACGACGACTTAAAATCATTATCATTGGTTTTCATTATTCTACAACAAAACCACAATAATTCGAACTTCAGTTTTTTGGGCAGTACCACTGGTTGGTCGACCAGAAAAAAAAATCGGATTAATAATTGTTGTTTACAATAATGAAAATAATAAAATGTTATTGTTATGATTATGAAACAAAAATAGCTGAACATAAATACGGAGATTTATTAAGCTACAAAATAATAAAAAAAATGAAAATTGGGACTTTGCCGCCACGCTACTTTCTTTGACCCTTAAAATAAGTGAAGGGAGGTTCAACCGACTTTTGTGATTCCGATAAAATAGCACATTCAGAGAATACACAAAAGATTCTTGGGTGGAACAAAAGAGTGTCGCTGTTGGTGTTCTTAACACCCTTCTCATTCCTCGCTCAATACCAAGAATTTTGGACGGACAACTTCCAGAAAAAGCAAAAGTGCAGTACTTTGGCCTGCATCCAAAAGTCATTGCCCAGCAATAACAAACAATGTAGATACAGTCAGCCACACGCTAAGATACCCCTTTTTGTTCGATTGGCGCCCTTATGCCGCGCGCAGTAAGAGCTACCATGGGGTATCCTAGACTGTGGCCGACCGTACATTTATATTCGTTGCAAATCACCGAATAGTTCACATGCCAAAGTTTTCATCTCTGGACTCGAATCATACTACATATTATTTTACTCAAAAACGCTCGTAATGTGGTCATTACTTTGACAACCTTCTTTGAGCAAAGACGAACTTGCGGGCTACTTTGATTAGGCGCCAGAAAAGTTGTATGGAATTTCATTAATGTCGTGTTTTGCGGCCAGAAAAACTGTACTTATGAAAATTCATTAATGTCTGTTTAATAATTGTTTGAGTAAAGCACTATACACGCCTTGGTCTGCAATGAGTGCTCTGCTATGTTGGCCTCGAGCTTAGCTTAGCTACGCTCTCGGCCCTCAAGCTTGGTCATCATTGCAGTCCTTGCTGTCCGTGTCCATCAAGGGCTGCAACGCTGACCGCACTGTGATGGCCTTGAGCTGCGGTACGCTGCGCTCAAAAGCGCGCCAGAAACGCACCCATTACAGATCGCGGCAGTACTGTACTAATGACAATTCGACGTACTTTATTTTAGGAGGCCTACTCTCAACAGTGCGGTGGTGGCCTAGTGGTAGAACAATGGACTCGGAAACGAGAGACCCAGGTTCGATTCCCGGTGCAGGCACGTACACTGGCTGTCAAAACTAATCTGTGTTAAGCGAAATTGGACAGCCGTCATCATCTTCCATGGCCACGCCTGTAGGCGCCATCTATGAAATGCTTTTTAAATTTGTGCTGAAAACGGCTCATTTATGTTCAGTGGTTTCGAAGTGAAAACGCAGGCAATTATTTGCAACAATGTCCTTGGATCAAGGAAGAAAGAGGAGGTAATACGCGCCGTTTATTCGATAACGCCGGCTTAGGTTATCAGAACAAGTACCGATCGACGCTGACCCTACTAAGCTCATCGGATGGATATTATAATTTCGCACCCCTAGTTAAAAACTCCGGTAACTCAAAAAACCTTATTTTTCAGAAACGACGAAAAACTGATTTTAGAATGCCTATGATAGATATCAAAAAAATAACAATACATCCCTGAAGGTCGATTTTTTTAATGATTTTTCATTATATAATTATTCTTATTGTCCGGTTAAAACCTGAGAAAAATAGATTTTTTGAGTTACTCTAGTTTTGTACAAGCAGTAAGGGACTTTTTTGGGCAATAAGTGGAGTTACTTTACTTTATCTGAATGAAAAAGTAGTTGCATTAGTTTTCACCCCAACAATAAGGTGACTTTTTATGGGGTGTTTTGAGTTACTCCATAAACGGGTGGTATATTTTTATAAGCAAGGTAATAGTATTAATATTGTGTATGGTACAAAAACACTTGATTGATTGAAATGAAACAAAATAATTGCCAATTTAGACAACTAAGTAGTCATTATTTACTAATGAAAATAAATAACATAAAAAAACTCTAATTATTAAGGTAAAAGATATAAAAACAACATCTCTTCTTTATAAAATAAAAAGGCAGTTCCAAAAACATCAATTTTTTTTCCTAATGAAATTAAAATCAGTCTCAAAAACTACAAAAATAACCATATTTTATTTTAAAAAATCGAATACCTTAAAATAAGTGAAGCCACTTGTATTTATTACGTAACTGCTCCCTCCCTACTACAACCTACTAAATAAAATACAAACTTTAATACGATTCAGTACAGAATCCTAAGAACAATCAACTAAACATGACTTATTTTTTTTAATTAAAAGGCAGTATAAACTAAAATAATCACCATTGTTAATTCTTAATAAAATTTTAAGCGGGCTAAAAAACTACTAAATGCTGTTTATTAGTCTCCTTTTTTTATTCTGTTAGCATTTTTATTTAGCATACTGACGCTTAAGAACTCTCCTTGGCCCATCATCTCTAGAAGGCTGGCCGTCAAGGTCTGGTGCAAGTATGCTTGGTGACGGAATTGACCTTAAATCCTCAGCTGGCATATCCGACTCCTTTCTACCTGCTGGCTAGTCAGGATCTTCAGCTGGTTGGGCAGGATCTTCGGCTGGCTGACCAGGTACTTGGGCTGGCTGGCCAGAATCTTCGGCTGGCTGGTCAAGATCCTCAGCTAGCTGTTCAGGAAGCTTTTCCCCCCCTTAATAATTTCAGTAATGATTTTTGCTGTCTTTCATTATCCTAAAAGTAAGTAATGTTCATAACGTTAAATAAATCATGTAAACTCAAGCAACTAAAAAAAACACAACATAACGTACAAGATATTGAAATTTCATAAGAAATCAATGATCTGACTTAAATAGTTATACAAAAACACTCAATTATCTGTATAAAACTGTTTTATCTCATTTAACAAGCAAATTAAACGAAATTAAACTTTCTTTCAACAAAACCAGCGTAAGTCTAGATTTACTTTTTCAGTCATTCAAAGGTGGGTATTTCGGAATAGCAAAAAAAATACTGCGACAAAGTATCATCAAAACCCCCGCAACTCAAAATCCATCATTACGTTTAACACTGAAATTTCAACAAAACCCAATAAATTCCAAATATAAGTTGAAACTTACCTGATAAATTTCACATAAGCTGCAGGAACTCAAAATCCGCCAGTATCGATACGAACTCCTTGCATTACGACCGGCTGACAACTAAAAATAGTGGCGTAGTGAACGCACCTTTCGGCGCGAGTTCATCCACATAAAGTAACATTTAGCGCCATCTCTTGGTGACGGTTGAAGGTATCGTTATGTGAGTTATATCCTCATGTTGGGCATAAGGTCAGGAGGTCGAAAATGTAGCTAACTCAATTTTGGCATTTTTTGAGTTGCCGGAGTTTTTAACTAGGGGTGCGATTTATTGAACGAGCGAGCGAAGTTCTCCGAGTCTACTTGAACAATCCGGCGTTTGTATGTATGTATGTTTGTATGTATGAATGTTCGTTCGACGATAACTTGAGTAAATTTAGTCGGATCGTCATGAAATTTGGTAGGCAGGTAAATGAGGCCAAGAGAATTTTTAAGTTCGAACATGGGCCAAATCGGTCGAGGGGTTGCTGAGATATGGGGTCGCGAGTTCATAGTTCGGGGCGAACCACTAGTTTATTGAACGAGCGAGCGAAGTTCTCCGAGTCTACTTGAACAATCCGGCGTTTGTATGTATGTATGTTTGTATGTATGAATGTTCGTTCGACGTTAACTTGAGTAAATATAGTCGGATCGTCATGAAATTTGGTAGGCAGGTAAAGAGAATTTTTAAGTTCGAACATGAGCCAAATCGGTCGAGAGGTTGCTGAGATATGGGGTCGCGAGTTCATTCTTCGGGGCGAACCACTAGTTTAATATGCGTTTAACCAGTCTAATATGGCAGAGACACGGTTCACCTATCTCTAAAGCAAGCGTAGACAGAACCCGAGTTTATTTTTGTCTGGGCTGGGCGCCTTTGCTAGAATCGGGAATATATGTATGAGTAGACTCGATAGCCAATAACGCGCCCTGTTTAGGGAAGACGACGGAGGCATTTTATTGGCCGAGGGTTGCAACGACAGTATAAGGTAGAGTGGCTTGGTAGTGGCCACCCCTGGTGTCAAGAGTTTTTGGGCCGCCCAAAGGTACTCTGAATCATCAACAACAACCGGGACCAATCGGGTACAGCACAGGCTGCAATGATGACCAAACTTGAGGGCTGAGAGCGTAGCTAAGCTAAGCTAGAGGTCATTATAGCGTGGCCAGCAGCGCAGTCATTGCGAACCAAAGTATATTGTTTGGTGCTTTACGCAAACAATGCGAGTAATTGATAAAGACAAAGACGCAAAACGCATACTTTTTGCGCCTGACTATATGTTTAAACAAAACTCGACAGTAATGGATTTTCAAAAGAAATTGCTGGCCGCAAACATGACACTAATGAAATTCTACACAACTGGCGCCTAATCAAAGTAGCCTTGCCCAAAGAAGGTTGTCAAAGTAATGAGCGTTTTTGAGTAAAAAATCGTTATCGGCCTAATATCATATCGAACCTCCCCTTCATCGACTTGAGGCCGCTGGGGAGCAGAAAGTATAAGTGTGGAAGTTCAGAGCCGGATCAAGTGCCGTGCAGTGGCGGATCCAGGATTTTGGTTGTGGGGGGGGGGGGGGGCGGGGGGCTTGAACCCAATGAGCGTAGGTTTTCAAGATAAAAAAGCATACAAAATTTAGTTACAAAGACGGTTTCAGATGCTTTTGGGGGAGGGCTTGAGTCCCCCCCTCCCCCCCCCTAAATCCGCTAGTGCACCCGTGGCTACGTGCCAGGATACCGGAGCGGCACGTGTCGGGTACTCGGACGCTGCACCTTCGGTCCAGCCGATTGACGTAAATACGGCCCCCTATATTTGTACATTTGACGTCACGCCGGGAAAGGGCTTCGTTCGGCAGACGCAGTCGCGGCAGGTGGCGCCCGTTTCCATTTCCCACAGATCTTACTGCCCTTACTTACATACATGACTTATACACTTAAAATCAGAAATGATTTATTGCCACAAATAAATTACACAAAATAAAACTTACACTAAGAAAAAAAATATGCTGGGTGTTTTTGCTGTGCACCTAGTATTTTTTCGGTGTGCAAATAAATATTTCCTTTTCCAAGTACTGAGGGTGTCGCGGCGATCGCGAACTTCGAGCATTCGGTGCGCCTGAACTGTCATAATTATTTAGGTTGTCAACATTGTAACGTTTTTTTCTCCTTATTATACGGTTGTACGGTTGGATGAAAGGAAGCTGGAAGATGCGAAAAGGTGGTGCAAAAGGAACAAATGTGGCAGCGCGAGATTAGAGCATGGGAGGTGAGCTCCCGGTGGCCAACGAGATCTGCATCCGTGAAAACGGCTCATTAGTTTGTTTGGCTAGCTAGGTTATCAGGTCCTCTATAACCCGTGTCATTAAAGAAAACATTTAGGACGGAGTTAAAAACCTAGCGTTGTCTCGCTTTTACTGTATTAATTAGAGCGAGAGGGCGAGTGTTTTGAAGTCCATCCTAAATGTTTTTTTTAATGACACGGGTTATACAAGTGATTAGGGCACTGATACATAAAAGCGTAAGCGCAAAAAGCGGCGAAACCAACAATCGATTGTGAAAGTAAATTGTACTCTACAAGCTTGTGTTTCCGCGTATATTTATAATCCGATAGGTGTGTCAAGGCTGACGATTTGGCTTTTAAAATACCGACGCGTGAGTGCAAATCTTGTGTGGCGATCATCCAAAATAGCAATGAACTAATGAAAGTGATAATAGCCAAATACTTACTTCTTGGTAAACAAATCCGCGACTCCTTGTACTTTCTAGCCTTCTACGCTTTAAACAATATAAGACAAAGATAATTTATTAAAAACCATAAATAACTAGTGGTTCGCCCCGAACTTTGAACTCGCGACCCCAGTAAAAGATGTGTAACTTTGCTTATGCCATTCACCCAGGCGCGCGCGCGCTTTGCATATAAACTGTACAACCCAATATCTCGTCAAACCCTCGACCGATTTGGCTCATGTTCGAACTTAAAAATTATTTTAATTTCATTTACCCGGCTACCAAATTTCATAACGATCCGACCAAATTTTCTCATGTTATCGTCGAACGAACATTCATACATACAAACATACATACATACAAACGCCGGATTGTTCCAGTAGACTCGGAGAACTTCGCTCGCTCGTTCAATAATTTACAATAGTTAAATAAAATACAATGGTTTCGCCAGTAGCGGTCTCCACAGTAGACTGAAATATGTGTTGTGGAGGCCTGGATATTTAGATTTAACAGATTCAGAGAGTTGGGCGCGAATCTTTTTAGATAGTAAATGTAAGCACGAGTACCTACAGATTGATATTACAACAGTACACCAAGACAGTCTGCAAGACTGAAATGTCAGAAGTATGGCCCTCTCCTAAATAGTTATATTTTTTATCCTCTTGCTCTTGAAACCACTGGGGTTTGGGGAATTCAAGGCAAGGTTTTTGTCAAAGAGATAGGTCGCCGATTGAGGAACCGTGGGTTTGACTACCGCTCCAGGGCATTTCTGATGCAGATGATCTCCCTGGCGGTTCAGCGTGGTAACGCTGCTAGCGTCATGGGGACCTTTGGGTCGGACGTGGCCCGGGGTGGTTTATTTGAGTAGGTATTGGCTTATTGTTATTATTATTTTTTTCTTTGTCATGTTTATTGTGTTTTATTATTGACATTATTTCTTTTATTTTTATTTTTTGGACGAAGCACAATGTGAATTTTAAACAGTACACCTATAGTTCGGCAGGATTGTCCAACGAGTCAATAGCTGCGACTTTAAACGTGTTCCGAGTTTCCGACGATGAATCAATTCAAATGGTGCGTGCAGTCCGTGCAGGTCACGGATCACAGTGGCTCTATTGACTAATCATCGTCAACTAATTAATTATAAGATCCTCGTTGGACTAAAATTAAATTGCGGTCGATGCACCTCTTTGGTTGAGCTGCTGAGTTGTGGTAAAAGATTCTGGGGAAGTAAGGCCGACTTAGCTGGAGCTACAAAGCTACAATCTGGGAGTCAGACTCACAAGACAGACTTCGGTCGAGCTACAAAGAGATCTTGTTAATGACTAGCAACCCGTCCCGGCTTCGCACGGATGCCGCATCAAAATTCGTTGTGGACTTTAGGAAGAGTTAGCGGATAAACAGACAGACGCGGAAATAAACTTTGTTAGTCCACTCACACGCTCCAGTTTTAATTAGGCACAAGTTGCGAAAACTTTACCGACTGAAGTCTCTCTAAGAGCCCGGTAATGAGACAAATAATATGATTTAGATTTAAGGCGCCGTGCATTGTCAACACGAAACTGGCTATGTTCTATATTTGTGTACTTTTTCGATTCGTTTAGTGTATCTGATACGGTAATCGATTTTGTACATTTTTCTTTGCGCGCCGACTATTGAATATGCACGGCGCGGCGGGCGAAATTCTGGTGTTTTACGGTCCACACTCAGAATAGATAGAGTAACTCTTTATTGTACACCAGAAAGTATTATTAATTACCTACGAGATAACAAAGGCTGGCCAAGTTAATTGCGCCTGATACGGAGGTTTTCGACCTCGAATCGTCGTAGGTACACTGCTCCGAAATTGATAAACGACTATTTTAGGCTGCAATACCAATACAAAAAATGTTAGTTATTACACTTTATTGCACAAAATAAAAACTTAAATAACAATGGTGAGAAATTACATACAAGGGCGGACTTATTTCAATAGAAATTTCTTCCAGCCAGCCAAATAAATGGACATTTATTGTTTTGAATGACGGCGGGAGACGGCCAATAAAGTCTTCTCTTATCTGAACCAAATGTCCCTTCAGCAGGACGCTCACAAGTATCCACCGAGATATTAATGTTAGTTATTTAGGACGTAAAAAAAAGCACCAAGACTTTGCTTCCACGGTTGTTTATTTAGCAGCTTCAAAGATCTCTTGCGACATTTCCACTGGGGTTACGGTGTTCTAATAATATCTACCCGATGATCCATACAGACCGTCGTCATGTCAAATCAATTGGTCCAAATTGAAGCAAGCCAACGCATCGTGCGGGTCCATAGACCTTCTAAATTTAGACTTCCGCCGTTTCGGAGATAAATTGACGATGATTGTTCCTATTATAATCCGCGCGGGATGAGAATGGGATGCGACCTTTTGGAACTGAGACGCGCGCGGTAAGCACACTCTCGCCGAAGCAACCTTGTCAAAGTAAAGTACCTATATTTTTGATTGACTTTGACAAGGTTCCATCCCATTCTCATCGCGCGCGGATTATTTATACTGCAAGTGGATATTTTAGACCCACGACGACGTTGAAAAGTATAAGTGTCGAGTGAACTCGGGTGTAGTTGGCGGTTCACAGTTATTAGGACGAAACCGCCTTTTCTCATAGAACGCTGAACCTTGCGAGACACAAGTTGACACAACTGCGTTACAGACATGAGGCTTTGGAACAGCATAGACCCCCTATCACAAGTACGAACATAGGTTTAAAAAAACTGCCAATAACAATATCATACATATTTGTTTTCATTGGTCTTATCATCTATTATTTATCATCAATATAATAGCTGATATTTAAGTAAGATGTAGCCTTTTTATTGAAGTAAGAGAAGAAGTAAGTACATGTCGAGAAAGAGAGAGTTGCAGATTCACAAATTTTGAAATAAATTAAAGTTTGCCTGCATCGGGAATCGAACCTGGGTCTCTCGCTTGCGAGTCCCTTGTTCTACCACTAGACCACCACTGATCTGAATATTGAAGTAATATGTATTTTTTTTAGATAAATGAGTCTAAACATTTATAATAAGTTGAAAAAATTCACTCGGGACAGGACTTGAACCCGCAAGAATTGAGTGAATTTTTTCAACTTATTATAAATGTTTCAATTATTCCCTAGCAAGGGTTAGTGCTGTAGAAAAACAAAAAGTGGTTAAATGAGTCTATTCGCAAAATCTTAATGATTATTTTGCTCTTCCCATCGCATTGCAAATCGTTTCCTACGGCAGGACTGTGATTGTATTTCAACAATAGAAAATTAGAAACCCACCTTAGCCCACACGCAATCTTGACCTAACCACAGCACTGTGGCTAGCCTGGCTAGTTATTCATGTAACAAAATACCAAGGATAAGTTTCAGTTAATCTACAGACAGATGTTATTGTAGGAGTGACACAGACAGTAAAGTCATCTTATTTACAAGGTAAACCAGTAGGATATCAAGACCCACGCGAAATTCTTCAATGCAGGCTGCAATTTTATCGCCAGATTAACTTATTGTCTTCCTTCTGTTACAATTTTGGGTTGTGGACAGGCAAGAATGGAAACTTATGCAAGTCAATACATTGGGTTACCAATACATTACCAAAGTACCTAAAATATTCATAAGAAACAATAAGTATTCAGTAAGCTAGTGGTCTTCGAAAATATGTTGGAGCTTCATAAGATGTTAAGTTTGATAACAATCTCCTTTTACAAAGTTTGTTGCACAGATGTACCTAATATGTAACACAAGATTGACTGCCGGTTTCTGATTTGAGAAATTCGCTAAGCAAGCACTGAAATATCGTTCTGCATCTGCGGATTTCTCATAAAAGAACGTGACAAAACGATAGTTGGAACTGGGCCTGAATGTAAGGCATTACTTTCAAGCTCTCAGAAAGGGCTTTGGTTTGGTTGCCACTTGCCATGCAAAGGCATTTATTTAATTTAAAGGCATTCCGTATGATGCTTTAACCGCTCGGTTGGTGTATTTTTTTTTCCAATACCCTCAGGGCGTCTATGAGCCGAAGTAATACCAATTGGTTAAGTTTGAACTACCTAGGTCTCATTGATGCAGATTTTTATTTATATTTCATTATTTTATATGTATACCTCACTCAACCTTGAGCTTCTTATCAGCACTTTGCGATTCGCCTTGCGTAAATATTATTGTACCTATTTGCCTTAACTCCTCGCACTTATAGTCACTTATATTGTGAAACTAAATATATGTTAGGAGGGATCTCCAAAACTAGTCATAATACCTCAAATGAGGCTTTATTTTTAAGAACTTGTTTTGATCAAATAATTTAAGTAGTCTGTTTTTTTCAGAATGTTATTGACTTGTGTGTTATGATTTGCGATGTTCCCTCGCTGGTCCATGTATACCACTTGTGTACTGAGTTTTAGCTAGATCCACAAGCTAAAAATAAATGATACAATGATGCTGTAGAAGTGATCTTTATTTTGATGTAAATGTTGATGAAGAATGAATAGATACTTAGTTGCAACATAAAAAAAGATGTAATTTGTACAGGGACTGAGTTAGAGAGAGCATGGTACCAGATACTTGAGGACTACTGTCAAGAACCCTAGAAACGGAAGTCTAGAAGTTAGTTTTAAAATAAATCAAGAGATATACCTGAGCAGTGTTTAGGTTTTTGTATTAAGTGAGTAGGCAAGACAACTATGTTTCTGCTACCCCTGTTTGCTACTAGGAATAAATCAGTGTGCATTAGTATCGTTGTTTTACTGAAATATCCTTATATCACAACCTGATTATGCCTTTTTACCCTTTAGGTACACATTGATAAGATCAAATAAGAGTATAATACTGAAAAAAATAAAAATTTCTGATTCAGTTTATACCCCTATTCTTTCCTATTCTGTTGATTTGTTACTTACTGGATGATGTTTTAAATGAAATAAATAGAAGGAGATTGTATGAATAACTTTGTTTAGTGTTTAGTAAACAAAATGTCTTCCAATCAATAGGTAAAAGTACCAGGCTCTCAGAATTGCGTAGGTGATTGTTCGCGCTTGTTTACATACACGGGGCATAACCCGACCGATTTGAAGAGCACACCAATACAATCGCGCTGCGAGAGGAAGGGAGTTGATTTGTGCAAGTCGCCTTCGCCACGTTTATGTGCGAAACTACGAAGTTGAATTTAACGACGCAAATAGATTTGATACGTAAATGACCTCTTATACGTGTGAACTGATGTGAACATGTGGCATTCTTGTGTTAGAAACAACTACTTTTCTTCGGAAAATAATCGATAAAAACAGAAATGATCTCCAAACCAGCTGTTGAATACTACATGTTTGGGATAAACAACTGCGCATTCTCATCGATTACACCCCCGCCTCTGTGATAGTCGTGAATTAAAGTTCTTTACGCTCTGCTAAGCTCAATAAAACATGATAGCCTTGAATACGAAAGCGTGTTCGCCAGAACCGCGAGTCACGCACCTTTGTT
Source organism: Zelleria hepariella (assembly GCA_949319315.1). Lineage (NCBI taxonomy): Eukaryota > Metazoa > Arthropoda > Insecta > Lepidoptera > Yponomeutidae > Zelleria > Zelleria hepariella. The sequence continues at coordinate 29,067,832 of OX439379.1, forward strand.
TTCGTTTAACAGTGTTTATTTACAACAATGCAATCCAATCCAGATGCACTTACCGCTCAAATCTTCGAGCGTGTTCAGCTTCCGCGTCGTCATGATGGCACAAATATTATCACGTCACGAGTAAAGTTTATAATTTACAAGAAACTCGCGTTACAACAACGAAAAACGATTTTTTCAGCCACAGTGGTTCGTCAGTCAAGTCAGCCTTTGTTGTTTTCTGTTTTGTTTTTCGACATCGACGATCGACGTAGTTTGACAGCAGAAACCGGAAGCTACGTCAATCAAAGCATATAATCACATGATTATTTCTGGCCAATGGGAAGGCATGTCATCTGAAGAGGGCGCTGATTGGTTAGTTTTTGTTGGCCACTCACCACGTCATCCATGGCCGACGGAAGTGGCTAGTGATGGGTAACGCGTCCTTGGATGATTAGAACCACAAAGAACCACCACACCACAGTGAGAAAGCCATAGAATAGAAGAATGCATTTACAAGTAATTTAACCTTTTCGAGCCCGATAGCGCGCGATAAATAAATGTAACTCTTTCTCTTTCTCACACCGTCTACAACAGGGTTGAGACATTCATTCACCTGACCGTGTGTAGGCCCCTTTACGTCGCCACTTGACACTCTTGTCTATGGAGCCCTAGTTGTCACAGACTAGTAGCTCGAGCTGTCAATCATGTCAAATGTCATTCATTATTTATAATCTGTGGGTCTATGGTCCTTCGGAGTGTGCCCCGTGTGCCCCGTTTATTTATTTCTAGTTTTTAGTTAAATATTCGTCGTAATGGATCCTAATATTGGCGAAGAAGAAGTCATGTCCCCAAGGAAACCCGAGGAAACCGAAAGTGCCCGGTAAGATGTGTTTTTTTCTCAGAAACTTCACGGTACGTGCAGGAATATTGACAGCTGATTTTTAGCGGTAAAGTCAAAGGCGCCAAACCTTCACATCGCGTTGGCTTTCTTCTTTCCTAAATTTACTTAAAAACCTCTAACTGATCGAATTTCAGGAAGCGAATGCATCTGGAGATGACTGCTCGTAAAAGTTGGAGCTTGACCGACAAGAAAACTGACCAAGAGGTATGATATTTACCACGTTTTTCCCGCCTCCACTTTTATGCTTTATTACTTTTAAAATCCTCACAAATAATCTTAATATACTTCCAAATACTAGATAAATTGATAATCAAGCCATCGACCGGCAGTTACCGCGTAGCGGCATTTATTGTGAGGTCAATAAACCATAAATGCCTCCCTGACGTAATTAGCATTTGGTTCATCCATTTTGGTTTAGAGTGCATGTTATTTACCTGGTGAAAGCTATAATAGGCGTATTCACCTTGTACTATAAGAAGCCAAAAACTTAGCTGTGTACATCATTGTACTGATAATCACTAAAACAATAGATGATAAATGCAAATTTTCTTTCAGGTGCTAATGGAAATGGGTGTGAGTGTGCTGGAACCTGATGAGAATGATGTTGACCTCTCGACTTCTGGGAGCCTGGTAAGTAGAGTACTGAGTAGCAGCTGAGAACAGGACATGAAGGGAAGGTCAATATGTTTGGATAACTGGATCATTTCTTTTTTTTTTGTCATCTTTTTCTTTATTTGCGATATTGGGATCTGTAGTTACAATAAGCAACTCAGATTTATTTTTATTTTATGCAACGTGTTACAGTAACACGTTGTAGTATGTCAGTGCTTAGTTTTTCTGAGTCCCCTGTTGGTAGCTTGGTAGATCTCATTTCATGAACAAAAAAAACCTCTGTACCTTTTTTTTTATCTAGGCTGAATGATGTCCCACTGCAGGGTAAAGGCCTCCCCCCTCTCAGCCCAGATTTTTCGGTCCCGAGCCACCTCCGACCACTCCGGCAAATATTTATCGATGTCGTCCTGCCATCTTCTTCTCGGCCGGCCCCGTCTGTGACATCCGCCTTTGGGCAACCACTCGGTGGCAAGTCTAGCCCACCTATCCGGGTGCATTCGGCTAACGTGGCCAGCCGAGTTCCACTTTAGTTTTGCCGTCGCAAGACCCACGTCGGCAATGTGGGTTTTGGATATCTATATATATAAAAATTTATCGCCGTGCATTAGTCTAGCTAAAACTAAGAAACGGCTTGACCGATTTGCATATTTACTGTTTTGTTTAGTTCACCATAGTTCAGGGTAGGTTTAAAAGCAAAGAAATATGGGAAAAGTTAAAGGATTAGCTGAAAAACGGAAGAAATTAAAATTGGTCATTTTGTATTGGAATCGCCATTTTTGACGCGGAGAGTCAAACTATTTCAGGTGATATGAAGTTCACCGGATCAGCTACCTAGTTATTGATATTATTGGGTTTTGGACTGTATTGAGTTCTTGTACTTGATGTTGCAAAAAGTATTGGTGAAGTCATGAGACCTGCATGGCTATGAGAGATCGCTCCCGAAGCTGTTTCAGGGCAAGGGGATGTAACACTAGGATTTAGAGCAGTGGTTCTTAACCTATGGTCCGCGGACCACTGGTGGTCCGCGAGGGCCTCGCTAGTGGTCCGCGGGAGGGTCCTGGGCCCTTAGCCTGTAACGCAATGGTGCCAAAATGGGCTCCCGGTTGACGGTTTCAATTACGATTTATTAATGCTGTCGGTCCAGTGTCGGTCCTTTTAATGTTTTTGTAGTACAGCAAAGAATATTATGAGTCTAATAGGAGAACAACGAAAAAATCCCGGTTTTGTCCTTCTACCTGGGACATCATTGATACGCCATTATGTTACAGGCTAAGGCTCCTGCAGTCGAGCGCACATAGCGATAGTCAATAAATTTTAAACTATATTTAGGGTAAAATCGGTGAATTTTCAAATGCGCTGCGCGTGTGTGTTCTATTCAAAACAAATGTCTCCATTATGAAATGTAAGACTTAAATAAGTAAATTTTCAGCCGCGCTGGGTGCGTTGGTTCAAATTATAGCAAAATAAATCTCCTTATAAAATTAAATAAGGAAAAATCGGTGAATTTTCGGGCGCGCTGCGCGCGCATTTTTCACGCACCTACTACACGTACTAAGGAAGACTTGATTATGATTTTTAAGAGTTAAATCGAAAAATTTACGGGCACGTTTACAAACAAATAAATCTTGATGATATTGACGGAAGATTATCTGATTTTGCCATCCTGCGGCTTAAAAAGGGTAAAATCGGTGAATTTTCGGGCGCGCTACGCGCGCATTGTTTTCGTCTGCCGATTAAATTTCCATAATAATTTTAGTAAAATCGGTGCATTTTCGCGTGTACGTTCCATTGTTCCAAAACCGACTCATATTAATTTCCTGTTTTCAACTTACTTACATACCTATGTACGTTGGGCCACAGTCACAGATACCCCATGGCAGCTATTGACACGCGCGGCATAAGGGCGTCAATCGAACAAAAAGGGGTATCTTTGGTTGAGGCCGGCTGTACATTATACTTTAGGTCAGGTGAAACGATTTCATATGAAACACGATATACCTTGGATCTGGTGGTCCGTACTAAGAAAACATTTTATCAAAGTGGTCCGTGGTCCCAAAAAGGTTAAGAACCACTGATTTAGAGTAATTAAAAAAAAGTTACTGGGCATTTAGTTTCAATAAAAATTTACATTTTCAGTTAAAATCGGGCACAAAACGCAAGCGCGACATCGAAAATGTGAACCCAAATGTGAATGGTGGCATTTCGCCAGCCGCCAAGGGAAGCCCCAAGCGCAGCCCCCGGAGCAAAGTCTGCAGCCCCGCGGCAGGTCCCTCAACTCTATGGAGCCCCAGTAAGTGTCATTAATCATGTTTTTTACGCGACTGCGGAGGGTAATTTTTTCTTTATCCATAGGCATAGCACTAAAAAACTAAAAATAGCAACAGTGAAAGAAGAAATTGAACACAGAACAAAACTTTATAGTGAGCTCTATCAGCCCTAAACAAACTCTCGCAAAGTCGCCGGCTCAAACGCCGATACATAGGTAAGTGGGTCGTGTCGCTGACCATACTAACTAAAGTACAAATAGTATAATTTCTAAAATTTGGATTTGATTAAAAAAATCAATTGCATCAATTATATAATTTTGAAATAGCAGACTAGTTTAAGTCTTTATTTGTAGAAGTTAGTTTTGACGGTCGGAGAGTCGGTGCTATTATAAAATTTTCTAAATTTCCATCTCCGTAGCCAAACTAAGCCAGCACACGGACCAGTCTCTAGAGATGACCCTCCTGCAGCCATATCTACTGATGGACGAGGAGACTCCGGTGGCCCAGCTGGCCTGTCCCGGTGTGCTCGGCCTCATGCCATGCAGTCCCCAGTTTGGCACCAATTCCAGGACCGTCACACCGGGAAGCCGAGAGAGAATCTGTGCCCCTTTAACACGTAAGTTGATACAAAGATGTGTATGGTATAACACTAGGGTCATTTAATAAGTATTGAGAACGAGGTATAAATACCTTGGAAAGAAAAAATTTCAATACTGGCCGGCATAGCCCATACATTTAATAGAATAATGATGTAAAAAATGTGTTACTTTGAATAACACATATGCTACATATTATCACGCTTTTACACTTATAATTATATAATTATAAGTGTAAAAGCGTGATAATATGTAGCATATAATTATCCTTTTCCTGTAGTCCACGCGGACGAAGTCGCGGGCTAGTGTATGTATAATAAATAAATAATTTACAAAGGCAGACCGAGGCGGAGATGGCGGGACGACCTCACAACCTTTTTGCCGGGGTAGCAAGAGGCAGCCGAGGATAGAGAGGAGTGGAAGAAAAAAGGGGAGGCCTTTGCCCAACAGTGGGACACTATGGAGGCTACATAAAAAAAAAATACAAAGATGATTGCGCTAATGAGCCGTTTTCAACTGACAGTTAAAAGCTGATTTAAAAATGCTCGCTAGATGGCGCAGAAAATACGGCTACATAACGGCAGTCAAATAACGCTTTTTCCCACAGATTCACAGATTAGAAAGTACTAATACTAAAGATACACAAACAAACACCACATAAGAATCAAGCTTGCCATGTTCAATCAGCCATATATTTGCTGTCATATATTTGCAATTATTATTCTTGAAAGCAAAAACATAAATGGTTTTTGATAAATATAGAACAGGTAGGTAGGACACTGACATCAACTACGTGATGCGATAAAATTTGCAAGCAATGAATTGTGTTTCTGGTTATGATTATTACAGTTTACGGTAATTTGTCGTACCGTTGGCAACACTGATGAAATTTCAACTGGGCCCTTAGCCTGTAACACAATGGTGCCAAAATGGGCTGTCAGGTGACGACATCAATTACGATTTGCTAACGCTGTCTGTCCTTTTAATGTTTTTGTAATACAGCAAAGAATATTTTGATTCTAATTCTAGAGGATTAGTTCTCTGGTTGTAGGAGAAAAACGAGGGGAGCCCGGTTTTGTCCTTCTGCCGGGACGCCATTGACCCGCCATTGCATTACAGGCTAAGGGCCCTGACTGCCGTTATAGTGCCGTATTATGAGCGCCATCAGTGGAGAAAAAAAGAACTACGTTTTTTTTCTGAAAACGGGCCATAATGTGTCAAACATTTTGTTTGCCACCAGCGCTGGGGTCGGCCGCGCCCGAGCCGTCGTCGGCGAGTCGGCAGGAGACGCGCGGCGAGGATGCGTTCGCGGTACTATCGGACGAAGTAATGCTGGGGATATTCAAGTGGCTGCCGAAGCGGTCGCTGACACACTGCACGCTGGTTTGCAAAAGGTAGTATTGTAACCCGTGTCATTAAAGAAAACATTTAGGATGAACTTCAAGACACTCACCCTCTCGCTCTAATTAATACAGTCAAAGCGAGACAACGCTAGGTTTTTAACTCCGCCCTAAATGTTTTCTTTAATGGCACGGGTTATACTTTTTGTATTGATACTAGCGACCTGGGCCCTTAGCCTGTAACACAATGGCGTATCAATGGCGTTCAAGGTAGGAGAACAAAACCGGGATTTTTTCGTTGTTCTCCTACAACCAGCGAACTAATTCTCTAGGATTAGACTCATGATATTCTTTGCTGTACTACAATAACATTAAAAGGACCGACACTGGACCGACAGCATCAATAAATCGTAATTAAAACCGTCAACCGGAAGCCCATTTTGGCACCATTGTGTTACAGGCTATACATGTAACGCAATGGTGCCAAAATGGGCTGTCAGTTGACGGCTTCAATTACGATTCACTAACGCTGTCTGCCCTTTTAATGTTTTTGTAATACAGCAAAGTATATTTTGATTCTAATTCTAGACGATAAGTTCTCTGGTTGTAGGAGAAAAACGAGGAAACCCCGGTTTTGTCCTTCTGCCGGGACGCCATCGACCCGCCATTGCGTTACAGGCTAAGGCCCCTGGGCCCTGTAACGCAATGGTGCCAATATGGGCTCCCGGTTGACAGTTTCAATTACGATTTATTAATGCTGTCGGTCCAGTGTCGGACCTTTTAATGTTTTTGTTCCACAGCAAAGAATATTATGAGTCTAATTCTAGAGGATTAGTGCGCTGGTTGTAGGAGAGTAACGAAAAAATCCCGGTTTTGTCCTTCTACCTGGGACGCCATTGATACGCCATTGTGTTATAGGCTAAGGCCCCTGGGCCCTGTAACGCAATGGTGCCAAAATGGGCTCCCGGTTGACGCCTTCAATTACGATTTATTAATGGTGTCGGTCCTTTTAATGTTTTTGTAGTATAGCAAAGAATATTGTGATTCTAATGAGGGTCTTTTAACAACCTGTATAGATAGATAGATAATTGAATACTAGAGGGATAAACAACGCATATCACAGGGATTTCTAATCTCCTATTTGTATTTACAGATGGCACAGGGTAGCGAGCGACGAGACCTTCTGGCAACGCCTCGAGTTGGGCAACAGAACGCTAGGCAAGGGGGCGCTGGGCAGAATACTCGCGAGGAAACCTATCATACTCAGACTAGCTGGATCAGAGGTAAGGTTCTATCCATCTTAGGTATCGCTCGACCTCAACGCTAAACAAAAATTCTACCTTCTAAAACTAGTAGTTCGCAAAAATGTAAACAGTCCGACACATGCCGGGGGTGGAGATGTCATATCATATCAAATATGTTTGTTCTAGTGCCATTATCCAGGGAGGAAATCGTAGACTACGTTTGTATGGAGAAAACACTATTGTGATGGCCTCTTAAGGCGCTGGGCATAGTGAATCGCCCGCGCGTAAAGAAAAATGCACAAAATCGAGTCCTGTATCATATACACTAAACAAATCGAAAATTTTCACATATCAAACCCTAGAATTAGGTGAGACCTATCTAAAACAGCCAGTTTCGTATTGACATTCATAAACGTTTTGAAGATATTTTGCTTGAAAAAAATAGTCGGCGCACTTTTTTTCAAGCAAAATATCTTGCAATCTGTTATGGATATCAACACAAAACTGGCTGTTTTAGATTGCTCTCACCTAATTCTTGGTTTTGATACGTGAACATTTTCGATTTTATTAGTGTATTTGATACAGGAATCGTTTTTGTGCATTTTTTTTGCGCGCGAGCTCTATGCCCAGCGCCTTAACAAATACACAGATCACCTTTTAACAAAACAAAAATCTTTATCACAGATCGGTGAGTGGCACCCGAGCAGTCCGGCGGAGCCATCCCGGTTACAATACCTAGACCTCAGCATGTGCTCCATAGACCGAACCACACTGGCGGCCTGCCTGGAACGATGCCCCGGCTTGAAGAAGCTCAGCATAGAAGGAGTGGCGGTGGACGACGATGTTTGCATACTTATTAGTGAGTATTACTCGATATACTCGTACTTTTTGGCATACATGGGTCTAATCTAAACGTATATGGGCTACTATCTAACTACCTACAGGGTGCACTCTAAGTCGATAGCGAAACTTTAAGTAGGCTGTCTACTGATCACCACAAAAAACTTGGACTAGGTGGCGAAAAAAATGGAGCGATAAAAATATCAGCTGTTTCATACATTTGGCGCAGTACTGAGGCGACCTTTTGTATGGAACAGCTGATATTTTTTTGTCGTCAAAAATATCAAAAATAAAAATGCCTTCTTTGTTCCCAAAAAAGCAATTCAATTCTTCAAATTTTCGCTCGCGGATGGCTCATTACAGGATACCTCGCACACTATGCCTGTAATAATCGAATGTATCTCCCGGCAAATTACAGGCAAATGCAGTAAAATGGAGACTCTTAACTTGACCATGGCGACAGGCATCACAGCAAACGGTCTGCGGGCGATACTGGAAGGATGCACCGGGTGAGCCAATTTTTTGTATAAATAATAAAGGCATTTGCATCTACGTAATGAGATGATTTATAAAGCGTCCAGTGGGACCTTAACTCACACTAGATGGGTAAAGAGACCACTCGGCGCTGCAGTGCCTGGGACATTGTTTTAGATGGAGTTTAACACCCTGTATAATTTAATAATAAGTGCTCCTTGATATTTAAGTATATTTGAGGGCACATCTACCTATAATGTAATAATAAGTGTTCCTTCATATTTCCAGGCTACAATCACTCAACATATCCTGGTGCAACTTGTGCGCTGCGTCGCTGGATCTGCTCGGCGAGCTAGCGCCGCAGCGGCTGCAGCGGCTGAATGTGGCTGGCGCCAGGATCATCACGGACGACAGTACGTATACCATGTTTCATCATCGTCATCAGTTCCTGTTATCCCTAATCAAGGACATAGGGCTCTCAGAACAGTTTGATACACCATACCATGTTTGATACACTTTATTGCCCACATAATATAGAACGTGTACAAGGGCATATCTTACTTATTTTTAGGGTTCCGTAACTCAAAAGGAAAAAAAAACGGAACCATTATAAGGTCACTTGTGTGTCTGTCTGTCTGTCCGTCTATCACACCGAATTTGCTCCGAAACTACTAAACTGATTGAGTTAAAATTTCGCACACATATGTAAGTCGGTGACCCAAACACGGAGGTGTGTCGTAAATAGAGGAATTTTTATTATGGGGGCCATAATAAAAATTCAGGGGTTTAACCTGTTCGCTCAGCCATACAACCTTATATATGAACAAGGTGATCATATACTCGCTCAGAATAGAGACACATATGTCCTTAGCGCGATGCCAATAGGTTGCTCTTATTTTGTGGGCGATAAAAAGCGAGTGCTTTCCGAACAAATTTTCCGCATTTTATATATGAAAATATGCCCGGACAAATTAGTCCGGATTCCGAGCGAGAAATGAATAGGAAATAAACAAAAAAATGTTTTGCAAAATATATCGTATGACGTATAAAATGAAAGGACTCATTCTAAGCATCAATTTCAAAGAAATCGTTTTAAGAAATTACGCGAAAATTTACGAATTGACGAATTTTTTTGTGCAAAAGGGTCTTAATCTATCGTCCCTTTCACAAAACCTTTGACTCCCCAGTGGTAACAGCGCTGGTGGAGCGTTGCTCGCGGCTGGTCGAGCTGGACCTGTCCGACTGCTCGCGGCTTGGCGCCACCGCGGCGCTGGCGGTGCTGCGACTGAACCGGCTCGAGCACCTTGCGCTGAGTCGCTGCTACCTGCTGCCTCCGCACGTGCTTACGTGAGTACAACATTGTGTGTGTGCTCCGACTGAACCAGCTCGAGCACCTTGCGCTGAGTCATTGTGTGTATGCTCCGACTGAACCGGCTCCAGCACCTTGCGCTGAGTCGCTGCTACCTGCTGCCTCCGCACGTGCTTACGTGAGTACAACATTGTGTGTGTGCTCCGACTGAACCGGCTCGAGCACCTTGCGCTGAGTCATTGTGTGTATGCTCCGACTGAACCGGCTCCAGCACCTTGCGCTGAGTCGCTGCTACCTGCTGCCTCCGCACGTGCTTACGTGAGTACAACATTGTGTGTGTGCTCCGACTGAACCGGCTCCAGCACCTTGCGCTGAGTCGCTGCTACCTGCTGCCTCCGCACGTGCCCACGTGAGTACAACATTGTGTGTGTGCTCCGACTGAACCAGCTCGAGCACCTTGCGCTGAGTCATTGTGTGTATGCTCCGACTGAACCGGCTCCAGCACCTTGCGCTGAGTCGCTGCTACCTGCTGCCTCCGCACGTGCCCACGTGAGTACAACATTGTGTGTGTGCTCCGACTGAACCAGCTCGAGCACCTTGCCCTGAGTCATTGTGTGTATGCTCCGACTGAACCGGCTCCAGCACCTTGCGCTGAGTCGCTGCTACCTGCTGCCTCCGCACGTGCTTACGTGAGTACAACATTGTGTGTGTGCTCCGACTGAACCAGCTCGAGCACCTTGCGCTGAGTCATTGTGTGTATGCTCCGACTGAACCGGCTCCAGCACCTTGCGCTGAGTCGCTGCTACCTGCTGCCTCCGCACGTGCCCACGTGAGTACAACATTGTGTGTGTGCTCCGACTGAACCGGCTCGAGCACCTTGCGCTGAGTCATTGTGTGTGTGCTCCGACTGAACCGGCTCGAGCACCTTGCACTGAGTTGCTGCTACCTGCTGCCTCCTCACGTGCTGACGTGAGTACAACTTATTAACCCGTTTTGTAGAGAATTTTATGTAGATTGATTCAGTGATTGGTCATTTTTTGCTATAGGCTGCAGTTTTCGAGTTATTGACAAAAAACTGTGAAAAGGGACCTTTACACCCTCTCCCCCCTACCCATCAGTACTTTTAGTATGTTGTTCAGGACACTTTCCTCTACAACTATGCCCAATTTTGGCTGTACACGAATTATATTTCCTATTTTTCGTTCGTTTCCTGAGCTGAGACGCTGCTACCTGCTGCCTCCACACGTGCTCACGTGAGTACAAATTCAAAGGATCTCTTTTTTTAAGCCGTTTTCCAAAGTCCGGCCAAAAATTGGATGATTTGAACAATTCTGTTAGAAAATGTAATTTACAAAAGTAATATGTTATACAGGGCAGAGTTTTGAAGTAGCTGTCGTAAAGAAGGGCAGCAACATTCAAAAGACCCTTTGTCTTAGGCGAGAAATCACCCTACCGTATAAGTGGTGGTGGGCCGCCACAACGAGCACTGCAAAAAGGCAAAAAAGTAGGAAAGCAAATAAAAACGAGTGTAAAATTAATTGAAAGTATACATATTTTTATGATTAACTAGCTTTTGCCCGCGACTTCGTCCGCGCAGACTTATTTATTTTCACTTGAGTTTTTCCATTGTTTTATAACAATTGGGTAGGCAAAGTTTTTTGTTTGAAAGTCCGTTATTGGCTTATCGTTATAAACTTATCTTCAGACAATATTGAGAAACTAATTTAAATATTTTTTTATTTTGGTCCAGTAGTTTTGTTTTTATGCGCTAAAATGTTTTGTTCCTATGACCGCCAACAGTATGCAGACCGTCGCGTGAAGGTCATAAAACCGTATCTTTGAAACGTTGTAAAATCCAAACTACTGAACCAAAATTAAAAATATTGAAATCAGCTTCTCAATATTGTCTAAAGATAAGATTAACCCATTACGGACTTTCGAACAAAAAACTTTGCGTACCGAATTCTGCTATTCGGGGCGGAGAGAAATCCAACAAATAAAAAATCATAAAAATGGGTCCACCCGTTCTCGAGTTATAAATGGTGTACCTACTAACACGACTTTGTTTTCGTATTGAACAGGAAACTGAGCAGTATGCCGGCCCTGCAATACCTCGAGGTTTGGGGCATGCTCCAGGACGCTTCTCTGGCCGCGCTCAAGTCTGCGCTCCCCGCGATACAACTCAACCAGTTCATGCACAGGTTAGTGCCACACATGCTATTCTAAAGCTAGACGTCCATTGTGGTTATTTGGTTTTTAGTTTTATATGTTTATTTTTCGTTTTCTTGTTTTTAGCCTTCAGTTTAGTTTAGTTTTTGCTTTACTCCGTAAAACTTGGGATTTAATTTAATTTTAATTTTTATTTGTACTAAGTTGGCTTTTGCAATGTACAGCCTCTTTAGTTAATGTTAGGTAGGATCTGGCAGAATACCAGCGTTGCGGGAATTCTTAAGATGTCTTTAGAGTACCCGTAACTATATGCTGAGCCAGATCCTTTTTATAGCCAACTCACACTATGTCTGTAACGTGTTAATATCTATGTCTTGTTGTACCTAATGTGTGTTTTGGATTATAAATAAATATTTTTCTATTCTATTCTATTCATTAGCGGCGGATCGGGCCGGGGCGGGTCGCAACTTAAAATCCGCCTGCATTTATATGAAACAGCGTCCACTAGCGGCGGACTATTGCGCTGCGGCCCGCCCCGCCCCGATCCGCCGCTAGTGGACGCTGTCTCATATAAATACAGGCAGGCGGATTTTTGCGTTGCAATCTTACGATGCGCCCCGGCCCGATCCGCCGCTAATGGACGTCTAGCTTAAATTGGTTCAAATAGTAATTCTAGCCGTCGAACCAGCACCAAATATGAAGGCCTGCGCAGATGCGGGCATAATTCGTTCCTTAATTTGCCAGTGCGTACGTGTTTTTAAAACTGTTTTTTTTTTCAATTTTCCAGTGCGATAGCGCGACCGACGGTTGGCTCCAGAAGAACATCCATTTGGGGACTAAGAACTAGAGATTAAGTAAAATATAGCACGAGACTTAGCTGAGATAATGTAACAGGTGCTGGGCGTGTGGGCAAGCCTTCATAAAACATGTCCCTGGCACTGAGTGGTCACTTGACTTCGCTATTATAGTTAGTAGACGTGCCTTAGTATAAGTGTAAAAAGAAAATGTTGTGGTTTTGAAACTCTTCTAAGTATTGGAATTCAACATATGGTGTTATTAGCCGAATGAATGACAGCAGGGGCCTGAGTCCGTAGGCTTCAATTACGATTTCTTACCACGCTGATGTCTGTCCTTTTAATGTTTTTCTAGTACAGCTAAGAATATTCTGATTATAACTCTAGAGGATTAGATCGCTGGTTGTAGGAGAAAAACGAGGAAAACCCGGTTTTGTCCTTCTACTGTACTGGGAACTTATCGACACGCCATTGCGTGACAGACTCAAGAATGCCCTGGACAACTGTAGCCCTCTCGCTCGCACGGCTCAACATTTTAATTTATTGTAAGAGAATGATTCAACTTTGGACCATAAAATTTAGTTGCAAAAAAAATAACATTCGGATCCGTTTGTTTTGCTAAAAACGAGCCGTTAAATGAGAATCCCTAGGCATAACTTTTCTTAGGACCTAAGGCCTAGATTGCAGATCCCAGAACGGCCAGTTTTGACTTGTGTGGGATTTATTCGTAGGTTCTAGCCTAGAACGCCTAGGGCATCAAGTCTGTAACGCAGTGGTGTCTCGATAGGTTCAGCGTTGTATGAGAAAAACGAGAAAAAGGCGGTTACAACTTTACTTTGAACCATCTGTGACCTATCAAGACACAACAGCGTTACAGACTTGGGGCCTTAGCCTGTAACACAATGGCGTATCAATGGCGTCCCAGGTAGAAGGACAAAACCGGGATTTTTTCATTGTTCTCCTACAACCAGCGAACTAATCCTTTAGAATTAGACTCTTGATATTCTTTGCTGTACTACAAAATCATTAAAAGGTCCGACACTGGACCGACAGCATAAATAAATCGTAATTGAAACCGTCAACCGGGAGCCCATTTTGACACCATTGCGTTACAGGCTAAGGGCCCTGAGGCCCTTCCTAATATGCCTCAGAGTGTGTCAATAGATTTCTGCGATAGCTGTCAGATTCTAAATTAGAAAGTATATTTCAATGACGTATGAACTTAAATTAGTAATTACTTTACATTTATTTATCAGTATAACCCGTGTCATTAAAGAAAACATTTAGGACGGGGTTAAAAACCTAGCGTTGTCTCGCTTTGACTGTATTAATTAGAGCGAGAGGGTGTTTTGAAGTACATCCTAAATGTTTTCTTTAATGACACGGGTTATACCAAATTTTATCGGCTCAATTTTATTATCAGCTAAACTTAGCATTATGATTTATAAAAAATTTTATAATAATATTATTTGTAACTTCTGTAGTAAGTAGTTACATTCGTCGTACGTAACTCAAATATTTTGCTAATGTGAAATTCTTAATGATGGAACGCACATCCTATTAATATTATAGATATTTAAAATGTCATAGAAAACGAAAGGCGCATAGTGACAGTGGAATTTAGTTCGGTAAAAAATACCCGCTTGTATCCATCCCCAGTTCCTATTTTCGACTGGGTATATTTACTTTGTTAACAAATTCTCTATTTCTCTTTGACACTAGTTTTTGTAGTAATGTGATCTTTATTTATATTTAATTAGGTATATGATGGATAATGAAATATTTTTGCATGATAGAGGGAGGAAACTTTTTGCGACCTCTGTCTTTGCCTTGTTTCTTCTACTTACTACAGTAGTAGGAACTAAGTCGTAGGTCTACAGGTAACAATACCAGCGCTTGTCGGACATATACCCTTATTTTGTTCGATCGACGCCCTTATGCCGCTCGCGTGGTAGCGTGTCTGGAACCACGCATAACCAATTTCGTATTGACACTCATACAAGTTTTGAAGATATTTTCGCTGAAAATAGGCTGCGCGCTTTTTTTCAGCGAAAATATCTTGCAAGCTGAAATGGATAACAATATGAAAAATGCTGTGTTAGATAGCTCTCACCTAATTCTAAGGTTCTATATGAGCAGTTTTTCGATTCATTAAGGCGGACTTGCGTCAGTCGGGGTCAACTTTTTTTTCCTGGTGTACAAATAAGGTCTGTTCGGTTTTTGCCCCCTTGATTTGTATCTATCTAACTCTTGAGTTCATTTGACATTCCCTATCTATCTAACTCTAAGTGCATTTGACATTTCCATACAATTATTGACTATAACAATTAACTGGCTAACTCTGGTTTTGACATTTCCATACAATTATTGACTATGGCCCGGTTTCTGAGTTGAGAATGTTGCTAAGCAAATGGGGAAGTATCGTCCTGTCTCTTCAGATTTCTCACAAAAGAGCGTGACAGAGCTATACGTAAGTATGTGCTTAGTAAAATTCTCAACTCAGAAACCGGGCCTATAACAATTAACTGGCTAACTCTGGTTTTGACATTTCCATACAATTATTGACTATAATAACAATTAACTGGCTAACTCTGGTTGACGCAAGTGGACCTTAGTTTTGTACATTTTCTTTGCGCGCGGGCTAAGTCACTATGGCGCCAGAAGAGTGGCGGAAAGAGCACAATTTTCACAGGTTTTTAAATTTTGTAGCCAAACTGATCTATTTTGTTCAACCATTTCTGTTTCACGTCAAAAAGTAGTATAAATTTCATTATTCTAAACAACAATTATTTAGCTTATTATGAGATTGGCTCGAACTTCTAGATTTTGGGCAGTACATACCACTGGTTTATGGTTATTCCGTTATTTAGAATAATGAAGTATTATTTTATTGTAGTGAAACAAAAATATCCCGTTTAGCTACGAACTTGAAAAAAAAAAGAGAAAATTTGTACTTTACCACCACACTACTTTGTGCGAGGCGTCGTCTGTCGTTTTGATTTTGCACTTTCTATCAAACCAATGAGTTTACTATTTTATTTTTTAAATGCATTTACTCGAGATTACTCGAGAATATTAATGATTGGACGGTTGCAATTACACAAACTTAGCTTGGCCGATGTGGGAGGAAACGGGAGTTTTGTTTCTATGTAATCTTCTAAATATATTTGCGAGAAGATTGTTTACGCAAATAATTTAATTGTGCACGATCTCTAAACGTTTTTGTCCCGCTATCGACATTTTTCTTTAATTTACTTTACAATGTGTTACAAAACATCCTCTCTTTTTACAGCGTGTAACCTACAGGTCAACATGACGTCAGTAGTGTAAAAAAATTAAACAATTTTTATTTTATAACCTCAAAATTAAAAAAAATCGTAACTTTTTGATTTTAGTATTAGCTGAAATTTAAAAATATGTGTCTGTAGGGTGCATTTGCATAGCTTTGATTTGTTAAAACATTGTGAAAGTCAATTAAAATAATATTTAAAAATACTTTTCTCCCGCCACAGCGGCGTTCACACTTTATCAATTTAAAAATCAATGGAACGTCATAGAGAACCGCATCACCGAATGCTATTACCCTGTAAAAAGAGTTAGGATCTTTAGTAACACCTTGTATGATCGCGCTACTCGATAGCGGGAATAAAACTTATCTGGGTAATTCTACGGCAGAGCAATTCCCGTGGCATTTTTTATTTAACCCGGGTTTTCAGATGATTTGATGTTCTCACATTACTTTAGAACACATTAGTAACAATTTTATAATCATGTAACAATAAAATTGTTACTAATGTGTTCTAAAGTAATGTGAGAACATCAAATGATCTAATAACCCTTAAGAATCTCCTTCAGCTTTGCAGCCCTTTCGCCCACACTTTTCAACATTTTAATTTATTGTAAGAGAATGATTCAACTTTGGACGATGAAATATAGTTGCAGACACAGATAATTAAGCTATCGTCTTGTGGGCTAACTTTTAATTTCATATTCCTAGTAATAAAAATACTACTACTAATAATAAAAAAAACGGAACTACTACTTTTAAACGAAGTTCCGTGATATATTTTTTATTATAACCCGTGCCATTAAAGAAACGATATATAAATGGCGGACACTCTCGCGCCCTCTCGCTTCAATCATATCTCCGTCTATACTCACACGTAACATTAGCAAAGTCATTTTAGGCAGTCCTGATTAGTCACCTACGCTTGGCTAATAAAACACGCCAAAATACGTTCGTCTCTTATTGATTTTTTTATGTTTGTCGAGTTATTTCAATATTGTAGTTTACGTTAAGTGTTGTTATTTGTTGAGGTTTGTATTATTTACTACGTTTTAATATTTTTGATCTTATTTTCATAAAGATTATTGTTTAATCACAAACCCAACGTAGAACAATTACCTAATCAATAAAGAAAGCCTCGTAAAACAATATTTCCTAACCACAAATGTAAGAAAGTTTTAGGTATGAACCGAAATCGTATTTTCGTAACCTCTTTTTCAGACCTTACCATAGGTACCCGCCGCCATTTTCATATCGTTTCTCTATTGGCACGGCTTATACTAGGAATATAAAATCAAAACTTAGTCCACATGTCGATAGCTTAATTATCTGTGTCTGCAACTATATTTAATCGTCCAAAGTTGAATCATTCTCTTACAATAAATTAAAATGTTGAAAAGTGTGAGCGAGAGGGCTGCAGAGCTGCAGGAGATTCTTAAATAAAAAATGCCACGGGAATGAGGGATTTTCTGACAGCTCATAAGTTGTAGTTCCAAATTTGTAACTAGATGTCGCTGACGAGACATGTTATTTTTTTATGCCAGTTCGCGCTCGTTGACCTTCGTATATACGTCCAAACACATTTAGGTATTAGTTGTGTAGCAAAATAAAGTGTTTCCGGATTTACCATTCACTCATACAAGAACATTAACAAAGTCGTGCACTTTTTCATGTACTGTAAAATGGAATGACAGTTACGGCGATGAAAGATGAAGACACAGAGCAATGAAGTGAAGAAATATTTCCGCTGTAGTAAGCACTAATTTACTTTGTGATAGAAAACATGTCGTATTAACGCCATCTGTCACAGCTTATAGTACTATTTTTTTTTTTTTAAGTTGTCAGAAAATCCCTAAATGCAGCTCTGCCGTAGAATTACCCAGCTATCGACGCAGCGTGCCGCAGGGGCAGAACCCCGCGCATGATATAATTTAAGGAGACATGACTATTTGTATTGAAAAACTAAATCTAATTTGTATGTTTTGTGATTATTTCTAAAAATAAAAGACTTATCAGAGAATGTTGTTTTGTACTTTTTTTTTCGCTGACGGTGAAGGAAAACATCGTGAGGAAACCTGAGCGTATGAGGCATTATACCCTCAACGCAAAAATCGCCAACCCGCATTGAGCACGCGTGGTGATTAAGCTCGAACTCTCTCTCTCTGAGAGAAGGCCTTTGCCCAGCCAGCGGGACATGTACAATTGTACAGGCTACATCTTACTTTTTTTTTTTTACTTTTTAGTTCAAGTCTATCCCATTGAGTTATATCTATTTTTTTAAGTAGATAGGACACGATGGATCAAAGGAAATACTCGTTACACTAAGTATACCAAGTAACAGCTACCTACCTAATTATGCTCGGTTGTGACGGTGTATCATCGGCCATAACTCATAATGCTCAGCAAGATCACCAGAGTGTGGTGCCCCAGCGGGCTCGTGGTCACACCGCTTTGCCACACCAGCCTGCCAGCATAACTATTTGATTTGTTCGATAAGACCTACTATGGAGCTCGAAGCCGGCAGTATACGCCAAGTTATATGGATATCTAGATGGCGGTAAATCTCTGCGTTCCATAGAACGTTGCCTTGAAAGTATTTCATTGGTTTCAGAATGGAAGAAGAGAGTGTTCTACACTAAGACTTGCTGGCGTAGCACAAGAATAATATGTTGGCCATATCCCTTCATCCGTATCTATAGGTTATAACTTCTATCCACTTTTGCTTGATCTAATTTTTTTTTTAAAATAATAAACTTTATTTGGGCCTACGCCATAAACAGAGGAACAGCAAAACTTAAATAAAACGCTTTATATGTTTTTAAACTATGTTTTATATATAAAAAACTTAAGTTCCTTTTTTGGGTGACGACGGAAAAACAAGAAATCGACATAATTGCCACGTTTAAAAATGATGACTTATACGAGTAATTTAATTATTTACATTATACTAGAATACAGGCCATCTAATAGATGACTTAGGCCCCGTCCTAATTTACGATCATGTGATGCGATTTCGTCGCGCGACAGAAATGATCGAGATTAAATACAAAATGTCTCTTTAGTCATCGCGCGACCACAGAAAATGTTTTAACCCTTTTCCATCCCGCGACGAAATCGCATCGCATGATCGTACGACCATTGACCAGAGCCTAATAGGTACTAGGAAGCCTTTCACACAGATGGATGGATACCTTGGGTAGACATTCCATTCAATTTGTATGGCCTCGCCTGAGCTGACTACGGACTGTCCTGACGCGAATTATAACTATGGAACACTGTCAGATATAGAGCAAAAGATTTCAGATACAGTGATAAATCCGCACTTCTCCCGCGTGCAGTCTATAGTCGACACAAACATTCCCTTTCGATTACACACCCTTCACACTTCGTCGCATGTCGTTGCGACTTTTAGCGGGGAACTATTTGTTTGCGTGCCGCGGTGTCGCACGGCCGCATGAAAATGTGGCAACGTGTATGCTTCTGCGCTCTGTTGTGCGAAGAGTCGCACTACACATGCCGCAACGACATGCGGCAAAGTGTGAAGGGGGCCTTAAAAACAAACAGAACGACTGAGCTTTACATGAACATAGGGTTAGATTTGACAGTTATTTTGGTTAAAAACGAGACATGCTTGCTATACAGGGATGAGGATGTATGGCTACAAAAAAAAAAATACGTTCCAGTCTGCCGTAATCATGAACACCTCCAGGTTTTATTATTTGCTAACAAGAAGTTGTGAATAGTTTATATTTAGTTACTATAGGAAGGATAGGTACAGCCGACAGCATAATATCAACCTTACGAAGTAATAGATGCAATTATGCGTAAAACATTAATGTGCCATCGTAGGTACATTATTTCGACTACGTAAATGATTACGATTTATCATAAGTATAAAAAACACAAGTTCAGAGTTTTTAGAGAAAACCATGAATCGTCATGGTCCATGATATTGGACAAAGCTGGATATAATTATATAGGTTTTAAAATAACAATGATCACAAAAAGGAACAAGATTCCACTTGTTGCATTAGATGCAAGTAGGAAAAATGATAAAGAAATGTTTACTTATATAGAATAGAAAAGTTTGTTTTTTCATAGGACATACTGCAAACCAAAATTCTTATTTTTAAGATTAAAAACTCCGAATATTTTGTACTCTTCCACATGGCAAGAGCACTGTAGACGATGCCGCCATTGGTATGATAGCTCGACAGAAACAAATATGAAGAACAGATGCGCCTACATATTCAAATTTAAAGTCCTAAAACTAAAATCTAGGGGGAATAACTGGAGATATAAAGACAGGGATTCTGCTGGACCAGTCTGGCTCATGCGTGCTTTCACAGCATCCCTCGCAGCACCAGGCTCGCTGATTAACTGACAAAGGCGAGACAGACAACGGTGTATCGCGCGATACACAATGCTTTGATACCAAAGTAACAAGCATTATTGGCAATATCAAAATCCTAAGGATTCTGCGGCACATATCTAGCAAAATCCCTCTCAGTTAAACTACATAATTTATATTATAATTAAAAATACACCGAAACAAAAATATGTTAATGGATAGGGACTAAACAATATAGGACTGTGTTGTAGAGAATAAAGAGTTGCAGCTGAGATTTCAGCAATATCATCTTGTTACGACGTACCGGAATTATATTAATAACGCGGCGAGTGCCATTCAAAAAGGTCCTGTCTATTTGAGAGCAGTCATTCTACTCATCGATAAAACTACTTTTGCAATGGGGAAAAAAAGCCAAAAGATAAATCAGCTGTCCAAGACAAAATTCGATTTATTTTTATGGGCGGCTTCTTATTCTAGGTTTCAAACTAGGCCCCATAATTAATTTAATAACATGACCTTTCCCAAGCATTTTAGTGCGTCTTATATCAGTAGTACTTTCCTATTGATATCATGACTTTTTCTTCGATATTTCTTGCGTGCAAGATTACTGAGAGTGGGGGTCTTCGCAAACTGCGTCTGTCGATACACGACGCCCCTGCTTCATCCGAGGGGCTTGCTCTTACGGATGCCGGTAATGTTGTCGAACTCTACACAGACTTAAACCGAAGATAATACCTCAATTCTTTATTTTCCACGACACATTTGCAAACCTAGAACAATCTATAACCATCTTAAGATGTTCCAGTCACGCGGCACGCAAACAAATAGTTCCCCGCTAAAAGTCGCAACGACATGCGACGAAGTGTGAAGGGTGTGTAATCGAAAGGGAATGTTTGTGTCGACTATAGACTGCACGCGGGAGAAGTGCGGATTTATCACTGTATCTGAAATCTTTTGCTCTATATCTGACAGTGTTCCATAGTTAAAGCCTCCCCGAGCGGGAGGGTTAAAACCGACTTATGTCTACTTCCATTAAAAAAAACTCAATATCTGTCAATAAAACATAAAATATTTAAAACACTAGTGCCAACTTCACTGTTGAAACTAAACCGAGTACCGGAGCAGTTCTACCCAATTTAGTGACTAGTTGCATTTTATTTCAATGGTGAAATCGACACTATTCAACCAAATTCAACGTTCCCTGTGTATTACAATTTAATATAGTGCGGTATTTTTAAAACATTTTATATAAGAACACACTTTTATATTACTTTTTAAATGTAAGTAACCCGTTCTTGTAAAGAATAAGGTAGAAATTTCGGAAGTATTTAAGATAATATTTGTTAATATTTGAAATTATTGCCAACTAGCATTATCGTTATTAGAGGTACATTTTTTAGGAGGTCAGCCCGACATACTTCTTATTCCCTTACGAATTATGAGGGGCACCCTGAGTTGGTTGCTAATATGCGACGGTAAGCAGGCACTCAAGGCCTAATGTCTCCCTCGCACTTTACCTTACATTTCTCTCATACAAATGTACGCTTATTTATTTCTAAGTTATTCTCTACGAGTGCGCGCAATTCATCTACCAAGCCTGACAAAAATGTAATTAAATATTCCTAGACAAAATTCTGACCGACCTAGGTTTTAGAGCAGTTCTGACATGGGTTGGGTATGATTTCAAAGTCTAGAAAATCGCAAGCTTAGAAATCCATATGGAAAATGTCACTGCTGCCGACCTATTGGCTTAAGTCTGTAACGAAATGGTATGTGGATATGTGCCCAGTAGAAGGAAAAGACCGGATTTTCCTCGTTTTTCTCCTACAACCAGCGAACTAATCATCTAGAGTTAGAATCAGAATATTCCTTGCTGTACTAGAAAAACATTAAAACGGAAAGACGGCATTAAAATAATAATTGAAGCCCACAACTGAGAGCCTATCGAGGTACCATTGCTTTACAGACTCAGGCCCCTGTTCAAACAGCTATCAGCTGATATAATGTCTATATGAAATAAACTGGCAACCACAGTCTCGCCGTCTGAATACTGTGTTATTGAACTAACAATTGGTTATTTACCATTGTGGTACTAGCTTGTGGAAGTGGCTGAAAGGACTGTATTCACCTAAGTAACCACTTCTTTGCCAGCGGCCGCTTCAATACTTTTGTCTATCTGGTCTTATACTAGAAACTAAACTCTCTAAATTGTCAAATCGAATAAAATCAAAATGTAATTTCGTAGTCAAGTTTTAAAATTAGAACTATTTTATACACTTTTTTTTTCAATATCATACGTACGCCGTACTACCATTTTAAAATTCGTGACCATAAATTTATTAATTTATTGGTTCTTATAATAGGATTGATTTTTAAACTATCAATAAAATAAAAATGTTAATTTGGTTCGAAAGAGGCTATCGATGCTAACCTATGCTTCGAAATTGGTATTCTGTTGTTGGTTTGTTTTGTTTACACCACCCACACCACAAACAACTAACAAAAAAAAAACATTATTTCATTTTTGGTGTTTTGTATTAGCTATTTACGAATATTTGTATTTGTGACACTACTTTTGTATTTCAATGAGTTGTATTGTGACATCTGCGTTTTGGTGATAACGAGCCTAGCTGTGGACGTGTGACAATCTAATTTGTAAAATTACGGAACCATGTATACTTGTGACTTGAATTACAATATGAAATCAAACAATGTTTTAGTACCTAACTAAAGATAGAACTAATATGAATTACATTTTCCTTCATCCTTTTTTTTTCTTTTTATTCTAATGTATAATTATTTTTTATTGGTTTTTCTCATCGTTTTTAAGCAAATGTACACGAGAAACGTTTGTTTTTATTATTTTTTGTATAAATAAAATGTATTAAATAACATTTTAAAGACTATAGGGAAAAATACAGGCAGCCTTAGAAAAAAATAATAAAAGCTAGAAGTATTATTATATTACATTAGTAAATTTTCACCTCAATGTCAAATATTTCCTACATATTCACAATAATATTTGTAACATTATTTCAATACAATAATTATAATATTAGTCATAATTATTCATTTAAGGGACCTTTTTACATTATTTATTTTTTTGTTTTTTATTTGTTGTTATAGTAATTACTCGAAATGCAATCGTGGAAATATCACATTACCTACTATAATTATTTAACATTATAACCCAAAACTATACACTCTAAAAATTTATACGCAAAAATATTAAAATTTAAGAAAAACAGATAATGTTTATCTGGATGTGATGGCTGAATAAGAAGTCAGTTCTAGCCTGGATCAAATAGAAAATTAGCCTTACTGAGGATCCTAAATAAATGAACGTGAACATTTGCTAATTTTGGTCGGGCAAAACTCTTTTCTCGATTCTCGGAACGACTGAAAAATACCGAGAACGCTTTTAATCTAAAAAAAAAGGTTTAGCCCAATATTTTCAACTTGCCAATCGACTTGAAAAAAAGGAGCGATTGTTAACTTCGTTTGAAATCGCGCGTAAAATGTCCTTCGTGGATGCGATATCAACATGCTCTCGCGTTGACATTAGGGGTTGTGTTACTTGGCGGAGTTCTTCCTGGGTCGGTCGGCTGTCTTGGCGGTGGGTTTGTCAGCTTTTAGCTTGTCCTTGGAGGGCGCGGTCAGTTTGTCGCCCTTATCGACGACGGCCTTGGTGGCTGATATCGTCCGCTCGGGCTTGCTTGCCGCCGGCGGCTTCTCTGTCGGGGGAGTGATGGCCGGCGGGGTGCTCGCCTGAGGGAAACAAGATATTAATGATTACATGCTTTTGCCCGCGACTTCGTCCGCGCAGACTTATTTTTTTTCTCGTGAGTTTTTCCGTTGTTTTTCATTCTGCTATTCGGGGCGGAGAGAAATCCAACAAATCAAAAATCATAAAAATCTGTCCACGCGTTGTCGAGTAATAAATGGTGTAACTAACAAGACTTTGTTTTAAATATATTAAGATTAACTTGCTTTTATGGGTTGAGGCGTTGAAACGCGACAATAGTCTTATACAAAACCTTTTAGAAATCCCATTCAAAAACACGCCCAGCCGATGGTTGGCTGATCGTCGAAAGTGTATAGAGCTTTATACAAAATTCGACTGATATCTAAGATGTATACTACAAGTGCTGTAAGACAGGGTGGGGTCGCAGACGCTCTGCCCGGGGGGTTACCCTTGACGCTATTGCGTTCATATAGTCGAAGTTTAAAAATTAATTTATCTTTTACATAGCATAGTCATCCTTCGATTTTATATACTTCGTAATGTTTATTCAAAGGTAATAAATACTATTTTGTACAATACCAATATAATTTGTAGTAGCAATACCATTCGCTGACCGTGAAGGAAAACATCGTGAGGAAACCTGAGCGTATGAGGCATTATACCCTCAACGCAAAAATCGCCAACCCGCATTGAGCACGCGTGGTGATCTCTCTTTGAGAGAAGGCCTTTGCCCAGCTAGTGGGACATGTACAATTTTACATATAACTTACTTACCAATATAATATGAGTCTTAATTCGTGAAATATTGAATTTTGTAAATTCCGCCATATTGGAAAAAATGCGTCAGGGGTAGAGGGGCTGCTCTTATAGACACATTACATACCTTTTTGGGTTTGTTAGCTTTGGCGGCGGCCGCGTAGTTGATAGGCTTGGGTCCGACAGGCAAGCTCTCTGTCACCGCCGACGAAAGCGTCTGTAGAACAAACAAACACTAATGTTATTTTACACTTCAACACTAAGGTCTACTTTTGACAAACAGTAGTGACCAGTGCAAAATTTTTGCCAAAAAAATAACCGGCCAAGATGAAGCCCCGTCCAATAGCACAATGTCTGCCAGGTCAACCAGTGAATAAAATACTAGCTTTTGCCCGCGACTTCGTTCGCGCAGATTAGTTTTTTTCCTTTATCACAATAAAAATTGCCTATAGCACTCAGCGATAACGTAGCTTACCATTAGTGAAAGATTTTTAAAAAGCGGATGTGTAGTTTTGGAGATTACCCCCTATACATACAAACTTTTCCTCTTCTCTTTGTAATAATAGTAGAAAGATAGGAAGGTTGTGTTTATACCTTGGCGGGTTCGGGCAGCGGCGGCCCGTCGAAGAGCTCTTCGAACTTCGCCTCGCTCTTGACCGCTTTCGCCTCATTCTTCACTTCTTTCTTGGTAGGTACCTGCAACGAGATTGTGTGTTTTACTGTTTGGCTGTTTACTAGGCCGACTGCTGCATGCTTTTCAGGCAACCGAATATGCTTGATGGCTTTAAGGGTGGTATAATCCGTGCGGGATCAGAATTGGATAATACCTTTTGGAACTGAATCGAAAATGACAGTACTTGAGTAGCGTCAGTAAAAAAATTGTTAGTTCTACGTTCTATCATAGGTTTATGAAATTGAAATTACACAAAAAAAAATAATGATTGTAATCTAAAAGGATTAAATGCTATTGCATTAATTGAATAAAACGTGAAAAAAATCGAGCAGACACCCACGCGCACAGAAAACACAAGCAAATTTCGACGCGAGTTTGCCATAGACAACTAGAGTTTGCCGAAATGCTGACGCTACAGCTGACAGGCGGACCTTGAACGTGTCAGTTCCAAAAGGTATTATCCCATTCTGATCCCGCACGGATTATATTATAGGCCACCCTCCTCTTCACACGATAATGAATGATGGTCAAGGCAGAAGGAAAAAGAAGGCAAAGAGGAAGAAAAACACAAAACTA
Source organism: Zelleria hepariella (assembly GCA_949319315.1). Taxonomy (NCBI): domain Eukaryota; kingdom Metazoa; phylum Arthropoda; class Insecta; order Lepidoptera; family Yponomeutidae; genus Zelleria; species Zelleria hepariella. The sequence goes on from OX439379.1 coordinate 29,093,744, forward strand.
AAACTGCTATTGTTATTATATTTTTTTAGTTTTTAAGTTTTGTGAACAGTAAATAGTGAAGTTTATTAGGTACCTATAACAATATCACAAAACACATAATAGTACGGAAGCCGACCGCATGATCTTCACGTCACTTGATACAAAGATAAGCTCTATGGCTTCAAATAGAAAAAGTTACGCTGAGCTCGAATCAATCGGTCTTATTACTCTGAATTGGCCGAAAGGTCGAAAAAAAGGGCCACTTCCGGTGCAAAAAAACACCCGATTTTACGTGATCTGATACAAGAATGAGACTGGTGGCTTCAATTAGAACTTCTTTCGGAGAGGCAGAAAAACCAAGTCTGCCAGCGCTGGAGTGGCCGGAAGTACCCGACAGACGCTCTCAAAGATCATGATTTTACTCAAAATTTACGTGATCTGATACAAGAATGTGACTTGTGGCTTCAATTAGCCCTCGATTCGCAGAAGCAGAAAAACCAAGTCTGCCAGCTCTATAGTGGCCGGAAGTACCTGCCAGATGCCCTCAAAGATCAGGTTTTAGGCCAAATTTACGTGTTCTGAATTGATCTGATACAAGAATGAGACTGGTGGCTTCAATTAGAACTTCTTTCAGAGAAGCAGAAAAACCAAGTATGTCAGCTCTGGAGTGGCCGGAAGTACCTGACAGACGCCCTCAAAGATCACGATTTTGCTCAAAATTTACGTGATCTGATACAAGAATATGACTGGTGGCTTCAATTAGAACTTCTTTCGGAGAAGCAGAAAAACCAAGTCTGTCAGCTCTGGAGTGGCCGGAAGTACCTGACAGACGCCCTCAAAGATCATGATTTTGCTCCAAAATTACGTGATCTGATACAAGAATGAGACTGGTGGCTTCAATTAGAACTTCTTTCGGAGAGGCAGAAAAACCAAGTCTGCCAGCGCTGGAGTGGCCGGAAGTACCCGACAGACGCCCTCAAAGATCATGATTTTGCTCCAAATTTACGTGATTTGATACAAGAATGAGACTGGTGGCTTCAAATAGCTCTTGATTAGCAGAAACAGAAAAACTAAGTCTGCCAGCTCTGGAGTGGCCGGAAGTACCCGACAGACGCCCTCAAAGATCAGGATTTTGGTGTATGGTGTACAGTATCACCATCTTACCTGTTCAGGCTATGAAAGATACTTCGTATCTTACACTTAGTTCTACAGGTATGACTACTGAGAAAAAAAACCGCCTAGTTCTACATCCATGTATGACTACTTGGAATACATAAAATGGTATTTTTTTGTTCTGTCTACACAAACAATTCAGTTTGTGTTTTTGTGTCTTGTTAGTCATACACCTACACGGTAGATTTAACTGTAATTTTATATGTGTACAAAATGATTTGTTTTGGCCCCCGCACTATCTTGTTTACTGGTTAAGTGCCCTTTGTCCACGAAAATCCATTGAAAAGATCCATTGATGGATTTTTGTGGACTTTATGTCCACTTTAATCCATTACTTGGGACTGTTGTACGGAATGTATTTTTTGGACACAATGAGTAACAAAAAATTAATTAATAAGATATTGATAGGTACACCAAGGGTAAAAACACTTTCAGGCCCAGTTATGGGCCCAGTGTTATGTTCTAAAATGTTAAATCCCAAAACAAAACAAAAAAACACAGACTTTCACCAAGTAGGTAGCAAGTCCAAGTGACAGATGTCAGGATTTTTACTGTCAGCCGTACAGCCGTTTAGAAGTTAATGTTAAAAAAAGGATAATTATTCTTACTACCCGTTGTCCTATTACCCGTTTTCCCGTAGAAATTAAGCATTTTCCCGCGTTAAAAAGTAGCCTATGTTCATCAAGGATAATATCGGCTTCTAATGGTAAAATATTTTTTGAAATCGTTCCAGTAGTTTCGGAGCCTATTAAATACAAACAAACAAACAATCAAATCTTTCCTCTTTATAATATTATAAAGTGCAGATGTAGATTAGTGTAGATAGTGTAGGTAGATGATGGTGCACATGGCTACATTAGCAGGTAGAGGGCGCGAGGGGTGTGGAGTGTAAAAATCATTATGATGACTGTAGTAATACGTCAGATGGTTCGACATAAACTGATTTATTTTTAATACATGTAAATAACAATAAGGTCTGTATACCACATCAATGACAAGCAAAGGAAAAAAGATGAGCTAAATAAGCTGAAGTAGGAATACCCAAACGACATTTTCTTGCGAGTTGGTGATTAATTGATTATACATAGAGCATCGCTTGTATCGATCCTATGTTTCAATATAAATAAAAAACGGCCAAGTGCGAGCTGAACTCACGAAACGAAGATTCCGTGCAGCCATTCAATAAAAACAATGGTTTCATGGACCCTCGGTGCGTGAGTACAACTCGCACTTGGCGTGTTTTGACCACGGCTGGGTTGATAGTAACTTTTGATCAATACAATAAACAAAATCGAATGGCACGTAAAAATAATTATGTCAAAAAAACAACGTTTCTTGCAATTTTCTATTAAGGCGCTGTGCATAGTGAATCGCCCGCGCGCAACGTAAAATGCACAACATCGATTCTGTATCAAGTACACTAAAAAAATCGAAAATGTTCACATATCAAACCCTAGAATTAGTTGGGACCTATCTAAAACAGCCAGTTTCGTGATGACATACATAAACATTTTGAAGATATTTTGCTTGAAAAAAATAGGCGGCGCACTTTTTTTTAAGCAAAATATCTTGCAATCTGTTATGGATATCAACACAAAACTGGCTGTGTTAGATAGGAATCGATTTGATACAGGAATCGATTTTGTGCATTATTCTTTGCGCGCGGGCTAATTCACTATGCCCAGCGTTTTAAATCACGGTTTTACTGACTAGTCGGCTACACCGACGTGAGTAAAACCGTGATTTAATAGAAAAATGTAGTTTAAAAAAAAAACTTGCCCCCTATACCTAACTATATTCTTCAAAATCTGTAAATGCCATTCGTAATATTTTCGCATTCCGATGACTTTCTTCTTTCACAGTTTTCCTGTAGCTATAACGGTTAATGGTGCTGGCTGTCCTTGCAACCTACCTCAAAACTCACGAATATGAGTATAGTCATATTCGTGAGTTTTGAGGTAGGTTGAATGAAATGACAAAGTAAGAGAAGTTTAAAGTTACAGGCCCGCCTGGCCATGAAACCTATTGTGTATAGACAAATAGATAATGCCGTGGTCAGGCTGTTTTGACAGGGTTCCGTGGCCGTGTACCTTACCGACCACGGAACGAAAGCGCAAAAAGCATCCCTGTTTGCGTGCTTGTTGCTTTGGTTCAGTTATACTGGTCGATACAATCGAAAAAAAAATTTAAAAGCGGACGGTGTTAAATACTTGTATCGTTTTTTACCATTTTTCTGAACTTCGTGTCTAAAACACATTGTAAGACACACATACGGTATTTTTCTCATTTTTTCTTTTCGATCAAGGAACAGACAACCAGCACAAAATTGACAGATGAACATCTAATATGTTGGCACTATACTAATTTTATTGATGACTGTCATTTCTGTAAAGACCTAAGTCCACACACTCCGATTTTTTTTACACTCTGGTTTCATCATAAATATTTTTTACATTGCTTTGAACGTGGTAGTTACATTTCAGATGTTAAAATAGTTGATATTTAAAAGCTCAGCACATTCAACCTATTTAAGGCATGCAAATATTATAAGTACATAATGCTAAACAGTATAATTATAATAATGTTAATAATTTTTAAAGATGTCAATAAATTTTAAGTCAATCCGATGATTTTCTCTTCTGACAGTTTTTCTGTAGCTATAACGGATAATGGTGCTACCTCAACGCGCCATCCAGTATAATGGAAAAGTTTTTTTTTTTTTATTATTGCAAGTATTTTCACCATGATTTTTGATGCTTACAAGAAACAAAATCGAATGTGCACGAAAAAAAAGTGTTGTCAAAATCGCAAATTTTTTGGCACCCTGTCTATAATTTTCAAAATCTGTATATGCCACTCGTAATATTTTTGCAATCTGATGACTTTATTTTCTGACAGTTTTTCTGTAGCTATAACGGTTCATGGTGATGCCTCAACGCGCCACCCTGTATAATGGAAATGGTTTTATTTAGATTTTTTTATATTTCTAATGTTTTGACCATGGCTTTTGATCCTTATTTACTAGAAACAAAATCATATGGCACGAAAAAATAAGTTTGGTGAAATTTACCAATTTACTTGCACCCTGTATATATTTTTCAAAATCTGTAAATGCCATTCATGATATTTTTGCAATTCAAAGACTTTTTTTCCGACAGTTTTCCTGTAGGTTTAACGGTTAATGGTGCTGCCCTTGTAAACCTACAACAAAAGTACAAACAAAAGTATTAACTCTTGCTTTTGGGTATATACTCAGTAAAAACGAGTAAAAACTAATAAATATTCATATTTTCTTTACCGAATCATTAAATACTATTTGGTATTTACTCACCGCCCATCTCTATCCGAGAATGTCAAAAACGATCCTTGTGGTCGGGTCACTCAGTAACATCGTTCTGGCGAACACTTCCACGCCCGAGTCTCCACTCTATTAACTGACTGATCCAGTGTGTATCTACCAGACAACCTTTATTTAAACATGAACATTTGCAACTTATTAAATTTTTGTACCAGATGAAGTAAATGTAGTAGTCCCCATCAACCTTTGAGGCCGTCTGTCGGGTACTTCCGGCCACTCCAGAGCTGGCAGACTTGGTTTTTCTGTTTCTGCTAATCAAGGGCTATTCGAAGCCACCAGTCTCATTCTTGTATCAGATCACGTAAATTTGGAGCAAAATCATGATCTTTGAGGGCGTCTGTCGGGTACTTCCGGCCACTCCAGCGCTGGCAGACTTGGTTTTTCTGCCTCTCCAAAAGAAGTTCTAATTGAAGCCACCAGTCTCATTCTTGTATCAGATCACGTAATTTTGGAGCAAAATCATGATCTTTGAGGGCGTCTGTCAGGTACTTCCGGCCAATCCAGAGCTGACAGACTTGGTTTTTCTGCTTCTCCGAAAGAAGTTCTAATTGAAGCCACCAGTCATGTTCTTGTATCAGATCACGTAAATTTGGAGCAAAATCGTGATCTTTGAGAGCGTCTGTCAGGTACTTCCGGCCACTCCAGAGCTGACAGACTTGGTTTTTCTGCTTCTCCGAAAGAAGTTCTAATTGAAGCCACCAGTCTGATTCTTGTATCAGATCACGTAAAATCGGGTGTTTTTTTGCACCGGAAGTGGCCCTTTTTTTCGACCTTTCGGCCAATTCAGAGTAATAAGACCGATTGATTCGAGCCCAGCGTAACTTTTTCTATTTGAAGCCATAGAGCTTATCTTTGTATCAAGTGACGTGAAGATCATGCGGTCGGCTTCCGTACTATAAGAAGTAGCCTGGCTTCCCATAGCACAGGGAATCCTAGTTTGGGAGCCAGGACATTAACCTGCAACCTTTGTTTAACCAATAAACTATTATAAATAAAAAAGTTGTTTAACATACGCGGGCTTTTTGCCGGGCTTCGCGGCTCGCCTCTCTTCCTTGTCGGCAATTTAACCGTTTGGTTGGTATAAATTTTTCTCCAGTACCCTCAGGGCACCTATGAGCCCTGAGGGTACTGGAGAGGGTACAAGAAGAAGCGTACCTTGGCAAGAAGGTAACGATTATCGAAGCATCCAAACCAACTGGCATTGATCCTTCTAGACACATCACTCAATGCACACAGGCTGAAGCGTCCACCACTGATGGAATGACACAAACTAAATAAACTAGTGGTTCGCCACGAACTTTGAACTCGCGACCCCATATCTCAGCAACCCCTCGACCGATTTGGCTCATGTTCGAACTTAAAAATTCTCTTTACCTTATTCACCTGCCTACCAAATTTCGTGACGATCCGACTAAATTTACTCAAGTTATCGTCGAACGAACATTCATACATACATACATACAAACGCCGGATTGTTCCAGTAGACTCGGAGAACTTCGCTCGCTCGTTCAATTAAATTACTTGAAGATACAGGGAGACTGCGTTGCTGAACGCAGCACCTACAATAATCAAAGAATACACAAACAAATCTAACATTCATACATACATACATACATACAAACGCCGGATTGTTCCAGTAGACTCGGAGAACTTCGCTCGCTTCGCTCGCTCGTTCAATAAAAGTCTATGAATGACTGATCGTAGAAAAAAAGAACAAAAATAAAACCTTGGTCTCGCTCTTCACCGCCTGGGGCTTCGCCTTCTTCACCTCGGCGACGATGGTGGGCTTGGTCGCGGGCTTCTTGCCGGGCTTCGCGGCTCGCCTGGGCTTGTCGGCAATTTAACAAGAAGAAGCGTACCTTGGTCTCGCTCTTGATCGCCTGGGGCTTCGCCTTCTTCACCTCGGCGACGATGGTGGGCTTGGTCGCGGGCTTCTTGCCGGGCTTCGCGGCTCGCCTGGGCTTGTCGGCAATTTAACAAGAAGAAGCGTACCTTGGTCTCGCTCTTGATCGCCTGGGGCTTCGCCTTCTTCACCTCGGCGACGATGGTGGGCTTGGTCGCGGGCTTCTTGCCGGGCTTCGCGGCTCGCCTGGGCTTGTCGGCAATTTAACAAGAAGAAGCGTACCTTGGTCTCGCTCTTGATCGCCTGGGGCTTCGCCTTCTTCACCTCGGCGACGATGGTGGGCTTGGTCGCGGGCTTCTTGCCGGGCTTCGCGGCTCGCCTGGGCTTGTCGGCAATTTAACAAGAAGAAGCGTACCTTGGTCTCGCTCTTGATCGCCTGGGGCTTCGCCTTCTTCACCTCGGCGACGATGGTGGGCTTGGTCGCGGGCTTCTTGCCGGGCTTCGCGGCTCGCCTGGGCTTGTCGGCAATTTAACAAGAAGAAGCGTACCTTGGTCTCGCTCTTGATCGCCTGGGGCTTCGCCTTCTTCACCTCGGCGACGATGGTGGGCTTGGTCGCGGGCTTCTTGCCGGGCTTCGCGGCTCGCCTGGGCTTGTCGGCAATTTAACAAGAAGAAGCGTACCTTGGTCTCGCTCTTGATCGCCTGGGGCTTCGCCTTCTTCACCTCGGCGACGATGGTGGGCTTGGTCGCGGGCTTCTTGCCGGGCTTCGCGGCTCGCCTGGGCTTGTCGGCAATTTAACAAGAAGAAGCGTACCTTGGTCTCGCTCTTGATCGCCTGGGGCTTCGCCTTCTTCACCTCGGCGACGATGGTGGGCTTGGTCGCGGGCTTCTTGCCGGGCTTCGCGGCTCGCCTGGGCTTGTCGGCAATTTAACAAGAAGAAGCGTACCTTGGTCTCGCTCTTGATCGCCTGGGGCTTCGCCTTTTTCACCTCGGCGACGATGGTGGGCTTGGTCGCGGGCTTCTTGCCGGGCTTCGCGGCTCGCCTGGGCTTGTCGGCAATTTAACAAGAAGAAGCGTACCTTGGTGTCGCTCTTGATCGCCTGGGGCTTCGCCTTCTTCACCTCGGCGACGATGGTGGGCTTGGTCGCGGGCTTCTTGCCGGGCTTCGCGGCTCGCCTGGGCTTGTCGGCAATTTAACAAGAAGAAGCGTACCTTGGTCTCGCTCTTGATCGCCTGGGGCTTCGCCTTCTTCACCTCGGCGACGATGGTGGGCTTGGTCGCGGGCTTCTTGCCGGGCTTCGCGGCTCGCCTGGGCTTGTCGGCAATTTAACAAGAAGAAGCGTACCTTGGTCTCGCTCTTGATCGCCTGGGGCTTCGCCTTCTTCACCTCGGCGACGATGGTGGGCTTGGTCGCGGGCTTCTTGCCGGGCTTCGCGGCTCGCCTGGGCTTGTCGGCAATTTAACAAGAAGAAGCGTACCTTGGTCTCGCTCTTGATCGCCTGGGGCTTCGCCTTCTTCACCTCGGCGACGATGGTGGGCTTGGTCGCGGGCTTCTTGCCGGGCTTCGCGGCTCGCCTGGGCTTGTCGGCAATTTAACAAGAAGAAGCGTACCTTGGTCTCGCTCTTGATCGCCTGGGGCTTCGCCTTCTTCACCTCGGCGACGATGGTGGGCTTGGTCGCGGGCTTCTTGCCGGGCTTCGCGGCTCGCCTGGGCTTGTCGGCAATTTAACAAGAAGAAGCGTACCTTGGTCTCGCTCTTGATCGCCTGGGGCTTCGCCTTCTTCACCTCGGCGACGATGGTGGGCTTGGTCGCGGGCTTCTTGCCGGGCTTCGCGGCTCGCCTGGGCTTGTCGGCAATTTAACAAGAAGAAGCGTACCTTGGTCTCGCTCTTGATCGCCTGGGGCTTCGCCTTCTTCACCTCGGCGACGATGGTGGGCTTGGTCGCGGGCTTCTTGCCGGGCTTCGCGGCTCGCCTGGGCTTGTCGGCAATTTAACAAGAAGAAGCGTACCTTGGTCTCGCTCTTGATCGCCTGGGGCTTCGCCTTCTTCACCTCGGCGACGATGGTGGGCTTGGTCGCGGGCTTCTTGCCGGGCTTCGCGGCTCGCCTGGGCTTGTCGGCAATTTAACAAGAAGAAGCGTACCTTGGTCTCGCTCTTGATCGCCTGGGGCTTCGCCTTCTTCACCTCGGCGACGATGGTGGGCTTGGTCGCGGGCTTCTTGCCGGGCTTCGCGGCTCGCCTGGGCTTGTCGGCAATTTAACAAGAAGAAGCGTACCTTGGTCTCGCTCTTGATCGCCTGGGGCTTCGCCTTCTTCACCTCGGCGACGATGGTGGGCTTGGTCGCGGGCTTCTTGCCGGGCTTCGCGGCTCGCCTGGGCTTGTCGGCAATTTAACAAGAAGAAGCGTACCTTGGTCTCGCTCTTGATCGCCTGGGGCTTCGCCTTCTTCACCTCGGCGACGATGGTGGGCTTGGTCGCGGGCTTCTTGCCGGGCTTCGCGGCTCGCCTGGGCTTGTCGGCAATTTAACAAGAAGAAGCGTACCTTGGTCTCGCTCTTGATCGCCTGGGGCTTCGCCTTCTTCACCTCGGCGACGATGGTGGGCTTGGTCGCGGGCTTCTTGCCGGGCTTCGCGGCTCGCCTGGGCTTGTCGGCAATTTAACAAGAAGAAGCGTACCTTGGTCTCGCTCTTGATCGCCTGGGGCTTCGCCTTCTTCACCTCGGCGACGATGGTGGGCTTGGTCGCGGGCTTCTTGCCGGGCTTCGCGGCTCGCCTGGGCTTGTCGGCAATTTAACAAGAAGAAGCGTACCTTGGTCTCGCTCTTGATCGCCTGGGGCTTCGCCTTCTTCACCTCGGCGACGATGGTGGGCTTGGTCGCGGGCTTCTTGCCGGGCTTCGCGGCTCGCCTGGGCTTGTCGGCAATTTAACAAGAAGAAGCGTACCTTGGTCTCGCTCTTGATCGCCTGGGGCTTCGCCTTCTTCACCTCGGCGACGATGGTGGGCTTGGTCGCGGGCTTCTTGCCGGGCTTCGCGGCTCGCCTGGGCTTGTCGGCAATTTAACAAGAAGAAGCGTACCTTGGTCTCGCTCTTGATCGCCTGGGGCTTCGCCTTCTTCACCTCGGCGACGATGGTGGGCTTGGTCGCGGGCTTCTTGCCGGGCTTCGCGGCTCGCCTGGGCTTGTCGGCAATTTAACAAGAAGAAGCGTACCTTGGTCTCGCTCTTGATCGCCTGGGGCTTCGCCTTCTTCACCTCGGCGACGATGGTGGGCTTGGTCGCGGGCTTCTTGCCGGGCTTCGCGGCTCGCCTGGGCTTGTCGGCAATTTAACAAGAAGAAGCGTACCTTGGTCTCGCTCTTGATCGCCTGGGGCTTCGCCTTCTTCACCTCGGCGACGATGGTGGGCTTGGTCGCGGGCTTCTTGCCGGGCTTCGCGGCTCGCCTGGGCTTGTCGGCAATTTAACAAGAAGAAGCGTACCTTGGTCTCGCTCTTGATCGCCTGGGGCTTCGCCTTCTTCACCTCGGCGACGATGGTGGGCTTGGTCGCGGGCTTCTTGCCGGGCTTCGCGGCTCGCCTCTCCGGCTTGTCGGTGATGGGGTGCACGCCCGCCGCGGACACCTCGGGCGTCTCTGACTGGGATTCTGTTGGCAAAGGTTTTAGTTGTTTTTTACACTTTATTGCACACAAAAATAAAAATAAAACCTAAGCATGATAGTAAGAGAACGTGTACGGTCGGCCACAATCTCAGATACCCCATGGCAGCTCTTATCGCGCGCGGCATAAGGGCGCCAATCGGACAAAAAGGGGTATCTGAGACTGTGGCCGACTGTACAAGGGCGGACTTATTTCTAAATAAATTTCTTCCAGCCAGCCCTTCCAGACATGAGTCTATGAAGGTGCTAAGTCGCGGTTTTGAACTCCTGAGAGGATCTATACCACTAGAACAGAACTAGAAGGACAAGACGGTCGGTACCTTCGTTGGCGCTGTCGACGGCCGCGTCAGGCTCGGTCGCGGTCTTCACTTCCTGAGACGCAGACACCTCTACTGGCTTGTCCACGGCTTCTGGAACAACATCACAATATTGTACAACCACTTCAAGCTGTACAATAAGCGCCACGAAAGAGGAGACTTGACCGCGCCCCCCGCACTCTTTCCGCCGCCCCCGCTCCTTTACCCCGCTAAAGAGACCAATAAATCGTCAAACCACGTGGTGTCTCAAGTGTCTTCTTTCGTGGCACATATTGTAAAGTCATGCATTCAAATTTCATAATTACACTAAAATTCACATTATGATTCGTCCAAAAAATATAAATAAAAGAAATAATGTCAATAATAAAACACAAAAACATGACAAATAAAAAAAAAAATAACAATAAGCCAATACCTACTCAAATAAACCACCCAGGGCACCCCGGGCCCGGCCCAGGGTAAAGTAGTTTGATACCGTATTTTTATCACGATAATTATCACTGGTCTTAATTATCCTTTCGAACCCTGATTGAGCGTGTGGCCGAACCTTAAGAGTCCCCCTCAGAACCGTGGGAACTCAGTGACGGCCAAGCGCGTGAAACGCTTTCTACAGCTGCTTCACCCAGAGCGAGACGGGGCGCGGGAAAAGTGAGAGGCAATGCGCCTGTATGAGTCTACGTGTGTTCATGTCCTTTGGCGAGTAACTAGTTGTAGTTGTATTGTAATAGATCTATTCCAAATTTTCCCAAATTTTTCCGTAATTCAGCTGCCATTTCTACATTTTATTAGGTATTTCAGCAATTTTTTTTTTCCGACAAGTACAACACATTATTGATGTTCCAAAGGTAGTTAGACTCCAATAGACAGTGTTATAATGTAACTAAATAACAGCTGAAAGTAACCTCTTTTTCGGCGCGAAATACGCATCGCTTTATTTTCAGGCAATTTTTCTTATCATAAAAACTATTTGCAAACCTCCGTATTGGTCATCTACTGATATAAACCAAGTTTCAGCAAAATCCAGCCCGTAGTTTAGAAATTAAACCGGAACTACGTTTGTATGGGAAAATGGTGCTCTAGCACCCTCTTAAGAAAGAGATGCATTCGGCACGAGAAGAAGTCAGTATTCGTATTGGTAACCTTGGCGTTTTCCGCAACCGAAGTAAGTAGAAATGTGTACGTGTGTGTTTACCGGGCTACTCCATCTAAAACAATGTCCCAGGCACTGCAGCGCCGAATGGTCTCTTCAATTATCTAGTGTGAATGAAAGTGTCACTGGACGCTGTATAAATCATCTCATTACCTAGATGCAAAAGGCCTTCATTATTATCCTTTCGAACCCTGATTGAGCGTGAGTCCGCACCTCAATCACCACATACCACCACCATGATCTTTTTGTTCGTTTGCAACATTGCGATCTGTAGTTATAGGACTACACTACGGAACTCAGATTTATTTTTATTTTATAATATGTCAGTGCTTAGTTTTTTCCGGCAAAGTCACTTCCATCGACGTCCATCCTCCTTCTTTCTGTTCGAAGTTAGTTATATTTTATTGGACAGGTCCAGTATGATTTTTCTGCACGAGAAAGTGAAAGTGACAGTGAATAAACTTATTTATTCCAAACTTAATTCCTTAACTAATTCGTAAGTAAGTAACTCTTTATTGCACAAACGAAAACATTTTACAAATAAACAGGGTTATACAAATAAAAAGGAATATGCTCCGCATGTTTGAGAGATCAACACAGCGCTGATTTTCTCCTAGCTACATGAAATTCTTAAATGGTAACGTTGGGAGTGCTAGATTATGTGCTTAGTTTTATAAGAATACTAGCTTTTGCCCGCGACTTCGTCCGCGCATATTTTTTTTTATTCGTGTGTTTTTCCGTTGTTTTAATGGTTATTCTGCTATTCGGGGCGGAGATAAATCCAACAAATCAAAAATCATAAAAATCGGTCCACCCGTTCTCGAGTTATAAATGGTGTAACTAACACGACTTTGTTTTATTAGATTAACATAGTGAATAGAAGTGAGCAGACATGTGTAAGGCCTTACCGGGCACGGCAGAAGGCAGAGGTCTCGTCGGGACAAACTCGGCCGCCAGGGGGTTGAGTGTGGACCGCGAGATTGTTTCCTCGAGCGACACGCCGCTGCCCGCGCCGGCGCCGTTACTTGTCCTGAAAGTGCATACAATCATTCCACGAACTTCAATTGGTTAGGTGTTTCTATCATTACAAGGTAGACTGCCCAATCCTTAAACATTGGGCAGTCAAAACTGTCGAGCGAAATAAGAAATAAACTCGCCAAAACATTTTAAAACTAACATAGCTTTAATTTTAATATTTATTTACCAATAATTGTTACTAACCCTATAACATCTTGTTATCTTCAATAAATAAATGATTATTATTATTATTATATTATTATTAAACGCAAGCGATCAAAACAAATTCATGTTTTCGGCTACACCGGTCACTAAGTTTCGCTAGCTAATGTTCTGAACATGTATTGTAACGTTTAGAGGTCCGGTCTGCTCAGTCTATCCTGCTCTATGTCAAACAAAAGAGTGAGAGGCATATTGATTTATATTATAACCCTTATGTACTGCATAACCCAGGGTCATGCTAAGGAAGCAGAGGGGATATGAAATCGATTTTGCGACAACACTAAATGTCAGCAGTAGCCCCGTACAAATAAAGGTTAGACTCACGTGGGACAGTGTCCATTGACGGGCCTGTGTCTGAGCTCCCTCTGCTCATCTTCCAGCATCGCCTCGATGCATTGCTCCATCAGGGCCTCCTCTTCAAGTTGCTGCATGACCTGTAAAAGCATATATTTTTCGATTATAGGCCCTCACCTCGAGATCATATTTCAATATTCTGTTCACTGATATTCTCTTTTTATTGGTCTGAAGAGCCATCTTCTTCTGAGTTCGACATGAGTTTTGGCGAAGTCGCTCCCTGATCAACTTGATGCTGGCTGAAGTTATAACAGAGCACTTCTCCGGCGGTTATCAAGTGAACAAGTCTCCCTGTTCTGCTTCAATGTGTAGTAAACAAAATTACGGCTAGCACAAAAATATTTTATGTGATTGTAAATCTTCTTAGGATTTTTTTTCAGCTTTTTGCAGGTAACTATAGTAGAAGGCAAATCTTTCGTTCCCGCCATTTCAACCAATACTGAACAAAAGACGATCAAAAGTTATTTAATTTTATATTTAATGTTCCAAATTCAAAATTATAAGCAATCAACGAAAAGTGGCCAGTACTTCAGAGATATAAAACGTTTGATGAAACTTGTCTCAAAACTTATGAACACACGGGGTATAAGTACTTTAAAGGTATGACAATAGAAAAAAGTTAAATACACTAATTAAATACAATAAACTCGGACTCGGTTGAAGAGACTGGCGACTGGCGGAATAAAGGCGCCTTTTTTCCGCCAGTCTTTTCAATTTCGACCGACAAATTGTGGCAATAGGTGACGAACTCTATCATAACATGATGCTCCCGGTTGAGGTTCCCTGTTAAGGGGCGGTCCGTAGTGAATTAGCCCGCGAGCAAAGAAAAATGTACAAAATCGATTCCTGTGTCAAATATACCTACTTAACAAATCGAAAATGTTCACATATCAAACACTAGAATTTCGTGAGAGCTATGTAACACAGCCAGTTTCATGTTGATATCCATAACAGATTGCAAGATATTTTCGCTGAAAATAAATGCGTCGCCTATTTTTTTTTTCAGCCAAAATAACTTCAAAATTTTTATAATATTATTGTCAACACGAAACTGGCTGTTCTAGATAGCTCTCACCTAATTCTAGTGTTTGATATGTGAACATTTTCGATTTTGTGCATTTTTCTTTGCGCGCGGGCTATTCACTATTAGCGCCTTAACATAGGAACTTATAAAACCTAAATGATAACCAACTAACACAACGTAACAAAACAACATCACATCAAACAAAATTAAAAGTAAAACTCCAGAAGGCTTAGCACGCGAGCCATTTTGCCTGCTCTCGACTGTCACCTTAGCCACTTAACACTACTGAGGTGACAGTGAACAGTGGCTAAGGTGACAGTTGAGAGTAGGCAAAATGGCCCGCGTGCTAAGCCTACAGTCCACATTAAAACCGCGCGTCAACAAACAAAACATTCGTGCAATCAGACCGGGGATTGAAAGCGTGATGAAAAATAATACCAGCGTCTATGTGTTGAGTCATTGCATCATTTGATGACCGTGGCGGGCGCAAGGTAAAAAGTCCTTAGTGTATTTAACTTTTTTCTATTGTCATACCTATAAAATAAAGTACTTATAATGTCTAAATTGTATCATATATCACAGTATTGTAGCTCTTGAGGTGCTAATAATGTATTATGTGTGAGATTGTAATGAATGAACTGAACGAATAACCTGGATGGTTTTAGGTCTCATGTAGATGATAATTGGAATTTGTTATATTGAAGATTCACCCCCTCCGGTCCGTAAGGACTGAATCTCAAAACGCCCTGATTTCATTGTGACTGAATTTCAATTTGCCTTTACTCCCAAGTTTACCAGACAAGTTCCAAGTTCATTCATCATCATTTTCAGCCCACATTTGCCCACTATTGGGTATAGGCCTTTTCCCCTGGTTTTTCGACTATAATTTAAGTAATTTTTAAAACTTATAATAAGAGCTAGGGAACCTAGAATAAGTAAAATAAGTGCGCATATTAGATAAGCAAATCTCTTTCACCCGAACTTATAAATTTGCCTGAAGAGGCTTTTTGTAAAAATAAAACTTTTAACATAACTTTTAAATATAATCTTGCACGGAATTTCGACGTTTCATTGATTAATTTACACATACCATTACCCTCGTTCGGCCTTCTGCCGGGCGAGGAAAATTCCCATTACATTTTGCGCTTTAGTTAGAGACTATAATGCATGTCCTCCGGGAATAAAAAGGCAATACCTGTTTGTCAAACTCCTCCTCGTTTTCCATCCACATGTAGTCGGCGAAGTCGTCGTGCGGCTGCGGTCCGTAGGGCGCCGCCCCCGGCTCGAAGTACGCGCCTGCCATCACGTAGCCTGCACAAATGACAATAACCTCTACATAGTATAAAACAAAGTCGCTTCCCGCGTCCTCTCTGTACGCTTAGATCTTTTAAACTACGCAACTGATTTCTATGCAGTTTTCACTATAATTCAGATAATTTCTTCCGGATGGTTTATGGTTATAAATAATGCAGGGTTTATCAACATAAAATATAAAAAAGGGTCGCTAGCTGTTACATATACAATTATGAAGCTATTGACTCACTTCTCGAATGACTGGCCGATAGACTGATTATTTCTGTACCTTAGAAGACAGCCCAAAGCAAGACTTCAAGTCTGTAACGCAATGGTGGTTCACAGTTTTTAGGACTAAACCGGGTTTTCCTCGTTTTTCTTTTACAACCGCCGAACTAATTAGAATATACTTTATTTAACTAGAAAAACATTATAAAGATAAACAGTATTAATAAATCTTTATTGATGGCTTTCACACTGATTCTATCGAGACACAACGGCGTTACAGACCTTAGGCCCAGGGGGTAATTCTCGGGAATCTCGCATTCGACACATTTCGAACGAAAAATCTCCAAATATCACATCTCCTATTCTCACGAAGTCATCCTCGATATAAGGCACGAGATTTCTGCGAAATGTTTGCCTTTATCGCTCGACATGACTCGAGTGGTCGGGAGCTCTCGAGAACGAAATGACAGGAGATTTTTCCATCGAGATGTGTCGAAGGCGATATTCCCGAGAATTAGCTACCAGGGCCCTTAGCCTGTAACGCAATGGCGGGTCAATGGCGTCCCGGCAGAAGGACAAAACCGGGCTCTCCTCGTTTTTCTCCTACAACCAGAGAGCTAATCCTCTAGAATTAGAATCAAAATATTCTTTGCTGTACTACAAAAACATTAAAAGGACAGACATCGTTAGCAAATCGTAATTGAAGTCGTCACCTGACAGCCCATTTTGGCACCATTGTGTTACAGGCTAAGGGCCCTGGGCTTCAACAAGTCTACAACGTGTGTTGTATTTCGATATGATGTTTTCGTTTCAGTACAAGATACAAGTTTTTTATTTGAATGGTAGTTAAGGCGCCGTGCATAGTGAATTAGTTCGCGCGCAAAGAAAAATACACAAAATCGATTCCTGTATCAAATACACTAAAAAAATCGAAAATGTTCACATATCAAACCCTAGAATTAGTCGAGACCTATCTAACACAGCCAGTCCATGTTGATAACCATAAAAGATTGCAAGATATTTTGCTTGAAAAAAAGTACGCCACCTATTTTTTTTTCAAGCAAAATATCTTCAAAACGTTTGTGAATGTCAACACGAAACTGGCTGTGTTAGATTCACTATGCACGGCGCCTTAATTGCGTACCTGTCACTCTGTACGCTTAGATATTTTATACTATGCAACGGATTTTGACGCGGTTTTCACCATCAGTTTTTTGACGGAAAAGTTTTTGTGTAAGTTGTAAAATCAATATTTTGTAACCCCCCCATGCGAAGCTGAGATAAGCAAGATAGGTAGAGGTAACCTAACTGTGAGCCATTTCATAAGACTACAATTCATAGTTTATTAGGTAGGTAATCGTATGAGGTAGTGGCCACCCCTGGTGTCAGAGTTTTTAGGCCACCCAAAGGGTCTCTGACATGGCTTAACGATTGTTATTAATGAACAACAACCGTGGCCAACGATTTAACGTTTTAGTTTATTATGACCATTCGATGTACATTGAGTAGTATTGTACTGTTAGTAACATAACCTTGTTTGTAACCTTTCTAATGCCTAATAAATATAAATCGAATTGACATTGTCAGTTTTATGAAATGGCCCACTGGTGAGGCCAAATACCATGCTGACAGCAAGCCTACTCCATCTAAAACAATGTCCCAGGCACTGCAGCGTTCGGGTAGTCTCTTCAACCATCTAGTGTGAGTGAAGGAGGCACTGGACGCTGTATAAATCATCTCATTACGTAGATGCAAAGGCCTTGATTTTTTTGATGCCCAAGAAATTCTTAAGTGGGATAGCTCGCTTACCTGGTGATGCCAAATGCCTCGGCACGGGGTATACAGGGGCGTGGTGTACAAAGCCGGCGTCGCCGCTGCCCACGACACCACCTCCGACTCCGCTATCCAGGATCACGCCGTTGGGCTGAGGATGGTAATCAATATCAATATGGAGAGTTATAGATCGATGTACATTGCGTACCCGCTTAGCCATTAGACGTGCATTATAAACATACTAACTAACCGTCTACGCAATGTACATCGAATCGTCATACCTAAAAAACGCCCGCTAAATTAACATCATCATGTTACATTAGGAAGCACTGAATGTCTGTAATACAGGGGCCTTAGCCTATAACGTAATGGTGCCAAAATGGGCTCCCATTTGACAGCTTCAATTACGATTTATGAATGCTGTCGGTTCTCTGGTTGTAGGAGAAAAACGAGGAAACCCCGGTTTTGTCCTTCTGCTGGGACGCCATCGATACGCCATTGCGTTACAGGCTAAGGTCTAGCACAGACATTCAGGATGAATTACGAAAAGAAGTAATAATAATAATTGTATTGGATGCCTTTTCATTTTTACAACTTGTACATGTGTTTTGTGTTACCAATAAATAATTTTGAATACATAACTCTTTAACAGTAATAATTAATGTACTTTCTACGGTTGGTTACAGTCACAGATACCCCATGGCAGCTCTTACCACGCGCGGCATAAGGGCGCTAATTTAACAAAAAGGGGTAATCTAGCGTGTGGCTGACTGTCGCTGCTGACTGTACATTACTTAATTTTATGAAATGGGTGCCTGCCAATGGCTGTGTTGGGTTGAAGTAGTGGCTCAAGGAAAAGGGGTCGAGGACAGGAAAAATAATGTTGGACAAGAAGGTGTCTAGGTTAATGGCTATGTTAGATAAGGGAATAAAGTTCGCGAGGCAAATTAGTAGCTTTGCATGTGTGCTTGTGGAGTCAAAGACGAGTAGGACTGGGCTATCAGTGACTCATCGCCAATCAAATAATTTTGCATTCGTTTGTAGTTTTACAAACAATTTCGAATTTAGCATTCGCGCGCACAATTAATTTACAACTAAACAAAAAATATGCACATCTGAACCACTCACAAACTTGCAATACACTGCAGGAATCAAACCCACGAGCCGAACATATGCTGCAAAGCGCTGTAATAACATCAAAGTTTCCATAATAACATAAAGAAGAAAACCCAAGATTTGTTCACACAACACTTATTTTGATTTGAAGACTTTAAAAAAATTTGCTATTACGAGTATGTATTATGATTATGACGAATTAGGTCGTAATTATGCGTATCAGTGATCGATAAGTTACTCCAATGGTACCTCAGTTCGCTCTATCACTTCGAAATTTTCTCGTTATCGTCGCACCATCGAGCCTTATGTGCAATGATAGGCCATAGGTACGGTCGGCCAGTCTAGGATAACCCATGGTAGCTCTTACGGCGGGCAGAATATGAATGAGTGGCCGACTGTACAATCTGCGTAGAAGCATCGCTTGACGACTGTCTAAGTTCTTGCATGTTTGTTGGTATTCGCATACAACTACAGAATCGCGTCAGCAAATTTTTTTTTTGACTCAATACTACCGGCGTTTACGCATCGCACGTGGGTATTATCGAGTGCCTAAAAAAAAAAAAGTAAGATGAAGCCTGTACAATTGTACATGTCCCACTAGCTGGGCAAAGGCCTTCTCTCAGAGAGAGAGAGAGAGAGAGAGAGAGAGAGAGAGAGAGAGAGAGAGAGAGAGAGAGAGAGAGAGAGAGAGAGAGAGAGAGAGAGAGAGAAAAAGAGTTCGTATGAGTAACTGATGAAATTATTTATTACCATCAGCTTGTTAGGATAACAACTAAAGAATACAATACATAGGGTATTTACCTGCCACTGTCCATTTTCCTCGTTGCCATAGTAAGCGCCAACGTTAGCTGTAGTCTCTGGTATTTTCATGCTTGCAACACTGTAATGTAGACTTGTAGAGCCTAACCACTGACCACTCTACCCATAGACGGACGACGGACCAACTTGAACAATAATACAAACTTAAAAGAAGAAAAAAACACTGGCACTTTAAAAGTTAAAGGAAAAATTTTACTGGCACTTTGAATGTTAAAATAATACTGGAGTCAAAAGTGAAGGTCGTCAGACGGTGGGAGAGTGAACGCTGTTTGTTTGTGAAAGAGTCCTTCTTGTTTCGAGACTAGTCTTGGGTTACAGCTGATGCGTGTGTCAGCTCTAGTTTCTATCTTCATTTCTGGGAATCTCGGCAGCTGAAATGAAAGACAAACAGTTCAGTTAGGCACTTCAATATACCAATAACTGATCGATAGGTTAATCAAAGGCACTTAAAGTGCGGTTCACACGAAACCATCGGATAGACCCCTTAATCAAGTATCTTGCAGTTACTACATCAGATTATGAACAATTTGTTTCAAATTTTTCCAGGTGCCACTTTTCATACAAAGTTACCCAAAGTGCTGGCATGATCAATGCAAGATACGTAATCCATTTGGAAGAATCCAATAACTTCAAATAAGCATATCTCATAAACGGCTGAACCGATTTTGATAAAACATCTAATAACACTCGCTAGAAAATGTGCTTTCAAAAAATAAAAATACTGCATCCAAATCGGTTTACCCTTTAAAGAGCTAAACAGACTGACACACATAGCGGTCAAACTTATAACAACCCTCTTTTTTGGTCGGGTGTTAAAATATTGCGTGTGGTCCAACCACTAGACTAATGTCTCAGACCAAAGCTTTGATATGCCTGGGTGGTAGGTTTGTTATTTCATACTAAGGGTGGTCTAAAGTATGCCTATTATTCTTTTTCTGATACATTATTTGTAAAATTGAACACTATTATAGCAAGGACAGTTACTTGGTATAATATCTACATAACTCTCGTTTTGGGCTACGCCGCATGTGGTCAATTACTTTAACACTTGCACTCACAAAGCAGGAGGACACTACACTTCCAAATGAGCGACCACAAAACATAAAACCAATACAAGTTAGATTCGCAATTTATTTACACTTACAGGGGCCTTAGCCTGTAACACAATGGCGTCCTAGGTAGAAGGACAAAACCGGGATGTTTTCGTTGTTCTCCTACAACCAGCGAACTAATCCTCTAGGATTAGACTCATAATATTCTTTGCTGTACTACAATAACACTAAAAGGACCGACACTGGACCGACAGCATCAATAAATCGTAATTAAAACCGTCAACCGGAAGCCCATTTTGGCACCATTGTGTTACAGGCTAAGGGCCCCGGTCACGCGAATTAATAAGTGTCGGTAAGCACATTAGATAATGGATTCCTAGAACTATGACACTGCCTGATAATAAACAATACTTTAAATTAGTTAATAAGGTAACTATTTGATGGCATGTTAACCAAATAGGGTTCTTTATCCTAAGGGTAGGTACCTACCATGAGTTCGTCTGTCATAATAATTATGGGAACTTTGGCGAATATCTCACACATAACACGCGAGTTCCACGCATTTCCTAAAGAAGTCAGGAGTCCTGTGCGCCAGTCAGACTCTTACTAGGCCGATTTTTTTCTGATAGTTATGAAATTAAATTTAACCTCCTAAAATCGTGATGAAATGGTAGAAAAGGTGTAAGAGGTTTACCATTCATATGACTTTATTTAACACCGTTTGTAATATAAAAATTACGTTTCCATAAATTACTTAGTACAATTTGTGTTTATTGCACAAAATAATATTGAAAATACAGCACAAAATGGTACAGTCATCAATGTCAAGTTTGGCATTGGATAATACTACTACCAGGCGTCATACAATCACCTGTGATATACCATGCGCTGAGTAAGTAAAGTTTATATTACAAAACACTGTACTGCTGATAACAAAACAGCGCAAGACAACACACTCAGGCGGCCGCCATGGAGATTAAAAAAACACTTTTGATTGGCCGGCAACGGCAACGTAGCTAGGCGACACGACACAGTGCGCCCACTGATAGAGTTCGCGCCAGATAAGTGTGCGCGCTACATTATTTAATTTGCCAGCAATGGAAAGCAGTCCACCGACCACTAAATAATAATCGAAGAAGCTCTATAAACCAGCCCGGTACGAAGTTAGGTTATAATTCGCGCGGGATGAGAATGGGATGGAACCTTGTCAAAGTCAATCGAAAATACATTTACTTATAAATACTTGATTTTACCTTGAAAAGGTTGCTTCGACGCGAATTTGTTTACCGCGCGCGTCTCAGTTCCAAAAGGTCGCATCCCATTCTCATGCCGCGCGGATTATATTAAACTTTATGGACATGTGTTCAGACACGAAAGATACAGCCTCCTGCAACTAATAATGATGGGAAAAGTCGCTGACAAGAGACGGCCAAAGAGGAAAATCCTTTCTAAGAAATCTACGGGAGTGGACTGGGATCGCGAGCGCTGCCCAGCTATTTCGCCTCGCGACAAACAAAGACATGCCGAGCTGACCGCCAACCTTCGCTGAGTTGGGCAGGCACCCTAAAGAAGAAGAAGTGTACACGAAACATAGGGACAGCACAATAATTCAGTTACAATTTTGACCAGGCGCAGACTTATCTGGCGCGCACTATGGTCGCACTGGCGAACTTCGGCGAACCACGACGTTATTGCGATAAGAGCAAGCTTCTAACCAAACTTCGCTGATTGAAATCTACGCCATAGTTAATGCCGAATGGGCGAGATACACATCTGTCTTTTTATTTTCTGTGTGATTTTTTTAATACAATTTATGTCTTTTGACTCAGGGGGTTGGCGTAAAAAGGAAGAGGCCTATGCCCAGCAGTGGGCTTTACTTATGGTCTGGATAGAAAGATTTACAGATCTGGGGGCTAATTCTTGGCAATCTCGAATGTGACTTGTCACTAAGGTTTTATTCATAGAATCTTGAATGTGACATATCTGAGAATTGGCCCCCTGTCTCTTCGCGCACCAATACCAAAGTAGCAGATATAATTCCTCATATAGACTGTTTAAAGTGGGGTTGGACAGGACATATTATTATGCTATGTTACAAAATAAACAAATGAAGTAAACAAGTGACCTATGGTACTAGAAGACAGGGGTGTCCGATAACAATATGGAAAGACGGTATCCGCCTAACCTTGGGACCATACTGGACCAGAGTAGAGGATAGCGGTCAGTGGAGAGAGCTGGAGGAGGCCTATGCCAGGAGGCACGCCGATTTGCGAGATTTACTATAAATATAACTTGAAAATATATATGACCAAAGTAGTAGCAAATTCGGAATAAAAGGGCTTTATTTTAATTGAAAAAAAAATAGTATTAGGATTATTTTCTTTACTAGCTTCTTGCCCAATTTCGTGACTTTTTGGTCAACGGGAAGTACAGGTTTTATGCCCTTGCAAATGCCATAATATTTGATTGGATTACTTAAAAGCTTGATTTTTTCACAGCTCCAAAGGATTGCAAGCCTGAATATTTGAGAAAAGGCCTTGAAAGACTGTCAGACAAAAAAGTGATAAAAAAATCCTTTAATGGTTCTGTTTTCTCTTTGAGGTAAGGAAACTGAAATCCTAAACCTTCATTATGAAGATTTCTAAGATGTAAAAAAATTCGCTCGAGACAGGATTTGAACCCGCAACCTCTTATGAAATCATAATGAAATCAATAAAAATTAAGGTTTTCTTTGTGCTTGCCAAATTAAAGATATTTTCTTGCAATGACAGTTATAATCCTTGCGTGATGAGAATGGGATGGAACCTTGTCAAAGTCAATCGAAAACATACTTTATTTTACTTTGACAAGGTTTCATCGATGCGAGTTTGCTGACTGTCTCAGTTCCAAAAGGTTGCATCCAATTCTCATCCCGCGCGCATTATTACATCCTATCAAAAATTACATCATGTTTTATCACGTCTAAACCATCAAGATGACATCGAATTATTTAGGGATTTTATTGGTTTATTTATGAGTTAATCAGCATAATTCTAAACAAAGAGAATATTTTAAAAACAATCTGTAGTAAGAGTATTAATACCATTATTGAATAGATTTATAGAGTATTAATACTAATAATTTTAGATTTTTATACTTTTCTAACATTGATGTGTGATAGTGGTAACTAATGTAGCCGATTTTGCAGAGGGCTCATTCCACGGTAATTGATACCAGATAGGACAAAAACTAATTTAAGAATATGTGCATTCAAACACTTGATTATAAAAGCTATTATATACATCTTTCACATACATAAATAAAAAAAACTACTTTCATTCGATTATTTGCAAAATATTATCATAACATCGATCATGCCTCTAACTTACTCTAGGAATATTTTTTTATCCATATTTGCAACACTGGTTTCCGTTGTGTATGGTCTAGAGTGCGCCAATAGGACTGTCATTCGAGAGCATCATTCATCGGCTTTTTTAACGCCAAATTTTGGATTTTTACTGTAAAGACTTGGCCTTTTATTGATTATTATTCTTAAGCAGGCTTTACTGTCACGCCCGTCACAAAATACATGTAAATGTTTTACCCAGAGAGTCAAAGCAGCTTACACATCGTAAATTTGCTTATTAAAGTAAGGATATGTCGCAGGGCAATGTGTGCAAATTGATTTTAAGTGCCATAACATTCTTGTTTAGCTATAGGAAGGTAATTATTTTGGTCACACCCGTCACATGTCACACCCGTCACTGTTTTTGCTCATTAATTTTATGAAAATTTTCTCTAAACATTGGGCCACGTAACTTAGTACTAGGCCAAGACATGTTCAGTGAGGATAAATTTATTTTATTAGGATTACTACAGTGTGTTTTCTGTGTGATGCTTGGTTATAGCATAGGTAGCTTTTCTTTTTTACTTAGAATGGATGCTGCTGCAAGGAAGAGGATGAGTAGAGCGACCCTGAGAAATGCCGTTTGTTTTTGGAAAAAGAGAAAGTCAGGGTTAAGTGTAGTTTATTTAGCATCAAAATGATCTCGTCACACCCGTCACATAGGTCAGTCACACCCGTCACGACGTAATTCAGGATTTAAAAGCTGATTATAGCATACATACCTTAATTAAATTGTTGCTAACATAAAGAAAAAAGGCTCAACTATATGAATGATTCTAATTATTCAAGTTAATCTGTCATAAAGAGCAGAAATATTATGTTTCTTTCAAGCAGAACTAAATCTTGCCTGCGTACCCGTCACACCCGTCACGGAGACTAAAAATACTATATCTTCTACAAATTAAGTTTAATTGGAAATTTTAGTTTTACAGTCAATAAATGGCTTCAAAGCCTAACGCATTACATTCACACTTAAATCATCCCTTAACAATTATAGGAATAACAGCACAAAACATTAGTAGAAATGTCACACCCGTCACCGTGGAATGAGCCAGAGGCCACCAGCGACAAAACGCCACGAATTGTCGCCTCGCCTTGTAAAAGTGTAAACTGACTAGCAGTAGCATGCATGCATGACACACTACACAGAAATCTCGATACCTACAAAGTTAACAATCTATCACACGCCCCGTTCGGTGCAACATAAACAACACAATATTATCGCGTTACGAAACCCATACAATACAGCGTTTATATAAAACGTAACCACGAACCAAAATAGACAGGCAGTCTAATTCTGAGCACAATATAATAAAGTGACCGACTTCAAGTCTCGGTGAGATGACGAGTGCAACGAGCGCCTCGGCCACGAGCCACGGGACAAAGTCGAACAAGCATTGTACGCCAATCATGGCTGAAACCAATTTAACAGCGGAAAAATCGAACCACCACCAGCACGTGTCCGAAGATCTGCTACGTAATGCGGAAATAATAAAGAATACTCACTCATACGAAGCACTCCCAGAGTTCTAGCGAAGCCAATAAGGTTATAGTTGTTCTTGACGCAGTTTCAGTCGATTTACAAGCACAAAAAGCTAATAAATTGCCACTTTATAACCTCAATAGCACTTTTTTCCACCTTTTTTTCACACACAAGACGACCGCTCGGCGTCGTGGCGCAAATGGCGACCGTTCCGAAATTCGTCCAGAAACTTGAACGGATTTTTCGGAGTTGTTTAGTTATTGAACTAACTTCATGGTTATCGTAATGCCGGCTTTTGTGTTCCTAGATTCCTACAGCTTTTCCAACAAGAAAATATAGATCTTAAGAAGAGAATTACCTTTCTGAGAATGTCATACTCTTGTAAATTTTGCTGAGCCGAAATAATTTGTTTGTCAAACAAACTGACTGACGCAGTATTTTATTTTCAGTAAAATTCCGTGGTTTTGTTCAAAAGTTGACAGACTTGTGAAAATAGATCGCATGGATCTACAAGAATTTTGTTTTGTTCTCAAGTTCTCACACATTAACCCTCTTTTTGGGCAGTCGGGTAAAAAATATTTAAAGATCGCGCCACCAATCAAGTCTCTTGGTGCGATAGGAATAGGAACCAAAATGCTTTAACCACAGCCTTCTTTAAAGAAGGCTGTGCTTTAACTCATCGGTCTTCTTTCGTGGCGCGAGATCTATTTTGCGTGTAACGAAACGAACCTCAAAAAGTGGCGGGTGGGTGGTGCGCAGCAAACGACGGGCCACGTGACATAATTTAGTGGGAAACAAGAAGAGAACGGCAGACGGCGCAGACGGCAAAGGAAAAATAGGACTACCGAGTGAAGCTTATTTCGCAGAAGTTTTTTGAAAGTTTTTCCTCTCGCTAGTGCGCGTTATCTTTATTTTATTGGTCTGCGGAATAGATGTCTCAGGGCCTCTACACATTGGCCCAACATGGACCAATAGAGGTCAACGCCCAATGTGTGAACTATTTGGCCATGTTCGCCCGTATTGGCTTATAGCCGTTATTGGCCCAACGTGTAAAGGTGCTTTAAACCACAACCATGTGTTCTGTCTCATCACTAGACATGCGCGAAACAGTGCACTTCGAAGTCATGATATATTTCATGACATTTCATACCGCGTGATATTACCTTATATCATGGCACCAAACATGGCACATGACGTCATGGTATTTCTTCATTGCAGACATGAAACATGACCTCATGGTATTTCTTAATTACAGACATGAAACATGTCATCATGGTATTTCTTCATTTCGGACATGAACCATGACATCATGGTATTTCTTCATTGCAGACATGAAACATGACAGTATGGTATTTCTTCATTGCAGACATGAAACATGACATCATGGTATTTCTTCATTGCAGACATGAAACATGACATCATGGTATTTCTTCATTGCAGACATGAAACATGACATCATGGTATTTCAGCACACTTTCATTGCAGTACGTACAGTGTGTCATGTTTCATGTCATGCTTTATTCTCTCGTGTAATGTGTAATATTTCATGACACCGTTTTGTAATATGTCTTTTGTAATATTACAAGCATTACCTACACATGTCTACTCATCACTCTGTGTCTGTCTGTGTGTGCCACAACCACACAGATTAAATAACGTCAAAACAAGCACAAGTGAAGTGTAGATTTTCATATTTTCAAGCAAGTTTTATTTGATAAAATGACCGCATTAATAACAAATTACAGTGAACCCGTGACAGCCATGTGCCGCGGCTGCCTCACCACAAACGGCGAGTTGAAGAACATGTTCGAGTGGGGCCTCTTCGGGGACTTCAACATATTCGCCGACGTTCCGGTACGAATACGATTCTATCTTCCAGTGTAGGACAGTTTTTGAGTTTTTTTGCGCATACATACTCGGTCTACGATGTCTGTCCGTCTGCCGGCCTCGCCCATTTGCGGTGCGTAAAACCTGTACTTTTTTTTATTTCTGTGATGATGCTACGGGACCCCTGTAAGAGCAGGGCAGGGCGTGTGCGACCCCACCCTGTCTTACAGCACTTGTAGTTGTAGGTGGACGGTGGTGGAAGGAGAAGATAATGTTTATGAGTTCATAGTTTATTCACTGTAGTTACACGGTTTTTACATGGTTTTAGAGTAGACAAAGTAGTGTAGTTCTGGTGAGTGGCTAGAGCCAACTGTCGGTCGCTGCGCGAGCTACTGACTATGCGATATGCAGTGTCAGCAGCCTGCGCCCTAGATGTACGGTACTTTGAACCGTACAACCCCGGTGCGTGCATCCGATTCGAGCGTGCGTCCGACTCGAACGTGGCTGGCTGGCTGGTTATTTACTTTATTGTTTTAAATTCTAGATGTTATTCTCGACACAGGGAATCATAGTGGGGAGGCAGAGACCTCTTATTTTCTTGTAAAACTTTATTTTGCATCGAAATTTTATTCTTATTCTTCAGAGTGAGATAAAATATAATCGGCTAAGATTTATACGGTCAGGATATATTATTTGTCTGCTTTGGACAGATGCAAACGAAGAGTTACTTAGGAACGGTAACATATCCTTGTTTCAGATATCACGAAGTGAAGGGGTGTCAGAGCTTCTTTGCGAGTCATGTGAGGACTCCTTGCGGGGCTGCCGGACGTTTCGCCAGATGTGCCAGAGCTCCGATGCTTGGTTTAGAGACAATGCCAACTACCTACCATCAAGTATTGTAAAGGTACCAAATAACTAAATATGGCCAAATTGAATGAAAGTTCTACTCTCTGAGAGAAGGCCTTTGCCCAGCTATTGGGACATGTACACACGACATCACGTCGACCCTCACATGCTAGTACTCTGACATATTTTTTTTTCTGAAAGCGTACATTTTGTGTATCAGTAATGAATTCCTTGAATTTGTTTTAAATACAAAAACAAAACCACACATGACCTTGTAGCATGACATATCAGTAAAAAAAAATTATCTCAATGAACTGGAAGCGCACTTCCACCCCCTCCCCCGCGCGTAAGGGATTAATCTGACTTCCCTCCACATCTGAAAATGATCATCGAGGAACACCCTATCAATGGTAAAAAAAAATATGTTTCTAACTTGCAGCGCACAATTAGGGCCAATTAACGTCCGAATATCTCTACCTATATGGTTTTACCTCAATTAAAATAAAACTATAGTACCTTGGGGTAACCGAACTTTGCACAAAATAATACAAGATTATACCTACAGACAAGTTCTCCCAAAATTCAACGTCAAGCGGGAACTGGGTGAAAGGGCAGATCATAACAATACTGGGAATATTTATTTTAAAAACCCAATTCGCTCAGAAATTAAGAGAATTACTTTTTTTAATTTTTAAAATGGTCACCCTAGGCCACACATTGCAGTACTGTGGTCACAATTTTTGTAATGCGTTTTTTTTTCACATAAATCTTAATAATAAGGCTGTCACATCGCATCAATCAAACAAGAGACCCAATAAGTTGACAAAAAAGGCTATCTTCAAATTATGAATCAAATCTTCTAAAGTCTAATTCTTCATTCAAGATAGTACACTGACGTTTACGGTGTGACCAGTCTCTGGTGAAAATTAAATAGTGTGGTGACAAAAAGTTTGACATGAATCGAATTGCGTAATCGATATAATCGATTTATAGGCCCATTGATGAAAAGCTTATTATATGAAATTAACTAAAAACTTATTAATTAGTAATGAGAAAGTGTGTTTTGGTCCACTTTTTTTGAGGAGTGTTAAATGCGTTAAAAATTGTGTTTTATAAATGATCTACGGAAATATTGCGTTCCGAACGTTTTTTTTTCCGTCCGGAATTCCTGACGCATGGGCTACCATGAGGAATTTCGTATTTTCCTTTTTTTTTGTGACTGAGCTGAATCGCACAACGAGTGGAATGCATCACTATTACAATAAATATGGCAACATTATTTTGCAAAGTGACAGTTAGCATCTGTCAGTTTACTATCCTGAATAAAGAATTTCCTTTAGTTATAATAAAAATTCTAGATGGCGCTGTATTTTAGTAAGAATAAATGTCAAACTAGATCACAGATAACCAAAAAGAACGCCAGATAAATCTGCGCGCGTCGGGTGGCGTACCGTGGCGTCGGGTGGTATTTAAGTTGCGATAGAAAATAATCACCTGACCAACCGCTTGACCTGACCCCTAATAATCCTTATTTTCTTGCCATTTCTGTTGTATTATGTTTCCGGCCAAACCCGATTTCATGATAAACTAGTTTCGCCTCGGCCAAACCTGTCTAACTAACCTAAGCTCGTATGAACGAACCAGTATAGCCTAGGCCAAACTAGTCTAGCCGAAGCTAGTATGGATAAACCGGTATTTCCTAGGCCAAACTAGTCTATCCAATCCAGTCTGGCCTAGCAAGAATATTGTACGCTCCAGGATAAACTAGTATGGCCTAGTCCGAGCTGATATTGGCGAACGATTAGGTATGAATGTTACCATATCTCGTAAACTAAGAGGTTTAGCGCAAAAATAACGAAATTTTCGAACCCCTTAAGAACCCCGAAACCAGGCCCTTTACTTTTATAGGTGTTGTAAAAACCGACATAAAGGGTGTTAAACATACAGGGTATTCCTGGAAGTGTGACAGACAGTCGAAAAAGATTTAAAACAAAGGTTAGGTCAGTAGGTTCGGTTGGCGACACACTGACATACCTACCTACCTCTTTTTGTTTTCGTGTGGTCCTTCAAACCGGACAAAATCGGATATACCGTAGATTTTTTGAATGTAGACTTTTTCAAATTCGGCCTTTAAATGCGTCCCCTACTGTTCAGATAATTACGGCGGGTTAGTAGTAGGCTAGTATAAATAAGTATAATCTGTATTACCCCTACTCAAATAGGGCTAGACTAGTTTGGCCTAGGCTAAACTGGTTTCTCCATTCGACCCAAAACACAACACTTCCCATACATGACTTGTACAAGATGTACAAAAGCACTTATAATTTATAGGTAGGTATTATTTTATTGAAAATCCGTGGACAGATACACTTGTGAATTTGTGAAACAAAAATTACGAGCAAGAGCAAGCAAGCGGCGCGCGGCGGGGTAGTTATCTGTGAAAAAACCTCGGCATAGACCAATAGACAGTCTGTGGACAGACTTTGACATTTTTTCCGGCTAAACTCCATTTTCTATGGAGAGAAGAATAGCGCCATCTAGAGACGTCTTCACAAACAACAAAAAAAAAAAACCCGAAAAAAGCCTATTACTACTTGCCCTTTCACCCAGTTCCCGCTTTACGTTGAATTACAGGACACCCTGTATACAAATAAATATTGTTCATTTAATTATAGAATAGGAAAGAGTTTTTTTGGTACTAAATTAGAGGCTTATTCAAATAATGTTTCATTGTAGGACAAGGCTCCAGAGGTGGAAACTGCACCAGTTCAAGATATCCAAGTGATAAACCATTTGTCCGAAAACAAACTACTGATCACTATAACCACACCTGAGGATCAAATGGAGAAAAAAATCTACCTCCCCTGCCCACACATGTGCAAAAAATCCTTCCTCATGCAAAAGGATCTGGCGACGCATCTGTTCAAGATGCACGGTGTCAGCGAGCAGTTTGAACTTGAAGTCAGATACCACTGTCCCTTCCTTCAATGCCACTACAACGAACACTCTTTCAGAAAGAAGTATTTTAGTGGTAGAAAGAATTTAAACCAACACTTGAAGAAAGCACACAGGAGCAAAGACTTCATCTGCGCCACTTGCCAACTAACTTTCAGTACAGAGTCAGACTTTGTTCGGCATTACAAGACCTGTAATGTTACGTACGTCTGTGCGCTGTGCGACAAAGAGTACAAGACCAACGAACGACTCCTGGTCCATCTGAAGAGAAACCATCCTACACTGCATCAGCAGTATAAGGAACAGAGAAAATGCGATAGAGACAGCATCAAGCGAGTATCGGAGACGGTCATTAGCGAGACGAAGAGAGCAAAGAAAGAGGCCGAGTTGCCAAGGAAGGATTTGTCGGAGTATATTTGTGACAGTCCAAAAAGGTCTTTTGCAACGCAAACGTTGGTCCCAGAGGACAATATCAAGAATGACGTCACACTCCCTTCTTGGGCTATGAGGAGCGAGAAGTCTGACGAAATAGACCGCAACTACAGCACGATAGAGACTCAGACAGTGTTCGAGGATCTACTCTCGTTGAAGTCACAAAATAGCGAAGAGGATTCGATATTCTTTTCGGAAACAGTTTCGTTGTCCGACATACAGACGCAGACGTTCCCTGTGGAGTTCGGCTTGAGTAGGAAGGAGACGATCACTTCCGAGACGCAAACGAGAGATCAGTCTCCGGATCGGGGTATAAAGGAGACACAGACTTGCTTCTGTCTCTACGACTCGCCCAAGTTAAACTTGAGGCTGTTCGACGGCTCAAACACCTCGAGCCCGTCGATCGTGAACTTGACGTCTACAGAGACTCAGACGGCAGAGTTCGGCAAGACCACCGTCAAGTCCGATGTCCTACTGAGCTTCAACTCGGCTGAGACACAAACTTGTTTCGAGGACGGGACCAAGAAAGACTTGTGATATTGGGAGCATTTCCAGTGAAGCCTGTAGGTCCAAGCTGAAACGGGATTATAAATTTCTAGTGAACAGTGGTAAAAATTCGCTCGGGACAAGATTTGAACCCATGCAAAAGAGTCCCTTCTAGTGAACATGCAAAAAAGCCGGTATCCGGTAAGACTAATTAATGAATGACTATTAAATAAAGCTTTGCTAAGCAAAGTAGCACTGTAATATATCTAATCAGCACTAAAGTTCTTTTTAAGTGGTAAATAGAAAATAGAAAAAAGTTATAGAAATAATAGAAAAAGTAGATTAAATACCTAGTCAAAATACTATTTAAAAAAACATGGTATGCATTCAATAAGAGTGGTAAAGGTAAATGTTAATGTTTTTTTTGTTGAAAACACTAAATCTAGAAGATCCTTTTCTAAATAGTTTCCAAAATCCCAAAGTACAAACCAGTGTAGGTACGTATTTGAAGTCTTAAAAGCACCTATGTACTAAAAAATGTAAACCAATGTCGCAGGACGCTATTGTCGAGCATAGGAGCATTTGTAATTTTGAATGCAATGTTGCAATAAAATTATTTAGGATATAAGAATTACAGAAAAAAGTAGAGGTCTTTTCGGAATTAAATTCGTAATTAAAGAATTCGTTTGCGTTTTCTTTCCGTTAGAGTTTTTCTGAACTGAAATATTTTTATTCAGTATTCAATAAATAAATTATAGGTACACTGAAAGTTTTAAAAAGTCACGATTTATATTAAATTAATATTATTATTAGGTACTATCAAAAAAGTAGTTATACCTCTAATATAGTCAATAAACATAGTATTATATCAAAAAATTAAATAAATACTAAAAGGGCCCGAATTTATTTTGGTAGCGTTTAAACACTTTCGCGGATACACATGGTCTATTGTTCTTTTTATTATTCCGTATGTAGGTCAGTTAAATTAAAAAAAATCCAGGAATTAATTTCCAGAAAGCTGGATATCATTTAATACCTTCATTTGGTCCTAAATGCGTGTAATCCGAGTTTGCACCGTCCCAGGAGGTGAGCTCAACTTTTGGGGGCCAAAAAACCGCGAAAGGCTATAGCAGGCTAAGGGAACAAGATTGGCCCACGAAAGCGATCTGGCAGATTTTTATGGTGGTGCACCGGTTTAAGCCAAGGTTACTGTGTGCCAACAATCAGCCCTTGATCTTCTTTTGTTTTAGAGATGGTTGACATAATACCAAATCAACATTTGCAATACAACTGTTTTTTTTATTGAAGTTTAATAGCATTTTTTTTTATTGAAATGCATTGAATAGTTTATTTTATCCTCATTCATCTTATTCATCATATTTCTGGAAATTAATTCTTCAAAACGCTTTTTTTGAGTTTAATTTGCTAATGCTAGTGTGTCTGCGAAAGTGTTAAGAAGTTATGGAGGGTGTTAGCGCAGAAGTACTGGGAAAGCTGGCTTCTTTTGGTTGCGGGGGCC
The DNA here is from genome assembly GCA_949319315.1 of Zelleria hepariella. NCBI lineage: Eukaryota > Metazoa > Arthropoda > Insecta > Lepidoptera > Yponomeutidae > Zelleria > Zelleria hepariella. The sequence continues at coordinate 29,127,045 of OX439379.1, forward strand.
AATATCCACTTCGGGTCGCTGAGCCAACAGATGAGTGCGAGCGTGAAAGCGAGGGAACTTCGGAGGATAGATATGAGAGGTGAGCTCCCGATGCCTGAACAGTTCTCCACCAAAAAACCTAGTGAGTTGCCTTTTCTTACCTACTTACCTTCTTTCCTTGCTTAATAATATCTTCGCTCGTAATAATTGTCTTCTCCGTAAAGCATAACGACCTTGATATACAATCCGTGAAGTAAGGGCGTTTGACCACCGCAACCATACATATATTTACTATGACCGCTTGTCCACATGCACGTCACGTCATCCCATACAAAAATTATTTGCTCATTATCTCGTTGATGTTAAGGGTGCGGTGGATAACCGCCCTAATAGTGCAAGAGATATAAGTTCTTGTTGCACACATTACATATTATGTAGTGTGCAACAACAACCGGCCTTTGGCCATGATAGGAGGTCAAGGGGATGAGGACTAGTTTTTTATGCTTGTATTAAACAGGAATCTACTGAGAACCTACATACGATATGATGATGATGATGTTTTCGTGAGCTCGCATGTGGCTTGCATACAATATACCCTTACCTACAGTTAAATGACATGACTCATCGCAATATAGGCTATCTATTACGTAACATTTCCAGTCCTTTTGTAATAAAAACAAACCTGACGTTGCCCAATATGACTGTCCTATAGAAGCGATTGGAACCCCCTTGCACCCACCCTAGCGCGAGCCTAACATTAAGCATTCATGACTTAATCCTTGTACATACTCGTATCATGTACTTCCCTCCTGGGTTTAATATTTTTGGTGAAGGCGGGTCGACGCGATATTGATTTTCGCACAGCGCAACCGCGAGCTCACCCGCGGAGGCCGTCATTGCTATTTCGTCTGAGCAGGCGTTCGGGCGTAGAAAGCGAACCTTGCCGAAAAATCATTAACGGGGCATTTCCGGGTCACAAGTGCCAAATAACTTTACAGCGAGCGCTATTCAACTATTCAATTCGTCTCAATCACTTTAAAAGATGTTGGTCCGCCGCCAAAACTCGCCGTAAATCGCAACCCGAATTCGTCACGAAACTAATTGACTTATCGAGCGGCTCGAAATCACTTGTAGTTTCCACAAATATTCAATTTTCATCGTAGAGGTGTTTAAAAAGGTCGTTAAAACGGCGCCGATACTCTCGTTCAACCCAATGCCTCTAGGGGTGCACCACTCCGAGCTTGCAGCGCGCATCGTCATCCGTCTGGAGTCAACGGAGTCCGAGGACCACTTCGAGGGAGAGATACCCGTGTCCTTACCGGCGCCCCCAGACATTGCTGCGCCATGTCGCTCCCGAGGGAGTTTATGTTTAACCAGGTGAGTGGGCTCAATGTAACTATACCTTTTCTCTTGAATTGTATTCTTGGTGTCTTCTGTTTCACGAACCCTCTTTTTCACCAAGACTTTCACCTGTCAGTGGCCCTCTGGGCGGCCTCAAAAAAACTGGGATGGTCCCTACCTCTTGCGATTAAATTTTGGTGTACATAAGTGAGGGGATGGTTCCTGAAGGGCTTCCTAACTTTAGCGGTTCCCATTGTTTTGTTTAATTAATTTCTTAGCTCTCAGAGTTCACATAACTCGAAGCGACGCCAAACAAGAAGGTATTAGTCACCTCCTAGTGCAGCTTTACTATTAGCCACCATCTTGTATGGTATTTCTAGGTTGCGTTGCATCGCTTGTGCGTTTCCAATACTTGTCATCGACATAGGAGTTGCACGCCTCGTACACGCACAACCAACATCGTGTGTTAAGTAGGCACTTCTACAATCGAACATTGGATGCGATGAAAAATATTGTAGGTACATCAATATTTATCATCAATTGATATTTTGTCGCTGAAAAGTGGGAATCGGAATAGACAACAATGACAAGTAATGTTCTGTTATCACGGTTTTTTTAACGTATTTTAATCAAAATTGTCTTACTGCTGGGCACAGGCCTCCCCGTTTTCCTCCACTCCTCTTGCCACCCGGGCAAAAAGGTTGTGAGGTCGTCCCACCCATAAAATTATGATACCTAATTCTATGGTGTCGATCTTGCGTGGGATCCAGTCGGTGACAATTTTTACGGTGGATATTTTAGAGAATACAGGTGCAGGACCATGTCAGAAAAAATATCCTAATAATATTTTTTACGCGAATTTTTCAAGTGTACCTTGACCTACAGCATACATCATAGACCCTAAATTTTACCTACTCCGATCATGATGCAAATAACCGAACCAGTAAAAAAAACTTACTAGGTCGTTACTTACAGCCTAAAGCGATTGTTTAATCCAATGACATTCCAATTGGTTTATTCTATAAACTTTTTATGATTTTTTTTACATTACAATTTTACACTTTTTAAAATCTGTTGATGCAGTCTTCAAAATCGGTGTCATGCTTCCTAAAAACATAATATTTTCCTATCTCTTATAGTTTGGAAGTTCCCCCCACTGACCCATCTCAACGCGGACACCCTGTATAATGAAAATGTTATTTTTGAACTTTTTGACTTTTCTAGTGTTTTGACCATGACTTGTGATCCTTCAAGAAGCACGGAAAAAAAAGTTTTGTCAACATCGCCAATTTTTGTGTGCATACTTATGCACACGAAAATTGGCGAGTGTCAAAAAAATGTACTAAAACAAAATAACTATGTTTATTTGATTGAAGTTGAATAGTAGGGCACTCCGAAAAATATGCATTTTATAGTTTATTTTATCCTCATTCATCGTGATTTTATTTGATTATTCTAGCTTGCGTGGATTACCTAAAATATTAGTTTAAAAAATACCTTGATGATTTTGTATTATGTCAAATATCTCTAAAACAAAAGAAGATCGAGGGCTGATTTTTGGCACACAGTAACCTTGGCTTTAACCGATGCACCACCATAAAAAATCAGCCAGATCGCTTTCGTGGGCCAATCTTGTTCCTAAGGGCTAAGGCTAAGGCCTGCTATACCCTTTCGCGGTTTTTTGGCCCCCAAAAGTTGAGCTCACCTCCTGGGTCGGTGCAAACTCGGATTACACGCATTTAGGACCAAATGAAGGTATTAAAATGATATCCAGCTTTCTGGAAATTAATTCCTCAAAAAACTTTTTTTTTATTTAATTTGCTTCGCCTATTAATGCTTGGAAGTCCAATATTCCGATGTCTGAATGATCATAATAATTGATAAGCTGATTCGAAGTTAATGAGTGTTTAATTAATTTAATAACACACAATATTGGCTTTTCCACTCAAAAACTATTGCTACCGTCGATTGCTCTAAGTACAAATCGTATCTTCGATGCTTAATACTGTCGTTTGAGACCTGATTCTTTGACTAAACTTTAGATGGGGTAGGTACCTAGAGTATGTTGATGAGAGCAAGGCAACCTACTCAAAACTAGAAAACGAAGAGAAGTCGGGTGGTTGGCACCCGCTTGTGACCTAGATTCCAGGGACATGAACACTGCGCAAAATTGGCTACATTATGGACTGGGCTAAGTAGGTCAACGGAATGCAGGGTTTTCGCCTGAGGCTAAAACAAACAAAGGAAGAAAAAAATATTGAATTCATTCTTATTTGATATCATATCAGCATAAGATCGAAAAAAAATACTTACGCGAAAGTCAATCCGAGTATACACGTGAACTCAGGGGGCTGAGTCTGTAACGCAATGGTGCCTCGATAGGCTCACAGTTGTAGGCTTCAAAGACTTTTAATGTTTTACAAGTGCAGCAAAGAATATTCTGATTCTAATTCTAGAGTATTAGTTCGCTGGTTGTAGGGCAAAAACGAGTTTTGTCCTTCTACTAGGAACCTATCGACTCGCATTTGCGTTATACACTTAAGCCCGATCTAAAGTAATTTTGCACTGGAACGAACTACAGCTGCCCATTCTGGCTGCGCCCGTGCGGAAAAATATCTCCTGCTGTAAATATTGATCGTTTTATTAGTTCAGGGTGGTTCAGGCCATCTCTAGAAGATGCATTTCATATTTCAGAGTTCCTGCCCCGGCTTACGGCTATGCTTGTGAAGTAAAGCAAAGCAAGATGGGCGCTACACGATCAATAGCGTGACAAAATCGCTATGGATGCTGTCGTGCACCACCCCGCTCAACCTGTAATAGCGAAACTATCCTGCAAATAATCTTTCAGAATGCCACAAATGTATGCGCCTACTTTTCGGCATCTGCATTTCAGTGACCTGAAATCCATTAGGATACATTTTGGCAGTGTCCGCCGAGGTCTTTGTCCTGGCGAGGCCGCGGCGCGGGGTACCACGAATCAAAACAAAAGTACAGGTCCTAGTGTATTTGCCAAGAAGTCAAAACTACTGGTGGTGTACGCGGCGAACTTATTTCAGCAGAACTAGTGGTTCGCCCCGAACTTCGAACTCGCGACCCCATATCTCAGCAACCTGTCGACCGATTTGGCTCATGTTCGAACTTAAAAATTCTCTTTACCTCATTTACCCACCTACCAAACTTCATGACGATCCGACTAAATTTACTCAAGTTATCGTCAAACGAACATTCATACATACATACATACATAGATACAAACGCCGGATGCTAGCAGGAGGGGACTAGAGCTCCTCGATACGGTCCCCATACAAATTTTGACGTCTCAGTGTCCAATCCATGGCTGTATGGAGAACTCAGCCGGAGAACCAAATTTTTTGGCGCATTTTCGCGCGCTAAGTTACCTCTTTTTTGGATTGACGCACTTTGTACCATCGGGGGGTATCCAAGCGCGTCACTAGACGTAGAACAAAAGTGGTTGGAAATCACATTACGAAGTTGGCGTGATTCAGCAAAAAAGCTATTTAAAAATTGCTCTGTATAATAGTAGAGTTGAGTAGAAAATACGAAATAGACACACAAAAAGTTAACCACCAAACCTCCTTCAAGCAGAAACCACTGAACTTCCACGATATATTTATAGTTTGGTTTGTGGCCATGGCCACAGTCACGTATAGGTACCTAACGAAGCACAGCCAGTTCAAGTATTGATTTTATCAAGCTGTTTGTGCTGGGGGCTGGTATCTCGGACTGTTTGTCTGTCTAGACAATTTTATGAGCCAGGAAATAATAGTTTACATGTCTGGGTATAAGTCATCTACTTTGTAGAAAAAATATAGGTACCTACTTACTTTAATATGTAGGGTTCGGTTTTAGTATTTGAGCAGCTTTTTTGTTTCTCTTTTCTAATAAGTAGGTACCAGTAACCCATTTTGAGCCAAATAGAAAGATTTTTAGATACTCCTACTAATGAAAAGAGTAGAAGAAATCTACATTTTAATGGTTAATCAGCACATAGTAAATATTGCTTGTATAGATGAGTGAAAGCAACCCCCTTCAGTGTCACAGGACCTATTATGTAACACCTGTATAAAGTCCGGACGCCGAGCTCCCGCGTGCATTCAATATTTCGTCGTAATGTTGTCCGAAGGGGTGTTTCTGAAGGCCGTTACAAATCCATTCATGAAGTTGTACATGTACTACAACAGCTTTGTATTAGGGCTACGTCATGTCATGACCGTGATTTGGGGGCCATTTGACAACTCTAACTGTGTCCACCCACACGGGTCAGCAGGGCGGACGGGAGCGAATGAAATAAAATAAAATTATGTGATGAAAAGATACCAGACAGCGACACGCAAGCGAACATAGTACAAATTCAATCATAATAAAAAAATCTGAAGGAAATCATACGTTCGTGTCGCCTTTCCTGTGGCATCTTAGAGCCGCAGCTCGCTTTCAGCTAGCGTAGCAAAAGGATGGGTTAGGCAGTACATAAAGGGGATAAAATTATGTATATGCATCTCACTCTTTTTAGATGTAGAGTGGGAAAGATAGAGTTATAAACCCATAGATACGCTCCACCCTTCGAATAAGGATAAAGCTCTACCCCATTGCGCTATGCTTGCTGGTGTAGTGTAGCCACAGCGTAATAATAGAAAAGCGCGCTCAGAGGCCTTAACCTGTAACACAATGGTGCCAAAATGGGCTCCCGGTTGACGGTTTTAATTACGATTTATTAATGCTGTCGGTCCAGTGTCGGTCCTTTTAATGTTTTTGTAGTACAACGAAGAATATTATGAGTCTAATTCTAGAGGATTAGTTCGCTGGTTGTAGGAGAAAACGAAAAAATCCCGGTTTTGTCCTTCTACCTGGGACGCCATTGATACGCCACTGTGTTACAGGCTAAGGCCCCAGGTCGGTAGTTATGATATAAAAAAAAGCCAAGACTGTGACTACCTACTGCAATGGCTAACTAGAAGCCTTAGTAGGTACTGGGTGACGCCATTTCCGTTCGCTTGTCTGGTTTGTGACTTGTGTTGTGACTTTGTGGGTCATTGAAGAGAGACGCTACAATGTGAAATTGAAAAAAGTGATATTATTATACTGACTTTTTTAATAGAGAATACGAAGTCGCGGGCACAGCTAGTTTTAATAATCTTATTCTCTGACGATTGCGCCATGTTTCAACATTGTCCGCCTTATCGCGTTTTCATATTTTTTCATTGGCGGCGCTGTGGGCAAATTCTCGGGAATCTCGCATTCGACACATCTTGAAGGAAAAATCTCACTTTGCTGCAAATGTCACATCTCCTATTGTCACGAAGTCATCCTCGACATAAGGGGAACGAGATTTCGCCGAGATGTTTGCCTTTTTCGCTCGACATTCATGACTCGAGTGGTCGGGAGCAGTCGATATCGAAATGACACGAGATTTTTCCTTCCAGAGGTGTCGAATGCGAGATTCCCGAAAATAAGCCCCCTGTGCGCTTTGCTCGTCGCCTCGGAAGCTTGAGATTTTCAGAGCTACATAAGTACCCCTACAACTACATACAACAGATTGCCTTGTGAACCCGTGACATTTTCCGGGAAGTGTTAAATGTTTGCCTACATATCATTGCTTTGCTCAGTTGTTTAGGTATGTAATTACCTACTACTCGTATTTAGACAAACGAAGCTAATTTGATATTGTTCACATGTTTCGCACATGAGTTTTTGTCAAAGTATGGAATATTTTTCTGGAAAGTACCTATTTAAATTGGAAAATATTTTTTACGTCACTTGTGTAAACATCTTTATTTTTTTTTATTTTGTGAAAACCTTTCGGTAGTAGGTACGGTCGGCCACAGTATAGGATAGATACCCCATGGCAGGCTCTTACCGCGCGCGGCATAAGGGCGCTAATCGAACAAAAAGGGGTATCTGCGTGTGGCCGACTGTACTTGAACTTTTTAATATCATTACTTTGTCAATAACAAATAAAAAAGGTACATTATGTATTTTATATTATTATATTTGGCCTACTTTCTTTTTTTTTTCAAATTTTTAACCGTAAAATTTAAAACAGTTGTTTTGAAATAAATTCATTGTTTTGACCTAATCACACTCAGTTACCCTGTATAAAAAAGGCCTTTATACAATACAGTAGGAAATAAATACTTATCAGAAAACAATCTTTACCTACCTACCTACAAGTTCCGTAAAATCTTATTGATCAAAAGTGGACAGGTGCTTAAATAAGTTATGTCCAGCGAACAGAAAGTAAGGTCCCATCGATCGGTGTTCAGTGTAATTTTCAATAGCTTGTGGACTTGTGGTACAGTCGGCCACACGCTAGGATACCCCTTTTTGTTCGATTGGCGCCCTTATGCTGCCCGCGGTAACAGATACCATGGGGTATCTGTGACTGTGGCCGACCTACAGAGTACATGCCTCACAGAACTTAGCTCTATGTTCACTGAATATTTTAGTTTCTTAGATTTCCTTTGCAATCAGCTATATGTATGTATCCATCGACCAAATCACACGTGTAAACTCTTCGTGAAGGCATTTAATCTTATCATTGGGAATATTGGGATAATTAAACTTCTCGTTGAATCGGTGAAAAATGAAAATTGCTGAAATACTAACTTTTATAAACGTTTAACTGGCTGAAAAGCGGCAGAGAACCTTTGCTTTGCCTTTGTACAAAAAAAAAGACTGTTTCTACTTATTAATTTAAGGCATTAAAATAAGTCTTACACAAAAACTAGTAGGATTTTTTTAAACAACAAATACCTACACGGTGACACGTTTAGATGGGTCAGTCGGGAAACTAGAAGATAGGATTTTATGTATACCTACGGATTTGATTTGAACTACAAGATTTGATTCCCGGCTAATGGATGGGATTTAAAAATATCTGATAATGTAGTATATTATTTTGAAAAAAATCGGTACATGGTGCCTTAGAGCATATTTTCCTATCTCTTTTAGTTTCAGACTTCCCTGTTTTCCACCCACCCGTCTCACCGCGCCACCCTATATATATGTATAATAGGTATGCGGGGCTGCTGTGGTTTGACCGAGTCCACACGGATAGATCAATACTGCATACGTAGCAGAAGGAATCCGACGTCGACGATGGCATCCATATTATATCTGGCTCTATACATATTGCGTCATTGTAGAAACGATGATCAGGAATGTGTTGGTGTGTTTAGAAGTTATTGTTTATAAACATACATATTTTTGTTATTGACTCTACTATGTAAATGTAAGTCCTTTTTATCACACAACACAGATACAATTTATTATCTATCTTGGAATCTGCATTGCGTGCCGTCGGTGGAAAACTATTTTAATGTCATTACCTTGGTTGGTACAATATGGTACGGGCAATAGCGTTAAACGAAAACTTTATATTTTTTGTACTCCTTATTGATGCAGAATTACGAGTAACTAAGGATTTTGAGCATGCTATAGGCTTATTGCCTACAGCCCCTCTACCCTTGACGCATTTTTCCAATACGGCCGCGATATGGCGCAATTTAATTTTTTTTATATTTTACAAATTAAGACGCATTTTGTGTTTTTATTGAATAAAACAGCCTAACCTTTGAATAAACATTACAAAGTATTTAATATCAAAGCATTACTATGCGAATTCAAAGAGAAATTAATTTTAAACTTTTTCAATTTGATCGCAATAGCGTCAAGGGTAACCCCCCAGTTTTGGAAATTTAATTAAACTAACGTAAAATTAAACCGAATACTCGTCGATCGTTTAAACGTTTAGACCTACCTACAGCGGGGTTAGTATCAAATAGTCGAAAACGCAAGCTCCGGTCATGACATGACTCATGAAATGGTTGCAGTTTTGGAAATTATTCTCTCGCACCCTGTATAATTGCACGAGCGAGCGAAGTTCTCCGAGGCTACTGGAACAATCCGGCGTTTGTATGTTTGTATGTATGTATGTATGTATCGGTGGTGGTCTAGTGGGTAGAACAGTGGACTCTGAAGCAAGAGGTACCCGGTTCGATTCCCAGTGCGGGCATGTATCTATGACTTTGTTTAATTTCAAAGTAACATACATTTGTGAATTTGTAGTAGCAATACCACTCGCTAACGGTGAAGGAAAACATCGTGAGGAAACCCGCGGCTCAGTTGGCTCCACACGTATTGACCTGTCTTTCCTGTGGGCTATGTCGACTAAGCTGTCAGGATGGTATAGGTGCTGGGCAAGCCTACTCCATCTAAAACATCTAGTGTGAGTGAAGGTGCCACTGGACGCTGCATAAATCATCTCATTACGTAGATGCAAAGGCCTTAGTATGTATGTATGTTCGTTCGACGATAACTTGAGTTTTAGTCGGATCGTCATGAAATTTGGTAGGCAGATAAATGAGTCAAAGAGAATTTTTGAGTTCAAACATGAGCCAAATCGGCCGAGGGGTTGCTGAAATAGGGGGTCGCGAGTTCATAGTAGGCGAACCACTAGTATTTTTCTGTAGGAAGATGCTTATGTTTTTTTAATAGGTATCAAATTACATTGCCTTCACCTTCAGCCCACGGACCTATTTTTTACCCGACTACGCGAAGCAAAAAGGAGGGTTATGATTTTAGCAGCGTATGTATGTATGTATGTATGTATGTATGTATGTATGTATGTTTGTATGTGGGTATGTATGTTTGTGTGTTCATCTGTTCCCTCGCAGAGCCTAAACTACTCGGCCGATTTCAACAAATGAGGTGTCGTTGGATTCGTCTTAATCACCCAGGTAACATAGGATAGTTATATTGTGACAAAAACCAAGATGGCGGCTGTGCTGCGCCCTAAAGTGGTGGACCTAAAAATAAAAATTATCGGATACCATCGTCATGGGTATCAAATGAAAGGACTTTAAAAGACCTTTTCAAAAATGTATAACACATGTAGCGTCATCAAAACAAATAGAACAAAAAAATCCAAAATGTTTTTTTTTTTGCTCTGCTTGGTTCTATTTTAGGTGATCATCCAAAATAACTAACTAAAACACTAAAATAAAAAATAGAAGTTAAAAACTAAAACCCGACTACTAAAAGGCTTAAAACAAGACCTGTTATCCTTAAAATAGACTCATAGATAATTAATCGTAGTCGGAGGACACCACATTCGCATTTGATAAACCGATGGCCTCCGACTACGATTAATTATCTATGAGTCTATTTTAAGGATAACAGGTCTTGTTTTAAGCCTTTTAGTAGTCGGGTTTTAGTTTTTAACTTCTATTTTTTTATAAGTCTGTGCTTCAGCCATACTAATTATTATTGGTTACGCACCTAAAAGCAAAGGCTTTATCTGTCAGTAGCATACTAGCAACCCCTTTTTTTTTTGTTTCATCTAAGCTAGCAACTGTCATTCCGTGGACTCGATTGAAAAAGAGTTTATTAATTTTCAGGTTTGGTTTATTTTAAATTCAAAGTACCTACAGGGTGTATATTTTGTCCCCCAGGAGCTCTCGAAGCTCGACGAGGTGCTGGGCTCCTCCGCGCCGCCCGGCCCAGCTGCTCTCTCCTGTTCCATCGAGATGCAGAGTGACAACAATGAGGTGAGGGTAGGTGCTGGGCAACCGGGGGGATGTTGGTAGAGTTGCTGGGACGGCCCAGCTGCTCTCTCGCGTTCCATCTAACTAAAGTGACCACAGCTATGTGAGGGTAGGTGCTGGGCCATCGGGGGAGGTGTTGGTAGAGGTGCTGGGACGGCCTAGCTGCTCTCTCGTGTTCCATCTAACTAAAGCGACAGCAACAAGGCGAGGGTAGGTGATTAGCCACCGCGGGAGATGTTGGTAGAGTTGCTGGGACGGCCCAGCTGCTCTCTCGCGTTCCATCTAACTAAAGCGACCACAGCGATGTGAGGGTAGGTGCTGGGCCAACGGGGGAGGTGTTGGTAGAGGTGCTGGGACGGCCCAGCTGCTCTCTCGTGTTCCATCTAACTAAAGCGACAACGAGTTGAGGGTAGGTGCTGGGCCACCGTGGGGGGTGTTGGTAGAGTTGCTGGGACGGCCCAGCTGCTCCCTCGTGTTCCATGTGACTAAAGCGACAACAACGAGGTGAGGGTAGGTGCTGGGCCAGGGGGGGAGGTGTTGGTAAAGGTGCTGGGACGGCCTAACTGCTCTCTCGTGTTCCATCGAGTTGCAGATCATTGTCTGCTTCTCGATGATGAAGATTCCATTATGAGAAAAAATATTTTGGTGCATTTCTGAACAACTGAAACTATCTATTTTATGGGATTTCTTACATACAAACCACATTCATAACAGTTTTTCATATTTTTATGAAGGATCGCTTTGGCTGTGTATTGCCTGAGTCAGTCGTGCAACTCATGCATGACGATGAGTATCAAAGCCTTTTTGCCGGTAGTTCCACGGAGGCATGGCGTCGGAGGGCCACGGCTCACTCCTGTCGGTCCAGTCAGCGCCCCCGGAGCCCCGCGAGCGCCCCGCCAGCTTGGCGCTCGAGCTGCCGTTAGCGACCGTGAGTTTATCACCATTATACCAGCCCGTCAGCGCCCCTGCAGCGTCCCCGCAGCGCCCCCGCAGCGCCCCGTCAGCCTGGCGCTCGAGCTGCCGTTAGCGACCGTGAGTTTATCACCATTATACCAGCCCGTCAGCGCCCCTGCAGCGTCCCCGCAGCGCCCCCGCAGTGCCCCCGCAGCGCCCCCGCAGCGCCCCCGCAGCGCCCTGTTAGCCTGGCGCTCGAGCTGCCGTTAGCGATGCGCAAACTTGACGCCCAACGTGTGGTCTAATCTATCACACAAAGCTATAACACCACAAATTAAATGCAGATAGATAAGATCTCAGTGTCCTACTCACGTATTTGGATAAAATAATTTGTAATGGAATTTGGAATCGTTTAGTATGCATCCACTGTACCTGCCTGCCTTTCTCCCCAACAGCAGGTGGGCGCGTATCTGTCCGCGCTGTCGCCCCCAGAACAAGAAGAGGACTCGCTGCTAACGCTGAGCTCCGTCGCCGCGCGGCCCCTGCTGGCTGCCTCGAGACGGCTGCACCCGCAGCCCAGCCCTAGCGTCAGGTGAGCTATACTGCTATACTTGCCACTGACACACTCACAAGCTGACAAGAGGACTATTGTCATTGAGCTGCTTGCTGCCTCGAGACGGCTGCACCCGCAGCCCAGCCCTAGCGTCAGGTGAGCTATACCTGACACACACACAAACACTAGCTCACAAGAGGACTGCTGTCCGCGGGTACCCACAGCCCAGCCCAGGTAAGCAGGATGCGTGACATCGAGACTGGCGATAGCAAGATCCGAGTCCGAATAACCGTTTATCAGGACACTATTTATTCAAACGAAGAGAGCATTTTGCTATCCCTAAATATAATCTGATTTGTTGGTGTTGTAGAGAGTCCACCGCCAATACTTGGAAGTAAGAACTTAGATTAGTACAAAGGTAATCTAAGTTCACTATATATGATTAAGATTTGAGGTTGATTGGCACACTATTTATTGCAAATGAGTTTGAGCGTGAGGCGTAACAGTCCGCTTCCGCTGCTAAAGGACAGCGGCAGTCCAGTCGTACAGAACAGTCCGCCTGTGTTTCACATGCGGACTGTTCTGCGACAATGAGCTGGGGCCTTAGCCTGTAACGCAATGGCGGGTCAATGGCGTCCCGGCAGAAGGACAAAACCGGGCTCCTCGTTTTTCTCCTACAACCAGAGAACTAATCCTCTAGAATTAGAATCAAAATATTCTTTGCTGTACTACAAAAACATTAAAAGGACAGACAGCGTTAGCAAATCGTAATTGAAGTCGTCACCTGACAGCCCATTTTGGCACTATTTTGTACACAGACCAATCAGAAATTAACGTTTTCTCCGTTTGCATCGGCGTGGTTAACTATAATTTTAATTTGTGAACGTTTTTTTTTGCTCCCAGCTCCCAGCAGACTGACGGCGGCTACGGCTGGGTGGTGGTATTCGGCGCGTTCCTGGTGCAGTTCTGGGTGGCGGGGCTGTTCAAGTCCTACGGGGTTCTCTACGTGGAGATCATGGAGAGCTTCCCCGACAGCTCCGAGTCCATGGCCTCGTGGATACCGGCAGTGCTCTCCACGCTCTGCCTGGCGCTCGGTGAGACCATATTATTTGCCCCATAAATTAGGGGTAATGTTGTGACCCCCATAATAACACATAATCTGTGAAAATTATTATTTTACACTTTATTGCACAAAAAAAAACTTAAATATCAAAAGGTGAGATATTACGTACACACGACAACACGTAGACGCTTACACGGTAGCATTCTACTCGGTTACGTTACGGATGACTTTACAACAAAAGTGTACACTCTGACGAGCTGTCGTGTGTACAAGGGCGGACTTATTTGAACAGAAATTTCTTCCAGCCAACCAAATAAATTGTGAAATATTACTTAAGGCAGCTAAACAATGTTAAAAAATCTGGTTCTCTCTATTGCTCTTAAATCTCTCCACGTACTGTCTGGTGATCGGTGAGACCATCTTATTTGCCGCCTAAAACATAAGAAATAAATAAAGAACACATTTATTTAACGCCACAGACAAACTCTTTCTCATTTAAGCTTTAATCCCACATGGCGGTGTTAGCAGCCTTCCTAGTTTTCTCTCTCCACTTCGCCCTGTTCCTGGCGTCGTCTTCGGGGGCACCTGGTTTCGGTCTTCCAATGAATGTCCCCTCGGGCATTTATAGACGCAGCGCCTTGTTACCGATGTAGTCGGTGGTTTCCGTTTTACGTGCCCAAACCAACTCTGACACACAACTTACTGGTATTAGGCAACGGCTTGATACGTTGATACCACATGCCACGGTTGATATCAATGGTTGATACGACGCTCCTTCGATTGTGAATGAATGAAACAATAAATGTATCTGTTTCCCACAGCGCCGCTCTCCTCGGCTCTCTGCGAGAAGTACTCGTGCCGACTGGTCGTGTTCATCGGCGGACTGTTCTGTGCGACTGGACTGGCACTGTCCTTCTTTAGCAGCGGACTGTTACACCTTCTGCTGAGCTTTGGCGTTATGACTGGTGAGACAGTGTGTGTTGTGCACAGGCGGACTGTTCTGTGCGACTGGACTGGCTTTGCCTTTCTTTAGCAGCGGACTGTCACCACCTTCTGCTAAGTTTCGGCGTCATGAATGGTGAGAAGGTGTGCTGTTCACAGGCGGACTGTTATGCGGCAGTGATATGTTCACCGGTGGACTGTTCTGTGCGACTGGACTGGGGCGGACTGTTATTCCTCACGCTCAAACTCATTTACCATAAATAGTTTGCCTATCAAGCACCTTTATAGTAATCTAAGTTCTTACTTTCAGGTATTGGTGGTGGACTCTCTACTACACCAGGCATCGTGATCGTATCCCAATACTTTGACAAGCACAGGTGAGATCACCCCAATATTCTGATTTCATCAATAAGCAATTTTTGATCGGCGATTTTTAGTTCACGGCAATAAAATAGTATTTTCATTATTGTAAACAACAGAACAACAATAATTCAGCCGATTCTGTGTTCTGGTCATAAACTAGTTTTTTGGGCAGTGCCACTGCTTTGTCATCATTCCTATGGTTTAATGCAGTCATCATTTTCATATGGTGTTCCTCCCCCAGAGCGATGGCGAACGGCATCTGCGTGAGCGGCACGGCGGCCGGCAGCTTCGTGTTCCCAATGCTCATCGAGAAGCTTGTCGACGTCTACGGGCTGCACGGCACCGTGCTGCTATTGGGTAAGCAGCTTCGTGTTCCCAATGCTCATCGAGAAGCTTGTAGACGTCTACGGGCTGCACGGCACCGTGCTGTTATTGGGTAAGCAGCTTCGTGTTCCCAATGCTCATCGAGAAGCTTGTAGACGTCTACGGGCTGCACGGCACCGTGCTGCTATTGGGTAAGCAGCTTCGTGTTCCCAATGCTCATCGAGAAGCTTGTAGACGTCTACGGGCTGCACGGCACCGTGCTGTTATTGGGTAAGCAGCTTCGTGTTCCCAATGCTCATCGAGAAGCTTGTAGACGTCTACGGGCTGCACAGCACCGTGCTGCTATTGGGTAAGCAGCTTCGTGTTCCCAATGCTCATCGAGAAGCTTGTAGACGTCTACGGGCTGCACGGCACCGTGCTGTTATTGGGTAAGCAGCTTCGTGTTCCCAATGCTCATCGAGAAGCTTGTAGACGTCTACGGGCTGCACGGCACCGTGCTGCTATTGGGTAAGCAGCTTCGTGTTCCCAATGCTCATCGAGAAGCTTGTCGACGTCTACGGGCTGCACGGCACCGTGCTGCTATTGGGTAAGCAGCTTCGTGTTCCCAATGCTCATCGAGAAGCTTGTAGACGTCTACGGGCTGCACGGCACCGTGCTGTTATTGGGTAAGCAGCTTCGTGTTCCCAATGCTCATCGAGAAGCTTGTAGACGTCTACGGGCTGCACGGCACCGTGCTGCTATTGGGTAAGCAGCTTCGTGTTCCCAATGCTCATCGAGAAGCTTGTCGACGTCTACGGGCTGCACGGCACCGTGCTGCTATTGGGTAAGCAGCTTCGTGTTCCCAATGCTCATCGAGAAGCTTGTCGAAGTCTACGGGCTGCACGGCACCGTGCTGGTATTGGGTAAGCTGGGGCCTAACGCAATGGTGCCAAAATGGGCTTCCGGTTGACGGTTTCAATGGGGTTTTTAAGAAGGCTGTGGGTTTTTTCCAGGCATCAAAAATAGCCCGAATAACTGTCAAAATCAGTCTATTAATCTGTGGTTTCCATACAAACCACAGATTTAGTTGCGCGATAATTCGCGAATCGCTGTCAAATTTGACACTTGAAAAATCCTTAATACGATTGATTAATGCTGTCGGTCCAGTGTCGGTCTTTTAATGTTTTTGTAGTACAGCAAAGAATAAATATGAGTCTAATTCTAGAGGATTAGTTCGCTGGTTTTAGGAGAACAACGAAAAAATCCCGGTGTTGTCATTGATACGCCATTGTGTTACAGGCTAAGGCCCCTGTTTTATTAAGTACTAGTGGTTCGCCCCGAACTGTGAACTCGTGAGTGTAACGTAACTTTTTGCTAACACCAGTGACCCGCCCGGCATTGCCCGAGAAAAAAATAATGTAAATACTGAGTAGTTACAGTGTGGCTTTCGACTGGACAGCTACATTAACGGACACTTATTTATAGCTAAGCTGCATTTAAGACGAGTATCAATGAGGTTGGTAAATTCGCATCGACAGTCACTTGACTCAGTTGCTCAATTGGTAGAGCGCCTGCACGATAAGAGGTTGCGGGTTCAAGTTCTGTCCCGAGCGAATTTTTTAACCTTATAAAATTATCTTTACATATAAAAATGTTCTTAGGATGCTATTCATGGACGTTGAAGACATTTTCTCGTCTCTCGTTACTTAAGTGTCTCATTCCGTCCCCAGGCGGGGGAATGCTCCACGTGTGCGTTGCGGCGTGCCTCTACCGCCCGCCCCCGTGCCAGGGCGAGCCGCCCACGCCGCCCACCACCACCACCGACAGCACTATCCTGCTGGACCTGCAGGAAGGTACGTGTTCCACCGCCCGTCCCCTTACCAGGGCCGCCCACCCCCTTACCAGGGCCGCCCACCCTCTTACCAGCGCCGCCAACCCCCTTACCAGGGCCGCCCAACCTTTTACCAGGACCGCCCACCCCATTACCAGGGCCGCCCACCCACCAGCGACAGCACCATCCTGCTGGACCTGCAGGAAGGTAAGAGCTGAACCGCCCACCCCCTTACCAGGGCCGCCCACCCCCTTACCAGGGCCGCCCACCCCCTTAATAGGGCCGCCCACCCCCTTACCAGAGCCGCCCACTCTCTTACCAGGGCCGCCCACCCACCAGCGACAGCACCAACCTGCTGAACCTGCAGG
Source organism: Zelleria hepariella (assembly GCA_949319315.1). NCBI lineage: Eukaryota > Metazoa > Arthropoda > Insecta > Lepidoptera > Yponomeutidae > Zelleria > Zelleria hepariella. The sequence continues at coordinate 29,144,245 of OX439379.1, forward strand.
AAGGTAAGAGCTGCACCGCCCGTCCCCTTACCAGGACCGCCCACCCCGTTACCAGGGCCGCCCACCCCCTTACCAGGGCCGCCCACCCCCTTACCAGGACCATTTACATTTTTTCAATAAATTATTGTTAACATTTATTAAAAAAAACAATTTAAGTCAGTCCGACAACAAGTAGTTTCTTGTGATAAAAGTGATGTTTTTTTTATTGGACCAGTTTTGAGACAGGAAAGTGAGGAATACCAGTACGTAACCTCGATTTTCTAGATTTCTTCAGGTTGTCCAGGTCTGTCCTGCAATACGCTCTTAAACTGTCTGTTCTATCCAGGCAAGCACAACCGGCTCGAGAAGCTGTTCCAGCAGGGCAGCGAGCTCAGCCTTAACCGGAAGAACGAGTTGCTCAGCGAAGACCCGAAGCGAACCAATCTGCTCTCGGAATTCATACACCCCAGTCTTATCGAGGTATGCATGTCTTACATGCCTACGAATTAAATGACACTGGTTAGCGAATAACATTTATTTAGTAGTTTAACTCCCGATTTCTGAATTGAGAAATAAGCAAATAGATACGTACGTATCGTTCTGTCTCTGCAGATTTTTCACGAAAGAAAGTGGCAGAAATTTAGTGAATTTCTGAGTTCAGAAACCGGGCCATAGCTCTCACTAAATAAAAAAATTCAAACTCCCGACATTGTTATTCAAAATTAGAATAAGTAAATCTCATTTAATGCCTGAACCGATTTTGATGAAATCTAGCTAAGGACACTCTCTCTATCAAGTGACCATTCAAACAAAAAACCTATATCTAAATCGGTTTACCCGTTTGGGAGTTACGTACGATGCCACAGACAGACACAAAAGCGACCGTGCCTCTGTAAACGAATGTATATTTATTTTATTTTTAATTCGATTTTTTTGCGTTGCATATTTATGGGAGGTATCACATTATGTACCAGTAAGGGCATTGCAAAAGGTACACACGACAACACGTCAGAGTGTACACTTTAGTTATAAAGTGGCAGAGTGTACACTTTTGGTATAGCACGTCGACGCTTACACGCTAGCACTCTAATCGGTTACGTTAGGGGCGACTTTACAACAAAAATGTAAAGTCTGACGTGCTTTATAATATGCTCTTGGATTTGATTGCAGGTTGCTCGAACTCAGCAGATGTCAGACTCCGAAGATTCCGAAGGACTAGACGTGCTCGGTGTCGTTGGTAAGTACCTATACAGGGTGTTATTTTGTTTGGCAATTCGCCTAGGCTGCAGTGACTAAAATTTTAACTTCCAAAACTCGACTCTCGTCGAACGGCGACCGGCCGCATGCGGCTGGTGACTAAAATCGACCGTGTAAATGCTAAGTCGCAGGTGATTTTAATATCGACATTCGATTTTTGTCACCTTCTGTTTTGGTTGACCGCGTAGTTAAATGGGGTGGCGATTCGATTTTCAAAGGCGATTCGGTTGGTGACTAGCCGAGCGGCGAAAATCGACCCGTGTAAACGCGCTTGATGGACGAATCAAGCGCGTTTACAAAGCCGCTTAAAAACACCAGGGGCCTTAGCCTGTAACGCAATGGTGCCAAAATGGGCTATTAGTTGACGGCTTCAACTACGATTTATTAATTATGTCGGTCATTTTAATGTTTTTGTAGTACAGCAAAGAATATTCTGATTCTAATTCTAGAGGATTAGTTCTCTGGTTGTAGGAGAAAAACGAGGAAACTCCGGTTTTGTCATTCTGCTGCGACGCCATCGACACGGCATTGCGTTACAGGCTAAGGCCCCAGCACGAACTGATCGACATCGCGAGTGATAGAGCGCAATGGAGAACTCTACTCTCCGCCACCTTCAATGTTGGTCACGATCCTCAACATTGAGGGAACGACTGAACGGAAACACCACATTAGGTTTCCGTTTTCGTTACAGGCCTCCCTCGCGAAGTGGCGAAGTTGCGCCTCAGACCGACCCGCTCGTCGTCCATCCTACACTCAGTCGAGGACCTGTCCACTGACAGCACATGCGTCTACAAGGCTAGCCAGCGGAAGATTAGCAGGTATGTCACTGTCCCTTCGCAGCATAGGAAATACCACTTTCCTTTGCTTACTTATTAGTTGAAGAGAATTTCCTAAGTTAACTTTGGGAATATGCGTCGACCTACCACCAACGCCAAAACTGCCAATTTACAGTGGGCACCCACAGGAACTCTCTGAGAAGAGGCCCGCGAGATATGGTAGGTCCTTATCTTCAGTACTTATCTAGGTAAAGTAGGTACAGTTTGTCGTGCTTCTATGTCATCCAGTTCAGTTTGTATGTTTATATGTGTAAAGTCGTACTATAAATGGTGGATCTACAATTCTACACTCTTGGCAATCAGGACACAAACACGCCGAGAAAAGGCTATTTTGCTAAGAGCACACCTTGTAGCAAAATAGCACCTTCGCACCAAGCGTTGCACCAAGCCAAGCGTAGGCCCGTCTAGACTCACACTCACACCGAAGTCGAATATCTAATATCGAATTGTTTAATTAAAGTGTTAACTCCTTTAGGTCCCTGTACATAAAGCCGCCTCTGCCTTGCCGTCTCATCACGAACAAGCTGGTGATCGAGGCGATCCAGAAAGAGAACCAGGAGAAAGCGGCCGCCGCCAGGGAGGAGGAAGAGGAAGTCAAGAAGAGCTGCGTCGATAAAATCTCCAAGTTAGTGTCTTCTTCTACTTTGGTCCCATTACTCCTCCGTCGAATCTGGGGCCGACACGATCTGCTAACTCTACACACGCCCTAACTTCACAAACTCTACACCTTATCTATACTTATAATAAAACTCTAGCGAAGTCAATTCTGTACATTGAATATTTTTAGAAAAAAACTAGCAGGGGTTACTAAGTAAACTATACTGAATCCAAAAATGCAAAAAAATCGGTCTATGTCTGTCTGTCTGTCTGTCTGTCTGTCTGTCTGTCTGTATGAACACGATAAACGCGAAAATCGCTGAATAGTTTTCAACCAAACTTAACATGGTCGTAACTCAAGTTTCTGGGAGTAACTTAGGCTATCCGATGTTTAGAATACATTGCGGGTTGCAATTTAAACTTCGTTTTTTGTAAGAAATATTCATAATTTGGATATGGCTTCTTGAGAAGGTATGTTAAGAACGTGATACTGAACATATTTCTGCAAAAAAAAAATTAAAAGTCCGACTTTGAACCACATTCTCTCGAAAACCTACATTGCGGGTTGCAATTTTAACTTGATTTTTTGTAAGAAATATCCATAATTTTGATATGGCTTCTTGAGAAGGTATGTTAAGAACGTGATACTGAACAGATTTCTGAAAAAAAAAAATATTTAAGTCCGACTTTATTATCTCGGAAACCGTTGATTTCCCAGGCATAGTTCCTTGGGCAAAAATGTTCGTTATGATGAGGACTATACGTATACGTACGAATACGTGGTCTCCCGCTTTGTTGGCGGTATTTTATATTTATTTATTTATTTATTTTAACACTCTGTATAATAGCACGCTACGACTTTTGGCATTTGGGGCGCATATTGTAATTGAAAAATCGGCATTTGTTTTTATTTTATTTTGGCGGAAAATGTTAGTTCTACAAGCGTAGCATAAGGCCGGGTTAGAGCGTATCTATGGGTTTAAAATAATAGGTATCTCACTCTTTTGTTTGACGTAGAGCGGGATGGACAGAGCCATAGATACGCTCTAACCCAGCCTTATGATGCTTGCTGGAGGGAATTGTGAGTGGTTTTCGGTGGAGGTCGGACAAAGTTTATCGATGTTAGAAATGTAGTACTGTTGCGTCGCGGTCGAAATGTTCTGGATTTGAACCCACGCGAGGTTGAAATTTTTTTTGTGCCTTTTTTAAAATATTTACTCTACTGAGCCCAACTTGATATTAAAAAAATATATTTTGTTTGCCGTAGAGCGGGATAGACAGAGTTATTTGCGGTAGATACGCTCTAACCCAACCTTATACTTTGCTTGCTGGCTTAGCATGAGAATGGGTAAGACCTTATCTATGGGCTTATAACTTTATCTAACCCACTCTACGTCGAGGGAGATACATAATAAACCCCCATACTTCCCAGGCAATTCTTATGCTAAGCTTCCTGGTATCTTACACGGGCGATACCTAATCTAAACAAAACATATTTTATCATAAATTTATTGTTTAGATTAGGGCACACACACACACAGACAGACACACAGGCAGGCACACCCTCATAAACACATAAACAGACACACACACAAAGCTATCAAACTTATGACATCCCTCTTTGTTGGTCGGGGGTTAAAAAAAACCTTCCTTTTGAGTTTTCCTCCACAGTCGAATTTAAATTAAATGTCACATGTGTAAAAACGCATACGAAGTCGCGGGCACAGCTAGTTCAAAATAAGTGGCTTGGCCGTTTCGTTACCTTCTAAAATATTAATTCTCTGAAATATTAACCGTAATAATAAGCGTTTCTAAATGTAAAAAAAAGACGTAGGTTACTTACGTAGTGTCCATTAGAAAGATATCTTGTGTAAATGTCCAGTAGTAAGAAAATTACCTCGTGATTTGTAGGTACCTGGAGTGGGACGATGGCATGCTACGCTTAGGTAGGGAAATGTTGAAGCCAAAGTGGGTCACCTCAATTCCTACCTACACTACACATAATTGCTCAAAATTAAATTAGGTACCGCAAAAGCCATCCAACTTTAATGGTATAGTCAAATGTCCGCCATTTTAAAAAAATCGCATATTTCCGGCTAACGTTAAAACATGTCTCAATCGACAGAGAAAGCAATTATAAAAATTAACTATTCTTAGTAAAAAATACGAAAGTGATATACTTTGGGAAATATAAGGGTTTAAACATTTGTTTGAGCATACAACAACTTGGTTGTAAGAAAACTCTTTGCGCATGTAAAATAGATCAACAATTTAATATTAAAGCCGCGTTTTCACAGTAAAATTACTTATAACGAGAGTGCCGTCCAAGTAAGACAAGGCTTCTGATCTGCCGGCCTTTTATTTATTTACCTTCCAAGGCAATTTTGACGATTAGAGCTCCGTCCTGGTTGATGTTTTTGCGCCCATAGACAAAATATCAGAAGAACCGACCAATCATAAGCCCCGGCTCTCTTGGACGGTGCTCGTCAATCTCGTCATAGAGTAAATTGTACTCTTCGTTTTATTGTAATTTGACTGTGAAAACGCGGCTTTAGTGTAAAACAAAAGAGTTTCCAAAATGTGCGTAGGTTTTATTTCTTAGGGTCGCATTTTTCTCAAGTTTCATGTTTTCTTACAATCAATAATAGTACATTACTGCCGCGATCTGTAATGGGTGCGTTTCTGGCGCGCTTTTGATGGCCGACAGAGCGCAGCGTAGCGCAGCTCAAGGCCATTACAGCGTGGTCAGCATTGCAGCCCTTGATGGACAAGCTTTATAGCGCGGACAGCAAGGGCTGCAATGATGACCAAGCTTGAGGGCCGAGAGCGTAGCTAAGCTAAGCTCGAGGCCATCATAGCGTGGCCAGCAGCGCACTCATTGCAGACCAAGGTGTGTATAGTGCTTTACTCAAACAAAGCGAGTAATTGATAAAGTTCTAGGTCATAGGTGCTAGGTCCTGGGTCCTAGGTGCTAGGTGCTAGGTCCTAGGTGCTAGGTACTAGGTCCTAGGTGCTAGGTCCTAGGTGCTAGGTCCTAGTTCCTATATTATCCTTATCTTTATCTTTATCTTTTTCTTATCTTTATCTTATATCCTAGGTCCTAAGTCATAGGTCCTAAGTCTTATGTCCTAGATCCTAAGTTCTAAGTCCTAGGTCCTAGGTCCTAGATCCTAAGTTCTAAGTCCTAGGTTCTAGGCCCTAGGTCCTGGGTCCTAGTACTAAGTTCTAAGTCGCAAGTACCAGGTCCTAGGTCCTAGGTCCTAAGTCCTAGGTCGTAGGTCTTAAATCCTAGGTCCTAGGTCCTAGGCCCTTGGTCTTACGTCCTAAGTCTTAAGCCGCAAGTCGCAAGTCACAAGATGTATAAATCATCTCATTACGTGGATGCAAGGGCCTTAGTTTTTTTTCTGTCAGTTGGGGCAATTTTCATCACTGGCCTTTTCGGTCTGATGACCTTCGGCTATCCCGCCCGTGCAGGGAAAAACTTAAAAAAAAAAAAAGAAAAATCCCTGGCCTTTTAATAATCTAAACTAAATACATATTGTAGCTTTATTCGCTGCTACGGGCCTATGCACACATGCTTTACCTTCAATATGTGTTGTGTCGTCGTTTTTTTTTTCGTTGAGGTTTTGTGTTCCAAGACTTTTCTTTTATCAACATGGCGGTCTGTAGTTTTGCTTTAGGCAAAACTGAATTTTGAAACCACTAAATCTCCGTAAGTATATCGTTTCAAACATTTATCCTAAGAATGTTTTCGTCTTATTTTTTTTTCTCAGTCTATTAAGATATGTTTCGAAGAAGATTTTATTTAAAATCAAAATCTCCGACCCCATAGGAAAATGTCGGACTGAAAAATTAAATCTCCATAGAAAAGCGGATCTTAATACTCTAATATCTTCATAACGATATCGTTTTAGAAATTTTTCCTAAGAATGTTTTCGTTTTATATTTTGTTCCTCAGTCTAATAAGCTAGGTTTAGTTGCAAGCTGAGAAAACGTGATTTTTTTTAAATGGCGGCGGTGTCACTATGTAACTAGCCATACTGTTGGAAGCTCTTTTGCTGTGGATTACAAAATAATTATAAATTCCGTCCATATAAAAATTTGGTAGTTTGCATAAAAGAGGTTCTTACTGCATTACAGTTATGTGGGTATAACTTAACTGTAGGTACACAACACGAACTTGAACTCCTGAAAAAAGTACCACTGAAATTAGGCAAGTTTTTACTTTCCAGACATACTTACACTTGCCTCCAGGGTTAGCCAATTATTCACTAACTCGGAGTTAGTTGGCTAACTCTGACTGATGCAAATCCGTCTTATTTAGTTTCATCAGTCAACCTAACCCTGGCCTCCTTTCCAGATACCTCGACGTGTCACTGCTTAAGTCATGGCGCTTCGGGCTGTTGTGTGCCTCTGTGGCGCTCATGTCTTGTGGGTCCCCCTACGCGCTCTATTACCTGCCCGCTTACACCGTGTCCCTGGGACATAGCAAGGCCAACGCTGGTAGGTGTAACAATTGTGCAATACGCGCCACGTAAGAAGAGAATTGACCGCGCCTCCCGCACCTCTTTCCGCCGCCCGGTCCCTTCCCGAGCACTCAGACCTCATACCGCTAAAGCCGGCTACACACGGCCCTAAAATCAATGGCGATATCGGGACAATGGTGGTGGGGATGAAATCGGATCGTAGTTCGAATCGGCAGTAGCATACTCTACTCACGTCACGTCCTTTTTCACCAGAGATGAAAAAGGAAAAGGACGAAAAAGGAAATCGTGAGCCCGCCCGAACCAATTTCTGAATTGGTACGATTTGCCTACACTCGAGGCGATCTAGGGTGCTTCCCACCACTTCCCCGATATAGCCTCTGACTTTAGGGCCGTGTGTAGCCGGCTTGAAGAGAACTATAAATCGCCACTGCACACACACTCAGACCACGTGGTTTCTGAAGTCTCTTCTTTCTTGGCACGTATTGTATACACCGTGGAATTATTTTAGTGGTTTTAAAGCCGAAAGTATTTTGTTGCACTGGTGATTCTGAGCCAAATTATAAAATTTCATTCCAAAACGCGCGAAAAAAAAATTCACTTCTTCATACAAATTGTGTCGATTGGCGATAGCCGTTTGTATTGGGAAGAGATTTTTTTTTGTATTGGGAAGAGATTTTTTTTTCGCTTGTTTTGAAGTAAAATTTTGTAATTTGGCTCAGAATCACGAGTGCAACTAAATACCTTCGGCTTTAAAACCACTAAAATTCCACGGTGTATGTGCCTCTGGACTCTGGACTGAGGGCTCATTTTTTTAATGACGTAACAAAGGGAAACTTTTAGGATATTTCGTAAATAATTTTAAAAACCTAAAGCAATGGTTTAAAAAAATCTAAAACTTAAGATAAACGTGTTATCGCCCGAAGGGTGCTCTCAGTTGAGACTCTAGAACAAATAATTATATTTTCAATCTCAAAACGTACAAGCTTTGTAGCAACAAACATCTCAAAATTTAGTAAATCATTTCTCAAGGCGCTGTACATAGTGAATAGCCCGCGCGCCAAGAAAAATGCACAAAATCGAGTCCTATATCAAATTCACTAAAAAAATCGAAAATTTTCACATATCAAACCCTAGAATTAGGTGAGACCTATCTAAAACAGCCAGTTTCGTGTTGACATTCATAAACGTTTTGAAGATAGGTATTTTTGATGAAAAAAAATAGGCGGCGCACTTTTTTTCAAACAAAATATCTTGCAATCTGTTATGGGTATCAACACAAAACTGGCTGTTTTAGATAGCTCTCTCCTAATTCTAGGGTTTGATATGTGAACATTTTCGATATTTTTGTGTATTTGATGCAGGAATCGTTTTTGTGCATTTTTTTTGCGCGCGGGCTAGTTCACTATGCCCAGCGCCTTAAATATTTTAGAAAAGTTTGAACTCCGTAGATTGATAATTAAGATATATTTTTTTTATCTAAGTGGTCTGTTTCCAGGTCGACTCGTGGCCATCAGTGCGGTGCTGGACCTGTGCGGGCGGCTCGGCCTCGGTTGGCTCTGTGACCTGCATCTGTTCTGCAGGAGAAAGGCCTACATCGTCAGGTGATACCACGTTCTAATACATCATCATCATCAATTCCTGTTATCTCATAACCTCCTGTTAAATATTAAATAATGTTGTCGATTCCAGTATCCTGGTGGCCGGTATGTCTGTTCTCTCGCTGCCAAGTCTAACATCTTGGTGGGCCCTGGCTGTAGCTTCAGGTGAGTAAACTAGAGTAGAAAACTAAAACCATTAATTCACATAGAGTAAAAAATGCTGGATGGAAAGGCGGAAATGAACGAAAAGTTAATCACCACTATCGCATTCGACACATCTCGAAGGAAAAATCTCATGTCATGGGGCTGATTCTCGGGAATCTCGCATTCGACACATCTCGAAGGGAAAATCTCAGTTTGCGGCAAATGTCACATCTATTCTAACGAAGTCATCCAAAAATAAATAAATAAGCGAGTTCGAGATTTCTGCGAGATGTTTGCCTCGTTCGCTCGACATGACTCGAGTGGTCGGGAGCATTCGAGATCGAATTGACATGAGATTTTTTCTTCGAGATGTGTGGGATGAGAAATTCCCGAGGATTAGCCCCCTCTGATTCTACCTATGCCGTTCAATGTTTAAAACGAGTTTTTTTTTTGATAAAGCGTTTGTCATAATAATTCCCCCATACAGGTGCGTTTTATCGGTTGGTAAGATCGGATGCGTTCTTGCGATAGCTGTTGTCAGTACATTTTGAATTAGGAATGCCATTGTGTTCTCCATGGCGATCCTAATACAAAATGTACTAAAAACAGATATCGCAATAACGGAAACGCAAAAACGCGCCTGTGTGGCCTTAAATCGGTTCGTTTGCAGGAAGCTACGGGCTGTGCCTGGGCTGCTGGTTCCTGCTGGTGCCCGTTCTTCTGACTGACTCGTTTGGGACCGCGCGCATCGCCTCCTCCTACGGTCTGGTCAGGCTGTTCCAGAGCGGCGCCGCCATCTCTGTGCCGCCATTGGCTGGTGAGTTAAGAGCTTCATACTGTCAAAAACTTTAAAATTTCCGAAAGGAAACAACACCAACACCCAGCTGTACCATCTAACCCTTGCGCCCAGCTGTACCATCAACCAGCGCGGACTCTGACACCGAGTTAAGTAAGTAAGTAAATTGTTTATTTGGCACATTATTAGATAGGTACATACAATATGAATTAACATCCATAAATTCAGAAGGCACCAAAATGGCCTCCGCTCAGCATTATGTCTTAGTCGGTAGCAAGCTACCTACCACGACGCTGGTTTTCAGCGGATACCTTATAAAATAAAATAAACTAAAATTAAATATATGACAAAAATAACAAAGTAGGTAACAAAAACATATAGCATTTCCAAACAATTTTTTTTTTATGAACTGCTCAAACATGGCCAGCTACTAGGTACTACTAAAAATAAAAGGGAATGCAAACGGCTAAAGTATAAAAGCCGCCCGAGGTAAGTATTTATTTTAAATTGTAAATAAAAAGAAGAAAAAGAAGAGTGTGCGTAGATGATGAGTTTGAGGTTGAGTGTTCGCTTGCAAGAGGTTGTCTAAGTAAGTAGGTAAGTTACATTTAGTGTTTTTGTATTTGGTAAATATTATCTTTTCTGCTTACAACTGTTGTAATTGCAAAAGATACTCTTTGTACTTTAATTTGAAACATTGGACAGTCTGACATTTCTTAATTGGAGGAGGGATATTATTCCAGCATTTCGTGGCATTGTAACGAAAGTTACGCAATATTACCTGCGGGAGGGACAGGGCAGGGCTCCATCAAATCTTAACTCATCTATGGAGTACGGTGAAGCATTTGATTTAACACAACGAAATTAGACAACTACGGCAGTCTTACGGCTCAAAATGCAGAAATTGGCCTATTAAGGCAGGAGGTACGCGACTTAAGGGTCCGTATAAGGCTAACTAGCGCCACCAATGTTGAAAAAATCATATCTCGCTTCAGAAGAAGTTTCTGACAAAATCCTAAGATGAGCTCATGCGCCATGCTTTTCTAGATTTTTAAGTGTGGGTACCCAACTCAATTTCTAGTCTTAAGCTAAAAATTTTTCGATAACCGCCAAAAACGGCCGCTTTTGGCGGTTATCGAAAATTTTTTAGCTTATAAGTAAATTTCGAAGAGGGTTTCTACACATAAAAATCTAGAAAAGCATGGCGCATAGGCTCATCTTAGGATTTTTCCAGAAACTTCTTCTAAAGGAAGATATGATTTTTTCAACATTGGTGGCGCTAGTTAGCCTTATACGGACCCTTAAGAACGCACTGAAGCAGCGATTTCCCATACAAACGTAGTTCAGGTTTAATTTCTAAACTACAGGTTGGGTTTTGCTGAAACTTGGTTTATATCAGTAGATGACCAATATGGAGGTTTGCAAATAGTTTTTATAATAAAAAAAATGCCTGAAAGAAATTAGAGCGATGCGTTTTTCGCGCCGAAAAAGGGGTTACTTTCAGCTGTTATTTACTTACATTTTTACACTGTCTATTGGAGTCTAACTACCTTGGGAACATCAATAAAGTATTGTGCTTTTCAGAAAAAAATAAGATTTTTGAAATAGCTAATAAAATATAGAAATGGCAGCTGAACTACGAAAAAAAATGGGAAAATAGATCTACAACTACAACTACATACTCGCGAAAGGACACGAACACATGTAGACTCATACAGCCGCATTGCCTCCCACTTTTCCCGCGCCGCGTCTCGCTCTGGGTGAAACAGCTATAGAAAGCAGTGTTTCACGCGCTTGGCCATCACTGAGTTCCCACGGTCATGGAGGGGCCTCTTAAAGGTGCAACTAAGCTCTCTTTCTACCGCACAAAACACTCAAGCTATTCGGAGGAAAAATAATTTTAGGATCTCGAACTTTGGTTTTTGGCTATGTTGGCGCTAGTTTGACTCCTATAGGGCCTACAAACCTATCTGTATAGGTCCATCACCCTGCTAAGGGTGATGTAGATGTTATGTTACAGAAAGGTCTTGTCATACCTATGGGTGTCACGATACCACTTGGTTGACCCATCACGAAAAGAACAATTAAGAACAATTAAGTTACTATGGAACCAAGTCCGAAATAACAAAAAAAAACTATCAGATGCTCCATCCACTTGATGCATCTTTTAGTATGGAACAGCTGATATATTTTTTGAGTTTTCAGATTTGGTCCAATAGTAGAAGTTGCTTATATTGATCATTTTGACCCCCTTCAGTGCGACAGGAACTTTATGCTGGTGTCCGCCGGGGCCCGTCCTTTTGACAGATAATACAGCTGCACATTTTCTTGCTTAAAAAAACCCGCCTCGTTATTTTTTTTATTTATAATAAGGCACACAACAGTTACACACAACAGAATACAACGTGTTACAAAACATCCTAACTCTTTTTACAGGGTGTAACCTACTGGTCAACAGGATGTCAATTCTGTAAAAAAAAGTTGAAAAAAACAATTTTTATTTTATAACCTCAAAATTGAAAAAATTTCATAACTTTTTTGTTTTTGGTAGTAGGTCAAATTTTAAAAAATGTTTGTGGATGTAGGTGCATTTGCATAGCTTTGAGTTGTTAAAACATTGTGAAAGTCAATAAAAACAATATTAAAAAAATACTTTTCTCCCGCCACAGCGTTCAAAATTTATTAATTTAAAAATCAACGGAACGTCATACAGCAAAAAAAATATTTACGTTGTAATTCCTATCACCGGGTGCTATTACCCTGTAAAAAGAGTTAGGTACTTTTGTGACACCTTGTATAACATTTAAGCATTTAAAGGCTATTATTACAGTACTAAAACTGCTATGCAATTACAACTGCGCACAACATTCAAAATATATAAGAGTTAATAAATACCTACATAAAATCAGAAATTGCTCCACTTTTGATTGAAATTGCTCCACTTTTGCCTCCAGGCTTGATCCGAGACATCACCGGCGGCTACTCGATGTGTTTCTACGGCATGGGTTCCTGCATGGTGCTTGGTTTGATTCCCGTCCTCGTATTTCACTACCTGTGCTCCAAGGACGAGGAGTCAGTCGATTGAACGAGTCACCGACGTTTTGAGGTTAGAAACATTTATTTGCAAATGAGGGGTTTTCAGAGAGTTCATAACAACTAAATGTTCCAATTGACTGCTTCGGTAGAGTTGGCCTAGCAGTTAGTAAAGAGCTTGCTGTCAGGTCTTCTGCAACGGTCAAACTGGGTGAATAGAAAACAGATTACGAATAGAAACACAACAGCAACCAGTCTCTGTTTAGTACTGCTGTCCACTGTTTGGTAGGTCACCAGTAATTTAAATTTCCCTTGTTTCTATTCGCCATATCCAGTTTCTGATCATCCCGTTTTACGGTACCTATAAATAATAAGCGTATGGTCCATGTTTGGAAAGTCTTTGCAGTTACTACAGGAAAGCGCCATCTATCGATACAATATAATTATTGGAACTTATATTTGAGAACTATCAGAAAATCCGTCATTGATGGAAGTTGGGGTTATAAGCCTATCCAAAAATAACATCATGTGTAAAGGTAATAAGTATTATGGAGTTAAACCTAACACTTAAGGCTCGGAATAAGGCTAACTAGCGCCACCAATGTTAAAAAAATCATATCTTCCTTTAGACAAAGTTTCTGAAAAAATCCTAAGATGAGCCTATGCGCCATGCTTTTCTAGATTTTTATGTGTAGAAACCCTCTTCGAAATTTACTTATAAGCTAAAAAATTTTCGATAACCGCCAAAAGCGGCCGTTTTTGGCGGTTATCGAAAAATTTTTAGCTTAAGACTAGAAATTGAGTTGGGTACCTACACTTAAAAATCTAGAAAAGCATGGCGCATGGGCTCATCTTAGGATTTTGTCAGAAACTTCTTCTGAAGGGACATATGATTTTTTCAACATTGGTGGCGCTAGTTAGCCTTATACCGAGCCTTAAAACTGAGTTTCCATTTTAAAGCATGTATTTATTTTCAAGGACTATTATAATTTGAATAATTTGTATGTTTCACGTAACGTATAAAATCGTTGAAAATGAGCATATCGTATAAAGCGAAGGCAATTCAAAAAGCAAAGGAACGTACTAATAGGATTTAATAACATAATAATTGTGAGTTGAATAGTGAGACAAATAATTTTTACGTATCTTTATATGTTTACAATATTTTTCAAACTAAGTTTCCTAGTATTCGATTAAATTGTTATGTGAAACCTTAGTGACCTTAAAAATGTATTGTAGCTTACCAAAGTTTGACACGGTTTTGTTAAAGCCTTCAATTTGTTCCTATCTTTAGTAATCATTATAACAACAGTTCTGTTGTATGCAGATTAAATACGTAGGTTAGTATGTATTCAACGTTACTATTTTATAACTTGACCAAAAGGCGCTAAAAAAAAGTACTCACTTCAAAATGTATAATATGTATGGACTAGGTATTTGAACTTTGAAGTACACCAAGCCAATGTTAAATGACTTCAGAATTATGTACTTAAAACTTTTGAAGTTATATATCTACTCGTTTACTTCTTTTTAAATGTTTGACGTGTAATCTTTATTAAATCTATCAATTACCCTGTAAAGAGTAGGATTACTACCTAATAATTATGTGTTCACACTTGAATACAGGAATATTTTCCTACTTTTTGGAATATTGTTGGTGTTAAAATAATGTACCACTCTGCCGAGGTCAAAGGAACGAGTCAGATGTATTTAATCTAAACTATTCAACGTAGATATTAAAAAAAGAGAAACGTACTTCTGAGGTGAGATATTGTTGGATGTGCGCAAAACGTAGACTAGAACAAAACATCAATGCACAAGATTTGATGTTAGGCCACAGGCCGCTTATTATAAAAGTACAGGAAAAGTGGTAGAAACTAAATTAAATGGCTGATTGCATTTAGTGTTCGTAGATATTCAGTATTATTTGATGTCAATAAAAAGAAGGTAATTGACCAGTGAGAGACTTACTGCCGGTTTCTCATTTGAGAAATTCGCTAAGCGAGTGCTTAAATATCGTTCTGCCTCTGCGGATTTCTCACAAACTTAGTAGAGTTCTTCAAAGTTTCTGAATTGAGAATTTTACTAAGTAAATACTTAACTATAGTTCTGTCACGTTCTTTTGTAAGAAATCCGCAGAGGCCGAACGATATTTAAGTACTTGCTTAGCGAATTTCTCAAATCGGAAACCGGCAGGTTAAAGATGTGTTATAATTTTTGCCGGTTTTGTGAGCAATGGTAATGGTAAATCGTATAGCTATATAGATCTAGAAACCAGTATAAACAGTATCATAAAAGAGTAGAAAACTATCGTCTCGGCCTGTCTAACTTTACGGGATACAAGCCTGAGCTTATATATGAGATACAGCCTTCTAAAGCACGACAGCTTATACAACGTGTTACAAAACATCCTAACTCTTTTCACAGGGTGTAACCTGCTGGTCAACATAATGACAAATCTGAAAATAAAAGTTGAAAAACACAACTTTTTTTTTATAACCTCATATTGTAAAATTTTCTAAACTTTTTTGTTTTTGGATTTAGCTCCAATTAAAAAATATGGTTGTTTACTTAGCTGTATTTTAATAGCTTCAGGCTGTTAAAACATAGTGAAAGTCTATGGAACAGTATTTTAAAAATACTTTTCTCCCGTCACAGCGCTTACATTTTAATTATTTAAAAATCAACGGAACGTCATAGAGCTAAAAAAATATTTTGGTTGTGATCCCTATCATCAGGTACAATGACCCTGTAAAAAGAGTTAGCATATTTTGTAACACCTTGTATAGCAACATGTAAAGTATTGGGCACCGCTGCATAGGCTTATCACTTGTCTAAACATTATTTCCAAAAGTACCTGCTTAAAGAAGTATTCACCTTATTTCGGTGCTATCCTATTGAATGGGCTTTAAAAATCATTGTGGTTAACACTCGACGGTGGCTGGTGTTACTGAGAGGCGCGTGTTCTTAGTTAGCCAGTCAGCCGGTTTCGCATGAGCATATGCACCTACGTTAGGAGATTATTTATACAGCGTCCAGTGGCACCTTCACACATACTAGATGGGTGAATAGACCACTCGGCACTGCAGTGCCTGGGACATTGTTTTAGATGGAGTAGGCTTGCCCAGCACCTATACCAACCATCCTGACAGCTTAGTCGCCCAGCACGTAATGAGTAGTGAAAAAATATATTTTTAAACGATTTCAATATGTTTGCAATTCGCTTTCTTGATGTTTAGTAAATATATCTTAAATGTATACGTTGAATAATAATTAATTGTGTTTAGCAATGAGGGCTACCACGCTCAGATTTGCCGCTAGGGGCGCGTGTGTAGCGCGAGGTCCAAAAATGTCCTGTTTGTATGGTTGGTTCATTAATTAATGAGGCAAATAGGTTGCTGTCCCGCTACTAACTATTGCTTTGAACCAGTTTTATCTTTAGGAAAATTGTGTTTTAATTATTTTTTCAACAAAACGGGGCTTGTTCGATGTGTTTAATTAGTACAGTTTTATGGTAGGTATTAAATATGATTTTAAAAACTTTTTTTACGTACTAACTAGGAACTTTAAGAGCTATACTTCATGGACTTCGACAGTGGCGCCAACTCTAGTGAGCACTAAAAGGTAGCCCGGGGTAGCCCTCATTGTGTCGTCGCATTTTCTTGTGGCCTTTTATTAAACTTCTTTGTTAGGTGAATGTATTTTTTTCAATCCATGTAATGTCGGTAACATTTTATTGATGTTGATAAGCAACTTTTTTTAACACCCTTATACTTAATGTTTTGTAACCAAATATTGTGTAAGAAATGAATATTGAAATATATCTATGTCTAAAATATGTACCCAAAGGGCTCAATATAAACTTGAACGGAACGAAAAAGGGAAATAAAAACGACTGTTTGAAATGTTGAAGTTGGCAAAAACTAGCGCCAAAGGTTCACTATTATATAAGTACTATGTATTATGTAAATGTAATTTTAGTTTGAACGTGCATAATAAATAAGGATTACAATCATTATTAGTCGAGACCGGATTATATTAATAAAACTCGAATAAAACAGTTTTATTTCTAAATCAATATAATAATAAAAAAAGTATTATTGTTATCTATTCTAATATGATTATTAGTATTGTTTACAAAACAGTTCGCTAGCCACTAGATTAGCGATATCGCATCTCACAATGCGAAAGTTTGCGAGTGAGTTTGTTACTATTTCACGCGTCGGGATAGCTTGACATCAGAATAACACATAGGCTATAAATTACTAGCTATTTACTACGACTTCGTCTGCGCTGATGTCAATAGCGGGAAAAAAATCTAAGACTGCGCGGCCGAAGTCGCGGGCAATACATATCAGTTATAAACTTACAAGCCGCGGTGAGAAATGACATCGCTCTTGTAGATTGAACAAGGGACAAGGGTATTGTAAATAATATTGCTTATTTCCGCGCTATACTTATTTACAATATTTTTTTTAATCTACAAGGGTTGGCTCGAGCTCGATCACAGATTTTTTTGAGTTGAAAAAATTAACAACTATTGAAAAGGGGCTAATTATGCAGATGCATAAAAATCCGGTCTCTTATTATCAGGAATGATTCCCCAGTGTGCAAGAGGTTGACCATATTAGCTAGCCTCCTCTTAGAGAGAGATCAGTAGAAGATAAAAAATTTGATTTTTTGAAATCATACATAGATAAAAGAAATTGTAAACCAATTATATTTCATAAGTACCTACATACTTAGAAAATGTTTGTAAACTAAACACACTTCGTATTTCGGTAGTTTTTCATCGCCCAGCTATCGAAGATAACATAATTGGAAACCGGGCCGCTAATAAGTTCATGTTTCAAAGTACACAACACCTCAAAGACTCGTTTAGAGAGTTGTAAATTAAGTATCTAAATCAGTGGTTCTTAACCTTTTTTGGACCACGGACCACTTGGATAACTTTTTTCTTAGTACGGACCACCAGATCCAAGGTATATCGTGTTTCATATGAAATCGTTTCACCTGACCTAAAGTATAATGTACAGCCGGCCTCACCCAAAGATACCGCTTTTTGTTCGATTGACGCCCTTATGCCGCGCGCGTTAAGAGCTGCCATGGGGTATCGGTGACTGTGGCCCACCGTACATAGGTATGTAAGTAAGTTGAAAACAGGAAATTAATATGAGTCGGTTTTGGAACAATGGAACGTACACGCGAAAATTCACCGATTTTACTAAAATTATTATGGAAATTTAATCGGCAGACGAAAGCAATGCGCGCGCAGCGCGCCCGAAAATTTACCGATTTTACCCTTTTTAAGCCGCAGGATGGCAAAATCAGATAATCTTCCGTCAATATCATCAGGATTTATTTGTTTGTAAACGCGCCCGTAAATTTTACGATTGCACTCTTAAAAATCATAATCAAGTCTTCCTTAGTACGTGTAGTGGGTGCGTGAAAAATGCGCGCGCAGCGCGCCCGAAAATTCACCGATTTTACCTTTTTTAATTTTATAAGGAGATTTATTTTGCTATAATTTGATCAAACGCACCCAGCGCGGCTGAAAATTTACTTATTTAAGTCTTACATTTCATAATGGAGACATTTATTTTGAATAGTACACACGCGCGCAGCGCATTTGAAAATCACCGATTTTACCCTAAATATAGTTTACGTGCTGTTTGACATGGGCTAACGACATTAATACGTACTATGTGTGAGCGAGCACTGATTACTCGATTTTAAGGGTTTTAATAATATCTACAATTTATTATTTTTTGCGTCTGAAGACTGCAACTTTACATCGGAGCGAGCCGCAGATTACTTATAGGCTATTTATTGTATTATCCTGTCGAAATCTAGCGCATTCAGCAATTCCGATCTGCTGTCACGCGGATCTTTGGAGTTTAAAAATCTTTTTCAATAGGGGGCAAGAGCGCGCGCCAGCGCGCACGAAAATTTCAGTTATTTTATTTATTGGGAACATGTTCAAACGTGACTTTCAAAATCAACTTTAAAATTTATTGACAACTATCGCTATGTGCGCTGGACTACAGGAGCCTTAGTCTGTAACATAATGGCGTATCAATGGCGTTACAGGTTAAGGGCCCAGGACCCTCCCGCGGACCACTAGCGAGGCCCTCGCGGACCACCAGTGGTCCGCGGACCATAGGTTAAGAACCACTGATCTAAATGTTAAATCTGACACCAGGGGCGGCCACTACCTCATACGTATAACATAACCTAACCCAATGTTAAATGAACCTAATTATGGGAACAAATACATGTTTAATTTAAAAGTTGATGTAGGTATTTGTACCATCTTTGAACATTAACTGGGGCCTTAGCCTGTAACGCAATGGTACCAAAATGGGCTCCCGGTTGACGGCTTCAATTACGATTTATTAATGCTGTCGATCCTTTTAATGTTTTTGTAGTACCTACAGCAAAGAATATTCTGGTTCTAATTCTTTCTTATTAGTTCTCTGGTTTCCGGTTTTGTCCTTCTGCTGGGACGCCATCGAAACGCCATTGCGTTACAGGCTAAGGCCCCTGGTTAGATTCACGGTTGCTGTAATATTATGTAGGTACCTATTTCCTTCGCCCCGTTAGTTAATAGCTGGATACTGACTGGGCGAGCCGCCTCGCGAGGCAGACGTTCGTCCAACGTAAACAGATCTTCTGTCACGCCTTGTCACGAGGCAGACGCGAGATCTGTTTACGTTGGACGAACGTCTGCCTCGCGAGGCGGCTCGCCCAGTCAGTACCCAGCTAATGCCGTAAATAAGTTCGTGGAATCAATGAATCTTTTTTGTAATAAATCAATACCGATACCTGTGGTAAACGACAGAAATTGGTCGGGAAATTACTATTGAAATAGATTTCCGTTTCATGGAAAGTCGTTGGTTTCTCGATTTACATTGCAATATTGTGTCATGGCACAGCAATTGTACTGAAATTTAAAGGTCAAATAATAAATCTGACTGGTGTATTAAAAATCTTGTAAGTTTAATTTCATACCCTTAACTATCCAAACTTCACCATTTTACAAAACCGTGTAATATAGAATATTCACTTCAAAACTGAAGTAATTGTAACTTATAAATAACACTATTCTTTGCTTTCGATAGAGGCGAGGTTTAATTGCGTATCGTAAAAATTAAAAATAATATCAACGTTATACCCCCTTAGTTTTTTATTAGGAAACTTTGAAGTTTAAAATAATAATTTAAAATAATAAAATAAACAAGTGCATACATATTTACCTTCAAGACTAAGCTCCACTTATGAGAGTCAATACTCACTTAAAAAAATGGTCGGTTAACAAATACCGAACGTACGCCAACTTGGTACCTTCAGAAGAAAAGCATAAAGTTAAAAATTGTTAACTTTTTTTATATGAGATAGTTTATTTAAAACAAAACATTTATAATTTTCTTCATACAGGGTGTTTCTTAAAGGTCATGTTACATTTAAAGGGGTCGCTTAACTCACCAATACAAGCAAATTTTACTACGGGACCAAGTGCGAAATCTCAAAAAAATATCAGCTGTTCCATAAAAAATTCGATATCGCTTCAACGGTTTCACTTACTTACTTAAGCGATATAAAAATGTGCAGAGCTTACGAAAGTTTAAGTTTTAAAAATTCGATACCTACTGCACCAAATGTGTAGACCAGCTAATGTTTTTTTCGACATTTCGCACTTGGCGCCATAGTAAAAGTTGCTTGTAAAAAAATTATGACGTCATAACTCCCCTTTTTTCAAGAACTACCGCTCAAAATGATTTTTTTAACCTAAAGTACCTGTGTAACGGCAATACTGTACATCGATTTGCGGTTTTTTTTTATCGTAGCTCTATGGATGCAATATGGAGGCAAGGCAGACAAGGAAATGGATACGGAGTTAAAAAATATTAGTTCGTATATTATCTTATTTTAATGAATCAAAACTATTCAAACAGAAAGTGGTCTATTGTGTAATGAGGTGCGGTGCATAAATATTACGCTTGTATTATAATGCTTCTGCTTGCTGATATATTATATTGCTTCTGCTTGCTGATATATTATATTGCTTCTGCTTGCTGATATATTATATTGCTTCTGCTTGCTAATATATTATATTGCTTCTGCTTGCTGATATATTATATTGCTTCTGCTTGCTGATATATTATATTGCTTCTGCTTGCTGATATATTATATTGCTTCTGCTTGCTAATATATTATATTGCTTCTGCTTGCTGATATATTATATTGCTTCTGCTTGCTAATATATTATATTGCTTCTGCTTGCTGATATATTATATTGCTTCTGCTTGCTAATATATTATATTGCTTCTGCTTGCTGATATATTATATTGCTTCTGCTTGCTAATATATTATATTGCTTCTGCTTGCTGATATATTATATTGCTTCTGCTTGCTAATATATTATATTGCTTCTGCTTGCTGATATATTATATTGCTTCTGCTTGCTAATATATTATATTGCTTCTGCTTGCTGATATATTTTATGGAATTCGAAGAGCTCTATAGGTATTTTGTTTATATTGGTTTGGTTACGTATTTAATGACCAATAAAGTACATCATTATTGCGTTTATATTACTTACTTTGATATTTTAAGGATTTGGAAGTCCTTTTTGCTGAATGCCTTATTTATCACACTTTGTTAACACTTAAACACCTATATTTTTAAACATATATTATATTTAAGTAGTATCCCTAAACCACATTCACACAGACATTGCACACACGAAAGAATGTTCAGAAGTAAAGTAGAGTTGGCGAAGCTCAAATTAGCCATCACGGAAGCTATTCCAAAGTCAGGGTCTACAAATCGTAACGTGAAAGTTGTAATCAGCGCATTAAGGCTGGACGATAGCAACGTGGCGGTTTTTCGTTCGTGGCAATAACATAGTATTCTTTTCATTATTGTAAACAACAGAACAACAATAATTCAGCCGATTATGTGTTCTGGTCATCAACAAGTTTTTTGGGCAGTGTCACTGCTTCGTGGACCAGAACACATAATCGCCTGAATTATTGTTGTTCTGTTGTTTACAATAATGAAAAGAATACTGTTTCATTGCCGCGAACGAAAAATCGCTGAACAAAAATAGTTTAGTTTAGCTACAAAATGTAAAAAAATGTAAAAATTTTGAATTTCCCGCCACGTTGCTATCGTCCACCCTTAAGTTTAGATTAGGTTATGGCCAGGGATTGATGACTAATTCTACGCCGGGAGCGAAACACATCGGGAAGAGTTGTTGAACACGCGTCTAGAAGCGCCATCTTCCTTTACGCAATGAAATAAACCAAGATGGCGATACTCGTCACGGGAGAAAAACGCTCGTCGATACGTTGCGCTGCCGGCACTGAGTGGCGATGGACGCAAAATGTTTGATCCCTGGTTATGATTCAATGGAAGTCAGGTGGATACATTCGTGTAAACACGCCACTCGCGACATAAAAAATGCTTTCCTCTAACTTTGCGTCTTTAAACAACAACCATTACCGATCTTGTCGCCTTGCGTCTCTTTCTGGCAGCAGTCGGAGGGCTCTCTCCGTCCCTTTCCCGCCAAGGGCCGATCCCTCTCGTCCCACACCACGACACCGTCGCACGCGCAGATGCGCTTCGGGTTCTGAAAAACGCCGGCCGCGCGCGCTATGATTCCGCAGGCTATGCTGAAAATTAAAGGAAAACAAATCATGAAAATTAAAGGAAAACAAAACAAAAACAAATCATCTGGGGTCTAACTAATCTCTACATTATAAAACAAAGTCGCTCTCCGCGTCTGTCTGTCTGTTTGTCTGCTAACTCCTCACAATTTTTTATCCGTCTAAGAACGGGGCTTGATTTTTAAAATTCCATTTTAATCCCTGTATGACATACTAAAAGTGTAGAAAAATCTAAGCATGCAAAAAAAAAATTATTACATAGAAAATTGTGCAAGTGGTATTTTATCATATCACTCAGAAAAAATATAAAATGAAGCTATGAGTATGTTTGGACAGTAGTTGCGGTTTATGTCTAAAACACCGATTATAATAGATTTTTTTAAATATTGTAATCCTTAATTGGACGAAGACCTTTCCATAAAATGTTTAAGAGCTATAAAAGGGTTGAAGATTTTTCTCAACGGTCCACCCGTTTTTAAGAGCTACGGTGCCACAGGCAGACACACACCCTGACAGATCGACAGATACGCAAAACACACAGCAGTCAAACTTATAACACCCCTCTTTTTGCGTCGGGGGTTAAAAAATTGCGACGAAAATGGAGTGGCTTGAAATAATTCGCAGCTTTACTCAGGAAGTTAGTTTGAGACTCACGGCTGTCCACTGTTCCCGTCCACTTTAGAGTTGGGCGCATCTCCCTTGCCCAGATCGTCCATGTGCTCCGTGACCGCTATCGACCGGCCCACTATGTCCCAGATCTGAAAAGGACAATACAATAGGCGTTACAATACGCGCCACGAAAGAAGAGACTTGACTCGGGCCTCCCGCACCTCTTTCCGCCCGGTCCCGTCCCGCCACCGAACTAAATCCCATAGAATCCGCATTATGTATAAAATCACAATAAAAACTTGTCCCCACAGAAACAAATGATATCAGCAATAGAACAATACGAAACCACGAAACATCATTTCGACCATACGTCTAGTATTCGAATGTCAACCTTATTGCATTAGTGTACAGTTTTACTTTAATTGCATAGACTACGAGCAAATAAGCTCCCAAAGGCAGTTTGGACATCTATTTTTCCAGATACATTTCAGAGTTCTATGTTGTATCTAGTTTTATCCTTGATCGAAGCGTCCCGCACTCAGAACTCATACCGCTAAAGAGACCTATAAATTGTCCCTGCGCATGTCAAACCACGTGTCTCAACTGTCTTCTTTCGTGGCACACATTGTACTAACAAGACGATGCGTGCGGATTTGAAGAAAAACATCGTTACCGAATGTTATTGCTACAAAAAAATCCCAAATGTAGGTACGTAACTTTAAGAATAAACAAAGACCTGTGTGCAGCCTATGTGTGTGTCCTCTAAGCTGACAGGATCTCTCTATAAAAATCTCTATCCTAACCGCAGGTTGTATTGTCCTACATTGAGTACCTTATCAATGATCCGGAAGGTGGCCCGGCCGTGCTCGTCCGCCACTATGTTACCTGTAGCCCCCGGCGTGCCTGCAGGTTGCAGGTCGTGCAGGTTGTTGTTTGTCCTACCTTGAGTACATTGTCAATGATCCGGAAGGTGGCCCGGCCGTGCTCGTCCGCCACTATGTTGCCGAGGTCCCCGGCATGCCTGCGGTCAGCCGGGTCGTCTGGGGCGCCGTGCGGAGCGTTGCCGGGGTTGTAGTGCCCGCCGAGCGATTTGCAGCCCTGAGGAAGGGGGCGGGATGGTTCTAATTTTGCGTGGGTTGCTCGTGTTTGCGTTGTCTCTATTGAAGAGCAGAAATTAGGTGAAAAGTGGTTGCATGTTTGAAGC
The DNA here is from genome assembly GCA_949319315.1 of Zelleria hepariella. Classification (NCBI taxonomy): domain Eukaryota; kingdom Metazoa; phylum Arthropoda; class Insecta; order Lepidoptera; family Yponomeutidae; genus Zelleria; species Zelleria hepariella. The sequence continues at coordinate 29,168,456 of OX439379.1, forward strand.
CTCTGATTGACAATTTCTACATTTCTACGCCCCAAATACGCTCGCCCAACAGCTGATCTCAGTGGATTATCAAAAACGGCTAAAAAGACATAGCATACAGGACCTGAAAAATAGATGGTAGCATCAAGTGCAATATGAGGAGATGCTCTTAATGGAGGGCACACTCTGAAAAACATCGAACATCAAAACATCTGATCATAGTCAGACAGCAGATAAAAACAGAACAAAAAAAAAATTTTTTTCTACTCCCCGTCCTGGGTCTCCATTCTAGTACAATGCGTGCCACGAAAGAAGAGACTTGACGGCACGTGGTTTGACATGTGCTTTGACAATGTGTAGCTCTTTAGACGGGACCGGTCGTCAGGCGGCGGGTAGAGGTGCGGGAAGCGCGGTCAAGGCTCATCTTTCGTGGCACATATTGTCTTCTTTTACACCATAAGAGCCCTTGCCCACAGCGAATTTTTGTAGCGATGCTGTCGCGCGTTCGTATCGATACAGTTGCGATGCGGTCACTAGCTGTGTGCCCTCGCCCACCGTAACCACGATTCAGGCGCCATGCAATCGCGATACCTTCGCGCTTCTGTCGCGATGCAAACGCGATTCGCGCGCCACCTTTCCTTCGTTCTCTCCCCAATGTCGTCCGACACGGTCGCGCGTTTGCGTCTGCGGCGTTAGGATGCTGTAGCGCGTTGGCATCGCTTCTGTAGCGTGTTGCAAAAGCGACTAAAGCGCGTTAGTAGCGATGCTGTTGCGCGTTTCGCGAGTCGCCGTGGGCGGGGGCTCTAATATGTATCACCTGGCTCAAGTCGCCGCTCTCTCGCACGTGCAGCCCGTGCCGGCCCGCGAGCCCGTCGATGGAGCCCTCGGCGACCAGCGGGCCATCCTCGCTCTGCTGCAGCCGCACCACGCCCATCACCTGGCGCCCGCAGCACGACTGGCCCGACAACATCGCCACGGCGGAGTGCTTCTCTGGCGGAGACAATGTTTGCGCTTAGAGGAAGCTTCTCTATCTCTACCTCCACATAGTATTGGCCCGACAACATCGCCACGGCGGAGTGCTTCTCTGGCGGAGACAAAGTTTGCGCTTTGAGGAAGCTTCTCTATCTCTACCTCCACATAGTATTGGCCTGACAACATCGCCACGGCGGAGTGCTTCTCTGGCGGAGACAAAGTTTGCGCTTTGAGGAAGCTTCTCTATCTCTACCTCCACATAGTATTGGCCCGACAACATCGCCACGGCGGAGTGCTTCTCTGGCGGAGACAAAGTTTGCGCTTAGAGGAAGCTTCTCTATCTCTACCTCCACATAGTATGAAACAAAGTTGCTTCCCGCATCTGTCTGTCCCTCTGTACGCTTAGAGCCTAGGGGCCTTAGCCTGTAACGCAATGGTGATTTTTCAATCGCCAAAGAGACACTCCTACAATGTCTGAATTGATAAATTCACTTAGCAAACACGTAACAATTTTTCTGTCTTTGCAGATGTCACCAAAAATAATGTGATAACGATACATATTTTTCTATTTAGAAACCGGCCCAGAATGCATCAGAAAATTTAGTTTTGGTACTGAGATTTCAATTTACTTGACGAATCTTTTGACTTGTCATCAATTGAAAAATCGCACCTATTACGATTGCCTTACCACCGAACCCTTGCAGCACAGTCCTCTTTCCAGTAGTTTTGCTCACCAGGTCGACCAATGTCGAGCTTGGTAGCGTGGTATCCACCACTATGGCCCCATCTTTGTATGTAGCCTGGAAGAAACAGTCTTACTTTTAAACATGCACCTCATCATATAACAGGCATAGTATTAGGTAACTGGCTGTTGTTTCTTGCTTTATTGGGGCAGTGCCCAGGGTGACTGGTATTTCGTGACGCGTGACTTTATAGGACTATAGGTAGGCTACTAAACTACCCTCCGGGAGACCATTATCCACTTCGTAACTTGCCAACTTCCAAAGTTGGCGACTTTCTAATTTGTCCACTCCTACAACACCATTTATCTTATGGCTTATTGCTGCTACAAATAAAAACAAACTAATTTAGATTTTATTAATTCGCCAATGCCAGAGTAAAGTTTGATGATTTAAGCACTCATGAGTAAACACAAAACAAAACTTAACTCTAGAATAATAATAATTGACAAATTAACAAAAAACAACATTAGTTTTGTTTTTGTTTCTACCATGAATGATAAGGATAACACCTTCGCTTTCTCTTTGAACATTTAACAGAACTAAAAAAACACACTCCACATAAAAATAGAACTAGGAATGTCTTTGTCTGTCTGTTTGTGTGTGTTCACGACATTCACACGCATAGCTTATAATAATAGTATAGGACACGTTGTTTTAAACAATTCGCAAAAAAGAATAAAAAAACTGTAAGCAGGTGGCACTTAATGGATTTATTTAAAACTATAAACCTGTAGAAAAAAAAGAACACTTGTTTCTGAGTTTTTTCAGTTTTGTTTTCAGAATTTCAACAAACATGGGACAATATTGTGAGTGTAATGGATGTGAATTACACTTTACTGAATAAACCCAAGACAAGTCAAAGTGGCATCAACCGCTTCACTAAATTTTATAGCTCTATACCATCCAAGTTCACTCATGAGTGTATTATTCCTGTTGGCTGGCGACGAGCGAGCAGTTTGTAACAAGTAGATATTTTGCAGTCAGTAGGAAAAAATAAACATCATAAAATCAAGCTTTCGTTCGCACATCAAAAGTCCCTTCATTGGTATGATTCCTTTCTCGCTGTTCTTATTCCAATTCGCAGCCAGTAAATCGCAAGCTCAATATTTTTACATAAATACTAATATTTTGCACAGTAGCATAATGTTTGCTAAGTAATAGACTAATGAGCCAAATTACACAAAATTACAATGATTATAATAATATTCTCATTGTAATTTTGTGTAATTTGGCTCAAAATGACACTGTACTCATATCAGAATATAGTGATAGAGGGGGTAATATTTTATTGCTTACTTACAACATCAACAGACAACCCATCAGGTTACAGGCTGTCCAATGGGAACATGTGCCGATCCACAGCCTTCTTTATCTCTCAAGCCATGCTGTTAAGTTTGGCAACCTCGCATTTAAGGACTGCGTGAACCGGTTGTCTGTCTTGTAAGACTATCTAATAATTATTTTTCCAGCGAATTAATAAATCGTTATCCCGTGGGAAAGAAAACGTAGATAAAGGTCTTTCTTCTCTCTTTAGACTTGAGTCGTAATTCGACTTACAGCAGGGCACACAACACCAGCGAGGCATTTGAAAATAAATTCATGATTTAATGTTGTGTTACGATTGGTTCTCTAGGATCAAATTGTAACTACAAATCGTAACTAAAACTATGAAAATACTCTAAAAACATACCTTAAGCTGGCAAGTCAAGTTAGGCTGTTTTAAAGGAATGAATAACTAATAAATTACTTAATTTTCACTCACAATATCAGCCACACAACAAATCAAAACAAATCCTTACGTCAAATGAAGATGACGTATTATCCAGCTAACTTAAAACTACAAGAAAAATGGTATAAAAACAAACAGCATAACTGCCATGTTATTTAGCCGGGTATGTATTATGTGACTAAAATTAATGGTTTCCAGCCAGAGTTGAAGTTAGTGAGACTTGGATTAGTTTTAATTTGGTCGTACTATCATAATGGCTTCTGACAGACAGTGCACTGCGTAAACCGGTTCACGGGCGACGTTGCCAGGACTTACACAGCACGGCTTGAGAGATAAAGAAGGCTGTGGCCGATCGGATCGGAGAAGCGTTTTTTTTATTTTGTTGATATTTCGCAGTTGTTTTAGGTAAAACTAATCAATATTTTATCAGACATTCTAACATAAAACAAACAATATAATATTCCGTCACGATATTATCGCAGGCGGCAATTTTGACGTGACCTTGAAAAAAAAGTAACGACCTTATGGGTTAAAAACCTGCCCTGTGTTATATGATTGTAAAGTTTGAAATGTAAATTGCAAACCTCCACAACGCCGTCCTGAGATTTCAACTGAGTCAATGCTTTATTCAGCAGCTTCTCATCGGGTTTTGGACCGAAATCCACCAGCAGCTCCAACTACAATAATCATAAAACAACACGGAGGTTAATTATAGATTAATCAGCAGAAGTGGCGCAATGTCGTGAATTGCGGAATTAAATTATTGAAATGTTAATGATGAACCAAAGTTCAAGTCAGTGGTAGTAAGTACCTCTCTATTCAAATGTTCAGTTAAAATCGTGAAAATAACCATCCTTACCTTAGAAGTCAACATTATTAGAAGATATCTGTATTTTCGCGCAGGAATCTCACCAACTATATTATAACATAAATTACAAGGCAAGGCACTTCACTACAGTAAATAATGAATGAATAATCACTTATTTCTAGAAGAAAACCTATAAACACGGGCGCTATTTATCTGCCGCCGAAAGAAAATATTGACATTTGATAAATCCACAGAATAAAATCTGTCATTCTATTTACTATACAATCTGTGATGTTTGTGTTAAAAGTAATGCTACTCGTCGCTAGATGGCGCTTTATTTAAATAGCTTTCTCTGGCGATCTTATCGCTAAGAGCGATGTCTTTCAGACGATATGGTAGCTTTTCGACTCCCGACGACGTAGTGTACGTTCAGTGTCACCGTTATCTAGTTCTACAGTTATATTTCTTCTGGCGGGATGCTGGCGGTTGGTAGGTGCTGGGGTACGCTATTTTATAGGTCGTGGCAGGCATGGGATACCTACTAAACAATTAACTTACGACAAAACATGCAACAAAATCCTTTATTTAGATACGGAATTATGTACGGCGTCATAGAGGAGTTACAGGGTGGCACATTATTATGGTAAATTAGTTTCCAGATTTGATTTGCAACTTAATGTTCTCGTAATCGTCTTGATCCTGAAACAAAAACAAAATTTGTGCTTAGTAAAAAAAGGCCATTGCTTCTATCGTTGCATAAGAAACTATTCCTAAGCTGTCAAGGTTACTCGTAAAAAAAGTAAGTAAGATGTAGCCTGTACAATTGTACATGTCCCACTAGCTGGGCAAAGGCCTTCTCTCAGAGAGAGAGTTCGAGCTTAATCACCACGCGTGCTCAATGCGGGTTGGCGATTTTTGCGTTGAGGGTATAATGCCTCATACGCTCAGGTTTCCTTACGATGTTTTCCTTCACCGTCAGCGAGTGGTATTGCTACTACAAATTCACAAATGTACGTAACTTTGAAATTAAACAAAGTCATAGATACATGCCCGCACTGGGAATCGAACCTAGGACCTTTCGCTTCAGAGTCCACTGTTCCACAGGTTACCTACTCGTAACTCGTAAAAAAACTCGGCCCAACTAAGAAGGTACTAATAAGAATATCGGCACTAGCGGATTTAGGAGGGGGGGGGGGTGGGGTATTTAAGGGGCTCAACCCCCCCAAAAGCATCTGAAACCCTCTATAAAAATAAAATTGTAATCTTCAAAACCTACGCTCATTGGGTTTCAAGCCCCCCCCAAACCAAAATCCTGGGTCCGCCACTGAAACTAAGTATATAAGGACCTACTACTCCACTTACGTTCCACATGTTATCGTCCCAGCTCTTGAAGAGTTTCTTGAAGACGGCCGGCTCGTTGGTTTGCTTCACCGTCACAACCACGGCAGAGTCCACAGTTCGGTCTAGCCCGTCGTCATCTATGTATTCCTGTGAAATGTGTATGAAATTTATTGACAGGTAGGTACGAAGGCAGGCACGTTGGACCAACAAAATACGCTTCACATTCAATACCACAGCATACGATGCCATCTGGATGCCATACATATATGATGCCATGCAGATGGAAACAACTAACATTGTAATCTATGATGAGGATGCCGACGCGATGCAAGGAGGTCTTTAAGGCCCAAACCTAGGCACAACTAGGGTCGCCAATGGAAAAAAATAATATCTTCTTTTTGGATGCGTTTTTTGCTAAAAACGAAACGTCAAATGATAATCCATATGCTTAACTATTTTAGGACCTAAGGTTTAGATTCCAACGTAGAAAACCTACGAATAAAACCCGCCGCCGCCAAAAGTCATTTGACATTTTGCCTAGGGATTATCATTTGTCGTTTAGTAAAAAAACGCATCCAAAAAGAAGATTTTTTTTCCATTGGCGGCGTTAGTTGTACCTAGGTTATCACTTTAAGGCTTGAGTCTGGAGCTGGCTGAAGGAGTGCAAGTTTCTATATGTAGGTAACTTATTCCGTGCACCTACCTCTATAATCTTATCCTTGGCCATCCTGACTCGCTCAGGTATCTTGGCTCCCTTCCACACGTACATCTCTTCGCCGGTGTCCAGGATGTAGACGCCATCTTCGGCCAGATCCTGCGACCAAGCGGTTTGTGGAGGTTTTATATCTTTGCTGCACTGGCTGTTTTTTGTACAATGTATTTTGGAATTATTTTTATTTTAGTTAACTGTCAAATAATAACAACGTATGAGAACGGACGTATTTTTTCTTCGTCTCTAATTTCTTTATTAGTTTGGCCAAGATTATTGCTCTATCTTTGTGAATCCTATAATATCCAACATTTGGCGACCGTGCAACAATGGATAGAGCCAAAGAAGAACGAAAGTGGGCGCGGCGACAATTTTCTTTGTGCGCAAGCAATGTTGAAAAATTTCTTGCCACAAATGACACAAGTAATGCCTGCGCCTCATTCGAAAATTTAGGAGAGCTGTATGCTGCGTTATCTGAAGCCGAAAATAAGGTAATGAGTTTCTGGCTAGAGGGTCCGGAGAGAGACGAGTGTGCTCTGGACAAAGACGCCGAAGAAACCCAGGCGTATTCGTCGAGATGGTTTCTAATTAAACAAAGAATCAAAGAGGCAACTGCACCCGCAGAAACGGCGGGTTCTTGCAAGGAGATGGTGAGCTGCGGTAGGTGTGGGTCTTCAAGCGATCGCACGAATAAACAACGACGGCGATTTAATCTACCCCGCCTTGAACTACCAAAGTTCGATGGCCAGATCAGTGGATGGGTGGCGTTCTGGGCCCAATTTAAAAAGATACATCTCGATGAAGACCTAGACGACGACGACAAATTCCAGTATCTACTTGGTTCTATGGAACGAGGCTCCAGCGCACGCGAGCTCATAGAAAGTTTCCCGCCGAGCGGCAAAAACTATGCCACAGCAGTCGCTCAGCTCAAGAAGCGTTTTGGAAGAGACGAGCTGATAATAGAGCATTACGTAAGGGAGCTACTACAGTTGGTCTTGGCACAAGCGAAACACATGTTGAAGATTTCTATCCAGACTCTGTACGACAAGTTGATGGCTCAAATTCTTGCTCTAGAATCGTTGGGCGTAACTCAAGATAAGTATGCCGCGTTTCTCTACCCTCTAGTTGAGTCTGCACTGCCTGCGGAAACGCTACGGGCATGGACAAGGTCCCTTTTTTACGGCAGAAGTGAGTCGAACTCTTTAACTGACCTCTTGAATTTTGTGTGTCAAGAAGCCGAATCAGAGGAGAGAATCCGTGTAGCTCACGCTGGGTTTAAAGAAGACCGTCATGCCATTCCTGCTACACTGACGACTGCGTGTTTTACTACGACGACTGCGAAGAAATATGAAAGATACCGAGGGGAATTAAAGGTGGAGAAAGTGTGTTTATGGTGTGCTAAAACTTCCCATACGAGCTCAGAGTGCGTAGCGGCAGTAAAAAAGACCTTGGAGGAGCGAAGAGAGTTTATAAAGCGTAAGAACGCTTGCTTTATATGTCTGAATGTCGGCCACATCTGGAAAAGATGCAAGAAGCACCCTAAATGCGTATTTTGTGGAAGGAGGCATCATCCCATTATGTGTAATGGCGTGGCGAAGGAAGCTAACGATGATGCTGCTCCGGAAACCAAAGAACCATTGTTTCAGAAAGCACACCTCGGTCGGGTAAAGACATTTCGAAAGGTTTCCAACAAAACCCAAATGGAGAGAATCTCATGGCGACATATACCTCCTGCAGCGCCATGGTGGGGAGGGTTCTGGGAACTGGGAAACTGAACAAGAACCGCGGAAGGAGAAAGAGACGTGTATCTTCGGACTTTCCCTTTCGAGGTTGTGATGCTTCGGACCGCCACCGGAGATCCCACAGCCAGGTCATGAGCCCATCGAGACGCCAGACGGACTGAATCTGTTTTCAGTTGATGTTCTTGGTGTTGCCTTGCGTGCAATGGCAAGGGGGGAGGATGTGGAGGTTTTATATCTTTGCTGCACTGGCTGTTTTTTGTACAATGTATTTTGGAATTATTTTTATTTTAGTTAACTGTCAAATAATAACAACGTATGAGAACGGACGTATTTTTTCTTCTTCTCTAATTTCTTTATTACTTTGGCCGAGAAATATTGCTCTATCTGTGTGAATCCTATAATATCCAACACGGTTAGTTTAGTTTGCTTTATAGCTACGATATTGAAAGGTAGGCAGGTAGGTACAGTCGGCGACACGCTAATAAACCCTTTTTTGTTCGATTGATTTAGGGCTCGAAGAAGGGATCTCCATTTTTGTCGGTCTTACGCGGCAGCCTCTAACAAAATCTATTTTGTTCCATTGAAGTAAGCACTTATTCCGCCAGCAATCATGGGGTATCCTACTTAGCGTGTGGCTGACCCTACGTTTCTTTGCCTACCCACGTACTTAGTGTAATAAAAAAGGCACACTAGCGTCAACAATGAAAAAGATAAATTATTTTTGTATGCGTTTTTTGCCAAAAACGGACCTTTGAGTTTAGGATCCCAGATCCTAGTAGAACGTAACCTAGACGCGCTTGGCCACCGCCTAGTTCCCACGCTTGTCCAGGGAACTCTTAAGTACTGTAATGATGTAACCTCCGTTGGACTACTGGCTGATTATAATATTTGAATTAGGTAGGCTGTTTAAAATTATATGTTGGAAGGCTGTAAATAACATTGTGAAGTGGAGACTGAGACGAGATCCGCCGTTGGGTGCGGACGAAAATGTATATTTTAACTAAATAATAAATAGGAATGTTGTAACATCGAGTTTAATTTGATAGGATATAGCTAGGGATAGCACACAAGTGCTACAGTATACTACGTGAAATCTGAAGGGGGGGGGGGGGAGGTGTCTTGGCTTTACCTAGTATGGGTATGTTCCCTAAGTTAGGTACCTCCTGCTTGAAGTCAGGAATCTCCTCGAAGTCCATCCTGCCGTTCATCCGGACGGCGACGGCGGTGAGCGTGCGCGCGGCGTTCACGCGGCGGTTCACTGCGCTGCGCCAGCCCGAGTTATCCTCCTTCTCGACGGCGTTGCCACCTGAATAATTTAAATAAAGACCAATTATCTGAAATTATTTTTTTTTTAATTTTAGGCCCATTACTTTTGGAGCTAATGGAGAATAGTCATTTTCGCATATTTTCGTAAATAACTAAAAACTGTTTAAAATTATGAATAACTTCTTGTCTAGATCACAGTAAAACATATTAACAAAACCTGAACAAGCCAAAGTGGTCGTTTTTCATTTGTGCAGATATTCTGATTCATCCACATCGCGAGTGATAGAGCGCAATGAAGAACTCTACTCTCCGCCACCTTCAATGATGGTCACGATCCTCAGCATTGAGGGAACGACTGAATGGATGGATTCTTTTTCAAATTGTAAAAGCGCTTCGCCAACAAACGGTTCTACAGTTTGGCCTATTCGGTAACTGTTTTTAAATATGTATTTAGCTTACAAAAAAATAAAAATAAAAATCTAGAGGATTAGTTTGCTGGTTGTAGGAGAAAAACGAGCAATGCTCGGTTTTGGCCTTCTATACACGCCATTGCGCCCCAGTTCTCACCTAACGCGTCCCAAAACTCCTGCGGTTCCTCTCCCTGCTCGAATGTCATTATATCGTGCTCCTTGACCACCGTCTTGACGAAGTCCGTCGCAGCCTCGTGCTCGGTTGGATCTGATTCCTGTTTGAACACATTAGAAACTTAGGCCTTTGCAGCTACGTACGAAAAGCTTCGATCAAGGATAAACTAGATACAACAACATAGAACTCTGAAATGTGTCTGGAAAATTGACGAAAAGAGATAATTTATATGCACAGTGGGCCACACGCTAGGATACCCCTTTTTGTTCGATTGGCGCCCTTAAGGTGGGATGATAGCAACGTGGCGAGAAATTCAAAATTTTCACAGTTTTTTACATTTTGTAGCTAAACTGAGCTATTTTTGTTCAGCGATTTTTCGTTCGCGGAAATAACAAAGTATTCTTTTCATTATTGTAAACTACAAAACAACAATAATTCAGCCGATTATGTGTTCTGGTCTACGAAGCAGTGGCACTGCCCAAAAAACTTGTCGCTACAAAATGTAAAAAACTGTGAAAATTTTGAATTTCCCGCCACGTTGCTATCGTCTACCCTTAAGCCGGTCGCAGTAAGAGCTGCCATGCGGTATCTGTGGCCGACAGTACTAGCTTTTGCCCGCGACTTCGTCCGCGTTGACTACAGAAAAAGGATATGTGCTTTACTTTGCTCCTAAGTGTAAAAGCATGATAATATGTAGCCTATGTTTTTATATCGCTTTAACGGTTTCACTTACTTTTATTTTGTCGGAATAGCCGACATGTTTCGACTTCGTCCGGAAGTCTTAGTCATGGAGGAGGGATGGACGACGCGTTCGTCTTGGCGTTCATCCGCTCACTGCGGGCTCGTTGACGATGCGCCCGCGCGGACAACTCCGGTGCGGGGGGGAGGGGCGGGGGTGTCTGGCCCCGCCCGCTTACCGCGGAACTGGTTTGGTCATCGTCGGTCTGGCTTGTAGCCTATGTGTTATTCTGATGTCTAAGCTATCTCTATTCCAAATTTCATCCAAATCTGTTCAGCCGTTTCAGCGTGAAAGAGTAACAAACATCCATCCATCCATCCATCCACACTTACAAACTTTCGCGTTTATAATAGTAGTAGGATAGTAGGACTCATACTAGATAGGTGAAGTAACCACTTGGACACTGGAGTGCCTGGGACATGGTTTTTAGATGGAGTAGGCTTGCCCAGCACCTATACCATCCTGATCATGATCCTGTGCTTCGGAAGGCACGTTTACCGTTGGTCCCGGGTGTTGTTGATTAATAACAATCGTCAAGCCACGTCAGAGGCCCTTTGGGCCTAAAAACTCTGACACCAGGGGTGGCCACTACCTCACACGTTGAGCTACCTACCATCCTGACAGCTTAGTCAGCATAGCCCAAAGGAAAGACGGTGTCCAGACACATTACCTCATTACAAGGAAATTAAGAAGAAACTGGAGGTTCATATTGACATCAGTCAGCCAAACTGTAAACTGCTATAGGTAAACAAATATTTGATAGCTACTTATGTAGGAAAAAAATACAGGAATAGAAGTTTCCATAAATAGTATTCATTTCGTCTATCTTTCTCAGTACTCCTCAAACGTCTAAAGGCTAATATGATTTTTTATTGTGATCACTGGTCTTCTAAAAAACAGGGAAACCTTAGTCTAGGACACAGTTTACCATCATCCGATTTATTTATCGTCATCCATCGAAACTGTATTTTTTTTTATTGTACCTTGTGTGTTTTTTTTTGTGTCAGTAAATGAATTTGAACTTTACCTTCCCGAGTCTGACGTAGACCACGTCTTTAGTCTCCAGTACAAATACGTCGTCATCCTCCAGGGTGTCTGGTGTTTCAGCCACTTGGACTGCTCTCATATCCGCGCCAAGTTCCGTGCCTTCAACCTATAAAAATAAAGCAATTAGAAATAATTTTCTTTCATGGAAAACTACCACATCTAAAAAACGGGGGATAGAAGACGTGGTATCTTCCATATAAGAAAGGATTTTAGTCGTAAATACCTAGACGGTGGACTAGGGCAGTCTCGAAGTGGTGGCCTGGAATGTCTCAACGGTCAGTGGGTACACTATGGTGGCGCGTTGAGATGTGTCAGTATAAGAATAAAATATGTCCTCAACCTTGGAAAAAAAAACTGCACTCATAGATTTGGAAAGAAACGCACACCGTGTATCGTGTAGGTACCTATTGATGAAATGCCCTTTTTGACGCCGAAGTTTCTGCGAAATTAATAGCTACGAAAGAATGAGGCGAAAGAACGAAAGAAGATACACCGTCTTGGTGACCTACCCTGAACAATCGAACGTTGGTATCCTCATAGTTATGGTTGGCGTTGTCAGGAGCATAGTCATTGTCTTTTGAGCCGAAGAGGATAACGAGATTTCCTGAAAAGATGAAACTATATTAAGTGAAGATACACAATACGCGCCACGAAATATGAGACTTGACCGCGCTTCCCGCACTCCTTCGGCCGCCCGGATGACGCCCGGTTTCAGACCTCATACCGCTAAAGAAACCTATAAATTCGTCTACTGGATATTTGATTACTTATAAAATTTCTCAATTCAGAAATTGGAGGTGTGTCGTGTACGAATCTTTCGGACACTATTTTGATTGGCCAACTAAACTAGGTCTAGCGGTAAGTCGACGAACAGGGCCCTTAGCCTGTAACGCAATGATGATAAAATGGGCTCCCGGTTGACGGTTTTAATTACGATTTATTAATGCTGTCGGTCCAGTGTCGGTCCTTTTAATTATTTTTTTTTAGTACAGCAAAGAAAATTATGAGTCTAATTCTAGAGAATTAGTTCGCTGGTTGTAGGAGAACAACGAAAAAATCCCGGTTTTGTCCTTATACCTGGGACGCCATTGATACGCCTTTGTGTTACAGGCTAAGGCCCCAGTTCTCACCTAAAGTGTCTACTGCGCTCTAATCATACCACGTGGTGTGTCATGCATGTCTCATCTTTAGTGGTTCGCACGTATTGTATTTAACACCATTGAATAACCGAATACCTAGACTTACCTTTGAACAGGCCCAAGAAGTGCTTGTTCTCCTTCCCTTGAGGAACCTTCACCACGATGGTGTTTCCTTCGAGCTGAAACATAACAATATCAAGTGGTTGTGGACAACCGGTGGTGACAGTCTGTAGGAACCTACGTTACTCTCTCCCTTACTTCTAACAATTCTAACTTAAGTAAGGATTCTATAACGTTCTGCTAACATATTCAAGTAAAAAATAAAAACAGAAAATATCCAAGTTATAAAACAATACGTAGGTGTTTCTAATATTCACTGGAGAAGTGGAGAGCTGCTTGATCGGTATAAATAGTGAATTTCTGTTCATTACCGAGGTAACAATGCCAGCGTTCTAGTGCGGTGATAGTACTAAGGTAATTTAATTTTCTCAGCGCGCCTGAGAAGAATTTGTTCATGTAAGATATGCTTTTCGACTCCGTCGAAGGTCTGGGTGAGCATTTCACCAATGCTCGAGGATGATGCATCACAGTGAACATGTAATGGTTTACTAAAGTTCGGTCAATAAAGGATAGGTGTAGTGTGGAGGTTACACTTTTACAATATATGAACTTTGAATTTTATTATAATATGTATTTTACGAAGATAAAAAAAAATAGCTCTATTTGCGAATTTTTTTACTTTTTTTATTTTATTATAATGTGTCTTAGCACGCGTTATTGCTTTGGAAAAAATAAAAATTGGTTATAATTTTACAAGCTTTTAAACCGCTCCAGAATAGCTACTTAGCAGGGAGAGCACAAATTTAGCCCACTATCGGCTGATGCTATCTTACGTTATTCAGTGCTACCCGATAGGGGGATACAAACGTTATCGATGCATGATGCAGTCAAACTGAAGGGACTGATATAAACCACGAAAAAATAAAGCGTCGGCAGGCACCCACCTCGTCTTCCAACTCTGACGTCAGCTCGTATGCGGCTTCCTTGTCGTCTTTCGAAGCGTCAGAGCCCTGAAGGAAGAAGAAACGATCAGGATCAATCAAGTCACTACCTAAACAGCACGTTTTGGCCGAAGAGAAAGTAGGAATCTACACTAATCTACACTTTGTTTGTATGTTTGTTTGTATTGAATAGGCTCCGAAACTAATGGACCGATTTTAAAAATTATTTTACCATTAGAAGCCGACATTATCCCTGATGAATATAGGCTACTTTTTACCGCGGGAAAATGCTTCATTCCTGCGGGAAAACGGGTAGTAAGAATTATCGTTCCGTACTTATCTTTTTTACATAACTTCTAAACGGCTAAACCGATTGGGTTCAAATTTTTTATGGGTATTTCGATGGTTTCCGGGATGATTTAAAAATATAATAGGACCCGGTAGGTGGCGCTGCTGTCGGTATGTCAACTACTAAACGGCTTGACCGATTGGGTTGAAATTGACGGGGGGAAAATAGACCTGCAACCTTTTATCTTAGTCACCGCGGACGAAGTCTCGAGCGAAAAGCTAGTACTTAAGAATTTCGTACATTAATCTGTTCTACTCGTCGAGATGGCAATATAATAACCTACACGGGAGTGACAGAGACGCGTTATAAAAGGTAGGTAAATGCACGAAATTATTTCTTCTCGGTGTCCGGACTTTACCTACACAATTCTCGGGAATGGACGAATATTTTCCATTGATTTTCATTAGTGGCCACGCTGACCACGGTCTGGAATTTTGTGGTTGCACTTGCACGCATCCCTAAGTAGCGTAATTTACAGGACACGGGAAAACTTTGTTGCCCACTTAGCGCTTAAGGTGGGACGATAGCAACGTGGCGGGAAATTCTTTTCACCGTTTTTTACATTTTATATATAAACTGAGCTATTTTTGTTCAGCGATTTTCCGTTCGCGGCATTAACATAGTATTATTTTCATTATTGTAAACAACAAAACAACAATAATTCAGCCGATTATGTGTTCTGATCTACGAAGCAGTGGCACTGCCCAAAAGACTCTACGACAAGTTTTTTGGGCAGTGCCACGGCTTCGTAGACCAGAACACATAATCGGCTGAAATATTGTTGAACTGTCGTTTACAATAATGAAAAGAATACTATTTTATTGCCGCGAACGAAAAATAGCTGAACAAAAATAGCTCAGTTTAGCTACAAAATGTAAAAAACTGTGAAAATTTTGAATTTCCCGCCACGCTGCTATCTTCCAGCCTTAAACTAGCTTGGACTCGAGACTCACCACCCAAGTGTACAGCACGAAAGCGTCTTGATCGTTGGCGTCGGTGTACTGATACTTGACGACGTAGACGTCTGACTGGAAGAGCACGGCGAAACCAGGCGCGAACTTCTCCGTGATGTCGTCTTGTTCACCGTTTGCAAATCTGTAGGTGTAGGTGACTATTGGTCTCGTACCTGATTCATTGATTGACCTACCTATTAAATAGTTGTATTGATTTTTTTGTGATGCAAGCATGCAATAAACACCTTTTTATCTTTTTTTTTATCTTTATCTATGTGTACGAGTATGACTGATGTTGACATAATACAGTCACACACACGTAACGCACGTGGTCTTATTGTTGTACCTATTGTCATAACGGCTGGAGGTGGTATGTCCGTGAAAGTGGATTAAAAAAAATGGTTGCAGTTGTTTAGCATCCAGTTTAAAAGGGAAAGGAGTAGTTTAAAACTGTAGCTATAATACCTACCGTCATCGTAGAAGAAAGTTGTGGCTTAGTAACATCAGGGATTGGACGGAGATAGCCAGCGTTTACTTAACACTTATTTCGCTTTGCGAGTAAGAATACGAAGAGCTGACCGCCAACCTCCATTAGTGGAGAGGCACGCCAAGAAGAAGAAGCTGTACCTACCGATGTACCATCAACTTGGGGTAGTAAGCCTTCCCAGTACCGTCGTCAGTCATGTAGCACTCTTGCCGACCTACTTTATATATTCATTTATTGATCATGTTTCAAATCCTAATACACAGGATCCTGATAGGATCAAAAACATAAAAATATTTATACTTGTAGGGAACAGCACCAGAAGTGGTAGAGTTTTGTGGCGGAAGCCATCAGGATCTTGTCAGGATTGTATCAGAATAGCACGTTTTGGGCAGGTTGTGGCACTCGAGGTATTGTAAGACATTAAAAGACATCGGTTCGTTCAATATCGTATTCAGGAAAGAGATTACAATAAAACCCGTAAGACCATACAGGCTTTGTACACTGGTTTCAGTCTATCATACAAACAATTAGATACACTGGTCTCAGTCCTTTCTTCAGGTATAGTGTCTTAGTACCTAGGTAAGTATCCGCACTGACTCTAATCACGATTCGGGTAAGTGTCTTAGTAGTTAAGTAACCGCACTGACTCTAAGCACGATCGTCGGTGATATTCGTAATTAGCAAAACGTGTGACAGTTCCGAGGCTCTTTGTCATACAGCCCTGCGCCCGTCCGTATTTGGGGCAAGCGGGTGGATGACTGCCGAACCAAGACTCTGTCAAAGGCGCGGGCGCCGCCATAGGGAGTACATAGGTACTCTAGGGCCG
The DNA here is from genome assembly GCA_949319315.1 of Zelleria hepariella. Lineage (NCBI taxonomy): Eukaryota > Metazoa > Arthropoda > Insecta > Lepidoptera > Yponomeutidae > Zelleria > Zelleria hepariella. The sequence goes on from OX439379.1 coordinate 29,184,871, forward strand.
CCACGCCTTGCGTTCTGCTCTCGTATGACCGTGTGTCTCCGACATACTTATCATATTACAGACATTTGCAAAACCACCGAATAAAAGATTTAGAGAAGAGTTTGAAGAAAGGATGGGAACTTAAAGTTAATCTTAAACTAATCCTTAAAATAATTAAATATACTTCGCTCAAATAATTTATCAATATTTCTAAGCGTTTATATGGCAGTATCCTATAGGCGTACAATCTCGCATAATAGAACCAGTAATATTGGTGGCAGAATTTCTTAAATGATTGGATTTTTTTATATCTGCAACTAGATCCACATATTACACCGCGCTGTAAGTTTGTCGATCGAATTTGAGTACATGACTGAGAGCATGGCATCGCGTTCATTATCGATGTACCAACCTGGTAACAGTCAGGCCTCCAGTACCGTCGTCAGGCATGTAGCCACTCGCCGCCGCACTCTTGCCAATTAACTTGGCATACACTTCGGATTCGGCCTCGGAGGAATATCCGGCGTCTGAAAGGAAAGTCTAGAAATAATTTAAAGCCCCATAGCAATGATAATATTGACAATGAAAGAGGAGGGAACAACTTGGCCAGAGCTACCCTCCCACACTTTTGAAACTTTTTTGTCACCATCCTGAGGCCTTACAGTTCTAATTTGTAAAGACGTTTCTAAAAATATGTAAGTAGGTAGGTAAAAATTCGCCACCCCTAGAAATTCGCAAAACTTTCTGAGTGTCCCACGTGTAAAGTGATATGGAACCCTCAGTGCGCGAGTCCGACTTGCATTTGCCCAGTTAAGGTACTTACCTATCTCCGAAGCAAAAGCTCTAACTGCAATGCTATCGATGTCCTCCCAGTGCGTGAAGTATTGCTTGAACAGAGAGCTCTCGGCGCCTTCTGACACCCTGGTAACGTGGACCTGAAACATAAGGTTTAGTTTCGAATGAACATTTTATCTTTAGAACACTATTCTTAAGAGCTCTGCAGATATTGTGTCTGTCACTCACCCAAGTAGGATACCCCTTGAGCTCTCCAGATGTGTCTGTCACTCACCCAAGTAGGATACCTCTTGAGCTCTCCAGAAGTGTGTGTCACTAACCCAAGTAGGATACCCAAAGTCTGTGAGGATACCCCTTGAGTTCTCCAGATGTGACTGTCACTCACCCAAGTAGGACAACCCTTGAGCTCTCCAGATGTATCTGTCACTCACCCAAGTAGGACACCCCTTGAGCTCTCCAGATGTGTCTGTCACTAACCCAAGTAGGATACCCCTTGAGCTCTCCAGAAGTGTGTGTCACTAACCCAAGTAGGATACCCAAAGTCTGTGAGGATACCCCTTGAGTTCTCCAGATGTGACTGTCACTCACCCAGGTAGGATACCCCTTGAGCTCTCCAGCGCCTCTATTCTCTAAAAAAAACCACTCAACCGTCGAGCGTCAAAACACTCGACAATAGCACTTATTGAAATTAACAATCTTTTTTTTGACAATATAAAAACAGGAATCTTTTACTACAGGATATTTTAGAGACTACAGGGGCAGATGTGTCTGTGACTCACCCAAATAGGATACCCCTTGAGTTCTCCAGATGTGTCTGTCACTCACCCAAGTAGGATACCCCTTGAGTTCTCCAGATGTGTCTGTCACTCACCCAAGTAGGATACCCCTTGAGCTCCAAATACTGTTGCGCAGTCTGGTGGTAGTTGTTGCTGACGTCGGGCGCCACTCCAGAGCCGATCCAGATGAACACGCCCGAGTCTGGCGTGTCCAGGATGTATATTTCCTGGAGAGAAAAAAATGGGAGCGTCTCGGGTGGGCCATACATTTTACGTACAGGGCTCGGAAGACGATAAACTTTCCAAAACATAAAAAACAAAACTAAATAATCTCGGTAAAAAAAAGTTTTTATTTTTATTTTGAGGGTTTAAGTCCTGTCCCGCTTGATTTTTTTCAACTTATTATAAAATATGTTTTAAACCGAATAGCAAAATAAAAGTTTTTTTCAATTTCCAGGGTGTACATTCCCTGAAAAAAAAAAACTACAATCGATTCCTAAAAAAAAACGAACGCACCCGATTTATATCCAAAAAATAACAAAACCGAATAGCAAAACAAAAGGTTTTCCACCATCAACTTGTAGACTTTTTAATATCTTCAATACACAGGTAGGTACCTAACTTCCAAGACGGTTCTGTAACTGTAATGCTGTCCTTTCAGCTCCATCTCAAAACACATTACAAAAAAAAAAATACAGTTTGAGTGCCATCCATCACGTCAATTCACGTCACATAATATGGATTTTATGTTAACGTTTCGCTTAGATAGCACACAAAATAAAGGGAACTTACATCAGAGGCCAGCTGTTTCTGCTTGTACGGTTTGCTGAGCGCGTCCAGATCTAGCTCGTCGCCAAGAAGGACTTTGTGCAACAGCACTGTTCTACCATCTCGTTTGTAACTCTGGAAAATTTCAATACTTTAGCTTGGGCCGAAAAAAAATAACAATGGCGGGAAGGACATATCTGTCCATCTCGCGATGTTTTTTCAGTATTTTTAAGATTTTCTTTTAATGGACTGCCAGCGCCTTTGTACACATAAATATGGTTTTTAAATATATATTTTCATCTTATCTTAATTAAAAAATAATTTGGCTATCTTCAATAATAAAATATAGAAATAAGCAATTACTTACTTACAAGGCCAAGAATGCCCATGGAGTAGTACAATAAGGAATTATAGTGTTTAGGAAGGCTCACCTCTGAAACGTCAGAACCATCAGCCAAGTCTGCCGTAGAACCGGAGCCGAGCGTATCAAAGAAAAGCTGCCAGTCTTCATCAGATGAAAACTCGTCTAAAAAAATATTCAACAAAATTATAACCCGAAAAACTAAAATCATCTCCCAGCAATCTACCTCTACACTAATATTATAAAGAGGAAAAGTTTGTAAGTAAGTATGTATGCATGTATGTATGGGAATGTCCAAAACTATCATCCAATTTTAAAAATTCTTTCATAATGGGAAGTTACATTATCGCCGAGTGCTAACACCCTTTTTAATTGTGATAACGGAAAACAAAAACTAGTACGTCTGCGCGGACGAAGTCGCGAGCAAAAGCTAGTAATTTATGAAATAGTCTAGCCTTCCAGGTAAGGCGACGACCTTCTAACAACCTGTTGAAGCAAAGTCCCTCACCAATGATCTCGATGGTGCCCCGGCCGTTGTGCTCGTCGTCGCGCAAGGCCGTGGCGATGCCGATGATCTTGCGGCGCTGGGTGGCGCGAGCGCCCTCCGCGATCAGCACGAAGATGTCGTGATCATTTTCCAGGATGTAGCACAGCTGCTTGTCCAGGGAGGAGAACTCCGCTGGGACCTGTCGCAGGAATGCTCGTGAGACTCATTGAGTGAGTGAGTGGAGAATGATGTCATTAGCTGTCTTCTAAGGTGGAGTCTTTGACAATAGACTTTCTACTTCTTTTTTTCACGGCAGTTGATGTTTCGTGCCGGCGTGGAACCGCACAGACAATGTCTCGTCTTCATACCTGCCCTGATGCACTACAGTGCAGCTGGCAGGATCTCATGGAGGCGATCAAGTTGTCGCGTTTCTGGGATCGCGACGTGTGACGTTTTCTGCGCGAGAGAAAAATAACTCTTTTTTCGGGACTTTTCGGGAATCATCGTCAGGGTAGTTGAGGGAGGCCTGCACCTTAGATCCAAGGCTGCACGCTTCGGCGGAAGGGTCTAACTAACCTCTTCTCTTGAAAAACTTGCACCAGCGTCACAAACGCGTAACTTCATTCAAATAAACTTCATTGGTTCACACACGACAGTACGTCAGACTGTAGACTTTTGTTGCAAAGTCGCCCGTAACGTAAGCGAATAGAGTGCTAGCGTGTAAAGGTCGACGTGCTGTCGTGTGTACATATAAAGTTCGTAGCGTAGGATTAACTAGTGCTACGATGTAGCTCCTGGCTACGGGGCCGTATAGATGTCGTAGGCCCGTAGATAACTAGTGCTACGGCGTAGCGCCTGGCTACGGGGCCGCACAGATGTCATTGGCCCGTAGCTAACTAGTGCTACGGCGTAGCGCCTGGCTACGGGGCCGTATAGATGTCGTGGGCCCGTAGATAACTAGTGCTACGGCGTAGCGCCTGGCTACGGGGCCGCACAGATGTCATTGGCCCGTAGCTAACTAGTGCTACGGCGTAGCGCCTGGCTACGGGGCCGTATAGATGTCGTAGGCCCGTAGATAACTAGTGCTACGGCGTAGCGCCTGGCTACGGGGCCGCACAGATGTCATTGGCCCGTAGCTAACTAGTGCTACGGCGTAGCGCCTGGCTACGGGGCTGTATAGATGTCGTAGGCCCGTAGATAACTAGTGCTACGACGTAGCTCCTGGCTACGGGGCCGTATAGATGTCGTAGACCCGTAGCTAACTAGTGCTACGATGTAGCTCCTGTCTACGGGGCCGTATAGATGTCGTAGGCCCGCAGCTAACTAGTGCTACGACGTAGCTCCTGGCTACGGGGCCGCACAGATGTCATTGGCCCGTAGCTAACTAGTGCTACGGCGTAGCGCCTGGCTACGGGGCCGTGTAGCGCCTGGCTCGTCGCAAAGAAACCACGTCTTTTTTGCGACGAGCTGGATAGAAGTAAGAGAAAGGTGTTAGATACCTCTTCAATCCTCATGTTGTCGCAGCCCGACAGCCGCAGCAGTCGTTTGTCAGCGCCGGCGTTGGTCTCCACCTCCGTGAAGCCGGACTCGTTGCCGCCCTCCAGGTAACGGATGGCTGCAACAAAACGAAGGTTTAAGGTCCAACGATAGCAGCGTGGCGGGAAATTAAATGTTCACAGATTTTTTTAAATTTTGAAGCTAAAACTGAGTAGCTACCACGAGTGCGAAAAAGCTGTGCCGGACGTCTGCCGGACGTCTGTCTTGTATCCTAATACTATAGTAGTAAGGTTGTTTATCCAACTTATCACTTTCAGTGACAGTGACAGTAAGCACTCGTGGTAGCTGCTCTGAGCTATTCTTGTTCGGCGACTTTTGTTACACGGCAATAAAATAGTTTTCTATTAATTATTGTAAACAACAGAATAACAATAATTTTGCCGATTATGTATTCTGGTCATAAACTAATTTTTGGGCAGTGCCACTGCTTTGTCCACCAACACATAATCGGCTGAATTATTATTGCTGTAAAATAGCCGAGAAAGGCGTCGAACTTGTACCCATTTCTTTGTTGGCTACGGGCAGCCCAATGCTGCCCAGGCTTGGGACATACGTCTGTCCACTTCAGTAGTCTGGTTGTCCCTAGCCTACTTAGCCTTATTTCGTGTGGGACGCTCATCAGTCCTAAAATGGCCAAGAAAGACGCTGGACTCGTGTCTCTTTCGTTGTTGGCGCCAAATGCTACCCAGTCTTGGGATATATGTCTTTCCGCTTCTGCAGGCCTAGTGGTCAGTGGTTACTTAGCCTTAGACAATTTTTAAATAACAACCAACCATATTTGTTGTGTAGGTATTAGGTTTAAGGTTTTAGGTTTAATTAGTATCTTAAGATAGGTAAGTGCTGAAAACCATCGTCGTCAGGTAACGTGTACCTAGGTCACGAAACTGACGACACATGCTGAGCACTCCACCTTTTACCTTGTACACAAATTAAGTTTAATGTTGCACATAGCCAATAAGTATTTTTGAAATTTCTTTTAACTTTTTTTTTGTGTTCTTTGGTAATAAATGTCTTTTATCTTTATCTTATTTAGTCTCACCAGGCCTAAAATAGCCGAGAAAGGCGCTGGACTCGTGCCCCTGCACCTCCCGATGCTGAACCGCGCGCCCTTGTAGCATGTTGTCCAGGGTGACCGTCAAGATGGCCGCCGCGCCGACCTTGTCCTGCGTACTGGCGCTGCCGAGCCAGAAGTGGGCGTCGTGGGATAGCGCAGCGCGGCTGGATTGCTGGGACTGTGAACGGTGAAGTTGTATGCCAATGAAAAAGACAATCTCCACAAATCAACGCTATAAACCACCGAACTAAATCCCCTTCGATCAAGGATAAAACTAGATAAAACATAGAACTCTGAAATGTATCTGGAAAAATAGATGTCCAAACTGCCTTTGGGAGCTTATTTGCTCGTAGTCTATGCGGATTCTATGGGATTTAGTTCGGTGTAAATCCCATAGAATCCGCATTACGTATAAAATCACAATAAAAACTTGTCCCAACAGAAACAAATGATATCAGCAAATGAACAATACGAAACATCATTTCGACCATAACGTCTAATATTCGAATGTCAACCTTATTGTATTAGTGTACAGTTTTACTTTAATTGCATAGACTACGAGCAAATAAGCTCCCAAAGGCAATTTGGGCATCTATTTTTCCAGACACATTTCAGAGTTCTATGTTATATCTAGTTTTATCCTTGATCGAAGCTATAAACCAGCGAACTCCACACCCATACAAGTTCAGACTTACCTATGACGCTCCTAAAACTTGTATTATAATTTTTATACACGGCAGGTAGCTTATATAACTCGCCGTGGGTTTTTATTTGATGACCATGTTTGGCACTACCTGAATAAATGCGAAAGCAAGCCCGATCTACTCGTATCATTGATGGCGTGATTACCACGTTTATTATTATCTAGTAGATTATGTAGCTGCCGTCAGCGCGCAGAAAATTTCTCTGCCTCCACTAGCACCATTTGCTGAGATGGCGCTGTACCGCTCTGTATCGCGGTAGGGTTTGGTCCTAGCTCATGATACGAGTATAAATCAAAGCCTTAATAATGAACCACGTTTTTTAGTCAAGGTTCTCTTCAACTAGCTTATTGAATCCTGCGCCACATAGGTGTAGGTAGGTATGTGCATTGTGCATTTATAATTTGATATTGACTCAACTCGTAGAATAACGACACAGTCTAAAGAGGTTATCTATCCGTACCAAAAAAAAAAACAAAAGTACCAAAACAAATGGATGTAAAAATGAAGCTAGCTATAAAAAAAATAAGCCGGCTTCTCAGGACACAATTATATTTTCGACTTTTCACGTGCATTTTCCTTAAAAACCTGCACCCTACCTGCACCACGCATACCTTTACTTACACCATACACTCAGTACGTTATGTTTATGGGTGGCTTTTCAACAAAAGTGAAAAAAGATAGGTACCATTAATAATGGAGAAATCTCTACTTTTACTATGGGGCCGGGACTTCGGAAGTTGGCCCCAAAGTAAAAGTTTATTTAATAAGTACTAGCTTTTGCCCGCGACTTCGTCCGCGCAGACTTATTTTTTATCTCGTCAGTTTTTCCGTTGTTTTAATGGTTATTCCGTTATTTCCGTTGTTTTAATAGCAATATGATTACCTGTAGTCATTCGGAGTAACTGAGCACAGGCGGAGGGGGGTTACTTTGGGTAAAACGGGGACCCCAGAGTGGCGAACTATTTTATAGTTTTGACATGACACTGCACCGCGTGACGTTGGTTTACTTTTTATTCCACAGAACATTCGCATTAAATTCAATTTAGTAGGTTTCACGAAAGAATTCCCTTGACGAAACTCTTATTACAATGTTATAGGGAATATTTTTGTTCAACCCAAGGGAATTCTTTCGTGAAACGCACTGTACCTAGTTTCGGTGCGGGGTGTAATACGGGGCAAGTGAACGCATTCCCGATTTCTCTCTTAAATTATTTGTAACATGCTTTCCTGCATCATCATTTTTCTTTCATGCTTAGTGTCCTTTCGAAGGCTGTTCCACAAATTAAATAATCAATACTAACTTTGTAGTTAGCAGACCGAAATATTATACAGTACCTATCAGCAATGATATCGATTTAAGGCGAAGTCCTACCAGAAAACTGTAAAAGAGTTTACCCGTAATACAATGTATGCGTCTCCATTGTAGAACTTCCCATACATTTTCTTGTCGATGGGGACTGGTTCGAATTTCTGAAATAAAAATGCCATTTTATTCAAATGATCTTTGCAGTTGGGCTCGGCTCAGGCGGCGGATATGGAGAGAAAATGTTGATGAAATGGAGACCTGAATTTCGGAAGCGTTATAAACTTTAATTTCCTTCTGTAGCAGTCACATTTTCTTAACTTTGAATTGAAATTAAAATTATGTTACAAGACTGTTGAGGAGTCGAGCAAAAAAGGCAGCAAAGCAGTGTTGACTCCCCAGTGGACTCATGCCAACCCAGCAAACGTTTTCTGGTTCGCTGAAACCACCGCCCACACCGAGCCTTTTTTTTATTTATGGTGAAATACTAACCTCTATGGTCCATATCTCCACCCCCTCTTCTTTTCCCGCCTCGCTGAACGCCGGATGGTCCATGGTACACAATATTATTGCACTCCGCAGCCGAAACAACTGCACACTTTGTGAATACCGGTGAAAACTGTGCGGGCCGCCAGAAAAACCTTGGCTAATATCAACATGGGTGAATCACCGTTACTAGTGAAATCTTATGGGCAGAAGGTTTGCTCAATCTCTGCCGCGTTCACGCCCATAAAAACGACAAAAAAGAAGAAACTGATTTGCTGCCCCTAAATATTATCAGATTTGATACATTTTGGTATCAATCGTTTTCATAGATTTTCATCTATCTGACTAGAGATAAGGTACCAAGTTATCGCACTATTCATTAAAGTATCCAACTAGGTAACGTACACCAAGCAAATCTACTGTTGGCGTTTTATTAAAAGTATCCCGCAAAAACTCTACAAATATAAGAAACAGAAGGCTATCGATTGATAGCCTTCTGTTTCTTATATTTTCGTGAAGCAATACTGATATAATGTGTGGTAATGGCATGTCTGAAACATCGGTATTCCTCTCTTTTACGGGGAATCGCTCGCTAGGTGTAGCAGAAAAGCAAACAAGCAATAGTTTGTTTGTCGATAGACATATAAACATAAACTTTGAGGCTCCCCCACACAGGCGCGTTTTATCGGTCGATAATATCGCATGCTTTATTGCAATATCTGTTATTAGTACATTTTGTATTAGGAACGTCGTACTTCCATTGCGGCGTTATTATCGCAGCATTGTGTAACTCCATGGCCATGCCAATACAAAATGTACCGAAAACAAATATCGCAATAACGCATCGACCGATAAAAACGCGCCTGTGTGGTGAGCCTTTACTGCTGAAAAAGTACACTGTTATTATGCACTGATACAACCGAGTGATTTGCTGCTGTGCGTTGAGGAGTTTGTGTTATAAAAATCGGTTCACGTAAAAAAAAGTTCTGAGGTAACAAACATAAAAAAAATACTGGTCGAATTGAGTAACTTCCCTTCTCCTTTTTTGAAGTCGGTTAAAAATGTAAAGTACCTACTGAAGCACAATCTGAGGGTACATCCGCGCCATCTTGGGCCTATAACATTCGGCGAAATGAACCAAAGGTGTAATGTCATTCGGTTAAATGAAGTCTAGTTTAAGTGACATTGGATGATACGTCATAGGTGAAGTGTAACAAGGCGAAATGTAATTCGGCAAGGCGTAGTGAACCCTATAATAATAGGTCAAAGCGCGCCATTCCCGGACATAAATAACACAACTGTAAAAAAAACTGTATAACTTAGGTACCAGCTAGGAGACGCGAAGTCGGCGTTGTGCGTGAAAGATCGGTACATCGCTCAGCGTGGTCTTGACTTTACCTTAGATAAGATAGGTGGAAGGTAGAGTGTGGTGTGAACATAATCATATGAGTGTATATTGTGATATCGAATGCGATAGGATAACGGAGTGATTACTTACGCTTATCTAATGATCTGATAGAACTTTACTTGATGTAATTAGGTGACTGTCTCTTCAATAATTAAAGGTAAATTAGATTTTAGGGTGAAAGAAAACACAGACCCTTTAGGTACAACAGTTTACTTGTCTATCAAAAAATAATTATCCAAACCCACCGAAATAATTTTAGAATGCAAACAAAAATATTGACCCAAAGAAGGTTTTGAAAGAAAAATTAGAAAAAAATATTAAATAATACTTAATAGATATTTTTTAGATGCTTAGCACGAAGATCTCGCCGAAGACCACTAAGCAGAGGTTTGCCCAAACGCTGTACGCCGACTGAGTGGTTGAATTTTGCTGCGGAAGAAATTAAAGTATAAGATAAGATAAGATAAGATTAATATTAATTTCAGAAAAAAAATACATAAAAGACCTTATAGTATACTAAGGTAAAGGTATTGCTCCCTAAAAAAGTAAAAACCTGTAGGATAGGATTAGCAGTACTCTCCCTATGATTTTTTACAGTAACAAGGTCGTTATGAAACTTTAGATCTTGGGTAACAGTTTCTAAGCAAAAATTAAATCAAAGCAAATTAAAAAAAGAAAGCATACTTAGTCTCAAAGGAGACAAAAAATCATATTATTGAACGAGCGAGCGAAGCGAGCGAAGTTCTCCGAGTCTACTGGAACAATCCGGCGTTTGTATGTATATTTGTATGTTTGTATGTATGAATGTTAGTTCGACGATAACTTGAGTAAATTTGGTCGGATCGTTATGCAATTTGGTAGGCGGGTAAAAGAAATTAAAATAATTTTTAAGTTCGAACATGAGCCAAATCGGTCGAGGGGTTGCCGAGATATAGGGTTTTACAGATTATATGCAAAGCGCGCGCGCGCCTGCACGAATGGCGTTAGCAAAGTTACACGTCATATGAAACTGGGGTCGCGAGTTCATAGTTCGGGGCGAACCACTAGTGTAAGTATATGCCTCAATGATGAAATAAAACCGGCCAAGTGCGAGCCGGCCCGGCGGTGGTTGCTTTGTGTGTGGGTAGAAAGTTAGACACACAAGCGTGAGGTACAAAAGGAGGCTCTACCACGAGTTACGTCGGGCAGAATGGCAGACCTACGGCACCGGCAAAGCAAGTTTCACTATGGCAAAGCCTCTTTTGCCGGAGCCTACCGCCGGTCTGCCAGACGTACGTAACCCGTGGTATAGCCTCAGGATCGAATCCCGATGGAAGCATGTACATAACTATGACTTTGTTTATTAGTAGCAATACCTACCACTTGCTAAAAGGAAAACATCGTGAGGAAACCCGCGGCTTAGTTGGCTCCGCATGTTTGACTTGTCTTTCCTATGGGCTAGGCCGACTAAGCTGTCGGTATGGTACGGCAAGCCTACTCCATCTGACTAAACAATGACCCGGGCACTGCAGCGAGTCGCCGAGTGGTCGCTTCACCCATCTAATGTGAGTGAAAGTGCCACTGGATGCTGTTTGTTTATTAATCTGAGCCTTTGATATACACGCTGAAATTCTAGTGGTTTTAAAGCCACTAAAATGTCAGCGTGTATTTTATGTTATTCTGAACATCACAAAATTTTCAGGAGTCCTCAGTAAACCCACCGAATGCTGGTTAAATTATTCGTACAATTACGTCGGCCAGTTTGGCGTTTCCCTCGTAGCACCGATGTGGTCGACGGTGGTGCGGAAGCGCTCCACCTCGTTGTTGTTGTTTATGTCGTTGGTCATCAAATGATTCGTAACTCGGGTGTTTCGTCGGTCAGTTTGGCGTTGACCATGTCGCAGCTGATGTCGTCGACGGTGGCGCGGAAGCGCTCCACCTCGTTTTTGTTGTTTATGTCGTTGGTCATCAAATGATTCGTACCTCGGGAATTTCGTCGGCCAGTTTTGCGTTTCTCTTGACGCACCTATGGAAGCGCTCCACCTCGTTGTTGTTGTTTATGTTGTTAAGTCATCAAATGATTCGTACCTCGGGAGTTTCGTCGGTCAGTTTGGTGTTGCCTTTGTCGCAGCTGATATCGTCGACAGAGGTGCGGAAGCGCTCCACCTCCTTCTTGTTGTTTATGTCGTTCGGCTGGAACTTGAAGCTGCAAGAGGAAACAGAACCAATGAACGAAGAAAAAGACCAATCCTAAGGCGTTTTGGCGAATTTGTGGCCCAAACCTTGGACAATTAGAGTGCGCGCCAGATATGTCTGCGCGTGGGCAAAATTGGAATATGTATCGTGTGCAACCAAGATTATAACTAAATTGGTATAGAGCAGGCTCGTAGAGCTTCTTTGATTCTTATTAGTGGTCGGGAGATTTTTTTTCATCGCTGGTAAATTAAATACGCCACCTGTCGCGCGCTGACTTATTTGTTTAATAAAGCCGCGTTTTCAGTCTTATAATATTAAAACAAAAGCGCCATCCAAGAAAATAGACGCTTCTGATTCGCCGATCCCATCCGAGCCAGAGACAAGCTCGCTAAAATGTAAAAGCTCGGATGGGATCGACCAATCAGAGGAGTCTATTTTCTTGGATGGCGCTTTTGGTTTTAGTAAAATAAGACTGAAAACTGAATGTCACCTGCTGGGAGGCCTCTGCCGCTCCGCCGGCTTGCCGGGCGCGTCCTGCGCCGGCGCCGGCGCAGGCGTGGCCGCGCGCGTCGTCTCCGGTGCGGCCTCGTCCGCCCTGTCGTCTTTGTAATCTGAGAAACAAGGTTATGCACGGTGTTACAGAAAGGTCCTGTCATTCCGGAGGGGGTCGCATTCGAAATCTCGCAAAAAAACAGATTCGCATCGACAGTTACTTGACTCGGTAGCTCCGCCTGCACGGTATGCGAGAGGTTGCGGGTTCAAGTCCTGTCCCGAGTGAATTTTTTCAACATATAATAAATGTTTAAAAAAACAGATGTTTCCACGCAGATGGAACACTAAAACTGAAAAAAATAATTTTCTCGGCACGCTACTTTACAGGGAGGGAAGCACAACTTCAAGACAAAAGTTTTATCCCATTATCGAGTAGCGGCATCTCGCTTCACGCGGTAAAATAAAGCAAGATGGCGAATGGAATGGTCAGTCAGAAATCGCCTACCAGCATTATCCTTGTAAATCTCAGCGAGCTCCTTGGCTATCCGTGCCTCGTCGTCGTTGTCCAACTTCGGTGTTTCCTTCTCGTCCTTTTGTCGACGGCGCGTCTCCAGCTGCTGGAACATTGGGTTCTCACATAAGGCTCCCTTCACACGCACATCATTGGCCGATGTGCCTACCCGATTACAAGCTCTTTGTTCGTCTACTTGCTAAAAAATTCTTAAAAAGTGTAAATCTAATCAAAATTATGTTTAAAAGCACTTAGTGTTCAGTGTTAAAACATCTACTTTTAACCTAGTGAACAAATAAACAGTTTAGACCAGTTTTTCACCTAATTAGAGAAAAAGTAAATTCTAACGTTTTTGGTGTGACTCAGTGAGCAACAAGTGATTGTAAGCGATATTCACGGTTCGGTGTTCGCCGGACAGGTCAGTTTGCCGCGCGGTGTCACTCGTGCGTCACAGTCGACGTTCGAGACCGCAGGTACCAAAGAGTAGCTTACTGCAGAGCGTCAATTAAGGCAAGTGTCTCTGAGAGGCTTTTTGTTTCTATTGCGGAAATAATGGCTCCCAAATGCGGGATTTGTCGTAAATTCATGTCGACGACTGATGGCGTTACCTGTGCCCCATGTAAGTCCCACTTTCACCGTAACTGTGTGGGCATTTCGTCTAAACATCCGATGACTAAGCTGTGGACATGCCCAGCATGTAGAACCAAGGAAACGGAAGCGACTGGAAAACAGGGCACTAGGAGTGCTCCTGGCTCCCCGATGTCTAATCTGAGCCAACTGCAACTGGACAAAATCTCAAAATCCATCCGAGAGGAACTTCAGGAATCCTTCGACAAGGCTCTCCAGAAAGAAGTGCGCCTACTAAGAGAGGAAATTACTCGCATGAAAGAGGAAACTAGTAAGATTCCCGCGTTGGTGGACTCTGTGACGTTTACGTCAGATTCTATCGAGGAAATTAAATCTAAGTTGGCTGAAAAGTGCTCAGAGATTGCATCCTTAAAAGCGGAGACTGTATCACTTACCAACTCTGTACAGGACTTGAGCACTCAGATCAACCTACTGGAACAGACTGCTCGCGACTCAAACATCGAAATCCAGTGCGTTCCAGAACATCGAAGTGAAAACCTAGTCAATATGATGGTACAGCTTGGGAACGTAATTTCCCGTCCAATATCCCAAGGAGAAGTTATGAAAGTCCACAGAGTAGCAAAGTCGAACAGCACTCCAAATAGGCCCAAGTCAATTGTCGCGAAATTCCCATATCCTATGATCCGCGATGAAGTCCTAGCAGCGGTAATCACATACAACAAAGCCCGCAATAGCAACGCAGACAAGCTGTGCTCTTCTGACCTGGGGCTCGGTGGAAATAAAACTCCAGTATACATATCCGAGCATTTGTCCCCCGGAAACCGTTCACTGCACGCTGCAGCACGAATCCGAGCCAAGGAATACAAACACAAATATGTCTGGGTGCGAAATGGTCACATATTCGCGCGAAAAGATGATAGATCACCTGTTTTATTCCTCAAAAACATGGAAGCGATAAAACTTATAACTTCGGATAAGTAACTTTAGTTAAGTTTTTAATTGTAAATTTAAATTGATGATAATTTTGTGTGTATAATATAAAAATGCCTGCGAATAGATTAAATTTTTATTATCAAAATGTTAGAGGATTGCGAACCAAAATAAATGAAATTGCCCTGGAGATATTATGTAACTCATATGATGTCATAGTCTTAACAGAGACTAATTTAATTGATAGTATAAACAGCAGCGAAATATTTGATAGCCGCTATGAAGTATTTCGCAGGGACAGATCTACCTGTCAGTCATTGGCCGACATGAGCGGGGGAGGAGGAGTTTTGGTGGCTGCGCTTAGGAGTCTCCAACCTAAAAGACTCTGGCACTATGAAAGCTTAACTGAGGATGTTTGGATAAGCATTAGGTGTGCGGCATTTAATGAGGTGTATATTTGCGGCGTATATCTAACCCCTCCAGTTTCGGCCGACACTTTATCTAGTTTTCTCGAAAACTGCGAAAATCCACTAAGTGATTCCGTCCCCACCCTTATATTTGGTGACTTTAACTTATATTATATATCATGGAACTACAACACGGCAGAAAATAAAAATTTACCGCAAATAAGCAAATATTTCAAAATTGCTCAACTTTTGGTGGACGCTATGGGCGAATATGGGATGCAGCAACATAGCACTGTCAAAAATAACATTGGAAGAACGTTGGATTTGGTTTTGAGTAACATGTTTGAAAATTGTTTCACTACAGTGTCCCGTTCTTTATCACCCCTAACTAAAATAGACTTGTACCACCCAGCTTTGGAAATTACCTTCTCAATACCAATAGTAAAAACAGTTAAACCTAAACCTCACATAAAACCAAACTTCTATAAGGCTAATTACGAAGCGCTTAATAACAAACTTAACGCAATCGACTGGGACTCTACCCTAGGTAAACACATGGATTTGGATAGAATGGTTGAAAGGTTTCATGAAATTGTTGCTTCAGTAATTGAGGAATTAGTTCCAAAAACACCCGTCAGAAATGGAAAATTTCCCGGATGGTTTTCTACGAGTCTCCGTAAAGCCTTGTCTGAAAAAAATAAACTTAGAACCCGGTTAAAAAAATATAAAAATCCTATGGATGAAATTTCTTTTAAAACAGTTAGAGACAGATGTTCGAGACTACTTAAAGCTGACTTTCGACGATATTTGGATAAGGTTGAAGAAAATGTTGTAAGAGATGTTAAACATTACTGGTCCTTCATTAAAAACAAACGTTCAAATAAATCGTCGATTCCAAATGAGATGAAACTTGGCAGCGACACGGCATCTGGAGCATCTGACGTTGCAAATCTTTTTGCAAAATTCTTTTCGTCAGTATACGAAGCAAAGTCTGCAAATTCTTTGGTTGGAGAGTCATGCAGGCAAACAAAGGGTAACAACCTCTTAAGCAGTATAGTGCTCGATGAATCTCAAGTTCTCAAAAAGCTAAAATCTTTGGATATCCGCAAAGGTCCTGGCCCAGACCAGCTGCCTCCTATATTTTTAAAACATTGTGCAGTGTCTATCGTAGTCCCCTTGACAATAATTTTTAACGTATCTCTGGAGCGTGGACAGTTTCCTACAGTTTGGAAAATCTCATCGATCGTGCCTATTCCAAAAACTGCAGTCAAAAATGATGTTGCGCAATACAGGCCCATAACCATTCTTAATATTGTAGCCAAGGTTTTTGAGTCGCTGATATGTCCCCTCATCACATGTCTAGTAAGACCCCATATTTCCATCAACCAGCACGGTTTCCTCGCACACCGATCAACGGCTACTAACCTAGTCACATATGCGAACTTCCTGATGACTGAAGTTGACCGACATAATACCGTCGATGCAATTTATACTGATTTCAGTAAGGCATTTGATAAGGTTGATCATACCATCTTGATCAACAAACTCAAAATGTATGGTGTTCATGGCAAGGTACTCGCGTGGCTGGATTCTTATCTGGAGGATCGCTCTCAATGTGTGGTGGTTGGCGGTCATCGATCGGACTACTTCCCATCTTCATCTGGTGTACCACAAGGCTCCCATATCGGTCCCCTTATGTTTCTGATTTTTATAAATGACCTTTGCGATCAAATACAGCATTCAGAATTTCAGTTTTTTGCTGACGACCTCAAAATTTACAAAGTTATTAATAGTGTGCAGGATGCTCAAGCACTTCAAGAAGACCTTACGCGTGTAATGGACTGGAGCGAGACAAATAAATTACCACTCAACAAAGACAAGTGCTTCCACATACAGTTTACCCGCCGCCAGAATCCACCCATTACCAATTTCAACCTACACGGCACTTCGCTAAAAAAAGTAAGTGAAATAACGGACTTGGGGGTTATTTTCGACCAAGAGCTTCGCTTTGTCAAGCATGTCAACAAGGTTGCAAACAAAGCATTCGCAATGTTAGGATTTGTCATGAGGAATACAAAGAAGTTCAAGAACACCTTAAGCAAAACTACTCTTTTCAATACATTGGTTCGAAGTAATCTGGAATATTGTAGCGTAGTATGGAATCCTCACTATAAAGTCCACAGTGATAAATTGGAAAGTGTGCAGGAACGCTTCTTACGCAGACTCTCTTACCAGATCCCCAAACTGGAGCGTCCTACCAATTATGAGGCTAGACTCAAAACTTTTAGGTTCACCACACTGGAGGCGCGGCGCAGAAATGCCGACGCAATATTTGTCTTTAAAATCGCAAATAATATAACAGATAGCTCTGACATATTACGACAACTTAATTTTAAAGTACCTCGTAGCGGCGCCAGACTGGTAAATTTCAAACTGTTCGAACTTCCACAATGGAATTCCAACCTGGGTGTAAACGCCCCGATAACCAGATGTTGTAAAGAGATGAATGATATCTATCAGGAGACCCTTCATTTGTTTGGTTCGTTCGCTTCATTCAAAACATTCTTGCGAAATACGTAAGAATAAATTTCATTATCATTATAGTAATTTTGGCCAAATAATATCTAAATAAATTAGAATTTTAATGTGTTTGTAATTTAAGATTTTTTATAGTAATTGATTGATTTGAAAAATGCATGGCGTGCCCACCTGTAATTAGTGCACATAATTTAGAATGTTTTGCAATGTACCTATATTGTATGATGTCTTTTGTGTTTGTTAATTGTGTGTTCTGTTGGTGTGCCAAATAAACTAAAATAAAATAAAAAATTAGCTGGGAAGGATTAGGTAATTTGTATACATGCCGCATTGTCACACGCGTGCCCTAATGACGTTCGGTATGACCAGTCAGGAAAGCACAACTTCAAGATTAAAGTTTTATCCCACTATCAGGTAGCGGCCTTCCTGGTTGGAACAAGAATCAAAAAAAAAAAACCCACCGACTCCGTTGGCTTGGTCACCTGGAAAGAATGGGAGAGGATCGGGCAGTCAAGAGGGCCTACCTTGGAGTACCAAGCGGTCGAAGACCAGTCGGCCGTCCCAAATACCGCTGGAGGGATGAAGTCGGCAAGGACCAGCACGAACTACAGGCAGGCGACTGGAAAGCGACCGCGCAGGACAG
This sequence comes from Zelleria hepariella, assembly GCA_949319315.1. Lineage (NCBI taxonomy): Eukaryota > Metazoa > Arthropoda > Insecta > Lepidoptera > Yponomeutidae > Zelleria > Zelleria hepariella. The sequence goes on from OX439379.1 coordinate 29,202,833, forward strand.
AGACCAGTGGCGACTTCTTGTGTCTGAGGCCAAGACCCACTTCGGGTCGCTGAGCCAGCGGAGTAAGTAAGTAAGTATCAGGTAGCGGCATCTCGCTTCACGCGGTGAAATAAAGCAAGATGGCCTTAGCGGATAATTTGATAAACCTTTTATCTTGACATTGTGCTCACCTAGCAGTTGCGGTATGAGGGCTTAGGCCGGCCACATACAGACGGAATTTTTCCGTAACGGAAAAACGAATGGGGATTCCGAACGCAGCAACTGCATACAAATCTATGAAAATTACGACCGGAAAAAACCGTATGGTGTGTGTGTGGCAGGTCCATAGACTTGTATGCAGTCACTGCGTTCGGAATCCCGATTCGTTTTTTTTTTCTGTTAGCAATTTGTTCCGGGCCGCAGGTTGGAAGTTGGTGATGGTTTGTCATCATCATTGGTGTTCCTATTTGCGGCTAACTGCATGACATCGTATACTGTGTGGTCCACTAGCGGATTTAGGGGGGGCTAAGGGGCTCAATCCCCCCCCAAAAGCATCTGAGACCCTCTATAAAAATACATTTTGTATGCTTTGTAATCTTGAAAACCTACGCTCATTGGTTTCAAGCTCCCCCCAAACCAAAATCCTGGATCCGCCACTGCTGTGGTCCTTACTAAGGTATGTGGGTAAACTCACGGCTGGTTTCCTATTCCGGGTGGCAGGCTGGAAGGTGGTGGTGGTGGGGTCGTCATCACCGTTCTCCGCAGCAGGTTCCTCGTCGAGCTCTGGTGGAACCTCTACGTGTGTTTAGTGCAGTTATATCGGGATTTAGGAGACCGCGCCGAAAGCCGGGTGACCTGCTAGGAAACTGTCTCCGGGTGTCTGTCTGTCTCTGTGTAATAAAGTGCTCGCGCTAACCCAATAATATATTGTTCAAATAAGTTAACAAAAAACACGATTTAAGTGCTACTTTTTTAAACTACATTAGTCCAAAGTGATTAATAATATTATTTGGGTTCAGTAAATGAACTTTAAAGAGACACCCTGTACATCTTTAACACGCGGGATCAAAACAAAAGACACATCTCTTGTTTATTTTCGGGACGGGGTTATTTCGGCGGCGGAAGTATGGCGATGGTGTGGGGCTTCATCATCATGAGCCGCTAGCTGCTGCTGCTGCTACCCTACCTTTGACCGGGGCGGTGAGTTCGATGACCTCTTGGCCGAGCGACTCCGTGAGCGCCTTGTGGCCGCTAGTCTTCGCCCAAACCATAGTCAAAGAGAAAACCACCACTAGCAGAATGGCCAGTCTCATAACGGCGACGTTTTTTGAAAAATTTACGATTAAAATACTTAATTCGTTTTGTAAAAACTTAAGGCTGTATGAAATGGAGAGGTTTGAATGCGGCCAACTGGAAGTTTTTGCAAAGTTCCAGATGGCTGGGTCGGAAGGAGGAAAAACCCTCTATGAATCAGTTTTTTTTTGTGATAAAAAAAGGTTTTAAGTAGATAGGTAAGTACTTACTTACATTTTTGTTCCTTGTGGTGTGAACGGTAATAATAGGTGGTCACTTAATTTTTTTGTCATTAGTGGTCTTAGTAATGAATCGATCCCAGTAGTCAGCAGGTAGGTCGAGCGAACCCTCTGAAAAAGCCTGAAAAATAGGACCTTTTGTAACACCCAGTATCTCTATGCTTTGCCTACCGATACAGAAACCACCTATGGCTTTCGCATAGCATCTATATCTCGCCGTCGAGAGATTTCGAACCCTGGCGCTTAGATTGGTTACACAACAAAATATCTATCTCTGTAATCCGCGGTTAAAAAGTCAAGTGTAGACAAGACCCAGCCCTAGATCTAGATCTACATTCGAGTGAGGAAATCTGGGCCACCTCCGTCGGGTGCCAATTTGAACCGCAGTTTTGAACTGACTGTTCGCGAGCATAGTCTGCGCCTGCTGCGGTCGGACTGAATCAACCTGTGACCTTCTTCAGAAACTAAGGTAAGGTTCATCATCATCATCATCAGCCTGTTAACACCCACTGCTGAGTAAAGGCATCTTCATGCTCACGCCACCTCTCACGATCCTGCGCCAGGCGCAACCACTGTTTTCCGGCTACTTTGGCTATGTCGTCGGACCATCTGGCTGGTGGTCTGTTAACCTATCTCTTCCCCTCTCGGGGTCGCCATTCCGCAAGGTAAGGTTACGCCATGCATATTATTATACTCCAGCAGGAATTAGAGAAGTTGTCAGCGTATTTTATTTGTGGCGCGTATTTCCATTGATTTCATAGATTATTGTCAAAACCCTTGGAGTTTATTGAGACGCTTGCTTTGCTTGAGCCTGGGTTACGCAGTACTTATGGGGGTTATAACATGTATCTCACTCTTTTGTTTGACGTAGAGCGTGATAGCTAGAGTTATAAACCCATGGATACGCTCTAGCCCAGCCTCATGCTACTCGAGCTGCAGTTGGGAGCACAAGGTCACTATAAAAGTTTTATCCCACTATCGGCTTATTTCACTGCATAAAGCGATATGCTAACTAAAAAGTTTTTTTTTGCTTGTAAAATCGGTGTAATTTAAATGCGTGACCGTTACGAGATCTATTTTTTTTTGTGAAAATCATGAAATAATCATTCGCTTGGAGTTTCCATCAGCCAAGTCATATTAGCCCAAGTATCCGGAAAACAGTGGTTGCGCCTGACACAGGATCGTGGTGGCGAGAGGTGGCGTGAGCATGAAGAGGCCTTTACAGTCCAGTGCGTTTCGCCCTGTAAAAAGAGTAAGCATGTTTTGTAACACGTTGTAAGTACCTCTACTTTATAAATATTTGCGAATTTATGAATTAAATCGTGCGTAGGTAGGTAACTACTTTTAGTTTGGTCTGTCTTAAGACAAATGTTAACTTCTCGTTGCTCCTGTAATTTAGTTCACGAATGATCCAGCCACAAAGTCATCCACCCAGCGAACTGGATCATCCACCATATTAAGAAGCTCTCTTTTCACCCACTAGATGGCGCTGAACCTGGATGTGCGTCTCACGAGGCGTGGCGACGAGGCGTGGGGCTTTCGACTGATAGGAGGCGTCGATTTCAACATGCCTCTTACTATTGTCAAGGTAATGAAGATGATTTGAGACTTTGTAGGTCGTAAATGTCTACTATGCGAATTTGATAACAGCTTGGTCATGTACGCTATTATGGTTGTGGACCTTCGATCAAGTTGTGGACCAATTATTTTATTCTACAGGAAGTTACAAAAAGCCTCTCATACCTACTTTATGGGGTCGTTGATTCGCTTTATCGCCGCCTTAAACAGCGGTTTATTAGATTTTCAGATCGAAAAAGCTGTGGGGTTGGTACGTCCAATTAGACCTTCCTAGCTAATAACGCAGGAGCCAATATAAAGGCATATAATCTTCCTATGATTAAACGTCCTAAAAGTGCTGTTGACGATTCTGAAGACGAATCGGCTCTAAATCATGCTATCACAAATGACAACCGCATATCACTTCACGTCAAGCATTAAGGCCACGTCGTGTTGCCAATAGTCCGACCACTTGCCAAGTATCGACGTTTATTCTGAGACTTATTGTCGGGTGTCAATGCCGACAGGTCGGGAATAGAGGTGGCAAGGTCATGGTTGGGCCGTGAGTTGGGAGATCCTGATCCAACTAATCTCCTGACGTTCACGGGCATCATCATCGTCATCAGCCCACCTCTGCCCACTGTTAGGTACAGGCCTTTTTCGCCAAATAAAACTAAATCGTGTCGGTGACAGTGACAGTTTTTGGGACTTAAATCGTGTTCAGAAACCCGCTTTCTTACAACAATGTCTCAAACACGAGCGCTCAGATATTATTGCCACGCCCAGTGTTGCTTAACTTTGCCAATCGATTAAGAATGGCTAGTCCTACTAGGCTCTGAGCGCTCGGTTGGGCGTAAGGCGGCCTTAGAACTCTGACACTAGGGGTAGCCACTTCCTCATACGATTACCTACCTACAACAATGTCTGATGAGAACATTGTGTCCAGGTGCTGCCGTGCAGTCCGGCGGAGGCGGCGGAGCTGCAGACCGGCGACACCCTGCTGTCGATCGGCGGGCGGTGCGCGGACGCACTGTCGCACGATGAAGCGCATGACGTCATCAAGGCCAACGGATCTGATCTGCTGCTGGGGATTGCACGGTGAGGGACTGAGGACTTAATTCGATACAGAACCCGCTACTTACTTGCCTCCGTGACTTTGCTGACCAACTAAGATGATCGGTATAAGTAGGTACTGCGCAAGCCTTCTTTTGCCGAATGTAGATGTTGCGCACACGATCAAGGAATGAGATGTCTAGCATGGCGCGCTCCATAGCTCTTTGTGCTATTTGGATCTTCTCCATGTTATTTTCGGTAAGCGACCATATTTCGGAAGAACATTGGACGAGATTGGCATTGGACCGAGGGGGTTGGCGTAAAAAGAAAGAGGCATATAATATATGTATATATGCCCAGCAGTGGGTTTTACTTATGGGCTGGATAAATAGAGATGTATAGAATAGAAGCATTCTCGTAAGTCTGTGTCGATGGCGTCCCAGTCCCAGTAGAAGGAAAAAACCGCTTCTCCTAGGTACAACCAAGGAACTAATCCTCTAGAATTGGCATCACAATATTCTTTGCTACAAAAACAACGTTACAGTCTCCCTGGATAAGTCTACTCTTAAAAACAAATCTCGGGAACTACCGTCTGAGTTGTTGTGGTGTATTAAATCTACAATCGACGTACCTACAGGCCCAGGGTTTCCTACAAAGTGAAGGATGATCTGAGACGGGAGGCCACTTATTCGGAAGCAACTTATGACTAATCGGCCTAAGAAGAAAACAGTCCGATTCGGCACCTTAAATAAAGGACACCGGGGCTAAAAATACAGAATCAATCATCACGTTGTTTTATTGGCACCTAGCGATTAATGCAACTAATCTTTGGTCTCGTAAGCGCTTCAGTGCTATATTTCAGTGGTCTGCTAGAACATTACATGGTTTACTATCTGTGTTTTTTTTTTTGCGCTTTTAACTGCGTGTTTTTTACTAGGTATTACCTATATTTATTATGGATACCACGACAGCAGGTCATCACATAACGTTTGTGGTGGGTGACCTACTTCATGCGTGTGAGCATGATGGACTTAAAAAAATGACCATTACAAATCTAGCGCTGCCATAAACAGTGGGTGTCGCGATCCATCAATAACAACACCTTCGTCCAAGTGCCAATATTTTATTCAGTAGCTTATCGCGTCAGAAAATCTCATTTACGAATAGATTTTTAAGCAAAAACGAACTCAAAGGGAAAAAGTTTTGACAGATATTTTATTTTCGATTCGAAATGCGGTTTTACCTGGTCTATAAAGATAAGTGAGTGTTATTTTGCATTTAAAACTAGTGTATTTATTTAGTGCAAATCTGGATGTTGTGTGTACCTGACTGCCGAGTGTTTACGGGACCGATTGTGTTGAGTGAGCGTTGTTGATCTGGAAAAAAGTTACCTAGTGTTTTCGACTATGAGCTCCGAGGATATAAGTGAAGTGAAGTTGTTGGCTATTGTAATTTCAAGATACTATAGCAATGCAGCTAATGTACATAACTTTTATTTCTTTATCCCAATGTTGACGATTGGCGGTTATGGCTTCATACAGCTATGAAACATTTTTAGTTTTTCGATTCAAGTCTTGTCCATTAGGAAACTACCCTGCTTTCGAATTGCTTGCGAAAAGAAACAAATTGTTACATCAGTGTTGAACCGTAATGCAAGACATGATGTTTTGATTTAAAAGCGAAATAATTAATTAATTTAAGTTATTGACCTTTATAAACTTCTTGCTGTTGCGCTACTTTTTGCATGAAATCCGAACGGAGTTGACGTCTTTCTTAGGGGTACATTATCGTTGTCTTTTAAAATACAAGGTGTTGTTTTGGTTAGTTACAAGTTTACAACTTACAACCGACTCAGGGACGATAGTTTTACTAACGCTAGCGATAGTAAGGAAGGCCACAATTTAATTATTTTTGGGTATTTATGACAATTTTTTTTCAATATATTTTTTACTTCAGTATCGTGTAAATAACCCCAGAGTGTCACTTTACACCAATAGACCTTGTTTAAACGAAAGTCAGTGAAAGCTGAAAGCCTTATAAAAGATGATTAGACTTTGTCAAATTTTGCCCAACTCGTCATCAATGCCTACCGACAATCAGCTTCAGAACTAGCTTGAGATATTTTGTTAATTTATTTCACCTTCTGTTTCAGTGGTCACTACGACACGGTCCTGGACGACCAGGAGCCGCTGTTCGAGGAGATCGACCAGACCGACAACGAGTTGGTCGATTTCGTCCCTCTGTCTGACCCCTCTGAGGTATTCATGACCATCCCTGACCTTTCGCGCGAGCCCTCTATGAACCCTGATGCCACCTTAAGGGACACCTCTGAATCGTTCGACCTGTCCTCGAGGAGTTTGACCGCCTCCCCATTTGTTCTTCCTTCCAAACCCTATAGGCCCTTTTCCACAGAACCAATTCCTGAAGTCCCTCCGTTAGAAGACCCTATACTGTTAAACCCGAACTATCACGATGAATTTGGTCTAGCCGATGGCGAAGATTTTCTACCGAAGAGCAAGTTCAAATTGCCTATTTCAGAGCAATACGATCCTGAGCTTGATCCGAACAAAAAGAGTAAAGTGAAGGAGAGTGGTCTGAGGATAGACTTGAGTAAAAAACAAACAGAGTTAGAGGAAGATGTGAAATTCATGAAGCAAATGAGGCAAGATATTGATTATGAAAGAATGGAGAAGACTGCGACTGCAGTAAGCGAGTTAACTAGTGTAGCCGTAGCTGCTTCTAATATTATCGAGGAAAGTTTGTTCAAAGCTGTAACAGTTGCCGAGGAAATTAAAAAGGAAATTGATGTAGAACTGTCCACTGTTAAAAGCACTGAAGTCATATCAAGTCACAATGAACAGCGAAGTGAAAGTAAGAGTGAGTCGTGTGAATTGAAGAGTTCTGATGTAAAATCTATTAAGAGCACAGAAAAACTCACGGAAGATATTGTCACAGAGAAATCAGGAAGACAGGAGATGGAGATCTCCCAGTCAGAGAAAGATGCAAATATTTCTGTAAAGAAGGAAACAAAGATTTCCTCAGTGAAGGAAGAAGTAGAAGGAACGATCGAGGCTGGTACTGTAAAACGTCTTTCTGAGAATTTCGATAGAGAAATAGAGAAGTATTCTGCTACAGATGTCAAGGAAGATGTCCAAGTCAGTGTCAAAGATTCAAAAGTAAAAGATATCAAACAAGAAAAAACTTCAATTCAAAAAGACACTCAAAGTAAGGTGAGTAGCAAACAGACTACCAAAATAGCTCAATCTTCAGCTACTTCTGATAGTAAAACCCAAAAATCTAGTACCACTGAAAATAAAACCAAATTCTCTACCGAACGATTGCTTGCAGAACAACGAGCGTATACTATTGGGTTACAGACGATACCAAATATTAGAGGCAAAGTGCATTCATCTTATCATTATGATTTACTCCTAAAAACCTTCTTTATTCACTTGACAGATGTCATGGTGGCTCTATCTAGATTTATTCTCGCTGAACCAGTGTTATCTCTAGAAGGTTCAGATCCTTTGGTACAAAGAACTGAACAAGACAGAGTTATTCGAAACGAGAATGTAGTAGAACAAGAACTAGTGACAACAGAAAATTACACGCATCAGGACGAAGAAGTAGTTGAACAACACGAGAAGTTCGAAGAAAAAAACGATATTGTCGAGCAAGTTAAGATAAAGCAAGACCTGAAAATAGACGATGAAGATGTAAAAGAAAAACATAAGCTTTCAGGCGCTAAAATGGCTCAAATGACAGCGCACAAATCTGAAGAACTAACTGAAAAAATGGACGCCGTCATTACCGAATTCCAAACTAAAGCAGGGGTTGAAGAATCTAGCGTCACTGGACTTGAAACAATGAGTTTGCAAAATAGACGGTCTAGAAGTAAAAGTAGGGTAGAAGAAGAGGTTTCCAACGAAAGAGATCCTTTGGAATGGCTTTCCAAAAAGGATGAGGCAAGAGAAGTTATATGTGAAACAGTACAGGCTTGCAAAGCTGTTGAAGAAGTAACACAAAGCGAGATTTGTGTCACTGACTCTATGAAACAAACATCAAAAATTGAAGAAGTAACCAACACTGAGAAAAGAGAAGACCGAAGGTCGAAATCTAAGGACAGAAATACTTACATTGCTATAGTAGAGTCTCACGTCTACACAAATAAAGATGCCATCTTAGAAGAACATCTATCGGGTGGTTCTTCAGCGCAGAATTCGGCAGAAGTCAATGAAAGTACAGATAATATTTTTTTAGAAAACGCTCAACTTAGTAAGTCTTTGGAAATAACAAAACAAACAACCAAAGAAGAGGTTGCCATGGAAACGGCTGCTGTAAATGTGGAGGAAATTAAAAAGGTTTTTTTGGATGAAAGCAAAGTTTCCCTATCTGGCGTTTCCGAACAACGAATTGTTGAACAAGTACAGAAAACAACATCTGAAGTTGTTCCAAAAGAAATTAAATCTGATCCAATAGTAGAAGTAGAAGAACAAGTCGAGCTTAAGCTTAAACCTGCTGCAATATCTACAGAAGACATCCAGTCTACCGTCCAAATTTTAAAAGAAATACCTGCTTCACCGGTCGAAACTGTAAAGGAAATATCATCTTTGGAAAAAACTTCAATGATACAACAATCACGTCACGAGTCCAGTCTGCGGTCTGAGCTATCAGCAACAAAATTCGAATCTAAAACTCAAGATATTCATCAGACTACGCAACGCACCGACGTAAATCAACAAACTCATCAGCTCTCCTTGGATCTAAAACCAGAAGGGTACAAAATTTCCCATTCAGACTCTTTTCCAAGTTCTATTGATACCCCAACCCCTGCTACAATCCCCCCTACGCCTTTAACAGATGAATATATATTTAGACTTGAAATACCCTTGCCAAAAACAACTGGCCTGCCTCCCGTAGAGGAACCCGAACCAAGCCCGGAAAAAGACCCTGACAATGAAGACCTAGGTATTGGCAAAAATAAGTGGGAAATTGATTCGCCCACCATTGAGACTGTGATCTACGATCCCCCTTTGCCCACGCCAGTAGAGGTGAAGGATGCTCCGAAGTTTTCGAATGGGGTTTTGAGTGATGCGACTGGTGAGGACCTGTCCAAGGTAAGATTTTTTATATTTTAAGACTATTTGTTTGCAATCGGCTTTGTAGCTACATTTTTTTTCTAACAATATGGCTTGAACGCAAACAGCTATGAAACTGCAACTACTTATACATCAAAGTAGATTATTTTCAGATTTTCACTGAGTGGCAAAAAACTGCCAAGTATCATATCACTTTTGGCAGTACGTACACATACTGGTTTAACAACAGTTAAAATATCGATGACGGCGTCGGTAGGCGCCACCAACCAAACATCAAGACTCGCTATCTCGACAATCCAAAAGGTCGATTTCGACACAGCACATTTCATTGATTTAAGCGTTACTCAAAAATACTTTTGGCACTTCGCTCTATTGGCATTATTCTTCTATCAATTACGAACCACTTGTGTTTTATTAGTTCTTTAGTTGATTTAGTATCGATATAACGTGTTTAGATTATAAGAAATAAGGTACAGTATTCAAAGTCACTTATGAAATATAGTCCCTCATGTAAGCAATGTTCATCGATACGCCATTATATTATGGTATACGTATCGTGTCCGAAAACTTTATAACAGTTAAGCTAAATTACATAGTATTTATATATCTTCACATTTTTTTTAAATCACCTGCTATTTGCTGGAAGGTTTTCTTTTTTAAATTAATTTAATAAAAATATTCCCATCCCGCAGGAAGAAATTCTAGAAATCGGGAGGAAATCTTCACTCTTAGCATCAGCCATTGACGAGACCATCAAATGCATCGAAGAATATAAGGAACAAGTCGGCATGGAGACCAGACGGTCGCTTAGTTCTGAAGAAACAATGAAAAAAGATCTTAAAATGGTGGATATACCACTAGAAACTCAGCCTATGTACAGCGGGATAGTAGCCGAGGCAAAAACTACGGTATACGCTGACGCAGCCAAAGCGACAGACGATGCCGAAAAACTCAAGGAAAATTGGTTTAAAGTAACTGAGCAATTCAAAAAGAATGGCAAAGCTGCTGAGTTCACAGCTCAGTCTGAATCTAATGTTAAAGAAAGTTTTGCAATCAAATCAACTGATGTTGAAAGCAAAGATTTGACTTCAAGTTTCGTATCACAAAAAGCCCAAGAAACCATTAAGGTCACTGGAAAAATAGACGAAAATGTAGCTGTGTCAACTGATTATGCTACGAAAGACATATTTTCTACCAAGACCGCTACTAAAGAAACACAAGACTTTCTAACATCAAGCAAAGTTTCACAAAGCACAGACGCCGTCAAAATTTCTGAATATACAACTTCTGTAACAGATTCTCTGTTAAAAGATACTTATGATGATAAAGCATTCGAAAAAAATATTCTTAGATCGTCAATCATCACAGAAAAAGTTCAAGAAAGTCAGAAATCCATAGATGAGTTGGAAAAAATCACCCAAAGTCTCATAACACAGACAACAGAGGTCAGAGAAGATCCTTTGCAAAAAGTCAGATCAGTTCCTTTCAACCCTGAGGAGCTGAGACAGGAGAGGATGTCTATATCTGCAGAAGAGGCTGTGAGTGGCTTTAGATCGGTTCAGCTCAATGTTGCTTCGAACAATCAGGTGAGTCTAGACGTCGCTTATGATACTGATCATGATAGTGTAGGTAGGTATGTATCCGAGTGGAGTGATAGATTGTAAAAATATAAAAGGCATAAAATATAGTTTTAGTGAATAGACGCTTTGAACTGGTAATTGCGACAACCGGGATTTGATAAGTGACTATGAGGTATTTGAAAATAAACTACAATTTACAGGAAAGGCAACTGGCAACCCCAAGGAACGTAGTGATTGACGGCGAGGTCTTAGCTACTCACCAAGGCATCATCAGTGGGCTGGAGGACCAGGTCATTGATGAGCAAACTGCCAGTAAGTTTCCTTGTTCTTTTGTCCATAAAATGGCCAAGAGGCAGGGCTGAAGGTACGTGGCTGTTCAACATGGTATGGACGTTGAACGAACTGACAAAACATTTCGGAATTCATCGCATCCTCAAGGTGGCTGGACGGCTTACCCCGTATAGCAATTCGAGCACATAGCGATTCGCAAAATAAATAAATCTTAGCTTTTGAGGACCACGTCATTCTCTTAGAGTAAGTTGGAAAGTCTTAGTAAAGCTTTAAGCCAAGTAATACTTTTAGTAATTGGTGACCACGCTTACATCTAAATAAGAGGCCTTTATTTAGCAGTGGGTCTCAACAGGCTGATGATGTTGATACTCTTGTTACAGAAGAAATGGGCAAGCCCGGTCTGACCGAGGAGAAGATAGCGGAAATCATGTCCGGCGAATCGGAGATGCTTCGGGAGGCCCACGTTATGGGGTGAGCTGAAGTTGGAAATTTTGATAGCGCGCGGAGCGGCAAGTGGCAGGATACACAAGTATCCTACCTACGCTTTAACAAAAGTATCAAGGTGTTTTTTTTTCTGACTGAAAATGGCTGGAACTGAAACAATTCATAACAATCGCTTGGTTGATAAAAGCTAAAAACATTGTACATGCAAATATTTACATTTTCATATAAACAAATGCCAGCTTTCTACGTCGCGGCCTTTTGTTTGCCGCTGCCTGCTCCCAACGCTAACAAGGGTTCAAGAATCGTGAACTTCATTTATCTAATGCATTTTTTCGATAGCTGAGCATTGAGATTGACTGCATTTTCAACCATTTTAACGAGAGTTCCCGACGGGTTTGTGGCCCAAGTGGGTAAGCAGAAGCTTCATTCATTCATTACATACGTACATTGGAGTTTGGAACATTTATCTCATCACTACAATGACATTCTTTCAATTTAGTTACATTACAACATTAGCGAGTAAAAATTGAGGATATTTTTTTGGCTCGATCAACGGCAAGCAAACAAATCATTGATTAGAAAATATCAATAATACTATCATGTCCGTATCGCACACTTCTTGCCCATTTATATCTCCTCACTGCACAACACAGTTTCGCCTAAAAATAACAAAACGAGACACTAAAATAAGTCTTCCCTTTCCGCCGAAACAAAAACAACCCCGACACCCAAAATGGTTCAAAATGGCAGCCTCTCGCGCGTGATCGCGTCACACATGACGAGGGTGGACGAAAATGATTCCAGCGTGGATTTCAACAAGATCAAGCCAACTATCGAAAAGCTGAAAGACTCCGAGGTCCTGAAAGCGCTGAACGACGAGTTGACAAAGACGAAAGCGGAGAAGAAGAAAGATGAGAGGAAGTGGACCACCTTCTTGCAGAAGCCGGACAGGCCTCAGCCGCAGCCCAAGTTTGGCCACCATGGGTATCTGCCCCAGTTCGTCCCTCCTCAGGTTAGTTTAATAAATAATAAAAATATTTTAATTTGATCTCTAGGATCATAATGGGCGAGTTACATTGTTACAACACGGAAAATACAAAAATAGGAAGCAGTCAAAGCAGTAAAAAAGATAACAAAACAAATAAAGGGAATCAAAAACAGACATAAAACTTTTATCCTGTGCCTTCGAAAAAGGACACTGGGTCTATCAGCGTGATTACACAATCGTTCAAAACAATGTTTAAAGCAACCCCTTCTTTGAAACAATACGTCATATTTGTTAATTTTGCAAAAGCAAGCAGAAATCAATTCACGTCAATCTTATGTCAATTTGCGAGAAGTGTACCAATGGTACTTTTGGGATGATGACGTAATTGTTCCAAAGTCAATCCTAATCCATTGCACAGCGAGGCAAGTTTCATTGTCAGCGGGGGAAAAATTTACTTGAGTTGTGGTAGGTATGCCATCAAATCTCTCAGCACGATTTTATTCTGCCAGATACCTACAATATTTACGGAACGATCATCCTTGTCAAACATCAAAAACTCAATCACTTAAATATGGTAGGGAGCCAAACTGTACTTATGTTGAGGAAGGTACTCATTTGGATCAATCACAAGCGAACTTCGATCGATTAAAAAGCATTTAAGTGTCTATAGTGTTTTTTGTTTTGTTATTTCTTTAGTTTATTCAACACTTTTATAAATCTTGTTTCTTGTCGTTGGAAAAATAAAGGTTTATATGTAGTACCAACTAAAATTGTTCAACCATGCACTTCCTACTGCAGATATTTATAATCATGTCACTAATGACGTGTGATGTTATAACGTCTATAGTGTTGATGATAATGTGCAATATAACCTTGGCTTCTGTTCAATAGAAAAAAATATCTATCTAGAATAAACAACCCATTTTTGGCTCGTGATCTCAATGCTAAATACCTCTCAGTCTTTTAGAAATTGACATCGTGGTTGGTCGTGTTTTCAAGTTGATTGTTTTTTGTTAACGGTACTTAACTATTTGCATTTATTTTATTTGATATTCTCTTGTTTTTTTTTTCAATACGATGTTCGTTCCAAATACTAAATCAAACGCTTCTATAATTAATAAAATTTATAATTTGTTTTAGGAACAGTACAAAGTGAAAATAGTGAAACAGCCGAAGCCGAAGGTAGCACCTGATTACAAGCCCGAGGTAAATGAAAATAACTAAATCAACTATTAGTACTCAATTTGTGTAAATATGTATCAACCGTTACACTTAATAAGGTATTGTACCAACTTATCGTAATTCTATTTTATTTCCTTTGGTCTTTCTGTAAAATTTAGTTATGTATTAGATTCGAATCTTGTAAATTATTCCTTCTGTGTTCCATAATTAAAGCTTTTATTTGATTGTAATATTTTATTATTTGTCATTTCGGGAAACAAATGTTGTTTTAATTTTGTTCGCGACAAGCCAAGTGAGTGAATAAACTTTGACCTAAGACAGTTTGAATAAAAAAACAACGCCACAAGTCTTGCTTGCAATATCAAATAAGTAACAATATTGACAGTTAGTTACCATCAAAGTTGAGCCTTGCGGGGGGCGCGTCCAGTGGCACCTTCACTCGCACTAGATGGCTGAAGTGACCACTTGGACGCTAAGAGTGCTAAGAAAATAATAAAATTAAATATTTGTTGATTAACCTAAGCACGTCTACAAAAATATTTCGATCTGTCATATTTCTTTGATAGTCAGTTCAGTAAGTGTATTAGTAAGTAGTATTTTAAATAAAATTGATTTCGGCGATAGCTGTCAGATAATTGTTTAAAAGTAAAAGTATAGATAACCACACAAATATTGGGTACGTATGAATGACAATATGATGTTTGAGTGTGCGACTGCGATGCGATTTTGTATGTGCTTGCGATGGCATTTTGATCATAGGGACAGTACCTAGTGACAACGAAAGACCATCTACCTCAACATGGCGATTTAACGTGACTGTTCGAATTTTCAATAATTACTTTTGGCGAATATAGAGTTTGGTACAAAAATATCCAAACTTTCTGGCACTCTTTATATTTTTCAAAATCCGCAAAATTCAACAATATTCAAAACTTTACAGACGGTTTTGCTGTACTTTTAAAGTTACTGTAAATTCCTGTATTACACCACGCCGCCGAGAGATACGAAATATCATGACATTCAGTACGATCGGTACGAATTATTACCTACACTTTCAGGTTTGGTCCAAAAAATGTGATGAAATGAATAAATTAAATAGTTATCTGCTGATGCTTGGTGTTGACAATAATGTCGCAGTCGCACGTCACGTTATAATTATTAGAAGACAACATGCATTCCATCAATAGTTTGATGTGGGTATCTATTATTTGCAAAGAATTTATGTCTTTAGACAGAGATGATACATCGCCTTGATAAATCAAGTTATAGTTAATAATTAAAAAAATACAGTGATTATTTGTGACGTAGGTATAATTTTATCATCTTATACTGAATATAAAATTATCGAATTATATCATGTACCTACGCCTTGAAAGCAATTTATAATTCCAGCATGATTCATGATATTATAATTTTTAATTGCATCCAAAATACATATCATTCGAATGCAAAGCCCATGTCACTTATCTGTAAATCCCAAATCCATAAATACTACTAAACCTACAAATCAGCAAACAGTCTTTTGGGAGCCAGGACAACAACCCTACCTACCATTAACTTTGCAAGGAACCAATACGCAACCATCACACGCCTCACTTCACCAACTAACAAAGAGTGAAAGAAGCACTTCACAACCTATGCCACCGCCATCACCGCGCGCTCTATCACAGGACTTCGAGACCGGTCTACTGCCGTGGGAGCTGCGCGCCGCCACCGAGCCGCCGCCGCCGCCTGTCTCGGCCGAGGACCCCATACTGATACCCGAGGACGACCCGGAGTTCTACGAGGCCGTAGATCCCTTGCCCGAGAGCGAGGTGCCTGACTTAGAAGACTCTGGTACGTTTCCCCCTCTTAACATTTCCGATAGATGAGGAAGGTCGCTCCTATCACCACCGAGGGCCCCATACTGATTGATACCCGAGGACGATGCGGAGATCTGCGAGGGCGTAGATCCTTTGCCCGAGAGCGAGGTGCCTGACTTGGAAGAGACTGGTACGTTTGATCCACCACCACCGGTCGCACCTGTCACCATTGAGGAAATCATACCGATACCTAAGAATGAACTGGAGACTTGGAAGACACTAATGGTACATATGTTTGCTCATTTTATCATTCCTATCGCAATTCAGATAGGAAATGATAAATCTCGCGAAAATCACCAATCCGCATTAATCACGCGTACGCTCTCTCTGTGAGAGAAGGCCTTAGCCCAACTAGTTGGACATGTACAAATGTAAAGGCTACATCTTACTTTTTTTTAATGATTCTAGTAATTAATTAACTCTACAACATCCAGGTATCCCTCTTCCGCCGGAAAGAGTCCAAGAACCAGCACCAGCACCCGAACCAGCACAACCAGAGAGTTCAGAAGAGGTCCAGCAGGAGACAGAAGAAGTCCCAGAAGAGCCGATTGCAGAAGAGTTGACCGAAGAGATGGAGCAGAATAGATTGGCTGAACAGCTGCTCAATAATGTCCAGAGTATGGTTGGTAAGTGCATTTGCAAGTTTGCCGATGAGATGAAATAAAATTGAAAATTCTGTGGAAGGCGAAAGAATACAGAGTTCGCTCGGTAAAGCGATGTGTGGCCGGCCGCAACTGATCTGGTAGGCAGGTTAGCTGGTTGAAGCAGTCTGTGGTTATAAACCAGGTATTTCACACCCGCAGACCCCAATGCCACGCTGGAGCAGCAGTTGGCGCAGATGCGCAGTCAGCTGGCGACGCTGGCGCAGCTGCCCGGGGTCATCCAGCAGTCGCTGGAACTCGTCACCAGGCAGCTTTTGCAGATCACGCAGCAGGTGAGCAAAGGAACGAAAGAAAGCCAAGAATTGTCACAATGTATTCGACTTGAAAATTGTGCAATGGTGCTGAAAAAATATGTCGTGAATGGATCAAAGCTTTCATATTTTACTGTACGGAAACCATGCGCTATGAAAGTTATGTGCTAATTCCAGTTTGATCGTTATTACCTAATCAATTAAAACTTCGTGAAATAGGTACATAATAAAATAAGCATTATATATGATGTCCACAGGAATCAACCAAGGTCGTCACCCAGTCGGACACTGTAGAAGAAACCGTGGAACAAAGCGAAGGTACTGAGTTAAGATTTGATACATTCATAACCCAAGCACCAACCAAATAAATCGTCCACTCGGCGGTTTTCCAATATCGCCTTTTAAATGTATGGCCTTTTCGAACGGACGATTTAGCTGTATTGCTAAAGATGTAACACAAAAAATACAAAACGTTCCACAGTGATCCACACCACTGAAACAATCGAGGAGTCAGTCGAAGAGGCCCAAGGCCGCCAAGTGACCGAACAAGTCCAGGAAGAAGTGCAGCAGATGAGAGCTCCCGAGGCCACGCCCGAGGAGATTGAGAGGATGAGGCAAGAGGAGCAGGAAATCTTGGATGAGCAGAGGAGGATTGAAAAACAAAAGAAGGTAGGTTTATTTACCTCGCCATTAATCTCTCTTGCACATGAAGAAATAGTAAATACTACAGCAAAAGCTTCTCGTCTGCAGATTGATACTGTTGTTGATTGGTGTGAACAACGTAAAAAATGTGTACGTAAAAATTATGCTTTTAAAACATGTAGTGTACCTAAATTTTTGGGCAACAATTGATTGTTATAATGAATGTCATTGGTTATAATCTATCATTAGATCATAAATTATTTTGTCACCTAGATTTATTAGATGTTGTGGGCCGGTAAAATAATCTGATTGTCTATCTATGTCAACGAACAGTAACTCAGAATAATTACGCACACCATTTTATAATAATCCTAACATACCCTAAACTAAAAACCTAAGGAGCTGATGGAGCAAATCCAGATGGAGCAAGAGTCTCGCCAGCTGAAGCAGCGGCCGACGCCGAGGGTGGGCAAGCCGAAGCCGGCGTTCGGCCCCCTGGTCCCGGCCGAGAGGCCCCTCGTCCTCCCCGGGGGCCGAAAGTGGCGCAAGCCGAAGGATGCCTACAATGAACAGTTCATCGCCGAGACGTTGACGGCGCAAGCCGAGATCATTCAGGGGAAGACCAAAGGGTATTAATTGATTGGTAGATGGCAAATGGTTGACATTTGACGTTTGGGTCGATATGACTTTCGTTTTAGTCTTGTAATTTTGGATTTGATTGGAAAGTGAAGTTTTCTTATTGTGCTACAAGTGTTTATATGAACTTGAGAGTTTTATAAGGGACGGAGAACTTACCTAGACAGTAGACACCAATCAACCTTTGCGTATAAAAAGTAAAGTCTTAAAAATTCCAATCTTGCTTCGTTCATGAGTTCTATTTCCTGCCAAGTTCAGTAAAAATTGAAGCACATGTTTTGAATTTTCGGTTGGTTGTATGTCAACTGTTTTCGATATAGGTGTTGTTGGTTTATTTTATTTGATCGTCGCTTTGCGTTAATTTTTGTGTATAGCAGTTTTTTGTAACCATTAGCTTTACAGCTTTTAGTGTGTTTAAATCAGTCTTTTCAATATTTGAAACATCTACGCCGACTTACACAATATACCTACATACACGCAAGCGAGGTTTTGTAAACTTAGTTAATACGAGTAAATATTAGCTAATTTGACTTATTACATTAATTCAGTAAAATATTATACGGCAAAAATAAGACTGCACATTTATGTGAAACTCAATACTGAAAAGCACTGATTTAGATATTTAAAAAAATAGCTTATGCGCTGTATTTTATAGCTGGGAAAAAAAATAGTTTATACATTAGTCACTCCGCATGCTGGCATATTATTTTCATATTTTGTTCATATCTACCATTTTTATTTCATGTCTTTTTCAAATGTTTTAGGTTGTCATACGAAAGTGTCCTACTACCATACGATCAAAGGTTTGTCATTTTCATTTGCATTATGTTTAACTTCCCATGTCAAATAGCACCCTATTATGTAACGATGATGTAAATATGATATTACATACCTAGTTTCAAAAATACGTTAAAAATACATACAGCTATTCGTAACCATATTTTAACTCAGAACTATTCATACACAATAATAAAACTTACATGCTTAACTCCCTTCAGCCACGTTCGTAACCAAATTTTCGTAACCAGTTACGAATGTGGACTTTTTATCGCTGTTTCGTAACCAGCTACAAGCCAGTTACGAATGTGGATTTCTTCAGCCACGTTCGTAACCAAATTTTCGTAACCAGTTACGAATGTGGACTTTTTATCGCTCTTTCGTAACCAGCTACAAGCCAGTTACGAATGTGGATTTTTTTTCCATTTTCGTAGCTGAAACCTCTTAGCCATGTATGGTCTCCTGGTACTTCCAAACTTACATTCATACCATGTACACATACAAACCTGCTAAGAACATCAACGGTTAGCATATCAGGAGAAAAGCTAAATAAAAAACTCTACAAATTTAATGTACCTACTATTTGTCTCTAAGTTACGAATGTTATTTATTGTGTTATCCTGTTTTTGTAGCGTAATCGATACTATAGAAATAGTAGTACCTACCTAGATGTCCCAAATTGTTTCAATGTCCATTATGTCTAATGGAGGAAATACATATTAGCAAATAGGCTGTTTTGCTAGCCAGCCAAACAAAACGGCCTATTTGCAGCGTGTTTCAGTGTATTTCCACCATTGTTGGATGAAAAGTTTTTGACGTTGTTTGTGTGTTTCTTTGTCTGTTTGCATGTGCCCTGTGCCAATGTGGATCGTGATGGCTTGTGCCCTGTGGCCGATGCCTGTGACCTTGTGGCCGTTGCCCGTGACCCTGTGGCCGATGCCTGTAACCCTGTGGCCGGTGCGCGTGACCCTGTGGAACCACGCGATGGCAGATCGAGATCTGGAACGAAATATGGCCCTGGGGCAATAGACAATCGTACAATAGGCTTTATAGGTATGTTTATTTTCAAGTAACCAAAAAATGAGACCAATCCTAAATAGTATAACCTAGTCTTGATCGTTTAATATTGTTTGATACGTTTATTGCAGAGAGTCAAACTGCCACCTAGTGGATTTCCACACGTTACGCGACAAGTATTTTATAATTTTCGAACGAATCGTTAAAGTAAGTCTTCAGTTCTTCAGGTTTTCGAAGTATGTTTTTGGGATTTTCGCCACCAATGTGTCATTAGTGTGAGTAGGTACGGGAAAATCACGAAAACATGCCACAAAACTTGGAGAAATACCCCACTGTCCTATGCTTGAATAAAATATAATACTGCATGTTTGTTTATCTCAGATTTTTGTATGCATGCGTCGTCGACTAAGCTCTTTATCCTCTGCATCTGAGGCGTTATCTACGGACCCTATTAACTTTAAAATCCTCGGTCACTGCAATTTCAAAGCATTTTATTATCAAAATATTAGGCGGGCTACGTGCTATAAATCTATTCCAAAGGGGTCCGTGTATATTTTGAGAGGGTTCTGCAACTCCAAAAGTCTTTCAAACCCCGTAGCTAGAGCGCCATATCATTCAGTTCCATAATGCCCTCATTTTGGCCACAGGGTAAACGTATGCCCTCATTTTGGCCACAGGGTCAACGTAAGCCCTCACTTTGGCCACAGGGTAAACTTAAGCCCTAATCTCGCCCACAGGATAAACTTCATGAAGTACGAGAAGCCTCCAGTGTCGCTGGAGCACCTGAAGGACTCTGACGTCTACAAGATGATACACAACATGGAGCAGGTCCCGATGAGGCGCGTGGACATGCTCACACCGGTCATAGCCGAGTGCGACTACAGGGAGGTGAGATGAGACCCTTTATTCCCAACTGAGGGTCTACCGGCTAAGACGAAGCCGATTACCATTGGCCAAAAATGGAAGTTCGATTTTTGAAAAATGTACTGCCACCAAGTTCATTTTACTGCCACCCAGTTCATTTTTCATAAATCGAACTCGATTTTCGCCAATGGTAATCGGCCTCGTCTTAGCCGTTAGACGGGGGTCTAACAGGGGTGTTCCCTTCGAAATTGCCACCGGGGCACAGTGGTCGATTTGTACGATTTAGGCGGCCAAAAGTCCATTTCTCAAAGTTAACTTATAACAAAACTAATTGATTCCCGGAAAAATAGACACCCCGACTGCCCAAACCCCACCCCTCCCCAGTTCCTAGAACTGCGTGCGCGCCCCCACAGGTAGTCGGAACTTGATCGTCGCGCAAGCTGTACGCGTTCGTTCTCGACACTCTTAGCGCAACCGATATTCTAAAGTGAATATTTCATTGGATATTATTCAGTTACAAGTGAAAGTGATGGAAGTCGAAAATTCAGGTAAGCTCCTTCAAATATAATTTAAATTAAGATAAGGAATATCAATATTTAGTGCAGTTACAACGTATCAAAGATCGCCCTTTTTCATAGAAAATATTATCATTTTTTTATTTTCAATAGTAAAAATGTTGTACTTCCGAGACCGTCCGAGTTAAATTCCTTATGGTTTCTAATAGTATAGCTCTTTGAGCAGATAACCACAAAAAAAATAGCCACCACCTTTGACCACTTCGCGAGAAAAATAATAATTCATTAACTTAGGCAGAAAGTGAGAAAAATTCCTTTTTTGTTTCTTTTGCGTTAAAATTCCTTTTCGTTGTTCTAGGTTCATCAAGTTACTCGGGCATGGAGGTAGTAACTCGCAGATATCTTTTTGATAAGATGATTGAGGAAAACTCTCCATCAATAAACGACAAATTGGAATACTTACAAAATTATTTGTTAGTGTCTTACGGGGACTCCGACGAAGACAAAAAGTATATAAATCATAAATTTTCATATTTTAAAACAGAAATAAAAAAGAGATGGTCCAAAGCACGCAACACGCTAGAAAAATTTCTTATAAGCAATGATGCATGGTTAGCAGGAACGTTCGAGATGCCCATAAAAACGCATAATAAGTCAGGACGACCTAGCAAAACATTCAGTGAATGTAGTGAAAGAACTAAAAGGAGGAAAACAGAAGAAGTTCGCTCCTCTGTAGGCAAAGAAGTGATAGTTCACGCAGCGCAAGTAATTTTACAAAAAAAAAGGAAAAAGAAACGCCTCGCAAGTCCTAAAAGATATTACAAATTCGCCTGCAGCCGCAAACGAATGTAAAAAAAGACATTCCAAATCAAAGGCACAAGATCCCCTTACGCCTCGGGAGGCGCTGCGAATGTGCGTGGACGCTGATTTGACACGAAGTCAATATGAAATTGTGCGAGCAACCAACAGAAGCTTTTACCCGTGCTACGAATTAGTGTTGAAGGCTAAACAGGAATGTTACCCACCCAAAGAGACGCTACGAGTGACCGCTTCCTGTGCTGAAAGTGATCTACAATCTTTGTTAGATCACACCGTCACGCGATTATCAATTTTCCTCGAAGAAGTACTAATGACTCTTACAGAAACTGAGAGAAATTCCTTGCAGATTATCTGCAAATGGGGTTGTGATGGTTCACAACAAGCTCAATACAAACAAAAGTTAATGAATGACGCCGACTCGGATGCAAATATATTTTTGAGCTCATTCGTGCCTCTACAAATTGTTTGCGGCGAAGACAAAACAAAAATGGTTTGGCAAAACCCGACTCCTTCTTCACCACGATATTGCCGCCCGATACGATTCAGATTTATAAAAGAGTCTACAGACATTACAAAAGATGAAATAAATTACGTTCGGGACAGTGTGAAGTCCCTAAAAGCCACGGAATTGGAACTGAATGGGCAAAAATTCTCGGTTAGCCACAGTCTTAAAATGACCATGGTGGACGGCAAAGTTTGCAATGCGGCGACTGACACCAAATCAACGAGTAGATGCTACATATGCGGAGCCACTTCAAAAAACTTTAATAACTTAAGTAAAAAAAACGAAATTCACCCAGAATCGCTTGCATTTGGCCTATCAACTTTACATGCCAGAATTCGATTATTCGAGAGTATTTTACTTTTAGCTTATAAATTGCCCGTTGGGAAATACCGTGAAAAAAGAACCAAAGCAGAAAAGATGCTAGAACAACAAAAAAAAAAGAGATTCAGCAAAGATTCAGAGAAGAAGTAGGTATCTTGGTAGATATGCCAAAATGTAATTTTGGTAACACAAATGACGGCAATACTAGTAGAAGATTTTTTGAAAACCCACATCTGGCTGCTGAAATAACGGGAATAGACTTTAATTTTATTTATAGAATTAAAGTTATTTTGGAAGCCATATCAAGCGGTCACAAAATAGATGTCCCGAAATTTGATGAATACGCCATGGAGACAGCAAAACTGTATGTAGAGTTATATGGTTGGCATTCTATGACTCCTACCATGCATACAATTTTGGTACATGGTGGAAAAGTTATAGAAAATTCTCTAGTGCCTATTGGTCAACTTTCGGAGGAAGCTGCAGAAGCTCGTAATAAGCACTTTCGCTCATACCGTCTAAACTTTGCTCGAAAGTTTTCACGCGAAGACTGTAACCTTGATATTTATCACAGGTTACTCTTGACATCAGATCCACTCATCAGTTCAATGAGAAAAAAAAAGAAGATCCGATCAAAACCATTTTTGCAGGAAACTTTGGAGCTTTTGCTTCCTGCAGAGCCAAATACAAAAGGCACTTGTGATAAATGCATGGAAAGTGACGGTGAGGAAGAATTGTCTTTTAAAGAGTAACATAACAATTTGTATGTTAAACTTTCATAAAATATTGTCTTATTGTTTATGATTCGGTACCTAACATTGTAAGTAACATTTAGTATAATAATGTGGTAATAACTGTTGATCATTTAATTTTAGTGTATACTGTATTTTTTTGTCATCCATATTTTATTTTCAATTTAAATAGGAATGCAGACTGTAGAGAATAAACATTTTTTTTTATGTACGGCCGTCTTTTACTTAACAAATTGTGATAATTCTTAACCCAAATATCAAAAACTACTAAGCCGATTTCGATAATTCAAATGAACTCAAAATATATATTTTACACCAAAGGGAGATTTAAAGAAAATTTAAAAACATTGGCGCTATTTACAAAAATATTTTCACAGAAATGTTTTTTTGTATAGAAAAATACGCTTTCAATGAAACGAATAGGGATAAACATATATATTCACTCTAAAATACCAGATTAGCATTTGTTGTCGTATTTATTACTGAAATAAAGCATAAAATAGTTTTGGCCGCCTAAATCGTACAAATCGACCACTGTGCGGGGTGGTTGGGAATAATAGCTGGATCAAGGCTATGGTCAAGAGGACAGGCATCTAGTTCTTAAAGGACATAAGCTTAAAGACTCAGCTAGACTTATTTAAGGGTAAACGATAGCAACGTGACGGGAAATTCTAAATTTTTACAGTTTTTTACATTTTGTAGCTACTCGTAAACTGAGCAATTTTTGTTCAGCGATTTTTCGTTCGCGGCAATAAAACAGGATTCTTCTCATTATTGTAAACCAGAGAACAGCAATAATTCAGACGATTAGGTGTTCTGGTCTACGAAGCAGTGGCTCTGCCAAAAAACTAATCGAGAAACGGTCCTGACACACTTTTGGCCAGGATATTAGGGGGTACCTATTTTACATGCATTTTGAATTCGGTACGCAAAGTTTTTTGTTCGAAAGTCCGTTATTGGCTTAATCTTATCTTTATTCTTATTGAGAAACTAATTTCAATATTTTTTTTTATTTTGGTTCAGTAGTTTGGATTTTACAATGTTTCAAAGATACGGTTTTATGACCTTCACGTGACGGTCTGCATACTGTTGGCGGTCATAGGAACAAAACATTTTAGCGCATAAAAACAAAACTGGTGGACCAAAATAAAAAATATTTAAATTAGTTTCTCAATATTGTCTAAAGATAACGGACTTTCGAACAAAAAACTTTGCGTACCCAATTACAATAACACGATTTTCTCTTCTTGCTTTTCAGTCCAGATGGGACAGGGTGTTTTTTTTAACATTAACTATAATTTTTAATTTCAGAAATGCCGCTCGGTGACGCCGTGCAGGATGGCGCATTCCCAGGGCGAGCACCTGGACATGCCTCAGCAAGTTGCACCCTAGACTCTTACATCCTTATCCCTCTATTTAAAATCGACTTACAATACGCGCCACGAAAGAAAACCGCGCCCTCAGCACTTTTTCCGCCTCCCTGATGACGCCCGGTCCCTTCCCGCACTCAGACCTCATACCGCTAAACAGACCTATTTAAATCGCCACTGCGTACGTCAAACCACGTTGTGTCTCAAGTCTCATCTTTCGTGGCACGCATGGTACCTGTTGCAAACAGTTTGGAAGTTCTGTGAATTCCAGCGCTAGTATTCGTAAGGTTTCACAATAAAATATATAATCATTTTTGTCTGCTTCGCGTGGAATAATAAGATTGCACTTAGCAGTCGAGCTTACGTCGTGATGCGCCGATGCTACTATACGGGGCCCTTAGCCTGTAACACAATGGTGCCAAAATGGGCTTCCGGTTGACGGTTTTAATTACGATTTATTAATGCTGTCAGTCCAGTGCCGGTCCTTTTAATGTTTTTGTAGTACAGCAAAGAATATTATGAGTCTAATTCTAGAGGATTAGTTTGCTGGTTGTAGGAGAGCAACGAAAAAATCCCGGTTTTGTCCTTCTACCTAGGACGCCATTGATACGCCATTGTGTTACAGGCTAAGGCCCCTGGAAGTAACCATTAAAGAGTAGCTTTGACGCAACATTCTGTATCTGTTCGTCAAATTACATAAGCGCCACAGATGAAAAATATAAATTAACTGTTCAATCTTACTCCTTCATTCTGAGTTGCAGTTCAGCAAGCGTAGTGTAAGGCTGGGTTAGAGCGTATCTATGGGTTTTTAACTTTAAGTATGTATCTCACTCTTTTGTTTGACGTTAAGCGGGATACACAGAGTTATAAACCCATAGATAAGCTCTAACCCAGCCTTATGCTACGCTTGCTGGTGAGACCTTTAGATGGAACTTTGGCCCTGCGCCCAGCCCGTCGGGCAGTCTCAGGCATACTGTCACCACAGCTCTAAGTTATTAAAAAAATATAGTTTCTACTATATTACGTTAGCTACTAATCTAGTAGTAACTGATCTATAGCAATTTCTTTGGAAACACAAGCTTTTCGCATGGTCACATCGTACATAACTTCACTCCATCCTGTGTAATATATAAATAACGGTCAAAATTGTTTTTATATTGATATATCATTTTTTAACTATATTGTTTAATGATAATGCTTTGTTATGGATATTTAATAAATAAAATAAAATTTTTTGCTTGTTAAATTGGGATTTATTTTAGTATGAGAGAAACAGTTATAATCTAAGGTAGGAATTAAGATTTTACAGTTTTCATTCGAGTTACTTATTACCTCAATTTTTTTTTAATTTATTGCGTCTTTACTATTTACCGGGATAAATTAGTATAGCCTAAACTGGCTTTTTTAAATTAAATAATTATCATAATAATTTTACAGCTTCAACATTGTAACAATACTTTGTAATATTGAGAACTTTATTCAGTAAGTACATTTTTCTTTTATTTATTTGTTTTTTTATATAAAATATTTATGGACCGTAATTATCCCATTAGGAGCTTTGCTTGTAGTCCAGTTAAGTCAGAAACTATTCTCACCATAAGACAATTTGTCAAGAATATCTATCAAAATACTCAAGTACGGCAGTTAAAGCACCCACCACCTGTGCATTACTTATCCGCACAAACCATGCTCCCAGACTTTAACTACCCGGCCTTCAATAAAATTGAAGTAGGAATCTGAGCGAGCATAGGGCCAGTACTAAACTAACAGTCTAAAGTCTACAATAGAGCTTATGACGCAATAGGAAGCGCAACTAGCGCCGCCAATGAAAAAAGAAACATCTTTTTGGTTGCGTTTTTTGCTAAAAACTCTCCTGCCATTTCTCAACGCTAGGCTTAACTATTTTTAGGACCTAAGGTCTTCTTCTTCTTAGCGTATCGATGGCAAAACCGATACTTAAATCTAAACTGTTTTAGCCCAGAATTTGGCAACCTGAATTGCGTCGTCACTAGCCGTCATGAGGTCCTCCTGTGTGCAGTTGTTGGGGCACGCAGGGCATGATGCAAGATGGATCATGGTTTGGGGGGTACCACACAAACAGTCCAAATCGCCGCCATCCGCGAATCCCCACCTGGCCATATTCTCCTTACTTCGGCCGACTTGGGTCCTCAGACGATTTAGGGACTTCCACATAGCCCATGGTAGTGTATGTCCAGGCGGAAGACTCTCAGAAGGCGACACAAATGGGACTGGCAGAGAGGCACTCTCACGCCAAAGGTTGCACCTTGCTTGGTGTGGCTCCGTAGTCAGTGGACTGACACGCTTCAAAAAACTGCTTCGGCTTGGCAACCTTTGCTGCACTAGGGTAGAGCCATGCATGGGATGGCGTGTGTCAGCGTCCATTTTAGTCCTCTCCAGAGAACTCGCCACAGCCCTGCGAACGTCTGGGGGCGCAATGCCAGCCAGTGGGTACAGCAGTCGAACCGGGGTCGGCTTAAGGCAGCCTGTAATGATTCGGCAGGTTTCATTTAAGGCTGTATCCACCAGCTTTGCATGGGCAGATCGGCTCCATACCGGGCACGCGTATTCTCCAGCGGAAAAAGCGAGCGCCAGCCCAGAAGTCCGCATAACACGTGGTGAAGCTCCCCATTTAGTTGTAGTGAGACGTTTTAGTAGGTTGTTGCGGGAGTGCACCTTCTTTTTAACGCTTTCGCAGTTCTTCCTATATGTCAGCGATCTATCCAATATGATGCCCAGGTACTTGGGATAACTGTTATGGGCGATGGGTATTTCTTGCCACTTGATATTGAGCACGCGTCCCGCTTCTTTGTTGCGCAGGTGGAAGGCACAAGACTCAGTTTTGGATGGGTTGGGCTTAAGTGAGTTTTTCTCATAATAGCCGCTCAACGCAGTAAGGGCTTTAGTAAGGCTAGCCTCCTAAGGTTTGGATTCCAGATCCTAGAACTTTAGAATGCAATCGATTCTCGCCAAAAGTGGCCACTTTACGGCGAGAATCGATTGCATTCGTAGGCTCTAGGATCTGGAATCCAATCCTTAGGTCCTAAAAATAGTTAAGCCTCGCATTGAGAAATCGCAGGAGAGATTTTAGCAAAAAAAGCATCCAAAAAAGAACATATGATTTATTTTTTCATTGGCGGCGCTAGTTGTGTGTGCGTCCTGCTGGGCCTTAACCTTTTACAAAGAAAAATTGACAACTCTTGAGCTTGACTCTTGGCTTGAGTTCACAGTTTGGTCCTACTCCTTACTCTTGGCTTGAGCTGTCAAACTTTATGCTTGGTGGTAAGGTAAACATACATACATACCTTATCAGTGTCTACAAAAAGTTACACTACTTCTTGAAAGTTCTCTTGGCTTTCTGTTCAGCCGCATCGCTTGCGTGGACAAATGTGCGTTTGAGCTTGTGCTTTCTGCTCTCCCGGTACTTCGCAGACACCTTCTCGGCAAGCTGTGACACCCGCTGCATGGTGTCTGGGGGGTATCTGTGGGCAATCATTGCAGCTTATAGGAGCCAGCATTTTTAGAGAGGGCTGAATGCAAATAAAGTATTGATGTTTTTTTTTCTTTTAAACCAATGAGGATTTTAAAGTATTACCCTCGTATTAACCAATTCTTTGAAAACCTTAAGGGACTCTGTAGTTGATGTTTTCACAATTTTATTTCCAAAAACACTACAGAATTTGTAACAGTCTTAGTTAGAGGAGATGAGGGAGTTAGAGGAGATGAGGGAGTTTTTTTGGGGAAAAAACAGTTACTTTTGACTTGTGCGAGATTAATTTGTTAAATTAGGCCTAGGGATTCTCATTTGACGTTCGTTTTTAGCAAAAAAAAAACCCAATCCAAAATAAAGATGTATTTTTTTTCATTCGCGCTAGTTTGGATTACCCATAACCTTACGACAATGTATTCCACTTTTTGTAATGATTTAACAAATACAATAATAGAAAACAAATATACTAACCTGCATCCAAGGAACTCTATATTCGTGAAAAGTTGGGCCAAAGTGACCAACTCTGTTTCAGTAAATTTGCCCTTATGCTCCTCCATGAAGCTCTTCCGCACTGCCCATTGCTCGTCGGACTCATGTTCTGTACGGAGGGAGTCTATGTCTAGATCAGCCATGTTCTGGAAAAGTGTAAAAGTGCCATGTTAAAATTTTGGGAAATTCAAACAAAGGCAGTTATTTGAAACATGTAGTTATTCAACTAACTGATTTGTAGTGACCGATTGGTAGGTATTAAGATACTAATAAAGGGTTGTCCGTCGTATATAATATTTGCAGTTCTTAATGCTTCAGATTAAAACAAAGATATCTTGGCTTTTGTGAAAAGGCATGATGTGGTCCTGTATCTCAATGGACCATATCAAACTCTCTCACCACCTGGAGTATAGTGGTCAGGTATAGTGGTCAAATCCAATTTTGATATGGCCATTCATGGGCATTATGGCACAGACTAGATCTGTATTTTTGTTACAGTGGAAAAACTTTTTGAGACCCCCTACCGTTACACCTTAAGACCATAACCGAGACCCCCAAAAACCCTCCTAAAGAAGCTTCGAGATACCCTAAAGAAGCTTCGGGACCCCCCTAAGGTAGCTTCGGTTGGTAAACACCGGACTAGATAATAGTTGCTGATTATTATGGTCCAATAGAATACTACATACCTAAGTTATTGGGAACCTTGTTTATCCGGCTCTAGGTAGACCATCAATGCAAAGAGAGAGAGCACTGTAGCTCTAGCCCGCGCACTATCGAGCTCGGACGTAAATAGAAAAGAGACGGGGGAACTCACGCTCTGGCGCCCGGTAAGTACTTGTAACGTGATTTTGATACTTTTCACACATAGCTAAGAAAATACATTGAAGGGGCGCCGTGCCGTGCCCTGTGCTAGTCCTATTTTTTGTTGGATTTAGACTTACGGTTGAGTTTTCTTCAGTCAGAGGGAGTGGTGGTGGTATATATAGCTGACAAATAATTGGCACACCAAGCTAATAACTGCTTAATTGCCAAACCAAAGAAAGGAAGAAATAAAATAGTCAACCAACTTGCAACAATCAAAGAAAACAAAATAATAAATATTCCATTCCAGCCATTTCCAGCCAGATAGATTGAGGTTATGTTACGTTCACAGACTACTACTAGTGTGTACATTTTTTTACATTTATTTATAGGCTTCTCTTGTCTATGTTGGCCCATCTGTAGAGAGCCTTATCAAAAATAATAAACTCTAAGAATCACGCCACGTCACCACGCCACCCAATGCGAAAAAAGAAAAACCGGCCACCTACGAGTTGGACTCGCGCACTGAGGGTTCCGTACCACCATACAATTAAAAAAAATCTCGGATCCTTCATGTGTGAGACCGACTCGCGCTTGACAGTTTTTTTATTATTTTGTTGTTATACACTATACAATAAGCCCTATCAATATTAACGGATCCTTCATGTGTGAGACCGACTCGCGCTTGACAGTTTTTTTTATTATTTTGTTGTTATACACTATACAAAAAGCCCTATCAATAATACCAAGTTTGGTGTTTTTATGTATTACCGTTATTGCGATAGAGCAAAAAGTATTAAAACCCGTTTGTTTTGTATGGTGTTGGTGACCCCCATAATTTTTATCTACTTATTTTTTGGGTAATCCGTCATAATAACACATAATCAGTGAAAACTTCAACGGACTACCTATTACGGTTCCAAAGATATGGCCGTTTATAGTTAGGACAGACAGACAGTAATAGGGTACCGTTTGGCACCCTGGGGTACGGAACCCTAAAAACGACATTGCGTGGCGTGTGACGTGTCGATGTCCCAAAAGTAGCGTTTTGACTGGCAACACTACCGTTTTATACCTGGCAGCATTATTATACAACTAATTTTGAATGTTTTCCACAAACTATCAAAAACAAAGAAAGATTGGTGGCTTTTCATTTTGTCGTGTCGACGTAAAGGTTCTGTCTGCGAAGACAAAAAAAGTCGCAAAAAAACTCGTTCACCAGCTGCTGGCTGCTGCTTCTCTTGGTTTTCAAAAAGAAACTAAAAATGAGGGTAAAACTGAAAGATTTTTCGCAGCAGCCTAGTTGACCACGAACCTGTGCTGTGCCACGAACATCCAATACGAATTGATAGAATCCACGGATGATACAAGGTAAAACAGCAAAATTAATCAATAGCGCTCCTTTGTTTTCATTAAAATTTCAACTGCTAGTATCAGGCTATTAACTAGTTACTATTATTTTTTCCACAGCTGCAAAGTCAACCGCCAAACGAAAACGACAATTTGAGCCGAGTGCACTTACAAAATGGCGTTTTCTATAGGAAAAATGTTCTCGAAAATAAACTACTTCAAAAAGGAGCCGAGCAAGGAAGACACTTCTTCCAAAAAGCGGCGTCACACCAACTCGTCATCATCAGGTGAGATGCCCCACTCCTTAGACATACAGAACCCAGAAGCCGACTCCACTACCATAAATTGTGCTACAAGTCTCAAACTCTCTGATTCTGTCAAGACATTTGTCTCTAAAAAAGGCTCTTTGTCTGAAACAGACCTTTTAAAGCTTGATGGAGGCGTAAAGACAGGGAAACGGCGGTACAAGAAGCTCAAGCTAGACATTGGGAAGGCTAATAAGTCTATGAGTGAGGCCCTGGATTTGACATCTCAAAAATCAAATGGTAATATAGAGAATACGCCAACTCACATATCTCTAAGCTGCAAAAGCTCTGAAATGTTTTGCGAGAGGCTCCGGGACTTGGACTTCAACCACTCCTTTGATATGTTCGATGCTATGTCTGAGGGTTGGCCAGATACCCCAGAAGAGACTGAAAACTTTGACATCAAGTCGTTATCGGAGCACTCTGATTCTGATACGTCTATGTCTAATCAAGAAGACAAAACTGATATTAAAATGTGTAGGAAAGTTGAATCTGTTCATGAAAGTGTGGCAAGCATTGAAGAGAATAGGCTAGTATGGTCTGCAACACCTGAATCCTTTGGAGATGTTGAGTTAGACAAAAATGAAGAAGAGCGCATAACATTACTGCTGTCCTACCAAATGGAGTTGGAGAAAATGGAGCGTTTTCTTAAGAAACTATTAACTGAATTCCAGTTTCACATTGAAGTCTCCAAAATCTTTCACTGCAAGTCTATGGTGACAGCATTACCAGGCAGTGATGTCTCTAATGCGCCAAAAATGTTTGGAGAAATAACCTACATAGACACTCTGGAACGTAGCGAGAGTCCTACTGGATCATGGAATATAGTAGTGGAAAAAGAAGACACACAAACCAAATTCAAATTGAAAAACCAGCTTTTATCAATGAAACATTTCATTGAGGAATTTATTGATATATATTTGAACCAAAAGACCCTAATTCATGAACCCCAAGCTGCAACACCAGAACTCATAGAGAAAACGCATAAATATCTCAGTCTTAATAACAGAAGCATCACATTTGATTTGAAGGAACCAAAGATTTTGAACCGAAAGAACCAAATTCATGAATCTCAAGCTGCAACACCAGAACTCATAGAGAAAACGCATAAACTTCTCAGTATTAACAACAGAGGCATCTCATTTGATTTGGATGAACCAAAGTTTTTGATGTGTAAACCAAAGCGTTTGCGCATTAATAACAAGAAAAAATACAGACGTCACAATGATTATCCAGATCTGAATGAAGCACTCCAGAACCTATTTTCTTTAGAAACTGAACAGGGTGATTCAAATGTTTCTATTGTATCAGGAATCAGTGTGACAGACTTAATAAGCTCAATCGACGAGAAAGATTTGTCTAAATGTACTTGCAGATGTCAGTACCACCGTGCATTGTCACCTGTCTCATCTCAAAGTGACTCTGGCTTGATAACTAAGACTGGGGATGACCGCTCACTCAGTCAGTCTATAACATCATCAATTGGCAACTTTACGTTGGATTCATCAACTTTGACAGCTTATTCAGAGTCCTTAGACCTAATTATAAGCTACAACAGCTTCCAGGAGACAAGTCTATACAGCACAATGCTTCAGAAAGCTGCTATTGAACGGATTACATTCTATGTCCAAGTTCACAGCATACAGCTCAAGTGTGAAACCAATGAACGTGATTTTGAATCCAAAAATGTTATAATATTTTTCTGTCCGGCTTGCTCAACATCTGAAGGTGATGAACACGGTCTACTGAAACACATTTTAAGCCAGAAGCATTGTGAGAAAATACACTTCCTGTACAAGACAGCTTATATAAAAAAATGCTTTGCATCGGGTAAGGAAATCCAGCCTTCTACAGTTCTAAATCCGATGACAATGTATCGTGACGATAACAAGATTGTCTGTTTTGGTGATGCAATGTATGCATGCTCGCTTTGCTTTGAAAATCTTATCGTTGGCGAGTCTATACTGATGGCACATTGTGCCGAGTTGGACCATCAGGAAAAACGAGATAAGCTTTGTGAAGTGTTAGAATAAAACATCGCAATATGTTAACTTCCCAGGCTGTGACACATCCAAGCAACACAAGCGAGTATTCAAGAAAACGTGTTACTTACATGTGTCAGTTACTGTACAGACTGCATCCATTAGTTAGGTACACACACACAACTAATGGTGTGATGAAGTTAAGTTATAAGTGAACTATTGAGTAGGTATGTTTCTATTAATATTTGCATGCATTTATTCAATGTCTCTGGCAGCGCTGAAAAGGGACAACTAGCGATCTTTGTAATATTAATATTTGGAGCATCAAATATAATTTATTTAATGCTTGTTTGCTTGGAGCCTTTAATATACCCGTGTAGGATGTTAACTTTTCTGGTATATAGGTCGCACCTAAGAATAATTTATACATATTTTGTAAAAGCTTTGGTAAATAGCCAACTTACGTGGGACACTCAAAAAGCTTTAAAAAACAAACAAAAATGTTCTATAGGTCAAGTATTTTTTTATTAAATCTTGTCAAATATCTTTCCTCCAGCTCCTATTCAAAATTTCATGCATGTAAATAATTATTTTTACTATATTTTCCAGACCATCTCAGCATCCCCTTTTACCCTTTTAGAAAGCTGTTAACGCATTGAGTCCTTATGAAAACTCATTCAACTATTCGGTTGCTTTTAGGCGACAGAGGCGACAGTTGAAATCGTATAAAACTCATCCAACTAGGCGACAGTTGAAATCGTATAAAACTCATCCTACTATTCGGTTGCTTTTAGGCGACAGTTGAAATCGTATTAAACTCATCCAACTATTCAGGTTGAAATCGTATAAAACTCATCCAACTATTTGGTTGCTCTTAGGCAAAAGTTGAAATCGTATAAAATCACCGCACAAAAAAAAAAGGTATTTTTTTTGCGCGATGATATTATACTTCAAA
Organism: Zelleria hepariella; assembly: GCA_949319315.1. Classification (NCBI taxonomy): domain Eukaryota; kingdom Metazoa; phylum Arthropoda; class Insecta; order Lepidoptera; family Yponomeutidae; genus Zelleria; species Zelleria hepariella. The sequence continues at coordinate 29,236,921 of OX439379.1, forward strand.
ACTTTCTGAGTAGCCTGGTACCTATCTCTATTTACTAATAAAATAAATGAGTTTTTTTTTACAACTAAGGAAACTATTTAAAACCAAAACAGATACATTATGATAGGTCCAAGTTTACAATGGATTTTGACATTGTAAACTTGGACCTATACAATATTTTTACTTTTTGGAATATTTCGAAAGAAGTATTACGGTGCTTAATTTTTTTTTACCTTATTTTTTTGTATCCTCTAAGTACACTCAGCATCAGAAGAATCAGTTTTTCTTTTGCCAGGGCAGAAAAAAAGATGATTTTCGCGAAAGAAACGGGTTTCAATACGCTTATGAATTTAAAAGAGAAAAGTTGTTTGAAGTGGTTTCAAAAGGTGCATTTATTTATCTGCTTGTATTATATTAAATTAAACTTATCAGTTCTAAATAGATCAAAATACACTTTATTGTTTGAAATTACTTTCAGCTGTGCGTCCAATGCAATTAGAATGACTGTACAGTACATTGAGGCCCACTTTATCGGCTAGCTGTACATTTACATTAGACTGATACATCTGTGTTCATATCTTTCTCAAAGTGTTTATTAGAATTAAAGTTTATGTACGTAAAGTAACTCAACTTACTTATATGAAATGTTTTTTTTCACTTATAATTAATCTCAATAAATTGTACTTTAGTTTTGGAAATCTAAGTACTTACTTGAATAAAAGAATAATATAGCCGCAAAAAATGTCAAAAACTACCTATTTTAAAGAACAACTTTTCAATAACCTCAGTATTTATAAATAAAATTCTTATAATTCATATTCCACTCAATCATTACATTAAACTGAAAATTAAAAATTTTTAAAAAATGGTGTATGCTAGATATTCCGATACAGGGTGATTTATTTCAGCAAAACCATGTAATGTCCTTGTGTTCATTTGTAAATCGATATGGTAACCTTAATATAAACATACTTTGTATGTAGACATTATATTGGTTTAAGGTTATTCAAAAATATTTTAGCTCTGCTTTAAACATAGGTACTCGTCTCTAATTATAAAAGTGTATTTTAAATACGTAAGCATACATTTTTAATCGTTTTAATTAAGCATGTTTATAGTCGGTATACATACTTACACTAAATCTCGCACATAATAAAATAGACTGAGATCTCGAAGCAAAATAAAAATAAATGCCAGTTATTTAAAATGCCATAAATAATATTGTGATCCTCAAAAGTAACAAGAAAAGACTGAATCTTCGAAAACTATATAAAATAATTGTAGCTGGTACGCTCTCAGGCGCCGATATGTCAATCTTAAAATAAATATTATTATGTTTAGGTGCCATTCGATTCACATTATTTTGTATGGAAATCGGTGACTTTGACAGTGTGGGCGTATCATCAGCAGAACCAAACGCTTTCTTTTGTCGTGCCTCTCGGAAATCCGCCTAGAACGTAATAATAATGTAGTTTTTAGCATTTTAACAATATACATATAAACAATATCTACCAGATGCCCTGTCTCATCATTACAAACAACTCGCAATAAGGTGACAAGCAAAGAAATTTTAAAAAGCTGTTCATATAAAATATGTTTGCTCCAGAAGCATTATATTTGTTCGCACTGATGGGCAATTGGATAGTCATTGGACTTGGCCCCAAAGAAGGCCTTTCTGTAATACCCTTTGCACTTAGTAGTTTTTATACAATGATTTTATTTTTCTGTGGTGACCAAAGCAGCAATGATAGTCTTATATATAAAAGTAAATGTATATTTGGAAGCCTTAAAGAAGAGACACAAACATTCGAAATTAAAATTTTAAGTTACTGTTGTTTAATTATAATAGTGAAAATGTTTTGAACAACCTGAACATTCCGCAATCAGCTGTTCATATCCAAAAACTTTGCCGGTGAAGTCATTGCCCAATTTGTAGTCTAACAATAACATTATAGTTATTTTAGGCCATAAAGGGAGCACTGGCCACAATCACCTAGCTAGATTTTAAGTGCGTTAAAGTAATATAACTAACTTTACTATTTCCTACTAACATTGTTTATTATTTAATTAATTATAAATCGCATACTTACACTTAGATGATAAAATATAAAAAAACGTAAAAAAAAAACTAGTGTACTTATGTATTGTGTAATCAATTAAATGAGTAACTAAGATCTAATCATGGAGCGCCCTTGCAATATTGAAAAATGTATCTTCTGAAATAGTTATTGAATCTATTACGAGCGTATACTAGTGCAGAGAATAGATAAGTAGTTGACAAATCAGTTGCTGTCTCGCGTGCGCTCTTCCTCTAAGCACTGAGCGAAAGGGACAACATGAAGAAAATCTACAAAATCGAAATTTCCTCTCTTAAGGCTGGAAGATAGTAGTGTGGCGGGAAATTCAAAATTTTCACAGTTTTTTACATTTTGTAGCTAAATTGAGCTATTTTTGTTCAGCGATTTTTCGTTCGCGAGAATAAAACCGTATTCTTTTCATTATTGTAAACAACAGAACAACAATAATTCAGCCGATTATGTGTTCTGGTCTACGACAAGTTTTTTGGGCAGTACCACTGCTTCGTAGACCAGAACACATAATCGGCTGAATTATTGTTGTTCTGTTTTTTACAATAATGAAAAGAATACGGTTTTATTCTCGCGAACGAAAAATCGCTGAACAAAAATAGTTCAGTTTAGCTACAAAATGTAAAAGTCTGTGAAAATTTTGAATTTCCCGCCACCTTGCTATCGTCTACCCTTAAGACGCCGTACGTCTCACAACTAGCGCCGTCAATGGAAAAAAAATCATATCTTTTTTTTGGATGCTCTTTTAGCAAAAAACGCTCCTGCGATTTCTCAACGCGAGCCTTAACTATTTTTAGGACCTAAGGTTTGGATTCCAGGATTGAATTTCCTACGAATGCAATCGATTCTCGCCAATAGTGGCCACTTTTGGCGAGAATCGATTGCATTCTTAAGTTCTAGGATCTGGAATCCAAACCTTAGGTCCTAAAAATAGTTAAGCCTCGTGTTGAGAAATCGCAGGAGCGTTTTTTGCTAAAAACGCATCTAAAAAAAAGATATGATTTTTTTTTCATTGGCGGCGCTAGTTGTGAGACGAATTTCACCTTAAAACTGGTCCGATTTCGAAAAATGCTTCACGATTGAAATGGCTCCATGATGTAATAGTAATGTTTTTAGTAGTGTTATGTACTTAATAAGCAATTTAATAAATAAGCAATAAAACTTAACTACATAATAATCTACGTAAGGTTTTTGGTACTTTAAGGCAAATTAACGAGAAAAGCAATCACATCACAACACAACACTAAAGCATGCCTTAAAGATAGAATATAGTTTTTATAATCTTCAGAAATTCTCAAACATTGTTAAATTTAAGGCTTATTTATTATTACCTACTGTTCTCAGAAGAAAATCCATTGGTCCGCCAGTTTGTATCAAAATTGTCTGTCCCCTTCTACCTGTAATTCACTTAAATTACTGTTAACTTTCAAATACCTAAATACAATTCAATACAAATATCTCGGTAAATACCTGAGATAATAATCGTAGAATGTACACTAAAAATGCTAACAATATCTTTCTTCTAGACAATATTTTTCACATAACCAACCAAGTCTCATATAGGTCAATTATATTGTTTTTTGTTTTCAACCACTGTTTTTGTAGGTGAAAAATTGTTACTAATGATGAAAATAGAAACTAATTAAAACTGAAACTGTGATGAAAACTGTTGAAACTGTTCAAAATTTTTATACATAAGTACATGGTCAATTTTGTACTGTAGCGACTTTGAAAAATCATACCTAAAATGCCTTCAGTCAGCCCAATATTATTTTCCAACAGACATAAAGCATGCACGTAATTTATTGTGAATCTTTTTTATTTTAACACTAGCCGAATTGGGTGTGTCAAAAATCGTCTTTTCTATTGTGTCGGACATGATATTTTTACTGCTGACAAAATCTTCTCTACTCTTTTGTTGTTGACTAACATTTAAATTTTTAGGATTAAGTCTATTTTCGTTATATATTTATTGTAAAATATAAATTAATGCAGGACATTCCTCTTCAATATTTTGGCTATAGGCAGGTACCTAGTATATTATATTTCAAAGTCGTTACAATATACACCGTTTTTGATCAAAATCTGTGATCCACATTGACGTGTTCATATCATAGTTCTGCCTGTTCATTGTTGAAAGCTTTTTTGAAAACATAAAAATCAATCCTTGTTTTCTGATTTCATTTGCAATGTGTACTCATTTATGGACTGATGATTAACAAACAAAAGGTCATTGATTATTAAAATAAAACAAATTGTTTGGAAAAAATATATATTATTTTATTTAGCTCCGGCCATCTTTGACATCACATTATCCTAAGAATATACAGGGCGTCCCACGGCTATGCCACATGGAGGGAAAGTACCTTAAATATTGTAGATGGAACATTTTACTGAAAGAAGACATTATTTTAATTTTGAAAACAATTTAAACTGCATTCATAGATGTTGAAATAACTACATGGTTGAACCGGGAATCGAACCCGTTACATGAGAAAAATTATTACCCTGTAGTTTTATCATACCGATCGAAAGGTTACATGATAAGGATTATTTTTTGCTAATTAACATAGTGTCAGAAATAAAAGGAAGACCATGAATTTTAACATTATTAATACAACATCAATCAATTTATCAATGAAAATCACAGTAACAAAAGATTAAAAGTATGAAAATGAAACACATTTTTGAATTATTTCTTTAGAATCAGCCAGCCGCATTGCGATGGACAAAATTTTACGCGTCTTTCGGCTCAGGATACGGCTCGATTTGTTGCATACTACCAGGTAAATGTTAAAATACATGGTCTTCCTTTTATTTCTGACACTATGTTACTTAGCAAAAAATAATCCTTATCATGAAGCCTTTCGATCGGTATGATAAAACTACAGGGTAATAATTTTTCTCATGTAACGGGTTCGATTCCCGGTTCAACCATGTAATTATTTCAATATCTATGAATGCAGTTTAAATTGTTTTTAAAATTAAAATAATGTCTTCTTTCAGTAAAATGCTCCATCTACAATATTTAAGGTACTTTCCCTCCATGTGGCATAGCCGTGGGACGCCCTGTATAATACAGGGTGAATTTAAGAACAGGGCAGTAAGGGCAGGTACCTCGACGTTTACAGGAAAATGTTGGAGACCATCCATAAGTTTTTGAGATATTATGAACGGCATTCACAGATTACGAAAAAAAATACAGCGAAAAAAAATGCTAAAATAGGAAAACATTTTTTTTATGCCAATCGATCCTCTTTTCAGTATGGATCAAAATATTAAGTAGCCGATTTAGGTTTGAGTACTAAAAATGATAGAAATCGCCAAAAACTATCCCCATTCATTTTGTACGCCCTTTTAGGACCTCTATACATATATTCATCACATTATGACTGAGAATACTGTCTCACTGAGATCATTCATCACTGAGAATACTGTCAGAAAAGATGGATAGCCCAATGCTACGACATTGGGTTAAAATACAAATAAGTCGCAACAAAAAGAGTGCGGCGCCGGGTGGTCTCCCCACCCATCTAGTGTGAGTGAAGGTGCCACTGGACGCTGTATAAATCATCAAAATAAATCATCTCATTACATAGATGCAAAAAGGACAATTATTATTATTATAATTTACATCCTGCAGATTTTAATTTTTGTTCCGATTTATTTGAATTCAATTTTATTTTATTTTTACTCTATAATTTGATTACTTTTAATTTTACTATGGATTTTATAATGTTTTAATAATGTTGTAATAATCTGAAATAAAAATATTTTATTTTATTTATTTATTTTATTTTATTATTAATCATAATTTTTAAAATCACTTTCAAACTTGTTCATACAGGGTCGTTTATATGCCGATTGATGAGTTAAGATAATTCTTCCAAGCGTGTTTACATATACAGGTTTGTTGTTACATTTCTGCATAAAAGCTAAGAGCAACCTGCCAAAGTTTATATCATTACAGTTAAACTCACAATTTTCTTCCAGATTTGAAATTATATAACTCTGTATACAAGGTGTGGGCTCACAATCCTTATACATATTACATAGAGATGTTAAATGGTGTTCAAACTCATTGGCTATTAACTTTACACCACAAATATTTGTTAGAAGATCTGTTTTTTCTTTCACATTCAATGTCTGTACAAAATCATGTAGGATGTTATTTGGTATATCTAACTCTTTAAGTAAACAAGGTATAAATACAGTTTTAAATTCTGAAGGATAATATTTGAACGCCCTAACTATTAAATCTAGAGTGAATCTAGACTTCCAAATTTTCAAATAAGTGGGTAGGAACATTCTCATGTAACCTATGACAAATTCAGTATCAATGTTGTCTGAACTATCATAGACTTTGTTGTAAAACTTTTCTAATGACACTTCACTTATATTTGTAGCTATAGAAGTAAATAAAGTTATGTCTTTAGTACATTCCTCTAAGATAAATGACCATTTTGCATCTAAGTCGGTCTCGATGATTTCACATACGATTTTGTCATTAACAGTCCTTTGATCTCCCTTTGAGTTATCGTTTTCTTCATAATGGGATATTGTTATGTTTGCTGAAGCATAGTTTGCAGAGATTTCTGTACCAATTGAGTCATTTGGATCCGAATTACCACGCTTGAACGCCTTTGCCCATTTATTGTTTTTACTCATTTCTCCTGCGGCTTCGATGCATCGTTGTACCAGAAGTGCAGACGAAGGTGAAAAGGTCCATAAGCCTTTCATTTTGAGGTAGATTCCTGCACAAAACCAAAATTCGAGCAAAGAAAGATATTTAACAACAAGTTTTGTTTTGTGGTTGTTTTTGTTTTGTTTACCGTTTGAGATTGACAAACGGTAAACAACAGAACCAGACTGACATTTGACATCTGTCAATTAGTAGGTAGTCTGTGCTGTGCTCAATCGGAAATTAATACCCCACCCCATACTATCACACGGGCCGTTCACTGTAAAATATGTTCCTTCCTTCATTCAACTGTATTTTAAGCTCTTTGATTCAACAAACCCACATTTTCTTTGCGTGTGGCAGTGTCGATTCTCCGTTTTTAGGGTTCCGCCTGTGTGTGCCTCCACTGTCTGTCTGTCTGTCCTAGCTGTATCGGTGTTCTAACCATGTTCAGTTGGACACTGGACCCGGCCCACGGCCCCAAGCGCATCAATCTGTTTGGCGGGTGTAAAAAATACTCAAACCGGAATAAAATATTCAGTACATGCGGTGGCGTGGTGTGGGGTTTTATTAGTTGTATAGTGATGGAATGTGTTTTCTATTGTTATTCTGTGTTACCCTGTAACACTTTTCGGAGACACCAACAAAAAAAAAAACAGTTGCATTTTGGCGGTTTCGTGAAGAGTACGTGAGAGTACGTCGCTTTGTTGTATTTTTTTACTATTTTCATAAAAGAAATTTTAACAAGAAGCTAACTTAACTTGCAGAGGATACGTTGTCGTTGTAAGTAAATATACGTTATATTTTATTACTTTACCCAATTTGTCGGATGCATAAAATTTTATACAAAATAGAAATAAGGCTCTCTCTCAGATTTTTTTAAGACTCTCTCTGCTTACTCCTTCAAAGTTCAGGGTCCTTTAATTATTTATTTAATATTACGTTTATAACTTACATTACATTTCATCTAACATTATTATATTTCTGTGGTTTTATTTAATCAAGATAATAATATAATCAATTTAATAGGTGGCCCTACAAATTTATTTTCATTTAGGTTCAATGGTTCATCATTATATTTTGTGAGTAAAACGCATTGACACCTATCTCAGTAGTGGTAATATTATGAGTTTCGAATGACATTTGTGTGACAGACGCTGGCGCGGATATCTGTAATTTTTCAATTATTGTGGTCCACTCTCCACAAGTCTATATGTTGGGGTAGGGACGTACATACAGGGCGGTAATAAGAACCGCCCTTAAAAAAACAGACCCTCAACTTATCAAACCTAGGACGGGTCTGTGGTCCCTAGGATCTAAATGACAGGTCGGTTTCTGAGTTGAGAATTTTACTAAGCACGTACTTACGTATCGCTCTGTCACGCCCTTTTGTGAGAAATCTGCAGAGAGAGGACGATACTTACCCATTTGCTTAGCAAAATTCTCAACTCAGAAACCGGGCCTGAATGTTTGAACATTAAATCCTACCCAGTAAACGGATAAATGCTGAAGAAGAAGTAAAAAACTGCTAGGTACATTTGATGGTTGAATTAGCCATCTCCTTCTATTGGAGTTGTATCCACCGATCTCGGGATCAGATGGATATTTTATCCACGGATCCGGGCGAGTTGTCTCTACATAATAAATTAAGTGGTATCCTCTGATCCCGGGATCCTAAAATATTTTTTGTGGAAACTGATTACGGCCGGTGTTTACCATTGTTTTGTATATCTGATGAAACAGTAATAGGCTTACATAAAATTGTAAGAGTCTAATTTACCTTCACCACCACATCTACTTGGGGTTTGATTTTAAGAAAATGTACTACTTTATTATTTATTTCATCTTTTTCTTTATTTTGCGATCTGTAGTTATAGGACTACAATAAGCAACTCAGATTTATTTTTATTTTATAGTATGTCAGTGCTTAGTTTTTCCGGCAGAGTGAGTTCCATCGACCTCCATCCTCCTTCTTGTACTAGTCTTGCATAAAGATTTATTAGGCCTAGTTTATGCTCACCAACCTTATGACGTTGAACCCCATGAAGTTTATGACGAACATACACCAGCACTAACATGAATATTTTGATCTTTGATTTGATCTGTGTGTGGTGGGTAGGTAGAAAATGGTGTTGTTTTGTAAAGTGGCACCCGACTCAGAACTCAGGAGTGATTATTTACATGATACAATATTTAAAAAAATAATTCATTGAAAAATACCTAAATTTAATTAAATTAATGCCTCCCTTACTATTTCACTAACTCTCGCGGCCCCACTCGCATTATGGGGCGCCACATCGCGCGCGTGTCCGCACGTCGCGGTTATTATAGAACAAATTGAACAAAGTACCTTTATAACAGTGGCACACTGTTGTAATTTAGAGAAAAAACAATTTTTTGTTTCATGCGTTACTAAAACGCTACTAAACAAAACAACATCCTGTATGATGGCCACTCCCATTTGACAGTCTGAAGAGCGGTTTGCGGTGTATATTCGTCACGCACGGGGTTGGTGAGCATAAACTAGGCCTCCTAAATCTTTATGCAAGCCTAGTACATTTTCTTAAAACCAACCTCACGTGTGAGCACAAAGGCGGTGAACGTAAATTAGGCCCGGTTTCTGAATTGAGAATTTTACTAAGAAAATACTTAAGTAAGTATCGTTCTGTCATGCTCTTTTGTGGGAAAACTGCAGAGGGAGGACGATACTTACGTATTTGCTTAGTGAATTTCTCAATTCAGAAACCGGCAATTAGTCTCTTACTTTACTACTTTGTGTAAGCCTATTACTGTTTCATCAGATTATCAGATATACAAAACAATAGTAAAACACCGACCGTGAACAGTACTCAAAAAAATTTTTTTTGTTAGTTGTTTATTTGTTTTTTGATCCTGATATTTACCTGAATTTAAAAAGCCCCCGACATTTTTGGTTCAAATTGGCATATCTCATAAACGGCGGAACTGCTTTTGATTCCGAATGACTCATGCTTGTAATAGCCAGACACCAAAGGTAGGTACAGTCGGCCACAGTCTCAGATACCCCTTTTTGTTCGATTGGGGCCCTTATGCCGCGCGCGGTAAGAGCTGCCATGGGGTATCTAAGATTGTGGCCGACCGTACATAGGTAATAAATACCCCACAGGGATCGGACAGGTTGTAATGATAACACAGATTTCGCGGCTGTACCTAAGTAGGCACTTCTGTTTCTGCAAATCTGTGCGTGGCCAATAACTGTCCACGAGGAAAGGAGTAAAAAATGCGGCGCTCGTCCAGTTTAACTGTTGAAAGGCCTGATTGCTGGATCCTGTTCGCTTCTAAGATCAATACGGTGCTTAGTTAGAGGTACTTACCTACCTACAATAATATATTATGGGTCTACCATGGATTTTCATTCTGAATTTGAAAGCAGATTAGGTAGGTAGCAATTGAGAATTTCACTAACCAAATTTCACTAACCAGACAGAACGATAGCGAAGCATTTGGTTTGTGAAATTCTCAATTCTGAAACCGGGCCCTACACTTTCGGCTGCAAACTAAAGCCGCAAATTCGCAACGGGCGGCGCGGCGAGGCGGGGCGTTCAAGCGTTGCGTTGAGCGTGCATTGAAACGCTTGAAACTCTGAACAAAAGTTGTTGGAAATAATTTTATTAGTTGACGTGTTTCAGGAATAAAGATATTTATAAATTACCTACCCTGTATATCCGATCATTAGCCCAGCACGGCCCTTTGCACGCGCCGCCACAGCGCCGTTCCGAATTTGCGGCCCAAGACTACCTCATTAGCTGTCAAATTATAATTAGGTCTGACCCAGGCGTCAAATCCTCCATATTCATACGGTAATAACCTACTACGTGGATTTCCGTATAAGTTTATATTTATACTGCGAAAACAAAATGGTACCTATCCTCACAAAGAAACTTTGTTACAGCAACAACAACAATGTACGGCGTGGTAGTGATAGTGCTACTTAGTGTAGTCAGCAGCGTTCTGTCGACGCCCATCGAGCGAAGCGCGGCGGACATTTGCGGCTATGAGGTCAGTAGTTTGCGGTACTGCCGTCGGATAGTGCTACTTGGTGTAGCCAGCAGCCTTCTGTCGACGCCCATCGAGCGACGGGCGGCGGACATTTGCGGCTATGAGGTCAGTAGTTTGGGGTACTGTCGTCGGATAGTGCTACTTGGTGTAGCCAGCAGCGTTCTGCCGACGCCCATCGAGCGACGCGCGGCGGACATTTGCGGCTATGAGGTCAGTAGTTTGCGGTACTGCCGTCGGATAGTGCTACTTGGTGTAGCCAGCAGCGTTCTGTCGACGCCCATCGAGCGACGCGCGGCGGACATTTGCGGCTATGAGGTCAGTAGTTTGGGGTACTGCCGTCGGATAGTGCTACTTGGTGTAGCCAGCAGCGTTCTGTCGATGCCCATCGAGCGACGCGCGGCGGACATTTGCGGCTATGAGGTCAGTAGTTTGGGGTACTGTCGTCGGATAGTGCTACTTGGTGTAGCCAGCAGCGTTCTGTCGACGCCCATCGAGCGACGCGCGGCGGACATTTGCGGCTATGAGGTCAGTAGTTTGCGGTACTGCCGTCGGATAGTGCTACTTGGTGTAGCCAGCAGCGTTCTGTCGACGCCCATCGAGCGACGCGCGGCGGACATTTGCGGCTATGAGGTCAGTAGTTTGCGGTACTGCCGTCGGATAGTGCTAATTGGTGTAGCCAGCAGCCTTCTGTCGACGCCCATCGAGCGACGGGCGGCGGACATTTGCGGCTATGAGGTCAGTAGTTTGGGGTACTGTCGTCGGATAGTGCTACTTGGTGTAGCCAGCAGCGTTCTGCCGACGCCCATCGAGCGACGCGCGGCGGACATTTGCGGCTATGAGGTCAGTAGTTTGGGGTACTGTCGTCGGATAGTGCTACTTGGTGTAGCCAGCAGCGTTCTGCCGACGCCCATCGAGCGACGCGCGGCGGACATTTGCGGCTATGAGGTCAGTAGTTTGGGGTACTGTCGTCGGATAGTGCTACTTGGTGTAGCCAGCAGCGTTCTGCCGACGCCCATCGAGCGACGCGCGGCGGACATTTGCGGCTATGAGGTCAGTAGTTTGGGGTACTGTCGTCGGATAGTGCTACTTGGTGTAGCCAGCAGCGTTCTGCCGACACCCATCGAGCGACGCGCGGCGGACATTTGCGGCTATGAGGTCAGTAGTTTGGGGTACTGTCGTCGGATAGTGCTACTTGGTGTAGCCAGCAGCGTTCTGCCGACGCCCATCGAGCGACGCGCGGCGGACATTTGCGGCTATGAGGTCAGTAGTTTGGGGTACTGTCGTCGGATAGTGCTACTTGGTGTAGCCAGCAGCGTTCTGCCGACGCCCATCGAGCGACGCGCGGCGGACATTTGCGGCTATGAGGTCAGTAGTTTGGGGTACTGTCGTCGGATAGTGCTACTTGGTGTAGCCAGCAGCGTTCTGCCGACACCCATCGAGCGACGCGCGGCGGACATTTGCGGCTATGAGGTCAGTAGTTTGGGGTACTGTCGTCGGATAGTGCTACTTGGTGTAGCCAGCAGCGTTCTGCCGACACCCATCGAGCGACGCGCGGCGGACATTTGCGGCTATGAGGTCAGTAGTTTGGGGTACTGTCGTCGGATAGTGCTACTTGGTGTAGCCAGCAGCGTTCTGCCGACGCCCATCGAGCGACGCGCGGCGGACATTTGCGGCTATGAGGTCAGTAGTTTGGGGTACTGTCGTCGGATAGTGCTACTTGGTGTAGCCAGCAGCGTTCTGCCGACACCCATCGAGCGACGCGCGGCGGACATTTGCGGCTATGAGGTCAGTAGTTTGGGGTACTGTCGTCGGATAGTGCTACTTGGTGTAGCCAGCAGCGTTCTGCGACGCCCATCGAGCGACGCGCGGCGGACATTTGCGGCTATGAGGTCAGTAGTGGGCTACTGTCGTCGGTGACTATCAAGTTATATCTGTTATATTGAATCATAACATTATTATTAAATTCTTTATTGCACAAAATAAAATAAAATAATTGTGTACAAAGGCGAACTTAATGCTAGATAGCATTTTCTACCAGTCAACCTTTGGTGTTGTAGAAAGAATGAGTAGGGTAGTGCGCAATAAAATTACATAAACTATTTATAATAAGTTAACTACTTATTATTAAAGAGGGGGGGGGGGGGGATTACATTACTTACATATTTAATAAAATAAACGTAATACATATTATATTTATATAAATATATATAACGTACAACGATAATATTTGTCAGATATAAAACAGTGGATAAACCTACTTACATATTTTGTATATTTAAAAAGTGTTGGTGAACTTTGTCCTTGAAAATATTCAGTGATGTCATGTCACAGCAACTGAGCCATGTAACATGTCACAGCAACTGAGCCTGATCTAACTAGCTAGGCCATGCTTTCCGAACCCCTGGGATAGGAACGCGGACCGTTCCTATCTCAGGTGTCAGCGGACATACACCTCATACCCGAATTTCTACACCCACACCCGAATTTATCTCTAAAACAGTGTTTTCAATCTGTGGGTCGCGTACTTAGGTACATATTCAAATTACATGCGGTGCGATGCTTTATCATAGAAGGACGTCCAAATTTTTTTTATTCCTCGCCCCTAGGACTAACCAAAATACCCCATGTTATGTTCAGCGATTTTTCGTGGTTAAGGCGCTGGGCATAGTAAATTAGCCGGCGCGCAAAAAAAATGCACAAAAACGATTCCTGTATGAAATACACTAAAAAAATCGAAAATGTTCACATATCAAACCCTAGAATTAGGTGAGACCTATCTAAAACAGCCAGTTTTGTGTTGATACCCATAACAGATTGCAAGATATTTTGTTTGAAAAAAAGTGCGCCGCCTATTTTTTTTCATCAAAAATATCATCAAAACGTTTATGAATGTCAACACGAAACTGGCTGTTTTAGATAGGTCTCACCTAATTCTAGGGTTTGATATGTGAAAATTTTCGATTTTTTTAGTGTATTTGATACAGGACTCGATTTTGTGCATTTTTCTTGGCGCGCGGGCTATTCACTATGTACAGCGCCTTAAGATTTTTTTTAATTTATTTGTTTTTACGAATTTTCTTTCGTAACGTCTTAAGATAGTCATAACTTTTTCCCAGTCCTTATTTGGACCACCCTGTATACATACAACATAGTAAGTAGAATAGATTATGAAAGTAACTAATGTTTTTTTGTAATTGCACTAAAAGTAAAGTTCAGCGATAAGAAAAGGCGGTCATCGTTCAACGACACTAGATACCTATCTACATACTTACCTAAAATAGCCAACTAATAGGTAGCAGTTGGGTAGCAGTAAACAGTGTCGGTAAATAGCCTCACATATTACTTATCGGCTCCTCCGATAAGCCGAGGAGTGCCTCTTGACCTTTTGCGTCTCAATAACAAACAAACACTCCGATAACTATTTACTTTGCGCTTTCCACAACAATAGAATAGAAATCAGGTTTTATAAGTTACTAGCGACCCGCCCCGGCTTCGCACGGGTGCGATTCAGGAAACAAAGTTCGCTTCATACTTTAAAACTGGCCAGGAACAAATAGATACCTATCTGACGGTGAAAACCGCATCATGCATGATCCGTTGCGTTGTTTAGGAGGCGTTAGCGGATGAACAGACAGACGTGGAAGACTTTGTTTTATATCTACTATGTAAAGAAATAGAGAAGTTCATAAGTCATAAAATTGAAGAAAAAAAACTACCTACCTACCTTTTTTTTTATTTTCATCACCTGAATTGATTGATTGTTAATTTTTTTATTATGATATGTTTATTTATGATGCAACAAGACGCTCTAACCCCGCCTTATGCTACGCTTGCAGGGCAGGCAAACAAGGCTCATTATGTCTCAAATTCTATTATAAATACCTATTGTCATCTTCACTATTGTTCTAAACCTAGACAAAGATACTTTCGACACTTTAGTAGGCCGGTTCTGTAGGTCAGTGTTTTTCAACCTTTTTCAGACGCGACCCCCTAATTTTTTTTGCGAACCCCTTGATGAATCTGCGACCGGGATTTTAAATTGAAGTTACACGGACAAAAACCGCGCGCCATCAATAAAATTAAAATTTAATTTAATAGGTACCTTCCTATAATTTGATACACATTGAATACACGCCAGCGCTCTCGAAAGTTTAGCTACTTTAGCATTATGTCTTTAACCTATTGGGGTACCTGTAGTGGACTGTATTTAAACACACACGTAGACTTCTTCAGACTTTTCAGTTTATTACTTTTCCCAAAGGTTCACACTAAATCATACTCGTAATTAACAATAGACGATGACACGAAATTAAATACATAAGTCTCAAAGACCGATGTTTACTCTTCTACTTGTTCACTCCTTCACTTGAAATTAAAGACTGACTATCGGGGCCGTTCGCCCCGCTATTTATACTAAAACTAGCCTTCTAGACTTTTCCATGATTATTCTCGAACATACTTGACTCGTCTTAGGTACACATGTAATACGATCGCTATTCGATCGAACTGGAACAATCCATCGTAGAACATACTAGAGGGCTATGCGCATGGAATAGTCTAGAACTCTACAAAAACCTCTCGATAAGTGCGGGAAAGTTCTCGAACATAACTATCTCTCTCGCACACTATTTATATCCTACTCTAACACTATCGCCTATCTTCGAGATAGTTCCACAACATTCTACCCCCTTCGGGAGCCTTCCAGAAGGTTCGACGACATTCCATTCGTTCCCTAACGATCTAGAACCTTCCGGAAAGGACTCGAATGTTATCGAAAGCTCTCGAAAGAGCTACTAGACTACGCCCGAACGTTCCAGAAAAGATCTCTGTCTCTTTCTAACCATAGTTCTATCTCACCCTATTATATCGAGACTACGAGAACTATCTGGAAGGTTTGTCCATCACTTTTACACATATGACGTAGTGTATTATCTATCTCTATCTAAGCTCTAGATTAATCTACACCGTTCGGCGGTCGTCTCGCCGTCCGTAACAGTCTCCCCCCGGCGAAGACTTGTCGAAGCCTCACGATGCTACCGGGAGGACGGCGATTCTCGACGCTGGTCGTCTGAGGTTCCATGCGATACCAATGTCCCGTAGCGCCGCGCGTTTGTTTGAATCCGCCGTTTTCCGGGATCAAAACAAACTCTTTTTAACTGACCCGGCCTTTTCATCCATGTACCGTGCCAGTTACTCTGTCGTGATGCTGATATGGCATCCAATCTGACATTTCCTGGATAATCCCGGTTTCTTTCCGCAACGAAAGGTTTCTTACACGGCACTTTACTGGAATCTTCTGTGCCACATTTCTCGGTATTTTCATCCTTCAGAAGATTCTCCACTCGTGTTTCCATTTCATTTTTCCAGTACGTGTTTGTGGACGCGTTCCTCTTGAAGGCGTTACCACACTTGGGTGAAATAACTTTGTAAGTCTGATCAATTCTCCGTGCCATACGATCGAACTTATCCATAGAACGTCGTTCACAGGTCTTCACAGCTAGTGACTTGCCCGAGTTGATGTCCTCGTGACATTCCTGTTCCTGAGCAGACTTTTCCGTGTCCAAGTCTTTAGCCACTTTCTGTTCCGTTGCACAGATGTGAAGACACGTATCGACATTTTCCATTACCGCTTGTGGTATGCTGCCGATTATAACCCAGCCAAGCTTCGTCTTACAAGCAGCGGGTTCATCTTCCTTTCCGATACGTAATTCGCGCGACACGATCAGATGCCAATTGTCGTTTCCGATCAAGATACGAGGCGTTTTCTTGTCATAGCAGGCTTCTTGCAGGTCTCGGAGATGACTGAAGCGCGTAACTTCTCTCGGCACCATTTGCTGACTTAACACTAAGTCCTTGACCGTATACGCGTTCAGCTCATACTTGCTATCTTCTGCTTGGCCTTTTATTCCCAATCGAACCTTTTGGCTGTGGTGTTCTTTCGAAACATTAACACCACGTATGCGCAATGGCGCAGCGGGTCCTGTTGCACCAATCTTCTGAGCGAGCTCCTCATCAATGAGCGACAACGTTGACCCTTCGTCGAACAATGCGAAGGTGCTCACTTTTCCTGATGGGCCGCTGATTGTTACAGGACAGGCTTTCAACATAACTTTCTGCTTGGCTTCGTTCACCAGCCCAGCAGATAGCACTGCTACATTCTCCGGAGCGGCGGCAGCACTGCCTCCAGTCGCAGGCGCCACTGCCTCCGATGTTGTTGTCGTTGGTTCCACATGCAGCAGTGGGTGATGTGGCCTCGTGCAACTTCCAATGTTACACGATTTAGCCTCGCAGTCAATCCGTTTGTGTCGACTGTTGATGCACTTGTAGCAGACATTAGTGCATTTCACAAATTCCCAACGTGCGTTGACACTCAGGTGGCCAAACTTCCTGCACTTGGGTAGGTTGTGGTCCCCACCACAACAGAAACATTGCTGGCGGTCCTCGTTGATCGTGGCCAGCACAGTGTCTTCTTTGTACCGTAGCTTCGGCGGCAGAATCTCTTGTGATGTCGGTCTTGTATCTTTCCATACCGGCGCTGATGTGAAGTTCGGTGGAGCTCGGATAAATCGCATGCTGATGTCGGCTTCTTCCATAAGGAAATCTGACAAAAGAACCAGTTCCGGTTCCGAACTGTTTATGTGCTCCTGGGCATACCGGGCCCAACACTTCTTTGTACATGGGCTGAGCTTTTCCACGATCTCTCGCACCAACATGGGATTCTGGATGTAGCCTCTGTCATCCAGGTTCTTCAGCACGCAGACGATATTCTGCACTTTGATGGCAAAGGCATTTAGATCCGGTGCCGCATCGCTCGGTCTCGGTAAACTCTTGATGTCCTCCAGGGCTTTGTCGATAATCGTTTCTGGTCGTCCAAAGCACTTTTCTAATGTGTCCATAACCTTTTCAGGACTAGCAGCAGTATACAGTAGTGCTGCTACGGCCTCCTTGGCTTCGCCGCGTAGACTGTTGCGAAGTCGCGCCATATTCTCCACAGGTGGAATATGGTACAAGGCGGTCGTCTCCCGCATGGCGGCTTTAAACGGCAGCCACTCGATCGGAGCGCCCGAAAATATTGGCAGCTCCAGAGCTTGACGAGGTGGCGGCCTGTCGCGAGCTAACTTCTCTATAGCATTCGCTAACCGTTCCATACTGTCTGGGTCATGACGATTATTTCCCCGGTGTGAGGATGGGGAACGATCACGGTGGCCTTCTAGATCTTGGTCGCCGTGTTTCCATTTCCTTTCTTCTGATTCCGCGCTTGTGCGGGGTGCGGGAGGGAAGCGGTCCCTGATTTGTTCCCTCCGTTCTGGTTCTGGCTCTACACGCTCATCATGTGCTAAGAACTCCCCTCGTTCAGGTCGTGAGCGGGGCAGGGGTTCAATCTGACAGCCGTGAAGGTTGCCCACCCGTTCTCGTCGTGTAGCTCCCGCTCCCACGGGCATGCGATCGGCATCCCGGTGGAGCAAGTCGACGATGGCAGGTTCACGTTCGAATCCACGGAACGGAGCCTCCGACGTTTCATCCATAATGGCAGCATGCTCCCCCCGTCGTTCTAGAAGGGCACGTGTAGAAGTCTCGGTTTGAGTCGGCGCAGACTGCTGGACCCACTCATCCACGCGTTCTGTGATGGTGAGCTCCTCGTCCTCATATTGCTCCGACTCCTCGATCACCGAGAGATTCAGTTCCAGGCGCTTCTTCACCAAAGCAGCTTCGTTATCCAACTGCTTGCGCCTTAATTCAGCTTCCAGCTGTTGCTGTGCAGCTTCCAGATCCAGCTGCTTTCTTCTAGCGTCAGCTTCAATCTCCAGCTGTTTGTTTCTTATCTCTGCCAGCCTGGTTTCAGCGTCTAGCTCTGCCTGACAGATCCTCGTCCGTGCGCTTGCAGACGATCGGCCTGAGAGCACGGAGCGTCTGTCCGACGATGAAGCTATCGATGTAAACCGTCGATGGGTCACCGCAGACTCTGCGACGTCACCCGATCGCACGACAGACACATTCCCACTGTCGCTCGTAACATCAGTCTCGACGGCTCCAGCAACTCCAGCTTGCTTCCCCATGCTCCGGGTCTTCATCTTAGGTTCCTCCATTTGAGGTGTCCTTGATTCCATTCCAGCTGTTGCAGATTCCAAATATCCCTATTCACCAAACTGTATCCTGATTCCTGATCCAAACTGTATCCGGTCTCTTGATCCGGCTCGAAGGACCAAACTGTAGTGGACTGTATTTAAACACACACGTAGACTTCTTCAGACTTTTCAGTTTATTACTTTTCCCAAAGGTTCACACTAAATCATACTCGTAATTAACAATAGACGATGACACGAAATTAAATACATAAGTCTCAAAGACCGATGTTTACTCTTCTACTTGTTCACTCCTTCACTTGAAATTAAAGACTGACTATCGGGGCCGTTCGCCCCGCTATTTATACTAAAACTAGCCTTCTAGACTTTTCCATGATTATTCTCGAACATACTTGACTCGTCTTAGGTACACATGTAATACGATCGCTATTCGATCGAACTGGAACAATCCATCGTAGAACATACTAGAGGGCTATGCGCATGGAATAGTCTAGAACTCTACAAAAACCTCTCGATAAGTGCGGGAAAGTTCTCGAACATAACTATCTCTCTCGCACACTATTTATATCCTACTCTAACACTATCGCCTATCTTCGAGATAGTTCCACAACATTCTACCCCCTTCGGGAGCCTTCCAGAAGGTTCGACGACATTCCATTCGTTCCCTAACGATCTAGAACCTTCCGGAAAGGACTCGAATGTTATCGAAAGCTCTCGAAAGAGCTACTAGACTACGCCCGAACGTTCCAGAAAAGATCTCTGTCTCTTTCTAACCATAGTTCTATCTCACCCTATTATATCGAGACTACGAGAACTATCTGGAAGGTTTGTCCATCACTTTTACACATATGACGTAGTGTATTATCTATCTCTATCTAAGCTCTAGATTAATCTACACCGTTCGGCGGTCGTCTCGCCGTCCGTAACAGTACCTACTTTGGAGAAATGGAGACGAGGGCCCTACACAAATTTTTTTTTGCGCGCACCAAAATTTCAGTCTAAAATACAGAAGAAAATAGTCCTGCTTCGTAAATGACGATCTTTTTATGAGCCTTCTTTCCTTTTATGAGCTACATGAATGTTCCTGAGATTGCATGCCGGTTTCCGGCGCCACCGTTTCGCTGATCTTGCCTCACTCATCTTACCTCACATGTTACCTTCACAGAGCTGCACCTTGCCCGAAGAAGGCGTCCTCAACGTGCACATAGTGCCTCACACACACGACGATGTGGGCTGGCTTAAGACCGTCGACCAGTATTACTACGGAAGTAAGTGCAGGCACGACTGTTTTACATAAAAGGCGTTTGGTGAGGTACGAATCGAGATTAGCACGCAAGAGGGAATTTCGCCGCGGTGATCTTGTGATGACGCTCTTGTTGGTTTTTTTTTTGCGCATTTTCACTGTTTTTGCCACTTTACATGAAAACATTTAGAGAAAAATCCTTCATAAAAATAAAGCTGCAACTTTTTATCTTAGTCAGCGTGGACGAAGTCGCTGGCAACAACGAGTAATAACATAAAAAGTTAAACAAGGGATTCGTATAAAAGTAAAAGCGTTTTAAATTCAATGATATGATCAAAAAAGGGGTTTTCGAGAGGGGACTTCAAACATTTTAAGTATCGAGAAAACTTTTACCAATCATGTTTTCCTTTAGGTACAACAACACTTGATAAGATTTTGCCAATGAGTTTTCATTGGCAAAATTTTATAGTTGTAGCATTTCGTAAGAGCTGAGAAGTTTAATTAGAAATCGTCGAAAAAATTCGTTCCTCCGAACAAGATGACGGCGCCGAAGTAACGCCGTAGCAGCGCATATTTCTTCCTGCCTGCCTGTCCCACCCATAACGTCAACCCGTACCTACAAAAAATATCCGAAACAATCTCGTTCCCGTTGACGCTGACAATGCGGTGGACAAACTCCCAAAGAGTTACCTACGGTTTTACCTACATAAAGAGAAAGATTATAATTTGGCGAAACTGCGCGGAGCTAGGTGCCAAGACTACGCAATACAAATCCATAGATAGGTACGGCCTAACCCGTTATACAACGTGTTACAAAAGATACTAACTCTTTTTACAGGGTGTAACCTGCTGGTAAACATAAGGACAAATCTGCAATAAAAGTTGAAAAACACAACTTTTTTTTATAACCTCAAAATTGTAAAATTTTCAAAACTTTTTTGTTTTTGGATTTAGCTCCAATTGAAAAATATGGTTGTTTGCTTAGCTGTATTTTAATAGCTTCAGGCTGTTAAAACATAGTGAAAATCTATGGAAACAGTATTTTAAAAATACTTTTCTCCTGTCACAGTGCTTACATTTTAATTATTTAAAAATCAACGGAACGTCATAGAGCTAAAAAAATATTTTTGTTGTGATCCCTATCATCAGGTACCATGACCCCGTAAAAACAGTTAGCATCTTTTGTAACACCTTGTATAATGCTAAGCGAGATGCACACGACTTATTAAATTGTTTTAGTTGTAAGTAATCCTAATAAAACTGTTGTTTTCAGGCCGCAATAACATCCAAAAGGCCGGCGTCCAGTACATCCTCGACTCTGTCGTTAAAGAGCTTTGGGAGGACCCGAAAAGAAGGTTTGCCGCCTTTATTTCCAACGCTGTCCCCTTCGATATTGCCACCGGGTTGGTGGTTGGAAAAAACTAGTGGCTTTTACCACCCCGGTGGCAAATAGGAATTTCATTTCCCCACATACCTCAAGATATTTGATGAAAAAGTACTATGCTTCCACAAAGTCGTAGGAGCCTACTGTGCTCAACGCTCACATTACGTGGGCTTAGTTTTTAAGAAAAAATATTGCAAGGTAACAATGTTTCATAAGCACACCCACTGTCCGTTTTATTAGTACGAGTATTCTTAGATATTACCGACATTATTTTCTAATGTTTGGCTCAAAGGGCACTTTCTATTTCACAGGTTCATCTACGTAGAGACTGCTTTCTTTTGGAAGTGGTGGACCGAGCAGCCGGACAGTGTGAAAGAGAAGGTACGGAACCACTACATACAGGGTGTTAAAGGACCGCCGACAGACCCGAAATGCAGGCATAGGTACTAGACACCAAAATAAAATTATAATTTTGAAAAATATCTTATCACGCAATGGAAGTGAAACGCGGAGAAGTCATATTGCGCAAGCGTTGACTTAAACGTATGCTACTTACGCTCGAGGAGTCAATGTTTAGAATACTTACATTGCTGGTTGCAATTTTAAAGTCGTTTTTTGGCAAGAAGCATTCAACATTTTATTATGGCTTCTTGAGAAGAAATGTTAAGGACTAGATAAAATATTTTGAAAAGTCAAGAAAAGTCATTGTTTCTTGGGCGGAAATATGTTTGTTATGATGAGGACAATACGTGGTTTCCCGCTTTATTGGCGGTCTTTTAACACCCTGTAGGTTTTAAAACTTAAACTTTCGTAAGCACTGCACAATAAGTGAAACCGTTAAACCTGTAGGTTTTTAGGAGTAGTAAATATTTGTCCACATAGAATTAATAAGTCCATGTTTGTCTATGTCTATGAACGCTAACCAGTGCAACCATCTTCAGGTCCACGCGCTGGTGCGTCAGGGTAGACTGCAGTTCGTGGGCGGCGCGTGGTCCATGAACGACGAGGCGGCAGCTCACTACCAGAGCATCATGGATCAGTTCACTTGGGGACTGAGGTGACCGGACAGCATCTTAAGGCCCAGTAGTAGGCGCAACTAGCGCCACACTAATTTTGATCTATCACACATTAAGATCTGGAATCTAAACCTTAAGTCCTAAAAATAGTTAAGCCTCGCGTTGAGAGCGTACTGAAAAGTTATTAGCAAAAAACGCATCCAAAAAGAAGATACCTTTTTTTTTTATTGGCGGCGCTATTCGTGCCTACTACGCAGATAGGAACAACCTGGCTTCTTAACTCCCGACGCAGATAGGCACAACTGGCTTCTTAACTCCCGACGCAGATAGGCACAACTGGCTTCTTAACTCCCGACGCAGATAGGCACAACTGGCTTCTTAACTCCCGACGCAGATAGGCACAACTGGCTTCTTAACTCCCGACGCAGATAGGCACAACTGGCTTCTTAACTCCCGACGCAGATAGGAACAACTGACTCCTGTATTGCTCCGGTTTAATGACCATGACCCTCTGTGGTGAGGAGGAGAGGACCCCCGACGGGGGGGTGTTATAAGTTTGAACTTTCGCTGCTTATGAGATGCGTCGGGCATCAGTGGTGGATTTACCAATAGGCTGAGTAGGCTGAAGCCTAGGGCGGCAGATTTTAGGGGCGGCAGATTTAGGGGGCATCTTTTTAGATCTTACATAAAAAGAAAAATATGCATATAAAGTATACCTAAATTGAAATTGCATGATTGTATTTACTTGGATAATATTTTGAAGGGGGGTAAAGTGAGCTTTTCTTGAAGCTCAAAGAGGTGACGCGAGAGTGAAAATGTTAGGAATTCATCGGTCGGTAGGGCGGCCAAATTTGAAAAGTCTACTGGCGGCAAATGTGTAAATCCGCCACTGTCGGGCATAGCAATAACTTAAAAGTTAGGTAAATACGAGTAGAATGGGCGCGTTTTCGAATAAGAGCAATGCACAAAGCATTTAATCATTATTGGGGAAACAACGCTTTTAGGGCACTTGGACCCCGCCGAATACGAACCCTGTTGCCAAATGATTAATTATTTCAGACCTGCAGCTCAATGGCCGGACGACATTGTTGTAGCGCCAGGCCCGGATTTAAGGGGGGGGCAAAGGGGGCAACCGCCCAGGGCCTCGCCCCCACATAAATTGAACATATTAAAAAAACAGTAAAAAAAACAAAAATGTAGGCCTTGTTAACCACTCATTCTAGCACACAAATAGTCGGCATTCCATTAGCAGTGAAGCTCGTCATACATCAGCATCAAATTTTTCTGATTGGAAAATTAAAGGGTTCTCGCAAAGACAATGGGGCCTCCACACCTTTGTTGCCCCAGGGCCTCCACACTTCTAAATCCGGCCCTGTGTAGCGCGAAGGTGGGCAGAGGTCTGATGATGATGATAATGAATGAATTAATTACACACTTGCAGGAAACTGAACGACACTTTCGATCGGTGCGGGCGGCCGCGGGTCGGCTGGCAGATCGACCCTTTTAACCTTTCTCCTTTTTATGGTGTTCCATAGCTCTCGCTTCTTGTTGACACGTCTTAGGACTTCTTGTTTTAAGCCGCGTTTTCACAGTCAAATTACACTACAGCGATGAGCACAATTTACTCTGTGAAGAGCACTGTCCAAGAAAGCTAAAGCTTCTGGTTGGTCGGTTCTTCTTTTATGTTGTCTATGGGCACAAAAACGTCAACTAGGACGGAGTTCTACTCGTCAAATTGACTTGGATGGGAAATAAAACAAAATGGCCGACCAATCGGAAGCGTTTGTTTTCTTGGATGGTGCTCTTCGTCTTTTGTAATTTGACTGTGAAAACGCGGCTTTACACACTTGCAGGAAACTGAACGACACTTTCGGTCGGTGCGGGCGGCCGCGGGTCGGCTGGCAGATCGACCCGTTCGGTCACGCTCGGGAGTTCGCCTCGCTGCTTGCGGGCATGCGGTATGACGGCCTGTTCCTGGGCCGTATTGACTACCAGGACAAGCGGGCGCGCCTGCGCGACAGGGCCATGGAGGTGCTGTGGCGGGGCGACGATGATCTGGGTACGTAACTTAGGTACAGGTAGCGTCACGAGTTATGAGCGCTGACCTTGAATGCGCAGAACTCATTTTTTGGGTCTGTTTGGCGGGGTACGAGAGGGGCGGAGAGGCGCGTTTGCCGGCGAGCGCGGGCGCGTGATTAGATCAGGTCGCTCTAGCCTCTGAGTACAGTCGCGCACATCGTTTTTTTTGTTTCGTCGCAGAAATAATGCCGAAACAAAATGTTTAAAAAAGACTGTTGAGAACAATACATATTGGATTGAGATTATTTTTCATTGATTGTACACCCGTTTTATCGTAATGTCCGTTAAAATAATTGTACAGAAAACAATTTAAAATATAACGAGTGCAAAATCCGCAAAGAATACTTTCAATCTTTAAGTTTAGTCAGTTTCTCCGATTTTTTGCGCGCGATGGTACACACTTGCGCAGACATCTCCACAGTTTCGTCGAGCGCTCATAACTCGTGACGCTACCTGTAACTAGTGGTTCGCCCCGAACTATAAACTCGCGACCCCATATCTCAGCAACCCCTTGACTGATTTGGCTCATTTTCGAACTTAAAAATTATCTTTGCCTCATTTACTTGCCTACCAAATTTCATGACGATCCGACTAAATTTACTCAAGTTATCGTCGAACGAACATTCATACATACATTCAAACATACATACATACATACAAACGCCGGATTGTTCCAGTAGACTCGGAGAACTTCTCTCGCTTCGTTCGCTCGACTCAGTAGTGGAGCGGTGCGGAAGCAGTGACAGTGACGTCTCGCTATACAAGTGACAGCGAAGCTGACATCCGACTGAAGTTGTCACTTGTCTACCGATACGTCACATGTCACCCCTACCGCACAGCAACACTACCGCAGGAACCTTCGATCAAGGATATCGGTGGCAGGAACCTACTGGGTAGGTACCTATAGCTATGCCTTGTAAAAGCACCAATGAAAAAAAAACATATCTTCTTTTTGTAGGCATTTTGTTTTTGCAAAAAACGGACCGTCAAGTTCTCAATAACTAGTGGTTCGCCCCGAACTGTGAACTCGCGACCCCAATATATTAATATTGTTAATAAACTTAACAACCCTAAATCTCGGCAACCCCTCGACCGATTTAGCTCATGTTCGAACTTAAAAATTATTTTAATTTCATCAAAGCTTGGTGCCCCCTTGACTACATTATCGTCAACTTCATAAGGTTCTAATTTGTTTACTTTCAGGCGCCCCATCGGACATATTCACGGGCGTCTTGTACAACACTTACTCGCCGCCTTCGGGCTTCTGTTTCGACGTGCTGTGTTCGGACGAGCCGATCATCGATGACGTCAGCTCGCCCATGTACAATGTGGACCGACGGGTGACGTATTTACTACCATTGCCCCTTACAGTGCCGGATTAGCCATATAGCAGGAGTAGCAAATGCTACGGGCCCCGCATATTTGGGGGCCCCGCGCGCTTTCTGACCGAAAAAAAATCTATTTAGATAGTTTTTATTATTTCGAGCGCGCGAGGCGCGCTTATTTTTTGTACAAACGACAAGGACCATGAATTTGCAGTTTCAGAAATTGATATCTTTTTATTTTTTAAAGCAAAAAATACTAAATTGTATACTTAGATAGGCACAACTAGCACCGGCAATGAAAAAAAAAACAAATGTTCTTTTTGGATGCGTTTTTTTCTAAAAACAAATGGATAATGGACGGAATATTTTAAATTGAGTTTTAATCCAGGAAACTTTTTTGTAACAGTTTTGTATTATTTCATACCCTAAATTGATAACCTACTAAAGAAAACCAAGGGCCCCTTGATAGAATTTGCTACAGGCCTCGCGCTGGGTTAATCCGGCACTGGCCCCTTACCTACTATCTATCTATCTATCCAGCCCATAAATAAAGCCCACTATGCTGGGCATAGGCCTCTTCATTTTCACGTCAACCCCCTCGGTCTAATGCCAATCGTATGCGTGCCACGAAAGATGAGACTTGTCACACCACGTGGTTTGACTTGCGCTGTAGACGACTTTCGTGGCGCGTATTCTACCCTACAATAAGTGATAATGCTACTACAATACCAGTCGCAAATGTGATTGAAAACATCATGAGGAAACCCGCTGCTTAGTTAGTTCCGCACGTGTTGACTTGTCTTTCCTGTGGGGCCCAGTGCCTATGATACTGTCCAGATACAGAGTTTTATGAGAAAGAGGTAAAGGTGTACCTATCTACTTTACTAGGGTTTTTCTTTATGCGTTGACGAGTAATATTGACTAGAACCTACCTACATTAAAAATCCCCATTATAGTTCGCGAGTAACGTACTTGATGCGCGTTTATCTAGCTAACATATTATGATACCCAAATTATTATGTCCTGCATGCGATGTATGGTTGCAACAAACCTGATGAAGGGAAATAAGTAAATTTGTCACTTGTCACATCAAGATAGAATAGATATTTGCTCGAAACAGCGTTGAAACTACAGGCATAGCGCCAGGATCCTGCGGTCCCTAGTAGCATTTTTGGTAGGCATTAGACATGTGTAGGTAATGCTCGTAATATTACAAAAGACATATTACACCACGGTGTCATGAAATATTACCCATTACACGAGAGAATAAAGCATGGCACAAAGCATTTCATTACTTCAGATGACATGAAACATGACATCATGGTAAATGCCATGAAACATGACATCATGGTAAATGACATGAAACATGACATCATGGTAAATGACATGAAACATGACATCATGGTATTTACCATGATGTAATTTTTCATGTCATCTGGTGCAATGAAACATGGTAGCATGGTATTTCAGCATACTTTCATTGCAGACATGAAAATGACATCATGGTATTTCATCACACTTTCATTGCAGTACAGTTATTCATTTCATGACACCAGGAGGATAATTCTCGGGCATCTCGCATTGGATATGCTACCGGCCAAACCCGATTTAAGGATAAACTAGTTTCGCCTAGGCCAAACTAGTTTATCCGAACGTCGTATGGATAAACCGGTATGTCCTAGGCCAAACTGGTCTTGCCGAAGCTCGTGAGGAGAAACCAGTTTAGCCTAGGCCAATCTAGTCTGGCCTAGCAAGAATATGTAAGCTTCAGAATAAACTAGTATGGCCTAGTCCGAGCTGATATTGACGAATGATTAAGTATGAATGTTACCATATCTCGTAAACTAAGAGGTTTAGCGCAAAAATAATGAAATTTTCGAACCCCTTAATAACCCCGGAACCAAGCCTTTTACTTCTATACGTGTTCTAAAAACCGAAATACAGGGTGTTAAACATACAGGGTATTCCTGAAAGTGTGACAGACAGTCGAAAAAGATTTAAAACAAAGGTTAGGTCAGTAGGTTTGGTTAGCGACACACTGACAGTCATACCTCTTTTTAGGGTTGGCCTAGGCTAAACTAGTCTAGCCCTATGGTCGTATGGAGAAACCAGTTTAGCCAAACTAGTCTAGCCCTATTTGAGTAGGGGTAATACAGATTCTACTTATTTATGCTAGCCTAGTACTTTTTCTTAAAATTAACAAACCCGCCGTAATTATCTGAACAATAGGGGACGCATTTAGAGGCCGAATTTGAAAAATTCTACATTCAAAAACTCTACGGTATGTCCGGTTTTGTCCGGTTTAAAGGACCATTCGTAAACAAAAAGAGGTATGCCAGTGTGTCGCCAACCAAACCTACTGACCTAACCTTTGTTTTAAATCTTTTTCGACTGTCTGTCACACTTTCAGGAATACCCTGTATGTTTAACACCCTGTATGTCGGTTTTTAGAACATGTATAGAAGTAAAAAGCTTGGTTCCGGGGTTATTAAGGGGTTCGAAAATTTCATTATTTTTGCGCTAAACCTCTTAGTTTACGAGATATGGTAACATTCATACCTAATCATTCGTCAATATCAGCTCGGACTAGGCCATACTAGTTTATCCTGAAGCTTACATATTCTTGCTAGGCCAGACTAGATTGGCCTAGGCTAAACTGGTTTCTCCTCACGAGCTTCGGCTAGACTAGTTTGGCCTAGGACATACCGGTTTATCCATACGACTAGTTTATCCTAGCAAGAATATGAAACTAGTTTATCCTTAAATCGGGTTTGGCCGGTAACAGATACATCTCGAAGGATAAAAGAATGTTTGCGTCAAATGTCACTATTCTCTATTCTATTCTCACAAAATGAAAAAATAAAATAAAATGAATCGAAACGAAACGAACCGAACCGAGACGAAACGAAACGAAACGATGAAAGAAAGTGTGCTGAAATACCATGATGTCATGAAATGAATAACTGTACTGCAATGAAAGTGTGCTGAAATACAATGATGTCATGTTTCATGGCGTGTCATGTTTCATGACGTGTCATGTTTCATGGCATTTACCATGATGTCATGTTTCATGGCATTTACCATGATGTAATGTTTCATGGCGTGTCATGTTTCATTTCATGACGTGTGCTGAAGTGAATTGTCATGTGTCATGTTTGGTGCCATGATATAAGGTAATATCACGCGGCATGAAATGTCATGAAATATATCATGACTTCGAAGTGCACTGTTTCGCGCATGTCTAGTAGGCATTTGGTTGGGCCACATACATGTCTTTGGTTGGACAACGGTTAGATTTGGCCGCATGGTTTGCTGAAAGGCCGACAACGGAGCGCCTATGTGAAAACTCCTACAGAGGGCCACGTAATGTATTTCTCTGTAGGGCCTTTGAACAGGAATCCTACAAAGGGCCACATAATGTGTTTCTCCGTAGGGCCTTTGCATAGGAATGATACAATTAACCAACGTTGATGGGATGCTGCTTAGGTACCATGGGGAAAAAATCTGCAGATCCACTTTTCGCTCTTATTGAACGAGCGAGCGAAGCGAGCGAAGTTCTCCGAGTCTACTGGAACAATCCGGCGTTTGTATGTATGTATGTATGTATGTATGTATGTATGTATGTATGTATGTATGTATGTATGTATGTATGTATGTATGTATGTATGAATGTTCGTTCGACGATAACTTGAGTAAATTTAGTCGGATCGTCATGAAATTTGGTAGGCAGGTAAATAAGGCCAAGAGAATTTTTAAGTTCGAACATGAGCCAAATCGGTCGAGGGGTTGCTGAGATATGGGGTCGCGAGTTCATAGTTCGGGGCGAACCACTAGTTACAATCATAATTAGAGCGAAAAGTGGATCTGCAGAATTTTCCCCCATAGTACCTATCCGGTAGGATTATATCTTCCTATAGGTAGTATAATATAATTTTATTATCTCTCTGTTTTCAATCACTAACAATGCTTCATTGATTTAAAATATTACATTGAGCATACTTTCAAATAATAAACATAGCCTACATACAGTGAGAGAATTATAATAAAGAAATTAAAAACATTGTTTATTGGGTCATATACTCAATAAAAATTTATTAAAAGTAGGTAATAATTAAATCTTACGTTGTATAAAATTATTCAATGGCACAAGTTTTTGTTCACAAATGGAATGCACACAAGATCGTTATCATAAAAAAATATTAAAAATAGGCCGTAATTAGCTTATGTGTCCAATATATAAAATTGTTCAATGGCACATATCTCGGCAACCCCTCGACCGATTTGGCTCATGTTCGAACTTAAAAAATATTTTAATTTCATTTACCCGCCTGCCATATTCCGTAACGATCCGACCAAATTTACTCAAGTTATCGTCGAACGAACATTCATACATACAAACATACATACATACATACAAACGCCGGATTGTTCCAGAAGACTCGGAGAACTTCGATCGCTTCGCTCGCTCGCTCAATTAAAAATAATCAATCAAACTATGGTAATGACTACAACTGATTGACACATACAACTGAATGACACATGGAGTAGTATTTTTACTAGGTATAGTAAGTATACCCATGATTATACCATACCGATTGACGATGGTTTCTTTTTCTTTTCTTTGCAAGATGTTAGTTCTGGCTTAGGTGGATCGGGGAATTTGAAATTAATGTAGTTATCTTCTTCATCCTCGTCGTCCGTCACTACTGCTTATGTTTTTTGGCTTCCTTTTTATCTTCCTTTTGGTTTGCTCAGAGGTATCTGAGACTAGGTCAGACTCATTTTCAGCTTTCTTGCACTTTTCCCTTGCCGATTTTAAATCATCTGAAAATGAATGTTTTACCCTGTTTCATAATAGTATTTGACTAAAAATCATTAGTGCTAGTTTGGGTTCACGAACAAACCGGCATATAAAAAGGTCAAAATGTAATTTGGGTTGGTGAGTAAAGTTGGGGAATTGTACAAAAGGTATAGGTTAGTATGTAAAACCGTCGGAACAACTTTATACACTTATACCTTTGTCTTTCAAATCGGATTTGGTTAGGAAGTACCTACTTCACCTAATAGTATAAACTATAAATTATCAAAGCAGACTTACCAATTTCATACATAATACGCTTAAA
The DNA here is from genome assembly GCA_949319315.1 of Zelleria hepariella. Classification (NCBI taxonomy): domain Eukaryota; kingdom Metazoa; phylum Arthropoda; class Insecta; order Lepidoptera; family Yponomeutidae; genus Zelleria; species Zelleria hepariella. The sequence continues at coordinate 29,267,960 of OX439379.1, forward strand.
GCATAAATGGCCCATTTTTCGTCGGGCAAGTCTTGCGACACTAAACATTTGTTGAAATTACTTGATGTTTTGTATGGCCGCCACAGGCATTCTTTTTTACGTGGCGTCAACCAGCTTTCCTTTACTCCTTCAAACTCCACCACATTAAACATGAGAATCTCAGTGAATCACGAAAACTTCTTTACTTCACTCGCGCACAAGCTAACAACAGATTTTCTATTATTTCGCCGCACCACGTCGATCGAACTCGAAAATTAAAACACTACAAAATGGCGGACGGTCGGCGGCGGCCAGCCTGCGCGCGCGGCGACCACCCCTCCCCTGCACCCCTGCAATCCCCTCGCACACTAGAGGCCCAATGTTGGTACCTATATCAGTCGGCATAATAAACGATGTCCGATATTGAGTCTTGTTAGGCCAATACAAGTTGCATGTCAGTGATTTAACTAACCATTTTTCAATAATGTTCCTACCGTTGGTTAGTTGTCTCAAATTTCTGTTGGGCCAACCTTTATTTACTGCAGTCGTACCAACGTTGTTCAGCCAACCGTAGCAAAAAAGCATAAAGGCCCACTGTTGGTAATCAGCTCGGCATATTAGCGTTATTGATCTTCGTGGGGCCAATACAAGTTTCATGTGGGCGATTTAACTAACCATATCCCATCAATAAGCCTACCGTTGGCCAATTGTAGCCGATCAAAAATGCTACTAGGGGTAGTTAGGGATGCGCGGGGTGTATTTTCATTGATGCGTGACTTCAGTCGGACGTCAGCGTCGCTGTCATTCGTATAGGCGTGACGTCACATGTCACCCCTCCCTCACCGCTCCACTTCTGCAGAGACCCTCTGAGCTCGGCGTTATGCCTGTATTGGTGTAGACGATAGTCGAATTTATTTCATTTGTATTCCGTACAAAAGGTGTCGGCATTCATCAAGATCGCGGAGCAGATATCGTCAGGCTACCAGACTGGCAACATTCTGGTGACGATGGGCGAAGACTTTAACTACCAAGACGCGGCCATGTGGTTCAAGAACTTGGACAAGCTGATAACGTGAGTCGTTGTTAGCGTCAGTTGCGTTGCATGCGTTATGTCATTATGTGACAGTTGTGACTAGACCGCAATGTATTACAGGCATAGTGCTTAGCTGAGTAGTTTCTACGATAGTCGAGCGGTCCGGGAGGGGTAACATGTGACGACTCGCCTATACAAGTGACAACGATGCTGACGTCCGACTGAAGTCACGCATCAATGAAAACACCCCCCGCACCGCTCCAATAACCCAGGAACCTACTGAGTTAGTCGCTAGTCGCTAAGCATGTGAAAATGGCGCGATTGTTTGCGTCAGATGACTGTCTTGTGGTGCAAGAACTTGTACAAGCTGGTAACGTCAGTTTGATGTCACCATCAGTTGCATGCATGTGACAGTTGTGGCTTTGCCACAATTTATTAGATGAGCTGTGTGTGTGACAGCTGTATGACTGTCATGTGGTTCAAGAACCTGCTAACGTCAGTTGTTAGCGTCAGTTGCATGTGTTACGCGACTAACGTGGAAATGCCGTGATGGTTTGCGTCAGATGGCTGTCTTGAGATGCAAGAAAGGACACGGGGATAACTTGAGTTACTAAGCACACGCACAAGCTATGGCAGAGTAGGCATGCACAAAGTGCTAGCTGCATGTTAGAGTTAAGGTGCTTCTAAGCGGACAATATTTTTCAGCGTTATGTGGCTGCAATGAAATGGCCGGTAACATTGACAGCAATACCTCTCAGCCTATGCAATATAGCAGATTGCAGTTATGAAGTTGGTCGTGAAATAGCTATTGGTACTCTGTGCCTTGTTGTTGTTTTGACATGTTGACACAATAACAATGACACTCAATAAGGGCCAGTGTTGCCGAGATATACATTGCCGGACACTAAAATGTTTTCACTGTTGTTGGCTAGAGATTACTAGAGATCATATGATTGCCAATAATTTATTGTGATAGTGTCAAATCGAGCAATATGACCATCTGGAATGATCTGTGGCAAATTGGCAATGGTGCCCACTCAGCGCGAGATGCTTGCACCGTCTGACATCTGATAGATATCGCATGCGCCTTGGGTGCGAACAGCGAATGTTAGCGTCAAATGCGCCTCTAGGGGTATGGCGTGATTTTTGACGTTAGGTCAAGTGACAGCTATGGAAATGCTGCGGTGGTGACCCGTTGAGTAGGTTGTTAGTCTGAGATCAGGTTTTTGGAATGGTGCGATAGTGTCGGAATTTTGGTAAACACATCCTATGGTATAGATAGATAGACCGAATATTCTGTCCCCGTGATAAGTGACAGGTCACCATTATCATTAAACTCTCTCTCTATACATATCCCTCTCCCATTCCCCTATTTCTCACTCTCTCTCTTTCTTTCACTTTATTTGCCGAGCGATGTGCAAAATTGCAAATTCTGATGTATGTACGGTCGGCCACAATCTCAGATACCCCATGGCAGCTCTTCCCGCGCGCGTCATAAGGGCGCCATTCGAACAAAAAGGGGTATCTGAGACATTGGATGTATGTAGGTATTTGTGTACAAGACTAGTATTATAATGAGCGCCACGCCAAGAAACTGCTCTGCAGTTTTAAGAATTTTTTTAACTTTTCTTATCATTGTAATACCTACATAAATAAATAAATAAAATAAAAAATTGTCTTGTAGGTGAAGGATTTCATTGACGTGGTTGGGAAGATGGCGTCAGCATATACAACCGACAATATTCTAGTGACCATGGGAGACGATTTCCAATATCAAGATGCCGTTATGTGGTTTAAAAATCTAGACAAACTTATAGAGTAAGTTAAGTGCCAAAAGGGGTAAGCAAAGTTATAGGATATCTTGTTCCGTCCTTGTTTGTCGTGTGCTTGGCATTCAGGGTAGAAAGAAAGGACGTTGTTACTCTTGCTTTATCTTATCGCATCTTGCGCTTTCGCATCAACCTTATTCGCGTCTTGCACGCACACTGCCTGGTTTTGGAAGATTTTTTAGTTAAAGGTATTACATGTCTTTAGCTAACAGTCTAAACCCATTTGCATGTTCGCCATAAGTAGGTACGTACATGTTAAAAATAAATTCAGGGGTGCTAACTCGGCTAAAGAGTACCTATTCCGGGTTTACTCTTACCTAGACTAGACTACATTTTTTCAGGTTATCTAGGTAGTTTTTTGTATTTTTTTGCAACATAAGCCTGCCTGCCGTAATGTGTATAGAAATAATATAATTAGCTACAAGTCTGTGTTACTCATCAACGCACGGAAAAAAATCTAAGTAGTTTAGATAACAATGAAGTCAGTTACCAGTCATCCAATGAGGGCTACCCTTTTAGTGCTCACTAGTTCGCGCCACTGTCGAGTAAGGCTATGAAGTAGTTAGATTTTCTTAAAGTTAGTACGTGATAAAAAGTTTACTTACATTAAAATCAGATTTAATACCTACCTACCTCAAAATTTTAATAATAAAGCACATCGAGCAAGCCCAGTTAGGTTAAAAAAAAAAATTAGAACACAATTTTCCGAAATTAAAATTGTTTTAAAGCAGTAGTTAGTCGCGGTACAACAACTAATATGTGCCATAAATTAATCTCAGGTATTGCAAAATATTCACAACATAATTCTAATTAGAAATAAACCCGCGCAGTCCAAATCTACAAAACAGTTATATTTTGGACCTCGCGATACACCAGGGCCCTTAGCCTGTAACACAATGGTGCCAAAATGGGCTTCCGGTTGACGGTTTTAATTACGATTTATTGATGCTGTCGGTCCAGTGTCGGTCCTTTTAATGTTATTGTAGTACAGCAAAGAATATTATAGAGTCTAATCCTAGAGGATTAGTTCGCTGGTTGTAGGAGAACAACGAAAAAATCCCGGTTTTGTCCTTCTACCTAGGACGCCATTGATACGCCATTGTGTTACAGGCTAAGGGCCCAGCTCCTATAGCGGCACATCTGAGCGCGGTAGTCGGAGCCCTCATTTTAGTGGTTCACCAATTTTTTTTTAATTAATTTTATCTATGGCGACTTTACAATAACCCGAATTATCTTCGCTAAAGTTGGCTCCATAATAAAATCGGTTGTAAAACCTGAGTAAAACCTTTCAACAGACCTTGTCCGTTTAGGTGGGTGAGTTTGTCAACTACGTGACCACACAACGCGAGGCGTACACCACGGGGAATGTCATCATCACTATGGGCGGGGATTTCACCTACCAAGACGCCACCATGTGGTATAAGAACTTAGACAAGCTTATCCGGTGAGTTTGGGGAAACTTTTTTTCAAATAATTTATTTCAGACAAGGTCCAAAGATTCAAAGTTATTGAATCAACCATTTGTTTTGGTGTAACTTTTCTTTACGACATATTTTAACAACCATGTGGTATAAGAACTAAGACAAGCTTATCGGGTGAGTTTGGGGAAACTTTTTTGAATAGCCATTTTTTCAGACAAAATATCTTGCAATCTGTTATGTATGGATATCAACACAAAACTGGCTATTTTAGATAGCTCTCACCTAATTCTAGGGTTTGATATGTGAACATTATCGATTTTTTATTAATTTGTTGATTCTGGAATCGATTTTGTGCATTTTTCTTTGCGCGCTGGCTAATTCACTATGCCCCAGATTACAAGATATTTTGTTTGAAAAAAAGTGCGCCGCCTTTTTTTATTGCATCCAAAATATCTTAAAAACGTAATACGAATCTCAACACAAAACTGGCTGTGTTAGATAGGTCTCACCTAATTCTAGGGTTTGATATGTGAAAATTTTCGATTTGTTTAGTGTATTTGATACAGGACTCAATTTTGTGCATTTTTCTTGGCGCGCGGGCTATTCACTATGCACCGCGCCTTAAACAATTTATTTCAGACAAAGTTCAAAGTTATTCAAACATTCAAAGTTATTGACTCAACCATTTGTTTTGTTGTAACTTTTTTGGGGTATTTTTTTAAACTATCGATATAAGACAACGAGATTCCCCCCACGATTTTATATTCCATCTACTTAGTGGCCTGCGACTGCAAGGGTGCCGAAATATGACTCTAAAAGGAGATAAAATTGTGAAAAGAATCGTGTTTATGTTTAGGGCTTGGGCCTTGCTTGTGTGAATATCTTTAATTGCTTGCTTTCTTATCGATGGTGCATGTGTTCGTTGGGCATTGGATTCGCTTTTCCATTAATTTGTGATAATCAATACGGAAAATAATGAAATAAATAACAATACGTACCTTACCGAGCGCCTGCGATACAAGGTCACCTAGTGCAGAGTGCAAAGCTCAATGTGAAAACAAAAACTGAAATAAATATATTTGATTTGAATAAATTGTAGGTAACTACCTACAGGGTGCACTCTAAGTCGATAGCGGAACTTTAAGTGGGCTGTCTACTGATCAATACAAACAACTTATACTAGGCGGCGAAAAAAATTGAGCGAAAAAAAAATCTGCTGTTCCATACAAAAGGTCGACTCTGTACTGCGCCTAATGTATGAAACAGCAGATATTTTTTTCGCTCCATTTTTTCCGTTACCTAGTACATGATGTTTGTATTGATCAGTAGACAACCTGCTTAAAGTTCTGCTATCGAATTAGAGTACACCCTGTAGTAATCAATCAAACTTAGACGTAAGAGCAATGTGTTATTCACCGGGTTAAATATATCCGTTTTAAATGTTGGGTTAAAAAAAGACTGACTGTTTTTACTGACCGTACCAGGATCAGGATGGATATCTAGTTACAAACCTTTACACACGGCCCACAGTGGTCGATTTGTACGATTTAGGCGGCCAAAACTATTTTATGCTTTATTTCAGTAATAAATACGACAACAAATGCTAATCTGGTATTTTAGAGTGAATATATATGTTTATCCCTATTCGTTTCATTGAAAGCGTATTTTTCTATACAAAAAAACATTTCTGTGAAAATATTTTTGTAAATAGCGCCAATGTTTTTAAATTTTCTTTAAATCTCCCTTTGGTGTAAAATATATATTTTGAGTTCATTTGAATTATCAAAATCGGCTTAGTAGTTTTTGATATTTGGGTTAAGAATTATCACAATTTGTTAAGTAAAAGACGGCCGTACATAAAAAAAAATGTTTATTCTCTACAGTCTGCATGCCTATTTAAATTGAAAATAAAATATGGATGACAAAAAAATACAGTATACACTAAAATTAAATGGTCAACAGTTATTACCACATTATTATACTAAATGTTACTTACAATGTTAGGTACCGAATCATAAACAATAAGACAATATTTTATGAAAGTTTAACATACAAATTGTTATGTTACTCTTTAAAAGACAATTCTTCCTCACCGTCACTTTCCATGCATTTATCACAAGTGCCTTTTGTATTTGGTTCTGCAGGAAGCAAAAGCTCCAAAGTTTCCTGCAAAAATGGTTTTGATCGGATCTTCTTTTTTTTTCTCATTGAACTGATGAGTGGATCTGATGTCAAGAGTAACCTGTGATAAATATCAAGGTTACAGTCTTCGCGTGAAAACTTTCGAGCAAAGTTTAGACGGTATGAGCGAAAGTGCTTATTACGAGCTTCTGCAGCTTCCTCCGAAAGTTGACCAATAGGCACTAGAGAATTTTCTATAACTTTTCCACCATGTACCAAAATTTTATGCATGGTAGGAGTCATAGAATGCCAACCATATAACTCTACATACAGTTTTGCTGTCTCCATGGCGTATTCATCAAATTTCGGGACATCTATTTTGTGACCGCTTGATATGGCTTCCAAAATAACTTTAATTCTATAAATAAAATTAAAGTCTATTCCCGTTATTTCAGCAGCCAGATGTGGGTTTTCAAAAAATCTTCTACTAGTATTGCCGTCATTTGTGTTACCAAAATTACATTTTGGCATATCTACCAAGATACCTACTTCTTCTCTGAATCTTTGCTGAATCTCTTTTTTTTTTTTGTTGTTCTAGCATCTTTTCTGCTTTGGTTCTTTTTTCACGGTATTTCCCAACGGGCAATTTATAAGCTAAATGTAAAATACTCTCGAATAATCGAATTCTGGCATGTAAAGTTGATAGGCCAAATTCAAGCGATTCTGGGTGAATTTCGTTTTTTTTACTTAAGTCATTAAAGTTTTTTGAAGTGGCTCCGCATATGTAGCATCTACTCGTTGATTTGGTGTCAGTCGCCGCATTGCAAACTTTGCCGTCCACCATGGTCATTTTAAGACTGTGGCTAACCGAGAATTTTTGCCCATTCAGTTCCAATTCCGTGGCTTTTAGGGACTTCACACTGTCCCGAACGTAATTTATTTCATCTTTTGTAATGTCTGTAGACTCTTTTATAAATCTGAATCGTATCGGGCGGCAATATCGTGGTGAAGAAGGAGTCGGGTTTTGCCAAACCATTTTTGTTTTGTCTTCGCCGCAAACAATTTGTAGAGGCACGAATGAGCTCAAAAATATATTTGCATCCGAGTCGGCGTCATTCATTAACTTTTGTTTGTATTGAGCTTGTTGTGAACCATCACAACCCCATTTGCAGATAATCTGCAAGGAATTTCTCTCAGTTTCTGTAAGAGTCATTAGTACTTCTTCGAGGAAAATTGATAATCGCGTGACGGTGTGATCTAACAAAGATTGTAGATGACTTTCAGCACAGGAAGTGGTCACTCGTAGCGTCTCTTTGGGTGGGTAACATTCCTGTTTAGCCTTCAACACTAATTCGTAGCACGGGTAAAAGCTTCTGTTGGTTGCTCGCACAATTTCATATTGACTTCGTGTCAAATCAGCGTCCACGCACATTCGCAGTGCCTCCCGAGGCGTAAGGGGATCTTGTGCCTTTGATTTGGAATGTCTTTTTTTACATTCGTTTGCGGCTGCAGGCGAATTTGTAATATCTTTTAGGACTTGCGAGGCGTTTCTTTTTCCTTCTTTTTGTAAAATTACTTGCGCTGCGTGAACTATCACTTCTTTGCCTACAGAGGAGCGAACTTCTTCTGTTTTCCTCCTTTTAGTTCTTTCACTACATTCACTGAATGTTTTGCTAGGTCGTCCTGACTTATTATGCGTTTTTATGGGCATCTCGAACGTTCCTGCTAACCATGCATCATTGCTTATAAGAAATTTTTCTAGCGTGTTGCGTGCTTTGGACCATCTCTTTTTTATTTCTGTTTTAAAATATGAAAATTTATGATTTATATACTTTTTGTCTTCGTCGGAGTCCCCGTAAGACACTAACAAATAATTTTGTAAGTATTCCAATTTGTCGTTTATTGATGGAGAGTTTTCCTCAATCATCTTATCAAAAAGATATCTGCGAGTTACTACCTCCATGCCCGAGTAACTTGATGAACCTAGAACAACGAAAAGGAATTTTAACGCAAAAGAAACAAAAAATGAATTTTTCTCACTTTCTGCCTAAGTTAATGAATTATTATTTTTCTCGCGAAGTGGTCAAAGGTGGTGGCTATTTTTTTTGTGGTTATCTGCTCAAAGAGCTATACTATTAGAAACCATAAGGAATTTAACTCGGACGGTCTCGGAAGTACAACATTTTTACTATTGAAAATAAAAAAATGATAATATTTTCTACGAAAAAGGGCGATCTTTGATACGTTGTAACTGCACTAAATATTGATATTCCTTATCTTAATTTAAATTATATTTGAAGGAGCTTACCTGAATTTTCGACTTCCATCACTTTCACTTGTAACTGAATAATATCCAATGAAATATTCACTTTAGAATATCGGTTGCGCTAAGAGTGTCGAGAACGAACGCGTACAGCTTGCGCGACGATCAAGTTCCGACTACCTGTGGGGGCGCGCACGCAGTTCTAGGAACTGGGGAGGGGTGGGGTTTGGGCAGTCGGGGTGTCTATTTTTCCGGGAATCAATTAGTTTTGTTATAAGTTAACTTTGAGAAATGGACTTTTGGCCGCCTAAATCGTACAAATCGACCACTGTGCGGCCGCGGCCTATCCCGTTTTTTTACGCAGCCCGCTGACCACATTAATCACTGTATCACCCCTTCCAGCTACACAAATCTCGCCGCAGCCAAGAACGGGACGAAGTTAAAGCTCTTCTACTCTACCCCGGACTGCTACCTCAACGCCGTCAGACTGGCTCGACCCAAATTGCCGATAAAACAGGACGACTTCTTCCCTTACGCGTCCGACTCGACCGCTTACTGGACCGGATACTTCACCTCGAGACCCACCACCAAGTGGTTCGAGCGAGAGGCTAACGACTATCTGCAGGTATTGTTTCTCCATTGTTTTAGGTATTTTCTATTCTACAGGGTGTTAAAAGACCGCCAACAGACCCGAAAGCCACGCATACTAGACACCAAAACAAAGTACTTTTTCGATAAATTATTGCTGGGAAATGATTTTGGTTTTTTAGGTTATAATTTTTAAAAATATTTTATCACGCAATGGACGTGTAACGCACAGAAGTCATATTGTGCAAGCGTAGGTGTCAGTTTATGTTACTTAAGCTTTATGTGCCGATGTTTAGAATACATTGCGGGTTGAAATTTTAAAGTCGTTTTTTGTAAGAAATATTCATAATTTTGATATGGATTCTTGAGAAGGTATGTTAAGAACTAGATACTAAATGCATTTCGGCAAAAAAAAAGTTTTGAAAAGTGCGACTTTGAACCTCATTATCTCTGAAACCTTTGATTTCCCAGGCATAGTTTCTTGGGCAAAAAATTTCCTTATGATGAGGAGAATTCGTGTTTTCCCGCTTTGTTGGCGGTCTTTTAACACCCTGTATATTTTTATTTTTTTGTTTTACTTTTTTAGTTATACTTTGGGCTCTGGCAGAATACCAGCGCTATGAGCACGGGTAGCTACCTACCCGTCTCATAGCACACGCTGAGTCAGATCCCTTTTTACCCGACTACGCGAAGCAAAAAGGAGGGTTATGATTTTAGCAGCGTATGTATGTATGTATGTATGTATGTATGTATGTATGTATGTATGTATGTATGTATGTATGTATGTATGTTTGTGTGTTCATCTGTTCCCTCGCAGAGCCTAAACTACTCGGCCGATTTCAACAAATGAGGTGTCGTTGGATTTGTCTTAATCACCCAGGTAACATAGAATAGTTTAATTTTGAAAAAAATCAAGATGGCGGCTGTGCTGCGCCCTAAAGTGGTGGACCTAAAAATAAAAATTATCGGATACCATCGTCATGGGTATCAAATGAAAGGGCTTTAAAAGACCTTTTCAAAAATGTATAACACATGTAGCGTCAACATAACAAATAGAACAAAAAATTCAAAAATGTGTTTTTTTTGCCCTTCTTGGTTCTATTCTTGGTGATCGTCCAAAATAACTTACTAAAAAGCTCAAAAAAAAAAAATAGAAGTTAAAAACTAAAACCCGACTACTAAAAGGCTTAAAACAAGACCTGTTTATCCTTAAAATAGACTCATAGATAATTAATCGTAGTCGGAGGACACCACTATCGCATTTGATAAACCGATGGCCTCCGACTACGATTAATTATCTATGAGTCTATTTTAAGGATAAACAGGTCTTGTTTTAAGCCTTTTAGTAGTCGGGTTTTAGTTTTTAACTTCTATTTTTACTGACCACTGCGCACAGTGGAAATTGGGTAGGTATAGGCACTGTGGGTTAGGTAGGTATGTATGTGTAGGTCGTCCCATTGTATAGTATTTTTAAGTTAGTAACTACCTAATTCTAAGTACATGTATTAGTTCATGTTGTAATAGGGTTTTTTCCTTTAGTTATAATAAAAATTCTAGATGGCGCTGTATTTTAGTAAGAATAAATGTCAAACTAGATCACAGATAACCAAAAAGAACGCCAGATAAGTCTGCGCGCGTCGGGTGGCGTACCGTGGCGTCGGGTGGTATTTAAGTTGCGATGGAAAATAATCACCTGACCAACCGCTTGACCTGACCCCTAATAATCCTTATTTTCTTGCCATTTCTGTTGTATTAGGATACCGGCCAAACCCGATTTCATGATAAACTAAAACTAGTTCGCCTAGGCTAAACCTGTCTAACCTAAGCTCGTATGAACGAACCAGTATAGCCTAGGCCAAACTAGTCTAGCCGAAGCTCGTATGGATAACCGGTATTTCCTAGGCCAAACTAGTCTAGCCGAAGCTCGTATGGAGAAACCAGTTTAGCCTAGGCCAATCCAGTCTGGCCTAGCAAGAATATTGTAAGCTCCAGGATAAATTAGTATGGCCTAGCCCGAGCTGATATTGACGAACGATTAGGTATGAATGTTACCATATCTCGTAAACTAAGAGGTTTAGCGCAAAAATAACGAAATTTTCGAACCCCTTAAGAACCCCGAAACCAGGCCTTTTACTTTTATAGGTGTTCTAAAAACCGACATAAAGGGTGTTAAACATACAGGGTATTCCTGGAAGTGTGACAGACGGTCGAAAAAGATTTAAAACAAAGGTTAGGTCAGTAGGTTCGGTTGGCGACACACTGACATACCTACCTACCTCTTTTTGTTTTCGAGTGGTCCTTCAAACCGGACAAAATCGGATATACCGTAGACTTTTTGAATGTAGACTTTTTCTAATTCAGCCTTTAAATGCGTCCCCTACTGTTAGTACTAGGCTAGCATAAATAAGTATAATCTGTATTACCCCTACTCAAATAGGGCTAGACTAGTTTGGCCTAGGCTAAACTGGTTTCTCCATTCGACCCAAAACACAACACTTCCCATACATGACTTGTACAAGATGTACAAAAGCACTTATAATTTATAGGTAGGTATTATTTTAATGAAAATCCGTGGACGGATACACTTGTGAATTTGTGAAACAAAAATTACGAGCAAGAGCAAGCAAGCGGCGTGCGGCGGAGTAGTTATCTGTGAAAAATTCTCGGCACAGACCAATAGACAGTCTGTGGACAGACTTTGACATTTTTTCTGGCTAAACTCCATTTTCTATGGTGAGAAGAATAGCGCCATCTAGAGACGTCTTCAAAAACAACAAAAAAAAAAAACCCGAAAAAAGCCTATTCAAGTTGTAATTTGTGGTCAGTAAAATAAACGCTTACTATTATATTCTAAGTCGGTTGTTTTGCCCTTAGTACAGTCGGCAACACGCTAGGATACCCCTTTTTGTTCGATTGGCGCCCTTATGTCGCGCGCGGTAAGAGCTGCCATGGGGTATCTGTGACTGTGGCCGACCGTACCTACGCGTCCGACCGACTCGACTGCTTAGTGGCTAATTCTCGGGCATCTCGCATTCGACACAACTCGAAGGAAAAATCTAATTTTGCGGCAAATGTCACATCCTCTATTCTCACGAAGTCATCCTCGACATAAGGCACGAGATTTCTGCGAGATGTTTGCCTTTTTCGCTCGACATGATTCGAGGAGCAGAAAAGATCGAAATGATATGATATTTTTCCTTCGAGATGTGTCGAACTCGAGATTATCGAGAATTAGCCCGCTGGACCGGCTACTTAAGGCTCGGTATAAGGCTAACTAGCGCCACCAATGTTGAAAAAATCATATGTCCCTTCAGAAGAAGTTTCTGACAAAATCCTAAGATGAGCTCATGCGCCATGCTTTTCTAGTTTTTAAGTGTAGGTACCCAACTCAATTTAAAAAAAAATCGATAACCGCCAAAAACGGCCGCTTTTGGCGGTTATCGAATTTTTTTTAGCTTAAAAGTAAATTTCGAAGAGGGTATCTACACTTAAAAATCTAGAAAAGCATGGCGCATAGGCTCATCTTAGGATTTTTTCAGAAACTTCTTCTAAAGAAAGATATGATTTTTTTAACATTGGTGGCGCTAGTTAGCCTTATACCGAGCCTTAACCTCGAGACCAAGTGGTTCGGGCAAGAGGCGAACAACTATCTGCAGGTAAGACTGGGCCTTCTGTTACGCAGTTGTGTCTTGATGTGATAACGACATGTTCAGCGTTGTATGATAAAAACTATAAAAAGTGGGTTTGTCCTAACAACTGTGAACTATCAACACAACTGCGTTACAGACTTGGGGCCCTTTTTTGTGCTAAATAGTGTTCATTCTCGCGCAGAACAATAACACAACACAAATAGGACAGCTATAGACTTGGGTTTTGTCTACGCATTCTGTAGAGATAATTCGCAGTAGTTTGGATTTCACAACGTTTCAAAGATACAGTTTTATGACGTCACGCGACGATCTGCATACCGACAATATCAAAACATTTTAGCGCATAAAAACAAAACTACTGGACCAAGATAAAAAATATTTAAATTAGTTTCTCAATATTGTCTAAAGATAAGATTAAGCCAATAACGGACTTTCGAACAAAAAACTTTGGGTTCCGAATTATTGTATGTACTCAGTTCTTAGTGCGTTCTTAATTAAAGTACCTACTGTGAAAGTCATATAAAAGCTTCTGCCAAAAAACCACTAAGAAATGTGCTCTAGGTAATCTTCTATACTTATAATAAAACTCTAGCGAAGTCAATTCTGTACATTGAATATTTTTAGAAAAAAACTAGCAGGGGTTACTAAGTAAACTATACTAAATCCAAAAATGCAAAAAAAACGGTTTATGTCTGTCTGTCTGTCTGTCTGTCTGTCTGTCTGTCTGTCTGTATGATCACGATAAACGCGAACACCGCTGAATAGTTTTCAACGAAACTTAACATGGTCGTAACTCACGTTTCTGGAAGTAACTTAGGCTATCCGATGTTTAGAATACATTGCGGGTTGCAATTTTAACTTTGTTTTTTGTAAGAAATATTCATAATTTGGATATGGCTTCTTGAGAAGGTATGTTAAGAACGTGATACTGAACATATTTCTACAAAAAAAAAAAAATCGACTTTGAACCACATTCTCTCGAAAATTTACATTGCGGGTTGCAATTTTAACTTGATTTTTTGTAAGATATATCTATAATTTTGATATGGCTTCTTGAGAAGGTATATTAAGAACGTGATACTGGACACATTTCTGAAAAAAAAATTGAAAAGTCCGACTTTATTATCTCGGAAACCGTTGATTTCCCAGGCATAGTTCCTTGGGCAAAAATGTTCGTTATGATGAGGACTATAACGTACGTATACGTGGTCTCCCGCTTTGTTGGCGGTCTTTTGACACTCTGTATAATAATAGCACGCTACGACTTTTGGCATTTGGGGCGCATATTGTAAATGAAAAATCGGCATTTGTTTTTATTTTATTTTAGCGGAAAATGTTAGTTCTACAAGCGTAGCATAAGGCCGGGTTAGAGCGTATCTATGGGTTTAAAAAAATAGGTATCTCACTCTTTTGTTTGACGTAGAGCGGGATGGACAGAGCCATAGATACGCTCTAACCCAGCCTTATGATGCTTGCTGGAGGGAATTGTGAGTGGTTTTCGGTGGAGGTCGGACAAAGTTTATCGATGTTAGAAATGTAGTACTGTTGCGTCGCGGTCGAAATCTTCTGGGTTTGAACCCACGCGAGGTTGAAATATTTTTGTGCCTTTTTTAAAATATTTACTCTACTGAGCCCAACTTTATAAAAAAATATATTTTGATGCCGTAGCGGGATAGACAGAGTTATTTGCGGTAGATACGCTCTAACCCAACCTTATGCTTTGCTTGCTGGCTTAGCATGAGAATGGGGAAGACCTTATCTATGGGCTTATAACTTTATCTATCCCAATCTACGTCGAGGGAGATACATATAATCCCCCATACTTCCCAGGCAATTCTTATGCTAAGCTTCCTGGTATCTTACACGGGCGATACCTAATCTAAACAAAACATATTTTATCATAAATGTATTGTTTAGATTAGGGCATACACACACAGACAGACACACAGAAAGGCACACCCTCATAAACACATAAACAGACACACACACAAAGCTATCAAACTTATGACACCCCTCTTTGTTGGTCGGGGGTTAAAAAAAACCTTCCTTTTGAGTTTTCCTCCACAGTCGAATTTAAATTAAATGTCAAATGTGTAAAAACGCATACGAAGTCGCGGGCACAACTAGTCCTAGGTAATAAAATTTAACTTCGTGTTACAGATGGCTAAGCAGCTTCAGGTATTGGCTGGCCTCGAGGAGCATAACAAGTTCGTTCTCGACGAACTAAAGAGTGCATTGGGTAAGATTACGAAGTACGTACTGCCGAGTCCTGTGCTATTTGCAATCATCGGAGTAGGTAGAGCGACTTGACTTAAAAACCTTTTTTACATACAAACCCAGTCTTTCGAAGAAAAAATGCACTACACAATTGAATCGATTAATTTGAAAACGACCAAAGTCATCATTTTTAGGAAACTAACTTTTTTATCGCACATCGCTTAGTACACCTAAACGCATCGATTCATGTGAAAATCACTAAAGTATGAAATTTCCCCTTAGAGTTATGAGCCGCGCAAAAATCAGTTTAGTTTGAAAATGACCAAAGTCTTAGCGTTTGGTCATTTTCAAACAAAACGGAACGTTTCGCGCGGCTTATATTCAAAACCAAATACCGGTAAATAAATAAACTTTATCTATTTTCGGATGGGTGTGTGGGCCAAAATAAAAACCACACTGTGGTAAGGTTTCTGATGTCATTGACAGCCATGGGAAAGTTTGATGAGATATTTCATTTTTTCCCACAAAGAGGGCACTCGTTTTTGCCCTGTGACCGAGATTTTGGGTGTGCCAAACGAAAACTAAAAAAATATGACAGATTTTATGTCCCATCAGAATATGAAAGTGTTATATTCAAAGCAAAATTCAATACAAAAACTTTTCCCATACATTTTCCATGAAAAAACTTCTCCACGTACATTTTGTATGGGGGAAAGTTTTTGCCGAATTCTGTCATTTCTAGCACTCAAACCTAAGTTTGCTCATAAGAGACTTTTTTTTATCCCTACATGAAAGAGGATCGAATGGCATTATAAAAATTAAAAAAATCCATAGAAAATGTATGGGAAAAGTTTTTGTACATTTTTGACATTTCTAGTACTCAAACCTTAGTTGGTTCCTTTTAGTCTTTTTATCTCTACATAAAAGAGGATCGATTGGCATCAAAAACTTTTTTGGTATTTTAGCATTTTTTTCGCTGACCGTACATTTTTTACAAAATTTGTGAATGCAGTTCATAATATCTCAAAAAGTTATGGAAGGGCTCTTAAGAACGTTTTCCTGTAACTATAACGGTTAGGGTACCTGCCCTTACTGCCCCGTCTCAAAAATCCACCCTGTATACCAGAAGGACATTAACAGTTTTGGGATGAGATCATTTAATGGCCCACAAAAACTGCAGAAGATGAAGAAGTTACTGATTGATTACCTATACCGATGTGAATTAAGTTTGAGTAAATATGTAAGAGACAATAAAGCAATTTTTCTACATTTTATTATAATGTTTAATTTGAAAAAAGCCAAAGTGTGTATTTTGTTTAGATTGAAAAAAGCCAAAGTAGACTACATTGGCTTTTTTCTAACTAAACCATACATTTAGTTTGAAAACAACCAAACGCAATATTTTCGATTGAGTATTTTGAGTTGATAGTAAGTCATATTAAAATAATATGTTTTACAAAAATACCCAAAATTGTAGACAACTTAAGATAACAAAAATATATAGTGTGTTTCCTATGTTTTTTATTCACAGGAAGTTTTTTTTGTTTCCTGTAAAGTTCATAAAATGGTACTTTGGTCGTTTTCAAAAGTAGCGATTCAATTAATGACTTTTTGAATGACTTTAAATAATCTTTTATGTGCAATAATAAAATTATTTTTAAAAATTGTTAAAATGCAGAGATTTTAAATAGCTAAGTTTGTTTGTAGTTTTTAATTTGTTTGTACTTTAAAATAATAATTTATGTACCCACCTCAAATATTTACGCACCTTAACAGGTAGAACATGCTGCACTTTTTATATTTTAATACCATGTTTCTTTTACACTTAAACTTTCGTATGCACTGCACATTTTGTAATTCGTAAACGGTTTAACTTACTTGTATTATGTCGGTGTATGAGAACCGAAACTAGTCGTCTACACCGACATAATACAAGTAAGTTGAACCGTTTACGAATTACAAAACCATGTTTCTTGTAAATCAATTCTTCTATTCTATTCTATTCTGCAATCTTTGACATACGCTACTGGTAGTTGTCCTAACAACATAATATTATAAAATCAGAACTAGCAGTTAGTTTGTGATTTTCGCGATTTCTAGTGTTATGGCCGTCCTACCTACAAGTATGTGTGTAAAGGCTTCTGATGTTTTTTTTTAAAGTCACGTGATGACGATTAATTATTTAATTGGTTTCCATCAGGCGTGATGCAGCACCACGACGCCATCACCGGGACTGAGAAGCAACACGTGGCGCACGACTACGAGCGGATTGTGGACGGAGCCATCGACGACTCGCTGCTGATCGCGAGACAGGCTGTCAAGTACGTGTGTTGTTACCCTAAGGCCCGGTTTCTGAATTGAGAATTTTGCTAAGCAAATACTTTACTATCGTTCTGTCACGCTCTTTTGTGAGAAATCCTCAGAGACAGGACGATACTTATCCATTTGCTTAGCGAATTTCTCAATTCAGAAACCGGCAGTGTATCTTTGGAACCGTAATAGGTATAATTATAACCAGTTGAAATTTTGATAGATTGTGCATTATTATAGCGGATTACCCAACAAATAATAAATATAAAAAAAATATATCGGGGTCCCCTTACTGCTTTTTCTTCACAGGTTTTCCTTTTATTTCTAAAGCACTAACATTTAAAGATTTATACCTGAGGTTGCATGTTCTGTCCCGTTAAATTTTTTAACCCTATAACTAATCTTTAAACCAAAATCTTCAGATTCAATCGGCCATTGTATCTTCTCTTTTGGTATGGCTATTTTCCGCTATAAGATTTATTCAAGATCAATCACAGTTTAAACTCAGACCTTAGATTAAACCTCGCATTTTGTATGAAAATTAATCGACAGATAGGGTTTAAACTAGCCTTTTTGGTTTAAACTGTGATTGATCTTACGGGTCTAAGGCCCGGTTTCTGAGTTGAGAATTTTGCTAAGCAAATGGGTAAGTATCGTCCTGTATCTTCAGATTTCTCACAAAATAGTGTGACAGAGCGATACGTAAGTATGTTCTTAGTAAAATTATCAACTCAGAAACCGGGCCTAAGGCACGTAATCGATAAATTTTCATACAAAATGCTAGGTTTAATCTATGGTCTGAGTTTAAACTATGATTGTTATAACGGGCCTAAGTGTGTTGCCCTCGCCCACGGCGACTTTTAGTAGCGATGCTGTCGCGCGTTCGCATCGATACAGTCGCGAAGCTGTAGCGCCTTACCTTATACCTAGTTTGTTTTGTGTGTTGCAGCAAATGGGCCCAGACGGTGGAGGGCGCGCCGCCGTTGCCCTTAGACCGGTGTCACCTCAACCAGTCCGAGTGTGCCACCTCGGAGCAGAGCGACAAGTTTATTGTGAGTGTACCATCACCAAAGGCTGTGGGTGGATAATTTTTAGGGTTCTATTACTCTGCCTACGCTCTCTGTCCTAACTTTAAAAGGCTGTGGCCCGGTTTCTGAATTGAGAATTTTGCTAAGCATCGTTGTGTCACGCTCTTTTGTGAGAAATCTGCAGGGACAGGACGATACTTACCCATTTGCTTAGCTAATTTCTCAATTCAGCAACCGGCAGTGTATCTTTGGAACCGTAATAGGTATAATTATAACCAGTTGAAATTTTGATAGATTGTGCATTATTATAGCGGATTACCCAACAAATAATAAATATAAAAAAAATATATCGGGGTCCCCTTACTGCTTTTTCTTCACAGGTTTTCCTTTTATTTCTAAAGCACTAACATTTAAAGATTTATACCTGAGGTTGCATGTTCTGTCCCGTTAAATTTTTTAACCCTATAACTAATCTTTAAACCAAAATCTTCAGATTCAATCGGCCATTGTATCTTCTCTTTTGGTATGGCTATTTTCCGCTATAAGATTTATTCATTTCTTAGTATGTGGCTGATGCAGGTCTACCCACCACTGGGTCCCTCACTAAACAGTAAATCAATACTTCAATACTCTTCCTTAGGTTACGATCTACAATCCCCTGGCTTGGAAGCTGGACGTCACTCCTGTCAGAGTACCAGTTTCTCTTCCTGCTGAGAGAGAATACACCATTACTGCTCCAAACGGTAAGAAAAGTTTAACAGATTTAGGCCCGGTTTCTGAGTTGAGAGTATCGTCCTGCCTCAGCAGATTTCTCACAAAAGAGCGTAACAGAACGATACTTACCCATTTGCTTAGTGAATTTCTCAACTCAGAAACCGGGCTTTAGAAACACGACTAAGTACCTACTTCTACAGGGTGCACTCTAAGTCGATAGCGGAACCTTAAGTAGGCTGTCTACTGACAAAAGGTCGACTCAGTACTGCGCCAAATGTATGAAACAGCTGATATTTTTTTCGCTCCATTTTTGTCGCCACCTAGTACAAGTTGTTTGTATTGATCAGTAGATAGCCCACTTAAAGTTCCGCTATCGACTTAGAGTGCACCCTGTAGTTTCTTTGATAGAAACAAATCCTAACTTACCTCCAAAAACAAGCAAAACCGTAATTACTTCAAGGATGCTTATCAGATTTGAAATAATAATAAAACCGTTGTGGTATACCGACGACCGAGTTTTCATAATCAATAAGCCCTCCTTCGGTACCTACAGGTCTTTTCCCCTCGCGCTATCACTAAAGTTTTTAATACGTATCCTTGGTCCCTCCGCCGACACCTGGGGCCCGAGTGTGTAACGCAATGGTACCAAAAAGAGCTCCCAGTTGGCGGCTTCAATTACGATCTAATGTTTTTATAGTGCAGCAAAGAATATTCTGATTCTAATTCTATAGCATTCGTTTTCTGGTTGTAGGAGAAAAACGAGGAAATCCCGGTTTTGTTCTTCTACTGGGACGTCATCGACACACCATTGCGTTACAGACTTAAGCCGCTGGTCAATGACGATCAGGGCCCTTAGCCTGTAACACAATGGTGCCAAAATGGGCTTCCGGTTGACGGTTTTAATTACGATTTATTGATGCTGTCGGTCCAGTGTCGGCCCTTTTAATGTTATTGTAGTACAGCAAAGAATATTATGTGTCTAATCCTAGGGGATTAGTTAGCTGGTTGTAGGAGAACAACGAAAAAATCCCGGTTGTGTCCTTCTACCTAAGACGCCATTGACACGCCATTGTGTTACAGGCTAAGGCCCCAGTTCGATCAGTTCTGGGCCGCTACTGTGTCACTGCCTTTGTCGAACGGCCATTTTTTCCGCCTCGCCAGGTGTTCTGGCCATTTTTCCGCCTCGCCAGGTGTTCTGCCCATTTTTCCGCCTCGCCAGGTGTTCTGCCCATTTCCACTTGAGACTCGCGATCCGATAACCAACGAGTAGGTACTGTGTTACTATTATAAATTACACACATTTATTTTCAGGTGACGCGATTCTATTCCAACTCGTAGAGTTGCCAGACGCCGTCCGCAATATTCCCACGCGAAAATCAACTGCGACGGGTGAGCTGGTGTTTTTGGCTTACAACATCAAGCCACTGGGTTATAAGAGCTTCTACGTGCAACTATCGCCGAAGTTAGCCAAAAATGATCCCGATAATAATAGACTGAAGCGAAAAGTACGGCGAGATGTCGAGCCTAATCTCGTTCATACGGATATTGATGATGGGAGAAGTTTGGAAGAGAACCTCCATGATAAATATACGGGGGGAAACACCTACGAGTTTTACTCGCGGATGTCAAACGATTATTGGCAGGCAGTCAAGGAACAACCGTATATAGATGTTGTGGATGTTGATCACGTGCACGACAGCGATATTTTTGTGCAACAAAGAGCGCCAATTTTAAATCGCGAGCCAAGTGTGCCAGTTAAAAAGGTATGTGGAAACAAACTAGTCGATCTCTCTCTCTTTCTTTCTCACTCTCTCTTTTTCTGTTAAAAAATATCCTTTGTTAAATATAAAAAAAGGTTTTTTTTCTGCTCTAAGGGATGATAGATATTTGCTCAACCTTGTTTGCAGGTATCCGTGAACAGTGACAACGACCGATACCGGGCAGCCACGTTTGACGTGCTGAAGGACAGGAAAGGAGAAGAAAATCCGGCTCTCGAGCAATTGAAACAATACAACAAGGAGGCTCAGCCAAGCGCCAACAGGAAACAAGCTGAGCCAGTGGTGAGGAAATAATATAAACTCTGTAATATATACATCGTAAAAATGGCAATGTATGGCTTGATGAGCGAAACAAAATGCCAATATGGCGGACGTCAGAAAAAGGTGATTTGTCATTTCTACAATATGACCTATAATAGAATGAAACGGCTTGATGAGCGAAACATTTTCCTTTATACAACTAATAAAAGCTCGTTTAAAAAAATCATCCTGCGAAAAAATAATTCGGTATTTCATAGTCAATTTATTTCGTAGGAACGGGAGGAGAGCCGCCGCTGGCTGCCCAGTCTCAACGAGGATGAGATGCGGATGCTCGGCGACGACCCCTCCGTACACGTCGTTGAGAGGTCGCCTGAGGACGACGTGCTAGAGAACCAGGTATGTCTGACGTATTTTACAAAAGAAGACAAGTGCCTAGCATAGTTCGAAATTGTTAAAATATTATTCTGAAATTGACAAAAAAAACAATAGCGGCGTTTTACCTTAGAATAAAACGCTTATTAAATACTTACCTTACATATTTGAAGATTATTAGTTTGAGAGAGGCAATTCAAATTTTCCCGCGTTCGTCGGCATTTTGGACCCACTACACCACCTTCACACCGATCTTGTCTATGATTTGCTCTATGATCTGCTCTGTCAACCAGCGTTTTGCGTGTAACGGAGCGCGGCCATGTTTTGTCATTGAGTCGAAAACCACCAGGCAGAAATTAAATGTAATCTTCAAATATGTAAGGTAAGTATTTAATAAGCGTTTTATTCTAAGGTAAAACGCCGCTATTAAATCCTGTACGTTACATATTTGAAGATTATTAGTTTGAGACGTGTTTGTTATCGCCTGGTGATAGAGCAGAGACACCAATGTGATGTGGTAATCCGGTAGAAAGTTACCTGGGTGATTAAAAATATACTTTCATTAAAACAAGATGGTATAGTCGTAGACTCTGTCCTTTTCTTGTAGATAAAGTTTGTTAATGTGCGATCAATGTGATAGTCATTGTTTCTTTCTAAAAAATAAAGAATGTTTATGTGCGATTAATATTGAAGACTTCTTGTCCACAACATTTTTAGAAAGGACGTATTTAATTAATTATTCGAAGGGTGGTTGGACCACCCAACATAAATACACAACAGAAAGAAAATAATCAAATAAAATCTCCAGCTTTCAACAATTAGTCAAACATATGTGTCACATTGCTTGTGACTGGAGCTGGCATAACTTCTCGCCTGTAATAGCGAGCGAAAGTATTTTCCGACCGCCAGTTCCCCCTAGCCATAATTTCATCAAGTGGGAAGTTGTCAGCCCAGTTGATGCTACGGCTGATGATCATATACTACCAGGCGTTGCGTTTATGCCAGCCAAAAATAGTCTTAATCCATCCAGCAATTACAGTACGACTGGCCGCTTTTTTCTGGCCTCTGATGTTAACAAACAGATTTGAGCAGTCTGCTGCTTTGCTCCTAGATTAATTGTTTGTTTTATCCAGTATACAGAGTTAAGATTCGTTTTTCCGGGATTAGCTAATAATCTCCAACCTTGATTGTCTTTGATCAAGGTTATCAGTTTTTGAGCCAAAAACAGGCCACGAGGTTATACCCTCGCTGTCATCCACAAATTGTTCTTGATCTATTGCCAACAAAGTAAAGTCGTGTATGCGATTTCCCGAGCATAATAAAAGTAGTACCTCCGTATGCCTACAAACAGCAAACAAACAATTTTCGTTAACAGATATTTTGCTCAAGAAGGAAGCTAAAACATCTATGTTCCAATTAGGGGATTTACTGATCAGAGGTTTTTTCAGAGCAATTGATTTTAGGATATGTTGTACAAGAGCGTGAGAGCTCAATCTACCAGCTTCATCAGGGTCACTTAGGGTAGAAACAACTGACTTGTGTAGTATAATAGTGTTATACGATAAACGCTCGACAAGGTAAAGATCAGCGAGGAACCTTGCCAGAATGGAGCCAGTGGTCTCAGAGGATTGAAGTTATGAATGCTCGTCTAATTTAGCCATCTATTCTATGCTGATTTATACGTCCTACGTGTAGATGCTCGCCACGACGCTTGTAGAAGCTGCACTTGGTCCTCACTCCAGTCACCTTTTGGACGTTGGGTGGTGGCAAGCCTGTCACTGTATCCACTAGACATCGGCTGAGGTTGCGTATTGTGAAGGAGGCAGCTAGCGCTCTCGCCTTCAGATCTGCCCGCCAGAAAACACGAGCCCATCGTGGAGCTACAAGCAGGTATGTTCCGCTTGACGTATTGAGGTGGATCAATATTTTGGGAATCAGGTAAGGTGGAGGAAAAATCCACCCTAGTTGGTAATTCCACGCCTGCGAGAA
Source organism: Zelleria hepariella (assembly GCA_949319315.1). Classification (NCBI taxonomy): domain Eukaryota; kingdom Metazoa; phylum Arthropoda; class Insecta; order Lepidoptera; family Yponomeutidae; genus Zelleria; species Zelleria hepariella. The sequence continues at coordinate 29,291,513 of OX439379.1, forward strand.
CGCGTCGTGAAATAGGGCCTGTGTATTCGTTAAGTCCATTGACGCATAGTTGGCGACAACATGCGATTTCTTTGACGCAAATAGATCTATATCTGGGACTCCAAATTTTCTGAATATTATCTGGGTGCAAGATGGTAGGAGATGCCACTCCGGCTGTAACCGGTGACGCGACAGGTGATCCGCATGGCTGTTGTATTTGCCGGGTAGGTGATGTACCTTGAGGTTGATTTGATATTGATCTAGCTGGCGAAATACATCTGCGGTTAGGCCCATCCACGGGTGCGACTTGGTTCCGCCTTCGTTCCTCAGATAGGCTACGACCGTGCGGTTGTCGCACTGGACTAGGACAGTGGATCGAATCAGATACTGCTCGTTCGACTCCAGTACGTTTAGCACTGCGAACATCTCCTTTTTGTTGCAGTGTGCCTGCTGCACCAGGTCTGTTCATGTGCCTGATAGGGGATGACTGTCCAGCTGTGTGCCTGCTGCACCAGGTCGGTTCATGTGCCTGATAGGGACCCATGCTTGATCTGAAGGATCCGTGGTCAGGTAGTGCGACGGAGGTGCTAGGTGGATTGGAGAGGACAGGTGACAGTTGTCCAGCCGCCATGTCAAATACTTTAACGCCGCCTCTGACAGTGGCTGTAGCTTTAGAATAGGCGTCTTTATAAAGCGATTGAGGATCTGCAGCAGGGCTCGAAAGTGCAGCCTGCCTTGAGGTTCTACGAAACTCGCGAAGTTCAGTAGACCGACTATGCTCTGCAACTCCTTGAGGGTTGTTTCTTCCTCCTCAGCATAAGAGACCTTGGTAGTCACCAGTAATCTCTTTTCTTCGGACAAGTACTTCTCGTTTGTCCAACGGTTCCATTGAATACCCAAGAAGGTTAGGTTTCTCTGAGGTGAAATCAGGGATTTCTCGAAATTCACTTGCCAGCCGAGAAATTGTAGTCTGTCTACTAATAGGCTGACGAGAAGTTCTAAGCGTCGTCTGTCCTGGTGGGCCAACCGGAAGTCGTCCAGGTATTCCACTATCCGCACTCCTTGGTCTCTTAGAGTTTGTGCGACCCAGTTTGTCAGTGAGGCAAACAGCTTCGGCGCTGAGCTGAGGCCGAATGGGAGACAAGCCTTCATTTGATATAGCTTTCCTTTGTAGACCAGTCTTAGAAACCGTCTGCGTGTCGGGGCTACGGGCTGATGGAAATAGGCCTGTGAAAGATCGACCTTGCAGAGCCAGTTCTGTGGTTTTAGAAAATCCGGGATACGAAATTGGGTTATTAGTCTGAACTTGTCTGCGAGTACATTATCTGTTCAGGGCTTTTAAATTCAATATGGAGCGATCCTTGCCGTCTTCTTTGGGCAAAAGCAATATAGTTGATAGAAAGCTTGGGGATTGAGGAGCTTTTTCTAATACACCTTGCTTCAACATTGAGTTATGACAGTAGACATTGATGCGGTCTCTGTCGTACTGTATGTGTTTTTCTGTAACTCTGGAATTACCAGTGGTGGTCTCTCAAGAAAAGGTATGCGATACCCTCTTATTAGTTGAAGTAATGTGCTTGGAGCACCCGTTTGTTGCCACTGCCCGTTGATAACTCGACTGCTGTCCCGCCCTGAACATGTTGCAGTCAATACTTACGGTGCTTGGAATTGAAGTTGGAAGTAGGCACTGGTCGCTTACGGTTCTCGTTACGCTCCTGGGGCCGGTGGTCTTGACGTCCTCCTCAGGGACGAAACGAGCCTCTTGTGTAGACCGTGCGACGGTCACCATCCAATCGATTATTAGGCCAGGCATGACTACAACCCTGCGAGGGTTGGTTGTGGTGCACACGTGTAGGGTGCATGTTGTATCCGGCACCCTGCGGGGGTGCCTGGTACTTAGCCGACCCCTGCGGGGGGTGGCGTACCGCCTTGCTTGTTCCGGCTTGCGAAGCCACGATGTTGCTTGGCTTGTTCATAGGTAGGAAGGCCTTTCGTACTCCCCCTGCTTTCTCCAAGGTCGTGGCAAATGTTTCTGGCTCAACAAATACTCGCAGGTTGGAGGTATCTTCCTTAAGGCTGCTTTCACCAGTGGATCACGAACATTGTTGGTTATTCCATCTCTTCTCATCTCAATTATCTCTGCCCTATGGCCGCATACTAGCTGCAGGAAGTCGTTTAAAATATTCACCAGTCGAGAAGGTCTCTTTCACTTTCGTTTGCAGGGTTTCCGCTGACCGGACTTCGGTCTGGTGTGCCCACTGTGCCAGTTCTCGAAGACTCTTCCTCAACGCCTCGTTTTGTTTGAGGATGCCCGCTGTGGTAGCCGCGTCTGCCTCGTCTTCGTGGGCAAGGTGCTTCAGTGAGTCATACTCTCTGACTTCTTCATTCACCTCCAGTTCGACGAAGCCGGATGTGTTACAGTACAATTTTTGTACCTCGGTGTACCTCATTCTTCCAGGCCTTCTCCCCAAAATGCTGGATGTCCACCGGCTGCTTTAGTAAAGCGGCATCCGATTTTGGAACTGCGGGTTCCTTTAATGTCGTGCCCAGTTGAAAGCCAAATTCCAGTGAGGGTGGCAGCTCGACCTCACTTGCACACAGACTTACGCAGTCTTTGGCACACTGTGATATGTTGCAATGTTACTGCGAGTCACCATACCTTGACTGCGAGTCACTTTTTGTGTTTATCTGCTCTTCCAGATCTTCGATTCTTCCAGATAGCGTCAGCAGTTGCCGACTCGGTTTTCTTGTTGCGGCGTTGGCGGCTGCGGCGCGACCGCTTCTTAGCCCGCGAGCTTACAGATGTGGCCGACGATGTGGCCGACGATGCGGTGCTCGACAAGCTACTGCTTCGCCGTCGTGGCGACTTTGGCCGTTCTTTCTTGGGTTAGCTAAAACTCATTGCAAAAGGTTATGCCTACACCCTAATGACACTTTATTACAAGGGTTTGCGTTTATTCACGCTAGTCTTCTGCTTAGTCCCTCAGGAACCGCAAATTTCGATTAGTAACAATAACTTACGTCGAAAAGGTTACCATTACGTATTGTATCGGTAACCGGCAAACAACCTCAAAGTCAATTGTAAAACGACAATGTCGATGTTAATGGCATGAAATATCTTATGTATTACGTTAGATGCATGAAACTGTTCACCCTAAGGGTAATATCGTATCGTATGCAATGATATTTCTCGAAAAATATCGTGTGCATAGCGTGGGTCCTATTTTGGTATAAACAAGCTTTTTTAAGCTGTATTTACGTACTATCCGAACGGTAACACCGTTTTATTATTCTCGTGGTAATTACTTACATGGTTTATCCGTGTTTTGAATTAAAAACTTGTTATTTCTAGAAAAAGTACAAGTTGCATGCCGATCGAATAAAAAATTTGACACCAATGACAAAACATGGCCGCGCTCCGTTACACGCAAAACGCTGGTTGACAGAGCAGATCATAGAGCAAATCATAGACAAGATCGGTGTGAAGGTGGTGTAGTGGGTCCAAAATGCCGACGAACGCGGGAAAATTTGAATTGCCTCTCTCAAACTAATAATCTTCAAATATGTAACGTACAGGATTTAATACCTAATATAATTCGGTACGCAAAGTTTTTTGTTCGAAAGTCCGTTATTGGCTTAATCTTATATTTAGACAATATTGAGAAACTAATTTCAATATTTTTTATTTTGGTTCAGTAGTTTGGATTTTACAACGTTTCAAAGATACGGTTTTATGACCTTCACGCGACGGTCTGCATACTGTTGGCGCTGTTTGGCGGTCATAGGAACAAAACATTTTAGCGCATAAAAACAAAACTACTGAAGCAAAATAAAAAATATTGAAATTAGTTTCTCAATATTGTCTAAAGATAAGATTAAGCCAATAACGGACTTTCGAACAAAAAACTTTGCCTTCCGAATTATCGGACTTGATCACAAAATTTCACGAGAATCAGTTGAGATCTGCGACCTGTATCTATAACAGAGTGTCCTCAATATAATCTGAAAGACCAAAAAAATCTGAACTTTTTCGAGTGAGCCTCCTAGAACTTTTATTTTTCTTTGCAGAACATGAAACTACACGTAAACAGAGAGACAAACCAGATCACCCTCCTCACTCTTTCGGACGGCACAGAGTTGCCTTTTGACTTGAAACTGTTGTACTACCCCGGCTGCTCCGGAAACAACAGTGCGCCGAGCTTCAGATCTTCCGGCGCCTACATCTTTAGACCCAACGCCACCGCCCCCTACGACATCGCACACAACAGCTCCGCCAAACTCATCAAAGGAGACGTCGTCGACGAAATGCAGTTTACACTCACAGATTACGTCACTTACTCCATAAGAATATACAAGCACGAGAAGATAAACTACATCGAGAACGAATGGCTCATCGGCTCCATACCGGTCGACGACAGCGTCGGCAAAGAAATAGTCGTCCGATACACGTCCACTATTGTAAACAACGGCGAGTTCTACACGGACTCCAATGGTAGGCAGATGCTGAAGAGGCGCCTCAACCAACGCCCTCAGTGGAACCTCACTTTGGAGGAACCAATCGCGGGCAACTACTATCCGGTCACCAATAAAATCTCCATCCAAGACGACGAACATCGCATGACGGTGCTGACTGACAGGTCGCAGGGTGGCTCGTCACTGCGGGAGGGCGATCTCGAGCTGATGCTGCACCGGAGACTGCTCCACGATGACGCGTTCGGTGTCGACGAAGCACTCGACGAAACAATGGAGAACCAAGGACTGCACGTGAAAGGGAAACACAGGATTTTGGTCGCTAAGACAACGGACGCTAACGCTACAATCGAAGAAAGAAAGAAGGTGTTTGAAATGCACCTGCAGCCTTTGGTGTTCGTCTCCAAAGCAGACAACATTGATTGGGCTAAACTGAAGAACTGCCACGGCGCTCTGAGGACCTCTTTGCCGGACGGAGTGCACTTGCTGACGCTTGAACCATTTAACGAAGGGAAGTTGCTCCTCAGGCTAGAGAACTATCTGGAACGTTCCGACGCCACTTCGGACGTGCAAGTGGATATATCTGACATATTTGCGACGATAAAACCTGTCTCGTTGAAAGAAACAACGCTGGCAGGGAACGAATGGCTGGAAGACAGTCGCCAATGGACCTGGGACACCACGGAGGAATTCTCGAAGAACTTCAATAGGGACTATGGCAGTTTTGCACAGACTGAAAAGGAAATGATTGAAGAGAATCGGTTGTCTGAGGAAGAAGGTTCGAGCTTCAATATCAAACTCACGGCAAAGCAAATCAGAACTTTCGTCGTTGATTATGAATTAATTATGTAGTCGTTGTATATTTATAAGTATTTTGCTATCCAATCATCCAAAACATATTTTAGTCCATTTTTATAAGTTATGTTACTGTTGATCTTTTGAGTGGAATAAACATTTTGTAGTCGTAAAGTTTCTTTATGCATTTGAAATAAAACATGAAAACATTTTTAACCCCCATGTAATGTCGAAATGAACATGATACAATCATTGTTTTGCAAGACGTAACTTAGCTCACCGTATAATTCCCAGTCAGTGTCATTTATAAGAACCAATATACCAGGCCTTACAGTTCCGTTCTGAAGGAAGAGCTCTTCTCTCTCCCGGAGCAAGTTTTCTTTCAGCCATATTAGAAGTTCGTTGATGGTCCACTGTTGTTTATCACATTTGGGCAGGTATGTTTGAAGCGGAGGTAGTTCTATGGTCCTCTTCTTGATTTTGTCGAAAAGCAACTCTGCTCCTCCCCCGAACTGTAGATCCAGCTTGAGTGGTCCCGCCATTTTTGTCTGGAATTCAAGAAATGCTGGATAGATCTAGTTTATGCCAGTTTATAATTTAAACACTATTTTACCAGATTTAGCACTTTTTTATTACTTTCTACATTTTACCAACGTTGATGTTGCTAGTTAGTTGTAGTTTGCACAGCGTAGGCCAGCAACGCTTTAGGGCGATTTTTCTGGGCATGGACCACTCTTAAAACTTCAAAGAGCCCATGGACCCATTCCGAAATGGTAGAAAACGATATATTTACCGGCCTTTAAACTTTACTTAAAGTCTAAATCTTCATTCAAGATAGTTCACTGACGTTTACGATGTGACCAGTCTCCGGTGAAAATTAAATAGTGTGGTGACAAAAAGTTTGACATGAATCGAATTGCGTAATCGATATAATCGATTTATAGGCCGATTGATGAAAAGCTTATTATATGAAATTAACTAAAAACTTATTAATTAGTAATGAGAAAGTGTGTTTTGGTCCACTTTTTTTGAGGAGTGTTAAATGCGTTAAAAATTGTGTTTTTTAAATGATCTATGGAAATATTGCGTTCCGAACGTTACTTCGGAATTTCGTATTTCGCTTTTTTTTTGTGACTGAGCTGAATCGCACAACGAGTGGAATGCATCACTATTACAATAAATACGGCAACATTATTTTGCAAAGTGATAGTTAGCATCTGTCAGTTTACTATCCTGAATAAAGAATTAGACTTTAGGAACCTGCCTAAGAATTACACGTTTTACAATTATGAGCCGAGCCAAAGATAGTATTATTACCTGATAACCACTATGCATAAACGTCAAAGGCAGGCGAGTCTCGCTCGCTCCAATAATTGATGACCGCCAAAGGGTGCGTATTTACACAGTATTTACTCACAAATATTCATGAATTATCTACATTTACGGTAGGTGCATTACATTATTATTTTAGTTTGGCTCACCATGGACCCTGGAGATCATAACGCGGTCCATGGACCACAGGTTAAGACACCCTGCTCTAGGGCTATATTTAAACTTACCTTAGTAAAATTATTTATTTATTTTTAATGTAAAGTAAATACAACTATAAGAAATTTTTAGGTTATGTAAATAAAGTTACTGTTTTTTTTTTTTTGTTGTTGTCATTTTATTTGTTTTAATAGTGTTGCCCTAGTAAAAATATACTAATCTGTGATTCATTTACTTGCGACATCTGTTATCAAGTAGCTGAACTAAACTCCTAAAACGAATAGAGCGACAGAGGCCCGGTTTCTGAGTTGAGAATTTTGCTAAGCAAATACTTTACTATCGTTCTGTCACGCTCTTTTGTGAGAAATCTGCTGAGTCAGGACGATACTTACCCATTTGCTTAGTGAATTTCTCAACTCAGAAAACGGGCCTGAGACAGACAAAACCCTGTAGCCGGAAGTGGCTTCTTGATATTCAGTCATAAGCACGACAGACTATTATGAAAACAGAGTAGAGTACACCAGTGCTGTCGACAGTTATTCACTCGATGGATGTGATCATTGGCCAATATGATTCCAACTGTATCAACTGTATGTGGCTTGACGATCTCTTCAGGATATTTATATTCTTGTGCTGGTAATGTACTCATTGAACTCATTCACCACGTCACATTTAATTACTTACGTCTTCCTACACTTATCTGATTCTATTTGCCATTTTCGAACACACAAGAAAGATCCAAAGCGGCGCAGGCAGATTCGTAGCTTCTGTTGCTGGTGGTAGGTGAATAAATAATACATGTAATTGTATTATTTTGTATTTCAATAAATAAAAATTCACAATGTTTGGGCCACCCTGTATAACAAAATAATAATAATAAGGGGGGGAAACTAAAACTACCGAGGTGGCCATACAGAATACAGATGTCAAAGGAACAACATGATTGACATTGACAGCTAGTTTTTAACCACCGCATCGGATTTTTTTCGCACATTTCAAATAATTTGGGGGAAAAATCCACACCGCAGTGCGCGGTTGGGCTTACACCGCGTTCATTGACAGAGCCTTATAAATAAAAGTACTGCCCCACCTGCATCTGAATGCGTTAAACGACGCGGTACGCAGATCTCGCCATGCAAGTAAGCTTATTGAACTCTAGGCCATATCTGCGTAGCCAGCGAGCGGAAGAGTTCGCTGTGCGTAGCGTATTAGCGCGACCATTGTTTACCATGCTCACTCCCATACAAACGAAGTAACAGTTTTGCTACCCCTAAATATTATCCGATTTCATGGACTTTGGTTCCAATCGGTGTCGTAGATTTTAATTGAAAAACCGAGTCCACGGAGTGACAGTGGCGACTGTCAGATAAAGCTAATCGGGTGACCAGTTTGCCTTTATCTGACTTTAGCAACTGTCATTCCATGCAATCGATTTTAAATTAGAGTATTTAAAAAACATTGGATTATAAAAACGCAAAACCTATAGATTAAAATCTATACATAGATTAAAATCTACGAAAACGCTTAACGCCAAAATCAACGAAAACGGATAATATACGTATTTAGAGGGGTAGCAAAACGGTTTCTTCGTTTATATGGGCGCGAGCACGGCGGAGCGCCGTTCGCAATCCTCTTAAGACGAAATAAACCACACAACTAGCGCCGCCAAAGAAAAAAAAAATCATCGATATGTTTTTTTTTCATTGGCGGCGCTAGTTGTGAGACCTATTGCGTCTTAACGCGTCAAGACGGAGGTGGAGCAGAGCAGTAGCATAACAGTAAACGCAAGGGTGCAGTCGGCGGTCTCATATCGTGGGGAGGCCTTGTGCCAGCAGCTGGTCCTGCTTGCTCCGCGCGAAGAAGCGGAGGGTCTCTCGCAGACTGGCGGGGAAGTAGCTGGCCTCGATCACGGCGGCGAGGCACGCGAAGCAGCCGCGGAGATCCCACGTGATTCTGTGCTGCTTGCTCTCCGACTAGAAGTAGTCAATACAAGCCTTTGATCAATAAATTATGCACAGAGGACGGTGCAAAGCTTAGATAAATGAAGGCTGTGCTATGGCGGTGATAGCTACTAATTAAAAAAATGTAAATACCCCCGACATTATGGCTTCAATTAGCATATCTCAGAAACGGCTGAACCGATTTTGATAAAACATATCTAAAACCGTTTCAGAGCTACGGTGACACGGACAGACACGCTCACAGACAGACAGATAGATAGATAGACAGACACACATAGCGATCAAACTTGTAACAGTCCTTTTTTATGTCGGGTGTTAAAAAAAAATTGTTTGGAAAAAACTTTTATTTTTAATACAGTCAACAAAATAAGTGCCAAAAGAAAAAATCCCTAGATTGTTTTAAGGTATGTTACCCTTAGGGCTAGCGAAGGGATAATGCCCCCTGATGCCCTCAGCTTGTCAAACCTGGCAATCTTAGAGGAAACTACAACGTTGTCTTTGTACACAAGACAGCACGTCGACGCTTACATATCCCACGCTAGCACTCTACTCGGTTACGTTACGGGCGACTTTACAACAAAAGTGTAGGTACACTCTGACGTGCTGTCGTGTGTACACAAGAAGGCGTGGTTTCCTAGCCACCGCCTGCCCACCGACCGTCGTCCCGTGCTTGGACGCCACACTGTTGCTGCACCGCGATCTTCTCGCACCGCCCGATGTCTTACCAATTTCCACTTCAGACTCGAGACTCTAGAGCAGCGGTTCCTAACCTTTTTCAGCCGCGGACCCCCAAGTAAATTAAGCATAATGCCAAGGACCCCTGAGTGAAAAAAAGGTGCAATTTTCAGACAATATTATATTTTAGTATTCCTTCATTAAATTAAAAAACAAAAACTTGTTCGTAGAAAAACATTAATGAGAAGGTTGGTGCTGCTTTTTTGCAACTAAGTCAGATATGTTCGCGGACCACAGGTTAGAAAACAATGCTCTAGCTAGAGTATAACAGAACTCTTAAATACCATGATGTTGATTGGCTCACCTTGATAAGCCCCAGACCGACCAGCATGGAGTTGGCGAGCACCCACTGTTGCGCGTGTTTCTCGCCCGCGCGCTTCATCAGTATCTGGTACAGGTCCTTTGCGGCCGCCTCTGCATCGACGTCTTGCAACGAGAGCCCCGAAAGCTTTAGCGTGGCCTCCACGTAGGCCTGAATCTGCGCCGACGGGTCCTTTATGGCCTAGAATTTAGAGGCGATGTTAGCTGTCTAAAACTAAGAGCGATACCACATCTATTGTGGCTGCGCTGCGTCGTCGCAACGCAATGATTTCAACGCGGTGAATGCCACACGAGCGCTGCGTCGGCGTAAACAGATATGCTAAATACTGCGGCCGCTCCGTCGTTTCAACGCAGATCCTTTACCCACCTCGTCTCCCTCCTCTCCTTGTGCGTTGCGCGTGCGTCGCGACGACGCAGCGCAGCCACAAGGCCCGTGTGGCATGTTGTTCAGATTTATATGTAGAACGACGGAGCGTCACCGCTCAGTCGACGCAGCGCTAACGCAACGCACACACAACGCCCGTGTGGCATCGCTCTAAGGCCTTTGCATCAACGTAATGAGATGATTTTTACAGCGTCCAGTGGCACCTTCACTCACACTAGATGGGTGAAGAGGCCACTCGGCGCTGCAGTGCCTGGGACATTGTTTTAGATGGAGGCTGGACCAGCACCATCCTGACAGCTGAGTCGGCCTAGCTCACAGGTTAGCGGTCTAGGTCGTAAAATAAAAGAGAAACTCAGTTTTAGCGGCGATAGTTATTCGGTACGCGAAAAATGTACACACACGCGCGAGCGCACAGAACACCTATACCCAAGACCCCCTTTGTACCCTATGGAGCCAGTGGCTAGATCCATAATGGATCCAACGAGATTTTACTTTCTCTTTAGATCCATTTTCTTAAATCTGGTTCTAAAGAGAAAGTAAAATCTCGTTGGATCCATTTATGGATCTAGCTACTGGCTCCATAGGGAACGAAGGCAAGCCAGCGGCTCGAGTTGCACTGATTTGTTTGACATACTGTCCCCCCGCGCGCACCCCCCTTACCCCGGTGTCGTCTTTTGCGACCATTGCTCGCGCCCACTACCACTGCCATCTATTGAACAGTAGAACAATAAAAAAAATGAGATTCAAATACAAAGTTTTACATGTAGTGTAAGTAATCGCTTTTTTTTATGTAGCCTCTATAGTGTCCCACTGCTGGGCAAAGGCCTCCCCTTTTTTCTTCCACTCCTCTCTATCCTCGGCTGCCTCTTGCCACCCCGGCAGAAAGGTTGTGAGGTCGTCCCGCCATCTCCGTCTCGGTCTGCCGCGACGCCGGTACCCATCTTGTGGGGTCCAGTCGGTGACGATCTTCGCCCACCTATCTGGACCTATGCGGCAAACGTGGCCGGCCCAGTTCCAATTTGGCGGTTGCAGCTTCGCTAACGGGCGATATTACAATCTTCTTCTGGATCGGTCCCTCAATTCTGAGGATCGTGACCATATACAATGGTTCTCCAAATCTCCAATCGTCACGGTCATGTGCGTGATGGGATGCGTGCTGGATTGATCCACCTGCCGCCCTCTTTAGGGCATCGGACCAACACATTGGTGTTCTGCCTCTCGCCCGTTCGCCTTCCATCTGGCCCAAAATGATCTGTTTTTCCAGAGTATGACGTGGTGACCGCATAATATGCCCAAAAATGCTGAGGGACCTCTGGCAGACTGTTGACAGTCGCTTCGTTATTCCGAGCTCGTTTGGGATGTACATTGTTTCTAAAGGCAATGGGCAACGTCATTTATTATTTTTTATTCTATAAATCGAAAATATAGACAAATATAAGAAACTAATTTGAATATTTTCTTAATTTTTTATGTAAATATTTTTTTATTAATTATTTAAAAGGACCATGGGCACATTGGGCCCACTGACAGTTGACACTTGATGAAAAATTTTACATTGTCCGACCTCAATAAAATTCATGTCAAATGAAAGCTCTTGAAGAGTACTTCAATTTATTCTATGGCAGCTTAGTCAAAATCGAGCGCGAAAATGGTGTTTTGGGCACATTTGTCCCATTTTATGAAGATTGTCCGACCTCAATAAACTTCATGTCAAATGAAAGCTCTTGAAGAGTACTTCAATTTATTCTATGGCAGCTTAGTCAAAATCGAGCGCGAAAATGGTGTTTTGGGCACATTTGTCCCATTTTATTCAATTCAAAGCATTTATTTCGGAATATTAACACTTCCATAGATTACAAAGTAAAAAACAGATAAAAATTAAATAAATTAAAACATCACAATTTGTACAGTTAAAAAGTAAGGCAGTTCATAATCTCAGAGTAACATTAATTAAAAAGTAATCAATTAAAATGGCAATTTCAAAAAGTTAAAAGTTCAAAATAATATTATTTAAAAGTCCAATTAATAATTTTAGTATTCGATAAAATTAAATTTAAATCAAAATGTCATTGTATATTAAATAAAATTGTATAGAAAAATATTATAAAACAACAGTATAAATTGGAAAACACAAAACACAAAATAAAATCAATAAAAACAGTACCTACTTAACATTCTCCGACATATGTAGTTTAATGCAGTTAATTAAAACTGCATTGTCCATCTTTTGTATCAACACCCTCAGGATGCTGTTGGAGCTGTTCAGGGCTCTGTTTATCACGGACGCAGCTCGCTTTCGCATGATTGCGAAAAAGTCGTCCGTGCACGCCTCCGCAAACATGCCCGAGGCACTGCAGTACCTGGGCAGCCTCATCAGCACCCTGAAGATGTTGTTGTACTGTACGCGGAGGGCGCTGAGTGACCGTTGAGTACAGCTGACCCACAGACTGCACGTATAGAAGGATTGGCAATATGCCTTAAATAGCGTTACCTTGACTTCTTTGGTACACCGAGCAAACCTACGGGCCAGCATGTTGCCCCGGACAGCCAACGCCCTCCGCTCCCTTTCTACATCAAACTCGTCGGATAAGTCCTCAGAAACCCAGTGGCCTAGGTATTTGAACCTCAGCACCCTATTCAAGATCATTCCATTGATGGAAACGGGGGGCACAATGTTAACCTTATGCTCACGGGGCTGGAAAACAAGAATTTCACTTTTTGTTGTATTGTATCTCAGCCCGTGAGCCTCTGCGTACTCCTCGCACATCTGCAAGAGCCTCCGAATACCACCGATAGAGGGGCTCAGCAGCACCATGTCATCGGCGTAGCTGAGGTTGTTAATAATTGTCCCGTCGATCGAGCAGCCTACCCTAGTGCTACTAAGGCCCTCTATCAGCTTGTTGATGTACAGATTAAAAAGGCGAGGAGAGGTAAGACCCCCCTGCCTGACACCACACTTCAGTGAAAACTCGTCGGAGTCCTCCCCAGACCATCTCACGACATTGACCTGATTGCTGTACCAGAAGTCAAGAACTTTTACAATTTCCTCAGGAGCATCCGTTTCAGTTCTTAACTTATGCCAAAGTGACTCGTAGGCAACCAGGTCAAATGCCTTCGATAGGTCTAGGAAGCACGCATACACTGGTGTCTTTCGGTCAGTGTAGTAACGGACTGTTTGCTTGAGACACAGAATAGCCGTCTCTGTTGACAGTCCCTCTCTAAAACCAAACTGTGCGTCGTGCAGATTGCAGTGCCTCGCGAGGCGTTTATCAAGCAAACAGTCCAATACTTTCGCCACTGTAGTCGCCAGCGATATTGGTCTGTAGTTTGCCTTATCTGATTGGTCGCCAGTTTTATTTTTAATGATTGGAACGACAATGGTTCGCAAGCAATCGTTTGGCAAATAGCAGTGTCGTACACAGAAGGTGTAGAACATGGCCAATACCCTTGGTAAGTGGACACCCGCATGTTTGAAATGTTCAATACCTAACCCATCGTGTCCGGGTGATTTCCCCCTGGTCATGCTACGTATTGCGTTGGCCACGTCTCTGGCTGTGAAACCAATCGGCGGCGACGCTTGTTGCACGCGCTGACTATTGGACAAGGGTGCCTCGGTGGTTAGCTTTGGTGGGGGCTCTACTTTAAAGTGGCTCATAAACAAGTTGGCAATATCTCTTTTACAGCTTATACCGTCCACGTTAAGAGGGGAGCTCGGTCTTGGGCTAAGCTTAGCGGTCTGTTTCCAAAATTGCTTAAAATTATTTGCTGCATGATGCGTAGCCAATATGTCTAACTTAATTTTTTCAGCACTTTTTTGAACCCATCTAAGCTTAGCCTTAAATACACATCTTGTCTCTCTCATTTTCTCGTACAGCGGTCCCCTGGATGGCCTACCATGCAATATCCAGATTTGAAAGTGTAGCCTGGCGTCTTTGTGGAAACTATGCACATGCCTATTCCACCCTACAATGGGTCTCTTTTTACGTCTGTGCTGTCTTACTTCGGCGCTTTGCACGGCCGCTTCACTTAAAATGCTAATGATGTCAGTATACAACCGATCGATAACGTGTCTATGATCTAGGTTATTACATATCCCATCACAACAGAAACTAAGCTCAGAGGGAAAGTCCAGATTTTTTAGTTTTAAGTTACAAAGATGGTGAAATAAATCTATTTGTTTATTATCTCTTTCGCCCCATAACACTGCGTTAAAACCATTGCTTTTAGGCTGACTTTGAGGGGTTAGTACTTGGATGTCGCAACATATTTCCAAAGCCAAGTGGTCTGACCACGATGTATTCTGCAAGACTCTAACATTGACAACAGATCTTTTAGCATCTTCTGTCACCAGACAGTGGTCAAGCCAACTCGTGGAACCGCAGGAATCACTTATAAATGTAAAAGTATTGGTGCTATCGAGTCTCTCCATGTCCACACATGTCCACTGGTTATCACTACAGAAGCTAAGAAGCTCTTTACCGAAAAGCTTGCCCGGATGGGCGTTATAATCTCCCAGCATAAACACTGAAGTCACCTCAGAACCCTGTACAATTGCATACATCTCACTTAAGCACTGTGTAAACTCTACTAGATTTTCTATGCCGTCGCACGGCATGTGTATAGAGAACACGAGAAAAGATCGATCCTGTATAGTCAGTTTAATTCCAGCTAGGCGCTTACTGTTGCACTCAATTACAGAGACAGACTCGTAAGCACTTTTCCGCCACAGTAGCGCAACGCCACCATGGGGCCTCCCGCGTACGATTCCAGCCGCTGTGTCTATAGCTGACTTGCCGGTGTACCCAAAGTCGTCGTCTATTGTGCCTAGGAGGGCCAGATTGTGTGGGTAAAGCCATGTCTCCTGAAGAGCTATGATGTCGGCAGTCTTACATAACATCTTAATATAATCTATACAGCTTGTCGCCGCCTTGCAGTTAAAACTGATAAAGTTACTCCTTTTTGGCTGTAGATTCATTTTGATTAGTTGGTTGGCTAGTTGCTTCCGCTGTCATTGATCTGTGCCTAAGATTGATAAAACGCCGGAATGAGATGCCTTCAGGCCAAATGTTACTATCCATGAACAGAGGTATTTTGTGTCTAGGTACAAAAACCTTATAGGCATTATATTCTCTTAATCGCTGCATATTAATTTTTTCCATATTGACTGTCACCTGTGTTTTGTTTTTTATGTATTCAGCTATGTCCTCTATTGACGTATTCTTGTCTACGTTGTTTATAAAGAGTGGAATTCTGATATCCGCAGCTTTAAATTTCGATTCGGTGTGAGAAACAGCTGTACCTTTCTTCCCAATAAAACGATCCTTGTATTTATTTCTCCTTACAACAGTCCACTCGCTGTCTTTATCATCCTGCTTACGTTCCATCTCCGCCTTAGCCGTTGCCGCATATGACGGACGAGATTGGGTTTCATTCCCAGACGTTAGAGCTCCATTTGCATCGAGCGTCGCTGTCTTCGTAGGAGCCAATAATTTACACTCGGTAGCGGGCGTCGCCGAAACCTCGGTGGGCCTCAGTGCCTTGTTGGGATGCGCAGGCGCCTGCCGGCGACCGGTTTGCGAAACCGCGGTGGTGGCCTCCACGTTCTGGTATTGCCGATGCGGGAATGAGACCGCCGTATCGGTGACTTTGTACGAGTGCGAGTGGGATAGGCCTTCGCAACACGGGTCGTTGTTCCAACGGTCATCGGAACGGTCAAACACCTCGGACGTTGGTTTCTTTGTTTCCGAGTTTTTGTTTATAGGCCTATAAGACAAAGGACTTAGACCCATGGGGCCGCTATCATTGATTATACCTGATAGGAACGCACCTCTTCTCGTGTTTACATTATGACCATAGGAAACATCCAACACCGTATCATTTGAAGTGTTGTTTTGTCCTATGTTTTTAATCTGTTCCTCGAGCTGTTGCATCTGATCGGCAGTAGCGTATAAAGATTTAATATCGTGAACCTCTTGTTTTAGCAGAATAATGTCCTTGAGTAGTCTAGATACGTCCACATGATCGAAAGTGATTGGCGGCAATTTATTTAGATCGCGTGCGACGAAAATTGGTATTTTCTCCGGGTCTGTTTGTTTAAAAAGATCAATAATGTCGTAAAGATCTTTATTTGACTTTCCTTCCTTACTCTTCTTTCGCTTTATATTGCGCATTTCAGTAGTTATTGAATTGAAAAGCAGGGACTTAGCTTGCTCGATGTCTTCTGTGGAGAAGGCTGTAGCACAAATCCGCACCAGGCTTTCTGAATCCATTGTGTCATTTTTGTTTTGCACAAACGTTAACAATTCGTTCACAACGAGATTACAATTTTTGCACTTTAATAAATTAACCGCGGTTAGTTCGCACGACATGATGAGTCGGATCAACGACCTCTCGCGTCAGCTGAGCGCGACGGACTGCATTTTAGCATTTTATGAAGATTGTCCGACCTCAATAAACTTCATGTCAAATGAAAGCTATTCAAGAGTACTTCAATTTATTCTATGGCAGCTTAGTCAAAATCGAGCGCGAAAATGGTGTTTTGGGCATATTTGTCCCATTTTATGAAGATTGTCAGACCTCAATAAAACTCATGTCAAATGAAAGCTCTTGAAGAGTACTTCAATTTATTCTATGGCAGCTTAGTCGAAATCGAGCGCGAAAGTGGTGTTTTGGGGATGGGCATATTGGGCCCACTGACAGTTGACATTTTACATTGTCCGACCTCAATAAACTTTATGTCAAATGAAAGCTCTTGAAGAGTACTTTAATTTATTGTTTGGCAGCTTAGTCAAAATCGAGCGCGAAAGTGTTGTTTTGGGCATATTTGTCCCATTTTATGAAGATTGTCCACTTTCGCGCTCGATTTTGACTAAGCTGCCATAGAATAAATAAAAGTATTCTTCAAGAGCTTTCATTTGAAATGAGTTTGATTGAGGTCGGACAATGTAAAATGTCAACTGTCAGTGGGCCCAATATGCCCATCCCCAAAACACCACTTTCGCGCTCGATTTCGACTAAGCTGCCATATAATAAATTGAAGTACTCTTCAAGAGCTTTCATTTGACATGAGTTTTATTGAGGTCGGACAATCTTCATAAAATGGGACAAATATGCCCAAAACACCATTTTCGCGCTCGATTTTGACTAAGCTGCCAAAGAATAAATTAAAGTACTCTTCAAGAGCTTTCATTTGACATAAAGTTTATTGAGGTCGGACAATGTAAAATGTCAACTGTCAGTGGGCCCAATATGCCCATCCCCAAAACACCACTTTCGCGCTCGATTTCGACTATGCTGCCATAGAATAAATTGAAGTACTCTTCAAGAGCTTTCATTTGACATGAGTTTTATTGAGGTCGGACAATCTTCATAAAATGGGAAAAATATGCCCAAAACACCATTTTCGCGCTCGATTTTGACGAAGCTACCAAAGAATAAATTAAAGTACTCTTGAAGAGCTTTCATTTAACATAAAGTTTATTGAGGTCGGACAATGTAAAATGTCAACTGTCAGTGGGCCCAATATGCCCATCCCCAAAACACCACTTTCGCGCTCGATTTCGACTAAGCTGCCATATAATAAATTGAAGTACTCTTCAAGAGCTTTCATTTGACATGAGTTTTATTGAGGTCGGATAATCTTCATAAAATGGGACAAATATGCCGAAAACACCATTTTCGCGCACGATTTTGACTAAGCTACCAAAGAATAAATTAAAGTGCTCTTCAAGAGCTTTCATTTGACATAAAGTTTAGTGAGGTCGGAGAATGTAAAATGTCAACTGTCAGTGGGCCCAATATGGCCATCCCCAAAACACAATTTTCGCGCTTTATTTTGACTAAGCTGCCATAGAATAAATTGAAGTACTCTTCAAGAGCTTTCATTTGACATGAAGTTTATTGAGGTCGGACAATCTTCATAAAATGGGACAAATGTGCCCAAAACACCATTTTCGCGCTAGATTTTGACTTAGCTGCCATAGAATAAATTGAAGTACTCTTCAAGAGCTTTCATTAGACATGAAGTTTATTGAGGTCAGAAAATCTTCATAAAATGGGACAAATATGCCCAAAACACCATTTTCGCGCTTTATTTTGTTTAAGCTGCCATAGAATAAATTGAAGTACTCTTCAAGAGCTTTCATTTGACATGAAGTTTATTGAGGTCGGACAATCTTCATAAAATGGGACAAATGTGCCCAAAACACCATTTTTGCGCTAGATTTTGACTAAGCTGCCATAGAATAAATTGAAGTACTCTTCAAGAGCTTTCATTTGACATGAAGTTTATTGAGGTCGGACAATCTTCATAAAATGGGACAAATGTGCCCAAAACACCATTTTCGCGCTAGATTTTGACTAAGCTGCCATAGAATAAATTGAAGTACTCTTCAAGAGCTTTCATTTGACATGAAGTTTATTGAGGTCGGACAATGTAAAAAAATTCATCAAGTGTCAACTGTCAGTGGGCCCAGACTTCATACTAATGTGCCCGTGGTCCTTTCTAAAAGTTTTGTGTATGACGTCACCACTGGCATTATGTACTAAGTTCATTGCCTTCATTCATGCTTTAAAAAAAAAAATATGTTGTCGTTTGACAAATGTCAGTGGCAAGTCAACAAGAAGGTTATTTTCTCAGTTATTTTCACAGGTTATTTTACACTTTTGACAGTTGTTTTTTTAAATATTTGTAGGCAATGGAACTACCGCATTAGAGGCTATGATGACGTCATCAAAAGAAAAATGGCGATAAATAATAAAATAATCCGTTTTAATTTTACTTATTTAAACCCCTAATAGTAATCAGTATCCCTATTCCTCGAAATGGTTTTCAATTTACGGCAATCGATGCCTCACTGATCAATGCCCATTCTGATATTACAATATGCGCCACGAAAGGAGACTTGACCGCGCCTCCCGCACTCTTTCCGCCGCCCCGATGACGCCCGACCCCTTCCCGCGCTCAGACCTTATACCACTGCGCACCACGCGGTGTCTCAAGTCTCATCTTTCGTGGCATGTATTGTACTTTGGCTGATCGAAGTCTCATCTTTCGTGGCATGTATTGTACTTTGGCTGATCGAAGTCTCATCTTTCGTGGCATGTATTGTACTTTGGCTGATCGAAGTCTCATCTTTCGTGGCATGTATTGTACTTTGGCTGATCGAAGTCTCATCTTTCGTGGCATGTATTGTACTTTGGCTGATCGAAGTCTCATCTTTCGTGGCATGTATTGTACTTTGGCTGATCGAAGTCTCATCTTTCGTGGCATGTATTGTACTTTGGCTGATCGAAGTCTCATCTTTCGTGGCATGTATTGTACTTTGGCTGATCGAAGTCTCATCTTTCGTGGCATGTATTGTACTTTGGCTGATCGAAGTCTCATCTTTCGTGGCATGTATTGTACGTTGGCTGATCGAAGTCTCCTCTTTCGTGGCATGTATTGTACTTTGGCTGATCGAAGTCTCATCTTTCGTGGCATGTATTGTACTTTGGCTGATCGAAGTCTCATCTTTCGTGGCATGTATTGTACTTTGGCTGATCGAAGTCTCATCTTTCGTGGCATGTATTGTACTTTGGCTGATCGAAGTCTCATCTTTCGTGGCATGTATTGTACGTTGGCTGATCGAAGTCTCATCTTTCGTGGCATGTATTGTACTTTGGCTGATCGAAGTCTCATCTTTCGTGGCATGTATTGTACTTTGGCTGATCGAAGTCTCATCTTTCGTGGCATGTATTGTACTTTGGCTGATCGAAGTCTCATCTTTCGTGGCATGTATTGTACTTTGGCTGATCGAAGTCTCCTCTTTCGTGGCATGTGTTGTACTTTGGCTGATCGAAGTATCATCTTTCGTGGCATGTATTGTACTTTGGCTGATCGAAGTCTCATCTTTCGTGGCATGTATTGTACTTTGGCTGATCGAAGTCTCATCTTTCGTGGCATGTATTGTACGTTGGCTGATCGAAGTCTCATCTTTCGTGGCATGTATTGTACTTTGGCTGATCGAAGTCTCATCTTTCGTGGCATGTATTGTACTTTGGCTGATCGAAGTCTCATCTTTCGTGGCATGTATTGTACTTTGGCTGATCGAAGTCTCATCTTTCGTGGCATGTATTGTACGTTGGCTGATCGAAGTCTCATCTTTCGTGGCATGTATTGTACTTTGGCTGATCGAAGTCTCATCTTTCGTGGCATGTATTGTACGTTGGCTGATCGAAGTCTCATCTTTCGTGGCATGTATTGTACGTTGGCTGATCGAAGTCTCATCTTTCGTGGCATGTATTGTACTTTGGCTGATCGAAGTCTCATCTTTCGTGGCATGTATTGTACTTTGGCTGATCGAAGTCTCATCTTTCGTGGCATGTATTGTACTTTGGCTGATCGAAGTCTCATCTTTCGTGGCATGTATTGTACTTTGGCTGATCGAAGTCTCATCTTTCGTGGCATGTATTGTACTTTGGCTGATCGAAGTCTCATCTTTCGTGGCATGTATTGTACGTTGGCTGATCGAAGTCTCATCTTTCGTGGCATGTGTTGTACTTTGGCTGATCGAAGTATCATCCGCCAACAGACCCGAAAGCCACGCATACTAAATACCAAAACAAAGTACTTTTTTGATAAATTATTGCTGGGAAATGATTTTGGTTTTTTAGGTTATAATTTTGGAAAATATTTTATCACGCAATGGACGTGTAACGCACAGAAGTCATATTGCGCAAAAGTAGGTATCAGTTTATGTTACTTAGGCTTGAAGTGCCGATGTTTAAAATACATTGTGGGTTGCAATGTTAACGTCGTTTTTTGTAAGAAATATTCATAATTTTGATATGGCTTCTTGAGAAGGTATGTTAAGAACTAGTTACTGAATACATTTCTGCAAAAAAAAAAAGTTTTGAAAAGTCTGACTTTGAACCTCATTATCTCGGAAACCGTTGATTTCCCAGGCTAGTTCCTTGGGCAAAAATGTTCCTTATGATGAGGACAATACGTGGTTTCTCGCTTTGTTGGCGGTCTTTTAACACCCTGTATATTTACAAGAATTATAGTCGAATTCGGGGTCGGAATAAGAGATCCGAATTTGTCGCTGCCGGTATGTATGTAAAGTATGATCCCTGACCTGTAAGTGTGCATCTATGGCGCCAGGCGCGGAGGCGCCGAGCATTCCGAAGTTGAGTAGCGAGGGTTGCTCAAGGAACCGCGCCACCGTCGACTCCACTTCCTCAACACCTGAAACGTTTGCGTTTATAACTTTTTTTTACGTAGCCTGTTGGATGTCTTTCTGCTGGGCAAAGGCCTCCCGCCTTTCAGACCAGCCCCTCTACCCTTGACGCATTTTTCCAATACAGCCGCAATATGGCGCAATTTACAAAATTTAATCATTTACAAATTAAGATGCTTTTTATTGAATAAAACAGCCTTACCTTTGAATAAACATTACAAAGTATTCTATATAGTAAGTCACGTCTGGTATTGAACATTGAACACCTAAGTTAGATGTTTACCGGAGTTGTCGAGCAGTGTGAGCGAGTTATCCGAGGTGTGTTGGCGGGTGTCCTCTAAGCGGTCAGAGGTCCCCGACTTGTCATCTGACCCGGTCACGTCTGGTATTGAACATTGAACACCTAAGTTAGATGTTTACCGGAGTTGTCGAGCAGTGTGAGCGAGTTCTCCGCGGTGTGTTGGCGAGTGTCCTCTGAGCGGTCAGAGGTCCCCGTCTCGTCCTCTGACCCGGTCACGTCCGGTATTGAACATTGAACACCTAAGTTAAATGTTTACCGGAGTTGTCGAGCAGTGTGAGCGAGTTATCCGAGGTGTGTTGGCGGGTTTCCTCTAAGCGGTCAGAGGTCCCCGACTTGTCATCTGACCCGGTCACGTCTGGTATTGAACATTGAACACCTAAGTTAGATGTTTACCGGAGTTGTCGAGCAGTGTGAACGAGTTCTCCGCGGTGTGTTGGCGGGTGTCCTCTGAGCGGTCAGAGGTCCCCGACTCGTCCTCTGACCCGGTCACGTCTGGTATTGAACATTGAACACCTAAGATAGATGTTTACCGGAGCTGTCGAGCAGTGTGACCGAGTTCTCCGCGGTGTGTTGGCGGGTGTCCTCTGAGCGGTCAGAGGTCCCCGACTCGTCCTCTGACCCGGTCACGTCTGTACGGGCAGCATGGTAAGCCCGAGATAGGCCATTCTCTATGCAAAACTGTCAACTTGTCGGTCGGGCTCGAGTTGGCTCTACGCCAACATGGCGATGGAGACAAAAATACAACATTTTTATTAAAATGGAATTAACTACTTTTTGCTCGACATGACCTTAATCTATTGCCATCTCGAGTCCCGCCTGCCATGCTCGCACAGTAGACATGGCACGTCTGTCACTCGAGTTCGAGAGAGTGTCAAAACGACCATGCTAAGCATACTGGTATTGAACATTGAACACCTAAGTTAGATGTTTACCGGAGTTGTCGAGCAGTGTGACCGAGTTCTCCGCGGTGTGTTGGCGGGTGTCCTCTGAGCGGTCAGAGGTCCCCGACTCGTCCTCTGACCCGGTCACGTCTGGTATTGAACATTGAACACCTAAGTTAGATGTTTACCGGAGTTGTCGAGCAGTGTGACCGAGTTCTCCGCGGTGTGTTGGCGGGTGTCCTCTGAGCGGTCAGAGGTCCCCGACTCGTCCTCTGACCCGGTCACGTCTGGTATTGAACATTGAACACCTAAGTTAGATGTTTACCGGAGTTGTCGAGCAGTGTGAACGAGTTCTCCGCGGTGTGTTGGCGGGAGTCCTCCGTCGCGCTGTCCTCAGAATTGTCAGAGGTCTCCGACTCATCGCCGTCGGACTCCTCTTCATCCTCTGATCCGGTGACGTCTGTTAGTAAACATAAATCTTTTTTTATTATTATCCTAGAACCTAGAGTCTGGTTCACACGTATTGACTTGTCTTTCTTGTGGGCTAGGCCGACTAAGCTGTCAGGATGGTATAGGTGCTGGGCAAGCCAACTCCATCTAAAACAATGTCCCAGGCACTGCAGCGCCGAGTGGTCTCTTCACCCATCTAGTGTAAGTGAAGGTGCCACTGGACGCTGTATAAATATCTCATTACGTAGATGCAAAGGCCTTAGTAAGTAAGAGTCTGGAGTAATATTTGGTGAACGAAATAAAGAGCTATTTATAGTCTTTTTCCGAGCGGCAGCCAACGCGAGTGCGTATACACTCCATGCGTTGACATTGATCGCGCGAGTCCACGATGGATCTATTGGCCCAATCTGGGGGGTTACCCTTGACGCTATTGCGATCCAATTGAAAAAGTTTAAAAATTAATTTCTCTTTGAATTCGCATAGTAATGCTTTGATTTTAAATACTTTGTAATGTTTATTCAAAGGTAAGGCTGTTTTATTCAATAAAAACACAAAATGCGTCTTAATTTGTAAAATATTAAATTTTGTAAATTTCGCCATATTGCGGCCGCATTGGAAACATGCGTCAAGGGTAGAGGGGCTGCTCGTACCTTCTATGGTACTCGGTCTTGAGTCTGTTTATGCCGCCAAGTTACACGCCTGCACTCTAAATGAGCACTATCTAAGTCAGCCATGTACACCACTATTTTCTATATGCTATTTATGTTGTATTTTTTTCTCGTGTGCAAGTCGTGTTAGTTACACCATTTATAACTCGAGAACGGGTGGACCAATTTTTATGATTTTTGATTTGTTGGATTTCTCTCCGCCCCGAATAGCAGAATAACCATTAAAACAACGGAAAATCTCACGAGAAAAAAAATTAGTCTGCGCGGACGAAGTCTCGGGCAAAAGCTAGTAAAGTATAAAGTAAAGTGTATCTAGAAATGTAGGTGTTGTTACGAAAGTCCACGACGTCACTTACATTCCTCATCGCTGCCCTCTCCGTCGCTTAGCACGGCGCAGCCCACTCGGTCGCCGATGTATTTTTTGGACTCCGCGTCACCCAAGCTGTTGCCTGGAAACACAACTCTTATGAACAAATCGTTCTCTTTGCCTGGCTAGAGTATGACTTCAAATTTAATTTATTGACCCTTCATCCCGTTTTTTTTTAAATTGATTTCACAAATAAGGGTTTATTTAAGTTATCAAGAGGTTGACAAATTATTAAATAATGAGAATAAAATAAAACATGGCATAACACAGTACAAAACTCAGCTAAAATCTTAAAGATTTGAGACTCCCTTCAAATAGCAAAAAAAGATGCGGACCGTGAGTCTGAATCGCAAGTTATTAAAATGTATTTTTTAAATAAACACACATAAGTAAAAACAAAACAAAATATTACAGG
The DNA here is from genome assembly GCA_949319315.1 of Zelleria hepariella. NCBI lineage: Eukaryota > Metazoa > Arthropoda > Insecta > Lepidoptera > Yponomeutidae > Zelleria > Zelleria hepariella. The sequence continues at coordinate 29,315,948 of OX439379.1, forward strand.
TATCGTTAATTAATCAATGAACCATAGAAAAATACAGATAAAGCTAAATGTTAAAAACTACACTAGTTATTGAACTTTAAACCCGCAATGGCCAACTACTGGGGGGTGGCTGACTTTAGGCGCCTCTATCCTATCTGTTTTTAAAGCAACAAAGTACATAATTATTTAAATAATATAATTTAATTTAATGCATGCAAATATTTATTAAGTTATTTAAGATTGGCCAATAAAGGCTCTTTTCATTTTCGTCCCGGTTGGACGTCCCAAATATCGCCGGGAAGATGCGGTAGAAAGAGATGCGAGCTCCAGGTGGAGGATTGGAGGGAGTTAGCGCAGGACAGGGAGAGCTGGCGTCTTTCGGTTGCGGAGGGCAAGATCCACTTTGGGTCGCTGAGCCAGCCAGAATGAATGAATGACCCTTCGATTACCTTTGAACCACTTTGGGTCCACTTTGGGTTGCTGAGCCAGCCAGAATGAATGACCCTTCGATTGCCTTTGAACCAATTCTCAGTAGCCAATTCGGTACGCAAAGTTTTTTGTTCGAAAGTCCGTTATTGGCTTAATCTTATCTTTAGACCATATTGAGAAACTAATTTCAATATTTTTTATTTTGGTTCAGTAGTTTGGATTTTACAACGTTTCAAAGATACGGTTTTATGACGTCTCGCGACGGTCTGCATACTGTTGGCGATCATAGGAACAAAACATTTTAGCGCATAAAAACAAAACTACTGGACCAAAATAAAAATTATTTAAATTAGTTTCTCAATATTGTCTAAAGATAAGTTTAAGCCAATAACGGACTTTCGAACAAAAAACTTAGCGTACCGAATTGGTCGCGTAGGTCAATAAAGTCAAAGTAACAAACAAGACGTAGGTCAGAAAAAAAGATAGATACACGTGAATAAGAAGAACGATACATAAACAATGGCTGCGATGACAGTTCTGTGTATCTCGCGATTCGTTCATGTAAATGAATTATTGTTGTTACAATATAGCTACAATATGTTGGCCAGCTTCACTGGCTACGATCCTTTTCCTGAAGAAGAATAATGGTAAAGAAACTCCACGATAAAATACCTAGTTCATTAGTCCAAAGTCTAAGTCATATACTGACCAGCCAACACAACCACAGTCATGATACAGACGGTGACTCACATCTGTAATATTGAGTCATGTACTGACCTGCCAGCACAACCTTGGTGAGTCGCTGCGAGCTGTCGGGCACAGACATGATACAGTCGGCCACCGTCCGGCACGCCTCGTGCCCGATCTCGTTGTGACTCATATCTGTAATATTGAGTCGTGTACTGACCTGCCAGCACAACCCTGGTGAGTCGCTGCGAGCTGTCGGGCACAGACATGATACAGTCGGCCACCGTCCGGCACGCCTCGTGCCCGATCTCGTTGTAACTCATATCTGTAATATTGAGTCGTGTACTGACCTGCCAGCACAACCTTGGTGAGTCGCTGCGAGCTGTCGGGCACAGACATGATACAGTCGGCCACCGTCCGGCACGCCTCGTGCCCGATCTCGTTGTGACTCATAGCTGTAATATTGAGTCGTGTACTGACCTGCCAGCACAACCTTGGTGAGTCGCTGCGAGCTGTCGGGCACAGACATGATACAGTCGGCCACCGTCCGGCACGCCTCGTGCCCGATCTCGTTGTGACTCATAGCTGTAATATTGAGTCGTGTACTGACCTGCCAGCACAACCTTGGTGAGTCGCTGCGAGCTGTCAGGCACAGACATGATACAGTCGGCCACCGTCCGGCACGTCTCGTGCCCGATCTCGTTGTGACTCATAGCTGTAATATTGAGTCGTGTACTGACCTGCCAGCACAACCTTGGTGAGTCGCTGCGAGCTGTCGGGCACAGACATGATACAGTCGGCCACCGTCCGGCACGCCTCGTGCCCGATCTCGTTGTGACTCATGTCGAGGGTCTGGAATATAATAAGTTTTTTATCATTACCATAACATAATTAATGAAGTTACGACCTCGCCACTGGTTTGCCGGGATGGCAAGAGGTGGCCTAAGTTAGGGAGGAGTGGAGAAAAAAAGGGGAGGCCAGCAGTGGGATACCTGGATTCAGAAATAAAAATGCAAGGTAAATTGTTGCATTTAGTTATTCGTGATTCTGCGCAGACAAAGTAAGACAGGCCTTAGCCCTTAATAGCGCCGAGGTTCTATTCAATGATTGGATTCATCCCCAAGCCATAGACTACAAGTTAATGTGGGATCTCTATACATATTTCCCACAGCGCTATTAATAGCAGAGACTCAATGAGCAGGGGTGCAGTGCAGTCAAGGTTTCCGAAACTTGACTACTGATGAACCTATTTAGCGTGAAGCGCCTTGTACACGTTTTGCGAATAAATTAATACTTTCATAATATGAGCATTCCCAATGGAAGCTAATGCAACCATGGCTGGGATTACTCGCGACCATTGACCATGGTTGAAGAAGAACGAGATGAAGTTGAGTTTCTCCTTTGCGTACCTCTAACATGACCGCGTTGTCTCGGAATCCTTCAGCCAGGGCCAGTGCGCCTTTACTCTTCAGCAAGCAGTCGCCAAAGTTGATGTGTCGGAGGTTCTTGAGGCTGCAACAAGGAAATTCCGTTGGGATCTCTTCATGGGTTTTTATAGTTTACAGTAGGTTTAATACAGGGTACAGGTGGGAGGGTGCTTTCGTGCATGCCGCTACTACGGAAATATAAAATTGTACTTTTATTTTCGAATTGAAATGGTGCTAAACAAAAACAGGCGCCTTTAGGCTGACGAAATATAAATCATACCCGACGAACTTAGTCTTACGGTTGCCATATGTCTGGCATGTTCTCCTTTTTACAGTCGTATTCGGTACTTTACTGATTATGTTTTTTTTTTAAAGAAAACCCCTGATTTTTAGGCTTCTTTACGATTAAACGTTTATCAAACATCAATTGCTCGAAAGCATGAATTGCTCGGATAGAATTTTGGTACCTAGTAAAATTACAATCACTAGCGCATCATAAACATCAATAGCGCGAAAACTATCCACCAATGGCGGAGTTTCTTGTTTTCTTATTGGTTTAAAATATTTTTAACAAAGCTGTCTGCGCGAGTAGATGCGTGTGCCGATTTTAGAGGATGGGTTATCTTGAAGAAATGCTTGAATGTTTTTTTCGTTCGCCGGTTAACTCCGATCTATCAAAATTCCTAAAAACTTTTGAGGTACGGAACCCTAAAAAGGCGCCCTTAGACTGAGGAAATTGTCATTACGGCGGAGGGTCTATGGATGCGGATGGTGAGAGTGGGCTGACAATTATGAACTTACGCGGGCAGGATAGCGGCGATGTGCTTGGCCCCTTTTGGTCCCACGGTATTATCGTTCAGGTTGAGAGACCGGAGCACAAAAGTGATCCTATAATTGTTTTTTATACCCTTGTGAGGTACGGAACCCTAAAAAGGCGCCCTTAGACTGGCGAACTATAAATCATACTTATCCATCCTCTAAAATCGGCACACGCAATTTGCGCAGACAGCTTTGTTAAAAATATTTTAAACCAATAATAAAACAAGAAACTCCGTCATTGGTGGATGTTTTCGCACTATTGATGTTATTGGACGTATTATACTGACAGCGTTAAACTGACGCCTTCTCTATCGAACCACTAAAATCGTGAGAGGAACCATCTGTTGACTCCGCCTATACGAGAACCATATGCATTAGGTAATTTCCCAGGGCTACTGAGATCTCCATGTTTTCTTCTGCTCGCTGGCTGACAATGATGAACTTACGCGGGCAGGATGGCGGCGATGTGCTTGGCCCCCTTCGGTCCCACTGTGTTGTCGTTCAGGTTGAGAGACCGGAGCGCCGGGTTCTGGCTCAGCGCCTGCGCGAGCGCCTCCACTCCGACGTGGTATATGCCGTTCTGCGGCATCGCGACCTCCTCCAGCGTCGACATTTTCTGCGACGACAAATAGACGTAAGTAAATCCCGAGTCGGAAAACGCATAACTTCTTTGAAGTGGAAGTGGGCAGGACACCTGAGGCCTTAGCCTGAAACTAAATGGTGCCAAAATGGGCTCCCGGTTGACGGTTTCAATTACGATTTATTAATGCTGTCGGTCCTTTTAATGTTTTTTTAGTACAGCAAAGAATATTATGAGTCTAATTCTAGAGGATTAGTTCGCTGGTTGTAGGAGAGCAACGAAAAAATCCCGGGTTTGTCCTTCTACCTGGGACGCCATTGATATGCCATTGTGTTATAGGCTAATGCCCAAGGACACTTGGCGAGACGTACCGATGGCAGATGGACAAAGTCCGTTGCGGAATAGCGACCCCGAGAGGGGAAGAGATCGGTTGGCAGACCACCAGCCAAATGGTCCGACGACATAGCCAAAGAAACCGGAAAAGAGTGGTTGCGCCTAGCGCAGGATCGTGAGAGGTGGCGTGAGCATGAAGAGGCCTTTACTCAGCAGTGGGTGCTAAGAGGCCGATGAAGATGATGAAATCTCGATAGTCATCATCATCTTCTCTCTTTTATATTTATCTCTCCCTCTCAATAATGGCTTGACCGGTTTGATATGTATATTTTTTTGTGTTGTTGGACGTAGTTCAGGGGTGGTTTAAGGACAACAAAAAAGCGCCCAGTCAGTCAGTCAGTGTCAGTGGGTCAGACTCACCCGGAACACAGCTGCCAGAGCCTTTGCCCCGTCGTTCTCGAGTCGGTTGCGGCCCGCGATGAACACCTTCAGCGGCGGCAGTCGAGCGCCCAGCGCCCCGGCTAGCAGCCGCCCTCCCGTGATACCCAGACCGTTGTTGTTCAGCCGGAGCTCCTGAGATGAATGAAATTTTGAAATAAAACTTAAGGCGCGTTTTCACAGTAAAATTACACTACAACGATGAGCACAATGTACTCTGTGAAGAGCACTGTCACAGCCTTGATAAAGAAGGCTGTGGCACTGTCCAAGAAAGCTATAAAACAAAATGGCCGACCAATCAGAGACGTTTGTTTTCTTGGATGGTGCTCTTCGTCTTTTGTAATTTGTCTGTGAAAACGCGGCTTTAGACCCTTGCACAAACATAAATATCAAGAACAAAAAAATAGAACAGAGACAGAGATACTGACCTGCAGCTGCGAGCAGACCTCGCTAGTGAGCAATTTGGCGAGCCCTTCCACCCCAATAGGGCCAAAAGCGTTGTCGCTCAGGTCCAGGAGCGAGAGCCTGGCACCCGCCGCTATCATGCCGTCACCGAGGGCACTCTGTCCGGAAGATAGTTATAGTTAGCGTTTGAAATAAGTATTACAAAAAAAAAACCGGCCACGGAGGGTTCCGTACATGGGGGAAATGGCTCTTTTCATATTTTTCGACATAAATTGAAAACTACTTTGCCTTTCATACGACACACCACATGATACAGTCGGTCCACTTAAAAATTTCGACCCTCCATTTCTTCACGTCCGTATTGGTGAGCAAAATAAAGGGCTAGGCTTGGTAGACACGACACGACAGCACGTCAGAGTATACACATTTGTTGTGAAGTTGCCAGTAACGTAACCGAGTAGAGTGCTAGCGTGTAATGGTCGATGTGCTGTCTTGTGTACCTACGATCCTTTTGTGAAAGGGAAAGAGTTTCAAAATTGGTCCACCACAAAATTTGTCGATGGTATATTACGTAGCAGAGTTATGATACCAGAAGATTTAAAAACTAAACGGCTACGCATTGTAAATCAAATTGTCAGTTCAATGCAGTGGCTGTAAAAAGGTCAGTGCTCACCAGAGCCGGCGGTATCTCGGTTTTCATGCGTCCGGTGAACATGTCGCTCCAGCGGGCCTGTTTGAACTCCTCATGCGTCTGCAGGGCCCGTGCGATGGCATGCGCCGCCGCTACGCCCAGCGTATTCCCCGTCAGCGTGAGGTACTGGAGCTCCGGGCAGCGCCCGATGGCCTCCACGATCGGCTGGGCTGAACGGAGAAAACATTGTGTTTAAAATTGGCTGGGCTGAACGGAGAAAACATTGTGTGTAAAATTGATTTACCAGAGGGCTCATTGAGACTCCCCTGCAGCAGTCTCGCTCGCACTTCTCAACATCTTTATTGATTGCAAGATAATGATTAAACTTTGGACCATAAAATATAGGTGCAGAAATAGATAATAAAGCTATCGACATGTGGACACACTTTTGATTTCATATTTCTAGTTTCGGTTGTACAGGGTATTCTTAAGTAAAAAATTCTGCACCGTCGTGTACTATAAATAACATAAAATTGCTCTTAATGAAATTAAGGGTGGACGATAGCAACGTGGCGGGAAATACAAAATTTTCACAGTTTTTTACATTGTGTAGCTAAACTGAGCTATTTTTGTTCAGCGATTTTTCGTTCGTGGCAATAAAACCACAAAACTTGTCGTAGACCAGAACACATAATCGGCTGAATTATTGTGATTCTGTTGTTTACAATAATGAAAAGAATACTATGTTATTGCCGCGAACGAAAAATCGCTGAACAAAAATAGCTCCATTTAGCTACAAAATGTAAAAACCTGTGAAAATTTTGAATTTCCCGCCACGCTGCTATCTTCCAGCCTTAACAATCTTTTTTTGACAAGTCTCTATCTCTCTTTCTCTCTCTCTCTTTTTTTCTCTTCCAAGCTTTTGTGTAGACTTCTCACTCCCACCTCTACCTCAACCTTAGTTCTATTTGTATCTAACACATTTTTGTATGTGTTTTTAACAGTGAACGTGGAGGATAAAATAGGACATCATAAATTTGTATTAGCAATTGCTGATGGTGAAGGTAACATCGCGGGGAAACCCGACATTTGACATAGGCGGAAAACGTAACGCAAACCCTTTACCTGCCCGGTAATTTTTGCTAGTATTTCTAAAAGTGCTATATTTTAAGCCCGTTTTGTCGCAGTAAAGGTGTTGTTTCTCAATAGTATGGGGCTCAGGCTAAGACTGAAATTAAACAAGGACCAGAAAAGATAGACTATTATTTAAATTATAAACCATATTTTAACAACCACTCCTCAATATCTTTATCTGGTACCATGTATAAAATGTTTTGATTTGATTGCAATGCAACACACTCCACACTTACGCAAATACATAATGAGGGTCTATGTCTCGAATGGCAAGTTTTACGCTATATTTGAATGATGTTATGTTTGTATTTTGGGTAAAAAATATTGTTTTAAAATTAAAAGCATTTACCTCGCTCGTGTAAAGCAGTATCTGAACGCCTATAATGGAACTTTCTTGAAAACAAAAACTGCTCATACACGAAAATAACACTGAAATAAAATCTTTTAGGCAGCAGATACTGTTCAGGGGATTTTTCTCTTTGATATTGGGGGGTCATAGTAAACTTTAATTCGATGGCAAAATAAAAAAAAAAAAAGGCCCAGCAAGAAACAAAACCTTTTGCCATGTTCAAAATCCATTAACTCATTGAATGCCGATTATCACGTGTGCTATTGTTCTTTTATTTTTTTGCTACGTATATTTAAGTAGATAGCGTTCAATGGGTTAATTCACCCCTGGAGCGATAGTTTTATTCCCTTCATAATTATTATGATATCCAGAGTTTTTAGGCTGCCCAAGGACTGCTGACATGGCTTAACGATGTTGCCATATGTCCAGACAGGTTTTTTTTTTTTGTTCTTTTATAAACGATTAGTCATTCATAGACTTTTATTAGATTTGTTTGTGTATTATTTGAGTATTGTCGGTGCTGCGTTCAGCAACGCAGTCTCCCTGTATCTTCAAGTCATTTAATTTATTTAGTATGTGTCATTCCATCAGTGGTGGACGCTTCAGCCTGTGTGCATTGAGTGATGTGTCTAGCAGGATCGATGCCAGTTGGTTTGGATGCTTCCATAATCGTTGCTTGTAGTTTTGTGTTCTATTTTTGATTTCTTCCTCCACTGTGAGCATGTTGAGGCATTCATGGATCTCAGTGTTTCTAGTAAACCAGGCTGCACCGGAGATAGATCTTAGTATTTTATTCTGAGCTCTTTGTAGTATCTCGACATTGGAGTGGCTCGCTGTTCCCCACAGTTCAATGCCATAGGTCCAGACAGGTTTTATAACAGTTTTATTAACAGAAATAAACATAGAAATAAACGTAAATGTAAAGATTTATTTTGCGCATCAGATTGGTACCAGTAACTGTCACTCTGTTAATATTGCAAGATTAAAATTATAACAACTTAGAAAAGTGGCATAAAAACTAGTGCAAAGTGTGTAAATACGAGTGCTGCACCAGTGAAAGTGTTATCTAACCTAAACACCGAAAGACTTTTCTAAAATCAGTGAAAACATCGAGTCATAAAATCACTGTATACCCAACCAACATTAAAAAAAAACGTTAATTGCTCTTTTAGACAATAAATTCAGCCCTAACAAACTTGAATAAAGGCAAGGATTTTAATTTATATATTCCAGTCCCCGTAGCATGACTTTTATCGAGGCGGATTTATCCAACAAAATGGCAGTTTATCAGCATTTTTGACGTCTATAGTGGGTTATATATCGTCGAGAGCGATCCGCCTCGATAAAAGTCATGCTCCCCCCGCAGGAGGTTATATTTTTCATGTGGAACGGCAGATCAATACTTTAGTTTTTACTGCAAAGTATTAGTTCTGTGACTTAGGCCCGTAAGATCAATCACAGTTTAAACAAAAAAGGCTAGTTTAAACCATAGCTGTCGATTAATTTTCATAGAAAATGCGAGGTTTAATCTAAGGTCCGAGTTTAAGCAGTGATTGATCTTACACCACAAAGAAGATCTTACCATCACTTGGTGTGTCTAGTTTAAGTGATTTTCCAGTGAAATCTACACCACTGGCCTGTGTGCTTGAGGTCCATAATGCTGCGTTAATCACGTTGAGGTCAAATAAAGCCAAGTAATTATAGACCCATAGAACACAACAAACACGACCTTTTCAAAAATGCTAAATACCAGAAAAACCCTAAAATCTGTGCTAGTGACCGTTAGGACCTACCCCCAACTAAAGAAAACCATAATTGTTCGCGTCAATAGATTGTGGCAACTCAGCGAGCGGAAGATAACAGGCAACTAGGTACCGCACAATATCTAGCCTGAAATCGATGCAAATCAGTCGATCACTGCGCCCGAAAATAATACGCATTAAGGTTATGTTTTAGGTTACTTTCATGAATGTGGGTTAAACATTTCAAAGGAACGTCAATATCATTGGTAATATATTTACTACATTTATCGCGAATTCGGGAATTCGGGAAACGAAGAGACTGAAAAACCAGCGCCAACTTACCATCATCTTCTGTGTCTAGTTTTAGTGACTTTCCAGTAAAATCTACGCCACTGCTCTGTTTGCTTGAGGTCCATAACGCAGCGTTAATCGCGTTAAGGTCAAACGAAGTCATTTTAGTGAAATATTATTGCAAAACACGTACATAAAATAAAACGATTGCAAAAAGAAAGCGTCCCGGTCCCGCCAACGGATTTTCTGATTATAAACTTTTTTTTTGACAGCTTAAGTTTTAGTTTTCTTGTAGTTGGTAGCAATGTTTCATTCAATTTCACAGAGTATGAACATCGAAATCGTGTCTCTCGAAGTCTCGATTCTTACGGAGTAAGTTTTGTATTGAAATACGCATGAGGTGTTGTGTAAACATTTCGCGAAGGTTCGCTCCGTGATTCTGTTGCAGACTCGTATGTACAGTCGGCCACAGTCTCAGATACCCCTTTTTGTTCGATTGGCGCAAGGGCGCCAATCGCGCCAATAAGGATGTCAATAAGGATGCCGCGCGCGATAAGAGCTGCCATGGGGTATCTGAGATTGTGGCCGACCGTACAATCCGGCTAAAAGTACTAAACTTATTCTTTCATGTACTTATTCATTCGACGGTATCATGATCTACGGCTTGGAATCAGTAAAATCGGTGAATTTTCGGCGCGCTGAGCGTGAGTGGTTCCATTTACGGCTGTAATCTTGAACCGCCTTCCATCACAAAAGGTTGCCGACCCTTGGCCTAACTGGCCGAGTGGGTTTAAAGAACAATGGACCCGGAAGGGAGAGACCAAGGTTCGATTCTCGGTGCGGGCATGTAAGCATGTAGGTACCCGCGGGCATGTATGACTTAAATCCTCCCTCGACTATAAAGGGAAACCCGCTAAGCAGATGTTATGCTTGGGGACCGGCCGGGTCCAACTATACATACAACATTTTGCTGGCGCGATTTGGGCGCGATGAAGGATTGTAGCGTGTAGCGTTTTGACAACTAGAGTATGTAGCAGTTTCCTGTGCGCCCGACAGGGTTCGCTACAGGCCAAATAAAAAAGGTCAACTCGCTCACTTCGTTCGCTACAGCCACTTCTCGTTTCTTGTATGGCCAAGCGTCGCCCAAGGCAATGAGCGCCATCTCGCCAAGGGCTTTGAATTCAGCTTTTAACTGTCAGTTGAAAAGGGGCCATTTCACACATTTTTGTAAAATGAAAAAAGTCAGTAGGTGCCTACGGTCGGCCACAGTCACAGATACCCCATGGCAGCTCTTACTGCACGCGGCATAAGGGCGCCAATCGAACAAAAAGGGGTATCCTAGCGTGTGGCCGACTGTACCTATGAAAAAGGTCTAAAAATATCTAATTGAAAAGTGTTTACACGCCGCCCCTCGCATAATTTTTCTATACAAAACTGACTACGCCAGAAGCGTGCGCGCGGCCGTTCGGGCCGGCGCCGCGGCGGCCGGGCGTGTGCGCCTGTAGCGGAGTGGGAGGGGACGTTGTACTCAGGCCACAGGAGAACACAAAGCAAGTTTTGTTGTGTCTGTGGGTGGAAGGTGGAAGTCAGACGAAAGCTGTCAGCTGCCAGCTGTGGGCGAATCGAAAGTTCTCAAAAAAGTATCGACTCTTTTTGTGTGTTTTGTACGTGACTTTATGGAGGCTTATGATGGCGGGTGAGTATTTATTACAGTTCGAAATTCGAAATAAAGGCGGCATTGTCATTTGGACATTATCAAAATATGATAACCACGGAAAGTTACCAACATCCAGAGTTATTGGCCCCTAAATACTTCCCGTTAGAACTTTCTCACAGGTAGTGCGTGTATTGTACAAGAAATGCGCTTAATACCATGGTTCCGCAGGCTCAGTGTGGTTATAGGTAACTAACCGGCGTATTTCTGTAACATCAAGTAACATGTAGCTGGAATCCATCTGGAACCTTTGACCCCACAAGTAGTTGTTGAACATAACCTTCATTCTTAGTAAATAATGTACATATTAACACAGTAAGTACCTACTTATTTGCTTGTAAGGCCAGTAGATAGGTTTGAAGTAAAATTGGTCTGACAAAGTTTAGAATTTATTATAATATTAGGGTTTGTTTTTTATTTGGTCTTTGTATTTATCATATTGCACTAGACTAGAGTTTGGAATTTTATACTTTCAAAATATTAATTATTTAAATATTAGGTATTTAATTTAGGTATTAATTTATATGGCTTGTTGTTAACATCAAGATAAGTACATAGAACATGTGTCATTAAAGAAAACATTTAGGGCGGAGTTAAAAACCTAGCGTTGTCTCGCTTTGACTGTAATAATTAGAGCGAGAGAGTGAGTGTTTTGAAGTTCATCCTAAATGTTTTCTTTAATGGCACGGGTTATACTACTATTTATTCTGTTTCAGCCAAGAATCCCTACAACAACCTGCTGAAGGACCTTAGTGTCGAAGGAAAGACATTCAAATACTTTGATATTGCTTCTTTCGGCAATAAGTATGGTAAGTAGGTAATCACTCTAAACACGCCCTTCCACCTCCAAGGTCACCACTAGCTGATTTAGGGGCGGGGGGAGGGGGGGCTAATGGGCTCAAGCCCCCCCCAAAAGCATCTGAGACAGTCTATAAAACAAAATTTTGAATGCTTTTTTATCTTGAAAACCTATGCTCATTGGGTTCAAGCCCCCCCAAACCAAAATCCTGGATCCGCCACTGAAGGTCACCAATATTTTTATGGTAGGTAGAATGAGACAAATCTGTCCCTCACACAAGCAGACAACCTGACCTAATAAGAGCATTTATTATTAGTACCTAGGGTCAATGAATTGATGCCCAAGTCTTAAGGGTAGACGATAGCAAGGTGGCGGGAAATTCAAAATTTTCACAGACTTACATTTTGTAGCTAAACTGAACTATTTTTGTTCAGCGATTTTTCGTTCGCGAGAATAAAACCGTATTCTTTTCATTATTGTAAACAACAGTACAACAATAATTCAGCTGATTATGTGTTCTGGTCTACGAAGCAGTGGCCCAAAAAACTTATCGTAGACCAGAACACATAATCGGCCGAATTATTGTTGTTCTGTGAAAATTTTGTATTTCCCGCCACACTACTATCTTCCAGCCTTAAGGAAATCTAATGTTAAGTTCTTATAGGTATAGAGAGATTGGGAAAATGTAGGTAGGTAAAAGCCATGTCAATAAAGAAAACATTTAGGATGATCTTCAAAAATTGCATTATCTCACTTTGATTGTATTAATTAGAGCAAGAGGGCGCTTGTTTTGCAGTTGATCCTAAATATTTTCTTTAATGACATGGATTATAGGGCAAGTTGTGATTTGATACTTTAGCTGTTCTAATAAATTGTGAAAATTAACCGCTTGGTTGGCGTAAAAAAAAAAAACCAGTACCCTCAGGGCGTCTATGAGCCGAAGTAATACCAATTGGTTAAAGTACCTAAATGTTTCTGCACTAAAGCAGCTAGGTATGTTTGCAACTGCATTGAGAATAAGCCTGATAAGAAGTTTAATGGCCTATTATTACTTGTTTAATTTGCTATAAATAGTACTTTTCACATGATCAGATATTACTGTGGATTTTTTTAATCACCCTAGTGTATGCAAACTTATTGGTAGGTATGTATCTGCACATGACTTGCCCAACTCTGGATTCAATATCTAACTGTAAACAATTCCCATAGTCAATACAATAGCTACCTGTGGCATAGTGTTACTCACATTTGTGTGTGTTAAGGCTGGAAGATAGTTGTGTGGCGGGAAATTCAAAATTTTCACAGTTTTTTACATTTTGTAGCTAAACTGAGCTATTTTTGTTCAGCGATTTTTCGTTCGCGAGAATAAAACCGTATTCTTTTCATTATTGTAAACAACAGAAGAACAATAATTCAGCCGATTATGTGTTCTGGTCTACGACAAGTTTTTTGGGCAGTACCACTGCTTCGTAGACCAGAACACATAATCGGCTGAATTATTGTTGTTCTGTTGTCTACAATAATGAAAAGAATACGGTTTTATTCTCGCGAACGAAAAATCGCTGAACAAAAATAGTTCATCTGAGAAAATTTTGAATTTCCCGCAACCTTGCTATCGTCTACTCTTAAGGGTCGACGATAGCAAGGTGGCGGGAAATTCAAAATTTTCTCAGATTTTTACATTTTGTAGCTAAACTGAACTATTTTTGGTCAGCGATTTTTGTAAACAACAGAATAACATTAATTCAGCCGATTATGTGTTCTGGTCTACGACAAGTTTTTTGGGCAATACCACTGCTTCGTAGACCAGAACACATAATCGGCTAATTATTGTTGTTCTGTTGTTTACAATAAGGAAAAGAATACTATGTCATTGCCGCGAACGAAAAATCGCTGAACAAAAATAGCTCAGTTTAGCTACAAAATATAAAAAGCAAAATATAAAAAACTGTGAAAATTTTGAATTTCCCGCCACACTACTATCTTCCAGCCTTAAAGCATAATGTGGGCCACATTCTGCTATGCTTTGCTTTACCCAACATGGCAGTGTAACAATATGCCTCGGGGTTAATTAGTTTTACGTTTTGCTTTGCTTTGCGTAACTTTCCAAACTTTTTCCAACTTATTGTTGAGACTTTCACGAGATTGCAAAGCTTGGCAGGAACCTTTCAGGGGCTGCTAACTTGATTGAACAAGTTCCTTGAAGTAACTCATTAACTAAGTTGCTCCTTGAATTGCGAAACACGGAACTTGGTAGAAGCCACAACATGTACTTGGAAATCGCTTAAAGCTTGGTCCATGAATTTTCTAAAAAAATATTTTAATTATTTCCTGTCATTGTTTTATAACTCTTGAAATCTTGCGAACGTATTATTTTCCGAATACCTAAACACTATCAACCCCTAAATTACTTTCAGACGAGTAAAGAACAGTATACTAGTAGAGTCAATACAAGCTCTCAAACTCTACATATAAATAAGAGCTGGTATTGACTCGCACTATGCTCGTTTACTATTCACAAAAAAGGTAAATTCAATATGAGGTCGCGATCTGTACTCGATATAAAATCATTAAATGATAAGTGCTAAGTGTTAAGTGCTTTGGTCGAGATTAAGTAACCAAAACCAGTAGTGCAGCCAGATGCCGCCGGCGTAGCTCTTAACATACGCGTAATAAAGGCGGTTACAGAACGAAAACTGGCGTCTCCCGATGTTGCACAACCTACCTACGATATTGACACCAAACTTACTTACTTATAGGTCTAGTCTAGCTAGCTAGATAGGCTAAACGACCTGGTTTTGAAGGTCACGGCACATGTTTCCATTTGATTTTTTAGAGGTCCTCAAATATGTATACTTTTAATGGCTAAAACAATGACATTCCAATCATTGGGCTAAAAGCATATTATACCTCATAAGTTGCGTCGCGGTTTTGCATCCTAGCCAGGCAAATGTCACATCTCCTATTCTCACGTAGTCCTCGACATAAGGTACGAGATTTCTGCGAGATGTTTGCCTTTTTCGCTCGACATGACTCGAGTGGTCGGGAGCAGTCGAGATCGAAATGACATGAGATTTTTCCTTCGAGATGTGACGAATTCGAGATTCCCGAGAAATTGCCCCCCTGTCCACCTGCTATTTTGCCGCCTTATTTTAATTCAAATCAAATTTATTTCAGGCGAAGTCCATTAGTAACAAAGGTAACTTAACCCTTTGTTAGTATCAACAATTAAAATATTATTAAAGCGAGGCAAAGAGAAATTTTAAGTTCGAACATGAGCCAAATCGGTCGAGGGGTTGCTGAGATATGGGGTCGCGAGTTCATAGTTCGGGGCGAACCATTGTGATGTGGTTTCATACATAGCAGGTAATTTAATTAAATTTTTTACCCGCAGACCGCCTGCCGTTCACCATTCGCGTGCTGCTCGAGTCGTGCGTGCGTAACTGCGACAACTTCCAAGTGCTAGAGAAGGATGTGCAGCATGTCCTCGATTGGGAGAAGAACCAGGCGGTGCCCGGGGGCGTCGAGATCGCCTTCAAGCCGGCCCGAGTCATCCTGCAGGTGAGGTGACTTATTGAACGAGCGGGCGACGCGAGAGAAGCTCTACGAGTCTACTGGAACAATCCGGCGCTTCTTGAACCAGCGAGCGAAGCGAGAGAAGTTCTCAGAGTCTACTTGAACAATCCGGTTATAATATGTATGTATGAATGAATGTTCGTTTGACAATAACTTGAGTAAATTTCGTCGGATCGTCATGAAATTTGGTAGGCGGGTAAATGAAACAAAAATATTTTTTAAGTACTCGGTCAAAACAACCAGGTAGCTGTGGTCCATGGGTTAGCCAGGAGGTATGGATATTTATTACATATTGTGTGAAAGGTGTCATCGAAATAATAATTACATTCTCAGATTCACGTTATTTCTTGTATGTTATCGTAATGTAAATCCACAATTTTATGATTATTTCTCGGCAAATATTTGGAATTTGTAGAAAATGTTTGCTCACATAAGGTCTAAGTTAAATCAAATGCTTCATTAATTCAATTGCTGCTGCCTAAATATTTATGCTATGTGTGGAACTCATTATCAACTCAACAATACATTTGCATGAATTTAATACCTTTGTAAAGAACGCGCACGTAACTTGATGGTTTGTACAATCAATAAACATCTAAAGTGTATTCCAAAGCAGTGTTCGTAGAAAGTCAACAAACCACTCTGAAAATAATTGAATCGGTGATTGCAGAAAGGGCATTAGTGCATATTTAGACGCATCGAAGATTTTTTTCTACGGAACGTTCCAACGGAACTTCAGTTTCAAAAGTTCACTCCCAAGAACTTATGCCCTTTCTGTAATTATCGATTCAATTTATGTCAATACTCTGGGCAGTCGTGGAAGATTCAATTCAAAACCAAGTATCCCAAAGACATCCACCACCAAAATACATCCAGTATTACAGTTTTAAACAACTTGTCACATTCCACATTATAATGCTGGTCTACCTGCATTGAACATTAAACCGAACTATACTTTAATTTTAAACCTGTCTTGCCTATTCATGGTGTAGAAATTGAATTTTAAAGAAGTGTGACGCAGAGGCTTGGCTATGTTGGATGTTTGGCTTGTAAGGGCCGGGGTCATGGGGTTGACCTGCGTTTATTAAGACTAGCTTGTGTAGAACCCACAGGGAGCCGCGTTGCGTTCCTTCATGAAGGTTTTCACAAAAGGTCTTTGTAAATAATTCAAAAATGTATTTGCATTGTAGGCATAGGGATCCGATAAAAAAGTAACTGTATTGTGTATAATTTGCATGCCTCATATAATTAAAAAATCTTCAGCTACTTTACAGCGTCTCGGGCGGAACTCTTATTTATTTATGTGGCAACTGGTTGTTGGAGCCAATTGGGTACGCAAAGTTTTTTGTTCGAAAGTCCGTTATTGGCTTAAACTTATCTTTGGACAATATTGAGAAACTAATTTAAATATTTTTTTATTTTGGTCCAGTAGTTTTGTTTTTATGCGCTAAAATGTTTTGCTCCTATGACCGCCAACAGTATGCAGACCGACGCGTGAAGGTCATAAAATCGTATCTTTGAAACGTTGTAAAATCCAAACTACTGAACCAAAATAAAAAATATTGAAATTAGTTTCTCAATATTGTCTAAAGATAAGATTAAGCCAATAACGGTCTTTCGAACAAAATACTTTGCGTACCGAATTAGAGTCAAGCAATCCTTATGTAGGTATACACGAGCTTCTCGTGTATCAATCGCGCCCATCGCCGTAGAAGCCGATATCGGATCAAGTTCGGGTGGACAGGATGTATTGTCAGAGCCCTCGCCCACGGCGACTTTTTGTAGCGATGCTGTCGCGCGTTCGCATCGATACAGTCTCGATGCGGTCGCTAGCTGTGTGCCCTCGCCCACCGTAACCACGATTCAGTCGCGATGCAAACGCGAATACCTCCTCCTTCTTCCTTCGTTCTCTCCTCGATGTCGTCCGACGCGGTTTTGCGTTTGCATCGATACAGTCGCGATGCTGCAGCGCGTTGGCACTGCTTCTGTAGCGCGTTGCAAATGCGACTAAAGCGCGTTAGTAGCGATGCTGTTGCGCGTTTACGAAACGCGCGACAGCATCTCTACAAAAAGTCGCCGTGGGCGAAGGGCCTTACTTTAAGACGCAATAGGACGCAGAACTAGCGCCGCCAATGAAAAAAAACATCATATCTTTTTTTTGGATCCGTTTATAGCAAAAAACGCTTCTGCGATTTCTCAACGCGAGGCTTAACTATTTTTAGGACCTAACTTTTGGCGAGAATCGATTGCATTCGTAGGTCCTAAATCCTTGGAGTTTCTTTACCATGCTTCTTCTCCAAGAACGATCAGAACTAGTGAAGCTGGAGAAAAAAAGTAGCCAGATACTTAGTATTAGATAGTAATAAGTATCTGATTTATATACTTTTTTTTACTTTATATAATATTTTGACGTTCAATGTAAATAATTGATTTATGGCATATTGAATAAAAACTATTGATTCTTTGATTTTGATTCTAAAAATAGTTAAGCCTCGCGTTGAAAAATCGCAGGAGCGTTTTTTGCTAAAAACACATCCAAAAAAAGATATTATTATTTTTTCATTGGCGCGCTAGTTGTGCGTCGTATTTCGTCTTAAAGAAAAGAAAGAGCATGTAGCATGACAATCGTTGTTTACTTTTCAGGACCTGACGGGGGTGCCAGCGGTGGTAGACTTCGCCGCGATGCGCGCCGCGGTCCAAGACCTCGGCGGTGACCCCGACAAGATCAACCCCATCTGCCCCGCCGACCTGGTCATCGACCACTCCGTGCAAGTTGACTTCGCCCGATCGTAAGTACGCAGGGTGGATTTTTTGAGACGCGGCAGTAAGGGCAGGTGCCGTAACCGTTATGCTTACCTACAAGGAAAAGGTTCTTAGGAGACCATCCATAACTTTTTGTGATATTCTGGTCTGCATTCACAGATTTTGGAAATAATGTACAATCAGCGAAAAGGTATCAAAGGTAGGAATCAGCGCTTCCGTGCTTCGGAAGGCACGTTAAACCGTTGGTCCCGGTTGTTGTTGATTAATAAAAATCGTTAAGCCATGTCAGAGACCCTTTGGGTGGCCTAAAAACTTTGACACCAGGGGTGGCCACTACCTCATACGATTACCTACCTAGCGAAAAGGTGCTACCTACAATAATTTTAAAATAATTGACAATCGATCCTTTTTCGTGTAGGGATCAAAAGATTATATGAGGCCAACTTTACTGAGGTTTGATTACTAGAAAGGACAAGTGGTGTAAGGCTCCTTGTAGTGGGTTCGGTGATTAAAAGGCGTGTTAAATGGTCATAGTATTGTATTGGACTGTCTGGAGAAGAGTGCAACATATATGATATGCTACTTATATCGAAACGAATGTGTGGGTGAGGTGTCACACATTAAAGTCATTGCTTCAGACGAAGTGACACCCCTGAATAGAGTGTCATTTTACAAAACAACACCTTGTATTTATTCGAGACTTTACAATTAGTTCCCATGCAGTTTCAAACTCATGCAGAATGATTTACAATGGGCACGATGTTTTTCAGGCCTGACGCTCTATCAAAGAATCAAGAGATCGAGTTCACTAGAAACAAGGAGAGATTCCAATTCTTGAAGGTATGTCACGTCATATTTTCCATAAGATCTATATATTTGTGTGTCTGTCTGTGACATCATAGCTCCTAAATGGGTAAACTAACCTACTTGCAATTTATGGTAGGCTCGTGTCACTCGAAAACATGACAACATAGTTTTTACGCTTTTACAATATATCGCTGAAATTGTCATCCATCTTTTTCTGTCGTCGCCCCTCTAACCCAACACATATCGTAGATAGCGCCTACAGGCGTTGCCATAGAAGAACCGGAATACGGCTGTCAAAATGTATCTGTGTTAAGCCAATTTTGACAGCCGTATTCTGGTTCTTCTATGGCCACGCCTGTAAACGCCTTCTATGAAGTGCTTAGATTTTGAAATAACAGCCCAGTTTTTAAAATAAGAATCTTGTTAACTCTGTTTCAAAGCTGCTGCTGTGTCCGCCATTGTATAACTACTCAGTGCAATTTTAGTGGTTTTAAAGCCGAAGGTATTTTGTTGCACTGTTAATTACAATTACAAAATAGGAAATTAATTACAAAATTTCGTTTCAAAAAGCGCGAAAAAAATATTTACTTCTCCATACAAATGGTGTCGATTGGCGATAGCCGTTTGTATTGGGAAGTGTTTTTTTTTCGCTCGTTTTGAAGTAAAATTATGTAATTTGGCTCAGAACCACGAGTGCAACTAAATACCTTCGGCTTTAAAACAACTAAAATTCCGCGGTGTATTGTTCTTTTAAATTCCATGTGGACAACGTGTGTTTTGTAAAATTATACATTTTTTAATTTCTACTCCGTCCGCAGTGGGGTGCGCAAGCGTTCGACAACATGCTGATCGTACCGCCCGGGTCGGGCATCGTGCATCAGGTCAACCTCGAGTACCTTGCCCGCTGCGTCTTCACAGACAAGATCCTGTTCCCCGACTCGGTCGTGGGCACCGATAGCCACACCACCATGATCAACGGGCTCGGCGTCATCGGCTGGGGCGTGGGTGGTCAGTGACACTCACACTTTCATACACACCCTCACATACACACTCGGTCAGGCGCATCGACAGGCACCACCATGATCAACGGGCTCGGCTTCATCGGCTGGGGCGTGGGTGGTCAGTGACACTCACACTTTCATACACACCCTCACATACACACTCGGTCAGGCGCATCGACAGGCACCACCATGATCAACGGGCTCGGCGTCATCGGCTGGGGCGTGGGCGGTCAGTGACACTCACACCCTCATACACACCCTCACATACACACCCTGTCAAGGGCATCGACAGACACCACCATGATCAACGGGCTCGGCGTCATCGGCTGGGGCGTGGGTGGTCAGTGACACTCACACCCTCATACACACCCTCACATACACACCCTGTCAGGGGCATCGGCAGACACTACCATGATCAACGGGCTCGGCGTCATCGGCTGGGGCGTGGGCGGTCAGTGACTCTCACACCCTCATACACACCCTCACATACAAACCCTGTCAGGGGCATCGACAGACACCACCAATGATCAACAGGCTCGGCGTCATTGGCTGGGGCGTGGGCGGTCAATGACACTCACACCCTCATACACACCCTCACATACACACACTGTCAGGGGCATCGACAGACACCACCATGATCAACGGGCTCGGCGTCATCGGCTGGGGCGTGGGCGGTCAGTGACACTCACACCCTCATACACACCCTCACATACACACTCTGTTGTGGGCACTTTTTTTGCGCTACCGCCATTGTATTGTTTCTGACGAATATATTCGTTTATTCTTTCTAAGAAGAGTAAAAAAATAAAAACATCAAATGTAACGTTTATAGCCTGAGCAACGAAGACCAAAAAATGCTGAATAGAAAAAATAATTCGTGTAAAGCCAAATTTTGGCACAGTTGTAGAGAAAAGTGTCCTGAACAACATACTAAAAGTACTGATGGGTAGGGGGGGAGCTAAGGGGGGGAGGGGGGTGTAAAGGTCCCTTTTTTTCAGTTTTTTGTAAATAACTCGAAAACTGCATCCTATAGAAAAAATGACCAATTACTGAATTAATCTACATAAAATTCTCTACAAAATAGGTTAACTTTTTTTTTCTAGATCGATAGAATAAGGAATAATGGCGGGAAAATGATTTTGTTGTCGCTTCAGTATAGGCCCGATTGTAAGCGAAAGTGCGACATCGCTCTGGTGCCGTGGGTTTTGGGACCACATAGGTGATTGGGGTGTCAAAAGACGCGTCTTGACAAGGGCTACACAATAAAAAAAAAACTTTTGAAAAAACTTAAAAATTGTATGTTATTAATCGAAAAAAAATGAAAAATGCGGTTGTTTTTCGCCCGGTTTTGGTGAGAAAAAAATCATATCTCACAAACGAAACAAGATATCGAAAAAATTAAAAACTCCCCTAATAGAAATAATTTTGGACTATATAAAAAAAATTGTAGGTGCGTAACACTGATAAATTATTCAGAAGTTGTACCTTCATGACGCGGAGCTTAGTGCGTGAGCGCGGTAGTGACGGTGCATTTGACCTAAATACTTACAGATACAACAATGATTCGGAAAATCCCTAGCACCTACCTAATGGGGTTGGACCAGAGGAGACGATGGTCCTAAAACCAGTGACCACCAACGACCCTGTGGCACCTGACTCCATTCTCTACGCCATATTTAGAGCTCTCCGCGCGTAAACTCTGCATCACCAAACTACAACTTCTGAATAACCCATCAGTGAAACGCACCTCCAATTTTTTTTTATATAGTCCAAAATTATATCTATAAGATAAAATTTAAAAATTTTCAATATATTATTTTGTTTTCGAGATATGATTTTTTTTTCACCAAAATCGGGCTAAAAGCGACAGCATTTTTAAAATTTTTTCGATTAAAAAACAAACAGTTTTTAAGTTTTTCAAAAGTTTTTGTTTTATTATGTAGCTTTCGTCAAGACGCGTCTTTTGACACCCCAATCAGCTACGTGGTCCCAAAACCCACGACACCAGAGCGATGTCGCACTTTCGCTTACAATCGGGCCTATACTGAAGCGACAACAAAATCATTTTCCCGCCATTATTCCTTATTCTATCGATCTAGAAAAAAAAAAGTTAACCTATTTTGTAGACAATTTTATGTAGATTAATTCAGTAATTGGTAATTTTTTTCTATAGGATGCAGTTTTCGAGTTATTTACAAAAAACTGAAAAAAGGGACCTTTACACCCCCCTCCCCCCCTTAGCTCCCCTCCTACCCATCAGTACTTTTAGTATGTTGTTCAGGACACTTTCCTCTACAACTGTGCCAAAATTTGGCTTTACACGAATTATTTTTTCTATTTTTCGTTCGTTTCCTGGGCTATTACTGACAGGAATCGAGACACTGTTGTATTGTTTTCCTGAGAAATACCATATTATTTTTAAGAAAAGTAAAAGAGATTGACATCAAATGTTAAGTTTGCCCACAGGAATCGAAGCGGAGGCTGTGATGCTGGGCCAGGCCATCAGTATGCTATTGCCAAAGGTGGTCGGATACAAGCTGAAGGGAGAGTTGAGCCCTCTAGCTACTTCCACTGATCTCGTACTGACCATCACCAAGGTAATTTTATTTCCCAATCCACGAGCTCCTTGTTCCGTTTGGCAGCATCAAAAGAAGAAATAGCCAAGATGATTGCCAACCTCCCATATTAGATGGCACTACATAGAAGAAGAAAAGGATGCACTAACCCGTGGTAGGGAGGGTTACTGACGCTAACTGACGGATGGCGCCACCTGTGTTAGTGAAGTTTGCACTATCTCCACCATCTAATGCGTTCGTACATAGGTGGCGCCCTCCGTCAAAAAGACGATTAAGGTTGAAATTATTCCGTATCACCTAAGGCGATTCCCATACAAAATATATTTAATCGGGAAAGCCATTTCGAGTTTTAGCAGACTAATGCGCGGCGATTAATTTTTATGAGAAAAAGAGACGAAAGACAAATTCACCAGAAGAACTGTTTTTGTGTTCTCCATATTAACAGATTTTCTGTGAAAATTTCAACTAGCTTTAAAGGTAGGACAGACGGATAGACAGATGGACAGACAGACAGCTGAGGTAGAATAATATGGTCCCGTTTAGCACCCTTCGGGTACGGAACTCTAAAAATCGTGTGCACACGACAGCACGTCAGAGTGTACACTTTTGTTGAAGTCGCCCGTAACGTAACCGAGTAGAGTGCTAGCGTGTAAGGGTCAATGTGCTGTCGTGTGTACATAGCGTACGTAGGGTCAATGTGTTTGTGCTTAACCCGACGGTTACCCACAGCACCTGCGCTCCCTGGGCGTCGTCGGCAAGTTCGTGGAGTTCTTCGGTCCCGGCGTGACGGCCCTGAGCATCGCCGACCGCGCCACCGTCGCCAACATGTGCCCCGAGTTTGGCGCCACCGTCGCCTACTTCCCGATCGACAGCGGCTCGCTCCAGTACCTCGTTCAGAGCAGTAAGTAAAGAACACGGATCATAGTTCCTTCAGCATCGGCGACCGCGCCACTCTCGCCAACATGTGCCCCGAGTTTGGCGCCACCGTCGCTTACTTCCCGATCGACAACGTTTCCCTCCAGTACCTCGTGCAGAGCAGTAAGTGCACATATCTTATTTCGCTAAGCATCGCCAACATGTGCCCCGAGTTTGGCGCCACCGTCGCCATCTTCCTCATCGGCTCGCTCCAGTACCTCGTGCAGAGCAGTAAGAGCACATATATTATTTCGCTAAGCATCGCCAACATGTGCCCCGAGTTTGGCGCCACCGTCGCCATCTTCCTCATCGGCTCGCTCCAGTACCTCGTGCAGAGCAGTAAGTGTACATATCATAGTTCGCTGAGCATCGCCGACCGCGTCACCGTCGCCAACATGTGCCCCGAGTTTGGCGCCACCGTCGCATACTAACTCATAATAGACAACAGTTAGCTCCAATACCTCGTGCAGAGCAGTAAGTGCACCGATCATAGTTCCCTGAGCATCGCCGACCGCGCCACCGTCGCCAACATGTGCCCCGAGTTTGGCGCCACCGTCGCCAACTTCCTTATGGACAACGGCTCACTCCAGTAGCTCGCGCAGAGCAGTCAGTGCACGTCATATCTTATTTCGCTAAGCATCGCCAACATGTATCTCGAGTTTGGCGCCACCGTCGCCAACTTCCTCATCGGCTCGCTCCAGTACCTCGTGCAGAGCAGTAAGTGCACATATCTTATTTCGCTAAGCATCGCCAACATGTGCCCCGAGTTTGGCGCCACCGTCGCCATCTTCCTCATCGGCTCGCTCCAGTACCTCGTGCAGAGCAGTAAGTGTACATATCATAGTTCGCTGAGCATCGCCGACCGCGTCACCGTCGCCAACATGTGCCCCGAGTTTAGCGCCACCGTCGCCTACTAACTCATAATAGACAACAGTTAGCTCCAATACCTCGTGCAGAGCAGTAAGTGCACCGATCATAGTTCCCTGAGCATCGCCGACCGCGCCACCGTCGCCAACATGTGCCTCGAGTTTGGCGCCACCGTCGCCAACTTCCTCATCGACAACGGCTCACTCCAGTAGCCCGCGCAGAGCAGTCAGTGCACGTCATATCCTATTTCGCTAAGCATCGCCAACATGTATCTCGAGTTTGGCGCTACCGTCGCCAACTTCCTCATCGGCTCGCTCCAGTACCTCGTGCAGAGCAGTTAGTGCACATATCATAGTTCGCTGAGCATCGCCAAAATGTGTCTAGCTAGAGTTTGGCGCCACCATTTTGCCTACTTCCCGATCGACCAGGGCTCGCTCGAGTACACGGATCCATAGTTCGCTTTGCCACCACCTACACTGGTCTATAGAAGGGCATCCAGACCATCCACCAGGCTGAAGACTAATATAATTATCAAAGGCAAAATAAAGTAGTGCGTTGGGAAGTAGTTCGTTTGGCATCACCTACCGCGTTGGAAACTGAAAATCTGTGATGGTACACACGACAGCACGTCACTTTTGTTGTAATCTCGCCCGTAACGTAACCGAGTAGAGTGCTAGCGTGTAAGGGTCGACGTGCTGTCGTGTTTACTACAGATGTGGTGATTTGAGCAAATATGCCCTTTTTTAGAGCTATTATTTAGTTTCATCTGTCCCGGTGCTGCAATCAAATCAAATTAAATAACGAGCTGAACGTTATCGACAACGTCGCATCTTTGTGCCGGCCCTGATGCTCCACAGTGCAGCTGGCTTGAACTCCTGGAGGCGACCCGCAGCGCGATTGAGTTGGCACGTTTCTGGGAGCGCGACGTGTGACGTTTTCGACACGAGAGAAGAAGAAGACGAGCTGAAAAAAGGCTAACCGACTAACCGACTATCGACGTTACACTAACCTTCTTTTGAACATGTGTCGGAATGTCTCGTTGTTTCCAGACCGCTCCCCGGAGAAGATCGCCATCATCGAGTCCTACCTAAAGGCCACCAAGCAGTTCAGGGATTACGATGACACGAAACAGGACCCCGTCTTCTCAGAGGTGAGTTTATTTTCTTCTTCTTCTTATATCCTTTTACTCCTCCGTGGATTCTGGGGCTGACACAAGGGCTTTCCATTTGTCTCTGTTCATGGCTAGGGAGGGTAACTCTGGCCAAGTTGCTCCCTTCTCTTTCGTCTCAGAGAGAACAGATCTCTTCCACGTCTGGGACGGTCTTCCGGGTCGTCGTGGGCCTCCGGCGGGTTTCCAGTCGAGAGCCACCTTCTTCTTTTAACCTTTCCTAAAACTTAAAGTAAAATAAAGTGGCGAATGTATCGTTGGATAGGTCCATACTAAGCGAAGACCCGAAAACCACCCCTCCAAAATAGCACTTAAGGTAGGACGATAGCAACGTGGCGGAAAATTCAAAATTTTTACAGTTTTTTACATTTTGTAGCTAAACTGAGCTATTTTTGTTCAGCGATTTTTCGTTCGCGGCAATAAAACAGTATTCTTTTCATTATTGTAAACAACAGAACAACAATAATTCAGCCGATTATGTGTTCTGGTCTACGAAGCAGTGGCACTGCCCAATAAACTTGTCGTAGACCAGAACACATAATCGGATGAATTATTGTTGTTCTGTTGTTTACTAATGAATAATGAAAAGAATAATAATAATGAAAAGAATACTATGTTATTGCCGCGAACGAAAAATTGCTGAACAAAAATAGCTCAGTTTAGCTACAAAATGTAAAAAACTGTAAAAATTTTGAATTTCCCGCCACGTTGCTATCGTCCTACCTTAAGTGCTATTTTGGAGGGGTGGTTTTCGGGTCTTCGCTTAGTATGGACCTATCCAACGCTACATTCGCCACTTTATTTTACTTTAAGTTTTAGGAAAGGTTAAAAGAAGAAGGTGGCTTTTTTAGATGTTTCCCGCCACGATGCTATCTTCTAGCCTTAAATGGTGTCCATCTGGAACACGGAAGAGAGGACGCCCTACTACCTGGCGTCGATCAGTGCAACAGGAAGCAGTCTCGGGACGAGCATATCCGAGCTTGCGATGAAGGCCCAAAATCGGCCAGAATGGAAAACTGATTTTTGAGGGAATTGATGATGATATAATCCGCGCGGAATGAGAATGGGATGCGACCTTTTGGAACTGAGACGCGCGCGGTAAGCAAACTCGCGTCGATGCAACTTTGTCAAAGTAAAATACAGTATGTTTTCGATTGACTTTGACAAGGTTCCATCCCATTCTCATCCCGCACGCATTATAACTCAAACTTAGGCGTTTGCATCTACGTAATGAGATGCCTGGGACTTTGTTTTTAGATGGAGTAGGCTTACACATGACCAATAAACTATGGCCTTTTCCTGTAGTCAACCCACACTTGCCCACTGCTGGGTGCTGGGTATCCTCCTCGGTCTTCAAGGGAGTGAGGATAAGAGATCCTGGGGAAGTTTTTAAGCCGTAAAACACCACGCTGGCCAGTCCGTCTTGGTGAGTCTTCTTGCCACGTTGGCCTGTAGTGAGTTTTGATACTTACTACAGTTACCAGGAGGGACCTGGAGGAGGTGTGCCTAGGAATTGGACTTCCAACAAGCCATTAGCAAGCATAGATGTTTATATTAGAAATCCTTTCCCTCCCACGTAGATGCTTCTTCTTTTGGATCGGTCCCTCAATTCTGAGAATCGTTACCATACACCGTGGAATTTTAGTGGTTTTAAAGTCGAAGGTATTTAGTTGCACTCTTGATTCTGAGCCAACATCCAAAATTTTACTTCAAAACGAGCGAAACAAAAAGCACTTCCCAATACAAACGGCTATCGTCAATCGACACCATTTATATGAAGAAGTGAATTTTTTTTTCGCGCGTTTTGTAATGAAATTTTGTAATTTGGCTCAGAATCACCAGTGCAACAAAATACCTTCGGCTTTAAAACCACTAAAATTGCACGGAGTATACAATGGTTCTCCACTCGTCATGGTCATGGGCGTGATGGGATGCGTGCTGGATGGATCCACCTGCTGCCCTCTTTAGGGCATCGGACCAGCGCATTGGTGTTCTGCCCCTCGCACGTCTGCCTTCCATCTGCCCCAAAATTATCTGTTTTTGCCAGATGATGTGGTGACCGCATAATGTGCCCAAAAAAGCTGAGGGCCCTCTGGCGACAGACTGTTGACAGTCGCTTCGTTATTCGTAGATGCTAAGTCCTTTATTTATTCCTATGTACGTTTCAGGTGGTCGAGTTGGACCTGGCGACGGTGGTGACCTCGGTGAGCGGGCCGAAGCGCCCGCAGGACCGCGTCCCCGTCTCCGAGATGAAGCAGGACTTCACCGCCTGCCTCACCAACAAGGTAACACTTACAGAATCAGATTACGTTCACGCCATCGCCTTTAGAGGGGCTATGCCTTCGATAAAGGATACCTACTACAGTCTCACTATAATATCATTATCAATTGCAAAAAGCTGTCTTCATCACTTATCCTGCAATTAACACAAACAGATAAAGATGTATAATAACTACTAAATACAAAGTAAAAAAAACTTTAAAAAATATCTCATAAACGGCTGAACCGATTTTGGCTAGTAAATCTGCTTTTAAAATTAAAATAAAAAGCTGCATCCAAATGGATTCACCCGTTTAAGAGATACGGTACCAAAGACAGACACACACACATAGTGGTCAAACTTATAATACCAATAAAAAAGATAAAAAAAATCGCTCGAGGAAAACCGTGCCGGCGCTGAGCAATAGGGATGATGACTGCCTCAACAATAAATAAAAAAAACTTTATTAACCTTTTGTTTTTTCTAAAGCACTAACCCGGGAACACTTTCTAAAATCTAACACATCAGTTTTCTACAAATAAAATAATAATTTTGAATCAACGAAACATTATAAAAGTACAAAATATATCTTTATACAAAATATAGTTTTTGAAGGAACTCATCTGACTAACCTGTCATCATTCCTATTAATTATATCGAGCAAGTACCTGTCGATGCTTCCTATCTGACTATTACTATACCGCTAGTACAAAAAAGTAACACTTACGGACTAGACTTACGTCATGTGAATTGAGATTCTAGTGATCTTCGACCAAGGAGCAAGCGGAGGCCATTTCTTTTACTGTAGTTCACGTCGAATTCGTCCATAACCAATATACTGTTACTCCCCCAGTGACACGAGTGATAAACATGTCGACGGAGGGACTAGCAGCTATTATTATTAGACATTTACTGTTTCTTCGTTTTTTCTTCCTCTTGATTGTTGATAGATGCCATCGTGGATGTAACTCACAAACATTCGATATCATACGCCCAGTGATAGAATGTAATGTGAAACCTATCATACTGAGCGTGTGATAATCTATGTTTGTGAGATTCTGGTGGGCCTGAACTGAAATGCAACATTATGGACGTAATAAACTAGTGTACAAAAACAATAGAAATAATTTCGCCCAGTGATAGAACTTATCATAAATATCTGCTGAAGAAATGATAGCCCATGAAAGCACCGCCATTTTTGTCCAGATACTGTGTTCTCTGCACCGTCGAATATAGTCCAAAAACAATAGAAATCATTTCGCCCAGTGATAGAACTTATCATACATATCTACTGGGGGAATGATAGCCCATGTTAATCAACAGAAAGCACCGTCATTTTTGACCAGATACTGTCTTCTCTGCACTGTCGAATATAATCCAAAAACAATAGAAATCATTTCGCCCAGTGATCTGGGGGCACGGCAGTGCCCCCACCAAGTCGAGCTAAAAAGCGGCACGGCCGTACCATACTTTTCTCGAAGCAGTTCAGGCCATTTTCTACCCCCCTATAACTTCGTTTCGTATAAAACTAGAAGCCTGAATTTTCTGTAACCAAGAAAGCATTGTATAAACACGGAATATTTCAAATTTCATTCAATTTGAACCAGTAGTTTAAGAATTATAACTAGTCAAAGTTTCGTATTTTGTCACTCACTCACTCACTCACTGATTGATCATCAAAACTCTAAGGCACTTCTAGCATACATAGAAGCTTCAAATTTAGAATACAATTAGTATTTAGTGTATAAATCAAGGAAAAACTAAAATATTTTCCAAGTTCAGTCCAGGTTTCTAGGTACACCAACTGCATATATAACGTTGTATTCCCATATAAATATATAGGATTACAAAGTTTTATTTGCATACATGTACAATGCAAATGTAACTTTGTAATCCTATATATTTATATGGGAATACAAAGTTATTTATGCATTTTGTATTTCGTAAACGTGTCGGTGTAGCCGACTAGTTTCGTAAAATGTGCAGTGCTTAGGAAAGTTAAAGTGTAAAAAGTTATTTATGCAGTTTGTGTATTTAGAAAGCTGGACCGAAATTGCAAAATATTTCAGTTTTTCCTTGATTTATACACTAATTACGTATTCTAAATATAATGGAATAAATCAGTGTATAAGTTACCTACATATAATTATGTTCAAAGGTAACTTGTAAAATGGTCAACCGAATGAAAAAGCCAAAATCCGTTGTTGGTATTCAAGAAGTAGAAGGTACTGGAAAGCAAAAAAAGTAGGACTGTCTACAAAAAGAAATGAGATGCCATCAAAAACATAACTTGTAAAAAAAAACCAAGCCTCGCTCCTCAGTTCTTCTACCGTAAAAAGTTTTGAGATCCATGTACTAACAAGTCGGTTAATTTATTCAGTAAGTTATTTATTACGTAATTAACTAACCTAACAACATCTTATAGTGACGCATATCAATATTAAATATCTTTTATGTTTTAAATAAATAGATTGACTTGGCAATCGCATGAAAACACTAAGTATCTCAAAAGTAATACATATTATATTAAATTAGATTATTTAGTGCGATTGCCAAGTCAATACATTTATTTGAAACATAAAAGATATTTAATATTGATATGCGTCACTATAAGATGTTGTTAGGTTAGTTAATTACGTAATAAATAACTTACTGAATAAATTAACCGACTTGTTAGTACATGGATCTCAAAACTTTTTACGGTAGAAGAACTGAGGAGCGAGGCTTGGTTTTTTTTTACAAGTTATGTTTTTGATGGCATAGAACTTATCATACATATCTACTGTGGAAATGATAGCCTATGTTAATGAACAGAAAGCACCGCCATTTTTGTCAAGATACTGTCTTCTCTGCACTGTCAAATATTGTCCAAAAACAATAGAAATCATTTCGCCCAGTGATAGAACTTATCATACATATGTACTGAGGAAATGATAGCCTATGTTAATGAACAGAAAGCACCGCCATTTTTGTCAAGATACTGTCTTCTCTGCACTGTCGAATATTGTCCAAAAACAATAGAAATCATTTCGCCCAGTGATAGAACTTATCATAATTATCTGCTGAGGAATTGATAGCCTATGTTAATGAACATAAAGCACCGCCATTTTTGTCCAGATACTGTCTTCTCTGCACTGTCGAATATTGTCCAAAAACAATAGAAATCTTGAATATTGTTAAAAAACAATAGAAATCATTTCGCCCAGTGATAGAACTTATCATACATATCTACTGAGGAAATGATAGCCCATGTTAATTAACAAAACGATGCGCCGTTTTTTTCCAGACACAGTTTTTTTCTGCAATGTAGAGTTTTATACAAAAACAATAGAAATCATTTCGCCCAGTGATAGAACTTATCATACTTATCTACTGAGGAAATGATAGCCCATGTTAATGTACAAAATGATGCGCCGTTCGTCCAGATACTGTTGTTTCTGCAATGTAGAATATTGTACAAAAACAGTAGAAATCATTTCGCCCAGTGATATAACTTATCATACATATCTACTGATGAAATGATAACCTATGTTAATGAACAGATTCGCCGCCGGTTTCTTTAGATGTGGTCTTCACTCTCCACTGAAGAATGCTGTGCAAAAACAATAGAAATAATTTCGTCCAGTGAAGGAACTTATTATAAATATCTACTGAGGAAATGATGTCTTATGTTAATCAACAGGCAATCGCATGAAAACACTAAGTATCTCAAAAGTAATACATATTATATTAAATTAGATTATTTAGTGCGATTGCCAAGTCAATACATTTATTTGAAACATAAAATATATTTAATATTGATATCTATATTGATATCTATTGATATCTATATGTATTATTTTTTTTTAAGCACGAGATCCTTGGAGTTTCTTTACCATGCTTCTTCTCCAAGAACGATCAGAGCTAGTGAAGCTGGAGAAAAAAAAGTAGCTAGATACATAGTATTAGATAGTAATAAGTATCTAATTTATATACATTTTTTACTGTAGATAATATTTTGACGTTCAATGTAAATAATTTATTTATTGCATATTGAATAAAAAATTTGAATCTGAATCTGAAATCTGATATGCGTCACTATAAGATGTTGTTAGGTTAGTTAATTACGTAATAAATAACTTACTGAATAAATTAACCGACTTGTTAGTACATGGATCTCAAAACTTTTTACGGTAGAAGAACTGAGGAGCGAGGCTTGGTTTTTTTTACAAGTTATGTTTTTGATGGCATAGAACTTATCATACATATCTACTGTGGAAATGATAGCCTATGTTAATGAACAGAAAGCACCGCCATTTTTGTCCAAATACTGTCTTCTCTGCACTGTCGAATATTGTCCAAAAACAATAGAAATCATTTCGCCCAGTGATAGAACTTATCATACATATCTACTGAGGAAATGATAGCCCATGTTAATGAACAGAAAGCACCGCCATATTTGTCCAGATACTGTCTTCTCTGCACTGTCGAATATTGTCCAAAAACAATAGAAATCATTTCGCCCAGTGATAGAACTTATCATAATTATCTGCTGAGGAATTGATAGCCTATGTTAATGAACAGAAAGCACCGCCATTTTTGTCCAAATACTGTCTTCTCTGCACTGTAGAATGTTGTTAAAAAACAATAGAAATCATTTCGCCCAGTGATAGAACTTATCATACATATCTACTGAGGAAATGATAGCCCATGTTAATTAACAAAACGATGCGCCGTTTTTTTCCAGACACAGTTTTTTTTTGCAATGTAGAGTTTTATACAAAAACAATAGAAATCATTTCGCCCAGTGATAGAACTTATCATACTTATCTACTGAGGAAATGATAGCCCATGTTAATGTACAAAATGATGCGCCGTTCGTCCAGATACTGTTGTTTCTGCAATGTAGAATATTGTACAAAAACAGTAGAAATCATTACGCCCAGTGATATAACTTATCATACATATCTACTGATGAAATGATAACCTATGTTAATGAACAGATTCGCCGCCGGTTTCTTTAGATGAGTTCTTCACTCTCCACTGAAGAATGCTGTGCAAAAACAATAGAAATAATTTCGTCCAGTGAAGGAACTTATTATAAATATCTACTGAGGAAATGATGTCTTATGTTAATCAACAGGTCGCCGCCGGTTTCTTTAGAAGTGGTCTCCCATCTCCACTGAAGAATGCTGTGCAAAAACAACAGAAATCATTTCGCCCAGTGATATAACTTATCATAAATATCTACTAATGATAGCCCATGTTAATGAACAGGTCGCCGCCGGTTTCTTTAGATGAGGTCTCCACTTTCCACTAATGAATGCTGTGCAAAAACAATAGAAATCATTTCGCCCAGTGATATAACTTATCATAAATATCTACTGAGGAAATGATAGCCTATGTTAATGAACAAATAGCCGCCGGTTTCTTTAGATGA
Source organism: Zelleria hepariella (assembly GCA_949319315.1). Taxonomy (NCBI): domain Eukaryota; kingdom Metazoa; phylum Arthropoda; class Insecta; order Lepidoptera; family Yponomeutidae; genus Zelleria; species Zelleria hepariella. Next base: position 29,349,057 of record OX439379.1, read on the forward strand.
GGTCTCCACTCTCCACTGAAGAATGCTGTACAAAAACAATACAAATAATTTCGCCCAGTGATAGAACTTATCAAAAATATCTACTGATGAAATGATAGCCTATGTTCATAAACAGAAAGCGCCGCCATTTTTCTCCAGGAAATGTGAAAATTTTTGTGCAAAAATAATAGAAATCATTTCGCAAGTATATTCGCATTTTTTGTCACAAGTATAACATAATTATCCGAAATATGTGTTCATGAACTGTTTTTACCAGACGTAGTATCCACTTGGAAATGTTGTCCACGTTGAATTCGAACCCACAACTGTTAGCATCACACACCCAGTGACATACTTTAGAAATGTCTACAGAACATGTGATTGCTATAGTTAGAAAGGGCGTGAACTGCATAAAAATCTTCAGCCGCTTTAAACTTCTTTCTTCTGTGGTGTTGTTACGTTGGCAAGCCCTGTAAAGTTTGTTAGACTGGTGTGTGACCATTGAAATAACGATGGTCAACCAGGTTACAGTTCTGCTATAAGTTGGACTTGAACTGCGACTGTGGCTATCACACACCCAGTGATAGATTATTAACATATCTACTGGGCTTGGGAAAGCTATAGTAGCGAGTTCTATGCACCGTAGATTTCTTCGTGAAGGGTGTTCCTGTTAAAACCGTTTATCAATCTCCCAGTGATAGCATCGGTATCATCATATCAAATGGGAAAATGGTAACTGGCATTTAATATGTCCAGGCTTCGTGATGGTCTTCAAGGTAGCTAAAATGAGGAGTTAGGCAGTAACATATTGCAGAATAATTATGTAAAGCGTACAAAGGGAAATCTCGACTACACAAAGGCAAATAAAAAGTGTAGAAAAAACTTAAATTAACATTTTTGATGGTTTTCAACAACTATTGTTAAGAGGGAACGCGGGTAACCTCAACTCCATACAAAAGGGGGGACCTGTTTCCTCTCTGGATAATTGTTTTAGAAAAAATATGTTTATGCCATTCAATCTATATTTACCTCTGCCATGTCCCTATATTTTCCTTTTATTATTATTTTAATTATTGAAATAAATTTTATTAAAATAATTAAAATAATAAAAAAAGGAAAACATAGGGACATGGCAGAGCTCTGACAGAGATATATAAATTGAATGGATTAAACATATTTTTTCTAAAATCATTATCCAGGGAGGAAACAGGTCTCCCTTTTTTTATTTTTTGTATGGAGCAGCCAACTACCCGTCTTACGTCTTAAGGACCGAATTATAGCGGATTTGGTTACATAGTGGAAGTATAATGGAATGAGATACCTAAAAAATAATCAAAGAATAGCAAAAGCACCTGTAACCCGAAGAAACTTATCCCAGTACAAGATGCATCACACACCCAGTGACAGATATATGGACATGTCTACTAGATAATGTGATTGCACCTGTCCCGAGATATCTTCGTGGAGACTCCACCCGGCTGCGGCGAAGCCCGAAGAGAGTTAAGACTGGTAGTAGGTACCACAAACAATCGATATCATTATTCCCAGTGATATGAGTTAACATAAAATATCGACTGAGGAAATGATAACCGATGATCATGGTACATTCAGGCCCAGGTTTACACATTAATTTCCTGAAAAATACAAGGCACCACTGGGAATCGAACCCGCTCCCGTTCTTCGACTAAAAACACATTTTTTTAAAACAGTATTTCCATGAAGGTATTGAAGTTCCTAGTAGGGTTTCCATAATATTGGACCAAATCTAAATGAAAATGAAATAAAATTTATTGCACAACCAGTATCACAGTGATTAAATCCCTGGTTCCTGAAGAAGGGTAATCTGTGTTTCAGGAACCAGTGCCTTCCTTAAATTACACAAGGTAGTTACAATAATTAATTATTGACGTAAGAATACAAAAAGCATGCAATTTTAATCTCCCACTACATTTATATAAAGAAAAATCATATTTAGAAACGTGAATAGCTGCAGGTTTCCTCGTAGTGTTGGTTGGTATCTCCAAACTAGAAGCATCACACACCCAGTGACAGATTGAATGAACTTGTCTACTGACTATGTGAATGCTACAGTTCAAAGTCTCTTCCGAATTGGTCTAGCTGTGTTTGATTAGGAAAAAGATTCGAAAAACGAAAGAGTAGAGTAGACTGAATTACTTTACTTACCAATGTAAACAGTTTTAATATAAATCTGTAAAGAAAACTTGTCTGTAGCACCAATAAATTCCACAAAAAACACATCACGGCTGCGACTAATTACACAAACACTTTGAGGGATCCGAATCCACCCAGTATATCTCCTCACGATACAATATGTCACTGTTGACACCGCAGTGCAACGGCGGGGACTGATTTGTAAACCTTTCGAGTTACTATTTATACGTAGTTGTTGCCTAAAGGGACGCAATTTACTAATTATGTACCCGGGGTCCGACCAAGGTAGGTAGTTAACGAATTATAAGAATTGAAATGATCTCTAGGGCAATTAATTAGTTTGTTAGTCGGTTGTTACTGCGAGTGATGCTAATGTGTTTTTGTAGGATACCCGATTTTTCCAATATTTACCTTAGAAGCTCAAAGAAAGAATTCGGAAGGCAAAGTTTTTCGTTCGAACGTTGTAAAATCCAAACTACTGAACCAAAATAAAAAATATTTAAATTAGTTTCTCAATATTGTCTAAAGATAAGATTAAGCCAATAACGGACTTTCGAACAAAAAACTTTGCCTTCCGAATTGATATAATAAGCCACCATAAAAGCGTTCAGCTGGTCTATTCGCAAAAAAAAAAAACCGTGTCGTTTCCTATTATCAACTAGGTATCAAAATTGCTAAGGGGATATTAGACGGTCCAATTTGCGTGCAATTGGCAATGGCAATGGTAATGGCAATGTCAATGGCAAAATTGAACCGTGTAATATCGCCTTTATTACAAAAATAACAATTTTATGGCAAAAAAACCACGTTGACAACGGGAGTGGACTTTTAGCGAACAGGCCGGCAAGTCCTGTAGAAATCACAGGAAACCAAGTGTCAGTTATATGAAACGGGGAAACGACACACACACATAGCGGTCAAACTTATAGCACCCCTAAAAACCCTTAAAAACAGAACAACGCCAAGAAGGGGGTTTTTTATTCGACTTTTACACTTGAACCGACAAAGTTTACAATGAAACAAAAGAATATGTATGTATAATATTCACCTTTTACGGACAAGTATTCCGCATTCTTACAGTAGTCTTGATCTCTAATGCGTAAACCAGACTCCAGAAGAACGTAACTAAGCCACATAATCTAGCGAGGTAGCTTTATGATGACAACTGAACAATTCATAAGCTACGTCGCCAAATAATCTGACTAGTTATAAGATACATCTTCAAGCTTTCTTATATGAGGCTGCGAGTAACGGGTACAATGATCGTCTATTACACGTCTTGAGCTAACTACCTTACTGATTTGACTAAAATAAAATACTCGTATTCAATGGAAATACCTAACTTATATAAACTTGGGCAAATGTAAAATTAATTGTTTTACCAATTTGTCGCTAGTTTCTACTCTTAGTTTTCGTCTGTTTGTGCGTTCCATGCGTTCCGTATTTATATTTAAAAAAATGAAAAACGTTTTTATACCGCTTTAACGGTTTCACTTACTTTTATTTTGTCGGAATAGCCGACATGTTTTTACTTCATAGCGGCTTGCAATATTCACTTTTAATGATTCGCGATATTTAAACATTATTGTATTCGAAACGGGTCGAATCGCGATTTGTTTTGAGTGAGTGTTGTGTGCCGGCCCACTGCAAATGACAATAGTGATGTGAGGGTAGTTTCCCAACTGTCACCACAATAATAAAAAAACACTCTCCGCTCCAGTCTACCCGCGACCACGGCAGCTGTAACGCAGCCGAAACGTCGGGATAAATAAGGTAATTAATTTGCCTAAAAACAAATCGCGATTCGACCCGTTTCGAATACAATAATGTTTTTACTTCGTCCGGAAGTCATGGAGGAGGGATGGACGACGCGTTCGTCTTGGCGTTCATCCGCTCACGATAGCGTTAAGCGATATAAAAATGTGCAGCGCTTACGAAAGTTTAAGTTTTAAAATGAAAAACATGTTTGAGGAGCGTTCTAACTTCTAAGTCAGAGGCCCGGTTTCTGAATTGAAAATTCCACTAACCAAATATCGTTCTGTTTCTGCAGATGTATCGTTCTGTCTCTGCAGATGTCACACAAAAGAATGTGACAGAACGATACTTAAGTATTTGATTAGTGAAATTCTCAATTCTGGAACCGGGCCTAAGCCTGTTTGGTCTGTATGAAACGGTAATTTTATGTTGGCGTCCAATCAGCGTCTTTACCTTAACACGATACTTATTTACTCCACAATAAGCAAAGTCTAAGACATTACACGTTCTCTTTGCTTATTCTGTAAATAAAAACCGCAGAGGACTAGCAACTAGTCCTCAAAACCGGTTTATTTGCGGAAAAATAGAAAAAAAAATCAACGATTAATGAGCATTATTTGTCAAAAAAAGATTGTTTATTTCGATAAGAGGTATGGTTTTGGGGACTAGCAACTGCGGTTTTCTTTACAGAATAAACAGACTGTTCTGGGAATTGAGTCTGAGGTTGTTGGTAAGTTCTAGACGTGTCAGTTTAATGATGCCAATGTGAGTGCGTGTAATTTTTTTGCTTGCTCAACGTTGAAGTCGCAATATCAGACAACATTTAGTAGGTATTGCGGTCAGCCATTTTACCATCGTGGTTGGACTGATAGAAAAACCTGAACCGTGGTGATAATGGTTAGGCGATAAAATAATGATATCACAAATGGACTGTCAATTTAGAATTCAGAAAAATTTTACTGCTATAGGCATAGCGCATAGAGCACAAGAATCCCCTGGAGCTCTGCAGCTCTCTCGCTCGCACTTTTAATTGATTGTAAGAGAATGACTAAACTTTGGACGATAAAATATAGTTCCAGACATAGATAATAAAGCTATCGACATGTGGACACACATTTGATTTCATATTCGGTAGTGGAGCAGTGCGGAAGAGGGAGGAACCTACTGGGAGTGGTAACTTCACCTATCTACGAGTACAGGGTGTAATCGAACCCAATAGCTGAAATTAGGCAGCATTTCTTGTCATCAACATAAATATTCCGTTTATAAGGTAAACGCACTACAGCGTCAAATGCAAAGCTGATATATTTAATTCCCCATTAATACCTATGCGGTCCTACAGACTTATGCAAAAAAATTTTTGGGACTCAAAAGGTCACCTACGAACGAGGAAGTTTTAAGACGTGTCAACTGGAAGCGAGAGAAAGCGAGCGTTGCATATCTAGGACTTGCGTTCAGACACGAGAGATACAGCCTCCTGCCACTTATAATGATGGGAAAGTCGCTGGCAAGAGACGCATCGGCTGAAGGAGAAAATCCTGGCTAAGAAACCTAAGGGAGTGGACTGGGATCGCGAGTGCTGCCCAAATATTTCGCCTCGCGAGAAACGAAGAGAGATATGCGGAGATGATCGCCAACATTCGCCGAGTCGGAGAGAAGAGGAAAAATATGCGGAACCCTCAGTGCGCGAGTCCTACTCGCACTTAGCCGGTTTTGTTTTCGAATGTGCACCAGTGTAGTTCAATATTACAATGGTCGCATGACCCTCCGGCATTGGTAATTAGCAAATGGCAGGTAAAATATTTCTAAACGAAATTCCCTACACGAGATACTTAGCTAAAGGGCTTATCTAATTATTTAATGACTAATCGATTAGGGCAGTGTTTTTCAACCGGTGGGTCGCGGCCCCGGGGGGGCTCTCAACTACCTTAGGTGGGTTGCGAAGTTTCTGTAAGGCCAGGTCTAGGCACACTTGCGCCGCCCTCCTAAATGAGCTTCGTAATCCCTTAAGGCAAAGGGGAAAGCAACACTAGCCCCGCCAATAAAAGATAAAAAAATATACTTGGATGTGTTTTCCGCTAAAAAGTAGCCGCCCTAGGCTTTAAAAACGGCCACTTTTGTCGGCGGCGGGAATTATTCGTAGGTTCTAGGATCTGGAATCTAAACCTTAGGTCCTAAAAATAGTTAAGCCTAAGGATTCTCATTTGACGGCTCGTTTTTAGCAAAAAACGCATTCAAAAAGAAGATATCTTTTTTCATTGGCGGCGCTGGTGCCTTACTCCTTTGCTTTAAGGGATTGCGAAGCTTCTTTAGGAAGGTTTTTGGGGTCCATGGTTATGGTCTAACTAAAGGTGTATTTAAGTGCAAACCCCTGGTAAGGGGTCGCGCAAGGTTCTTCCACTATAAGGGGGTCGCGTCATGAAAAAGGTTGAAAAACACTGGATTAGGGAATGGCGTGGGATAGCTTTTGCAACAAATATTTATGACAAATGGGCCGTCATATCAATATGCAGTACCTACCTATACCTCCCTACCTATACCTAAGTAATATCTATACTTATAATAAAACTCTAGCGAAGTCAATTCTGTACATTGAATATTTTTAGAAAAAAACTAGCAGGGGTTACTAAGTAAACTATACTGAATACAAAAATGCAAAAAAATCGGTCTATGTCTGTCTGTCTGTCTGTCTGTCTGTCTGTCTGTCTGTCTGTGTGTTACCTCATCACGCGAATACCGCTGAATAGTTTTCAGTCAAATTTAGAACCGTGATAAGTCCTGGTTCTGGGAACAATCTAGGCTATCCGATGTTCAGAATACATTGCGGGTTGCAATTTTAACTTCGTTTTATGTAAGAAATATTCATAATTTTGATATAGCTTCTTGAGAAGATATGTTAATAACGTGATACTGAACACATTTCCGAAAAAAAAATTGAATTTCCGGAAAAAAAAAATTGACTTGGAACCTCAGTATCTCGGAAACCGTTGATTTCCTAGGCATAGTTTCTTGGGCAAAAATGTTTGTTATGATGAGGACTATACAGGGTGTTAAAAGACCGCCAATACCCGAAAACCATTAGACACCAAAACAAAGTACTTTTTCGATAAATTATTGTTGGGAAATGATTTTGTTTTTTTAGGTTATAATTTTGAAAAAATTTTTTTCACGCAATGGACGTGTAACGCACAGAAATCATATTGCGCAAGCGTAGGTATCAGATTATGTTACTTAAGCTTGAAGTGCCGATGTTAAGAATACATTGCGGGTTGCAACTTTAACGTCGTTTTTTGTAAGAAATATTCATAATTTTGATATGGCTTCTTGAAAATGTATGTTAAGAATCCCCTGAAGCTCTGCAGCCCTCTCACTCGCACTTTTCAACATTTTAATTTATTGTAAGATAATGATTCAACTTTGGACGATAAAATATAGTTGCAGACATAGATAATAAAGCTATCGACATGTAGACATACTTTAAATTTCACATTTACAGTTTAAAAAATAAATATTACTGAACTACTACTTTTAACCGAAGTTCTGTGATATTTTTTTTATTAGTAGGAATATGAAATCAAAAGTGTGTCCACATGTCGATAGCTTTATTATCTATGGCTGCAACTATATTTTATCGTCCAAAGTTTAATCATTCTCTTACAATCAATTAAAATGTTGAAAAGTGCGAGCGAGAGGGCTGCAGAGCTTCAGGGGATTCTTAAGAACTAGATACTGATAGCCATAGCAGCTACGGCCATTTTTTACCGAAACGCTGCTTTTTATGATGAAAGCAAGCCGCTTTGCACAGTGATAGAAGGGGCAAAAATAAGTGATTTGACCCGCAGCAGCACAAGTTTCATCCCTTAGGAATAGAGAGGGCGCCACTTCTAAAAATACACTTTGAAAAATTCTAACAGCCTAACGGGTGAACCGATTTCAATAATTAATATCTTAATCGAAAGAAAATCACTTATTGTACAACCTAAAAAATAAGATTTAAAAAAAAACTATAATGGCTGCCCTAAATCCAACGTTTTGTATTTTTTTTATTTTTTTATTTCTCAGTTTTTACTCAATTATGCAAATAAATTGTATGATGAAGGTATATTTTTTATAATTCATATTGTTACTAATTTAATAGTGAATTTAATAAAAAAAAATGCATGCCAATATCTTTAGTAGTTTAGGAAATATTAAGGTTTACATGTGCTGGAAAAGCGGGGCATTGCCCTCGCGTCATAGTAACTGTGTAGAGAAAAAAACTTCTATTTGTGATGAAAGCTAGCCATTTTGCACAGTGATAGTGGAGAGTAAAATAATCAATTTTACCCGCAGCAGCAACATTTTCATCCCTTAGGGACACAGATGGCGCCACTTATTTGACCAAACTTCAAAATTTTGTATAAAGTAAACGGCTCTACCGATTTTCATGATTTAAACGCCCAATGGTTGGTTTTTATACCATAATACATATAAAATATAAATAAGTCAAAAACGTACTGGACATAAAAATTATAAAAAATATTTTGTAAAATAAAAGTGTTTTCACTGAGGATGATGAATCTTGTATTTATTCTTTCTAGTTTTTGACAAATACTTACACATCATTTCTCGTTTGCCTTCTCACAGATGTGTACAACAACGTTAATGCCTAACGGTTCACGAGTTTCCTTATTTTATTTGGTATACGTAAATTTTTTGTCGCTTATTCTGAGTAAACTGTATTCAATGTATTCAATGTAGTATTCCAAATAAAATAAGGAAACTCGTGAACTGTTAGGCATTACCTTATTGTACACATCTGTGAGAAGGCAAACGAGAAATGATGTGTAAGTATTTGTCAAAAACTAGAAAGAATAAATACAAGATTCATCATCCTCAATGGAAACACTTTTATTTTACAAATTATTTTTTATTATTTTTATTTCCAATATTTTTTTGACTTATTTATATTTTATATGTATTATGGTATAAAAACCAACCATTGGGCGTTTAAATAATGAAAATCGGTAGAGCCGTTTATTTTATACAAAACTTTGAAGTTTTGTTAAATAAGTGGCGCCATCTGTGTTCCTAAGGGATGAAAATGTTGCTGCTGCGGGTAAAATTGCTTATTTTAGTATCCACTATCACTGTGCAAAATGGCTAGATTCCATCACAAAAATAAGTTTATTTCTCTACTTAGTTACTATGACGCGAGGGCAATACCCCGCTTTTCCAGCACACGTAAACCTAAATATTTCCTAAACTACTAAAGATATTGGCATGCAATTTTTTTTATTAAATTTATTATTAAATTAGTAACGATATTACTTACAAAAAATATACCCTTTTCATACAAGTTTTTTGCATAGTTCAGTAAAAATACACAAATAAAAAAAAAAAAATTAGAAAACGTAGGATTTACGGCAGCCAGCATAGTTTTTTTTTTAATTTAATTTTTTTGGTTGTACAATAAGTAATTTTCTATCGATTAAGATATTAATCATTGAAATCGATTCACCCGTTAGGCTGTTAGAAATTTTCAAAGTTTATTTTTAGAAGTGGCGCCCTCTCTGTTCCTAAGGGATGAAACTTGTGCTGCTGCGGGTCAAATCGCTTATTTTTGTCCCTTCTATCACTGGGCAAAGCGGCTTAATTTCATCATAAAATGCAGCTTTTTTTTCATAGCTGCTAAGACTATGAATAAAATCTGCAAAAGTAAAGTTTTGAAAAATCCGACTTTGAACCTCATTATCTCGGAAACCGTTGATTTCCCAGGCATATTTCCTTGGGCAAAAATGTTCCCTAAGATGAGGACAATACGTGGTTTCCCGCTTGGTTGGCGGTCTTTTAACACTCTGTATGTGGTCACCCACTTTGTTGGCGGTCTTTTAACACCGCTCGGTATTCAATACAAGCACTCGCCGCAAACAATAATTTTGCATTCTTGCATAAGAAATAACTATTGTTTACCGTTGAGCTGGATAGACAGAGTTATTAGCCGTATGCTTTGCTTGCTGGCTTAGGATGAGAATGAGTAAAACCTTATCTATGGGCTTATAACTTTATCTATCCCACTCTACATCGAGGGAGATACATATAAACCCTTTTACTTCCTAAGCAATTCTTATGCTAAGTTTCCTGGTATCTTATCACGGGCGATACCTTAATGTAAACCATACATATTTATTATTAAATTTATAAATGTATTGTTTAGATTAGGGTTTTTATTCTATTTTATTCTATTGCTTTCTCTTGAGACCTGCTACCGCAAGTTAAGAAATAATAACTATTAAAATACCCCCGACATTTTAGCTTCGAATAAGCATATTTTATAAATAGCTGAACCAATTTTGACAAAACATAACTAAGAACATTCGCTAGAAAATCTGCTTTCAAATAATAAAAAAAAACCTAAAGCTTCCAAATAGTTCACCCATTTAAGAGCTACGGTGCCACAGACAGACACACCCTCATAAACACTTATACAGACACACTCACAAAGCTGTCAAACTTATAACACCCCTCTTTTTTGGTCGGGGGTTAAAAAAAAACCTTCCTTTTGAGTTTTCCTCCACAGTCGAATTAAAATTAAATTTCAAATGTGTAAAAACGCATACGAAGTCGCGGGCACAACTAGTCGCGAGAAATCCTGCGGCTAGGTTGGCTTCGCTCGTATTATACTAGTCTTGCAGATTAGGCCGACTAAGCCGAGAAGATAGAATAGGTGCTTGGCAATTCAACTCCATCCAAACATCGAAAACTTCAAGATATCGTTCTACAACTTTTATCGCAATATTAATAAAATGTGGAGAAATAGAAATCTGCTGATCCACACGAAATGTGCAATAAATATTCCTACTGCACCACGTATACTATGTGTGTAAGTATATGAATATTTTGCAAGTACTTTGAAAAACTTACCAAATATCTCGAGCTCAAAACAATTCACACAAAATCACTAAATATTGAAAACAGGTGAAGGTTTGATACCAAACTGAAAAGATACTTCCAAAAAGATACAGTTTTATTGAAAAGAGAAATGCAGATTCAAATATCGCACATGTTATAGTCCGTTCAATTATACTGGTCACCTAAGAAAACATCACACTAATGTAAACAAACAATGTAGGTGTCTATATAAATTACATGCCTAGATATAATAGAAGAGGATGGCGTATAAAACAGCCTATAATATTGAAATTGATATTTTTTTTCATTCATCTACATTTTATGATTAACTTTTCTTTAACACGCTTATATAAGTTTGGCCTGTATGTATGTATGTATGTAACGGAATCTTTGAGCATAATTTTCATCTATTTCCAGAAGTCTGATTTATTTGAAACTTTGCATGCATATCAAGGACCAATGACAATGCAATAATTTGATAACAGTTTCGCAACACATACAGTCCCATTATACAGGGTGGATTTTTGAGACAGGGCAGTAAGGGCAGGTACCTTAACCGTATAGTTACAGGAAAACGTTCTTAAGAGACCTTCCATAACTTTTTGAGATATTATTAACTGCATTCACAGATTTTGTAAAAAAAATTATGGTCAGCAAATAAAATACTAAAATACAAAAAAAAATATGGCAATCGATTCACTTTCATGTAGGGATCAAAAGACTCTAAGGGAGGTTTGAGTACTAGAAATGTCAGAAATTTACAAAAAAATAAAAAATAGAACCAAAAATAAAATATAAATAACAGTTTAAAAAAAAACTAAAAAATCACGCTTTTATAGATAACCGAACTAAAAAGTAGAAAATAATTTTTAATTACAAAGAGTTTAAAGTTATAGGAAAATTTAAGTTATAAACAGAATAATACAATTCAGAGTAAAAAAGCGTGGGGTGCATCTCATAGATAGTTGCCAATAGAATGATTGTAACATTTAATATATCAAGCACCCCACGCTTTTTACTCTGAATTGAATTATTCTGTTAATAACTTAAATTTTCCTATAATTTTAAACTCTTTGTAATTAAAAAATATTTTCTACTTTTTAGTTCGGTTATCTATAAAAGCGTGATTTTTTAGTTTTTTTTTAAACTGTTATTTATTTTTTTAACAAAACCACTCGTTATAAAAGCCATATTTCCAGGCAAATAAGTGTCTGATTCGTTGTCACTTATCACGTAAAAAATACATTCCGTGCGTCATACCGGGCTAAGAAAGAAGGCATACACGATCCAGAGTAAGGCGTAGTAAAAAGACAAGTTTACACCTGCCATCCTCTTCAGACATACATGTTGAACGGACTATACTGACACACAATAAATTGTCATGCCTCGCAGCAAGGTTCCGCATTGAAAAGACAAAACTGCTTTCTCGGCGGAAATCGTCTTCAATTTTAATAATGCACTTTGTTCGGACAGCAAAGTGCAATCTAGCAGTTTGTAAAGTTTACGACGTGCTGTTTCTCCTTGTAAAGGTGTTGATTTATGTAGGTCAAGGTTTTAATATCGGTGTCAGTGTTGAATGCGGCGTAACGTATCCGGAGTACGATTTTTAGGGTTGCCTTTACATAGTAATTCAGCAGCTGTACCTACTCTTTATGCACAAACGAAATGTGGTCTTTTTAGGTGCAAAGCGGGCACCAATTTACCGAAGCGGCGGACAGGAGATTTTTTATGACTCATTTGTAACCCTGCTCGACGCCGCCGATAACTGTGCCACAAGGTGACTTGAGGGCGTTAAGGCGCTGGGCATAGTGAATTAGCCCGCGCGCAAAGAAAAATGCCCAAAATCGATTCCTGTATCAAATACACTAAAAAAATCGAAAATGTTCACATATCAAACCCTAGAATTAGTTGAGAACTATCTAACACAGCCAGTTTCATGTTGATATCCATAACAGATTGCAAGTGCTTGAAAAAAAGTGCGCCGCCTATTTTTTTTCAAGCAAAATATCTTCAAAACGTTTATGAAACTGGCTGTTTTAGATAGGTCTCACCTAATTCTAGGGTTTGATATGTGAACATTTTCAATTTGTTTAGTGTTTTTGATACAGGAATCGATTTTGTGCATTTTTCTTTGCGCGCGGGCGATTCACTATGCACGGTGCCTTAAAAGTAACTCCTGGTTTGTTTGTGTTTATTTCCATGAAGACGACGTATCGCGAGCTACCAACGAAGCAGAGATGGCCTCTCCCCAATATTAGAACCTTGGCCTCCCCCTATCTCTGCTTTGGTGGTAGCTTGCGGCACGTCGTCTGCATTGAAATACATACATACAAACCAATAGTACCTTTCACCGCGCCCACTCCCATACGAACGAAGTAACAGATTTCTTAACCCTAAATATTGTCGATAGTGTCAATCGTTTTCGTAGATTTTAATCTGTCTGTAAGTTTTCCTTTTATTGAAATTCATTATACATAGCTCAAAAGTATTTTTCAGGGTAAAAAAAACTATTGACACCAAAATTAATGACTTCCTTCGATCAAGGATAAAACTAAATACAACATAGAACTCTGAAATGTGTCTGGAAAAATACATGCCCAAACTGCCTTTGGGAGCTTATTTGCTCGTAGTCTATGCTGTTCACTAATGCAATAAGGTTGACATTCGAATATTAGACGTATGGTCGAAATGATGTTTCGTATTGTTCTATTGCTGATATCATTTGTTTCTGTGGGGACAAGTGTTTATTGTGATTTTATACGTAATGCGGATTCTATGGGATTTATTTCGGTGATGACTTCGGATAATATTTAGTTAGGGGTAGCAAAACTAACTTCGTTCGTATGGGAGTGAGCGTGGTAAACTACTAATAGTTTGTATGTACTGTTTCTTCGTTTTCTTCATGTGTATGGGCAAGAGCGCGGCAGGGCGCGCCGTTTACAATCCTCTTAAGCTGCTTAAGGTTCAACGATTGCAACGTGGCGGGAAATTAAGTTTTTTCATAGTTTTTGAAATTTTCAAGCTCAACTGAGCTATTTTTGCTCAGCGATTTTTCGTTCACGGCAATAAAAAAGTATTCTTTTCATTATTGCAAACAACAGAACAACAATAATTCTGCCGATTATGTGTTCTGATCATAAACAACTTTTTTCTGATCATAAACAAAATCAGCTTAATTTTTGTTGTTGTGTTGTTTACAATAATGAAAAGATTACTGTGTTATTGCCGCGAACAAAATAACGCTAAACAAAAAAAGCACAGTGTAGCTGTGAATAAAAACTGTGAATATTTTGAATTTCCGCTACGCTGCTATCGTCCAACCTTAAGCCCCCGATTCTTCTGTTCCAAACGATGCGTTCGTCCCCAGGTCGGGTTCAAGGGGTTCGGCCTGACGCCGGAGCAGCTGAAGGCCGATGGCTCCTTCACGTACAGCGACGGCAAGGAGTACACCATCACCCACGGGTCCGTCGTCATCGCCGCCATCACCTCCTGCACCAACACATCGAACCCCAGTGTGATGCTGGGCGCTGGTGAGTGAGATAACTTTAATCTCTCAGGCTCCGAAAGTATGCTGTTCCTTGATACATACGATCGTGGAAAAACCAAATTTAAACTGTCTGCATTTTTGCGCGCTTCGAAATTTGAACGCGACGCCCTATGGTGCATAAAAAGTTATAAAGGAACGCCTTTGACTCATATGTCAAAGCAGAAAAGAAGGAAACTCGTTTCACAAACCTTTATTTACTTAGTTGTCTATTGTTTTTCTTCAAAATTGTTTTTTTTTTTTTTTTATGGCGCACATTAACAAATAGGAGCAAGAGAAGCTGAAAAGGTGGTAGAGAGTGGAGGGGCACGAAAGCGCGCGAAAAAGTACAAATTCCTACTTTTTATGCATCTTATCGTTCAGTAATGAGATACTTTCTAGGCCACGTTCTTTCGATATCTCATAGATGGCGGCAAAAGAACAGCGTAAAGAGTCTACTGATAGCATAGATATAATATTTTTTTATAGGCAAGGATATGAACAGATCGAGCCATTAAGGTTTACACAAAAAAGTTTACAATGTAAGCCACTGTATTGGCGTTGACAGCCCAGTTGGACCACAGAGGGAAAAAAGGTTGGACTAGCCAAGGTGCAATAGGTGTCACAACTAGCGCCGCCAATAAAAAAAAATCTTATCTTCTTTTTGGATGCGTTTTTAGCAAAAACGCATCCAAAAGCGGCCAAAAGTAGCCACTTTTGGCGAGAATCGATTGCATTCTTAAGTTCTAGGATCTGGAATCCAAACCTTAGGTCCTAAAAATAGTTAAGCTTCGCGTTGAGAAATCGCAGGACCGTTTTTGCCAAAAACGCATCCAAATAAAGATATGTTTTTTTTTTCATAGGCGGCGCTAGTTGTAAAACCTATTGCGTCTTAACCGATCGGTAAAGTTGATGTAGCTAGGTTATTGTAAGTTACACAAAATCCAGCCCAAAGTGTTGACAAGCTACACTCATAACACTCAGCATCAGAAAACTCTAACTAAATAACTAATCCGTCATGTTTTCCCACAGGGCTGCTCGCTAAGAAAGCGGTGGAAGCCGGGCTCAGCGTGCCGCCCTACGTCAAGACTTCTCTGTCGCCGGGCTCCGGGGTAGTCACTTACTACTTGAAGGTAAGCTTCTTGTACTGGTCTGTCGTTGTTCCCCTTGCCGCTATAACACGACAATAATGAAACTCCATACAACTTTGCTGGCGCCTAATCAAGTAGCCAGCACCGGCCTTGCTTAAAGAAGATTGCCAAAATACTGGCCACATTACGAGGGTTTTTGAGTAAAAACCAAACGTGGTTGAGGGTTCTTGTTTGCTCTAATGTAACACCTAACACGTAATGTATGTACAACAAGAAAGCTAAATAAACATAATCTTATATTATCTTGTTTCTTGCTGCAGGAGAGCGGCGTTATCCCTTACCTGGAAAAACTCGGCTATAACGTCGTCGGGTACGGCTGTATGACCTGTATCGGCAACTCGGGCCCTCTCGACGATAACATCGCAAACACTATTGAAAAGGTATGTAGTCGGTGAAGTGACCACTCAGTCGCTATTTCATAAAACTACAATTATTCATAGTTTATTGTGACAATTCGATGTACATTGAGTAGTCGGTAACCTAAGCTTTTTGTAACCCCTTCTTGTGCCTAATTGGCTACGCAATGTACATCGAAATGTCATAGTAGGTACCTACATTAACTAAAATGAACATGACAAACCTTGAGTATGATTTGTGCTGCATCGACTTTGTTTTTACTAACCCAGTTTATTTCAAATGCTGACATAAACTTTTTTGACCTACTAAATACTAAGACGGTGTCTAAAATGCGATAAAAATAACACAATTTCAAACTGACTATTGTAAGCAATTTTATTTGAATCTAGTTTGTAAGTTTAGTTATAAAACATCTGTAGTTAATTAGTACATTCTACTATTACATAATAGCATTATTTATTCTTCACAATATTATTGCATAGTTAAGTATCCTGAGATACAGAATACAGTTGTATTCTAAGGCAGATTCTTGTACGTTTTTACCTAAGTTATGAATATCTATATTTTTTTTATTGAAACTGTATCTGAAACTGAAGCCTGATAAAATATTATAGATATTCACAACTTAGGTAAAAACGTTCAAGTGTCTGACTTAGAATACAACTGTATTCTGTATCTCAGGATACTTAACTATGCAATAATATTGTTATTGCGAGGGAGTTAGTGCAGGACAGGGAGAGCTTTGTTTGGTTTGTTTTGTTGCGGAGATCGCTTTGGGCCGCTGAGCCAGCCTGAATGAATGAATCCTCTCCTAACCTATCGTACCAATACATCGTCTGGTTACAGAATGAGCTGGTTTGCTGCGGCGTGCTCTCTGGCAACCGCAACTTCGAAGGGCGCATCCACCCTAACACGCGCGCGAACTACCTGGCCTCGCCACTGCTGGTCATCGCCTACTCGCTGGCCGGCAACATGGCCATCGACTTCGAGAAGGAGCCGCTAGGTAGGTCTAACACCACTTGGGAGGCCAACCACCTGGGGCCAACTACCTGTCCTCGCCACTGCTGGTCATCGCCTACTCGCTGGCCGGCAACATGGCCATCGACTTCGAGAAGCAGCCGCTAGGTAGGTCTAACACCACTTGGGAGGCCAACCACCTGGGGCCAACTACCTGTCCTCGCCACTGCTGGTTATCGCCTACTCGCTGGCCGGCAACATGGCCATCGACTTTGAGAAGGAGCCGCTAGGTAGGTCTAACACCACTTGGGAGGCCAACTACCTGGGGCCAACTACCTGTCCTCGCCACTGCTGGTCATCGCCTACTCGCTAGCCGGCAACATGGCCATAGACTTTGAGAAGGAGCCGCTAGGTAGGTCTAACACCACTCGGGAGGCCAACTAACTAAAATGGCACTGAAAGTCCAGCTGGAACACGGCGACCTAAAACTACCTGGCGTCGATTAGTGCAACAGGAAGCGAACAGTCTTGGGATGAGCATATCCGAGCTTGAGATGAAGGCGCAAAATAGGCCAGAATAGTAAGGACTAAGGCCTGATTTTATTATTCCATACAAAATTTGTTCCATTTTCAAATTATTCCTAGGAATAGTGCCTATCTGGCGATCAAAAATGGGGCCTAAGTAAACTGTTTTGATAGCACCTGATTAGACATAACAGTAGCTGGTGATAAATTTTTATATCGATTTAACGGTTTTACTTACTTTTATTTTGTCGGAATAGCCGACATGTTCCGACCTCGTCCGGAAGTCCTAATCATGGAGGATCGATATAAAAATGTGCAGTGCTTACGAAAGTTTAAGTTTAAAAACTGATGATCAATATTGTTTCAGGCAAGAACAAGGAAGGCAAGCCAGTGTTCCTGAGGGACATCTGGCCCTCGCGCGCCGAGATCCAAAAGGTCGAGACGAAGTACGTCATTCCAAGGATGTTCAAGGAGGTATGTTCACTTTACAGCACTTAGCCGAGCTAGCGATGTGTTCATGCATTCTGAATGACCAATCGAGACAGGATTCGAAATGGGTTGAGGGTTCGAGAACTCTTTATCTTGATACAAAGGTTCATAGCTCGATACATTCTGCTCTAGATAGTTTCACAGATATAAATAGATAGATAACTCTTTATTGTACACCAAAGATAAATTACATGGTTTCTTTAAAACAAATTAGAACTATACAATTGGCGGTCTTATCGCTAAGAGCGATGTATGCCAGACATATGTTTTGCTGGCCGAGCTGGTTCTGGTTGTTATCTATGAGTTTTGTCGCTCGTCCCAAAAAAGGTAAAGTTACCGATGAAACTTGAACAAATAGTACAAATAGAACAAAAGTATTTTTTATTGACATTCGCAAGATTTTGACAATTCAAAGCTATGCAAATGCACCCACATACACAAACATATAATTAAAATAAACAAAAAAAATTAGGTTATAGGTAATTTTTTATCAACTTTTTTTTTTTACATAATTGACATCCTATTGACCAGTAGGTTACACCCTGTAAAAAGAGTTAGGATTTTTTTTAACGCGTTTTATACTTTTGATAATATTTTGCCGTGATAATGTATTTATGACTTATTGAATAAATAAAACCCTTTGAGTTTGAGTTAAGGTCCCACTCCCTTCCCCTCAGGTGTACGAGAAGATCGAGATGGGCTCTCAGTCCTGGCAGCAGCTGCAGGTGGCCGAGGGCAAGCTGTACTCGTGGGACACCAAGTCCACTTACATCAAGCGGCCACCCTTCTTCGAGGGAATGACCAAGGTGAGTTTATGCAAGCACCTAGGGACCGAGCCGTAAGTGAGAACGGGCAGAATACACATATCAACGAGTTTCAGCTTTAATTTTGTAATTTTATCTTCGCCTTCAGGATCTGCCGAAGCTTCAGAGCATCACGAACGCGCGCTGTCTGCTGCTCCTCGGCGACTCCGTGACTACAGACCACATCTCGCCCGCTGGATCCATCGCGCGCAACTCGCCCGCCGCTAGACATCTTACTGAGAAGGGGTAAGTCACAGCTAGACATCTTACTGAGAAGGGGTAAGTCACCGCTAGACATCTTACTGAGAAGGGGTAAGTCACAGCTAGACATCTTACTGAGAAGGGGTAAGTCACCGCTAGACATCTTACTGAGAAGGGCTAAGTCACTGCTAGACATCTTACTGAGAAGGGCTAAGTCACAGCTAGACATCTTACTGAGAAGGGGTAAGTCACAGCTAGACATATTACTGAGAAGGGGTAAGTCACCGCTAGACATCTTACTGAGAAGGGGTAAGTCACCGCTAGACATCTTACTGAGAAGGGCTAAGTCACTGCTAGACATCTTACTGAGAAGGGGTAAGTCACCGCTAGACATCTTACTGAGAAGGGGTAAGTCACAGCTAGACATCTTACTGAGAAGGGGTAAGTCACCGCTAGACATCTTACTGAGAAGGGGTAAGTCACCGCTAGACATCTTACTGAGAAGGGCTAAGTCACAGCTAGACATCTTACTGAGAAGGGGTAAGTCACCGCTAGACATCTTACTGAGAAGGGCTAAGTCACTGCTAGACATCTTACTGAGAAAAGTTAAGTTACTGCTAGACATCTTACTGAGAAGGGGTAAGTCACTGCTAGACATCTTACTGAGAAGGGGTAAGTCACGATAGACTACAGGCATAGCGCTTAAGAGGATATCAAAGTATTTATTTATTTATTCATTCATTCATTTATTTATTGTACATACAGCAATTTGTGTACAAAGGCGTACTTTAGAATTTTCTGCCACATTCGTGTTATCTTCATACAAACGTAGTCCCCGTTTTACTCCCTGGATAATATTTTTGGTGTGCTGGGACATCTCCACCCCCAACATGTCGGGCTGTTTAGATTTTTTCGATACATTGTCGAGGGAATCCTGTGTGTTTGTAGAATGTAGAATCAGCGCTGAAAATCGTCAAGCGGTTATTTCTCGCGTGGTAATTAAACTTTAGAGAGAGCTTTAAATGTTCAGTGGAACGTACTTTTACTAAAATTACAATAATTAATTGTAAACTAGGTACTTCGATAAAGAATAAAACAATATACAGGGTTTATATCGCTTTAACGGTTTCACTTACTTTTTTAAAATTAATGATTGCCTTGCGAACTTCTTATTATTTTGCAAAAGCACTGCCCCGATTTTATGCAAAAGAAAAAGTATGGTTTTGCATATGATGGAATTTGCTTTGCGTCGCCAATAGAGATTTTAAAATATTTATGGGCCCCATTATTGCAGCGCGTTTCCGTCTTAAATTAATATCTTAATCAATGATTTAACGTAGATTCCGTTTCATTCTGTCAAGTTCCTGTTAGCTTTCTTGGCGTTCCATAAAGATAAGTACTATTTGGTCTTGTAGAAAATCTCTGATTACTCTTACAATTCTTGATGTTTTACTCTTGTCAATGCAAACCGTTGCAATAGCATTTTTTTGGCCTAGCAAAATAATGGACATAAGAGGCGAAGGTTTAATACAATTTTAGTTTCTTATTAACCACCCAAACAATTTTGCCGCTGTACTAATGCATAATTTGTTGCTAAGTTTTTGGTGTGTTTACATGTGTTACCATAATTATTCTTGTTTATCGAAAAATATGATATAATATCAAGCGGGTGATACGTCAAAATGTGAAGGAAAACTTTCCTTGCTCCTTCATATTTTGACGTATTATTGACACTGAGTTACTGGGTGTGTGTGAGGCCTAAAGCAACCAAGCAAAGAGCATCTTAATTTAGTCCGAACTATCCAAAAAAACCGTTACCCAATAATTGGAGAACGCATGGTATGGCAAAATGATGTAAGAGTGAGATTTAGGCTTCATCCTACAAAGTCTGGTCGAAAGAAAGGCTTATTTGGCGACTTTATATTAACATTTTGCGACTTGATTTTCTTGTTGGTGACTTGCTTGGCGAAATTCTTTAAAATTTGGCGATTTTTTTACATTGTCATTAAAAAGCATAATATTTCAAAAATTTGGCGAGATTATTTCCTTTTTGGCGAATTCTTTGAAAACTTAATATTTCAGGTTAGCCGACTTTGCGATCTTCCGTGAATATTTAAAGTGTGGTATTTATAGAGCTTGTGAATATTTAATGTGTCGCGACTGAGCGAGTATGTTTTGGATTGTTATTAGTTTAGTCCAGCCTAGCCAAACGCGCCCCATAGCTCCTGGAGCTTACTTGCTTACAACGTTCACCGAACTTGATTGTATAGTGTCAAAATAGGCTAATAGTACACCGCGACACTTCCACAGGCTGACACCGCGCGAGTTCAACTCGTATGGCTCGCGGCGAGGCAATGACGCCATCATGGTGCGTGGAACCTTCGCGAACATCCGCCTCGTCAATAAGCTGGCGCCCAAGCCTGGCCCCAAGACCACGCATCAGCCCAGCGGTGACGTCATGGACATCTATGACGCGGCCGAGAGGTGAGCCCCTGCCACGGACTGGTTCAACAGAGAGAGAACATCGTTTTACATCGTTCAACGGCGTTCCTACTCGCCGTACGGTAATGCGCCAAGGCCGGAGGCTGATGCATCACAGTGAACTTGGAATGGTTTGCTAATGTCTGGGCAAGATAGGTGTGGCCACAAGAGTTTATTTTACTTATTCTCTTAAAGTCAATGAAAAAAAAAGTGCGACCAAGAAGGCGGCAGCGTTACAGCAGGCCATTATTAATCTAAATTGTCTAATTCTCCTCTGAGAGGCCTAAAATTTACTAAGACTTACTAGTTAGTAGTGCAGCTCGATTCAAACTTAATGGTGGCTGTGAGGTTAGCTGCGAGCGTTGTTGCGCGCAGGTCTGTCGAATTGTCGTAAATTCGAGTCTATGACTTTTGAGTTCTGCGCATTGAATTGCACGATGTTCCGAGATCGGACTATAACTAGAAATTTATTGGTTCGTTCCTTCCACAGATACGCCAAGGAGAAGGTCCCGCTCATCGCCGTCGTCGGCAAGGACTACGGCTCGGGCTCAAGCAGGGACTGGGCAGCTAAAGGGACCTATCTACTCGTGAGTAGCAAGCCGTCCTCAGGCCTTTGCGTAATGAGATGATTTATACAGCGTCCTGTGGCACCTTCACTCACTCTAGATGGGTGAAGTGACCACTCGGTCGCTGCAGTGCCTGGGACATTGTTGCAGCGAGCCTACACGCTCATAGATGGAACCAGGCTCTTTTCAAAAATTTCACTGGCTACGTCACTCCAAACTATACACAAATTAATTTATTATTTCATTTTTGTACTGTCTTGCTATAATGTTTAGGAAAGAATATATGTCATACGGCGAATTTGAACTAATACCTACCGTCTCATTCCAACAATAAGAAAGGATGTTAGTGATACTTATCTTTGTAAAAAGTATGCATTTGGGAGCCTACAAACCGCATGTCAACGGCCTACCTATAGGCGTGCTCGTAGGCGACTATGCGATAAATCAATATAAATGTGGATCTGCTGTGTCGACCCAAGTAGAGTTAATTACTCGATGTGCTCTGTAGGCTTAGCACGCGGGCCAATTTGCCTACTCTCAACTGTCACCTTAGCCACTGTTCACTGTCACCTCAGCGCCTCTATTATCTAAAAATTCCACTCAACCTCCGAGCGTCAAAACACTCGAAAATAGCCCTTATTGAAATGAACAATATTTTTTTGGCATTTAAAAACTGTTATTTTTACTGTGGATATTTTAGGTAATACATGGTATGCTGGTCACATAGAAGTGGTAAGGTATGATTTTGCAATAAATATGAATATGGATATCCAGGGAATCCGGGCCGTGATCGCGGAGTCGTTCGAGCGCATCCACCGGTCGAACCTGGTCGGCATGGGGGTCATGCCGCTGCAGCTGCCGGAGGGGGTCACCGCGGACACCCTCGGCCTCACCGGGACAGAAGAGTTCACCATCGACCTACCCGCCAACCCCACGCCCGGTCAGACGCTGCAAGTGCAGGTAAGCCTGTTGAACACTCCTTCGCGAAAATAGGGCAAATGAACAAAAATTCGAACACCGACTTCGTCGGGGAAAAGGTACACTGTTATTAAACCATCCATTTAGAGAATTATTTAACTTTGGACTATAAAATTACAAGGTGTTGTTTTGTAAAATGACTCAGGGGTGATTATTTACACCATAATAAAGCAAAAAAAAAAATATATATGTAAGTAAAAATAACCAAACATCATTTAATTGTGGCCTCCTTACATCGCACACACTCGCGCGCGCTTTGAGAAAGCGGGGGTGTCCGCATGTCGCAAATACGTCTCACAACTAGCGCCGCCAATGAAAAAAAAAATCATATCTTATTTTTGGATGCGTTTTTAGCAAAAATCCTGTGATTTGTCAACGCGAGGCTTAACTATTTTTAGGACCTAAGGTTTGGATTCCAGATCCTAGAACTTAAGAATGCAATCGATTCTCGCCAAAAGTGGCCACTTTTGGCGAGAATCGATTGCATTCGTGTTGAGAAATAGCAGGAGCGTTTTTTTTAAGAAGATTTTTTTTAATTTATTGGCGGCTCTAGTTTGCGTCCTATCTTTTACATTGTTATTTTGTTCGCCGCAGGTGAAAGGCAAGCCGTCGTTCGACGTGAAGCTCCGTTTCGACACCGAGGTTGACCTAACTTACTTCAAGCACGGCGGGATCCTCAACTACATGATCCGGAAGATGCTGTAAGACTGAACTGGTTGCGAGGTTGCTTCACGTCGTCTTCTGACAAGACGACTCTCACAACAGCCCGTAAACGCTGTAAAGCTGAGTTTACGTAAAGCTGGGTCCAGCCCCCTCAGCACGCGGGCCATTTTGCCTACTCTCAACTGTACCTTAGCCATTTAACACTACTGAGGTGACAGTGAACAGTGGCTAAGGTGACAGTTGAGAGTAGGCGAAATGGCTCGCGTGCTAAGGAGGCTGATATGTTATTTTGTCAGTACTGTTCCTCTGTTCCGTATCAGCGTCGCGATACAAGAACTGGACCCAGCTTTATATGTTCTTATTTCCGTATTCCGTACCGTTCTTCCGTTCTGTATCGAAACATAATTCTCGGGCATCTCGCTTTCGACACATCTCGGAGGAAAAATTTCATTTTGCGGCCAATGTCACATCTCCTATTCTCACGAAGTCATCCTTCGACATAAGGCACGAGATTTCTGCCAGATGTTTGCCAGATGATTTCTCGGGCATCTCGCATTCAAGACATCTCGAAAAAAAATCTCATGTCATGGGGCAAATTCTAGGGAATCTTGCATTCGAGACATCTCGAAGGAAAAATCTCATATTGCGCAAATCTCACATCTATTATCACATAAAATAATAATTGATGTAATAAATAAATAAACCAATAATCAATTAATTAATTCATTACTAAAGTAAACAAAGAAGGAAATAAAGAAATAAACAAGGCACGACATTTCTGCGAGATTTTTCACCCGACATCAACTCGACTGGTCGGGAGCAGTCGAGATCGCAATGACATGAGATTTTCGTGACACGACATGAATCTCGCAATTCCCGAGAATTAACCCCCTGGCCTGCACGCCGCATCTTATCCACTTAGAGTCGGGGAAATTCCCGAAAGGCGAGTGATCGAGCCGTACTTCGATGCGTTCCGAGGCGCCGTACCGTTCCAAAAGGCGTCCAATTTAGCGTTTTTGGATGGCGGGCGTATAAGGAAGAACGTTACTGATAAAATAACATAAACTTGGGCCCAACTTAAGGCAGTAGTTTTGCGATAGTCTTGAGGTTCTCATATAGGTGTCATAAATGTCTGTAGACTACTGTACAGTGGGTTTCACGAAATAATTCCCTTGGGTTGAACAAAAATGTCCCTATCACATTGTAATAAGAGTTTCGCCAAGGGAACTCTTTCGTGAAACGCACTCTAGTTACTGTTATCTTGTAAACGAGCGACCATCCAAACAAAGCGATATATTTTTCCGTTTCGCTTATAAAATCTGTAATTTGACAACATACTCGTATAGGAGGTAATGTCTGAACTATTATGTAGAATGTGTTGCAAATGTTGGTTGTGTTACAGAATCTTGCACGCTTAATTTGCGACGGGAGTGGAAACACCTTCCTATACTTCAAGCAGGGGGGTTACCCTTGACGCCATTGCGTTCATATTTACAAAGTTTAAAAAAATATTTCTCATATGTAGTCATCCTTTGATTTTATATACTTCGTAATGTTTATTCAAAGGTAATACTATTTTGCACAATACCAATGTATAAGAGAGCAGCGTGGCGGGAAATTCAAAATTTTCAGAGACAAGTTTTTTGGGCAGTGCCACTGCTTCGTAGACCAGAACACATAATCGGCTGAATTATTGTTGTTCTGTTGTTTACAATAATGAAAATAATACTGTTTTATTGCCGCGAACGAAAAATCGCTGAACAAAAATAGCTCGATTAGCTACAAAATGTAAAAAACTGTGTAAATTTTATATTCCCGCCACGTCGCTATCGTCCAACCACGCTAGGTAAGCTCCATACAAAGGCGCTCGTTCAGTCGCACACACACAGCCACATTCCGTTCCGCGTAAGCACACGCCGCCTAACCCACTCATAGCCGCATTGAGAGGTGTGCCGGAGGTGTATGAGAGCGGTTGCCGATGCGCCCGGCCGCATGATTTCATTCATTCAAGTTGTGACCTGTGTTTTCTATTTAAATAACTTATTGTTTTTTTTATGACACAACTCTTAATTACTATAGGTAGTTAGTTAACTTATTATTTAAAGTTTAAAGGAAGATTATGATACGTTTTATCGCCGTAAATGAATTTTCTTCACTCCTTTTTTCACTACTGCACTAAACACTAAAAACTAACTAAAACAACGAATGAACGAGGGTAGTTATATTTCACTTCGTAGGTATTTGACCGTGCAGCAACAAGCGGCCGTGCGCCCGCGCCTGCCGCTCGCCTGAGCCGCGACAGCCCTCGCCGTTTGAGCATGAGTAGGCTATTATCCGTCGCGGGCGCCGAAGCTTACTTACTATCTTTATCTGTATTGTGGTCCAACGTTAATTCGTGAAATATTGAATTTTGTAAATTCCGCCATATTGAAAAGAATGCGTCAAGGGTAGAGGGGCAGGACTGGGCTAAATCAGTGTGGAATTGATGAAATAGGATGCGCCACAGACACAGATGAAAGAGGCTGTCAAAATTTCGACTCTATAGTCTGCTTGGAGTATAGGTGATTAATTCAGGAGAGCCAGTATCCGGTGTAAGTTACGTGTCCGGGTCTGTTTTTTTTATTGTACACAGCAGTGTTCGATCAATGGTTGATCAAAGGTATATGATATTATTTAAAACATAGTCATTTGCTTCTGTCGCATTATGGGCCTGTATGGAATGGAAATTGTATGACGTACTACATAGTTGCAGTTATAAACAAAAAACATAGTACTTTCTATAATTTTATTGTATTGATTATCATTTTAATAACAGAGCTTTAAAGTAATGAAGATTTTAAACCTCTTTACAAGAATTTCAGCACATTTCATGTTCTGAATATATTTTTTCTCGCGTCTAATGACATCTCATCTATGAAAACTCTGTTTTGTACGTCGGTGTTCAAGGCATTTCCACTATTGGCGATGTTGATCGATTCGTCGGTATAAACCCTAAGTTTATGGAAGACAGATTTAAAAATATGATAAATTAGAAACATTAGGATGAACTACCAATGTAAGGAAATTATGTAATCTATTTATTGTCATAGGTTTAGTAAAACTTTTCTACTGTCGGTTTCGGGTCACAAAGTCATTTTTTATGCATATTAATATATTTTATTGGTTTATCATTTTGGTACTAACATCGGCATGACGAAAAAAAGGTCTATAAAGCTTTAACGGATTTATTTTTTCTACATTTGAAAATTATTTTTTAAATCCAATGTTTACGCGGAGACCCATGGTTTTAAACCACTGAGTAAGTGCCCGCCGTCAAAGATCTACTAATAAAACTTACAACGTTTGTCGTTCTATGAAGACGAGAATTTGATCGCCGCGATATAAGCAACCGCGAGTGCTCGCTATGCTTTAAAACATTTAATTCGATTGGTGGCTGCTTTTATCCACCAATCCAATACTTATGGGAAACTTAAATGTTCCATTTTAAATGGAGGTTAATTTTAAAGATGGGTTATGGAGGTTCTTTATAATTTTATTTGTACAACTACATTTATATTTTAGATCTTTTTATATTCAAAATAAAGGGTTATTTTTCTGGTTAATGTGATTTTTATTCTTCACTAGCTTTTGCCCGTGGTTTCTTCTTTAAGAGGGTGCAGGAGTATGATTTTCCCATACAAACGTAGTTCCGGTTTAATTTCTAAACTACAGGCTGGATTTTGCTGATACTTGGTTTATATCAGTAGATGACCAATACGGAGGTTTGCAAATAGTTTTTATAATAAACTAGCTGACCCGGTGAACTTCGTATCACCTGAAATAGTTTGACTCTCCGCGTCAAAAATGGCGATTCCAATACAAAATGACGAATTTTTATTTCTTCCGTTTTTCAGCTAATCCTTTAACTTTTCCCACATTTCTTTGCTTTTAAACCCACCCTGAACTATGGTGAACTAAACAAAACAGTAAATATGCAAATCGGTCAAGCAGTTTCTTAGTTTTAGCGAGACTAATGCACGGCGATTCATTTTTATATATATAGATAGATAAAAATAGCATGATAGAAATTCGAGCGATGCGTTTTTCGCGCCGAAAAAGAGGTTACTTTCAGCTGTTATTTACTTACATTATTACATTGCATATTGGAGTCTAACTACCTTGGGAACATCAATAATTTATTGTACTTGTCAGAATTTTTTTTTTTTTTTAAATAGATACACCTACAAACTCGCGAAAGGACACGAACACACGTAGATCATACCGGCGCATTGCCTCAATTTGCCTCTCACTTTTCCCGCGCCCCGTCTCACTCTGGGTGAAACAGATATAGAAAACAGTGTTTCACGCGCTTGGCCATTGCCGAGTTCCCACGGTCCTACAGGGGATTCTTAAGGGTGGACGATAGCAACGTGGCGGGAAATCCAAAATTTATAGTTTTTAGAGTAGGGATTTTTCCAAGTGTCAAATTTGACAGCGATTCCCGCAACTAAATCTGTGGTGTGTATGGAAACCACAGATTAATATAGATTTTGACAGTTATTCGGGCTATTTTTGATGCCTGGAAAAAACCCCATTTTGAATCTAAAACTGAGCTATTTTTGTTCAGCGATTTTTTCGTTCACTATCGAACGCGGCACTCATGCTAGGCGTGCTGAACCAACTGGAATGAATGAATGAATGAACGGATAACTGTTTGCTCTGTGGTAGTCATGAAAACCAAATATTTCATGGCAACACTGTCCCGAAAAAAAAACTGGTTTGACATCTGTCATCTTGCAATATTTTGAAAAACAAATCCTGCGGAAGTGAAAAATACATTCTGAACTAAAATATTTTTTTTACTATAAAGGAAAACCGTAGCGCCAAAGTGTTTAATATTGAGTGGACACACCGCTGCGACTACGGCATATAAAACCGGCAAGATGCCCAAGAGGAAGAATACTCCAGCTGCGAAGAAAAGCGCGAAGCCGCCACCAAGAGAGCCGTCTCCACCGGTCGATAATAGCCCAAAATGTCGGCTTTGCCTCGAGCCACTGCACTATAGCGCTATTCTGTTCAGCCTTTACCAGCCGTGGCCGCCGTCCTTCCCGGGAATGGGCATGACTATCTCCGATGATCTAGCGCTCATCACCAACACTACCATCACGCCAACCGATGACTTGCCCAAAGTCATATGTAGCCAGTGCTTCGGAAAGCTCAAGAATGCTTGTGAATTTATACAGTTCGTGCAGACAAGCGACAGGATACTCAGGAAACACGCCAATGAAGAGGCACTTGGTTTGAGGAACATAACTTCATGGTTGGACGGATATATGACCAGCCCTAGGTTTAATGTTGCCTAGATTGGCAGTCGGGATACTGTAGTGCAAAGTGCAACAGTTGTGTCCAATCACAATCCAGCCAGCTGTCTTTACAATTATGTGCACAGAAACTATGGAGCAACAGGTGCGGATCCAGCGTTGTGGGCACGATGGGCATGCCCACAACCCTAACTTCATTACCTACCTGAGGAAAAAAAAAAAGGAATGCAAATGCAATAGATCGGGAGCGAGTCCGTAGATCGACTCGCACTCAACCTTTTTTTAGGGCTGTATTCGCACCTGGTAAGCAATTTCTTTTACTTGCTTGATGTTTCATTAAACTCATGTTAGGGTAAAATGTTTTTAGCCATGTTGTTATCTTATAGTCTTATAGTGGTATAATGACTTTCAACTGTGTGAAGTAGAAGAATAGTTTGAAATTTGGGCCAAAACACTATACATTCAATTATGGACTGATTGATATCTTAAGACTGAAATGGATAAAGATGAATAATGCAAAAAAAAACTAACTTAAACAAAATAAGAATTATTAGATCATTCTAAGATATTGGGAACTAACGCTCCTGATGTGTCACTCACTTGCATTATTTAGATAGTTTCTCATCTGCAGGAACGATAGTATTTGCTTACCACTTTAGAGAAGGTTTTAAGTAGATTGCCATAATATTAGAAGATATTAAAAGGATGAAGGATGTAGTGATGGGGTTAAGTTTCAATGTTCTCTCTAACTTAAGGGTAATAAAAATGTTAGGTAACCAATGTCTTATAGTTGGCTAATTTCCATTGTTTGGACTATGCCTATTAAGCTGAGAGTAGGAATGGAGTACCTTTGTTGTTAATGTGATTTGATAATGTACCTTGAAAAGGAAATAGATTTTTTGTAAAGAATGATATTGTCTGGCCCAAAATCCTTAATATATTCTAGTATTTCTTATAAGCAAATGATTATTACAAAGCCTTGTGTGTATGGCCAATGGAGGAAGGCTGTTTGATTTCTGTGCCCAAAATCCTCAATATATTCTAGTATTTCTTATAAGCAAATGATTATGTACAAAGCCTTGTTTGTATGGCCAATGGAGGAAGGCTGTTTGATTTCTGAGCCCAAAATCGTCAATACATTCTAGTATTTCTTAAAAGCAAATGATTATGTACAAAGCCTTGTTTGTATGGCCAATGGAGGAAGGCTGTTTGATTTCTGTGCCCAAAATCCTCAATATATTCTAGTATTTCTTATAAGCAAATGATTATGTACAAAGCCTTGTTTGTATGGCCAATGGAGGAAGGCTGTTTGATTTCTGTCACCCACAAGTCTACCAACGAGGTTCTTGACCATCTCTGTATTAAAATAATGACTGTGTTGTAAAAATATACATGTTGTCTCTTTTTTAAGGAAGTATATAAAGTGCACAGTTCGGCAATGTTTTTACTGTCCTGTGATGGAACCCATGCCGGATAGCATGGTTTCGTCTACTAGTAGGTATTAATTTCCATACAAAAACATCTTTATACAAGGTGTTGTTTTGTAAAGTGACACCAACTCAGGGGTGATTATTTACTGAAGCCAAAAATAATTATTAAAATACACCACTAGCAGCAATGAAAAAAAAAACAAATCTTTTTGGATGCGTTTTTTGCTAAAAACAAGCAGTTAAATGAGAATCCCTAGGTTAAATGACACCACATAATCGGCTGAATTATTGTTGTTCTGTTGTTTAAAATAATGAAAAGAATACTATGTTATTGCCGCGAACGAAAATACGCTGAACAAAAATAGCTCAGTTTAGCTTCAAAATTTAAAACTGAAAATTTTGAATTTCCCGCCACGTTGCTAGCAGAGTGGCGGGAAATGCATTTTTTCACAGTTTTAAATTTTTGAAGCTATACGAAACTATTTTTGTTTCACGGCAAAAAAAAATGTATTGTAAAATAGTTATTTTCATTATTGTAAACAACAGAACGAGTCAAGGTTTAATTTCTTCAAAATCGGTGCCATGGTTCCCCGAAGAAGTTTAGTTAGAGGTCCCACTGACCCATCTCAGTGAAGATATTATTTTTGAGACTTCTCGTATTTCTAGTACTTCTCGTATTTGACCACGGCTGGTAGTAACTTTCAATCCGCACAACAATATATGACTTTTATTTATTCCAAAGCACTAGGGAAATATTTTACGAGTCGGGGCTTGAACCCGCGACCTCTGGCAAGGTTTAGTCAGAGGTCAGTTTTCTTGATGTTAAGTCTAGTCAAGAGTAAGTAAGTACAGCCGGCCACACGCTAGGGTACCCATTTTGTTCAATGGCCCGTTTTCAACTGACCGTTAAAAGCTGAATTCAAAGCCCTTGGTAGATGGCGCTCATAGGCTTGGCCATACAAGAACCGGGATGTGGCCACAGAACACATATGGATGTGGCTGTAAAATTTTGCTTACACAGATTAATAATATCTTCGGAAAAAGCGAAATTTGACACCCGTGAAAACGGCTCATTGGCGTCCTTATGCCGCGCGCGCAGTAAGAGCTGTCATGCGATATCTGTGGCTGTGGCCGACCGTACCTACTTCGAATTCTTATTATAAGAAATATTTCTAGCATGCCTATGATTCTGATATTTGAACAGTTAAGTATGTTTATTAGCAATTACAGATATTGTTTCATAATAAGTGATTTGCAAACATTTGCCGAATATACTTACCTATCTAAGTACAATAATGATTACAAACTATGTCTGTCAATTTTATTAAGGCGCTGGGCATAGTGAATTAGCCCGCGGGCAAAGAAAAATGCACAAAATCGATTCCTGTATCAAATACACAAAAAAAAATCGAAAATGTTCACATATCAAACCCTAGAATTAGTTGAGACCTATCGAACACAGCCAGTTTCATGTTGATATCCATAACAGATTGCAAGATATTTTGCTTTAAAAAAAAGTGCGCCGCCTATTTTTTTTCAAGCAAAATATCTTCAAAACGTTTATGAATGTCAACACGAAACTGGCTGTTTTAGATAGGTCTCACCTAAATTCTAGGGTTTGATATGTGAAAATTATCGAATTTTATTTGTGTATTTGATACAGGAATCGATTTAGTGCATTTTTCTTTGCGCGCGGGCCATTCACTATGCCCAGCGCCTTAATGTTATATTTACTTATAAGATAATTTAATTATTACTTAAATTTTATGGACAGGATCGTAACTATTTTTTAAATAATTGTTGCTTTATATCTGAAACAATAATTGTTGCTTAGATTAGGGTTAAGTGTAAGTTTCTAATTACTTGAATGTTAAAAAAATAAATGTAGGTACTTTCTGGATAATGTTTTTTTTTATTTATTTCATACCATTATACAGCCTGTTTCAGAAAAAAATTGTCATACTGAAAGAAGTCGCTTAACTCATCAACACAATACACTTTTATTACAAACCAACACAGAAATAAAAAAAAAAAGTCTGTTCCATTAAAACAAATTATACTACACTGCATCACATGTATGGAGCAGATTTCGCACTTGGCTAAAGGTTGCTTGTATTGATGATTTTATCGACCTCCTGTCGATATTACAGGACCTTTGCCTTGCGGGCAAGTGCCATTTTGTCTCGCACTTGTCCTCGAGTTACCTACTTATTGGTAAAAGAGGTAGATAAGTAGGTAAATACAATAAACTCCAAACTGTTATTTCAACTAGCTGTGTGCCCCGCCTTGGTGCCCAATTGGCTTAGGTAGGTAGGTACTACTGTCTTGCCTGGCTGAGTAGACATACCTACTAATGCGGAATTTATGCGTTAAAAACGAAATAAAATAGGACCGGAGGTACCTAGGTACAGCGCAACCAGCGCGGAAACAGCGCAGAAGAAAATCCGAAAACCATTGACCTTGCGCGCCCGCCCAGAAGCTCTGTGTAATTATTCTGTAAAAAAAACGCACAGTTCTAGTCCTCAAACCCGGTTTAATTGGGAGAAAATATAATACAAAGTGTTACATAAGATCTTAACGCTTTTTACAGGGTATTATCAGCCGGTGATAGGGATCACGCTCGATCAAATTTTGTTTGGCCTTTGACAATGACGTTCCGTTGATTTTTAAATTAGTAAAATGTCAGGCAGGAGAAAAGTTTTTTTTAAATACCTATTGATGTCATTCACTTTCACAATGTTTTAAAGGGGTTCACTAGAGGTTTTTGAGATGTATCACGTTGTAAACAAAAATCTCTTTTCCGACAAATAATATCTACTTACGTATTACTAATTGAAAAAGATAAAGATTGTTTATTTCAATAAGAGCAATTTTCCTGCAATTAAACCGGGTTTGATTTGTTTGAGTAACAATGGTGCAGTTTTTTTACTGAATATGCACACTGTTATCGCGATCGGTAATGTGTTGGAAATTTGGAATGCAGGCGCGTATTTAGACTTATTTAGATGATGTCTACTATCCCTACCCAATACGTCCCTGGACAAAGTCAGTCAATTAGTTGAACAAAAAAGGGTCGTGCCCACCCCGTTTGGCACCCTTGTTATTCAATGTACCTACATACTTAGGCTGGAGGGACATTCGCTTGAAAAAAGTATTAAAAATAGATCTCTCAAACTCGACAGCAACGGCATGCGGCCAGTGATTGCAGTGAATGCATGCATAATATTTTTGTTATTTGTAAGCATTGATATTGTTAGCCATTTTATTATTTTGGTATTTTTGATACGTAAGTAACATAAGGTACTAAGTATTAGTATGGTTGGGAGTCTATTCAAGGTGAAAATGCCAGAAGTGTGGCTGTATGGGATACAACTCTAGGGCTCAGCAAGTAACACAAATGTAGCTGTACTACAAAGATCACAAAATGCCATACCTACTGTGAGGTGTATCAAGTGCGCCATAGTTCAAAACCACTGCCGAATCACACGAGCATCTGGAGATAAGCACAATGAAAATAGAGATACGCTATATCACAACAAAATATAAAACGAAGTTCAAAAACCACCCCAACAACCTGGCATCTAGCCTCTTGCGGCACACCGCACGAAGCGACTCAAAAGATACAACAACATTTTGGAGCTGAATGATCGTCACTAGCTTCGCTATATTTCTATAGCATCTTCAATGGAAGATGCATACTAACGCCATATTACACCTATCACAGAACTCATTTGCTTATGGTTGATAGCAGATAAACTGAGAAGAGAAAAAACCGGCCAAGTACGAGTCGGAATCGCGCACGAAGGGTTCCGTACCATTATCTATAAAAACGGGAAAAATCACGTTTGTTGTATAGGAGCGTGAAAATTTCTACTGTCCAACTATCGGTTCATGAGATAAAGCCTGGTGACAGACAGACGGACAGCGGAGTCTTAATAATAGGGTCCCGTTTGGCACCCTTCGGGTACGGAACCCTAAAAAAGAAACGAAAAAACGTTTAAAGCATTTCCTGTGGTACAGTACAAAGCAGTAACTACTACGAAATCGCGTAGCAGTAACGTAGCACTTTCGTAGCTATCTCGTAGCACTTCTACATCCATCGAATGTAGCACCAATTCCGTAGCATATCGTAATGTTATTCACGATTTTCCCAGTTTTTTTTTAGATTAGTGTACCGTACCTAGGTAACGGATTCCACACAGAAAAACGTACCTACCTACTTATTAGGTAAGGTTAGGCTATGGCGTAGCATCTTCACATTTTCAAAAGTGCACGGCGCAGAACAGTCAGAAGACACCTCCGCGAAGGGCGGACGAGCGGGCGCTCTGCGCCGTCAATCCTGCGGAGGGCTTACGTGGTAATGCCAAGTTTAAGCCGTGCAATAATATACTGAGTGTATGTTGTACGTATGACCCAGTTATTTGCAGGCCGGGAGTTTGAACGGCGGCGCGTGGTCCACCACAATACACGTACAAAAATGTTTCTATGCCTCAACTCGATACAAGTCTATGCGTTCCGTAGCTCAGCGTGGATGCCCTGCACCACATTCTTACCTTTCGAGGGGTTATTTTACCCATCCAAAAATCTCCATGCCTCTCACTTTCCGGCTACTTGAGCTATGTCTGCTTGGGTGGTGGTCTGCTAACCGATCTCGTCCTTTCTCTAGGTCGCCATTCCGCAATGGACTTCGTCCATCGGCCATCTAGCCAGGTTTCCTGCCCCCTTCCTTCTTCACTTATTAGTATTAGGCCTTTGCATCGTAATGAGATGATTTACACAGCGTCCAGTGGCACCTTCACTCACACTAGGTGACTGAAGGGACCACTCGGACGCTGCTATGTCTGCGACATAATAGTGATTAGATAGAGTAGGCTCACGTATTGACCTCGTCTTTCCTGTTAGGATGGTATACCTGGTGCTGGGCAAGTTTACTCCATTTATTGGTATTTTTGAACGAGCGAGCGAAGCGGGCGAAGTTCTCCGAGTCTACTGGAACAATCCGGCGTTTGTATGTATGTATGTATGAATGTTCGTTCGACGATAACTTGAGTAAATTTAGTCGGATCGTCATGAAATTTGGTAGGCACGTAAATGAGGCAAAGAGAATTTTTAAGTTCGAACATAAGCCAAATCGGTCGAGGGGTTGCTGAGATATGGGGTCGCGAGTTCATAGTTCGGGGCGAACCACTAGTATCGATAGATTATGTGTCCGTTCGCTCCCGGCCTTGCCGCGTCTCCGAGCTAACTCCGCGCTGCGTCACTAAGCTCGACTTAAGGAACAGACGACGCGTCCCGGCAGTGATGCGACGTGCTTCACTAAATTTAACAGGGTCTTACAGGGTACCTATTGTGTTTTGTATCCACCTGTATCTACTCTACATAACACTCGTTTGGTGAAATATCTGAAATAACCACTTCTTCCAATTCAGCATTTAAGTACTCCAAGACCTAAAAAGCGACTACGTCGAAAAATAAAAGTTGCATCTTATTCATAATCACTACTTGAACGACCCTATAGAGTCTACATAGTAAAGTAAAATATCAACTTATTAATACTTACGGGTCGAATTCATATCCAACCTCCTTTTTTATTAAGTTGATAAAAAGTGCGTACGTGCGAACTTATGCGTAGCGGGAGATGCACTAGTTTCACAGTTTCCTCAGTTGTATAGCTAAACTGAGCTATTTTTGTTCAGAAATTTATGTTTCACGACAAAAAATAATAAAAGCATTATTGATGTTTTGTGGATTTGATGATTATGAGATTTGCTCGAATCGAACATCTAGTTTTTTGCGCAGTAGGTACCTACCTACCACTGGTTTGTCGACTTAAGGGTGGACGAAAGATAGGTGGCGGGAAATTCAAAATTTTCACCGTTTTTTACATTTAGTAGCTAAACTGAGCTATTTTTGTTCAGCGATTTTTCGTTCGCGGAAATAACATAGTATTCTATTAATTATTGTAAACAACAGAACAACAATAATTCAGCCGATTATGTGTTCTGGTCTACGAAGCAGTGGCACTGCCCAAAAAACTTGTCGTTGACCAGAACACATAATTGGCTGAATTATTGTTGTTCTGTTGTTTACAATAATGAATATAATACTATGTTATTTCCGCGAACGAAAAATCGCTGAACAAAAATAGCTCAGTTTAGCTACTAAATGTAAAAAACGGTGAAAATTTTGAATTTCCCGCCACGTTGCTATTGTCCACCCTTAAACAGAATAATAAAAATAATACAGTTTTATTTTTCTGCTCATGTCGTTTAACTGTTTTTTCCTTACTGTTTCACTGTTGTTTCACCACTAGGTGCATCTGAATAGGGTTGCCATTTTAGACCAGCATGGCGACTGGCTTCCCTCGAGGCGTATGACCCCAATGTCCTGAAATAAAATTTTCTGTTTAGCTACAAAATTGAAAATACTGTGTACATTTGGGCTTTCCCGCCACGCTCCTTTCTTTGACCCCTAACGGTGGACGATAGCAACGTGGCGGGAAATTCAAAATTTTCACAGTTCTTTACATTTTGTAGCAAAACTGAGCTATTTTTGTTCAGCGATTTTTCGTTCGCGGCAATAACATAGTATTCTTTTCATTATTGTAAACAACAGAACATCACTAATTCAGCCGATTATGTGTTCTGGTCTACGACAAGTTTTTTGGGCAGTGCCACTGCTTCGTAGACCAGAACACATAATCGGCTGAATAATTATTTTTCTGTTGTAAAAAAAATTGCTCAGTTTAGCTACAAAATGTAAAAAACTGTGAAAATTTTGAATTTCCCGCCACGCTGCTATCTTCCAGCCTTAAGGTTGGACGATAGCAACGTGGCGGGAAATTCAAAATTTTCTCAGTTTTTTACATTTTGTAGCTAAACTATGGTATTTTTGTTCAGCGATTTTTCGTTCGCGGCAATGACATAGTATTCTCTTCATTATTGTAAACAACAAAACAACAATAATTCAGCCGATTACGTGTTCTGGTCTACGAAGCAGTGGCACTGCCCAAAAAACTTGTGGTAGACCAGAACACATAATCGGCTGAATTATTGTTGTTCTGTTGTTTACAGTAATGAAAAGAATACTATGTTATTGCCGCGAACGAAATATCGCTCAACAAAAATTGCTCAGTTTAGCTACAAAATGTAAAAAACTGTGAAAATTTTGAATTTCCCGCCACGTTGCTAGCGTCCACCCTTAAACCCACACCCTCTCGACCATGATTTTTTTTTCACGTCATCAGTCTCTTCTCGTCTAAACTAGAGTAATCAGTCTTGATCTCGAATAAAGTTCAATAAAAACTTTTTCTACTTACTTTGATCTTATTGAAGAACCAGTAGGTATACCTAATGCCCTGTTAGTAAGACCAAAGATTTCTAAGTCCCCTAATACTATTTTAGTCAATTTAAAATATTTGTAGCACCTTGGAAAGTAGATAGATAAACTCCTAACAATAAATAAAAATACTCAAACGGAGTTACAACTAAAGGAAAGCGGCCTTCCTATACGATTTCCAGACAATTTTCACTCCTTGTTCTAAATACAACATTCCAGGCAACGATTTCCAACCGTCGTTAGATTTCCCACCATTTCCCGGAAACCGCGAAGATGTTTCCAGCGAACGTTGGAATAAGACGCGATGGACGCGCTTTCTCTTTTGTTCGCGTTTTGGCGTCTCTGTCGCAGACCCTAGACTCGATATTGACGACCCTCCCTGAAAACGGTTCCGACCACCGTCCTCGGCGCACGCGTGGCGGCCCTGAAAAGAACCTTCCCCCTAAAAGCTGTGTTTTCCAAAATTGCTATCGAATTCGCGATAATCACACCCGGAAAAGACCTACTTTGACTTTTCTCTTTGCAAGACTATTTCATCATTTTTCGCGGTAACGTGTTTTTATGCCAGCATTTCGGCTTTCAGACGAAAAAGCTGGGTTGTGGACCAAAATGGCTGTAACAGTCTAACTACAGTGGATTTTATAATTGAACTAGTTGACTTATAGTGGTTTGGTGGTTCCAGGAAAAAGGTTTTTGGGCAGTTCTCTGGATATAAAGGTAAGCTTTTGTTATGATTTCAAAATAATGTTTTTGTGTAAGCTACTCGTAGATAGTACATATTTACATTATTTTACTACGAATGATATAACACCTTACATGTTGTATAGGTACCTAGAAGAGGTTATCTTAGCTCAAATAACGTCGTCGCTCTCTAGATTAGGTACCTACATACATAATTATGTTGAAATTAAATGAACTTTAATGAGCTGTATTTTCTAAAGCACTAACCCGTGCTAGGGAATATTATAAAGATTTTTAAAAGGCAGACCGCCTGCATGGTAAGCAAGAGGTTGCGGGTTCAAGTCCTGTCCCGAACTCCCGACCAAATATTTTTACTTTATAAAAATCTTTGTTTATGCATGTTTAAAGTGACCAAAGACTAAGCCCCGGTTTCTGAGTTGAGAATTTTACTAAGCACATACTTACGTATCGCTCTGTCACGCTCTTTTGTGAGAAATCTGCAGAGACAGGACGATACTTACCCATTTGCTTAGCAAAATTCTCAACTCAGAAACCGGGCAGTCTTAGTATGTAGTGGCTGGGCAATGCTTTTATGAAGTAGGTAAGCTTGTCCAACACTTGACCTCGTAGGGAGGTGCCTTTGAACTTGTGCCAGGTTTTCCACATCTTGCCAACTCGAGACGATGGCACAGAAGGTCTATTCTCTAAAAAAATCCGCTCATCCGCCCAGGTTAACCCAGGTTATCCGCCCGTACAGTTTGTTATCGCAGTGCATCACAATCATGGTGATGGGCCGTAGGCCTACCCCCTGTGGGTTGTCGTAAAGTACCTACCTTCTGTACGAAAGTACCTAAAAGTTAAATATTATGTTACCTACCTATAATAACTTTCTGCAGTAGCGAATTGTAATTTTATAATATGCTGAAAGCGAAATGCGCCTACTAAATAATATCTGTTATCCGCATTGTGTTTAACTATTTACAATTTCAGCATAATTACTAATCTATACTTATAATAAAACTCTAGCGAAGTCAATTCTGTACATTGAATATTTTTAGAAAAAAACTAGCAGGGGTTACTAAGTAAACTATACTGAATCCAAAAATGCAAAAAAAACGATTTATGTCTGTCTGTCTGTCTGTCTGTCTGTCTGTATGAACACGATAAACGCGAACACCGCTGAATAGTTTTCAACCAAACTTAACATGGTCGTAACTCACGTTTCTGGGAGTAACTTAGGCTATCCGATGTTTAGAATACATTGCGGGTTGCAATTTTAACTTCGTTTTTTGTAAGAAATATTCATAATTTGGATATGGCTTCTTGAGAAGGTATGTTAAGAACGTGATACTGAACATATTTCTGCAAAAAAAAAAAAAACCGACTTCGAACCACATTCTCTCGAAAACCTACATTGCGGGTTGCAATTTTAACTTGATTTTTTGTAAGAAATATCCATAATTTTGATATGGCTTCTTAAGAAGGTGTGTTAAGAACGTGATACTGCGGGGGGAGCATGACTTTTATCGAGGCGGATTTATCCAACAAAATGGCGGTTTATCAGCATTTTTGACGTATAGAGTGGGTTATATATCGTCGAAAGCCATATATAACCCACTATAGACGTCAAAAAGGCTGATAAACCGCCATTTTGTTGGATAAATCCGCCTCGATAAAAGTCATGCTACGGGGACTGAACACATTTCTGAAAAAAAAATAAATTTAAGTTCGACTTTATTATCTCCGAAACCGTTGATTTCCCAGGCATAGTTCCTTGGGCAAAAATGTTCGTTATGATGAGGACTATACGTATACGTGGTCTCCCGCTTTGTTGGCGGTCTTTTAACACTCTGTATAATAGCACGCTACGACTTTTGGCATTTGGGGCGCATATTGTAAATGAAAAATTGGCATTTGTTTTTATTTTATTTTGGCGGAAAATGTTAGTTATACAAGCGTAGCATAAGGCCGGGTTTGAGCGTATCTATGGGTTTAAAACAATAGGTATCTCACTCTTTTGTTTGACGTAGAGCGGGATGGACAGAGCCATAGATACGCTCTAACCCAGCCTTATGATGTTTGCTGGAGGGAATTGTGAGTGGTTTTCGGTGGAGGTCGGACAAAGTTTATCGATGTTAGAAATGTAGTACTGTTGCGTCGCGGTCGAAATGTTCTGGGTTTGAACCCACGTGAGGTTGAAATTTTTTTTTTGTGCCTTTTTTAAAATATTTACTCTACTGAGCCCAACTTGATATTAAAAAAAATAT
The DNA here is from genome assembly GCA_949319315.1 of Zelleria hepariella. NCBI lineage: Eukaryota > Metazoa > Arthropoda > Insecta > Lepidoptera > Yponomeutidae > Zelleria > Zelleria hepariella. The sequence goes on from OX439379.1 coordinate 29,389,563, forward strand.
TTTGTTTGCCGTAGAGCGGGATAGACAGAGTTATTTGCGGTAGATACGCTCTAACCCAACCTTATGCTTTGCTTGCTGGCTTAGCATGAGAATGGGTAAGACCATAAGGTCTAGATATGGATCGATAACTATGGGCTTATAACTTTATCTATCCCACTCTACGTCGAGGGAGATACATAATAAACCCCCAACTTCCCAGGCAATTCTTATGCTAAGCTTCCTGGTATCTTACACGGGCGATACCTAATCTAAACAAAACATTTTTTATCATAAATGTATTGTTTAGATTAGGGCACACACACAGACAGACACACAGACAGGCACACCCTCATAAACACATAAACAGACACACACACAAAGCTATCAAACTTATGACACCCCTCTTAGTTGGTCGGGGGTTAAAAAAAACCTTCCTTTTGAGTTTTCCTCCACAGTCGAATTTAAATTAAATGTCAAATGTGTAAAAACGCATACGAAGTCGCGGGCACAACTAGTTACTTACTATTTACAATGATCCGCATTCAGGTTTTGAACCAAGTGTACCAAGTTTATAGAGATATCGAAAACAAAATTTTCATTGCCAAACGTGGCCACTTTTGGCGATAAATGATTGCATTCGTAGATTCTAGAACAAGGGGGAATCCAAACCTTAGGTCCTAAAAATAGTAAAGCCTCGCGTTGAGATTTTGCAGGAGAGTTTTTAGCAAAATACGCATCCAAAAACAAGATGCCTAATATGATTTTTTGCAACAAACAGCCTAAATGCCTTGTCTACTCAGACGTTTCAATTTGATCGTTCAAATATAAAATGTTAAGGCCCATTATTAGGCACAACTATTAGGTATCAATAGTTGTGCCTAATAATGGGCCTTAACATTTTATATTTGAACGATCAAATTGAAACGTCTGAGCAGACAAGGCATTTAGGCTGTTTCTACAAAAAGTTGTTTAGATTTTTCTTGATTCACAAAAGTTAACTCCCAATGAATGCACTTTACGTAATTAACGATTCAAGATTTTTTAATCCAAATTAACTCACCTCACAAATACGGTGGATTTTTGAGACGGGAAAGGTTTTCGCGATTTCTGTCATCTAGTACTCAAACCTCAGTTGGCGCCTTGGAGTCTTTTGATGATGATGATGATTCCATCCGACCGGATTCGGTCACGGCGACTGTTGCGGCTGGGGAAGGCGTCGGTCATGTGCCCTCATATGACTTATGTAGCCTATCTTGGCTGTAAAAGTGCGGTTGCACTGGCTACACGTTAACATTCCATTAGAATAGTTGTTCTGTATGGCCGCTGGCGGTCTACATCTTAGTTCATCACGTCTGGCATCAAGAGCAGCTCTTCGTTTGGCCTCGAACTCGGAGATGTTAGTATTCACTGTATGCCGCCACACGGCTCGGTCTTCAGCCTGCTCTTCCCATCTCAAATGGTCGATTTTGCATCTTTTCATGTGGCGTTTCTGCACGTCCTTAAACCTAAGGTACTGCCCGCCTTTCGTTTTCCATTGAGGAGTTCGCTGTACAAGATGCGTTTTGCCATCCTTCCCTCTACACAGCAAGGCTGTGTACTCGCACCTACCTTATTTGCTCTACCTTAATTGCCCTTTATTTCGCAGCAGTCGTAAGAGAATCGTTAAGCGAATCACCAGCCGGGGCGTCCATATTCGCTTCAGAACGGATGGAAAGCTTTTCAACCTTGCCAGACTAAAAGCGCGTAGTAAAGTATCTTGTGATACTAAAAGAGAAAATTAAATCATTTATGCCGATGACCTATGCTTAGAGTGACTTGACTATGACCATTCTATGGCAGCTGCGTATTTCTAGCATGACCGCCATTCGAGCTACATTTGTACAGTCGGCCACAGTCTCAGATACCCCTTTTTGTTCGATTGGCGCCCTTATGCCGCGCGCGATAAGAGCTGCCATAGGGTATCTGAGATTGTGGCCGACCGTACCTGCCCTTACTGCCCCGTCTCAAAAATCCACGATACGTATACGAGTAGGTAGTTTTTCAAACCACGCGAAAACTACAACTCGTGCGATTCCATTACGCACGCACGTAGATTTTATAAAAATAAAAAGTAGGGGCAACTGCGAGTCAGAATCACGCACCGATGGTTCAGTACCACCATGATGTAGAAAAAAGAACTGGTTGTACGGAACCCAAGTGCATGAGTACGAATCAATAAAATAATGGTCAAGTGCGCCATCATTTTATTGAACGAGCGAGCGAAGCGAGAAGTCTGCTTGAACAGTCCCCCGCGTTTCATATAACTGACATAAATATTTTATTATGACAATTCGATGTTCATTGATAGGTCGGTTTGTAAACAAACCTTTTTTGTAACCTCATGTCAAATCGACTACGCAATATATACATCGAATTGTCATAATAAAATATTAATGTCAGTGATATGAAACGTGCACGGGCGTTTGCGTACAATCGTACATATCATATGTATGAATTAGGACAATCCTGTAATAATAGTGTAAGTTATGTTGAATAAATAAAAAAAAAATGAATGAATGTTTGTTCGACGATAACTCGACTAGGTAAGTACGGTCGGCCACAATCTCAGATACCCCATGGCAGCTCTTACCGCGCGCGGTTTAGGGGCACCAATCAAACAAAAAGGGGTATCTGAGACTGTGGCCGACTGTACCTATCATTGAACGGAACGTAGGCATGTAAATGAGGCAAAGAAGAAGAGCCAAATCGTTCAAGTGGTTGCCCAGATTTGGGGTTGTAAGGTCGCGAGTACACAGTTTGGGACAGACTTAGTACTTTAATATTTTTTTGTCTTATTATAGTTTAGGCTTTATAATCAGACCAAATTGGACGCCTGTTTACGATAGAGCAAAAAAAATTCGAAAATGACGTTGGTTGTTGGAGTTTTAGTACGGAAACCGGGTACACTTCGGGTACGGAACCCTAAAAATGAGCGCTCGTCGTTTCACCGCATTGTGTTGCGTGGTGGAAAAGGTGCTTGTGTAGATGGCGGGATTGGCGGGACGCGACCCCTACTGGCCGATGCTCAGCGCTTGGTTCGAGTGATGGATGGCTGATGAAATGGCAGATTGTTAAGCGACGTGCAGGTAGCTTCGCTCGAACTGCGGGTCTAATCAGGGTGGGCTCTACAGGGTGCACTCTAAGTCGATAGCGGAACTTTACGTAGGCTGTCTACTGATCAATACAAACAACTTGTACTAGGTGGCGAAAAAAATGGTGCTAAAAAAATATCAGCTGTTCCATACAAAAGGTCGACTCAGTACTGCGCCAAATGTATGAAACAGCTGATATTTTTTTCGCTCCATTTTTGTCGCCACCTAGTACAAGTTGTTTGTATTGATCAGTAGACAGCCTACTTAAAGTTCCGCTATCGACTTAGAGTGCACCCTGTAGTTGCAGCCATTAGACTGAAACGCAGGATCAAAGGTCAAAGTACTTGTTTATTATAATAATTCTACTGTGTATATTAGGGTGGCATTAATAAGTTGTCATCTCAAGCTCGAGCCCAAGTATTACCAATGGAATGTCATTGAGGTGAACTCAGAAAACAAAATGACCGACTTGACACCTTGGCTAATTAATGTCAATGTTAAGCTCAGTGTCTATTAATATGCTGACAGCCCAGTTCGCTGGCTGACAGCTACTCAAGCTTGACATAGCCAAGGCTTGACATTAGTATTTTTGTTTTTGGAGATCACCTACTTGAGCTCGCGCTTGAGCTAACGACTATTAATGCCATTGCACCCGTAGTGAGAAATAAACGAATTGTCATTAATTTATTTGTAAGTTACCGAATCACAAGAAAGAGAAAAAATGCAACTAAACATTTGGGTGCATCGCGGTTTACCTACTGCATAGTGTATAAAAACATGTCTGACTCATTACATCAAAGTTTGACAAAAACTACCGATAGCAAAGTGGCGGGAAATTCAAAATTTTCACAGAATTTACATTTTGTAGCTAAACTGAACTATTTTTGTTCAGCGATTTTTCGTTCGCGAGAATAAAACCGTATTCTCTTCATTATTGTAACAAACAACAGAACAAAAATAATTCAGCCGATTATGTGTTCACGAAGCAGTGGTACTGCCCAAAAAACTTGTCGTAGACCAGAACACATAATCGGCTGAATTATTGTTGTTCTGTTGTTTACAATAATGAAAAGAATCACCTACTTGAGCTCGCGCTTGAGCTAACGACTATTAATGCCATTGCACCCGTAGTGAGAAATAAACGAATTGTCATTAATTTATTTGTAAGTTACCGAATCACAAGAAAGAGAAAAAATGCAACTAAACATTTGGGTGCATCGCGGTTTACCTACTGCATAGTGTATAAAAACATGTCTGACTCATTAAGCAAAGTTTGACAAAAACTACCGATAGCAAAGTAGCGGGAAATTCAAAATTTTCACAGAATTTACATTTTGTAGCTAAACTGAACTATTTTTGTTCAGCGATTTTTCGTTCGCGAGAATAAAACCGTATTCTCTTCATTATTGTAACAAACAACAGAACAAAAATAATTCAGCCGATTATGTGTTCACGAAGCAGTGGTACTGCCCAAAAAACTTGTCGTAGACCAGAACACATAATCGGCTGAATTATTGTTGTTCTGTTGTTTACAATAATGAAAAGAATACGGTTTTATTCTCGCGAACGAAAAATCGCTGAACAAAAATAGCTCAGTTTAGCTACAAAATGTAAAAAACTGTGAAAATTTTGAATTTCCCGCCACACTACTATCTTCCAGCCTTAATACAAAATAAATAAGCACCAATCATTATCAAAGTCGCAGACAATATAATTACGTACTGCAAAAATCACGAAGCAAATCCTCAAAGGGCGTATAAAATCACATTATACAACTTTAAAGTGCATCCATTACGAACCCCGTGGTATAAACTAAGAGGGGATTTTCTTCAGATCAATTTGACACCTTGCGTGTGCCGTTTTTATACAGGGTGTTTCAGGAAGGTCCTGTCGTTTAACTCATCAATACAAGCTACTTTTACGATACATAGGCCCGGTTTCTGAATTGAGAATTTTACTAAGTAAATACTTAGCTATTGTTCTGTCATGTTCTTTTGTGAGAAATCCGCAGAGGCAGAACGATATTTAAGTGCTTGCTTAGCGAATTTCTCAAATCAGAAAAAATACCTTAACTCTGTTTAAACTCAGTCTAACTAAAGTTCAGTAGTGTCGACTTTCGATAAAACAGTGCATGTTTTGATTTGAATATCCCTCCCTTCATATCAAAACATGCACTGTTTTATCGACAGTCTAAACTCTACTTAGAATACCACCCTTAGGCCCGGTTTCTGAATTGAGAATTTTACTAAGCAGATACTTGAGTATCGTGTCACGCTCTTTTGTGAGAAATCTGCAGAGACAGGACGATACTTACGTATTTGCTTAGTGAATTTCTCAATTGAGAAACCGGCAGATAGAGCTAAGAAGTTAGTTGACGGGGTACCCCACTCTTAAGCCACCAGCCAAATTTTGAACGGTCTTTCTACTGATGAATACAAACAACTTATACTGTGGGACCAAACATCAGGGCAAAAAATCAATGAGCTGTTTCATAACCCATTTGCTACTGAGTATGTTAAATGTGGTATGTCGTAGTAATTCAAAGTTTTGCAGGTGACAAAAAGTCTGCCCGTATATCTTACTGCAATTCATGCGCATGCGCATGCGCGGGGTATGTAGGTGCCTACCTATCCCGCGCATCACTCATCTATAACAAATCCCGCGCAACCCGCATACCCCAAGCATCCTGTATAAACCGCGCAACCCGAATACCTCGTGCATCCTGCGTATGTATACAATACGTGCCACGAAAGCTGAGACTTGAGATACCACGTGGTTTGACATGGGCAGTGACGATTTATAGGCCTCTTTAGCGGTTTGAGGTCTGAGTGCGGGAAGGGACCGGGTGTCATCGGGGTGGCGGAAAGAGGTGCGGGAGGCGCGGTCAAGTATCATCTTTCGTGGCGCGTATTGTAGCCCGCGCACCCCGGTTTCACCCTACTTGACACTTGCACGAATCGGCGTGTGAACAAGGCATTAATCGTCTCTAGACTACCCTGACTGTGTATCCCGCGGGGGACCCCCGACAAATCTCTAGACGGCACTGTAATTCAATAAATCTGTATGTCAGCCTGTATGACATGTCAAGCAAGTTCCTCTATCCCCCATTTACACGCGCTGCACTATTTTATTAACCCCCGACCAAAATTATAGGTCCCAGTTTCATATCGTACTAAAAATTTACGAGCATTGGTAGAGTACTACAAATACTGTCTACATTGGTAAAAATATCAAGTTACAAATAATACAAGTAGTTAGTAAATTAAATTATCTCTCAGACAAAGGCGGCCGCGCGGTCGCCACGTTCTGGTGTTCAGTGATATCAAGAGTGAACTTTGTTTACATGTAGCGACTTTAAAATGTCTCTCAATCCCCTAGACGCGCGGTCGCCGCCGGGTCGCCGCCGACCGCGTGGTCCCTTTGGGCGGTCGCCGCGTGACACAATTCGTGTCATATAAATTCGCCCTTATACTACTTACTATGCCGTTTACTCTACTCGTGTAGTGATTTAAATCCTTAAATGTATAGTTTTATAAATAATTAATTATCAGTGTGCTTATTCTGAAAAAAAAAGTACACTGGTGAAAATCGAGCTATGGGAATCACGTGTTGGTTAAAATAAATGCACGTCTTATTCTGATGCTGCCCTCCCTACTCACTTCAGATGCAGGGGGCGCAATGTAAACGCTGCACGTGTCAAACGACTTCCAGTTAAGAACGTGAGTGCACTGGCAATGAGAATATTTTAGATCTGTAAATTGCAGCTTGATGTATTCCGATGCCTATAAATACACTTCAGTAAGTAGCATTTTCAAATTAGCCATGCATAGGTACTTTCAATCGGTTGGTTCGATTGGAATATTGTGTAGAAAATGGTGGTGGTTAGCAAGGCGGGCACAGTTTTGCCTGAAATAAAACGCCGGAGTTTTGACTGAATGAAAAGCAATGTATACTACTAAATTTAAAATACCGTCGACATTTTAGCTTCAAATTAGCATTATAATTATATCTCATCTGTGGCACCTTAGTTCTTAAACGGGTGAACCCATTTAGATGCGTTTCTTAAAATTTTAAAGCAGGTTTTCTGGCGAGTATTTTTTTTTTTCAAAATCGGTTCAGCTGTTTATGAGGTGCCGACGCCTCTTTCCCCCTCCATCTTGCCCATCATAATAATTTTAAAAAGTCTGCATCTATCGTGTCTAAGCCACAAGCCCTAAAATTCCTAAATAGTTTATTCAAATGAGTTTTTTTTTATACTTTGGTTGGCTGTCGATGGCTGGTTGGAACCTCAATGCGGAAACTGGCTTCACTTAGGTACTTAAATTGTCGCAGCCTCGCTGCGCATCGACCCGGAAATTGATCTCTACCACCTCGAGATAAATCACTTTTCACGAATTACTTATATTTGCAAATTATTTTATTAGCGACCCTTTTGAAGTTAAATAAAACATCCTCTTTCTTACTAAGTACAAAAACTTGGTGAACACTAATCTAACATGCGTTTAGCTAAACACTGTCTAATCTGCTAAACACGGGTTTAAAAAGTGAACGGGTTTTAAACAGCGAACTGGAAAACAGTTTTAAACAATGTCAGACGCTGCTTAGACGTGTCGTTGTCACAGTGACAGTTTTGTGGTAACGATATTGCGACTGTGCAATTTTAAAACCTAGCAAGAGCCATTTGAGAAACTTTACAGGAGAGCCAATAAACGGTTCAATGGTTACTTTGTTTACATTTTATACATACAAATTTTGAACAAAAAGTATGTTTTATATCGCTTTAACGGTTTCACTTACTTTTATTTTGTCGGAAATGTGCAGTGCTTACGAAAGTTTAAGTTTTAAAAAGTATGTTTTTTGCAATCCCGCAAATCTCGTGGGATCTCGCAGGAGTGATCCCGCATTTCTGATCCCGCAAAAAAGGGATCTCTCGTTTTGCGGGATTTGATTCCCTAGTTAGGTACTCAGTCGGTTTCCAATTTTGTTTTAAGTAGCTATAGTTTTTTTTACATCCGTATTTCTGAAAAAAAAAAAAAACCTGAGAATAATGAATACCTTAAGATACCTACGCCCTCAGCGCTCTAAACAAACACCTTGTTATAAACGTGCTGCAACTTTCGAGCTCGTTTGACCTCTTGGTGAAACTCGTTTTCCTAGGAATACTTAGATTTTCTATTTGGTTCTGTCTTAGGTCTTCTATTTTATAATTTTTTTAAAATATATTGTTATGCATTAAGGTAAATGAAATGAGATCCTTGTCGTTCACTTACGTTACGTTAAATATTGCATGCTTAGTGAAAATAGTAAAAAAACATCAAGTGCATAAAAATGCATAAAAATATCGAGTTTGAATGAGACTTTGAGTTTCATCCAGAGAAGAAAGTACCTACTATGCAGTTTCTCGTAGGTACCTACTAAAAATGGCACCCCCTAGATAAAGTTATTAAAGCAAATTGTAGCTTAGAGCTCCGGTTATTGGATTACAGGGCAAGTGTTTCGTTATTGCGTAACCCCTTTGGCTGGCTTAGGTAGGGTGGCCATGGGACTGGGTGAAACAATATTCATCCACCTCCTTTTTGCTATTTCATATTTATTATTCAGCATTTGAAACAGTATTCAGTATTCAGTAGCCCCATGCCAATATCCCACAAATACCTACTATAAATGGCAAAGTATTGTTTGTTACTCTTTCACTCTAAAACGGCTGGATTTGGTTGTTTGACTGTGCTACGCTTGCAGCTAAACAACCACAGCCTCCATCTTTGGAAAGTATGCTGTTACTAAGTAACATAATAAAACAAAATTTCAACTATATGCATTTTTGCGCGCTTCAAAATTTGAACGCGACTGCCTATGGTACCTATATAAACAAAAATAAAGGAACTCCTTTGACTCATCTAACTTTGCAATGGAGAAGGTAACTCAGTTGACTTACCTTTATGTATCTAGTTGCCTATTGTTTTTTGGTGCATCTAACTTAATCATTTCCTCGCTCTACGAGTATGCAAGAACTCGCTGCAAACAATAGTTTTGCATCGTTGCATAACAAATAACAATTTCCCAGACTCAGACTTGGCGAAGTCTACTCTATCAGCCAACCAACTCCCAGCCTTGTAAGATAAAATAAGTCGAACGGTCACCAGCTCTTCAACTAAGAGTCTATAAAACCATAACAGAATTAACATAAAAATTGTCACTTCCCATACCATGGCTACCCCAACGTTCTTTATATGGAATGAGAGTTCACAGTCAAAGGTGATTGAACATTTTTTAATCTTATACCTCGTGTTCTTAGGAGCTATTTTGGCATGGTTCACTTATATTTAGTTCTAGACCCCGGGAGACCGAAACCCATTTGCTTCGCCTGAATCTAATATTTTACTGACCAACTTCTAAGAAGGGGTATATCATAGTCGAGATGCGGACTTGCTGTGGTCCAAATGTGGGACGACATTTCAAAATGAGTAGGTGCGTATGCCCAAAAGAGTGCTGAATAGAGACCTGCCCCTGTATTAACTGTATTAAATATTAACCCTATAATGTTTATATTTCCGTTTTTAACCCCCGACCAAAAAAGAGGGGTGTTATAAGTTTGACCACTGTGTGTCTGTGTGTGTGTCTGTCTATGGCACCGTAGCTCTTAAACGGGTGAACCGATTTGGATGCGTTTTTTTATTTGAAAGCCGGTTAGCAAGTGTTCTTAGATAATATGTTTTATCAAAATCGGTTTAGCCGTTTATGAGATATGCTTATTTAAAGCTAAAATGTCGTAGTTATTAAAAAAATATTGTTAATTAAATAAGGACTATTTTAGAGTGTTTTGGCGGGCGGCGGTTGAGTGGATTTCTTAGAAAATAGACACGCTGGACGTTCTCATTTATTATGTTGGTAGTATCTACAGGCAAGATGGGCAAGATTGAGGGGAAGCGGCGTCCTGGTAGAAGAAGAAAGTCGTGGCTCAGAAACATCAGGGAATGGACGGAGATAGCCAGCGTTGAACAACTGTTTCGCTTGGCGAGAAATAGAAAAGAATATGAAGAGCTGACGGCCAACCTCCATTAGTGGAGAGGCACGCGAAGAAGAAGAAGAAGAAGTATCTACAGGCATAGCGCTTAACTCAGTAGGATCCTATCAGCCCCCAGTAGGTATTCTTTAAAATATCCACCGTAAAAATAAAAATAGTTTGTTTATTTCAATTAAGAGCTATTTTCGAGTGTTTTGACACTCAAAGGTTGAGTGGATTTTTTTGGAATAGAGCCGCAGGTTCCTATGGGTGCGGTGCGGGAGGGGTGACATGTGACGACTCGCTATACCAGTGACAGCTTCAGTCGGACATCAGTATGGCAGTCACTTGTATAGCGAGACTTTTAATGTATATTTTGTACAAGATTGTGTTGGTTGTTCGGTAAGGAAAGATGTACAAGTGTTAGTCAAAGAAAGGAACCAACATGCACCCTTTCCGTGACAAACCCGGCGTTAATGTATATTTAATGAGTTGCCAACAAAGTGTGAAAATAAATTCACTCGACAGCACCTCCCTTCTAGAATGATACCCTTGTGTGCCTCTCTAGGTACGGTCAGCGACACGCTACGGTACACTATTGTGACCCTTATCACGCGCGGCATAAGTGCGTCGATCAGACAAAATCCTAGCGTTTCGCTAATAGTACTCAGGTGGGTCGTTCACTTTTGACACCCAAACTAAACTACAGGGTGCAATCGAATCCATTATAGGGTGCAAGCAATCGAATTCGATAGCGGAACTTTAAGTAGGCTGTCTACTGATCACTAGCGTACCTATGTATAATCTATCCTAAATGCAAAGACCTAAGTTTTTTTTCCAACTCGGCATCATTATGACTTGTAGGTACACTATCCTAGTTTGAGACAAAATATTGGCACGGGGATGTTTATATTTTAGAGGCCTCAAATTAACTAATTTTTTTACCTTTTTAAGACACCAACCGAAGAATAATGGCCGCTCTACTCTTAAAAAATATTACCCATAAATCTCGTTGTAGCATTAAATAATTACGCCCAGTCTCGTAATTATAATTATAATCTCGTGGCAGCAATCGAGCCGGTAATTAAGAACAGAATAGCTCTCTTGCTGTAGGTTTTATTTATGCTTCTGTAGACGCGTATTTATGTTCTGCTTTCTGATTTTCTTGAACAATTTGGTTCTGTCAAGACAATTTGCATCTAATGATGCATTCACACACTGTACCGCGATGCACTATTACTTTGAAAAGTGGAAAACTCTCTATCATTTCAAAAACAGCCAAAACCGTCAATAGTACCTTAGTACAATAGAGTAAAACTAGGTAGGAATTAAAAAGTTAATAAGTACTTATTTACTCATAATTTGAATGTGCTCATTCCAAAATTGAGCACGGGCTGCTCCCAGACCAGTGAATAAATGAATCCCTTGAAATAATTACAAACAAACAACACACAACGGCAAAATAATAATGGAGTAAAATGTTGTTTCTGTACGCCCCAGGGTGCCTAAATTATTTATTCATTATTGTGGAAAGCAGCAAAATATATTTTTTTGCTTCACACATTAACGTGTCGGATACCTTGTATCATATTTGCGATTTTTAACAAGGTCGTGATATGGAATACCATAAGAGCAAAACGGCAGTTGGCCTTGGGGCCGCCTGTGATCGACTGTCTCGAAACTGTTGAAAGTAGCGCATTTATTTCACCTTTTTTTAATTTTAGATTGAACCTAGCAATTGGTAAGCAATGGCTTTAGTTCGTTCCTTTAATTTAATTTCTACCTTTAATTTATTTATCGCTGCAAATAAATACCTATTATCGTCACAAACATTGTAAATATCAACGAATACCATTAGCTGGTTAATATGTAACAAATATCCTAGCAACAAAAATATAAGGTAGAGCAACTTTTTTAAACTATAGGGCCTGATTTAGGACAGAATCTGACGAGCCAGTTGGTTGCGCCAGTTGACTCTTTTTGTGTAGCGTAAATTTTCAGGGCCTGACCTTTTCATACCTCTGTCACTCGCTATCGAATGATTACCTATACCTACCTACAGAGACACCATGTTTGTATTTCATTTGGGAAAGTTCATTTTGTAGCGAAAAAAGGCATAATTTGTGAAGTTTTATTTTTATGATGATTGGGTTACAGCCGAAATTGGCTTCGATTTTAACCGGCTCCCTTAAAAAGGGGAAATGGAGCTAAGCTGATAGGCTGTGACAGCGTATTACACATTTGTGGCGCACAAATGAAAATGGTGAGTCTTATAAACATTTTACGGTTCCGAACATTCACTGCCGGCTTCTGAATTGATAAATTCGCTAAGCAAATGGGTAAGTATCGTCCTGTCTCTGCAGATTTCTCACAAAAGAGCGTGACAGAACGATAGTTAAGTATTTGCTTAGCAAAATTCTCAATTCAGAAACCGGGCCTGAGTGTCGTAATTGTATGAAATTAAATATTAGACTTACATACAATATCGATCTATTAATATTAAGTCCAGCGGCGCTAAAAAATCTCACAATGTCAAAGATTTTCCTTTGTTTCGTCCTCGATCGATGTCATAATTTGCAAAATGTCGGGTAGTTCTCAGCGGATTCAATTCTCTAAGTTTTGATGTCGAAGCTAGTATACAATATTAGCCTAACACACTTCACTTGAGAGCGCTATCGCATTGCTGCATTCGACAACATGACATTTCACCAAATAGAGTTGTCAGAATTGCGAATTTGTAGGATTTCCAGCTAATATGCATGTACCTATTATTTCACTGTGGTTCTAGAAATTCATTAAACATGGTAGAAAATACTAATTGGAAACTTCCAACTGATCATGATTATCTTCAAAATCTGCATGCTCGTTCGTGGTAACGCAATTTACACGCGCGTTGCCGTAGTATAGTTCGGCGCTACGCCACCGTAGTGGATTGCTTTCTACGCCGTAGCACATAGGCGTGTTCTACGCCGTAGCACCGGTGGCGCGTTCTGCGCCGTACCACCGGGGTCATGTTCTACGCCGTAGCACCGGGGTCGCGTTTTACGCCGTAGCACCGGGGGCGCGTTCTACGCCGTAGCACCGGGGTCGCCTTTTACGCCGTAGCACCGGGGGCGCGTTCTACGCCGTAGCACCGGTGGCGCGTTCTGCGCCATAGCACCGGGGTCGTGTTCTACACCGTAGCACCGGGGGCGAGTTCTATGCCGTAGCACCGGGGGCGCGTTCTACGCCGTAGCAACGGGGTCGCGTTTTACGCCGTAGCACCGGGGGCGCGTTCTACGCCGTAGCACCGGGGGCACGACCTACGCCGTAGCACCGGGGGCGCGTTCTATGCCATAGCATCAAGCGCGCCTTCTACAAGCAACGTAGCGGCTACCAGAACTATATGAGCTTTGTGGGATTGTGTGAGATGAAGATGTTTGTATTGATTACTATCAGTTCCTGCTGGGGAAGCACAACTTCGAGATAAAAGTTTTATCCCACTATCCGGTAGCGGTGTCTCGCTTCACGCGGTGAAATAAAACAAGATGGCGATAGCCGATAATGGGATAAAACTTTTATCGTGACATTGTGCTCCCCTAGCTGGAACAGTTATAGGATTAAACTCACTTTTGAGTCACACATGGGTTATTCCGGTAGTATTGAATTACTTCTACAAGAATAAATATTTCACAAAAGTAGTTTTACCATACAAAACTGTACTGTGGTAAACACAATGAAGATGTGGGATAGAACAATAATAAAATTATTTCGCTGTTATTATGATAGCTCCAAGTTATCCATACCATACCTTAATTTCTAAAAAGCTATCGTTTCGAATTTTCTGAGGTTTTCTCAGCTCTTCTACCTTGTCTTCGAGACAAGCTAGGAAGGAATGCTGAAAAATAAAGAAACACTACTAAAAACCGGCGAAAAAAAACGTACCTACCTACTCCACCCCACTAAATCCGTATCTTATCAGAAACACTAAAGAATGCCCTAATGAAATTACTACCCAATTAATTTTTCTTAGAGGATATTTGCCGAGAAGAGCACTCTTAACATCATATTATAGTAAATATAAATGCAAATGTAAAACTTCAAAATTTCATTATTTTCTTTAGCATTTGCCTATAAAATGAGTTTCGTGTCATATCACTATACTTAATTCGTGCGTTTGCGTATACTCTGCTTTGATTTGGGTGATAGGACTGGAAAAAACTGAAGTATGTACTTGATACCATTTTTCAATATGATACAATATTCAAATTTCAGGAATGCATCGTATATTTTTATTTCACAAAATTGCCTTAGATTTGAATAAATATTACAAAGTATGAGAAATCGAAGCAGGTTTTTTGCGATCCCACATTGACGAATGTAAAGATGACATTGTGTCAAAGGAGCTATAGCAGCTAATTAATATTACTAGTCGAAGTGTAGCTGGGGCACGCGAGGTGGCGTTTCAGACGCATTCGAGCTCAAATAATAAATGATTTACAGGGATTTATTACTGAAAGCCTTGTTAAGGCTGTATTCGATTAATACGGCACGTCAGGGGGACAACCATTCCTGTGGATAACACATTTTACGAGTAAGATAGACAAATATCGAAGCCAACCTACAAAGCAAGGCTCGATGTGTTTTGTCAAAAGTCTTAGAATGGACATTCTTACCTAGGTCTCACCTCCAGTCTTGGATACCTCAAAAGAATCAAAAGTCATACCAAATACGTTATAACAGTTTGTTGCCAAGAGGCATACTGCCGGTTTCTGAATTGAGAAATTCGCTAAGCAAAAGGGTAAGTATTGTCCTGAGCAGCTACCACGAGTGCTTGCTGTCACTGTCACTGAAAGTGATAAGTTGGATAAACAACCTTATTACTATAGCATTAGGATACATGACAGACGTCCAGCAGACGACCGGCACAGCTTTTTCGCACTCGTGGTAGCTACTCAGTCTCTGCAGATTTCTCACAAAAGAGCGTGACAGAACCATAGTAAAGTATTTGCTTAGCAAAATTCCCAATTCAGAAACCGGGCCATAGGCATATAAATAGGCTTAAAAAATACTAAGTTCTACTACCAACCTCTGTTTTTTTAATGCATTGTTATATTGTACATATTGTGAATCATTCCTTCTCGATCAACTGCCACTTTAGTCGTCACGTCAATCACGCAGACATTTCCATGTGCCACCAGCCTACATTTTAAAACAATGACCGAAGTGAAGCATGAATTTTTAAGTAGGTAAGTAGTTATTCAGCTGTTGTTCAGCTGAGTATTTATCGTAATTTTGTAATGGCGGCTCGTTTGCCAGGCGGCGCCGACATCGGAGGGCCATGTTCGCGCTGCACGGAGGTACCGGAGTGTACTCGATTGTAAAGAGCGATAGCACACGCCACGGCACGACGATCCGATTTCAACTCGGACTACCTTTTCTGGGGACTTCGCTTTAGATGGCTCATTTTGTAAAAAAAAACCGCGCAGTCGCGTTCCCTCAAAACCGGTTCGTTTGGTGAAAAATACCTCACAGTTTTTTTTTTTTTTGATATAATAAAGAGGGATTTATTGCCGGTTTCTGAATTGAGAAATTCGCTAAGCAAATGAGTAAGTATCGTCCTGTCTCTGCAGATTTCTCACAAAAGAGCGTGACAGAACCATAGTAAAGTATTTGCTTAGCAAAATTCTCAATTCAGAAACCGGGCCTTAGGGTGCTTATTTTTCGTTTGACTATTCACTAACCGTTCCAATTTATCTATCTTTTTTAAACGGTCATAAGTAATCGGTGGTCATAATGCAAATGTGTTCATCATTGGATCACCGTTTCTTCGTCCAGTCCGAATTTTAAATCCAATCGTAGGTTTTTTTTATTCAGTAGGTAATGATTCCGTTTTGACTTTTCAACGTCCAGAACATGGGCAGACCTTAGAAATTGAAACAATGTCCCAGGCACTGCAGATTGGTCACTACCCCCATGACCCCCATCTAGTGTGAGTGAAGGTGCCACTGGACGATCTATATTTCATCTTATTACGTAGCGTAGATGCAAATGCTTTATAGTTTTTTTATCGGTAGGGGTACCCGCTTACCACTATCATTCTGACTGAATATGTACCTGTTTAGGTTCTTCCATTTAGTGGTCTCACCCAGCAGTCAGTCACTCACCCCTTTTCCAATTAAAATGCCATAATATTGCAGCACCCTTTCTAAACACTCCTCTAAATGCCGCTATTTAGCAATCTGGGGCGGTTTCTCGTGACGTTTTGTTTCTTTGGTTTTTCAAATCTATATTATATCACTAATTACCTAGCTCTCTATTATCTCAATAATTACCTAGCTCTCTACTATCTCACACATTTTTGATAGAAGACTCGCATCTATCGCTCCCGTGTTGGAATTTCAGATCGTTTCGTTTTTATTGGCACAGCTTGTAATAGGGGATGTAAAAGGTCAAATTTAAAATACAGCCGCCAAATAAGTACTTTATAAATGTCAAAACTGTGAACGCTCAAATGTCATTGAAATGTCTTGCTTACGTTTGTTGGTGTTAACATTTCGTTGACCAACATTATTTGTAGACTCGGTCAGTATGTGCTACGCTCGCTGGTGCTACGTATAAGTAAGTACACATTAGTACACAATTACAGCATGCGCTAGTAATCAGGTAAAATCATTATTACAAAGAATTCGGAATTACTATAACGTATGCGAAATTAAAAAAATGAAAATAATAATACCATCATAGTAATAATTGTAGCAATACCTACCTACATTTACCAATTATCACCATCATGAATAATTCCTGGATTTAAATAGTTTCTGCCTTAAAATAACGTCGAAAAGAGAAACAGAAACCTAGTGTGTTATTTAAACACAGCCTTTCAGGGAAAAAGTCAAAATTGAAATATAATCATACGTTCGACGAACTTTCATTGAAAGTACAATAGGTTGTAATCTCGTTCTTACGTCGTGCTACATAAGCGCTACGAGGGTGTACTTTATGTTAACGGTAGACTGTTTGACCATTGCATGTTGGTAACCCTGTACTTTTCTATTGTTTTCCCGCAATTATGCTTTTGTTTTGTTGTGGGTTTTCTGATAAATCTTCATTGGCCTTGTTGGCGTTGTTCATCGCAGGAGACTTTGTGCATCTAATCATTATTGGCTCTGAAATCCGAAGTAACTTAGGTAACCTGCGATATATTGCTTGAACACAAGATAATGTACTGACACCAAGAAGGCCCTTCACACTTTGGGACTTTAACTCGAGCACTTCGTACAATCGACAGAGGGTAAGTAACCCTTTACATTTTCAATGTAAATTGGCCGTTAACGTTAACTTATTAGAGTCCACACCAATTTCAATAAAGTATAAAGGTCGACGTGCCGAAGACTTCGAACTTCCGAAAAAAAAAAGACTTGGGAAAAGAGCTATGCTTAAAAAGAGACAGAAACGTCTGGCTTGCGACTGAGAAAAAAGTGTTTTAAAACGGCGATCTAACAATCGATCTAACTAACAGACAGAAAATGGTATTTAATTTTCATAGAAAAAATAACTTAAATAAAATAAAATCCAGCACCATAATATTCGCGCCCAAAATGACTTTTCCAAGTATAAATCCACTAAAATATATCCTATCTAGATCCTATCGACCGCCGCAAAATAGGTACGTGGTGACAACTGTCACGTTTATTCTCAGGTTGTCCAAACGGCATCACAAATCTCACTGTCAGACTGTCAGTTCTATTTTCGCATCGAACGCAGCCGTTTCAAAACCTGACAGGTCGAGCGAGACAGTGCTCTCTGCCGAGTACTCGGAACGTTTAAATATAGTGCCGAGTGCTCGAACGAGCATTCGGCTTAGTAAAGTGGCGAGACAGTAGCTCGGCTCCCGTTCTACTAAGATACTTTCTAGGCCACGTTCTTTCGATATCTCATAGATGGCGGTAAACAACGGTACAGTATAAAGAGTCTACTGATAGCATAGACATAATTTTTTTTATAGGCAAGGATATGAACAGATCGAGCCATTAAGGTTTACACAAAAAAGTTTACAATGTAAGCCACTGTATTGGCGTTGACAACCTAGTTGGACCACAGAGGGAAGAAGGTTGGACTAGCTCTTGTTAACCGATTGGCAAAGTTGAGATAGCTAGGTTATTATAAGTTACAAAAAATCCAGCCAAAAGTGTTGACAAGCTACTTACACTCAGCATCAGAAAAATTGCACTTTTTGAAATAATGACTGAAAAACTTTAATTCCTTCAAATTAAACCAAAGGGTGATTTTTTGACAACTCATAAGTTGTAGTTCCAAATTTGTAACTATAGATGTCGCTGACGAGACGTGTTTTTTTATGGCAGTTCGCGCTCGTTGCCTTCGCACCTTACGTCCAAACACATTAAGGGTATTAGTGGTGGAGCAAAATGTAGTGTTTTCGCTTTTACCATCCACTCAATCCATTGATACCTAATAATCCCCTCACAAAAAAAAAATAGGAACAAAAGTTGTTTGAAGTATTTTTCAATAGGGCTGATTTTTTCGATGGTGAATGTAGGTATGTTTGTGCATATCCGTTTTCACGCCTTCAAAATATTACTTTTATGTTCAAAATTATTTCACAAACAATATAGCTTTTCAACAGTTTTGGCTGGATTTTAATTACCTAGCTCCTCAACCAATCGGTTAACAATCAAATAGTTAGTCCAAAATTTTTTCCTCTGTGGTCGAACAAGGCTGTCAACGCCGATACAGTGGTACAATATACACCAGGGCCCTTAGCCTGTAAGACAATGGTGCCAAAATGGGCTGTCAGGTGACGACTTCAATTACGATTTGCTAACGCTGTCTGTCCTTTTAGTGTTTTTGTAGTACAGCAAAGAATATTTTGATTCTAATTCTAGAGGATTAGTTCTCTGGTTGTAGGAGAAAAACGAGGAGAGCCCGGTTTTGTCCTTCTGCCGGAACGCCATTGACCCGCCATTGCGTTACAGGCTAAGGGCCCAGTATATTGTAAACTTTTTTGTGTAAACCTTAATGGCTCGATCTGTTCATATCCTTGTCTATAAAAAAATTATGTCTATGCAATCAGTAGACTCTTTACACTGTACCGTTGTTTACCGCCATCTATGAGATATCGAAAGAACGTGGCCTAGAAAGTATCTCCTTACTAGGCCGAGTGGCCATCCCGCACTGGCCCGCAAGTGTCTCGCTAGCTCACTCGGCAGCTCAGGGCCCTTAGCCTGTAACGCAATGGCGGGTCAATGGCGTCCCGGCAGAAGGACAAAACCGGGCTCTCCTCGTTTTTCTCCTACAACCAGAGAACTAATCCTCTAGAATTAAAATCAAAATATTCTTTGCTGTACTACAAAAACATTAAAAGGACAGACAGCGTTAGCAAATCGTAATTGAAGTCGTCACCTGACAGCCCATTTTGGCACCATTGTGTTACAGGCTAAGGGCCCTGAACACGCACTGTCTCGCCATTCGGCCACTTGGTCCAGACGCGCGCCATCTTGAATGCAGTCAAAGGTTTTCCTCGTGTTTCTCCTAAAACCACCAAAATATTTCTTTACAGTTAGAATATTCCTTATTGTGCTAGAAAAACATTGTAACGTCAGACAGTATGATTAAATCTTTATCGAAGCCTACAACGCTGAACCTATCGAGACACAACTGCGTTACAGACGTGAGGTCCAGCTCGCGTTTGACGGTTAGGCCAAGGGTTATATTAGAACAATTTTTAACCCCCAACCAAAAAGAGAGGTTTGACCGCTATGTGTGTCTGTGTGTCTATCCGTAAGTCCGTAGCTCTTAAACGGTTGAACCGATTTGGATGCGATTTATTTATTTATTTGAAAGCAGGTTTTTTAGCGAGTGTTCTTAAATAGGTTTTATCAAAATCAGTTCAGCCGTTTATGAGATATGCTAATTTGAAGCTAAAATTACGGGGGTATTTTAAATTTTAAATATAGTAAGTAGTTATTTTATCTACATAGAGTGGTATAGTTAGACTTGTAAACCTAAAGAAATGGCCTATCCCATTCTTGTTTTATTCAATTAGATTTGGATCGTTAACACTTAACACCCTGTAGTGACTAGACCGCGAGCTAAAGCATTCCTAACAAGGCCTCTAAGAAAACTTACTGTCCCTTATCTCGTTAAAATTTAACGGCCCGGCGCTACCCATCGTTTTTAAGATCCCGTAAGCAATAAGGAAACCATTCTTAATTTTTTATCACCGTTCGTGAGGTAGGTATGTAGTTGCCAACTTCGGCGACATCCACATAGAAGAGACGGGTACGAAGACGCGGACGTGACGTTTTGTATTGACCTGACGTTTTTCTTTGTCCGCGCTCCGTCTATTCTGTGTTTCTTGTGTCGCGTCGCTTCTATACATTTTCTATGACAGTGAAGTGGCGTCCATGACGCGTCTTCGTCCCATGTCTCTACTGTGTGTCTGGCCCCTACAGGGGCCTTAGCCTGTAACGCAATGGCATATCGATGGCGTCCCAGCTTCCGGACAAAACCGGGGTTTCCTCGTCTTTCTTCTAAAACCAGGGAACGAATCCTCTTGAATTCGAATCAAAATATTCTTTGCTGTACTAAAAAAACATTAAAAGGACCGACAGCAGCCGACAGCATTTATAAATCGTAATTGAAGCCATCAACTTAGAGCTCATTTTAGCACCATTGCGTTACAGGCTAAGGCCCCTGGACTCCTAAGGGACCAGACACACACATGGGACGAAGACGCCGCGTCTTTGACCCGCGTCTCTTCTGTGTTGGCTGGCTGGGGCCTTAGACTATTCATACAAGGTGTTACAAAAGATGCTAACTCTTTTTACAGGGTAATAGCACCCGGTCATAGGGATCACAACCTTAATATTTTTTTTGCTCTACGACGTTCCGATGATTTTTAAATTAATAAAATGTGAACGTTGTGGCGGGAGAAAAGTATTTTTTAAATATTGTTTTCATTGACTTTCACATAGTTTTAACAACTCAAACCTATGCAAATGCACCTACACCCACAAACAAATTTTTAAATTTGAGCTTATACCAAGAACAAAAAGTTATGAAAAATTTTTAATTTTGAGGTTATAAAATAAAAATTGTTTTATTCAACTTTTTTTACAGAATTGACATCCTGTTGACCAGTAGGTTACACCCTGTAAAAAGAGTTAGGATGTTTTGTAACACGTTGTATTTGGACATCCTTTTGGTTAGCGAAAAATTGACTCATTTGTTCTTGTAGAGAAATCTAAGAAGCTTTTTGAAATAAAACAAGTGTTCTAAGTACAAGGAAAAGTAAGACAGCCATAATAAAAATTTAGCTAGCGGATTATTCATACCTGTATCATGTATCATTGGCATAAAATACATTGCTAAATCTTTGGTTAAGAGGAAACGCGGGTAGCCGTTGCTCCATACAAAAAGGGAGACCTGTTTCCTCCCTGGATAATTATTTCAGAAAAAATATGTTTAGGCCATTCAATTTATATGTACCTCTGTCATTTCCCTATGTTTTCCTTTTTTTCTTATTTTAATTATTGAAAAAAATATATATGAAAATAATTAAAATAAGAAAAAGAGGAAAACATAGGGACATGGTAGAGGATCATATAAATTGAATGGCATAAACATCTTTTTTCTAAAATAATTATCCAGGGAGAAAACAGGTCCCCCTTTTTGTATTTTTTGTATGGAGCAGCGGCTACCCGCGTTTAATCTTAAGTATCGCTACGGAACTAAACCTAGTAATGCGACAACGCGTTCTTGGCCAGTTTTAGCGGATAAGTGCCAAGTTTGTTTGTTAAACCCATAGACTTACTACACCTAGACGGAGTCCGTCCATTCAAAACGCCGCCCGAAATTGAGGCGCCTCGCTTTGTATGTGTGCGTAAAGCTGCTGACTGTGACAATCGCCTACACAACACATGCACCCTAATAATGCTGCCAGCGTAATAAGATTTTCACAATATTGTGACTTTCCTTCTGGTTGGTAAGGTGATAAACATATTAAATTATGTTTGCGGACAAGAAGTCCATGTTATTTAAAGTAACATTTCACAATATTTGTACGTATGATCTTTAAATCTAGGATCTGCGATCAAAAAAAAAAGTTTCTGTTGTACGGTTGTACCCGACTGCCCTAGAAGGAGGTTTATGTTTTTCGAGTGTATGTATGTATGTATGTACATTTCTTTGGCACGCTCTGCAGCCTAAACGGCTTGATGGATTTTAGCTTGCGAAGTGTCGTTAGATTCATCTTGATTGTAAGAGTGACACTGGGTATAACAAAAAAACAAAAATAGCCTATTTTTAGCCCCAAACAATGGTATTTTGATTTTTTTAAACCTATCGAGTGGGGAATCAAAATGAAGGGTTTTACAAATGGCTTACAAAAATATATAGGTACAACTTATGTTTAAATGTAATTTGAAATGAGAAATGCTAAAGAATAACAAAATGTTCAATTATTGTTACTCAACTTTGCTTTCGGGGGAATTTATTTAGGTGCAGATATCTCCTAAATATCTCCTAAACGGCTGAACCGATTTTGATGAAATATGTTGCTGAACCATTGCTAGGAAACCTTCGTTCATATAAAAAAAATCTCATCTAAATCGGTTCACTCGCTTGAGAGTTACGCTGCCACAGACACACACACATTCACACAGACACAGCGTTCAAACTTATAACACCCCTCTTTTTGGATCGGTGGTTAAAAAAAAATATCAAAATCGGTCTGCAAGGTAAAAAGTAAAGTTATTGTTGAACACCCATAAAAAAGCTAAACAAATTGGAAACCTCCTACTTTTTTGAAATCGGTTCATAAGTCGTTCGTTGTTAAAGGAAAACTATAACAAAGCTCTCTAGATTGATATTTCTAAATAATTTTTTTTGTGTATTGTGATTTTCGACATTCTACCTACTGGCAACCCCATAAAAAATTTTGAATGTCATACGGAAGAAAATTTTTGAATCTAAATACGATCTTTTTCGACATAATATAAAGTGGAATCGTTGTAAGTACTGGTGTAAAGTGATCGTCGTGCCTTCATCTTTCTTATCCTTGCTGTTTCTGCAGCCAAACACAGCAAAAACCCGTCATTTTGAATAAAATTGCAGGAGCTCCGATCGCTAGAAAGTGACCTTGAACACTGACATGCCGTTTTGGAAAGCGTACCAATTTGGTATGCATTTATTTGCTTCACTTTGCGAGCACTGATTGCGCTTCTAGGTGTCCTAATTCTATGGTTAAACCCATCACAGATATAGGGGTAAGTAGGTACAGCGACAACCTCTTTGGAACTTTATAGTTTCAATTCGGCACTTAGGGTGGCATTAATAGTCGTCAGCTCAAGCTCGAGCTCAAGTAGGTGAACTCAGAAAACAATATCACCGACTTGAGACCTGGCATGGAGATGCATTCGAAAAACAATCCCACGACAATAATTGACGTTCATATTTCCATGGTGACTGTCAAAACATAACCAGGACTTGGTGTTTCGTGGTTCAACTTTACTTTAGGTAGGTACTTACTTTATAATATAACAGGTCGCAAGTTTGATAAGTGTGTTGTAATTTTTTTGTTCACACTTATGGTCTTCTTGTCTGCTACAACTTTGATTATTTTATTCAAGCACTGACGTGAATAGGTAGCTGACGAAAACTCAGAAAATATCTGTTCTGTGCTACTAACGTCAAATAGATGGCAAGCCTGGCGAACCTTTTTGCTGAGGGAGTTTGGAGACAGGTTGTAGCGACGAACATCGTGGCGGCGGCGGCGGCGGCTGCCAGCGTTAAGGTAAGTTTACATTGGCTCAAACTAAAGGTCCAGTCATATTTGAAGAGGTCGTTAAACTTAACAATACAAGCTACTTTTGTTAGGGTCTAGCGCTGCCATTGAAAAAGATATAACTATATTATTGTACTTTATTGCACGCACAATTAAAGGACAATAAGTACATAAGAAAACACATATACAAAAGCGAGCTTATCTCTGTAAGTGATTTTTTCCTGCAAACCTGGAGGAATCGAAACTGTTGTGAAAAACGGTAAAATATAGGTACGTTCAAACTCTCACATAGAACCTAAGACCAAGATCTCAGAGACTATGATTACCTAAAGCGTGTTACTGCCAAAATTATAGAAACCAACCAAATTCGCCAGCAGTGAGTACAAATACGGGTAAAAATTAAAGCGAACAAAACAATATAAAAATGTCGTGTAGAAATTAAGCCCTCCCAAATCACAATGTCAACAGAATGATTAAGCTAACAATTTTAACTCCTGCCCTTCCATCATATGGCTTTTTGCCGGCGTCCCCTCTGTTGCATGTCATATTAATAAAGGTTGGACATTTGAATCACTAACGCCGGGCCTTCAATAATTTCACTGACGCGGCTCTCGATCGAGTGCTGTACATACGTGCAGCATGGTAAGCCCGAGATAGGCCCTTCTCTATGCAAAACTGTCAACTTGTCGGTCGGGCTCGAGTTGGCTCTACGCCAACATGGCGATGGAGACAAAAATACAACATTTTTATTTAAAATGGCAACATCTACTTTCTGCTCGACATGACCCTAATTTATTGCCATCTCGAGTCCCGCCTGCCATGCTCGCATAATAGACATGGCACGTCTGTCACTCGAGTTCGAGAGAGTGTCAAAACGACCATGCTAAGCATACTGTTCTACTATACATTGTTTAGGCTGGCGTCCACTAGAGGCGGATCGGGCCGGGGCCGGGGCGCATCGCAAGATCGCAACGCAAAAATCCGCCTGCCTGTATTTATATAAAACAGCTCCCACTAGCGGCGGCGGATCGGGGCGGGGCGGGCCACAGCAGCGCAATAGTCCGCCGCTAGTGGACGCTGTTTCATCTATACATACACCGTGGAATTTTAGTGGTTTTAAAGCCGAAGGTATTTAGTTGCACTCGTGATTCTGAGCCAAATGCCAAAATTTTACTTCAGAACGAGCGAAAAAAAAAAAACCACTTCCCAAGGGCTATCGCCAATCGACACCATTTGTATGGAGAAGTGAATTTTTTGACCAGTGCAATAAAATACCTTCGGCTTTAAAACCATTTAAATTGCACGGAGTATAAAAGCATGCGGATTTTTTTTGCGCCCGATCTACCGCTAATGGACGTCTAGCTTTAGTGACATGCTAGATACCCCAGTAAGCGTAGCATGTGCTAAGCAAGCAATATACCTACCTAGCATAGTCGACAAAATAATCCAGCAGTCTGATATACCTAGGTACTCAGATAATCTAAAAAAAAACAAACTTGCATAGATTTAATACAGTTTTAATAGCTTATGCAAAATTTTTACAACAATTATATTTTATACTTTGAACGGTAGCGCGCAGCTGGGCGCCATAGAACAAAAAGGTGTATCCTAGCATGTGGCTGACTGTACCTAGGCCTACGACTATTTATACACATTATCTGAATTTATTGTCATTTTATAAATACCTACATTATTATCTACCTACAATGACATTTAGAATGTCATTGTCTACCTAGCTTTGTAAAATTTTTACAATACATACTTAATTATATTCTGGTTATACATTTTAGTACGATATCAATGATAGTCCCTACAAACCTACAGTAAAATTTAATACATTTATTTTATAGTTTAGTTTAATTATCATTGTTTCCATTGACATCTGCAGCCTGACTTGCCACAGCCGCACGAGCAAAATGTTGGCCAAAGTACGGAGAAAGCTTCCGCATTACCAAAGTTTCTATTTTTTGCAATGTTGCCTAAATTTAACTCTGCATATGGCTGTTCCGTACTATACACACCTTTCACTACATATGGCTGAGTAAAATATTTCGTGATGTATTTATTGGCTATGTCTTGCACAACTTCCGGACTCTTGAAGTAAGGTATGTATTTAGGATCAACAATGGGTATAAAATTCAATGTTTTGAGATCCTCAGTCTGAAAAATTAATTTACATTTTAGAATTTTGTTCTTTGAATGCCACATTTTTAGCCAGATCTTTGGATTATCAGTCCGATATACGACTCCGGTGTTTGGTGTGTATTTTGCATAGCAAATGTTGTTTAAATTTGCTGTGTACGTGTTAGTATTAAGTAATTCATTTTTTATTATTTGTAGTTTGTTATTGACATAATTTTCAACATCGCATTTTAGTTTACATGGCAGATCCTTTAAAATATTATCAAGGCTATTTACTTCAGAATTAACAACAGGTATTGAATTAAAATTGGTACTATCATCACTTTCATCAATATTTTGCATAGTTACTCCTGGTTGAGTATCTATTGCATTCGAGTCATATAATTTTTTTTGCAAATCTGATTTACATGATAAAGAATCAATTGTATTTAAAATATTTGACACAATAATTGGTGAATTTGTTGGAAGCAGTGAACCTGATGTTAAAGTAATTACTGGTTTAGACATTGAATCAAAAGCAGCCGTATCAAACAATACTTTAGGATTTAACAAAGATTTTGAACTGGAAGAGTTTGGATCGTAAGTTGATTCAGAAGGAGTAGAAGCTGATAATGGAAATTCAGACCACATTGGATTTGATACAATCATACTTGGTCTTGTTGTCAAAATATGTTCGGAATAAATATTTGGTTGTGATGTATAAAATGGGTTTGACGGCATAGTAGATATTAATTTCGATTTATTATTTTCAGGTAATGTTGGTGTTGCTCCAATATTGCACGATGCTCGAGGTATGGTATCTAAATAAGTATTGTAATTTGGTACAAATGTTTGTTGAAAATTCGACATAAGTGTTGATTCAACTCCAAAGTCAGAGTCTTGACTTTCGTATAGCGGTGAAATAGAAGCTGACGAGTATGGATCAGAAGCTGTTGAATATGGGACTAAATCGACCCCGGCATTTGAACAAATCTGGGGCATGCCTAGGTCTAACATAGAATTAACAGAGGGCTGCGATGACGATAATGGCGAACAAACTTTAGAAGACTTTGAATTAAGTCTCGGACCGTGAGAGGTATCAAACACCAGAAGTGGATTACGTCTTAAATCAGGTGAAGCTGCTGGATATTGAACAGGTAATAATGATAAACGTTTCGAATAGCCAAAGTTCGATTGTGGGTGCATGATATCGGTATTTTTGGGTAAAGAAGTAAAGCCTTCTGTGGAATCAAAATAAAACCTTTCGTGTGGTTGATTTGCTCTAGGGAAAACATCTGGTAATGATTTATCTACCGTATTTAAGTATTGTAAACGTATTAAATTATTATCTTCATTTGGCATCGTTGTAAATGTCGACAGGTCACCAGTTTGTGCCATTGCCATAAATTTTGGTGTAACAAGAGAACCTGTCATAGTAGTTGGAAATTGAGATGGTGTGCTAATATCTGGCATTGTTGGAGATTGAGATAGCATGCTACTGTCTGGAATTGTATGGAAATGAGATACCGTTCTACCTGGCAATGATGGGAATTTATATGGCTTACTATCTGGATAGAATTGAGATGGCGTTATACCGTATGGCATTGTTGGTAATGGAGATGGCGAGCTACGGTATGTCATTGTTTGAAACTGAGATGGCGTGTTAACATCGGGCATTGTTGGAAGTCGATATGGTGTTTTACCGCCTGGCATTGTTGGGGATAGTGTTGGCACGCTTCCATCTGGCAATGTTGGGAATTGAGTTGGCGTGCGACTATCTGGCGATGCTGGAAATTCACTTGGCATGCTACCATCCGGCATTGTTGGGAATTGAGTTGGCATGCTACTATATCTAATTTTTTTAAATTGAGATGGCGAGCTACCATCTGGAATCGTTATTGATTCATCTGGCATTGTTGGGAATAGACGTGCCATGCTACCATCTGGCATTGTTGGGAATTGAGTTGGCATGCTACTATATCTAATTTTTGGAAATTGAGATGGCGAGCTACCATCTGGAATCGTTATTGATTCATCTGGCATTGTTGGGAATAGACGTGCCATGCTTCCATCTGGCATTTTTGGGAATTGAGACGGAATGCTACCATCTGGCATTGTTGGGAATTGAGATGGCATGCTGCCATCTGGCAATGTTAGGAATTCACTTGGCATGCTACCATATGGCATTGTTGGGAATGGAGTTGAGATACCACCATCTGGCATATTTGGGAATTGAGTTGG
Source organism: Zelleria hepariella (assembly GCA_949319315.1). Taxonomy (NCBI): domain Eukaryota; kingdom Metazoa; phylum Arthropoda; class Insecta; order Lepidoptera; family Yponomeutidae; genus Zelleria; species Zelleria hepariella. The sequence continues at coordinate 29,417,824 of OX439379.1, forward strand.
CATACTAGCATCTGGCATTATTGGGAATTGAGTGGTCATGCTAACACATCGTATTTTTGGGAATTGAGATGGAATGCTACCATCTGGCATACTACCACATGGCATTGTTGGGAATGGAGTTGGCATGCCAGCATCTGGCATTATTGGGAATTGACTTGCCATGCTATCATCTGGCATTGTTGGGAATTCTTTTGGCACGCTACCATCTGGCATTGTCAGAAATTCACTTGGCATGCTACCATCTGGCATTGTTGGGAATTCACTTGGCAAGCTACCATCTGGCATAGTTTGGAATCCACTTGGCATGCTACCATCTGGCATTGTTGGGAATTGAGTTGGCATGCTATCATATCGCATTTTTGAGAATTGAGTTGGCATAGTTGAGAATTGTCTTGCCATGCTTCCATCTGACATTGTTGGGAATTGAGATGGCATGCTACCATCTAGAATTGTTGATAATTCAGATGGCACGCTACCATCTGGCATTGTTAGGAGTTGAGTTGCCATGCTACCATCTGGCCATCTTGGCATCTGCAGGTGTTTAGATGACACACTTTCTTCTGGTGTTATTGGAAACTGAGATGGCGTCCTCTCATCTGATGAAAATTGTGCTGGCGTATCTCCATCTGGCATCAGTGGGTATTGAGATGATGCACTAACTTCTGGTGTTATTGGGAACTGAGATGGCGTCCTCTCGTCTGGTGGGGATTGAGCTGGCAAACCTCCATCTGGCATCAGTGGGTATGGACATGGCGCATTATCTTCTGGTGTTATTGGGAACTGAGATGGCGTCCTCTCGTCTGATGAGAATTGAGCTGAAGTACCTCCATCTGGCATCAGTGGGTATTGATCAAGCGTTCTATCTTCTGGTAAAATTGGGAATTGGGATGGCGCCCTGCTGTCTATTTGGAATTGACTTGGCCAACTACCGTCCATCTGATCTGGAGTTTTTGGGAAATGAGATGGGCTCTTATCGTCTTGAGATTGCATACTAGCGCCTATGGTTGGTAGGAAATTAGTTTGTACGCCAACGTCTGGAGTTGTTAGGAATTGAGGTTGTAAAATACTTGTAGCGTCTGGATTGGTTATGAATTGAGATGGTATACTAGCGATTGCCTTTTTTGGCAAGGTAGTACCATCTGAGTTTTTTTGGAACTCAGAAAGTGTAGTATCGTTTGGTACTGTTGGGAATAAAGATGGTGTGGAAACTTTAAAAGTGGCTGAGAATTGCGTACTAGCATTTGAAATGGTTGAAAATTGAGATAGTGTACTAGCGTATGGAATTCCTGAATCTTTATATAGGCTACTAGCGTCTACAATGGCTGGGATTTGAGGTTGCGTACTAGCATCTGGAACGTGTGGCGTATTAACATTTGAAGTAGCTGAGCATTGAGATTGCGTATCACATGGAACGATCGGAAACTTAGATGACGTCCTAGCGTCTGAAATAGTTGGGAATAGATATGGCGAATCAATATCTGGAAGAGCTTGGAATTGAGATGGCATATCAGTGTTTGGAAGTGTTGGATATTGATAAAGTGTACTTGCATCTAGAATGGTTGGGAATTGAGATGGAGTCCCAGGGACTAGCGGTGTTGGGAATTGATATTGCGTACTGGTATCTAGAATCGTTGGATATAGAGATGGCGTACTAGCGTCTAGTATTGTTGGGTACTGAGATTGCGTACTAGCATCTAGGATTGTTGGGTTTTGAGATGGGGTTCCAGTGCTTTGTATTATTGGGAGCAAACTACTATCTGGGATTATTGGGAAGTTAGATTGCGTCCTAGTGTCTGGAATAGTTGGATATTGAGACCACGTACTACAGTCTGGAATTTCTAGAAATTGTGTTTCCTTACACTTTAACACTTTTGGAAACTGAGATGGCATCATAGCGTCTAGAAATATTGTATATTGAGATTGCGTACTAGCATCTGGAACTGTTTGATATTGAGATGACGTTCTAGCGCTTTGCCTTATTGGGATCAAACTACTATCTAGATTTGATGGGACGTTAGATTGCGTACAAGCGTATAGAGTTGTCGGGAAAAGACATTGCATACTAGAGTCTGGGATTATTGGTAATTGAGATGGCGTCCTAGTTTCTGGAATAATTGAGTATTCAGATGTCGTACTATCCTCTAGAATATTTGGGAATTGAGATGGCGTCTTAGTGCCTGGAATTGTTGTGTATTGCGGTAGCATTGTTGCATCTGGCATTGCTGTGGATTGTGTTATCAGACTAGCAAGTGGTGTAGATGAATACATGATGTCATGCGAATCAAAGTTATATGGGCCAGGATAAACCAAATCATTTGGTGGCACAGGTAGTTTTTGATATGAAAATGAAGAGGAATGCAATGGATCCGGAGTTGTAAACTGACTAAGGGATTGTTCTAATGATGATAACGGCGATGAAAAACTTTTTTGCGCAAATTGAGTTGAAGGCAAATGTTTATTGTTATTTAATAGTAACGTTAACTCTCCTTCAGTTAAGAGGCGAGGAACCAAATCTTTTACTGGTTTGAAAGCAATATCGGGTACAGAAAAAGCTAGATCAAAATAGGATCGACTTGACTCCAAAAGATTATTAGGACCAATACCAGACAAAGGACAAACAAAGCCCGGTTCAGGATTTGCAGGACACACGTCACATGACACAATATTGTCTGGATATGATTTAAAATTAGTTGTACCAGATCTGATTGCTTGTGATCTTAGACTTACAGGATAAACATAACATTCTTTAGAAAAAGCAGGACCTACGTCAGAAGCCACTAAACCTGACTGTGATGAACGCGCGTAATTTGGATTCACTAATTCAGTTCCTATGGTCAAAGGCTTAACGTGACTACGGCAAGGTATTAAAGAAGTAAACGGATCCGGAATCAAATTTAAAGGGCAAACGTACCCAGGTTTTGGATTCACAGGGCATACATGACCATATTGTACAGCACTCGGTTCTGATGCCTGGTATCTTAAGCTAGATTTCAAATAACTTACATCATCTAGTCTTGGGTTAATAGGACCGACGTTAGGACTTCGTTCCATAGGTTCAAAAATCTGTGGAAAAGCCGTTTGTGAGAAAGAGGAAGGTTCTGAATTTTGTGATATGGGCTTATATAAGTACGAATTAGGTGCCATGTGCGTACTTTGTGACGCGGGCATTTCTAAAGAAAGACTTTCTGCAATAGTTTCAGAAGTTTTTGGTAAGGGCGTTTGTAAAGAAGAACACGGTGTCATAGGTTCAAATATGTTTGACGTCAACTGCAGGGAAGGAGTGTGTGTAGAACTTGTTTGTAAGTCATAACTTTGTGTCATAGGTTCAATACGCAGTGAATTAGGACTTCGCGCCATGGATTGAGAAAATTCTACTATGGGTGGTTGTTTCATATGTTGAAAACGTTGTGTTTGTAAGGTGGACCATGGTGTTAACGAAGGCATCATTCGTGATTTGGGCATTTTCAAGTTAGGAATATATGTTGGTAAAGAACTTCGAGCTTTTGGCAAATAACTTTGTGATGTGGGCATTTGTAAAGAAGAACTTTCTGCCATTGGTTCAGAACTTTGTTGTATGGATGTTAGTAAGTAAGAATTTTTCGTTATTGGTGTCATGTGTGATTCGGACGATTGTTCATAAGGACTTGTATCAGTATTAGTATCAAATCCTGTAGTGCCTTGAGAGTAAAAACTTTGTGCTAAAGGTAAAGTAGTGGGTAGTGAAAAAACACTAGGAAGTGTGACTTCATTAGAATCTCCGGTTATAATATCCCACGATGGTATATTTACATAATGAACTTCAGTTTCAGGTTCATTTGGTTCAGGTTCATCATGTTTATGCTTTGCAAGAGCTATATTATTATCAGTACTCTGTGCACTATATCGCATTTGTTCGTTGCTATTTAACTTAGGATTCAAATGGTTTATACTACTTTTTTTATTACTTAGTTCCATATTTCCATTACAGAAACCTTCTCCGAATTTAACATTCCTAGAGCTATCTTGTAATCCTTTTATTGTATTTATTCCTTGGTCGTCTCCAAATTTGAAGTCAGCATAAAAGTTACGCAGGCCATTATTGCGATCATCATTGTTCACGGCTTGAGCTTCATTAACATTGGATCCAATAGAACATCGGTTTATTGGCGTTCCTGAATCATAAACATTTTTGTCATATTCATTTTCCACTTTTCCGTTATCGCCATTAACAAACGTAGCAAATTCATTACTAACTTTATCCATAGCATGATTGTTTGTATTACCACCAGAACGAACCATAATCTGTGAACCTTGAGTTGGCTCCGAGAAAAAATAATAGTTATGTCCGAGACATCGCAACAATGACCAGTAGTCAGTTTTTATCTCGCCAAGATTATCGGTATCACCATTCTTGCAAAATTTTACCATTAAATCGCCCGGAATTCTTCTCACCTCGTTCATAATATTATGCAGCATTTTAGTGTTATCTCCTATGACGTTAAAAGTAAGATCCTCTCTCTCTTCGTTATTGGCGGAAAATTTTGATCTGTAATGCGGACTTTGGTTCCAAAAGTTCTCTGTGTATTTCGTGGTGCGTGGTCCGTAACTTTCGCTTTCTGAAACCTGAACAGAAATAATTTAGATATACCTGTATATTCATATTTTTAGGTTAGAAGCTAAAAATTACTTACAAATTACTTTCATCCCAATCGAAAATCTTACCTACCTAAAAACGTATACAGGGTGTTAAAAGACCGCCAACAGAGCGGGAAACCATGTATTGTCCTCATCATAAGGAACATTTTTGCCCAAGGAACTATGCCTGGGAAATCAACGGCTTCCGAGATAATGAGGTTCAAAGTCGGACTTTTCAAAATTTTTTTTTTTGCAGCAATGTATTTAGTATCTAGTTCTTAACATATCTTCTCAAGAAGCCATATCAAAATTATGAATATTTCTTACAAAAAACGACTTTCAAATTGCAACCCGCAATGTATTCTAAAGATCGGCACTTAAAACTTAAGAAACATAAACTTATACCTACGCTTGCGCAATATGACTTCTGTGCGTTTCACTTCCATTGCGTGATAAAATATGTTTCAAAATTATAACCTAAAAAACCAAAATCATTTCCCAGCAATAATTTATCGAAAAAGTACTTTGTTTTTGTGTCTAGTATGCGTGGCTTTCGGGTCTGTTGGCGGTCTTTTAACACCCTGTATACCAACCATAAAAAAATTAACATAAAAAACGGAAATCTGAAAACGATAATTTACCATGAAACCGTTTTCTGCCAGCATTTTCCGTACGCTACATTCCCACAATCACATTTACTCGTACTAAGGCCTTTTGCATCTACCTAATGAGATGATTTATACAGCTTCCAGAGGCACCTTCACTCACAATTTCCATTCCATAATTATACAGACATTCTGATGACGTATTAAATACCTAGGTATATTAGTAGATTGTATTGTTACCCGAGGGAGTAAATAACAATTTTTAGGGTGAGTGTTTTTTGAATCCAGAGCCGTGCGAAGGATTCTAGAGTAGAATTCCGAGCGTAGCGAAGGTTTCTAAAGTAAAATACTGAGCGCAGCGAGGGATTCAAAGTACTAACTCAAACTAAAAATAATTTTGCGCCCGATGTTAAGAAAAAATGAGAAAATACCTAAGTGAGCGAAACTTACGAACAATATTTAGCTCTACATATACAATTTTCGTGATTAATCTCTTTGGTCACTGAAATTTTTACTACCGATTGTAAAATATTTGAGGAGCGAACTAGGCATTTTCGCATAGATGTGATAAATTTGGTAGGTTAAATACCTACATAGGTAGTAAACCTATACTCGCAAAATAATAATGTCATTGCGAATATTATTATTATTATTTTGATCGGCATGTGGTTTAATTTACTTAACTAAGCTACGTTTGGATCGAAACTCAGTTTGGACTCATTATGACCGCAGATTGGATTGAACACTGGCGTGAGCCTTTGTTGTAGCAGCAGATAGTGTACCTAGCGATTGCGTGCACTAATAATGCAACGTGTTAAGGTAAAGGTTAACAATTTTTACATGCAAAATACAAAAGGTCCTACTCGTATGTGGTTAACAGGATGACATTTATTTTAGAACACTTGAACAATCAATGTCGAAAGTTGATTACAACAAGGGTATAGGAGGTATTATAGGAAAAGAACAGGAATTGTCACATTTTTATTTTTTTCCAAATTAAAATAAATTAAAATTTTCAAACTCGAAAACTTTCGAATAATTAAGAAGATGTCTCATTTTAAACATAACTTGCTTCATACATTTTTCATTGAGGTCCAACAATTTAAAGAGCAATGTCTCCAGTTCAATGGTTCTATGACATTCCTTGATCTTTCCATGTACCTACCTACCCTTTTAGAAATGCTTCTTTTCCTCCGCCACTGTGCTAAACACTTCGGATCACCGAGTATTAGGTATTAAGTATTCGGTAAAAAGCGGGAAAACCTTTTGTAATGTTTTGATGACTTGTCAAAAAACTCTCCTTGTGGGTATTATACATAGACCTTTGGTAATATGTAAGGAACCCGAACAATATGGTGGGAACTTACTTGTAGTGGGGATTCACCATAACCATAATGACAGTAACAGGGGCAATCCCAGAAGAACTTCGGAGCCTCACAGAGGGATGGTGTTTCGACCCTCGAATCATCATAACTGCCGGCGTCGCATGACGAACCTAAAGCGCAACCTGAAAATTAGGTCTTATTAGTAAGTAATTAAGTAAAATGTAGCCTGTACCTATAATCCGCGCGGAATGAGAATGGGCTGCGTGCGACCTTTTGGAACTGAGATGCGCGCGGTAAGCAAACTCGCGGAGAAGCTACCTTGTCTAGAGCATGGAATACCGGAGCCTTTTCCCAATACCGGTATTCATTCGGTATCAAGTTTTGAAATACCGGGATACCGGTTTTTCGGTATTTTTCGGTATTACATTTTTGTTATATTAAAAAATATTGAATTGTTATAAAATAGACAAATAGAAAATGTAAATAAGTGAGTTTATTTAATTGAAGGATAATATTAATTTATACTAGCTTTTGCCTGCGACTTCGTCCGCGTAGACTTTTTTTCCGTTATCGACATTACCAGACGAATTTAGTTCGTAATTTAAAGTCTATGTTAGTCTGGTTTCTAAGCTATCTGCATTCCTTCAGGCAAATTCGTCCTGCAGTTCTAGCGTGAAATCAAATACACACACTCACTCACTCACAAACTGTCCGCGCACTCGGAGAAAAATTTGCAGAATTAGAATATTCTTTGCTGTACTACAAAAACATTAAAAGGACCGTCCGCAATCCGCATTAATAAATCGTAATGGTCAATTTTCTGACAGCTCATGAGTTGTAGTTCCAAATTTGTAACTGGATGTCGCTGACGAGATACTCGTATATTTTTCATAAGCCAGTTCGCGCTCGTTGGGCTTCGTAGATACGTCCAAACACAATATTTAGGTATTGGTGATGGAGCAAAATGTAGTGTTTCCGGTTCTACCATTCACTCATTCAAGAACAATAACTAAGTCGTGCACTTTTTCATGTACCAAAACGGAATGAGGTGAAAGATGAAGTCACAGAGCAATGAAGTGAAAAAGTATTTTCGCTGTAGTAAGCAAGAATTTATTTACTTTGTGATGTCGGATCAACGCCATCTGTCACAGCATTTATAACAATTTTTTATTTTTTAAAGCTGTCTTAAAATCCCCCACTGAAGCCGTCAACTGGGAGCCTATTTAGGCACCATTGTGTTACATGCTAAGGCCCCTGGACTGCAGTCCAAAATAAAAAAGTAATCGGTTTTAATTAATAATCAAGCGTTTATATTTATAGGTTTTTACAAAAAAAAAAAATTGTAGGTTTCTAAAACAGGTTCACATCACTATTCCGCACGGCGCACTCGCACGCATCGCATGCGCGCGAAATTTTGATATTCCACACTTGTTTCAGAGTTTTATCTGTAATACCGAAAATACCGAAATTCCGGTATTAATAATACAATACCGGTTTTTCAAATGTAGATATTTAGTCCGGGATCCCGGTTTTTCGGTATTACCGAAAACCGGTATCCATGCTCTAACCTTGTCAAAGTAAAATAAAGTAGGTAGGTACCTATTGTATTTTCGATTGACTTTGACAAGGTTCATCCCATTCTCGTCGCGCGCGGATTATACCTGCGGGTCTATTATGTAAAAAAACCACTCGACCTTTGAGCGTCAAACAAAACACTCGAAAATAGCCCTTATTGTAATGAACAATCTTTTTTTTGACATGTAAAAATTTGTAAAAGTTATTTTTACGGTGGATATTTTAGAGATTACAGGGGCTGTTCAGCTAGTTGGCAAAGGCATTCTCTCAGAGAGAGAGAGAGGGAGTTCGGGTTTAATCACCCACGGCGGATTGGTGAGTTAAGCGATCCCTTTCAGGGTCACAAGACCTTTCTGAAACACCTTGTATAATTAATAATAATGATTTTCGTGACCAACTCAATTTGAAAGAACGTTAATAGTCGTTAGCTCAAGCTCGAGCTCAAGTAGGTGATCACAGAAAACAAAAATGCTAATGTGAAGCCTTTGCAAATGTCAAGCTTGAGTAGCTGTCAGTAATTATTAATAGGCACTAGCTAGCTTGACAGTAGCCAAGGTCTCAAGTCGGGGATTTTGTTTTCTGAGTTCACCTACTTGAGCTCGACCTTGAGATGACGACCATTAATGCTAACCTTTTTGCGATGTTGCATTAAATTTTGTCAAAATACACAATTACTTGCATAATTTGTACTCTTATGCGTACTACCTGATATTACCTACAAGTGTTTCAGATAAGACCTCAGGAATCCGGTTGGTACATCCGTAACATTTCCACTTTGTCACGGGTGTTCACTACATGCGTTTGGTAGCACTAATGTAGCCCGTATCATGCATGTTATATGTTTCGGTACTCAACTTCGACCCACGGGTATGCCCGTGGACAGTCAGCTAAACATGGCCTGAGTCTGTAACGCAATGGTGCCTCGATAGGCTCCCAGTTGTAGGCTTAAATTATTTTAATGTTTTTCTAGTACAGCAAATAATATTTTGATTCTAATTCTAGAGGATTAGGTAGCTGGTTGTAGGAGAAACAACGAGGAAAACCCGGTTTTGTCATTCTACTGGGAACATAATATCGACATATAGAGGTATAGGGACTTGCGTATAAATTTTTTTTTGCACAAAAGTATCCAAAATCCAGCACTGAAATAATATCCAACTGGAACACGGACGCTCTAAACTTTCTGGCGTCGATCTTTGGAACAGGAAAGAAACAATCTCGGGATGAGTGCATCCGAGCTTGAGCTGAAGGCGCAAATTCGACCAGAATGGAAAACTGTTATTACAAGAGCCCTTAAGTCCCTGATCAGGGATGAAAGGAACTGGTGACAAAGAGTAGGATCCATAATAATAATTATCCTTCCATAACTTCTAAACAATCAGTTTGTAAACTTGTCTCTACAAAAGATTAGATTTTTCATTAGAGGTCGACATTTTTGTTGCAAACTTTCTCGTACAGTAAGAGAATAGGCTAGGCGCGTTCAGGTTCATGTGCCGTCGACTGTACTTACCTACTTAGGTAGGTACCTATACTGTAAACGTGCTACCGTTGATTTTAAACCGCTTTTCTTTGTCCGCCATTTTCTTCGCGCCGCATTAAAATGCGCTTAAAAATGATTTATATCTACTGAGCAGCCAAGGAACTTTAAGAAATATTATCTAGCTAAGATTATTCACAGAAATACCACCCACAAAAGGGCATTTCCCGAGATGGAAGCATACAGCAGCTGTGTTTAAAAATTTCTTGCATGGGTAGGTAGGCACTTAATATAAAAAAATATATTATTAGTCACAGATTTCTGGCGTCAAAATCTCCCGTATGTAAGGTTTGAGGCCAGATTTTTCACGGTCAAGTCCTACACTTTGACAAAGTGCGTCATCAAAGTAAACTAGGTAATTCTTCAACCATATCCGACGAGCTTGCGAGCGGAGTTGGACTCGATCATCATCGCAGGGTTTGAGGCCGACTCTATGGCTATATTGCTGTGTTGTCCTGGGGCCTTAGCCTGTAACGCTATGGTGCCAAAATGGGCTCCAGTTGACAGCTTCAATTACGATTTATGAATGCTGTCGGTCCTCTTAACGTTTTTGTAGTACAGCAATTCTGATTCTGATTCTAATTCTAGAGGATTAGTTCTCTGGTTGTAGGAGAAAAACGAGGAACCCCCGGTTTTGTCCTTCTGCTGGGACGCCATCGACACGCCATTAGGCGTAGGTAGCCCGTGAAGCAAAGACCGAAAACGACCTTCGGTAGCGTTATTATTCGTAAGAACTTTTAACATCCAAAATGGTCGCCAACAAAGGGAATAATACATCCCGTGAATTCACTGAGCACCTGTGCTGATGTTTATATTATTTTAATTTTATTATGGGGCCGAAGGTTTTTGCATTGCATTTTAATTAAGTCACCGAATTTTAACCCCCGACCCAAAAAGAGGGGTGTTGTAAGTTTCACCGCAATTTATGTGTATCTAACTGTCAGTCTGTGTGTCTGTCTGTGGCACCGTACGTACTTACGTACGTAGCTCTTAAACGGGTCAACCGATTTGGATGCGGTTTTTTTTTCATTTGAAAACAGGTTTTCTAGCTAGTAACGAGTGCTCTTAGATATGTTTTATCAAAATCGGTTTAGCCGTTTATGAGATACCCAAGTACCTATAGCCATTTGAGCTAAAATTTCGGCGGTATTTTTAATTTTTAATTTAGTCGTTTTAAAAGAAAGTAAACTAAAGCAAAATAAAAGTGTCTCCATCACTGAATTTTTTTTGTTGTCGATAGAGTAAGGTGGACAATCCTTTTACCGTTCCGTGTGTAGTAGGTAGGGTGCACAACCGTACATAATTAAGGCATTGATCAACAAACATACTATCACTTCTTCCCATATTTTATTAAGCACCAGACGAAAAAGGCCATACCTATAAGTGCAAAGATTTTACGATTTAGGCTTCCAGAGTAAACAACCAGACTTATTTGAATAAAGAACACTCAGATTTTTTTTAGGGCGCGGCGGGGCGTTATATGCAAAAGGCTTTCCAGCCAGTTTCGAGTGCGAAGAAAGAACGTTACAGCCGTTTACATAAAGTAGGTAATGGTCCTAAAACGGGATAGCTAGTTCTTAGATAGTCTGCTATAACTCAGCAATAATGTAGAAACGTAGCTTCATTATGTCAATAAATACTTTTTCATTCATTTTCATTTTCAACTTTCTTCTCAAGTCTGCACCATTTAGCATCGGCCCCTGACCATGGCTAGCCGGCCTAAAAATCAGCTAAAATTCACTGAATGTATCCGCCCGTTTCCGCCCGTTTTTCAACAAGAACTTCTTTCGATATGTAGGTAATTAGTTAATTATAGTAAAAGGTATTATTTTAATTGGATTTTTTCCGCAGGCTTAAGCCTCAGCTAAAACGGGGTAGTCGCAAAAAATCCAATTAAAAATGTTGAAAGTTGAAAATGAAAATGAATGAAAAAGTATTTATTGACATAATGAAGCTACGTTTTAGGCTTACTTACACAGGGCATATTTTAAATAAAATTATTCCTCAGACACCCCTACTTCTAAATTTTATTTCCAACAAATTTTGTTCTTGACTTTGGTCCAAGCGAAAAAGGTGTTGTTTTGTAAATTGACACCTGACTCAGGGGTGATTATTTACACGATAAATTCTGAGGCAAAAAAAAAATGTAAAATACTCAAAAATCATTAAATTGTGGCCTCCCTTATAACTATGTCTTGCGGCCGCACCCGCAATATCGGGCGCCACGTCACGCGTGCGCTTTGAGAACCGGCCGGCGGCGGCGGCGGGCGGTCGGGGATGTCTGCACGTCGCGGTTACTATAGGACAAATTTAACAATCTGACTAGTGTCACAACAGGAAGAGACCGCATTCTTCTCTGCGGCCGAAGAAAAATAAACATAACAGCGAGAATGTTTAAAGACTTCGATAGGTATTACAATTGCAAAATGTCGATCTCGCGCTCTTTACGCGCCTTTTGCCGCCATTTTGTCTCTTCCCTACCCGGGGGCGGGCGACCATGAGCTTGAAAAGTTAGGTTCTCATACAATGAAGTTTTAAGGGTGTAAAAAAACAATATGTTGTTGATATTTTAAGAAATTTTTTTTTATTACATATCGCTCCCGTCTGAGCGCATTTTTTTAACTACGCTATTTTTTAAGCGTTTCAAATCAATGCAACAGCGTTTGAACGCTCCGCGCCCGTATACAAATCTCTGTCTGGGTGAAGCCACGGCCTTAGGCGAAAGCTGGTAAGTAAAGTGGTGCTTGCAGTTGGCTGACGCCTAATTAACTTGTTAGTAAATCAGATTGGTTATTAGTAACAATGATTTGGGATATTCGGTGAATTGTTCGGATGCGCCCCAAAGGGTTGATTGTTTATCCGTAAAGCTAATTAATTGGATTAACAGTTTGGACCGTTAACCATTAATTGGACAAAAAAGGGAAATGTTTCTTCATACTAACTATATTAGAGCACCCAATATCTATTTATTTTTTTCCTTTTCTTTTCCCACACTTACTTACTGCTGGGTATAGGCCTTTTCCCCCCACGTCATCCTCTTCGGTTTTCATGGGAGTGAGGATAAGAATTCCTGGGGAATACCACGCTGGCCAGTGCGTCTTGGTGAGTCTTTCTGCCACGTTGGCCTAGGGGAGTTACCCTTGACGCTATTGCGATGAAATTGAAAAATTTTAAAAATTAATTTCTCTTTGAATTCGCATAGTAATGCTTTGATTTTAAATACTTAGAAATGTTTATTCAAAGGTAAGGCTGTTTCATTCAATAAAAACACAAAATGCGTCTTCATTTGTAAAATATTTAATTTTGTAAATTGCGTCATATTGCGCCATATTGCGGCCGTGCGTCAAGGGTAGAGGGACAGAAGTGAGTTTTGATGCAATATCTACATAATAAGTATCAATATCCACGTTACAAACGCGCATGTAACAGCGTTTTTTTTTAAATTATTATTATTATTTAAAACTCGCAGAAAGTTACAAAAACGTTAAAATAAAATGGGAGAGCCTATGAAAAACAATACAAGTTTGGGTCATTGCATGTTAGCTCACTTAGCTACTCTTACGTCTCATTTGATTCGATCAAATCGTTTTTACACCATGGTGGCATTTGTGACAAAAACGAGTGAAATTCATATACCTAAGTTATGAAAATTGTAACATTGTACGAATTTGATGATGTATAGAGAAAATTCACCAAACCATTTATTGGGCATTGTCAAACTCAATTTTTTATTCTATAAATCGAAAATAATATAGACATATATAAGAATCTAATTTGAATATTTTCTTAATTTTAAATGTAACTATTTTTTAAATTAATAATTTAAAATTTTTAAAGTTTTGTGTACTACTGGCACTATGACTGTACTAAGTTCATTGCATTAATTCATGCTTTAAAAAATAAAGATATGTTGACGTTTGCCAAATGTCGGTGTCAAGTCAACAGATTTGAGGTATTTGACACTTTTGTCATTTGTTGTTGTTGACGAATGTATTTTTTTAAATATTTGTATCAATGGAACTACCGCATTAGAGCCAATGATGAAGTCATCGAAAGAAAAATGAAGTAAACATAAAAATGTTAAATATAAAAAGCGATAAATATTAATCATCCGTTTTAATTTTACTTATTTAAACCCCTAATAAACCCCTAATGGTTTTCAATTTACGACAATCGATGCCTCCCTGATCAACGCCCATTGGGAGCTAATATTATGCGGAGATGACGTTATTTCCGCATTGTCTGCCAATCCGTGGGGTTACCCTTGACGCTATTGCGTTCATATTGACAAAGTTATTAAATTAAATTCTCTGAATTCGCATAGTCATGCTTTGATTTTATATACTTCGTTATGTTTATTCAAAGGTAAGGCTATATTATTGTGAAATAAAAATATAAAATGCGTGTTAATTCTCCATATTGAAATAATAGCGTCAAGGGTATTTCAATGGGGCAGACGTCATTTCCGCATTATCTTGTATTGCGAATCAACGAATCCTCACAGCTACAACGTGGGAAACAACAAAGTTTCCTCTTTGTTAATGAGTAATGTGTACCTGTAGGTAATTTAGGGGACCATTTAAAGGGCAAATAGGAAAAAAAAAAAACTATTTCATCTGACATACCGAATGAAATGGCTCGTTGTAAGGATCTCAGTTTTTAAAATTATTTTAAGTTTTTTGAAGTTTTTTAAGTAAATAGGCGAAAATGTACCATTCCCACCCTAATCTTTATCTCCGAAACTACCTACCTTTCAAAAGAAATACTAAAATTAAGTACTTAATAAAGCCAAAACACATTGAGCACGCTTGGTGATTAAGCTCGAACTCTCTCTCTGAGAGAAGGCCTTTGCCCAGCTAGTGGGACATGTACAATTGTACAGGCTACATCTTACTTACTTAATAAGACAAGAATACCGACACGGAAAACACTGTTTATTAATTTAGTTTAAAAATCACAACAAAAACAAATAAATAAAAATAATGCGCAGAAAGGTGTAACTATACATTTTTACTTTTTGCTGTAAAAAGTTCCACCATTAAATATTAGGGGCTTAAAAAAAAGCTAATATTTTAATTTTCACCTTTTCACCAAACGTTTTTACACCTTACAACTTGACATTTCACCCAAGCTCTGATTTGACCTTTCTCATATATTTCGTGAAGAATATTCTGAGACCATTGTCACCCTTCTAACAGTCCGTCAATACGCGGAACACATCCATTTGGATTCGGATATATTCGGCGTTTTTAGCGCCGGCTCTCTTTAGCTGAAAGAACCTTTGTAAGTAGGTAAAGTCGGCCACACGCTAGGATACCCCTTTTTGTTCGATTGGCGCCCTTATGCCGCGCGCAGTAAGAGCTGCCATGGCGTATCTGTGACTGTGGCCGACCGTGCCTTCAGCCTCAATGTAGCATCTAAAATTCTTACCTTTTCGTGTAACCCATCTACTTTCCTCAGCCTAAATTCATACGAGCTACGTTGATATGACGTCATGAATACTTATGCTAAACTGCTTTCATGAATCACTGTATGAGGTGAACGACGGTAACAAATTTTGTCTATTTGCGATACCTACTATTTAAATTTTAACAAAAATGAACAAAAAATTAAAAACCGATTTCACTGGTGAGATGATTCCTAGTGATCTGCTACTGTCCGTTTAGGAGTTCCGTTCTCCATCTCGTTCTTCATCAGATCTTCACCATATATGCACCCTTTCACACAACCAACGTTAAAATCGATCCACCAAGTAAAAAAAAAAACTGAGTAAATACCTCCTCCTTTTTTGAATTCGGTTAAACATACCTATTGTCAACTGTGAGTTGTGACCAAGTATAGGTACGAGAGGATGATAAGTTGTGCAGCTACTTACCAATTTGTAGTAGCAGCAGTGGGATATGTACTTTCATATTCTGACATGTTATCCTCGTAAACATTGGTCTTGGGGAAATCCTGTAAGAATAGAATTGAATAAAAAAACGTTTATTTACTGACCACACCACACTTTCACAACTTTAAGTAGGTACTTAAAATTACGTAAAGATAGTCACAAACTTAAAAGTTCAACAGATGGGACGACTATCTATCATCTATACAAGGTGTAGTTTTGTAAAGTTACGCCCGACTCAGAGGTGATTATTTACACGATAATGGAGCCAGAAAAAAAAAACGTCAGTGAAAAATACCCAAAAATCCCTTACTATTACACTAACGCTTGCGGCGAGTCGGGCGCCACATCGCGCGCGCGTTTTGAGAAGGTGGGGGTCCGCACGTCGCGGTTATTATAGAACAACTTGAAAAAGGTAATATGTGCATAATTTTTTTTTTAAAATGAATTCTTATTTTTAGTTTTAACCGTTACTCAAACTATCGTCCCTGAGTCGGGTGTCACTGACCAAAACAACACCCTGTATATCTATCCAGCCCATAAATAAAGCCCACAGCTGGGCATAGGCCTCTTCCTTTTCACGCAGTGGTCAGAAAGGGCTCTGGGCTCTCACGCAGCAGGAGCTATGTATGAAATGGAAGTACACGTGCCCACCCAAAGCGATGTAAGGGCCTTAGTAGGGGTACAATGCCTACATAGTATGTTTAGGTAAAGTTCTAATCTTTGTTATTGTAGGTGGACTCGGCGAAAACCGGCATACTTTATTTAAAAAATACAATTTGACTATTTTTGGCTAATATAATAACGTTTGCGTCAAGTTTTTACCCGACTACGCGAAGCAAAAAGGAGGGTTATGATTTTAGCAGCGTATGTATGTATGTATGTATGTATGTATGTATGTATGTATGTATGTATGTATGTATGTATGTATGTATGTATGTATGTATGTATGTATGTTTGTGTGTTCATCTGTTCCCTCGCAGAGCCTAAACTACTCGGCCGATTTCAACAAATGAGGTGTCGTTGGATTTGTCTTAACCACCCAGGTAATATAGGATAGTTTTATTTTGAAAAAAACCAAGATGGCGGCTGTGCTGCGCCCTAAAGTGGTGGGCCTAAAAATAAAAATTATCGGATACCATCGTCATGGGTATCAAATGAAAGGGCTTTAAAAGACCTTTTCAAAAATGTATAACACATGTAGCGTCAACATAACAAATAGAACAAAAAATTCCAAAATGTGTTTTTTTTTGCCCTTCTTGGTTCTATTCTGGGTGATAGCCCAAATGACATACTAAAAAGCTCAAAAAAAAATAGAAGTTAAAAACTAAAACCCGACTACTAAAAGGCTTAAAACAAGACCTGCTTATCCTTAAAATAGACTCATAGATAATTAATCGTAGTCGGAGGACACCACATTCGCATTTGATAAACCGATGTCCTCCGACTACGATTAATTATCTATGAGTCTATTTTAAGGATAAGCAGGTCTTGTTTTAAGCCTTTTAGTAGTCGGGTTTTAGTTTTTAACTTCTATTTTTATAAAACTGGATAATGATATATCTGGGGGCACGGCAGTGCCCCCGCCAGGTCGAGCGCGAAGCAAACACTGCCGTACCATCCTTTACTGGAACCATTTCGCCGCATTTTCAGGCCCCTATTTGAGAACCTCTGGATAAGACCAGAACGCAGAAATTTTCGTCATCTAGTAAGCTATAATCACATATTTAAAATCCAAAATTTCAAGTCTGTAGGTCATTTAGTTCCGAAGTTAAGCGAAAGCAAAGTTTCGCATTTATGACACACACTCACTCACTCACTCACTCATGATCATCATAATAGAACTAGTACTTCCCATAAACTCAGAGAGCTGAAATTTGGTACAGAGTTAGGGTTGAATGGCCACATAAAGGGAAAACTATAAAAACTAGGATAATCGAAGATCTGGAGTACCTGGTGACCCTGATTAGAAAACACAAGAGCCCTAATAGAACTAGTACTTCCCATAAACTCAGAGAGCTGAAATTTGGTACAGAGTTAGGGTTTAATGGGCACATAAAGGGAAAACTATAAAAACTAGGATAATCGAAGATCTGGAGTACCTGGTGACCCTGATTAGAAAACACAAGAGCCCTAATAGAACTAGTACTTCCCATAAACTCAGAGAGCTGAAATTTGGTACAGAGTTAGGGTTTAATGGGCACATAAAGGGAAAACTATAAAAACTGGGATAATCGAAGATCTGGAGTACCTGGTGACCCTGATTAGAAAACACAAGAGCCCTAATAGAACTAGTACTTCCCATAAACTCAGAGAGCTGAAATTTGGTACAGAGTTAGGGTTTAATGGCCACATAAAGGGAAAACTATAAAAAACTAGGATAATCGAAGATCTGGAGTACCTGGTGACCCTGATTAGAAAACACAAGAGCCCTAATAGAACTAGTACTTCCCATAAACCCAGAGAGCTGAAATTTGGTACAGAGTTAGGGTTTAATGGCCACATAAAGGGAAAACTATAAAAACTAGGATAATCGAAGATCTGGAGTACCTGGTGACCCTGATTAGAAAACACAAGAGCCCAACCAAACTATTATAGATCGACATATACCGCCCTTACAAAAAATATTCAACTTGGTGGGCCGCTTCATTTGATGTCAAAAATCTAAGGTCTGAAGTATCTGATGAAGAACCCTCAGCTGGTATCAGCTTTATTAGAGATATTATGGTAATGCCCCTTTTACTATTGGTACATAAAAAAATCGACTGTCATTGCAAAAATCCAGCGTAGTGGGACACATCTTCATTTAATCTAGCCTATAGCGTCCCACTAGTGGTTCGCTCTGAACTATGAACTCGCGACCTCAGTTACAGATGTATAACTTTGCTTACGCCATTCGCGCAGGCGCGCGCGCGCTTTGCATTTAAACTATACAACCCCATATCTCGGCAACCCATCGACCGATTTGGCTCATGTTTGAATTTAAAAATTCTTTTAATTTAGTTTACCCGCCTATCAAATTTCATAACGATCCGACCAAATTTACTCAAGTTATCGTCGAACAAACATTCATACATACAAACATACATACATACAAACATACATACATACAAACGCCGGATTGTTCCAGCAGACTCGGAGGACTTCGCTCGCTTCGCTCGCTCGTTCAACAAGAAATAGTCGGACGATTAACTTTATTCTACTCGAACATTACACAAATTTAAAAACTGTGTCAAATAAGAAAATCTAATAAAATTAATCAATATGCCCTCGTTTCTACAAAAAGAAGTGAAATCCCACCAAAAACATTCTGTAAAAACTAGCCAGGTCTCGATGGATCTACTTGTTTATCTCTAAAAAAGTAATGAAATCTAGACAAAGTCGTGCCAAGTCTAAGGTTCCTTACTGCGATTCCATTATTATTATAGTTAATGTTGTGAGACTTGGCTGTTGAAGGGTACACAAGGGTACAAAACCAGGTGCTCCATGACACCATTGCACCAATCTGTCGCCAGAACCGCTTGTGTACCCTTCAACGGCCAAGTCACACAACATTAACTATAATAATAAAGAAATCGCAGTAAGGAACCTTAGACTTGGCACGACTTTGTCTAGATTTCATTACTTTTTTAGAGATAAACAAGTAGATCCATCGAGACCTGGCTAGTTTTTACAGAATGTTTTTGGTGGGATTTAGTTGACTGCTTAGTAAACATTTGGGTCATTCTTTGAGAGGTCGATTTTTTTGGTCACACCTAGTATCTACTAAACTATACATCACACAGTACTAAATTAGCACTTAATCGTCTACTTAACTAACGGTCCATTGAGGCATATCAAATAAAATCAATATTTTATACAGGAAATTGCCTAAATATCCCTTTGAAGGTCAAAAAATGGGTGATTTTGCGAGTATTTTGCATGTCACACGCGTGTGGGCCTGGTATGTTTTTGTTTGTGGTTTTACTCATGTGCCCACTACTTTGATAATTTATACCTTTCTAAATGCCCAATGAGTGCCTCTATCCAATCGTATATCCAGCATTGTAATAGAATGAAAACTCTTGTGTCTGTAGACATTCCTAGAAATGTCACGCGGCGAGCAAAGTTTAAATGGTGCAACGAAAGTATGTTTTTATACAAGCTTAAATACGCGGCAAGTTTCTAGTTACTGGTGCAAAATATCGTCAAATGGTCCTTGTCAACTATTATGGCTCGTATGTGTCGCTATCTTTCATGCCTAAACTTTTACGTAAGTTCTTGACTTTTTTTAAACTTTGGTTCGGTAAGGTAGCTGAAAGTGGTGGCATGTTTTGCTAGTATAGTAAACAAGACTACACTAAACTGTCCTAAGTACATGAATGCATATATCCCTGAGTAGGTATTGTCGTAAAAATAAATACGATTGCTTCTATAGTTTAAGAGAAATAGCTACATTTTAGTTATTTCTGAGATCGGTGGCACTGAGATCGGTGGATTTAAGCCACCGATCTCAGTTATTAGCCAAGGATCTCAAAGAAGTTTTCAACATATTGTATCAATTTCACAGATTCTTTAGATACCACACCGAACGAGAAGCTATGACTAATTCAAAATGTATCAGTTTGTTTTTATGGACTAAAGTTTAGACTTCATTTACGCTATTAAGGTACTGTTTTTTGCAAGGAAATGTAATTTCACGCAAATAAAAAGCAAAATCCGTATAGACAGACAATTTTAGTGTATAATTATTACAGTCACACATATAATAGAGCATTGGTCGCCGATGCGAGAGAACCAGGTTCGATTCCCAGCGCAGGCATGTAACATGACTTTGTTTCTTTTCAAAGTTACATAAATTTGTAAATTTGAAGTAGCTAAACCCCTCCCTAATGTGAGGAAAAACATCGTGATGAAACCCGCAACTTAGTTGGCTCCACACGTAATGACTTCTCTTGTGGGCTAGCCGACCAAGCTGTCAGGATGGGCAAGCCTACTCCATCTAAAACAATGTCCCAGATACTGCAGCGCCGACTGGTCTCTTCACCCATCTAGTGTAAGTGAAGGTGCCACTGGACGCTGTATAAATAGATGCAAAGGCTTGTTGACTATAATTTTGCATGTTTAGCTTAGGAATTGATCTTTTACAATGATTTTATGAAAATAAAGATATGATTTTTTGATAAATTTTATGATGTTTGATAGAAATGTTTTGCTTAATTTAGCCCCCTTTTATCTGTGTCTGTTCATGAGTGACGTTTAAATTTAGAAAAAACGTTTATTATTCACTGTAATTACTGTTTATAATAATTTTAGACACTGTCTGAGATCGGTGGCCTTTTTGCTGAGATCGGTGGCTTGTCAAAAAAGAAGATTTTTTTTTCATTAATCTATAAAGCCTACAGGTGTGCCTCATCGACATATTGACTAGTTTTTAAGCCATCTTTTACGGTGTATTTTTAGTTTTCACCTATCTTGAAAAAAAATAAAAGCCACCGATCTCAGCGAAGAACGCTTTTCTCAGGAATGATCCATTTACAATGAACCTTAGAGCCTTCGGTTTGTGGAATAAATACCAATTTTCAAAACACGGTCCAATAGACGGATTTTGCCTCCATGTCGGCTAAAACCGTCTAATGGCGAAATTACCTACAAACAGACAGTTTACGCACACTTTAGAGACATTTTTTATGATTATGAATTATTAACAACCTAAAGTATAGTTTCAAGGCCTACATGGTTCTATTTAAATTTAGTGTTGTTTAATAGATTGATCATAGAAGTAGGTAAATACTTTTTTTTATATCTAAAAAAAAACTCTTCATGACAGTGATCCTTTTCGTACCCTTCGTTTGTTTACCTATCAAAAGTCAATTTGAAAGTCAGTGTGATTGATGTTGTAGATGGGCAATCAGCACCTATCTCCTTGAGTCTTCATGTTTAGTTAGAAATGCGAATGGGAGTACCGAGACTCAGCCCCGGATCTAGGATTTATCCGAGGGGGGGCAAAATCTTGACATTGGCGCCCCTCCTCAGAATTTGAGACTAATCAATCAAAATAGTTAAGTTAACTTTTAATAAACCAACAGGGCTGATGCTCGACCGGTTAAAGTCATTGTCCAACTACTTATTTGGGAAGAGGAAAAGTGATAGAAAAAAACTGAACACTATTTCTTCCAGTTTGTAAGACCGGAAGAAAGTTCGAAACTTATCAATACTGGTCCAAGTGAATAAAAGGCGAAAAATTTACAGATTCACCCTAAAATGATGGCTTGAATTTGTCGCTCTTTGACTTAGCCCCCTCTAGATCAGGGGCTGATTTTGGCGCCCCCTGAAACTGCCGCCCGGGGCGGGTGCCCCGGTTTGCCCCCCCCCCCCCCCCTAGATCCGGGCCTACCGAGACTCTACGTACCTCCCAGTTTACTTCGGACTCAGTCGAGATACCAAACAAATTCAAACAATAGAGAAAACTTGAGTTCACTTTTGTTCTTTACATCGAATGAATTTTATTGCAGCAGCTAGGTAGGTACAGTCGGCCACATGCTAGGATACCCCTTTTTGATCGATGGGCGCCCTTATGCTGCGCGCGGTAAGAGCTGCCATGGCGTATCTATGACTGTGGCCGACCATATCTAAATATTAAAACTAGAAAAGTGTGGCGTTAAATTATCATTACAAAACATAAGTTAGTAATGATGACCCTTATTATTTAGCGTACTGTTTTAGGAATCTGTTTTATCAATAACTTAGGCACTTGAGTCATTACAGTACAGCATCCTGTAGGTCCGTAAACAAACAAAAAAACAGAAATTTATAAGCTACTGAAAGATCATGAATTCAATAACACTCCAATATTAATTGATTAAAATCTCATAACAGAGGTTATGTTTGTTGCCATTTTAATTCGATTAAAATGGCATGATGGATGACACGAGACACAAATTAAATGTACTTAACTTTTATATCTGCACTTTTAAAGGCATGGATAACGTTTGATTTGATCTTTTGTTATTACCTACTAGTAGGTAATCTATTCCTATGAACTGATACACGTGTATCATCTGGTTCACGCTAATGGGACTGGAAAAGTGTCTCATAACATAAGACACAAGATTTTTATCCTAATTTAGAAGACAGGGAACCTTGATCAATTAAAGTTTTAACGTGCTAATTTTAATATTAATGCTTCATTTAAATAACATGTAATGCTCCACACATATGATGTGTGGAGCATTAGTTAAGATCTATGTAACGTGCAACTTGGTTTTGGGTCAATAAATTTATTTTAATTTTTTATTTCGTTTTATTCTATTACCTATTATTATTCTATCAAGATAACTAAAACTAATTATAAGGAATCCTAAATGTCTTCCTACTTATTTGACGGGGTTTTTGAAATAATTTGATATAATGTATTGTGTTGTATCGGAAACGTCAAGTGACATCGTATTAGGCTATAGTGCCGCTAGAACCTGGTATAGCATAGGAAGGTAGGCATATGTACTTACCCCAGCAACGTGATCGCGTATTTTATTTTAATGACACTTATATAAAGCTATAATAATTATAAAGCTATAATATATCGCAAATCCACGTTCTAATCCTGACATGACGAACTTTTGATTGATTTCAAAGCGTACTTTGTTTGCACCAAGACCGTTCATGCTTCACACATTTATGTAAAATATTTTGATTCAATCTTAGGTAATATAAAAAATACTTTTCAATTTTTTACAATGCCCTGGCATTTTTTTACATAAAAGATAACATTTTATCCGATACGTAAATAATATTTAAATTAATGTAACCAAATCCTAGTGGTTATACAGGGTGTGAAAAAACCGCCAACAAAGCGGGAAACCACGTATTGTCCTAATCATAATGAACATTTTTGCTCAAGGAACTATGCCTGGGAAATCAACGGTTTCCGAGATAATGAGGTTCAAAGTCGGACTTTTCAAAACTTTTTTTTTGCAGAAAATATGTATTCAGTAACTAGTTCTTAACATACATTCTCAAGAAGCCATATCAAAATTATGAATATTTCTTACAAAAAACGACGTTAAAATTGCAACCCGTAATGTATTCTAAACTTCGGCACTTCAAGCTTATGTAACATAAATTTATACCTACGCTTCGTGTGATAAAATATATTTTTTTCAAAATTATAATCTAAAAAACCAAAATTATTTACAATTTATCGAAAAAGTACTTTGTTTTAGTGTCTAGTATGCGTGGCTTTCGGGTCTGTTGGCGGTCTTTTAACACCCTGTATACGATAGGAAATAATATGGAAATTTAATATTTTTATGGCTAAGTACTATCTTTTTGTTGCATTCGGATTTTCTCAGCTTGAGGCTTCTACACATTTTGTGACTTTTTCGCTATGAACAATAAAGTCAACAAAGTAAAAATCCTCATTAGACCCCGAGGCGCGAACGTAATTCACAGTTCATGTTTGTGTCGTGACGTGCCGTTTCGGGGCTTCACTGCGTGAATGTGAAAATCTGCAACAAGTCTCTACAACGATGAAAGCGGGTCGCAATAGGTTAAAAATCGGGTAATTATATTGATATCTATTTGCGCGCTTGTTGTTACTACTTAAGTAACATATGATCGTGGAAAACCCTATTTTTATTTTACTATCTGCATTTGTGCGCGCTTCGAAATTTGAACGCGACTCCTTAGCACCTTAAGAAAAGAAATAAAGGAACTCCTTTGACTCATCTGTCAAAGCAAAGAAGAAGGAAACTTACTTCACTCACCTTTATAAGTAGGTATACCTAGTTGTCTATTGTTTTTCTTGCGTCTAACAACAGATACTTATAACATCTAACATAATCATTTCTTCGCTCTGTGAAATGAAAAGTTGTGTGTTTCGAACGTATGCCATATTATTTGCGTCTCGTGCTTTTGAATTACTTCATTAGGCTCAGTTTTTTTTTTAACCACTCGCTACGCTCGTGCGTGGCTCTATTTTAGGAACCTTCGCTAGCTCCGGTTTCGCAATAATTTTGCATCCTTGCATAAAAAATAACTATTTGATCTTCCGGGCTCGGAAAGCATGCCGTTACTAATAACATGCGATCTTGGAAAAGGCCATTTTAAACTATCTGCATTTTTGCGCGCTTCGAAATTTGAATGCAACGCAATAATGCACAAAAGAAACTCATTTCACTAACCTTTATGTACCTACCTAAGTAGTTGTCTATTGTTTTTCTTGTATCTAAAATCTGCATCTACTTTATTTCTTGCATCTGCTTGTGAATTACTGTTACCACTATGCTCAGGTTTATTTTTTTGTACCACTCATTTTTCGACGATTTCTAACTGACTGAACTTCTCATTTCTTACGAAATGCTACAATATAACATTATGGCATCGAAATCTAGCTATTAAGTAGGTAGGGCTGTGAACAACTCGATAGCGGAACTTTAGGTAGCCTGTTTACTGATTACTAAAATTATTTGGCTTTACCCGCTAGTGTGTCTAAAATTATTGTGTGAATGGGATTGTTTGAAAACCAGCGCTGTAGTTAGTCATATAACTACAGCAACAGCTGAAACAGCCCCATTTGCCACAACCGCGGATGATAATTTTATTTGTATAAGATTTTTGTGTTAATTTTGTGGCAATAAACCATTTCTAAATCTAAATCTAAAAACAACTTGTACACACGACAGCACGTTGACGCTTACACGCTAGCACTCTACACGGTTACGTTAGGGGCGACTTTACAACAAAAGTCGCGTGTAAGGGTCGACAGCCAGCACGTCGACCCTAACACGCGTGCACTCTATTCATTAACATTACTGGCGACTTTGCGACGAGAATGTAAAGGTTTTCGAGCCGTTGACTGTACGAGTAGGTATTTTATGGATGATCTTAACGCCTTCGATAAAGGGATTTAGTTCGGTGGTTAGCGCACTAATTAACGCGTTGTCACGCAGGTAGAGATCCTGAACGACTTTCTCTATGATTTTTTGGAAAAAAAAAAATACAATCATTATACTTTATTGCGCAAACAAACAAATTAGAGGACAATACAAAGAAAATCGGTCGGCCACAGTCTAGGATATGTAGCTCTTACCGCACGCGTTATAAGGGTGTTAGTCGAACAAAAATGGGTATCCTAGCTTGTGGCCGACTGTACAAAGGCGAGCTTATCTCATTAAGAGATTTCTTCCAGCCAACCTAGATTTGTAGAATGGCGTAACATAAAAAGAAAACAACACAAGGTTAAATTTGATGTTTTTATTTTTTACAATCATTCTGCATTGACAACTTAGGTATAATTATAAATAATGATGTTTCATTTCAATTTTTATCGAAATTAAACAAATAAATTTATCGTGCGCTACAAATATAAGGAATTTCACCAAAAATATTTAATTTTACTACCGATTAATGAACTTTGTGATAATATTACAGTATTACAAATAATTCTACAGAGCGTTACGAGTACAAAAAGGTCTCGTCATAAGATAGAGAGTCAAATGTTCAACTCTATTTACGGAAATGGCTATAAAATCAATTTTATTTTCTAAAAATCAAAATTAATAATCGCACATGAATAGTCAGAGGGTATTATCTCAAAAAAGTGAGTTTCGAGAAAAAGCGTTTTGAATATTTGAAAATTCGTAACATTTGATGCAGGCCACATATTGATAACTTTTTGTAATTGCGTTGTAGGTTGATTCTTTCTCTGCATGATTCATGAAAAAAATAGAGTTGAAAAGAAGTAGATGAATAGTTATACTGTTTTTCCTGACTCTCTATCAAGATAATACTGTATAGCCCGACAAAATTGAATTAATTTGTATTTATGACTCTATAGCCAGTTTTTTTTTGCAATTCGATGGCGCTTAGTGGCTAACTAAAATGTGACAGTCTTGCCTGCTCGAATATATCGCAAACCAAATTGGAAGACAGTCGTAAAGCTCCGTTTCTCGGCTTTAAACTAACCTACAGATATGGCTGTCTTGCCAGATTGTAGAGAAAAATTATGCGAACTCGAATCCGTCGTAAAAAAAAAATTGCATTTTCCGAGATAATACCCTCTGACTATTCATGTGCGATATGTTTTATTTTATTTTATGATTTCTGCGTTGGTACTATTACAAAGTATATTTGGCCTACTATTCATGCTAAACCTTGTGTGAAAGTTGTGCGGCTAAAATCGACTTGTGTAAACGCGCCATTGAGGGGGAGGCGCCACTGGTTCCTCCAAACTATTTATTTATAAGTGGGCTGCGGTAGTGCTGCATTTGACCTGAGCGGTGGTAGAAGTCTGTAAAAAAAATCTTTCGTTATCAAAGAAGGCTAAAGGGAAATTATTCATAATTTGGTTGTTCCGTCTTTGCCACAGTTTTTTTTTGTTACAATTTTTCTGCATTTACAAAGTTTCCTGTTTCACCACACTTTCCAAATTATATTGTTATATTTGGCTTCCTCTTTTGCCACACTTATATAAAAGTATAGCTGGCAACTAAGCTTTATGAAGTAAAAGTTAGTTAATGCTCACATTATGACGGGGTTTAGTTTTGAAGAAAAAGTACTAGGCTTGCATAAAGACATTATTATGTGTGCAGGTAGTGATCCTACAGTAGGCTTCTCCGACTTTATGTAAGCCTAGTTCATTTTGGGGAAAAAAAAGTTGACCCGGTGGCAATCTAGAAGCAGACAGTTAAGATTAAATACCAAAGATATACTGTCTCTTACCACCATTGTGTTCGCGTGTCCTTGACGACCGTTTGGCAAGATGACAAAAGTCTGTTTTATGCCTGATTGCCTAAGTTGCTTTAAATTACATCTCATCGATACTTATAATAAAGAAAGTATGAAATTCAATAAAATATGAATACTTTCTGTGTAGCTTGACTGTACTTTCTATCAATAATAGGCTACGGTGAAAGAGGAACACTTTTTTAAATAATATTTATTTGAATGCCGCTGTGGCAAAACAGGAAAGCGAAAAAAGTGGCAAAACAAAACAGTGGCAAAGAAGGAACAACTTCATAATGTGGGTTCGCTGAAAAATATTTGGGTAATTCTACGGCAGAGCAATTCCCGTGGCATTTTTTATTTAAGGGTTTTCAGATAATTTGATGTTTTCACATTACTTTAGAAAACATTAGTAACAATTTTATAATCATGTAACAATAAAATTGTTACTAATGTGTTCTAAAGTAATGTGAGAACATCAAATGATCTAATAACCCTTAAATAAAAAATGCCACGGGAATTGCATAATGGAGCTCTGCCGTAGAATTACCCATTTATATTGTAGCAATATCACTTAGGTACCTACCGCCGTCACATTGTCACAGAAAAGATTTTAACGCGGAAGTAGAAAGTGCGTCATAGAAAGTTAATTTCATCATTCGCTTTCTCATCGCTATCTCTTGCAGCGTACCTAACTCTGTACATAAAGGCGTTGGGACCTTTGAAGAAATTCGTCGCAAAAACTTGGAAACAAAATGCCAAATAAGGAAGACAAAACTTAAACATTCCTTCATCTATAACCTGGGTCAATGAAGAAAGGATTTAGGATGAAGAAAGGACTTCAAAACACTAGCCCTGTCCCTCACAATCAAAGCGAAACAAAGCTAATTTTGAAATCCATCCTAAATCGGCTTATACTCGGACAATGACGTCGGTCAGCTCTACTTACTGCTCTGAATGTAACCGTGTTTTCAAAACAAAGTTAAGTACACACGAAAGCACGTCAAAGCATACACTTTTGTTGTAAAGTCGCCCGTAACGTAACCGAGTAGGGTTCTAGCGTGTAACGGTCGACGTGCTGTCGTGTGTACCTAGGCCTGTCCAGCCACATCAGAGCACGCGCTAGGAAGCAGTAGGTAACGTTAGCTGTCGTTGGGTACACACGACAGCACGTCAGACTGTACACTTTTGTTGTAGTCGCCCGCGTAACGTAACCGAGTAGAGTTCTAGCGTGTAAGGGTCGACGTGCTGTCGTGTGTACGACGAGGAGGCCATCAACTCTTGGCCACATATGAAGCCCAGGGGGGTTACCCTTGACGCTATTGCGATCAAATTAAAAAAGTTATAAAACTAATTTCTCTTTGAATATGCATAGTAATGCTTTGATTTAAAAAAAAATTGTAATGTTTATTCAAAGGTAAGGCTGTTTTATTCAATAAAAACGCAAAATGCGTCTTAATTTGTAAACTATAAAATTTTGTTAATTGCGCCATATTGCGGCCGTATTGGAAAACTGCGTCAAGGGTAGAGGGGCAGGCCTAGCTGGTGGAGCAGATTTAGGCCCGTAAGATCAATCACGGTTTAAACCCAATCCATACATTAAACCTCGCATTTTGTATGAAAGTTAATCGGCAGATAGGGTTTATACTAGCCTTTTTGGTTTAAACTGTGATTGATCTTACGGGCCTTATTTAGACAAAAGAGATTGGAAAAATAACTACATGAAAACCGGGTCACCTCTTTCTTTGAGTTTCTTTGAGCTTTATATTCTTACCCGAGTAAGGAGTCCAGTATAGATGGCGTCGACGGCGAAGGAGTTGTAAGATTGGGTCTACGACCGTAGCATTGGTTGATGATCACGGGACCTGCAATATACAACAATGATGTTTTTAAAAGTCAAGGATAGCGTAGCGAGCAGCCCCTCTACCCTTGACGCATTTTTCCAATACGGCCGCAATATGGCGCAATTTACACAATTTAATATTTTACAAATTAAGACGCATTTTGTGTTTTTATTGAATAAAACAGCCTTACATTTGAATAAACATTACAAAGTATTTAAAATCAAAGCATTACTATGCGAAATCAAAGAGAAATTAATTTTAAAACTTTTTCAATTTGATCGTAATAGCGTCAAGGGTAACCCCCCAGGCCGGATTGTCAATAGGGGATGTCCATAAAAAATATACAGGGTGGCGAGTGGCCATGGGTCATTGGGGGCAAATTACTAATTATTTACTTATTGAGTACCCAAGTTCCTATATTGAATTAAAAATATATTATTTTTTAAGCACTAGGTACCTATAATGTGAGATTCTTGGAGTTTCTTTACCATGCTTCTTCTCCAAGAACGATCAGAGCTAGTGAAGATGTTGAAAAAAAGTAGCTAGATACTTAGTAGTAGATAATACCTAATATTAATTTAATTTATGTCGTGACTGAACGTCAATTCAGTGTAATAATGTATTTATTGAATACTGCATACAAAATTTAAGTATGAAGTTTGAAAGTTTAAAATTAAGTTTAAAATACAAGTAGATTTTTTCAACTTTTTTTTACATAACTATCATCCTGTTGACCAGTAGGTTGCACCCTGCAAAAAGAGTTAGGACATTTTGCAACACGTTGTATAGGCTGACTTTACGTGACATGACGGTGTGGTAGACAAACGATTATGTGTTCTGGTCTACGACAAGTTTTTTGGGCAGTGCCACTGCTTCGTAGACCAGAACACATAATCGGCTGAATAATTATTGTTGTTCTGTTGTTTACACTAATGAAAAAAATGCTGTTTTATTGCCGCTAACGAAAAATCACGGAACAAAAATAACTCAATTTAGCTACAAAATGAAAAAACTGTGAAAATTTTGAATTTCCCGCCACGTTGCTATCTTTCCACCTTAAACTCTATCTGTCGATTAATTTTCATACCAACTGCGAGGTTTCATCTAAGGTCTGAGTTTAAGATTGGACTTTGAATTTGTCGCCACGGTGCTATCGTCAAACCTTAAACTGTGATTGATATTACGGCACTAAAGACTTACAACACCTGCCGCACGGGTCGTACGGCTGGCAGCAGCTGTCATACTGCGGCATCGGGCAACAGGCGACGGTGACGAGTAACGCTGTGGACACGTTGGTTTGGTTAAAGGCGCTGGGCATAGTGAATTAGCCCGCGCGCAAA
Source organism: Zelleria hepariella (assembly GCA_949319315.1). Taxonomy (NCBI): domain Eukaryota; kingdom Metazoa; phylum Arthropoda; class Insecta; order Lepidoptera; family Yponomeutidae; genus Zelleria; species Zelleria hepariella. The sequence continues at coordinate 29,448,257 of OX439379.1, forward strand.
GAAAAATGCACAACATCGATTCCTGTATCAAATACACAAAAAAAACGAAAATGTTCACATATCAAACCCTAGAATTAGTTTAGACCTATCTAACACAGCCAGTTTCATGTTGATAACGATAACAGTTTGCAAGATATTTTGCTTTAAAAAAAAATTATGAATGTCAACACGAAACTGGCTGTTTTAGATAGGGTGAACATTTTCAATTTGTTTAGTTTATTTGATGCAGGGATCGATTTTGCGCGCGGGCGATTCACCATACACGGCGCCTTAATACTACCTACGTCACAGATCACAGAACGCTAGAACCCTGCCTCAGCTCATCGCTACAAATAGACTAGAAACGCGACAAAAATCTGAAAAAGTTCACGAGCCATGAAGATCATATTATAGTTACTGCACTGTATGTTGAAGTGGCATTTCAAGCTCGAAATCAAGTAGGCGATCTTAGAAAAGTCAAATGATAATGTCATTATGTCAATCTCAAGATAGTGTCTACTAATAATTATGCTGAAAGCTACACAAGTTTGACATTAGCCAAGGCTTGACATTATCATTTGACTTTTCTGAGTTCACCTACTTGAGATCGAGCTCAGTGATCTCAGAAGACTATTAATTAGTATTTTTTTACATTACTATGGTTAAAAAATATCTACCTAATCATTAAAAATAGAGATTTATAATATCTACAGGGTAATCAAAATAGATTTATTGCTGAAACACTCCAACCTCTAAATGTGATTTCCAACAACTTTTTTTATAACATTTGGTGAAAGAGCAATTTCATATTTCCATACACGGAAAGAAAATATTTTTTGCTTTTGCAATGCGGAGGAGAGGCTAGAAAGGTGGTAGAGAATGGAGGGACACGAAAGCGCGCCGCGCAGGCTGCGCTGAAACGGTTCAAATGCATACTTTTAAAGAATAAGAAACGTTCATTAAATAAAAAGTATCGAGCTATGGGCAGGCAGCCGACCCGATGGGTTGATGACTTCAGGAAGTCTTCAGGCCGGGAAGTAGTGGATAACAGTGACCGGGGGGGTTGGCGTGACACTGTTGAGGCTTGAGGCCCATGCTCAACAGTGGAAACGTTAAAAAGGTCGTACTCGTAGAACAAAAGTGGTTGTACTTATATCACAAAATTTTGAAGTTGACGCGTTTCAGGAATAAAGTTATTTAAAAATTGCCCTGTATTATGTTCCATGATTTTTAAGACAATAGTTACCGCAAAGAACAATAACCGTCGCCTTCAGCATTGCCTGGCCTTTTGTTATTATAAGAATAAAACTTACGCCATTTTATAGGTTATTTAATATCAAACGACGTCACTATCAAGTTTATGTTACAGTAATTTAATATTATGGTACGGTTTTTGGACTTCATTTAAGATAATAATGTTTTTTTAAATTCGGATTGCAAATCAAAGCAATGAAACCGTCAATTATTAAATTAATTTCATCCAGCATGGCTGTAGCATAACTGCATAACCACATCTACAGGATGTTTCGGAAAGGTCCTATACAATTCGTCTTTCAGTATGATCTGCATTGAAGTCGGTTTGAAAATCATGTGTCCACGAGGAAAGTCACATTTGAAAACCCATTAGTTTGGCTGAATCTGAGGTAAGGAAGCTGGAAGGGGGCTTGATCGACGCGTTGAAGATGCGGCTTATCATTGCAACGAAGTTTTTAAACGTATCAAACCTTAGGGCGCGGTTTCTGGCAAACCGACAAACCGATAAAACGTGAAAAAAACACAAAAAAATGCCAATAATTCTATGCCCCGGTTCGAAAAAATCGTAGATCCGGGGCTGCTCGTAGCCCGCCAAATGCGGTTATCGACCAGGATAGATGAGTACTTCTCCAGAGACAAAAAAATCTATGTCTGTGGGTATATCTCTGTAACCAAGTAACAAAACGGCATGTAATTTTTTTTTTTGTACAGTTTAGCTTTAACCCTAACAGGGTACAATTATATTTTTGAAATAATTGCAGTCTAGTTATGAAATAAAAATATTTGAAGTTCGTTCTCCTGATTCATATGACGCGTCCGTTTGCCATTTTCCGGAACAAAATTGTCGATGTCGCATTTTCCCTTTGATAAATCAATATAAATTTCAATTATAACGCTGGAAAATGAAATGCCCTATTACAAAAAAAAATGTGTATGTTATAACTACCTTAGTGTGTTTGTAAATAAGTAGATAAGAAGTGTCCGGCGTATAATACTGATTAATGTGGCTTAAGCTTCACTTGACCGTACTTGGTTGGGTACAGAGATGGGTAACGACCCGGGTTATAACCCAATCGGTGGGTTATAACCCACTTGGTACCTATTATCGCCCGGTTAAAACCCATTTTGGTGGGCGATAACTAAAGTCTGTTTGGACTGTTCTACTCGTCCATTTCTACTGATAAAACTATTCGGTTTTCTTTTCCGTTTAGTTCTTTATTAATAGAACTGATACTGTGAAGGTATTCCGGGAAGTTCTACGATATTTAAAAAATAAAACAACAACAATAAAATATCCAAACTGTCTCAATTGCAAATAAAAGTATGCCAATGAGTCCTAATCAACATTCTATTTGAAAAGTATCTCTTGGTAATTTTGCGTCAAACTTATATTTACGAAGTTATTTGAGGTTACGTGCTTTTTTGTATGGGTGCGAAAACATTTTATGACATTACTCTTATTCTTCACTTAGCTTCACTTTCTGGTTTTGAAAAACGGAGAAGGTATATTATTTACCACATTTCATCTAAACATACTACATGCCGCAAATTACCGCATTCAAAAATTATTAAATAGTTTATGTTTTATTGTGGTTTTTACCTTAAAAACTGTTATTTTTTTACTTTACTTGACTAATTTTTCACCAAAAGTTGTTCAATAATGTAGTTCTGATGTTTTTTAAGTTTTCACGAGCACTATACTTATTAAACTACAGTTTTAAGAGATTCAACGCCCGAAAAAACAACAACATAACATATTGAATTATTTTCAAATGCGGTACTTGCGGCATGTAGTATGTTTAGATGAAATGTGGTAAATAATATACCTACTCCGTTTTTCAAAACGAGAAAGTGAAGCTAAGTGAAGAATAAGAGTAATGTCATAAAATGTTTTCGCACCCATACAAAAAATCACGTAACCTCAAATAACTTCGTAAATATACAGGGTGTTAAAAGACCGCCAACAGACCCGAAAGCCACACATACTTGAGACCAAAACAAAGTACTTTTTCGATAAATGATTGCTGGGAAATGATTTTGGTTTTTTAGGTTATAATTTTGAAAAATATTTTATTACGCAATGGACGTGTAACGCACAGAAGTCATATTGCGCAAGTGTAGGTATAAGTTTATGTTACTTAAGCTTGAAGTGCCGATGTTTAGAATACATTGCGGGTTAAAAAAATTACGTCGTTTTTTGTGCAAAATATTCATAATTTTGATATGGCTGCTTGAGAAGGTATGTTAAGAACTAGATACTGAATACATTTCTGCAAAAAAAAAGTTTTGAAAAGTCCAACTTTGAACCTCATTATCTCAGAAACCGTTGATTTCCCAGGCATAGTTCCTTGGGCAAAAATATTCATTATGATGAGGACAATACGTGGTTTCCCGCTTTGTTGGCGGTCTTTTAACACCCTGTATGTTTGACGCAAAATTACCAAGAGACACTTTTCAAATAGAATGTTGATTAGAACTCATTGGCATACTTTTGTTTGGAATTAGAAGTTTTTTTTATAACCTGACATTATTCGTATTTAAGTTTCAACCAGCTTTTCTATCTGATGAAAATCGTAGCACATAAGCAGGTCATCTTCATAATCATACAATTTATGGTGGGAAATAAGTTACTTAAAAGTTTACAAAAATGTTTTAAATGTAAAAAAGTAACATTAAAACACAAAATATGTTATTACTCCCAAATGCGGTCCGTTGCGGTGTGTAGTATATTTGGGTGATATGTAGTAAATAATATACTATATCCATTTTTAAACCCAGAAAGTGAAGCAAGTTGAAGCAAAGAGTAGTTATAAAATGTCTACGCTTCTATACAAAAAAATCACATAAGCTCAAATAACTTAGTAAACATAAGTTTCACACAAAATTACCAAGACGTACTTTTAAAATATAATGTTCATTAGAACTCATTGGCATACTCTTAGTGGTAATTCAGAAGTTTTTTTAAACTTCGCGTGTCCGCGCGATTCTATGAGATCGTGTTACTGTGCGCCGCCGGGCGCGGAGCAAAGCAAGACGAGCGGCTCCCTTAAAGTCCATCCACTTAAATGGAGGGTGCCCATACGTTACTGACAGTATGAGCACCCGAAAATCTTTTGTTAGGCTTTATTATAATTGTAATAGTTACCAACTTACCAACCTTCATTTATTTGCTTACGAAAGAGTGAATTTTCAGGGCGCACTTTGCGCGCTCATCTGCTCTCACTAATGACTTCAGATTTCAATAATATGGTGGTTCAGACCGAATATAAAAACCAACGAATGCAAAACCTTCAAATATCTTTCTTAAAAATAAAAAGTGTTTTTACTAAAAAGCAACATGTCACTCTTACGGGGCTACTTGTCCGGCTAATCATTAGGGACCTCAGTCAGCTTTCCCATTATTGGGTCTGGCAATGCAAACATAAATAATTGTGGAAACTGAATGATTTTATGTTATACAAACTTATTTGATCAATTTGGTCTGAAATCGACAAATTTTCGAGCGCTGCGCGCGCATTTGTCAGTTCTCCTGAGAAATCGTAATTACCATATTGTTTGCGGGAAACATTTGTTAAATTACGAGTGTGTGTTTATTCTGTCTAAAGTGTTCCTGAAATATATGGGAAAAATCTGTGATTTTTCGGCCCGCCTCGTTCGTCTTACTTACATGAAAAATTTCCATTACGAAAATATCGTAAAAAATCGTAAAAAGTTTTAAAAAAGTGAAAATTTGAGTGCGCTGCGCTCCAAAAAGTGAAGCAAGTTGAAGCAAAGAGTAATGTTATAAAATGTTTTCGCTCCCATACAAAAAAATCACATAATAATATGCTCAAATAACTAAGTAAACATACGTTTCACACAAAATTACCAAGACGTACTTTTAAAATATAATGTTGATGAGAACTCATTGGCATACTTTTATTTGTAAGTCAGAAGTTTTTTTAAACTACGCGTGCCCGCATGTTCGCGCGCTTCTATGAGATCGTTTCAAATATGAGCGTGCTGCGCGCGCGTTTATAATTTTATACAAACAAGGTGGCCCAAACATAAACGTCAAGCGAGAAAATCTATACATCTGACATCAAGGGCTGCCCCAATTAATGTTATTTTCGAGAAAACATCACTGAAGTTGTATGGGAAAAAAAAGTTGAGGTCAAAAGGACTTTTTATTGACTTCAAAAACTTCTGCAAAGCATTAGTCCTCAGAAAGGTACAAAAATCCTGTCAGTTTAAACAACAAAACCTAACAAAAAAAACCGGACAAGTAAGAGTTTAACTCGCGTTGAGAGGTTTCCGTACAATGAGGAAGATCGAACGAACGAACGTAGGAAGATCTTCATACAAACTCTACTAAGATACATTAATCGAAAGTCCGAACCATACCGCGATCCGCGATGTAGGACTGTGGAGCGATATCTGTTGACTGAGTTGAGAAACTAATGCTACTAGAACAAAATTAATATTTTCCTTAGTAATTTTGTACACCATGAACTTCTTATAGGTTTTTTCTGTAATCTATGGAAAAATACCTATTTCATGTTTTTTTTTTTCAAAATTTTAGGAGATAAGGGGGGGGGTAATTTTAAATTTTCGCGTATTAAATAACTTCAAAACTGTTCATTTTACTATTATAACAAAATATATATTTGAGATTCTTAAAACGAGCCCTTTCATTTGATGTCACACGATATATTTTATAAAACTTTTTAGTGAGTTTTCAATTTACCCCCCAAAAGTGGTCCCCTTGTTTAAAATTTATTAATTTACGTTACACGTCCTTGTTTGGGTCACCGACTTACACATGTGTACCAAATTTCAACTCAATCGGTCCAGTAGTTTAGGAGCAAATTGGCTGTGACAGACGGACAGACAGACGCACGAGTGATCCTATAATGGTTCCGTTTTACCCTTTTAAGGTACGGAACCCTAAAAAATCGCTGAACATACATTGGGGTGATTCGGGTAGCCCTTGCTGTCAGGTATCTAGATTTTCTCGCTCGACGTCTATGTTTGGGCCACCCTGTATAATTCCAAACCATAGAATAGGCGGGCGATGCACGCCGAACTGGATTTTTGATAGCGTTATACGTTTTACCTCTTGTAACAGAGTGTATTTAGTTATCGCCCACCAAAAAAGACGATAATGGGTTATAACTGGGTGATTTGGGTTATAACCCGGTTTTAACCCAACTGGGTCGTTTGGGTTATAACCCACTACCCATCTCTAGTTGGGTAACAATAAATGAGAGACTAGTTCCTGAGTGGGGGGGAGCCAGTCGTGCAACGAACGTGCTAGAAGGTGGACGTGCGGCTGGTGTGCTTAGAACCCGGTGAAACGAAGGTAAACATCTGATTCATCTGGGCTTGGTTCAGGTGGCATACTGATTACAATGCCTAATTTATAAAATTTATTTGATTCTTTTACAACTTTAATCTATATTTCGTGTGATGCTTTTGGGTTATAGATTCGTGTAGAGAAATGCCAATACTGAAGTCTCCATATATGATGAGTTATGCATGATTGTAGGCAAAATTCTGATTCATCTGTGCCTGATTGATATGGTCAAAACACCATATTAATCTTGAAATATATTAGTTTTTCCCACTCCAGCACGAAAGGAGCGCTTAATTTTGTTGTGTAATTCTCCTTGTCCAATTTTCGACCGGGCACAAGTTCTTGTCATATTTATTATATCTACTTAGGTATAAACTTATTCTACATATTATTTTGACACTTTCGATGTCTTAGTCTTAATTAACAATTAATTAATTTTTATTTAGAATTTTATTAATAATCATATCACATTAATAATTGACATTATAGTGTATTGTAGCAATTATAATAACGTATTGTAGCTTTCTAGTACTGAATACAATTTATTGTATTACAAATATTAGCAATAGACACAAATTCTTTTGTATGACAATATTCTCTCAATACAAGAATTATTATAATACACTTTAGAGTTTCAAAAATGTTTTACAAGAATTATGGTTGAATTCACCAGTTTTTTTCCGTGATATGATTACTGATCATTGTTTTCATTAAAACAGATTATTGTAGTTATAAAAATATTAAAATTTTCTTAATACAGAGTTCATATCTACATAAAGCTGTTAATTATTCTTTTTTTTTTCTGATTCATCTGTAACAAATTCTGATTCATCTGGGCACAAAATATTTGAACGTCGATATCTCAAAAACTATTTTATAAAAATCAGTCCCTCACTCAAATATATGTTCTTTGGTATACCTATTTTCATATAAACATGTGTTACAGTGCTGAAAGTGAAATTAAATTTGTGCCATATGAATCAGTCGAAGAATGAAATTTCAGAGAAACACCCAGATTTATCCTGGTCGAGAAGAAACGCCGACCCCGTCACAACCGCAATAAACGCGGCACCGCAGCCAAGTCAACACTGAAGGCTGCAGCGCCCCTGACCAGGGTGACCAGATTTTAGCTAACTCGATTCGCCTAATTTTGTCTTCCGAGTATGTAGTCTAAATCGCCTAATTTTTTTCCTTGTCTATTAAGTCTAATTCGCCTACGTTTTTGGGCCTAGTAGCCCAAATTTAACCCAAAATAAAGAAAAATAAAAAAATCCAGCGTAGGTAAAGCAAAAAAATATAATAAAAATCTAATATTTGTTTTCAGATACTTAAACTAAAATAATAACTTCCTGCAAAAGTTCTCCGTTACTATCAGTGGAGGGAGAATCCTCCTTTCCACTGGCATATTATGTTTCGTTACAAGCATTCTAAGGGATAATCAAGGAATGGATCAATAAATTTGCGATAAAAGCCTAAATCGCCTAAATAAATGCGAAAAAAACCTGAGATAGCCTAAATCGCCCGTTTCCATTTTTTAGGTAGCCTAAATGGCTACTGGTAGCCGATCGGATTTTATGGTCGCCGTTTGACCCCCTGAGGTAGCCTAAATGGCGACAATTCGCCTAATCTGGTCACCCTGCCCCTGACATCAATCTACCTCTCCCGCCCGGACAAGGAGATGACGCAACAACATATCGTGCGCCATGTCCAAGAAAGGTGCAAGGCCCTGCTTCAGAGAGACTGTCCCATCATAGGCACTTATCGCTTGGAGTCTAAAAGATCTAAAGAGTTTAAATCCTACAGATTCCGAGCAAGTTAAATGTAACTGGCCCTGCGGGGGGAGCATGACTTTTATCGAGGCGGATTTATCCAACAAAATGTTGGTTTATCAGCATTTTTGACGTCTATAGTGGGTTTTATATCGTCGAGAGCGATATATGTATAACCCACTATAGACGTCAAAAATGCTGATAAACCGCCATTTTGTTGGATAAATCCGCCTCGATAAAAGTCATGCTACGGGGACTGCGCTGCATTTAAAACAATGGGACCGATCCCATCTTTTTCAATGTACACACGACAGCACGTCAGAGTGTACACTTTTGTTGTAAAGTTGCCCGTAACTTAACCGAGTGGAGTGCAAGCGTGTAAAGGTCAACTTGCTGTCGTGTGTGTCACACGATAGAGTTACATGGTGCGCGATTTTAGACGTGTTTATTTAAAAGTTCATGTAAACCAAGCGCGTAAAATAATTAATCGCAAACAAAAAAATCCAACCTCCTATCAAAACATTTTCCCGCAATATCGCAGAAACGTTTTGCCGATCTACAAAAGAACTTACGAACAGTTGGAAGCATTTATAGATTGAAAATAAGTTTTAAAAAACATCAATATGTATTTCAATTCTTAACAATAAATGCTTTGCTATATTTAAAATCGTGGGATGGTGGCCTAGTGGTATAACAATGGACTCAGAAGTGAGAGACCCAGGTTCGACTCCCGGTCTCTAATTTATTTAAAAGTTACGTACATTTGTGAATTTGTAGTAGCAATAGATAACACTCGCTAATGGTGAAGGAAAAACATCGTGAGGAAATCTGAGCGTCTGAGGCATATTAAATTTTAATACCCTCAAGGCAAAAATCACCAATCCGCAGAGGGCACACGCGGTAATTAAGTCCGAACTCTCTCTCTCTGGGAGAAGGCCTTTGTCTGGCTAGTGGAACATGTACATCTTACTTTATATTAATTTAACATAAAAGTTCCATTGAAATAATTATTTGTTATGCAAGCATGCAAAATTATTGTTTGCGGCGAGTGCTTGTATTGAATGCCGAGCTAGCGAAGGTTTCTAAAAACCTGAGCGTAGCGAGGTATTCAGAAGCTCGAGTCGCAAATAATATTGCATTCGTGCGAAACACAAAACTTTTCATCTCACAAAACGAGGAAATGATTTTGTTATGCGCGTGACAAACAATAGACATGGTTACCTACATAGAGGTTAGTGAAATGAGTTTCCTTCTTCTTTGCTTTTTCACAAAGGATTAGGTGGCGTTGCCTAGCAACGGGTTGTTGATTACAAATCGTGTCTTCTTGAAGTGTCATAAACTCAACAACCCGTTGCTAGGCGCGTTGCCTAGCAAGAAGTTGAAGGAGTTCCCTATATTTCTTTTTATTAGGGCGTCGAGTTCAAATTTCGAAGCGCACAAAAATGCAAAATTGTTTAAGAAAGGATTTTCTATCGCAATTATGTAACAGCGTACTTTCCGAGCATGGGAGATGAAAAATTACTTTCTTCTTTCGATAATTTCAAGAAAAATGTCTAAGAGGACTTCTTTTTCAGTGTCATTGATTCTCCTTTGAGCGTTGGCTACCTAGACCAAAATAGGTTGGTCATCTTCTACTTTGGGGTAAAATATCAGTTTATTTCATTCCCTTGTCAAAGTGAAAGAAATAAAAGAAACTGACTTTTGGTCAAGGGATTCGGCGTTTCAATAATAGCTACCGGTAGGTATATCTTGAATCTGAATCGCGTTTTGTTAGCTACACAAAATATTTTATTTTATTTTGTACTTTAATTTCCTAACAGCTAAAATTTGATGCAGAATTAGAAATTACTATTGTGAAATACCTTTAAAGTCACCGAAACTTGAGTTCTATATGGTTGAATAAGTTGGTTGGTTAAGTTATGAAGGCTGGAAGATAGTAGTGTGGCGGGAAATTCAAAATTTTCACAGTTTTTTAAATTTTGTAGCTAAACTGAGCTATTTTTGTTCAGCGATTTTTCGTTCGCGAGAATAAAACCGTATTCTTTTCATTATTGTAAACAACAGAACAACAATAATTCAGCCGATTATGTGTTCTGGTCTACGATAAGTTTTTTGGGCAGTACCACTGCTTCGTAGACCAGAACACATAATCGGCTGAATTATTGTTGTTCTGTTGTTTACAATAATGAAAAGAATACGGTTTTATTCTCGCGAACGAAAAATCGCTGAACAAAAATAGTTCAGTTTAGCTACAAAATGTAAAAGTCTGTGAAAATTTTGAGTTTCCCGCCACCTTGCTATCGTCTACCCGCTACAGCGCACTCTTGTGTTCGAGGGTGGACACAATCGCGAACAGTTCTTAATGTTTAATAAAATTTATGTAATTAGGTACGCGTATAATAAAATCGTACTGATTATGTATTGATGATCAAATACAGAGTAATATTATGTCGGAATAAATAAATCTGCATCTGATGTTGTTTTTTTTTATTTCATGCTGTAAGGCGAGAATACAATAGAAATCAAAACCGAAAATACTGTGCCCAAGAGAGTTACATTTAATTTTACTACACAAGATAAAAATAAATAAAACACAGCGATAAAGTTTTATCAAACTATATTTCTGTATTTATAATTTTGAAGTCTAATTAATTAGAAGCAAATTGGCAATTTAAAGAGTTGGTTGGTGGTTCCGGTGTGCTGCGGTCATCAATTGACAGAGTTGGTTTGTGGTTCCGGTGCACTGTGGTCGTCAATTGTTAAAGTTGGTGGCTCCAGATGAATTTTGGTTATTTATTGATAGAGTTGATTAATGATCTGGGTGCACTGTGGTCGTCAATTGTTAAAGTTGGTTAGTGGTTTCAAATGCACTGTGGTCGTCAATTTATAGAGTTGGTTTGTGGTTCCAGAGGCGCTGTGGTCGTCAATTGATGAATTTGTTTTGTGGTAGCGGTGCACCGGAACGTTCTCATTTTATGGTTTCATCATCCTGCAATAGATAAAACATCATTTAAGACTTACTTATGCCTTTGTTCTATTCTATGGGAGGGAAGGAGAGGAGGGGTACAACCCCTTATTATCTTTATAAAATTGGTTAATATTTTACTGTGTTTCAAAAAAGTATTTTAGTGGTTTTAGCTCTCTCTAGTTAATGTAGTCTTATCGACACACGCTAAACAGCTTAGCCAGTAATAATGAAAGTAAAAAGAAGCTATCGGTGGTTTTAAACCTAAACCCTACCGCTAATATCTTAAGATAAGGCCGAATTTAAAGTAGCAGTAGTAATCGTATGAGGTAGTGACCACCCCTGGTGTCAGAGTTTTTAGGCCGCCCGAAGGGCCTCTGACAAGGCTTAACGATTGATATTAATCAACAACAACAGGGACCAACGGTTTAACGTGCCTTCCGAAGCACGGAAGCGCTCAGATATTATTGCCACTAGCGGTCACCCATCCATGGACTGACCACGCCCGATTAAAAAAAAACTACATATAGTCTACAGTTAAAATTTCTAAAATTAAAACGGCAATTTTATGATTATAACGCCGAAAGTCACAAAACCGAAAGATCATTTTGTAGAATCATTGAAACGCCGAAGTGGTTTTAATCCCGGTGAAGGACCATTCGAAAACAAAAAGGGGTATCTCAGTGTGTCGAAACATTACCTACCTACTGACCTACCCGTTGTTTTAAATCTTGTTTGGCTGTCCGTCAAACTTTTAGCAATACCCTGTATGTCGGTTTTTAGAAAACCTATGGAAGTTAAAAAGTTGGTTCCAGAGGTATTACGGGGTTCGAAAATTTCGTTATTTTTGCGCTAAACCTCTTAGTTTACGAGATTACGTAACATGGACAGCGTAAATTATATTGTATCGGCCATTTGAATGTAGCTATTTAAACGTAGGCGTTATAAAATTTCGCTTACTTGAGCAATAGGGATTTTGAACGTAGCCGTTTTGATCGTTCGCAAATAATTTTCTGCGCTAGAACCATTAGACCTTTTGATTTTCGGCTTTTTGACCGTAAGCCTTTTGATTGCGAACTGTGAGAAAGTATGTTCCTTTTAAAATTTAACCCCTTAGTAACCGCCAAAATCGCGCTAAAATTAATTGATTCGTTATGTTAATAAAAAACAAAGTCGTGTTAGTTACACCATTTAGAACTCGAGAATAGGTGGACCAATTTTTATGATTTTTAATTTGTTGGATTTCTCTCCGCCCTGAATAGCAAAATAACCATTAAAACAACGGAAAAACTCACGAGACAAAAAAAGTCTGCGCGAACGAAGTCGCGGGCAAAAGCTAATTTAATAATAAACATTTGTATTCTGATATTGACTATTCTAGGCGAACTATAACCGCAAATCTCTGTATAACGCAGAAATAAGGATATCATTTACAAACGCGGCGTGAATCATTGGAATTAAACTTTGCACAAATATCATTGGATGGGGTAAATTGAGGATTGTTTGATTTAGCTCCGAAAATCCGAGTTCCAGGAAACGTTTTCAAAACGCCAAACGCGTCGGGTGCACGTAACCAAACGAGAAATGTGAAATATGGCGTGGTTTGAAATTCGGGGTTGCTGGCTGTGCCATGTTGATAAACACTTAATATACTTGGATAGTATGACGTCAAATATGGATTCTGGTTTCTGCGCCAGCGGCATATTCTTCTTGGAATCTCCGCAACAGTTGATGATCGGTGGACGGCCTGAAATATTTAGCAAAATATTAAATTTTTAGTACCTACCTACATATTTCAACTGAAATAGGTAGGTAGGTCCAAAAAGATGTGTGATGGATGTAACTACATCACAATATTTCACTTTCCATACTTGAAAACTCTTTTTAGTCATCTGTGCTTTTTTTCAATACTCTATAACTTATGTTTCCCCTCGGGTTGAAAGAAGAAGAGATTGTCCAGAGACACGGACAGGACCATGCTTAGCACGCTATACATACAAGTTTATTGATATCTTAACGCATACTAACCACAGCAAGGGCGATCAGAGCACGAGGGTGGGCAACAACATGGGTCGCAGGGGCAGCTGCACGGTTGCGGGCAGCAAGGGTTGCCGCACGGTTGCGGGCAGCAAGGGTTGCCGCACGGTTGCGGGCAGCAAGGGTTGCAGCACGGTTGCGGGCAGCTAGGGTTGCGGCACGGTTGCGGGCAGCAAGGGTTGCAGCACGGTTGCGGGCAGCTAGGGTTGCGGCACGGTTGCGGGCAGCAAGGGTTGCAGCATGGTTGCGGGCAGCAAGGGTTGCAGCATGGTTGCGGGCGGCAAGGCTTGCAGCAAGGTTGTGGGCAACAGCAAGGGGGAGGGCAACACGGGTCGCAGGGGCAGCTACAAGGCGGAGGGCAACAACAAGGGGGAGGGCAAGGACAACAAGGAGATTGGCAACATGGTTGAGGGCAACACCGTTGAGGGCAACACGGTTGGGGACAACAAGGTTGTGGGCAACACGGTTGGGGGCAACACGGATCGCAGGGGCAGCCGCAGCCACAACTGTTCTGCGGCTTCGGGAAGCACGCGACGCTGGCGACGAGCGCTGTGAACATTTAGAGTCACCTGTTATACACCTGCGTAGGTGCTTCTAGCACAAGGGATCATATCGGGATCCACAACTCGGTAGACATTCTCGTACGTACCGATTGAACCCGATTAGATCATCGTACTTCGAGGTAAAATAAATAATTTCACCGTAACATGTTACAGATAAATTCTTACCACACAAAAGGATCACCGACGCCTTCAACATGTTCTTGCCTTTGATAATCGAACAATGAAAAGTGTCTTTATTTATAGGTTCTAAATATCCAACAGTGGTATTGAATTGTTTAAGTTCCACCCATTGGCATGAATTTAATATTGTAGAATGCCTTTGAACTTAGTTTTGCGTTCCAGGTAATGTTTTATAAATTAAAGTTGGCTAGGTACTCACTATAGGTATCTAGGTACCTAGATTGCTCGTGTAAAAACATTTTTAAAAACTATAAGCTTTACAATAATTCCTTCCATCGAGAATTTTAGTTATACTTAAATAGATACTACCTACTTCAGACATATTCAACGAAACTATTCGACGAACTAAAACAGAAAACTCAATTTAGTGAACTGCGTTTATTATTTATAACCAAAGATATCCAACTAACTTTTTTTATTACATTAGCAAAATCTACAGCATTAAAAAAGTAAAACCTTAAACATATCCACCTACCTACATTTCGTAACATGTTTGTTTTTTTCTTTTCTAAAGCACTTGACCAAAATGTGAGGGATAGGCAAGGTAAATAAATACAAAAGTAAAGCTAGTTAATATTGTAATATACAAAATAATTATTTTACTACACATGCATACTAATAACATTATAATAATAAATTATAGCGCTGCTTCCGAGTGGTAGGAGGATGGAATGTAATGTACAATAAAATAAATTAATAGTAATTTTACTTTATATACTAACTACGAATTCGTAGTTTATGTAATGATTGATAGGTAATCGTGCATTAAATAACAATCTAAAAACATTTATTGCAACGAACAGAGGTTCCTGTTCTTGGTGTTTTAATACATTCGCTGCCTTTGACGCGTTAACGCGTCATCGAGACATTCGCCGAGTGCCTTGCACGCAGATAATTTAATCGATCGTAGTAAACCTAATGCCTGTCACCACTGGTGACCCTCGATGGTGTTAGGGCGCCTGGGGAGTAGCCGGGTGACATGGCGTCTCACAATAACAAAAACATCTTCTGACTTTGTAAACTAAAAGGACTGTTAATTGTAACTGAATTTTCAATTTTAAACTAAAACAACTATATAACTAACTAAAACTACTAAAAACACTTTACTTCCTATTTAACTATTTTCTGACTGATATGACAACTGACGGAACTGAAACTAAAAAAGATGGCCGCGCTCCCAAGCTCCCTCTGTGCACGTCTATGTCGCTGTTTTTTATCCGCCATCCGTGACTGATGGCGTCATCTATGGCATACTAATGCGGATGATGGATGACAGATACCGATCTTAGATTGCGGCGTGCTGCCGCATGATGGCGTTGGTGGTAGCCGGTTGGCGACAGTGCCTTTCAACGCGTCTGTGCGTCATTGTTTATTACCCATTGTACACCTATCCACATTTTCATTGCGCCTCATAAAAACATAGCACAGAGTCGTTCGAAGGCGCTTCTAAATTTTATTGTCACGAGTGACGCACAGACGCAACGA
This sequence comes from Zelleria hepariella, assembly GCA_949319315.1. Lineage (NCBI taxonomy): Eukaryota > Metazoa > Arthropoda > Insecta > Lepidoptera > Yponomeutidae > Zelleria > Zelleria hepariella. The sequence goes on from OX439379.1 coordinate 29,463,824, forward strand.
GAAATTTGTGACCCGTATACGTGACCGTGGCACTGCTCGAAGTGATACCTATGCGCACTTTTGCGTCATGAGGCCCGGAGTAGGTTAGGAGAAGGTTGCGTAGGTACGCTAAAATTGTTAAACGCCAAAAGGTGAAAAAATTTTTATTGTCGAAATTCTGTTTATACTTAAGTGTAATTTACAACTGCAATGCTTCCCAATAAATAAAACGAAAAATCAATAAATACTTAGCTTGTAGAGTTTTCCAACGAAAGTAGTTACAGCCCCTGTATTATCTAAAATATCCACCGTAAAAATAACGGTTTTTAAGTGTCAAAATAAAGATTGTTCATTTCAATAAGGGCTATTTTCGAGTGTTTTGACGCTCGGAGGTTGAGTGGAATTTTTAGATAGTCTTGTAAACAAAACTTTTAGGTTTTTTGTGTCTATCAATTCTTCACTGCTTAGTTTCGATATTACGAGAATGTTTTGCGGTGTTTAGAAAGATTTTAGGGACCTACATTCCTGGATCACCAGAAACGAATGATAACAAAATTATTGTATACCGAAAATGGCCGTCCGTACACAAGACAGCACGTCGACCCATACAATGTACCATGTCATGCTAAGTCTCGGTTAGGTATGTTACCGGGCGACATTACAACAAAATTAGTATACCGTTGTTATCAGAGGCACTCGGGGCATACGTAGTATGAATATCTGACGCGCTCGAGAATGCCCAAGTAACTGTTTTTTTTTACATTTTTGAATAACCGTACACGCCAAACCCACCGCTAAAATGGTTTTTGCCATACGAGCTTTTCTTTTCGAAATTATTTTATCTTTCGATTTTGATAGGTCTCGACGGCGCCGTTGAATTACGCCATTTAGCTACCTCGCCTCCGACAGCACGTTCGTCCCACTCTGACGTGCTGTTGTGTATACGCTCTGGCGTGCTGTCGTGTGTACTAGTTACCAAAATTACATAATATTCATCCGAACGAAACGCTATTTACTCACAACCAAATTGTTATATTGAAAAGTCTACAAGCACCTTTTATTAATGTGTCGTTCTAGACGTCAACATGCAGAGTCTTTTCGGTTCGCTCGATTCTAGCCTTTAGGAGTTCGGGTTTAGATTCAATCAATGTTTTCACTACATTGTCGCCCGATAGCGCAGCTCTTCTTAAGTTTGTAATCCTGTGGAAGCAAAATAACTGACGATCAGTGGCGGATCCAGCATTTTGGCTTGAACCCAATGAGCGTAGGTTTTCAAGATTAAAAAGTCTACCATATCTACCTATACAAAATTTATTTTTATAGAGGGTCTCAGAAGCTTTTGGGGGGGGCTTTAGGCCCTTAGCCCCCCCCCCCCCCCCCAAATCCTCTAAAATATCACCGATTTAAAATAGTAGTCCACACGCGCTCGTCAATTGCAAGAAAATACTCTGTCTGATGGTTGAAATGACTGGCTACCTACTCGAACAGTGAAGTGCCTAGGTACATGGTTTTTAGATGGTTTTTAGGTTTTTAGGTGCCAGCTTAGACAGCCTAGCCCACAGGAAATACAAGTCAATACTCATACCACGGGAGCCAATTTTAAGATCCTATGCCTAGATTCCTCACGATATTTGGTGAGGGAATTGCGGCATGAACTGTATTAGGTAATAGGTATTTATACTTGTTCAGATCTCCTGTCAAGTCGATGCCGAACCTCAGGTCCGGGTTCCCATTATTATTCGAGTAATCCAGCAGGAATGTAGGTTTCGTCATGGCCAGCAGGATCAATGATGCTGCGGACAAAGCATCAATCATCATTTACATCATCATTACCTATCATCATCGTTGCGGCCCCAATGCACGAGTGTACAATGTAGATATAAATGTACGATTTTGTTGTTAAAAACTTTCAAGTTATAGGTGGAGAGATGGTGACCAATCACTTAATGTGTCGTTCAAGGCTGGGAGCTTCTAGGCTGGTTTTTTAGACTGCCATGGATGACCATGAAAATAAACATGGCCGGTCGCGGTTGAAAGTCCTATTTTTTTTTACTTTGAAAGTGTAAATGTTTGGGTTGAGTTTTTTTTTTGTAGTAGGGTCGGCCACAGCCTAGGAAGGCTAGGATACCCCATGGCAGCTCTTACCGCGCGCGGCATAAGGTCGCTAATTGAACAAATCGGGTACCCTAGCTTGTGGCTGACTGTCCGTCTGTCACACTCCGAAATTACCGAACCGGTTGAGTATAAGTTGGTGACACAATTACGACCTTGTAACGTAAATAGAGGAAGTTTAATTTAAGTAGTGCGCCACTTTTGGGGGGGGGGGGGGGGGGGGAAATCAGAAAATAAAAATAAATAGCTTCTCATATCAAATGAAAGGAAGGGCTCATTCTAAGCATTACAATTTACAAATGTTAATTATTTAAATTTTAATTTTAATTATTTAAATAAATTTTATTTAAATAATTAAAATAATAAAAAAAGGAAAACTGGCCTGAGACCGGATTACATGAGATAGTGCTGCACCGACAAGAGTCTAACTCTCAAAAATTATAAATTATGATGACGAATTGTACAACAAAATAAGTCGATTGGTCACCCTCCAGCTACATATTGTTTATTTTTGTTTTAGGTTTGTCAGATTAAAATAGTAATATTTTTTTAGGGTTCCGTACCTCAAAAGGAAATTAAAATGAACTATTATACCCTATTATTGTTTGTCTTTCTGTCTGTGGAATCTAAATAATTTTAGAAAGGGAAAACAAAAGTGATATCCTTGCGGAAAAGAGTAGAGAGGAATAAGATCCTGGCGGCAGAACCCAAAAATCTAGCCTTATGTTAATAGTAATAATAATATACTTGAAATACAAACCTATGACGAAAGTGCAAATTAAGGACTTCATTTTGACTATAAACTTTTTCAGGTAAGTACCTAGGTACTAATAGTTATATATCTTTTTTTGACACAATAACAGCGCACAGTACACTTGGTGAACTAACACAATGACCTGCTTTTTAAATTGCTTATTTTCCTTTTATACCTATACAAACTAATCAACTAAGCTCCTAGGTACCTATTTTGTCACGGTCTGCAATTTGTTCGACGATAAAATATTTACACGGTTTTGTTTGTACTTATTGCGTTTTAAATGATTCGAAAATCATTTCGAAGCTGCACGCAACTGTTCGGCATACCTATTATTATTTTTTCAATCGAGTAGTTATATTTTTTTGTACAAATATAATTAAATTTTTAAAATCATATAGTCTATCTTTATCTGCTTACTTTATAAAAAAGTTATAGAACCAAAAATTGGCGGGGAAAAAGGGGTTTCTAGTACTAAAATGCTCCGTTAAAGAAGGAAAAACAAAAAACTGTCATGACGTTTATTTGCGTCTACACCTTGTTTGATGTTGGCAGTAATGGTGCAGGTAAATCTATTTCAACCTACTCGATAAAATTTAATCATTAAAAATAAAAAACAAAATTGCCAATAAACTACTTACACTTTTCACTTGGTCCCTTGGTTAGTCCAAAAACTTCGTAAAAGTATTTTTTTCTGACTCTGGCCAAAATAAGGTCGTGCGGAGATCCAGAGTCCCTAAAATAATTACCTTCTTCTTTAATATAATCCATATGCCTTCAAGGTGTCTTTTTACATGTCAATAGCACCCGGCGATAGGTATTACATCTCAATTAGGTAAAGTATTTTTTTAATATGGTTTTCCTTTATTTTCACAATGTTTTATCAACTTTTTACTATGTGAATTCAATCACACATAAAATCATAACATAAAAAATCATAATACAAATAAATAAAAATTAAAAAGTTTTTTCAATATTTTTTTTTACAGAAATGTCATTTTGATTACCAGTAGGTTACACTCAGCAAAAACAGTTAGGGTCTTTTATGTTGTATCGTATCTGGGGGCATAGTAAATTTCACCTTACGTCCATGACGGTAGCGAAATAGCCAAGCCACATATTTTGACTAAGTTGTAGAGTTTGTGAAGTTAGGGCTTGTAGAATTTGGGCGTGTAGAGTTAGAAGCTTGGCTCTACATGAGATCTGATAGCTTTTTGACAGTGCGGTGCGAGGACTCGTCTTGGCTACATTTAACATGAAAATGTTTTTGGTGGGATAAATTATATTTTTATGTGTTGTGTGCGTATACATAATGTATGTATAACTCGTTGTATACAAAATACGATACTTATAAGAGACTTAATGTTATAGAGCAGCGGTTCTCTATTTTTTTTTTGGTGTCGGAACCCTTTTGGAAAGCGAAATACTTGACGGAACCCTACAATGAAACAATAGTTTTTAAAAGTGTATTCTTTATTAATAAGCGTAATAAAAGTACCATGTAACAGTTACTTTTATTACTTACTTACATAACAAGTATAAATAACTAGCTTTTGCCCGGGACTTCGTCCAGGTGGACTACAGAAAAAGGATAACCTATGCTTTACTTGGCTGCATACTGTGAAACTAGGGCCACCATAGAAAATAAATCATAGCTTCTTATAATAGTACACAAGATAGCACGTCAACCTTTACACCTTAGCACTCAACTCCGTTACGTTACGGGCTACTTTACAACAAAAGTGTACGCTCTGACGTGCTGTCGGGAAAAGTCTTTGCAAAGACAATGCGAAGGCTGTACTAACTAGGTACCTACCTACCTTGTTCTGCAGTTGCACAAAGTGCTCTTACTTTTAGATTAAACTGTTACTCTTGGTATTGTTATTATTGTAAAGCACTTTGTAGATATAAAGGTTCGCTTTCGCTATTGCTGTACCTATTTCTCGGTACCTATCTATGAATAGGTACGGTCGGCCACAATCTCAGATACCCCATGGCAGCTTTTATCGCGCGCGGTATAAGGGCGCCAATCGAACAAAAAGGGGTATCTGAGACTGTAGCCGACTATACCTACCTACCTACCGTGCGATAATGAATGGGAAACATTATCTTTAGCACCCTGTTATTCTACTTGAATTCGGTACGCAGAGTTTTTTGTTCGAAAGTCCGTTATTGACTTATCTTTAGACAATATTGAGAAACTAATTTAAATATTTTTTATTTTGGTCCAGTAGTTTTGTTTTTATGCGCTAAAATGTTTTGTTCCTATGACCGCCAACAGTATGCAGACCGTCGCGTGACGTCATAAAACCGTATCTTTGAAACGTTGTAAAATCCAAACTACTGAACCAAAATAAAAAATATTGAAATTAGTTTCTCAACATTGTCTAAAGATAAGATTAAGCCAATAACGGACTTTCGAACAAAAAACTTTGCGTACCGAATTAGGTACTGTAATCTTTAATTTTTATAACTCTGTAGAGACACTGTAGACAAAATAAATAAGTTTCCGAAACATAAGTCCCTGAAATGTTATAATTATTGTTGTATTTCTTTGTTTCAGGTAATACTTACCTACACTTCTAGACAGCTGATATAGGTAGAATCCATTTCACCTAAGAAAACTCTCCACATTTTCTTATTACAATGCGAGAGGGACTATTATCGTTCAACTCACGGGTATTGTTGCGTGAAACGTAGTCTACCTTCACATTGCTGTCTCCGCGACTTGTATAGATGTACTTGTCTTCGCCGTCATATTATTATGTTACGTAATACGTAGGTACACTACCTTATGGCATGTTTTAACAACTGTTAAGAAAGTGACAAAAAACTAATTAAACAGAAATGTTATCAAAAAACGCCCGGCTGTTTCCAAAATACGTCGAAATCGATCAACCGCGGCGGTTAAACAATTTTTAATTAATATTTGAGTTTAAATAAGCGGACTCTCTCCACTTATCGTCACACCAGGCCTTCGACCTCCGTGCACAATGGCAACTCAGAAAATCATCTTTATAATGGGTAAGTTAAGTGTTGTGTTCTATACAACGTGTTACAAAAGTATCTAACTCTTTTTACAGGGTGTAACCTACTGGTCAACAGAATGTCAAATCTGTAAAAAAATTTGAAAAAAAAACAATTTTTATTTTATAACCTCAAAATTGAAAAAAAAATCATAACATTTTTGTTTTTGTTATTATAGCTCAAATTTAAAAATATGTTTGTGCGTGTAGGTGAATTTACATAGCTTTGAGTTGTTAAAAATTGTGAAAGTCAAGGAAAACAATATTTAAAAAATACTTTTCTCCCGTCACATCGTTCACATTTTATTAATTAAAAAAAAAATAACGGAATGTCATAGAGCAAAAAAAAAATTTAGGTTTTGATTCCTATCACCGGGTGCTATTACCCTGTAAAAAGAGTTAGGTACTTTTGTAACACCTTGTATAACCTTACTTTAATAACTGTTCTACAGAATCGACAAAAAATAAATACTGACTTCACTGGTGACCACTCGCTGACGGTGAAGGAAAACATCGTGAGGAAACCTGAGCGTATGAGGCATTATAACCGTCAACAATCCGCAATCCGCATTGAGCACGCGTGGTGATTAAGCTCGAACTCTCTCTCTGAGAGAAGGCCTTTGCCCAGCTAGTGGGACATGTACAATTGTACAGGCTATATCTACATCTACATCTACTGGTGAAAAGGTATACTGGTTTCGAGTGATCTGCTGCTGTCCGTTGAGGAGTTCCAATTTCCATCTCCGAAGTTCATCATCAGATCTTTACCGTATTTTATGGGACCACATAAAATACGACCCTTTCAAACCAAAAAGAATCGTCAAAATCGGTTCACGTAGAAAAAACAAACAAAAAAATATACGGGTCAAATGGGGGATTTTCTTAAGGGGTCTATGGGTCAAACGAGCGCTACCATAAGTCATAGAAATATTGAACATTGAAAATCTCAGCCCTAAAATAGCTAACACCAGGATGATTTATTTTCTATGGGGGCGCTGCCTACTTTCCCATTTAAATTATATGCAAAACAAAAGAATTGACCTGCCTGTCAAAACAAATATCAATACCGAACCGAACCGAATACCAAATTACTGCTCATATTCAAATAGTAGGTTGTTTTAAATGTCTAATAACAACTGAAAACCTTTTCAGTCCGTTTTATGCACTTAGGTAGAGTCTCCCTGTTGCCACGCGCAACCATGCCACTTGGATCTGAACTACCGTGTGCTTTCCAGCTCTCGCAGTCGCAGCGAGCCATGCGAATCCTCTGGGACCGATGGGGACGACAACAGCTTGCGAGACCATCCCCAACTACTACGGAGGTCGCGGCCTAGGCCTCGGCGGGACCACAACCGTCTGCGAGGCGCAACCCAACCTGGGCTGCGGCGGCGGCAAGGGGCTCGGCCTAGGGGGGCTTGGTGGCGCCACCACTGTATGCGAGACAACTCCGAACCCGGGATACGGCTATGGAGGCCTAGGATATGGCCATGGGGGCTATGGCGGCCTAGGAGGGCTCGGAGGGACAACTACCGTTTGCGAAACAGCACCGAATCCTTACTACGGCGGGCGCGGTCTGGGCGGCAGTCTGGGTGGCGGTCTGGGCGGCAATCTGGGCGGCAATCTGGGCGGCGTCTACGGCACTCCCGTCGCCGCGACCACTGTCTGCGAGACCACACCTAGCTTCGGCTACTCTGGCCTCGGGTACCCGTACTCTGGCATCGGCGGCCTGGGCGGCCTGGGCGGCACTGTGGGCTATGGAGGTTACGGCCTCGGGGGCGGCCTCAGCAGCCTCGGCGGTCTCGGGGGAGGCTACGGAGGCCTCGGCGGTCTCGGGGGAGGCTGCGGCGGCCTCGGCGGCCTGGGGTATGGCGGCTACGGTCTGCCGCCCACCACCGTGTGCGAGACGGTCCCTAACATATACGGGGGCGTGTATGGCGGCTATGGAGCCCTAGGACTTGGAGGCTACGGAGGCTGCGGTGGGGGCTTGGGTCCTTTTTTATAAATAGCTCATCTTCCTCTGCAAATTCTGACAGTAACAAGTTGCAGATAGGAAGAGGTCCCTGTGGCCCTTCGGTCGTCAACCATTCTAAACATATTTCGCGTATGGAAAGTGGTAATACTTGCACTAGCTATGGTTATTGATCGAAGGTACGATTCTGGCTCTTATTTCTTTTTGTCTTGATTCTAAAGCAAAGTATTATAAAAACCCGGTACTGTCTCCTTTCTCTCTTTTCTTTGGGTACTTTCCGCATTATTATTTTGTAATGTTGAATGTTGTCTCTCATTGTATCGCCAAGTGATAATATCTGTATCAGTTAACTTTATTATTTTAAAATTAATATACCAATCTATCCAAATTATCCGTGAAAAGCTAGTATCAACAAAAAAAATGTGTTAAATATATGCATTGTGTATCCTATCTAAAAATTTAAATAGTGTTGATCCTGTATTGTATCTCAAATATTAATATATATTGTATCTCTTTGGCTGTAATAAATTATGTATGCATATTAAATATTTCTCTTTTTATTTCCTTATGAAGTAGCATTTAAAAACGAAAGTAAGAAAATATACCCGTAATTTATTTCGATCTCTTATAGACATTTACAAAAGTAGCCTTAATATAATACAATCATTTACATAAATATAATTAAAATATACAATACAAAGATATAACTTGTAATTTCATACCCATATTCGTTAACTTACCAGCACTTAAAATATGTTAGATCTACCGCCATACAGTCCATGACAGCAGTTACAAAGCTTTATCATTAATACGTTATCATATTATTATCATAATGATGTTTAACCTGATGACACCTATAGGCACAAAATTATAAGCTACATTTTATACTCGTAGTAATAATAAAATAAACAAAAACAAGAGAATGCTTGATTTGCATCAACGCACTTTGGGTCGTTCAACTTATTATTGACAGCAGGGGTTACACGGGCTCGGGGAGCAGGGTGGGGGGCAGCAGGGGTCACACGGGCAAGGAGTCGGGCACGGGCACGGGCACGGGCACGGGCACGGGCACGGGCACGGGCACTGGCACGACGGCGGGCACGGCGGGCAGCCGCAGCACGGGCTAGGTGGCGGCGGCGGCAATATAGAGGACATAGGGTCGCACGGCGGCAGGGGACACCTGTACCGATCGATACGTGCATTGCATACGCTCTTGAAGGACCTGGGCGGGTCGGGGCGGAAGGCGATGGTGGGCGGCGCTGGGACAGCGATCTTGGCTGGCCAGATGATGATGGCCTCCGGGAGCGGCGGCTGAACTGGGTTCGGTTGTACCTGGAAAGGAGGAAAAAATAATGTGTGATGTATAATGTATAACTCCACCGGGCCATGGTATCCTCTTTAGCTCTTCACTCAGTTAAAACCATCATGAGTCTTGATTTGTCGACCGCCTGTATCAAGGCGTTTATGGCAAAGTTTAGGAAAATTTTAAGATCTTTGCATCTATTGTACTTAGTCTGTTCATAATAAAGCGTTACCGCTGGCACGGAAGACAACGTGCAAAAAAAACATCTTACCTTGATCGGGCAGGGTCTAGGGGGCTGGACGGGCGGCGGCCTAACCAGGATCGGTGGTGGCGTCGGTGGCTGGACACACGGTGGCCTCACACACATGGGGGCCAGCCTGGGTGGCTGGACGCATGGTGGCCTTACAATGATCGGGGAGGGTGTCGGCGGCTGCACTGGCGGTGGTTTCACCGAGATCGGGGCCTGGCAGGGCAGTCGGATCTGGCCCGGGCGCACTATGATAGGTGGTGGGCACGGGAAGCGGATCTGGCCTGGCTTCACAATTACCTGGCCTGCGGGGAAGTTAGCATTAGCGTTTTGATGACTCAAATACCCGTACCACAGAGAAAATCGTATATATTAAAAAATGTAATAAAGACCAGAAGAGCTGTTCTGGGAATAGATTTTTGATTGAATTGTTAATAGTTTAAGGATGAAAGAGGAACTGATGATTGATATATTGTGAATGATTTACTTATTTGTTACTCCGAGCCTCGATATATTTTTTGGACAGAGTGAGTGACCTACCCTCAAACCCTCATGGAGAATACTCAACAAAATATCTACATTTCGGGAAATAACTGTCGATAAATAAAACGATAAACCAAACGAAATTCGCATTCAAATTAAGAAACACTTACCGCACGGTGCAGCACCGTGCTGATAGTTGATCGGGCACGAGCACGGATTGCACAAGCCAATCCTCAGCGCACAGGGATCGCAGCAGCACGGATCACACGGGCACGGGGACGGGCAAATGGGGTCACACGGACATGGGCACGGACACGGACAGGGACAGGGGAACGGGGGTGGGCAGCAGGGGTCGCACGGACAGGGGCTGCACGGGTCGCAGGGACACGGGTACTGTGGGCCTGGCACCGGCTGTCCTAGTGCAGACCCGAGGATCAGAACTGGGAAGAAAAGTTTCAATTAATCTCTATCTCTACATAGGTAGTACACACTACAGCTCGTCGCGTCGACCCTTACACCCTAACACTCTACTCGGTTACGTTACGGGCGACTTTACAACAAAAGTACCTATACACTCTGACGTGCTGTCGTGTGTACCTATAAAACAAAGTCGCTTCCCGCGTCCATCTGTACTTATAGCCGGTAACTCCTCTTAAACTACGCATCGGATTTTGATGCGTCAGTTAGATATTTTTTTGCCCCGTGTAAAACCGGGGCCGGTCGCTTGTTTTGTTTATAACTACTTTCAGTTTTGGGGGATGTTTTCAAAAGACTCTGTCTAGGCCTTTTTACATAGGTTTACACCCTTTGAATGCCTTGAAAGCTTGCAAAACTAAGCTGTACTCCATTTACAACTAAAGTAAGGTGTTTTGTTTGTAATCGTATGAGGTAGGGGCCACCCCAGTACGGGCAGCATGGTAAGCCCGAGATAGGCCCTTCTCTATGCAAAACTGTCAACTTGTCGGTCGGGCTCGAGTTGGCTCTACGCCAACATGGCGATGGGGACAAAAATACAACATTTTTATTAAAATGGAAATAACTACTTTTTGCTCGACATGAACCTAATCTATTGTCATCTCGAGTCCCGCCTGCCATGCCTGCCATGCTCGCACAATAGACATGGCACGTCTGTCACTCGAGTTCGAAAGAGTGTCAAAACGACCATGCTAAGCATACTGGTGTCAGAGTTTTTAGGCCGCCCAAAGGGCCTCTGACATGGCTTAACAATAACCACCGGGACTAACGGTTTAACGTGCCTTCCGAAGCACGGAAGCGCTCAGATATCATTGCCACTAGCGGTCACCCATCCATGGACTGACCGCGCCCGATTAACAATGGCTACTCCAACTAGGCTGTGAGCGCGTCGTAGAGTAAGGTCACTTAACTACTATTGATTAATGTGTTTAAAAAATATAATTAGGATTAAAAGATCTTACCAGATAACCAGATCACTGTCCCCTTCGCCATTTTCCGGCCTTGTGATGTTCTCAGAAACTACTTGCGCCATTTTATATCGAAAATCGAACACCTTCGTCAAAATATTGAAGTTACGGCCTATGGCAATCATTCATTATTTTTAATCGCTTTCTGGACTTAGTTTTTTTAAATAATATTTTAAGTTTGGTTGTTTCATATTTTAGTTTAAATACCGAAATAGCGTGTGCAATTGATTAATTTTGTTCAGCTTATTTAGTTTTGCATCCTCCATTCGTTTTATTTTATTTCTCACTTTAACTACACGGTAAATTCCACGAATATTTTTGCTGAATAAAACTACTTAGGAACTACATATTCTGTAGAACTTCTTTCTTAGGCCGAGCTGAGGCAAACTCAAGATCGAACTCAAGCAGGTGATCTCAGAAAAGTCAAATGCTATGTCAAGCCTCAAGATAGTGTCTAATAATATTTTGGCATGAGCCAAGGCTTGACATCAGCATTTGACTTTTCTGAGTTCACCTACTTGAGATCGAGCTCAAGTAGGTGATCTCAGAAGACTATTCATACCACCTTAATAGACCGTAACTTCTTAAGTTTTACATTTTTAGGACATTTCTGGAGATAATCAAATAAAAGCTGGGCTAACGTTCAAAGCCAAGTACACAATTTTGATGCACTAAAATAGTTTCTAACTAAAGATTTTTATGAGGTTAAAAATTTTGCTCTGGACAGGACTTGAACCCGCAACCTCTTGCATACCGTGCAGGCGCTCTACCATTGAGCTACCGAGTCAAGTAATAAAATCTTTATAATGTTCCCTAGCGCGGGTTAGTGCGTTAGAAAATACAAAAAAGTTATCTCTCACTAACACCGAACTAAATCCCATAGAATCCGCATTACGTCGTGTATAAAATCAAAATAAAAAATTGTCCCCACAGAAACAAAAGATATCAGGAATAGAACAATACGAAACATCATTTCGACCATACGTCTAATATTCGAATGTCAACCTTATTGCATTAGTGTACAGTTTTACTTTAATTGCATGGACTACGAGCAAATAAGCTCCCAAAGGCAATTTGGGCATCTATTTTTCCAGACACATTTCAGAGTTCCATGTTGTATCTAGTTTTATCCTTGATCGAAGCTCACTAAGTATAAATACCTACCTAATAGAATTCCCTCTAGCAGGCGTGAAGTTTTTCCCCAGAATTTTGCTCATACCGCGCCACATAGAAAGTGAACTTTACGATCCTATTTACTATTCATTAATAAAACGTCCATAAAGTGGCCGAATTGATATTTTGGAACAGGCTTTGGTTGGCAAGCGGCCAAAGTTCATACATCTTTTACCCTGTTACGTATGGATATTTGGCAATTTTTGCCACTTGAGAGCGTCGTCGATAGGGTAAGCCCGCGGGGTCACTTCACTCACATAACACGCTTGGTTGCACCATGGAACATCTTGTCGCATACGGCATAAGTGCTACTATTGAACAAACAGTCGCTGACTGTAAGTACATACAGTCGGCCACAAACTAGGACACCCTTTTTTGTTCGATTGCCGCCCTTATGCTGTAAGGGCTGTTCGAGCTAAGTTGTGTTCAGGAGTTGTAGCCAGGCTGTTTTTTAGCATGCACGGCCGAGACAAGCACAGCCGATTCAGGTATACACGACAGCACGTCAGATTATAGTCACCGTAACGTTACCGAGTAGAGAGAGTGCTAGCGTCTACGTGCTGTCGTGTGTACCGTCGAGAAAATTACCTACCTTTTACGAGTATGAGTCAATCAACTTTAGAAACTTATTTTTCGGCGGAGGCTGAAGCCTTTCTCGGGCATGTACCTACGCTAAGGGGCAGTGTTGGGAAAAAAGTAATTGCAATTACAAATTACCAATTCCAATTTTATTACTACTTGGAGTTCCAATTACCAATAACCAAATCATCCAAAGTAATCTAATTAACTATTCCAACAACTTCAAAGGAATTGGTAACTAGATGTCTTCAATCTCAAGTAATCCCAACTACTTTTAAATAACTTTTTCTACTTTGATATCAGCAAAGAGCATATAATACAATATCAGCTTAAATATTATTCTGTTTACTTACAATTACGATAGATCATAAAGGATCATGTATGGGGATCATAGACGATCATGTCAGGGGGTCATAGAGTCATGTCAGTGGGTCCCTACCACGACACGCCATCTTGACTCCCTATAACCCCTGACATTATCCCCTGGTATGACCCCCCGGCTCGGCTCGGTTCGATTGAGAGATAAACTGCAACTATGCAACTGAATATTTTAGCACGTATAAAAGTATGAAAATTAATTTAAAAAGTAATTGCATTTGCCCAGCAGTGGGACACTAACATCCAGATAGGTAGGTAAAAAAAAATGAATTTTTTTTAAGGAATTTGATTACAAAGTTATTTAATTACATGTAAATCATTGAATTCCTTTGTAATTTAATTAATTTGTAATCTAATTATTAATTCAATTACAAAGGAATTGAAATACGCCCAACACTGCTAAGGGGGCAGGGCAGGGGGCAGCAAAGACAGAGTGGCACAAGTCTATTTAAAGATTCTGGGCGTAAGACCTTCCACTGAGCCATTTGTGTAGTTATCTACTTTATGAGCCTACTGGGCATAGTGTTTCCTAGTAAATTAAAAGTTCATGTTATTTACATAAGGTTGACTTAGAACGCAGGCGGCTACTGAATTACTTATTAGGTCTCGCGAAGAAAATGTGAAGCCGACTTTTACCTTCATAATATTTCAAAGTCAAAGTCAAAAGGTTTTATTCAATATGCCAATACATTATTTACATTGAACGTCAAAATTGGTACAGTCGGCCACAGTCTCAGATACCCCTTTTTGTTCGATTGGCGCCCTTACGCCGCGCGCGATAAGAGCTGCCATGGGGTATCTGAGATTGTGGCCGACCGTACTATCAAATTCTTTTGTTTGTATTCATTTGTTGACACTAGTACTCGTACCATGATTAGTTCCATGATGGAACTAATGAATAGTCCTTTGGTAGGTATCTTATTCGTGGCCCAGACGCGACACGACTTGACACGAGTCTTTGAAGAGATTTCGCGCGTCCGGACCCCATGACCGGCCCTAGGCTCACACATAGACGTATGTCACGCCCATACAAACGGAGAAAACGTTTTGCTACCTACCCTTAGATACTTAGGTATTATCCGATTTCATTGATTTTCGGACTAAAAGGTTTCCTTTTTAACCCCCGATACAAAAAGAGGGGTGTTATACGTTTCACCGCTATGCGTGTGTGTGTCTGTCTTTCTGTGGCACTGTACTTATTAGCTCTTAAACGGGTGAATCGATATGGATGCGGTTTGAACTGTTCCATATGCTGGTTCTGCCATAATCAGTGTTTGAATCGCTTTTCTATTTCAGGTTGTACCTACTTTGATCTTGCGCGTTTTGTTATTAGGGTTTTAATCTGTAGCGATCTAGCGATGCATTCGGCTTCTTGGCTTAGCGCCAAAGCTTTGCAACTCGCAAGATATTAACACTAACTGGATGTCATTTGGATGTTGCTCGGATGTCGCGAGGTCTTTTATTGCGAGCAGCGATGTGATGGCGTGGCGGGGGTCAATGTAGAGGGTTTTTGACCCGACGAAAGTACACCCTCGCATTGAATGGAAGTCTCAGCCTGTCAGGGGGTGGCTTGGATTTGTTTTACTCTGATCTTAATTACTACACTATATTTGCCACTCAATTTCCGGCACAATGGTCCAACTCCGCCTCCGTGAACTTTCCACGATGCTTCACGAGTTTGGTTTACCTTTGTCGCGTTAGATACAGTCTATGAAATTTCTGCTTCAATGGGGCTACGAATGTAGGGTTGCTAATAGCAACTTGCTATCTCATTTTCCTATGATTATGATTTGCGTAGGTATGGATGGTGTTTTTATTATATTTGACGTATGCCGCTATTCAGTGTTAGTATGTAAGGGAGCAGAAATATATAAAAAAACTGTTATTAATTACTAATAATAATAATTATAATTATTTTTATTGTGGTCGTATATTTTTTAAGTACTTACCTATAATTATAAGTACTTACCTACGGATTGAATCAATTAAATTCCACTATCAAAATGTTGCATTACTTACACCTTCTTTCATAATACCTACTTTCCCAAACTAGGTATGGTAGGTATGGTTTTGACCCAAAATCCCATCCCTAAAATCGGTCGGGGTCTCTTATTGCGGGTGATAAAGCTTGGTTTTGCGGCCAAGTCTCTGTAATTAGCTTAGTTACAGTTGCACACGATTAGTGTGACTTATTTGGTAACGAAATTATAATAATCGAGATGGGCGCAAGTACACACGACAGCACGTCAGAGTGTACACTTTTGTTGTGAAGTCGCCCGTAACGTAACCGAGTAGAGTGCTAGCGTGAAAGGGGTGACGTGCTGTCGTGTGTACATTAGGTCTAAAGTTGTGGATACTATGGTGAATACCATATAGGTTAGGTACTCTTTATGTGATAGGATAAAAAATATCCTCAACTATGCCTACTCACTTAGTACACCTACATACATACACATACACATACACCCCTTGGTACACCGTAACCTAACCTAACCCAAATTTAGTCGTTCTGCCACCAGAGGGGCTAAGACCTAAAGGATAAAGACTTTAACAAAGTTTTTGAAATCAATAAGACCTCTACTTAATTTTTTCTCCATACTAACTATTTCAGTGCTGTTTTTAGAAAACAAAATTTTGAACTTTGGATCAAAATTGCGGTATCTTTTAAAAGCCCATAGGTAATCATTATTTTTCTGATGATAGATAAGTTATCTGAAACCCTAAAGAACAAAAAATATCTCTAAAAAGTCAAAATAAAAAAAAGTTACGTAATAAAACCCCAATGCTAGAAAATTTTCTTAAAAAAAACCTTAAAAGCCTCATAACTTCTAAACGACAAAAAATGGCTGAACATACATGGGGGTGATTCAGGTAGCTCTTGGTGTCAGCTATCTAGATTTTATCGCTTGACGTCAATGACATTCTACTTGAACTATATGTTTCGGCCACCCTGTATATACGATTTATCTATCTATAGAAAGGTGGAGAGCGGAATTACTCATCGGACGGTAGCAAATCACTCGCACAATCAGTGCAATAGGTTTAGTGCAATAGTGTAGAGATGCAAACAATGACACTCAGTAGCAAACTATTTTCCTCCTGCCAGCCAGCCAGCCATAGAATTCACCTAAAACCTACAAAATATTGAAGGGACACGGAAACGAGGAAAGTTAACTTTTCAGTGATATCAAAAAACTCACAAAACTCGTTTAAGCTTATTGATACAGGCAAATGAATCAATGTGCTTAAATGCAAGTTAATTTCTGAAATTAAAGCACTCAACGTGATTGTAATGAGGATTGAACATTTGCATCGGAAATGGCAAAAAAGATGTTTTTCATGACAATTCCAATAACTGTTTGCTCCTTAGTTAGATTGTTCTAAATAGAACGAAACAGTGTGCTAGGTACTTATTATGAGATTCGGATAAAACATTTTGTTGTCGATTGATTCTACAGATTTTAATATAAGGCTGTAGGTAGGTACACTCGGCCACACGCTAGGATACCCCTTTTTGTTCGATTGGCGCCATTATGCTGCGCGCGGTAAGAGCTGCCTTGGGGTATCTGTGACTGTGGCCGACCGTACGTTTTCCTTTTCTTAAAATTCAATAATATAAAAAAAAAATAGAAGTTAAAAACTAAAACCCGACTACTAAAATGCTTAAAACAAGACCTGTTTATCCTTAAAATTGACTCATAGATAATTAATTAATCGTAGTCGGAGGCCATCGGTTTATCAAATGCGAATGTGGTGTCCTCCGACTACGATTAATTATCTATGAGTCAATTTTAAGGATAAACAGGTCTTGTTTTAAGCATTTTAGTAGTCGGGTTTTAGTTTTTAACTTCTATTTTTTTTTGAGCTTTTTAGTAAGTCATTTTGGACGATCACCCAGAATAGAACCAAGAAGGGCAAAAAAAACACATTTTGGAATTATTTGTTCTATTTGTTATGTTGACGCTACATGTGTTATACATTTTTGAAAAGGTCTTTTAAAGCCCTTTCATTTGATACCCATGACGATGGTATCCGATAATTTTTATTTTTAGGTCCACCACTTTAGAGCGCAGCACAGCCGCCATCTTGATTTTTTTCAAAATAAAACTATCCTATGTTACCTGGGTGATTAAGACGAATCCAACGACACCTCATTTGTTGAAATCGGCCGAGTAGTTTAGGCTCTGCGAGGGAACAGATGAACACACAAACATACATACCCACATACATACATACATACATACATACATACATACGCTGCTAAAATCATAACCCTCCTTTTTGCTTCGCGTAGTCGGGTAAAAACAATACTTACTTATCATCTTTAGACAAAAAGTATGTAAGTAGTCAGCCTTGTTGATAGATTGCCGCATCGCGAAGATGATTGAGCTCGTATGGAGTATCTAAGCGCGTCAACGACCGTCTTATTTCTGTGATACGGACCTCGCCATCATAAACATATTCCAGTCACATTCTTCCTAATCAGTCGATATCACTTCCCTGAGGATACATCATACTCGTGTCTTGTCTTTCAAGCACGTACGTCAAACAGTGGAGACGCCAGTTCGTTACATCCTACCGCGGTATGGCAGGTGTATTATGCCGCTTCTAAACGGGCAATATTTTTCGGCAATATGTCGCTGCAATATAGGTAATCATAGCCTGAATAGAGTAAAAAAATGTGTTTGCCAATATCTCGGCAATATTGTCTGCAACACTGGTCCATATTGAGTGTCATTGCCATTGTGTCAAAACCACAACAAGGCACCGAGTACCTATAGCAACTTCACGGCAAACTTCATGTTGCTTAGAAAAGGATACACTAATATGCCAACAACAATAGAGAATGGCTGAAACAAAAACATAAATAAGATGCCTGCAACCTTCTGCTCGCTACCGGCAACTTTCGAAAATTCATCGGCCATACCGGGCCATAACTGCAATTAATATTGCCTTCCGGACCATTAGGTTGAATTCTCAAAATGTTGAATTCTTATAATGTTGAACTCTCACTTAGTTGAATCCCAGAATGTTGAATTCTTATAATGTTGTATTTCTGAGTCCTACAATGTTGAATTAGGATATGCATAGGCTGACAGGTATTTGTTGCTGCCAATGTTACCGTCCATTGTCATTCAGCCAAATACCTATTGCCGAAAAAAAATGGTTTAGACGCCCCATTATCATTTTATCTATGCTTTTCTGACATGCAAAGAATAACAGGCTAACTGAGTTGAGAAATAAATACCTACGGGTTGGTCTCTCACCGTCTAAAATACTTATATCTTTTGTCTAACTGGCAAACAATCTAGCTCTACCATTAACGCATGGTGGGTAAGTACGTGCATTCAAAATTAATTTCCCTCTCACTGGGTATTGACGCAGTATTTTATTGCGATATGGTAGAAAATTAAAATACGTTGCTTTTATAATAATGCCATTATTATTATATTTTGATATTCATAAATACAATAGAAATAAGGCTACATTTTGCAAACGCGCTCACACACAAGATCGAAATTACGTACGAGTTTTTCCTATTTATACAGATACAAATAATATACAAGAGCCGGAGTCCATTTTGTACAGAGCCAAGTATCGTCGTTTTAATTTAACCAACGCGAGATCTTATTATTGATTGCTTAAGAACAAACTAAAACAGGAGAAAGGGCCTGATAAGCATCAATGCACTTTTCAGCTGTTAATTTTTTTTATTGATAGCTTGGTGGGGGGCAGCAGGGGTCACGGGGGCAGGAGGGGTCACAGGGGCAGGGGCATGGGGAGCAGGGGTCACAGGGGTAAGGGCAACATGGGTCGCAGGGATCACAGGGACACGGGCAGCCGGATGGGGGGCAGCCGGGATCACAGGGACTCGGGCACTCGCAACCGCATCCGCCTCCACAGCGGTTCAGCCAAATATTCAGATTCGGTGGCTGGATAGTTTGCTGCTTCGGCGGCCTCACTACGATACATGGAGGTTGAATAGGTGGTGGCGTCGCCGGCCTGACAGTGATCGTCGGTGGCTGGATCGCGCTCGGCCTCGGTGGCCTCACGCAGATCGGTGGGGGGCGTACCGGAGGAGGACATGGAGGCTGGACAGTCATGGGCGGTGGCTGAATCGGTGGCAGAGGGCATGGCCTCACGCAAATTGGTGGCGGCGTGATAGGACACGGGCACGGTGGCTGTACGCAGATCGAAGGAGGAGTGATTGCCCTGGTAGGTGCCGGCCTGATCACGATAGGTGGTGGGGAGATGATGACATCGGGGGAGGCATGTACGTAGAACGTGCCACCGCATACCGGAATCTCCCTGAAGCCGATGCTACGCAGGCGACCATTAATCTGTTGAGCGCACGGGTTGATGCTCGCTGGGATAGGACCTCGGCCGCTGGTAGCTAAAGAAAGAAACGTTGGCAATTAAGTATGTAGGTAGTCACAAGTTATTTGTAAAAAAAACTGAGTAAAACTAAATTTAAAAAAGTCTGACCCTAACTAATTAAAATGACTCTTTAATGGTATTGGTACAAAAATAAATGTGCTATAGTTATTTTTTATGAAGCTACATAACAGCGATGTTTATGTATGCGAAAATAGACGGATCTCAGGCCATTATTCGTAAAAATACGGCGTCACTTCTTCGCAGAGTAAGGGATAGTAGCAACAGCATCCTGAAGATGATAGCTGATAATTTTGCGACTTTGTGCGTACCTATCACAAAAACCAACCTAACTTTTAAGTACTAACATAGGGTAAGCATACTAACTGTTTTGGACCTTTGTTGTCGGTTAAATAAATAAATTATTATTATAACCTCTATAAAGAAAGATCATGCCTGCGACAAAAAAAGCAATACTTACAAGTCGGTCTTCCGCACGGGCACGGCGGGCACGGCAGCGGCTCTGCGCACGGGCTCGGGCACGGGCACGGGTCACAAGGACCCGGGCTCGGGCACGGGCACGGGTCACAAGGATCCGCGCACGGGTCACAAGGACCCGGGCACGGGCACGGCTGCGGGCTACAGGGGTCACAGGGACGCGGACACGGGCACGGGCAAGGGGGCTGGTAGCAACAGGATGTCGACTGGGGCAGGTTGATTGGGCAGGGGTAGCCGCATGATTGAGGCGACGGCGCTGGTGCAGGTGCAGCTAAGGCAGATGAGATGAGCGCTGTGGACAGAGGAGGGTTTGGTTAGTTTACCTTCATAAATTGTTGTTGAGTTTATAATCCTAAAAATTCCGTTTAAAAGTTGGGCGACGTACTGCCGATTTCTGAATTGAGAAATTCGGTAAGCAAATGGGTAAGTATCCTTCTGTCTCTGCAGATTTATCACAAAAGAGCGTGACAGAACGATAGTTAAGTATTTGCTTAGTAAAATTCTCAATTCAGAAACCGGGCCCTGTCTGGGTCGTCGACTCAAGATCGAACTCAAGTAGGTGATCTCAGAAAAGTCAAATGCTAATGTCAAGCCTTGGCTAGTGTCAATGTCAATCTCAAGATAGTGTCTATTTATATGCTGACAGCTACACAAGTTTGACATTAGCCAAGGCTTGACAAGAGCATTTGACTTTTCTGAGTTCACCTACGTGAGATCGAGCTCAAGTAGGTGATTTCAGACGACTATCAATGCCACCATAAGCTAGGTTTACTGTAAAACCATCGGTTGCATTCGTTTTTTATGCCGTCGCAATAAGTAACATACGTTTATGTACTCAGTGTAACCTAACTGCACTTAAACTAACTATGTCATTCTTTTCAATTCTTTAGTTGAAATAAATATTTTGTATTTTTTTTAACATTGAATATTCCGTTCTGCAATACTAAAGAAATCTATAAAAAATATTTAGTCCCGCGCGTAGGTAAACGCGCAGTGTTACTATTTTTGTCCTGCATGCCTGTCATTGTCATGAGCTGAGTGATAACAATAATGATGCTTGATAATAATATGATGATTTGTCACTGATATGATAATTTGATGATTTGATGGAGGCAATGTGTACCCCTCGACCAACGACCTATGTTGCCCACCCAATCCCATCCTATTTATGCGCTAAACAACAAGGGTCGGACAGTTGTAGCTTGTACGGCATTAATTTGTCCCAGGGTTAAAATTAAATACCTTTACGCTGCGTAAACAGTCGTGTGGAATGAGAATTTTAACAATTACGTCACTGTGCATAGTTTGGACTGTACGCTTTGTGAGAACATCATTAGGTCGGAATTTCAATGAACCTTTTGGAGCCTTTTGGAAAAGAGAGCGATAGTCGGCGTCCATTTATCCAATCGATATAGATTCCTAGGCTGGCATTAATAGTCGTCAACTCAAGCTCGAACTCAAGTAGGTGATCCCAGAAAAGTCAAATGCTAATGTCAAGCTTTGGCTAATGTCAATGTCAATCTCAAGATACTGTCTAATAATATGCGGACAGATAGTCAAGTTTGACATTAGCCAAGGCTTAAGCCAAGGCATTAGCTTTTGATTTTTCTGAGTTCACCTGCTTGAGATCGAGGTCAAGTAGGTGATCTCAGACGACTATTAATGCCACCCCTAGTGTGGACCTTTCAGCAATGTTTGGCACAAACAACCGGTTTTTGGTGATGCAAGCAGGCAAATTGGCATAGGCATCATATATGTTACGAAATAATATCAAATGACAGTAAATAAACTAGGCCTTGTGTCATAATCCCCAACATAATTTAGAGATGCCATGCCAAGTTTTTCAAAGAAAATAATTGGGGTCGGTCCCTAAATTGTGGTTGAAAACTCGGTTGACCCTTTCTATGGCTTATAACCTCATGGTATTAGGTCTCTGGACACCTACATATTGTATGAACCGGGAAGGATCCGGGTGTCACCAATGAAGGTATCAGCATTAGTTACAAATACTTTTTCCGGCTAGTTTTTGGGCGTCGTCGGTTTTGTCAGATATTTCTTGGCTGATAGGTACTGAGAAAAAGGAGGGGTCTAAATTAGAAGGGATTTCCTTGCGCAGTTTTTGTGGTATTTTTAATAATAAGGATGCCGTGGTATGTTTGCAGACTTGACGACATTTTTTATTAATCGTTGCTTGTTCTCTGGACCGTTTTTTATTCAATTTACTTACTTTATAATATCTATACATATAACATTCAAAGTCCTGACTGACTGAGTCTTAACCGCTGCTCCTAGAGACGAGATATTTTGAGTGTTCTTTATGAAAGAGAAGATATTCACTAAGGAAGGTATTTTAAATTCTACCCCTGTGAAAGGTGATGTCAAAGTTTGTATGAGGAAATATTTATTTTTTTCAACTGATTTGAAACTTTGTACTTAGATTTTAAACTATAAAGTAAGGAAGTAATTTTATATTTTTTCTGTAATCTGCCATTGAAACACATATTCTGCTAAAACAACTGGATATACCAGTATACCTACATATATTGCGTTTCCCAAGAAACAGCTCTTTAACTCGGACAGACAGACAGTGGAGGCAGAGTACATAAACCTACCTAATGATATAGTGGATAGATAGAACGTTGTTATGATTCTACCTGAATTACCTATATGGATAAAACCTAGAGTTTTGCAGTCAGATATATACCTACCTACACCTACGGCTTTGGCGCAAGCTGGAACGAGTGGGTTTTAGGAACCCTGCGTAAAAAATCTAAGAGTTCCCTAGTGGGATTGTATGTATGTATATTTGACTCACCTATAATTCCCAGTGCCGTCAGACGCCCCATGTTGGCAACCTCCTTACAACTGTACCCACTAGGCTCCTTGCCGGCTATTTATATGGAAATCGTTTCTTTTTTTTTATAAAATATTATAATTGCATTTACACTTTTATCTCAAGGGCATTAAGGAGTACTTTCATGTGTTCAACGGTTCTAATCATCTTAAAGTTGTAAGTTATTGTCACTGTCTGTCAAACGTGAAGTGATTTTTTATTGTTATGGTACCAAGTCATAGATGCATTTATAAGCACGGTTAATTTGTTTTAGAATCAAATTGCACAGATCCAAATTAATAGATACAGGAAGTTAAAATAAAAGTGCTCTAAAACTTTAGCGGTTATTGTTGCACTCAATATGTACCTACTAACATACTTCAATAAAAAAAATAAGTTGTAAATAAAAAAGAAAAATCACATAAAATGTATGGGCAGCGCGTTTTTGAGATAAAAACAGGTTTTCCTTCAAAATTTTAAAATTAAATGTATATTAAACATTTATAATTAGTTGAAAAAATTCACTCGGGACAGGACTTGGACCCGCAACCTTTTGCATACCGTGCATTTGTGTACATCTACCAATTGAGCTACCGAGTCAAGTAACTGTCGATGCGAATTTCTTCAACTAGTCTCCGCCTACTGGACGGGGGGCGCCATCTGATCTGGTGTGAGTCCCTAGCACGGGTTAGTGCTTTAGAAAAAATAAAAAGTGTACCTGTATTATTATTTTTATTTATTCTTCTGAACCTGCAGCAGAAGCTGAAAGACAGACCTTTTTTTCAAACACCCTGTGTGAAATATTTTTAAATTGACATTCATGAAGCATAAGCATAGCTAATAACCTACGCGCAATCACCACGGCGCTAAAAGTATATATTGGCCGCTAACACATGAAACAATCGCAAGAAGCAACCGATATTATGGCATCTGTACAGCTCTTCGTCTTACTGGGTAAGCCGTTTAAGTTTTGGGAAGTCGAACAAATATAAATTAACGCAGCCGAAATATTTGGATAAATGATTATTATTTAACTAAAAAAATAACCGCGATTCGACCCTTTATACACCAAATTAAAAAAAAAAATATTGTACACACGACAGCACGTCCACCTTTACACGCGAGCACTCTACTCAGTTACGTTACGGGCGACTTTACAACAAAAGTGTACAGTCTGACGTGCTGTCGTGTGTACTTAGAAATTACATTTCTAAGGGCCGGTTTCTGAGTTGAGATTTTTACTAAGCACATACTTATGTATCGCTCTGTCACGCTCTTTTGTGAGAAATCTGCAGAGACAGGACGATCTTACCCATTTTTAGCAAAATTCTCAACTCAGAAACCGGACCTAGGTCTATTTATTTGTTAAAAATCCACAGAGTCTAGATAATTTCCCGCTACCAACTGACGTGATTGTTGCTTGCAACAGATGACGGGAAAGGGAAACAAAACGTTACCATAAAGGAAAAAAAAACACAGATATTTTTATGTTTTTATAGACCAACTACGGACCAACAACGGGATGCATGATAATTTGATCAATTTTTTTTTGTCAAATACCCTACTTGATAGTTTATTGGTTATTGCGTTGTGCTACCTCCAGTGTGTTCATCGTTGTTATGACAACCTCGGGTTTTAATTTTTTTTTCTCCTTCAACAACGTTACATAGGCCCACCAGTGTTTTAAAACTCCATCTATCGAAGATTCTCTTAGGTTTGCAAGAGTGAGTAGTAAACGTTTTACTCACTAGTATTTTGTCGGTGTAGCCGGCTAGTCTCGTTTCTCATTCGGAGACCTTAATCATGGAGAAACCGTGATTTAATAGAAAAATGTGCAGTGCTCACGAAGGTTTAAGTTTAAAAAAGTACTAGATAAACAAAATTAATTATACAACCTTTAAAGGATTCCCGTCTATCTATTTTTATCTGACTCCATTCCTTCCACGTCCGTCCCGTAGCTCTTCTGGGCGTAGTGGCGGCGGCGCCGTGGCGTTGCGTGGGCGGCTGCGGCAGCCCGACGGTGTGCGTTGGGACGCAGGGTCGCCCCTGCTTCAACCCGCCCAGCATCCAGTACGGACAGCCCGGCCCACCCTGCACCGGCCCTGCCACGGTAAAACTATAAGCCGCGCGAAGGTGCTGGGGCTAAGTTGGCTAACGTCAACATCTGTCACTCACTACCCTTTTCAAAATAATTGATGATGAAAAAAGTGTTGAGAAGTACAGATACTCTATCTCACGAAGTCCGTTTGGTTATGAATGTTGTCAGGCGTGCATGTATATGTCGCAGGGATATTGTCAAACCAGTGATATTGTAATTACCCTAGTGAAATTACAATTACCCGTATTATTGTCAACCGCCACCATTTCCCACAATATCACGGGCTTATTTCAGTGACATTATAATTTCACTAGACTCACGCGGTGATATTGCAAGGCACCAATAAGTTCACAATTTCACTGCAGTTAGATTGTCTGACGGTCAATGATTGGTGACGGTCAATCTAGTGAAATTATAATGTCACTGAAATAAGCCCGTGATATTGTGAGAAATGGTGGCGGTTGACAACAATACGGGTAATTGTAATTTCACTAGGGTAATTATAATGTCACTGTTTTGACAATATCCCTGCAACATATACATGCACGCCGACAACATTCATAACCAAACTGACTTTGTGAGATAGACTATCTGTATCGATAAACACCCATCCTATGAATTATGTTTTCGACGGAAACGTCGGACTTTATCCTTTACCGGAATATGGAAAAAAATATCTTCATTTTGGATCCAAAAAGAAGATATGATATTTTTTTCCATTGGCGGCGCTATTTGTGCCTATATCTGGGCCTTAACAAAAATATCTCTGTTTAGGTACATACACAAAATAAAATAAAAAACTGAGAAATTTTGTCTTTTCCTACTATCTACCCTTAATTAATAGTTCGATTTTTTTTAGGTGCTGACACCGTGCCGCCCGTGCCCCTCCCCATGCCCCCGTCCGTGTTGCCCTTGCCCGTGCCCGAGCCCGTGTCCGTGCCCATGTGACCCCTGCAGCCCTCCCCCATGTGGTTGTAATTAATAGCTAAATGAAACTGATGTAAACATATTAGGCTGCCTATTGGGTTCGATAATGAAAATTGTTTTTGAAGTGTATCGGGTAACAAAATCGGTTTCTTGTTTCTGTGATTTCTTTTTAAATTTTCTTGTTGTTTAATTTGGGATTTGAGCAAAATTGTGTAACTTGGAACTGTACCTGAATATAATTTTGGATTGTAATGACTTTCGTTGTTTTTTGTCTTCATACCTAAGTAAGGCCCAGTATTTATGTGGTATCAAATATTGCTAGTGGTTCGCCCCGAACTGTGAACTCGCGACCCCATATAAACTTAACAACCCCATATCTCGGCAACCCCCCGACCGATTTGGCTCATGTTCGAATTTAAAAATTCTTTTAATTTCATTTACCCGCCTACCAAATTTCATAACGATCCGACCAAATTTACTCAAGTTATCGTCGAACGAACAAACATACATACATACATACAAACATACAAACGCCGGATTGTTCCAGTAGACTCGGAGAACTTCGCTCGCTCGTTCAACAAGTGCTTTTGAATCTTGACTGAATGCGTCAGTTTTTAAAATGACTTGCGAAGGGTAGTGCCATAGAGGGTGTCGTTTCGGCCAGTGACACCCAGTGACACCCTGGCCTTTATACATAATATGTATACAGGGTATTAAAAGACCGCCGACACACCAGAAAGGCATGCATACTAGACACCAAAACAAAGTACTTTTTGCATAAATTATTGTTGGTTAATTAATGATTTAGGTTTTTTAGGTTATTATATTGTAAAATATTTTATCGCGCAATGGACGTGTATTATTGCGCAAGCGTTGGCATAAACATAGGCCCGGTTTCTGAATTGAGAATTTCACTAACCAAATGCTTAGGTGTGGTTCTGTCACTGCAGATGTCACACAAGAGAATGTGACAGAATGATACTTAAGCATTTGGTTAGTGAAATTCTCTAGTCAGAAACCGGGCCATAGGCTGCTTACACTTGACGTAATGATGTTTAGAATACATTGCAATTGTAACGTCGTTTTTTGTAAGAAATATGTTTTTTTATTATATGGCTTCTTGTAAAATTATTGTACTTTCACTCCTAAGTATCAATATCATAATAATTATTGAGTATACAACATGTCACAAAAGATCTTAATTCTTTAAAGGCACCCGATATTTTTTTTATGGGACAGTTAATTTTACTTCATGCATTTCTTAGGCAGTGAATAAACCTCGCCAAGTAAAGTGGAATGCAGTAAAAATGCTAATAAACAAGTAGACAATAAGCGAAACGTCAGCGGAGCCTAAGCTCCCAATAGAGAGACGGCTTTGTGCTCAGATCCCTCCAAATAAGGACTTATTTATTCTAGATTTTCGCGGCCTTATCTCATTCTTACACTCTCTCTCTAAACTTTGTGCAAAGGTAAGGTAACTATGGGGTACAAGACAGAAAAGACAAATCAAGTCCTAAAATACGTACACACGACAGCACGTGAGACTTACACTTTTGTTGTAAAGTCACCCGTAACGTAACCAAGTAGAATGCTAGCGTGTAAGCCTCGACGTGCTGTCATGTATACAGGCAGGCAGGCAGGCTGTATTGTCACAGTGAAATCGTTTTTCTAATTTTTGTGTTATTTTCTAAAACATTTCAATGTACACAATTTACTTAGAGTTTTTATTATAAGTAAACATATAAATAGATTACGTGTAGCTTTAGTTCCTTTTAGCCACGTTCATTAATTAAAGTGTAAATCCTTTTGCTATTCTATTTTGTGCCTTCATCCGGGAAATACTGAATAAAAAGACTAGGTGAGCGACATTTTTGCCGTTGAAAATGATCTAAGAGAACAACTTTAAACGCTTAATTAAATGCAGGACTTGAATGAAAATACCTGATTTTGCTGCTTTAAAATGTTTCTATGTAACTTCTGGGCGCCAGATAAGCCAATAGCATTCACGAATAACGAGGTCACCAAACGTTCTAAGTAAGGTCTTTGATTCAGAGATTGCTTTTATTTTATGCGCTTTTAGCAAATGCAAGAGACGTTACGGCATAAAGCGTAATATTAGACAAAGAGATCTCCGTCTTCTTAGAGAACATGATTTAAATAAGAACTAATTATTATACAGGGTAATTTTTAAATAGCTTTATTTCTGAATGTGATTTCCAATAACTTTCGTTCTACCACTTTAGTGAGAGCGCAATTTTAATTAGCAAATTTTTTTGTTGCCAAAGTTTGCGGTGTGGAATATCAAATAGGAGCAGGAGAGCCTGAAATAAGAGGGTGGAGGGGAACGAAAGCGCGCCGCGCCGGCAGCGCTGAAATGAGCCGTTTTCAACTGACAGTTAAAAGCTGATTTTAAAATGCTCGCTAGATGGCGCAGAAAATACGGCTACATAACGGCAGTCAAATAACGCTTTTTCCCACAGATTCACAGATTAGAAAGTACTAATACTAAAGATACACAAACACCACAGATAAGAATCAGGCTTGCCATGTTCAATCGGTAAAAATGCCGTGTCATATGTTTGCAATTTTTATTCTTGAAAGGAAAAACATAAATAGTTTTTGATAAATATAGAATAGGTAGGTAGGATACTGACATCAACTACATCATGCGATAAAATTTGCAAGCATTTAATTGTGTTTCTGGTTATGATTATTACTGTTTACGGTAATTTGTCGTACCGTTGGCAACACAGATGAAATTTCAACTGACTGCCGTTATAGTGCCGTATTATGAGCGCCATCAGTGGAGAAAAAAAGAACTACGTTTTTTTTCTGAAAACGGGCCATTGTACAAATGCAAACTTTGAAAGAATAAAATCAAAATCAAATATTATTTATTCACAAGAAGGTTCATACAAGATTTACAGTGGTCTCCACACTAGGCGAGTAACCTGTATAAAGGCGGCCGAAATAGTATATTTCATTACAAGTGTGGAAAGGCTGTCATTGCAACGAGTTCCGACAAATGGCTACCCGAGCCGAGGCGCAGCCGAAGGCGAGGGTTGACAGTCGGAACAAGTTGCAATGACGGTTCCGCACGTGTACTGAACGACTATTTTTAATACAGTTGCGAAAAAATGAAGCAATTTAATAAAATAATAAAAACACAATAAAGTCAACTAACCTAGCATTTTTGACTTTTCCGGTAAAATGTTCTCCGAAGCATTTTGTGCAAATACTGAGTTCCTGTGGCTGTTAATTAAAAAAAACTAGGGTCGAAATTACTCATTTTGTGCAACAAACAACGAAAGCAAAGAAAATTTCTGAAAAATCAAAATGGCGCCAACCGTAGAATATAAGCAGAGTTTTTTTTTCTTCACCCATTCTGGTAGGCAAAGGCAACTATGCATACAGCCAAGTCTTCAGTAGAAGTTTTTTATTTATATGAAATGAAAATGAAATTTAATGAAATGAAACCTAACCAAACTCATTCAATAAAATCATTAAATCTGATATTGAAACAAATTAGTAGCTTCTTTTTAGAAATATACGTATTTGCATGAATCATAAAAACTTTTTTAGTAAAAACTTCATGGTTGGTTTTTCTTTTTAATAGACATTATTTTGACAGTTGGGAAAGAAAACGCACGAGTGCGGGAAAGGTAAAAAAAAAGCACGCGTGTGTAATAGCCCACATCCCGAACGCTATACGTCCCTGCAATATGCCACTTTTTGAGCAACTGTATTAAAAAGGATTAACAGTTGTTTTACGTGGCGCATGCAAACAGGTTGTTTTGAACTTAATTTAACTTAAACATAATCTATGACTTTTCAAAGCAGGGGTTAATGAAAAATTTAAAATATAATAATATGGACAGAGTTTAAACTAACGTAAAATATTTTTATTAAGATATACTTAATTTTTGGTCGCATTAATATGATGATGATGATGATGATGTGTGTGTGTGTGTGTGTGTGTGTAAACACACAATAAGAAACATTCAATAAATAAAATCGAACTATTCGAATAGTAGTAGGAGAAAAGTTGTTGGAAATCAAATTTATAAGCTGACGTGTTTCAGGAATAAAGCTTTTCAACTGCACTTTTCAAATTAAACAGAGACATATTTATCAACTGCAGCCATATCAACTGCACTTTTCAAATTAAACAGAGAACTGCAGCCATATCAACTGCACTTTTCAAATTAAACAGAGTCCTATGTAACTTTTTCGAGACAAGACCTTTCGTATATCGGTTGGTAGTCATACGTAAAATCGTTATTTCTTTCACTATTATGTTATCAGATCCTATAAGAGGAAAGGAAACTAACTTGGTATTACGTTACATCGCTACTGTGTTTGCTCCACAGAAAGGGTAGAACAAAGTTTCGAACAAAACAAAACAACGTCTGTAGTGTTAATGTCTACCCTGCGGTTATTCCCCGGTTAAATGCAGTAAACTTTGCCCAGCATCTGTCTTCGTTCGGGCAAATACCGCAAAACATAGGTGTCCATTATTTTTAGGGTTCCGTACCCGAAGGGTGCCGGACGGGACCCTATTACTAAGACTCCGCTGTCCGTCTATCTGTCCGTCTGTCACCAGCCCCCTTAGCACGCTGACCTTTTGCCTACTCTCAACTGTCACCTTAGCCACTTTACACTACTGAGGTGACAGTTAACAGTGGCTAAGGTGACAGTTGAGAGTAGACAAAAGGCCAGCGTGCTAAGGGGGCAGGCTGTATCTCATGAACCGTGATAGTTAGACAGTTGAAATTTTCACAGATGATGTATTTCTGTTGCCGCTATAACAACAAATACAAAAAACAGAAGAAAACCAATATACATACAACAAACATACGATTTTTTGCCGTTTTTATAGATACGGAACCCTTCGTGAGCCGAATTTGAAAAAGTCTAATTCAAAAAGTCTACGGTATGTCCGGTTTTGTCCGATTTAAAGGACCATTCGTAAACAAAAAGAGGTATGACTGTCAGTGTGTCGCCAACCAAACCTACTGACCTAACCTTTGTTTTAAATCTTTTCCACTGTCTGTCACACTTTCAGGAATACCCTGTATGTTTAACACCCTGTATGTCGGTTTTTAGAACACGTATAGAAGTAAAAGTTCCGGGGTTATTAAGGGGTTCGAAAATTTCGTCATTTTTGCGCTAAACCTCTTAGTTTACGAGATATGGTAACATTCATACCTAATCATTCGTCAATATCAGCTCGGACTAGGCCATACTAGTTTATCCTGAAGCTTACATATTCTTGCTAGGCCAGACTAGATTGGCCTAGGCTAAACTGGTTTCTCCTTACGAGCGTCGGCTAGACTAGTTTGGCCTAGGACATACCGGTTTATCCATACGACGTTCGGATAAACTAGTTTGGCCTAGGCGAAACTAGTTTATCCTTAAATCGGGTTTGGCCGGTAACATAAATAATTAATAATCTAATTAACTCAATTAAAGAAAAACTTAATCTAAAATAAAACTAAAATAAACCTACAATAAACCTGTTACTTAAAACTTATTTTTATTTTGATTCGAGATCTCACACTGACTTTGTCTATTACGTCTATTACGAGTATCTACGTCTTTACATTGACTTTAGGCCTTTCCATCTAATAAATGATGAGATTATTTATACAGTGGCAAAGTCACTCACACGAGATGGATGAAGTGACCACTCGTTATTTACAGTAAGAAACAAAATACCATCTAACAATATTTTTTACACCCCGCTGTCACCCCGCAAGGGCAAGTATGTAAAAGTACCTACAGCTCGTGTAGAAAGCTCATCAAAAACTCGCTCAGTATGCTAATGAGCTTGTTTTGACAAAGGAAACTTTCGTCAAGCAAGACTGTACCTTTAATCTGCTCCGCCGTGGATACGCCGACGCCCACGCGCGGTGAAAAGTCGCTGATAGGCTGCTGGCGGGTGGTGTGAAGTAGTAGCAATATGAATGCCTACGAATGCAATCTTAAGTTCTAGGATCAGCGCCTCTATTATGTTAAAAAAAAACCCAACCGTCGGGCGTCAAAACACTCCAAAAATAGCCCTTATTGAAATGAACAATCTTTGATGTGACAATTAAAAACGGTTATTTTTACGGTGGATATTTTAGCTAATACAGGGGCTGGAACCCAAACCTTAGGTATCCTAAAAATAGTTAAGCCTCGCGTTGAGATTTTGCAGGAGAGTTTTTAGGAAAAAAACGCAACCAAAAAGAAGATATGATTTTTCTTTCATTGGCGGCGCTAGTTGTGCTTCCTACTGTGCCTTAAGCGAAATGTTTCCACATGAAAAGTAAGAAGGTTTTCTCTTCGGTTTGTTTGGCCTCAAGTACATTTGTACATGTATGTTGTAGGCAATACTCTAGTAACTGCGACGCTCCGCTACGCCCTACTCGCGGTGTAGTGGTGCTACGCTGTAGCAAGCGCTACGACGTAGCTACTCGTAGAACGTAGTTAAATAAATACCCTCACAAAGTGCAGTGTTGCGGGTTGGCGTTTGTACGACCGCAGCGTTCTAGACGCCCGTGTGTCTAGTGCCAGCCAAGTATTGTTTACCTCGTGATCCGAGCCGACGAGCCGTAGAGCGTTCGAACATGTGTGAGGAGAACGCTTCGCAGATTACGAAAGACAAATTATGAGGACAAGTGAGTTAGAGGTACTTTATTATTTATTGCTGTTTGTGTTCCTTGTAATTTTTAGGGTTTTTTTTTTATTCTAACCACACCATCTCATAAAATACTACTCGCTAGTGAGATATGTATTGGAAGCATGTTTACTTTTTATTTATAAGAACTCTATGTAGATTAAGTCCCACGGCAGGTTTCCGTTGTTATCTTCAAATAAAAAAAATAAAAAAGTAATCATCACTTTTTAAAAATAATAATAATAATAATTCAGTGATTAATATCACGATTACAAGTTTCAGTAAGTCTTTGACAGTTTTGCGTTTGCCTCTTCCTCGGCTTGATGTATGATCAAATCCGTTATTCCAAATAGTAGTTAAATTCCGTTAAATCTAGTTACGTAAGCCGATCCGTAAAACATATATAATATGTTATGCATTGCATGATTTTCCTCACCAAACACCAACATTTTATTGAATAGTTAGTAAACTGACATAATTTATTTGCGTTCGGTCAATAAATGAGATCGCAATACAGTTTATTTTTGCTTTATTAATAACTTTAAAATAAGACCAAAGTAGTGGTGAGTCTCGGGAACATCGGAATTAAATAAATGAGGCCACCCAATCCGTCCCAAACCGTAGGGGTGCGTTATCCCATCCAAGCCGCGTAGCCCTGGGGCAAAAAACAAACTGGGGCCCCGACTAAATTGTTTAGGTTTTAACATGTCAAAATATAGAAAGGTATACAGGGTGGTCCAAATAAGGACGTCTAAAACTTTTTTTTTATTCCTCGCATATAGGGCTATCTAACGTGGAATAATTTTAGCTAGTTCAATACGGTTTGGTGTCAAGGTCCGAGGGGGCCCACCGAGCTTGGGGGCCCCGGGATATTGACCCACTTTGTCCCTATGTAGTTACGCCACTGACCCATCTTTGCGACTATTCTCTAAAAATCCACTCACGCCGTAAACCATCGAATCCGGTTTTTTTCTGGAAGATGGCTTATTTTATCACAGTTGATGGTGTTTTTTTTTTGCAAATACCGGTGATTCGTCTTACTTTTCTAACAAGCTCTAACACGTATTAGAGGTAAGTATAAATGAAAAGTTTTTGAGAGGGTTACACAAAGCAAACCAATTGTTACAGGCTGGTCTAGTTTTGGAATTCCAAATCAGTCAATCACTCGGTATTCGTGTAGGTATTGTACGGCATCAGCAGGGATCAAACTTAGGCCCCTTGCTTGATTGAGAGCCGCCTCTACCCATACATGGATTTCACTAGTCAGCCCTTGCGATAAATCATCAGCTGTGTGTGTCAAATATATTGTACAATCAGCAAGAAAATTGCTTGGTGGCGGCTTATGTTGCGTGGGGATTTATATTTTTTTCTGCCCCGATGAAATGTTGTCGCGTCATTGCTTATAACGCTTAACCCTAATGATAGACTAGCACAGAGTTTTAAAGATAGGTATTTGGCAAATCTTTTGTCGTGCGCTGGCCCTTTTAAATACTGATCGAAAGGGACAACGTTCGAACCGAATAACACCTAAAGAAATTCTACAAAATCAAGGTTTCGTACTCCTCATTTTCCTCTCCCAAAGGTCTTGTGCTCTAGTGCCGTAATCCAGGGAGGAAAACGGGGACTGCGTTTGTATGGAGAACTCAGTACTAGTCGGGTAAGATACTATTTTTAACCAGTGAAAAAGAAGTGGAGAAAATGTTTATCTATGGGTGCAATCGACTTCAACTGCGGAACTTATAAACAGGCTCATCAATAAAAAACAACAAAAAATGGAGCCATAAATATACGAGGGCGACACTGAAAGTTTTTAGAACTGGCCACTGTGACACTGTAAACAATACAGGATGTTAAAAGACCGCCAACAAAGTGGGAAACCACTTATTGTCCTCATCATAATGAACATTTTTGCCAAAGGAACTATGCCTGGGAAATCAACGGTTTCGGAGATAATGACGTTCAAAGTCGGACTTTTAAAAACTTTTTTTTGCAGATATGTATTCAGTATCCAGTTCTTAACATACCTTCTCAAGAAGCCATATCAAAATTATGAATATTTCTTACAAAAAACGACGTTAAAATTGCAACCCGCAATGTATTCTAAACATCGGCACTTCAAGCTAAAGTAACATAAACTTATACCTACGCTTGCGCAATATGATTTCTGTACGTTACACGTCCATTGCGTGATAAAATATTTTTCAAAATTATAACCTAAAAAACCAAAATCATTTCCTAGCAATAATTTATCGAAAAAGTACTTTGTTTTGGTGTCTAGTATGCGTGGCTTTCGGATCTGTTGGCGGTCTTTTAACACCCTGTATAATAAAAAAGTAAGTTTAAATTTCGAAAATGGAACTCTTTGCCTATATTGTTGCGAATGTATTTTATTCATTAGTCATTTGTTTTATGATTTGGCGGCAAATTTTAAATTGTCTGTGTCACGTTATAATGAAATTAACGCGAGAAAATTTTCGTGCAATTATTTTTTATGACCTTCGATGTCATTTTAGTCAACAAAAAAGTTATGGTAGACTTCGATTGGCCTTTCACGATGAGCCCCATCTCGTGCCACTGTTTACAACTGGTTTAATGAGTTTAAACGTGGTCGCACTAATCTCACGGATGATTCGCGTGTGGGACGGCCTTCTACGGCGACGACTGAAGATAACATCAGTCTTATGCGGCGTATGATAGAGAATGACAAAAGAGTGACCTATCAGCAGATTCGAACAAGCTTAGGCATCGGTGTGAGTCAAGTGCACAAAATCCTTCATGAACATTACGGAGGTGACTCAAATGCTGTGTTCGACATACTGACGGGTGACGAAAGCTGGATTTACTGTTATGATCCCGAAACTAAAAGACAGTCTGCTCAGTTCTAAGAACTTTCAGTTTGACCCTCGTATCAGCTGTTCATATTATTATGGAGACACACTACTGCATCTAATAAAATGTACCCCTATAAAACAGCATTGTTTTGCATTCGTTTGAAGTATAGGTACCTGTAGCTGTAGTGCAAGAGCTTTTCGTATTTTATATTTTGACCAACCAATTTGTGCAAAACGTGTCTAATGTTTTATGAGGTGTTCGGTATTTTTAACCGCGTGTTTCTTTTCCTTTCCAGATAAAACAGGTGAGTTGTGGGGAGATGATGAAGTGTCGGTGCAAGAGGTAAGATTTCATTCGACCTATAGGGTGAATTATTATAACTGCGGCTAAGTGCTAGCCCAAAAAGAGCGGTGTTAATAGTTTGACCGCTATGTGAGTGTATGTGTCTCTGTCTGTGGCACCGTAGCTCTTAAACGGGTGAAACGATTTGAAAACAGGTTTTCTAGCGAGTTTTCTTAGATATGTTTTATCAAAATCGGTTCAGCCGTTTATGAGATTTGAAGCTAAAATGTCGGGGGTATATTTTATTTAGTAATTATTCCTTCTACTTCTTTTTCTTCTTTTAACTTCTACCGCATCAATCACGATCACTTTCAATTTCCCTGCTTCTTAGACCACATTCCGAAGTCTCCATTGTAGATACCTTGAAAGGGACTGTGATAGATGTTCAAGTATCGTAGGTTTGAACTGGCAAATATTTAAGTAGTTTACCTACAGTTGATATTTTACTGTACCACTGTACGTAATTAAAACTATTAAAAAAAACGCTTGAAAATACAACATTAGTGCCCTCCAACTAAACAGTCCGAAAAAAATTTTTTGCTTAAATTATTGAAAAAGAAAATTGTGCTTTCACTATACAAAAGTTGTTGAAAACTATATACGAGTATTTTAGAAGTTGGGGCATTTGAGGAAAATAGTTATATTCATGAGAAGCCCTTCGGTACGTATAAGGTACCCCATGGCGTGACCCCACAAAATAGTTAAACGGGATATAAATGACACAAAAATGCATTCCACCCCCTGCGGCCGCGGCTACGTAATAAAACTTAATTTGTCCCAAGAATCCTCCCAGGAATACAACACGACACTCCCTAGTTTTGTTGTTGTCAGTTTTTTTAGGGGAAACTTCTTGTATATTTTTTTGTTAATTGATTTTTATTTTGCGTTTGGAATACCTAGTGGTTTTGAAATTTACAAAATAGGCCAGTAATTTAAAAGTAAATAACTGTTTAGGAAATAGGAACCTAGAGGTATCTTCGCGCTCAGCCTACGCAGCAGTGAATTAATATTATTTATCAACCATACTAACGTGAAAACTAAAACGGACGCATAATTTGCATACTTAATTAAATATTCATTTATATATGTAGTAAGTAATTAATAAAACCTTAGTTTATTTCGTAGTATACCGAGAAATAACAACACAATTATTAGTCTAACTATTTACAGACATCACTGAAAACACGATTGTATTTGCTTAAATTGTATATTTCGATACCACATTTCTACCATTTTGTGTGTTGTTATTTCTGATGTCTTCTAACGTCTATCTGTAGTCTAACTTCAATAGTAGCAAAGTAAGTAGTTTTTTCTTTCATACGCCGTCAAGCAGCGTTTTACAATAAATGGGAGAAATTTCAATTTTCCCAGCTCGGCGAGGGCCCCGCCGCGCGTCCCTGCCAAAGTAATATTTTCCCAAACAACGAGACGCACGGACGCACCCTACGGAAGCGAGCGAGGTAGTTCTTTTTTATGCCTCAGCCGGGTTGCCTGGCCGGCCTGCCCCTGCCACCAGTCACCAGTCAGTCCGCCGCGTGACGTCAAAGAAAGGAGTTCGCTGCACAGTGCACACTGCACAGTGCACTGCACCCTACCAGTTGAATTCAGCGTCGCGCCGCACGCAGCCGTAGCGTAGCGGCCGATCGGATATTTTCCTTTTACTTTCGGTTCTAATACGATAGAAAAGGAAATGTGTCTTTGTCAGCGCGATACTAGGTGAAAAACTCTTTTTGTGAACATTTTCTGAGACTTGAGAGTGAAAGTTTCAAGTGGTGCGTTGAGATTTGCGAAGGCCGAACTACCTGTTGCCCTGTCTTGCTTGAGTGAGTTTTATTTCAACTTAATTTTTTTATCTTTCATACAAAGTTTTTTTTTATATTTTAATTATAAGTATATTTTACTCATTCGCACCTTTACTTAAGTACGTAGGTATAATAATTATAATTTCAGTATACTTTATTTGTATTTCCATGTGCTTCTATTTCTAAAATAGAATAAGCAAGGGATTCATATTATAGTAATAGTGTTGGTGGTGAACCCGACGTGAACAGTCTACCTTTTATCACCATCTATGAGATAAGTGAGTGTATTAAGAATCATTCGCGTCCGATTAAATGTTCTCTGGAGTTAATATTTTAATCCTTTCATTCTCACTATTTGAGGAAGAAACACTTTTCAGTTAGTAAATCCGAAATTCAGTAAACAAATAAAATTATACAAACGAAGACGCATTTCTGACGTTTTTATTTTTTCACGAACGGTTTTTTTTTCTATAGTGCATTTCACGAAAGAGTTTCCTTGACGAAACTCTTATTACAATGTAATAGGGACTATTTTGGTTCAACCCAAGGGAGTTTAGGGAGTTTATTTAGGCTCGCGTGTGGCTTATTTGTGATTGTGATCTCTTCTTACTAATGTGAACTTTTACGGACAATGTTTTGGTGTTTTTTTTTTCTTTTTATATACTTAAAGGGCAATTTTTAAATAGCTTTGTTTTAAATCGGTTTAAGTTGATGTATTGAAATTCTTATTTATTGCAAACATGATTAAGGTTTTATATAATATTTAATGTTTGTTTTTACAATTATGTACACACGACAGTACGTCGACCCTTACACGCTAGCAATCTATTCGGTTACGTTACGGGCGACTTAACAACAAAGGTATACACTCTGACGTGCTGTCGTGTGTACTTATGTTTTACGACAAAAGTCGATGTCCGTGCGAACGTATGTACCGACCTATGCAAAATCATGCGAATGTGTGCTACAGATAATGCTTTTGCGATTAAATTATGCTGCGAACTGCTAATAATAACATATTATCTTATTTGTCTGATGCAACGACAAAGAGAGCCTATGATCCATTTTGTTCCTAACTGATGGAAACCCTAGCGTGTAGGAAGTTTTAATTTTGACCGACGACGAAATTGAAAGTACCAAAGCCAAATCTGGTAGGTATGTAGATGTACCTAGTAGTACAGTCGGTTTAATTCACGTAAAAGGATACCGGCTGCCTTTTTGATATGTTATAAAGTACGTAAAATCTGCACCAAAAAACTAAATTCTTGCAATTCCTAACCCACCGCAAAGTTTAAAAAAAACCCATATCTTTTTTGCATTTTTTTTAAAATTAATAATTTTTTTTAAACTTATCGAAATATTCTACAGCCTCATTAAATTGCCAAACGATGAAAAAATACCATAAAATGTGACCGTACACTCGTGTGTAAGGCCAGTTGAAATTACTCTATATGACTCTTTTTAAAGATTTTTTATGGGACTTTTTTTACCTTTGCGGCGTGTTAGGAATTGCAAGAATAAGGTATTTATATGCAGAATTACGTAAGTAATTTATAACATATGAAAAGGGCAGTCGGTAACCTTTTACGTGAATTAAACGGTTACGGGCGACTGTACTATAGCAGCTACGGTCAGCGACATGCTTGGATCCGGATTTAAACACTAAAAATTTTGTTATTGTTGGCTTGTCAAATTGTTTCCCAATGAAAACATATATCACATTTTTCAATTCAATTCAATTCATTTATTTCAATAAAAATTATGCACTACATATTCATAACTACTTAATATAACTTAGGTAAAGACGTACACAGTGCCTGAACTAGAATACAGCTGTATTCTGTATCTCAGGAAACTAAAATAGGCAATAATATTGTGAAGAACAAATAATGATATTATGTAATGGTAGAATGTACTAATTAACTAGCCAGAAATATTTAATATACTTACATAACTAAACTTACAAACTAGATTTATTCTATAAATAAAATAGCGCACAATAGTCAGATTGACCTTGTATTACATTTTATCGCTTTCTAGACGCTTTTTAGTAATTTCAATATTAAGTAAGGGAAAACGTTTATGTCAGCATTTGAAATAAACTGGGTTAATAAAAACAAAGTCAATGCATGCAGCACAGATCATACTCAAGGTTGTATGTGTTGTGTTTTGCTTATTCAGCTTTAAATTTAATGTTAGTATGTCGGTGATTGTTAATAGTAGAGTAACGATAACACATGATTTGCTTATGATACAGAGAATTTATCTTAGTTCCTAGTCGCCCACATAATCTACAGAATTTATGTACCTATTTTCCGCCATTTTTCTAGCTGGGCATTCAACATCACCAGCATGCATGATGCACATTTTCCAGTTTCTTCTTTTTCTTTTTTAGTGCACTCTTTAATTGCGTGTCCTTGGTCTCCGCAATGGCTACAGGTTGGGGTCGTCTCCCGGCAGGTCTTCGATGCATGACCGTATTGTTGGCACTTGAAGCACCTTGCCACCAATGTAAAATCCCTCACAGGGTAAGAGGACCAGTTGACGTAGACTCTCTCTTGCTTGATTAAGGCCTTACGCATATCCGCTGGGACTTCGAGGACAAAGTTACAATAGGCGGTATTTCTTTTCCCAGATTTGTGACTGAATTTAATTGAGGTCACAATTACTTCTTTCGATTTATCCGGAAACTTGTCCGCAAGATTTTGGTCGAAGATACAGTCCTTAAGTTCCACATCAGTAAGGGAAGAGGGCACACCGAGAATAATTATCCTTGGGTTTCGTTTTGTCGGCTCTTCAGCCGTTAGACCGGAGCTCCTCAGTTGCGGCGAAAGTTTCAATTTCTCAACATCGTCCTTAGATTCAGTACTTATGATGACGCCACCGTTTTTTGTTTTTCTTACCCCTCTTACGTGGAGTTTCAGTTGTTCAGGGCAGAAAATTTTTTGGACAAGGTTCTTGGTATCTTCGCTAGTTTTTAGCTTGTCTTGCGGATAGATCGCTATCGAGCTTAAGGTGTTAGGGCGAATCTTATTGTTCGGGTCACTTTTTAAGATGTCCGCAAAGGATTGCGTAGGTGCTTTCGATAAGGTCTCGGATATAGAAGATTTTATTTCCTTTAGGCTCTCTGTGACGGAACAATTTTCACTTAGGGCTTGGATGTTTGCCTGGCCTGTAACGAATCTCTGTTTTACGGACTGATATTGCACTGCTAGTTGAGAGACTGAGTGAAGTACCTACGTTGCGGCATAGCTTATTGATTTTCAATTTCTGCTCAGTGTTGATCTTCATGTCAAAACAGAATCCCTAGACTTAACTATTTTTGACCCCAAGGTCTAGATCCCTGATCCTAGAACCTACAAATAAATTCTACTACGCAATTTGTGCCTTTTTTTATGTGCGCTAGAAGTGGGTAGGTACGTGGCGGCGGCCGCGACGTGTCAAAATTCAGTACAAATAACTTTATTTTTTTTTTATATTTCCCACCTTTTATTCAAATTAGCATATCTCATAAACGGCTGAACCGTTTTTGATAAAACATATTTAAGAATAGCTCGCTAGATAACCTGCTTTCAAATAAAAAAAACCGGACGGACGGACAGAAACACACACACAATCAGATACACAGACACAGCGGTCAAACTTCTTTTTTGGTCGGAGGTTAAAAACTCGCTGCCGCTCGCCGAGTTCATATTCTAGGTAAATATAATTTGTAGGTGGCAGTCGCTGTTGCACTTCATTGTTTAGGAGCAAACAACTGAAATGCCGGTATATTGCTGAGCAGTATGCAAAGGTCATCTTCATGTAAGCTCACATTACGCCCTCCGTGCCTGTTAATGATTATACCCTGCATGAGTGGGCCCCATACTGTTTCGTTTTAAAAAGACTGATACATAACTTAACCAATCCAACATCCTGAGTAATAAACAAGTCCTACTTACCTAAGTATACAGGGAGGATTTTTGAGATGGGGCAGTAAGGGCAGGTAGGTACCTTAGCAGTAAAGTTATAGTTACAAGAAAACGTTTCTAGGAGACCATCCATATTTTTTTGAGATATTATGATCTGCATTCAAAGATTTTTGAAAAATTGTTGTCAGCAAAAAAAATGCTAAAATACGAAAATCTTTTTTCCATGCCAATACATTCCTGTTTCATGTAGGATCAAAAGAGTCTAAGGAGCCAACTGAGGTTTGAGTACTAGAAATGACAGAAATCGCGAAAATCTTTCCCCATACATTTTGTTTTGGAAAAATACGATTTACGTCGCCCAGTCCGACCCTGTGCAGCGGCAACCGACGAATATTCAATCTAGCCCTTTACAATAGTCGACGCGCAGGCTCGACCAACCGACACATTTCCCATTTTCACAAACTATTATACCACCTGAATCACCTAAGTCAGGCTTTCCCAACCTATTCAATCGCGGACCGCTGGCGCCACCATTCATCCATCCATCCAATCATTCCCTCAATCATTCCCACCTTTGGTCTCGGCCTTCATTCCAGCTTGTGCATCAAGGGCTGCAATGCTGACCGCGCTGTAATGGCCTTGAGCTGCGCTACGCTGCGCTACGCTGCGCTCTGTCGGTCATCAAAAGCGCGCCAGAAACGCACCCATTAAAGACCGCGACAGTAATGAATGTACTATTTCTTACTACAGGGTGCATTCTAAGTCGATAGCGAAACTTTAAGTAGGCTGTCTACTGATCAATACAAACAACTTGTACTTGGTGGCGAAAAAATGGAGCAATGGAAAAAAATATCAGTTGGTCCATACAAAAGATCGACTCAGTACTGCGCCAAATGTTTGAAGCAGCTGATATTTATTTCGCTCCATATTTTTCGCCTCCTAGTATAAGTTGTTTGTATTGATCAGTAGACAGCCTAAATAAAGTTTCGCTATCGACTTAGAGTGCACCCTGCAGTGAAGAGGTATTTATGTTATAAATATTATTAAATGAGTTCGGAGTACTTCCCGCAGCCAGGAACTACAATAGTTTTCGATTAAAAAAAATATACTGCCGGATAGCCTTCCCGAGCTCAGCGCTAAAATCAGGGTAGGATTTAAGCAATCTTAAATTTTAATAACTATCCGAAACCCTTCCCGAAATCAGATGTATGGAGGTGCTGAGTAGTGAAAGGGTTTCCATAAAGGCGGCCCGCGTGACAAAATTT
The DNA here is from genome assembly GCA_949319315.1 of Zelleria hepariella. Taxonomy (NCBI): domain Eukaryota; kingdom Metazoa; phylum Arthropoda; class Insecta; order Lepidoptera; family Yponomeutidae; genus Zelleria; species Zelleria hepariella. Next base: position 29,506,813 of record OX439379.1, read on the forward strand.
TTAAAAAAAATCAAATTCATTGTTTTTTCCGAGTGAAAAACTAGCCGACGTCGTTCCATTCTGAAAGTGAAAAAGGATAACACTGGGCATCGCTACAACTAAATTCCTATTGGTCGGTGTTTTTAGTCGGATATCCCGAGGTTGGGAAAGACTGACCTGTGCTGTGGTAGTGTTGTGTCGTCCACTACGGCCATTGTCCCTATTTTAAGGTGGGATGGCGGGAAATCAAAATTTTCACAGTTTTTTACATTTTGAAGCTAAACTGAGCTATTTTTCATCAGCAATTTTTCATTCGCGGCAATAACATAGGATTCCTTTCATTATTGTAAACAACAAAACAACAATAATTCAGCCGATTATGTGTTCGAAGCAGTGGCACTGCCCAAAAAACTTGTTGATGACCAGAACACATAATCGGCTGAATTATTGTTGTTCTGTTGTTTACAATAATGAAAAGAAATGTTATTGCCACGAACGAAAAATCACTATGCAAAAATAGTTCAGTTTAGCTACAAAATGTAAAAAACTGTGAAAATTTTGAATTTCCCGCCACGTTGCTATCGTCCCACCTTAACATCAGTCTCCACACCACACCATGGGCATTTTAGAATTAGGCTCTGATTTTGAAATGATTGCAAAATTAATAAGCACAATAGATAGGTAGTATGTGTAAGTAACAGTTTTTGATAATTGAAAAAAATCCCTATGGAAGTTCAGTGAGTGATGTTAGGGTTTGGAATATATACAACGTGTTACAAAACATCCTAACTCTTTTTACAGGGTGTAACCTACTTGTCAACAGGATGTCAAATCCGGGAAAAAAAATATAAAAAACTTTTTAGTTTTTGTTATTACTTAGCCCAATTTAAAAATATGTTTGTGTGTAGGTGTCGATTTTTTCCAACTTGAGTATCCGGGTAAACAAACATTACTCGAACACAAATCGCAGCATACCGTCGGAATCACAAATCGTAAAGAAGCACAATAACTTTTGAACATTACCTTAAGTACTAACGCACTGAATTATTCACAAAACTGGTCATATTTGTCCTTATTTTTCTTATCTTTATCCAAAATAGTAATTCTTTATAATATCAGTACACAGGTTAACAAAACACAGATTAGTTTTGACATTTTAATACTGAGATAAGTGAACGAAAGAACGATTTGAAAAATGAATGAAACGCTGAAAAATAACACCAAAAACAATAATAAATAATATACTGCAGTAATGATACATACCCGTTAAATAAAAAATATTTTCGTTCTAGGTATATTTTTAGGTGCGTTTGCATAGCTTTGAGTTGTTAAAACATTGCGAAAGTCAATGAATGTTTTATTAAAAAAATAGATTTCTCCCGCCACAGCTTTCACATTTTATTAATTTAAAAATAATTGGAACGGCATAGAGCAAAAAAGAATATTTAGGTTGTAATCCCTATCACCGGGTGCTCAAGCTCATACCCTGTATATTTACATATTATACAGGGTGTTAAAAGACCGCCAACAGACCCGAAAGGTACGCATACTAGACACCAAAACAAAGTACTTTTTCGATAAATTATTGCTGGGAAATGATTTTGGTTTTTTAGGTTATAATTTTGGAAAATATTTTATCACGCAATGGATGTGTAACGCAGAGAACTCATATTGCTCAAGCGTTGATATAAACTTTTGTTACATAAGCTCGAGGTGCCGATGTTAAGAATACATTGCGGGTTGCAATTTTAACGTCGTTTTATGCAAGAAATATTCATAGTTTTGATATGGCGTCTTGAGAAGAAATGTTAAGCACTCGATACTGAGTACATTTCTGCAAAAAAAAAATCTAAAAGTCCGACTTTGAACCTCATTATCTCGGAAACGGTTGATTTCCCAGGCATAGTTCCTTGGGCAAAAATGTTCGATATGATGAGGACAATATGTGGTTTCCCGCTTTGTTGGCGGTCTTTTAACACCCTGTATAGGGTGGATTTTTGAGACGGGGCAGTAAGGGCAGGTACCTTAACCGTTATAGTTACAGGAAAACGATCTTAGGAGACCTTCCATAACTTTTTGAGATATTATGAACTGCATTCACAGATTTTGGAAAAAAAATACGGTCAGCGAAAAAAATGGTAAAATACCATTTTTTTAAAATGTTAATTGTACCTCTTTCATGTAGAGATCAAAAGACTCTAAGGAGCCAACAAAGGTTTGAGTACTAGAAATGTCAAAACAAAAACATTTTCCCATACATTTTCTATAAAAAAAATATATATATATATAATGTTATTCGATCCTCTTTTGTGTAGGGATCAAAAGTTTCTAAGAAGCTAACTTAGGTTTGAGTACAAGAAATGTTATAAATCGCGAAAAACTTCTCCACGTACATTTTGTACAGGGGAAAGTTTTGGCCGATTTCTGTCATTTCTAGCACTCAAATCTCAGTTGGCTCCTTAGAGACGTTTGAACCCTACATGAAAGAGGATCGAATGGCATTCTAAGAAAAAAAGTTTTTTTCCCATAGAAGATGTATGGGAAAAGTTTTTGTAAATTTGTGACTTTTCTAGACTCAAACCTTAGTTGGATCCTTAGAGTCTTTTGATCTCCACATGAAAGAGGATAGATTGGCATCAAAGAAAAATTTTGGTATTTTGGAATTTTTTTCGGTGACCGTACATTTTTTCCAACATCTGTGAATGCAGTTCATAATATCTCAAAAAGTTATGGAAGGCCTCCTAAGAACATTTCCTGTAACTATAGCGGTTAGGGTACTTGCCCTTACTGCCCCGTCTCAAAAATCCACCCTGTATATTTTTTGACATACCACGACGTAACGTATCAAGCTAACGCGCTCCTGCCGTGCCGGCTCACCTCGAGAAAGATCAAACGAATGGAGAAAACGTAGTGCTAAGTAGGTTCTCCTAATTATTATCCGATTTCATTCATTTTGGTGTCACTGGTTTCTGCAGATTATCAAAATTGTATAAATGGTGTAATCTTTCTAGATTCCAGAAAAATAGTGAATTCCGGCTAATCTGAGAGGAAGGTGCAGATGCTGGGAAAACCTACTCCATCTAAAACAAGATACTAGGTAGATTAACTTCACCTGTCTAGTGTGAGTGAAGATGCCACAAATTACAGAGCCGCAAAGGCTTATGTGATACCTAACAATAAATAGACGGAGGATGTGGCTAAAACACAAAGTAGGTACTTAGTCCTACATTAAAATTGAAAAGTGTTGAATTGGCCAACCAAGTAGAACACTCTTGACCAAAGACGCTTTGAAGCCAGTTTCGCCGAAACCAGCGTAAAAGAAAACCTCTGAAGGAACTAACCTCCAAAAGTATTTGATCTAGTCAAGTCATAAATCTGAAACTTATCCGGAAAGTATTTCAAAGTTTCGTTTACATCTCCTCGCGTTGCTTCATGATATAGGCACACTAGCATCTTATCTGTACTGAAAGCGAATGTTTTTTTGTGCCGACACCGAAACTATTTGGAAACTATGGTTTATTCGGTAAATTATTTATAATGCATTGAGCTTTCAATATCGACGATCCTAATTGGTTTTAATCGACCAAATGAGACCAGTGCAAAATCATGAAATTGCTATTAATACGTATGAAAATTAAATACCTACTTAATTATTATCACTTTCAGGAATCTACCAAATTTTAACAATGAATTCTGGAATTTGGTACATGCAATGCAAAAATAATATACAATAGGCAGGTAATTAGCCGTTTTCAGAAAAAAAAAACGTACTTCTTTTTTTCTCCACTGATGGCGCTTATAATACGGCACTATAACGGCAGTCAGTTTAAATTTCATCAGTGTTGCCAACGGTACGACAAATTACCGTAAACTGTAATAATCATAACCAGAAACACAATTCATTGCTTGCAAATTTTATCGCATCACGTAGGTGATGTCAGTATTCTACCTACCTATTCTATATTTATCCAAAACCATTTAAGTTTTTGCTTTTAAGAATAAAAATTGCAAATATATGACACGGCATTTTTACCGATTGAACATGGCAAGCCTGATTCTTATCTGTGGTGTTTGTGTATCTTTAGTATTAGTACTTTCTAATCTGTGAATCTGTGGGAAAAAGCGTTATTTGACTGCCGTTATGTAGCCGTATTTTCTGTGCCATCTAGCGATCATTTTAAAATCAGCTTTTAACTGTCAGTTGAAAACGGCTCATTGTCACAGTCAGGGTGCCAATATACCTATATTATACTTGTTCATTTCTTACAACAGTTGTATAAACATTAGAGGTTATGTATGATGACCTGATAAAATAAATGGCGGTACTTTTTTCGGGCGGTTTGTAAATTAGTGTGACAGTAATAAAAATAAAATTGTCGGTTGTTTATTAATGCATTGAAAACGAAAACGTCCGTTGAAGTGGGCGGGCAGGCTTTTGAAAGCCAAACCTGCCATTATTGATGACAGTTTGTGTAGCTTTCTTGTGTATCTTTCCCGCCAAATCAAAATTATGCCCTTATTGATGACAGTTTGTGTAGCTTTCTTGTGTATCTTTCCCGCCAAATCAAAATTACGATTGACGTATCGAATCAAATTATGATTGACATATCGAATCAATCAAAAGATTTAAGTTCATCAATCAGCAGATGAATGAAAGCGACAGCCATTTCCTTTTCAATAAATTATACTTGCTAAACAAGGGTAAAATGTATGTTAGACAAGGGATACATTTTACCACTTCATTATTTTAAGAATTCTCAAATTACACTGCCCCACACGTTACCGCTCATTCTGATATTTTACCACTCAATATTTATTTAACCGCCCATTTCAATATTAAAAAAAAAAACCTAAGACTTATTTTTCATCTTATTGATAACATGCATTTTGTATCTTTTTACTTATAAAAGTACATTAAACAACTGCCGCTTTAAATGTTGGCATTTTGAAATCGCTTCATGCAGCTACAGTGTATGTCGTGTAAACGTTACGAAATAATATTATGAGATCCCTCTCGCTTTTGAGACTTCCTTAAGAGGCCTTCTAGCCGCTATCTTAGAAGAAATAAAGTCTATTTTTCCCTGGCAAAATTATAGTCCTAAGTTTTATCTAAAGGGTGCCCAAAGTTGGAATTTGTGAAATTAGTTTTGGGTGGAATTTCTGATTGTAGTTTTAAATTAGAATCTACACTATGTTATATGCTATAATATCAACCTTATTATGTTTAATATTACACAACAATAAGGATTGTTGTAGGTAAAGGTCTAAGTAATTTTACATCGGCTCTGGAAAACACTACATTTTAAACTGTTTTTCTAAAAATAATTTCATAGTGTCCAGTGGCACCTCTACTTAAACCACAGACATAATATAGAACTTAAACTAAATCGGTAAAGTGACAACTCGGTCGCCGTAATGCCTGGGTGAAGTATTTTTTTGTTTTAACATGTGACGTCATCACACCACACTATTTAGATACAGGATGTTAAGTGATAAGTACTATAATTTATCTATCTTTAGGCAATGACCCTAACTTACATGTATTCATAGGCTGGCCCATTTTATTTTAACGTTTTTGTAACTTTCTGTATGATTTCACTAAGGACTTTCTATTTTCATAAAATCACTGAGGAAAACAAAATTAAATACGACTCGTTGCTCAATGGGTCTAAAAAGTACCTTGAAATTGTGTTTATTCCCTGGACAAAAAAAAAAGTACTCAGCTAATTGTATACGAGTATTTGCAAATCAAATTACATACTGTGTAGGCGGTCACAGATATTGGTACAAAAAAGTTTCTTCTAACGACCAGTTGCAAGCTCTTCTAGCCAAAAAATATTTTTGGGCCACTAAAAATGGGCCATCATAAAGCATTTTGAAGAAGGCTGTTATTTCGACACTACCTAAGACTACCTACCTACCTAAGTAACAAATGGGATACTCGTTTTATTTCGATCGACGCACCTACCACCGCGTGTGATAAGAGCTACCATGGGGTATCGCAGCGTATCGCCGACTGTCTCTGCGGACTATATTATTTATTTGATGTAGTTGTAGGTGAGTAATTTAATTAATGACAGCGGTCCGGGCTGTACTAATTATACGATTTCAGTGCGTGAATTAATGAGGTGGGATAAAGTAAATTGATAGTAAATAGGGTAAACCTTTGCACAATTTTATTTTAACGGTGGATTGCCCTGACAATTTAAAGTGAACCGTTTTGGAGATTCCCAGTTTCTCATTCTTACGTTTTCTCCTCCCCTTTACCCCGAACTCGATAACGGTTGGGAATAAGAATAAAAGTTGTAGAGAATTCTATAGCTCTACTTTGGTTCAAGAAATTTTCTTACCAGAAAAATACAGGGGTGGTGTGACATTTCGAGTACCACTAGCAGTAGAACCCATTTGCATTGTGTACCTCAACTCAACTCAATCGGTCCAGTAGTTTTGGAGCAAATTGGCTGTGACCTAGGTCCAAGGCGGTGACAGACAGACGCACGACTTCAAAAGAGTTTTTCCCTTTTGAGGTACGGACCCCTAAAAATTAAAAATTATCTTTAAATAATAGGAAATGTGTTTTAGTCTGGGGGTCTACCGGCTAAGACGAAGCCGATTACCATTGGCAAAAATCGAAGTTCGATTTATGAAAAATTAACTGGATGGCAGTAAAATTAACTGGGTGGCAGTACATTCTTCATAAATCGAACTTCGATTTTCGCCAATGGTAATCGGCTTCGTCTTAGCCGGTAGATCCCCTGCACCGAAGTTCAGCTCCCGTTTGGCACACAGAAGCAAACAAGGGTACAATCGTCTACCCAAACTAGCTAAGGTCACGTGTCTCACGCGTGCATCCATTTATCTCTTCGCATCACGCTAGATCAGGGGAAGCAATATGGCGGATGATCTATGGGCTCTATGGCGGCACGCGGCTTGGCGGGAAAATGCTACTTATACACCGTGGAATTTTAGTGGTTTTAAAGCCGAAGGTATTTAGTTGCACTCGTGATTCTAAGCCATATTCCAAAATTTTACTTCAATACGAGCGAAAAAAAAAAACACTTCCCAATACAAACGGCTATCGCCAATCGACACCATTTGTATGGAGAAGTGATTTTATTTTCGCGCGTTTGGACTGAAATTTTGTAATTTGGCTCAGAATCACCAGTACAACAAAATACCTTCGACTTTAAAACCACTAAAATTGCACGGAGTACAACGTGTTAAAAAAGTTTAACTCTTTTTGTATTGACCTCAACTCAACAGAGTGAAAATTCTGTAAAGTATTTTTTTTAATAACCGCTAAGCATTAAAAAAAATGTTGGGCAATTTATTTATGTGGATAGGTAGGTCCATAAGGCATATTTTAAGTGAGTAATATGACAACAGTTGTTGTGAAAATAGTTGACGACAACAATACTTGAAAAAGTTGGTAGGTACTTTTCTTCCACGGCAGTGGAAAAATCAACAAAATTTCATGGAGCCAGAAAAAAATGGGACGTTAGGTAAGACTTGGCGCTATTACCCTGTAAAAATGAGTTGGGACATTTTGTAACACCTTGTATAGGGTCAGACAAGTCTAGCGCCCTAGGCTATTCAACATGGTGGCGCCCCTTTCAAACAAATCATTCGCAATACAGAGGTAATACACACGAGCCAATCAATAATGCACTTCGATATACAAGTACGTAATTTGGTTACTGCGAAATGAATGAGAAATTTTTACTTTGATTCCTAGAATACACATACACTTTATTGAACGCCAATAATAGTTATTTGTTATGCAAGGATAAAAAATTATTGTTTCCAACAAGTGGCTTACTTTTAGAAACCTTTACTAGCTCGGTATTCAATACAAGCACTCCCTGCAAATAATAGTTTTGCATCCTTGCATAACAAATAACTGTTTCATCTCCCAGGCTCGGAAAGTATGCTGAACTGTACATACTAGAAAAACATTAAAAGTACAGACAGCATTAATAAATCGTAATTGAAGCCTACAACTGGGAGCCTATCGAGGCACCACTGCGTCCTGGACTATGATTTCCAACGACGAGCTACTTGGATTTGTCGCCGTGTACCTATATACACTGTGCAGTGTACACACAGAAGACGAGTACTTAATTAAAAAGTCATAAACTGACGAACGCAGGTGTGTGGGGCGTCGATAAATTCTCGCTTACCCCTCGCAAGTCGCGGTCGATGATTTAGCACCGTGTGGAGACCCGCACTCGGTCTGTTATTCCTTGCGTGTGTGATTTATGCGCTCACTCTGCGGATCTTCTTCGGGACTTGTCGGGGACACCACTTTTGAACCATTCGTTCGGGGAACCAAAGTTGCTCGGGCGGATCCATTGCCTATTCAACATCTTTCATATTATTACCAGACTTCGAAAAAAAGGAGGATTATGATTTTAGCAACGTAGGTATGTATGTTTGTATGTTTTTGTGTGTTCATCCGTTCCCTCGCACAGTGCCTAAACTACTCGGCCGATTTCAACAAATGAGGTGTCGTTGGATTCGTCTCAATCACCCACATTTAAAAGAAAGTCGTGTTAGTTACACCATTTAGAACTCGAGAACGGGTCGACCGATTTTTATGATTTTTGATTTGTTGGATGTCTCTCCGCCCCGAATTGCAGAATAACCATTAAAACAACAACCAAATGTGGTCCACCCAAAAATAGCACATGTAACGTCATGACAAGTAGAACAAAGTGTTTTAACCCTTCTTGGTTACTAAGCAACCAAAAAAATGAACAATTTCTACTCCACATTTTGTAGGGCCAAAAATCCTATTGAATATCAGGGCTGAAATGGTGTCCTTCTTCAGAAAAATATTTTTCATCTCCCATGCTCGGAAAGTACGCTGTTACTTTAAACATGCGATCGTAGAAGATAATTTTTTAAACCACTTTTTATTTTTGTGCGCTTCGAAATTTGAACTCGTCGCCCTAATAAAAAAAAAATAAGGAACTCCTTCAAATTGTAGCATTGCCTAGCAACGGGTTGTTGATTTTATGACACTTCAAGAAGACACGATTTGTAATCAACAACCCGTTGCTAGGCAATGCCACATACTCCTTTGTGAATAAGCAAAGAAGAAGGAAACTCATTTCACTAACCTCTATGTAGGTACCCACCTACCTATGTCTATTGTTTGTCACGCTTGGCTAACAAAATCATTTCCTCGCTTCTGTGAGATGAAAAGTTTTGTGTTTCGCACGAATGCAATATTATTTGCGTCTCGTGCTTCTGAATACCTCGCTACGCTCAGGTTTCTTTTTTTGAACCACTCGCTACGCTCGTGGCTCAATTTTAGAAACCTTCGCTAGCTCGGTTTTCAATACAAGCACTCGCCGCAAACAATAATTTTGCATTCTTGCATAACAAATAACTATTATTTTTCATGGGGAATAAAAAGTGCACACAAGTTTTGTACCATTGTGAAATTTGGATTAAAAGCGCCAATTTTTCAGATAACTTGCCAAGGGTAATGTCATATATTTTTTTATACGATGGAGTGTCAAAGTTAGCGAAAATATTTTTTCAAACTAAGACTCCATCAAACTTTTTTTTAGCCATCTAAACGGGTTCACTGTTTGATTTATCAATGTGATTTTAGCATGATTATTAAGGATAATGTGAAAAAAAACACGGCGAAATTAGAATATATGCGACTACAGTACCTCAATTTGTGGTCTAGCGTCTGCCTATAATTTCTTAACGAAGCGACCAGGATTTTTTTTAAATATTATTTTTCCTAGTACCTACCGTTATGACCTGCCCTTTCACCCAGTTCCCGCTTGACGTTGAATAACAGGACACTCGGTATCCAAAAAAAAAAACGTAGGTTTGTTCAATCGTGGCGCTAGGTTAAAACTAAGATAGAGACTAACTGCCGGTTTCTGAATTTAGAAATTCGCTAAGCAAATGGGTAAGTATCGTCGTAAGTGCGCGCCTCGTCAGAGCCCTTTTTATACAACGTGTTACAAAAGATCCTAACTCTTTTCACAGGGTAGTATAGTGAGGGTGGGTAGATAACGTTTTAATAAAAAATAGGCGGCTAGCGACTATTAAATTTTTTAATTAAAAACGAAAAATAATATTCGTTCCTACTGTTGCACTGCACAAAACCATAGCACGCACACTACAGTACGGATGCCCCAACACAAGTAAACAAAAACTAGTGTCAACATTTCGCACGCACACAATCACGCACAGTGGAATAAAGCGATTGAGCCGAGCGCGCCCGACTCCACCCGAGCGCGCCCGAGCCGAGCGTCGCCGCTGGCCGGCCGGCAACTTGCAAAGTTGCAACTTACCGCCGCCGCCGCCAACGCCGGCCCACCGCAGTCGCAAGTGGAGCCGGCCGAACAAAACTGAAGAGATAATAATGCTAGACATCCTGCATCTGCTATTATTCACGTTTTGCCCCACCCAACGGCAGCACAAGTAGCAAAGCAAGATAATGGTCGATTATACTAAACTTGCTGCCAGATAAACTGCCCAAAACATGCCTTGATTTGATACCTACCTCTCACTCTCATCACTTTGTATGGCCCGGTTTCTGAGTTGAGAATTTTGCTAAGCAAATGGGCAAGTATCGTCCTGTCTCTGCAGATTTCTCACAAAAGAACGTGACAGGGCGATACGTAAGTATGTGCTTAGTAAAATTCTCAACTCAGAAAACGGGCCATAGTTACCTAAAATACCTACAATATCGGTGAGAAACTTTTAAAAATTATGCTGTATTTTACGTTGATTTTAACCAGATTTAACAAAACTCAGGGCACTTTCGGTGTGTATCGTGGGCGATGAAGAGGTTCTGGGTCTTTAGAAAGATTAAGTAAGTAGAAAATAATCATCATAAAGATACTCACACGATTTAAATCTTTGCTCACACACATCATGAGTCGGCGCTCGGATCGTAATCGTAAACAGTTACATACGACATAAGCTTGCTTTGTTCTAACAGGACCCGTTGATGATCTTCAAAGCACGCAAAAGGCATATCTATGACTAGGCAGATACTAAACAATGCCAGTAATAACATGCCCTTAGCGGCTCTGAGATGAAGCACAAAACACTAAATAAACACTTGCTGCCAATGCCAATGAATACCTATCAATCACTAAACACTCCACAAGTCCACACGCACGGGAGAACAGTTTCACTTCACACTTTCACTCAACATTGAAAGAGAGTCTCCGCCCCGAGCTAGGCGGTAAAGTCTAGTTTCATTACTTCTCTATCTAAGCTCCGATAACGCAACGCACCGAGTTTATAACTTTTGTTTTGAATACCAACCACAAACAAAACAAGCCTTCAAAGGCAATAAAGCCAATAAAAAACCAAACTGACCATTCATGAATGTATGTATGACTGACTGACAACGATAAGTGTTGCCAACCGCTACAGAAAAAAAAGGTAATTATAAAATCCTAATAATTGTTATTTCTTATGCTACGGGTGGACCAAATGGCATTTATTTAATGTAAACAATGCCAAAACAAAAGCAAGGGAAATAAAACGTGTTATTTTATCAACTTCTAAGAAAAAAACCCTTAAACCTGCCCGCCCGTAGAAACCCGCCTTTGAGAATTGGGGAAAATCCTCCAAGCTGGCAACACAATAATCGAGTGGGGTAGTAGGGTAGAAGCACCTAAAGTCGGCGCTCGGCTATCTACGTTCAAAAAGTAGATAGGTTAGGTAGTACTGTAGCATCGATTTAAATACCCTAAACTCTAATTTTTATTCGAGTCCACGGAATGACAGTTGCTAGTATGCAACTGTCAGATAAAGCCTTTGAAGCAACTGTCATTCCGTGGACTCGAATTAAAAATTAGAGTTTAGATTCCCTATCAACGCTCAAAAAGTGTCCCGCCTCAAACTGTGCTAAAATTCATTATTAGCACAGTTGCACTCGCAGTCACGCGCAGTCAGTTATCGAGGAAACCGATAACTGAGTTGCCGAAGTGCTCCGTAAAAAAGTGCAAAAATAATACCACAAGTGCATTGAAAAAGGATGGAATTTCGTATTTTCGGTAAATAATAATTAAAAGTTTTATAATGTGATGCATTTGTAGATAAATTCACCTCCAAAATGACTAAAAACATATTTTTTTAAGAATTTTTTTCAGCAAATGTTTGAAGTTGGCCCTACGCAGTTGTTTCTTTCTCACTTATACGACATGTGTAAGTTAAAAGGCGACGAAAGATTTACAAAGTGGAACAAAACAGGAATGGAGTAGCTTATTGTCATTTTTACACCTTAAATTTTCGTAAGCATTGCACAATGCACATTTTGTTTTTTACGACTCCGAATGAGAACCGAAACTAGTCGGCTACAACGATATAAATATCGCTTTATTTCTTGAACCGTGATCTATCACTCGATTTTAAACTACAATAGGCTTTTTTCGGGTTTTTTTTTTGTTTATGAAGATGTCTCTAGATGGCGCTATTCTTCTCACCATAGAAAATGGAGTTTAGCCAGAAAAAATGTCAAAGTCTGTCCACAGACTGTCTATTGGTCTGTGCCGAGGTTTTTTCACGGATAACTACCCCGCCGCGCGCCGCTTGCTTGCTCGTAATTTTTGTTTCACAAGTTTTGTCCGGTTTGAAGGACCACTCGAAAACAAAAAGAGGTATGTCAGTGTGTCGCCAACCGAACCTACTGACCTAACCTTTGTTTTAAATCTTTTTCGACTGTCTGTCACATTTTCAGGAATACACTGTATGTTAACACCCTTTATGTCGGTTTTTAGAACACCTATAAAGGTAAAAGGCCTGGTTTCGGGGTTCTTAAGGGGTTCGAAAATTTCGTTATTTTTGCGCTAAACCTCTTAGTTTTCGAGATATGGTAACATTCATACCTAATCATTCATCAATATCAGCTCGGGCTAGGCCATACTAGTTTATCCTGGAGCGTACATATGTACGTACAGCCGAACGCACCGCACTAAGATCGAAGCAAGAAAGCCACCCTAAATAATTATCGTAAATTATCTTTTAAGTATCTAATTATCGTGTCGTCGTAATTTAAATTTGAAACCTCGTGATTTTCTCAGCAAAAAAAAAACTGAAGGAGTCTCCACGACTTTCTCGACACGCTTCTGTTCGACTGCGGACACTCTCACGCAGACCAGGCGCATGATAGCGCTGGGACTTCATTAGATATGAAACGTTATCGTAGGTGAGATAAGGTTGTATTTTGTCTGTGCATTATGTCATCCGATACAAATGTGTGTGTGTGTGTGCGTGCAGCAGAGAGGCACACATTTGCAACTACGCATCGGACACTTTTTCTGTTCGAATTTGTAGGCGATGTTGCATCTAGGGTATTTAAATCGATGTACTGTAGTTTAAACCTTTTGCTTATCTTTTTCTTTTTAATGATTTCTTGGTATGAATAATAACTGTACATTTGCGTTTATTTGAAAAAAAAAAACAAAGCTGAGTCTACTCGAATAATCCGGCGTTTGTACGTATGTTTGTATGAATGTTTGTTTGTTTGTTTGTTTGTTCGACGATAATCGAGTAACGTTGATCGGAAAGTCATGATTCATAAAATTTGAGACTAAAAAAATGTTCGAGCATGAGCCAAACCGGTCAAGGGATTACGAGATATGGGATTGTAAAGTACATCGCGTTCGGGGTGAACTACTAGTTCATTTTCTATTCAGAATCATTTTTGCGCATTGTTCATCATTGTTGCGTTCTCACTACTTTTTGATCCCCCCTCGTACGTATGTCACCTGGGTGATTAAGACAAATCCAACGACCCCTCATTTGAGTAGTTTTAGGCTCTGGGAGGAAACAGATGAACACACAAACATACCCACATACACCCTCACATACATACATAACAATATGCTGCTAAAATCATAACCCTCCTTTTTGCTTCGCGTAGTTGGGTGAAAACTACTGGACTTTAGTTGCACTTTTCACCAAAAGGCCGAGTACTGCTTCCTCTACCCTACAATGTGTGTTGTTGCCGTCTCGCTCTCGCTCAGATCTCGTTCGCTCGCTCACTCATTCCAGTCAGTCAGAGTAGCAGGGTGACCAGATTAGGCGAATTGTCGCCATTTAGGATACCTCTGAGGGTCAAACGGACCATAAAATCCGATCGGTGACCAGAAACCTTTTAATGATACCTAAAAAATGGGATCGGGTGATTTAGGCTATCTTAGAGTAATTTCGCATTTATTTAGGCGATTTAGGCAATTATCGCAAATTTATTGAACCATTCCTTGATTATTCCTTAAAAAGCTTATAACGAAACGTAATATGCACGTGGAAAGGAGGATTCTACACTGATGGTGACGGAGAACTTTTGCAGGAAGTTATTACTTTAGTCTATGGGGCTTTAGAATAAAAAAAAAAACGAATGCAAATTATTAGATTTTTTGAATATTTTTTTGGCTGTACGGTGTATTTTTTTAGTTTTTTCTTTATTTTGGGCTAAATTTGGGCTTCTAAGCTCAAAAAGTTAGGCGAATTAGGCTAAGACGAGAAAAAAAAATTGGCGATTTAGGCTACTCGGAAGACAACATTAGGCGAATCGAGTTAGCTAAAATCTGGTCACCCTGGTCAGTAGTCCGTCCGTTCGCGCCCGCCGCCGCCGCCGCCGGCCGGCCGGCTAGTAGTTTTTTTTTCTGTGTGAATGTTGTGAATTCGTGATTGATTGATAATTGAACAGCTGATAACTTGCAGAAAACGGTGTTGATTGATACAAATGTGTCAGAAAGAGTGAAACTGCGTTGTGTGTGGCGTACCAACGTACTGTCGTGTCCCGAATACTGTGAATTGACTAACAAAATAATGTTTGTGTGCTTCTTCTCAAAGTCACTAATGGTATGTTATCACTGGCATTGTATGATAGATCTGTCTAGTGATTAATTATACCGTTTGTGTGCTTTGGTGATAAACGACGCCACGGCATAAATTAAGAAGTCGCCGGTCTGTCACGAAAAAACTTCCGCGGGTCAAATAACTCAAGGTCAACGAGCATAATGTAAGTGAGTCAAATTATGTACCTAGCCACCTAAAATGACGTTCTTTTCATACTTTTCATCTAGGTACGAGAACTCTGGACTAGTTGTTCAGTTGGTTCGTTTTGTAAAATAAATGCTGTTAGATTGTTTTTGTTTACATTCGGCTAGCGACATCTAGCGACGGCTAGCGAAAACGAACTGACGGACGGGAGAAAGAGATGACAATATGAAAAACCAGTGAGTGTGAGGGAGACCCAATGTGTGCCGTGTCTTTGTAAAGCTCTTGTCATTGTGTGGGTGAGTAGTCAGAAACGAAATGGGTATTGCATTGCAGAAGCTCTACTCCGACCTGTAGGCAAGTTTTTTTCTGATTATTTAACACTTTTCTTGAGAATACCTTCTGGAAATGGTTTTTGGAGGGTTTTAAACGAACAATTACCACCAAATTCTGAAGGATACAAGTACAAGTATTATCTCGCTAATCAGAGGGCCCACGGCATAAAGATTATTCTAAGCCGGCACCTGATACGGTAACGATAACACCCTGTGAAAAGAGTTAGGATCTTTTGTAACACGTTGTATAAGCTTCTGGTTGGTCGTTTTCATCTGAATGCGCTTTGATGGGATTAAAACTTGACTAATCAGAAGCTTTAAGTTGACTTGAACTAGGCGCTTCCTTTGACCGTGAAAACGCAGGTTTAGGTTAAGTTTTTTTTTTTTGCTTCAGCGGCTTTAACCCGTCTTTTTACAAATTATCAAATAGCTTTTTAACAAGGGTTAACGTTTTTGCACGCCTCGCCCTATCTGACCCCACGGTCTAGGGGCCGCGTGCCGCACGCGTTATGGCACGCGGCCCGAAGCGTGGGAAACGGCTAATTTTCAAAGCGACAATACGAGAAGAGGCAAAGGGATCAAACTTGCGAGATATTAGGAGTAGCTACGGACAGAACGCCGACCTTACCGATATCTAATGGGGTGTGTAGTGTAGATGTATTAATTTCCTCTGGACTAGGCCGTCTAAGCTAAGAGGGTTATTATTAGGCATTGCAGTACATCACATTACAATTTTTTTTTTTTTAGGTTTAAGTACGGTACTAGGACTAGGTAAATATGGAAGATGTTGAACCACAGATAGATTCGGTCTCAAAACAAATATTGGCCCCACCGGTTTATAATATTATTTTCACTGTTTGCAAATGTAAATTAAATAATTATCATACACACTTTTTAATGCATTTATAACTCGTTGACTCGACCACGCGCCCTGCAAAGGTCTCGGCATAGGTAAAAGTTAATACACAATCTGCCGATTTCTGAATTGAGAAATTCGCTAAGCAAATGGGTAAGTATCGTCCTGTCTCTGCAGATTTCTCACAAAAGAGCGTGACAGGACGATAGTAAAGTATTTGCTTAGCAAAATTCTCAATTCAGAAACCGGGCCAATGAGGTTTAAATCCGTTAAGTGTTTCAATATTTATGGATGACAAAGTGCTCTGCAATCGTCTTTTTTTTTTTTAGAACAATCCGAACATTTATTATTGTCGAATTCTGGTCTGAAACAATTTAGACTAAGGTTCGATAGGCTAAGTAAAAGTAAAAGTAATCATCATCATCATCAGCCCACCTCTGCTCACTGTTGGGTATAGGCCTTTTTCCTTCTTTTAGAAAAATAATCATTTAGTAAAAATCTGATTGGTACGATGATAATATGAGTACGTTCGCTCGGGTCGTCCTTCTGTCTTAATTGTTCATTATTTACTGACAGGCGGAGGGGTCACAAAGTTAAACCCTGACAGTAATTCCATGTGATTTGTACAAGTCCGAAGATAAAAAAAACTGTTGGGTTAATTTTGAACTAAAACTAGTTCGAGACAGATCTTATCAATCTTACTGCCGGTTTCTGAATTGAGAAAATCGCTAAGAAAATGGGTAAGTATCGTCCTGTCTCTGCAGATTTCTTACAAAAGAGCGTGACAGAACGATAGTTAAGTACTTGCTTAGCAAAATTCTCAACTCAGAAACCGGCCTTACTGCAGGTTTCTGAATTGAGAAATTCACTAAGCAAATGGGTAAGTATCGTCCTGTCTCTGCAGATTTCTCACAAAAGAGCGTGACAGAACGATAGTAAAGTATTTGCTTAGCAAAATTCTCAATTCAGAAACCGGGCCTTACTGCCGGTTTCTTTTCTGAGTTGAGAAATTCGCTAAGCAAGCACTTAAATATCGTTCTGCCTCTGCGGATTTCTCACAAAAGAACGTGAGAGAACGAGTTAAGTATTTACTTAGTAAAATTCTCAATTCAAAAACCGGGCCTTAGGTACGAATGTTACGATGTGGGACGGTCTAATATAAAATAAAAAATAAAAAACATTACGACGTTCATTTTATTAAAGTAATCAAGAAAACGTTGGCAAAATGTGAATGTTATCAAAAAAAATATGTACTAGTAGTTTAACTAAGTTTCTCTAACTTTTGCCCGTGGCTACAAATATTTTACACGCAATGATTTATTGCTCTATATTAATTCATATCCCTCTGCATTAGGTAATTTTGTTCTTTATTTGCGATAAAAAAAAACAGTGCAATGATAGGTAGATCGCCGACATGGTTTTGTATGAGCAAAAAAGTAGATCCACTTTGTGTTTTTAGAGTCCACCCATTGTTTGGTTAAACGATCGAATCAAAAAAGAAAACGGCTATAAATCCCGAACTTCATTGGGAAACTCAAAGGCCCAACAGTGTGCACATAACAAAATTATCGTCCGCACTAACGGTCCTAGGATACCCCTGGGATACCCAGGATTGGTAGCTCTTACCGCGCGCGGCATGAGTGCGCCAATCGAACAAAAAGGGGTATCCTAGCGTGTGGCTGACTGTACATAACCTCTTCGTTCACCCTGTTCAGTGTAGTGGCTCTACAGGGTGATATAGAAAGGTCCTGCCTATTATATTTGAGGGGGTCTAAACTAAACTAAACTCATCAATATAAGCAACATTTAATTAGTTATAGGTACATTTCTTCTTTTGTTGTACCGAATAAAAACTTTTCTATTTCTAAAAAAATTCCAGCTGCTCCATACATTTTATATCAAATTTCAGCATGGAACCAACCTGAGTTTTTTTAGTTTCTGATATAATTACTTATTAATGAGTTTAACGACCCCCATAGAATGTATAAGTACACAGAGTACACTTCATCACCTCTAAGTAACAGGCCATATAATATCTAACTCTTTTTGCAGCATTTAACCTACTGATCAGTATAAGTATGACATGACATTTCAGCATGACATATCTGTAAAATGTTGAAAAATAATGTATTTTTGCTTTTGGATTTATTTTAAAACACATACTTAATGTTTGTGTTCGTCGGTGCATTTGCATAGGTTATAAGTGGTTAAAACAATGTACAAATGTATGAAAACAATATTTAAAATATAGGCCGTTACTTCCGCCACAGCGCTTATAAAAGGTGTTTTTTTACAGGGTAATAGTAGAGCATTCTGTGAAAGGCATCACAGGTTTTTTATTCCCTTGATTTTTAAATCAATAAAATGTGAACGCTGTGGCGGCGGGAGAAAAGTATTTTTTTAATAATGTTTTCAGTGACTTTCACAAAACTCAAAGCTATTCAAATGCACCTATACATACACAAACATATTTTTACATTTGAGCTAATAAAAAAAACGTTTTCATCTCCCATGCTCGGAAAGCACGCTGTTACTTTAAACATGCGATCGTAGAAGATCCTTTTTTAAACCGCTTTTTATTTTTGTGCGCTTCGAAATTTGAACTCGACGCCTTAATAAAAAAAATATAAGAAACTCCTTCAACTTGTAGCATTGCCTAGCAACGGGTTGTTGATTATATGACACTTCAAGAAGACACGATTTGTAATCAACCCGTTGCTAGGCAATGCCACATACTCCTTTGTGAAGAAGCAAAGAAGAAGGAAACTCATTTCACTAACCTCTATGTAGGTACCCACCTACCTATGTCTATTGTTTGTCACGCTTGGCTAACAAAATCATTTCCTCGCTTCTGTGAGATGAAAAGTTTTGTGTTTCGCACGAATGCAATATTGTTTGCGTCTCGTGCTTCTGAATACCTCGCTACGCTCAGGTTTCTTTTTTTGAACCACTCGCTACGCTCGTGGCTCAATTTTAGAAACCTTCGCTAGCTCGGTTTTCAATGCAAGCACTCGCCGCAAACAATAATTTTGCATTCTTGCATAACAAATAACTATTTGTTTAAATAACTATTTTTTTATAGAAATGATATCCTGGTCACCAGTAGGTTACAGCCAGTAAAAAGCCGTTGTTTTTAAAAACCAACGGAACATAATAGAGCAAAAAAATATGCTTGGATGTGATCCTCATCACCGCTGCTCATAACCCTGCAAAAGAGTTAGGACCTTCTGTAATTCGTTGTATAAATGCAGACTTGTGTAACAAGCGTGGTGGCGTGTCATCGATCATTCTCTGGTTATCACGGGGCAATCCTCGACGTTGTGTTTTAAACAGAGTGACAGATAGGTACCTGCCTGCGCGACCGCCCCTCTGTTAATTTTTTTATTCACGGTCTTCGGGGTAAACGCTCCCTGTATTTAATTCCCCTAAAGTTAACAACACTCTATCAAAATCGTGTCTGAGAATTGTACATATCTACCTATCTTTTTTAAACATCTATGCAACATATGGCTTTGCTTAAGGGTGGACGATAGCAACGAGGCGGGAAATTCAACAAAAATAGCTCAGTTTAGCTACAAAATGCAAAAAACTGTGAAAATATTGAATTTCCCGCCACGCTGCTATCTTCCAGCCTTAAGTTCTAATGAAAGCCAATCTGTCTAGCAGAATTTGGGAGCTGTGGTTTGTCAGCTTGGACCGTGACATTTATTTGGTGTAAATTCTCCAAATATAACTGTGGATTTTACTTCGTTTGTCAGCGGCGTGAATTCAATTATTTATGACCTCTTTTCATCGAACTTCAGAGAAACAGGCAAGAGCAGCATTGTTCACACATTATCCGCAGGTTCGCAGAAATGTTAAAAGCCAAACTAAGTAAGTGCTTACTGAGAATTTTGCAATAAATTCTTCCTTTGACCTGTGCCATTTGCTTTTGTAGGTGCACAATCGAGAGGATTTTTTAAAAACTTATTCAAACATTTTCCGGATTCCCAATACCATTTAGATCAACAAAATCCAATTACATACGGCCGCGTCACTAAAATCCTATTATAGAACGCATCGCAAGGGAAAAATAGGGGAAAAATAGTACGCATCCCTCTTTTTTGTATTGTTATTATTTACAGTTCTTTGGTGACCCCGAAACCTATTGAGTGCTAGTAAGCATCTAGTCCCCCAGTAGATACACAGCCCCTGAGTGACTCGATGACTGCAATGATGACGTATGTTATTAAATTAATTTATGACTCGCCTTTGCCCGCGACTTCGTACGCGCAGACTATTTATTTTTCTCGTGAGTTTTTCCATTGTTTTAATGGTTATTCTGCTATTTGGGGCAGAGAGAAATCCAACAAATCAAAAATCATAAAAATCGGTCCACCCGTTCTCGAGTTATAAGTAGTGATTAACACGACTTTGTTTTATATATTAAGATGATTGTTACCTCAGAACTTTATTCTAGGTGGACCGATTTTGATAATTCTTTTTTATTTGAAAGGGTATACTTCCCGTGTGGTCCCATAAAAAATGGTGAAGATCATATTAAGAACTTCGGAAATGGAGAATGGAACTCCTCAACGGAGAGCAGTGGATCACTCGGAATGAGTGAAGTAGCTAATAATAGTGTACCTACCTTTTTACCAGTGAAGTCGGTTTTATATATTTTTTTGTTTATTTTAGCTATTATGCTATTTCAATGCATTCACCAGTTCACCACCGACATGCACCTTAGTTGAAAAGGCAGTAAGTGACAAATGCTTTCATACCTACGCCTTATTGTTTCTCGTTACTACAGATATGTACAAAAGGTGTGCAAAACCCCTAACACCCAAACAGTTTTTTTTTTAATATAGGGTATATATTCTGAAGTCCACGAAGTCCTCGGAAAAGATAAAGATAAATAAATGAAGGCGGCTTCGGCGGAAAGATAGTTACATTTTCCGTGTCACGACATAACGTTTTTCTTAAAAACTTAATTGCCTTATTAGCTGCGTTTCTACCTACTATATTTATTTTAATACCAAATTAGTCGCTTACGACTTTTTCCAGCCAAAGCAGTAAGCACCCTAGAGCACAGTCCAATGCATTCACGATTACCATACCAGTTGTTAATAGCAGGGGTGGGATCATGCAACCCGCGGTGAAGTAAGCCTAAAGCTAAATAGCGGGTGTTTTGTTTTCTGGAGGGCATTGATAGCTATACAGCTAGAATATTAGCTAGAATTTTTTTTTCTTACTTATTTTAAGGCTATTCGTTTTTATCAACACACAAAAACAAAATATACTTATGTTAAAAACTACATAAAGCCTGCATTCCTAGATTCTTACCTAATTTTTAAATAATTTCAAAAGATTGCGACATTATTTATCATAATAATATTTATTTTTATGTCTATACTACGGGGTAACGTTCTTAGGAGACCATCCATAACTTTTTGAGATATTATATGTATATAATTGGTAAAATCACATTTGACCAAATCAAGACCACTGTAGGCAAAACACTGCGAATGCACCCGAGAAACGCCTGACCGAAAGAAATTGTGTGGCATCGTAAGGTGTAAACATCGTCAGCCAACACGATGATGATACCTACTACATGTGGACCACGACCGCTCTGGCAAGAGAGCAATGACGAAGAATAAGAAGAAATTCACATTTAAAAAGAGCTTGCAATTTTCTTCGTTCCATTCGGTCATAAAAAGTGGAAGCCCGCTGCAGTATCTCTAATGGTTTGAGCACACAAAGGTGAGGAATGCCCAATAATTGCATTCCTTGTAAAACCAAATATTTGCGGGGCTCCCTTAAGCTCGGGGCGGGAGAATCAATCAATTGGAAATAAGCAACTTAAGGGGGAGACGGGGCAATTTTTAACGAGTGAGCGAAGCGAGAGTAGTTTTCTGACTCTAGGTACTTGAAAAATCCGGCGTTTAATGTTTATTTGTATGTATGAATGTTCGTCCAACGATAACTTGAGTATCGTTGACCGGATCCTCAAGAAAGGTACATAAAATCAAAGAAATTGGTTTCGATAAAAAGTTATTGACAGCAAAACAGTTATTGACACATTATTAATTGGTAAACAAGCGTCACACGCTGCAAAAAGTCTAAAATTTAAATAAATAAAACAGGTAATACAAAGTAGGCTCTTGGTTCGACAGGGCGTGTGGGCATACTTAAATAAAATGCACTTGACTTGACAGATCAGCGGTGTAAAAAAATAGGCGGTGAAGAAAGAATATGGATAAAATTAGTGACGACAGATAGAAGAATACATTGTAACATGTGAACAAGTTACTGCATTAAAGTGTAGGTAGTTACTTGTTTTTGTAAAGACAATAGACAAACTTTAAGTTTTGATTTGAATGTAAAATGCGATTTTAAACTCCGAAGAGGAGGTGGGCTATTATTGCAGCATTTGGTGCCGCGTACTTAAAACTCCCTCGGAAAGCTGCACAGTATTCTAGAATGGACAAGACAGTCTACCCATTGTACAACTCCGCTGACTGAGAAGAAGTACAACATTCAAGTCTTCGTTAACCTACTTTGGCAACTGCACTTTGACAAGACCAAATAACCGAGTAGCAAGGTGATATTGTACTCTACTTTTCATGTTTAAGATCCCAAATTAGACCCAAACGGTTTGTCCTTTCATGTAAACATGGTCCTTTAACTGCAATACAATAATTTAATTTTGATAACATATCATGCGCATGTGGTTGTGGATGCATCACTTGCATGCGTGTATTTTTTCCAAACTCATCTCACTTACTATAAATTAAAATGCGTGCGAATTTTGTGCGTAGAATCCTTTTTTTTTCTTTAAAATGTTCCCCTTAACCACGGTCACCCCAGCCGAGGGGAATCAATCAGCCGTGTTCTACCCCTGTTATTGTGCGCGATCATTTATTTATCCCCTAACTGCCCTTATAGCCCGGGAGCTCGTCGTAAGGCGACCTACGTCACACGATACCGGATTGACATTATCAATCTACTGTACAACGTATTGCAAAACTTGCAAAAGATCCTAACTCTTTTTACAGGATGTAACCTACTGGGGCCTTAGCCTGTAACACAATGGCGTATCAATGGCGTCCCAGGTAGAAGGACAAAACCGGGATTTTTTCGTTGGTCTCCTACAACCAGCGAACTAATCCTCTAGATTTTAGACTCATAATATTCTTTGCTGTACTACAAAAACATTAAAAGGACCGACACTGGACCGACAGCATTAATAAATCGTAGTTGAAACAACCGTCAACCGGGAACCGATTTGGCACCATTGCGTTACAGGCTAAAGGCCCTGGTCAACAGGGTGTCAATTCTGTAAAACAAGGCAATTTTTATTTTTATAAAGATTTTTATACGGTTAAAAAATTCGCTCGGGACGGGATTTGAACCCTCAACCTTCTTGCATTGCATTGCAATATTCTTGGTAGAGCGGCCTGCACGGAATGCAAATCCTGTCCCGAGCGAATTTTTTAACCTCATACAATAAAGTTCCCTAGCACGGGTTAGTGCTTTAGAATTTTTTTTTTTTTTTTATATTTTTAACCTCTTATTTTGATATTTTTGCTTCGATGACACTAGTACTATGTGTACCATGATTAGTTATATCACTTTTTTTATTATAATTTAGCTGAAATTTAAAAATATGTTTGTTTGAGTTGTTAAAACATTGTGAAAGTCATTTAAAAAATACTTTTCTCCCACCACAGCGTTAAAATTTTATTAATTTCAAAATCAAAGGAACGTCGTTGTGCAAAAAAAAAAAACAGGCTCTGATCCCGCGATATCACCGGGTGCTATTACCTTGTAAAAAGAGTTAGGATCTTTTGTAACACCTTATATAGAAATTAATTTTGTACTGCACGCCACCTCGTCATTGCGATACGTCACGATAACAATCATAAATTGCTTCAGGTTTACAGCGTGTGCAATAATAATTACTCTTAGCTAATCTATCAATGTCGTACATACCGCACGTCGATCCTCACATGCGTGTACTCTATTCACTTACGTTACGGGCGACTTTGCTACGAAAATCTACACCAGTGTTTTAATTTGAAACAGCTCCATTATTCATCCCACGTTTTATCAGTTCATCCTACGACTTAAGTACGTATTCCTTTTTTTGACCCACCCATCATAAAGTTAGGTGTGTCATAGGCCCGGTTTCTGAGTTGAGAATTTTGCTAAGCAAATGGGTAAGTATCGTCCTGTCTCTTCAGATTTCTCACAAAAGAGCGTGACAGAGCGATACGTAAGTATGTGCTTACTAAAATTCTCAACTCAGAAACCGGGCCTTACCCGAAACAGTCATGTGTAAAAGGCCCGGTTTCTGAGTTGAGTTTTTTTTATTTTACTTACGTATCGCTCTGTCACGCTCTTTTGTGAGAAATCTGAAGAGACAGGACGATACTTACCCATTTGCTTAGCAAAATTCTCAACTCAGAAACCGGGCCTTTTACACATGGCTGTTTCGGGTACGGTGGAATAATGGGTATTGTGGCAATGGTAAGGAAGGGCTACACGTGTCTCGACGTCGTCGCCCAGCGAGACGTCTTGTAGGATGTGTTGACGAAACTCCTAAAAATGTAACGACTTCAGATAGAAGATTTGATTAGAGGGAAGTGGCGCTGGACAAAGAGAGGGTCTTATTCAACTTGGCAAACGAGGCATAAAAAAATAGAAGTTAAAAGCTGAAACAAGACGCTTATCCTTAAAATATACTCTTATGTCATTAATCGTATTCGGAGGCCATCGGTTTATCAAATGCGAAGTGGTGTCCTCCGAGTACTCATTTTGTAGGCCAAAAATCCTATTAAATATCAATCACACGGCTGAAATGGTGTCCTTTTTCAAAGAAATATTTTTATTTTTTCATGTGGAATCAAGTGTCAAGTGTTGTACACACGACAGTACGTCAACCCTTACACGCTAGCACTCTACTCCGTTACGTTACGGATGACTTTACAACAAAAGTGTACACACTGAAGTGCTGTCGTGTGTACCATATTGAAATCTTGACTAAATACGCCAATTTTTTTGATAACTTGTAATTTTTTAAAGATGATGTGTCATACTTAGAGAAAATATTTTTTCAATCTAAGACACCATCGAACTTTATTTAGGTTTTATTTATTGTTTGATTTGTCAAAGCGATTTGAATCATTCAAACCTAGTATTCAAACAAATAAGTCATGTCAGTGGATGTCAATGTCATGCAGCTTTTTTTTCGGCTAGGTATTATACCATACCTATTGATATTTGAGTCTAATATCTTAAAAACGATTAACGAATTAATAAGAAAATATGTTTCGTAATAAGCATTTGGATTTCTCTATGGAAATGAAACAGAAATTAAAACCTGTCAATTGCCGAATGAAAAATTGTTATATAAAATTCAATTAACATAAATTAATGGTTAGTGCTCGCAACCGCGAAACCAAGCCAAAGTGATATTTTAGTTGCATTACTACCCGGACGCGCTTTTCATAATGATTTAATGTTTTTTGAACTTCCCAAGTGAAATTAGATCAAAGTGGTAGAAATATGGTTAGGCTTCTGAAAATAATAACAACTGTTATAGGTAATTATAATTTATATTTATTTCGATAGATAAACAACCGTAGTAATCTAATAGTACCTACATAAATTGAATTAAAATTACAATAAAATAAAATTAAAATTAAGGTTTACAAATAACAAAATCAGCATTAAAATAAATAGGTAAGTTATAGTAAGTACAAACTCTTTCCCTTCTTGGACGGAGGGTGGTCAAAGTGGCGTAAAAAATGGAAGTTAAAAACTAAAACCCGACTACTAAAAGGAAGATCTGCTTATCCCTAAATAGACTCATAGATCGTAGTCGGAGGCCATCGGTTTATCAAATGCGAATGTGGTGTCCTCCGACTACGATTAATTATCTATGAGTCTATTTTAAGGATAAGCAGGTCTTGTTTTAAGCCTTTTAGTAGTCGGGTTTTAGTTTTTAACTTCCATTTTTTTTTTAGCTTTTTAGTATGTCATTTTGGACGATCACCCAAAAATGCCCAGAATAGAACAAAGAAGGGCAAAAAAAACACATTTTGGTATTTTTTGTTCTATTTGTTATGTTGACGCTACATGTGTTATAAATTTTTGAAAAGGTCTTTTAAAGCTCTTTCATTTGATACCCATGACGATGATATCCGATTATTTTTATTTTTAGGTCGACTACTTTAGGGCGCAGCACAGCCGCCATCTTGTTTTTTTTTTTCAAAATTAAACTACCCTATGTCACTATGTCACTGTAATTTAGACAAATCGGCTGAGTAGTTTAGGCTCTGCGGGGGAACAGATGAACACACAAACATACACACATACATACATACATACATACATACACACATACATACATACGCTGCTAAAATCATAACCCTCCTTTTTGCTTCGCGTAGTCGGGTAAAAATAGAGTTTGCACAACGACTTGTCAAATATATGGACAGATGCTCGATGAGGTCTTCAAATATAATACTCTGCTTACACAAATGTCGACGTTCGATATTAAATTTATAAACCCATGGGAAAACTGCCAAATAGTTGCCAAAAAAATCGGCAAAATGGTGAGGTCCATTTAGTTCCTAGATGGGCTTTAAGTACAAAGTCCCAGGGACTCTCACTTTACCCATAATAATATGGGAGTGTGGGTGAAGGTGTTAGTCGGCTCTTGTTATTACGTACTAGGTAGCGTATTTTCTTGCAAATGCCTATTTACATATTATTATCTCTATCTCTACGTAGTAAAAAATCAAGTCATTTTCCGCGCCTGTCTGTTTATCCTCTAACTCCTCCTAAATTACGCAACGGGTTTTTAAGCGGTTTTTATCAGATAGTTTATTTTTTCATGCAAGGTTTTTTATACTTGTTTTGCATCCGTGTGAAGCCGGGGCGGGGCACTAGTGCGAATTGCCACATCATATTTATGTAACCGTGATGACCCTGCTTTTTTTAAGAAAGAAAATAATTTACTAATAAGGCCATTTTTTTACTTTCGCAGATGAAGCCAAAAACAAGAAGCGGCTAGGAAGCAACATGCTGCTAAGCGGGCAACAATAGAGCGAGAGGGTTGCACACCAACAGGCAGCGAGAGAGACAGAGATGGAGTTCAGCTGGCTGCTTCTGGCCACCGTGCTCGCGGCCGCGTTTGCGCAGAACAACAGGAGTAAGTTGACCCTTTTTGTCATCATCAACATGATCATCTGGGGCCTTAGCCTGTAACGTAATGGTGCCAAAATGGGCTCCCAGTTGACGGCTTCAATTACGATTTATAAATGCTGTCGGTCCTTTCAATGTTTTTGTAGTACAGCAAAGAATATTCTGATTCTAATTCTAGAATATTAGTTTTCTGGTTGTAGGAGAAAAATGAGGAAGCCCCGGTTTTTTCCTTCTGCTGAGACGCCATCGACACGCCATTGCGTTACAGACTACGGCCCCAGCCCGATGAATTTTAACCCATTCGCGTGTAGATAGTGTCGCTGTGCCAAGGCGGCGCCATATACCTAAAACGCGACAGTCTCTATCGCCAATTCTTAGCTAACCCATTCTTAAACAGCTGGAGGACAATGGACGAGATTGGCATTAGACCGAGGGAGGTGGCGTGAAAAGGACCAGCAGTGGGCCTTATTTATGGGCTGGATAGGTAGATAGAACTCATTCATATGCTAGGTAAGCCTTGGTAAAATGGCGATTTGGCTTATTCACCACATCACCCACCATTTACCATATCAACACGCGTGCGTGCCTACTACGTAGGTAATAGCGATTTTCGCGTTGTGGGTGGGTGTTGCCACAGTATATACCAATAATAGTAGGTACCTCAGGTTCGTTACGACGTTTTCCTTCACTGTCAGCGAGTGATTTTGCTACTACAAAGTAGTTGCAAATACAAGTAGGTACTTAATTTAGTAAATAAAATTAATAGATAGGTACAAACTGTAATGGGAATTTTCCCCGCCCGGCAGAAGGCCGAACGAGGTTGAATCTGCAAACCGTATCACTTATAGCTAACACTTTATCTTGTTCAAACTTTTTTAATTTTACTTTACTAATAATAGTTAGAGAGCTGGTGACCAATCGAGATATTTTTTCGTACAAGGCTAAGAGTTGGTAGGCTGATAGAGTAGACTTCGCTGAGTCTGGGAAAAATATTTTTTTGGCACGGTCGCGGTTGAAAGTTAGATTTTTTCGACTTTGAAAGTTTAAATGTATGGGTCCAGTATATTTTTTTTGTCGTACAAGGCTAGAAACTTCTAGGTTAGTTGTTGAGACTCCGTTGAACAAGAAAATATTAGTTTTTTTGGCCAAGCGTGGTTGAAAGTTTGATTTTTATAACCCAAAAATTCACACTTTCTTGGTTATAAAAAACAATATTTCTACCGCGTTTGGCTAGTAATAAATAGTGATTTCGTGATCAGCTGAGACTAAAAAGGCAGCCTAAAAACTCCCAGCCTTGTAGACAAAAAAGAAATGACTCAACCCATACATTTAAACTTTCAAAGTCGAAAAAATCTAACTTTCAACCGCGACCGTGCCAAAAAAATATTTTTCCCAGACTCAGCGAAGTCTACTCTATTAGCCTACTAACTCCCAGCCTTGTACGAAAAAATATCTCGATTGGTCACCAGCTCTCCAACTATAAAAAAGGTCGGGACGAATTAATTTGAATGAAACCTAGGTATCTCAACCTCTCGTTTCTACGAGAGGTAGAGGTAGCTAGGTTTCATTGTTTCTAGCTTATTAGACTGCAGAAGACTGAAGGGGAACAAAGGAACGATTCCAATAACTCACTCATAAAGCCCTACCCGCCCTACCCACTCTAGCCAGGTCGCGGAAAATGTACTTTATTAAAACACTAGCTTTTTCCCACGACTTCGCCCGCACAGAAAAAGTATTTTTTCCCCGCTGTCGATATCATCATTTCATACTATAGTACAATCGCCTTCAATTATTCAGTAGGTAGTTATATGCATTTTCTGTCCCTAATGTACTGCCTAACCCAGCCTTATGCTACGCTTGCGGGCGAGGGCTCACAAGCAAGCCTGTAGCCGAACTTTAAAGAATGCAGTGAAAATCTGAATACCAATAAAATTCAGAAGCAGTCATAAAAGATGCCGTAAACTTCTGCTTTGAATCTATAAAAATTCAATGAAAATGCCTGGGCTGCAGTCCAGAGGACGATATTTTTGTCGATAGATATATGTATTAGTATAGGTAAGGTCAACTTCTTCGCTCGAAGATACCCCATTACATGCAAGCTCTTATTGCGAATAGCAAAAGTTCGTCAATCGAACAAAAGGGGATATCCTAGCCTGTCGCTGACTGTACGCTGTAAATCAACATCAGTCTGCAAAAGCGGAAATTACGTTTAGTCAGCCTACACGGCAAAAATGTGGTTTCGAAGTAGGCCTCTGGACCTATTACCTGAACTAACTTATGCCCTCGACTTCTTCCGCTCCGCCTGCTTTTGTCACTCCATATTTCATGGAAATGTGAAAACGCGTAAACGAGGTGTTTTTCAAAAGCATTTATGACAAAAATAGAGTGTTTGGAATTTCAAAATTAATATAATTCTTTTACAGGTATCCTCTTCTTGTCGATAACGTAAATTAATAATGAAGGTATAACTTTAGTGTGCAATAAAGAGTTATGTATCTATCTATCTACCTAAGTACTTAACTTAGCTCATCATCAACATCATCAGCCTGTTATAATCCGCGCGCGATGAGAATGGGATGGAACCTTGTCGAAGTCAATCTAAAATATAGGTACTTTATTTTACTTTGACAAGGTTGAAGCGCGCGTCTCATTTCCAAAAGTTCGCATCCTATTCTCATCTCGCGCGGATTATAACACCCACTGCTGAGAAAAGGCCTCTTCATGCTCACGCCACCTTTCACGATCCTGTGCCAGGCGTAACCACTGTTTTTCGCTTACTTGGGTTATGTCATCGGACCATGGGGGTGGTCTGGCAAACGATCTCTTCCCCTCTCGGGGTCGCCATTCCGCAATGGTTTTTTTTTGTGCGGCTTCTTATTACAATGTTCGGTATACGGTCCAGATCTTAATACCGAGCATTTGTTCGCTCCGTGGCTCTTTGGGCAACTTAGCTACTTTTGCCAAAATCTTGATATAGGTAAGTAATGGCCATTATAAAAGAATTGAATTGTGTCCGTCTGCAAGAATCAGAAGAAATGAACGAAACAAAATGGCGCCGGCGCCTCCAACTTCCGGTTTGGGGCCGCCATATTTATCACTTCCGGAAACGGCCGCGCTTTGGCGGGAAATAATGATAATTACGAGCGAAACAAGATGCGATGGGGAAATACAACAAATAAAGTTGGTCTCTTGTTCAATCGGGCAGAACTGCCTTTCTTGTGAATCTTCGATGAGTCGTTGACTAACTACTTACGAGTAAATCTGTGCAAAGACCCTTATTGGCGTATTGTATTATGGGAACTTTCGCTCTACACAATACCCTTATGCCGCGTTTTCTCAGTCTATAGAAACAAAAGAGCCACCCAAGAAAATAGACAGTTCTGATTGGTCGATTCCATCCGAGCTTTTACATTTTAGCGAGCTTGTCTCTGGCTCGGATGGAATCGACCAATCAGAAGCGTCTATTTTCTTGCATGGCTCTATTGGTTGAAAACGCGGCTTTAAGGGTAGACGATAGCAAGGTGGCGGGAAATTCAAAATTTTCACAGACTTTTACATTTTGTAGCTAAACTGAGCTATTTTTCTTCAGCGATTTTTCGTTCGCGGAAATAACAAAGTATTCTTTTCATTATTGTTAACAATAGAACAACAATAATTCAGCCGATTATGTGTTCTGGTCTACGAAGCAGTGACACTGCCCAAAAAACTTGTCGTAGACCAGAACACATAATCGGCTGAATTATTTTTGTTCTATTGTTTACATTAATGAAAATAATACTTTGTTATTTCCGCGAACGAAAAATCGCTGAACAAAAATAGCTCAGTTTAGCTACAAAATGTTAAAAACTGTGAAAATTTTGAATTTCCCGCCACGTTGCTATCGTCTACCCTTAACCGTCTGGTTGCGATCCACAGACGATGGGCCGCGCTTCCTGTCACGGGGACACTCCTTCCGCACCGTGGTTGGGGACACCTTGTTGTTGCCGTGCCAAGTGCAGAACTTAGGTGAGTACAGCACCATACAGCGATG
Organism: Zelleria hepariella; assembly: GCA_949319315.1. Lineage (NCBI taxonomy): Eukaryota > Metazoa > Arthropoda > Insecta > Lepidoptera > Yponomeutidae > Zelleria > Zelleria hepariella. Next base: position 29,538,203 of record OX439379.1, read on the forward strand.
GACTAGTTTTGCACCAACCACTGCCCTCCACTGCAGAACTTGGGTGAGTAAGTACAGAGATGAACGATGTACCTACCAATTTGAGGATTCTAATTATGAATGGAAGCGCTGATACTTTTATGACCCTTAAGGCTGGAAGATAGTAGTGTGGCGGGAAATTCAAAATTTTCACAGTTTTTTACATTTTGTAGCTAAACTGAGCTATTTTTGTTCAGCGATTTTTCGTTCGCGAGAATAAAACCTTATTTTTTTCATTATTGTAAACAACAGAACAACAATAATTCAGCCGATTATGTGTTCTGGTCTACGACAAGTTTTTTGGGCAGTACCACTGCTTCGTAGACCAGAACACATAATCGGCTGAATTATTGTTGTTCTGTTGTTTACAATAATGAAAAGAATACGGTTTTATTCTCGCGAACAAAAATAGTTCAGTTTAGCTACAAAATGTAAAAATCTGTGAAAATTTTGAATTTCCCGCCACCTTGCTATCGTCCACCCTTAAGTGAAATTGATTTGTACTGTTGAGTAAAAAGGCTCAAATCGAATTCGATTGCACCCTGTCGTTTCTTAGACTGTCTGCCATATTATGCAAAATAAAATCATTGTCGCCGTGAACGCCAAAAGACCGCGTGTCGCGCCGCCGGCCGGTCCGTGTTTGAGCCCACTAAATAGTTACGTTATGTACGGTCGGCCACAATCTCAGATACCCCATGGCAGCTCTTACCACGCGCGGCATAAGGGCGCCAATCGGACAAAAAGGGGTATCTGAGACTGTAGCCGACTATATGTATTATACCTCTCTTCCTTCTGATGCGACTCGCTCGTCACATTTGCAGGATCCTTAGTGCTGCTGTGGAGACGCGGCCCCGCCGTCCTGACGGCCGCCAGCCTGATGGTCACCCGAGACGAACGCTTCCGTCTGGTGGACGGCTACAACCTTCAGATCACTGACGTCGGGCCGCAGGTCAGTCAGTCAGTCAGCCCAACCTGGGGCCTTAGCCTGTAACACAATGGCGTCTCAATGGCGTCCCAGGTAGAAGGACAAAACCGGGATTTTTTCGTTGTTCTCCTACAACCAGCGAACTAATCCTCTAGGATTAGACTCATAATATTCTTTGCTGTACTACAATAACATTAAAAAGAACCGACACTGGACCGACAGCATCGATAAATCTTAATTATAACCGTCAACCGGAAGCCCATTTTGGCACCATTGTGTTACAGGCTAAGGGCCCTGGGCCCTTAGCCTGTAACACAATGGTGCCAAAATGGGCTGTCAGGTGACGACTTCAATTACGATTTGCTAACGCTGTCTGTCCTTTTAATGTTTTTGTAGTACAGCAAAGAATATTATGAGTCTAATCCTAGAGGATTAGTTCGCTGGTTGTAGGAGAAAAACGAGGAGAGCCCGGTTTTGTCCTTCTGCCAGGATGCCATTGACCCGCCATTGCGTTACAGGCTAAGGGCCCTGATTTGCAAAGTTTTAAAATTGATACCATCCTGAAAAACACAGTGTTTATTTTTGTCTCTGAAATGAAATAGCCGTCGCAAATTCAACTATATTATTATGTTCCTGTTTGTCTTCTCAAACATGAAACGGTACAATAAAAGGTACCTGAAGGGCTATTCTGTAAAAAAAAATACGCACAGTTTCGCGCGTCAAACCAGTTTATTCACTCGAAAATAGTCCGTAGTGAAAATAACAATCTTTTCTTGACACTTAAGGCTGGAAGATGGCAGCGTGGCGGGAAATTCAAAATTTTCTCATTTTTTTAGATTTTGTAGCTAAACTGAGCTATTTTTGTTCAGCGATTTTTCGTTCGCGGCAATAAAACATTATACTTTACATTATTGTAAATAACAGAACAACAATAATTCAGCCGATTATGTGTTCTGGTCTACGAAGCAGTGGCACTGCCCAAAAAACATATCGTAGACCAGAACACGTAATCGGCTGAATTATTGTTGTTCTGTTGTTTACAATAATGAAAAGAATACTATGTTATTGCCGCGAACGAAAAATCGCTGAACAAAAATAGCTCAGTTTAGCTACAAAATGTAAAAAACTGTGAAATTTTTTAATTTCCCGCCACGTTGCTATCGTCCACCCTTAACAACGGGATTTTTTATGGTGCTTCCTTAATTCTTAGAGAATACATACACAGGAAGGAACGTAATGTTTTATAGCATTCCTAAAAACACAACTGAACGGAATCATAATGTAACCCTCTTATCCTCCCCTTAATCGGTCACAGGGTCCCCAGAAGCGCACAATGCTTTAGTCCCTCATTTTCCTAAGCGTTGAGGTCACCCTACAAGTCATTTCCGGTGTCCGAAAATGGCTTCGTAAAAAATCACTCGCCCGGAAACCTGCCTTAAATGAGGCTCATCAAATTTTACTGAGCCTTTTTTGGATTAGACTGGGTAGGTGCAACCGACTTAGGCGCCTTACACAGTAGGTATGCCTCCCGGTTCTTCCGAACTAACAAACTAACTGCCGGTTTCGGAATTGAAAAATTCGCTAAGCACGCCCTTAAGTATCGTTCAGTCTCTGCAGATTTCTCACAAAAAAAAAGTGACAGAATAGTAAAATTCTCAATTCAGAAACCGGGCCTAAGTAGGTACCTAATTATAAAACTTGCTAAATGCTCTTTCCCTCATTGTGTAGGCTAGACAGTTCGTAGAATGTTGACCAAGGACAGGTCGAAGCATGGTCAGTTAACCAGCGCCTCTATTCTCTAAAAAATCCACTCAACCATCGAGAGTCCAAACACTCCAAAATATTGAAATTACATTCCAAATCGGGAATATTGATATTTTAGAGAAGCTGCCCCAGCTTAACCATTGTAAGTACCTATTTACCTTTGCCTAAATGTGCGATTCTATGCTCAGCTCGCAAATTGAAAACTGATATTAAACTTAACCAGTAAAGTAAAACTGCTCCATTTGTTTATCTTAAACTTTATTTATTATGACGTTTTAATACACTCAAGTAATAAAACCGAATTGGATTTTGTAGATCCGCTGGCGAGTGGAAGAGAAACAACCTAGTGCTGGGGAAACCCCAGCGATTTCCTCTACCCAGATTACGCCACTTGATCTAATGAGTAAAATGAAGTCGTAGTAAGTAGGCACTAGGTCCCTCCCTGTAGTCCCTAGTGAGATAACCAAGGATATAACATCAAATCAACCACCAAGTTACAAGTTTATCTCACGTACAATTATTTTTATACATTCACAAACTTACTATATAATTTACTATAGGACCTACTTTGTTTAGTACAAAATACAGTGTGCTTATTCTGTAAAAAAAACCGCACAGTTGCGAGTCCTCAAAACCGATTTATTTGCGGGAAAATAGCTCTTATGGAAATAAACAATATTTTATTTCTATTTTCCCGCCAATAAACCGGTTTTGAGGACTGTTTTTCTTTTATAGAATAAGCCCACAGGTATCGAATTTCTGTTTGGAACAGCCAGCGAGCGGATGTTATCCAGTTCGCTGGGAACAGCAGACTTTTCGAGAGTTTGCTGTGGGCCCATAGTAAAAATTGTTTGTATTGATGATTTAAACGTCCCCCTTATGTATGAAATGACCTTTTTGTAGCACCCTGTTTAGAATAGACTGTTAGGTAGGTACTACGGAACCATTCAAACTGTTAAGACCTTTTCACACTTGGCTATTTTTCATCGCGCAACCTTTAGCGAGCCTGTAGCGAGGCAAAACGATAATTGAGCTGAAAAAAATATGGTAATTGGCTTATAAAAGATGCCCCCACATTCTCCGACTCATTATTTTTTATGTGGCTACGCTTTTTTGCGAGGAAAATATTATGTATTTTCGCATTCCTGTTATATCAACGTACCCAACTAGAGCTACCCGTCTGAATAATATTTCGTTAAAAACTTATGACAAGAAAGAAAATATCCAAGACTGAAAAAATCTACGAAACAACGATTCAACATAATTCATACATACATACCAACAAAAATATTATTGTTGATTTCAAGCATTTATGAAAATGTTGTCTGTAAGAGATTGTTATCGGCGATGAAACCGTCATTTGTACGAGTTAAGAAGTGTTTTGTTTGTTATGTCCCTCACAATTTGTAGGTAAGTATCTACTTGACGTTATGGCAGGGCGTTTTATGGAGCTAACACTTCTCCCCTAGGCTGACGATATACCTAATTAGATAGTCTCGCCAGTAAGTAAGTAAGTAAAAAAGGTCTTTATTGCACAAAGATGGTAGGTACAGAAAAGTTAAGTCTTATTATAAAATCGGTGCATAAACTAGCTTAAATCTACGAAATTGCCAGGGGTCCTCGCACTAGGCTGGGCCTGTATCGCGAGGAACCAGTTATATTTTTAAAATAATTAGGAACATATCAAGTAATTTAAATACTTAATGCAATAAATATCTGAGAAAATATCAAAACAGAACAGAATAATCATAGTAAGTAGGCAAATGGCCGCTTTTAGCATCTTTTACCTAGGTCTGAAAATCTCTACCACCAGCGTAAAGGAGTAGTCATGGGGATCCTTAACTGGCTAAGCATTACGATAGTTACATGACTGTGTATTTGATCTAAAATAAACACTTTGACAATCAACAATTCAGGGGTCGGCAACCGGCGGCCCGCGAACCATCTCGGTGCGGCCCGCAAGCGTGAAATCTGCAAGTAGAAGAAACAGTATAGTTTCAGGTGTATTTGTTGTGTCCGGCCCTAGGTTTTGATCGTTTGCTGGACGTAGTGTGCCTTTTTCATGACCTAGGCTGTCGATAAGAGGGCCACTAGGTATAATAATTCTCTATAGAAATTTTATTGGAGGGAGATATACAAGGCTATTTCCTGAAACCCGTGAACTCCTAAATGGGATTTCCAACAACTTTTGTTGTACTATAGCTATTAGCTCGATATATTTTGTTTATTGAACGTATGTTATTCCTTAAAATTGCACGACAGCACGTCAGAGCGTACACTTTTGTTGTAAAGTCACCCGTAACGTAAGCGAGTAGAGTGCTAGCGTGTAAGCGTCTACGTGCTGTCATGTATACCATTTTAGCGCTGCCTACGTGAACATCAAAATGAAATGTATGAGCTATGCCGGCCAAATTTATAATTTTAATCTATATCTCATCCTCACTACTTATTGAACGGCCCTCGTATTTTAACTCTTTTGATCCATGTTGGATAGATATAGATTTATAAACCCATACATACTGTCTATGCCATTCTTGTGCTGGTCAGAGATTGTTTGCCCCTTTAAAGCCCCCTCTCCCTGCGCAGGACGCCGGCGACTACGTGTGCCAGATCTCGGACCGCATCGCGCGCGACCAGGTCCACACGGTTGAGGTGCTGGTGCCGCCGAGCGTGCGGCCCTCGCCGGAGGCCCGGCACGCCGCCGCGCGCCGCGGGGGCGCCGCCGTGCTCGAGTGCCGCGCCGCTGGGAACCCCGTGCCCTCTGTCACCTGGCACAAGGTGACGCGCGCCTCGGGACTGGTAAGGACTGCCATAGACAATAGACATGCGGGACTGATAAGGACTGCTCTTCTAGGATAATCTAGAAAATCAGGAATCCCTACCTATAAGTTGCCTGGCGTGTAGTACCGCCGCCCTCCAAGGGCGCCGTGCCCTGCTGCTGGAAAATCCATGCCTTGTGTAATTGTGTATAGGTTTAGAAACTAAAAAAACTTGCTGTATAAAATCTACTATGTGGCCAGGTTTTTTTCGCTACTGGTCAAGCTACTGGTAGCCAGCCACCTAATCTTAAAGTTCATCTTAAAATAAAACACTTTAAACTTTAAAGCTGAATGCATCCTATAAGAATGCGCAGAGATCCAAGTGGCTAATAAAATTTATATTTTAGGCAGTAAAATTTGCACCTGCCCCCATTTTTGTTTCGTGTTATCTTACCTACCTCTTCAACCCCTCTTGCATGCTCCCGTTAAAAAAATATCCGAAATAATCTCGTTCTCGTTGAAGCCCCATAGTCCTTCTTCTGCAGCATGTATGTCAAGTAAGCATGTCCCTTTGTCCTAAGTTTATTAGCAAACTAGTTTTTGCCCGTGACTTCGTCCGCACATACTTAGTGTTTTTCCCGTTATCACATAAAAAATAGCCTATAGCACTCAGCAATAACGTAGCTTCCCATTATGAAAGAATTGTTCAAATCGGAAGAGTAGTTTTTGATATTACCCCCTACATAGGTACGTACATCTTATAAAACTTTTCCTCTTTAAGATGTCGTGTCGTGTATCTGCCCCGATCTCTATCACAAATCTAATTGCTCTGTTTTCCAGAACGACAGCAGCACCCGCGTGGGCGAGGGTCCACAGCTGCAGTTATCCCGGCTGGAGCGTCAGCAGAGCGGGTCCTACGCCTGTACGGTCGACAACGGCGTCGGCCCGCCCATTGTGACGCAGTTTACGCTGCAAGTGCTGTGTAAGTGTGTTCGGAGCATCAAGTCTCTTCTCTCAAGTTAAGTCTTAAGTCAGCAGAGCGGCTCATACGCCTATACGGTCAGCAATGGCGTCGGACTGCCCATTGTGACGCAGTTCACGCTGCAAGTGCTGTGTAAGTGTGTTCTCCTCACTGATAATGGTATACAGGGTGTTGCCGAAAGGTTCTGTCATAATGAAGGGAGTCGTTGAACTCTTCGATACAAGCGACTTTTACTATGGGGCGAAATAAGAGGGAATCCAATAAAAGTCAGCTGTTCCATACTAAAGTTTGATACTTAGGTACCGTACCGTCGCTGCTTTATACTGAAATGTATGAAGCAGCGACGTGCAGGTGCCAAATTTCATTCAAATTCGTTTTGTAGTCATGCTGAGTAACATACTTCCATCCATCCAAACATCGATCCAAACAATCAAACTTTCGGGCTTATAATATTAGCGAGACTGGCGCAAACAAATTAAAGCTAATTTGGTGTGCTAGTTTGACACGCCGACCGCAGCCGCTAGACAGTGACTGTATTGTTTTAAAAAAATCCGCACTCTTGCAAGTCCTTTTAAAGCTGGATTATTTGCGTGAAAACATGAATAAAAAAACTCCTTCGCGACAAATAATACGTACCTATAAGTGGTCGAAAAATAGATTGTTTATTTCGATATGAGCTATTTTCGAGCAAATAAAGCGGTTTTGAGGACTAGTAACTGTGCGGATTTTTTTTACAGAATAAGCACACACACACACACACACACACACACACACACACACTACAGGCGTTAAATTCTTTCGAGGGGTCTACTTCTCAAATGGCCAACTTCTCATCATACCTACTTATCTGTTAAAGATAAAAGATATGTTTGACTACTTCGGAAACGGCCTACTTATAAACGGCCTACAGCAAACTTATAATCCACATATTTATCTATGTGTGCAATTTATATTGTGTTTCAGACTCGCCAGAGATCACTGTGGAGCGCTCCTGGGTCCACACTGGCGAAGGCTTCCGGGCTGAGTTACTTTGCACCGTGCTTGCAGACCCACCAGCCGAGGTAAGAGCATTTTGGCTTGTGGAAAAGTATAAACTGTTTCACTTACTTTTGTTTGTGTCGGTGTCGCCGACTAGTTTCGGTTCTCATTCGGAGCCCTTAATCACCCCCCCTTACCGGAGTACTCAGCGTGCGCAGCGGCTGGCTACGGTGTTGCGAGGGCCGTCTCTGTCTCCGAATCAGAATGTCAGCAGTGAGTAGTGACTCGCGTATTTTCCCGGATTTGACGGTTGACGCGTGTGACGAGTTGATTTTTGAGAATAGACGGCGCAGTTCTTTTTGTTTATTCAAGGTGCTCTAAGAAGCTATACATAATGGTTTGAACTTTCAGGTGTCCTGGTATCAGAACTCGTTCCCGATCAGTGCCTCGGAGCGTGTGACCATGTCGGCGCGAGGCAACAACCATACGCTGCTCATTGCCAACGTGCAACCCGAGGACTTCGGCAATTATAGGTGCGTTTACCTTACCTGATTGTAAGCACAGCGAAGTACGAACGTGGAACTAAAAAGCGTCGTACGTACGTAGCATGTCGTAGCAAATTCGTAGAGGTTTCGTAGCACTAGTAGCTACGAAACCTCTACGAATTTGCTACGAAGTGCTAGCTAGCTAGAGCCTAGAGCCCTGGGAGGACTGGGCTAGGGAATCCTAGTAAACCTTAGTTTGAATCAATCAACTAGTACTTCAACCACACAGTCTGCTTCCCCTTTGAGACCGTATTACCTTCTCTTCGCCCTCCGCTATCCCAATCAAAATCCCTATGGATTGCGACTCGATTTTGAAAGAATAAAATAGCAAAATCATTCACTCAATATCATTCAATTTGTTTTAACTCATCCGTTCTGTTGGCGATTGTGATTTAAAACTAGTCTAGGTTCCATTCATTCCATTCTAAAGTCACAAACACGATCACAATCCCGATATCATTGAAAGGTATCGCGATAGATTCAAAAGTTAGGTGTTTTTTCCAAGTGTCAAATTTGACAGCGATTTGTACTAAATTGCGCAACTAAATCTGTGGTTTGTATGGAAACCACAGATTAACAGACTGATTTTGACACTTATTCGTGCTATTTTTGATGCTTGGAAAATCCCCATTGCACCCCTGTATAGATTATCCTAACCTCTCATTCCCCCCGCAGCTGCGTGGCGGACAACAGCCTGGGCCGCGCCCGGCAGCACGTCGAGGTCTCCGGGCGGCCCGGCCCCGCGCGCTTCACCTCGGGGCCCGTCGCGCATTCGGCGCGCGCGTACACGCTGAGCTTCGCTGTGGACAGCTACCCGCCTTTAGACGAGCTGCGGCTGCTGTACCGACAACTGGCGGTGAGTGACATTGGAGCTGCAGCACGTAAAGCTAGATAGGCGCTTCTCTATAGCGGGATAAAATGTTTATCGACGCGTCGTGCCGCCGATCCCTTTCAATTTGACGTTTAAAGGGTGCTCACGAACTTCACTGCATTTATTTGACACAAACTGTCATTGAAAGCGATTGAGATAGGGATTGCGACTCGATTTGAAGGATATTAAATGAAGAAAATAGCGAAATCGTTCACTCAATATCATTCAATTTGTATGGCGCTTTGACTCATTCCTTCTGCTAGCGATTGTGAATCACAATCGCTAACAGAAGGAATGAGTATTGTGATTTAAGGCTCGGTATAAGGCTAACTAGCGCCACCAATGTTGAAAAAAATATATGTCCCTTCAGAAGAAGTTTCTGACAAAATCCTAAGATGAGCTCATGCGCCATGCTTTTCTAGATTTTTAAGTGTAGTACCCAACTCAATTTCTAGTTTAAGGGTAGACGATAGCAACGTGGCGGGAAATTCAAAATTTTCACAGTTTTTTACATTTTTCATTATTGTAAACAACAGAACAACAATAATTCAGCCGATTATGTGTTCTGGTCTACGAAGCAGTGGTAGTGCCCAAAAAACTTGTCGTAGACCAGAACACATAATCGGCTGAATTATTGTTGTTCTATTGTTTACAATAATGAAAAGAATACGGTTTTATTCTCGCGAACGAAAAATCGCTGAACAAAAATAGTTCAGTTTAGCTACAAAATGTAAAACTGTGTGAAAATTTTGAATTTCCCGCCACCTTGCTATCATCTACCCTTAAGCTAAAAAAATTTCGATAACCGCGAAAACGGCCGCATTTGGCGGTTATCGAAAATTGTTTAGCTTAAAAGTAAATTTCGAAGAGGGTATCTACACTTAAAAATCTAGAAAAGCATGGCGCATAGGCTCATCTTAGGATTTTTTCAGAAACTTCTTTTAGAAAGGAAGATTATGTTTTTTTTTACATTGGTGGCGCTAGTTAGCCTTATACCGAGCTTAGACTATTCCCTTCTAAAGTCGCAATCACGATCATGATCCCGATTCCATTGATACCGACTTATTTTTAGTCTCAAGCGTTACTAAAACTATCTACCCTAGATCTTCCCTGAGTCGGGCGTGTCATTGACCAAAACAACACCCTGTATATGTATACAGGGTGTTGTTTTGGCTTAGAAATATAGCGAAACATAAAAGGCACATCGTCCGACATTGGTTTTAGCAGAAGAGAAAATGATAGGTACGTACAGTCGGCCACAGTCTCAGATACCCCTTTTTGTTAGATTGGCGCCCTTATGCCGCGCGCGGTAAGAGCTGCCATGGGGTATCTGAGATTGTGGCAGACCGTACAAGCTGTCAAATATAAAAACATGATTGATACAGACTTATTTTTAGTTTCAAGCCTAATTAAAATTATCTTTCCTGAGTCGGGTTTTATTTACTAAAACAACACCCTGTATATCCGCTGTGGCGGGCGGCAGTCTTGTAGCCCCCTCCCTTGTGTAGTAAAATGCGTGTATAATATTGTATGGAAACTAGTTTTATTTAATTTAGAAATAAAATATTGAGAAACATAAAAGGCATAACGTCCGACATTGGTTTTAGCAGAAGAGAAAAAGGTACAAGCTGTCAAATATAAAAACATAAAAATATTAGTAAACAGTTTACATTCATAACTAACTAAGGCCTTTGCATCTACGTAATGAGATGATTTATACAGCGTCCAGTGGCACTTTCACTCACACTAGATGGGTGAAGAGACCACTCGGCGCTGCAGTGCCTGGGACATTGTTTTAGGTGCTGGGCAAGCCGACATTCATAACAGCAGCAGTAAAACCTAATTTTAAGTTTAATGTTACAATATTAAAATGTTCTATACAACGTCCCTATACAACGTGTTACAAAAGATACTAACTCTTTTTACAGGGTGTAACCTGCTGGTCAACATAATGACAAATCTGCAAAAAAAAGTTGAAGAACACAACTTTTTTTTTATAACCTCAAAATTGAATTTGGATTTAGTTCCAATAAAAAAATATGGTTGTTAGATTAGCTGTATTTTAATAGCTTCAGGCTGTTAAAACATAGTAAAAGTCTATGGAAACAGTATTTTAAAAATACTTTTCTCCCGTCACAGCGCTTACATTTTAATTATTTAAAAATCAACGGAACGTCATAGAGCTAAAAAATTTTTTTGGTTGTGATCCCTATCATCAGGTACCATGACCCTGTAAAAAGAGTTAGCATCTTTTGTAACACCTTGTACTTACCCACGCCCCTTATCGGCAGATAAACGAGTCATTCCAGCAGCCGGGACGTTGGCACGACGTGGTGATCGAGGCGCCGGAGCCGACGGCCTCGCTGGCGCACCGCGTCACGCACGAGCTGAAGGGACTCGAGCCCGGCGCCGTTTACGAGGCCATCGTGCAGGCCAAGAACCGTTACGGCTGGAACGAGGTTGGCCTCACGCTCTTGCTCTTGCTTACTGTTTTTAGGGTTCTGTACCCAAAGGGTACCCAACGGGAACCTATTACTAAGACTCCGCTGTCCGACCGTCTGTCTGTCTATCCGTCTTTCACCAGACTGTATCTCATGAACCATGATAGTTGAAAGAGTAGAAATTTTCACAAATGATGTAGGTATATCTGTTGCCGCTATAACAACAAATACAAAAAATCTGAATAAAATAAATATTTAAAGGGGCTCCCATACAGCAAAGGTGTTTTTTTTTGCCGTTTTTATAAATAATGGTACGGAACCCTTGGCGCGCGAGTCCGACTCGCACTTGGCAGGTTTTTAGTTTTCTTGAGGCTCCGGCCTGAGGGAACGCGAGTGAGCGACGCGATAGCAAACAAACATTAACTCACGAATTACATAAGTAACTTTTATCTTCCTGTCTCGACGCAAATTGGTGCCTGACAACTCTGGCCACAGCCTGAATAATAGTGCGAAATATGTATAGCAGCAAAGAGGTGTCTACTTAATAATAATCCTTAGTAGCTCTGCGTGTCCAGTAAAATAATGCATTCAGGGTGCTGTTGAGGCTGCCCCGCTTCTGTAGTGCATCAGGCATGTTTGCAGAAGCGCGCACGGATAGCTTTGACACCATAATCCGAAAAAAGTGCAACTCCTTGCTTTGCAGAGTGGAGGCTAGCAGCAACAGCATCCTGAGTGTCATCTCTGAAGACCCTGTGTCCTTTTTTCTAAGGCACTGGCTGAAAGTATTGTCCGCGTCATAAAATTGGTTTTGTTATCTTTAATAATTTTGTACTGCTTCCTATTTTTGTATTTTTTATGTTAAGAATGTTTTCTGTGTAAGAATGTAACTCGCCCATTATGATCCTAGTGATCGAAATAAAATGATTTATTATTATTATATTATTATCTAAACCGACTATCTAGCGGCCAATTTGTACACAAGACAGCGCGTAGACCCTTACACGCGTGCACTCTATTCAGTTACGTTACGGGCGATTTTGCAATGAAAGTGTAAGGTAAGTTTTGCAATGAAAGTGTAAAGTGTAAGGGTCTAAGTGCTGTTGACTGTACTTACACTACGTAAGTGGGTTACGAGTATACACCACGTACCTAAAGTACAAATTTTGTTAAGAGTGATTCTCCTGACACGATTTTCAATCGCTAAAAAAGTGAGGTAAAGGAACCTATGATTGGCCACCGCCGACAAACTTTTATTTTTACCTTGACTCGGTCTTTACAAACTCAGATAATGTTACTATATTCCAGGTGAGCGACATATTCCAGTTCCACACCCTGGGCGGCGCACACTCGGCACACGCCGACGAGCTGACGCCAATGTTCTCGGCCTCCGTCGGCCTTCGTCTTTCGGCCTGGACGAGTCTCTGGGCCTTGGCGCTCTGGGCTCATGTTTAGATCACACCAATTGGCTGGATGATTTAAAATCCTAAAGTTATAAAACATAAAATGCTACAAGAATGTGAATGAACGTTTGTCCGGCGGCGCTGCTGTCATAAGTTGCAGTGACGTCTTGAAAACTGATTTCAACAAACTCCCTTTTACACCACGTTCATTTACATTCATGTGTAACCCCGTTTCGACATCTACTTAAGAATGCCCTGGACCACTGCAGCCCTCTTGCTCGCACTTCTCTACATTTCAATTATTTGTAAGAAAATGGTTCAATTTTGGACGGTAAAATACCTATAGTTGCAGACATAGATAATAAAGCTATTGACATGTGGAAACTATGATTCCATATTCCTAATAATAATAAAAACATCACTGAACTTGGCTTAAAAGCTCAATAGTTCACTAATATATTTTTTTAACTCTAATAATATGAAATCAAAAGTGTGTCCACATGTCGATAGCTTTATAATTTATTATCTATGTCTGCAACTATATTTTATCGTCCAAAGTTGAATCATTCTCTTACAATCAATTAAATTGTTGAAAAATGCGAGTGAGAGGGCAGTGATCCAGGAGCGTCTTAATATACCTAGTGGCATATCTATACTTGGACCTAGAAAGCGACCATCATGACACTGAATTTTGAATTAGAATGTCGTTTTATCATAAATTCAATGATACAACAATTTATTGTAAAGTACTAATTTCAATAATCTAAGACACTAAATTCAACAAATTGAACTATGGTTTGGCAAGGAAAAGCAAGAAAACGCATAATAAGGTGTTGTGAAGTATTAATAGACTGTCTCTAATTATTTAACTATATGTAAGTACTTAAGTATTTTAAAAGTTGATTAGCAAACCCAAATTAGAAATTGATGTACATAGTTACCTAATCTCGTATGGTACTTCCGCCCTGTAATGTTCTTATAGTAATATAAGTTATATGTTATTATTTTCAATTAAATAACTCATAATTATTTTTATGAGTCTAAGGGTTTCAAGTTCAATATCTGTTCTATATTTTTATTAAATTTTATGTAAGTAACATTTTTATGACCTCTTTATGGGTACCTTATTTACTTCAATGAAAATTATAATAAGAGTAAGAGTAATTTTCTATTTACTTAACTACCTGTGTAAAAAAGCATTCAATGTTTTTGAAACTTTATGTGAATTGTCTAAGTGCGTATTTAGCAATAATGTGTCCAAGACAATTAGATAACAAATCGCTTTTTGTTAAAACAGTAAAAATCTATAGAATAATCCATATTGATGAATTTATTATCTACTTTATTATTACTAATAAATAGCAATAAATTGTGTTAGTGATAACATTATTAGAAAATGTGGGTAAAGCTCTTTAAGGTTTTATCACTAATGGAAACAAGTTTGTTAGTTCTATAATTATTTTTATCCTAGTCCAAAAAGTTTTTCTAGTTACCATTACTTATAAGTATTTAAATTAATTTTATATTGAGTGCAATAGATATATCATAATTTGAGTAAGTCCTAATTTTTATTTCGTAAAGCCTAAGTGAAAAACATAAGCAATATGTAAACACATCACTAAGTTTTTTTTTAAAGAATAAACCTATTTCAATCATTATTTATTTACCGTACCATGGAATTAAATCATCTTGATTTATATTAGCATTGTAATCATAAGAAAAATACTTACTGTAGGTAAAACTTAAACGGCCGTAATTTAAATTTTAATAAAAATGTTTTAGATGTAACTTTTCTAGTGGTGAGAAAACTATGTATGTTGTATGAAACACGGATTCACTACGAGCATAATACAGTTTAAGAAACCCTGTTTCAATAACTGGCTGGTTTCGTGGGCCATTCTTGCCACACTGACCCTAACAATTTCGAACTTTCAGAAAAACTCTTTATGCTCGCGGTGTCAAAACATTCAGTAATGTACAGCAAACGGTTTCCGTTCGCTGGTGTATCTATTTGAACATTACTCTGTAATTGTACCTACCTATAAAAAACAAGCTGTAGGTAGTTATGCGCTTCATAAACGAGACCGAGTCCTGTAAAGTAGAATAAACGTGCAAGTTTGTAAGAAATAGTAGTTGGGTTTTATTTTGCCGCGCGACAAAAGTTACCAATCGAATCGCCTGTGAAAATCGAATCGCCCGCCCCATTTAGGTACACGGTCGACCAAAATCGCAGGTCACAAAAAACTAATGTAGACTTTAAAAAGTCGTCTACGACGACGACGAAGCAGTGGCACTGCCCAAAAAACTTGTCGTAGATCAAAACACATAATCGGCTAAATTATTGTTGTTCTGTTGTTTACAATAATGAAAAGAATACTTTGTTATTTCCGCGAACGAAAAATCGCCGAACAAAAATAGCTCTCCGATAGAAAATTTTGAATTTCCCGCACCCCCCAAACAAATCGAATCTAGGGATGTCACACTTCCGTTTTTGCAACTGTTCTCACACACAGACTACCATATCGAAGACACTTTAAATTTGTGGTTGTTTGTATGTTGAGTTAATCTGTGAATCTTTGTTGTTATACTTTGCGAATGGGATGGGAATTTATTTCTTGAAACTACGACGTTTCTTTGATCAATGCTTACAAAAATAAATCTGTGTTTGAATTTGAATTTAAGCTTGTTTATCGTTCTTTCTCTCAATGAGCGCAAATTTATCTTACATTACGACATAACCTACAACTTTGCGCACTTTGCGCGCGGCGGAGATGGAGTACCAGAATATGTACATTGATCCCAGTGCGCTGTTTCATACGCAAAGCGAAGTTACGGTTGGAGCGCCAGCGGTGGAGTTGTTCGCCTGTCGCGGCTGTTTGGCCACCGAGATCAAGTTCTTCGACATCCAAGAATGTGACTTAGCTGGACTATTTGAAGATGTTACTGGACTTCCTGTAAGTTAAAACATTTCGGGCGAGCTCCTATTCTGTATACAACAGTCCACATTCTCTGCTCCACAGTATGCAAGGCCCTATTACAGCTACATTCAGCTAAAGATGGGAACATAGTGACCCATCATCTGGGAAACAATTCTCTAGCTATCGTAACGTTCAGTTATGAGTCGATACAAGGTGAGGAGAGATTCCCATTTACCCTTCGTCATTAGCACAAATTTGCCCACTTGGCGATTTGATTCCTCTGGATTACTGGGTAATTGCTCATCTTAAAGTAATAAAAATAAACTTCCACCCCAAACTTGTCGCACTAACCAGTGTTAAATCTACAAAAAAATAACTCGTGAAATATGAGTAGGTAAGCTACAATCTTGTTACCAGGTGCCACGGGACGACGGGTTGCCGCAGCACCTCTGCCCATACTGCTTCTCACTCCTTCAGAAGTTTGCCACATTCAAGGAGAAGTGTAAACACTCCCTCGAGATACTGGGATTGGCCAAGCAACTCGCTGGACAGGTAAAGAAAAATTAAAGTAAAAAAACGTTTATTTTAAAAACCCAGTAAATTTCACATAAAAGAGAACACATAATAAAAAAAAGTAGAATTCAAAAAGTTCAACGGCATTCCCCAACGTGGCAAGGCCTGTATCTTGGTGACTTTATATTGTGCAGTTGAAGAAGCCACAATAGTTGTTGTGCCCTTAACTGATGATATCCATCCTGCACAATATAATGATGTTTCGTTCCGCCATACATACATTGGTGATGTTAATGGTAAACTTTTGTCTACTTAAAAAACAGTTGTATCAGCATGTTTCTGTGTTGATCACTGCATATGTATGTGCTCTCATTTAACCCATTCCATTGTAGGGTGACCGATCAGAACCCTTTAGCGTAGATATGAGGTGCGTACCATAAAACTATGTGTTAACTTGGTAACAACAACATTGCTTATAATAAAAGTTTACCATAAGATGTGGCTTATCTCACTTTTCAACATAAGTGTTGTAGGATCCTCATTGCTCTACACTTTAATAATAAAATAACACTTCCTCTCTGCAGCTGACAACTGACTACATACGTCTCATTGACCGCCAAGCCGAGGGCCTGGCCTTGCCACTAACGGAGCAGGCCAACCTCATGTACGAGATAGGAAACACCGGGCCACCTTCCTCACATACTCCATCTGCCTATCAAGTAATTATTACAATACCATTAGTTCATATGAGTCAAGATGATATAGGTGCTGGGCAAGCCCACTCGATCTAAAACAATGTCCCAGGCATTGCAACTTCTGAGTAGTCACTTCACCCATCAACACTCACACGAGTGAAGGTGCCACTTCTTCTTCGTTGTTACGCTCTTGTCAGAGCGGTCGTGGTCCACATGCAGTATTATCAGTGGCTGATGTTGCGCGCCTTACGTTGCCACGCCATTTATCTCGGTCAGAGGTTGCCCGCGTGCATTCATACAATGTTTTCCCCACAGTGGTCTTGATTTGATCAGTCCATCGCATCGGTGGTTTTCCCCGAGTTCCAGTGCCTTCCACCCTTCCCTGCATTACAATGCGTTCAATGGAGTTGTTGTCTTGTCGGGATATATGGCCAAAAAATCTCAAGATACGACTGATGCCATTGGACACTGTATAAATAATCTCATTATGTAGATGAAAAGGCCTAAGTTATGTTTCAGGTGTGTTATAGTTCCAAGTATGTTACGTATGACTAAAGGTCACGTCCTAATAAGGTCTATGGTAAGGTGGTCTTTGGTAGTGCAAAAAAGATTAATTAGGAAATCCAATTTAGACGCCACTGCTATAAACAAGGCTAGCATTGCATCAGTTTTCGTAGAAAGTATGGATTTTAGAGTTTCAAAATTGCTTATTGCTTTTCAGGTTTCCAGCAGTGTTAATGAACAATCAGATAATGTGGTGCATACTGCGCCTGGCACCACTACTTCTGGCACTACTAATAATACTGTAGAAGATGAAATGCATGAATACCCAAAAGATGATGACATGATACAGGTATGTTACAGAAGGAGATTCTAGAAAAGTAATTCTGTAAATTAATAGGTAGTTAATACCTACATCACACTGCCCTTACAAGGGCATAAATGATGTGTGATGCATTGCATAAAGTTTGATTCGAACACTTGTGAGTTGAATGAATGAATGTAACATCTGTTATTGTTAATTTCAGATAACCGGCATCGACGAAGACAACCCCTTTTCAACACCAGGGAAAGAGTTTCAGAGCGTCGCCGTGCCGCTCACCCATTCTATGCTGCCATATAGTCAAACGATGGCAATGGTTAGTCATTATCACATTATTTTTTCATCTCCCAGGCTCGGAAACTATGCTGTTACTAGTAACATACGACGTGGAAAAGCATTTTAGACTATATACATTTTTTCGCGCTTGGAAATTAGAACGCGACGCCCTATGGTGTATAAAAAGAAATAAAAAACTCCTTTGACTCATCTGTCGAAGCAAAGAAGTAGGAAACTCATTTCACTTACCTTTAATGTTCCCGGTTGTCTATTGTTTTTCTAGCTGTGAGACGAAAAGTTGTCTCATGCTCGTCTCATGCTTCTGAATACCTCGCTACCACCGAACTAAATCCCATAGAATCCGCATTACGTATAAAATCACAATAAAAACTTGTCCCCACAGAAACAAATGATATCAGCAATAGAACAATACGAAACATCATTTCGACCATACGTTTAGTATTCGAATGTCAACCTTATTGCATTAGTGTACAGTTTTACTTTAATTGAATAGACTACGAGCAAATTAGCTCGCAAAGGAAATTTGGACATCTATTTTTCCAGACACATTTCAGAGTTCTATGTTGTATCTAGTTTTATTCTTGATCGAAGCTCGCTACGCTCAGGTTTCTTTTTTGAACCACTCGGCTCGGTACCAGCTCGGTATTCATTACGAGCACTCGCTGCAAACAATATAATTACCATTGATATGACAAGGAAAATATACCTGTTTTCCTACCTGTTTTTCCTCCTACCATACCTGTTTTTATTTATTTAAAGTTGTTAAATATCCTTTCTTTGTTTATTGGTGCAGAAGGGCCGAAAGCCCATCGGCGGGGGCTACCTGGGCTGCGAAGAGGCACTGCGTCGCTCGTTGCGGCGCCGCGGCACGCACATCGACGTTATCAACAGAGTTCTGGGTTCGCTCACGAAAAAAATGACGGTTTTCTACAACATCGTCTACCAGAAGTGGTTTGGATTCTGCAAGCGACACTCGCGGGACCCCGTGGAGCTCTCCCTCCCCGCCGTCCTAGAGTTTTTAACCGAGCAACTCTCCAAGGGCACCGCCGCCTACGCGGTCGATCGCATGCGCCTGGCGCTCGCACTGCTGCTGGGCAGCGAAGTAAACGGCGACCCAGCTATAAGGGACCTATTCAAACGCTCCAAGGAAATAATCCCTCTCCCCGTATACGGGGGTACGTGGGAGGTAGCGACAGTGCTAAACGAGCTCGCGACCTGGTACCCCTACACCAGTCTGCCGCTAGTAAAGCTCACGAAGAAGGTAGTTGTGCTACTCGCGCTGAGTACAACTCACAACGCGCGCACGCTGGCGCGTCTAAAGGTGGCTGACCTGACGATGGAAGAGGGCGGCGTGCGGATCACCGCTCCGCCTGAGTGCTTCCTGCCTTACTACTGGGAGGATTCGCGGCTTTGCACGGCTAGCTGCCTGGCGGCTTACGTGCTGTCGACGGCGGAGCTGCGGGTGTGCACGAACCTGTTTATCAACGTGAAGTCGCCTTACGGGCCCGCGGCGGACCAGACGGTGGGCCGCTGGATGCACCGCACGCTCGACGGCGCCGGCGTCGACATGTCTGTGTTCGAGCAGCAAGACTCGGAACGCACAACGCCGCGCACCAGCTCCAAGAGCGACATTAACATCTCGTTCGTGGTAATGCGGCGGCTGGCGGTCTGGAGTGACTCTGCCGTGCGCTTCGCCAGACACTTCGAGGTCGGCGGGCACAGCTCTGGCTGATTTTTGAGTGATAATTGATTAGGAGATGATTTATACAGCGTCCAGTGGCACCTTCACGCTCACTAGATGGGTGAAGAGACCACTCGGCGCTGCAGTGCCTGGGACATTGATTAGGAAGCAGTGTTATAATTAAATTTTTTTTTGTATGGCGTGTGGCCTTTCAATGATATGGTGACGTGATATGACCACCTTAATTTGTACCTTAATTGAATGTTTTAGAATAAGTTCAACGTCGAAACACACCCTGTTGAGTTGTTATGCGTAAGTAATTATGAGGGAATTCGTGAAAGATCCAAAGGTGATAGGGATAGGAAATATTGAAATCTTTGTCAAGGTTTGTTTTAAAACTTTGTAAAGAGTAAAAAAAAACGCTTTACTTACTATTAAAACAATGTTTTATTTGTGTATTTTATGTTATATTTATAATTCACACGTTATTAACTAACCTAACTAAAGTCCGGTCACCAATTCCTTGCAAACATAATGTGATTACGAAAGCCTAAAATTGATTAAAAAACTAGATTACGTGCTTCGAATTTAGGCCTTGCAGATTACCCACTACTGATTATTGTTGCTTAATGCTCATGTCACTTATTTGCACGGACTTCTCGACACCTTAGGTGCTTCCTATGTTCTACTAACGCCACCAATTAACGAAACACATATCTTCATTTCACGAAATTGTTCTCAAAAATTCCAAAAATCTGTCTTTCGTACCCACAAGTCCGTAACCCAAGATAGCTTATGTAGCAAAAATTGCATTTATGACAAGAATGTCCTCCATAAAAAAGGCCATATCTCAAACTGTCTTTTATTTTTTAAATGTAACATACATTACGTAGGTATAAGTATTTTAATATTTCACGAAAAAAAAGTGGTCTTGTGAAATGAGTTTGCGAATTTTGAGATGTGGCCCTTTCGGCTTGAATCACCGATGTGTGTTTCGGCCATGGCGCTAGTGTTACGTAGGGTGAACCCTTAACTATTCATCTTGTTCCTCCGCTTCGACCATGTTGGTGGGAGAGTCCTTGCGTCGGTTGCGGTAGAACTTCCTGCGGTCCCTGTCGAAAGGAAATGCAAAGTTTAGTTCACCCTAATCTTTGAAACCCTTATTCCATCAAGTCATACCCTTAGTTCTTCATGTATGACTACTAAGAAAAAAAATCCGCCTAGTTCTACATCCATGTATGACTACTTGGAACACGATCTAGTCATACACTTAGTTCTACATGTATTACTGGAAACCCGCCGGAGGCTCATGACGACCCGGAAGACCGTCCCAGACATGGAAGAGATCCGTTCTCTATGAGACGAAAGAGAAGGGAGCAACTTGGCCGGAGCTACCCTCCTTAGCCATGAACAGAGATAAATGGAAAGCCCTTGTGTCAGCTCCAGACTCCACGGAGGAGTAAAGGGATCAAAGAAAAAGAAGAATCTTCGTTCAAAGACAGAAAGCAATAACAAATGTTGACACCGGCTGCCTGTACCTTGTATCACTTTATTTCCAACAGTCCCCATCGAAACTGCCACCGGATCAACAATTTTTCTTTTCCGACTTCAAGGCATTTTTGAAAAAGTACTAGGCTTACATAAAGTCGTAGGAGCCTTCTGTAGGCTCACTCAGTTCTCACATCATTACGTGGGCCTAGTTTTTAAGAAAAAGTACTAGGCTAGGAAGCCCATCAGCCCAAATATCAAATATACTTTATTATACAAACAGTTATGAAACTAATTAAATTATTACATGCAACTTACAAACTACGAAATTAAGATTGTGGGTGTGTCGAAAAAGTTTCGTTCGATTGCCTGTGATCTCCACACTAGGTAACCCTGTGTCGTGGGGATCGACGGTTTACAGTTGGTGAATGCCAGGGACAGGTTGCGCGGTCATAAGCGTTAGCGTTTTAACCTAACGCGCAAAACATAAAAATATAATAAAAGTATAAAATAAGTGAGTGTGAATATGATTGTGAATAAATAAGTCAGTGTGAGTGGTTAAATAACCCCGTAATGATGTGTGCAGTAAGGTGTTGACCCTACAATAGGCTCCTACGTCTTTATGTAAGCCTAGTACTTTTTTCATCCAATATCGTGAATTCAAGCAAGAAAAACGAATGGGATAGTTGGGAACAGTGGCGTAGGTTTTCAAGATTACAAAGTATACAAAATTTATTTTTATAGAGGGTCTCAGATGCTTTTGGCGGGGGGCTTGAGCCCCTTCTTAGCGCCCTCCCCCTAAATTCGCTAGTGGTTGGGAATAACAGGCATGGTCCCTTGGTTGGTTCCTTGTTTACCTGTATGGGTCGGGCATCTTGAGGTGAACCGTCTTCACATGAAGCTTCATGCTGTTGGACTGGGTGAAGGAGCGGCCGCACAGGTCACACATGTAGGGTTTGTCGCCTGTATGAACCTGCAACACAACATGTAGGGTTAGCACGCGGGCCATTTTGCCTACTCTCAACTGTCACCTTAGCCACTGTTCACTGTCACCTCAGTAGTGTTAAGTGGCTAAGGTGACAGTTAAGAGCTGGGGCCTAATTCTCGGGAATTGCGAGATTCATGTCATGTCACGAAAAATGTCAAGTCGTTTCGATCTCGACTGCTCCCGACCAATCGAGTTGATGTCGAGCGAAAAATCTCGCAAAAATGTCATAGATTTGCAGCAAACTGAGATTTTTTCTTCGAAATGCAAGATTCCCTAGAATTTGCCCCATGACATGAGGTTTTTTTTCGAGATGTGTCGAACGCGAGATGCCCGAGAATTAGGCCACAGGCAAAATAGCCCGCCTGCTAAGCATTTTGCTCATTACAACTCTAGGGGCTCTCGCATGCGACACATCTTCAAGGAAAAATCTCATGTCATTTTGATCTCGACTGCTCCCGACCGCTCGAGTCATGTCGAGCGAAAAGGGCTAACATCTCGCAGAAATCTCGTGCCTTAAGACGACGTACGTCTCGCAACTAGCGCCGCCAATGGAAAAAAAATCATATCTTTTTTTGGATGCGTTTTTAGCAAAAAACGCTCCTGCGATTTCTCAACGCGAAGCTTAACTATTTTTAGGACCTAAGGTTTGGATTCCAGATCCTAGAACTTAAGAATGCAATCGATTCTCGCCAAATGTGGCCACTTTTGGCGAGAATCGATTGCATTCGTAGGAAATCTAATCCTGGAATCCAAACCTTAGGTCCTAAAAATAGTTAAGCCTCGCGTTGAGAAATCGCAGGAGCGTTTTTTGCTAAAAACGCATCCAAAAAAAAGATATGATTTTTTTCCATTGGCGGCGCTAGTTGTGAGATGTATGTCGTCTTAAGCCGAGGATGGCGTCGTGAGAATAAGAGATGCGACATTTGCCGCAAAATGAGATTTTTCCTTCGAGATGTGTCGAATGCGAGATTCCCTAGAATTAGCCCCCTGGCGGCCGGTGAGATAGGGCCACTCACTAGCGCGTAGGCCTTACCTTGAAATGCCGGTTGAGGTTGGCCTTGGCTTGGAAGGCCATGGCGCAGATGTTACACACATACGGACGCTCGCCAGTATGAGTGCGCACGTGGATCTGTAACAAACAATAACACTCTTCAGTACATACAAAAACGTGGGTCAACAGGATGTCGCTAAAAGTGGCCACTTTTGGCGATAAAAGATTTTATTCGTATCAGTCCCCGTAGCATGACTTTTATCGAGGCGGATTTATCCAACAAAATGGCGGTTTATCAGCATTTTTGACGTCTAAAGTGGGTTATAAATCGTCGAGAGCGTTATATAACCCACTATAGACGTCAAAAATGCTGATAAACCGCCATTTTGTTGGATAAATCCGCCTCGATAAAAGTCATGCTACCCCCGCTGGAACCTAAACCTTAGGTCCTAAAAATAGTTAAGCCTCTCGTTGAGTATTTGGTGTTTAGTTTTTAGCAAAAAACGCATCCAAAAAGAAGATATGATTTTTTTTCCATTGGCGGCACTAGTTGTGCCTAGGGATGTAAATATTATTCGTGTGGTGTTAGTAACAATAGAACATGCAAATTACCACGTGCCCATCGTCTTTTCATTGAAGAGAGAAGCGTCCTCACCTACGTCAACTACCCAAAGTCTAATTCTTTATTCAGGATAGTAAACTGACAGATGCTAACTGTCACTTTGCAAAATAATGTTGCCCTATTTATTGTAATAGTGATGCATTCCACTCGTACGATTCAGCTCAGTCACAAAAAAAAGCGAAATACGAAATTCCGCATGGTAGCCCATGCGTCAGGAATTCCGGACGGAAAAAAAACGTTCGGAACGCAATATTTCCATAGATCATTTCAAAAACACAATTTTTAAGGCATTTAACAACAAAAAAAAATTTGACTCCTCAAAAAATTAGACCAAAACACACTTTCTCATTACTCATTAATAAGTTTTTAGTTAATTTCATATAATAAGCTTTTCATCAATCGGCCTATAAATCGATTATATCGATTACGATTCGATTCATGTCAAACTTTTTGTCACCACACTATTTAATTTTCACCAGAGACTGGTCACACCGCAAACGTCAGTGTACTATCTTGAATGAAGAATTAGACTTTAGTACATTTTAGCACCGGCAAAAAGAAAGCGACGTGCCGGAAGGATATCGAAGACCGGCACATTACAGGCGGATCTCAGACTCACCTGCAGGTACTGAGGGAACTTGAACTGTTTGCCGCAATACTGGCACGCGTAGGGCTTGTCTTCTTCAGAGTACCCGTCGCGCCGCGCGCTCCTCGGCTTGGACTGCAAAACGTGATATTAGTAGAGTGTCGTTAAGAGAACTTTTCAAAGAAATTGACATCCTGACAGTTGCAAGTCAATATATCTACGCCAACATTGTTTATGCTAAAAAACATATTGCAGAGTTCGATACATTAGGTAGCCATCATAATGTAAATACTAGGAATAAGCACAAGCCTACAATTCCAACTCTTAGGCTTAAGAATTACCATGCTTCTTCGCCAAGAACGATCAGAGCTAGTGAAGCTAGAGAAAAAAAAGTAGCTAGATACTTAGTATTAGATAGTAATACGAGTAAGTATCTGATTTTTATACCTTTTTTTTACTTTAGATAATATTTTGACGTTCAATGTAAATAATTTATTTATGGCTTATTGAATAAAACAAATTGATTCTGATTCTGATTCTGAAATGCCGTCAAAATGCAAAAGGCCCTTCACTCGAAAGAACATCCAGCCGTACTACCCTAGGAAAAGTAGGTCTAAGGCCGACTTGCACCACTTCTTAAATGCCACTTAAGTCGCCATTTAAATCGACTTCTGTATGAAGATTTTAGTTAAATGCTGTGCGGTGCGGCGCGGTGCTTAGTGAATTAGCCCGCGCGCAAAGAAAAATGCACAAATCTGATTCCTGTATCAAATACACGAAACAAATCGAAAATGTTCACATATCAAAAACTAGAATTAGGTGAGACCTATCTAACACAGCCAGTTTTATGTTGATTGATATCTATAACAGATTGCAAGATATTTTCGCTGAAAAAAAGTGCGTTGCCTATTTTTTTTTTTTCAGCGAAAATATCTTCAAAACCTTTATGAATTTCAACACGAAACTGGCTGTCTTAGATAGGTCTCACCTAATTATAGTATTTAATATGTGAACATTTTTTATTTGTATAGTGTATTTGATACAGAAATCGATTTTGGGCATTTTTCTTTGCGCGCGGGCTAATTCACTAAGCACGGCGCCTTAAGCCACTTTAAAGAAAGTGGTGCAAGTCGGCCTTTTGGGATTACTAACTTCGATCAAGGATAAAACTAGATACAACATAGAACTCTGAAATGTGTCTGGAAAAATAGATGCCCAAACTGCCTTTGGGAGCTTATTTGCTAGTAGACTATGCAATTGGGAAGGCAAAGTTTTTTGTTCGAAAGTCCGTTATTGGCTTAATCTTATCTTTAGACAATATTGAGAAACTAATTTCAATATTTTTTATTTTGGTTCAGTAGTTTGGATTTTACAACGTTTCAAAGATACGTTTTTATGACCTTCACGCGACGGTCTGCATACTGTTGGCGGTCATAGGAACAAAACATTTAGCGCATAAAAACAAAACTACTGGACCAAAATAAAAAATATTTAAATTAGTTTCTTAATATTGTCTAAAGATAAGTTTAAGCCAATAACGGACTTTCGAACAAAAAACTTTGCCTACCCAATTAAAGTAAAACTGTACACTAATGCAATAAGGTTGACATTCTAATATTAGACGTATGGTCGAAATGATGTTACGTATTGTTCTATTGCTGATATCATTTGTTTCTGTGGGGACAAGTTTTTATTGTGATTTTATACGTAATGCGGATTCTATGGGATTTAGTTCGGTGATTACTAATCAATTCAATAAGTGACAGGCGTGCGAACACTTACGGTGGGTTCCTCGCACCCCACGTGTACTATTTTGTGGTCCTGCAGCTGCACATCAGTCTCGAAGCTCTCCCCGCACTGCTTACAGAAGAAACTGTAAACAAACGCAATACTATTATTACAAAATACAGTAAAAAGCTGAAGAACGTTTGTGTCGCAAGCGAGTAGTGGTAAATTAAAATTACGGAATACACCGTGGAATTTTAGTGGTTTAGTTAGCCGAAGGTATTTAGTTGCACTCGTGATTCTGAGCCAAATTCCAAAATTTTACTTCAAAACGAGCGAAAAAAAAAAACACTTCCCAATACAAACGGCTATCGCCAATCGACACCATTTGTATGGAGATGTGATTTTTTTTTTCGCGCGTTTTGGAATGAAATTTTGTAATTTGGCTCAGAATCACCAGTGCAACAAAATACCTTCGGCTTTAAAACCACTAAAATTGCACGGAGTATAATAATGAGACGGAATCGATCGCCGCATCGAGAAAGCCTGAAAGTGCTACTGGTCCATACCTAAATCCGACAAACACGCGCGCAGCGCGTACTAAAATTTACCGATTTCGGTCTAAATTAGACAGCAACCTAGACGCCTTCAGATTTTATTCAAAAATAGTACCTAACTTAATAAGTAAAATAAAAAATATCTATTAAAATTATGTATTTTCTTTCCTTCCCATGCTTGGAAGAGAGGGTACGTACAAATTCTGTGCGCCGTCGTCGTTGTGTCTCGTGGCCGTGGTCATGTGGCGACTGAACGCCGTCGCCCCGTTAAAGTCCACGTGGCAGTCGTCGCACGAGATCCACGTCTCGATGTTGGGGCCCTGCAGCGAGAAACTGTGATCAGCGCCGATATCTGGCCGACGATCGAGATGGACATATCTGTCCAAGCAGCCATCGTTTATCTATTCTTATTCACGTTGCGCTCGAAAACAAAAATCGCCGATGTTGGAGTTGAGACTGCCAAGCTAAAGTGAAACTGGGCTGGCCACATAAGCCGTAAGGGCTTCTATTCTGTTTTTAAAGTTTAACTAGTCGCTCATTTATGTAAAACTAACTATTTAGTTATGTGAGCTGCCAGCTTCCCTATGAAATAAATATAAATATATAAATATGGGTCCAGACAGATGGGCGAAAATCTCCACTGACTGCTTGCATCACAATGGACACCGACGCCGTGGCAGGCCAAGGCGGAGATGGCGGGACGATCTCGAAACCTTTTTACCGGGGTGGCAAGAGGTGGCCCCAGATAGAAAAGAGTGGAGGACACAAGGGGAGGCCTTTGCCCAGCAATGGGACACAAAAAGGGCTACATAAAAAAAAAGAAATCTTATTCGCACAACTTCTTTTGATTGAAATTATGTTGATGATGGCTATGTTCCGCTTCTTCCGTCATCACGGACGTGACGTGACGTGATGTGATGGTGCGGTGGACAAACGCCCTCTCACGCTTATAGTTGCCAGAGGGGCGCGAGTTCTCCAAGGATGGAGTCGTTGGTTCTGAATTCCGTCCACGATACTCCAAGCATTTTTCTCCAGCACCACATTTCCAGAGTGTCTATTTTTCCATTTTCGATTTCTCTGTCCATGATTCCGCGGCGTAGAGAAAAATGGGGAACACCAGTGTGTATACGAGCCGGGTCTTAGGCCCGGTTTCAGAATTGAGAATTTTACTAAGTAAATACTTAAGTATCCTTCTGTCACGTTCTTTTGTGAGAGATCTGCAGAGTCAGAACTTACGTTTTTTTGCTTAGTGAATTTCTCAGTTCAGAAATCGGCAGTTAAGTGGCTTTGGTAATGTTGCGGTTCTTCCATACTCACCCTCTTGTAGTTGCCCGAGGGGCGCGAGCTTGGCCGAGAGTTGACCGCCCGCTGCTGGTACTCGTTCGGGTGATCCGAGCGGATGTGCGACATGAGGGCCGACGACTTCCTGCGACCCGGGGAAAAGCATACAAATACAAATTCATTTAAGCACACATTTCGGTACAGCCAGTTGATGCACCTGTATTTGTTTGTGCCACTGGCTGTGGAAACCATGGGTGTATGGGCGGAGATGGGCAGGTCTTTTATACGGGAAATTGGTTGGGGCGTCTGAGGAACCGGGGCTATGACTAGATAGATAGATAACTCTTTATTGTACACCAATAAAGATAAATTACATTGTTTTATTTTAAACTAATTAGAATGTATACAATTGGCGGTCTTATCGCTAAGAGAGCGATCTCTGCCAGACAACCGTTACCATTCACTAGGTACCACTCCAGGGCATACCTGGCGCAGAGGTTTTAACTGGCGGTGCAGCGGGGGAACGCTGCTAGCGTCAAGGTTCCCTTTGTGTCGGGTGTGTCGCGGGGCGGTATTTTTTATTAATGCTTTGTTTTGTTTTTGTATTGTTTATTTTATTTTTAAGTCTGACTTACCCCTCCTCGTTTTGTGAATTTGTATTGAATCAATTGTGAATTTTGTTACAAGTATAAAAAGTTTACAAGAATAAAAAGTGTTACAAGTAAACAAAAGAAATACATTTATCCTAAAGTAGGTACGGTACGTCTGGAAGAGTTGGCAACTACCACCTGAACTGCGACCGTTTTGTAGAATGGCATTTGTGTAGTAAATTCAATGCACTTGGGATAGATATCCTTGAGAATTAATTAAGTAACATTGCGTAGTAAGAAGTGAATAAGTATATTTTTCGCTGCACTACAGCATGCCACCAAGTTATGTAAAAAAGTTTGGAGGGGTCAATAGTGAAATGTTAAAAAAAACCGGCCAAGGGCGAGTCGGACACGAGCAGTGAGGGTTCCGTACCGCCATACAATTTTAAAAATCTCGCTTTACTGACCCTCGGTGACTGTGTCGCGAGCCCTTTAAAGTTAGGACAGACAGACAAACTGTAGGCAGATTAGTAGGGTCCCGTTTGGCACCCTTCGGGTACGGAACCCTAAAAAGTGAATATTTTAATCTGAGGAATAAAATTACATGGCTAATAAATGTTGTGCCTGCGAATCACTGCGAACCACTGTTTTGAGACAGTTTCAAGGTCTATCTTTCAGATCTTTTCATTGTCTTTTTAATAAAACGGGACTGCGGCATGGTCGATGTGTTTTGACGTTACCTTTTTAAAGTATGAAATATGATTTTGATGTTTTTGAGAGCTTACTCGCCAGTTGCGCCAACGAGTGAGCGCAAAAACGGTAGCCCTCACTGTAATAGAGTTACTTACTCGAACTTCTCACCGCAATACTGGCAATCGAACGTTTTGCCCTCGTGGAACTTCTGGTGCTCGATGGCGCGGTGGCTGCAACACAAATACAAAACGTTCATCATCATCATCATCATCATCGGCCTGTTAAGAGGGCGTCAGAGCACCATTTTCCCATACAAACGTAGTTCCGGTTTAATTTTTAAACTACAGGCTGGATTTTGCTGAAACTTGGTTTATATCAGTAGATGACCAATACTGAGGTTTGCAAATAGTTTTTATAATAAAAAAAATAGCCTGAAAGAAATTAGAGCGATGCGTTTTTCGCGCCGAAAAAGGGGTTACTTTCAGCTGTTATTTACTTACATTATTACACTGTCTATTGGAGTCTAACTACCTTGGGAACATCAATAATGTGTAGTACCTACTTGTCAGAAAAAAAAATTTTTTTTGAAATATCTAATAAAATGTAGAAATGGCAGCTGAACTACGAAAAATTTTGGGAAAATAGATCTATTACATTACAACTACAACTAGATACTCGCGAAAGGACACGAACACACGTAGACTCATGCAGCCGCATTGCCTCTCACTTTTCCCGCGCCCCGTCTCGCTCTGGGTGAAACAGCTATAGAAAACAGTGTTTCACGCGCTTGGCCGTCACTGAGTTCCCACGGTCCTGAAGGGGCCTCTTAACACCCACTGCTGAGTAAAGGCCTCTTCTCGCTATGTAGCTGCGCCACTGGTCTAAAGGTGTACTTAGCTGGCAAAACCCTGGGAGGGGGGCGCTAAAGGTTTTTCCACTGTTAAAGGTTGAAAAACACTGGGGCTTAAATCTGTAACGCAATGGCGTGGCGGGGCTTCCTCGTTTTTTTCCTGCAACCAGCGAACTAATTCCTCCAGAATTAGAATCAGAATATTTGTTGCTGTACTATAAACACATTAAAAGGACCGACAGCATTAATAAATCGTAATTGAAGCCGTCAGTCAACTGGAAGCCCGTTTTGGCACCAGTGCGTTATAGGCTAAGGCCCCAGGACTAGACATTCTTAATCGATTGACGAAGTTAAGCGACATCGGGCGCGGTCAGTCCATGGATGGGTGACCGCTAGTGGCAATAATATCTGAGCGCTTCCGTGCTTCGGAAGGCACTTGAGGATTAGTCCTCTGGTTGTATGAGAAAAACGAGGAAACTCCGGTTTTGTCCGTCTGCTGCTTCGATTAAGGATAAAACTAGATACAACATAGAACTCTGAAATGTGTCTGGAAAAATAGATGTCCAAACTGCCTTTGGGAGCTTATTTGCTCGTAGTCTATGCAATTAAAGTAAAACTGTACGCTAATGCAATAAGGTAGACATTCGAATATTAGACGTATGGTCGAAATGATTTTTCGTATTGTTCTATTGCTGATATCATTTGTTTCTGTGGGGACAAGTTTTTATTGTGATTTTATACGTAATGCGGATTCTATGGGATTAATGCCCGTTTTCACCAACGACCCCTAATTTTAAAAGGCCTTTTAACGAAAGTTATTTGCACCTCTGCAAGTCTATGGGGCATGGATGATCATACACACTCAACTCATAACACTTGTGAGTGGAATTCGTATGGTCCTTCATCCATGACCCCTAGACTTGCAGAGGCGCAGATAATTTTCGTTAAAAGGTCTTTTAAAATTAGGGGTGGTTGGTGAAAACGGGCATTAGTTCGGTGGTCTGCTGAGACGCCATCGACACGCCATTGCGTTACAGGCTAAGGCTCCAGCTAGGGTGTGAGCGCTTCGTCTGTTAACTCATCAGTTCATCACCTGGTGCAGGAGACGTGGCTGCACTGCCGGCAGAGGAACCGCCGCTCGTGCACGTTGGCGAGGTGCACCCGCATCTTGGCGTCGTTCACGAACCGCATCTCGCACACGTCGCACTCGATCGGTCCATTCGTCTGTTGCAATCAAAAGTTTCGAGATAAGTCGTCTTTAGGGTGTACCAAAGGGTATATCCGCACGCGATGAGAATGAATAGAATAGAATAGAAAGCGTTTATTTACCACAAATTTACAACTTATAGAACTAATATATGCACTTAGAACTAGGTGGTCACTAACTTAAAAATAAAACAGATGAGACGACCTACACATACCTACCTAACCCTAGTACCAAATTTCACTGTGGTCAGTAAAAGGGCTCTGACTCAGCATGTCCTATGAGACGAGTAGGTAGCTACCCGTGCTCATAGCGCTGGTATTTTGCCAGAGCCCAAAGTATACTTTTAATGGGATGGAACCTTGTCGAAGTCAATCGAAAATATACCCCTACTTTATTTTACTTTGACAAGGTTGCTTCGACGCGAGTTTGCTTACCGCACGCGTCTCAGTTCCAAAAGGTCGCATTCTCATCCCGCGCGGACTAAAAACGGGACCCTATTACTAAGACTCCGCTGTCAGTCCGTCTGTCTGTCCCTCTGTCACCAGGCATGAACCGTGACAGTTAAACAGTTAATATTTTCACAGATGATGTATTTCTGTTGCCGCTATAACAAATACAAAATTTAATTAAATAAATATTTAATATACAACAAACGTGATTTTTTTGCCGTTTTTATAGATAATGGTACGGAACCCTTCGTGCGCGAGTCCGACTCACACTTGGCCGGTTTTTTGTGTTCGCGAACGCACTAAAACAACTGCGCGAACGCACTAAGCTGCGCGCACGGTACTTTTACCCTATCTAAAAACGATTGCCTGAAGCCACGTTGTGCGGTCAAACCAACGTGCGCTTTGATCGTGTCATCGGCCATTTTAGTGCGCTGGGATGAAAACAACGAATCAGAAGCATCCTGTTTTAGTAGACTCGTACGAGCGCAGTTTGCCCGTCAAAACCCCTCCGGTCTGCACATTTTAGCTTCAAATGAGCGTATCTCATAAACGGCTGAACCGATTTTGATAAAACATACCTAAGAACACTCGCTAGAAAACCTGCTTTCAAAAAAATTTAACCGCATCCAAATCGATTCACCCTTCTAAGAGCTACGGTGCCACAGACAGACAGACACACTCATAGCGTTCAAACTTATAACACCCCTCTTTTTGGGTCAGAGTTAAAGCCATGTTGTCACAGTTAAAGTTCACTACAATGAAGAGCACCGTCCAAGTAAGTTAAAGCTTCTGATTGGTCGGCCATTTTGTTTTATTTCCATCCAAGTCAACTTTTACGACCAGAGCTCCGTCCTAGTTCACTTCCTAGTTTTGTGCCCAGACAACATATCAGACAGAAGAATCGACCAATCATAAGCTTTAGCTTACTTGGACGGTGCTCTTCACAGAGTACATTGTGCGAAAAAAAAATTGCTGTTCCATACAAAAGGTCTACTCAGTACTGCGCCAAACGTATGAAACAGCTGATATTTTTTTCGCTCCATTTTTTTCGCCACCTAGTATACGTTGTTTGTAGTGATCAGTAGACAGCCTACTTAAAGTTCCGCTATCGACTTAGAGTGCACCCTGTAGTGTACTTTGACTGTGAAAACGCAGCTTAAAAATAAATCTCACCGGGTTGTGCATGGCCATGTGATTCCTGAACGCGATCCCGTTGTGGAACCCCTTGAAGCACTTATCGCACTTGTGCAGGGCTGCCAGGTAGCTGGTGGAGTGCTGGCGGTTCCTCATCTCCTGTATCTGTTGAGCCTTGTTGAGGGTCACCATCTCGATCATGGGGTGCTCGGCGACCCGGAAACACTTCACTCGGTCCGTCTTGGGCTTCTTCGGCTTCCTCTCGTTGGGATGCTCCTCGAGGACCGACTCGACGGCCTCCTGCACTTCCTACGATAAGAAAACCATCACGCTCTTTTTACATAATTTATTTAGAACGAAGGGGAAGGCACACTAGCGCTCCACAAATAAGAAAAAACTATTATTTTTGAGTTTTTTGCAAATTGAAAAAGAAAAGATTTTTTTTTTCTACACATCTAAACCTATCCAAGCGGTCATTAGGCGCAGTTAGATAAGCGCAAAAAAAATTAAACTTTATTTTACCTGAGCCATGTAGTCATGTTCCATAACTTCGTATACTTGATTGCCTTCTAGATTTTCCTCGTAAACCACTTCTTCTTTTACATCGGTGTAGCCCTGTAAAGACAATTAGCATAAAGTCTAAATATGTATAAGTACACTTTGTTCTCGAGTGTCCGTCCTGTTTTTAGGTATTTATAATAGTAAAACCGCCGCGTCACGTTCAACTCGTTTATTAGCTCAAAGACAGACTGACTGTCAAAACACAGAATATACTACATTGAGAAAAGTGCAAAAATAAACTATTACAACGCCATCAACGGCCTTTCGCAATCACATATTCACATCCCATTTCAACCTTTAGGTTAAGGCCTTATTTCAAGCCATGGGTGGGGTGGTCGCTTTTTATCTTATAATTTTCAGACAAAAGATTTTTTTTAAATATT
Source organism: Zelleria hepariella (assembly GCA_949319315.1). NCBI lineage: Eukaryota > Metazoa > Arthropoda > Insecta > Lepidoptera > Yponomeutidae > Zelleria > Zelleria hepariella. The sequence continues at coordinate 29,571,918 of OX439379.1, forward strand.
TCTTCTACTCTCAGAGTAGTTTGGTGCCACATACTAATATGATTATTTTTAAAAAGGTTGTAAAGGATCTTGACAAAATTGAAAACGCTCACCTCCATCGGTATTGGAGCTTCTATATCAGTGATGATCTCATAGTCGATGATGGTGTCGTGCATGGTCAGTGGCAGGGCCAGGCCCTCAGCGTCCCGGTCGATGACGCGGACATAGTCAGTTGTTAACTGCAGACAGAGAGAGGTTACAAAGAAGTTGCATGCAGCCACAGGGGAGGGGAAGACATGGGCGCCGGTTCACAACTGAAGAGGCGAAGACATAAAGACGGTTCACACATAGAGGCCCAGCCTGTAAAGCACACAAAACCGATGCTGTGGACAGGAAGGAGTAGCACGACCTTGTGAAGGCCTTCTGTAACTTTTGGGTCCCAACCCAAGGACATACATTTTAATAGATGTTGTTTGTTGTTTACATGTTTTGTTTGTTTGTTTTAAAATGTTTTTTACATCTTTCTTGAAATTTTTACACCTCTGCATCTGCACCCAACTTGATTTTCCTAAATCCTAAAATTTATCACAGTTTGGACTTTTACAGTAACATACACACCGGTTGTCCCAACAGCACAGCTGTCTCAAGGATGTCGAGGGAGTGTTTACACTTTTCTCTGAATGTTGCATACTTCTGCAACTGTGAGAAGCAGTAGTGGCAGAGATGCTGAGGCAAACCGTCGTCTGGCGGGACCTGGAAACAAAAGTGCAGCTGGTGAGCTGGATCCCAATGTTCACATGTTCCATAGGTAAGAGAGGTTACAGAAGAAAATACAAACTGAAAGAAAAATTAGATTGAATGGTTTTAATGCCAGCTCGTAGCAAAGACTATGCGAGAGCTCTGAGATAGATGACAACTGCGGCCATTACTAGGATTCATGGGCTGATAACTCCTCAAGATTTAAAAATTGCTGGTATAATACTTACTGGGAGTCCCATCACTGTTTCGAAGTTCTCAGCCAAGTCACACTCATGGATATCAAACAACTTGATGTCGGTAGCCAAGCACACGCGACAGGCGAAGAGGTCCAGCTCCAAGGTAGGTGACGCGACAGCTATACCCTCACCGTTATTATAAAAATCTTTTCCAGCCTCGATGTAAATATTTTGATACTCCATCGCGCCGAAACCCACAGAATAATAGTAAACAGAACAAAATGGTCGAGAGTTTCACACAGAAAATCACTTTGAGCAAGGACGCGCTGTGGAGGTGTCAAAATGGCGGTCACAGATTACGAGGTCAGAAAAATTGTTGAGTGAGATTACAAACGGGCGGGACGATTTCCGGTAAAGAAACAAAATGGCGACGGCTGCGCATCGGTGTTGCCAAGTTTATACTTGATACTCAGAACAAAATAAATGTAAATCAAACTTGAACGTTTATTTCTTAAAAATAATGGATATTGTGGTTTGTGGCGATAAATGTTAGTAGATCGAATGTAATTTGTGTCTTTTTGTCGCCAAATGCGCACGATTCGACGCCACGCAAAAAATCTTAAGCTTTAGTGGCAGCACTGCATGGCATATCCGGCTGCGTTTCAATATATACATTTACCTGTCTGTCATCATCGAGGCCAAATCCTTCTTATGGCGCCATCTAGCGTTGAGTAGCTGAACTAGTTATAAAAATTACGTATACGTAAATCAAGAAAACCCACCAAATATGTATTAATAGTATCTTTTTTCAGAAATAGGAATATAAAAAATATATTAAATAAAACTACATTTTAAAGTATGTAGTCGGTTGTTTTTCAAGAATACTTTACACCCAAATATATATCTCCCTCTTCCCAGAATTTCGAAACTTTCTGTCTTTCATCGTAGCAGAGGTGGAGCGGCCGCTACTTACCGTTAATATCCTAGGTTAAATAATATCTTACATTACTATGTATACTACTAATAATATATTAATAACCAATAAAGACGCCGATGATTAATCCCGAACTCTCTTTCTCTCTCTCTGAGAGAATGCCTTTGCCCAGCTAGTGGGACATGTACACTTGTACAGGCTACATCCACGGAAGTGGCTACACCTTACTTTATACAAAGACGCGCGCAACGCGAGGTGTCTTACATTAAATTTTGAAAGGAGCTGTGTGGGTGACCTATTGGTACAACAATGGACTCGGAAGCGAGACCCAGGTTCGATTCCTGGTGCAGGCATGTACTCCAAAGACTTTTTTTTTTTCAAAGTTACGTACATTAGTGAATTTATAGTAGCAATACCACTCGCTAACGGTGAAGGAAAACGTCGTCGTCAGGAAACCTGAGAGTTTGATGCATTATACCCTCAACGTGAAAATCACCAATCCGCAGTGAGCACGCGTGATCTGGTGATAATTAGGCTCGAACTATCTCTCTGAGAGGCCTTTGCCCAGCTAGTGGAACAAACTTTTTTTTACACATTCATTAAAAAAATGCTAGTAATAAATTGCAGTTTACTCCGAATCTGAGTCAGTTTCCGTCCCGGAGCCCGATTCGCTGCTCGTCACCGGCTCACACTTAATAAACTCGATTTCCTGCCTCTGTTTCTTGCCCTTTTTGCGCTTTACTTCGCTGCCATCGCCCAACACCGTCTTGACAAGTCTAGCCACTTGCCTCGTCTTTTGCTCCTCGTGTCTTACCAAATGCTTTTTGAGATACTTCTCGATTTTAAATTTCTTGCTGCACAGCGTGCACTGGAATTGCCACTTGCTTTTCTCCGTGTCCGTGTGGACTGCCTTTACGTGACGAGTCAGGTAATGCTCGTGCGCGAATTCCTTTTGGCAAGCCTCGCAACGGTACTTCTTACCCCCCGGAGGGTGGACGATTTTCTTGTGCTTGTGCAAACGGAGTGGAGAGTGGAACATTTTGTCGCACAAGTCGCAGGGCACTTTCTTCTCTAATGTTGTATGCATCTGCATGTGCTCCTTTAAGTACTTGTCGTTTTTGAACTCCTTGAGACATTCGGGACAGGCTACCTTAGATTCGAGCGGAGGATGGATGTTGAGCACGTGTCGCTTGGCGTGGTGCTTAGTCTTGAACGTCATGGAGCAGAACACGCAGGGATGTCGGTCGACCTCCTGGTGTTGGGTGCGCAAGTGCCGGGCGTAGCTCAAGTGATTCTTGTATATTTTGTCACACTGTCTGCATTGGTACTTGTCGGTGGGGTGACTTTGGTACATATGCCGTTTAAGCCTACCCTGTGTTTGGAACTCCTTGCCGCACTCTTCGCATCTGTTGTCGGGCAGCAGATCCTCATGTGCTCTCTTAAGATGAACCTCCAACGATTTCTTCGTGCGAAACTCTTGCATACAAAACTGGCACAAGCGTCTCTCCGCTTCGGAGTAGTGCATATTCATCTTATGCATGTGCAGGTAGTGTTTATTTTTGAAGGTTTTGTTGCATATTTCGCATATGACAGCCGAGTCAATGGCGGAATGTACTCTCGTCGTGTGGAGGTAGAGATTCTGATAGTTCTTGAATTCTTTGCAGCAGTGGGGACAGATGAAGCGTCGCTCTTGCTTAGGGAACTGTTCGGGCTTCCAAGTGGCCAGTACGGACTCGTACATGCGTCTCTGCTCGTCCGTTAGGTTGGGGTTGTTCACGCTGAGGTACGGGTCCCCAGGTCGCGCTTCTTCTTCCTTTACCGGATCCATGGTGGAACTTCTGCAATGGAACATTTTATTTCATGTTTAGTTTTTTTTAAAGTATATTTATTTGAAAATAGGAGAGCGTCTATTAATAAGACATCGGAAGAATTGGGAAGACCAAGGCTGCCCAGACCAGCCACAACCTCACAAAAAATTACCATTGGTTACATATTTGTAGTCGTAGTACTTAAAACATTGTGATTTGTGACCACTCGAAATGAAGCTTGGCTACCGTGGCCGGTTTGGCGAGTGGAAGGCAGGTTTTTATCTACGTCAAACGGGCTTCCCTTAAAGTATTTTTAATTCTAATGTTTCTTATAGGTATCTGAAAATATGAGGGTTTATTAGCATTTTTGTGAATAATAAGTTATACCTATTTTGAGTTTTACGTCAACCCTACAAAACCGGACCCACACATGAATTGGCCATCATCAGTAGCGCATTTAGGGGTGGGGGGGGCAAAGGGGCTCAAGCCCCTCCAAAAGCATCTGAGACCCTCTCCCCCCCAAACCAAAATCCTGGATCCGCCACTGACCATCATCGATTTATCTGAAAACCACACTAAACTTGACCTATCAGCTAACCCCCCTCCTGCCCACAACGGTTATAGATCTGGCTACCAGGCTGGACTCAGATTGACCCTCACAACTCCGCCACGGTAGCCAAGGTTCACGCTGAGATGTAAAGGACTCCATACAACGCTACCTAATAGAAAACGGACTACTAGCTAGCTGGAGGAATAAGTAAGTTAAAAGTCAATAGACGCAAAATTACTTATATGATGATTTATTTCCACAAACATCGTAAGTAAGAAGATATAACGACAGAAACCTAGCTAACATGAAGTCGAAGAAAATTTACTAATAGGTAATGAGCCGTTTTCAAAGCACAAATTTAAATCAGTTGATAGATGGCGCTTACAGGAGTGGCCGTAGAGCAACTTTACTGTCATAATTAATCTGTGCTGAACGAAATTTGAAGGTCGTGTCCCGGTTCTTGTATGGGCACGCCTATAATCTATGAACTGATTTGAATTTGTGCTTTGAAAACGACTCATTTTACGTAATTTAACAACATTTAGATGGCCCTACTATCCGCTAGGTGAGAGTACCCCGCACTATAATTACAATGTATAACTTAGTATTAATTGTATTACTGACCACAAAACCAAGATATAAAAATTACATATTTCCCCCTACTTAGTTCACCTATCCATTTGATCCTAAATAAATCTTGTAAATTGCATCACTCAAAATAGTCAAAGTGAATAGCACTCACTGGTACCAGCTGAGTGTCTTCAATTGTTTATAATAATATTTAAGCCTTAGATATCTATCTTTAATGTAATAACAGAAATATTTCATTATCGCACAAAATAAGCGTTACATTTTATACAAAACAAAATAACTACATTTATCACCAATAATATATAAATTCTACGCTTAAGACTAGAACAAAATAACAATAATTATCATATTTTATCTATCCAATATTGTTAACCCAGTTACATATAAATAGTTAGGAAACCGCTCGCATATAATGGCTATTTGGCCCCTTAGGCCGTAATAATCTTCTTTCAGAGAAAAACCTTTCCTAAACAACATCATTGGCTGGTCACTTCACTCAGACTCATAGAAACAGAAGTTTACATTTCATTAAAAAAATGCCGCTTACGTTTTGCCGAATATTCCATATGTAACATTATTTATTAGGGGACAATTTACGGCAAGTGGAACAAAATTTATATTTATATTATGTCTAAGTATATTATCACCTTTATGTTGCAATGTACATAATTTTGTATTATTTACATACTATCCTTTACCAATTTGTTACTCCTACACCACTGACACTAAACTTATTGCTTTTAATGGGGTGTATTTATCCACAGATGGCACCAATGTCAACAGTGATTAATGACGCTTTGATACTGGCGCGAACTGCAGCCCTCTCGCTCGTACTTCTCAACATTTTAATTGATTTTAAGAGAATGATTTAACTTTGGACGATAAAATATAGTTGCAGACATAGATAATAAAGCTATTGCCATGTGGAAAAGTTTTTCTTTGTATTTGACTTGTTACCAGCTTGTAATATATAAATTATACGATGTAGGACTGTAGAGCGCCATCTGTTGGCTGAGTTGAGGACCTAATGCTACAACATGTATATTATTTTCATACGTTTTTTTATACACCATGGACTTCTTATAGGTTTTCCTATAATATAATGATGAACTGATGTAAGCACATCTTCAAAACTATAAGCCTTATCAATGTGGATCCAAAGAATGGATTGTAGTTAAGCGCGAGGTAAGTGTGTGAAACGCTGTTGGACGAATAAACGATACTAAATTAAATTATATTGTCTTGTAGCTAATTATATATTGTACAACATTTTGTCGTAGCTTAAATGGATTTCCTACAAATTTAGAGACAATGAAAAAAATTAGGGCATGTTTTAAAGTTTTTTGACATGAATGTGGGCATATCTCTATTATTCTTATCTCGGTTTTATGAATATACATTCAATGACGATATTGTAGGTAATTTTATGAAGAACATTTTGATCATTGCTTGTTTTCTCCTAACATCGTCCGACCTCGAGAAAAAAAAACCTCGACGAGGGACAGAAAAAGAGTGGAAAAACAATAATTATTGCTCAAGGTGTATCTACTTCTGGATCGAAGCGTACATATGAAAGCTACGTTTATGCCAATGTTCGCACCTCCTGCCGGCCGGGACCATACATTTGGTTTAGGACCCCCCATAATTTATAAAATAATCAACACTGTAAAATATTTACAAGGCGCCCAGTGCATTTCAGAAATTATCACAGTGCGCCGCGCCTAGGTGATAAATGATTGGTAATGGAATTAGGTTTTTAGTTAGACGATAGGTCGAAGTATTTACTCCGATTCGGAGTCATCCGTCTCTGTGCCAGAGCCGGATTCGGAGCTAGTGACGGGCTCACACTTGATGAACTCAATCTCTTGACGCTCTTTCTTCTTCCTGCCGCGCTTGGCCTTCCGCCGAGGCTCCCCGTCCTCATCCATTACAGTCTTAACCATTTGCGAGATCCTCTTCATTTGCTGTTGCTCATGCCTCTGTATATGATTCTTCAGGTATTTCAGTATTTTGAACTTCTTGCCGCATTGCGGACACTCGTGCGGCCACTCACTCTCGTCTGTATCCATGTGCACAGCGTTAATGTGCCGTTTGAGATAATGCTCGTGGGCGAATTCTTTGCTGCACTGTACACATTGATACTTCTGCTTCCCTTCAGGGTGTACTATCTTTTTGTGCTTCTTCAAACGCAATTGGGAGTGAAACATTTTGCTGCAGAGATCACAAGAGACCTTTGTTTCTAAGCCGTTGTGGATTTGCATGTGTTCTTTTAGGTACTGGTCGTTTTTGAACTCTTTCAGACACTCGGGGCACGATACTTTCGACTCCAATGGGGGATGGACGTTCAAAACGTGCCTTTTCATGTGATGTTTGCTCTTGAAAGTCATCGGACAGAAGACACAGGGATGACGCTTGACTTCCGAATGTTGCGACTTCAAATGTTGATTCAAATTTAAACGCGTCTTGTAAAGCTTCTGGCAATACGGGCAGGTGTACTTGTCTTTATCTTCTTTGTGGCAGGCGTCCATATGGTACCTGAGCTTGTAGGGCACTTTGAATTCCTTCCCACACTCGGGGCATTTGATCTCCGGCAACGTGTTCGGGTGGATTCTTTTAACGTGCATGTGCAATGCTCTGCCTGTTCTGAACTCTTGGAGACAGAACTGGCAGTGTCGGCGTTCCGAATCTGAGTAGTGCTTATTCATGCGGTGCATGTACAAATAGTGTTTATTCTTAAATGTCTTTTCACACAAGTTGCATATAACTGCAGAGTCCTCGGTGGAATGCACTCGCGTCGTGTGCAAGTAGAGATTCTGATAGTTTTTGAACTCTTTGAAGCATTTATTACATATGTATTGTTTAGTTGACTTAGGAAACAAGGTCGGTTTCCACGTAGTGAGAACTGATTTGTACATCTCGCGCTGCTCAGGGGTCAAGTCCGGGTTGGATATGCTCACAAAAGGGCCCTTGGTCTCTGGCAGCCCTGGCGCGGGCGGCCCAGGCGCGGGCAGCGGGGCCGGAGCAGCGTCCATCTTTGGGTTGCTGCTAACACTTATCTGAAATGAAAAGATATGAACCGATCTAAATATAAATACACTGTACTTAGATTACTTTAATGATAATGGTACAATACAATTCCTAGTAGTATTAGCTATCACGCCATTCGTTGAAGATTTTTACGAAATATTATAAAATAATTTCTGCCTGTCCCGTTCTCGATCAACAAAGTGAGAAACGCACTTCATCGGTCGCTATAACACTACACAATTGAATCCTTGCTACATCGGGCCTGATAGAGCGTGTCTTAACACTCACTTGTTATATATTAGTATCTACAGAATATTCGGCAAATCATGGGCTCAAAGAGATGGTAAAACGCTCCACAAATAAGAGCTATACGACGACGCTGTGAAATCGTGTAGCGCAGCGACCGACCATAATATGTATTCAGTCAGAGTTGCCAGACGTAAACCAGGGCTACCAGGCCAGGTAATGCTCCACATACTGGCCGGCCAGCAAAACACGCAACATTTTGAAAAATCTCACGTGTGATTAAGGGGGGGGGGGGGCGACGCAAATCTCGCGTCATCTTACCAAAGGGGCAGGGGGGTCAAAAATCGCCACACGTAATTAATGGACGCCCTCTTGGTTGCGTTGCATCACGCGGCATGGCTCTAAGCTAGGAGTAATTTTTCTACGAAATTATGTGTTTATGAGCGGAACACATAATCAGTTGAATTATTTTTGTACTGTTGTTTACAATGATGAAAAGAATACAATTTTATTAACGAAAAATCGCTAAACAAATATACCTAGGTCAGTTTAGCTTCAAAGTTGAAAAAAACAGTGAAAAATTCGAATTTTCTGTCACGCTGCTATCGTTGGACCCTAAGGCCCAGTTTAAAACTTATGCATTATGGAGGTACATTGACATATAATACTTTTATGTGGGAACAGCACTGATTGAGGAATTCCTTGATATAATTTAATCAATTGTAAAGCTTAATTATAGACATATTTTCATTGAGTGAAATGACGAAGGGTAGGGTAAGTTAAGTTCTTAATTAACTGGTGACTTCTTGATGTCTTCTTTTTCTTGAAGCATCTTTCAAAACCTTCCTTAAAAATAACTATTTTAGTAATAAATTAAGTAAGACACTTTATATTTACAATAAAATTTTAAGTGATTAACTATTTGTTCTGCTTATACCCTAAATTCAGAAATATATGTTAGCAGTAAAACACTGCTTAATAGAGGCTTATCATTTTGTTTTACATACAAAGACCTTGTTGAAGTGCTGTAAAAAATATTTACATTCGCATTTGCATTTGTCATATATTTTTTACATATTTGTATCTGCCACAGCCTGGCCACAGCTAAGTGAAGAGTTCAGTAGAAATCTAAAGTATTCGCATGAGAAACAGAAATATTAAAACACTAGAAGAGAACAAAATATCTTGCCCGACAATTTGGTCTTCAATATAATTTTGTAGCCAAACTGAGCAATTTTAGAACAACGATTTTTGTTTCACAGCAATAAAATAGTATTATTTTCATTATTCTAAGCAACAAAAATTCAGCTGATTATGACATTTGCTCGAACTCCTTCTTTTTGGTTTTTGGGCAGTAACACTGGTTTGTCGACCAGAAAAAAAAAACATTAATTATTCTTATTCTATTTTCTTATCTAATTTCTAGAAGAATAAAAAAAAAACATATTATTGTCGTGAAACAAAAATCACTGAACAAAAATATCTCAGTTTAGCTAATAAAGTTAAACACTATGGAAACTTGGTCTTTCCCGCCGCGCTACTTGCTACTTTCATTGAACCTCTGGAAGATATCAGCGTGGCGGGAAAATCCAAAATTTTCACAGTTTTTTTCATTTTGTAGCCAAACTGAGCAATTTTTGTTCAGCGATTTTTCGTTCGCGGCAATAACATGGTATTCTTTTCATTATTGTAAACAACAAAACAACAATAATTCAGCCGATTATGTGTTCTCGTCTACGACAAGTTTTTTGGACAGTGCCACTGCTTCGTAGACCAGAACACGTAATCGGTTGAATTATTGTTGTTGTGTTGTTTACAATAATGAAAAGAATACTGTTTTATTGCCGCGAACGAAAAATCGCTGAACAAAAATAGCTCAGTTTAGCTGCAAAATGTAAAACTCTGTGAAAATTTTGAATTTCCCACTATGTTGCTATCGTCCAAATATACACTGTAAAATCACGATGATAAATTTCACAAATAAGTTGATATTTTACAAATAAGTTGAAGTTGAAACTCGGCGTTTGTATAATTTAATGTCATCGCTTGCTCACATCACATCGCTTCCGCACGAAATAACCACTGATTTTCAATCCAATTGATTATTTAATCATTTGTACACATGGTTCAATACTATAATTTTCACTTCCCATCATAATTCGGCATATATAATGCACAATTATTATTTATAACAAAAATACTGCTTTAAAAAACTATTCTAAGTTGTAGCATCCCTGTTGGAAGACCAATTCTTGATAAATAGTATACAGGGCATCCCACGGCTATGCCACATGGAGGGAAAGTACCTTTAATATTGTAGATAGAGCATTTTACTGAAAGAAGACATTATTTTAATTTTAAAAAACAATTTAAACTGCATTCATAGATATTGAAATAATAACATGGTTGAACCGGGAATCGAACTCGTTACATTAGAAAAATTATTACCCTGTAGTTTTATCATACCGATCGAAAGGCTTCATGATAAGGATAATTTTTTGCTAAATAACATAGTGTCAGAAATAAAAGGAAGACCATGAATTTACCTGGTAGTATGCTTCTAAAGAAATAATTCAAAAATGTGTTTCATTTTCATACTTTAAATTTTTTGTTACTGTGATTTTCATTGATAAATTGTTTAATGTTGTATTAAAAATGTTAAAATTCATGGTCTTCCTTTTATTTCTGACACTATGTTATTTTTACATTTAAACTTTTGTAAGCACTGCACATTTTGTATTTCGTAAACGGTTAAACTTGTCGGCTACACCGACATAATAAAAGTAAGTTTAACCGTTTACGAAATACAAAACTATGTTATTTCGCAAAAAATAATCCTTATGCCTTTCGATCGGCATGATAAAACTACAGGGTAATAATTTTTTTCATGTAACGGGTTCGATTCCCGGTTCAACCATGTAATTATTTAGATATCTATGAATGCAGTTTAAATTGTTTTTTAAATTAAAATAATGTCTTCTTTCAGTAAAATGTTCCATCTACAATATTCAAGGTACTTTCCCTCCAAGTGGCATAGCCGTGGGATGCCCTGTATGGTTAAGAAATTGTATTGAAAGAAAATAAAAAATAAAATATAAATATTTTCGTCTATTGATACACATAGACTTATTATGTGTGTACTTTGGATCACAGTAGCATAATTCTGTTCTTGTTGTGATTTTATTGTGATAGACTGCATTTGCAAAATATTATTATTACTCTTTTTGCACAAGATAAAAAATATCCAAAGATTGAGGTTGAATAAATATTCGCAATATTCACATCTGCATTCCAGACGGTAAATAGACACAAGTATAGACATCGAGTTGCAGAAAACAGACCATTTTATCATTAATAACTGTGTTGCATTTTTGCACAGCATTCATTACATTACCCTTATTTACCAAGTAGTTTATATGTATAACTTCAATACTATGTACAGGAAGCACTGTTTGTAATATTCTTAGACTAAAGTTAACCTTGACCATTGGTGGCCCATGCTTAACTCAGTCTAAGCTAAGTTTAAGCAGGACAATGCTGGGATTGTGTGAACTTGCGTAGCCATAAAATTTGCAAGCACGTAGGTAACAGGTTATGGTTTTAAGCATTTACAACCAACAAGTACTCTTGACAAGTATGTACATACTTCTACATTATCGTTATCGTAACGATATGGCAGCGGTACGCAGATACCTAAAGAATACGACTTTTCGATTTGATATAGGTACCAATATTTCACACTTACCTCAAATATTATCTGTTTCTTGATCCAGCTTCTGTCCAGGGGTTCAGCATGAAATAACAAAAGATCACCAGAAAATGGAGAGCAATAAAAACTAGTCCGCTAATAGAGTTACCCTCGGGGCATCATTTTCGCAAGAGATATCGCAGGTTCTTAGCAAGAAAGAGCTGCGAGGACAGCAATAAGATTTGGAGTACGTACGTAGAATACAATATTCTATCTACTGCAAAATGTGCTGCAAAAATGATCAAGATTTCGACCGACTCTACGAAAAAAAAGGATGTCTGTCTGTCAGACAGAGGGGAGTTTCGTGCTTGCGTCAGTCACAGATCATAGGATCATAGAAAGATCAACCTCTTTCCTAATAATCTGTGGTACAATACGTCTAGCATGATGCGCTTCCGCTTGATCATGCATTTCATTAGAATCAATATTTTAGGCTCTTGTGTTTATTCAACGAACACACTGACGATGCATCCAATGGAATCCTGCCACGTTACCAGCAAGTGTAGCGTAAGGTCGGTTTAGAGCGTATCTATCGCTCTAACCCAGCCTTATGCTACACTTGCGGACCCATTTAATTTGGAAGTATCGTCAAGTGGGTGCTTATGAAAAATGTTAGATTGTCAATGTCATGTTCATTCATTCATACGCTTTATGTTGTCGGAGAAAGAATCGATTTTGTCATGTTCATTCATACACTTTTTCAAAATAGTAAAACATCATTCATACACTTTTTCACAACAGTACAACACTACCTTCAGTACTACCATCGTTACCGTAATACATAATCAATCAATCACAGAACAATAACAATTTGTCAATTGTCAAATTAATACTCTGTGGCTTTTTTAAATGGAAGGAAAATAAATATTTCCCTCAAATAACTTCATCAAAACACTTTATTTACGGTGTTGTGTGATCTAAAATGTGAATAAAAAGTGCTGGGATCATACGTTGTTGAATGAGCAACAGTTTGGCCGAAAATCGCTGATGTTGGTTCTATTGTGAAACTGAGCCGCACGGCATCCGTACCTTCATTGGGTAAGTAGAAGTTTGGCGATTATTTTTGCAAAGAACCATGAATAATTCTACTATATAAAGACAATTACAATAATTCGCAGTCAGGGTACTGATGTACCAACAATTCGGCTTAGTGTGGAACGTCGTCGATTAGTGTGTACTTACCTAAAGAATGACAATTGCTAAAAATGACAAATATAAACCCTCAAACTGTTGGCTACACAGTTAGGAAGGATAAAAAGTACCATGTCTCCCTGCATAGACATTTCTTTAATTTAACAGTTGGTATTGCATGCCTGCAGCATCCACATTGCCTTTCACCAGATTAACAGTTTGCTTTAATTTTCTTACTTTGCAGATTACCCTGGAGGATGCTATGGCCAAGTTCAACATACTCTGAAGATATCTGCTTGGGTTGCTGTCTTATTGTAACAAAATGCTGTGTCTGGAACTGAACTACTGCACTCATTAAATTTAAGGTATTGTAAATATTTTATGCACCCTCTAAAGGCAAATAAAAATGTCACAGCCCTGCTTAGACAACTTTATCTGTGACTACTGTAATAGGAGCTTTACTAGGAAATACAACCTCAGGATTCACATTGAAAACTGCCACTTGAACACTGTTACTGTTTGTAACATCTGTGATCAAACATTTGGCAGCCCGAGTGGCCTACAGCTTCATCTAAGCAGAGGTCATAATAGAAACTATGAGGGGTTCCCTGAATGTGACATTTGTGGACGAATATTTAAAAGAAAGCAGAACATTGTGTCCCATATGATTACCATACACTTGCAAGGGAATGAGATCAATTGTCAGCTGTGTGACAAGAAATTCACAACACAAAGAAATTTAAAACGACACATTCACCAAATTCATAATCCCGATTTTTCATACTTGGAATGTGATGATTGCAGCAAGATTTTCAAAGGAAAGCACTCACTCATTGCTCATATCCAGGCTACTCATAACATTTCCAGGTACTCGTCCAAGTGCCATATATGTCAAAAAGTATACACAAATAAGAGAAATTTGAAAAGGCACATTGAGACTTTCCATGGTGAAAAGGGGGAGTTTAAATGCTCTCTCTGTCCAAAGATCTACACATCGAATCAAAGTTTACGACGACACTCCAGGGTTCGCCACAGACCTGGAAACCTGATTAGACCAAGGGTCTTTTATCAAAATAATTACAGACAAAGCTACAAGTATACTTGTGAGAAATGCGACAAATCCTTTGGCGAAGAACCTTTATTGAGACAGCACATAAAATCGGAACATTCATTTATAACTTTCTACAAATACTGCAAGACCAGTCTCCTAAAACAAGAGTCTCAGAAAAGAAATTATGCAGTAGCAGAGCTGCCTAAAGGAATCGACACTTACACTTGTGAGTATTGCAACAGTGCTTTTACAAATGTCTATGAGTTGAAGGACCACATGAGGATCAATCACGACAAAGAATACTGCCTCTCTACCTGTAATGTGTGCTTCAACAAATTCCACAGCAAAGAAACCATGTCAGACCACAAGAAGATGTGCCTACCTCCTCCCAATGCAAACTCTTGCAATTACTGTGATAAACTATTCACCGATATTAGCAGCCTGGAGTTCCATACAAGAATCTTCCATCCACAATCTCAAATTGCTGACTGTGACATCACTTCGACAAACCAAGACGAAAACGCCGAAGATACCAACTCTATCTTCAAATGCGTCCATTGTGACAGAGTTTACTATAGCGACAGGTCTTTGAAGCATCACATTAAGCTAAAACACACCACAGACGAGGTCGTAGAATGCAAACAGTGCGGCAAAATATGCAACAATAAGTATTACCTAGCTAGTCACACTAAGATCGTGCACTCTGACAACTCGTGGTCAAAATGCGACTATTGCGAGAAACAATTCAAATCCAAGCGAAATATTCGGCGACACATTGAATACACGCATCTCGGCATGCAAAGATACAAATGTATAGAGTGTGAGACGTTGTTTAAAGAGAAAAGGAGTCTCAGGAAACACGTGAGAACTAAGCACGCCGAGTCGACCGCCTTCCCGCAGTGTCACTTGTGTCAGAAGAGATTTGAGTCGGCAAAGTCTTGCAAAATCCATTTAAAGCTCGTTCACTCGTTCAATATGAACACGCACCCCTGTCACTTGTGCTCAGTGTCTTTTAGCGCATTCGAGGCGCTGAAGATACACCTCCAAACCAGCCACTTGGCCGAGGATGAGATTTACAAATGCGAGGAGTGTAACCTAGTCTTCAAAGGCCACGAAAAGTTCGAACAGCACAACGATTCTTACCACGTCAATTTAGTCTCCAACATCAAGCAAAAAGTCTTGCCCAGATGTATAATATGTATGAAGGATTTTAGCACGAGAAAGACTCTAAAAAGACATATCAAGAAGTTTCATTTGGAGTTTGACCCGGACGAGCTGGCGACTTTCGGCTCAAAAAAGCGTGTCTTCAACGTCGACTGCGAGCACTGCTTGAAGAAGTTCAACGAAGAGCACTACCACAGCATGTATCTGAAGCTGAAGCATCAGAAGAACTCTATTATGTTCACATGCGAGTTTTGCTCGAGCTCCTACAGCGTTCTGGAGTTCTCGATCCAAAAGTTCAGGCAGCAGAACCTCGAGTGCAAGACGAAGATGATTCTTAGCGAGTTATGCACCGCCGAGATGAGTGACGAGGAAGAAGAGGATGAGTTGGCCAGTTTCGGAATGTTCGCGGAGGAAATGAAGATGGAGCCTGAGAGCACGACTAGCGATGTGATCAAACAAGAGCCCATAGACGAAGAATGCGTCGTCAAAAGTGAACCCATGTCGCCCTGAAGCAGTTTTTAAGGATCACGTTGTATCAAATTGGAATTTAATTTCACAAGACGAAAAAACGATCTCAATGTCATGGCATCCATCGTGCAATAAGTAAAATAAGACAATCTTGGTTCTCTTTGTCACACTGGGCGTCTGTGGTTGCAGTTGATTGCACGTCATTCTCCCGAGAGAATCTCCGATCTATCGTCAATTAAAATGGTGGACCAACGGGAACGGGGACTGGTGCACCTATTTTTTTTTTCTTCCTCTTTAGTGCCGTCTCTTATTGGAGGTTGCCAATCAGTTTGGCTATGTCGCTAATTTTAGTTTTTTATTAATGCTGCCGCTTCGTTTTTATACGAAACTCATATAATACATACATCGTAAATGCATAATACTCGCGTAAATAGATTCACAAATGCTTGATGTCTATTATACTGATCGAAGTCCTCGTACATATCTTTAGTGTAAGTTACCTGAGATATTTGTGTAATTTAATTTAATTTTAGTATACCTATCATCATAATAATATTATGTACGGTATGTATGTACTGTACAGTATGGCACCAGCAAAAGTTTTGAGGTGGATTGGTTGATGGGTGATCGTGTTATGAATTATATTCCATGCATATTACTATAATATTATTATTATGTACCTTGTGAAGGTTACAAAATATTTTAAAATATCTTGTATTGTTCCATTTCTGTAACTATAGAAATATTCATATGAATAAAGGCCGACTATTTTAGTTATTTTAAATATTCAAGAGTTGTTTATAGAAATTGCAATATTAAGTTCTCATAATATTTGTATATTTTATTAAAAATCGTGACAAGTACGTAAGGAAATAAATATAAAAATTTAGATATTATCAATATCACTCAATACTACAATTCAATAAAACTATTTACATATTTAACCACAATGTGGCATTTTATTTTTCGCTAGTAATGACTTTCTTATACAATACAATATTAATTAGGTTATATCTCGGATCTCCAAGGGTTGTATACTTTTTCTTACTTTTACCGTGACATGATTTGTACCTAATATGGAACACAAGCGTTACCTGGGAGCTACCCTCGGGAATGTCGAACACGCATTTACGAAGGAAATACAGGATGTGATGAGACATTATTTGGTTACGTACCTAACTGTCACAGAAAAACCTTCCCCTGTCTTGGAGTTCTATAAAAAACATGTACAAAACATACCAAACCCACCGACATGTTAGTAGCGAAGAAATAAATAAATGATATGATCATATGACTAGGTAAAAACATCGTTTAATATGACTACGTAAACCAAATTGTTACCAACCTAAAACTCTCCCAGAGTTTGAATTTATCAGTCAACATATTTTTTTTTATCTATTACCTACTATGTAACTTAATATTGTTTTAATTTGGCTACGGGTGCGTTATTCATCCAATTACAATACAATCTGTTTGATCAATCACAATCACAAACTTTGAATCGAAATTACGCTAGGGCTAAAGTGTTGGGGCGTATGTAATGAATGAGTTATAATAGTTTATAGCCAGCGATCCGTTCGCTATTTATAGCCATTTGCCTGATAAGTAAGAGTTATTACTCGCAATCCTCCTCGGCAGGCATTTCTTCCTGATCCTCGAATTCGGCGCCATCTTCCACCCCGACCTCCTGTGAATAAAAGGCAGAGGTCATTCCACGTAAAACGGAACTGTAGTTATCTACAGGGTGCAATAGAATATGATGGCAGAAAAGTTAAGGTGACAAACTAGGCACAACTAGCGCCGCCAATGGAAAAAAAAACATATCTTCTTTTTGGATGCGTTTAAAATACGAAACCCCAAATACTCAACGCGACGCTTTTAACAATTTTTAGGACCTAAGGAATATTCCTTAGCGCTAGTTGTGCCTAGGGATGGGCTTAAGCAGTTTTTCTACTCATCCATACACACAAACTTTTACTATGGATGGGACCAAAAATAAATCTGCGAGCGGAATGGCTAGTAGCAGCAGTAGTAAGGTGAAACGGCTGTTTGTCTCATCTTACCTCATACTGTTGGTATTCGGATATGAGATCGTTCATATTGCTCTCAGCCTCGGTAAACTCCAACTCGTCCATGCCCTCGCCCGTGTACCAGTGAAGGAACGCCTCATGAAACAAACGGAGAATGTATCTTTATTCCGGTCGTGTTTCGTTAGGTTTATTGTTGTTTGAGAATAACCAGTTTTGCCCTAAAAACTTAAACAATAACTACAGGGTGCACTCGAATTCGATAGCGAAACTTTAAGGGGACATTCCAATCATGATTATGAAAACCACAGTAGTGGTCTTAAAGCATCCCGGTGAGATGACTTTTTATTTTTTTCTGATACCAAAAACTACCTTAGTCAATCATAAAGAAACGATATCAGTACTAAAAGCTACAAAAATCATATAAAAAAAAATTCAAAATTAATCGATTAAATTTAAATAAATCACTTTTCAACGCAACGACACACTTTCGATCATATGTTCACCTTTCCGGTCGACAAGTTGGAAATGCAATAATCGACCAAAAGAGAAACCACTCCTAAAGGCATCAACATAAGATCCAAAATTATAAAATACGCACTGTCTGTAGGCCCCTGTAGGTAAATTCCGAGCAAAAATCGCAAGAGTAATGCAATGCATGCTTTTTAAAAATCACCCCTATTACAAAGACCGAAGGACGATCCATCCCTCCCTACGTATTCAAGGCTAAAAGCGCGGGCGCCGAAAGGTAAGAGAAGGACGAAGGACCTCCAGTGTTGCCACAAATATGGGTTTTTCCGTATTTGTACGGATTTGGGTAGTCTTTAATGTATTACTTTAATGTAAATGTAAAATTAGCTTATTAAGTAAGTATTTTTATACGGACTTGCCGTCTTTTTTAAGATACCTACCTAATTTAAACCCGTATTTTCGTAGATGTAACTTCGATCGTTATCGTAGGTAGTTCAGTACTGAGGACTTAAGTATGTGTTCGATTTTAGCCAAAAGCGTAGAATATAGGTACAGTCGGCCACAGTCTCAGATACCCCTTTTTGTTCGATTGGCGCCCTTATGCCGCGCGCGGTAAGAGCTGCCATAGGGTATCTGAGATTGTGGCCGACCGTACCTACCTATGTAATAATGTAAGGCACGCCGATAGGCCCGGATAAGCCCCAGATAAGCCTGAAAATATGGACGAAGAACAAAACACACCCTGGCTCCGTTGAGGCGTTTCAAAGACGATTTAATTCACTTTTATATGGAATTTATAATTCACTTTAAATAACAATACATTACATACCTACATACGGATTTTAAAATGTAATAACGGCGCCACATGGCAACACTGGGGAATTTTGATTTAAGTGCCTACAGTGCGTTTCACGAAATAATTCCCTTGGATGAATAAAAATAGTCCCTATTACATTGTAATAAGAGTTTCGTCAAGGGAACTCTCTTGCGTGAAACGCACACTACTACGTAAAAATATTGAGCGGCGGCGCGTGCGCGCCTCTCGCTCGCCCGTGATTATAGGTCATTTTGTAGGCGGGTCACCGCAGGTCAAAGCGCGCGGTGATTGATAAGAGCTATACGCGTAGTACAGTCGCGTTCATAATGGGGTTAGTTAATAATCGTTTTATTTTAAATATTTTTTGATGCGATTTTTGTAGCTTTTAGTACTGATATCGTTTCTTTATGATTGACTAAGGTAGTTTTTGGTATCAGAAAAAAATAAAAAGTCATCTCAACGGGATGCTTTAAGACCACTACTGTGGTTTTCATAATCATGATTGGAATGTCCCCTTAAAGTTTCGCTATCGAATTCGAGTGCACCCTGTAGTTTGGATTAATTGTGGATGATTATGACAAATCGGTGGATCCGGGCATATCACTCTAGGATCCAGAGGATCCATTCGGATCATAGAGTGGAGATCGAGGAAAAATTTTCTTCTTATTCTTCAGCATGTGAGGAAAAATACCAGCGCGTAAAAATCCACTCACGCACGCGCCAACTGGCAAACGGGTTTATTTTTGAAATTTAATAATGCGAATATGCTTATTTTGTGGGATAAGTCACCAAGGTAGGCACTGGGTTGATAACAACCGCGTGATGTGCTATACGACTGGATGTGAAAGGCAGTAAACCACCAACTACGGACATTATGTTTTGTAGAGGCCTTAGGCCCGGTTTCTGAATTGAGAAATTTACTAAGTAAATACATAAGTATCGTTCTATCACGTTCTTTTGTGAGAAATCTGCAGTGGCAGAACGATACTTAAGGCGCTGGGCATAGTGAATTAGCTCGCGCGCAAAGAAAAATGCACAAAATTGTGTTAGTTTAGACGAAATTGTATTAGTTGAGACCTATCTAACACAGCCAGTTTCATGTTGATATCCAAAAAGTAAAAAAGTGCGTCGCCTATTTTTTTTCAAGCAAACTATCTTCAAAATGTTTATGAATGTCAACACGAAACTGGCTGTTTTAGATAGGTCTCACCTAATTCTAGGGTTTGTTAAGTGAACATTTTCAATTTGTTTAGTGTATTTGATACAGGAATCGATTTTGTGCATTTTTCTTTGCGCGCGGGCGATTCACTATGCACGGCGCCTTAAGTAGTCTATGAAGGGTCTAATAGAGGCTGCTACCGACGAATAAAAGTGGTAGTTAAAACCCTCCGCGCAGCAGTGGTACCAACCTTCCGCCGGAACATAACGACGAACTGCTCGGAGATGCGCTTGAAGATCTCCTGGATGGCGGTGGTGTTGCCGACGAAGGTCGCAGACATCTTGAGGCCGCGCGGGGGCACGTCGCAAACCGCAACCTTCACGTTGTTAGGGATCCACTCCACGAAGTAGCTGAACAAGAAGGGAAGCAAATATTTAAAAAAAAACCGGCCAAGTGCGAGTCGGACTCGCGCACGAAGGGTTCCGTACCTTTAACTATAAAAAAACGCCAAATCACGTTTTTTGTATGGGAGCCCCCTTAAATAGTTTTTTTTTTTTTTTGTTATTGGTGTTGTAGCGGCAACAAAAATACATAATCTGGGAAAATTTTAACTGTCTTACTATCACGGTTCATGAGATGGTGGTGACAGAGACGGACAGCGGAGTCCTAGTAATAGGGTCCCGTTTGGCACCCTTCGGGTACGAAACCCTAGGCGGCACGGCGTTGGAAGGGACCCTCCAACCCACCTTTGCAAGTCCGTTGTCACAGTTTCATAAAGTTTCCACCGCTTATCTTCCAAATTGGGAACGGTATTTTCTTGAATCCACACGAGCAACAAGCACACAGGCAAAAAGCTCTAACAGGTAGTGGATGGATTGCGCCTACCTCGAGTTATGGTCCTAGACGGAGAGCATCTGTGTGCTTCTTGTGGTAAATGGCCAGCAGACTCTTCGTTACCCTTCTTCACACTCAACCTAACCGACACTTCTTCAAAAGTAACCCCTTTCCTATAGTGCCCTTCTTCACACTCAACCTAAAGGCTGCCGTACACGAGTACGGCAGCCTTTAGGTTGAGTACTCTACCGCTCTACTCTACCGTTTACTCTACCCGTGTACGGCAGCCTTAACAGACACTCCTTCAAAAGTTATAAGTAACCCCTTTCCTATAGTGGATGGATTGCGCCTACCTCGAGTTATGGTCCTGGACGGAGAGCATCTGCTCGTCGACCTCCTTCATCGACATTCGACCGCGGAAGATGGCCGCCACGGTGAGGTAGCGGCCGTGGCGCGGGTCGCACGCGGCCATCATGTTCACTGGACTGAACATCTGAGGAAATCATGTCAGTGGAGGAAAAGCGAATGATACATACACCGTGGAATTTTAGTGGTTTTAAAGCCGAAGGTATTTTGTTGCACTGGTGATTCTGAGCCAAATTGTAAATTTCATTCCAAAAGGCGCGAAAAAAAAATTCACGTCGTCATACAAATGGTGTCGATTGGCGATAGCCGTTTGTATTGGGAAGAGATTTTTTTCGCTCGTTTTGAAGTAAAATTTTGGTATTTGGCTCAGAATCACGAGTGCAACTAAATACCTTCGGCTTTAAAACCACTAAAATTCCACGGTGTATAACCCGTGTCATTAAAGAAAACATTTAGGGCGGAGTTAAAAGCCTAGCGTTGTCTCGCTTTGACTGTATTAATTAGATAGAGCGAGAGGGCGAGTGTTTTGATGTTCATCCTAAATGTTTTCTTTAATCGCACGAGTTATAACACTAATGTTCGTTGATAGGTATGAAGCCCTGGATCTACGATTTTTTTGAACCGGGGCAGCGACTTGATTGTGGCGCCCCCTCGCTCCAGCTTTTGAGATCAATTATTTAAAAAATATCGTGAATGGTTACAATTATTCCATTTTACCCTACCAGTGGGGCAACTCTGGTGTGGGAAAATGGAATGGTCCCCAGAAACTGCCCCGGTTTGCAAAAAACGAGAAAGAAAAACGAGGAAACCCCTGTTTTGTCCTTCTGCTGGGACGCCATCGACACGCCATTGCGTTACAGGGTAAGACCTGGTCTCAGACTAATACTGGACGGGGGACGCCATCTGGTGTGAGAGGTTGCGGGTTCAAGTCCTGTCCCGAGTGAATTTTTTAACTTATTATAAATGTTTAATATCAAGGTGGTTTTTATCCTTCACTAGCCCGATGATCTAATTCTCTCACCTGCTGAGTCAGCTCGGGAACTGTCAGCGCTCTGTAAGCTTGGCTGTTGCGCGCTGTAAGGGGTGCGAAACCTGTGAAACAGAACAAATGGCTCTTTGAAGGAGAGACATCATGTGTGTGATACTAATTTGAAACCCGAATTTAATGGCTGATAGTTCTTTTTTTTTGCCATTTACCAGGCAGGTTCATACGTCGTCACTTTAAGCATTGATCTTATACTAAACTAACCAGGCATAAAGAAATGTAGCCGCGGGAAGGGCACCATGTTGACAGCTAGCTTGCGCAGATCTGCGTTCAGCTGACCCGGGAACCGGAGACACGTCGTCACTCCGGACATGGTGAGCTGGAGGGCAATATTCGCTTTGCTTTGGTTACCGAGTAAAAAGGGATGATTAGAAACCAGAGTATGAATAGAAGAAACGCAACTGCCACCAATCTTTCTAAGAATCGAAATGGCTAAAATTCTAAATAACATATCACTCTGTCCATTAACAGACTTGACAGACTCGCGAGTACCTTACAGAGCCACTACAGGGTGCACTCTAAGTTGTTTCATACATTTGGCGCAGTACTGAGTCGACTTTTTGTATGGAACAGCTGATATTTTTTTGCGACCTGGTACAAGTTGTTTGTAGTGATCAGTAGACAGCCTACTTAAAGTTCCGCTATCGACTTAGAGTGTACCCTGTAGAAAGGTTGGTAATTTGAGCAGGAATGTCGATACACTGCAGGTAAATACGCTTCTTCTTCGGTTGGTGGCATCTCCTATCTTTCCTCTTGGGCCCGTGACGACGGCTTGTGTTGGACCATGTTGCGAGATTTTGCTGTTTTTGGGCGGCCAGGTCTCTGTGTCCTTGTATTTTTCCTTGCAGCATTAGTTGCAGATGCTTATACCTTTGCCCCCTTACTAATAAACGTGGAATAAACGTTATACCGGGGATAAATATATGGTTAAACCTCGTTATAACTTTTATTCCACGTTTATTAGTAAGGGAGATAATATTTTATTGAGCATGATGTGGCCAAAATATTGACACGCAAATACTGAGATACGCACCGAAACCAAATGGTTGAGATCCCCATAAGTCGGCGAGGAAAGCCTCAAGGTCCGGAAGCAGATGTCGTACAGAGCCTCATTGTCAATGCAGAATGTCTCGTCCGTATTCTCGACCAACTGGTGGACGGAGAGCGTGGCATTGTACGGCTCCACCACTGTGTCTGAAACCTGGATAAGAGTGGTTATAAGTACTTTATTAGTTTTCAAGAGGTTATCGTCAGTTTCAGATAGCGTCTATCCACTTATAAGTAGAGATGGATTAACAAAATCCTGAAATGGTTGAGCTCTGCTGGCGTAGTAGGTACGATAATGGGGCAGGCCTACCCCATTCTAAGTACGCCTGCAGCGTGCCAGCGACATAGTGCGATTCAAAATATAGAACGAGAGCTCCCAAAATGACATTAGTAATACAGGGTGGCGTGATGAGAGAATTATGTTTTCAGGCACCATGTCGTCGATTTTTAAGACTTAAAAAACTGCAACATTGTGTCATGCTTTTCATTTAATTATGTCCATGCAATCTCGACCCCTTAGTAAAAGGATCGAAGCTACTTATCAGTGGAAGATATCGGTTGGAAATCTTTATAAGTAGGTACCTAGGGAGGGACTTAAGTACGTACCTTAGGAGAAGGCATGACACTGAACGTGTTGACTATCCTGTCAGGGTATTCCTCGCGCAGCTTGCTGAGCAGCAGGGTACCGAGGCCGGAGCCCGTGCCGCCGCCCAGAGAATGAGTCAGCTGGAACCCTGTGGGCTTACAATCAGGTCAGTCAATTAAGAACTTAACATACCCTACCACCCTACCTTTGTTGACTATTTCAATTTAAAACATTTCCAATTTTCCACCTTCGTCATTGATTAAATTATTGAACGAGCGAGCGAAGTTCTCCGAGTCTACTGGAACAATCCGGCGTTTGTATGTATGTATGAATGTGTAGCGACCTACATACGAGTCCGCCCCTGCGGTGGCCCGCAACGCGGACCTTCAGCCGGCCCAGTCATTTATGGTTCAGCCGTCACTCTCTCTACAGAAAAAGAAAAATAAAAACAGTCTTGTCAAAATCTAGCTTGCGTTTCTTTCTGTAGCAAATCGAAAATAATATTTTATGTGGGAAAAGCCCACATTTGGTGACCCCGAATATACACGCAACCGCGCAAGACACATTTAGCAACAACGGTCAACGGAAGTCCAGCAAAATGTCGGTTGACAAAAACTGGAAACCAAACCCAGCCGGCGACGATGACGGAACCTTCCACGATAGCTGCGAGGTAACACCATGCTCATCCCAACATCAAGTAGCATCCATTTCTACATCGGGACTAGAAAGCGTTATCGGCACACTGGTACAGCGCGTAAGCCAGATAACCCAGCAACTAGCCCAACTAAGCATCGGAAGAGAACGTTCAAGGGAACGACGTCCGACTAACAACCGAGACAGGTCCGGCTCCAGGGGAAGTCGTCGATCCCGAAGCAGAACCCCCGGGGTATGCTGGTACCACAATGTTTTTGGCGACAAAGCACACAAGTGTACAAGCCCTTGTAGCTACGTGAAGGCGGAAAACAGCAAAAGCAGTCAATAATGGCGGCGTATGACTGCTCATCTACCTCCAGCCGCTTGTTCATCACCGACCGCGCATCCAAAATCAAATACCTCATCGACACCGGTTCCGACTTATGCGTACTGCCATACAAATCCGTCACCGAGCGCAGAAAGCGCACGCCGGAGTATAGCCTAACCGCAGCAAATGGAACGACTATCCAAACATAAGGAACGATGAAGTTACACCTGAATTTAGGCCTGCGACGAGACTTCACATGGAACTTCGTCGTGGCCGACGTGGACAGACCCATCATCGGTGCTGATTTCATGTCACATTACGGTCTCCTGGTGGATTGTCGAAACAAGCGCATACTGGATAGCCTGACTTCCCTAACATCGTCCGGTGAAGTAAAATCCTGCGATACTCCCAGCGTAAAAGCTATATCTGGTGTCAGTGAATACCACCAGCTGCTGGCCCGGTTCCCAGACCTAACGAAACCGTCCGGTATCGACAAGGAAATAAAGCACTCCACGATGCATTTCATCCGCACCACTCCTGGACCCCCAGTCTTCTGCAGACCGAGACGCCTCGCTCCAGACAAGGTTGCCAAAGCCCAGTTTGAAGAGATGGTTCTCGTCGGTACCGCGCGACGCTCAGACTCACCTTGGTCCTCCGCTCTCCACTTGGCACCCAAAGGAGATGGATGGAGACCCTGCGGTGATTACCGGTCATTGAACAACCGCACTATACCGGACAGGTACCCGATCAGGCATATAGAGGATTTTTCTCAAAGACTTGCCGGGAGCACAATATTTTCAAAACTCGATTTAGTCAAGGCTTATAACCAAATTCCAGTTAATCCAGAGGATATTCCCAAAACCGCAATTACAACACCATTCGGCCTTTTTGAATTCCCAATGATGTCATTTGGACTCAGAAACGCTGCTCAGTCTTTTCAGCGATTCCTAGACGAGGTACTACGAGGACTAGATTTTTGTTATTCGTACATTGACGACATCTTAATCTACTCGAGAGACCACACCGAGCACCTGTCCCACGTGGAGAAGGTTTTCGAACGACTGAGCGAATACGGAATGCTCTTAAATGAGTCAAAGTGTTGTTTCGGACAAAGCGAAGTGACTTTCCTTGGATATAAGATCTCTGCTGAAGGAACACAGCCTCTAGAGGATAAAATATCAGCCATCAAAGAGTTTTCACCGCCAAAGAACGGCAAAGGTTTACGCAGATTCCTTGGAATGATGAACTACTACCGACGATTCGTGCCAAACGCAGCGGAAGTACAAGCGCCACTGCACGATATGCTGGCCGGTTCAAACGTCAAGGGCAATCAAACCCTGACTTGGACACCAGCGCAACTGCAGGCTTTCGAAGATTGTAAGTCGAGTCTATCCAAGTTTACACTCCTTACTCATCCAGTTCCTGATGCACCACTCGCACTTGTCACTGACGCGTCCAACACCGCTATGGGCGCCGTCTTACAACAGCTGGTGAACGACAACTGGCAACCTCTCGCATTTTTCTCCAAGAAGATGAACAAAGCTCAGATGATGTACAGCGCCTACGATAGAGAGTTACTGGCTATCTACACAAGTGTCAAACACTTCCGACATATGGTCGAAGGCAGGCATTTTGTGATATATACAGACCACAAGCCCATCACCTATGCTTTTCAACACAAAGACAGACATTGTTCGCCAAGGCAATTCAACCACCTGGATTTCGTGTCCCAGTTCACAACGGACATACGCCACATTGCCGGTAAGGACAACATTCCTGCGGATACTCTGTCGCGCATTGAGACCATCACTACTTCTCCAGACCTCGAGACTCTAGCCAACGCACAGCAGGACGACACTGAGCTTGCAGAGTTTCTCACAGGATCCACTTCACTCAAACTGGAGAAAGTGCCGATACCAGGTACCACGAGCACGCTGTACTGCGATGTATCTCAGTCGAGGCCTCGTCCTTTTGTCACAAAGGAGCTGCGTCGGCCGATTTTCGAAGTACTGCACTCGTTGAGTCATCCCGGAGCTAAGGCAACGGCAAAGTTGGTAGCAGAGCGGTACGTATGGCCAGGCTTGCGGAAAGATTGCCGGAACTGGTCACAATCATGCCTGCCATGTCAGCGCGCAAAAACCACACGCCACGTAACAGCACCTTTAGGAACGTATAAACTGCCAAGCGCCAGATTCATGCACATCCAGATTGACCTCATAGGACCTCTGCCAATATCTCAAGGAAACAGATATTGCCTCACCGCCATTGATCGGTTCACTCGCTGGCCAGAAGCAATACCAATACCTGATGCTACAGCAGAAACAGTGGCCAAAGCCCTTCTATCTGGCTGGATCTCCAGATTTGGTTGCCCAAGAACGATCGTAACCGACCGAGGCAGACAATTCGAGTCGCATCTTTTCCAGCACCTCTCCAAGATGGCAGGTTTCGTTCACAGGAAAACTACAGCATACCACCCGCAGTGCAATGGCATTATAGAGCGTTTTCACAGGCAATTAAAAGCTGCCATCGTTTGCCACGCCAACAGCGGTTGGTCCGAATCTTTGCCACTGGTTCTACTTGGCATTCGCAGCGCATTCAAAGAGGACTTGCAAGCTTCAGCTGCAGAGCTGGTGTATGGCGAACCTTTGAGATTACCCGGTGAATTCATGCACTCTAAAGATGACGTCACTGAAGACCTTACACAGTACATTTCCCGTCTGCGAACTTTTGCGAAAAACCTGCAACCAGTACCAGCCTCAAGACATGGGGACAGTAAAATATTTGTTTTCAAGGACCTTGCCACGACAACGCATGTGTTTGTAAGGGACGACGCACTGCGCGGCGCCTTACAGCCAGCGTATACCGGCCCACACGAGGTGTTGCAACGAGATGGAAAATTTTACACGATCCGCATGAATGGCAAGTCGAACACGGTATCGATAGACCGTTTGAAACCAGCCTACTTACTCACAGATGATCCATCCATCCATCCACCCGTCCATCCACCTCCGCCAACACCAGCAGCAACAGCGTCGCAAACCAGAACTTCTACGGATAAAGCAAAGATTGCATCGGACCCGCGCTCAGATTACGTTACGCGGGCTGGCCGAAGGGTCAGGTTTAAAATATTTTGATCCCCAGGTTCAATTTCTCCAAGGGGGGTGATGTAGCGACCTACATACGAGTCCGCCCATGCGGTGGCCCGCAACGCGGACCTTCAGCCGGCCCAGTCATTTATGGTTCAGCCGTCACTCTCTCTACAGAAAAAGAAAAATAAAAACAGTCTTGTCAAAATCTAGCTTGCGTTTCTTTCTGTAGCAAATCGAAAATAATATTTTATGTGGGAAAAGCCCACAAATGTATGTATGTTTGTATGTATGAATGTTCGTTCGACGATAACTTGAGTAAATTTGGTCGGATTGTTATGAAAGTTGGTAGGCGGGTAAATGAAATTAAAAGAATTTTTAAGTTCGAACATGAGCCAAATCGGTCGAGGGTTTGACGAGATATTGGGTTGTACAGTTTATATGCAAAGCGCGCGCGCGCCTGGGTGAATGGCATAAGCAAAGTTACACATCTTTTACTGGGGTCGCGAGTTCAAAGTTCGGGGCGAACCACTAGTATCAAGGAATTCATCAATCAGTGCTGTTTCCACAAACAAGTACCATGTAGGTACCTCCGTAACGCATAAGTTTTAAACTGGCGCAATGTCGCAATCATCTTCTGAATATTCTTTGCTGAGCCTACTACAAAAACATTAAAAGGACCGATACTTGGAGCTCATTTTGACAGCATTGCGTTCCGTTTTTTTCCTTTTTGAAGTACGAAAACAATGACATTAATGTCATTGTACGAAAACCTAAAAAAGAGATGGTACCTATGGTTAGGCCCTGGTGAGCTTGGTAACAAAACGTACCTTGCAGACAGTCGCAAGCCTCCGACTCCTTCCGCACGACGTCCATGACGGACTCGATCAGCTCGGCGCCCTCGGTGTAGTGGCCCTTAGCCCAGTTGTTGCCTGCAAGGGACAAACAAACAGCTTGAGAATGCTCGATTACACCGTACGTCAACCACACGCTAGGTACCCCTTTTTGTTCGAATTGCCCGCCTCGCATCCCGTGCCTGGCTCTATCCTAGACAAAGGTTCGGAGGTCTAACCCGCGCCGCTTTGACTGAAGACGAAGTTGCCGGGCCGGAAGAGCCCGCCGTATGGCGAGGAGCGGATCGTGCCCAGCTGGCTCTATCCTATAGATAGAGTATAGACCAACGTTCGGAGCTCTTACCCGCGCCGCTTTGACCGAAGACGATGTTGTCGGGCCGGAAGAGCGCGCCGTATGGCGAGCAGCGGATCGTGCCCAGCTGGCTCTATCCTATAGATAGAGTATACTTAGACCAACGTTCGGAGTTCTTACCCGCGCCGCTTTGACCGAAGACGAAGTTGTCGGGCCGGAAGAGCGCGCCGTATGGCAAGGAGCGGATCGTGCCCAGCTGGCTCTATCCTATAGATAGAGTATAGACCAACGTTCGGAGCTCTTACCCGCGCCGCTTTGACCGAAGACGAAGTTGTCGGGCCGGAAGAGCGCGCCGTATGGCGAGGAACGGATCGCGTCCATGGTGCCTGGCTCCAGGTCCACGAGCACCGCTCGTGGAACGTATCGCTTAGCTGCGGAAGGAAGGGCGTTTTTAAATTGTATCTAATGAAAAAGTTTGACCCCAACCAGATGGCCCGATGCGATAAAGACAGAGGATGTAAGAAGCATTCCCAATAGAAGCGAGTAGGTACGACATGGTCATGGTCGCGATCCTCAGCCGTGAGGCATCGATGAAAAAAGAATCAAAAAAGTAGAGTGATCCTTGCTAGACTCGCCATATCGGGTTCGATACCCAGCCTCTCCATCCCGGTTTTAAACTACCGACAGCGTAAGTAGGTACCTATAGGTACAGGTGTTGTATCAATGTAATGCTTGGTAAGGTACCGTCCTTCAATCTACAGGGTGCAATCGAATTCGATAGCGGAACTTTAAGTAGGTACTACTGATTACTACAAACTTGTATTAGGTGGCAATAAAAATGCAGCAAAAAATATATCGGTTCCATACATAAGATAGACTCAGTACTGCACCAAATGTATGGAACAGCTGCTGATATTTTTTTTGCCACATATTACAATATCAATTTGTTTGTAGAGATCGATCGGTAGACAGCCTACTCGTTCCGCTATCGAATTTGATTGCACCGTGTATTTATCATTCGTTTGCCAAGCTTCTTACCATCCTCAGCCTCGTTATAGTAGACCTGGATGCGCTCCAGCTGCAGGTCGCTGTCGCCGTGGTAGTGCCCCACGGGGTCGATGCCGTGCTCGTCCGAGATGATCTCCCAGAACTAGGGACAGACGAAAACTTCATGAGGGCTACTACCGCGCTCACATTTGTCGCTGGCGAGCTTGTGTAGTGTAATGCGAGGTACAAAAATGACAATGTTTGATGGGCTACGCGGGTTTATTTGTAATAAAATTATACTAATGTTGTATGTGAATACCTATTTGTTACCTGAGATATTTTTTGGCAAATAGTAGCTGTCCCACTTCTAACTAACTACTGCTTTGAAACAGTTTTGCTAGGATACCCCTTGTTGTTAGATTGGCGCCCTTATGCCGCGCGCGGTAAGAGCTGCCATTGAGTATCTGTGACTGTGGCCGAGCGTACCTAAGTAAGTACAATTGTATAATATGGCCGCTCATGTTAAACCAGCTGTAAATAGCGCGTAGATACCTATACTTAATCCCAAATAAAACATATGTGATGTGCGTGAAAAAACAAACAACACGTTGCTTTAGAGAAACCTAAAAATATTTTTCTGCAATGAAAATCATTGACCTCAATATCCATTGAATAGCAATTAGTCTCAATGGAGGCGTTTATTACCTTGGATCCGATCTGATTGCCGCACTGACCCGCCTGCAAATGCACTATTTCACGCATTTTGTTGATGATAACCCAAAAACACCTTCCGGAAAATCTTTCAGTGTTTTCGTAACTCAGTGAAAGCTATTTTTGGCGCGCATCGACGCGTGGGCGCGCGCGCGTGGCAAAATGTTGGAGCAAAGTCAATAAAGACTTACGTGGTATTTTTATTATTGCTTTTCCTCTTAGTAACTACCTAAATAAAGAAAATCAAATATTTTGTTTATTTATAATTTAAAAGTAGGTAGGTTTTAAATTTTCAGCGCCATCTGTTACATCGATAAGTTTTAATTTTCCTTTGCATATTTTTTTCCCACTGGCTTGAACAGCTGTAGGTCCAGAAGGCTCTGCAAGATCGGACCTGTGAAAGTTTACATACCTGAACCGCTCTAGATGTACACAAGGCAGCACGTCGACCCTTACACGCTAGCACTCTACTCGGTTACTTTACGGGTGACTTTATACAACAAAAGTGTACCTACGCTCTGACGAGCGGTCGTGTGTACAGCACGTCGACCCTTACAAGCGTGCACTCTATTCAGTAAAGTTACCTAAAAATGTAAAGGTTTACGTGCTGTTGACTGTACAAGTGAGCGAGAGCATTATCGACCGCTATCTTACTTGACAT
This sequence comes from Zelleria hepariella, assembly GCA_949319315.1. Lineage (NCBI taxonomy): Eukaryota > Metazoa > Arthropoda > Insecta > Lepidoptera > Yponomeutidae > Zelleria > Zelleria hepariella. The sequence continues at coordinate 29,603,454 of OX439379.1, forward strand.
GGCGATTGGCGAAATAAAAGCCAAATGCGTACTGCTACCTACGCTGCTGAAACGCCGGTTTTAGACAAACTTTCGAAAATGCGAATAAAAAAGTTGGGGTCGTCACTCTCTTTATCCCAGGCTGATGTAACGCTGAAGATGTTCAATTGTTCACGGTGGGCTACGCTTATTTAATGTTGGCTTATCCCAAGAATTTATCAAGTAAAAAAATCGATTTTTTGGACTTTCTATAAATGCTGATAATAGATGGACCTTTATCTCGGGCAGAAGTTTTCGTTGCGCCTGTTGCCGTCTCGGATGACCGCCAAGGGCAGGTGTGGTGCCTACTTCAGCCTTGATAAGGCTGTGGCCTTGTTTGATTGACACACTGCGACGGTCTGGGGATTAAATACTAGTTTTGCTACTCGACAACAGAGGGCGCTTAAAATAATGAAGCTTGGATTTCTCAGAATCGAGTCAATCGACTATTAAAAAACAAAGACATGGATTCATCTGTGTGTTTATTGATTTTTAGGTGTGTAAAGCGTGTAAAGTTTCACAAACAAGCATCAGAACACGCTGCAAAAAGACTATTTTGCTTGCAGCACGTAGCAAAATATAATTTTTGTAGCATGTGAAAAACGTGTAAAATGACACAAGGAATACACAGATGTCGGTCTTTCTTTACTTTAATCTATGTTCACTCAAACATGGCCACGGCGCGGCGGTGCATTGTTGTTGTTTGTTTTTATTTTGAATTCCTTGCTTTCTTTGATTGAGTATTCTAGCTACTCGGCTAAATCAAATGTAATTACGTATATCTTTCCCAATTAGTTGTGAGCGGCAAAATCTATACATTTTACAGTAATGACACCATTAATTTTTCACGTAAACTCGTCCAAAGTTTATTTGTTTTGAAAAATCCTGGAAAAATGGGTGATATAGGTGCTTGCCGGGCGTGTCTAGCCATGGACGTGGTTCTTTACCCAATAGTGAACCTTTACACGCAGGAAGTCTACCAGCATCTCACGAATTTATCGGTTTGTACGGCTTTTTTGATAACCCGTCTCTCGTGATTAGTGTTATCCTTAGGTTACTGTTAAAAGGTGTTATTTAAACAATAACCATCATAATTAGCAGAGGAATTAAGATTAGACCGTCGTCTCCCTACCCCTTGTGGAATTATAGCAAAAGCAGAGGCCAATTTGTTAGAAAAATTTTAATCAGCGAGTCGTGAAAAATCATGAGATCGCCTTCCTGATAATAATATTTTTATGGTATATTATACGCTTGGGCCAGGCTCCAACAAGGCCATACTCTGCTTTTGTTCACACTATAGACGTTGTCTGAAAATGTGTACAAAAGCAGAGTGTAAAGTTGCCACCATAGCCCATCAGTTAGCCATAACATCTTGTTTGGTTACATTTCAGTTTGAGAGTACAGAGGGCAAGCCACAGTGCTTGTGCTACGAGTGCTACTCCATCATGAGGCGATGTGTGGAGTTTAGAGACAAGTGCTTGCGAGCAGACGGTGTTCTCAACCAACTCATTTGCAGCCAAATGGTATAAACTTACTCCTTTATTTTAATTGGTAGAAACTACAGAATTTGTGGTGATATGATAGCAGCTTCTTTATCGCGTTTTTTACTCAGTAAAGTGTTACTGCAGATGCTGAAGCGATTTTATTTAAATACAATGACATTCCATGTCATTATTTCAATAGATTATCTAAAGTTAAATAAGCTAAGCTACTAAAGTTGGGCCATTACAAACATGCCAACTCTCCTCTCGCTTGCCTTATGCAACAGGCCTTATGCAATAGGCCTTATGCAAGCTTGCCTTATGCCTGTAAGTGTGATCGAGAGAGATTGATTGCAAGCTTTGAATAGCCAAACTATGGCTAATCTTCTCAGTTTAATTAATATGACAAAGAAATATTTGGTTTGCAGCTCACAGCAGAGTCTGTGTCGATGATAGACCGTCACATTTACAACCTCACATCCAATCTCATTTGCGCTCATATAGAAACAATCAACTCTGAACCCACTTACTCTTGTGATGTTAAAGCAGAAAGTGACCCCAACAAAGATATGAAAGACCATAAAAAGAATTTGCTAACGGGTATCATGACATTTGATGAAAAAGATTTGCCTTGGTCACAAGCAAGTATAGGTGACATGACAGCTGGCCAAAAACACAAAAAACTCGAAATAAAACCAGACCCTACCCCTCATCAGGTTATACAAAGAAACAAAACAGTTTTGGTTAAAAATCTCAAAATGGAGTTGCAAAATGACAGCGGTGGTTTTGAAACAATCCGAGAAGAAGTGGACACTGAGTTTGAAGGGGTAAGTCGTTCAGATTCTGAGGACGACTTGCCACTGACTTGCATTAGTAGGAGTCAAGAGAAAGCTGAAAAACAAACGAAGAGTAGGACCGTGAAAAAGAGTGGAAATAGAGGTGTGTATTTTTATATTCTGAACTTTTTATAAGCTATGTCAAAACCTTTAGGATGTACTTCAGAACTAGCGTGCTCTCGTTTTGATTATTGATTGTATTAATTAGAGCGTTCATCCTAAATGTTTTCTTCAATGAATGGACAATAGATTTACATGTGTATAAACAAGGTGAATAACTCCCACATCCAGCTTTCCGTCTGAATCGTAATGTTACTGTTCAGCTGTTTTAAAGTCGATTATATCTTTCCAGTTTCCAGCCAGAAAACGTCGTTTTACGCCAAAGAAGTGACTCTCACCCGAGAAGATCAACTAGCAGAAATGAAAGAGCGTGCCACGTCCACAAACTACTTGCATTCGCAGTTCAAGTGCGAAATGTGTTTCAAGGGATTTATCGAGGAAACGGCGTTTAGGAAGCACTTGGATAAGCACAATGAGGTGTGTGTCTATTACGTATACTGGTTGCGAGCCTTTCTTAGTGATGTCCTGTGTCCTCCTTATCGTAAATCCTCACCTGCGACCTCAGTATTTGTGGGTCTTGAAGACTTGTTTAGATAGAGCAGGCTTGCCCAGCACCTATACTGTATAAATTATTTCATTACGTAGAGGCAAAGGCGTGCAGACTTGAAGATGGGGTGTATAGTCTTATTTTCGAACCAATATTGTCGTGGGTAGTCTTATGATTTCACCCTATCGCAAAAACGAGCCCTAAGTCATCGACTATAAAGTACCCGAGAGGTCACTAGAAGGAAGGGGCGTCCGAAAACAAGATGGAAAGATGATATCCGCCTAACCTTCGGACCTTACTGGACCTGATTAGCAGAGGATAGAGCTCAGTGAAGAGAGCTGGAGACGGCCTATGCCAAGAGGCACGCCAATTTGCGAGACATGATGTAAATATAAATAACTTGATACATGTATTACCAAAACTGTAGCAAATTCGGAATAAAAGGGCTTTATTATTATTATTATAAATCATCGTGCAAAAGGGGTGTAATTTGCTTCTCTATCTGCGACAGAGCCGCGGCGCATACCGATGCGACGTATGCGCACTGCGTTACGCGACGTCGCGTCAGCTGCGCGCGCACGATATCTCCGCGCATGCGCGCCAGTACCACTGCCTCACCTGCGCGCATCGCTCGCACACCGCGTGAGTACTTTCTTACACATAAACACACACCCTTGCATTGACTTGCTTGTCACGCGTACATGCATAAGAAAATGGATGAGTGGATACAAAAAAAGGTTAATTCCGACTTATAATGCCCCAAAGCGGATATTATGGTCTTAAAAAGTGCTTTTAGGCTTTAAGACGCAATAGCACGCACAACTAGCGCCGCCAATGAAAAAAAAAACATATCTTCTTTTTGGCCATTAATTTGGTGGCCACTTTTGGCGAGAATCGATTGCATTCTTAAGTTCTATGATCTGGAATCCAAACCTAAGGTCCTAAAAATAGTTAAGCCTCGCGTTGATGAATCGCAGGAGAGTTTTTAGCAAAAAACGCATCCAAAAAGACGATATGTTTTTTTTTTCATTGGCGGCGCTATTTGTGCGTCCTACTGGGCCTTAATTTATTTGAAACCTAGCTTTCGCGGCGTTTTTATACACATGACAGCGATGTTGTCGTCCGATATAAGTCGTGCGTCACGAAAACATACGCACCGCTCAACTACCGCAGGAACCTACTCAGATAACCGCAATGCCTGAAATGTGTCCCCTTTGGGAGCGGATAGGTAAATTAACGTACTGGCTACTGTAATTTAAGTTTCTTTTATTTTCTTTTATACGTGTTGTTATAACATATGTCAATGTTACTATTAGTCACTAGTTCTCCCAAATATTAAATAAATAAAGTACTTACCAGCCCCTAATGTACCCATTTACGAAAGTGAAACCGTTTACTAAATATAAATGCAGGCACCAAGCGCGCGAGCACGAGCGCTGGCACCGCGGCTTCCTCTACGAGTGCAAACTATGCGGCAAGAAGTTCCGCAAGCCCACGTCCCATCTCACGCACATGCGCAAGAAACACGCCACCGGGCACGACTGTCTGCGCTGCGGCGACAGCTTCGTCGGCCGCCGCGGCCTCGTCGTGCACAACACCAAGACTCACAGGGATGAGGAGCCAGTGGTGAGCTAGTATTCTATACTGACGCAAGACTCAAAGGGATGTGGGGCCATAGTGAACTAAAGTTCTTTACTGACGCAACAGTCACAGGAATGTGGAGCCATAGTGGGGTAGTGTTATATGCTGTCGCAAGAAGCATGTCTGTCTGCGCTGCGGTGAAACTCCAGTTGGTGCACAACACCAACTGGAGTGAAGTCAGAAGAGTAGCTGAGGACAGGAAGGCGTGGCGTGACCTTGTAAAAACCACAACCAACCGTGAACATTGTTGGGTTGCGCTAACGCAATCTATCTAAGGGACTTGATGTAAATTCAATATTCAATTCTGTCAAAATATGAATTTATAATACATGCTCTTTTTCCCAGGACGACTCTCCGGAATCAGAGCGCACGTGCGATCAATGCAACATCGTGTTCCTAACTGTCGACGCCTGCAAGCGGCACGCTGTCAACTCGGTCAAGCACAAGGATGACACTGAAAACAGGTAAGGGGTGGACCTTCCTCAACCTATCGCAACCAAATGCTGAGTGAAGGTCTCTTCCATTGCACTCCATTCTTTTCGGTCTTGGGCTTTTCTTATGCAGTCTTTTCCTGCCACTTCGACCAGATAGTCAGTCCATCTCATTGGTTGCCTGATCACATTTCTGCGCCGCGTTCTGGATCTCAATTCCAGTACCTTTCTACCCCATTTGTGGTATTGTCTTCGTTTAACATGACATAAGAGCTTGCGCACTTCCACTTTCTTCGCGCTCCCTCTCTCAACCTCGTCCCGAAGCTGGAGAACAACTGATAATTCAAAAACCCACCCACCGAACAACCCACAGTCCACCAAAGTGAAGATAGACAGAGAGGAAAGGAGATGTGTTTCATACATTTGACATGATTATTTGAGACGAGCGAGGTTTCCAAGCAAGAAACACATCTCTTCGCCCATTGTGAAAGTCGAAACAATGACGAAGCCATTACAAATAACTGAGCGTAAAAATAAAAACTTTTCCGTGTATTCTGTGAATATTTAACCCAGTAATAATTAGCCCATTGTTTGCCGCTCTCAATCCCATACAAACAAAATTAATTATAGCTTAAAAGTAATTTTATAAAATATCTCTTGAATTGAACAAAAAAAAAAGAAAACGTACAGACTGATCAAAATCTACGAACACTATTCTTCGTTTCCTCCGTTTGTATGGAAGTGGTTGCGGCAAAGCGCGCTGTTCACAATGTTATTGTAACTGGTTCCATTCCCTCGCAGCAACGCGTGTAACAGATGCTCCGAACGCTTCGAGTCAGCGGTCGAACTGGCCACTCATATGAGCCTGCACAGAGCAGCGCGGGCGAGAGCGCCGTGCGGCGTTCGACTCACGTGCAGCTATGTAAGTTTATGCAGACCAGCAGCTCCGAGCTGGGGCCTTAGCCTGTAACACAATGGCGTATCAATGGCGCCCCAGGTAGAAGGAAAAAACTGCGATTTTTCCGTTGTTTTCCTACAACCAGCGAACTAATCCTCTAGAATTAGACTCATAATATACTACTCCGTGCAATTTTAGTGGTTTTAAAGCCGAAGGTATTTTGTTGCACTGGTGATTCTGAGCCAAATTACAAAATTTCATTGCAAAACAAGCGAAAAAAAAATTCACTTTTCCATACAAATGCTGCCGATTGGCGATAGCCGTTTGTATTGGGAAGTGTTTTTTTTTCCGCTCGTTTTGAAGTAAAATTTTGGAATTTGGCTCAGAATCACGAGTGCAACTAACTACCTTCGGCTTTAAAACCACTAAAATTCCACGGTGTATGTGTACTACAAAAACATTAAAAAGACCGACAGCATTAATAAATCGTAATTGAAACCGTCAACCGGGAGCCCATTTTGGCACCATTGTGTTACAGGCTAAGGCCCCTGCTGAACTCAGTGGCTCTGACAATACCGCCAAAAAGGCACACCCAAGACCCGGGGCTGATGCTTCCTGAGAAGACGCACGGGACAAGAGTGCCAACTCGGAACCCGCACCTACTAATACGCGGTCCACTGACTCGTAACTCCCCAAAGGAGGTTTGCCGTCAGCTATTCACATTTTATGCTCCTTGCCAAGCGAAATTGTTTATCTCCGTTCATTCCTTGATGTTTCTGTGCCACGACTTGGCCCATGCTCAGTGATATAAGTCGGTACCTGACGTGGTGAAGCCCATGTCCAATGTCCTTGCTTATGTGGTTTTTTACGGTCAACATGAGTTCTCGGAGGATCAGCAGCACACACGACAGCACGTCAGAGCGTACACCTTTGTTGTAAAGTCGCCCGTAACGTAATCGAGTAGACTGCTATATCGTGTAAGGGTCGACGTGCTGTCTTGTGTAAAATTGATTTATTTAATATTTAGGAGAACTAGTGACTAATAGTAACATTGATATAACTTATAACAATACGTAAAAAAACACATTAGTGACGAAAAAAAATAAACTTAAATTACAACAGCCAGTCTTTCAAAGTTCCCACTATTGGCAATAACATAATAAAAAAGAAAGGAGAAAAACTAAATCAAATATATTTTAATCTAATCTAATAACCACCTAGGAATAGGCTCATGCAGGTTATACATTATTTGGAGAGTTGGAGAATTGATGATTGATTGTTACGCTCGCAGTGCAGCAACGAGTTCGCGAACAAGTCCAAGCTGCAGGCGCACATCCGCCGGGTCCACCTCGGACTGAAGTTCAACAAGAACATCGTGTGCGAACTGTGCGGCAAGAGGTGCACGGTGAGTAACTACCTTAAATTATATTATTATTCCCTAGGACAAGGGCCGTTGCCTGTTGTGGGATGCCACGTGTGTTTGTACGTACGCACCTTCAAACTTGGCCTCCACCACCACAACCCCTGGAAGTGCGGCAGAAACTGCATCGAGGCATAAAATCCAAAAATATAGTCCTCCCTTGGGCAACTACATTTTTGTGCCTCTGGCGCTAGAAACTTCTGGTGTTTGGGGTGAGCTGGGTAAGTCTTTCATGGGACGCCGTTTGAGGAACCGTGGCTCTGACTACCGCTCCGGGGCATTTCTGATGCAAAGTATCTCCTTAGCTGTGCAACGCGGTAACGCGGCGAGCTTTATTATTTGGTTAAGATATGTGTGTGTGTTTGTGTGCGAGGGTGTGTGTGCGTTTCTGATTTAGTTTTTTTGTTTTTTCTTTGTGACATGATTATTTTATTTTAATTTTTTACGAAGCTTTTGTGAATTGTATTATGATTTATTGTATTTTTGACATTTTATTGCATGAAATAAATTTCAAATTATAGATGTCGTCGCAAATCCCGTTTTCAAAGCATAAGTACAAAGCAGTCCATAGATGGCGCTTACAGGCGCGGCCATAGAAGAACCGGAACGCGACCGTCCAAATTAATCTGTGCTAAGCGAAATTTGACAATGTCAGGGTTTGGGTGTTCTGTGGTCGTGTCCCGGTTCTTGTATGGGCACGGCACGCCTTGAAAACGGGCCAATCAGTGCAATAAGAGCAATTTTCTAGCAAATTAACCGGTTTTGACGGTTCACTACTTTGCAGATTTTTTTACATAATCAGCAATCTGATTTTAGAATTGATCAGTTCATGATGTGGCCCACCATTTCATGAAATGGTTGTATTTAATTAAATTAAAAATATTTGCTGCCTGGAGATCAAGTGAGAACAGGCTAATTTCGGTTCCTTTATCTATGTTTCTCTTCAAGATCTTTAAACTCTTTGTCACCTCGGATAACTAGTCAAGAACATAGTGTTAAAAGGATATTCTTCTTATTCTTATCTGTCTTACTGTTCACCCAGTCGAACGCGACGTTACGCTACCACCAGCGTACGCACACGGGCGAGCGTCCGTACCCGTGCCGCTTCGCCGGCTGCGCGCGCCGCTTCGCCGACAGCAATCAGCTGAGGATCCATGCGCGGACGCACAGCGGCGAGCGGCCCTACCGCTGCCTGCTCTGCACCAAGGCCTTCAGGCAGAAACCGGCGCTCAACCGGCACATGCGGGTAAACCTCTTCCTCTTCGGCATTTATTTGTCCACTGCTGGACACCTCTTCATGTTTCTTAGAAACGTTCGAACTGAGTCGAGCAATCAGCTGAGGATCCATGCGCGGACGCACAGCGGCGAGCGGCCCTACCGCTGCCAGCTGTGCACCAAGGCCTTCAGGCAGAAGCCTGCGCTCAACCGGCACATGAGGGTAAACCTCTTCCTCTTCAGCATTTATTTGTCCACTGCTGGACGTATGTCTCTTCTGGTCTCTTCATGTTTCTTCCCTCTCAGTAGGTCTGCGGCTATTGTGGTCTAGGTTGAGCTTGCTGCGACCTTGATGTCGTCGTGCAGCTGATCTGCCCACACTTCGAGTTCCTGTACTCAAACGTCGAGCGTCAAAACACTCGAAAATAATCCTTATTGAAATGATCAATCTTTTTAAAAACAGGATTATTGACGGTTATTGTAGAGAATACAGGGGCAGGACAGGGTATAGCCTTTTGCATCTACAACGTGTTACAAAAGATACTAACTCTTTTTACAGGGTGTAACCTGCTGGTCAACATAATGACAAATCTGCAAAAAAAAGTTGTAAATCACAACTTTTTTTTATAACCTCAAAATTGTAAAATTTTCAAAACTTTTTTGTTTTTGGATTTAGCTCCAATTAAAAAATATGGTTGTTTGCTTCGCTGTACTTTAATAGCTTCAGGCTGTTAAAACATGGTGAAAGTCTATGGAAACAGTATTTTAAAAATACTTTTCTCCCATCACAGCGCTTACATTTTAATTATTTAAAAATCAACGGAATGTCATAGAGCTAAAAAAATATTTTGGTTGTGATCCCTATCATCAGGTACCATGACCCTGTAAAAAGAGTTAGCATCTTTTGTAACACCTTGTATAATTGGGCCATTACAAACGTGCGAACTGAGTCCAGCAAGCATCTAAGAATCCATGCGCGGACGCACAGCGGCGAGCGGCCCTACCGCTGCCTGCTCTGCACCAAGGCCTTCAGGCAGAAACCGGCGCTCAAGCGGCACATGCGGGTAAACCTCTTCCTCTTCAGCATTTATTTGTCCACTGCTGGACGTATGTCTCTTCATGTTTCTTCCCTCTCAGTGAGTCTGCGGCTATTGTGGTCTAGGTTGAGCTTGCTACGGCCTTGATGTCTGTGGGCCGTCGTCGTGCTAATCTGCCCACACTTCGCGCTCCTGTACGTGGCCTTCATAACAGGACCGGCGCGTCTATTCTCTCAACCACTCAAAAGTCGAGCGTCAAAACACTCGAAAATAACCCTTATTGAAATGAACAATCTTTTTTTTACATTCAAAAACGGGATTATTGACGGTGATTATTTTAGAGAATACAGGGGCAGGACAGCTGATCTGCCCACACTTCGCGTTCCTGTACTCAAACGTCGAGCGTCAAAACACTCGAAAATAACCCTTATTGAAATGATCAATCTTTTTAAAAACAGGATTATTGACGGTTATTTTAGAGAATACAGGGGCAGGACAGGGTATACCCTTTTGTATCTATAGTTGGGCCATTACAAACGTGTGAACGGACTCCAGCAAGCATCTAAGGATCCATGCGCGGACGCTCAGCGGCGAGTGGCCCTACCGCTGTCAACTCTGCACCAAGGCCTTCAGGCAGAAGCTGACGCCCAACCGGCACATGCGGGTAACATTTCGAATGTCAATTTTTCGAACGAATCCTCGAATAACTGTTTTACGAGTGGTTGCCCTGCGCGCGGCATAAGGGCACTAATGCATCCTAGCGTGTAGCTGACTGTACATGCCAGCACCGGGATTCGAACCTGGGACCTCACGCTTGTTATGCACCAAAACAGATAATTCCTGTTTCAGGTACACACGGGGGCGAAACCCTACGGCTGCCAGTACTGCGCGAAGACATTCAGTCAGTCCAACTCGCTGAAGCTACACATCCGCACGGTGCACTTCAAACTGCCCTCTAATAACAGGAGAAATAAGATCCAGACTGCCACGGCGGTTTGTTAGACCAATACACTCTGTTGGAACACTGTGACGGGCTGGTATCGAAGCTACTGACCAATTTGCTCAATAGAGACATTCCTTGGGATCCCTATAGTACACCTAACAGTCGTGAGTTAAGAAATCTAAGGGCAAATGTATGGGAAAATTTGTCAAGGCTGTATCGATAATGTTTTTATCCCTTTATCGCGTAGCGTCATCTTGCGTTACATAGGTAGTGCAATAAAGGCGCCATTTCACTAAAATCGGCACTTTTTATAGTGGTGTACGTGCTTATCAAAAGAAGCCACTAGTTTGATAAATAATTTTGAAACCTTCATAAAAGGTTTTTGTAGTTCAGAAACGCGACTGCTCAATTTTCGCTCGATAGAAATAATTACAAAAAGTGTCGATAAAGGCAATAAAGGTCACCTTTTTTGCAGTTTGACAAATATCAATGACAATAGATCAGCCTAAACAATATATTCTAAATTATGGTGTATAATTATTTGATAAATATATATATTTTTATTTAAAACCGATTTTATTTCTATTATTTTATGGAATCCGTTGAAGAAGGCTGTGGTCTGGCGGTTTCCCGCATAGAGTGAGAGTGACTTTTTCAAGCGTGACATATGGCGCTGCTCGATCGCAGGATAACAACGTTATTGTTGCAGCCTGCCGCACTGTGGATTTGCAGATTTCTTAGAATGTTTAATTTTAAGTAAATGTCTAACTAATCCCTTGTAGAAAAAACTCTTCTCATGACATAGTTAAATTAAAATAACCTAAAAATTGTGTCAAGCTGAAGTACAGAGATAGAGCACCCTTATGTTATCTAAATAATACCGACACAGTATAAATAATTGTTTAAAAAACTTCTCTCCTTCAGCCTGCCGCCACCCAATGCTGAGGGTAGGCCTCTTCCATTGCACTCCATTCCTTTCGGTCTTGGGCTCCATCTCCATCTCATTGGTTGCCTGCCCACAATTCTGCGCCAATTCTGGGTCTCAATTCCAGTACCTTTTTACCCCATCTGTGGTTTTGTCTGCGACTTATGTGGCCTGTTATCTATATTATACCTACGAAGTATAAATCAATGTTTCAAAAACGGTCTGCTTACTGTGTAAACTTATGTAAATCAAATTGAATAAAATATAAATTATTATAGTCATTCCTTGACCTTTATCTTTATCGTTGGAAATGACCTCAGCTAATACCTTATGGGTGTTTCTAATGCGAACAATAGCTCAGATGAGCTGTACAACACTATAATGTTATCTCCTTTGGTAGCCCTAAAGTCGCGTTTTCACGGTCAAAGTGATCTCGGAACAACTACTATAATGCCACTTTGATCGTGTAACCAGCTCAAATGCACTTGGATGAAAATTACCAATTAGAAGCAACCTAGTTGTCATCATAGGTAGTTGTACCAGCGTACTTTGACAGTGAAAACGCGGCTGAACATAGATATGAGGCATAATTATCATGAGGCCTTACCTCACTTACACAGCATGGCCCAAAGGGCGTGCTTGCCGCATGTCAAATCCTGTGCACTGAACACCTATACCCAAGATCCGGTGTGGCTACCAGAGCTCGGCGACCTTGATGCAGCCGCGTGCCAGCGAGTGAATATCGCAAATCATTCAAAGTTAACAAAAACTCAGTTCTCCAGCTTATTTAAATATATTTTGAAGCAGATAGGAGATGGTTGATGATGGGCTCTTACAATTTAAATATCTTCTTGGATCATCAGTCTAATAAATACATAATAGTGTAAGGCCTGTAACACCCGTTACATGGAATGAATATAGAATATTTTAAAAGTACTTTCTTATGACAAAAGGAAATGGTCGAGAAAATTCCTATCAAAACGGGGGGAGTGGTTTGTTCATCAAAACTGGTTCTACATTTCTATTGATGAAACCTGAATTAACATTACCTACGGACAAATAGAATTAGAGAATACAGGAAATAATTTCATATTTACAGCCCTGAGGTTCCCCAACAATATTACATGATTTTTTAAATAGGTACATATAGAACTAAATATTTCATAATATTTACACGTAATTTTATTTTTTAAACTTCGTACCTTTTCGGTTTTTTTATACCTTCTGTGCGTCTTTCCGTAAATTCAAGTATAATATGAATACAATGAATCACTAACACGACACTGAAAACGAAATTATAAAATATCATTTACAATCTATTTGTATAACGTTAATCTACCGTGCTATTCGAGATTCTTCCATTCTGACGCTCTACCTAAATTCAGACGCAGCAACTTTGTAAGATAACCGGACTGTTTTCTGAGCGAATTTAACCTCGCGTAACGCAATCACCAACTCTTATCATATCAAAATTGGGCAAGCGGCGACATATAGTGGCCGATTTCTTCAAGATCGTATGAGTGTGAAGTCTCAAGGCCTTTTAGACTTTGAGACCCAGCTATCAAAAATCTTCGAGTCTAGTTTCCCTTTATCAACTTCTTGGCGTGCCTCTCCACTAATGGAGGTTGGCCGTCAGCTCTTCATATTCCTTTCTGTTCCTCGCCGAGCAAAGGTGTTCGACGCTGGCTATTTCCTTCCATACCCTGATGTTTCTGAGCAACGACTTTCTTCTTCCATCATGTACTGCTCCCCGCACAACTTCAAGATAAAAGTTTTATCCCCCTATCGCTTCACGCGGTGAAATAAAGCAAGATGGCGATAGGATATAATGGGATAAAACTTTTGTCGTGACATTGTGCTCCCCTACAATATTGCTATCATATCAACATATAACCCGTGCCATTAAAGAAATGATATATAAATGGCGGACACTCTCGCGCCCTCTCGCTTCAATCATATCTCCGTCTATACTCACACGTAACGTTAGCAAAGTTATTTTAGGCAGTCCTCATTAGTCACCTACGCTTGGCTAATAAAACACGCCAAAATACGTTCGCCTCTTATTGATTTTTTAATGTTTGTCGAGTTATTTCAATATTTTAGTTTACGTTAAGTGTTGTTATTTGTTGAGGTTTGTATTATTTACTACGTTTTAATATTTTTGATCTTATTTTCATAAAGATTATTGTTTAATCACAAACCCAACGTAGAACAATTACCTAATCAATAAAGAAAGCCTCGTAAAACAATATTTCCTAACCAAAAATGTAAGAAAGTTTTAGGTATGAACCGAAATCGTATTTTCGTAACCTCTTTTTCAGACCTTACCATAGGTACCCGCCGCCATTTTCATATCGTTTCTCTATTGGCACGGCTTATAGCACTGAATGATTAAAGATCACAATACAGATCATCCGAGTATGTTCGTCTCTACCCGGTGGGTAGTTCATGAGATAGGTTCGGTCTGCTGCCAGTATTTCGTGGCAGTGTACGGAGCGGCCCCCTGCTTGTGTTTGCCTTCAAGATCGTATGTGAAGTCTCAAGGCCTTTCAGACTTTGAGACCCAGCTGTCAAAAATATTCGAGTCTAGTTTTCCGTTATCAACGTCTTCTTGGCGTTTCTCTCCACCGATGGAGGTTGGCCAATGCCCATTCATGAGATCGGTTCGGTCTACTGCCAGTATTTCGTGGCAGTGAACGGAGCGGCCCTTCTTGTGTTTGCCTTCAAGATCGTATGTGAAGTCTCAAGGCCTTTCAGACTTTGAGACCCAGCTATCAAAAATATTCGAGTCTAGTTTTCCGTTATCAACGTCTTCTTGGCGTTTCTCTCCACCAATGGAGGTTGGCCAATGCCCATTCATGAGATCGGTTCGGTCTGCTGCCAGTATTTCGTGGCAGTGTACGGAGCGGCCCCCTTCTTGTGTTTGCCTTCAAGATCGTATGTGAAGTCTCAAGGCCTTTCAGACTTTGAGACCCAGCTATCAAAAATATTCGAGTCTAGTTTTCCGTTATCAACGTCTTCTTGGCGTTTCTCTCCACCAATGGAGGTTGGCCAATGCCCATTCATGAGATCGGTTCGGTCTGCTGCCAGTATTTCGTGGCAGTGAACGGAGGGCCCTTCTTGTGTTTGCCTTCAAGATCGTATGTGAAGTCTCAAGGCCTTTCAGACTTTGAGACCCAGCTATCAAAAATATTCGAGTCTAGTTTTCCGTTATCAACGTCTTCTTGGCGTTTCTCTCCACCAATGGAGGTTGGCCAATGCCCATTCATGAGATCGGTTCGGTCTACTGCCAGTATTTGGTGGCAGTGTATGGGGCGGCACCCTCCTTGTGTTTGCCCTTCATGTGTGTTTTCAGGCTGCTGCTCTGTGAGAACTGCATCGGGCACAGCCGGCAGTGGTAAGGGCGGTCGCCCGTGTGCACCCGCTGGTGTATCCGGCACGTCGCGACACTCTGAAACAAACGATGCCTCGATTACAACACTTTTACCGGATTATGCATTCGTTTTGCAAAAAAACGATCTGTCTGCGCCGCTATTCTCTAAGAAATCCACTCCACCGTGGAGCGTCAAAACACTCGAAAATAGCCCTTATTGAAATGAACAATCTTTTTTTTACATTTAAAAACAGTAATTTTTACGGTGGATATTTTAGAGAATGCAGGGGCTGGTCAGTCTACCGCGACCATGAGCACGAAGGTCTGTAAACGTTGGCAAAAATGTGTAGTTTTTTTTATTTTATTTTCTTATGTAGGTTGTTGTATAGTGCTCGTGTAAAACTAAGCAGCAACCTTCACAGATTACTTATAGATGGGTGAAGTGACCACTCGGACGCTGCAGTGCCTGGGACTTTGTCTTAGATGGCTTCCCCAGCACGGTGAAGGAAAATATCTAAGGAAACCCGCGACTTAGTTTGCGCTGCACGTATAGACACTTGACTTTTCTGTGGGCTAAGCTGTCAGAATGGTCTAAAAGAAACAAAAATATTTTTTGCATCGTAGACCATTTGGAACCAATAAATCTACTTGACTCACAGCAAATTCCTTGCCGCATATCTTGCACGTGGTGCGCTTTTTGACCGCAACACGCATCTCGTGGAATCTCTGTATGTGATAGCGCCTTTGCAAGCTGCTTAGGAATTTCTGCAAGAAACAAACGTCATAATAAATAACCGGGTAGGACATCTGCAATAGTTTTAAAGGTCCTTGATGATGGCTGCAGGATGTTGTGTGAGACATACCTATGTACAGTGTTGTTGAAAACTCTACTATCCAGTAACTTTAATACTATTATATACAGGGTGTTAAAAGACCGCCAACTGACCCGAAAGGTACGCATACTAGACACCAAAATAAAGAACGTTTTCGATAAATTATTGCTGGGAAATGATTTTGGTTTGTTAGGTTAATTTTGGAAAATATTTTATCACGCAATGGAAGTGTAACGCAGAGAAGTCATATTGAGCAAGCGTTGACATAAACTTTTGTTACTTACGCTCGAGGTGCCGATGTTAAGAATACATTGCGGGTTGCAATTTTAACGTCATTTTAAGCAAGAAATATTCTAATTTTTGATATGGCTTCTTGAAAAGAAATGTTAAAAACAAGACACTGAGCAAATTTCGGAAAAAAAAACTTTGAAAAGTCCGACTTTGAACCTCATTATCTCGGAAACCGTTGATTTCCCAGGCATAGTTCTTTGGCCAAAAATGTTCGATATGATGAGTACAATACGTGGTTTCCCGCTTTGTTGGCGGTCTTTTAACACCCTGTATAGAGGTAAATTTTTTTGGCCCTCAAAATATGTAAAATAGCGCACACGAAGGACTAAAAGAACGCTAACAACGCTAGTAAACGCACTGCAGTCTTTTTTGTGAATACTTGTTTATTCTTTAGCGAAGATACTTCTTTATCAACACAAAAATTCATTGTGTGCAAGCTGAATGTTTGTGTGATGTCTTGTAGACAGTCAACAGTTCCTTTACATGGGTGCACTCTACCCAGTTAGGCTAAGGGAATTTTGCAAAAAAAAATACGGTATACTTGCTGCTGACAGTACAATGTGTCACAAAAAGTCCCAACTATTTTTACAGGGTAATAGCACAAGACGATAGGGATCTCAGCCTACATTTTTACTGATCTATGACGATCCGTTGATTTTTAAACGAATAAAACGTAAGCGGTACGGCGGGAGAAAAGTATTTTAAAAATATTGTTTCCATTAATTTTCAGAAAGTTTTAACAATTTGAAACTATGCAAATGCAAATCTAGGACCTTTTGTAACATGTTTTCAGGTTTTATTTCGAGTGAGTGAAAGGGTCGCACCTGCCCGCACTGGTCGCACGGATACTTGAATATCTTCACGTGGTCCCGGTCGATGTGATTCTCTATTTGGAATCTGCGACCGAACTTCTTGCCGCATTCGTCACATTGGTATCTGAAACATGGATTAAATGGTTGGTTGTGAAGGGTTCGAAAGTTATTAGTCTCAATTTTCTACACAACTGTAATTCTGCAATACGGCCGCCAACATACCGTATCTACTTTAGGAAAAGTATTTATTTTGTTTAAATGTGCCGCTTTTTATCCAATAAATGAATTTGTAATTGTCCCATTTGCATTCGGACCAAAATTATCACTAAAATATAAAGTATATCTCAATAGAAATTCAAATTAAATTAGCTAGTGCGTCTTACATCCTGGAAAAGGAAGTATGCTTACAAACTTTGCTTGTGGTAAGTGAAAGATATGAACATAAAAGCAAGATTAAATTACTAATTCGGCAACCATGATTAGATGTCAACAAGGAGAACAGTTAGTTATTGTAGCGACTAAACTGATAATATTGTAAACATTTAAAGTAGCATCAGAAACTGCAATTCGCAACAGAAACATGGTTTTTATTACCTAGTATTTATCATATCGGGAGCTCCTTGTTACGAGAGAGATAGACCTTAGTTTTTCCTCTGTAACGCAGTAGTTTTGCGTTAGGTTTACAGTTGTGAGGACATCAAGGCTGAACCTATCGAGACGGGGCTGTATTACAGATTTCAGGCCCTGTTGTTTCTATCGGATAGGAAAATTACAGATGCGCATTGTTATAAGATCATTGGTAGCAATTCGCAGTTGCAATAACTGTTTGTACCTACTATACATGTGTGTATAGGCAAATTGTTTGTTATGAAAGAAATAATAGCAATTCGCACTAGCAGTATTTTTAACTATATTTCTATTGGGTGGCACTTTAGAATTTTGGGACCGCCTTGTTTTGAAGTATGTAGTGAAATAGTTACATTACAACACGCATAGGCAGTGTACCATTGTTTCTATGAGCTACCAATGAAACAATATGGCTGGATGTTGTTGTAAGAGAAAACTTAGCAATTCGCAGCTGCAGTAAGAAATAAAGTGTTGCTTTTATAGGCTGGTATTGAAATTACAATTTTAGCTTTCTCTGTCGCGCTATTGAAGTAGAAAATTAAGCGGGCACACTTTGTTGTTAATTGCACGAATAGAACATGAAACAAATCTTCAAACATGTAGTAGTTATGAGTGAAATACAATCATATCACAATAGGTCACAAGGTCAGTATTGTAAAATTTCGCGCCAGCGCATTATTATGAAAGAAAGTAACTCTTTAGTGTACAATAGAAAACATGAAACACGGAAACTGGAACTTCGTGCAATTCGTTCTAATCTAACCTAAGGCTAAAGGAGTAATCAAATTGCAACTATTTCGGGAGCGCTGTGATGCAACAAAAATGTTAGAACTACGCCAAGAAGAAGGCCTAGCCCCAAATCCGTACCTAACTACAGGCGTAGGGCTTAACTGAGTAGGTACAACTGGGAGCCTGTCGAGGCACCATTGCGGTTTTAGAGCCAACTCACCGTAGCCTCTCCTCGCTAGCGTGCTGTCTAGAGTACTTGAGGTGCCAGTTGAGGCGCGTCCGGTTCTTGAAGCGTACGTCACACTCGGCGCAGTACGCGTCCTCGGGAGGCTCGCGCGCCTCGTGCCGTTTCATGTGATTGCGGAGGTTCTGCTCCCCGTTGTACACCTTGTGACAGATCGGGCACTCCATCTTGGGCAGATCGGCGTGGGAGCTGCAAGGGCGTAGAGTGAAAAGCTTATGACGAGAAATACGGGTTATAGGCTGGCAGGATATTGTATAGATTTTTCGCTGTTTGTAGGAGACATGCATCCACGAGCCAGCCACGAGTACCGAAGCACAAGCTAAGGCGGCAAGACCTACCGCACATGGGTCCCGGCACTCGGTTTCGATCGTTTGTTGGACTTAGACAGCCTGGTAGACCTAGGCTGTCGGTAAAAGGGCCACTATAATAATAAGAGGTAGTCTGGAGAGGGAAGTGGTTGTACGATGGGGACGCCATCGACACGCCATTGCGTTATAGACTTAAGCTGTAACGTTACGCACACGAGATGTCTCTTCAGGCGCAGCGAGTTGGGGAAGGTCTTGTGGCAGACGTGGCAGTTGGCAGCCTCGCCGTGCGCCGTCTGCACGTGCGCCTTCCTCTTGCGACGTGTGCTGGAAAATATACATCACCATCAGCACTTCGACGACGGCTCAAATATTTCGTCCGCGTAAACCGGGAAATTTGTATGTACGCAACGTCTTTCAGTTTTTAGTGTTTTTTCCTCCGATTGTTTTGTAACTTGGTATAAACACTCTAAAACAAAATCAAATAGACACGTATTATTTAATTTTTCAAAATTTCTTCCCGTTTAGGCGTAACTGGGTAAAAAGTGTTGCTAGAGTTGGGTTATTTTTTAATTTGTTTGGTACGAAACTTGGTAGACATATTCACTGTACAACGACATAAATACAAGTAAGTTAAACCGTTTACGAAATTTGCAGTGCTTACGAAAGTTAAAGTGTAAAAGAAGATTAATTATACACTAGCAACTTGAAGCTGATGTGTGTATATCACTGCACTTGTTTATTTTTTATACATTTTATATATTTTTATACATGTTTATTTTATGAATATTTGTCCAATGAGTTTTTGAAATCACTGAATTTGCACTGAATATGGAGTCTGATAATTTGTTCCATTCACGAACCACGTGGTTAGTTAAAACGTTTTTACGGGGGTTACTTGCACACAGAGAGCTAGTCAGTTTGAATTTGTGTCTTCTAAGATGTAAAATGAAGCAAAATGAAATACCACATTAATTAAGCTACTAACGAAAATGAAAATGAAATCTTGGATTGTGCTATATTATGGGAAAAATAAAGGCTTTATTATTATTATTGTTATGTTGGTATACTTTTCAGATTCACGGGTCCATGGTGACCCGGTCCTTTGAGGCTTGCGTGGGGCCGAAGCCAACAGCACAGAGGCCTTTTAAATACCATTTACTCTAAATGTGATAGGTGTATCTGCCGGATCTTATCTCTGGATAAATACAAGAATTGTATTGTTATTATTATTAAGATGTAGGTACATACAGGAACTTCTCATCGCACTTGAGACAGGGGTAGACTCGCTCGGTCTCGTGGTTACTCTCATAGTGCGCCTCCACGATATTCAGTTTGTGGTGCGAGAAGTCGCAGTCGCGGCACTGGTAGAACCGATAGTGCTCCAGAAAGTGCTCGCGGGCGTCCGGCTCCTTCCTGAACCGCTGGGCGCAGATCTTGCACTTGTGCTTGCTCGCCTGCAACCGAAAGTACCTACTTATTGCGGACTAGCCATTGCTAGCGACTTCGTCAGCGCAGACTTAGTTTTTTTCCCATTATCACAATAAAAAGTTGCCTATAGGCAATAGCACTCAGCGATAAATAGCTTCCCATTAGTGAAATAATTTTAAAAATCGGATGATTAGTTTTGGAGATTACACTCTGCGTAAATACATACTTACAAACTGAGAAGCCGCGACTGAGCCAGAATCGAAGCTTTCGAGATGTGGTGTTGGAGGAAAATGCTCCCGTGGACCACCTTCGGAACCACTAAGCTAGATAAATATTTTTCACAGTCAAACCCACCTCAGCATGTTTAGTGCGCATGTGTTTTGTATAGGTCCTCAGCATTGTGAACTCGATAATGCATGTTTCACACTTGAACTGAGCTTTCTCGAACCTCTTCGCACTCTTCCGCTGCTGTCTGAAACAAAACAATGGCCAAGATTGGCCAATTCACATTATACGACGTTTTTCAAGTCCGATCGATGAACATATTTCATTTGAAATTAGTCCCAAAGACTCGCGGCATAAGCGTGTCAATCGAACCACAACGGGTATCCTAGCTTGTCGCTGACTACAAATAATTAAATGACAGTGGTGTGTCAGAGCTTAAATCCTATACAAAGACAAACAGCTCTAAAGTACGCACCTGGCTTCTAACATCTCTTCTTCAGTGTAATTTTTGATGCGATGAATGGTCTCTTCTTTTGTTTTCTCTTCTTCTTTCTTCACTTTTTTCGTACTCTTTTCAGGCGGGCTTTTGATTCTGACAGGTCGACTCGTTCCGGGAACAGTGAAGAGGATCTCCTCCGGCATCACAGTCTCTAGCGGACCACCGTCTGCTCCATTATCATCGTCGTCTGGTTCCTCTTTAAATAGCACTGTTTCATTTTTAACAACGTCATCGTGCAAGTATACATCGTCATAGGAGTCTTTGTGGCAAACCGAGAGTTTTGACAGACAGCCAGAAAAGATGTCCACTGGCTGGTTCTGAAATAAGTTAGTCATGTAATGTAACAGCATCTCTGCATTGAAAAAAATCAGAGAAACAAAAAAACAATTCTATTTCTATTAGTATGTAGTTCAAAACAAAACTAACATTGTAGAGAACCCAGGTATTTGGATGCATGAAGGAAGGTTATTTTATATTATTTTATGTAGAAGAAGACATACCTTGTCATAGTTATTTAAATATAGCTGTGCTTGAATAACTTGTTGCCTAAACGCCTGGATTCTTGAGAGGAATTTTCTGCACTCCCAACAAACTCTTGCTCCTTCGTGGAACTGAAAGATCACAGCAAAATTAGACATACCAATTTGATGATTTCCAGGATTACGAATTTGACAGTTTTTATTTTATTGAATTAAACTCTGGCATGAGAAAGTTCGAGCGCGAGAATTGCCTATATCGGAAGAAAATAATTGTCTATCGGGAGATCGGGAAATGAAGTACAACATCAGTAGATCTCCCGTAAAATCAGGCAGTTCGGGAACGCTGCTCTTGAAAGCTAAGGGAGTCAGGCTGATTGTGCCTAATAGATTGAGAAGAACGGTTCCATCTATTAATCGCTACTGCTCTTCAAAAGACCGGATACAATCCATCCCAAATAAAATCAAAATAATGGCTGTGTGTAAAAATATTATACCTGTATTTGGGCTCGAGATATTGCAATATTTGCATTAGTAGCTAACATAGGACTCCATTTCAATATTAGCTCGCTCTATGCATCGCTTTTACAAATAATAAACCAAAATTGACCAAATACACGTACCTGGAAGCCAAACCACGTAATGTTCAAGTTTTCTAAGAGAAAAAGCCTTCTGTTGGTACTTAAGCACGTCGCACATATTCTGTCCATGTTGAAAGCAAGAAAAACACAACGAATATCTATTTTAGGCAAAAAAACGACACATTTTATTAGTATTTTACTAATATTTTTTGACACTCGTGCTCGTCGGCATTTTAAGTTTTTGCTATATTATATTAATCTGTGATCTGGATCTGTCTTTTTCTCCTCATCTGTGATTTTCGTACCATCGATCGATCGAGCTTTCGAGCTCGACCACAAAGCTCAAGCTCGCTTAACATAACTAAGAGCGAATCCGTGGGTCACAGCCTTCGTTAAAGAAGGCTGTGCGTGGGTTTATAACTATAGCTATCCCGCTCTACGTCAAACAAAAGAGTGGATGAGATGCACATAGTTAAAAACCCCCCTAAACTAAACTAAGGCCTTTGCATCTACGTAATGAGACACAGCCTTCTTAATGAGATGATATAAACAGCGTCCAGTGGCACCTTCACTCACACTAGATGGGTGAAGAGACCACTCGGCGCTGCAGTGCCTGGGACATTGTTTTAGATGGAGTAGGCTTGCCCAGCACCTATACCATCCTGACAGCTTAGTCGACCTAGCCCACAGGAAAGACAGGGAGGCTACGCTAGCACTGAATGAATATTGGTTTACTTTCTTTTTTACTGTTCGGAATTACTTCGGATCTCCACAAAGTTCGACAGGATCACAGCCCAGGATCCAAGGCATGCATGCACCTCTTGTGCTCTTGTGACAGAAGCACAGATTACATTTACTTATTTGTAATCTGTGAGTCAGTCAACTTGTTCTGTGATCAGTGATCCTTTTATTTTCGATTTTTAGTTTTTCGTGGTGTAGTCTTTTATTTTGCTGGAAATTTCGTTGTGAACATGGATTTATTCGCAGAACACATGAAGTGCGAGGCTTGGAACCCGCTGCCGCAGTTCTGTAACGCGTGCTTCAGTGCAGACCGCAAGCTTTCGCCTGTAGGCATGTTGCTCGAAGTGTTCCAGAATCTGTTCGAGAATAAAGGCTTGGTAAGCTGCTATTATGATTAGATTACCTGCCCGTACATCCTCAGATTTTTATTGCGATAGTGGACTAAGTTTAGGATACCGAACATAACAATTTGAATAACTAGTGGTTCGCCCCGAACTATGAACTCGCGACCCCATATCGCAGCAACCTTTCGACCTATTTCGCTCATGTTCGAACTTAAAAATTCTCTTTGCCTCATTTACCTGCCTACCAAATTTCATGACGATCTGACTAAATTTACCCAAGTTATCGTCGAACGAATATTCATCCATACATACATACAAACATACAAACGCCGGATTGTTACAGTAGACTCGGAGAACTTCGCTCGCTCGTTCAATTATTCCAACATGGGAATTATCAAACTAAAACTTTCATGAGCACTGCACATTTTTCTATTAAATCACGGTTTACGGCTACACCGACAAATTACTAGTGAGTAAAACTGTGATTTAATAGAAAAATGGGAATTATCATTATCTATTTCAGAATCTGGTGTTCCAGCAAGAAGTAACTCTGTGCTGGGAGTGTCTGGCTTTCTTGAAGCGAGTGGAGGACTTCAAGAGAAATGTGATGGCTGTGCAGAACTTTATGTACAACTACCATTGCAATGAGGTATCAAATACCTACTTAAAATTTTAAAAATATCTGTGTGTAATGAATGTTTGGCCCTTTGCATTATGGCCATCTACATTTTATCCTATGTTGCTTTCAGAGCATTCCATTGCCAAGTTCCCTATCAAAACTAGTCAAGGCCACCACCTATGATATAAATGTGGAGTATGAGGTCAAGCTGGAAAATGGAGCCAAAGTGGAGGTGGTTCCACAGAACACCATGATAAAGAAGGAAGAGCCGGGACCATCGGGTGTAGTCTTAAAAGAAATAGAGATTGACATGAAGAAGGAAGTACAAGGTCTGCCATTGTTCCTTAATTACATTTATTTGGCTCTATCTAACTTGTGGTTCGCCCCAAACTACAGGGTGTTAAAAGACCGCCAACAGACCCGAAAGCCACTCATACTAGACACCAAAACAAAGTACTTTTCGATGAATTATTACTGGGAAATGATTTTGGTTTTTTAGGTTATAATTTTGAAAAATATTTTATCACGCAATGGATGTGTAACGCAGAGAAGTCATATTGCGCAAGCGTAGGTATAAGGGTAAGTTACTTAAGCTTGAAGTGCCGATGTTTAGAATACATTGCGGGTTGCAATTTTAAAGTAGTTTTTTGTAAGAAATATTCATAATTTTGATATGGCTTCTTGAGAAAGTATGTTAAGAACAAGAGACTGAATACATTTCTGGAAAAAAAAAGTTATAAAAAGTCCGACTTTGAACCTCATTATCTCGGAAACCATTGATTTCCCAGGCATAGTTCCTTGGGCAAAAATGTTCATTATGACGAGGACTATACGTGGTTTCCCGCTTTGTTGGCGGTCTTTTAACACCCGGTATAAATTCGCGACCCTATGAACTTCTATGAATTGTACTTCTATGAAAATTTATTTATTACCCTACCTAAGCAAGTTTCTTATTGACTGGCCCCAGAAATCAATAAGCCCCTTTATCTTCTAAAGAAGCAATATGAAAAAATCACTTGTAAATTAATGTTTTATTTCCAGATGATGATTACAAGGATAATGATGATGATGATGATGATGGCTGGCTAACCAGCGAGCCAAACATAAAAGACGAAGAGTCCCAACCATTCCCAAAAAACATGTCAAAAAAACGAAAAAAACAAAAGAGACAAATCTCCAAATATATTAAACATGCAGAAACCAGTATGTCTATCCAAAAGTTTTTCACCAAAGTTAAATTGAATGACGCCGACCTGTTCAAGTTATTGGAACAGGATAGAAAGGACAAATTGTTTTTGGAGCTCCCATACCGGTGTGAAAAGTGTGTCTGCGGTTGGGCTGATGAGCACCTTTTGCTTTTACACAACAAAACTCGTCATTCCAAGGTTCGCTCATTTCGTTGTTTATTCATTCGATTTTTTCAAAGACTGCCAAACACATTCTGCAACTAGCCAGTGTCTGTTGTTTACTTTTTCAATTACATTTTCAGAACGCAGGCTTCTTCGAATGTCACATTTGCACCAGCAGAATAGAAAAAAATAACGCCTTCCAGGTGCATCTAAAATCTCACTATGTCGAGCGGCGGTGTAATAAGTGCGACTATAGAACTGTAACGCAGACCCACATGCGGCGGCATGTAATGAAATACCATTTAAAATCAATGGAGTGTCGTATGTGTGGTGCTAGCTTTCAGTAAGTAAATAGTTAAATCATTTATGTATAAAAGAAGTTGAACGAGTTCTAGGATGCCACCTTGTGGAACCCTCCCTATACGCCTAAGTGACTGAGCAGCATTGTTTCTCTATTTTCGCAGTTCGACGCGCGAGTTCTCACAGCACTACAAAAAGCTGCATCAGCAATACATCTGCGACCACTGTGGCAGGACCTGCCTCAGCCGGCAGTCCATCAAGAAGCACTTGTGAGTCGCATCCTAAATATCAAAAGCTTTCGCACAGAAGAATGTACGAATATGCCACGAAAGATGAGACTTGAGACACCACTTGGTTTGACATGCGCAGCGATAATTTATAGGTCTCTTTAGTGGTATGAGGCACTGAGCGCGAGACGGGTCTAGTCTCGTCTTTCGTGAGTTTCGTGACGCGTATTGTATTCAGTCTTTTGAGCGGGATAAAAAAAACATGCGATATCCAGTACCAACAGTTAAACCGAGAGTGTTTGCAATCCACAGACTCCAGCACGGCCCCTACATCTGCTGCAAGCGGCAGTTCAAGTCGCTGAGGGCGCTCCAACTGCACCGCGCCCGTCACCACGTACGCTGCCCGCCCGAGTTGGCCTACTGCGTCGAGTGCGACCGCCAGTTCGACAGCGTCTACGACCTGAAGACGCACCTGCGAACCACTGTCAAGCACCGGCAAGGGAAACAGCCTGAGTGAGTTACCGAATTCTGACTTCCAGTTGAGTTAAAAGAGTTAAAAGTTAAAAGTCGTATTTGGATAACTAAAAAGGTAATATTATCACCTTTATTATTCTTTCTGCCTTAGGAAGAAGCAAGTGCCATGCCCCGATTGCGGGAAGGTATACGCTCGCCGGACTTACATGCTGTATCACTACAACTTCGTTCACCTCAAGCGAAGCAACTACCAGTGCCAGGAATGCGACACGGTGAGTTCTGAGGGGTTACTCCATCCTCATTCTTCTTCTTTTTTTGGTGTTATCTTGTATAGAAGGTCGGCTATCATTATAGCCACTTGGGCCCGTGACGTTGCGGCTCGGATGAGTTCGGTATGGCTCCTGTTGAGCCAGGGTAGACGTTAGCTGTCAATTTCCATACTAACTTTCGTAGACCAGAACTAAGAAACCAAACCGAATTTCTTAAGAATTTTGATACATTCTGTCTTATCATATCATACCATTGCCGCGAAATTAACAAAAAGTATGTTGTTAATTCAGGATTATGTTAATTTTAGCTTTTGAAAATATCAATATTTTACGTATGTGTGGGTGCACGACATACTATAAAAGTTGTGTAGTTGTGTGTGAGAACCCACACACACGTAACGCTGCTTTCAACATGGCGGCCACGAACAGCTGATACGCGATGACGGACGCTGTTGCCTTTTTTTTAAATTGTATTTTATAGCTTGGATACGAGACCTTTGAGCCAAGTCTTTTGTTTGGGTGGGCTTGCTTTATACACCAAGAAGGTATAATCACCTTTTTCTCCATTCCTTACCTACTCCTTGCCCAAAGGACTCGTGAAAAAAAAAACGGAATGTAGCCGGGTACACACGACAGCACGTCAGAGTGTACACTTTTGTTTTAAAGTCGCCCGTAACGTAACCGAGTAGAGTGCTAGCGTGTAAGCGTCTACGTGCTGTCTTGTGTACCTACATTTGGCAACGCTGCCATTTTGCGGCGTTGCAAGACCGGCAACCAATGCTTCAGCGAAGCTCTGAGTAAATATTCAGAAATACAACTTTTAGTGCTGTCAGTATTGCCATGTTAGACAAATATAGCCGTTTAGGATATTTTGGGGGTCAGCGGGCGAGAAAACATGGCAACAATTCGGTCTTTTATTGCTTTATAAAGAGATTGGGTTCCCTAAAAATAAAGCGAGGATATTGAATATTCTTATACTGAATTCACAACAATAGTCTTACATACAGTTACAGGTCCATGTATTGTACGGTCGAGATTTTATTTATCTTATTGTTTGACTAAATGCAGCTCGTTTAGGTCATCTGGCAATGAAAACATGATATTATTTACTTTTCATTTAAAAATATGGGCGTTTTTTAAAGTTCGGTACATTTTTTTCTCAACTGTTTGACAAATTCCTAGACTTGAAAACACCGATCGTCGCACCATCCAAGAAAGAAGTCTCACCAAAAGCATTTTGATTCAAATACGAACATTTTGGTTCTTAGTACAATAGATATAAGGACCATTTTGAAGGTACAGGAGATCTTTTAGTCAGATTTAGTTGAAACTTAGTATTCGTAAATTTAATTAAAAATAATTAATCACGTTTTAGGATTTTACGAAGATTTCTACATAAGAGGGTAAAACAAAAAGAAACTTATTTCTTACTGGGTTAGGTACGGTCAGCCACAGTCACAGATACCCCATGGCAGCTCTTACCGCGCGCGGCATAAGGGCGTCCCCAATCGGACCATTCCATTTTCCCTTACCAGACTTCCCCCACTGGTGGGGGAAAATGGAATCGCACAAAAAAATATTCCATTTTCACCCACTGGCCACCTCACTGTGGCTGGTGGGGGAAAATGGAATTTTTATTCCATTTTCCCCCACCAGCTATTTATAGACAAGATTATTATTGGCGAGGCCGACTCATTACAATGATGCAGATACTGTAGCCTAGCCTAATTTTATAATCGGCATTAATAAAACTAATTTGTTAACTTTACTAATTCGATAAATTGTATTTGAAAAAAATAATTTAGTATATTATGGCATTTAACATTACAACAGTTAACGTTATTAAAATAGTACAAAACAACACAAAGACCGCTTATAATTATTCTGAATAATCCTTTTTAAAAAATATACAGGGTGGCCCTGATGTCAAGCGAGAAAATATAAATAGCTGACACCGAGGGCTACCCAAATCACCCCCATGTACGTTCAGCTATTTTTTGTCGTTTAGAACTTATGAGGCTTTTTAGGTTTTATTGAAAAAATATACCTAGCATTGGATTTTATTTTCTTTTTTTTTTCTTTCGTCTTTTCAGAGATATTTTTTATTTTTTCGTGTCTTACATAATTTATCTATTACAAAAAAAAAATATGCTTCTATAAGTTACCGCAATTTTGATCCAAAGTCCAAAAATATTGTTTTTGAGAAATCACTACTAAAATAGTTAGTATGGAGAAAAAAATAAGTAGATGTCTGAAGGACTTTGTTTGATTTAAAAAACTTTCCCAAAGCTTTAGTGCTCAGAATAGTACAAAAAACCTGTCACTTTATGGGACTTGTATTCAAGTAATTCGCGATCAAAGTCGAAAGACTGGAGTTGGAAGACATTTTATTTCAATAGGTTTTTATTCATTTTAGTTTATTCGGACAAAAATCATTGCAGGTAGGCTTAATATCACCTGCCAGAATGGCCTGCATTCGAAATGCATGGAAAAAAAATAACGATAAAATATTTTTATTTTGGCTTTTTTTTTTCATTATTTGAATTTTAAGTTATTTTATTAACGAATTTACTTACAAAACAATGAAAATTTTAATTCATAAAAAACGTCAGAAAATTAAATGAGATTTTTTTTTAATTTCCGTGAAATTATTTCGAATGCAAGCCATGCTGACAGGCGATATTAAGCCTACCTGCAATTATTTTTGTCCGAATAAAGTAAAATAAATTAAAATTTATTGAAATAAAATTTCTCCCAACTCCAGTTTTTCGACTTTCGATCTTAGATCGCGAATTACTTGAATAAAAGTCCCATAAAGTGACAGGTTTTTTGTACTATTCTGAGCACTAAGGTTTTGTGAAAGTTTTTGAAATTAAAAGAAAGTCTTTCAGACCTCTATGGTCTGTCCATTAACTCTAGAAATTAAATGGCAACAATTTTTCATAGTAAAGCCGACCACTTTTCGGATTAAATTTACTATGAAATATTGTTGCCATTTAATTTCCAGAGTTCTGTTTATGGACAGACCTTAATTCTTTCCCCATACTAAATATTTTAGTGTTGATTTCTCAAAAATAACATTTTTGGACTTTGGATCAAAATTGCGGTATCTTCTAAAAGTCCATAGCTGATCATTATTTTTTTGAAGATAGATAAATTATCTGACAATTACTTTTTTTAAGTATAATTTTATGTTGACTTTATTTAATGAAACCATAAGACTGATTTTTTATAAGATAATTTTGCTAATTTTTTTTATCGCTTAATAATATCAATAAAACCGCAACCAATAAAGAGTGTTAGAACTTTTGTTACAGAAAGGCCCTATGACTGGCGAGCGAAGCCAGTCTTATTGTTTCGTTAGAGTCAACATAACATTATATTTAAAAAAGTAATAGTTGAATTTTTAAAATAAATGAAATATACTTTATCAGAACAAAAAATTTCACTCAGGGTAAAAAAGAAGAAATAAATTGGCTACGTGGGTTATGTGTTACTCACAATAATGATGCACAGTCAAACTTTGCGAGCTTAGTTATTTCTGAAATATTGCCTGCTTATAAACTATTATTTATTTTAAACTAGTCTGTAACCCAATGGATCCCAGTAATCTGAATAAAAAAGATATTTAACCACTTTTTGTTTTTTCTAAAGCAGTAACCCGTGCTAGGAAATAATTTAAACATTTATAATAAGTTGAAAAAAATCACTCGGGGCAGGTGTAGATTAGTGCAAACTAATCACACCAGGTGGCGCCCCCGTCCAGTTGACGGAGACTAGTTGAAGAAATTCGCATCGACAGTTACTTGAATCGGTAGCTCAATTGGTACAGTGCCTGCACGGTATGCGAGAGGTTGCGGGTTTAAGTCCTGCCCCGAGTGAATTTTTTCAACTTATTATAAATGTTATTGTATTCGAAACGGGTCGAATCGCGATTGGTTTTTAGGCAAATTAATTACCTTATTTATCCCGACGTGCTTTATTTGCCTAAAAACCAATCGCGATTCGACCCGTTTCGAATACAATAATGTTTAAATATCGCGAATTATTATAAATGTTTAAAAAAGATATTATTATTATTAACATCTCCATTAATTTTAATAAAATCTCCATTACAAACTTCCGTGCGAGCCCTTTCAGTGTCACAGGACCATTCTGAAACACCCTATAAAATTGGTATAGTTTTTAACATTTAAACCTCAATTTGAATAGCTAGGTACTTTTAGCGTTTCTTTTAAAACCTTACGGGTGACTACTATTTGCATATCAGTACATTTTAGTATTATAATAGACTGATTAGGCTATGGACATGAATAGACACAAGCGAACGATTGTTTAGGTTTTTTTTTAATTTTTAATTTAAATCAAGAGAGCGATGACTTGAATTATTTGTTTAATATTAATGTTTTGTAAAGATTTTTAAATAACAAAGCTATAACAAGCATACTTATTCATAAATGATATACAGGATGGCCCAAACATAGACGTCAAGCGAAAAAATCTAGATAGCTGACGCCGTGGGCTACCCGAATCACCCCCATGTATGTTCACTGTTCAGCCATTTTTTGTCGTTTAGAAGTTTTGAGGCTCTTAAGGTTTTTTGAAAAAAATTATCTAGTTTTGCATTTTATTTTGTAACTTTTTTTCTTTTCACTTTTCAGAATTATTTTTAATGTTTTAGAGTCTCAGATAATTTATCTATCTTCAAAAAATAATGATCAGCTATGGACTTTTAGAAGATACCGCAATTTCGATACAAAGTCCAAAATGTTGTTTTTGAGAAAACATCACTGACATAGTTAGTATGGGGAAAAAAATAAGTAGAGGTCTGAAGGACTTTCTATTGATTTCAAAAACTTTTCCAAACCCTCATTCTTCAGAATAATACAAAAAATAGCTGATCATTATTTTTTTGGTGATGGATAATTTATCTGAGACTCTAAAGAATAAAAAACATTGCTAAAAGATCAAAAGAAAAAAAAGTTACAAAATAAAATCCAATGCTAGGTATTTTTTTTTTTCAAATAAACCCAAATAATGCTTGACGTCTATGTTTGGGGCAACCTGTATATTTTTTATAAAGGATTATTCAGAATAATTTATAAGCGGTCTTTGTGTTATTTTGTACTATTTCAATAACGTTGACTGTTGTTATGTTAAATGCCATGAGATACCAATTTTTTTTAAATACAAATTATAGAATTAGTCAATTTCATCAACATCATTGGCAGCCTCTGTTGGTCCATTTCTGAAAATAGGCCTCTCCCAAATTAGTTTTACTTATGCCGATTAATAATAAAATTAGGCTATTGCCAATAATAATCTTGTCTATAAATAGATGGTGGGGGAAAATGGAATATTTTTTTGTGCGATTCCATATTCCCGTGGGGGAAAATGGAATATTTTTTTGTGCGATTCCATTTTCCCCCACCAGTGGGGGAACTCTGGTGGGGGAAAATGGAATGGTCCCATTCTACTAAACTTGATCCCACGGATTGAAAAAGTAAAAAAAATGCCTACATTTCGTATTGAATCAGTGCTTGCTGCAAGCTATTTATAGATGCTGCATAAATCATAAATCATCTCATTACGTAGATGCAAAGGCCTTTATTTATACTAAGTATAGCGTATTTACCTGTGTTACCTAGATGTTCAATAAATGATAAAAACATGCGCAATAATAAAATCTTTATTTGAGTAGTCTAACATTCCATCCAATAGCTTGAAACAATAATTATCTATAAGTAAGCCTGTATTCTCCAGCAGATTTTAGGACAAAGACTGCCGCCGAAGTATTCCCAATATATGGGGCTGTTGGAAGTGAGGCAGGAAGTCTTCTGTGAATAGCTTTTCCCCCTTGTCTTGTTGTTCTCTAAAACATTTTGGTCTCTCTCCTTGTAGAAATTGTTAGTAGTTACCTAGGTACTAGGTACGCAACCAAACAATTCTTTCCTTGAATAATGTATCCTCCAAATCCTTGGGAAGGCCAAAGTCTTCTAGTACGCGATAAGTATTTCGTTGTCGATTGCATTCGCGACACAAGTCTACTCATACTCTTTAAAAATGGGAATTACTCCTGTGACCACTCCCGTGATAGTCACTAGTTCACTCATAAGTGAGAATATATCCAAGTAAAGTCCAAATTATATCAACTGAATTCACAATGTTTGTTGTGAAAAACTGTGACATTTTATTTTTTTCAAGTGCACAGTTTAATTTTATTGCGCCTAGATAAATAGGTATGAGGGACCTACCAAGGAGGATATTCGATTCTCTTCTGTAGCGGTTATTACCAATGAGGGTTTTCAACTCTTTGATATTATAACGAGACATTCTATGTCCAGTAACTAAAACACCTCGCTACATACAATCCACCATGTGGTCAGGGGTCTTGATTGTTGGTCATCACCTGTCCAAAGTTCAAGAGACCTCGCTACATACAATCTACTACTGGGCCAGGTGTCTTAGTTCCTGGTCAGTATTTACTTCAGATGTTTTTGTTTGTATGTGTGAGTGAATGGATGGAAGATAAAATTGTCGTAGACCAGAACTTGGAAAATACAGCATGTTAATTAGATTTTTTTCTTCCCTAATACTTCAATTGCATAACAATGCTCGCGAACGGAAGGATAGTTTGAAATAAAAGCGATAAATATTGATAAATCTAAAAACCACGTTACTTTGTGCATGTGTGCACCCCAGCGCCGCTAGTGAGCAAAAGTTGGCAACAGCCGGACTAAGTTTCCACCTTAAGGTCGTAATTATCTTCCGCTCGCTGGGTCGTAATACTTTTAGGCTCTGTCCAATAGATGGTTAACATAATTTGGAATTTTGTGTGTTTGTCTGTTACCATTTTCTTTGAAAACTAGTGGACCGATGGATGTGGGTTTTGTCTGTTGCAGTACTTCCTGAACCGCACTCATTACAAGAACCACATGCGGTCGAAGCACGAGCCCGGCTGGCAAGCGCCCAAGAACAAGATCTGTACCGTGTGCGGCCGAGGGTTCACTGTGAGTATATCGGCACTGGTCCTTGCCTACTCTCAACTGTCACCTTAGCCACTTAACACTACTGAGGTGACAGTGAACAGTAGCTAAGGTGACAGTTGAGAGTAGACAAAATGACCCGCGTACTAAGCCTACAGGTCCTCGGCATCGGTGTCCCTCTCGACAGGTTATCAAGGTCGGCTGTGGGAACTGTGGAGAAGGACTAGCCAAAAACGAATAGACGAAGAAATAAAGTTGCGAAAGTGGCGTTGGATAGGTTGTACTTGAAAACCACCCCTCCAAGATAGCACTAAAATTGTGTCCAACACGGAAGGGAGGGCAACAGTCTCGGAATGAGCATATTCGATTTTTTTGGGAGCCCTATGTCCCTGATTAGGGATAAAATAAACTGATGATGATGAAGGGCGGTTGTCCACCGTACCGTCAACGTTAACGATTGTGAGATTATGGGCCTTCGATCAAGGATAAAACTAGATGCAACATAGAACTCTGAAATGTGTCTGGAAAAATAGATGCCCAAATTACCTTTGGGAGCTTATTTGCTCTTAATCCATGCAATTAAAATAAACTGTACACTAATGC
The DNA here is from genome assembly GCA_949319315.1 of Zelleria hepariella. Lineage (NCBI taxonomy): Eukaryota > Metazoa > Arthropoda > Insecta > Lepidoptera > Yponomeutidae > Zelleria > Zelleria hepariella. Next base: position 29,637,244 of record OX439379.1, read on the forward strand.
AATAAGGTTGACATTCGAATATTAGAAGTATGGTCGAAATGATGTTTCGTATTGTTCTATTGCTGATATCTTTTGTTTCTGTGGGGGGGACAAGTTTTTATTGTGATTTGATACGTAATACGGATTCTATGGGATTTAGTTCGCTGTTATGGGCGGATATTTTTTGTATGGGATGACGGGCGTGACGTAACGTGACAAAAAAAGGACTTTGCATCTAAACTCTAATTTTTAAATCGAGTCCACGGAATGATAGTTGCTAGTATGCAACTGACAGATAAAGCCTTTGTAGCAACTGTCATTCCGTGGACTCGAATTAAAAATTAGAGTTTACGTAATGAGATGATTTATGCAGCGGCGTCCAGTGGTACCTTCACTCACAGAAGATGGGTGAAAAGACTACTCGGCGCTGCAGTGCCTGGGACATTGTTTTATACCATCCCGTATTGACTTGTCTTTCCTGTGGTAAGGCCGACTAAGCTGACGTGACAAGCGGTCTACTAACTACTCGTCACCGTCATCACGAACGTGACGTGACGTGATGTGACGGTGCGGTGGACAAACGCCCTAATACTGTCTGTTCCTTATATTTCAATTCTAAATAAGAGTGTGGACAGGCCTTCAGACATAGATTTTTTAGTTTGACGAAAATCATTACGAAAAGGCAGAAAGGGAGCCGATATGGACCCGGTCCTTCGCGCTAGATGCTCAATGATTTTATCTAATCAGATGATATTCCTCTTTCCTCCAGCAAAACACGGTGCTGGTGAAGCACATGCGGACGCACACCGGCGAGCGGCCCTACGCTTGCACATACTGCGACGCCAAGTTCTCACAGAATTGCGCGCTTCAGTCACACGTCAAGCACATACACCTGAAGGAGAGACGGCAGCCCTCCGCGCAGCTCAGGGCGTCTCTGTGAGGCTGATGATTCTCGACAGGATCACATACTGCGACGGCAAGTTCTCACAGAACTGTGCGCTATGGAGGCGTAGTTATTGGTTGAGAGGAATGACAGTCAGGCACGCAGTTTTTTAAATTATACCAGTAAAAGCCGTTACACGTTCAAGCCGTGAAGCCTCGCTAAAAGGCGTGAAACGCAAGTCGCATCGCATAGAAATGTTCACGGCCACTTCACGGCGGCGCGAGTGTGTAAAACAATATCCATGCATGCTCGATATACTTGGGCTTTTTCTCAATCTTCCAATGAGAAAATCTATCCATCTAGAAAAACTGACTTATCGCGGTTGCGTGAAGGGGCTTCTTTAAAAAATATATAATTTACACTCGTATTAAAATTTAATTAAGGAAGTTGTGCGTGGTGCTCGACCCCACATTCGTATTTGATAATCTAGCGTGTCTTGTTTGAAACAAGACGGATTTATTTGGAAGTCCAAAATAAGGTCGCCGCCTTGACTACGCTTGATGTAGTGATAAAACCGATTCATGTATGTTAGACAAAAGCCGTAGATACTTGTATGTATAATCCACGCGCGATGAGAATGGGATGCTCCTTGTCAAAGTAAATATAGTTTACATTTTCGATTTACTTTGACAAGGTAGCATATTCTCATCGCGCGCGGATTGTTTTTAGTTAGGTAATGTAATGTACCCACTTAGTTGTTTACAATAAAATTCATTAATTTGAATTTTCACTCCTTTTGTATTTTTTATTACAAAATTCGACGATTTGTGTGTGTGAACTTGTGTGCGGTCAACCTCAATCCTCATAGGTTCCCAAGCGGTGGCAGAGAACATTTCCCAAGCGGTGGCGTCAGCGTCATTGTACGGACGCATTACCACCATTACCATCATCACCATCACCCACCATCAAACTTTGCTGATTATTGTTCGAATCATAGACAGAAAAAGTTCGAATCGATTCGATACTAAAAATTCGATAAAAGATGGTTTTTCTTTTTAGAACTGGCGACACATACTATTCTGTGGTGGGTAGTAAGTAGTAACCACAGATGATTAAATGTCAAAATTGGTCTGTGGGCTGGCTTTTATTTCGTGCGTTGACTTGACTTGGCCAAGTCTTCCCGAACTCCGGAGTCCTGAATCTTTCCCTTGCAATGGAAGACCTAAGGGCATAAAATAAGAAATGAGTTTTATGGCAGAGGCAGACCCAATTGGTGAGGCGACCATGGCGCTTGAGGACTTCTGTAACGCCTGCTTCAGCGTGGATCGCAAGCTCTCGCCGGCCGGCGACTTGCTGGATGTTTTCTACAGTTTGTTCGAGAACAGAGGCGAGGTAATGAACCCTAAACATGCACCACTATCTATGTGGCCTTTAACTATAGATATCCCGCGCGCAAGACCTGCAACACGATCTGCTGTGCGATTACAAAGTTGCAATTTAGACTTGGTGAGTCGGGCAGGAGTTGGGCTAGGGCTTTGGTATAATGTTGGGTTGGGCTAGGGCTTTGGTATATCCGTGCGCGATGAGAATGGGGTGCGAACTGAGACTCGCGCGGTAAGCAAACTCGCGTCGAAGCTACCTTCTCAAAGTAAAATAAAGTACTTTGACAAGGTTCCCATCCTCATCGCGCGCGGATTATAACAGTTTGATTTCTGCACGGGAACGCCCAGGGCCGCCCAATGTAACAGTTACTACAATTTCCCAGAAAATAAGAGAGTTTGCTTGTAAAAAGTAATTGTGCCTAACTCAGTGTAGGTTCCTCCGGTAGTGGAGCGGTGCGGGGAGGGATGTTTTCGTATGTGCGTAACTTCAGTATGATGTGAGCATCGCTATCAATTGTATAGGCGCGACATCACATTATGTCACCCTCTATGCTCCACTACCGCAGGAACCTCCTCAGTTAAGCCCTTTGCAATAGTTATGTATGATGGTTTTTCCTAATTTTTAGGTGCCAAGTGTCACTGTTTTTCATACTGTTTCAGAACCTGGTGTTTCGGTGCCAAGTAACCCTGTGCTGGGAGTGTCTAGCTGTATTGAAGAAAGTCAGGGACTTCAAGATGAATGTTTTCTCTGTACAAAACTTTTTGTACAGCTCTCATCGTAGTCAGGTATGTGCTGTGGTGAAAACCACTCCTCGGGGTGACATTGCTATTGGGGGCAGAGCTAAATGAATCGATGCGCTGGTGATGAGCCTGGTATATTAGCAAACTGGCGCAAGGAATTATAAAAAAATACAACATTTGCGGGCGTAGGACCTCGTGAGCGATCGGCTGCAGACTGATTCACATTTGGAATGTTCAAAAGGGATTCTAAATAGTTGACATAACAAAACAGTGTGCGAGCTAGACCCAAACTACATGATCAGCTCGCACCAATAAGCTGGTCCCACACGCGCCAAGTTCAAAAGGCAGACAAACATGAAGGTATCCAAAAATATCAAACACGTGAGCACGTCGCTTACAATTGCTTTTGTAAGTCCACCTTTGAGGGGAATTTCTATATACTCTTTGGTGCAGTAGGTAGGTATGAATCAGGTGGTTGTTATTTTTGAGTAGAAAGACCCCTCGACTAATGAATTCAAAGTCACCCTGTAGTAGTTTAACTGGCTGTTTACAGGCTGGCGGTATGCCCTTTGAATGTTTGAACTTGTGAGCATCCTTTTCATAAGCACCCTTTTCTGGTTGGTTGATTGGATCACCAGTGGAACAAGCTTTATTTGATACTAGGTTTTGGCGGCAACTTCGTCTGTGCAGACAATTTTTTTGCATCATGGTTCATAGTTTTTTTTTTGCTTTAACAGTTATTTTGCTGTTCGAGGTGGAGACAAATCAAACCAATCAAAGATCATAAACCAGTCCAGAGATAAATGGTGTAACTAACACAATACTTTTTTTTCATCATACAACACAGGGTTATAAATGTTGTAACTAACCCTATTTTATTTTTATGTATATTAAGATAAACCACTTTCATCTGTTGTTCTAGAGTGTTCTGATGCCTCAATGTTTGACGAATCTAGTTGTAGTAAGTTCCACCTGTGAGATGGAAATAAAATATGAGGAGGAGGAGAAACACGAGGCCAAGTTGGAGCCTTCAGAATATCTGGAGGATTTACAGGATACTTCAGATTTTCCAGAGGATTTACAGGACACTTCAGAATATCCGGAGGATTTACAGGACACTATAAAGGTTGAGAAGGCTGAATCGCCCGGACAACTAAATGAGCAAATGAACATTGACGTGAAGGAGGAAGTAGAAGGTCTGTCATATTGTTTCAAAGTTATTAATCCATTCTATCAAACTGTCTGCCATTGGCACCACTTTTTAAACCCTAAACAATTATTTTATTCCCAGATGATGATATAGAAAGTGATGATGACAATGACTCGCAAGATGTAGATTTCAAACTAACAAAAAGTTTAGTAAAATCCTCACATAAAAACTCGCGCAGAAAACCAAAGTTTAAATGGATTAGTCGTCGGTATCTAAATGGTTCGCGAATGGAAGATTATTTCTCAACTTTTCCACTCAATGAAGAAGAACTGGAGAAATTATTAGAAGAAGATAGAAAGGATCCACTGTTTGTGGCTTATCCACACAGGTGTGACAAGTGCATGGAAGGTTGGTTTGATAGAGATGTTTTGATTATGCACATCCGAAGACGTCATTCTCAGGTGAGCTACTTCCTTGCATTACACTTTATTGCACAAAAGAATAAATAAAAATTATAAGATTGTAGGATACTTAGCGCAAAGGCGGGTTTAACGGCCCCTTAGAAAAGCTTTTTCTACAATTCGCTAGCAATTCGGAACCCAAAGTTTTTTGTTCGAAAGTTCGTTATTGGCTTAATCTTATCTTTAGACAATATTGAGAAACTAATTTAAAGTTTTTTATTTTGGTCCAGTAGTTTTGTTTTTATGCGCTAAAATGTTTTGTTCCTATGACCGCCCACAGTATGCAGACCGTGGCGTGACGTCATAAAACCGTATCTTTGAAACGTTGTAAAATCCAAACTACTGAACCAAAATAAAAAATATTGAAATTAGTTTCTCAATATTGTCTAAAGATAAGATTAAGCCAATAACGGACTTTCGAACCAAAAACTTTGGGTTCCGAATTACCTTATCTGTCTATAATATAATAAGCAACGTCTTCTGTTTCCAGAAAGCAGGCTTTCGCTTTCGATGCCACACTTGCTCCTGTAGATTTAGATCAAAGGGAATGTTGGAGGCTCACACAAAGGCTCACTACGTCGGGCGCCAGTGTAATCAGTGCGAGTACAAAACATCCTCGCATCATAGCCTGCGGCGCCATGTATTAAAGAACCATTTGGAATCGCTGCAGTGTCTCGCGTGTGGCATCTGTTTACGGTAATTATACGATTCCCCGGAGGCTTGATGTTCTCCTCTCGTTTCGAAACTCCCAGAAACGAGCCAACATGATCGCGCTCTGGGTCACCTCCAAGACATCCTGCCAGCTGCACTGCGGAGCATCGAGGCAGAGGTAGGGGCCTTAGCCTGTAACGCAATGGTGCCAAAATCCTTCATTTTAATGTTTTTGTAGTACAGCAAAGAATATTCTGATTCTAATTCTAAAGGATTAGTTCTCTGGCTGTAGGAGAAAATAGAGGAAACCCCGGTTTTGTCCTTCTGCTGGGACGCCATCGACACGCCATTGCGTTACAGGCCATTGCCATTGCCATTTGCGACTTTGTCCACATCAGCATGAAATATCTGTATTTTCTGATAGTATCCCCCACTTATCATATTCGTCTCTGACCCTAGGCACAACTGCTATGCTCAACTGGGCCCTTAGCCTTAAAATTCGCGTTCGCGAAATCTGCAGAGACAGGACGATGCTTACCCATTTGCTTCGAGAATTTCTCAATTCAGAAACCGGCAGATGATGTTTTATGGACGTTGACTCTTGCAGTGTTTATATAAGATCGTTGCGCAGTCGTCACTCCTCACGCCTTCTAAGGCCCGGTGTCTGAGTTGAGAATTTTGCTAAGCTAATGGGTAAGTATCGTCCTGTCTCTGCAGATTTCTCACAAAAGAGCGTGATAGAGCGATACGTAAGTATGTGCTTAGTAAAATTCTCAACTCAGAAACCGGGCCTAAGAAAATATACTCGTGATTAAACTGCGTGCCCCGCGAAACCGCAACTGTAGCGTGGCATCTCAGTAAAAGTAATGCCCGATTATTGCAAGAGCGATCATATGTAACAGACATGTTAATCTCATGTCAAACTTATTTCAGCTTATCACGTGCCGGTATTTTAATCACCTGTTGCATTTGATCACCCTTGCCGAAATCGGGCGTGAGTATCATTCTGTCTCATTTATTGTTTTTCTTTACGTAGCCTCTTGTGTTGCCCACTGCCGGCCGAATGCCTTTGCTCTCATTCGCCATTGCTCCCTATCCTGGCCCCTTAGCCTGTAACACAATGGCGTATCAATGGCGTCCCAGGTTGAAGGACAAAACCGGGATTTTTTCGTTGTTCTCCTACAACTAGAGAACTAATCCTTTAGAATTAGACTCATAATATTATTTGCTGTACTACAAAAACATTAAAAGGACCGACACTGAACCGACAGCATTAATAAATCATAATTAAAACCGTCAACCGGGAGCCCATTTTGGCACCATTCCGTTACAGGCTAAGGGCCCTGAATGCAATTTAGGTTCAAAAATTTACGATGTATTTTTTCCTCGTAATGGTATTAGTAATTAATAAGTGACAATATTCGTTGTACGTGACTGTCCATTAGTAGGAGCACGAGGATATGCTCCTACCAGTAGGAGCATAAGGATAAGCATATTGGTCCTCGTGCTCCGTCCAGTAGGAGAACCGAGTAGGAGCAAGAGGAAACGCTCATTTTAATCCTGTATTTGTGATTGTACGTTGACAGATCGAGGAGCGAATTTGACGAGCACTACAAGGCGCTGCACTCTTGCTACATCTGTGACCTCTGCGGTGTGTCCTGTAAGGACCGGCCTAGCATCAAGAGGCACCTGTGAGTCTCCTACCAGCTATTCAAAGAATTAATTTTATCGCACAAAGTTGAATCATAAACGTTTTGAAGATATTTTGAATGAAAAAAAATAGGCGGCGCACTTTTTTTCAGAAAATATCTTGCAATCTGTTATGGATATCAACACAAAACTGGCTGTTTTAGATAGCTCTCACCGAATTCGGAACCCAAAGTTTTTTGTTCGAAAGTCCGTTATTGGCTTAATCTTATCTTTAGACAATATTGAGAAACTAATTTAAATATGTTTTATTTTGGTCCAGTAGTTTTGTTTTTATGCGCTAAAATGTTTTGTTCCCATGACCGCCAACAGTATGCAGACCGTCGCGTGACGTCATAAAACCGTATCTTTGAAACGTTGTAAAATCCAAACTACTGAACCAAAAAAAAAAAATATTGAAATTAGTTTCTCAATATTGTCTAAAGATAAGATTAAGCCAATAACGGACTTTCGGACTAACTCACTATGCCCAGCGCCTTAAAAGAATTAAAAAAAAACTTTAAAAATTGCGAGCGAGAGTGCTGCAATGTAACAGGCCATTCATAAGAGCCTTATTTTATTTTATTTAAGATACATACAAGATTTATGTCTCTGATGACAGGAGCTGATGATGAAAAAGACGTTTTTTTTATAATCTTCTATGGTTCGAATTGCAGAAGGAAGCACGGGCCGCACGTGTGCTGCGGCCGGTTTTACATGTCATACAGGACGTGGGAAAGGCACCGGCGGGTCAAGCATGACGACGCTCCGTCTGAGCTTGCCTACTGCGTCGAGTGCGACCGCCAGTACGACAGCGTGCTAATGTACAAAAACCACATCGCCACCTCCGTGAAGCACGGCAATATAGTGCCAAAGCCGAAGAGGTGAGGAAAAGACTACACCGTGCTATTTTAGTGGCTTTAAAGCCGAAGGTATTTTGTTGCACTGGTGATTCTGTGCCAAATTCAAAATTTTATTTCAAAACGAGCGGAAAAAAAAGACTTCCCAATACAAACGGCTATCGCCAATCGACAACATTTGTATGGAGAAGTGTTTTTTTTTTTCGCGTGTTTTGGAATGAAATTTTGTAATTTGGCTCAGAATCACCAGTGCAACAAAATACCTTCGGCTTTAAAACCACTAAAATAGCACGGTGTATATTGCATCCATAAGTAAGGTACAATAATGGTCTTGATTTATACTAGTGGTTCGCCCCGAACTATGAACTCACGAGTGTAACTTTCTGCTAACACCATTCGCGCAGGGGCGCGCTTTGCATATAAACTGTACAACCCCATATCTCGGCAACCCCTTGGCCGATTTGGCTCATGTTTGACCTTAAAAAATTTTAAAATTTTATTTCCACGCCTACCAAAAATTTCGTGACGATCTGACTATATTTACTCAAGTTATCGTCGAACGAACATTCATACATACAAACCTACTAGCGTCGGATTGATCCAGTAGACCCGGAGAACTTCCAAGTTAACTAATAAATTGTTTTATTACAGTGTTAATAAAAAGGTCTCGTATCCCTGCACTCAATGCGATAAAGTGTACAGGTCTCGTGCGGCGCTAAAGGATCACTTCGACTATTTTCACCTGCACCTTAGCAGATATAAGTGCCAGATTTGCGATAAGGTGAGCCTAATAAATTATTTTGAGCATATACATACAGGGCAATTTCAAAGGAGATAATTTCTCGCTCCACATTTTTTTGTGCCTATGATTCTCAAAGTGACGGCCATTTTTTTTTAAATCTGTTTACCGTTAACACGGTTTCTAAGAACTATAGTCTCTTGTGGTTTTAAAGTTCCCTCCACTGACCGACCTCAACGCGCCACCCTATGTATAATGGCCTAGTAGTTCCATTATCAATACAAGTGAAAATGTGCAGTGCTTACAATACGTGCCACGAAAAAAGAGACCTGTCTACGCCTCCCGCACTTCTTTCCCCAGACGACGCCCGGTCCCGTCCCGCACTCAGACCTCATACCGCTAAATTCGCTAAAGAGACCTATAAATCATCAATGTGCATTTCAAACCACGCGGTGTCTCAAGTCACTTCTTTCGTGGCACGCATTGACCGAAAGTTCAAGTTCAAACATATTTTTTTACAGAGATTCCCGACTCCAACGCGTTTAAGGGAACACAGGCGGGTGAACCATGAGACTGGTTGGCCGCTCAAGAACAAGATGTGCACCTTGTGCAACCGGGGGTTCTCTGTGAGTAACACTCATCCTCGGATTCATCATCATCATCATCTTCAGCCCACCTCTGCCACTGTTGGGTACAGGACTTTTGCCCCCCGCGCGACCTCTACAGGGTGCACTCTAAGTCAATAGCGGAACTTTAAGTCTACTGAGGCAATCTACTGATCAATACAAACAACTTATACTAGGTGGCGAAAATCTGCAGAGACAGGACGATACTTACCCATTCGATTAGCGAATTTCTCAATTCAGAAACCGGGCCTAAGAATGACTATGCTGTGAGCGCTCCATCAATGGCTGATGTTGCGCGCCTTACTATAGCTCGCCATTTCTTTCGGTTAGAGATTGCTTAATCACCACGCGTGCCGTCTGCGGATTGGCGGTTTTCGCGTTGAGGGTATTATGCCTCAGACGCTCAGGTTTTCTCACGACGTTTTCCTTCACAGTTAGCTAGTGGTTTTCGAGCCTGCATCGCTCGCTTTTGAGTCCATTGTTCTACCCACTAAGCTACCACCGCACTCCAAGGATCAAAATCATCATCATCAGCATGTTAACTCCCACTGCTGAGTAACGGGTTCTTCATGCTCACGCCACCTCTCACGATCCTGTGCCAGGCGCTACCACGGTTTTCCGGCTACTTGGGCTATGTCGTCGGACCATCTGGCTGGTGGTCTGTCAACCGATCTCTTCCGCTCTCGGGGTCGCCATTCCGCAATGGATAGTCCAAGGATAATATATATATTTTTATTTCAGACTAACCAAATCCTTAAACATCACATGCGCACGCACACGGGTGAGAAACCGTGCGCGTGCCACCTCTGCGATGCCAAGTTCGCCCAGCCCGTCGCGCTGAAGTCTCACATCAAACATATACACCTCCAGGAGAAGAGACGGCCCGCGGCGCCGCCGCCGAAGTTCGCCGGTTGAAATGGGAGATTATTTTTTTTAATAATTTTTCGCTAAAACCTCATACCGCTAAAGAGACCTTCGTATACTGCGCGTGTCAAACCACGTGTCAAGTCTCATATTTCGTGGCGCGAATTTCATATTTCGAGGATAGAGGGCTATCCTCGACGCTATTGAGTCGAGATTGACGATTTCACATACTTACAATCGCGCCACGTAATATGAGACTTGACACGTGGTTTGACACGCGCAGTATACGAAGGTCTCTTTAGCGGTATGAGGTTTTAGCGCGGGAAGGGACCGGGCGTCATCGGCGCGTCATTACATTCAAAGGCTATTGTGTACCAAACAAAATTCAATACATCTAAATTCCTGAAACGTTGGGATGTATTGAAAAATAGCGCCAAGAGTAGAGGGGCTCATCAGCAAGGGATTCAGCCCGAGAGACGGCCTCAAGTATGTACGCCAGTCGTTCTTCGATTACATTAAAGTTATAACAAAAAAAGGTGTTTCATTCTTCATCTCCTGGCTCCTTTCCTCTATTTGGAGATTGGCTGTCAGCTTGTGGAGGTCCAGTCCTGTCCTGATCGTAGTTATTTCCAAAAACGCCAAAACAGTAGTTTTTGTCATTTTTGGAAACTCGTTCTAGGTTTTTGTTTTTTAGATCCTAAAAATAGCTACCACCAAGACTGAGATTTTCATTGTTCAACATTTCAAAAAAACTTACTAAGAAAGGAACTTGATTTATTTTCTATGGTGGCGCTAGATTGACAGTATGAAGCCGTCTGAAAAAGAAATACAGTGACGAAATAACATACCATTACGAAACTTTTTATAATAATTGAATTATAGCTCTATTTTGTGAAATATTACATTGTACCGTTACGAAACTTTTCTTTCCCAAGTGGAAAATCAGCATGAACCATTGCTCAGATTAAAATAGTTACGCTACTCTACAATAGATGGCAGTAAATTCAGGATTCTGAGTGCACGATGATGCGCCGCCAAGTTGAGAGGTTTTTTCTCAAAATAAGTGTTGCCAGTAGAATACTACAAGGTGCTTTTTAAATTTTATACACTGGTCACAAATTCCAAAAATATCGTGCTTCATCTGTGATTCTGTGAATGTCGTCGCCATATTGGTATTGTCAAAAAAGTTCGGGCTCTGATGGTGCTGGAGAAAAAATGATTTTATATCAATTTTTCATCGTATTGTCCTTTTCCAAGTGATTGTGCACCATTTTCGGTGACTTTAGATGATTCGCGCGTTCACTTTGTCTAGAAATTCTATTGCCAAATGATGTTTCCGGCAGAGAAATGCACGGGCCAAAGTGGTTCGGGGACACAAGAGGAAACGGAGATATTCGCCGGCGGCGGCGACAATGGAATGAAAGAATGTGTGTCGTCGGACGAAGTGGCCTCCGCCGTGGCGGCCGTATCCGATGAGATCGGCGACATTCTGAAGGACGAGCTGGGCGACGCCGCGCGGGCGGAGCGCATCGGCGCTGAGCTGGCTGACCTGAGCGCGGAGCTAGGGATGCTCGCAGGCCTAGCGGCGCAGGAGAGGCAGCACGACTTCCCCATATTCCTCGATTGCACCGTAAGTCTGCTAAATATTGCAATCTTCCTGCCAAAATGGCTGACAGATCTTCCATCTCACTTGCGCCTGCATTTGGGCGCTTATTTTGACAGATTCCCACGCTCGCGCGCTGCTTTTCCGCATTTCATTACTGTTAGGTATCCGATTTTCTCAGGTTTTCACTGGTCATGTAGCCTCCAAGTCATTGTAAAACCAATACACCCTTTGAATATGTCATAGATTTATAAATAGATTGTTAGTGTTCACTTAGTGGTTATGCTGAAATGTTTTCAATATACCTCCATAAAGTTGTGGAAATGTATTGCAAGCTTTACAAGGCATTTATACATGTGTGAAAAGCTTCTAAGGCAGATGAAGAATTTGGTTTACCTACTTGTTATTATTTTCCCCATATGTAGAGTGTTACTGTTGTTCAGCCGGTGCTGGATCGCCTGTGAGGCATGTAAAATTACATTTTTCATCAATGTTTAGTGTGAGATCACCTAAAGCTCATAATGAAAGAGCCTGACACATCCAAAATTGAGCTTTCTATCACTCTGTTGATCTGAGTCTACCTATCATTGCTCAATATAGTCTATCAGGATAAGCCAGCAGCCAAATCCTAACCTTTAAGACTTAGCAGTCACAATGTACAATTTAAGCCGGGTCCAGACGAGTGTAACATGTGATGTGTAATCCACCATATAATGTAACGCAAATTCTATGTTTGGACGGCACTAAGAGCATTACTTGTAACGCTCGCCCCGGTGCTCGGGCTGATCCATCGGCTGTCGGTTTTTGCGAACAGAAAGGCACCAGTAGTGCTTGTTCACGTCAAGTTTGTGTGCCATCACACGATGACGCAAAATTACGCGTAATCTTACATTGATGATGATGATGATGACATCCTTTTATTCCTTATCAGGGACATAGGGCTCGAAGAAAAGATCTCCATTTTTCGCGGTCTTGCGCGGCAGTCTCTAGCTCCTTCCAGCCGAGTCCAGTTGATGCAGCCTCTTTCTCAACTGAGTGCCTCCAGATAGTGCGGGGGCGTCCTGGCCGTCTCTTGCCAGTAGCTTGCCACGTCAGTCCTTGTTACACGTTACAAACATCTGGACCCGGCTTTAGAGACCAAACACTCCCTGAAAGAATACTAACCAAACAACCCAGCAAGGTATTCACTGATTTCGATACCAGCTGTAGGCTACGATAGCTGATTCGATATTTTTTATTATAAAAGAGTTTATATAACAGCGATTTGAAAAGTCTTGTTCATTCCGCGCAAACAGGGACTAAAATAGCTGTTTAATCCCGTGGGACAAAATGTTATTGGAATTTCTAATTTCTAATTAATACATAGTGGAGTTTTAATATATCAGGAGCAAAACAATTTTAAGCTCAAGTCAGTGCTTTGAATCCCACGCTGAGTTCAGGATTCTACTTTACTCTAGAATCCATCGCTCCACCCTGGATTTAAAAAACGCTCTCGCCTTAAAAATTGTTCATTACTCCCTTGGGTAACAATCTAGTATTATTGTTGCACTTACTAAATAATACACCTACTGTGATATTTCTGTCAACAAAAGGAGATTCAGCATATCTATGCATATTAGTGTCTCAAGCAAAGCATTGATTTTCAGATAGCCTTGCCTTGAACTTTGTAACTTATTTTGTGCCTTTGACTTAAGTGTTAACTCAGGATGGATTTTTTTTTATTCTTGCATATCTGCAATTAGTCCCAAGACTATAAGAGAATATGGAGATAATCTCTTAGTAATTTTTCCAGCAGAGACCAAAATGAGATCAGCAAAACTAACAACAACAGTCACGTTCATAGAATTGTATTATTTTCATTATTGTAAACAACAGAACAACAATAATTTGGCTGATTTTGTTGTGTGGTCGACAAACCACACTAGTTTCATGACCAGAACACTTAATCGGCTGAATTATTGTCGTTATGGGGCCTTAGCCTGCAACACAATAGCGTCTCAATGGCGTCCTAGGTAGAAGGACAAAACCGGGATTTTTTCGTTGTTCTCCTACAACCAGCGAACTAATCCTCTAGGATTAGACTCTTAATATTCTTTGCTGTACTCAATAACATTAAAAGGACCGACACTGGACTGACATCATCAATGAATCGTAATTAAAATCGTCAACCGGAAGCCCATTTTGGCACCATTGTGTTACAGGGTAAGGGCCCTGTTGTTTACAATAATGAAAACAATACATTTTAATTGCCGTCAAACAAAAATCGCTGAACAAAAATAGCTCAGTTTAGTTGAACAAAAAAAAAACTTAAAAATGGGCTTTCCCGCCACGCTGCTATCGTTGGACCTTAAATTTTTTTATTTGCCACAGAGCCACCCGATGAACCGCAGTACGGCCAGTGGGTCTTCATCGACATCATCGTCAACGGCCCGCGCGGGGCGCCCGCGCCGCCCCGCGCGCTCCATGCGGCCCCCGCGCCGCAAGCCCATCAACAAAGGGAAAGAGGTAGGTGCCACTCACTCAACCAACACAGAGATCCATGAAGGCTTCAACAGAACACAAAGCTACAAGGACGATTTCTCGAAATATCCGAACCAACTGGCATCTAGCCTGCTCACCTTTTCACTCAATGCACACAGACAAGTGTCAGCCATGGAAAGATACAAATGTCATAAGGTAAGTGCCTTGAAGATACAGGGAGACTGCGTTGCTACACGTAGCGCCTACAATACACTAGTGGTTCGCCTCGAACTATGAACTCGCTACCACATATCTCAGCAACCCCTCAACCGATTTGGCTCATGTTCGAACTTAAAAATGTTCTTTCCCTCATTTACCCGCCTACCAAAATTGTCTATATGCTACACTACAACCAAATATTAAACAAAACTAAAAAACCATCCCAACAACTTGGCGTCTAGCCTCATTACCCTTCCGGACCATTAGGTTGAATTCTCAATTACGGCACAACGCGCGAGGCGAATCAAGTAACATATTGGAGCTGGATGATCGCCACCGGTTTCGCCATATTTGGGAAAATGCGCCAAAAAAGCCATCACACAATTCATTTGCTTATGGTCAAGAAGCACACAAATCAACGTCGATCAAACGATTTTCTTAATCATGCAGTAATCTAGTTGGTGGTCTGATGCATTGCAGGTAGCGGCTTGAGAAAGCATTTACCGGGCACTCCATTTATGATAGAAGACTTTTCCGAATGTAAGCGAGAATGACATGGTCCCGATCCTGAGCCACAAGGATTCGATGATGAAGAAGAAGAAGAATCAAGTTGTATATTATTATTATTAAAATAGCTTTTATCCGCGACTTCGTCCGCGCAGACTTTTTTTTGGGTAAGAAAAAAGTACACACCGAGGACTATGAGGTAGTCCTCGGTGTGTGCGACAAGTTAATTATTTTCTAATCGTGTCATGGCAAATACAACGTCTAATAGAACACTGATTGATTCTCCCACGTAAAGCCGGATTTCCCGCCACGACGGATTTCCCGCCATGCCGCTACATGTAAAAGGTTCATCGGTAGGTAACGGACTGCCACTGCAATAAAACGGCTGTCGTAAATATCGATTTTCACAATGTGAATACAATGGAGATGACGTTCCAATTCACGGAGATTGATATCTGGAAAATGAAACCGTTGCATTGGAAAAGCTACACACAATAACTGCAATCGAAAAACCTGTAAGAGTGCATTTTGCCAGCGATTCGTATTCCCTTGCGTGCAAAAGTGCCATTAAAAAGGCCATATTCCCGATAGAATGAGGTAATGTTCCCAATCAATCAAAAACACTTTATTTTAGGTACTAAGTTTCGAAATCGCCCCATTCTCTTTATAAATTTTGGAAACACGTCCTAGGTTTTTGGCACGCTTTTGGCTAAAAATAGCTACCATCAGGACTGATATTTTCATTCTTAAACATTTCCAAAAAACGTACTATGAGAGAAGCTTAATTATGTTTTATTTCCTAACGCTAGTTTGACCTCTACAAGCCCCTTAAAGGAGAAGACACTAACCAAGAGGACACTAACTAGTGGATCGCCCCGAACTATGAACTCGCGACCCCATATCTCAGCAACCCCTCAATTGATTTGTTCGAACTTAAAAATTCTCTTTGCCTCATTTACCTGCCCACCAAATTTCATAACGATCCGACTAAATACTCAAGTTATCGTCGAACGAACATTCATACATACATGCATACAAACATACATACAAACATACAAACGCCGGATTGTTCCAGTAGACTCGGAAAACTTCGCTCGCTCGTTCAACAAGACACTAACCCCGCAGATATCCCGGCGGCTGGGGCGCCGCGCGGTCTCCATGCGCGTACGCTGCGAGGCGGCCTCTGACGCCAGCGACGTGGGCGCCGACTCGGACAGCGCTGACGAGTGGACCGAGCTCGACACTGGCTGTGAGTACTGCCCTTAGCAACAAGAGCCCCCCCCCGCAGATATCCTGGACTCGTGCCTCTGACGCCAGCGACGTGGGCGCCGACTCGGACAGCGCTGACGAGTGGACCGAGCTCGACACTGGCTGTGAGTACTGCCCTTAGCAACAAGAGCCCCCCCCCGCAGATATCCTGGACTCGTGCCTCTGACGCCAGCGACGTGGGCGCCGACTCGGACAGCGCTGACGAGTGGACCGAGCTCGACACTGGCTGTGAGTACTGCCCTTAGCAACAAGAGCCCCCCCCCGCAGATATCCTGGACTCGTGCCTCTGACGCCAGCGACGTGGGCGCCGACTCGGACAGCGCTGACGAGTGGACCGAGCTCGACACTGGCTGTGAGTACTGCCCTTAGCAACAAGAGCCCCCCCGCAGATATCCTGGGGTCGTGCCTCCGACGCCAGCGACGTGGGCGCCGACTCACGCACTGACTTCAGCATCGCGCATTTCCGCTTCCTCTGCATCCTCTTCTTGTTCAGCATTTATTTGTGCACTGATGTACATATGCCTCTTCATGTTTCTTCCATCTTAGCTGGTCTTCGGCTAGTGTGGTCCAGGTTGAGCCCGCTGCTGCGCATGACAATTCGGAAGGCAAAGTTTTTTGTTCGAAAGTCCGTTATTGGCTTAATCTTATCTTTAGACAATATTGAGAAACTAATTTAAATATTTTTTATTTTGGTCCAGCAGTTTTGTTTTTATGCGCTAAAATGTTTTGTTCCTATGACCGCCAACAGTATGCAGACCGTCGCGTGACGTCATAAAGCCGTATCTTTGAAACGGTGTAAAATCCAAACTACTGAACCAAAATAAAAAATATTGAAATTAGTTTCTCAATATTGTCTAAAGATAAGATTAAGCCAATAACGGACTTTCGAACAAAAAACTTTGCCTTCCGAATTAGTTACGAAAATGTGATTTGAAGTTAGCTACATCTTTCATAATTATGTCAGATTGGGAGAGTTCGTCATAGACGCCGAAATTTCGCAAAAAAGACTCAGGGCATTCCATAGATTAAAAGTAGTTGAAACGATGTAATTTTTAATGTTATATTATAACCATAACCTATGTTTAAAACTAAACTCCGACTTATGTTTTCAGCGGGCTCCTCCGATAGCTCATCTGCGAAGGGAGGGGTGGAGGCATGCGCTGTCTTCGAGCACAAGGTATGCTACCTTTGGATAGCCATTAACTAATTCAATACGTGCCACGAAAGATGGTACTTGAGACACCACGTGGTTTGACATGCGCAGTGAAGATTTTTAGGTCTCTTCAGTGGTATGTAGGGTTGCCAGGCGTCCGGCTAAAGCCGGACATAGGTAGGCTTTTTGATCGAGTGTCCGGCCAAATTAAACGGTGTCCGGCCTGTCCGGCTTTTGTTAGGCTTTACCTCGCACCTCGGTAGCGTTTTTTGAAAACCGATTTTCGTAAAATGGGCCTGACAACACTGCGCTAGATTATTGCGTATGCGTATGTATATACAGTATGTATGTACGTATGTATGTATGTATGTATATATGCGTTATTCAATTTTATTTTATTAGAATTTAAGAAGTTTTATGGTAAATGATCAAGAAAATGTTAGTTTTACGTAAAAAAAATTGTCGTATTATTGCTAAGATA
Source organism: Zelleria hepariella (assembly GCA_949319315.1). NCBI lineage: Eukaryota > Metazoa > Arthropoda > Insecta > Lepidoptera > Yponomeutidae > Zelleria > Zelleria hepariella. The sequence goes on from OX439379.1 coordinate 29,654,958, forward strand.
GAAAATCCTTAATAATTTAGGGTGTCCGGCTTTTTTACCCAAATGTCCGGCCAAACTGGCTGGTCTGTCCGGCTATTAGGTTAGACGACCTGGCAACCCTAGTGGTATGAGATCTGAGCGCGGGACGGGACCAGGCGTCATCGGGGCAGCGGAAAGAGTGCGAGAGGCGCGGTCAAGTCTCTTATTTCGTGGTACGCACTGTTCTTATCTAAAAGTGGTCTAGCCCTCGCTTTCACCAGGACTTCTCAACAGGTTGTCAAATCTGTAAAAAGAAGTTGAAAAAACCCGCATGAATCTTGAATGTTATTATTATTAGTATGAAAGGAGTATTCGAAAACCAGCGCTGTAGTTGAACTTCAATTGCAGCAAATGCTGAAATACTTCCTTTTTGTCCACAACCTGTGTTTTATAATAATAGTATAATAAATCGTGCATGTATAAATTTTTGGCAAATAAAATATTTTCTATTTTAAATTTTCTTCACCTACCTACATACAGGGTGTTAAAAGACCGCCAACAAACCGGGAAACCAGGAATTGTCCTCATCATAACGAATTTTTTTTGCCCAAGAAACTATGCCTGGGAAATCGACGGTTTCCGAGATCATAAGGTTCAAAGTCGGACAGTCAAAAAATTTGAATGCTTCATGTCATCACCGGGCACTTTCGCCGCGAAGCAGAGACATTAGGGCCTCCTAGCGACGCCCAACAATATTTGTATTTAAAAAAAGTTTCACAAAAAGAGTATCCACATGGTTATTTTTTTCGCCTTGGCGTTGCTAGTGTGCCTTGCCTGTCGCGTTAAGTGTCGTGTTAACCCGCAGGAGGCCGAGGCACCGCCGATGGGACAGTTCCTGCTGCCGCTGCTGGGCACCGACGTCGGCAGCGGCTCCCCGGAGCACTTCCTCATCCGCCACGAAGATATACTGCAGGTAACAAACTGGACTATATGTCGACGGGAGAGAGACCAGCCCCCTTAGCACGCGGGCCATTTTGCCCACTCTCAACTGTCACCTTAGCCACTGTTTACTGTCACCTCATTAAGTGTTAAGTGGCTAAGGTGACAGTTGAGAGTAGGCAAAATGGCCCGCGTGCTAAGGGGGCGGGGGCTTAAGTCTGTAACGTAATGGCGTGTCGATGGCGTCCCAGTAGAAGGACAAAACCAGGGTTTTGTCGTTTTTCTCCTACAATCAGCGAACTAATCCTCTAGAATTAGAATCAGAATATTATTTACTGTACTACAAAAATATTTAAAGGACCGACAGCATTAATAAATCGTAATTGAAGCCGGTTGACGGCTTCTATTCCAAATGCAATAGTGCCAAAATAGCCTATTTTGGCACCATTGCGTTACAGACTCAGGCCTCAGTTCCGGCTGCCGCTGCTCGGGGGGACATACTGCTGGTAACAGACTGGACAAACTAGTCTCTATGTCGACGGGACGGGTCAGAGACTAGTTCCGGCTCACTCCAGGTCCAGTGCCAGATACCAACATAGTCTTTAAACATGCTGCATGCTTGCATAACTTCTTTGAAGTGGAAGTGGGCAGAATACTGGCTAGACGTACCGATGGCAGATGGACAAAGTCCATTGCGGAATAGCGACGCCGAGAGGGGAAGTGATCGGTTGGCAGACCACCAGCCAGATGTTCCGACGAGATAGCCCAAGTAGCCGGAAAACCGTGGTAGCGCCTGACGCAGGATCGTGAGAGGTGGCGTGAGCATGAAGAGGCCTTTACTCAGCAGTGGGTGTTAACAGGCTGATGATGATGATGATGATGATGATGATGAAACATGCTGAATCGAATGACTTCGAAAAGAAGAAGCCTTCAATCACTGTTCATGTTCTAGTTTTGTCTTGGTACAGGCATGGCAGTCAACAGGTTAGACACGTGTGGCAATCAGACGCCTTAGCCTGTAACGCAATTGTGCCAAATTGGGCTCCCATTTGACAGCTTCAATTACAATTTATTAATGCTGTCGGTCCTTTTAATGTTTTTGTAGTACAGCAAAGAATATTCCGATTCTAATTCTAGAAGATTAGTTCGTAAAAAGAGAGTTTGTGCTTCTGCTGGGACGCCATTGACACGCCATTGCATTACAGGCCCAGGCCGATTGTGATACAACGTGTGGTAAAATTCTTTTAAATTCGACATTGATTGAACGAGCGAGCGAAGTTCTCCGAGTCTACTGGAACAATCCGGCGTTTGTATGTATGTATGTTTGTATGCATTAATGTTGGTTCGACGATAACTTGAGTAAATTTGGTCGGATCGTTATGAAATTTGGTATACGGGTAAACGAAATTAAAATAATTTTTAAGTTCGAACATGGGCCAAATTGGTTGAGGGGTTGGCGAGATATGGGGTTGTATAGTTTATATGCAAAGCGCGCGCGCGCCTGCGCGAATGGCGTAAGCGAAGTTACACATCTGTACATTTGTAACTGGGGTCGCGAGTTCAAGTTATAACCACTAGTTATTATGGATCTGTAAATAATTGTGTAATGTTTTGTCCCAGCTGCTGGCGTCCGCCGAGGAGAACGTGCGTGAAGACGCTCCCGAGGACGACGACGCCGCCACCACCGACGACAAGTTTGTGCATTATGACCCTTATAGCCCAGTCAATAAGTGCCTGTTAGACATCGTCTGATCTAAGCCAGCGCGTCCTTCCACTGCGAAGGAACTGCCCTGTGACCGAAAGCTGCACCGACAAGAATCCAACTCTTAAAATAGAATGATGACGTTTGCATTGCCGTTTCATAGATTTACTTTATAAAATGTATCGGAATTGATAAGCAGTTTTATTTTACCCAAAGTGTTATTTATGTCGCTGATGTTAGGGTCTATTGCAGCGTGTCCGGATCGGAGGTGTTGCCTGACGATGCACCCATTACCATCGAAGAGGAGGCCGCACTCTTGAAATACATCTGCGGTGAGTACAACTTACACACACACACACACACACACACACACACACACACACACACCACACTCACTCACTCACTTATTCACAAACTTTCGCGTTTATAATGTGTCATTGTGTGATTTACATTATATCATGGAAATAGATAGCTGCCAGTCATTGTAAGTAATAGTCTGTAGGGTGGCCTTTCAACATAGCAGTTAAAGCGTCAAGCTACAAAAACCGGCCAAGTGCGAGTTGGACTCGCGCACTGAGGGTTCCGTACCACCATTCGCAATAATACCAAGTTTATTTAATATAATAATAGCTGTAACGCCATCTGGCGGGCAATATCAGGATTAAAGTTTCATATTTTTCTTCTTTGTAAAGTTTTACTGATTTAACTTTTTATTTTTTGTTAAACTTAACAGTAAGCGTTATATTCATACCAAGTTCGACACCAGTATGTATTACAATAAAGGCCTTTGCATCTACGTAATGAGAAGATTTATACAGCGTCTAGTGGTACCTTCACTCACACTAGATGGGTGAAGAGACCACTCGGCGCTGCAGTGCCTGGGACATTGTAGTATGGCTTGAATACTACTGCAGCGACAGATGCTAATATTTGTGACTGCAAAATTATTTAAAACGTTTCTTGTGATACCTCCAATGTATAATTTTTGAGAAATAAATTATTCTTTATTCACCCAGCGCCAATTATTCTTTCCCTCAACGCAAAAATCGCCAACCCGCATTGAGCACGCGTGGTGATTAAGCTCGAACTCTCTCTCTGAGAGAAGGCCTTTGCCCAGCTAGTGGGACATCTACAATGATTGTACAGGCTACATCTTACTTTTTTTTTTATTCACTTTTTTAATTGTTCGCAGAAACGGAAGGTCTGGTGGGCGAGCAGGCGGAGCCGGCCATCTTCCAGCCGGTCGAGGAGTGGCTGCTGGGAGTCTACCACTCGTGGTGCGAGATCAGCGCTCTTATGTACACCATGATAGGGACCACCATGTGAGTATTCAACTGTATGGCAAGCCCCTCGCACGGGATACATACACATGTCGAGCGTTTTCCTTCGGCTCGCTCGGAATACGTACACAGTGTACTTGGCACGAACATTATCGGCCGCTCTTCGGTGTGGCGAAAATTTTCACGCCAAGTACACATTTGTACGTATTCCGAGCGAGCCTAAGTCTGCAACGCAATGGCGTGTCGATGGCGTCTCAGTATAAGACAAAACCGGGGATTCCTCGTACAGCCAGCGAACTAATCCTTTAGAGTTAGAATATTCTTTGTTCTACTACAAAAACATTAAATGGACCGACAGCATTAATAAATCGTAATTGAAGCCGTCAACTGGGAGCCTATATTGGCACCATTGCAAATTCAAATTCAAAATTCATAAATTCAAAAAAGTTTATTGCTAAATAAGGTTACATTTTGTGTCCTGGGTCCCAAACTAGGATATTCTATAAACTAGGATTGCGTTACAGACTCAGGCCCCTGCCCGAGTAGACTACAACAATAAACAAGGCACTGGACCGTCCGCATGGCCACTTCACCCATCTACAGGGTGCACTCTAAATCGATAGCGGAACTTTACGTGGGCTATCTACTGCTCAATACAAACAACTTGTACTAGGTGGTGAAAAAAATGGAGCGAAAAAAATATCAGCTGTTCCATACAAAAGGTCGACTCAGTACTGCGCCAAATGTATGAAACAGCTGATATTTTTTTCGCTCCATTTTTTTCGCCACCTAGTTCAAGTTGTTTGTATTGATCAGTAGCAAGCCTCCTTAAAGTTCCGCTATCAACTTAGAGTGCACCCTGTAGTGTGATTGAAGTGGCCACTGGACGCATCTATCTATCTATCTATCTATATATATAAAAATTAATCGCCGTGCATTAGTCTCGCTAAAACTAAGATTTACTGTTTTGTTTAGTTCACCATAGTTCAGGGTAGGTTTAAAAGCAAAGAAATATGGGAAAAGTTAAAGGATTAGCTAAAAAACGGAAGAAATAAAAATTGGTCATTTTGTATTGGAATCGCCATTTTTGACGCGGAGAGTCAAACTATTTCAGGTGGTACGAAGTTCACCGGGTCAGCTAGTTATAAATAAGGACCGGTTTTGTCCGCAGGAGCGTCGAGGTGGATACCGAGGAGTGGCTGTACCGCGCCCGGTTCCCGTGCCACTGCCGCCTCTGTCTGTGTCTGTGCGACTCGGAACAGGCCGTGGCGCGGCTCACGGCGCGCACGCTGACCGCTCTAGCCCACGGTAACTATACATACACCGTGGAATTTTAGTCGTTTAAAGCCGAAGGTATATAGTTGCACTCGTGATTGTGAGCCAAATTTCAAAATTTTATTTCAAAACGAGCGAAAAAAAAAAAACACTCCCCAATACGAACGGCTATCGCCAATCGACACCATTTGTATGGAGAAGTGAATTTTTTTTTCGCGCGTTTTGGAATGAAATTTTCTAATTTGGCTCAGAATCACCAGTGCAACAAAATACCTTCGGCTTTAAAACCACTAAAATTGCACGGAGTATACAGGTAGCGTCACGAGTTATGAGCGCTCGACGAAACTGGTGGGGATGTCTGCGCAAACGTGTACAATCGCGCGCAAAATGTCTAATATCCACGCGGGATCTAAGACTCACGCTGAGCTGAACATAGTTGAGTGAGGTACTATAAAAATAGGAGAAACTGACTAAACTTAAAGATTGAAAGTATTCTCGCAACCTAGCGTTGCCGTGCGCATAAAATGATGCGCATAACAGATGGCGTCGTTCAATGACGAAGAATTCTCGATTACGTTTAATTTATTGGATAACTTTTCTAAATATTCATTCCGTGCGACTAGGAACAGACTGTGACACGTGTGTTGTTTGTTTCAGAGGTGTTAATCACGGATGCGGTGCAACTGATGCGCGCGCTGTCGCCGCGCCGCCCCGGCGAGCCGCCGCTCGACCCCGCCGTCTGGCTGCAGCGGACTCACATCTCCGATCAAGGTACTGTTACGATGACCCCAATAAGCCGTTTTCAACACAAATGCACAAAGCATTTCATAGATTTCTCACCCTTGAAAGAATAAAACTTCAGCACAAATGGTGCCTACAAGCGTGGCCATAGAAGATTAGAATAGAATAGAAATCGTTTATTTACTGACCACAAATTTACAACTTATAGAACTAATACATGCACTTAGAATTAGGTAGTCACTAACTTAAAAATACAACAGATGGGTCGACCTACACATACCTACCTAACCCTAGTACCAAATTTCCACTGTGCGCAGTGGTCAGTAAAAGGGCTCTGACTCAGCATGTGCTATGAGACGAGTACCTACCCGTGCTCATAGCGCTGGTATTCTGCCAGAGCCCAAAATATCTATGCTTAAAAAAAATATTGTAAAATAAAATAATAAATAGTAGAATAGAAATATCTACTTAGGACAATGGAAAAAAGAGGCATAAGAAAAAAAAAACCGGATAACGGCTGTGAAAAATTAATCTGTGCTAAGCCAAATTTGAGAGCCGTATTTCGGCTCTTCTATGGCCACGCCTGTAAACGCCATCTATGAACTGCTTTGTTCCTTTTTCTTTTCTCATTCACCGAGCGAGCATGTTCTAGCTAGGAAGCCATCCGCACAGCCTCGACAAAATATAGTTGTAATAAAAACAATATCACTGAACTTCTGTTAAAAGTAGTAGTTCAGTAATTGTGAAATTGTCCACATGTCTACAACTATATTTTATCGTCCAAAGTCGAATCATTCTCTTACAATCAATTAAAATGTTGAAAAGTGCGAGCGAGACGGCTGCAGAGCTCCAGGGGACTCTCAAACGCGCGACCGTAAATGCCTGGGCTGGCTCGAAGAAATTTATAAAGAAATTAGTTCGTCCTCGTACATAATGTCTCACATTTCTGTTACAGATACTCTATCTCACGAAGTCCGTTTGGTTTTGAATGTGACTGAGCGTGACTGAGCCGCTGCCGCGCTTACGCACACTAAAGCATTGTATACATGCACGCTGACAACATTCATACATAACCAAACGAACTTCGTGAGATAGAGTATAACATTTTAGTTTTTGTGCAATAAAGTCTTCGATCAAGGATAAAACTAGATACAACATAGAACTCTGAAATGTGTCTGGAAAAATAGATGCCCAAATTGCCTTTGGGAGCTTATTTGCTCGTAGTCTATGCAATTAAAGTAAAACTGAACGCTAATGCAATAAGGTTGACATTCGAATATTAGACATACGTTCAAAACGATGTTTCGTATTGTTCTATTGCTGATATCATTTGTTTCTGTGGGGACAAGTTTTTATTGTGATTTTGTACGTAATGCTGATTCTATGGGATTAAGTTCGGTGAATAAAGTGTAACAAACAAACCGTATCGCTACAAAAAGTCGCCGTGGGCGATGGCTCTGAATACAGTGTTGCCCGTTTCCCCCAGGCGCCGCCATAATCAGGGAGGTCCTCCTCAAGACCTCTTCGGAGAGCGAGATCGCCGCGCAGATCATAGACAAAGTGTGCCTCTGTCGACCCTTCGAAGGCGGCGCTGTCGAACGGTTCCTGGTCATCATACGCAACTTCAACACCGCCAACACTATCACTTTCAAGGTACAGCCCAACAAATCATTACAGTTTCTCGCCATTTTTACTCACGCCATTTTGAAATTTTAAATACCCCCGACATTTGAGCTTCAAATTAGCATATCTCATAAAAGGTTGAACCGATTTTGATATCTAAGAACACTCGCTAGAAAAACTGCATCTATCTATCTTCTATCTATATATATATATATATATATATTATATTATATAAAGCTACATAACGGTGACTGATTGACTGATTAACGATAGATACGTTTTCTTGGAAACGGTTAGAGTTATCGAAAAATTTTGTATGAGAGAAATTTAGAGAAGTATCGAATTACCGCCATCCTATGAATTAGATTTTTAAATTTCAAATTTGGAACGTCGGCCGCCATTTTTAACTTTTTTGTTTACCGGCCGATTTGGTTCAAATTTGGAATAGACACGTATCTTTGCTTCTATTTTCATATTATGGATAGTCTTCTTCGAAATTTGAAATTTCTCTGAACAAAATTTGGAAAAAACCGTTTGTATGGGAAAACAGCCTCTGGGAAAAGAATTGGCAGGCCGTGAGGAAAAGAGATAGCGCTACCGATATAGCGGCGATAAGGAGATAAGATACCAAAGTACCAAAATTAACTTGGTTCCCATAGACAATTCAAGATGGCGGCCGAGATATAGCTGTCAAAAGTTGTCGAATTTTGTATGTAAATCCGCCCCTATACAAAACGTATGAAAGCGACGCCTTTTAGTCGGAACCGCATGAGAAATGTGCCTTTTCTACCCGACCGAAGGTATTGCGAGGCCGAATTGCGAGGCCGAAGGCCGAGCTCCGTTTAACGAGGCCGCAGGCCGAGTCCCGCGGAGAGCGAAGCTCGGAGCGGGCCAAACTCTCCCACCAGACAGTCCTATCCGCGAGGCCGAAGGCCTCGCCGCAGAAACTTACTGCGAGGCCGAAGGCCGAGCCGAGTCGAGCGAGGCCAACGGCCGAGCCCCGCGTTGAGCGAAGCTCAGAGCGGCTCACCCACCCTCCCACGCATCGTCCAACCCCCCCGCGAGGCCGAAGGCCGAGCGGTCGCTCTTGCTCGGCGAAGCGAAGCGAAGCCGAGCCGGGGGTTGGCACGCGTAGCGTGCAGGGGGCGTAGCCACCTAGTATATATATATATATATTATATATAGCTACAATCCGGTGACTGACTGACTCATTAACGATAGATACGTTTTCTCGGAAAGTAGAAGGCTGAGCCAAAAATGATGTATGAGAAAAATGTAGAGAAGTATCGATATACCGCCATCCTATGAATTAGATTTTTAAATTTCAAATTTGGAAGGCCAGCCGCCATTTTTAACTTTTTTGTTTACCGGCCGATTTGGTTCAAATTTGGAACAGTCACGTATCTTTGCTTCTACCTTCATATTATTGGGAAATTTGTTCAAAATTTGAAATTTCTCTGAACAAAATTTGAAAAAAACCGTTTGTATGGGAAAACAGCCTCTGGGAAAAAATCTTACAGGCCGAGGGGGAAAGAGATAGCGCTACCGATATAGCGTCGATAGAGAGATGAGATACCAAGGTACAATAAAAAAATAGGACACCGTGACATTTCAAGATGGCGGCCGAGATATAGCTGTCAAAAGTTGACCAATTTTGTATGAAAATCCGCCCCTATACAAAACGTATGAAAGCGACGCTTTATAGTCGGAACCGCATGAGAAATGTGCCTTTTCTACCCGACCGAAGGTAAATAACGCTTTTGTTTTGAGTTCAGAGGCGGAGGCCGAAGGCCGACGCCGTATGAAACTTTGCGAGGCCGAAGGCCGAGCTCCGTTTAACGAGGCCGCAGGCCGAGTCCCGCGGAGAGCGAAGCTCGGAGCGGGCCAAACTCTCCCACCCGACAGTCAGACCCGCGAGGCCGAAGGCCTCGCCGTAGAAACTTACTGCGAGGCCGAAGGCCGAGCCGAGTCGAGCGAGGCCAACGGCCGAGCCCCGCGTAGAGCGAAGCTCGGAGCGGCAGGACTATTCTCCCACGCATCGTCCAACCCCCCGCGAGGCCGAAGGCCGAGCGGTCGCTCTTGCTCGGCGAAGCGAAGCGAAGCCGAGCCGGGGGTTGGCACGCGTAGCGTGCAGGGGGCGTAGCCACCTAGTCTATATTATATAAAGCTACATAACGGTGACTGACTGACTGATTAACGATAGATACGTTTTCTTGGAAACGGTAAGATTTATCGAAAAATTTTGTATGAGAGAAATTTAGAGAAGTATCGAATTACCGCCATCCTATGAATTAGATTTTTAAATTTCAAATTTGGAAGGCCAGCCGCCATTTTTAACTTTTTTGTTTACCGGCCGATTTGGTTCAAATTTGGAATAAACACGTATCTTTGCTTCTACTTTCATATTATTGGGAGATTTTTTCGAAATTTGAAATTTCTCTAAACAAAATTTGGAAAAAACCGTTTGTATGGGAAAACAGCCTCTGGGAAAAGATCTTACAGGCCGAGGGGGAAAGAGATAGCGCTACCGATATAGCGTCGATAGAGAGACATGATACCAAGGTACAATAAAAAAATAGGACATCATGACATTTCAAGATGGCGGCCGAGATATAGCTGTCAAAAGTTGACCAATTTTGTATGAAAATCCGCCCCTATACAAAACGTATGAAAGCGACGCCTTTTAGTCGGAACCGCATGAGAAATGTGCCTTTTCTACCCGACCGAAGGTAAAAAACGCTTTATTCTTGGGTTCAGAGGCGGAGGCCGAAGGCCGACGCCGTATGAAACTTTGCGAGGCCGAAGGCCGAGCTCCGTTTAACGAGGCCGCAGGCCGAGTCCCGCGGAGAGCGAAGCTCGGAGCGGGCCAAACTCGCCCACCAGACAGTCCTATCCGCGGGGCCGAAGGCCTCGCCGTAGAAAATTACTGCGAGGCCGAAGGCCGAGCCGAGTCGAGCGAGGCCAACGGCCGAGCCCCGCGTTGAGCGAAGCTCAGAGCGGCTCACCCACCCTCCCACGCATCGTCCAACCCCCCCGCGAGGCCGAAGGCCGAGCGGTCGCTCTTGCTCGGCGAAGCGAAGCGAAGCCGAGCCGGGGGTTGGCACGCGTAGCGTGCAGGGGGCGTAGCCACCTAGTAATATTATATAAAGCTACAAAACGGTGACGGACTCACTAACGATAGATACGTTTTCTTGGAAACGGTAAGATTTATCGAAAAATTTTGTATGAGAGAAATTTAGAGAAGTATCGAATTACCGCCATCCTATGAATTAGATTTTTAAATTTCAAATTTGGAAGGCCAGCCGCCATTTTTAACTTTTTTGTTTACCGGCCGATTTGGTTCAAATTTGGAATAGACACGCTTTATTGCTTCTACTTTCATATTATGGAGAGACTTGTTCCAAATTTGAAATTTGCCCGAACAAAATTTGGAAAAAACCGTTTGTATGGGAAAACAGCCTCTGGCAAAAGAATTGGCAGGCCGTGGGGAAAAGAGATAGCGCTACCGATATAGCGTCGATAAAGAGATGAGATACCAATCTATCTAAATTAAATAGCACGCCATGATTTTCAAGATGGCGGCCGAGATATAGCTGTCAAAAGTTGACCAATTTTGTATGAAAATCCGCCCCTATACAAAACGTATGAAAGCGACGCTTTGTAGCCGAAACCGCATGAGAAATGTGCCTTTTCTACCCGACCGAAGGTAAAAAACGCTTTATTCTTGGGTTCAGAGGCGGAGGCCGAAGGCCGACGCCGTATGAAACTTTGCGAGGCCGAAGGCCGAGCTCCGTTTAACGAGGCCGCAGGCCGAGTCCCGCGGAGAGCGAAGCTCGGAGCGGGCACAACTCTCCCACCAGACGGCCAAACCCGCGAGGCCGAAGGCCTCGCCGTAGAAACTTACTGCGAGGCCGAAGGCCGAGCCGAATCGAGCGAGGCCAACGGCCGAGCCCCGCGTAGAGCGAAGCTCGGAGCGGCAGGTCTATTCTCCCACGCATCGCCCAACCCCCCCGCGAGGCCGAAGGCCGAGCGGTCGCTCTTGCTCGGCGAAGCGAAGCGAAGCCGAGCCGGGGGTTGGCACGCGTAGCGTGCAGGGGGCGTAGCCACCTAGTAATATTATATAAAGCTACATAACGGTGACTGGTTGATTAACGATAGATACGTTTTCTTGGAAACGGTAAGATTTAGAGAGAAATTTTGTATGAGAGAAATTTAGAGAAGTATCGAATTACCGCCATCCTATGAATTAGATTTTTAAATTTCAAATTTGGAACGTCGGCCGCCATTTTTAACTTTTTTGTTTACCGGCCGATTTGGTTCAAATTTGGAATAGACACGTATCTTTGCTTCTACTTTCATATTATTGGGAGAGTTGTTCGAAATTTGAAATTTCCCCAAACAAAATTTGGAAAAAACCGTTTGTATGGGAAAACAGCCTCTGGGAAAAGATCTTACAGGCCGAGGGGGAAAGAGATAGCGCTACCGATATAGCGTCGATAGGGAGACGTGATACCAAGGTACAATAAAAAAATAGGACATCATGACATTTCAAGATGGCGGCCGAGATATAGCTGTCAAAAGTTGACCAATTTTGTATGAAAATCAGCCCCTATACAAAACGTATGAAAGCGACGCCTTTTAGTCGGAACCGCATGAGAAATGTGCCTTTTCTACCCGACCGAAGGTAAATAACGCTTTTGTTTTGAGTTCAGAGGCGGAGGCCGAAGGCCGACGCCGTATGAAACTTTGCGAGGCCGAAGGCCGAGCTCCGTTTAACGAGGCCGCAGGCCGAGTCCCGCGGAGAGCGAAGCTCGGAGCGGGCCAAACTCTCCCACCAGACGGCCGAACCCGCGAGGCCGAAGGCCTCGCCGTAGAAACTTACTGCGAGGCCGAAGGCCGAGCCGAGTCGAGCGAGGCCAACGGCCGAGCCCCGCGTTGAGCGAAGCTCAGAGCGGCTCACCCACCCTCCCACGCATCGTCCAACCCCCCCGCGAGGCCGAAGGCCGAGCGGTCGCTCTTGCTCGGCGAAGCGAAGCGAAGCCGAGCCGGGGGTTGGCACGCGTAGCGTGCAGGGGGCGTAGCCACCTAGTATATATATATATAAATGAATCGCCGTGCATTAGTCTCGCTAAAACTAAGAAACGGCTTAACCGATTTGCATATTTACTGTTTTGTTTAGTTCACCATAGTTCAGGGTAGGTTTAAAAGCAAAGAAAAATGGGAAACGTTAAAGGATTAGCTGAAAAACGGAATAAATAAAAATTGGTCTTTTTGTATTGGAATCGCCATTTTTGACGCGGAGAGTCAAACTATTTCTGGTGACAGAAGTTCACCGGGTCAGCTAGTTTCAAATAAAAAAACATCCAAATTCGGTTTGCCAGTTTAAGAGCCATGGTGCCAAAGACAGACACACAGCCAGAGAGACACACACAAAGCACACACACACATAGCTGTCAAACTTATAACAGCCCTCTTTTTGGCTCGGGGGTTAAAAATCAAAACAATTGGTGTAACTAAAATATCTGTAATTTACGCGTTTTACGCTATCATATTTGTCAAAGCATTCATCGGAACAATAACTGACATATTTTAGAAGCATCGATTGCTAGTGTAAGAACAGTCCTCTAAATCTCTGTGCATTCCCTGACAGGTTGAGATGCTGAATCCTGACGGGTCGCGGTCGCCGCGGCTCGAGTCGGCGTCCCGGCGCCTCGCGCGCTACCTGGCGCCGTACCAGCGAGCGCGCGCCCGCGCCCGCCTCCGCGACATGCGCGCAAGGAGCACGCCCGGAGAGGGTAACACATTTGATCCTTGTGTAGACTACAGTCTCTCGCGCGCTACCTGTAGGCTTAGCACGCGGGCCATTTTGCCTACTCTCAACTGTCACCTTAGCCACTGTTCACTGTCACCTCAGTAGTGTTAAGTGGCTAAGGTGACAGTTGAGCCTACTGGCGCCGTACCAACATGCGCGCGCCCGAGTCGCGCATCCGGAGCAGTCTGGCAGCGCAACCTACGGTTGCCGTGCGCAAAACAATCTGACGGCGTCGTTCAATGATGCAGAAGACGAATATTTAGTTAAAGTAATTGGATAACTTTTCTACATACAGGGCGTCCCGCGGCTATGCCACATGGAGGGAAAGTACCTTAAATATTGTAGATGGAACATTTTACTGAAAGAAGACATTATTTTAATTAAAAAAGCAATTTAAACTGCATATTTAAAATAATTACATGGTTGAACCGGGAATCGAACCCGTTACATGAGAAAAAAAATTACCCTGTAGTTTTATCATACCGATCGAAAGGCTTCATGATAAGGATTATTTTTTGCTAAATGACATAGTGTCAGAAATAAAAGGAAGATCAAGAATTTTTACATTTACCTGGTAGTATGCAACAAATCAAGCCGTATCCTGAGCCGAAAGACGCGTAAAATTTTGTCCATCGCAATGCGGCTGGCTGATTTTATAGACATAATTAAAAAATGTGTTTCATTTTCATACTTTTATTCTTTTGTTACTGTGATTTTCATTGATAAATTGATTAATTTTGTATTAAAAATGTTAAAATTCATGGTGTTCCTTTTATTTCGGACACTATGTTATTTAGCAAAAAATAATCCTTATGATGAAGCCTTTCGATCAGTATGATAAAACTACAGGGTAATTATTTTTCTCATGTAACGGGTTCGATTCCCGGTGCAACAATGTAATTATTTCAATATCTACGAATGCAGTTTAAATTGTTTTTTCAATTAAAATAATGTCTTCTTTCAGTAAAATTTTCCATCTGCAATATTCAAGGTACTTTCCCTCCATGTGGCATAGCCGTGGGACGCCCTGTATTGTGACTTTGACTGTTCGTCTCCTGTACCGTTCGTTTTTGTTTCAGTGCGCGCATGGTCAGAGCACACGCACCGCTGCGAGTGTCTGACGCCGCGAACGCTCTGCGCGGCGCAGCGCAAGGAACTGCTCAGGTATGAATATCGTTGTGTCCTCGTATTCTTTAACTAGACGAAGAAAAACTGGTGTTGTATAGGTCATACTATGCGAAGACCCGAAAACTACCCCTCCAAAGTAGCACTGAAATGGTCTCCAAATGGAACACGGAACACGGGCGCCCTAAAATTACCCGGCTTCGATCAGTGCTATTGCACAAAGCAAACAGTCGGAATGTCTCGGGATGAGCATATCCGAGCTTAAGATGTAGGCCGCCTACAGTAGGCGCAAAATGGAAAATCGCCCAGAATGGAAAACTATTATAAGAGCCCTAAGCCCCTGATTAGGGACGACAGGAACGGATAATGATGATTCTTCAACTGCTTAGCTCATTCAACGGCTTGAAGAAGACACGTCCTCTTCTCGAAGTTTTAATAACAACTTCTACAACTTCTATTATAATTGCTTCCGTACCAACTAGCGACGCCAATGGAAAAAAATCATATCCTTTTTTGGATGCGTTTTTAGCAAAAAACGCTCCTGCGAATTCTCAACGCGAGGCTTAATCCAATCCTGGAATCCAAACCTTAGGTCCTAAAAATAGTTATGCCTCGCGTTGAGAAATCGCAGGAGCGTTTTTTGCTAAAAACGCATCCAAAAAAAAGATATGATTTTTTTTCCATTGGCGGCGCTAGTTGTGAAACGTGTGGTTGACCTAAAAACCCTGTCACCAGGGGTGGCCACTACCTCATACGATTAGCTACCCAGTTAGTAAACTAAATGCATTTTAGTGACAATACATGCCAACTAAGGGCTCGCAAGGCGGTGGGTTTCCGAACGATGTTCTCGTGTGTTAGTTACAAAAAATATATGTAACTTTCAACTGCACTGGTCACACACCGCATCATATAAAAACCCGACTACTAAAAGGCTTAAAACAAGATCTGATTATCCTTAAAATAAACTCATAGATAATTTAATCGTAGTCGGAGGCCATCGGTTTATCAAATGCGAATGTGGTGTCCTCCGACTATTTTTTGTTCTATTTGTTACGTTGAAGCTACATGTGTTGTACATTTTTGAAAAGGTCTTTAAATGCCCTTTAATTTGATATCCATGACGATATTATCCGATAATTTTGATTTTTAGGTCCACCACTTTAGGGCGCAGCACGGCCGCCATCTTGGTTTTTTTCAAAATTAAACTATCATATGTCACCTGGGTGATTAAGACGAATCCAACGACACCTCATTTGTTGAAATAGGCCGAGTAGTTTAGGCTCTGCGAGGGAACAGATGAACACACAAACATACATATATACATACATACATACATACGCTGCTAAAATCATAACCCTCCTTTTTGCTTCGCGTAGTCGGGTAAAAAATAGAACTGTCGCTCATTAGGGTATCGGTTAAGGCCACGGCATACGTGCGTCAGAATATAATATTGTACGTTAGAAGCCGTGAACGTGGTGTTTTATGAATTTAAATTTAATGGTATCGACGGAAACTTTCGAAGATAGTCACGTACAATATTTCCTTGTGCATTCTCCAATCCATTATCCGGCAAAATTTGGTTGTAACTGTGTGAAATTTTGAAGGGAGATAGATGTCGTCTCCTTACCGGTTAAAGGCAATCCATAGTGTATCCTACACATGGTGATCAAGAAAAATATGATTATTTTCATATTTACCCCCCAAAAGGTTTCCCCATGTTTAAAATTAATTGATTTACGTTAGATTTCCGTGTTTGGGTCACCGACTCACACATCGTGAACCAAATTTAAATCAATCGGTCCAGTAGTTTCGGAGCAAATTGGCTGTGGCAGACGGACGAGTGATCCTATAATGGTTTCGTTGTAGCCTTTTGAGGTACGGAACCCAAAAATGATTATGAATGCATGACCGTATGACGCAAGCTTCCTTACATATGTAAGGAAGCTTTACATATGTAAGGAAGCTTGCGTCATTGTTTGTTATTTGTGTCCAAGTTGCTCGGATCAATATTGTTTTGCAGGTTGTCTTTCTTCGGCATGATGCAAGTCGTGAACGAGCTCAACGGGTCCAATCGAGATGATACGCCGGATGCTGAGCAGGTATGTTTTATTTATCGCGACTTGTTTTTTTATTTTATTTGGAAAGAACGTATTTTTTCTCCGAAACTATTAAAAGTCTAATAATTTCTAAACATTTGAGTTTCATAACAACAAAGTTGCAACATAGTTTTATGCAACCGACTGACTCGCCAGTTCGATGAGTACCAACCGGTTGAACAAGCCGGCTTCCGGAGTGGATACTCGACTATGGACCACATACACTTGATAAAACAGCTGATGGAGAAATGCCATGAGTACAACCTGCCCATATGCTTCGCTTTCGTCGACTACGAGAAAGCTTTCGACAGTGTCGAGCACTGGGCAGTGTTTCATTCTCTCCATCGCTGTAATGTCAATAAGAGGTATGTGGACATCCTCCGGGAGCTGTACAGGTCCGCCACTCGACAGGTGCGGCTACACGATTTAACAGACCCTGTGAAGATCAACAGGGGCGTACGTCAGGGTGACACTATTTCGCCCAAACTCTTCACTAACGTCTTAGAAGACCTAATGAAGACTTTCGACTGGAGCGAAAAGGGTGTCAAAATCGACGGCGCTTTTATGTCACACCTAAGGTTTGCCGATGATATCATCGTCCTGGCCGAAGACGCCGCAGATCTCCAGCGCAGAATTGCATGAAGCATCCCTGAGGATTGGCCTTAAGATGAACATGTCCAAGACCAAGATCATGACCAACCATACTCTATCTGTGCCAGACATTATCGTTGGCAACTGCCCCATAGAGGTAGTAGATGAGTATGTTTACCTTGGACATCGTTTATCTTTCGGCCTAGAATCCCAGGAAAAGGAGATCAAGCGACGGATTGGGCTGGGATGGGCTGCATTTGGGAAACTCGCCGACGTCTTCAAGTCAAAGATCTCACAATGCCTAAAGACCAAGACCTTTAACCAGTGTGTTCTGCCCATCCTCACATACGGGGCCGAAACATGGACGCTCACAAAGAATAACATGCACCGTATAAAAGTGGCACAAAGGGCTATGGAGCGAGCCATGCTAGGCCTCAGACTCAGAAGGGAAGATGGCCGGTGGACAAGGGCATTGACAGAGTGGCGGCCAAGAGTTGGACGCCGGTCAGTAGGAAGACCAGCAGCCCGATGGTCGGACGACATCGTTATGGCGGCAGAGGGTCCATGGATGCGGATGGCGAGGGACCGCGAGAGATGGCGCGAGTGTTATCTTCCGCTCGCTGGCGCGAGGGGAAAAAGGCCTATACCCAGCAGTGGGCAGCGGTGGGCTGATGATGATGAACAACAAAGTTTGCCATTACCTTCGACATTTGCGAGTGGAAATTTCGAAAAATTAACCGACAAAAGGAAACCATATTATTATCGAATCTGCTCACAACATTTCACAAGAATCGGTTGAGAAATGCGACCTGTAGAGGAGAACTGACATCCGCTGCCCGACAGACATCCGCCGGACACGAAAGCATTTTTGCCCAAGCTGAAACGGAAACACTCGTTTTTTGCCAAAAACGCAACCCAAAAGAAGATATGTTTTTCTTTTTCATTGGCGGCGCTTGTTGTGCGTCGTATTTCGTCTTAACTGGCTGTGCATTCACAGGCTAACCAGGCGCAAGCGGCAACGGACGGCGACGGGCAACAACTAGGCGACCGTGTAGGGAGCAGCGAGCAACAAGCCTCAGAGCTGGCTGGCGGCGACCAGCAACAGACCGAAGGGCCGGGCAACGCGCCGCCGCCAGGCGATGGGACAGTCTTGCAGCAAAGTGACGAAGCATTGGACAATGAGATGCAAGGTATTATTTCTTGGCTTATGTTACGAGGCAGCAACGATCTATCAACCCATGGGGTACCATGTGTGCTCGATATGCAGCAGGGCCTGCAGGCGAAGCGTAAGGCTGGGTTAGGTAGTACATAAGCGGGTTAAACTATGTGTATCTCACTCTTTTGTTTGAGGTAGAGCGGGATAGACTGAGTTATAAACCCATAGATAACCAGCCTTATGCTAACGTAGCTCTGAAATCTGAAATCTCTGAAAGCTGGTGCTCTGAAATCGGTCTATAAAGGGTGTTTCAGAGAGGTCCTGTTATACTGAAAGGGGTAGCTTAGCTCACCAATACAAGCTACTTTTACTATGGGGCCAAGTGTGAAACCTGCCAAGTGCAAACTGTTGTGAGTGCCGCCAACAGACACGCAAAGAAACGTCCGTTCCGGACGCAAATGCTAATGATGATGTTACCCTATCTCAGGAATACTGAACCTTTTGCCTGACATATTGTTTAACTCCTACACCGTGGAATTTTAGTGGTTTTAAAGCCGACGGTGTTTTGTTGCACTGATGATTCTGAGGCAAATTACTAAATTTCATTCCATAACGCGCGAAAAAAAAAATCACTTCCCTATACAAATGGTGTCGATTGGCGATAGCCGTTTGTATTGGGAAGAGTTTTTTTTTTTTCGCTCGTTTTGAAATAAAATTTTGCAATTTGGCTCAGAATCACGAGTGCAACTAAATACCTTCGGCTTTAAAACCACTAAAATTCCACGGTGTATAATGCTGATTAGGCCTCTTTTTGAACTGAACTGTACAGATTTATTTCGCAGTAGCAGTTCAATAGTTCAATAGAACTGCTACTTTTTCCCTTTACAAGTCCTTTAGTTCTTGTAAAGGATCTTTTATTTTCGTGAGTTTGTGATCATCATCATGACGTCCATGTACTTAACATTCCCAAGGTGAAGCAGCGGGCGGCAGAGAGGAGGGGCAGGGTGACGCGGGGAGGGACGGCGAGCTGCAACAGGGAGACGGGACGGGAGCCAAGTGAGCGCCTTTCTTTTTCTCTCTGCTTTTACATTATTTTTTTCAGTTTCAAGGCGATTGTCCACCGCACCGTCAACGACAACGAGATTATCGGCGAATACTTTTTGTATGGGATGACGTGATGTGCAGTGGCCGTAGCATATCGAGTTCGCGCGCGCCTTTCTTCATTTGTCACTCGTTTTAACGCTTAATATTAGTGCGCTCGCTGCGCCATGTCAAAATAACTCGCGCGTGGAGCGCAACAGAGCTTAAAACCTGCCCGCGACTTTTTGTGATGATTTGATATTTTGACGCGCTATTAATGTCATCGTCTCCCGAGGCCGCGACTTGCACAGCTATTTGTGTTATTTCTTATTATTCCTATCAAGGGCTTTAGGATATAATGGCAAGGTATTGGGTCGCGCATAAACTCATGCTCGCATTTGCGGCTCAAAATCGCGTGCGCGGCGCCACGATTAAAGGCGCGCGCGACTTAGATGTGCTACGAGGGCAGGTGGACAAGCGGTAATAGTAAATGTATGTTATCCAGTTCGCTGATGTACCTCTACTTCGGCGCCGTCATCACGGACTGATGACGACGACGTGACGGTGCGCTGGACAAACGCCCGTAGTCTATAGAAAACGCCCGCCTACAACTTCGTTCCTTCTTTGCCGTGCTGGGACGATCAATAAATCAATTTCATGTCAGGACACTGTCTAATACCAGTTTTCGTTTACAATTTCAATGTTAAAGCAACCCCACACTGGCCATCACGGGCTTACCACTACGGACAAGATTTTTCATAAATTTCTCGCGCTCGCTAGTGGGCGTGTTTTGACGTTCGCCTCACACTCACTCGGTCACTATAGTAGCCGCGATTGGCGACCGCACCTAGAGGCCAGAAGTGGTCGCGTTTAGTGGCTGTCACCGGTGATGCAGCGTGGGGTTTCACTAAAGAAATATGGCCCTAAGACAGGCATAACGTGAGTAGGTTCCTGCGGTAAGAGAGCTTTGCGGGAGAGGTGACATGTGACGTTTTGTTATACAAGTGACAACCATGCTGACGTCCGACTGAAGTCTCGCGTCACACAAACACACCCCTCCCGCATCATCGCTTCACTATCGCAGGAACCTACCCAGTTAGGTCCACTTGCTTCAACCAGTGTTAGCCAGTTAACTCTGAGTTAAACGTCAATAATTGTATGAAAATGTCAGATTACCTCGGGGTTACTTGGCTAACCCTGACTGACGCAAGTCCGCCTTAAGCGCTATGCCTGTAGATAGGACGATAAAACGATTGTGGCGGTGTAGTACCGCCGTGGCAGGAAGTCTAACTTATCTACGGGTGGTATATCAACCCTTAGCCAGGCATAGCTACTACAAAAAAAAATACATTGGTTTTGGACTCGAAGCAATAGAGTTCAATTTAATGTGGTCTCTATACTACCACTGCCTAGCTAAGGGTTAATAAAAAAGAGTGTTTTGAACACTTGCTGCTCTTTCGCAGGCCTCCGGATTGCGAGCACTACGCGCACGAGCTGGCGCTAGAGCGAGTCAACGAGCTCAGCGACTCCAACACCGACTTTGACCTCGTTGACGAAGGTGACAAAATTCGTCGACGAATCCAATTCTTTTCATGAGAAAGGCGGCAAACCGCCAACACTATTTTTTATTTTGGAGAGGGCTGTATCTAGAAATGGACCAATAGACGCTGCCAATAATGATAATTTTATCGGATTTAATACTAGCTTTATTTGGTTTTCCTTTTTTTGTCTAGGGTAGTTCAAATAACAATGACATTCAAGACAACCTGACACCTCGGTCTACCGCGATCACGAGCCCGAAAATATAAAAACCAAATAAAACGAGTGTTAAATCTGATAAAAGTGTAGTTTAATTAGTAATAGTGCTCGTGCAAACCTTAGAAAACATGAACCAACCGTATCACAACATAAATGACTGAAGCTCTCACAGCCTAGTTGTACTAGCCATTCTTAATCGATTGGCGAAGTTAAGCAACATCGGGCGCGGTCAGTCTACGGATGGGTGACCGCTAGTGGCAATAATATCTGAGCGCTTACGTGCTTCGGAAGGCACGTTAAGCCGTTGGTCCCGGATGTTGTTGATTAATACCCATCGTTAAGCCATGTCAGAGGCCCTTTTGGTGGCCTTAAAACTCTGACACCAGGGATGGCCACTAGCTCATACTACAACGTGTTACAAAATATGCTAACTCTTTTTACAGGGTGTAACCTACTGGTCAACAGAATGTCAATTCTATAAAAAAAATAAAAAATAAACAAATTTTATTTTCAAACCTCAAAATTAAAAAAAATCATAACTTTTTTGTGTTTGGTATTAGCTCAAATTTAAAAATATGTTATTGGTTGTAGGTGCATTTGCATAGCTTTGAGTTGTTAAAACATTGTGAAAGTCAATTAAAACAATATTTAAAAAATACTTTTCTCCCGCCACAGCGTTCACATTTGATTAATTAAAAAATCAACGAAACGTCATAGAGCAAAAAAAAAAATTAGGTTGTAATCCCTATCACCGGGTGCTATTACCCTGTAAAAAGAGTTAGCATCTTTTGTAACACCTTGTATAACCTAACCTAACGACAATGGTTTCCAGATTCGGACGCGACCGGGAACAATTCGCTAGGGCTCTCCACGCCTTCGTCCCTGGACAGCGCTTCGGAGCTGCTGCTTGCCGCCGCGGCCGCCGTCGAGTCGGGCGAGGAGTCCGGCGAGCCTGCCTCAGGTGCGATTTTAACTAGCTAGGACTCTCCCGCCTAGCCAGATGCCCTGCCCATCTCCACCCCACATCTTCGTTGGTCTTCTGCCGAATGTCGACGTAACGCACACGATCAAGGAGTGAGATGCCTAGGCCTAGGGAGGACGGACGGTGGACTGAGGCAGTTACGGAATGGTGGCCTATAATGGGTCGACGGTCGGTGGGTAGACCGAAAGCTCGGTGGGTCGATGACATTGTCAAAACAGCGGGAAGACAATGGACGAGATTGGCATTAGACCGAGGGGGTTGGCGTGAAAAGGAAGAGGCCTATGCCCAGCAGTGGAAATGGACGACATGAAGACAAAATCGAGGTTTCGTATTCCCCAATTTCCTGTTTCAAAACTGTGAAGAATATAAACAGCTGACGTCCAACCTCCATTAGTGGAAAGGCACGCCAAGAAGAAGAAGTAGAAGTACTCTTACCGCTCGGGTGACTTATACAATCAAAGTGTACCTACGCTCTAACGGGCTGTCGAGATTGGCATTAGACCGAGGGGGTTGGCGTGAAAAGGAAGAGGCCTATGCCCAGCAGTGGAAATGGACGACATGAAGACAAAATAGAGGTTTCGTATTCCCCAATTTCCTGTTTCAAAACTGTGAAGAATATAAACAGCTGACGTCCAACCTCCATTAGTGGAAAGGCACGCCAAGAAGAAGAAGAAGAAGTACTCTCACCGCTCGGGTGACTTATACAATCAAAGTGTACCTACGCTCTAACGGGCTGTCGTGTGTACAGCACATCGACCCTTACAAGCGTGCACTCCCCGGTTTTGCCCTTCTACCTGGGACGCCATTGATACGCCATTGTGTTGAAGGCTAAGGCCCCAGCCGACTTTCACTTCAAAGCGTTTTACAGCCTAGGTGTTAAAGTCGTGATTTGTCCATCAGGCGAGCTCTGCCGCACCGTGCGTCACCTGGTCCGCTCCATCGCGTCCATCGAGCGCCTCATGGACCGCGTGCTCCGGTACTGCGACGAGTGGCGCACCCATCCGCAGAGGTCAGTCACGACTACGGTGGCCCTTTCACTTTTTTTATTTATTTATTCGTATGGCCACTAAATTTTACTACAACAAACAAAATAAAACACATTAAAAACTAAAACAGTAGTGGCCGAATAGTTGCCATCATACATTGAACCTTACTGCCCTAAGATGAAATCCGAAAGCAAATTTACCTACACTGGTTAAAGTCTTTTTAAAATTGTATTTAGTTTCACCTGTCCCGGAGTCTGTAATAATCAACAACAGAACAACAGAAATTCGGCATAAACACATTTCTCGTGACAGTGCATGATTTGGTTACATAAATGCCGCCATTTTTAATCGAATATGGCGGCCGCCGAAAAATGGCGATTTAGAATTTGCACTTTAATCCCTATCATATGGATATCAAAATTAAAGGGCTCGATGAGCGAAACACAGTAAGGAAATTGACGTCATTCTAAATCCAAGCTTGCGGATGGCACGAAATGGCGATTTTTCATTTCCACAGTAACCCCTAAGATTTGTATCAAAGGAATAGCCTTGATAAGCGTATTTTTTACTTAGCAATATCTATAAGCTCGTAAATAGTCTCTTGTTTCCCTCATGTGAGATTTGGCTCGAGCCCCTCGCCCCCTGAACAGCAAGGGTAGCATAAAGTCGGGTTAGAGCGAATGTATGGGTTTATGTAACTCTTTCCATCCCGCTCTACGTCAAACAAAACAGTGAGATATACATGGATTTAATCCCATAGCTACGCTCTAATCCAGCCTTATGCTACGCTTGCTGGACGGTCCCTAAGTTGTCCTTGTCTCGCAGGAAGCGCATCGACATGGGACTCTCGGAGGTGGACCGCAAGCTGATGGAGATGTACCGCCGCCTGCCCGAGGTGCATCGGCGGCAGCTGCAGATCTACCGCAAGCAGAAAAAACTGGCCACGGTGAGACACACCATACCATCACTGATCGGAGTAGGGTAGAGCGTTGTGGTGTCCTTGCATCAAGGGACTTTCAAACCCCCGTATCGGACCACCCAGGGGCCCTTCGCCTTAGGCCGGTGACATCAGACACTATACTCTATCCACCGAGACAAGTTAATAGGGAAACGTCAGCGATGACGGTTAATGCAGTGTACAGAGTACGTGTACATTTTGGTCTGTTCGTGGTAGTGTGCAAACGCGCTGTGTGCTGTGCATATTTTATGCGTATCGTTATTGTTCCGTGACCTGACGTGTTCTTTGGACTTATTATTCATTGTTGATGAAAATTGGCTCTGGCGCGGTTGTTCAAGAAATTAGTGAATTATTCATCGCAGACGATTATTGGCTTTTACGACGCTTGTTGTTTTTATTTCTGCATTTATTTATAGAAACAACTATCACAAAAAAATACAAATTCACTAAATACTCTCGCAAAAAGTAGCGCAGTGTGTACGAGCATTCAGAAGGGTTTACGCCCACTGTCTTTTTTTGTGTTTGTCATTTGTATGGTTTTACGTAACAGAGATAACGCTATATTAACTTGTCTCCGTGGATAGAGTATAGTTGCGCGCGGCGAAGGACGCTCAGACGCGGCATAAGACATACTGAGCATATACGAACAGGCCTTTCCCCTGCACCACCACGAGTCCTTTCTCAATGTAAGGGCCACCGATAAATCGGTGCGGGCCGCCCTTACCGCGTGGTGCCGAAACCGAGTGCCAGGACCTATGTGCGGTAGGTCTTGCCGCCTCCGCTTGCGCTTTGGTGAGTACCAATGCTACGCTTTGCAAGTGGCTCGTGGATGCCTCCACTACCTTCTGCTACCTGCTTCGAGGAGCAGTATAAAAGCGTTGTTCGTTTGTTTGTCCGCCACCGCAGGTCTGTATGCAGCTGGTGGGCGGGTCCGCGCCGGCGCCGCCGCCGCCGCCGCCGCCGCCCGGCTCCCCGCCGCCCGCGTCCCCGCCGCACGTCGCCGGCCGCGCTCTCTGCCCCGAGTACCATCTGCAGAGGTTCAAGGAGGTAAACGAGGATGAACAAACTATTTGTATGTGTCCTGGCTAGATACTAGTACTGATCACTTCGTGATGTGCAATGAAATACAAACGAGGCTGAACAAAGTATCGTATATGACGTGGCCGGTGATTATTTTAGAGAATACAGGCACCGGAAAAAATTATACCGGCTACTTTTCATTGTTATGACGCTCGACGCTTAAGTGGTTTTTTTTTAGAGAATAGATGCGCAGATCCTAGAGATGTATAATGAAATAAAACCATTTCAGAAATGGTTATATTTCATGAAATTGAAAATACCCGCCGATCATGATTGTGGTCTGATCGGATCCATAAGTGATCAATTCTACGAACTGGTCACGACGTATACACCACTAATATTATAACCACCAGTAATATTCTCTGCTGGAGTAGGCTTGCCCAGCAATAATAATAAAATTATACTGTTGTCCCAGTTTCTGCGTGAAACGTGCGGACGTTTCTGCGTGAAACACGTACAAATCAGAGCCTCTAATATAGTTGGGCCATTCATTACTTTGCTAACTGAGTATCTCTCTCGCTTGCACAACAGGCCTGTTTTATAAGGCGAGCGAGAGGTCAGTTCGCACGTTTGTAATGGCTTAGGTATAGAGAGTTTGTCATTATCTTGTCTGTGTAATTTAAAATATTTAAACGGTGCAGTGAGTTTCGTTAAATAAATGAACAATTCCGAAGTAAGTATTTCTTACGACTTTGCCAGCTTCTAGCTGGAAGCGCGCAGTCGAAGATGCTTTACATCCAAAGAGGGTTATTTCTGCTGGTGCATGTAATCAACGTATGTATTAACAATTTTGGGAATGCGGGAAATAACTGGACCAAATTACCTCACCTTGTTTCTGTTTGTAACTTCAGTTTAGTATGCATTATGTCCTTTTTATTTGTCTTGTTTGACTTGTATTTTATTATTGTGTTGGCTTGTGTTTTATTTCGGTCAAATTTAATCCTTACAACTCTGACATTTGAAAATTTTAACATGCAAAGCGAAGGTTGCCTAAATGAATGTTTCGAATACCCACATCTGCTAATAAGCCTATTTTGTAAGGTACACATTACTATTATGACATAGCATAAGTATTAAAGTGTTTAGGTTAAAATAGGTATATTTTTCTGCGCGCTTATGTATAAGAAAAGCCCAAGACCGAAATGAATGGAGTCCCATGGGAAAGCATACACTCAGCATTGGGTGGTTATAGGCTGAAAGAAGAAAGTTAAAGTTAGTGCATAAAATAAGCGTGTAACGTATTTTTGACTGTTATATTTTGCTCCGCGTTTTTACTACAATGGCGAATACCAATTTATCTTTGTAATAAACTGGACCGGTTTTTTTTTGCAATTAGTGTTGATGCCACTTCTAACCCCTTCGGGGATTGGACATTGCAATGTGTTTTGTACGAGTATTACTGCCCCGCTTTCACCTTTATTGCATCTGCGAATAACCATGATTTTTGTTATATGAGTGAGAAACAGCAAATATTGGGCTCCGACTCCAAGCTGTATTTGGGTTTTGGTTAAGTCGGTTCTTAGTTTATCTATTTTATGCTTCTAGCGCATAGCGAACATTTCTGTTACAAAAGACCGAAAGCGCTCAGTGTTTTTTTAATATTTCATGAGTTGGTGTTGGTTGGTGTATGAGAAGGGAGGCCTTTGCCCAGCAGTGGGACACGATAACAGTCTAACAAAAAAAAATGTTGGTATCTATGACCCCTTTTACCATAATAATGCAGGAGGCTATGTCATGGTAGGCGATTTTCAATTTTTTGCAATTGCAATGGTGTATAGCAATAATTATGTTTGATTAATTGTGCGTACTTTAGAGTTATGAAGTACCTGTTTGTTGGCATTCGATTTGAAGCAGAAAGTTATTTATGTTGACAACAGCGAATACCGAACACATAAAATATCCTAAGATACAGGTGCGAGGTTATTATTTTCATCTCCACACTTCTACTGTAAAAGCGAATATCTGTGTTAAATATCTAACGACACTTCTTATTAATGAATTTGTGCTTAATCCCTGTGGGGATATAGGCGTGGCTTATGTTGTGTGTTACGAGCAAACATATTACAGTGGTTAACTGCAATAGTTTCTGCGAACGACCCAAAATTGTTTACAAACCTTGGCGAAATCATTGAGTTCTATTGTTCTATTGTGTTTATTGCAATAGTAGGGAACCATATATTATAAAAACAATGTAATAAGTATGCCAACTCAGGCGCTCTTAAAACCTGGGACATGTTTTTAGTTCAATCAGATTAGCCCAGTACCTAGACCGACCTCTCAGCGTGTTCAGCGTGGGACATGTTTTTAGTTGAAGCAAATTACCACAGTACCTAGAACATCGTCTCAGATTGCTCTGTCTATTCCATAGGATAGAAAAGTCTGGGACGTGTTTTTAAATAACGCAGACTAAACTAGCGCCTAGACGACCTCTTACATTGGTCAGCCTATTCCAGACGAAAGAAAAAACCTGGGACATGTTTTTAGTTGAATCAGAATAACCCAGTACCTAGACCATCCTCTCAGGCTGGTCAGCATATTCCATACGAAAGAAAAAACCTGGGACATGTTTTTAGTTGAATCAGAATAACCCAGTACCTAGACCATCCTCTCAGGCTGGTCAGCATATTCCATAAGAAAGAAAAAACCTGGGACATGTTTTTAGTTGAATAAGAATATCCCAGTACCTAGACCTGGGACATGTTTTTAGTTGAATAAGAATAGCCCAGTACCTAGACCTGGGACATGTTTTTGGTTAAGCGGGATAGCCCAGTACCTAGACCATCTTCTAAGCGTGGTCAGTCTATTCCATAAGAAATGAAAACTGGGACATGTTTTTAGATAACCATAATATCCCAGTACCTAGACAATCCTCAGAGTAGTTGGCATATTCCATAGGAAAGAAAAAACTTTTTTTAAAAGGAAGCAGACTAGCCCAGTGCCTAGACAATCATATCTATAAAAAATATTATTATGTACAGAGCGAACGGCTTGCTTTTTTTTTTGTATTGAACAATACTCTTCTACTTTTGAGTTGTAACTTGCAGCAGCGAAATTCAATAGACTATACCCAATTCTGCGGTCGTAAGTTTATAAGTGATTTTGTATGTGTTCAATGCGGATTGGCGATTTTTGCGTTGAGGGTATAATGCCTCATACGCTCTTCGCAGGTTTCCTCACGATGTTTTCCTTCACCGTCACCGAGTGGTATTGCTTCTACAAATTCACAAATATGTCACAAAAACGCACGAGCACGCGTGGTGAGTAAGCTCGAACTCTCTCTGAGGGAAGGCCTTTGTCCACCTAGTGTGACATGTACAATTGTACAGGCCACATGTTACTTACTTTTTGTGTGGAGAGATCGGTTGGCAGACCACCAGCCAGATGGTCCGATTACAAGTATCCGAAAAGCAGTTGTTGCGTCTGGCGCAGGATCGTGAGAGCATGAAGAGGCCTTTACTCAGCAGTGCTTCTAACAGGCTGATTATGATGGAGTTATTTCCTCCCTTTCGCTGGAGCGAAAGTTTCATAATGCAAAGCGAATTGTAGATTTGCATATCTGTTTTCATACGAAGCGCAGTAGATCATATGATTATTATCACTTTGGTATCTAAACTAACCAAAACTTATTGTAATTAATCATTTCCATCCATTTTGACTTCGATGCGGTTTTATTTATTGCTTTGATTATTTTTAGAACGCATTTTGTATGTATTTAATAAAGGGTTTTTCGTATGTATTTATTTTTGTTCCTGTGTTCTGTCTGGCTTTCGCCTAGCCCTGCAAGCAACAACGGTTCTAAAGACAAGATTCAAGAGAAGAAGACGAGTGTAACTTATTACACACGTGCCCTCCGAAAATATGCAAGCAATAATCTTATGCAAGTGAAAAAGTAAAATGTATGCAAACTTAGACCCTAAGTAGCCCACTTTGCAGGTCAAATCTTTAACTTTGACGCAAAGATACGTCATATTATCTTTATTCCTTTTTTTTTTCATCTTCTATCTACTCGCATCTCGAGAGTGACTGAACTCTATAACGACCGCTTTCTTACTTGTAAGACGACGATACTTTTAAGTGATGATCACAATTTTTTGACGACGCACGATTACGGGAACGATTACGTGGATGGACGGATCTAATCCTTAGATATTTATGTCTCATCATGATGTTTTCCTTCACTTACCCAGTAGAATTTCTTCATCATCATCAGAATTTCTTCTACAAATCAACAAAATATGTACGTAAGTTAACCACAGGTACTGTGAAGTGTGAACCGAACCTGCGTCGACTCCGATGAAAAGCCGCCTGACTTCCCATTGGGCCACATATCTATCCATCGAACCCGTGAATAGGGCCTGTAAACCTCCCCCCATCCTTGTCTAATATCATTATTTTCCAGCTGCCTTTTTGTTGTCATAGGCAATCGGCTGCTGGTATTGTTGTCTGAGATTAACTGTAGTGGTTCTTCCGGCAGGTTCGTCGCAAAGTGATGCACATGCGAGACCAGCAGCTTTACTACCATCACCTGCGCATGTGGCTTGAGGACCAACTCCGGCAGGAAAGAGAGAGGTGATGAGCGTATTTACCTAATGCAAGAATGTGTCTGTTCCCAGTTGACGACGGCTGGAAGTTAGTTTTTTTTTGCGGCGGCGTCGGTCCTCATTTGTTGAAAGATTTCCCCATTCGTAAGCAAGTGGGGACGGTTCCACTAGTAATAGAGGCAAATACTTCATTATATCATCCAGATTAAGACATTTTGACTCGGGCGGGACGTGAACTCGCCAATTTTAAAATCTATGTTGAAAACAAACTGTTCACAAACATATACTCAAAAGTAAAAAAAAAAAAAAAACGTAAGATGCAGCCTGCACAATTGGGTAGGCAAAGTTTTTTGTTCGAAAGTCCGTTATTGGCTTAATCTTATCTTTAGACAATATTAAGAAACTAATTTAAATATTTTTTATTTTGGTCCAGTAGTTTTGTTTTTAGGCGCTAAAATGTTTTGTTCCTATGACCGCCAACAGTATGCAGACCGTCGTGTGAAGGTCATAAAACCGTATCTTTGAAACGTTGTAAAATCCCAACTACTGAACCAAAATAAAAAATATTGAAATTTGTTTCTCAATATTGTCTAAAGATAAGATTAAGCCAATAACGGACTTTCGAACAAAAAACTTTGCCTTCCCAATTGTACACGTCCCACTAGCTGGGCAAAGGCCTTCTCTCAGAGAGAGACTTTGAGCTTAATCATCACGCGTGCTCAATGCGGATTGGCAATTTTCGCGTTGGGGATATAATTCCTCATACTCTCGTGCCAGTTTCATAAAACTAAAATTCATTGTTTACTATGACAACTCGATGTACACTGAGTAGCCCATTAGACATTAGAAAGGTTACAAAAAAGGTTAGCTTACTAACAGACTACTCAATGTACATCGAATTGTCATAATAAATGAATTGTAGTTTTATGAAACTGGCACCAGGTCTGAGTATTAATTTCAAATTGATGTACCGGGCTTCTTCGTACTCCTCCAGTTTTGCGTATCGTTGTAATCGTTTATCCGTACGACAGTAGTTCAAAACCAGTGGTGTGCCCACAGCGCGCCGTCGGACAGCAACGTGACGGTTCTGGAGTCGCTCCCGCGCCGCAAGCGCGCCGCCAGCCCCAAGCCGCGCCTCGCCGCCACCAAGCGCAAGCACAAACCGTTCACGCGCCACCACAAGATCCTGCAGATGCTGCAGTACAAGACCTCCGGCTTCTTGACCGTCGACGGCGCCAAGCAAGAGGTAAGTCTGGGGCTATGCGTTATCTTGCAACTTCCTGTCATCAGGGACTTTTTTTTATGAAGCCTGTATTATGTCCCACTGCAGGGCAAACGCCTCCCCCCTCTCAGCCCAGATTTTTCGGTCCTGAGCCACCTCCGACCACTCCGGCAAATATTTGTCGAGATCGTCTCGCCATCTTCTTCTCGGCCGGCCTCGTCAGAATATCATCAGGGACTTAGGGCTCCCAAAACAGTTTTCCATTCTGGCCGGTGGTAGATAACGCATAATGCAGCAAATTCGGAACGGTGGTGTTTGCAGTGAGGCGTTGTGTTTAGCGTGCATGCTGGGCTACCGAAGAGAAGTCTCTTCGGTAGCCCAGCATGCATGCTAAGTGCATTGAGGCGTCTATAAAGAGT
The DNA here is from genome assembly GCA_949319315.1 of Zelleria hepariella. Lineage (NCBI taxonomy): Eukaryota > Metazoa > Arthropoda > Insecta > Lepidoptera > Yponomeutidae > Zelleria > Zelleria hepariella. The sequence continues at coordinate 29,686,282 of OX439379.1, forward strand.
GAGCTACAGATGGACGTCAAGCGATCCTGTAATGTGTAGATCAGAAGAATATAGATCAAAACAAGTGAGTATTTATTGATAGATCCGAGCAAGTGTTTCCCATTATTTAATTCAACTAACATTACAGGTGGACCCTCCGGATGCGTTCCCGCTCGATAACAACGAGATAAGCGATGCCGACACTATAGTTGGGGAGAAGGAAGACATGTCAAAAGAGATGAAGGAGTGCCTCGCCAAGTTTGCGAACTTCGACCTTAACGTGACGGAGATAGAGGCGCATCTCAATCTGCCCGAGTCGGTGAGCCCGCCGCTGCAAGAGACGTCGCCGACCACCACGGAGCCGATGCCGGTCTACACGCCCAAACCCAGCCAAAGGCTGATGTTGGTCAACAAGCTACTCACTAGAAGTAATCTTGACAAGTTCAACGGCGAAAAGTTGGTCGATTTCCAAGCGCAAACCGTACTACCAGAGGTCTTGAATATAACGCCCCTGAATGCTAGGAGGACGCCCATGTTGGTCGAGGAGGTAGACGAAACATTAGAATTAAAATTGACGGAAACTGAACTATGTCTCAATCAAGATGTCTTAGTCGAGCCAGGCAAAGACCCTAACATTTACAAATATGTAACGTTTGGCTTAGAAATCAAGAAAGCCATGGAGGAGTGTCAGAACATAATAAATTCCTACAATAGTCTCAAAGACAAATCCGATGGGGACAAGAAGGACGAAAAAGACCGCCCTCTATCTCTAGAACAGATCTGCGAAGTCATGATGAGTTTGGACAAAAACTCTGCCGAGTTCCTCGACAAGATGAGCTCGGAGGACAACGCCAACTCTAAACTAGACGAGCTAGTCGAAAATATGCCCCAGATATTAGCTAACATGCCAGAAATCGCCACAAAATTGTCAGAATTCGCTAATGCGTCGTTCGAACTGCCAGAGTTTGCGTCTATAATGAACAGTCTGCCAGATATGAACAACGAAGCACAGTTGACGCCTGAAACGCTCAAACAAATACGTGAACTAAAATTAACCAAAACTAGAGACAGCGTCAAAGTTACGAAAAATACTGCTAAACGCAAAACTGTTAGGAAAATCAAGAATAATACCGAGACCAATGACGCGGACACTATGACGTTTGAATTCGATTGCAAAGACATCTCTGACCTGCTAAAAGATGAGAAAGAACTACAAGCGTTGATGAAGAGTCAATCTAATAACAAGGAAGACTTTAAAGATCTACTTTTCTCGGTCTCCGCTCAAGTAGTAATTAATAAAGTATTCGAATACTTAAAAAACAACAAAAACCCGGAACTAGCAAAGTGTCTGGACAAAGATAAAGATCTGTTATCGCTGTCCAGGAACAGTATTAACTCCGAAATGTTCTCTAAGGCATCCGCTCTATTTGATAACTCCGTCAAAGACGCGTTGTCAATGGACGAGCTAAGAGATCTGGTAAAGTCCAGATTCAACTACTGGAAGCATTATGTCACAACCAAATTCAAAAGCATCCCCATCGAGTTACTAGAGACCGAGATCGATGCAATGCTGGACAAGTTCTATAGTTACATACAGGATTTGGCAGGTAAACAGTGCGTTAGCGAGAGCGATAAAATCATTGAGAAGATTGACGAAATGCGGTACAAAACTAGTGAGAAAGACTCGGATAGCGAAGGCTGTCCCGTGTCTAAGGACTCGTTGAAACAAATAACCAAGCTACTTAGCACATCGGCAGGCAACTCGTTCGATTTGATCATAATGAAGTTATCGAAAATGTCAAAAGACAAACAGTCGTCAGTGAAAAGTCTAAAGTTTAAATACATAGACGTCGTACGCCGCTGTGCCGAGTCGCCCCAACTTGCCAGCTGGATTCTGCTCGATCCGGACATTGCAACGAACGTCATCGTGGAAATGACGGGCCTACCTTCTAAGAAGACGGAACTTCAACTAGATGTAAGCACAAATGAGAAGAAAGTAGAGTATTTCCTACAGAGGCTGCGTGAAATGAACACCCAGTACATGGAAACGTTGCCCAAGGAGGCGCTCAGCGGTGACGAGTGGCTGGTCATGCTCTACAGACTGGAAGAACTAGAGAATAAGCTTAAAACTTCGTTATCTAAGGTCAATCCACCGAAGGCGACGCAGACGCACACACCGGTCAGCGAGACGCACGAAGCCGAGATATTAGCCGGTAAAGGCTTAAGCAAAATCATAAGTAAAGCCAATGCAAAGGCGAAAAAGCCTGAACCAAACAAAACTCCACTGAAAAAGGAAGATTTGCCATTAGAAAACAAACAAATCAGCAACCCTAAATCAGATGCTGACGCAGAGCTAGCAGACAAGAAATGCAAAAACGACGCCGTCTTAGCCAAATGCGAAGCGATATTAACATCTAAAGGCGAAAAGACACTGTTAGACAGCTTTTATACAATCAAATCTTACATCACTCAGGGTCTACCAGTCCCTGAGACGTATAAGAAACACGTAATTTCCATCTGCTCGAGTATCGACCCTAAAATACTAGACGAGGTCATAGAAGACACTTTGACGAAGAAGGACAAATCACAAGAAACCACTGACAAAACCGCGCAAACTGACGAGGACTCCGGCAACTCTTCCTCCGCCGGCAAAGACCTGAATCCCTCGGCAATGATCGGCTCACCAGAACTGCTAGCCAAGTATTCCGCCCAGGCGTTGCGCAAGGCGAAGCAGACCCTAAACGCTGTGGCGTTCCGCAAGAACATGATGAGAAATGGTCAGACTAAATCTGAAAGCGACGCCTGTGACACTCCCAAGACCGATTGTAAATGGACCAGCGATTGTGCTTGTGAGACCTGCAACTTGCAACCTGGTCCTCCTGAGGTCGTGTGTCTAGGGGACATTGTGAAGCAGTGTTATGACATGGACGCCAAGTCCAAGACGGTTTTGGAGGAACGCAAGAAGGAGAAGGCGAAAGGTGCCGCTAAGCCGCTGGCCAAGGTGACGCCCAAACCCTGCGAGAACACTTCGCATCAACCGCATGTTTGCAAGGGTGAGTAATAAAATAGTGAGTTTACTAAATATAAAATGTGCAGTGCTTACAAAAGTTTGTGGTTCCACCGTATCGAACGCTGACTAACGGTTTCTTTCCCTCGCAGTGGGTCATAACAGCGGCAAGGGCGCATGTGCGTCCGAGGCGGCCGTCGACCAGCCCTGCACTTGCTGCTACTGTACCGTGTTCGGGCATGCGGTAAGTGGACTATGGTCCTTGGACGTGAGGCAGAAAGGTTTAAACTTGCTTGTAAACATAATTATTGAACACATGTAGAAGATGCGCGTCCTATCACCCCTGCACTTGCTGCTACTGTACCGTCTTCGGGCATGCGGTAAGTGGACTGTGGTCCTTGGACGTGTGGCAGAAAGGTTTAAACTTGCTTGCAAACATAATTATTGAACACATGTAGAAGAGGCGCGTCCTATCACTCCTGCACTTGCTGTTACTGAACCATGTTCAGGCATGCGGACAGCAAGGGCTGTAATGATGACTAAGCTTGAAGGCCGAGAGCGTAGCTAAGCTAAGCTCGAGGCTATGATGGCGTGGCCAGCACTCATTGCAGACCAAGGCTTGTATAGTGCTTTACTCAAACAAATCGAGTAATTGAAAAGAAAAAGACGCAAGACGCAAGTCGGAAGTCGGAAGACGCAAGACGCAATACGCAAGTCTCAAGACCCTAAACGCAAGACGCAAGTCGCAAGAAGCAAGACGCAAAACGCAAGTCGCACGTCGCAGGTCGCAGCTAAGCTAAGCTCGAGGCAATAATAGCGTGGCCAGCAGCGCACTCATTGCAGACCAAGGCTTGTATAGTGCTTTACTCAAACAATGCGAGTAATTTAAAGAGATACAGCTAAGCTTACCTTTGGTCGTAGATTACTTTCTGTCGATTTTCCATTGCGCAAACTTTTCGTTGGCTAGCTTGTATTTTTCCTTTAACTTCGGTGGCAATAAATTTTCAATAACTAATTTCGCTTTCTTTTGTATGTCCGACGGTAAATTCGTCGCTTGAAGAGTTCACTTTTACAACAAAAACAACACTTTCGTTATACCGGTTTATTTACCTAAAAATGCTTCTACCACTGAGATTTTCATTGTTCAACATGAACGTTGTTCGAGTGGACGAAATAAATGCTGAAAAAGAAGAAGCCTCTTAAGAATCCTCTGGAGCTCTCCAACAAGAATGATTCAACTTTGGACGATAAAATGTAGTTGCAAACATATACGTAGCACAGTGGTCGATTTGTACGATTTAGGCGGCCAAAACTATTTTATGCTTTATTTCAGTAATAAATACGACAACAAATGCTAATCTGGTATTTTAGAGTGAATATATATGTTTATCCCTATTCGTTTCATTGAAAGCGTATTTTTCTATACAAAAAAACATTTCTGTGAAAATATTTTTGTAAATAGCGCCAATGTTTTTAAATTTTCTTTAAATCTCCCTTTGGTGTAAAATATATATTTTGAGTTCATTTGAATTATCGAAATCGGCTTAGTAGTTTTTGATATTTGGGTTAAGAATTATCACAATTTGTTAAGTAAAAGACGGCCGTACATAAAAAAAAATGTTTATTCTCTACAGTCTGCATGCCTATTTAAATTTAAAATAAAATATGGATGACAAAAAAATACAGTATACACTAAAATTAAATGGTCAACAGTTATTACCACATTATTATACTAAATGTTACTTACAATGTTAGGTACCGAATCATAAACAATAAGACAATATTTTATGAAAGTTTAACATACAAATTGTTATGTTACTCTTTAAAAGACAATTCTTCCTCACCGTCACTTTCCATGCATTTATCACAAGTGCCTTTTGTATTTGGCTCTGCAGGAAGCAAAAGCTCCAAAGTTTCCTGCAAAAATGGTTTTGATCGGATCTTCTTTTTTTTTCTCATTGAACTGATGAGTGGCTCTGATGTCAAGAGTAACCTGTGATAAATATCAAGGTTACAGTCTTCGCGTGAAAACTTTCGAGCAAAGTTTAGACGGTATGAGCGAAAGTGCTTATTACGAGCTTCTGCAGCTTCCTCCGAAAGTTGACCAATAGGCACTAGAGAATTTTCTATAACTTTTCCACCATGTACCAAAATTTTATGCATGGTAGGAGTCATAGAATGCCAACCATATAACTCTACATACAGTTTTGCTGTCTCCATGGCGTATTCATCAAATTTCGGGACATCTATTTTGTGACCGCTTGATATGGCTTCCAAAATAACTTTAATTCTATAAATAAAATTAAAGTCTATTCCCGTTATTTCAGCAGCCAGATGTGGGTTTTCAAAAAATCTTCTACTAGTATTGCCGTCATTTGTGTTACCAAAATTACATTTTGGCATATCTACCAAGATACCTACTTCTTCTCTGAATCTTTGCTGAATCTCTTTTTTTTTTTTGTTGTTCTAGCATCTTTTCTGCTTTGGTTCTTTTTTCACGGTATTTCCCAACGGGCAATTTATAAGCTAAATGTAAAATACTCTCGAATAATCGAATTCTGGCATGTAAAGTTGATAGGCCAAATTCAAGCGATTCTGGGTGAATTTCGTTTTTTTTACTTAAGTCATTAAAGTTTTTTGAAGTGGCTCCGCATATGTAGCATCTACTCGTTGATTTGGTGTCAGTCGCCGCATTGCAAACTTTGCCGTCCACCATGGTCATTTTAAGACTGTGGCTAACCGAGAATTTTTGCCCATTCAGTTCCAATTCCGTGGCTTTTAGGGACTTCACACTGTCCCGAACGTAATTTATTTCATCTTTTGTAATGTCTGTAGACTCTTTTATAAATCTGAATCGTATCGGGCGGCAATATCGTGGTGAAGAAGGAGTCGGGTTTTGCCAAACCATTTTTGTTTTGTCTTCGCCGCAAACAATTTGTAGAGGCACGAATGAGCTCAAAAATATATTTGCATCCGAGTCGGCGTCATTCATTAACTTTTGTTTGTATTGAGCTTGTTGTGAACCATCACAACCCCATTTGCAGATAATCTGCAAGGAATTTCTCTCAGTTTCTGTAAGAGTCATTAGTACTTCTTCGAGGAAAATTGATAATCGCGTGACGGTGTGATCTAACAAAGATTGTAGATCACTTTCAGCACAGGAAGCGGTCACTCGTAGCGTCTCTTTGGGTGGGTAACATTCCTGTTTAGCCTTCAACACTAATTCGTAGCACGGGTAAAAGCTTCTGTTGGTTGCTCGCACAATTTCATATTGACTTCGTGTCAAATCAGCGTCCACGCACATTCGCAGTGCCTCCCGAGGCGTAAGGGGATCTTGTGCCTTTGATTTGGAATGTCTTTTTTTACATTCGTTTGCGGCTGCAGGCGAATTTGTAATATCTTTTAGGACTTGCGAGGCGTTTCTTTTTCCTTCTTTTTGTAAAATTACTTGCGCTGCGTGAACTATCACTTCTTTGCCTACAGAGGAGCGAACTTCTTCTGTTTTCCTCCTTTTAGTTCTTTCACTACTTTCACTGAATGTTTTGCTAGGTCGTCCTGACTTATTATGCGTTTTTATGGGCATCTCGAACGTTCCTGCTAACCATGCATCATTGCTTATAAGAAATTTTTCTAGCGTGTTGCGTGCTCTGGACCATCTCTTTTTTATTTCTGTTTTAAAATATGAAAATTTATGATTTATATACTTTTTGTCTTCGTCGGAGTCCCCGTAAGACACTAACAAATAATTTTGTAAGTATTCCAATTTGTCGTTTATTGATGGAGAGTTTTCCTCAATCATCTTATCAAAAAGATATCTGCGAGTTACTACCTCCATGCCCGAGTAACTTGATGAACCTAGAACAACGAAAAGGAATTTTAACGCAAAAGAAACAAAAAAGGAATTTTTCTCACTTTCTGCCTAAGTTAATGAATTATTATTTTTCTCGCGAAGTGGTCAAAGGTGGTGGCTATTTTTTTTGTGGTTATCTGCTCAAAGAACTATACTATTAGAAACCATAAGGAATTTAACTCGGACGGTCTCGGAAGTACAACATTTTTACTATTGAAAATAAAAAAATGATAATATTTTCTATGAAAAAGGGCGATCTTTGATACGTTGTAACTGCACTAAATATTGATATTCCTTATCTTAATTTAAATTATATTTGAAGGAGCTTACCTGAATTTTCGACTTCCATCACTTTCACTTGTAACTGAATAATATCCAATGAAATATTCACTTTAGAATATCGGTTGCGCTAAGAGTGTCGAGAACGAACGCGTACAGCTTGCGCGACGATCAAGTTCCGACTACCTGTGGGGGCGCGCACGCAGTTCTAGGAACTGGGGAGGGGTGGGGTTTGGGCAGTCGGGGTGTCTATTTTTCCGGGAATCAATTAGTTTTGTTATAAGTTAACTTTGAGAAATGGACTTTTGGCCGCCTAAATCGTACAAATCGACCACTGTGCGTAGATAATGAAGCTATCGACATGTGGACGCACATTTAATTTCACAATTATAGTTTTAAAAAAAAATACAGATTTTTTTATTACTAGGAATATGAAATCATTAGTGTCTCCACATGTCGATAGCTTTATTATCTATGTTTGCAACTACATATATTTTATCGTCCAAAGTTGAATCATTCTTTTACAATCAAATAAAATGTTGAAATTGCGAGCGAGAAGGCTGCAGAGCTCCAGGGGATTCTTAAGAGGTCCAGGGGATTCTTAACCAGCCAATGTTGTTCCACAGCCGCCGATAACGGCGCCCGTCTCGCGCAACTTCAATGAGACCCGCGAGCGGCTGCGCTCCATTCTGAACAAGAAGAAACTCAAGTGCAAAGCCGCCGCTAATGTGAGTCTTGCTTCTGTCATCCGTATAGTCTTTAGGGTTCCGTACTCGAAGGGTGCCAAACAGGACACTGGACCCATTACTCTGCATACGCTGTCTGCCTATCAGTAGTCTGTCCTATCTTCAAAGAGATGTATTTTTGGAACCAAAAGCCAGTTTAAATTTTCACAGATTATAAATTTATGACCCATATTGTGGCAAACGTGGTAAGCCCAGTACCATTTAAGCACCAACATCGTGATTTTTGTTTTAGGCCAATAGCGCACTAGGCGCGGCCAGGTCGTAGCGGCCAGTGAGATACATACATAAGTATGAAGTTGCCGTGGGCCACGCGCACCAGGCTACAGCGGCCAGGTGTGCGCGGCCCACGGCGACTTCATACAATTGTGTGTATCTCACTGGCCGCTGCGAGGCCGCTGCGGCTTGGCCGCTAGTGCGCTATTGGCCTTAGTGTGTTGCTTTGAACCCTGCGTTTTATCCACCGAACTAAATCCCATAGAATCCGCATTACGTATAAAATCACAATAAAAACTTGTCCCCACAGAAACAAAAGATATCAGCAATAGAACAATACGAAACATCATTTCGACCATACGTCTAATATTCGAATGTCAACCTTATTGCATTAGTGTACAGTTCTACTTTAATTGCAAGGACTACGAGCAAATAAGCACCCAAAGGCAATTTGGGCATCTATTTTTCCAGACACATTTCAGAGTTCTTTGTTGTATCTAGTTTTATCCTTGATCGAAGGTTTTATCGCACGTTGGCTAACCAGTGGCTCTAACATGGCAAATTGGCAACCTTACACTGCTTTTACCTACACTTGATTCAGTGATATTGTATGATAATATTGATAAAAGCTGCGTCTACGCCCGCCATCTTAGTCTGACACGAGCCCCAAAAAATATTTTTAAAGCCCCTGTTATTGCGATATCTGTTTTGAGTAAATTTTGTATTAGGATGGCCATGGAGTAAAAGGTCTCCTAAACAGGCGCGTTTTTATCGGTCGATGCGTTCTTGCGATATCTGTTTTCAGTACATTTTGTAGTAGGATGGCCATGGAGTTACACACTGCTGCGATAATAACGCTGCAATGGAAATAGGACGTTCCTAATACAAATTGTTATTATTGCCCTATAAAACGCGCCTGTGTGGGGGAGCCTTAATCCCTACAACCCTACTTTCCATGTCCCTAGGGGGAGGCAGAGGCACAAAAGTCCGTGCCATCGGCGGTGCCCGCCCCCGCGACGGACCCTGCGCCGGCCCTGGCAGCGCACGCACAGCTGCCGCGCGCAAACAAGGGAACCGCCGTGAGCGGACCGCCGGTAAGCAATTATTATGTTCAGATTTCAGATTCAGATTCAATTTTTTTATTCAATATGCTATAGATAAATTATTTACATTGAACGTCAAAATATTATCTACAGTAAAAAATGTATCTAATAGATTACTATCTAACTACTAAACTAAGTATCTAGCTACTTTTTTTTCTCCAGCTTCACTAGCTCTGATCGTTCTTTCATTAGTAACCCCCAACCCAAAACGTGTTGGTGTTGGAAGGCTCACGACGACCCGGAAGACCGTCCCAGACGTGGAAGATCTCTTGTGCTCTCTGAGACGAAAGAGAAGGGAGCAACTTGGCCAGAGCTACCCTCCTTAGCCATGAACAGAGATAGATGGAAAGCCCTTGTTTCAGCTCCAGACTCCATTGAGGAGTAAAGGGATCTAAGAAGATGAAGAAGAACCCAAAAAGAGGGGCGTTATAAGTTTGACCGCTATGTGTGTTGTCTGTCTGTCGGTCTGTCTCGGTCTGTGTGTCCGTCTGTGGCACCGTCGTAGCTCTTAAACGGGTGAACCGATTTGGATGCGGTTTTTTTTATATTTGAAAGCAGGTTTTCTAGCGGTTTAGCCGATTATTAGATATGCTAATTTGAAGCTGAAATGTCTGGGGCATTTTTGATTTGAATCGGTTATTTTAGAAAAGGAACCAGTCAGGTTTTAAGTCAGGCTAAAAAAAAAAAACATAATTTATTTGTCGCAGCTAGAGGAATTTAAACAATTTTAAAGTACCGGCTCAGTAGCAGCGGGCCCTTCAACCAGGCCAGTGGGCGCGAGTTAGACCTTCACACTGCGAATCATCATTGCCCCACTGTACATGTTTTTGACTCTACTAGCGTTAACACATAATAATTATGGTGCCTCTGTCTTCCGTCTCACTATAACTTTGCTTGATGAGCTTTTTCTAATCAACTTTATCGAGACTACGTGAACAAACACAACTGAGTGCACAGAGTACCCGGAGAATCAGTGACAATCGAGTTCCCGCCTCTTTTGACATCTGTCATCAGACGACTGCGTTCCGAATTGAATGGAAAGCAACTATGCCGCCGAGTTCCGAATTGCATTACAAAGACCGTTCCGTTTTGCCCACGGCGACATATTATTAATTTCGTCTTATGAAAAATGTTGGTTCCGTGACTTGTTCCACTTCTGAAATAACCGATTCATTTGGCAGTTATTGATACGATGTTTTTGTATACGCTTGCTTTAGATTAGATAGACAAAATACAAGTCTACAGCAGCCTCCTTTTGTTTTGTTTTTAAATGTTCGTTTATTGACATAAAGTTATTTATAATCATCTGCTTACGACATAGTCGTAAACATAGCACAGTAGGTTAGGGAACATATTGTGAGGCTGGAACACCTTTTAATACTTACAGCACGAAACAGCAGCCTCCTAAATAGTTAAAAACTAAAACGTTCCCCCCCAGCTGCCCAAGACCGTCCCGCCCAACGCGACCGCTGCCCAGCCGTCCGCCGCCCGCACCGTCGACGCGGCTGACCCGCAGAAGCAGCTCTCCGAGAGAATGGCCCGCATGGTTGTCTCGGACCCTCCCGAAGCGGACAAGGGCAAGGTAAAGTACACTTGAAGCGATCACAGCCTAGTTGGACTAGCCATCCTTAAGACGACGTACGTCTCACAACTAGCGCCGCCAATGGAAAAAAAATCATATCTTTTTTTTGGATGCGTTTTTTAGCAAAAAACGCTCCTGCGATTTCTCAACGCGAGGCTTAACTATTTTTAGGACCTAAGGTTTGGATTCCAGGATTGGATTTCCTACGAATGCAATCGATTCTCGCCAAAAGTGGCCACTTTTGGCGAGAATCGATTGCATTCTTAAGTTCTAGGATCTGGAATCCAAACCTTAGGTCCTAAAAATAGTTAAGCCTCGCGTTGAGAAATCGCAGGAGCGTTTTTTGCTAAAAACGCATCCAAAAAAAAGATATGATTTTTTTTCCATTGGCGGCGCTAGTTGTGAGACGTACGTCGTCTTAATCGATTGGCAAAGTTAAGAAACATCAGGCGCGGTCAGTCCATGGATGGGTGACCGCTAGTGGCAATAATATTTGAGCGCTTCCGTGCTTTAGGAGGCACGTTAAACCGTTGGTCCCGGTTGTTGTTGATTAATAACAATCGTTAAGCCATATCAGGTCCTTTGGGCGACATCAAAACTCTGACACCAGGGGTGGCCACTACCTCATACTATAACCTAACTAAGTACACTTTACGTTCAGCTGAACACAATAATACGCGCCGCGAAAGATTAGACTTGACCGGGGGGGTAATTGTCTAACTTCTGAATCTATCGCGATCCCTTTCAAATTGGCGTTTGACGGGTGCTGATGAACTTCAGACTGACGTCTTTTGACACAAACTGTCGTTGAAAGGATCTCGGTACCTAAAACTTTATCTTTAAATAATTATAATGTTGTTGCAGACGCTCCAGCGCTCCGTCCCGGTGCAAGTGAACCTGCCAAACACCACGCCCGAGACCAAAAACCTCACCCTCGAGCAAATCAGAGAACAGGTAAACGACCTTACGTTACCTTTAGCTGCCCCGGCGCCACGGCACGCCGGCAAACTGATAAGTCTATCTAAATCTAGGCAGTTCGTACCAGTTCTTACCTAAGTACGTTCGTAGGAGCTAAGTAAAGTACAGTACTCTCAAATTAATATTGCGCATACAGATGGCGAAGATTTGTACGTGAGTGGGCGTAACTCACGTAGAAATCTCGCTATCTGTATGCGCATTATTAATTTGGGGGTACTGTACGTCCGTTCACGACACACCATTTATTTGCCGAGAAAGATTTCTTCCTACCTTCACATAAGGCCAAAAAGATATTATTAACTACCAACCCCATACATCACACAAACGTCTATACCTCGCTACGGACAAGTGCTCATAGCCTAATTAATCGATGCGCAAAGTTAAGCAGCATTAGACGCGGCCAGTCCATGGATGGGTGACCGCTAGTGGCAATAATATTTGAGCTCTTCCGTGCTGCGGAAGGCTCTTTAAACCGTCGGTCCCGGTTGTTAACAATCGTTAAGCCATGTCAGAGGCCCTTTGGGCGGCCTAAAAACTCTGACACCAGGGGTGGCCACTACCTCATACGATTACCTACCTACCAACGGACTAGTGCCACCCAGCGTCCAGTGGCACCTTTACTACACACACACTAGATTTGTAAAGAGACTAATCGGACGCTGCATTGCCTGGGACATTGTCTTGAGGAAACCCGCGGCTTTCTTGGCTCCGCACATATTGAATTGTCTTTCCTGTGGGCTAGGCCGGCTAATCTGTCAGGATGGTATAGGTCGTCGTTGCGCTCTTCTTCGTCGTTGCGCTCTTGTCAGAGCGGTCGTAGTCCAAATGTAGTACTAAACGGCTGATGTTGCGCGCCTTACAATGCCACGCCATTTATCTCGGTCAGAGGTTGCCCGGGTGCATTCATACAGTGCCCACAGTGGTCTTGATTTGGTCAGTCCATCACATCGGTGGTTTAAAATAAGAAAAAAAGCTTAGTAAAATCTGTATTCTTTTTGTCAGCAAAAAATCCGTCAGCATCAGCAAGCCATCCTGCTACAAATACAACAACAGCAGCAACAACAACAACAGCAGCAGCAGCAGCAACAACAGCCACCACACCGTCAGAAACCAGAGCCCATATACGAGACGCCGACGCCCAAGCAGGCGTCGCGACCACAACAGACCGCAGGTATGTTTACGACGAAACTAGACGAGAATGTTAAGTCAAATCATCAAAGTCTTCATCACCATTTCAGCCCACCTCTGCCCACTGCAGCCGAAGGCCTTTTTCCCTACGCGCCAAAGTCAAATCTTCCTTTTTTCCAATCCTCCTTGCATCGGTATCCTCATCATTCAATCGGAGCAATCCTTGTCCTCGCCTCCAGTTGTTCCTATCTGCGGCTAATTGTATGGCATCGTATATTGCGGTGTTGAGTTATTACACTATGTAAAGCTATATGGCGACGAAAACTTTAATCCATTGTTCCGTATGTTCTTCTGAACGTATTATCTAAAAATCTACTGTTATCAACCGTCAAAACCAGTTTATTTGGTGGAAAATTGCTCTTATGAACAATCTTTTTTTTAATCTTAGTAATGGTTGAACAATTTAAGGACAGCCATGCACAGCGAAGGAGTTGGAGAGGCACTTTAAGGCGCTGTGCATAGTGAATAGCCCGCGCGCCAAGAAAAATGCACAAAATCGAGTCCTGTATCAAATACACTAAAAAAATCGAAAATTTTCACATATCAAACCCTAGAATTAGGCGAGACCTATCTAAAGCGGCCAGTTTCGTGTTGACATTTATAAACGTTTTGAAGATATTTTTGATGAAAAAAAATAGGCGGCGCACTTTTTTTCAAACAAAATATCTTGCAATCTGTTAAGGGTATCAACACAAAACTGGCTGTTTTAGATAGCTCTCACCTAATTCTAGGGTTTAATATGTGAAAATTTTCGATTTTTTTAGTGTATTTGATACAGGAATCGTTTTTGTGCATTTTTTTTGCGCGCGGGCTAATTCACTATGCCCAGCGCCTTAAGAAGAAGAATGGGAGGTTTTATCTTTTTTTTTTTAGCAAACAGTGGTCTTTGATGTGTTTTTTGTCTGCAGCCGAAGGGCAGCAGGCGGCGGCGCTGCAGGCGGCCCAGCAGCATCTATTGTCTCAGCAGCACGCGCAGCGCGCGCGCCGACGACAATCTCTCTCCAGCCGCGATACCAGCGTGCTGTCCACATCTTCCGGCTGCTCCGGGTGAGTGACATGGCAAATACTTCTGCTTGCCCCCAAATTGTACGAAATCCTACGATAAAATCGAGAGAAAATCGAAAAGGGCTGTCGACTCCATAGAAGTTTAGAACGAACAGACGGTTGGAAGAGAAAAATGCTGCCAACCGCAGCCCCAGTCAGTGTTGCCGTTTTAGCCACTTTTTGGCTAGATCTAGCGGATTTTCAATGGGTTTAGCTACAAAATAAACTGTTTTAGCCACTCAATGTTATTTAGCCACATCTGGCTACTTCTGGAGTTTTCTTGATCGCAAAGGTATAAACGAACCTACATTACGCTGAATTCAACTAAAATGATCAGAAACCAGCTCAAAATAAGAAAAAAAGTTGTGCTATCGCCATTAGTCCTTGCAAAAGTTACAAAATCAGATAAATCAATCGTTTCTGTAACACCAAGCTCGTCATCAGACGTCGACGAATAAATTGTGGATGACATTGTGAAATAGATTCTTTTTTAATTATGTTAATTATGTAAATTCAACAGTGTATTTATTGTGGTATACCTAAATCTTTGAATTCGGCAGTATAATGAAAAGTATTAAAATATAATATCCATGTTTATTTTCTATTTTCATCCAAGCCTCAGTTGCAATAATTTTTAGCCACTTCTAGCGGAATTTTAAAATCGAATTTATTACAAATCTAGCGACATTTCCCTCTGACATAGCCACAAACTAGATTGCCCTGGCGGCAACACTGGCCCCAGTACCCACTACTGGGGCTCCGGTTGGCAGCATTTTTCCCCACGGAAGGCAGTGATGCCAATGAAACAACGAAAAACATTAAAATGAAAACTAAACGAGTATTTTTACGTTTTTTTTCTAAAATATTATTTTTGGCTTCACCCCTTAATTGAGTGTCATTTTGCGAAACAACACCTCGTATTTAGCTATAAAACGTCCCCCGGAATAATAGCGAAGTGTGTCAATTGCCAGCGGTTCGTGCTGGCGCGGCGGTCACACGGAGGACCCGCGCGATCTGGACGCGCTGCTGCAGTACATCGAGGGCCCGGCGCGGCACGTCGACCGCGGCAAGAAGCGCGCCAAGAAGCAGCGGCAGAAGAACAAAAAGGTCAGTTACAGACGGGATAGACAAAAAAATAAGAATAAGTTTATTTGCGTCAAAGGTGATACTTACTGCCGGTTTCTGATTTGAGAAATTCGCTAAGCAAGTACTTAAATATCGTACTGCCTCTGCGGATTTCTCATAAAAGAACGTGACAGAACGATAGTTAAGTATTTGCTTAGTAAAATTCTCAATTCAGAAACTGGGCCATAGAGTGTTACAGATTTCAGACAAGATTTTAGCTTTTGTTGCTGTGCTAGACTAGAAGTCTGTATGACCTTTACATCTACAGCCTCTGCATGACTGTGCTAGGAAGAACCTGTGTTACAGATATACAGAGATACCCAACAGCAATCAGTCACAATGTATGTTTATGTCGATTAATCAAGAACAGAGATGGGCACATACCCCAATATGCACCCAAAATGGGCTTACATACCCTCTTATTATTTTTTAAGCACGAGATCCTTGGAGTTTCTTTACCATGCTTCTTCTCCAAGAACGATCAAAGCTAGTGAAGCTGGAGAAAAAAAAAGAAGCTAGATACTTAGTATTAGATAGTAATTAGTATCTGATTTATATACTTTTTTTTACTTTAGATAATATTTTGACGTTCAATGTAAATAATTTATTTATGGCATATTGAATAAAAACTATTGATTCTGATTCTGATTCTCTTTTTTGGGTAAATACGCAGTTATCTACGAAATTTTGGGTGCATATTCGGGGGTATGTGCCAAATTCTGATCAAGAAGAATCCACGGTAAAAAAACACGTAAATTTCCCGCATATTTGACCGTTTCCCCCCACCGCAGATGGAGGGGCGGCTACTGGAGGAGCGCGTATCGCTGGGCTCGGAGCTGATAGCTCTGCGCTACGCCGCGGCGGCGGTCCGCGGTGCGCACGCGCAGGCCAAGGCACGCGTCGAGGAGGCGCGCGCCAAGCTCAAGCTGGCGCAGCCGCCCAAGGGCAAGAAGGGTGAGTGTCTGTCACACACAGTACAATGCTACGGTCCGCGGTGCGCACGCGCAGGCCAAGGCGCACTTTTATTGCCATTCGATCCTATTTGGTGTAGGGATACTCAGAAGCCAACCGACGTTTGAGTACTAGAAATAACGGAAATTGCGAAAAACTTTCCCCATACATTTTGTGCGGAAAATACAAAGGAAAAAGTTTTTCGATATTTCTAACATTTCTGGGACTCAAACCTCAGTTAGCTCCGTAAGCATAAAAAAAAATTTCTTCCAAAATCGGTGAATGCAGTTCATAATATCTTTAAAAAAATATGGATAGTCTCCTAGGAACGTTTTCCTGTAACTATAACGGTTAGGGCTGCCCTTACTACACCGTTTTAAAAATCGACCCTGTGTATTTTTTCGCATCGGGGGCCGGCGCAATCGTAGCTCGTGTAACGTCTGTGTTTGTGTTCCCTCAGGCAAGAAGAACAAACTGAATCCGGTGCAGCAGGCCAAGGCCCAAGAGGTCGCGGAACAGCTGGGCGAGCTCACCACACTTATGAACTTCCACGCCAAGGTGGGTTGCACTAATACAGGGTGTTACAGGTCCTGTCGGGTCAATAATATATTTTTTTAATTGATTTTTACATTGCATTTTATTCCGCAGAAGCGCAGAAGCGCTCACAGCCTAGTTGTACTAGCCGTTCTTAATCGATTGGCAAAGTTAAGCAACAACGGCCGCGGACTGTCCATGGATGGGTGACCGCTAGTGGCAATAATATCTGAGCGCTTCCGTGCTTCGGAAGCCACGTTAAACCGTTGGTCCCGGTTGTTGTTGATTGATAACAATCGTTAAGCCATGTCAGAGACCCTTTGGGTGGCCTAAAAACTCTGACACCAGGGGTGGCCACTACCTCATACGATTACCTACCATTGCATTTTATTTATGTTTTATCTCCCTCCAGGAACTGCACTTAGCCGAGACCCAAGTCGCGGATTACACGCGCCGCCTGCACCAAGTTGAGGCGCAACTGCGCACCATCAATGCGGACAACGTGAGTACATGTAGACCTTAGGCCGCCAAGGTCACCAGTATTCACGGCGGAACAGAGACAGATCTGACTGCGCGGGCGAGGTGGCTAACAACAACTTTACTAGTGGTTCGCTCCGAACTACGAACTCGCGATCCCATATCTCAGCAACCCCTCGACCGATTTGACTCATGTTCGCACTTAAAAATTCCCTTTGCCTTATTTACCTGCTTACCAAATTTCATGACGATCCGACTAAATTTACTCAAGTTACCGTCGAACGAACATTCATATTTACATAGGTACAAACATAACATACATACTTACATACAAACATACAAACGCCGGATTGTTCCAGTAGACTCGGAGAACTTTTCTCGCTCGTTCAACTAGGGTTAATCACATGTAATCCTACTTATATTATAAAGGCGAAAGTTTGTGAGTGAGTGAGTGTGTTTGTTACCTTATAACGCTGAATCCGCTGGATGGATTTGGATGAAATTTGGAATGAAGATAGCTGAGACATCAGAATAACATATAGGCTACATATTATCACGCTTTGGCGCTTAGGAGCAAAGCAAAATACACAAAGATTATCGTATAGTGGCTATTTGTATAAAAGTGAACGACAAAACCATTTACCATAGACCCTCTGTCATTACGTAGCGTTGAGCTATTTACTTTCCTAAATCCATCGAAAACTGAATAACGGTGAATTTTCATCTACCAAAAAGTCCGAAATGTGCCGCAACCTATGCATTACAATCAAACGATAGACAACAATGAAGAAGTTGTTTTTAATGATTGCTGTCATCCATCACTGTCACAAAAATGGTATCAAGAAAGCAATACAGCAGAAATCAACATTGTGTAATTATAAAAAACAGGCAAAAAAATATTGTTTCAGTGATAGCTACTTACAATCTGAAAGAGCCAATAAATAAATCCTTACTTTAAAAACTTCAGCATCCAGCAGTGTTTATCAAAGATCTTTACAAAGTTGCGGTCCGGCGTCCGACCTGAGATCTCTTGGCCAGGCGAAATGGAATGTCCGTTCAGTGCATTGCTGATTGCTGCTTATTCAGGGAAGAATAAGGATGCACCAGACCTCGAAGAAAACTAAAGATACGATGTTCTGACCAAAAAAAGCCGCTGTGTGTACTGTGCAAGTATGAAAAACATTGTAGAGTCTTGAGCGACCAAAGGCGCATAAAATCAGCCAGTGATGGTGTAACATGAGCAACATGACCGCTTTATTTCCACTAAGTACCTATTGAGTACCTAGAAGGACTAGACAGGGGCACTTTTACATAATATCATAGTCGCCTATTCATTGATGACAACTCTGATAGGCTTTCCACATACTTCAGAAGTTCAGACTGGCGAGAAGATTGGAGCATGTGAAAATCCCCGAACCGCCTGGGTGGTGGTGTTGCCCGCATGAAAGATATGTAAGGAATAGAGCCAGAAGAGGTGTTTCGTGCCAATCTTAAGCTGTACCGACAAGGTCGCATCGTCATAACTGTCCTGATGCTCCACAGTGCAGCTTATAGGATCTTTTGGAGGCGACCCCAGCGCGCTCAGGTTAGCGCGTTTCTGGGACGGCAAAGTGTGACGCTTTCAACACGAAAGAAGAATAAGACCGACGATTTAAAACCGTTGTTTTGACTATGGTATCGTAGACGCTAAGAAGACGCATTAGGTGTTTCAGAAGGGCAGCTAATAGAAAAAAAAATACTATTCAATGTGATAGACATAATATGGATAAGTTTTTCTGATATTATGATCGTTGTCTTTGATATAGCATGATGCAAAATAAAATATATAAAAAAAACTACACGAATTTTCATATAGTTTTTTCTGTTAAGGGTGGACGATAGCAACGTAGCGGGAAATTCAAAATTTTACAGTTTTTTACATTTTGTAGCTAAACTGAGCTATTTTTGTTCAGCGATTTTTCGTTCGCGGCAATAACATAGTATTCTTTTCAATATTGTAAACAACAGAACAA
Source organism: Zelleria hepariella (assembly GCA_949319315.1). Classification (NCBI taxonomy): domain Eukaryota; kingdom Metazoa; phylum Arthropoda; class Insecta; order Lepidoptera; family Yponomeutidae; genus Zelleria; species Zelleria hepariella. The sequence goes on from OX439379.1 coordinate 29,705,350, forward strand.
CAATAATTCAGCCGATTAAGTGTTCTGGTCTACGAAGCAGTGGCACTGCCCAAAAAACTTGTCGTAGACCAGAACACATAATCGGCTGAATTCGTGCCTGTAATACGAGTAAGTAACGCTAACTAGCTCTGTTGGAGATCTTTTACAGAATGCCAATCAGATGTTGAGACCTGTGACGTACCTACTGCATCGAATGCTGAATGCTGATATGATTATTCACACAACTGTGCAAGTAAACGAGATGTACTTGGGTTTCAAACTAAGCATTAGGAGTCTCTAACATCGGGAGAGGCAGTGTCCATATAGGCCACAAAGGCACGAAGACTTGAGGCGAGACCAACTACAGACAACTACAACAGAGACAACCCAGACTGAAAGTTTGCAGAAAGCAGTAGCAGATTAGCGGACTCAAAATAAGAGTCGAAATATTCGAGTGTGTCTTGAAATGTAGGTAATCCACGTTCAATCAGTTAGATGCCGATAACAGTAGGTATCTGCATCTTTACTCCGTTGAGTTTGGAAGAAGCAGATAACAACGCATGGTCCACGGGAGCGAAGTCTGATAGCGCTGGGGGTCGGTTATAAGTACATTTAATACTACCTAGGTGGTAAAAAATGCTAGGTACAATTGCTAAATCACCACAAACTTTTATCCTTTTTCTTTTATCCACGTGAATGAAGTCGTGGGTACTATCTATACATTGCTAAGTAGGTAAAAACTTGGGGAAAAGCCCTGACTGACTTCGATGGCGGGGGAAAAATAGGGCTGCAACTGTTAATCTTAGTCAGCGCGGACGAAGTCGCGGGCAAAAGCTAGTGTATAAATAAAAATGTTGGTTTCTTCTTTGACGCGCACACGACAATATTATCTGAGAAAACGAAGAAACAGTTTTGGTACCCCTAAATAATATCATTTTCGTAGATTTTAAACTATGTCGTCTGTACGTTTTCCATTCTTTTTATAAAAAAAAATACTTTGTTTTGTAATGAATTTCAAAATAAGTAAATTATCAAACATTTCAAAACCGATTTCACTGGTGAAAAATTGGTACACTGTTATTAAGCTACTGCTCTGATTCCGAGTGATCTGCTGCTGTACGTTGAGGAGTTCCGTTCTCCATCTCCGAAGTTCTTCATCAGATCTTCTGTGGGACCACATGACCATTTCAAACAAAAAAATAATCATAAAAATGTTATGGACCACATGACCATTTCAAACAAAAAAATAATCATGTAAATGTTATGGACCACATGACCATTTCAAACAAAAAAATAATCATAAAAATGTTATGGACCACATGACCATTTCAAACAAAAAAATAATCATAAAAATGTTATGGACCACATGACCATTTCAAACAAAAAAATAATCATTGAAATGTTATGGACCACATGACCATTTCAAACAAAAAAATAATCATAAAAATGTTATGGACCACATGACCATTTCAAACAAAAAAATAATCATAAAAATGTTATGGACCACATGACCATTTCAATCAAAAAAATAACCATAAAAAGGTTATGGACCACATGACCATTTCAAACAAAAAAAAAACAATCATAAAAATGTCATGGACCACATGACCATTTCATACAAAAAAATAATCATAAAAATGTTATGGACCACATGACCATTTCAAACAAAAAAGTAATCATAAAAATGTTATGGACCACATGACCATATCAAACAAAAAAAAACAAACAGAGAACTAATCCTCTAGAGTTCGAATCAGAATATTCTTTGCAGTACAACAAAAACATTGTTAAGTTTGCAATGTTATGTTTGCAAATAAAGGACTTAAAGACGTTTAAAAGGATATTATAATATTTTGGAAGATTTACAATGAGAAAAGACAGCTAAAACAAATCTGTTATTTTCTGAAGGTGTCTTCGTGACATTCAAAAGAGTAGAGCCATAAAGTAGGCTGAGGCTGAGGCCGTATGCCTTTACATCCTCCCAAATTTAAAGAATTTCGTGCGAAATTTAAGTTAATATTCTTTAGGCCTATCCTGAAGCACAGGTCCTGAAGTCTCGGACCGAACAGAGGCTTCGTCAGCATGTCAGCCAGCTGTAACTCTGAGGGGACTTGCTCCACGGTGAATTCTCCGTTTCTTAAGCAGGATCTCGATTTTTTCCGCTGCTGTAGCGTTTCGGTGCTTTTATTTTAGCTCTATTTCTCAGAGACCTTGTTTGTATGTCTTGGCTAGAATTCATATCAGTATCGTCAATGTGTCCAGGGGAACCGGAAAGAGATTCGTATTCACTTTCGTTTGATTCTGGTAGTTCCTCTTGTTGAACGTCGCTAGTACTTTCGATCTGATTTTGTTGCAATTCGTTGTCGATGTCGCAATCGTTGGATTGTTGTTCAAGTGTAACAGTCACTTGCGGTGCTTGTGAAATGTTGTTTTGGGGACGCTCTGGTACGTTGGAAACTTTTAAGTATTCGCTCCTATTCGGTTCGTCTTCATAGAACATTGTCTTGGTTACTCTTAAATCTTTTGTTGTGATAACCTTGTCTTTAGAAGGTATAAGGATCCGAAAGGCCTTTGAAGTTTTGCTGTAACCCATAAACATCCCAGGAACTGCCTTTGGTGCGAATTTGTGACCTTTAGTACCTTTCTTGAGCACGTAGGTCTTGCTCCCAAATATATACAAGTGGTTGATGATGGGTTTTCTCCCTACCCATTTTTCAAAAGGTGTAAGGTTTATGGCGCTGTTTATACTCCTGTTCGAGAGGTAGTTTGCAGTCACCAGTGCTTCGCCCCACAGTTTTAGTGGTACCTTAGCATCAATCATCATTGCTCTCGCTTTCTCTACGAGAGTTCGGTTCTTGCGTTCAGCAACTCCGTTTTGGTTTGGGGTATAGGGTGCGGTAAGTCTACGCTGTATCCCATAACGTTTCAAGTAAGCATCAAACTCTTTGTTGACGTATTCTGCGCCATTGTCTGACTGTAAGAACTTGATCTTGTTCCCAGTGTACGTTTCTGCTAGCTCCTTGAACTCTTTAAACTTTTGTAATACTTCGCTCTTATTTTTGATCACGTAGACATGACTATACCGACTGTAGTCGTCAATAAAGGTAACGAAGTATTTGTTACCGCTTATTGTGGGCGTTTGTATGGGTCCACATACGTCGCTATGGACGATTTCTAAGCGTTCTGTTGTTTGTTGAGTTGTTTTCTCAAAGGGAGCAGGCACTTGATGCAGTTTCGCTTGTATGCATGTTTCGCACTCTGATAGTGATTCAGAGGCATCAAAGCTTAAGCCAATCAAGCTCTCGTTTCTCAGAGCTAGTTTCATGTCTCTGACGTTCATGTGTCCGAGTTTTCTGTGCCAATCGTTGATGTTTGATGAGTTCTTGGTTGTAAGTGGAACCTTGTCACCGTTATCACTAGTACGATTGTTGGGTGGAACCTTGTCATCGTTATCATTGGCCAGATTATTGCGTTCATGCTGAGAGGGTTTAATATAGTAGAGACCATCTGCGTGTTTAGTTGCAGTTAGTGTTATTCCAGATTTTGGATTCTTTACCGTCGCCTTTTTCTTGGTGAAGAGGACAGAGCATCCGGCATCTGTCGCCTTGCCGACGGACATCAAGTTGGTGCATAGACTAGGTACGTACAGCGTTTCTTGTAGGTTTGTTCGTGCAACTCCATCTCCATTATTTGTTAAAAATGAGACGGTGCCTTTTCCCTCAATTACTGCACTGTGTTCCTCAGTTGCAAAGTTGAGTTTTCTTGATGTCGCTTCGATAGTCTTAAATAGGTCTCTTTGGTACGTCATGTGGGACGTGCAGCCACTGTCCAAGACCCATATGTCGTTTTCAGGCTTCTCGTGAGGTGAGAGGAGACACTGGTTGGCATAGTTGGTCTTGTGATTGTGAGGCTGATTTTCGTATCTTTTTGGTTTTTCATGGTTGTCCTTCCAGCATTTTGAACAGATCTTGTGATTCCTCCGTTTGAATACGTTGCCTTTTCGTTTGCATATTTTGCATGCGGCGTATAATGCTTCTTCTTCATGCAATGATATTTCAGGTTCGTTGCTGTTTGTCGTATTTTGATTGTGACGAGCATCACACTCTTCTATTATTTTGTTTTTGAGCTCTTCTGGCTTGGGAAGAGTGTCCCTGGCTTCTATTGCAACTCTGAAATTTTCATAATTGGGTGAAAGGCTGTATAGCATCATTATTGTTAGAAGTTCTTCGTTTATTATAATATCCATGTCCGCTAATTTATCCACAACGTCCATGAACTCGTTCAGATGGCGGCGCACATCGTGGCTTTGGAGTTTAGTTAAGACGAGCTGTTTTAGCAGGGAGGCTTTCCGCGCAGGTCCCTTGCTCGCATATGTGTCCTTAAGTTTGTCCCACAGTGACTTTGCAGTTGTGCAGCTTTTTATTTGCTTTAGTTCGGAAGGGGCAATAATAAGGATTAGTTCCGATCTTGCTTGCCTGTCACCTTCTTTTTCTGCGGCTGCAGCATCAGCACTTGGGGATGATTCAACATATTTCCATAGTTTATGTCTGATCAGTACGGCTTCCGCCTGGATCGCCCAGGTGTCGTAGTTTTCTCTCGAAAGAGGGTCGATTTTTGTCGACATTTTTGGTTGTACTACACCCGGTCTATAAATTTTGGAATTTATATTTTCACTCTGCTACCATGTTAAGTTTGCAATGTTATGTTTGCAAATAAAGGACTTAAAGACGTTTAAAAGGATATTATAATATTTTGGAAGATTTACAATGAGAAAAGACAGCTAAAACAAATCTGTTATTTTCTGAAGGTGTCTTCGTGACATTCAAAAGAGTAGAGCCATAAAGTAGGCTGAGGCTGAGGCCGTATGCCTTTACAAACATTAAAAGGACCGACATCATAAATAAATCGTAATTGAAGCCGTCAACTGACAGCGCATTTTGGCACCATTGCGTTACAGGCTAAGGCCCCAGATTTTCATCTTTTCATCTTTGCTAGTGGTTCGCCCCGAACTATGAACTCGCGACCCCAGTCACATATGACGTGTAACTTTGCTAACGCCATTCGCCGACCAAATTTACTCAAGTTATCGTCGAACGAACATTCATACATACAAACATACAAACACACATACATACATACAAACGCCGGATTGTTCCAGTAGACTCGGAGAACTTCGCTCGCTCGTTCAATTATTCATTATTTCGTTTGGCCGTTTCGAAGGATGAGATAGCCTAACTGATCGCCCACCTCCTAGTTAGGGAGGCGAGGTAGCTAAATGGCGTAATTCAACGGCGCCGTCGAGACCTATCAAAATCGAAAGATAAAATAATTTCGAAAAGAAAAGCTCGTATGGCAAAAACCATTTTAGCGGTGGGTTTGGCGTGTACGGTTATTCAAAAATGTAAAAAAAAAAACAGTTACTTGGGCATTCTCGAGCGCGTCAGATATTCATACTACGTATGCCCCGAGTGCCTCTGATAACAACGGTATACTAATCTGCCGGTTTGCGTGGTGGGGGTAGGCATATAAAGTAGTCAAAAATGCAAAAAAAAAAATTTACTCGAGCGCGTCAGATTTTCGGAAGGGGTGTTAAGTAGGCCCCAAGGAAGCTCCCTTTAAAAAAACTGACGATTTCGGCGTGACGATAAGTTACGATGAATTTTTGAAAATGCAAAAAAAAAAAGTTATTTTGAAATACTCGAGCGCGTCAGATTTTCATAGGGGAGGTTTATCTCGGTATCCTGAAAGCATATTTTTTTAATCTGACAAAAATGTTGGTGGGTTCTCTTAATCTGACCGAAAAAGTTTGAGTTTTTATGATGCTTCAAGTCAAAACGTTTTAACTTTGGACAAAAGTGTAAAGAGACCTTTTTTGTGTAAAATAAAATTACCTTTTTTGTTTATTTAAACTTTTTTTTTGTAAAATGTATCGTTCGCGACTTATATGCCGTAACGCGTTCTTAGGAAGACGAAATGGCTCCTCCACACTTCCGGTCATGCGGAAACCGGCAGATTTTGTATTTTTAGTAAGTTTTAGATTATATTCTTCAAAATAAATAAAAAATAAATCGCGCTCGAGAATGCCGGATTAACGTTTTTTTTTTACAAGTTCGCGACCCTATAACTCGGCGGCGTCAAGGACTTATCGTCAGATTAGTTAAATTTAGTCTTTAAACACTAAAATCAACCCCCAATATCTTAATCTGACGCGCTCGAGTATTTCAGACTATCCATTTTTTTTTACTAATCTGATCGTCCATCCTAGGCGCGCGTCACTACATATAGAGCTAAATACTTTACAAGGTTGTTCTATTAGGTCTAAGGTATCTCTCATATCTTAAACTGCCACGCTCGAGTATTGCCGAAAATTCCCCTATTCGCCTCCCTAACTATCCGAAAGGTGACGGCATTGCATTTCAAAAACCTAAAAATCTACCTCTATCGCTGCCAGATGGACGAGCCTCCCCGTCGGCAGCCGCAGCAGCAGCCGCAGCCGCAGCCGCAGCCACAGCAGCCGCCGCAGCAGCAGCAGCAGCAGCCGACACTTCAGCAGCAGCAGCAGATCCAGCAGATGCAGAGCATACAGCAGCACCTGCTGCAGCAACAGCTCAGGATCCTCGAAGACCGGCAGATCAACGCCGCGCTCATCAGTAAGATATTCTATTCATATACTTTATAATAATAATAATTGTGTTTGTTGCACTGTGGGGTGCCCAACAGGTGCACCACGTTACATAAGATCAAAGTTGTCAAACGGGCCTCTACGTGTTGGATACGTCCCCACGCACGCCGGCTAAAGGACCGGGACTCTATAGTCCCATGAATCTTTACAATAGACATACATAATAATATATCTTTATTTCAGATTAGGTCCATAATACAGCGAGTCAAGAAGGAATTTAAAATATTAATAAACCCTCGAAGCGAAAAGAAGTGTCTTTGTGTGCCTGAAGGCTTAGCACGCGGGGCATTTTGCCTACTCTCAACTGTCACCTTAGCCGCTGTTCACTGTCACCTCAGTAGTGTTAAGTGGCTAAGGTGACAGTTGAGAGTAGGCAAAATGGCCCGCGTGCTGAGCCTTCTGCCTGTGGCATCGTAACTCCCAAACGGGATATTTAGTTTTAAAGGTGCAAGTCACCTTTAATAAAAAATAATAATTAAAGAGAGTGTTCTTAGCTAGATTTCATCAAAATCAGCTTGTCTTTTGATTAGCTTAGTCGTTTATGACATATTGTCATTTCAAATTGAAATGTCGGAGGTCTTATACACCGTGGAATTTTAGTGGTTTTAAAGCCGAAGGTATTTAGTTGCACTCGTGATTCTGAGCCAAATTCTAAAATTTTACTTTAAAACGAGCGAGAAAAAAAAAAACACTTCCCAATACAAACGGCTATCGCCAATCGACACCATTTGTATGGAGAAGTGAATTTCTTTTTCGCGCGTATTGGAATGAAATTTTGTAATTTAGCTCAAAATCACCAGTGCAACAAAATACCTTCGGCTTTAAAACCACTAAAATTGCACGGAGTATGTAATGTGTTTGTGCTAAACATAACATTCTGTTGCCAACAGATGCCGATGGCGGCATGGTACGCTTGCGGCGCGTCGACCCCTCCACCGTCTCCTCGGAAGAACGAATGAAAGGTACGCTCCGAACTAAATCCCATAGAATCCGCATTACGTATAAAATCACAATAAAAACTTGTCCCCACAGAAACAAATGATATCAGCAATAGAACAATAAGAAACATCATTTCGACCATACGTCTAATATTCGAATGTCAATCTTATTGCATTAGTGTACAGTTTTACTTTAATTGCATAGACTACGAGCAAATAAGCTCCCAAAGGCAGTTTGGACATCTATTTTTCCAGACACATTTCAGAGTTCTATGTTGTATCTAGTTTTATCCTTGATCGAAGAAGGTACGCCATCTGTTCACCTTTATGCCTTTTCACACGTGCCGGTATACGGTTGTAAAATGTATGGGCATGAAGGTAGCTTTCACATGTACTGGCGTAATTTACCCTGAAAGCCCATACATTTTAACACCTGAATAGGCTTTGCTCTAAAAGCCTGTGCAACCGTTCTATTACACTTAGCTCACAAGCGATTAAAATGGAGACCTAAATTGTTTAGGCTTTTCATAGCTTTTTTTGACGAGTGAAACTGGATGTTGCACTGTTTCGGTAGTCATTGGCGAGCTTTGATTTGAAAAATCACTTGAAAAATGTTTTCCAGTAATTCTTCCGTAAAGGGCGCAAATACCAACGACAGCCCCGGTTCTACGAATTGTTTGAACCGGGGCAGAGATTTGATAGTGGCGCCCCCTCTCTCGAGCATTTGAGATCGATTAATTTAAAAAAAAATCATTTTTCGTGAATGGTTGGCATTTTTCGTGTTTTTTTCTCGATAGGTAAAGGTGATCGTGCCACACTGATACGACAGACATACGGACGGCCACGGTTTTTTATGATTTTGGCGCCCCCCGAAACTACCGCCCGGGGCGGGTGCACCGGTTTGCCCCCCCCCCCCCTAGATCCGGGGCTGGCCAACGATGACGACGAGCTTACATTCCCTTATATCCCGCAGCCATACCGGTGACGCAGATATCGGAGCGGGGCGCGCAGCGGCGGCAGAGCGCGGCGCCGGAGCCCGAGGCTGGCCGCAAGCAGACCTGGGAGCAAGCGCTAGCACACATGACTGAGCTGGCCAGCCACCAGCCCAGCAAGGACAAGGTTCGACACCCCACTCACCCGTGTACTCTTGGAGACTCATCATCATCAGTTCCTGGGGCCTTAGCCTGTAACGCAATGGTGCCAAAATGGGCTCCCGGTTGTCGGCTTCAATTACGATTTATTCATGCCGTCGGTCCTTTTAATGTTTTTGTAGTACACCAAAGAATATTCTGATTCTAATTCTAGAGGATTAGTTCTCTGGTTGTAGGAGAAAAACGAGGAAACCCCGGATTTGTCCTCCTACTGTCACGCCATCGATATGCCATTGAGTTACAGGCGAAGGTTCAATAGCTCAGTTAGCTACAAAATGTAAAAAACTATGAAAATGTTGAATTTCCCTCCACGCTGCTATCTTCCAGCCTTAAACATCAGAATAACACAGGTTACACTATCACGCGTTCACATTTAGGAGCAAAGTAAAGCACATATCCTTTTCCTGTAGTCCACGCGGACGAAATCTCGGGCAAAAGCTATGAAATATATTTTGTTCCAGAAGAAACCTAAAGAAGCCCCGCCGAAGCCCGAGCCGCAGCGATCACAGTCGCTGACGGACACTCAGGAGCTTTCCAAGAAGCAGCGGAAACGGCTCGCCAAGCAACAGGTACAGTTTGTATTTCCTCCAAAAGCGGTGCCGCTAAATGACGCCCGCATTTGCCCGTACTGTAGAGGTAATGACTTCACTAAAATGTTACTATGTTGCTTACCTGGACAAAGTTTTCGTGACGCCATTCACAGCTGTGGTACGGCCGTCATTTAGCGGCACCGCTTTTGGATTATTTTGTTTAATTTCATTATTTTGGACCGCTTTTGTTTGTGGAAACGAAAGCAGTCTACGACTCCCATTCAATGCCTATTAGTCAATCACGGGAAGTTCGTAATGATATTTGTCTCGACTATGAAAAGGGTCACGGCAAAGGAACGAAAAAATTGTGCTATTAGATACCTGAAAAGTCTTCAGTGTCTCAACAAAGACGCTTCGTAAGTAGGTATGTTCGAAATAAGAATCATAAAGACTGCGGCATCGCCAAAAAAAAAAGCAAAACTAGTTCATATTTTTTGAAAATATAAAATAAATAAAATAAAAAGTGTGTATTCCCATTTTAGGTACAGTATACATTTGCTGACCCCCACACTAGGCATGGCCTGTCTCATGGGGGGAAGTAGAAAAGTTTAACATGTTCCATCTTCCCAATATCCAGGCCGAAGAGGAGGAGGCTCGCCAGAAGCAGCAGGAGGCCAAGGCCACGAAGGCCGAGGTCAACAAGAGGAAGGAAGCCAAGAAGGAGCCCGTGGCCGCGACCAAGGGCAAAGAGGACAAGACACAGCCCAAGAAACAAGACAAGAACGAGAAGAAAGGACATGAGAATAAACAGGAGAAGAACGGTAACTACTATTACTTGACTTACTTAACTTATATCCTGTTATCCCTCAAGGGAGACATATAGCTCGAAGAAATTCTCTCCAATTGGGACGCTCTTGCTCAGTTGGTTCGAGGTCCTGACCGATCGGCGCCACGTGGATTTGGGGCGAGCCACTCGCCGTTTGCCCTTGGGCAGCCAGGTTAGCAACTGCTTAGTTGGGTAGGTGTCGTGTCTCCTCAGTGTGTGTCCGAGCCAACTCAACTTTCTAAGGATTTCTTCGTTAACCGCCTTCTGCTTGGTCAGACTCCAGAGTTGGGCGTTTGATATGGTCCGCGGCCAGAAAATCCCCATGAGCCTCCGCAGGCATTTATTGACAAACACTCTGGGACAGGTATTTTCTAACGAACCACGTCTTGCATACATCAAGACTGACTTCATGTTTGACTCGAAGATCCTCCACTTAGTGCTGGGTGTAATGACCGGGGAACTCCAGACAGGCTTGAACTGGGCACAGGCTTCTACAACTGCTACTGGCGAAATAATAATATACCAAATGAAATAGAGACGAGTAGCCTGGGTTTGTCCTAGGGCCCATAGGCCATGGGTCAATCTTCTTATTTCCTTTGGCGCCACTTTGTGAGTCTTCGCCTCCTGCACATTAGATTTCCATTTATCTGTGGCCCTTGGTCTCTTTATGCCAGATTTTTTAAATTGCAATGCAGGTTTTCTAGCAAGTGTTCTTAGATAGGTTTTTATCAAAATCGGGTAGGCTGGGTTTGAGATATGCTCATTTGAAGCTAAATTGTCGGTGTATTTTAATAGGTTTGAGATATGCTCATTTGAAGCTAAATTGTCGGTGTATTTTAATAGGTTTTATCAAAATCGGGTTGGCTGGGTTTGAGATATGCTCATTTGAAGCTAAATTGTCGGGGGTAATATTTTTTTTATATTTTGTACTTCGTTTTTGTGTTTTGTTGTATAATTTTGTGGCCATACGAATAAATAAACAATGTTATGTGTTCGCTAATTGCACAGCACAAGCCCCGGCCTCCAAGCAAGCCGATCCGACGCAGCAACAGAACGGCAACAATGCTCCGACTGCTGCCGCCAGCAAGAAAGAGAAGAAGAAGAAGCAGAAACAGCAAAAGGCCGAAACCAACGTTGCACATAGGGTAAGTATTCTTAGCTGTCACACCAACAGTAGATACATGGGAAGAGGCGGCGTGGAAGTTTGTGTATAAAAACAAAAAAGTCACAAATTCATTCCGTCTTCGTTTGTAATTGTTTATTAGTTTACTGAAATTTGGATTTTACTTACTTTCATAAAATAAAAGTGTTTCTTCCTCAAGTCGTGATAATATTAAGGCGCTGGGCATAGTGAATTAGCCCGCGCGCAAAGAAAAATGCACAAAATCGATTCCTGTATCAAACACAATAAAAAATCGAAAATTTTCACATATCAAAACCTAGAATTAGTCGAGACCTATCGAACACAGCCAGTTTTGTGTTGATATCCATAATAGATTGCAAGATATTTTGGTTGAAAAAAAGTGCGCCGCCTATTTTTTTTCTAGCAAAATATCTTCAAAACTTTTATGAATGTCAAGACGAAACTAGCTGTTTTAGATAGGTCTCAACTAATTCTAGGGTTGGATATGTGAACATTTTCGATTTTTTTAGTGTATTTGATACAGGAATCGATTTTGTGCATTTTTCGTTGCGCGCGGGCGATTCACTATGCACAGCGCCTTAACTCCAGAGAACATTGTATCGGACGCTAATTATTATCCGTTAGTTCCAGTCACAGATATTCTGTTAGAGGGTAATAAAAAGTAGAGTGTTCACCTCGAGAGCAAAACTTTTTGAAGCTTGTGTACTCGCTCCGATCTTGATTCAGACAAACACTCTCGCCTTAAAAAATAATTGTTTAACTATTTTGTTATGTGAGCTGCCAGCTTCCCTATGAAATAAATATAATGTCCGGTTGTTATCCACCAGGCGGGCTGCGGCGCCGACTGCGAGAAGCCTGCGTCTTGCAGCATCATGGAGCAACTGAGCTGCGGCGTGCAGGTGCGTTATAATTATTATTACTACTTTATTGTACAAACAAACAGATTAGAGGACAATACAGTAAGAAAACACATGTACAAAGGCTAGCTTATCTCTAGCGTTCTTACTCTCCTTGAGAGTATTTGGTTTGGGTTTCCCCGTACATCAACATGCTTTGATTTGCTTTTTTGATAAATGATAGATCTCGATAGAAACTAGGTTATAGTTTGTTTGATAGCACACGATACATTGATATGTTGTCTATGGGCACAAAAATGTCAATTAAGACGGAGATCTTCTCGAAAAAGTTGACTCGTTGAAATCAAAACAATATGGCCGACCAATCAGAAGTTTTCGCATACTTGGACGGTGCTCTTCGTTGTGGTGTACTTTGAATGTGAAAACGTGACTTTAGACCAGTCTTTCCCAACGTGGGCGATAACGCCCCCTTGTGGGCGCTGCAGGCCTAAAGGGGGGCGGTAAGAGACCCAGAAAAAAAAGGGGGCGTTGTGTAGGGCTTTGGGGTCGATTTATAATTTCATCTACCTAGCTAGGAAGACTCTTAGACACCGACTGAGCTCTCGACTCGATAATTTATTCTTAAAGTGGGCAGTAGACAAAAAAAGGTTGGGAACCCCTGCTTTAGACCAATGAGCATATTTAATTTTGTTTTTTCGTCCAGGTCGCGGACTTACGGCTGCCTCCGGGCATCACCCTGACCCGGGTGCCGCCCACTGACAAGAAAGAGCAAGTCAACATCAAGTCCGTGGTGAGTACTCTTATTTATAACCTTCTTACTACACCCATAGCGCTTAAGAATGCCCCGGACAACTGCAGCCCTCTCGCTAGTACTTCTCAACATTTCAATCCGGGATAATAAAAAAAAATTAAAAAATGATAGACGTAGACGTCATACGTCAGACGTCATAAAGCTGAATCGAGCTGTACCTGATTTTCGCATCAACTGTCTCCTCAGGTCTGTCTATGACGTTTGTTTGTTTGTTTCAGCCGATCTGGAAGGGTTCGCAGCTCGCGGCGGCGCCGACGCCCGTGGCGCGGCCGCCGCCCGTCATCGCCGCCGACCCCGCCGCCATGATGTTCATGACCGCCCCGGTGATGCCGCCACCCGGTATGTCCGCCTCTATTGCTCATTTTATACAACTAGCTACACTATTTTCAGTTAATTAAGCCATAAACATTTCATTCTGTCCCCTCAGAGCCACCCAAGGCGATTATAACACCCGAGGTAGCGCCGCCACCGGCCGGCAAATCAAAAAAGGCAAAGAAAAAGGCCAAGAAAGCAGCAGAGGCCAACCAGCCATTTACAACGGAAAAACAGGACAACACCAAGATGGTCACCCTGCGGAACCCCATGTTCCATCCTAATTTACCCCCAGTTCAAATATCTTCCACGCAACAACAACAACAACAACAGCAACAGCAGCCCAAGAAGCAAGAGTCAATACGAATCCCGGACCCCATACCGATGCCGCCCAACGCTTGCCAGGCGACTATAACCCCTATGTCGAACGGAATGTACACCATACGGAACCCGCTAATGTCCATGATGCACCAGCAGACGCTCATGGGCGCGCGGGGCCCCGCCAGTCCGCAGGTGAACCCCGTCTACCCCCAACAGAAGTACAACTACGTGAACCCTAACGCTTACAACCCCATGCAGGGCGTTCCGCAACAGGCCTACGTCGTAGACGGCAGGAGGACCTCGCCCAAAAACAACATCGAAGTGAAAACAGATTTCCCCAACTCGAGAATCATGAACCTAGCTTCGTTTACGCAGAAAAACGACGAGGGCTACTCGCTCTTCAAAACCAACGAGGACCAGCAGCAACGCTGCTTCCTGGAGCCCGATTATTACATGGAACCGACCTACACCAACCCGAGCCCAAAGCCGACCGTCTCGCCCAACCCGATAGGCACGCGACCGAGCAACGACTCGAATCGGCCATTCGATTCTTCGCTGTTCGCTAATAACCCGATCCAGCGGCCCGAGCCTATCGGAACGCCGCTGAAGAGAGAAGAGGAGAGGAGTGAGTTCATGGGAGGACTTTACACCCCTTTTGGGCACGAAGAGAGAAACGTCTTCAGGAGCGCGCTGTTCGACAAAGGCGACATCGGCGCCAACATTGGCCGCGGCGACGACTGTGGCCCCAATCACATGTCGAACGGCGACACGCTGCCCTACTTCCAGCGACTGAGAGTTGGCTCCAAGTTGAACAATGAGGTGACCATACATCACGTCACGGAGTCCAAGTTTTATAAGGGACAGGTGCGTTGGTTTTCTTGTAGTTTTGTTTGTTATCGCTGGTTTAATTAAGCTGTAGTTATTCAAAACAGCCACATCTTTTAAATTATTTTTAAATAATTCAGATTTTTATCTAACCAGTTATGCTGCCTATAACTGGTTAGATAAAAATCTGAATTTTGTGATATGTTTTGATGAAGCAAGGTGTATGAGTATGAATAGAAACCAGACTTCATTATTACTGGTGACCTACTACTAAACAATGGACAATCAGTTAGAATAGAGGCCGGTAGCAGTTATTGTTGTGTTCCTATTCATACTCTGCTATGAATACAAGGTGTTACAAAAAATCCTAACTCTTTTTACAGGGTAATTAGCACACGGTGATAGGGATCACAACCTAATTTTTTTTTTGCTCCACTTTTTTTTTAAATATTGTTTTAATTGACTTTCACAATGTTGTAACAACTCGAAGCTGTGCAAATCACTTGATCGAAGGTGCAAATGCATCTACATACCCCAAACATGCCCCTAAACATACATACATACAAACTTTTAAAAATGAATTAATAGCAAAAAAAAAAAAATATTTTTTATTTGTAATTTTTTTTACAAAAATTACATGCTGTTGGCCAGTAGGTTGAACCCTGTAAAAAGAGTTAGGATGTTAACAAGTTGTACAATCACGCTGTATGTTGCGCACAGGACGGCATGCCGCAGCAGCTGCTAGAGGCGGCCAGCCAGCCGGACGAGCGGTTGTATGCCGCCGGCTGCAACCCCGATGAGCGCATGTATCCGCCCAACAACTGGGCGCACGGTTACGCGCCGCCCGCTCCCTTGCCCTTTGGCGGTAAGTATGATTGTAAACAATAATAATTGGAACAACAATAATAATTCAGCCGACTATGTGTTCTGGTCTACGAAGCAGTGGCACTGCCCAAAAAACTTGTTGACGACCAGAACACAAAATCGGCAGAATTATTGTTGTTCTGTTGTTTACAATGATGAAAAGAATACTATGTTATTGCCGCGAACGAAAAATCACTGAACAAACTAGCTCAGTTTAGCTGCAAAACGTAAAAAACTGTGAAGTTTTTGAATTTCCCGCCACGTTGCTATCGTCCCACCTTAAGTTCGGTGAAGCGGTGGCCGAGATATGGGTGGTAGTGGGAGGTCGAAGAATTTCCCGCCACGCTGCTATCTTCCGACCTTAAGGCTCCGTATAAGGCTAACTAGCGCCACCAATGTTAAAAAAATCATATCTTCCTTTAGAAGAAGTTTCTGAAAAAATTCTAAGATGAGCCTATGCGCCATGCTTTTCTAGATTTTTAAGTGTAGATACCCTCTTCGAAATTTACTTTTAAGCTAAAAAATTTTCGATATCCGCCAAAAGCGGCCGTTTTTTGCGGTTATCGAAAATTTTTTAGCTTAAGACTAGAAATTGAGTTGGGTACCTACACTTAAAAACCTAGAAAAGCATGGCGCATGAGCTCATCTTAGGATTTTTCCAGAAACTTCTTCTAAAGGAAGATATGATTTTTTCAACATTGGTGGCGCTAGTTAGCCTTATACGGACCCTTAAGCCCCCATTGGTCTCCAGGCGAGGTGATGCCGCCACCGGGCGCGCTGGGCGACACGGCAGCGGCGCGCGGCGCTCCCTCGCCGCTCGACTCTGAGGATGTGGGCTTCGGCGCGGTAGGCTCGCGGGCGCCAAGACACCCTCTCGGTAAGGACCACATACTCAACAGTATAATCCGCGCGGGATGAGAAAGGGATACCTTTTGGAACTGAGACGCTCGCGGTCAGCCTGTCAGCTGTAGCGTCAGCATTTCGGCAAACTAGTTATCTATGGCAAATTCGCGTCGAAACTTGCTTGTGTTTTCTGTTCGCGTGGGTTTCTGCTCGAGTTTTATTCAATCAATGCATTATCATTCAATCCTTTTAGATTACAACCATTAAACATTTTTGTGTATTTTCAATTTCATAAGCCTATGATAGAACGTAGAAATAACAATTTGTTTACTGACGCTACTCGAGAACTGACATTTTTGTTCAATTTGATAAGGTTCCATCCCATTCTCATCCCGCGCGCATTACAAACCAGACGATCGGATGAAAGCTGCCAATAATAATTGCTCGTTTTCAACTGACAAAATAAAGCCAAAGGGCTATCTACGTAATGAGAGGATTTATACAGCGTCCAGTGGCACCTTCACTCACGCTAGATGGGTGGAGAGACAACTCGGCGCTGCAGTGCCTGGGACATTGTTTTAGATGGAGTAGGCTTGCCCAGCACCTATACCATCCAGACATCTTAGTCGGCCTAGCCCACAGGAAAGACTGGTCAATACGTGTGGAGCCAACTAAGCCGCGGGTTTCCTCACGATGTTTTTTCTTCACCGTTAGCGAGTGGTTTTGCTACTTCAAATTCACAAATGTGCGTAACTGTGAAAAGAAACCATTCTTAAGTTCTAGGATCTGGAATCCAAACCTTAGGTCCTAAAAATAGTTAAGCCTCGCGTTGAGGAATCAAAGTCATAGGACATGCCAGCACCGGGATTCGAACCTAGGTCCAATGTTCTTACCACTAGGCCACCACCGCTGGACCACATACTATCAACAGTAAACCAGACGGTCGGATGAAAGCTGCCAATAATAATAATAGCCAGTTTTCAACTGACAGTTAGAAGCTGAATTCAAACCACTTCGTAGATGGCGCTTACAGGCATGGCTATAGATGAACCGAGATGTGACTGTTAAGGCTCGGTATAAGGCTAACTAGCGCCACCAATGTTAAAAAAAACATATCTTCCTTTAGAAGAAGTTTCTGAAAAAATCCTAAAATGAGCCTATGCGCCATGCTTTTCTAGATTTTTAAGTGTAGATACCCTCTACGAAATTTACTTTTAAGCTAAAAAAATTTCGGTAACCGCCAAAAGCGGTTGTTTTTGGCGGTTATCGAATTTTTTTTAGCTTTAGACTAGAAATTGAGTTGGGTACCTACACTTAAAAATCTAGAAAAGCATGGCGCATGAGCTCATCTTAGGATTTTGTCAGAAACTTCTTCTGAAGGGACATATGATTTTTTAAACATTGGTGGCGCTAGTTAGCCTTATACCGAGCCCTAAGAGGGCGCTAGAGCACCATTTTCCCATACAAACGTAGTTCAGGTTTAATTTTTAAACTACAGGCTGGATTTTGCTGAAACTTGGTTAAAAAATAGCCTGAAAGGAATTAGAGCGATGCGTTTTTCGCTCCGTAAAAGGGGTTACTTTCAGCTGTTATTTACTTACATACTTCATAAAGTTGATTTGATCTGTACAAGTGTTGATGATTGTTTTATATTTATTGGCAAGTCTGGTGATGTCTGTGTTGCCTCCCCGCAGAGAGTCCCGGCGCTCTGGAGGCGATGCAGCGATACGAGCAGCTGTACGCCCACAAGCAACGTCTGCACCACCTGGACACTAACTAGATGCACGGACCATCGAGCGAGAACTGCATTAGGCCTCACTACAATCGTGTTTCGTGGCCCTAAAAAAACTACTTCCTGCCAGTATCCAAGTATACAATAATTTTGATACGTACTAGTCAACAATGCAGGGCGAAAATAAACGTTTTCGCTCTACATGTAATATACTTTATTTGACACGAAAAAGCAGTGACGTCATTGCAATTTTCAAAACTGCGTGTTTTGAGGATTCTTTCATAAGTGGCTCACGTATGCCTGATATAGTTCTCGCATGACGCTCGTACTCGTAGATAACATAATCTAAGACGATTTTGTTTCAATATTATCAAGTCACAAAGAGTTTGTGTTTGTCGGACTTCAGCTGAATTTGGGGATATGATTGCAATTATTATGTAAATGATTGAAACTCAAGGTGAAACTGAAATAAGAACAATATATAACTTTGTTAGTAGTCATACTAACATGCATTATAGAAATTCGCCTTTTCCATAGTTACCACCAACGTCTATCCTTCAAATGAAAAAAAACTTTATTTGGAAATAAGAAATAGGTGCATACCGCCACCGGGGTTCGAAACTGATATCTACCCTAAAAAATCATTTTGACGAATCCCGTGGCTTCTCTGTTTTTGGCCTAGATAAGTCCGACTTAGCAAAGATAATGGTGTAGGTGGAAAGCTACTCCATAAAAATTTAAATCATCTGAAGAAAACACAAGTGAACAATCTGCACGGATTGTGCGGAATGTTGTTATGATTAGGTAAATAACCTAGGCCGTGAATTACTTGGCGCAACCAGAATTTGACTGTCGTCAATTTACACATCTTTTAATTGATTTGGTCATAAGATGAAGATTTTTTTAATTATGCCTTTTTATAAGTCCTATATTTTGATGGTTTAAAAATGTATTAGACAGGTTGGCATATTGTTATCTGTTTTTGATTATCAAATGCAAGTAATCTATTTATCTCAAAAAAAAACCACCGAAGCACTAATAATTGTCTACTATTGTTTAATAAAAAACCTCGGATTTGACCTAAATATAAGCATAGAAACTTGTTCGTTTTTGATATCACGCAGTAGGAAGTAAAACCCTCTCTGATTGTAATACGATATGATTTACTGAAACAAGCTGTAGCGTGTGATGATGATTTTTTAACGCGATATGTAGCATTCAAGAGATTGTAAGCGATGTAACTGAATTAAGTAAAATGTATAATTATAGCAGAATTCTGATGTTTATTATTTTGAAACCTAAACCAAATCCTTTATTCCCAACTGCCCCGAGATTGCCACCGAGGTGAATGTGGTGGTTTCATCCAAACGTTTTTTTTTTAATACACGTTTAGTAGTGTTTTTTAAATGGATATTTTAGAAATAATTTAGCAAGCCGGTTCATGAGACACGGGCCTAAAAAGTGAAAGGATGTGCAATGAAAAATAATGTGTTTACATGATAATATATTATCATTTCCATAATTTACTATTCAGCTAGCAGGAACGAAATGTATTGATTTCATGAAGCTATGAGCCACGCTACACGAGCGGTTCTCCCGCCTGCGAGAAACCGCATTTAAACAGCAGCAGACTCAATTTACTATGCACGTTGTTATGTACGAAGCAATCTAATGACGCAAACGGTTTGCAGTAAAATTTCATCCCATCAAAAACATACAAAAAGTTATTCAGCCCGCACCGTGTCGTCGTCAGGACGATATCAGCCCGCATAATTATTAATTTATACATAACTCTAAGCAAAATGTTGCAAACTTTGCTAAACAAATTGAATCTGCTGCGAGTGTATGGCTCTTAGTGGAAACTCGGGCTCCCGGCTTTTGTTTTGTTGATTACTGATTCTATCAAATCGGTGGATATTCAAAAGTCGAGGTCTGGGCACTTTTTTTCCATATCATGAGGTGCGAGTAGCTAGACAGTAGCGAGTAGCTTCATGGAACAAATCATGGTACTAGTGTCAACGAAGCACATTATACACTGATAAATGGAACTATTTTAACAGCTGAAATCTAATTATCAATAAAACTAACTTTCTACGGACGACCATAATATTAAATAACAAGATATTACAGACCATAAATTCGTACATTTCGATACAGACAGATGGACAATATAATTTCTGAAGCTTATTTATTGTAAATGGAAACTATCATAATACCATCTGATTATATTTTGTTCTATATTGTACTAATTACTAAATTATAATAATGTATTCGGTTAGATGACATGTTTGATTGTACTTTATAAATTATGGAAAAGTCGGGCCTTACTGACTCATCATCACTTTCTATGTCAAATAACTTATGCTAGAACATTTGCATGTTATAAGGGATTGTTAGGAAACCGATCCTGACAGATGACAACGGGAGTGGATTTTTGACACGCTCAGACTCTTGAAATCGAGCAGTAGTGATGCCTCACTTAGATATGACTGCATGATTTCGTAACCTATGCCGAAATTACGCAGTCATATCTACATAGAGAAACGACACACATGTGAATAGCGGATCGAATGTACGGGAAAAATGTGCAACATTATATTCTAAGTTTCCCAGGGAACGAATCCTGAAATTACTGTAGTATTTTTCTTAAGCGCTACCAGGTCGGCTACCGTATCAGGCTCACGCAGGTGTGGCCAAGAGTTTTAGCGTACTTATTTGCTTGGTGGGCACATCTGCGTGATGCCTTCCCTAGCGCACTAATTAACGCAGGCGCAGGCGGCAAATACCTGCGTTGGATATACGTCAATGCATGTGTGTAACAATAACTGTTTAGTGACTAAATAGATAAATATTTTGTCTTGTTTATTAGTTTGAAACTAGCGGCACTTTAGGATGGCACGTCTTGTAAGAGCAAATACTTTTCGATTCTTATCTCACTACAAAAGGCAACATTCACGTGGGTATTTTTTTTATGCTACTCTTTTATTTCGTTTTACAAGTTTTTCCACTTTGTTTTCCTCCTACGGTGCCGCTACAAGTCCCTAGAGACTCGGTCACACGTAGCTAATATCTAAAGCAGCGAAATAATTGATCGTGTTTTATTCTTTGAAGCCCGATTTAAATTGGTCATCATAATGTTTACTGTAAGTCACGATAAACGTTTTTATCCTGCTTTTGGCTAGCGTCATCTTGCTTTACTTTTTCAGTATTTCAATATAGATTTATTCAAAATGTAGTGCAAAATGTACATGCAAAAGAAAACACATAAAATTCAAATTAAAAACAAAAGAAAACAAGCATATCTTATCCTAGCATGTAACTTCACCACGTTAATGGGACGTACGTAAGCAGATGGTGACTCGATAGCAGGATAATAAAATATCGATACACTCATGCCGCGGGGGTGTAAGGCAGTATGCGAGAGGTTTACAGTTGTTAGGCCAAAACTGGGTTATCTCCTACATCTCAGCCCCCCTTAGCACGCTGACCTTTTGCCTACTCTCAATTGGACCTAGTTCTGCAGAAAACAGCCACCTCGCATTTTTTCCAAAAATGAGTTATGACTGCAGCCATACTATTTTTGACATGGCGAATTTTTTGCAAAGACAGCCATGTCGATATCTCACTTAATGGCGGAGATACAAGTTGCAAAATCACGCCAAAGACAGCCATTCGCACTAACAAATTATGTAAAAAACAGCCATCATGGTGTAAAATGCAGCCAATTTCGACATTATGCGAAAAACCTATTTTGGAGAACTCAGCCATCTTACATGGCTGTTTTTTACAAAATTCAGAATGATCGGAGGTTGGAAGCTCGAATTACGTAAAAAGGCAGCCAGCTTAGGATGGCTGTTTCTTACGAAATTAATTATGTGTTTACAATGATATTTGGCTGTATTCGGGAAAAAAATCGTATACAATTGTCACCGTAGCCACTTAACACTACTGAGGTGACAGTTAACAGTGGCTAAGGTGTTGAGAGTTGACAGTTGAGAGTAGACAAAAGGCCAGCGTGCTAAGGGGGCTGAACCTATCGAAAACAGTCTGCCTTACTCGCTACTCGCCACTGTCTTGACCAAACTAAACCACGCTTTATACTGCGGTGCGAGATTATTACCCTGCACCGGGCGGTAAGGGGTACGGTTCGCGCTCCTTACTATTAGGAAGCGTCTCCGAGCCAATGGGAACCTCGGTAAGAGGGCCACGCCCGGGGCCCGTCCCCCCACGTCCCTCGCGGGTCGTGTGAGGAGGACCAGCTGACGATGTCAGGGGTCGTCGGGCCACGGGCGCGGCTCGGGCGTCAGTTATTCGTGCCTGCGCTTGGCTGGCGGCGGCGGCGTGCCGGAGGAGCCGACCGGGTCAGGGTGCCGGCGGCGCCGCGGCGGCACACCCAGGCCCGCGTGCGCCTGAGCTGCAAGCAGCATGCCCAGCTGGTTCTCCGCCTGGGAGAGAGGAGGATATCGTCAGGGGCATAACTAAATAGCCACATATCTAAATAGCGATAATAGGGCAAATTAACAAAAAATAAACCGACTTCACCGAAAAGGTACATCGGTGCATAGTGAATCAGCCCGCGCGCAAAATCGATTCCTGTATCAGATACACTAAACGAATCGGAAAAGTACACATATAGAACACTACAGGGTGCACTCTTAGTCAATAGCGGAACTTTAAGTAGGATGTCTACTGATCAATACAAACAACTTGTACTAGGTGGCGAAAAAAATGGAGCGAAAAAAATATCAGCTGTTTCATACATTTGGCGCAGTACTGAGTCGACCTTTTGTATGGAACAGCTGATATTTTTTTAGCTCCATTTTTTTCGCCACCTAGTACAAGTTGTTTGTATTGATCAGTAGACAGCCTACGTAAAGTTCCGCTATCGACTTAAAGTGCACCCTGTAGAATTAGGTGAGAGCTATCTAACACAGCTACTTTCATGATGTAGTAGAGCATCAGAAGCTATCTTTGAAGTAGTAAGTCAACTAAGGATAGTCTCACCTCGTGGTAGACGCGATTGCTCGTAGCTAATTGTACATCATAGCTTAGGACAGCATCAGAAGCTAACTTTGAAGTAGTAAGTTAGCCAAGGATAGCCTCACCTCGTGGAACATGTCGCGAGCCATCTGGTAGACGCGATGCTCGGAGCTGTTGTACATCAAAGCGTTCGACAGCATCAGAAGCACGTCGCGCTGGAACTCGGCCGTAGTCCTGACAACCACAGATCATCATCAGCATTGGCCATTACGGACGATTTACAGTCAGTTGGAGCTACACTTGTTACAGTGGCTATACAGGCGCGTTGATGGTGCGCAAGTCCGTTGTGGCTTAGTTTTAGGTGCTACGGCTAGTTTAGATGGACTGCGAGAGGTGTTAAAATGTAAATTGTAACAAGCACGTAAAACCGCTGAGCGCGCAGAGTAAAGGGTCATTAGGGGCAGTCCGAAAATATGAGACAGCAAAATATATTCTGAGGAACCATGTCACCACATTTTAAGAAATGGGTCATTGAAAAAAAAAAACAACTTCATTAATTCGGTACCCAAAGATTTTTGTTCGAAAGTCCGTTATTGGCTTAATCTTAGCTTTAGACAATATTGAGAAACTAATTTCAATATTTTTTATTTTGGTTCAGTAGTTTGGATTTTACAACGTTTCAAAGATACGGTTTTATGACGTCACGCGACGGTCTGCATACTGTTGGCGGTCATAGGAACAAAACATTTTAGCGCATAAAAACAAAACCGCTACTGGACCAAAATAAAAAAATATTTAAATTAGTTTCTCAATATTGTCTAAAGATGAGATTAAGCCAATAACGGACTTTCGAACAAAAAAGTTTGGGTTCCAAATTGTGTAGGTTGTAAGGAGTAAATTCATTTTTTTCCATGAAATTGTCTTACATTTATAGAAAGCATGGCAATTCATAATTTTCATACAATTTCAATATAAGTGGGACAATATCTGACCTCATAGCTCCGGCGTCGATGTTTTTCTTGATGGTCCCGAGGTCCATGGGGCGCCGCACCAGCGCGCTGTAGCCCGGCGCCTCCGCGTCCGTGATCGGCCGCAGGAACAGAGACGCGTACTTGTGCGCCGCCAGCCTGCAACAAACACGAAGGAGACATATCTAGAAGTCAGAAGATAAAACCCCAGTAAACACTTCTTGCCGAACCGTGTAGTGCCCCCTCGGTGAACTCTTTTAAAAACAGACTCGATAAACATTTAAAACAGTATATACAGTACGCATCAGTACGCATCAGCTAGTAGTGATATACAGTACGCATCAGCTTTAAGCTGCCAGTGTAATAAAAAATAATAATAATTGAAATGTTGATCCTGTGGCGAGCTAAAAGGGGAGAGTTGGGAAATAAAATTCATATTTGCCACCGGGGTGGTAAACGCCACTAGTATTTTCCAACCACCACCCCCGTATCCTGTCTCGTAGGAGATAGGGAATAGAAAGAAAGAAAAAGACATTGCAAACAGACACACCTTGGGTATATTAATGAAAACAAACAAACTAAAAAAAACAGAATTAAAAGGACAGAAGACATAATAATTTGTTCATGTAAAATGTCGCGGTGTGTCACTGAATTACAAAAGGCACTAACTCAGCATTGTGCTGAGGGTGGGAGCCCTCAGCGCTGATTTTCTGTTAGTGCCGGTGGTGACCGCGGATAGAGGTAGCGAATAGCGGATGAATAGCGGACGAAAGCGGATGAGCCATACTTGTAGTTGTAATGCGTATAGACGCGCGCTTTTGTGTGCGTAACTTCATGCTGACAGTAAGTTTTTAATGGATAATTTTGGCACGAACTGAGTAACAGTAACAAGGCCGGCGCTCGGCCGAAACCGACCGCTCCCGAGCTTACGCACGCAAAGACAATGTGCATGTCCATTTACACACACAAGTATGGCTCATCCGCTTTCGTGAGATAAAACATCTGCACCTATACAGCGACGGACTGTACCTGCTATAGACCAGCATGACGCTCTTCTTCCACAGTCGGTGTTGCCGCTCTCCGTCCGAGACGGTGGGCGAGTCCGGCGCGCTCGCCTCGGCCGCGCTCTCCGAGCCAGAGCAAGCTGCGGGCAAACCATACGCCGTGTCAATAAACACCAGCCCTGCTTGCTTAGCATGAGTCTGGGTTACGCAGTACACACGACAGCACGTCCGTTTCACCTTACGGTGCCACGGACAGACACACCCTCACAGACAGACACACGCACATAGCGGTTTTTATGTAGGTAAAAATAGCTGAAATCATTGTTTTCGTTATTTAAAAGAAAATATATGTAAATGCTTGATTTTGATGTACAATAAAAAGTATTTTAACATCTATCTACTTAAAAAATAATAAAGCGGTAGGTATATTGTATAATAGTGTTGAATGTTGTTGTTTTTGTATTTTGAAGTCCAAAACACAATGACAATGCTAAGAGGCCAGCGGTGAAAATGTTTTAAAAATATGAACGATAAAGTTTAATTCATTGCGTCTATAGAGGTCCCCGATAACACTACGAGTATAAAACGTTTTTTAGCTTTTATCGAGCCGCCGGTGCTGCGTCCTGCGCGTCTATATTCTAAAAGAAAAAAAAAACACTCACGCCGTCAACGGTCATAACCGGTTTTTTTGCCAGTTTTGACAGTTAATAATTGTAGAAATTACGGTATTGTGTTTAGAGAATACAGGGCTGGACCCGGACATTTTTTCTGACGCTAAGTACAAAGAGCTACTGCTTAAGGCTCGGTATAAGGCTAACTAGCGCCACCAATGTTAAAAAAATCATATCTTCCTTTAGAAGAAGTTTCTGGAAAAATCCTAAGATGAGCCTATGCGCCATGCTTTTCTAGATTTTTAAGTGTAGATACCCTCTTCGAAATTTACTTTTAAGCTAAAAAATTTTCGATAACTCCAAAAACGGCCGTTTTAGGCGGTTATCGAAATTTTTTTAGCTTAAGACTAGAAATTGAGTTGGGTACCTACACTTAAAAATCTAGAAAAGCATGGCGCATGAGCTCATCTTAGGATTTTGTCAGAAACTTCTTCTGAAGGGAGATATGATTTTTTCAACATTGGTGGCGCTAGTTAGCCTTATACCGAGCCTTAAGATGGTGATAAAGAAAGAAAGCTACAAACTTCTGGAGTCCGCCTTCTTCTTGCGCGAGTAGTCGCGCTTCTTCTTGCCGTCCTTTTCCTCCTCGCGCACGAGCTCCATGGGCGTGTCGTCGTCCGTCTCAGCGTGCGCGTGGGCATCCTCCCCCTCCTCCCCCGCCGCGCCCCTGCGACCGTGCCCCTCCCCCGCCGCCGCCCCCTCGTCCAGCGCCCCGCGCATCTCCGCAAGCGGGATCGACTCCTGCGCATCGCCGAAGGAAACGTTAAAAGGAACGACAGTATTGATAAATCGTAATAGAAGCCGTCAACTGGGGGCCCATTTTGGCACCATTGCGTTACAGGCTAAGGCCCCAGATCTTCCCTATCTGTATGCGCATTATTAATTTGGGAGTACTGTTTTCCATTAGAAACAACAGCTCATTTAGACTGGTAGAAAAGCAATTGTTCCACCTTGTGATAACAAATTCTCATTTTCTCGCATAAATCCCCACACAGTAGTAACAACATTTAAATTGTTTACCCTAAAAAAGAAATAAAGAAAAAATAACTGAAGACTTATGGGGTTTGTCAGTAAAAATAGTCAGCTCAGTTATACATAATAATATGATAGCACCACACCTAATTTTCAATAAGTGTATAGATGAAGGTCTATTTCCAGACCTCATGAAGTATAGCAGGCTTATACCATTATTTAAAAATGGCGATAGCAAGATCCCACAAATTTTAGACCAGTTTCAGTGCATAATACAGCTATGAAGTTAAATATTTGAGAAAGTCGAACTAGCTCGGCTACTATCACACTTCGATAAACACAAACTTCTCCACACCCAACGGTTTGAAGCAAATTGGATATGACAGACGGACCGACAGACACACAAATGATCCTGTAATAGTACCGTTTTTTCCTTTTCCGAGGTACGGAACCCTGGAAACAACAGTTGACGAGTGTTATAGGATAAATAAACACTGTAACTTGCGCCGTGCTTCCTAACTGTCCTTGTTACAACGCTTTTCTTCATAGACCGTGTTCAGTAATGGGCATCGTCAAATCCTATTTTTTACTCTATAAATCGAAAATATAGACAAGTATAAGAAACTAATTTGAATATTTTCTTAATTTTTTTAGTAAATAATTTTTTATTAATTATTTAAAATTTCTATAAGTTTTGTGTGTGACGTCACCACTGGCATTATGTTCTAAGTTCATTGCATTCATTCATGCTTTTAAAAAATAAAAATATGTTGACGTTTGACACTTTTGGTGGTGACACTGGTGTACACTAAAGTGTTCTCTATCTATCTATCTATCTTTTGACAGTTGTTGTTGACAAATGTATTTTTTAAAATATTTGTAGGCAATGGAACTACCGCATTGGAGGCTATGATAACGTCATCAAAAGAAAAATGAAGTAAAAATTTTTGGCGATAAATATTAATAATCCGTTTTAATTTTACTTATTTAAACCCCTAATAGTCTTCGATCAAGGATAAAACTAGATACAACATAGAACTCTGAAAGGTGTCTGGAAAAATAGATGCTCAAATTGATTTTGGGAGCTTATTTGCTCATAGTCCATGGAATTAAAGTAAAACTGTACACTAATGCAATAAGGTTGACATTCGAATATTAGACGTATGGTCGAAATGATGTTTCGTATTGTTCTATTGCTGATATCTTTTGTTTCTGTGGGGACAAGTTTTTATTGTGATTTTATACGTAATGCGGATTCTATGGGATTTAGTTCGGTGCTAATAGTAATCAGTATCCCTATTCCTCGAAATGGTTTTCAATTTACGACAATTGATGTCTCACTGATCAATGTAAGAAACTCTCGCTTGGGACTGTTCTCACCTCGAGGTCCACCTCCTTCTTGATCTCGTGCAGACTTTTGTCTTCATCCTTGTCCTCAGCTTCGGCCTCTGCCTCGGGCTGCTCGGGCTCGGTCTCGGCCTGCTCGGGCTCGGCCTCGGCCTGCTCGGGCTCGGGCTCGGGCTCGGGCTCGGCCGGCTCGGGCTCGGAGTCGGGCGGCGACAGGGGAAGCTCTGGAATGGACGGGTTTCCTTATTTTGTGATAGATAGAGAAGAGAGAACACTTTTTGTTGTACACCAGAAATAAATATTTACAAGAATTTTCCCTAAAAGCACAGATGGGGGTCTTAATTTCTTCCAGACAACCTGGATGATGGATTGGATAAGTAAAAATAGAGATTGAAGAGAGGGATATCGTTGGATAGAAGGACTCACGGGCTCAAATAAACTGTGGGTTTTAAGGACAGTTGGACTCGAAGGGACTGCGTGTTAAGGACAGGTGAGCTTAAAGGTACTGCGTGTTAAGGACGGGTGCGCTCAAAGGGACTGCGTGTTAAGGACGGTCGGGCTCAAAGGGACTGCGTTTTAAGGACGAGTGGGCTCAAAGGGACTACGTGTTAAGGACGGGTGGGCTCAAAGGGACTGCTTGTTAAGGACGAATGGGTTCAAACGACTGCGTGTTAAGTTCGGGTGGGCTCAAAGAGACTGCGTTTTAAGGACGGGTGGGCTCAAAGGGATTGCGTTTTAAGGACGGGTGGGCTCAAAGGGACTGCGTATTAAGGACGGGTGGGCTCAAAGGGACTGCGTGATAAGTTCGGGTGGGCTCAAAGAGACTGCGTTTTCAGGACGGGTGGGCTCAAAGGGACTACGTCTTAAGGACGGGTCGGCTCAAAGGGACTGCGTGTTAAGTTCGGGTGGGCTCAAAGAGACTGCGTTTTAAGGATGGGTGGGCTCAAAGGGACTGCGTGTTAAAGACGGTGGGCTCAAAGGGACTGCGTGTTAGGACGGGTGGGCTCAAAGGGACTGCGTGTTAAAGACGGTGGGCTCAAAGGGACTGCGTGTTATGGACGGGTGGGCTCAAAGGGACTGCGTGTTTTTAGGGCCCAAGCGCTCAAGCAAGACGTACCTTCCGTCGGCAACTCCGCATCCTGTGACGTCGAGTCCGTGCCCTCGACGTCGACGATAGGCTCGCTGGACTCGGCGTGCTCGGCCGGCGTGTGACTGGTGTGGCCCGAGTGACTGGTGTTGCCCGAGTGACTCGTGTTGCCCAAGTGACTCGTGTTGTCCGGGTGACTCGTGTGCCCCGCCCCGCCCGCAAGGGGCGAGCGGTTCGACTCGCGAGATGACGAGCTGCAATCGTAACGAATAACACATGAAAATGTTAAATGAGAACTACGCGACGGATAGTTATCTGAGAAACGAATAGAAACTAGGCCTATCTAAGGAATAACAAGTCTGCGCTAGTGTAGTGAAGTATACCTAATCTGTATTTTCTAAAAACCTTCAACCGACAAAGGTTTATGTTTAATAAATTACGTAGAGAAGTTTATTACGTATAGGCTTCGATCAAGGATAAAACTAGATACAACATAGAACCCTGAAATGTGTCTGGAAAAATAGATGTCCAAACTGCCTTTGGGAGATTTGATTTCCATCTCTGACTTGGTTATCTATTAACTCTATAGACCTAAAAAAAACCTGTAGTACATAAAATTTACAATTTATTGTAAAAATTTGTAAACGCGGTAATTTTTTCTTTATATCCGTTTACATTTACTTACATTGACCCTATACAACATAGAACTCTGAAATGTGTCTGAAAAATAGATGCCCAAACTGCTTTTGAGAGCTTATTTGCTCGTAGTCTATACAATTAAAGTAAAACTGTACACTAATGCAATAAGGTTGACATTCGAATATTAGACGTATGGTCGAAATGATGTTTCGTATTGTTCTATTGCTGATATCATTTGTTTCTGTGGGGACAAGTTTTTATTGTGATTTTATACCTAATGCGGATTCAATGGGATTTAGTTCGGTGCGTATAGGTCCTAAATTAAAATTTTAAACACCCCCGAAATTTTAGCTTCAAATTAACATATCACATAAACGGATGAACTGATTTTGTTAAAACATATCTAAGAACACTCGGTAGAAAACCTGCTTTCAAATATTTAAAAAAACCGCTTCCAAATCTGTGCACCCGTTTAAGAACTACGCGGTCAAACCTATGACACGAGGAGTGTATTTGGTTGAGGGTTAAAAAGAAATCTAGGTAGACCGCATAGAGAAAGAGAAAGTAAAAATCTGTGCATAGGCATTATCTTAAAAATAACAAAGTTTCCAGGGGTCCTTGCACTAGGCTAGGCCTGTATCGCAAGGAACCAGATCAAATTGTGAGAACATAGTTGCGATAAACAAGCTTTAATGTTATAAATATTAAAATATTTGAAAATAGTATTAATTAAAAATCCAACAAATTAACATAGATCTCAAACTATTCAAACGAGGGCGAAGGGCACGGTAATAAGACTTACTTGTCTTCTTCAGTAACGTCGACAATAATCTCTTCTTGTGGCACTTCCTCCTTCGGCACGTGATAGTGTGGATTCTGCTGGACCACTTGTGGTGGCGTTGGCGGCGGCGGACGTTCCGGCTCCTTTACTTCTTTCTCTTCTTTGATCTGCAAACAAGTTTACTGTTCGTACTTCGTTTGGATATAACATAGATAACATACCACAATACAGGGTGGATTTTTAAAACGGGGCAGTACGAACTGTAGGGTACTTGTGCCCTAACCGTTTGTAGTTACCGGAAAACGTTCGTAGGCAACCATCCATTACTCTTTGAGATGCTATGAATCGCAGACTGTATATTATGACAAAAATATACAGTCAGCAAAAAAAAATATAAAAAAAAAGTTTAGTTACAATAGATCCTAATTCTTGTAGGGATCAAAGTCAGGAATCGCTAAAAACTGTAGGAGAATAAAAAAATCCCCTCCTGCCCTACTATGCTGCCCCGTTTTAAAAATAAACGTGTATTCCTACAAACGGCCTCAAACCGCCTTGTACAATTATCTCGGTACGTCCTGGAACACAGGTATAGTACGTATAGTATAACCCGACTTAGCAACCACGGGCGTAGATCACGGCCGATTTATTTTACTGGTCTATGCTATATTGTAAACATTATTGTATTTCATACGTATTTACTTACAATGAATGTCTATGTAAAATATTCTATTTATACTTACTTTTAAAACAATAATGATTACAATTTACTTACATGCACCTTGTAACCACTACTGTTTTTCCAATGAGTACGCTATAAATTAAATTGAACATAATTCAATCAGGTACAATAATTGGTTTTTATGCAAGGCGTTACAAAAGTTCCTAACTTATTTTTACAGAGTAACAGCAACTGGTGATAGGGATCACATCCCTTTTTTTTTACTCTATGACTTTCGGTTGATTTTTAAATTAATAAAATGTAAGTGCTGTGGCGGGAGAAAAGTATTTTTAAAATATGTCTATCATTGTTTTTCACAATGTTTTATCAACTTAAAACGATGCAAATGCACCTACGCACACATATAACCCGTGTCATTAAAGAAAACATTTAGGATGGACTTCAAAATACTCGCCCCCTCGCTCTAATTAATACAGTCAAAGCGAGACAACGCTAGGTTTTTAACTCCGTCCTAAATGTTTTCTTTAATGACACGGGTTATACATGTGTTTTGGAATATTTTTTTAATTTTGAGGTTATAAAATACATTTTTTTTATATGATTTTTACAATTAAATGTCATCCTGTTGACCAGCCAGTAGGTTACACCATGAAAAAAGAGTCAGGACCTTTTGTAAAACGTTGTATACAATTTTAACATTATTACTAAGTGTAGCTGCTTGGTTCAAAGGCTTGTAAACAAAGGTGCTACAGAGATAAATTAATACAAAAATATGCCTATTAATGCGTACTAAAATAATCGATGACGTGAAGTTGAGAAATGTATCCATTTTAACTTAATTATGCTTGGAGACATACAGCAAAGCATTATTGAAATCGCTACGGATTGTTCCACAAATATTTACAAAATAGAGAATATTATTTACATAATTTTGAATATGTAGTAATGACCTTTAAGAGGGAAATTGATTAAAGACACGTAATAAAACTACGTAGCAAAAAGCCAATAAAAACTAAGACACTAACACTTTTCTAGCCTATTTTAACCGAAAAAAAGCAAAGGGTTGATTGCCTGGATGGTTAACTAAAGCCATTGTCGCAAATCATATGAAGTAAAGCGGATTGCAAGTTACTGAATTGTTCCTTTGGACCCGTCTCTCTTTTTTTTAATATTTTCTTTTGTGGTTTAAATTTAAGGTCCAACTATAGAAGCGGGAAATTTTTTCACAGTTTTTTAAATATTGAAGTTAAATTGAGCTATTTTATTGCCGTGAAAAAAAATCCTCATTCAAAAATTTCACCACACGAAACGTCTTATAAAACATAGCACTTTTGAAGGTATCTTAATTTAAACATAAAATTAAATTTAACCTCAAATAGTAAATTAAATATCA
Organism: Zelleria hepariella; assembly: GCA_949319315.1. Lineage (NCBI taxonomy): Eukaryota > Metazoa > Arthropoda > Insecta > Lepidoptera > Yponomeutidae > Zelleria > Zelleria hepariella. Next base: position 29,737,686 of record OX439379.1, read on the forward strand.
AATAAATTTTGTGTCGTCGCACTCTTTTTCAAAATAACACTTTTATTTCCGTACAAAGGTATAATTTCTATAGTTTCCTAAAAAGAGGCAAGATGGACATACAGCCAAACATTGGGAGGGTTATAAAAAACGTGAAAAGGGCAACGAAAGACTACACACACAGCCGAGGAATGGGTTAGGCAGTGCCATATGAGGGGGTTATAACTATAATTTATATATCTCATTCTTTGTGTTGACGTCCGGTTGACGTAGAGTGGGATATACAGGGTGTTGTTTTTGTAAAGTGACATCCGACTCAGGGGTGATTATTTACACGATACTGAAGCAAGAAAAAATATTAATAATATTAAATACCCAATAATCATTAAACTGTGGCCTCCCTTACTATTATACTAACGCTTGCAGCCGCACGGCGCCACATCGCGCGCGCGCTTTGAGAAAGCGGGGGTATCCGCACGTCGCGGTTATTATAGAACAACTAGAACCAGGTAACTAGTCCAGCAAAAATTTTTTTGAAACAAAAAGTTATTTTTAGTTTCAAGCGTTACTCAATCTATTGTCCCTGAGACGGGTGTCACTGATCAAAACAACACTCTGTATAGAGTTATAAACCCATAGTTACGGTTCCCGGCGTATAACTTGAAAAATGAACTTGACTGCGCAGTAGACGATTTTTAGGTCTCTTTGGCGGGGGACAAGGGGCGCGACGGAATTGCTATTGCTTCGGACGGCCCGGACGTTTTGTTTGACATGCGCGAACTCATCCCCACTACGCAGACTTTTGCTCAAGTTATGCGCCGGGAACTGTACGCTCTAACCCATTCTTTTGCCAAGCCAGCTGGTACCTGAGCGGTGTTGGCCGCCGGCATCAGGATGCGCGTGGCCGGGAACCGGATAAGATGGCGCGCCTTCGACGAGGCCTGAGTCCACACTGCCCAGCAGTGGACGGCCGCGGGCTAAACAACACAACGCACGGCGTGAGCTAACGGAGGAAAACCTCGTCCGCACACCACACATCCGTCGCACACCGCACACATTTTTGATGGAGTTCTTGTATTGTATGCTTGCCTGGCACCTATCATTACGATCCTCTTGTGAAACCCATGTCGGGCGCTCAGGAAACTGCTACATACTCGAGCTGCCAATCTCTACTCGCTACAATCCTGCATCGCGCCAGCAAAATATCTTTCGTGGCTGAGTATATATAGAACGTCCAACTATGTTCAGTTGGACCCGGCCGGGCCCCAAGCACAACATCTGCTTGGTGGGAAATTTCCCTTTAGTCGAGGAGCATCATCACCCGCTCCTCCTAAACTCTCATGCCTACGATGCCTTAAAAAATCTAGGGATTCTCATTTGATGGGTCGCTACCAAAAACCGCATCCGAAAAGAAGATATGATTTTTTTCTCATTGGCGGCGCTAGTGTGCCTTGACCACACTCATCAATACACCGTGCTATTTTAGTGGTTTTAAAGCCGAAGGTATTATGTTGCACTGGTGATTCTGAGCCAAATTACAAAATTAAATTACAAAACGCGAAAAAAAAAAACACTTCTCCATACAAAAGCGATAGACATTTGTGTTATTGGGAAGTGTTTTATTTTTCCCTCATTTTGGAGTAAAATTTTGGAATTTGACTCAGAATCACCACTGCAACTAAATACTTTCGGCTTTTAAACCACTAAAATAGCAAGGTGTATTGAAGATGACACTAGCGAGAAAAAATCATATCTTCTTTTTGGATGCGGTTTTTGGTAGCGACCCGTCAAATGAGAATCCCTAGAATTTTTGAGACCTAAGGCGTCGTAGGCATGAGAGGATCGTAATAATAGGTTACAGGCAATCATACAAGAACTCCATCAAAAATACTAGAGCGTGTAGCGCGTAGAGTAGTCTGAACAACTTCTCTGCTGTTATTAACTTTGTATTTACCTAACTGCCTAAGGTCGCACCTTTACGGCGCCTGCGTCCACACTGCCCAATAACCGTGAATATAAGGAACGAGCATTTTTTCCGCAAATTTTCTCGTTTTGGATGGTTGACACGGGAGCTAATAGACGCGCTATTAGATATCTTTCCGCTACAAGAATTGGTGAGTTTTCAATGGCAGCCGAGTGAGTTTAAGCCCCCTTTTGTGGGCTAAAGTTGGCCCCTTTGGCTTTCCTAAGCTGAGAGTACGAGAGTACGTAAACATACGAGGTCGAGTACCCCATCAAAAATACGACCCAGGGGCTAGTCTAAGTGGACTCTTTACCCATCTATGGCTTAAAACCTGGTCTCGTCCGACCTAAAACATATCTTGTTTTGCGGCTTGACACAATCCTAACACATCTCCAGTTCTTCCAGTTCACACTCGCTTTCTTCTTCTTTCTCCTCAGCGCATAGCCACCCGGTCGTTTTGCTACTGGGTGGTTTTGCGATGAGCTTTATTGGATATTCATACATTATTATTTACGATTACATTAGCGGTAGCGATTGGGACTTTGATTCGATCCTTTTCGAACCAAATTATGTACCCAAACGGCCAGTTGCCCAGACTATAGATAAGAGAAGAAGCATGGTCACCTTATGCTCCTCTTGCTGCTGCACCACCTTGATCTCGGGGAGGGGGAATCGCACGTCCGGGAAAGACAGCGCGGGGGGCTCCGCCGGGGCTTCCGGGGATACCTGCACGACAAAGACAAGATCTACTTCAGAGGGCGCTAGAGCACCATTTTCCAATACAAACGTAGTTCAGGTTTAATTTCTAAACTACAGGCTGGATTTTGCTGAAACTTGGTTTATATCAGTAGATGACCAATACGGAGGTTTGCAAATAGTTTTTATAATAAAAAAATAGCCTGAAAGAGAGAGATGAGTTTTTCTCGCCGAAAAACGGGTTACCTTCAGCTGTTATTTACTTACATTATAAAACTGTCTATTGGAGTCTAACTAACTTGGGAACATCAATAATGTTTTGTACTTGTCAGAAAAAAAAAAGATTTTTGAAATAGCTAATAAAATGCAGCTGAACTACGAAAAAATTAGGGAAAATAGATCTATTACATTACAACTACAACTAAATAATCGCGAAAGGACACATAAAGCCGCATTGCCTCTCACTTTTCCCGCGCCCCGTCTCGCTCTGGGTGAAACTGCTATAGAAAACAGTGTTTCACGCGCTTGGCCATCTTAAGCCCCTTTGTACAGGGCCTTTGTACAGGGAATTCTTAAGCCGCGTTTTCACAGTCAAAGTAAATAAAACCAAATGAGCCATCCAAGAAAATAGACGCTTCTGATTGGTCGATTCCATCCGAGCCAGAGACAAGCTCGCTAAAATGGAAAAGCTTGTATCTGGCTCGGATGGGATCGACCAATCAGAGGCGTCTATTTTCTTGAATGGCTCATTTGGTTTTATTTACTTTACAATTTAAACATTCGTTAGCACTGCTCCTTTACTTATTACTATCTTATTTATTTACTTTGACTGTGAAAACTCGGCTATAACCTGGGGCTTAATTGTCTAACTTTTGAATCTATCGCGACCCCTTTTAATGGTATCGGGGTTATGATCATGATTGCGACATGAGAATGGAATTATTATTGTCTAAGTTTTAAATAACAATCACTGACAGAAGAGTCCAAACGCCATACAAATTGAATGATATTGAGTAAACGATTATAGTAATTGGAACATTGCCCGCCACTTCGTCCGTTTGAATATCTCTCTAGAAATAAAGTTCACGTCAATAAATTGGTGATCGGCAACCTTACCTTTTAGGAGGTAAGGGAAGGGAAAATGAGTAATACTCACTGATTCAACATTAATAATTTCTTCAACAGGTGTCCCAGCGTTGACCGTCCGATCCTGTGACAAACACACCTGTTACAAACACGATTGTTACAACATGTTACAAACAAAACAAGCGATTTCTCTTTTGATTCAAAAAACATCAGCCACCACTCCCTAAAAGGTACTATTATGATTTTTAATTAAAATTCAGTAAGTGCAAAGATGCCACAATTTTTTTTTATGACATGGCTGCCTGTCTTTGCTTTATTATTATTTTTTATTTAAAAATTATGTCGTCATAGCGAGGAATATTTTTACAGCATTTCGCGTCTATAATATGAGACATATAAAAGCAAAGGCATGGAAGTTAGTGCGAATAAAGAAACTGATCCTACATACGTGGCAAACGCGACGTTTTAGTATGAGACACACGCGTATGTAGCGTATGTCCAGTGTTTCCACAGGGTGCATTCGAATTCGATCCGAACTTTAAGAAGGCTGTTTACTGATTACTAAAAACAACACATACTAGGTTACAAAAAATGGAACGAAAAATATATCAGTTGTTCCATACATAAGGTAGACTCAGTACTGCACCAAATGTATGGAAAAGCAGAAACATTTTTTCGCTCCATTTTTTTTTTGTCACGTAGTACAAGTTTTTTGTAGTGATCAGTAGACAAGACAGCCTACAAAAAGTTCCGCTGCCGAATTCGTTTGCACCCTGTAGTCAAATATCAGTCACCCTGTTGTTTGGTTTGTAGCAGAGGAAGAAGTATACCTTAACTTGTTCACGCGGCTGCGGCGTGGTCAGCAGGGCGATGGAAGGCGTCAGCGGTACATTTATCTCTCTTTTCACGAAATGAAGCTTGCCTAACGACCTGCAACATACCCAACATAATTCATACAATCAAATCAATCGTGTTCAATAACTATAGAGCAGGGGTTCCCAACCTTTTTTTGCCTACTGCCCACTTCAAGAATACATTATTTTTTAACGCCCCCCTTTTTAAACATACTTAAAAACCGCTAAGTACTTATAACTGATTATTGAAGCGCAACTTTATAGTATTCGGACAGAGTATCTTTTTTTTTTTCTGGGTCTCTTACCGCCCCCCTTTAGGCCTGCAGCGCCCACAAGGGGGCGTTATCGCCCACGTTGGGAAAGACTGCATAGAGTGATTAAAACAAATCGGGATTGTCTCGCAATTAAATTTATATTTTTTGTATTTTCTAACCCGTGCTAGGGAACATTATAACGTTTTTTTTTAATATAAGGTTAAACAATTCGTTCGGGACAAGACTTCGGACGGTACGCAAGAGGTTGCGGGTTCAAGTCCTGTTCTGAGCGAATATGTTAAAATGTTCAACGATTTTCAGAACGACCCTACTAAAACTAACATATAACAGAAAAGAACTCATGCACCGATCTCTGTTTAAAGTTATTACTAAAACCTATGCAAAGAAAGAAAAACCAAGGAGCTCAGTTCTCTATTTTGATCTACGGGTAGAGCAGGGGTCACCCAATGGCGGACCGCTGTCCGCATCCGGACCGCCGACCCATTTTGTGCGGACCGCGAGAACTCAGCAACTTGCACTACTGAGTACATACGTAATTTTTTAATTTTATTTAAACACAATTTTATACGTATATAACTCGTTTTATTAACTTTTTACATTTTCCTATCGTTTCGAGACCTGTGTGTGCCTGTCTTTTTACCTGATTGTGTTTAAATTTTGTATAGTGCTCGTGAAAATTTAACAAAATATTAAATAGTTCTTTATTTAAAATGTTGTGCGGACCGCGATGGTCTTTTAATTTATTAAAAAGGAACCCGCGCGAAACTAATTGGTGACCCCTGTGTAGAGTGAGATAGATATATTAAAATCATAGATAGTCAGACATTATAGAAAGAAGAAAGAAAGAAAGAAAAGACATTTATTAACGACACAATACTCAAAACATAACATTCAGAACAACAAAAAAAAAACAAAACATAAAAATCAAAACGACTAAAACTAGACAAGACATACATTCATATTATAATTATAATTTGTTTTAAGTATTGAGCCCCTAAAATGATCCCGAGCTCAGTAGTGTTGCAAGAAGCAGGCTCCTTACAACCTGATTTTCAGTCGGGACCATACTGCGGTCGGAAACGGTATACCTAGTGAGATAATAATTATGTGCGCGTTAAAAAATAATAATATAATTGTGCGAAAAAAAAAAAGTAAATTAGTGTGTTCGTTGAGTGTGTCCAAGAGAAGATCAGTGTAAATAATGTTGTTGTTGTTGTTGTAATGTTGATGTGTAAATATTATAATAAAAATAGGCATTCATGAAATACATAAAATAAAGTAATAACCAAAAGTGAGGCTGCTGCGAAAAGTAAACAAACCAGAACGGGCAGTGGGAGTGGGAGAACAAATAAAATAAAAATAAAAGTAAACAAACCAGAAAACCATCGCGTTTAGGTACGCAACAAATTACCCACATCACAATTCAGTTTTCTGAGTTTGTAGAAGCAAGGCTTTGTACAAAGCCTTGAACTGAATTTTATTTTTGCAGAGTCTTAGTGGTGGCGGCAGGTTCTTCCAACATTTTGTTGCCGCGTACCTAAAACTGCCTCGGAATGCTGCCGAAGTGTGTTCGGGCAACAATAGAGGTATCGACCCCTCTCTAATACCCTCAGCATGTCGCGATTGACGCCAAGTAAGTTTTAGATATAAATAGGACGGACTGGTTGTTTTTATTACCCCGAATAGAAGAGTTGCTAACTGTAGTTTTTGTCTCGCCTCCATTTTCAGAATGTTCGCGCCATTAATGAAAGGAGTAACATGAGTACGAGGAGGTATATGCATACAGAAACGAGCGCAGGCGTTCTGTACTCTTTGTACAAGTTTTTGAGTTTTCATATACAGACAGGGGCCGTACACAGTGGCACAATAATTAAGTTTTGATAAGACTAAAGCCTCGCACAGACTTAGGCGGAGCTCAGCACTAAGAAATTCTCTAATGCGATACAGCATCTTCAGACGGTAAAAACAATTGCTCACCAACTCACGGACATGTTTTTCAAATTTGAGTTCACCGTCCATGAGTACCCCTAAGTTTCGGGCCTCCATAACACGCTCAATCCGATTGCCCATAATTTGAACACGCAAATTAAAAGCTTCTACCTTTTGTATCTGCTGCCTCGAACCTAGGATCATATGCTTGGACTTTAAAGGGTTTAGTACTAAACAATTATGTTTTGCCCAGCTCGCTATATTATTTAGATCTTCATTTAGGTGCGCAACACACGTATCAGGTTCAGAAAGGAGGATCTTAGTATATACCTGTAAATCGTCAGCATATACAGGGCGTCCCACGGCTATGCCACATGGAGGGAAAGTACCTTGAATATTGTAGATGGAACATTTTACTGAAAGAAGACATTATTTTAATTTCAAAAACAATTTAAACTGCATTCATAGATATTGAAATAATTACATGGTTGAACTGGGAATCGAACCCGTTACATGAGAAAAAATATTACCCTGTAGTTTTATCATACCGATCGAAAGGCTTCATCATAAGGATTATTTTTTGCTAAATAACATAGTGTCAAAAATAAAAGGAAGACCATGAATTTTGACATTTTTAATACAACATTAATCGATTTATCAATGAAAATCACAGTAACAAAAGATTAAAAGTATGAAAATAAAACACATTTTTGAATTATTTCTTTATAATCAGCCAGCCGCATTGCGATGGACAAAATTTTACGCGTCTTTCGGCTCAGGATACGGCTCGATTTGTTGCATACTACCAGGTAAATTGTAAAATTCATGGTCTTCCTTTTATTTCTGACACTATGTTATTTAGTAAAATAATATCCTTATCGTGATCGGTATGATAAAACTACAGGGTAACAATTTTTTCTCATGTAACGGGTTCGATTCCCGGTTCAACCATGTAATTATTTCAATATCTATGAATGCAGTTTAAATTGTTTTTTAAATTAAAATAATGTCTTCTTTCAGTAAAATGTTCCATCTACAATATTTAAGGTACTTTCCCTCCATGTGGCATAGCCGTGGGACGCCCTGTATATGGTACTGGCAGTGCTTATATATAGTACGGCCAGCAACAAGACGCGCTTCCCCACGGCAGCTCCTATCGCGCGCGGGAAAAGTGCGGGTATCGAACAAAAAGTGGGTAGCGCTCGTGGGTACTAAGCCAGCAAGCTTTTAAAATTTTTAAAGTGCCACGCGCGAAGGTGTGAAAAATGTCGAGAGCGTTGTTTATGGTTAGCACGGCAGTATAGCCCATAATGCCATTGGTGGCGCACGCACCTGTGGGCCGAGGGGGGTTTGTGGAGGTGCGCGACGGGGGGGATCTCGAGGTCGACGTCACGGAAGGCGTAGGGGGCTATAATGCCATTGGTGGCGCACGCACCTGTGGGCCGAGGGGGGTTTGTGGAGGTGCGCGACGGGGGGGATCTCGAGGTCGACGTCGCGGAAGGCGTAGACGTCCTCCGCCTTGATCTCGATGTCGTCGATGTCGAGCGGCGGCGCCGGGGGCTCCGGCGGCGGGCACACGGCCGGCGGGGGCGGCGTGCTGGGATTGGCTGTTGGGACAGTGAGATAAAGATCAACATGTAGTAAATCAGAAAAAAATATATATATACAGGGTGGCCCAAACATAGACGTCAAGCGAGAAAATCTAGATAGCTGACACCTAGGGCTACCCGAATCACCCCCATGTAAGTTCAGCCATTTTTTGTCGTTTAGAAGTTATGAGGATTTTAAAGTTTTTTTAAAAAAAAAAACCTAGCACTTAATTTTTTTTTAACTTTTTTTTCTTTTGTTTTTTCAGCAATATTTTTTATTTTTTAGAGTCTCAGATAAATTATCTATCACATAAAAATAATAATCAGCTATGGACTTTTAGAAGATACCGCAATTTTGATCCAAAGTCCAAAAATGTTGTTTTCGTGAAAACATCACTGAAATAGTTAGTATGGGGAAAAAATAAATAAAAAAATAAGTAGAGGTCTGAAGGACTTTTTATTGATTTCAAAAACTTTCCCAAAGCCTCATTCTTCAGAATAATACAAAAAACTTGTCACTTTATGGGACTTTTATTCAAGTAATTTGCGATCAAAGTCGAAAAACTGGAGTTGGAAGAAATTTTATTTCAATCGATTTTCATTTATTTTGGTCGATTCGGACAAAAAACATTGCGGATCGGCTTATAATCATCTGTCAGTAGGATCTGCATTGGAAATTCACCAAAAATTAAAAAAAATAGAGCTAGAGGTACAGACTTAAGCCACAGAACCACCGAACTAAATCCCATAGAATCCGCATTACGTATAAAATCACAATAAAAACTTGTCCCCACAGAAACAAAAGATATCAGCAATAGAACAATACGAAACATCATTTCGACCATACGTCTAATATTCGAATGTCAACCTTATTGCATTAGTGTACAGTTTTACTTTAATTGCATGGACTACGAGCAAATAAGCTCCCAAAGGCAATTTGGGCATCTATTTTTCCAGACACATTTCAGAGTTCTATGTTGTATCTAGTTTTATCCTTGATCGAAGCCCAGAACACACGAGATATACGGCCTCGCGCAACTTATAATGATGTGAAAAGTCGCTGGCAAAAGATGCGTCGGCTGAAGGAGCTCTTCGCCAGTACCGTCGGTGAAATGTACCTTTAAGTTGTTGCTCAATCTGGACCAGCTGGCTTTTGATGTGCTCGATGGCCGCGTTTCTCATGTCCGCCGCGCCCCCGCCACCGCTGATGCCACCGCCACCGCTGATGCCACCGCCACTGGCCATGCCACCACTTATGCCACCAACATTGGCGATACCACCGCCACCGCCGATGCCACCGCCACTGGCTATGCCACCGCCACTGGCAATACCACCGCCACCGCCGCTGCCCGGCTTCTCTAGCAACATAGAAAGTGTCGGCGCCCCGGCGGATGGGCTGATCGCATCTGTTGGTAGCAAATACATGTCTTTTGTAACTGCAAAAGGAAAAAATAGATTTTTAAGAGGTTGAAGGACAGATGTTTTAAGGGATGATAAAAAGGCCTCCGAAAAACAAATTAAAATCCCAGCGATCTGCTTCAGACTTGAATACTGTCTGAGCAACGGAAAAATAAATTTCCAAAAAATAAACAAATTTATACAGGGTTTCCCATTCAATTCCCATTTCAATTCAACGTCAAGTGGGTAAGAGGGCAGGCAGGTCATAACGGTACTGAGAAAAATGATAAAAAATCCTGGTCACTTCGTTCAGAAATAATGAGGATCGCTTTGAATTGTTTGAATATTTGTCTATTTTTTATGGGAGAAGTCTTATGGTTCTATAGTATAACAGTGTAGTAGGAGCCAACTATACTGGGAAAAATATATATTTTTTAAAATGTTTTCCCATTATAGTTACTATTATTATTTATTCAGATAATTAAAATCCAATTACTAACTTATGACCTGTAATTTTTACCCTATCGGGACACTGTATAAGTGCATCATCAGTCGACGAATATTTCCGAATGACGAATTTTCCTCCGAATGTTTTTTTGCTTTCAGGTTTAAATGTTTCTTAAATAAATCAGTTTACTTCCGTTTTTACCTCAGAAAACTGATTTCATCATGAAAATCTTAAGACCTAAGTTTTTATTTATTTAATGGACTTACCAACTACGTTTGCCGGGTGCGAAATGTGTTGCGGCGTCGTGACCACGGGGGATGACTTGAGTAGTGACGTAAGAAGAGGGGACGACGGGGGACCAGTCGCTGCGGGGAGAGCACTTTATTACACAAAGCATAGAGGCTATTATTGCAGTTGGTGGGCGTTGAGTAGTGACGTCAGAAGAGGGGACGACGGGGGACCAGTCGCTGCGGGGAGAGCACTTTATTACACAAAGCATAGAGGCTATTATTGCATTTGGTGCGCGTTGAGTAGTGACGTAAGAAGAGGGGACGACGGGGGACCAGTCGCTGCGGGGAGAGCACTTTATTACACAAAGCAAAGAGGCTATTATTGCAGTTGGTGGGCGTTGAGTAGTGACGTAAGAAGAGGGGACGACGGGGGACCAGTCGCTGCGGGGAGAGCACTTTATTACACAAAGCATAGAGGCTATTATTGCAGTTGGTGGGCGTTGAGTGGTGACGTAAGAAGAGGGGACGACCGGGGACCGGTCGCTGCGGGGAGAGCACTTTATTACACAAAGCATAGAGGCTATTATTGCAGTTGGTGGGCGTTGAGTAGTGACGTAAGAACCTGCCGCCAGGCCATATATTTGTCTCGCCTTGCCTGCTTGATGTTGATTAGAGAAGAAGGAAGTCTTACTGGGCGGTGGGGCGCGTGTGCGCTCCATCCTCGCGCGTCTTTCCTCTCGCTCTCGCAGCCACACCTGCCGCCGCGCCATGTCTCGCTCGCGCGCGCGCCGCGCCTGCTCGACGGCCGAGAACATCTCGCGCACGCGCACAGCGCCCGTCGTCGGTCTGCGCACCTCCGAGACGTCAGTCTGTCGAATACAAGAGACATGATAACCAAGGACTTTCCATATAAATGTTAACCCTTGTTTTCACCAAGACTCTCTAAGCCTCTGCCGATGAATCTTCATCTTAGTTTAGGCTGTGAATAAGTGAGGTATTTAAGCCTCGAGGAACACCTTGACACATACAAAAATGTAAAGTTTTGGAGATAGAATACTGGATAGTATGTTTTTCCCGGAAAGTGGGAATTTCCGCGCATTTTCAAAACTGTCGGAATTTCGGAATAAATGTTAGCGTAATTATGCTACCTTGGCTGGGTCATATCCTTAAAGTTCTTTTCGTATTTTAGAAACAGCGGTTTTTCAGCTGCCCTAATGAAGCCCGTTCTCTTCCAGTGCTCAGACCTCATACCGCTCAAGACATCCATTACCGTCACTCCCGTCACTTCAGTCGTCACGTTAAATTTCAATGTTCAATGGTTCGAAGTGTACTTAGATCTTTTAGTGGTATAGCGGACTCTGCAGAGTCCGCTATACCACTAAAGAAGAATGATCAGAGCTCCAAGAATCTTCCACTTCCAAGAATGATGAGAGCTAGTGAAGCTGGAGAAAAAAAAAGTAGCTAGATACACGAGTTATGAGCGCTCGACGAAACTGGTGGGGACATCTGATTATTATTATTATTATTTACAATTTCTGACACTTTAACTTATAAATAATGTAAATAATGTTTGCACACCTACAGGTAGAACATGAAGAAACTTTTGTTATTGAACACCTTGTACCTTACCATGTTCTGGCAAATAAATACTTTTTACTTTTTACTTTTTTACTTTACTCTGCGCAAGTGTGTACAATCGCGCACAAAATGTCTAATATCCACGCGGGATCTAAGACTGACGCTGAGCTGAACTATAGTTGAGTGAGATACTATAAAAATCTGAGAAACTGACTAAACTTAACGATTTAAAGTATTCTTTGCGGACGTTATATTTTAAATGTTTTTCTATACAATAATCCTGACATTACGATAAAACGGGTGTACAATCAATGAAAAATAATCTCAATCCAATATGTATTGTACTCAATAACTTTTTTGAATCTTTCTGAACCGTCTTTTTAAAACATTTTGTTTCGGCATTCTTTCTGCGAGGAAATAAAAAAACGTTGTGTGCGACTGTACCCGGAGGCTAGAGCGACTGATCTACCAATCATGGGCCCGCGCTCGCCGGCGACCGCGCTTCTCCGTCGCCCCCCGCGTACCCCACCAAACAGACCGAAAAAATTAGTTCTGTGCATTCAAGGTCAGCGCTCATTACTCGTGACCCGACCTGTACTTAGTATAAGATAGTAAAAAGTATCTGATTTATAAAAATTTTTTGCTTTAGATAATATTTTGACGTTCAATGTAAATAATTTATTTATGGCATATTGAATAAAAACATTTGATTCTGATTCTGATGAATACTCATACCTTGAGTGACTTGTATTGCTGGCCCAGATCCCCCAAGTTCTTCTGTACCTCCGCGATACGCTGCTCCGTCAGTCGCTTCAGTATGCTCTCTTGGGGTGTTTCTCCCGCCCCTTCTGAGCTCCTCTTCTTGCGCTTCGGTGTCTCCACATTCTCCAGTAATGCCCCATATTGCGCGGCACAACTGTGAGGGATGCATTGTCAATGTATAAAGAAGCATGGCCAGGTGCAGATTCACAGATGGCTCCAATTTGAACCGGGGCTCAGATATGTAACCCATACCGTGCTGAACCTATTGAGACACAACTGCATTATGGAGTTGCGGCCGCGGTATGTGCCGCGCTACCCGCCAAACCACAATCTACCTCACGTTATGCTGAGTGAATTTATTAAGTTTTAAAAATAGATAAATAGATAAGATAAAAATAGATATTTTAAAAGTCACTTTAATTTGAGATGTCAGCTTTTCGTTTATAATTACAAAAAAAACATTGGAATTGCCCAAACCTTCACCGTCACGAATGCGAAAATAAGAATGCTCCACGGGTATTGGACAGTATCATGTGAACAGACCTGATAGAAGTGCCGAATGCTTACCTTTTCTGCGAGTACCAGTCGGAGGGTCGGCTAGGGTCACCGACGGTCTTCACCGCGCGCGACACCGACATCCAGTTCTGGTCACCGCTCGTCACCACCGCTGACGCCAGGCATAGCTGCTCGCGTACGTTCCACGAATCCAGCGGCACCCGCTTCAGCTGCAAACGCTCCTGGATCGAAGTCATCTTTGGGGTCTTAGTTTTTGACACAGTTTTGGGTTTCCTAACAGCGGACTGTCAAGCCCTCGACACTTTTCGCGGAGCTTCACGGCTTGTGGCTGGAGTAGAGGCCTTCACGCATTCGATTCGCCGTGGTGTTAGCACGTTCTTTTTCATCAGTACAGTGGTGTTTTGTTGGATTGAGATGCTATTGATACTTAATATAATACCTATATTGGTTTGCTCTTTTTGGTTCACCAGTAACGAAGAAATTCAGAGAAATGAGAATCATTGAATCAATACAGTGTTTTGATTGAAATCACAAAATATTCACAGCACCGCAACGCAATGCGCAACGCAAAAACGCAAAGAATCGGCGGACTTCACTCACAGATTACCGAAAGCCACAGATTAGAGAAATTCACTTCACAGATTAGAATTCTAGTTCCACTCGCCCGCCGCCGCGCCCCGTGTGTTTCTTTGGTCTAATTGTTCTGTGGTTTGGACGTTGTTTTTTTATTCTGTGAATCAACCCGAAAATATAAAAAAAAAAGTTTGCAAAATCAAAACAAGAGCAAAAATTCTTCACAAGAAAAGAAACGTACAAGAAACCAGAAGTTTTTTGTCGTTTTGTGTTTGTATTCACTTAGATTTTTACCATTAATTATTACATAGTAATGCGTCTTCAATTGCTATAAAATAATGGAGGGTTTTTTAAACACAACATACGATAATTTGGTAAGTTTTTAGATTATGTTATTTTTTATCTCTCCGATGCCAGCCAGAAGAACATTGAAAATGGTATGATATAACATTCGTAGTACAACACGTAAAGCAACACTCCAACCAGCCCCCCCGTTTCGACACCGAGCTGGTGAGAATTATTTCGTGTCCCAGTCAGTACCCAACTTAACTTGGTCGCACCGCTATTACTGCTTACCTTCTGGATACAGCCTGAATGGCATCAATGGGTTTTATTAATGTAATCTTAGATTACGCCTGGCGTGAGACGGTCATGCAAACATTGATGGAAACCACTAAAGAAATGAGAGACTGTTTCTTTAATTGAAGAAATTAATAAGAAGCAAAAACTGTATTCCAAAATAAATATTTAAACGTCTGACCGTTGGCAGTTTTGCCACATGGACGTTTTGAGAGTTGGACATCCTACAAGTTGCACATTTCGCATTGTTAGACGTTTAGCTACTTACACTTTCTAATGTGGAGGGAAAAAAACTTCCATATTTCCAGAAATCAAACCAGTTTGAGAACTTAACCATAGTTGTGGGCAACGAGAGCTGCGACCTAGACTCGGCAGTGAGCTCGGTGGTGTATGCATCCTACTTGCACTGGCAGTACAACCGGATCAAATGCCGACCCTGCACAAAGGCTATAAGGCATGTATTTTAGACATAGACATAGACATTTTTACACTATTGACACTACTTAGGACTTTGCATCTACGCCCTATTAGTACATAGGGTTATGATTTCAACAGCACACAATTTCATGGTACGATCAGCAACACGCTAGGATACCCCATGGTACCTGTTATAGTTTGCGGAATAAGTGTGTTAATTGAACTAAAAGAGGTATGCTAGCATGTCACTGATTGTACTAACAGTTTTAATAAATGGGTTAATGTTTTAGCCCCCTTGTGCCTCACTTAGGCATAGGATAATTAAGATAATGAGCTTGAAGGTATAGCATTTATTTACTTTCTGAGAGAAGGCCTTTGCCCAGCTAGTGGGATATGTACAATAATTGAATCGGTGATTGCAGAAAGGGCATTAGTGCTTATTTAGACGCATCGAAGATTTGTTCTACGGAACGTTCCATAAACTTCAGTTTCGAAAGTTCACTCCCAAGAACTTATGCCCTTTTTGTAATCATCGATCCACATCTTACTTACTTACTTACTCTGCTAGATCAGCCACCACTGGTCTCCTTCCTGTAGGTTGCGGTGGTCCTTGCCAACTTCACCCCTCCAGCAGTATTTGGGATGGCCACCTGATCAATTTATTAAATCTAATCTAATTCACTTATTTTGGTCTCCAGGGATGAAGCAGCATACAAAGATGACATATTTGTTCCAGTACTCAATGTGGACAGACAAGATCTAGACTTGAAGACTGAAATAGTTTATTTATTTGAAGAGTATGGTATTCCTAAAGAGAAACTTATCTTTAGGTATGTACTGCACACATTTTCAAAGTTGTTGTGAATTTTTAGTCTGTAATACACCTTTATTTCAACCTCTTATTTAATTGTCTTTCAATTAAAACTATGTAATATTCATAGGGATGCAATTAATTTAGTATGGATTTGGATAGTAGTAGCTATGAATAGCCATTTATCTTCTTTTCTGCTATGTCCACATAATGTACAGTCAGCGTCAGGGTAGTATACCAACCCCTATTGGTTCGATTGAAGCACCTATGCAGCGCAAAAAGAGCTACGATAGAATAATATGCTATAGTTGGACCATTAAAAACATGCTAACTCCCCTCTCGGTCGCCTTTACCAGTTCCATAAGGCCTATAAGTGCGAGCGAGAGAGACTGATGACTCGTTCGCACGTTAGTACACACGACAGCACGTCGACCCTTACACGCTAGCACTCTACTCGGTTACGTTACGAGCGACTTTAAAACAAAAGTGTCTGACGTGCTGTCGTGTGTACATAACCTAGGTACCGAGTTCCATTTTGTCACGTCAATATTATCTTTCAATTTGGTAGAAACGACTACGACTGGCAGCAACTGGTGCGGCGGTCCAAAACGACCGTGGTGCTCGTGGACCATCACGCGCTGGCCTCGAAGGACCTGTTCTTGGCCCCGTTCGTCGCCGAGGTCATCGACCACAGGCCCCTGGACTCCACTAAGTGGGTTTACAAGGTAGGTGGTACCTACAATGTATATCACACTTCACACTAACTGAACGGGCGAGAGAAGTTCTCCAAGTTTTGAACACATGTTTTTTACATGTTCAGGTTTTATAGGAATAGGTTCTATTCTAGGCCTCTAGTAAACGAATGAATGTGGATGGAAAGGTCGAAAGCAGAAAGTTTGGGCAGTCTTACTTTCCATACTGGTTTAAACCTTTTAGGACCATTATATTCGAAGATAAGGGAGGAATGGTTATTTTGCGCCTTTTCAAAAATATCTTCAATAAAGTATTATATTAAAAAAAAAACTATTAAAAGGATTTTTCTATTAAAACACGGTTTTACACACTAGTGATTTTTCGTTGTTGAAAATGAATGAAAGTTTAAGTTTATAAAAATGATTTTTATTTTCATTAGTAAGTCTATACCGGTGTGATTTTTGCAGGACGAAACACGAAGCACGATAGAGCTAGTGGGGTCATGCTGCACACTGATCGCAGAGCGGGCAAGGACGCTGTCCGGCCTGATAGGAGATCTCGCCTTCTTCACCTCGTTCGATGTTTGCGTCAACCTCTTGCACAGTGAGTACCGACTAGGGTAAAGCTATAGTCCGTTTCCAGGGCAGGCGGAAAAGCGATCGTTGATACGAAGTACTATGTTACTGTAAAAATATAACGATTCGTGTCGCACTCCGTCACTCTCCTTACATTTCTGTATCGTTTGGATATCGAAGCGTGTTTTTAGGTACGGGGTGGGGTGAAAGTTCCGGTCGGTCAGAGATAAAAAACCTGTTCCAACGTGCTACAGGTAGCGTCGCGAGTTATGAGCGCTTGACAAAACTGGTGGGGATTTCTGCGCAAGTGTGTACAATCGCACATCCTCATCATCAGAAAACGATTGTGAAACTGACACTGATGAACGTGACATCCCTGTTTTTTTTCCGTTACTTTGGTGTCGTTTCACCTTAACATAATTGTTTAACTAAACCTCATCGCTCATTAATGTGCCAGTTCGTAGTAAACTTGTCAAAAATTCAAAAAACCTTTGGCATAAAAAATGTTGTTTATTTCTGTGATCCGCTCAAAGGTTAATGATCGCTTTTCCGCCTGCCCTGGAAAACACGATAGAAACTTTGAATGATTCGCGATATTCACACATAATTTTGGTTCGAATAGAGCCGCCAATGACAAATATATCTTCTTTTTGGATGCGTTTTTTGCTAAAAACGAAGCATTAAATGCTAATCCCTAGGTTTGACAATTTTTAGGACCTAAGGTTTAGATTCTAAATCCTAGAACCTACGAATAAAACCCGCCGCCGCCAAAAGTGGAAATTTTTTAGTAGACCCAGCTTTTCCCTACGAAGGGTACTTAGAGCCAGTGATTGTACCTTGTATGGGAAACTTGTACCTCAAAACGACATAATCGTTCTGTTAGCGATTGTGATTGCGTTAACCCTTTGCAGACCTAAAACTAACTTTCTAAAATGTACTTTCAGACACAATAATACTGGACACAGTGAACTTCTCCAAAGTTGTAAACAAGGCCACGGAAAAGGACCGCGAGATTGTGCTGTGGTTGGAAGAGTACATCAAGCCGACTGAGCCTGAGGAGTACAGGTAAGATAAGATAACAAATTGTTTTGTGTCATTTTTGGCTTTTGACAGTCTTATTTTTTAATATCTTCTTTTAAAATTGAAAATTTTGAAATTGAAAAAGTTTATTTGTCACATAAAGAAAAAAAAACACACAAGTACAGTCGGCCACAGTCTCAGATACCCCTTTTTGTTCGATTGGCGCCCTTATGCCGCGCGCGATAAGAGCTGCCATGGGGTATCTGAGACCGTACAAATTATAAAAATTCAAAAGTTACTTTTTGTGACAAAATGGATAATGCTCAGCTTTTTGCTGTGTGTGCGAACATCATCACAGCGCTGATTTTCAGCATATCCGTGCTCTCACAAGTGGATTCATTGGTGGTCTTTTACTGTGCTAGTACATACAATTTCTCGCGTTTGATGAGTTTACCGACCCTTCTCAAGTATGACAGGATATTTCTGTTACACCCTGTAGAAAACGCTACCAGGTACGTTCGGCGTCTTCCATACGTTCAACATACACATGACTGTGTAAAAATCAGTAGGTCCCTGCGATAGTGGAGCGGTGCGGGTTGTGACGTCTCATTAAACAAAGTGACAGCTTCAGTCGGACGTCAGCATCGCTGTCACTTGAATAGCGAGACATGTGACCCCTCCCGCACTGCCCCACTACCGCAGGAACCTACTGAGTTAAGACGCAATAGGTCTCACCAATAGCGCCGCCAATGAAAAAAAAATCAATCTTTTTGGATGCATTTTTAGCAAAAAACGCTCCTGCGATTTCTCAACGCGAGGCTTAACTATTTTTAGGACCTAAGGTTTGGATTCCAGATCCTATAACCTGCAATCGATTCTCGCCAAAAGTGGCCAAAAGAAGATATGATTTTTCTTTCATTGGCGGCGCTAGTTGTGAGACCTATTGCGTCGTAAGCGTTATGCCAGACAATTTTCAAAACCATCTCATCCTTTCAATAGACGCGGCCGGTTGGAGCGGATAGAGGCGGCACGC
This sequence comes from Zelleria hepariella, assembly GCA_949319315.1. Taxonomy (NCBI): domain Eukaryota; kingdom Metazoa; phylum Arthropoda; class Insecta; order Lepidoptera; family Yponomeutidae; genus Zelleria; species Zelleria hepariella. The sequence goes on from OX439379.1 coordinate 29,756,690, forward strand.
GCTGATGTGTCCTCGCTGACAGCGCCTCAGCTTCTGAAGAAAGACTTCAAGGTCTTTGGCGACATCTTCGTGCCCAGCTTCCCTATATTAGTGGAGGTCAGTTCAATACCATCGCATCCCTGCACCAGAGGCAGCTGGTTAGAGCCCCGCAGGGTCTGAAGAAGGGTGTCAAGGTCTTTGGCGAAATTTTCGTGAAAAGCTTCCCTATATTAGTGGAGGTCAGTTCCATCTCTAAGGTGTTTGCCCTTGTCTCTTTTAGTTAAACCATTAAAAAAACAAGTGATTTGATTAAAGCACTAAACAGAAGCCTGAGACGGTTCTAAACACAGATTATGCTAGCCAGCACGGTCTCTTCGGCAGTTTTCACGAAGCTCACACTCAGGATTGTTTCCAGGAAGTCCTGAAGCGTACCGGCATCGTGGAGGCGCTGCAAGAGGCTCTGTCGCAGAACCACTGTCGGCTGGCTCTGCTGCTGGGCATGAGGCTCAACCCTGGCGGTGTCAGGGACATGGCGGTCTATACCCCGCCGGCACACAGCGAGCTTGGAGACAAGGTAATAATTTTATTGTTTTTTTCAAGAAACCCATACCAGAACCATACCTTTGTAATGTAAGCTTGTCACCGACTCCACTAGAGTTAAGTTCATTAGAAGTAAATCGAATTATTTTTGCGAGCTTGATTATTTTCGTTTTATTTTTTTTGCATACCTACTGACGAGTCCAAAATATACACTGTTAACTAAGCGATTGCATTGATTGAGAGTATTTACTGCTGTCCGTGCTGAATCTAGGGGTTAAGGGATTAGTAACAGACTCTATCCTAGGTTAGGTGTTCTGCGTAACAGGTCTCCCTAGTGCAGGAACCACCTCCCACAATAATCAATGTATCTGATACCCTCTAATTATCTCCTGTTTTTTTTTTATGTAGCCTGCAGTTGAACACTAAACAGGCTACATCTCCTGTTTTATTGTGAAATAAACGAATTTTATTATTTATTTATTATATGTCTAGACAGTGCCTGAGAATCTATCCCCCTCTCTAGTTGTTGGCGCACCTGCACGCGTGGTCGCGGCCCGCGCTCCAGCTGCAGCCGCCAGAGACGGTCGCGCCCGGCGTGCGTTATTGCGCGCAGCTCAACCGCGCCGCCTCGCGGAAACAATACGGCCCGGCGCTGCAAGCCTTCGGGACCCAAGACACTTCTGCGACCGGGTAAGCCAGCCCCTCTACCTTTGAAGCTATCTTGTCATTATTGACCAAGTTTCATACAGTCAAACTCCAAATTTCATAGGACGTATTTGAGATTGTCAAGTTGGTAATTAGAATCAATCCAGTGATCAAAAATAAGTAAGTAAATATAAATAATTGTGCAGTGGTCACGAAATTTTTATGTAGGTACTTACTTGGATACAAAAAATAACAATAAAACTAAATGTGATATTATTATTTAAGATGTAGTTATATTTTCAAAACTAATACAAGAATAAACCTTATAATAAATCGTTAAATACAATAAGTACATGTAAATAACACGAGTTAAGTCAGATGATTGCCTACCGTCAAAAGATACCTAAAAAAAAACTACTCTTATTTCTACTTCTAAAAATTAAACCTTATCCATATTAAATTCTAGAGCTCATGAATAAATACACGAAGAACACATCAGATTTGCTTGAAGATTACCCAAATAAGGCAGGAGAAACAGAGATAAAATGGATATAAAAAATACATTAATTGAGGTTGTTAATTCAGTTCCCATCACACGACACGATATAGTTAATATCGTCTACTCACGTTCTCTTAAATAAAGCACCTTAAATATTCCCATTCTGAAATGTCAAAAAAATATATTGATATTGAGCTATTTGTCTTGCAACTAAACCGGTGTTGACGGTTGACGCGTGAGTGTTTTTTTTGAGAATAGACGCGCTGCCCTAAAACCCATTGCATGCACCACAATTTTATGAGATTCCTGTTGCAGGCGCGCGGCAAAGCGTTATCTACATAATGAGATATTTGCGATAACTTGGCATCGTTGCTCCGCCTCACGCTTTGATTCATATTTTTTTATGAGTATTAGTCTAAGATCTAAGTAAGTCACACAACTCTGATGGATATTGATCATAATTGACTATGAGATTACTGGTATAATTGAGTAGGATCTCGTTACAACAAGAGGTCTTGCAACTTGAAGACATTTTGATATTGGCAACCTAAAAGGCCTAAAGGCTGTGATGTTGTTTGGGGGCCTTTCGGGGTACCACCGAAAGGAAGAGGGCCTTTCGGGGTGCCACCGAAAGGAAGAGGGCCTTTCGGGGTACCACCGAAAGGCCCCCTTCCACTAAGTTAAGACGAAATAAGACGCACAAATAGCGCCGCCAATGAAAAAAAAATCATATCTTGTGGCCACTTTTGGCGAGAATCGATTGCATTCTTATGTAAGTTCTATGATCTGAATCCAAACCTTAGGTCCTAAAAATAGTTAAGCCTCGCGTTGAGAATTCGCAAGAGCGTTTTTAGTAAAAAACGCATCCAAAAAGAAGATATATATTTTTTTTCATTGGCGGCCCTAGTTGTGCGTCCTACTGGGCCTTAATCTCGCTCAGTGAGCCGTTTTCAACACAAATTCACAAAGCATTTCATAGATGGCGCCTACAGGCGTGGCCATCGAAGAACCGGAATACGTCTGTCAAAATTTGTGAATTTGTGCTGAAAACGGCTCATTCAGCTCGCTGTGCCCATAATCCATGGAGACGGGTGGAGAGATGCGTTGAGTTGCGAAAAATGTGCGTCTATGGTAGATTATGGGCCTCTGTCTATGAAGCAGTGTTACATCTGTTGCCTGAACATGGCCGTGATCTCCTCCACGGTTTTGTTCTTGGTCTCCGGGACCTTGAACACGATGAACAGTATGAACAGTAGCTGCAGGACCGCGAATATCACGAACACATACGAGTAGGACCCGAGGAGCGTCTGCAAATGATAGTACAAAAGTAAAGTTAACTGATTATCTTATTCTTACGAGTTATTTTTTTTATGATGTTTTCGGCGCGGTCAAGAGTTCTTTCATGGCACGGATTTGTAACGGGAAGGAACGAGAAGAAGATACTCACTGAGAGTGGCAGGAAACTCAACCCCACGATGAAGTTGGCCGTCCAGTTGACTGTCACGGCGACCGACGCCGCCGCGGGCCGCGCCGACTGGTTGAACAGCTCTGTAAGCATTCACATTTTATTGTGTAATTTGAACATTTATACCTAGGAATTAAAGCCGAGAGGGAGATGGCCTTTGTCGTGCAGTGGGATGCTATCACGAAGGGGACAGGGGTAGCTTCGACACAAAGGGTAATTCAGGTCACTCAGCGCCAACCACCTATAGTTATATTCACGTAGAAGTTGCCTCTCTTTCTATCGCCCAACTCTATCCTCCTCGGCAGCGTGTTTTTTTAATTCAACGTCCTTGAACAGTTGTCTCACAGGCTTCATAACTAAAGGGCAGAGTGCGCCACGCCCGAGTCCGCCTAACACTAGATTCTCCAGTATATGCTGGTATAGTACTCAACATTGGTATATTCAGATTCAGATTCAGATTCAAATTTTTTATTCAATATGCAATAAATAAATTATTTACATTGAACGTCAAAATATTATTTACATTGAACGTCAAAATATTATCTACAGTAAAAAATGTATATAAATCAGATACTTATTACTATCTAATACTAAGTATCTAGCTACTTTTTTTTTCTCCAGCTTCACTAGCTCTGATCGTTCTTGGAGAAGAAGCATGGTAAAGAAACTCCAAGGATCTCGTGCTTAAAAAAATAATACATTTTGTAATGCAGGTAGGTACTTAAAAAATAACACATTGGTAAGTGTGGTGATCGTGCGCTGAACTGGTTTAGTGCCAGACTTCTTTGTCATTTAGATAATCATCTATTCTGTAATAGGCCTTTTGGCTCAGGGTGTGCCTTACACATTTTTTGAATCGGGCCTCTGGTAAACTTAGGATATCTGTTGGGATCTTATTATAGAAGCGTATACAGTTGCCGAGAAATGAGCTTCTAGCCTTCTTAAGCCTAAGAGTTGGAATTGTAGGCTTGTGCTTATTCCTAGTATTTATATTATGATGGCTACCTAATGTATCGAACTCTGCAATATGCTTCTTAGCATAAACAATGTTGGCGTAGATGTATTGACTTGCAACTGTCAGGATGTCAATTTCTTTGAAAAGTTCTCTTAACGACACTCTACTACCTAGTCTATAGATAAATCGGATGGCTCTCTTCTGCAAGATGAAGATGCTCTCAATATCTGCTGCCCGACCCCATAGTAGTAAGCCATATGACATAATACTATGGAAGTAACTAAAGTAGACAAGCCTAGCAGTTGCGACTACTATACGATTGGGATACTAGTTACTATATCACGCTACAGGCATAGGGCTGAACTCAGTAGGTTCCTGCGGTTGTGGAGTGGTGCGGGAGGGTTGACATGTTGACGTCTGGCCTAAAAAAATTACAGCGACGCTGAGACGTCCGAAGACACCGCCTAGAAGGCCACCCAACGACCTGTCCGTAGCCACGGACAGCGGAAGATCCCTCGGGAAGAGGGCCACGCCCTGACCCCGACCCTCCACTTCCCTTGCGCAAAGTGCGAGAAGACCACTTTATGAGACGTCCGACTGAAGTTACGCAGCAATGAAAACACAACCGAACCGCGCTATACCTGGGCCCTTAGCCTGTAACACAATGGTGACAAAATGGGCTTCCGGTTGACGGTTTTAAGGGTAGACGATAGCAAGGTGGCGGGAAATTCAAAATTTTCACAGTTTTTTACATTTTGTAGCTAAACTGAGGTATTTTTGTTCAGCGATTTTTCGTTCGCGAGAATAAAACCGTATTCTTTTCATTATTGTAAACAACAGAACAACAATAATTCAGCCGATTATGTGTTCTGGTCTACGACAAGTTTTTTGGGCAATACCACTGCTTCGTAGACCAGAACACATAATCGGCTGAATTATTGTTGTTCTGTTGTTTACAATAATGAAAAGGATACGGTTTTATTCTCGCGAACGAAAAATCGCTGAACAAAAATAGTTCAGTTTAGCTACAAAATGTAAAAATCTGTGAAAATTTTGAATTACCCGCCACCTTGCTATCGTCCACCCTTAATTACGATTTATTGACGCTGTCGGTCCAGTGTCGGTCCTTTTAATGTTATTGTAGTACAGCTAAGAATATTATGAGTCTAATCCTAGAGGATTAGTTCGCTGGTTGTAGGAGAGCAACGAAAAAAATCCCGGTTTTGTCCTTCTACCTAGGACGCCATTGATACGCCATTGTGTTACAGGCTAAGGCCCCTGTACTATTAGTCAATCCGTGTACAGTTCTGGCATAAGAAACAGGTAGGTACTAACCAGTGACAAGGAACCAGGGAATAGAACCGGGGCCCACGGCGAACATGACCACGAAGGTGATCACTAGCGCGATGCACAGGTACGACACCCACAGCTGGCTCGTCTGGAACAAACACTTGTTTTATAGCTTTTACACAATTTTCTATTAATTTAATTTTGACAATTTTTTTTTAATGCTTCGATATTCTGGACTTTTAGGTCCACTTGCATCAACCATGAGTTAACGTCAATAGTTGTATGGAAATGTCAAATCAACTCAGAGATAGGCCCGGTTTCTGAGTTGAGAATTTTGCTAAGCAAATGGGTAAGTATCGTCCTGTCTCTGCAGATTTCTCACAAAAGAGCGTGTCAGAGCGATACGTAAGTATGTGCTTAGTAAAATTCTCAACTCAGAAACCGGGCCTTAGTTGGCTAACGCAAGTCCGCCTAAGGCCCGTAAGATCAATCACAGTTTAAACCAAAAAGGAAACCCTATCTGTCGATAAATTTTCATACAAAATGCGAGGTTTAATCTAACGTCTGAGTTTAAACTGTGATTGATCTTACGGCACTAAGTGTGTCATACAGGGACTAACAAGGAACTAAAAAAGCTCTAGCATACACGCTGATTCGCCCCGTGGTACGGTCGGCCACAATCTCAGATACCCCATGGCAGCTCTTATCGCGCGGCATAAGGGCGCCAATCGAACAAAAAGGGGTATCTGAGACTGTGGCCGACTGTACACACGACAGCACGTCAGAGTGTACACTCTTGTTGTAACGTACCCGAGTAGAGTGCTAGCGTGTAAGGGTCGACGAGCTGTTGTGCGTACGACTGATACGGGTCGACAATCTATCAAAACTCCGGCTGGCTTTGACTCACATAGGCGGCGGCGACGGCGAGGCCGGTGGTGCAGACGCACATGCCGACGAAGCCGACCAGCAGCAGCGTCTTGCGACCCGCCGCCTCCACCAGCAGCAGGCTTATCACCGTCATTAGCACGTTCATGGCCCCCATGCCTGTGGAAGGGAAGGATAGGTTATATTAGCATTGTAATTGTGCGTACTCTATTTGTATTTGTGTAGTTTTTATTTTTACTCCAAAAAGTAAGAACTAGTTATTTTTGGTCCACTGCATGTCAATGGCAAGAGACGGCCGGGCCGCACCAGCATTACCAGGCGCTAAGTTGAGAAAGAGGCTGCGTCAACTGGACTCGGCTGGAAAGTGCTACAGGCTGCCGCGTAAGACCGCTCGATCGTTTCTATGTCCCTCTACTGAACATGACGGCGTTGATACCGGACAGCTGCTGCGCGACCATGACGGCGGCCACGAGCAGCGGCTGCCCAGTTTAACAATATTAGGCAGTGCACAGTCTAGAGAAGCTCATAATCTTTGTCCAGCTGAATGGCAAAAGCAAGAGTTCATGTAGTACTACCTGGAGGCGCTAAGTTGAGAACGTCGGCTGGACTCGGCTCGAAGGAGCTACAGGCTGCCGCGTAAGATCGCTCGATCCTTTTTAGAGCCCTATGTCCCTGATGTGATGTAAACTAGTGGTTCGCCCCGAACTTCGAACACGCGACCCCATATCTCAGCAAACCCTCGACCGATTTGGCTCATGTTGGAACTTAAAAATTCTCTTTACCTCCTTTACCCGCCTACCAAATTTCATGGAGATCCGACCAAATTTACTCAAGTTATCGTCGAACGAACATTCATACATACATTCATACAAACGCCGGATTGTTCCAGTAGACTCGGAGAACTTCGCTCGCTTCGCTCGCTCGTTCAATAAACATACCCGCGCCTCCATGTAGTACGGGCCGCTCCCGTACTACATGGAGGCGCTAAGTCGAGAAAGAGGCTGCATCAACTGGACTCGGCTGGAAAGTGCTACAGGCTGCCGCGTAAAGCCTCGCGTCCACTAGGCGGATCGGGGCGGGGCGGGGCGCAACGCAAAAATCCGCCTGCCTATATTTTGTATGGAAGTGCGTCCGCTAGCGCGGATCGATGCATGCCGGGCCGCAGCGCAATATTTTTGTTCAGCGATTTTTCGTTCGCGGCTATAACATAGTATTCTTTTCATTATTGTAAACAACAGAACAACAATATTTCAGCTGATTATGTGTTCTGGTCTACGACAAGTTTTTTGGGTCACAAAAAGTCACAACGAGGGCTCAAAAGTTACAATATTTGTGACTAGACAAAGTGGCAACACCAAAAAATCTGCCGAGCCGATGCGCCGATCCGCCGCGATGCGCTTAGATGGACGCACCCCAACGTTGCGTTGCGTTGCGGCCCGCCCCGGCACGCCCCGATTCGCTGCATATGGACGCTAGGCTTAAGACCGCTCGATCCTTTCTATGCTCGATTCTTTCAAGTAAACAAACATCTCACCCAGCGTAGCGTACTGGTCGTGCGGCGGCTGCAACTTGGCGCCGTAGCGGAAGATGTCGGTCGAGTAGAACATGACGGCGTTGATGCCGGACAGCTGCTGCGCGACCATGATGACGGCGGCCACGAGCAGCGGCTGCCGCAGGCTGCGGTTGCTCACGAGGGCGCGGAACGTGATCTTCTTGCTCACTTTGCCGCGCTCCGCCTCCTGGAAAATGTGGAAAGGTGAAATGGGTCATAAATATTCGAGTAGAGAGATCGGTCTGTCTCTGACGTGAGCCGCGAGCATACAGAAACAAACACATCCCATTACCTATAGGAATTTGAAATAAAATATGGCTACAATATTTTTATCTGTGTCGATTTCTCATAATATTTTTTTTTTAAATAACTGTCTCTCTAATTCTTCCTAGTAGGAGTATAGCTTGGGCCAAGGCTTCCTTTCTAAAAGAGAGATCCGGCCGTTTCTCGTGCGCAGCGGATGGGCGATTTTTGCGATCTTATACCTAATTCGGCGTCTACTTTACCAATAATAATGCCATGTCCTGACTCCCGACAGATACTCAGACGGTCCTAAGAAATGGGTAGCTTATGTATTTACCTGGTGCATTTCTTCCATTTCCCCGTGGACAGCTACGTCGCCGCGCAGCCAGTTTAGCGCTGAAAAACAGACGACAGACGTCGTATTAATACGACGTGTTACAAAACATCCTAACTATTTTTACAGGTTGTAACCTACTAATCAACAGAATGTCTATTCTACATATAAAAAATTGTTGGAAAAAACAATTTTTACTTTATAATTTCAACATTTTTCATAATCTTTTTTGTTTTTGGTAATATAAAAAATACTTTTCTTCCGCCACAGCATTAACATTTTATTAATTTAAAAATCAACGGAACGTAACAGAGAAAAATAATGTTTGTTGTAATCCCTATCACTTGGTGCTATTACCCTGTAAAAAGAGTTAGGATCTTTGGTAACACCTTGTATAATTAATGACCACGGAAGGTTGTAAGTTTGGAACCGACTTTTAACATTTAGGTAAAAGTAAAAACGCTTTAGTTTCCCGCCAAGGGTTACTTTTAGTGGGGCGCCTACTGAATATCAACCATTTGAATCTGATATGCATTGCTGATATGTTTTTTTTTTCGTTCCGCTGGTGCCACCAAAGAAGAGACTTGGGACAACGCGTGGTTTGACAGCGCAGTGACGATTTATACTTAGGTCTCTTTAGCGGTATGAGGCACCGAACTAAATCCCATAGAATCCGCATTGCGTACAAAATCACAATAAAAACTTGTCCCCTTGACTACGAGCAAGTAAGCGCCCAGAGAGAATTTGGGCACTTAATGTTCTACAGGGTGCACTCTAAGTCGATAGCGGAACTTTAAGTAGACTGTCTACTGATCAATACAAACAACTTGTACTAGCTGGCGAAAAAAATGGAGTGAAAAAAATATCAGCTGTTCCATACAAAAGGTCGCCTCAGTACTGCGCCAAATGTATGAAACAGTTGATATTTTTTTCGCTCCATTTTTGTCGCCACCTAGTACCTACAAGTTGTTTGTATTGATCAGTAGACAGCCTACTTAAAGTTCCGCTATCGACTTAGAGTGCATGTTTGTATAGGTATTGATCAGTAGACAGCCTACTTAAAGTTCCGCTATCGACTTAGAGTGCACCCTGTAGATACGTTTCGCGCTTTATCTTGTTTTATCCTTTATCGAAGGTATGAGGTCTGAGCACGGGACGGGACCGCCGTCACCAGGGTGGTTGAAAAAGTGCGGCAGGCGGTCCAAGTCACTTTCGTGGCGCGTATTGTACCTCTCTGCGCGTCCAGCTCCTGCCCCTTATTGAGCAGCAGATACTTGGGCGACTCCGGGCAGAGCGGCAGCATGAGGCACTGCAGCGCGCCGGGGACGGCCGTCAGCGCCAGCAGCCAGGGCCAGAGGCTGTCGGTGCCCAGGACCGAGTCCAGGCCCAGCACTTGCGACAGCAGGATGGTGATCGTGATAACCAGCTGGTACACGGTGCCGATCTGGACCGATTGAGGTTGTATGAGGCATTTAAAAGAGTGAGTTTACATAGTCAGGTCTATACCTAGCACAGACATTCAGGATGTATTACTTAAAAACAGTGCCCATTTAAATGTTAATTAAATTATATTCGATACTTTTTATCTTTTTTAATAACTTGTACATGTAAATTTTTTGTTACCAATAAATAAATAAATAAAAAAAATAAAAAAAAGTTCTATGGGTCTTATAACCAACGAACTAAATCCCATAGAATCCGCATTACGTATAAAGGCTGGCGTCCACTAGAGGCGGATCGGGTCGGGGTGCATCGCAAGATAGCAACGCAAAAATCCGCCTGCTTGTATTTATATAAAACAGCGTCCTCTAGCGGCGGATCGGGGCGGGGCGGGCCGCAGCGCAATAGTCCGCCGCTAGTGGACGCTGTTTCATATAAATACAGGCAGGCAGATTTTTGCATTGCGATCTTCCGATTCGCCCCGGCCCGATCCGCCTCTAGTGGACGCCAGCCTTTAAATCACAATAAAAACTTGTCCCCACAGAAACAAATGTTAGCAGCAATAGAAAAATACGAAACATCATTTCGAACATCTGTCTAATATTCGAATGTCAACCTTATTGCATTAGTGTACAGTTTTACTTAGATTGCATAGACTACGGGCAAATAAGTAGGTACCCATAGAGAATTTGGGCATCTATTTTCCAGACACATTTCAGAGTTATATGTAGGTACAATCCTTGATCGAAGGTTTTAACCTGCTCGCTCGTCGCCAGCCAATCTAGCAGGGATTATTACACTCATTAGCGAACTTGGATGGTAAAGTGCTACACCAAAATCGAGCGAGGCAGACAGTCAACTGCCAATGCTCGTGCACGTGGTCTTCAGATGCGGAGTACCTATTGTTCTTTTTTCTACAAGGTGTTACAAAAGATGCTAACTCTTTTTACAGGGTCATGGTACCTAATGATAGGGATCACAACCAAAATATTTTTTTACCTCTATGACGTTCCGTTGATTTTTAAATAATTAAAATGTAAGCGCTGTGACGGGAGAAAAGTATTTTTAAAATACTGTTTCCATAGACTTTCACTATGTTTTCACAGCCTGAGGCCCGGTTTCTGAGTTGAGAATTTTGTTAAGCAAATGGGAAAGTATCGTCCTGTCTCTGCAGATTTCTCACAAGAGAGCGTGACAGAGCGATACGTAAAGTATGTGCTCAGTAAAATTGTCAACTCAGAAACCGGGCCTGAAGCTATTAAAATACAGCTAAGCAAACAACCATATTTTTTAATTGGAGCTAAATCCAAAAACAAAAAAGTTTTGAAAATTTTTCAATTTTGAGGTTATAAAAAAAAAGTTGTGTTTTTCAACTTTTTTTTGCAGATTTGTCATTATGTTGACCAGCAGGTTACACCCTGTAAAAAGAGTTAGTATCTTTTGTAACACGTTGTATAGTCATACCGTCTAACCAAAACGGTCCTGTCATACGAGGCGAGGGTTGATGAACTCATCAATACAAGCAACTTTTAGGGCTATATTTCACTGGGACACCATGGCGGCGCAACCAGTCGCCGCTACCAAGAAAATGCGCAACCAAACGGACACCGGTGAGTAACTTCTCATAAATACCCAGTGAAATATAGCCCTTAGTTGAACAAGCGAGCGAAGCGAGCGAAGTTCTCCGAGTCTACTGGAACAATCCGGCGTTTGTATGTATGTATGTATGTATGTATGTTTGTATGTTTGTATGTATGAATGTTCGTTCGACGATAACTTGAGTAAATTTGGTCGGATCGTTATGAAATTTGGTAGGCGGGTAAACGAAATTAAAAGAATTTTTAAGTTCGAACATGAGCCAAATCGGTCGAGGGGTTGCCGAGATATGGGGTTGTATACTTTGTATGCCAGGGCGCGCGCCCCTGCGCGAATGGCGTAAGCAAAGTTACACATCTGCAACTGGGGTCGCGAGTTCATAGTTCGGAGCGAACCACTAGTTTAAGACCAACTTCAAAATCGCGAAAAAGATATCAGCTGTTCCATATTAAAATTATTGAACGAGCGAGCGAAGCGAGCGAAGTTCTCCGAGTCTACTGGAACAATCCGGCGTTGTATGTTTGTATGTATGTAAGAATGTTCGTTCGACGGTAACTTGTGTAAATTTAGTCGGATCGTCATGAAATTTGGTAGGCAGCTAAATGAGGTAAAGAGAATTTTTAAGTTCGAGCATGAGCCAAATCGGTCGAGGGGTTGCTGAGAATGGGGTCGCGTGTTCAAAGTTCGGGGCTAGTATACCTACTGAACGAAATATATGGAGCAGCTGGTTTTTCTTTTGTTATTTTAGGGCTCAAAACGAGTAAACGTTGCTTGTATTGGTAAGTTAAGCAGGCTTCTTCAGTATGACAGGACATTTCTGTAACACCCTGTATAGGCGGGTAGTGTCCGTGAATGTGTGAAGGTCGTGATACTCACAGATCCCCGGAGTGACACGGGCGATATCTCGGCGAGGTACATTGGTGCCAGGCCGGCGTTCAGACCGCTGTTTATACCGATCAGAAATCTGAAACATATTTTGTACTTTTAATTTTATCATTTTGGCGCCCCCTGAAACTGCTGCCCGGTGCCCCCCCCCCCCCCCCCTCCTATGCCCGGGGCTGACTTTAGTCTTTGTATCTTGTTAAGGGGATTCTGGCAGCACGCCGCGTTTTCAGCACAGTTCTGTTGAAAATTGCGTTTTGGGCGAAAGATATTTGCAAAAAGCAAAACCTTTTACGCTACTTTTTTTAGATATTTGCAAAAAGCAAAAGGGGTATTTTTGGATAGCCCTAGGTGCGAAGAATCTGAAAACGATTTTTGGACGACCTTATTTGGACAACCCTGTATACATGTTCCAGTCAAGTGAACGGTATTGACAATGAATAAAGGAGAATATACCTGTAGTGTATGCGTTTGTGGGTGCAAGTAAACTCTGCACACACACATGCATATACTGGCTGTCGTCTCCACACGCACACTAAAGCAAGTCTCGGGTGGCGGGCGGCGGAGTTTCGTGACTCGGAGAGTTGCTAGCCGACCACCGAGCGAGATAGACGGGATACAGGAGTGATACAGATGAGTATCTTGTGCAGTGGATGGAGCCGATATTAATTGGTGAGATAAACAGTGACACTACAATACCTTCCCAAGATAAGTAGCTCGGCGGAGCCGGCGACCTTGGCGGAGCCCTCGCAGGCTGCGCCGGCGAATACCAGCGCGTTGTTTAGCAGCAACCCGCCCTTGCGACCGAACCTGACAAGTGACAAGTGACACATTAGTACAATGGGTACAGGTATCGTCACGAGTTATGAGCGCTCGTCGAAACTGGTGGGGATTTCTGCGCAAGTGTGTACAATCGCGCGCAAAATGTCTAATATCCACGCGGGATCTAAGACTGACGCTGAGCTGGGCCCTTAGCCTGTAACGCAATGGCGGGTCAATGGCGTCCCGGCAGAAGGACAAAACCGGGCTCTCCTCGTTTTTCTCCTACAACCAGAGAACTAATCCTCTAGAATTAGAATCAAAATATTCTTTGCTGTACTACAAAAACATTAAAAGGACAGACAGCGTTAACAAATCGTAATTGAAGTCGTCACCTGACAGCCCATTTTGGCACCATTGTGTTACAGGCTAAGGGCCCTGAACTATAGTTGAGTGAGATACTATAAAAATTGGAGAAACTGACTAAACTTAACGATTTAAAGTATTCTTTGCGGATTTTGGACACGTTATATTTAAAATGGTTTTCTATAAAATAATCCTGACATTACGATAAAACGGGTGTACAATCAATGAAAAATAATCTCAATCCAATATGTATTGTACTCAATAACTTTTTTGAATCATTCTGACTGAACCGTCTTTTTAAAACATTTTGTTTCGGCATTCTTTCTGCGAGGAAATAAAAAACGTTGTGTGCGACTGTACCCCGAGGCTGGCTAGAGCGGACCATTCCATTTTGCCCCACCAGAGATGCCCCACTGGTGGGGCAAAATGGAATCGCACAAAAAATAATTCCATTTTGCCCCACTGGCCACCCCACTGAGTGGCTGGTGGGGCAAAATGGAATTTAAATTCCATTTTGCCCCACCAGCTTTTTATAGACAAGATTATTATTGGCGAGGCTGACTCATTACAATGATGCAGTCACTGTAGCCTAGCCTAATTTTATAATAAATCGGCATAAATAAAACTAATTTGTTAACTTTAATAATTCGTTTATTTGTTTTAAAAAAATAACTTTGGTATATTATTATGGCATCTAACATTACAACATTGTTAAAATAGTACAACATAACACAAAGACCCTTATAATTCTGAATAATCATTTCTATAAAATATGTGTCATTTATGAATAAATATACATAGATTTGTCATTTTAAAATCTTTACAAAACATTACAATTAAACAATTAATTCAAGTTATTGCTTTCTTTATTTAAATTAAATATCACAAAAAATACCTAAATAAACGTTTGCTTGTTTCCATTGTTGTCCATAGCTTAATCAGTCTTTTATAATACTAAAATATACAGATATGCAAATAGTACAGTCACCCGTAAGGTCTTAAAAGATACAATAAAAGTATTCAAATTGAGAAATGTTAAAAACTATAATAATTGTACAGGGTATTTCAGAATGGTCTTGCGACTGAAAAGAAGTTTGTAATGGAGATAATTATGACAATTAATGGAGATATTAACCTGAGTGAAATCTCGTCAGTAATACACGCTAGCATTCTACTCGGTTACAATACGGGCGACTTTACAACCAAATTGTACTCTGACTTCAAGTCGTGGTACCAAGGTAACTCATTTATTTTTAAAACATTTTGTTTGGTCCTTGGTTGATAATGATAAAAGAAACTCGTTACAATTTGGGTCTGGCGGTTTTATTTTGTAGGTAGGTATTTTCAAACATGACTATAAAATAAAATTAAATGAGATTTTTAAATGGAAAGTGGTTTCTTTTGCGCGATCTCATATAAATTAAATAATATTTTTATTTTATAGTCATGTTTGAAAATACCTACAAAATAAAACCGCCAGACACAAGACAGACCAATCAGAATCTTGAGCTGACTTTGACGGCGGGTTTTGTCAAGTACTTACAAGTAAAAAATATATAAATACAACAAATAAAAGCTAGAAATTGTTTATAAAAAAATAGGCACACTTCTCCTATGTATGCACTCCCAAATTGACGAATCATTTCTTTAATATTTTTTTTTGGCAATTTTGGTGCCCAGCACGAAGAAGTTTTTCTTTAGCTTTAGAATTCTTCAAAAAAACTAATGCACTGCCTGTACCACTTGAACACGAAGCCATTATTTTCACTCAAACAAACCTAGTCAACGGTTGTAAGCAAACTGATAAGAATCCAGGTAGAAAACTACAACGTGCACCGGGTCCTTTGAATTACTAGAGCAATAGACAGCGCGGCACCAAATAACCAATCAAAAAGTAGCAAACCCAAAATGGCATCATGGGCCTCGACCTTGGACGGGTAAAAGGCTCTTTTTCTAAATTTTTGTATTTTATGCAGTAAATTTTACACAAGCAAAGGAGCATCAAAGTAGTCACTCTGTCGAAATGTACTCTGACTTTGAAGACGCGGCTATAATAGATACCAATTGGAGGCTATTAGTTCTTAGCCACAGTTTTGTTTTACCACAATTTTTGTGTTCATTTATTTATTTATTAAATTAGGAAAGCCAACAGAATCCTTAATAAACATTAAAATTATAATTAGGTACATACATACATTCATACAAAATTGTGATTAAGAATGAAAACAAGCAAACGTTTATTTAGGTATTTTTTGTGATATTTAATTTAAATAAAGAAAGCAATAACTTGAATTAATTGTTTAATTGTAATGTTTTGTAAAGATTTAAAAATGACAAATCTATGTATATTTATTCATAAATGACACATATTTTATAGAAATGATTATTCAGAATTATAAGCGGTCTTTGTGTTATGTTGTTCTATTTTAACAATGTTGTAATGTGAGATGCCATAATAAATAATACACCAAAGTAATTTTTTTAAACAAATAAATGAATTAGTAAAGTTAACAAATTAGTTTTATTTATGCCGATTTATTATAAAATTAGGCTAGGCTACAGTGACTGCATCATTGTAATGAGTCAGCCTCGCCAATAATAATCTTATCTATAAAAAGCTGGTGGGGCAAAATGGAATTTAAATTCCATTTTGCCCCACCAGCCACTCAGTGGGGTGGCCAGTGGGGCAAAATGGAATTATTTTTTGTGCGATTCCATTTTGCCCCACCAGTGGGGCATCTCTGGTGGGGCAAAATGGAATGGTCCGCTAGAGCGACTGATCTACCAATCACGCGCCCGCGCTCGCCGGCGACCGCGCCTCTCCGTCGCCCCCGCGTACCCCACCAAACAGACCGAAAAAATGAGTTCTGCGCATTCAAGGTCAGCGCTCATAACTCGTGACGCGACCAGAGATGGGCGATGAATTTCTGCCTTTTCTGCCCAAACGATTTTAATCGGGCAGAAAGGGTTTTAATCGGGCAGAAATGGATTTCTGCCCATTTCGGCGGGCATAAATGAAAATTCACTACAAATTAGTTTTTTTTGTATCCAAAACCCTATTGGGATAATATTATGTGACGAAAAAGGAAAGAACATTGGTTGGGGTATAGTGTGAGGGGCGCTAAGGGCCCAGAACTTAGAAGTTTCTGTAAAAAAAAAAAAAAAAAAATTTTATTTTTTTTTATCGTAGACCTGTTGAATTGGTCCTGGAGAGCAAAAAAGTTCTGTAACTTTATGCCGAGAAATGCACCGTTTTTGAGTTATGTTATTTTTTTTCAAAGTCTCATAACTCGTAAACGGTGCGTTTCCCGGCACCAAGTTACAGGAACATTTTTGCTTACTAGGACCTACCCAACCCGAGTTACTGGTTTCCCGACGCCCGCCAATAATTTTCAGTTTTTTATTTTTCAAGACCTCTTAACTCAAAAACGGTGCGTTTCCCGGCACTAAGCTATAGGACCTTTTTTGCTTCATAGAGCCTACCCAACCTATTCTCGTCAAAATAAAGTTCTTTTGTAACACAATTTAAGTAAAAAAATAATTTAATTTCCGCCCGACCTTTATTAAAAATGCCCGGCGTTTATTGGGCAGAAATGGATTTTAACCCAGCGGTGGATTTTAACGCGGGCATTTACCCATCTCTGGACGCGACCTGTACGTGCGTGCCACAAACGAAAGAAGAGACTTGACGACCACGTGGTTTGACATGCGAAGTGGCGATAGCGGTATGATGTCTGAGCGCGGCAAGGGACCGGGCGTCATCGGGGGAAAGAGTGCGGGAGGCGCGGTACAGTACTTGCAAAGGTAAACATAGTAAAGGTTGTCTGGTAGAGAGATTGCTTTTAGCAATAAGGCCGCCCATTGTACCTATATCTACTAATTAGTTGTAAGTTTCTTTGTAATTCTTTGGTATAAGTACAATAAAGTGTATTCTATCTAGGATCTATCTACTTGCCAAGGCACACTAGCATAGCACCGCCAATGAAAAAAAAAACAATCTTCTTTTTGGATGCATTTTGTTGCTAAATTGCATTTTGAGCCGTTAAATGAGAATCCCTAGGCTTATATTACTAGGTCCTAAAAATATCCTTAGAATATTTTAAGGACCTAAGTAATAAGACCCCCTGGTCAGGACTCTCAACTGTCACCTTAGCAGTACTAAGTTGAGTAGGCAAAATGACCCGCGTGCTAAGCCTTCTGGTTTGAAAGTCTGTCACTCACCTGTCAGCGATGACCCCGGTCAGGATGCCGCCGATCATGCCCCCCACACAGTAGATGGACACGACGACTGCCCAGACGCTGGTCACGGTCGTGTCTTTGCCCGGGGGAATGGTTTTGTTCACGTTGGACAGGGCCTCCTGCTGTAGCCAGCGCGACATTATCTGGGAAAGGGTTGAATAATTATTATGTCGCAGGTTTATGATAAAGGATGATGACAAAATTTTAATATTGACTTGATTTTACAAGATTTTATCATCAGATTTTGATCAAAAGCCTGAACTAGTTTAGGTTTTTGATACAATTTAAGCTCTTGAGGAAATCAAATGGAAGATTTCAGTTTTTTAATCGATGGATGCAATTTTTCATATCTTTATTATGGATGACATAGTTTCTTAGAAAATTCTTCCTATCGGTACCTACCTCCTGTGGTGCGTTGAGTACGCCGGTGTTGTAGCCATGCTGGAAGCCCGACCAGCAGGCCGAGGCTATCACGGCGAAGACCAGCCGTACGTTCACGCCCTGCCGACAAACAGATTTATCAGACCACCAGATATGCTATACAGGGTGATACAGAAGCCCGCGCGCAGGCTCCTGGCGCGGACTCTAAACATATCAATGCTTTAAGGGTAGACGATAGCAAGGTGGCGGGAAATTCAAAATTTTCACAGAATTTTACATTTTGTAGCTAAACTGAACTATTTTTGTTCAGCGATTTTTCGTTCGCGAGAATAAAACCGTATTCTTTTCATTATTGTAAACAATAAAACGACAATAATTCAGCCGATTATGTGTTCTGGTCTACGAAGCAGTGGTAGTGCCCAAAAAACTTGTCGTAGACCAGAACACATAATTGGCTGAATTATTGTTGTTCTTTTGTTTACACTAATGAAAAGAATACGGTTTTATTCTCGCGAACGAAAAATCGCTGAACAAAAATAGCTCAGTTAAGCTACAAAATGTAAAAAACTGTGAAAATTTTGAATTTCCCGCCACACTACTATCTTCCTAAGTACTGCACTGCATATCAATGCTTAGCCATTTTGCCGTGCAGGGGCCTTAGCCTGCAACACAATGGCGTGTCAATGGCGTCCCAGGTAGAAGGACAAAACCGAGATTTTTTCGTTGTTCTCCTACAACCAGCGAACTAATCCTCTAGAATTAGACTCTTAATAACCTTTGCTGTACTACAAAAACCCATTTTGGCACCATTGTGTTACAGGCTAAGGGCCCTGTTTACCTCTACACGAGTAAAGAGCGGTAGAGCAGGGCCCTTAGCCTGTAACGCAATGGTGCCAAAATGGGCTCCCGGTTGACATAAAATTTGCAATTACGATTTATTAATGCTGTCGGTCCAGTGTCGGTCCTTTTAATGTTTTAGTAGAGCAAAGAATATTATGAGTCTAATCCTAAAGGATTAGTTCGCTGGTTGTAGGAGAACAACGAAAAAATCCCAGTTTTATCCTTCTACCTAGGACGCCATTGTGTTACAGGCTATATAAAGCCCCAGTTCAGTTTAGTTCTTACAATTTCATACAAACAGTAGTTGGCCCCGCCCGCTCCGTTACAGTCGCACCCTTAGCCCGTAGTAACCCGCTAAGTACTTGCCTACCTACTAGGGTTTTTTTGCCTTATCTCCAAATTCAACGGAAGCGGACATATAGACAATAGATGGTTAAATAATAATTTTGGGCAGAAAACGGTTTTGGACCCATTGTTTGTTATACGTCAGTAGGATGTCATTGTAATGCTTCCTCCTATACGTAGGTACAGTTGGTTCAGATCATGAATATGGTAGACCAAGATCCGGAAGGTACTTTTCCACTTCTAGGTAACCCGAGCACATCGAGTAATTAACTCTACTTATTTACCTGATAACTGAGTCGACACAGCAGATCCACATTTAAATTGATTTATCGCATAGTCGCCTACGAGCACGTAGGCCTGTTGACATGCGGTTTGTAGGCGCCCACCCAATGCATACTTTTTACTTATGTAGATAAGTGTCACTAACATCCTTTCTTATTGTTGGAATGAGACGGTAGGTATAGTACAGTCAGCAACACGCAGATATACCCCCTTTAGTTCGATTGGCACCCTTACGCCGCGCGCGGTATGAGCTACCATGGGGTATCCTAGACTATGGCCGAACTAGTCGACAGCAGGTAGACCTATACACATTTTCGTTGCAAAGACGCAAGATTATTCCTAGCCTAGCCTAAGTGCAACGCGGTCACGTTTGCTTCCTAGTATGAAGGTATAACTTGTATAAAAATTACAAAGTGTTTGTACAGCTTGTAAAAATATGTCATACCTACTTGCCTAATGAATCTAACCTGATAGATAACAGACGCTATTAAATTAAATCAACAACGCCCCATTATTCTAAAACAAAAAACGTTATTGTAGACGGCATATTATACTAGCTTGCAGAATACATAAAAAATTAGAGGGCTTAGTTAAGGGCAGCACCTCTAGCATGGATGACCTATTCGGTTTGATATCAAGTGTGCTATACAAAGTTCTCTCACGAGTCTGAAACGGTTTAGCAATAGTCGATTGTATTGACGTTCTGGCAGGAGGTATATCGACTCTGCTGGATTTTTGTTTATTTGTAGATTTTTATTAGTCTGCTTGTCCTTTTGCCGTGGCCGTAGTTCCTACTAGTACTAAGAAAGTGTAGGTACGTTAGATACCTTCCTTTTTTTTGTTCCATTGAAGCATTATATCGCGCGCAGTAAAAGCCTGGATAGTTTGCAGTAGAGTAGCATGGTAGAGTAGATACACGAGACAGCACGTAGACCTTAACTTTCTTTGTAATGTCGTCCGTCAAGTAACTTAATAGAGTGCACGCGTGTAAGGGTCTACGTGCTGTTTCTTGTGTCTTACTAGTAGATAGTTTTAGCTACTCTACAACATTTTAGTACCTACCCTACTCTACCAAACACTGATAGTTAGTACTAACTATCAATGTAACTGATGTCTACATTGATAGTTAGTAGAAATCTACCGTCCTATTTTACCACTAACGTACTCGTTTACGGCGTGAATGTAGGTACCCCAATATGAGCTACCCTGGGGTATCACATTGTGTAGCTGACCGTCCAATGATGTGATGATGAGTGACAAAATGGTGGGTTCAGGGGCGCGGCTGTGCCTTGCCTGAGTGATTCTCCCTGCTACTTCCTCAGAGTGACGCAGCACAGTGGTCGATTTGTACGATTTAGGCGGCCAAAACTATTTTATGCTTTATTTCAGTAATAAATACGACAACAAATGCTAATCTGGTATTTTAGAGTGAATATATATGTTTATCCCTATTTGTTTCATTGAAAGCGTATTTTTCTATACAAAAAAACATTTCTGTGAAAATATTTTTGTAAATAGCGCCAATGTTTTTAAATTTTCTTTAAATCTCCCTTTGGTGTAAAATATACAGGGTGTTAAAAGACCGCCAACAGACCCGAAAGCCACGTATACTAGACCCCAAAACAAAGTACTTTTTCGATAAATTATTGCTGGGAAATGATTTTGGTTTTTTAGGTTATAATTTTGAAAAATATTTTATTACGCAATGGACGTGTAACGCACAGAAGTCATATTGCGCAAGCGTGGGTATAAGTTTATGTTACTTAACCTTGAAGTGCCGCTGTTTAGAATACATTGCGGGTTGCAATTTTAACGTCGTTTTTTGTAAGAAATATTCATAATTTTGATATGGCTTCTTGAGAGGATATGTTAAGAACTAGATACTGAATACATTTCTGCAAAAAAAAAGTTTTGAAATGTCGGACTTTGAACCACAGTATCTCGGAAACCGTTGATTTCCCAGGCATAGTTCCTTTGGCGAAAATGTTTATTATGATGAGGACAATACGTGGTTTCCCGCTTTGTTGGCGGTCTTTTAACACCCTGTATATTTTGAGTTCATTTGAATTATCGAAATCGGCTTAGTAGTTTTTGATATTTGGGTTAAGAATTATCACATTTTGTTAAGTAAAAGACGGCCGTACATAAAAAAAAATGTTTATTCTCTACAGTCTGCATGCCTATTTAAATTGAAAATAAAATATGGATGACAAAAAAATACAGTATACACTAAAATTAAATGGTCAACAGTTATTACCACATTATTATACTAAATGTTACTTACAATGTTAGGTACCGAATCATAAACAATAAGACAATATTTTATGAAAGTTTAACATACAAATTGTTATGTTACTCTTTAAAAGACAATTCTTCCTCACCGTCACTTTCCATGCATTTATCACAAGTGCCTTTTGTATTTGGCTCTGCAGGAAGCAAAAGCTCCAAAGTTTCCTGCAAAAATGGTTTTGATCGGATCTTCTTTTTTTTTCTCATTGAACTGATGAGTGGATCTGATGTCAAGAGTAACCTGTGATAAATATCAAGGTTACAGTCTTCGCGTGAAAACTTTCGAGCAAAGTTTAGACGGTATGAGCGAAAGTGCTTATTACGAGCTTCTGCAGCTTCCTCCGAAAGTTGACCAATAGGCACTAGAGAATTTTCTATAACTTTTCCACCATGTACCAAAATTTTATGCATGGTAGGAGTCATAGAATGCCAACCATATAACTCTACATACAGTTTTGCTGTCTCCATGGCGTATTCATCAAATTTCGGGACATCTATTTTGTGACCGCTTGATATGGCTTCCAAAATAACTTTAATTCTATAAATAAAATTAATGTCTATTCCCGTTATTTCAGCAGCCAGATGTGGGTTTTCAAAAAATCTTCTACTAGTATTGCCGTCATTTGTGTTACCAAAATTACATTTTGGCATATCTACCAAGATACCTACTTCTTCTCTGAATCTTTGCTGAATCTCTTTTTTTTTTTTGTTGTTCTAGCATCTTTTCTGCTTTGGTTCTTTTTTCACGGTATTTCCCAACGGGCAATTTATAAGCTAAATGTAAAATACTCTCGAATAATCGAATTCTGGCATGTAAAGTTGATAGGCCAAATTCAAGCGATTCTGGGTGAATTTCGTTTTTTTTACTTAAGTCATTAAAGTTTTTTGAAGTGGCTCCGCATATGTAGCATCTACTCGTTGATTTGGTGTCAGTCGCCGCATTGCAAACTTTGCCGTCCACCATGGTCATTTTAAGACTGTGGCTAACCGAGAATTTTTGCCCATTCAGTTCCAATTCCGTGGCTTTAAGGGACTTCACACTGTCCCGAACGTAATTTATTTCATCTTTTGTAATGTCTGTAGACTCTTTTATAAATCTGAATCGTATCGGGCGGAAATATCGTGGTGAAGAAGGAGTCGGGTTTTGCCAAACCATTTTTGTTTTGTCTTCGCCGCAAACAATTTGTAGAGGCACGAATGAGCTCAAAAATATATTTGCATCCGAGTCGGCGTCATTCATTAACTTTTGTTTGTATTGAGCTTGTTGTGAACCATCACATCCCCATTTGCAGATAATCTGCAAGGAATTTCTCTCAGTTTCTGTAAGAGTCATTAGTACTTCTTCGAGGAAAATTGATAATCGCGTGACGGTGTGATCTAACAAAGATTGTAGATCACTTTCAGCACAGGAAGCGGTCACTCGTAGCGTCTCTTTGGGTGGGTAACATTCCTGTTTAGCCTTCAACACTAATTCGTAGCACGGGTAAAAGCTTCTGTTGGTTGCTCGCACAATTTCATATTGACTTCGTGTCAAATCAGCGTCCACGCACATTCGCAGTGCCTCCCGAGGCGTAAGGGGATCTTGTGCCTTTGATTTGGAATGTCTTTTTTTACATTCGTTTGCGGCTGCAGGCGAATTTGTAATATCTTTTAGGACTTGCGAGGCGTTTCTTTTTCCTTCTTTTTGTAAAATTACTTGCGCTGCGTGAACTATCACTTCTTTGCCTACAGAGGAGCGAACTTCTTCTGTTTTCCTCCTTTTAGTTCTTTCACTACATTCACTGAATGTTTTGCTAGGTCGTCCTGACTTATTATGCGTTTTTATGGGCATCTCGAACGTTCCTGCTAACCATGCATCATTGCTTATAAGAAATTTTTCTAGCGTGTTGCGTGCTTTGGACCATCTCTTTTTTATTTCTGTTTTAAAATATGAAAATTTATGATTTATATACTTTTTGTCTTCGTCGGAGTCCCCGTAAGACATTAACAAATAATTTTGTAAGTATTCCAATTTGTCGTTTATTGATGGAGAGTTTTCCTCAATCATCGTATCAAAAAGATATCTGCGAGTTACTACCTCCATGCCCGAGTAACTTGATGAACCTAGAACAACGAAAAGGAATTTTAACGCAAAAGAAACAAAAAAGGAATTTTTCTCACTTTCTGCCTAAGTTAATGAATTATTATTTTTCTCGCGAAGTGGTCAAAGGTGGTGGCTATTTTTTTTGTGGTTATCTGCTCAAAGAGCTATACTATTAGAAACCATAAGGAATTTAACTCGGACGGTCTCGGAAGTACAACATTTTTACTATTGAAAATAAAAAAATTATAATATTTTCTATGAAAAAGGGCGATCTTTGATACGTTGTAACTGCACTAAATATTGATATTCCTTATCTTAATTTAAATTATATTTGAAGGAGCTTACCTGAATTTTCGACTTCCATCACTTTCACTTGTAACTGAATAATATCCAATGAAATATTCACTTTAGAATATCGGTTGCGCTAAGAGTGTCGAGAACGAACGCGTACAGCTTGCGCGACGATCAAGTTCCGACTACCTGTGGGGGCGCGCACGCAGTTCTAGGAACTGGGGAGGGGTGGGGTTTGGGCAGTCGGGGTGTCTATTTTTCCGGGAATCAATTTGTTTTGTTATAAGTTAACTTTGAGAAATGGACTTTTGGCCGCCTAAATCGTACAAATCGACCACTGTGCGCAGGCTGACGTAAGTTACAAAACAAACATTACCAATACACTATGTAGGAAGTCTCGTGACCGATTGGTGGACTGATAGTGTGGATCTCGATCTCTTTCACCTATACAAGGTGTTACAAAAGGTCCTAACTCTTTTTAGAGGGTAATAGCACCCGGTGGCCACTTTTGGCGATAAAGAATGTCATTCGTAGGTTCTAGGACCTGGGATCTAAACCTTAGGTCCTAAAAATAGTTAACCCTCGCGTTGAGAACTTACTGAAGAGTTTGTTAGCAAAAAAACGCATCCAAAAAGAAGATATGATTTTTTTTTCATTGACGGCGCTAGTTGTGCCTCCTTTGCGTTTCACAAAAGAATTCCCCTGGGTTGAACAAAAATAGTCCCTATAACATTGTAATAAGAGTTTCGTCAAACGCACTATACCTACTACTTTTTTGGGCCGGAAGTGACGTTGCATTTTAGCAAAAAAACATGGTGTGTCACTTACCTATGTACCTATCATCTGTGATATTGTTCCCCAGCTACTTTTATTTGAAATTTTGATAGAGTGACTTGACTATGACCATTCTATGGCAGCGGCGTATTTCTAGCATGACCGCCATTCGAGCTACATTTGTACAGTCGGCCACAGTCTCAGATACCCCTTTTTGTTCGATTGGCGCCCTTATGCCGCGCGCGATAAGAGCTGCCATGGGGTATCTGAGATTGTGGCCGACCGTACAGGGGCCTTAGCCTGTAACGCAATGGTGCCAAAATGGGCTCCCGGTTGACGGTTTCAATTACGATTGATTAATGCTGTCGGTCCTTTTAATGTCTTCGTAGTACAGCAAAGAATATTATGAGTCTAATTCTAGAGGATTAGTTCGCTGGTTGTAGGAGAGCAACGAAAAAATCCCGGTTTTGTCCTTCTACCTGGGACGCCATTGATACGCCATTGTGTTACAGGCTAAGGCCCCTGGTTGCATACACATTGCGGATTGTAAGCAGCGAGGTGTTTTAAATTTATTAGACATGGTACATAAATCAGTTTCCCATTCTTGGTAGGTTACGGCATGAGTCGGTCAGAATCAGAAACAAGAGAACTCCGTCTATAAATAGCACCGCATTGTAAACGGAACCCTCTCGTATAGGCACACCACACACAACCTCTGAAGTGCGATTCAACTCAATGTTCCGCGTAGGTAAACACAACGATAAACTTAGGTAGGTAAGTATTTAGGTACTCTTTGGCCCGGTTTCTGAGTAGAGAATTTTGCTAAGCAAATGGGTAAGTATCGTCCTGTCTCTGCAGATTTCTCACAAAAGAGCGTGACAGAGCGATACGTAAGTATGTGCTCAGCACAGCAAAATTCTCAACTCAGAAACCGGGCCTTTGTCACCTAGTATCTATACCTACGTCAAATGAATGAGACGTCTCATCCGAAACGGGGTGGATTTTTGAGTCGGGGCAGTAAGGGCAGTTATAGGAAAATGTTCTTATGAGACCATCCATAACTTTTTGAGATACTTATTATGAACTGCATTCACAGATTTTGGAAAATATATAATACAAAAAAAAAAAAAGTTTAATGCTAGTCGATCCTATTTCATGTAGGGATCAAATTAAAGACTCTAAGGAGCCAACTGAGGTTTCAGTACCAAATGACGAAATCGCCAAAAACCTTTCCCATACATTTATATTTAGTACGAAAAAAATGCCTTTTTTTGCATTTTGTGGTAAAGTTTTTGGCGATTTCTGCCATTTTTAGTTCTCAAACCTCAGTTGGCTTCTCAGAGTATTTTGATCCCTACACGAAATAGGATCGTGTAACATGAAAATAAGATACTTTCTTTCACAGATCACGTAAAGTTATGTGTTTATTTAACTCATTAAAGTTATATATAACATTGGCCAAGCAAGAAATAAGTTGACATACTCAACAACCACCCCGACTGATTAAAGATTTCCAAAAATACGTTTTGTTTTACCTACGTGTAGTAAAGTTGCACACATGGCTGGCATAAGGATAGCAATGCTAGCACAGCAATACAAAAAAATGGGACAAAAACATTTAAAAAAAAACTTTACCGCCATCCTGCGAAATCCAATCCGCGTTTTGACTCAAATAAAACGAAGTAGATAGAAAAGCTTTTGGCAGCCGCACAGAGTTCAGTTTAAAACTGGAAAAATATTTTTAGGGAATTTACGTAACACAGCACTTAACTTTAACAACAATATGGAAATATTTCGAAACTTGTTCAGTTGGTTATTAGTGTTCTTTTTTGTCCGTCGTCATTCTGTTATTTTTTCAGATTTTTATTTGCCGGCAAAATGAAATCGGGCAGCCGCTCCATGCGCGCGTTCATAAAATGTTTCGAATTCAAATGAAATGAATAAGCGGTGGGTGTGGGAGGGAAGGAAGACGCTTCTGTTTCGTAAGAGCGATAGAGACGGAGAGAGTTGAATGACTGACAATATGACGTCATACTACTACAACCGGTTTGTGTAGCCATGGCATGGTTGGCTGACGAAAAACTTTTTTTACTTATAACTTTTTTTGCATATTAAAACATTGTGCGTTTATAGCTGGCGTAGCATAACCGGCCTTCGAGTTCGAGGTTTACCTACAGGCTTCAGCTCGAAACACCTAATAAGTAAGTAGGTATGGTAATGGAAAAATATAACGAGGTCCTAACTCTTTTAGGGTGTAAGCTACTGTACTAAACAACTTGATGAAAAGTTGAAAAGAAAAATTGTAACCCAAACACTTTTTTTAAAGACAGTCTATAGTTTCATTATATAGCGATTTCGGTCTGCTATAAAATGTATTAAAAAAAAACTAGGCCTAAGGTGGGACGTTAGCAACGTGGCGGGAAATTCAAAATTTTCACAGTTTTTTACATTTTGTAGCTAAACTGAGCTATTTTTGTTCAGCGATTTTTCGTTCGCGGCAATAACATAGTATTCTTTTCATTATTGTAAACAACGGAACAACAATAATTCAGCCGATTATGTGTTCTGGTCTACGAAGCAGTGGCACTGCCAAAAAAACTTGTCGTAGACCAGAACACATACTCGGCTGAATTATTGTTGTTCCGTTGTTTACAATAATGAAAAGAATACTATGTTATTGCCGCGAACGAAAAATCGCTGAACAAAAATAGCTCAGTTTAGCTACAAAATGTAAAAAACTGTGAAAATTTTTAATTTCCCGCCACACTGCTATCTTCCAGCCTTAACGGTATGGTCACGGTCAGGTAACTTGCCCCCCTGTACACTGCACTCTACCAGACTCTACTCTACCAAAGATTAGGTAGGTATCTACATACCTACTCTACCAAACTTTAGCATAGTAAAGTTAGTACTCTACCGTGGTACTCTTCACAGTACCGCTTACTCCAGGTACTCGTGCATCTCAGGGTTGCTCTACTACAATCTCCCACACTGTTTGGTAGAGCAACAAAGAGTAGGAGAGAGAATTATATCGCGCGATAAGGTTACCGTCCGCCCTTTGACTCCACCTACCATCCAGCCCAGGTAGTTACTTACGAATAATAAATAACCCGTACTTACCTCAAAAGGGAAAACGGAACCATTATTTTGGTTCAAGCTGATTTTTCTCCTTCGAACCTCAATTTTTAGGTCTAGCTTAGAACAAGGCGATTCAAAAGAAATTATTGTAAAATTTATAGAAATTATGAAACATTTTGAATTTCAAATAAAAGGAAAATGTAAATACTATTTGACACCAAAATTTATACAAATCGGGGCAGCAAAACGTTCTCCACGTTTTCTCCGTATTCGATTGGCGCCCGTGCGTGCGACGTACTCGTATTTGAGCGAGCATTGAGCATTGCATGATTGGATGATGGAACGGAACCCACCTACCAACTTTATTATAAGATTTATACCTACTTCATTACTTCTTTGAACACGCTTCAAAGGAATTTCTAATAGATTTTACGTCATTTTTACAGCAAAAGTTAATAATTTATTCAGATGTAGGTAAGTTACAAAAGCGACCTCTTGGTTAAAATAAATTTATTAGTTATTTTTGATTTTAGCTTTGAAGACGTGACGTGACGTGAGTAAATAAGAGGATTTACCAGTGACGTGATACCATCAAAATGAGAAGAAAATCTCTCCAAATTTTATTAGGTTTGTAAAAACACCTTATCCTTAACCTACGAAGAGAGATGTGGTGTTCGATGTCTGTCCGTCTGTCACCAGGCTGTATCTCAAGAACCGTGAAGTTAGACGGTTGAAATTTTCACAGATGATGTATTTCTATTGCAGCTGTGAAAAAAAAATACTAAAAAACGGAATAAAATAAATATTTAAGGGAGCTCCCACACAATAAACGTGATTTATTTTCTCGTTTTTGCTCGATTTTGATAACGACAACTCTACCTGTTGCCGCTGCCGTTATCAATATCGAAATATTCACAGAATATTTAGTTAAATATTCACTTTAAAAATAAATAATTAAATTAAAATAAAACAAGTATTTAGGGGGGGCTCCCATACAACAAACGTGTTTTTTTTGCTCGATATTTATTTACAACGGCATCAGGGAGACGCTTGAAATATTCACAGAATATTGAGTTATATTATTCACTTAAAAAATATATAATTAAAATAAAATAAATATTTAAGGGGGCTCCCATACAACAAAAATGATTGTTTTCCCGTTTTTATAGATAATGGTATGGAACCCTTCGTGCGCGAGTTCAACTCGCACTTGGCCGGTTTTTATTATTTGTTACAAAATTATATCCACATAGAATAAGCCCAATAATCACACCAATGCCTGTGGGTACCTATGTTTTATCGTTTTCACGATTAAGGTACAGATTTATGTTTCCCTATTTATTTTTCAGCTTTTACTACAGTAATATGTGAAAATCTTCCCGCAAAACAGACTGGCGTTAAAAAACAATGCAAGCCGATAGCATGTCCAGCTGTCGAGGACCCGATATGTGTCAAGATAAAGTACAAGCAGAATGCTAACAGAACGTTGTTCATTCGTATGCTAAATAAATGCGAGATGCAATATACAAAATGTCATACTGGTAAGTGTATCTTTATTGGGCGCATTTACTCCACTGCCCCTGACATCGTTTCTCTCCGGTGTGCGCTTATTGTATTGTTAACAAAAATTAAATCATGATTGGTGCAGCGTTGCGGTTTTTTAAGATGATTTGATTAATTTTATTGTTATGTTGAAATATATTTTATACTTACAACATAAAAGATGTAAAAAAATATGAACACAATATGCAGTCATCCCAGAATGATACCTATTACTGAATATAAGGAATTAATTTACGAACTTAGTTTTTTACATTTTCAGATATAGAGGCAATAAAAGTCCCTTTGAAATACTGTGATCACCATAATGAGTTCGAAAAGAGGAAAAACAGTAAGTAGGTACCTACTTAAATTAATGACCTACTAGGAAGTCCAGGAATACAATAGGAGTGCAACGCAAATATTTCCAATAATTATGATTAAGTTTCGTAACTACTGTCAGTTTAGTCGGTTTTTGAAAAAAACTTTACTAGGTAGGTATTTTACTTTCAGATTCTAAAATAATCGTCCAATCGGAACAAAGCAGGAGATTGAAAAGGAGCCTCGGTGTGTAAAAATAACATTTGAGATAAATACCTACCTTTGCACTTTATGATACCTACCTACTTAACTACAGATGTGATGTAGGCACACTAGCACGACCAACTTAATTAATAAAATTATATCAGCCAAAAGTGTTTTTTGACTGTATAGGTTTCAGGTCCTAGGAACTAAAAATAATTAAGCCTAGGTATCATTATTAGGTGCTGATAAATTGTAAAATTAATGCATCCAAAAAGTTGTGGTTTATTTTTCGTTGGCGGCGCTAGTGTGCGTATTCAAACATTAATTACTTTTTAGTTTCCATTACTATTGCTTTTTACCCGTCTACGCGAAGCAAAAAGGAGGGTTATGATTTTAGCAGCGTATGTATGTAAAGTCGAGTTTTTCCAACTTGAGGTTCCGGGTAAACAAACATTACTCGAACACAAATCGCAGCATACCGACGGAATCACAAATCGTAAAGAACCACAATAACTTTTGAACATTACCTTAAGTACTAACGCACTGAATTATATACAGAACTGGTCATATTTGTCCTTATTTTTGTTATTTTTATCCAAAATAGTAATTCTTTTTTATGTATGTATGTGGGTATGTATGTTTGTGTGTTCATCTGTTCCCTCGCAGAGCCTAAACTACTCGGCCGATTTCAACAAATGAGGTGTCGTTGGATTCGTCTTAATCACCCAGGTAACATAGGATAGTTTAATGTTGGAAAAAAACAAGATGGCGGCTGTGCTACGCCCTAAAGTGGTAGACCTAAAAATTAAAATTATCGTATACCATCGTCATGGGTATCAAATGAAAGGACTTTAAAAGACCTTTTCAAAAATGTATAACACATGTAGCGTCAACATAACAAATAGAACAAAAAAATCCAATATGTGTTTTTTTTTGCCCTTCTTGATTCTATTTTAGGTGATCATCCAAAATAACTAACTAAAAAGCCCAAAAAAAATAGAAGTTAAAAACTAAAACCCGATTACTAAAAGGCTTAAAACCAAGACCTGCTTATCCTTAAAATAGACTCATAGATAATTAATCGTAGTCGGAGGACACCACATTCGTATTTAATAAACCGATGGCCTTCGACTACGATTAATTATCTATGAGTCTATTTTAAGGATAAGCAGGTCTTGTTTTAAGCCTTTTAGTAGTCGGGTTTTAGTTTTTACTTTTATTTTTTTTCAAATTATTTGTTATTTTCGTATCAATAATTTTTATTTGAATAGTGGATCCGTTCCTGCAAGTTCAATTTAGAGAAGATGATGAATTCGAAAAAGAAGAAGACAATGAAATCGGTAAAGGTACATAATAATATCTCTTACAGCTAGGTTTAATAGTAGATTGTTACCCGAGGAAGTAAAGAACTATTTAGAACGATTTAGAAAAATTTTATATTTAATGAATTAAGACTGATTTTGAATTAAAGATAAAAACTATATGTATAATAAAGCATGACTATGCGAATTCAAAGATAATAAACAAAAACTTCGTCGATACGAACGTAATAGCGTTAAGTGAGCGAAATGAGAGAGAGTAGAGCGAAAGATTCTAGAGTAAAATCCCGAGCGTAGCGAGGGTTTCTAAAGTAGAATCCTGAGCGCAGCAAGGGATTCAAAGTACTCACTCAAGCCAAAAACAGTGTTGCTCCCGAGGTGAACACGCTACTTACTTTTAATCACTTGAGGGTTCTCAATGAGAAAATAAGTGAGTGGAACTTACGAATAAAATTAAATAGCGTTCGACACAATGTTCTCTGGAGTCAACATTATTGATACTTTCATTCTCACTACTTGAGGAAGCAACACTATTTTGGATATGAAACTATTAAAATCCTAAAGTTAGAACGAAACTACGAACAAAGACGGAATCCATTTCTGACGTCTTACTTTTTCACAATTTTTTATTTTGATGCGATGGGTCATTGGAAACTAACTTGTTGGCTAAACATATTATAATTTTCTGAATCAAGAGTCATTAGTAAGTAAAAGTAGTTTTAGAAATTATGCACGTAGGTAGGTACTGTGATCCGTAGGTATTACCTATGTAGCTACCAAGTTTTATCTCAATCAGCTCAAAAGGACTTTGTATCAAGTTCTAAATATACGCTAGCATTTTAGCGAAGTTATTTTTTTTTATGTACCTGGTTACCTAACCTTAATAAAGTGAAATTATAAAGTAGTTTACGCATGGCTCCAATTTTTTTTCTTTTCGTGCTAATCAGTGTTCATTTAACTTTTTTTAGAACTAAACCTTGATGAAGGTAACTATAGATAGCCGTTGCGATGTTTTCATTTTTCTTAAGTAAGTAGCATTTTTTATAATTCATCAGTTTTTGTTGTTTTTTTAAAAAATCAGTAAGAAGAAGCCAGGCAGCGAAAAAGTGCCAAAAAATTCAAAATCTTCTGCCAAGCCCGGTTTTTGTAATCGTCGCATCAAAGATCCCAACGTTTTATCGAAAGTATTTTTGTCGAATTTCGTATTATCGACAACGACAACGAATCAAGTGATCAACGATAAGTCGGATCATCGATGGTACCTATGCTATATGGAATGTGTCGTTTGATCGAACATCCTATACCAATCCCTCCACCCAGTCGTTCCTTCAATTCTGAGGATCGTGCGTGATCATCACTTGGTGGCGGAGAGTAGAGTTATCCATTACGTTAATTTGCGTTCTATAACTCGTGTGGATCAGCTCATTCAGCAGTTTTTTCGTGGCTAACCAATAGGTACCTATTTTACCTATATAAACCAATAGTCAGAGCATGTAAAGCTAGAGCGGTTGTAGTCCGGTGGGTAGAACATTTATTCGTGTCGTCATCGGTCAAATGATTCTGAAAACTATACATTCTAATAAACTGTTACTTTTCTAAAGTTAAAAGTTTTTTTTTTGTTCTTTCCATACCAAGAAACTCTACGGGAATATGGTGAAGACCCAACGGACAATGAGCAAAAACATGAAGATCCAGAAAAGATAGATAACGATCAATACCAAGAGGATCCAGATGATAAGGACGACGAGCAAGACAAAGATCATCCAGACGAGCAGGATGACGAACAAGCCCATGATGATCCAGACGAGGAAGATGAAGAGCAAGACAATGGGGATCCAAATAATAGGGACGGCGATCAAGACCATGATGATCCAGATGAAGAAGATGACGAGCAAGATCATGGGGATCCTGATGAAAATGACGATGAGCAAGATCGTAAGGAACCAGATAATAAGGATGGCGAACAAGACCATGGGGATCGTGGTGAAAATTACGACGAGCAAGATCGTGAGGATCCAGATGATAAGGATGATGAGCCAAAACATGATGATCCAGACTGTCAGGACCAGAATTCAGATGACGAAGGCGATGATAACGAAGGCCACGATAATAATAATGATCAAGAGTACAATGATCGAGATCCTCCATCCTCGGTCGATGCATATGACCGAGCACACGCCCATGTTTTGACATCATTTGAAAAACAAATGGCCGAATGGAATCATGAAGGTTAGTGTGACCGAATTAATATGTTTGAATATGCAAATCATTATTCCAGATAAGATTAGACGCCGCTGTGAAGAAGCATTTGATGTTTGGACATTGACATGGAACATTTGAACATCATTTGGATTTATCTCGCCTTCTGACTGGTGCAGTTGGGTTATTCTTCTGAATGCATTGATGGCTTTCTGCTGTCTAGAACGCAATTAAATCTTTTTGAGTCCCGTTTTTTTTTCAGGAATTGAAAAATTCTAGTTAATGATAGAAGTTAACCTGTTATGTAAATGTGTCTCTGTTTGTTTTATTTATTAATTAGTTTTTGGGCATCCGCTGAAAACCAGCGCCGCGCCTAGGCGTGCCACGGGCCACGGCATTATGCTGAGCGGCTACCTTTTTGGTGCAACTGATAAACTGTATAATTGCTTTATTCTAATTGTTGTGTGCATAATTAATGTTGTACTGAATAAAGACTTTTCTATTCTATTCTATAAAAAAATATTTATGACTATCGCACGTTTGTAAGGCCTAACTATGGTAATATTTTCTTCGCATAATCTTGAATGGGACATTCCCGAGAGTGAGCACAGCAATATTATTTCATCTGTGACCCGGGCCCACAGCTCACACCTGCTAGGGAAGCATAACTTCAAGATAAACGTTTTATCCCATTATCGGCTATCACCATCTTACTTTATTTCACCGCGTGAGATGCCGCTACTCATAGAATGAATGCCGCTAGATACACTAGATAGTGGGATAAAACTTGTATCTTGAAGTGGTGCTCCCCTACGTGACTCACATTGTCATCGAGATTTAACTTTGATGTATTTCTCAGAGTATCTTCCCATAAATGGCGTTAAAACGAGACTAGGTAAGATTTTCAACACTAGGTACGTTTCATTCCCCCTAACAACACGCTAGGATACCCCTTTTTGTTCGATTGGCGCCCTTATGTCGCGCGCGGTAAGAGCTAACTTTGGGTATCCGTGGCTGTGGCCTAAAGCGTTGTAGGCCGGTAGATACTATGTAAGAAGACACCTTTCGTGTAGGTATTCGCTGGTGAAAAGTTACACTATTGCACTGATATGTCACACGATATAATATTTTGCAAAGCTTTTTTTTTTATATTTTCTAATTTACGTACCCTATGCCCCCAATAATTAAAATTCCTCTACTTACGTTACACGTCCGTATTTGGGTCACCGACTTACGTATTGTACTTTCGTACTAAACAACTCAATCGGTTAAGTAGTTTCGGATCAATAAGGGATTTTCTAACAGCTAAAAAAAATAAAAAAATAGTTCTATAAGCTGTGAAAGATGGCGTTGATACGACATGTTTTCTATCACAAAGTAAATTAGTGCTTACTACAGCGAAAATATTTCTTCACTTCATTGCTCTGTGTCTTCATCTTTCATCGTCGTAGCTGTCATTCCATTTTACAGTACATGAAAACGTGCACGACTTTGTTAATGTTCTTGTATGAGTGAATGGTAAATCCGGAAACACTTTATTTTGCTCCACAACTAATACCTAAATGTGTTTGGACGTATATACGAAGGCCAACGAGCGCGAACTGGCATAAAAAAATAACATGTCTCGTCAGCGACATCTAGTTACAAATTTGGAACTGCAACCTAGGAGCTGTCAGAAAATCCCTTATTGGGTGTGGAGTGTGACAGACGAGTGATCCTATAATAGATCCGGTTTTTTTTCCTTTTGAGGTCCTAAAAATAAAATAAAATAACACCGGTCCATTTGGTGCAGTAGGTTAAGATAACGAATTTTTGTATGGAACAGCTGATATTTTTTTCGCAATTTCGCAGTTGGCCCCATATTTTCCGCAATACCCTGCATAATATCTTGCTCCTCTGGTTCACAGTGAAAGGGCAGGACGGAGAGGAGTACTGCCCTAAGTCGTGCCCGACGCGCGCCGTGATGGTATGCGCTCGCTGCAAGCACCACGTCTACAGAACCTTCATGAGCAAGTGCCACATGCGCGTCTTCGCTTGCAACCACACTGACGAGGGTGACTCTTCTGCTTTTTAACCCCCGACCTTGTAACTAAAACCCAATCCAAGCCCCCGAGGAGGGGGTTATAAGTTTGACCGCAATGTGTGTGTATGTGAGAGGGTGTGGGTGAGAAAGGGTGTGTGGGTGTGAGAGGATGTGTGGGTGTGAGTGGGTGTGTGTATGAGAGAGGGTGTGTGTGAGGGTGTGTACGTCTGTGAGTCTGTCTGTGCTGTGGCACTAGTTGGAAAAAAAAATCCTGATCGAGTGGTTAAACGGGTAAACCGATTTGGATACGGTTTTTTTATTTTCTAGCGAGTGTTCTTAATGTTTTATCAAAATAGCTTCAGCCGTTTATAAGACAATATGCTGATTTGAAGCTAAAATGTCGGGGTACTTTAAATTTTAAATATGTTATTAAAATATAAAAGCTTGATGACCGATCGTTTTATGAAAAAAAAAATCGTTTTTGGAAACAACGTTTCTTGTCATAGTCACCTTT
Source organism: Zelleria hepariella (assembly GCA_949319315.1). Classification (NCBI taxonomy): domain Eukaryota; kingdom Metazoa; phylum Arthropoda; class Insecta; order Lepidoptera; family Yponomeutidae; genus Zelleria; species Zelleria hepariella. Next base: position 29,792,841 of record OX439379.1, read on the forward strand.
TTGTTGTTTCGAAAGACCACTACCTTACAGACTTAGGCCTTGTCTGATTACAGGACTGGAGCTCGCCGACCGGTTCCCCTGCCTGATGCTGGCGCCATACTTGATGAGCGACGTGAAGATAACAGGCGTGGAGACACAGGCCGACGACGCGGACACGGTCCAGACCTACATCTACTGCAGGCAGAAGGCTAATAGGAGGGATCAGAACGGCCAGAAGATACCCAGTGAGCAGTATAATCCGTGCGGGATCAGAATGGGATAATACCTTTTGGAACTGAGACGCTCGCGGTCCTGTAGCGTCAGCATTTCGGCAAACTCTAGTTGTCTATGGCAAACTCGCGTCGAAACTTGCTTGTGTTTTCTGTGCGCGTGGGTGTCTGCTCGAGTTTTATCACGTTTTATTCAATTAATGCAATAACATTGAATCCTTTTAGATTACAACCATTAAACATTTTTGTGTATTTCCAATTTCATAACCCTATAATAGAACGTAGAACTAAAAATTTTTTTACTGAAGCTACTCGAGAACTGTCATTTTCGATTCAGTTCCAAAAGGTACTATCCCATTCTGATTCCGCACGGATTATACCTACAATTTGTACCGCGAAAGAAGACATAGTTTCTATAGACCGCGGCTCCCGCACCTCTTTCCGCCGTGCCGATGACGCCCGGTTTAAAAGGACCTTAAATGTAGTTCAGAATATCTTATAAAGTTATGGATGGCCTCCTAAGAACGTTTTCCTGTAACTATGACGGTTAAGGTGCCTGCCCTTACTGCCCCATCTCAAAAATCCACCCTGTATACCTACATAAGTACCTACTTACCTAAGTTTTTTTTTTCAGTTGACCCAGATGATCCAATGTGTAGTGCAAAGTTACTGAAGTTAGTCGAAGCGCACTCTGATAATACTGAACTTCACTGGTTGATAAAAACATCAACAAAAAAGACGCAGAAAAGATCGCACCATCGACCATAATAAAAACTTATCATTCTGATTCTAAACATTATGAACCAGATGCCATCACAACATCAAAAAGAAGAAAAAGAAAACCACTGAGTGGTTAAAAAATGCCAGCCAGCCAAAAATAACATCTTCAACCACAACGAAAATAAAAATGAGTATTGCTCAAAAAACAAAGTGTTACATTTTCCTTTGCGTAAGTAGGTACCCAGGTTAAAATATATTTAAAATAAATATTTCATACTTTTGTTACTACCATGGCTGTATGGCTTACAGAGGAAAATAACACCGAAACTATATCAAAACAAATTAGCTTTGTTTTGATATAATTTCGGTGTTATTTTCCAATGTAAGCAATAGTCTCAATCAATTTACCGTTTACCGTGCCTACGCAGCTACTTTATGGAAAAACAACTGAATGTGGATTCGATAAAAAAATCTACAGACTAAAAGGTTGAGATAACCAATACGTACCTACCTATCCACCTACGAATTATAGCTGACACTCAAGGATGCATTTCTCTGGTGTTTTTATGATAAGTAAGTAGTATATACCTACCTAAATTATGTAAACGTAAGTACCTACATATTTGCGACCTATCTACTTATGTACTTAGGTACCTATCGAATATTTGCAGTGCTTATATCACAACCGCTGGTGAGCGCCCGCAGACGCCAAGCCCCCAAGGCGACGACGGCTAGAAACCGTCAACCAGCAGAGCCAACGTTTACGACGGGCAGCAATGACCACCAGGCGCTGCCGAAGGAGTTGCAAAGGTTCCAGAAGTCCAAAACGTACACTGAGCTAGTGGATCTCCTTATGAAGCAGGTTAGATTAATTTTCATCAAATATGTAGGGGGAAAAAAAGGATGTTTTTTTTTCTATTTTGATTTGTATCGGTTAATTTCCGATTACTTGACCTTTTCTCAGACTGTACCTCGTAAATATTTGAGCGGCGCTGACAGGAGGCGTCGCCATGAAAAGTTGAAAACGCGATGCAGGCGGAACGCGACGCTGGGGGAAAGCGACGGGCGCCGCCAAAATTCGAGCAAAATAGGCGTCTTTTTCACGGCTGAGCAACGGATAAAACAATAGAAGAACTAAAGATCTCGGCACGTAATATATTGGCCGGACGTTGTGATCCGTGAGCCCCTAAAATGCTCAGTCGATATTTACGTCAATTTTAGTCTCAAAAACTTAATAAAAATCGAATGCAGTGGTTCTAAATTTTGAAGGTCTGTTACCAGTTCCTTGCACTTCACCAACCGCGACGCCCGGTGGGTAGTATAGTAGGTACTCGCCAAACATCTAGTCCGCTCTGTAGATGATGATGAGTTGGCGCACCGCGAGTTGCTCAGGTTTTTAATGTAGGTAGTTATAGCCGCAACTTAGGAGCGGACTAGATGTTTGGCGAGAACTTTAATAGAACTAGGTATTCGCAGGGGGGTTGAATTGCGAGATAGCGCGAGAAGGAGAGGGGGCAAACTTGAAGATGACGGTATTTCATTTACAGTTTATGGAGAAATTCGAAGATCCACCGATACAGGAGGAGCAACCAGCGCTGCTGAGATACGAGCAAAAGCTAAAGGAGAAACGAAGCAAGTCCCAGAAAGAACGGAAAACTACTAAAAGACACAAGCAGGTCACAGAAATCACGGAGGGAGGGTGGCAACTGATCACAAAAGAGTCCCAAAAAGAGTCGCAGACTACGAAAGAAGATGTCGTTAATGAAGATAGCGTGGAGAGAATAGAGATATTACTGGATGATCCCTACGAAAACCAAGCTCAGTATAATCCGAAGAATAGAATTTTCAAGATTCTCTAAAGATTTATCTACGTAAATATATTAAAATAGTTTTTTAAGGGCACCTTCTCATCTTTTTCTTTTTTAAGCATTTCGGCCTACTTCAGTGGTCTATATTTTTTTGGCAAGGGGTCAGTTATAAAAGACGATCGAGGCCACTTGGTCAAAGACACGCAAAGCCCTTGAAACCGCAGCTTCATTTCTGTGGTCACATGGACCTATGGTTAATTTATAGTATTTTGGCTCAAGCTGCGATCGTTTCCAACAAAACATCTAGGTACATTTTGTACGATACCGGTGTAATATTATGCAAGACTTGATTCCACTTTTTTTTATCGCATACCTAGCTATAAAAGTCAAATCAAATGTAGTCGGTACCGGTACACCTATAGTTACTGGTATGAGTACCTACGTAGGAACTTACATTTGAACAATTATGTGAAATTACCTAAAACGTTTAAATTGGAGTCATTATTTTGAAAAATGCTATGGAAGCTACTCTTCAGTTTTATTTATTAGGAATTGTAATACACTATGTCCACGGACTGCACCGCGGCACTTAATTCTGTGGTAAAGCATCATTAGTGGAACTCGAATAGCAAATAATAAAAATTAAAAAAAAATAAAAATACTCATTATTCAAAATAAACATTAGCAAATTAAATTCATAACGCAGGAACCTGTGTATCGCGACGCCAAAAGCGGCAACCACTTTCATCTACGCGATCTAATTTCGATAATTCGGTGCACCGCTGTCTATCACGCTTTAGGTAGATGAACAGAGTGAGAGAAAGAAAATTGCCTAATGGGGTTTCTAAAACGTAAGCTAGGTCAAATGCACCGAAGACGCTGTCCCTCTCACACGCACGGCGCATCGCCTACAAAAAAATGTCCTTCGTCCTTGACCTCAGTTCCGCAGTTCCGCTTGATCCGCGAACGCACGCGCATGTCCGGCTCTCGGCCGAAACTCTTGCGTGTGATTGATTACAGTGCAAGTGAATACTTAGACATGATTTAACAGATTATTTGGCTAGCAGTGGATAGGCAGGTTTGGCATGGCCTCCGCGCTCACCTGACCTAACGCCCCTGGACTTTTTTTTGGGGCTGGGTGAAACAGCTGGTGTTTCGTAAGGAGTTTGTTAGTGAAGTGGATATGAAATATCGTATCGTGGTTGCTTTCGACAAAATACGCTAACGTATCCGTGAAAGTGTATCGGAGTACGCGGCGGTCACTTTAAGATACAAAAAATTTTGGTAAGTAAGTCAGCAATCTAACTTTCTAGCTAAGCTTCATTAATTTTCACCAAGACTCCATAAATGTTTAGGGTCTTCTTGCGGTTTTTCGTATTTATAATTAGTGTTATGAGAATCGTAATTACTCGTGAAAATTAAAGATGTACATTACACGTGAAAATGAAAGATGTACGTGTGCACTCTACTCAATTACATTACGGGCGACTTTGCAACGACATGGCGGCCCAGTATAAAGCGTCGGCGCGGGCGCGCGACAAGGGCTGTTGGGTGGGTCAATAAGGGATTTTCTGACAGCTCATAACTCGTAGTTCCAAATTTGTAACTAGATGTCGGTGACGAGACATGTTCTTTTTTATGCCAGTTCGCGCTCGTTGGCCTTCGTATATACGTCCAAACACATTTAGGTATTAGTTGTGGAGCAAAATGAAGTGTTTCCGGATTTACCATTCACTCATACAAGAACATTAACAAAGTCGTGCACTTTTTCATGTACTGTAAAATGGAAGGACGGCTACGACGATGAAAGATGAAGTCACAGAGCAATGAAGTGAAGAAGTATTTTCGCTGTAGTAAGCACTAATTTACTTTGTGATAGAAAACTTGTCGTATCAACGCCATCTGTCACAGCTTTTAGAACAATTTTTTTATTTTTTTTAGCTGTTAGAAAATCCCTTATTCTGGTCAAACAGGTGTTTTGCATTGTTGCCAAATTTCACGGACAGAGCTATGTCACGCGCAATAGGTACTTGCTCTACGGGGTGCGTAATTATTTCTCATACAAAATTTCAGCATCATTTATTTTCTAAAATAAATTACTAGGAAAAAAATAATGGTCTCTGTGGATTATTCGTCATTTAATGCATCACAGGTTTCAGTGACGCGGTGCAGTCCACGGACATACTGTATTTTTTATCATAGAAGGTAAGTAGTGATGCGCCTTGATTACGCCATCATTGTATGTACGGTCAGCCTCAATCTACCGTGCGCGGCATATGGGCGCCAATCAAACAAAAAGGGGTATCCTAGCGTGGTTTGGCCGACGGTACCACCCTACTTGATATACTCAAGCTAGAATAGTCTTGAATGTTTACGTCTTCAAAGGCCACGGGCCACTTTGCAACGAAATTGTGTAGAAAGTGGCACGAGGAGAAAATGGGAACTAATCATTCCCATCTCTAACCAACTGCAGTAATAGTAAAGTTACTCAAACACGTGTACCTACGTAACGCGTTGTTTTTGTTATATCCAGGCCTTACCCAAGTAGTGCCAGACTCCCCGATCATGGTGCTACCGAGCGACGGGACGGGTCGGCGATCGCGTATGTCCCGGGCTTACAACAACCCTTACCATCCGGAGGATGACGTCATCACCGAGGACCTATCCGACGAGGACGGAGACAATCTTAAGTTCTCGTTCGACAAACACGACGGTTTAACCAGCGACGAAGACGCCGGGAAGAGCGCCAAGAAACAAAAGAAACTCAAGATTAACGGGAGGTACAATACGTGCCACGAAAGAGACATACTGCCGGTTTCTGAATTGAGGAATTCGCTAAGCAAATGGGTAAGTATCGTCCTGTCTCTGCAGATTTCTCACAAAAGAGCGTGATAGGACGATATAATCCGCGCGCGATGTGAATGGTATGGAACCATGTCGAAGTTCAGATTCAGACGTTTATTAATAATTTTCATTACAAGTCAATTAATCGATTATATTATCATTCATTATACCTAGTAGGTACAATTTTGTTACATAAGTGTAACTTAAAATATTTGTTTATTATCTGAAGTAGGTAAGTATATAAATTTGCATAACAAATGTCATAGTTATTAAATTAAAAATAAAATCATCAGTTAAGTCAATACTTAATAAGGTAATAGGATAAAAATTGAATTTGATAAAATTAAAATATAAGTCACTGAATTAAAAATAAAGTTAATTAACCTTATTACTTGTTATAAATTCGTCGTATGTATAGTAAGCCTGCCTGATGAAAGTATACTTTATTTAACTTTGACAAGGTTGCTTCGACGCGAGTTTGCTTACCGCGCGCGTCTCAGTTCCAAAAGGTCGCATCCCATTCTCATCCGTATTTACTCAGTAAAATTCTCAATTCAGAAACCGGGCCTTAAGACACCACGTGGTTTGACATGCACAGTGAAGATTTATAGGTCTCTTTAGCGGTATGAGGTCTGGGTAAGAAAGTGACCGTCGTCATTGGGGCGGCGGAAAGAGGTGCGGCAGGCGAGCTCCAGTCTGTTCTTTCGTGGCACGCATTGTGGACTATTGTACAGCCGATTTCAGAGCCCTCTTCAGATGGTTGATTACTAATGATTACGTATCATGTAGTGATTGCGCTGGGACTGCGCCACCGCTATGGTCACTATGGTCAGCGAGCGATAAGTAGTTAGGTAGATTTCTAAGTATGATTTATAGGTGTATATCTGCAAATGATTGGATTGACGCATTAGTTGTACGTGTGCGCAACTTCAGAGCAGACTACGGGGTGCATTCGAATTCGATAGCGCAACTTTGAGGCTGGAAGATTGCAACGTGGCGGGAAATTCAAAATTTTCACAGTTTATGACATTCTGTAGCTAAACTGAGCTATTTTTGTTCAGCGATTTTTCGTTCGCGGCAATAACATAGTATTCTTTTCATTATTGTAAACAACAAAACAACAATAATTCAGCCGATTATGTATTCTGGTCTACGAGGCAGTGGCGCTGCACAGTGGTCGATTTGTACGATTTAGGCGGCCAAAACTATTTTATGCTTTATTTCAGTAATAAATACGACAACAAATGCTAATCTGGTATTTTAGAGTGAATATATATGTTTATCCCTATTCGTTTCATTGAAAGCGTATTTTTCTATACAAAAAAACATTTCTGTGAAAATATTTTTGTAAATAGCGCCAATGTTTTTAAATTTTCTTTAAATCTCCCTTTGGTGTAAAATATATATTTTGAGTTCATTTGAATTATCGAAATCGGCTTAGTAGTTTTTGATATTTGGGTTAAGAATTATCACAATTTGTTAAGTAAAAGACGGCCGTACATAAAAAAAAATGTTTATTCTCTACAGTCTGCATGCCTATTTAAATTGAAAATAAAATATGGATGACAAAAAAATACAGTATACAGTAAAATTAAATGATCAACAGTTATTACCACATTATTATACTAAATGTTACTTACAATGTTAGGTACCGAATCATAAACAATAAGACAATATTTTATGAAAGTTTAACATACAAATTGTTATGTTACTCTTTAAAAGACAATTCTTCCTCACCGTCACTTTCCATGCATTTATCACAAGTGCCTTTTGTATTTGGCTCTGCAGGAAGCAAAAGCTCCAAAGTTTCCTGCAAAAATGGTTTTGATCGGATCTTCTTTTTTTTTCTCATTGAACTGATGAGTGGATCTGATGTCAAGAGTAACCTGTGATAAATATCAAGGTTACAGTCTTCGCGTCAAAACTTTCGAGCAAAGTTTAGACTGTATGAGCGAAAGTGCTTATTACGAGCTTCTGCAGCTTCCTCCGAAAGTTGACCAATAGGCACTAGAGAATTTTCTATAACTTTTCCACCATGTACCAAAATTTTATGCATGGTAGGAGTCATAGAATGCCAACCATATAACTCTACATACAGTTTTGCTGTCTCCATGGCGTATTCATCAAATTTCGGGACATCTATTTTGTGACCGCTTGATATGGCTTCCAAAATAACTTTAATTCTATAAATAAAATTAAAGTCTATTCCCGTTATTTCAGCAGCCAGATGTGGGTTTTCAAAAAATCTTCTACTAGTATTGCCGTCATTTGTGTTACCAAAATTACATTTTGGCATATCTACCAAGATACCTACTTCTTCTCTGAATCTTTGCTGAATCTCTTTTTTTTTTGTTGTTCTAGCATCTTTTCTGCTTTGGTTCTTTTTTCACGGTATTTCCCAACGGGCAATTTATAAGCTAAATGTAAAATACTCTCGAATAATCGAATTCTGGCATGTAAAGTTGATAGGCCAAATTCAAGCGATTCTGGGTGAATTTCGTTTTTTTAAACGGTTTTATTTAGCTCACCCCGTTTGTTTTATTTATTCTTGGGTCAAATTTAGTAATTCAAATTTCTCCCTCTTCCTGTCAACCGATTAATCTGAAATTTTGTATACACTTTGGATTTTGGTGACAATACAATTATGTTTATTCATTATCATTATAAATTCAAGATGGCCGCCGCTACAAAATGGCGGATAATTTATGTTTTATTAATCCCATCAATATGGGTATCAAATGAAAGGGCTCAACAAGCAGAATACAATATACTATAAAAAATTGAAATCCAAGATGGCGGCCGCACAAAATGGCGGATAACGTAGGTTTTATCAATCCCATCAATATGGGTATCAAATGAAAGGGCTCAACAAGCAGAATACAATATACTATAAAAAATTGAAATACAAGATGGCGGCCGCTACAAAATGGCGGGTAACGTAGGTTTTATCGATCCCATCAATATGGGTATCAAATGAAAGTGCTCAACCAGTATAATACAATGTACTATATGAATTAAACAGAATGCGAAATAAAAACTAAAAACTAGAAAATAAAAATAGGTAAAAAAACTTTTTAAGTTAAACGGTTTTATGTTAAACATACATTGCAATGTTTAAGATAAATGTACTAAAAACCAAAAAATAATAAAATAGATACAGTCGTGGGAATTATAAACATATGCATAGACTAGACTAAAATAAAACCGTGGGGCACGTCAACTGCCTAATTATAGTGTAACATTACAAAACAAACATTTTAATCAACGATTGTAGACAATTGACGTGCCCCACGGTTTTATTTTAGTCTAGTCTATGCATATGTTTATAATTCCCACGACTGTATCTATTTTATTATTTTTTGGTTTTTAGTACATTTATCTTAAACATTGCAATGTATGTTTAACATAAAACCGTTTAACTTAAAAAGTTTTTTTACCTATTTTTTACTTAAGTCATTAAAGTTTTTTGAAGTGGCTCCGCATATGTAGCATCTACTCGTTGATTTGGTGTCAGTCGCCGCATTGCAAACTTTGCCGTCCACCATGGTCATTTTAAGACTGTGGCTAACCGAGAATTTTTGCCCATTCAGTTCCAATTCCGTGGCTTTTAGGGACTTCACACTGTCCCGAACGTAATTTATTTCATCTTTTGTAATGTCTGTAGACTCTTTTATAAATCTGAATCGTATCGGGCGGCAATATCGTGGTGAAGAAGGAGTCGGGTTTTGCCAAACCATTTTTGTTTTGTCTTCGCCGCAAACAATTTGTAGAGGCACGAATGAGCTCAAAAATATATTTGCATCTGAGTCGACGTCATTCATTAACTTTTGTTTGTATTGAGCTTGTTGTGAACCATCACAACCCCATTTGCAGATAATCTGCAAGGAATTTCTCTCAGTTTCTGTAAGAGTCATTAGTACTTCTTCGAGGAAAATTGATAATCGCGTGACGGTGTGATCTAACAAAGATTGTAGATCACTTTCAGCACAGGAAGCGGTCACTCGTAGCGTCTCTTTGGGTGGGTAACATTCCTGTTTAGCCTTCAACACTAATTCGTAGCACGGGTAAAAGCTTCTGTTGGTTGCTCGCACAATTTCATATTGACTTCGTGTCAAATCAGCGTCCACGCACATTCGCAGTGCCTCCCGAGGCGTAAGGGGATCTTGTGCCTTTGATTTGGAATGTCTTTTTTTACATTCGTTTGCGGCTGCAGGCGAATTTGTAATATCTTTTAGGACTTGCGAGGCGTTTCTTTTTCCTTCTTTTTGTAAAATTACTTGCGCTGCGTGAACTATCACTTCTTTGCCTACAGAGGAGCGAACTTCTTCTGTTTTCCTCCTTTTAGTTCTTTCACTACATTCACTGAATGTTTTGCTAGGTCGTCCTGACTTATTATGCGTTTTTATGGGCATCTCGAACGTTCCTGCTAACCATGCATCATTGCTTATAAGAAATTTTTCTAGCGTGTTGCGTGCTTTGGACCATCTCTTTTTTATTTCTGTTTTAAAATATGAAAATTTATGATTTATATACTTTTTGTCTTCGTCGGAGTCCCCGTAAGACACTAACAAATAATTTTGTAAGTATTCCAATTTGTCGTTTATTGATGGAGAGTTTTCCTCAATCATCTTATCAAAAAGATATCTGCGAGTTACTACCTCCATGCCCGAGTAACTTGATGAACCTAGAACAACGAAAAGGAATTTTAACGCAAAAGAAACAAAAAAGGAATTTTTCTCACTTTCTGCCTAAGTTAATGAATTATTATTTTTCTCGCGAAGTGGTCAAAGGTGGTGGCTATTTTTTTTGTGGTTATCTGCTCAAAGAGCTATACTATTAGAAACCATAAGGAATTTAACTCGGACGGTCTCGGAAGTACAACATTTTTACTATTGAAAATAAAAAAATGATAATATTTTCTATGAAAAAGGGCGATCTTTGATACGTTGTAACTGCACTAAATATTGATATTCCTTATCTTAATTTAAATTATATTTGAAGGAGCTTACCTGAATTTTCGACTTCCATCACTTTCACTTGTAACTGCATAATATCCAATGAAATATTCACTTTAGAATATCGGTTGCGCTAAGAGTGTCGAGAACGAACGCGTACAGCTTGCGCGACGATTAAGTTCCGACTACCTGTGGGGGCGCGCACGCAGTTCTACCAACTGGGGAGGGGTGGGGTTTGGGCAGTCGGGGTGTCTATTTTTCCGGGAATCAATTAGTTTTGTTATAAGTTAACTTTGAGAAATGGACTTTTGGCCGCCTAAATCGTACAAATCGACCACTGTGCGCTGCCCAAAAAACTTGTCGTAGACCAGAACACATACCTAATCGGCCTGAATTATTGTTGTTCTGTTGTTTACAACAATAATAGCTCAGTTTAGCTACAAATTGTAAAAAACTGTGAAAATTTTGAATTTCCCGCCACGTTGCTATCGTCCACCCTTACGGGAGCTATCTACCTATCAATACAAACAATTTGTATAGGTGGCTAAAAAAATGGAGCAAAAAAATAATCAGCTCTTCCATACATAGACTCAGTACTGCGCCAAATGTAACAGCTGATAAGCTAATGGATGGGGTACCGCTTCCTAGGCGTAAAGCGAATAAATATGACTTTTAGGCAAAACGCGTCTTAGTCCATCTACGCTTAAGTTACATCGGTCTTAAAGGCCCTCTTAGTTTGGTTATTAATTTTTAGATATTGGGCTGTGCCGAGTGAAGAAAATACCGGAGCAAAAGCAGATAGTGCAGCTGGATTTTTTTTAAACTTTTGAATAAACCAAGAGTTTCGGAAACGTCCAATCGCATTGCCAACGTCCGATACTAAACTGCGAAATTGCGAAATTAAAATAATTGCGAATAAAAGTGTGAATTTCTACCATTTCAGCGTTGCCTGCGCAGCGCGTTTTCATACCCTTTCACTCTCTACCACCTTTCCAGCCTCTCCAGTATTCGCGCAAAAAAAAAAAACCAAAGTCGTAGAACAAAAGTTGTTGGAAATCACATTTAGAAGTTGGGGTGTCCCGGGAATAAAGCTATTTAAAAATTCCCTGTATAAAGGGGTTCAGGTTTATTTGTAGGTAACGTCCTTAATATTTTAATAAGTAGAGTAATAGTCACATACATACACATTAATTTTATTATTCTTTAAAAGAAGACAACCCTAAAACTATCAGAAGAGATGAGAGTACGCGATAGAAAGAGACGCAAGTTGTAGGTGAATATAACCTGTAAGGCGATAACGCTAGACGACAGTAAATATCTTGATCTGTATCGTGATACATATCGCACCCCCGCTCAAAGATTGTCACAATCCAAAATTCGTGTTTTTTCAGGAGAGGCAAAACAAAGTTTAATGACACAATAAATTTTAAATTTTTTACTTTATCTCGGAAATGGGTCAGTATTTTGACAAACATGTCAGAATGTTTTTTTATTTATATTAAATCACAATACTATTACTGAAAACAAAAATGAGAAAACTTTTAAAAAAATCTCAAAATTTTGTTGTTGTGACACTTTATGAAAAGAAAATTTCAAGTTTATTTCAAAATGAGTCGTTATTCAAATGAGTTTTTGAAGAAAAACATCAAGTTACCAAGAGAAAATTAAAGTAATAAAGTTTTCCAAACACTTGCACAATATTGTATCGTTGTTACATTATAGTATTACTTAGGAGAAGTAATTAAGTAGGAATAACTAAATGATAAAAAAAATTGTCCCCAAATTGGCTCCGTTCTAGCTTAACCAATCGGAGGTTCCGCCTAAATTTGAAGGCTGTTTTGTACCTTAGCTAGGATTGGAAATCTTAAAGAATAAGCAAAAGAATCATCTGAAATCAAAATCTTGGTAACAAAAATATTATCTTCCTCTTGATAGAATAATACTCAAATCTTACCAATATGTAATTATAAAAATTTGCGTAACAAAAATATTATCTTCCTCTTGATAGAATAATACTCAAATCTTACCAATATGTAATTATAAAAATTTGCGTAACAACAAATAATGAGATGAATTTTTACCAAACTACTTCAAATAAAGTTAAAGTTACTGTTAGTCGCCACGAGTGCTGAACCAAAGCCCACGGTACTGTGAGTAAATTTTGACATGATACTTACAAGCAAAAAAATAAATCTTAGTTTTGAGTGAGGCCCTAAGCCTATGTCTACGTCTATGTCTAGGTACCTAGTTAGGTAAACAAGCGAAAAAAATGTTAGACAGAGTAGAGGTACTAGATTATGAATGTCATTGGTTCATGATGAGAAACAAATTGGCTTTGACGTAATAATTATCTTTGCCTAGGTATATTTATGGCGCGGCGGTGGTGGTGGCCTATTGGATAGAACAATGGACTCGGAAACGAGAGACCCAGGTTGGATTCCCAGTGCGTTCATGTACCTATGACTTTAATTGATTCCAAGTTACGTTTATTTAATTTTGTGAATTTGTAGTCGCAATACCACTCGTTGACGGTGAAGGAAAACGTCGTAAATTTGTGAGGAAACCTGAGCGTATGAGGAATTATACCCTCAACGCAAAAAATGCCAACACGCATAGTGATTAAGCTCGCACTCTCCCTCTGGGAGAAGGCCTTTGCCCAGCTAGTGGGACATGTAAAATTGTACAGGCTACATCTGACTATATTTAAGGCAAATTTGTTTTTGTTCTGCCTACAGCAATTATCTGAAAAGAACACGAAGTCAATAGGTTCCGTGCATTCATGTCTTGCAGATTCCATGTCGATGAATTTTAAAATGCAACTGCCTATCTTATCAGATCGCCTATTTCCTTCACCTTCATGCTAGAAAAAGCAATCTGTGGTTCCGCTTCTGCCATTACAGTAAATGCAGCCCTTGGAGTCATTGTATTATGCAAAATTACATATAAATTATTTATCTTAACTTAAAACAAAACAAAAAAATAATAAATTATATTTTTTAAAAACCATTCAATAAAAATTAATACAGCCGAACATTACAGTTTTCTTCTGTTTTAATCACATAAACCGACACAAGCGATAAATCACTGGTAAATGTACATTAGTAATCTGCACATAAACTGACTCTATTTAGGATTGTGACTGTTTAATAGACTTAATTTTAGTTTATTCCTATTGGTTTTTGTCAAAAACAGTCCCAAAATAAAGAAGTACTCTCTTCGAGAAAATCTAAACAGATTATAAGACTTACCTTAATCAAATACAATGTCACAATAAAAAACCGGTCAGTGCGTTTTCTCACATGCACACGTCCACCTTGGCTCAACTCTGAAAGTGACACTGTCTTTGACGCGAAACACAGAATATTCCGTTGGTATTAAACCGTCACTCACACCATCTTCCGGAAAGTTTTAGAGGTACACTTATGACATTTTTTTAGATGATAGATACAGATATTTCACGCTCATTTCTTCACAGAATGGAAATTTCATGATTTTTGAGTTGTGACAGTTTTTGAGCGGGGGTGCGATATCACGTATCTTGGGCTGGATCACAGCGCACCCTAGACATTAGATACGGATCGCGTCAGTACTGAAACGTTCTTTGTACGAGGTAGACGTGATGGACCCTAGACAGAGGAAAATTAGAGCTTGTGTGGCAACAATTATTGCCCTTTCTTTAAACAAAGAGTGAAAAGAAAGCGATGCATGAATAATTGGCTACAAAAGAGAGAAAAGTACCTACTTATTTTTTTTTTATAGGACGAAATTTTATTTTACGATGAAATTGACGAATACAAAAATTATTCTCGGATGCCTGATGTCTATTTTGATAACCTTTTGGGTAATGCCATTTTTCCATTTCCATGCTAATGCCATTTCCGTACCTCAAAAGGAAAAAAACATAATAGGTATGTTGGTGAAATGGTGACCCAAAAATACGGACATGTAACGTAATAAATTAGAGGAATTTTAATTATGGTGGCCAGTTTTTGGAGGTAAATAAGTAAATAAAAAAAAAATCGCCAAATATTATATTGTTTGACATAACAAATGCTTCATTTTAAGCATTACAAATTAGAGGTGCGCGAAACGCTTCAGTGAAAAGAAAAGAATGATATACTTCATTTCCTTCACTGAACTAGTTCACTCTTTTAGTTCACAGTTCATTCATAGTTCACAGCTCATTCATTCATAGTTCATTCATTCATAGTTCATTCACAGTTCATTCATAGTTCACAGTTCATTCATAGTTCACAGCTCATTCATAGTTCATAGCTCAGTAGTTCGTCCACGTATCTTTTGACTCACGGTAGTCCGCGAATGACAAAGGTGACAAAGGCGAGACACATCAGTTACAGAATTTTGGTCCTTAGTGTGGTAGATTTAAGAATGTTTCTTGAAGAATGAACTACGTGGACTAGAATGAATGTGATATATAAAGATTTACAGAATTTTGGTTCTTAGTGTGGTAGATTTAAGAATGTTTCTTGAAGAATGAACTACGTGGACTAGAGTGAATGTGATATGTAAAGATTGGTAGTGAATGAATGAATGAATGGTTTCATACAACGAATGCATTCAATCGAAGCATTCATTCGCGAACTACACACCTCTATTACAAATGTATTGTTTTAATAATTTGCGGAACCCTTAGTGCGCGAGCTCGACTCGCACTTGGCCGGCTTTTATTACGTAATTTACGGAACCCTTAGTGCGCGAGCTCGACTAGCACTTGGCCGGCTTTTATTACGTGGTAACGTCCTTTATTACTGCCGTCTCGCTGCTTACTGACGCGATAAATATCGACGCGCGACACTAGACGTAAGATATGTATCACGATCCAGGATCTCGGATCAGATCACAAAATTTTCGGAAATCCAGCGATAAATATCGTGATCCGTCAGTACACTACACTAGACGAAGATAAATATCGTGCTCCGCCAGTATAGACTGCCGGATCAAGATATGGATCTTCGTCTGTGCAAAGATGAAAGACTATTTGTTTCTGAATATTTGGGAGAAATTGAATTTCGATTTGTTTTCTTTTATTTTGGACAAAAAAACGGTTGATCTGTCAGTAAGGTCTTTTTTTTTTAACATCTAGGTTTTTACTGTGATTTGTCATCTAGGACATTTATCAGTGGTTGTGTTTGTTTTTTTTCTGTTAATGACATCAGACATTCTGATATTAGGCTTGTTAGGTGTGAGACCAGTGTCCCATCCTCAAAAATAGAGTCCCACTAGTTTTTGCCTAGTAGGTCTTAAGGTCTGCTATCTTCAACTATCTTGATGTAAAAGGTTAGGTATAATCCGTGCGGAATCAGAATGGGATAATACCTTTTGGAACTGAATCGGTAATGACAGTTCTCGAATAGCGTCAGTAAAATAATTGTTAGTTCTACCTTCTATCATAGGGTTATGAAATTGGAAATACACAAAAATGTTCAATGGTTGTAATCTAAAACGATTCAATGTTATTGCATTAATTGAATAAAACGTGATAAAACTCGAGCAGACACCCACGCGCACAGAAAACACAAGCAAGTTTCGACGCGAGTTTGCCATAGACAACTAGAGTTTGCCGAAATGCTGATGCTACAGGACCGCGAGTGTCTCAATTCCAAAAGGTATTATCCCATTCTGAACCCACACGGATTATATCTAGATTTTCTCGCTTGATGTTTCTATGTTTAGGCCACCCTGTATGATTGACTAACACTAGATGGGCGAAGTGACCACTCGAACGTTGCAGTGCCTGGGACATACTGTTATCAAGTGACATGCATAATTGCATAAGTGTCTTGTCCTTGCAGTTTTGCCATTGAGATTAAAAAAAACATCTAAAATCCACACTAATAACCAAAATCGTAGGTATGAATTGTGTGTTTAGTAACTTATTATTTGGAGTATAGAGAATCCAAAACCATGTACAATTTGGCAATTGGTTCAAAATGTACAATTAAATTCATGTACAATTGAGTATTAAAATATCTAAAGTTTAGAGCAAAGTTCCCATAAAATTCATTTCAATTTAGAAACCACTGTGCTTGAATAACTTGCTCCCAGAAGGTCTGCATCCGCCGCAGAATCCTCTTGCACTCCCAACAAACTTTAGCATTTTCATTGAACTGGAAGTGAGATTAAATTTTATCTTGACCATGTCCTTATTACCACCATGAAGACGTATGTTTGTGAATAAGTGATTGTTAGCTTGAACTACTAGCACTTTCGATATGTTAGGTACCTACCTGAAGTGATTTTCAAAGTTTCCACCGGGGACAACCTTCTTCTATTGATATACAAGTCGCACAAATAATATCTTTATTTGTTGCTGAATAACACGCCAAATTATCAATTTTTAAAGCTATAAGTGATAATCTGATGGACTAATTCACAGGAACAGGACCAATTTCAATTTATCTCGGGAAGAAAATATTTCAATTTGCTCATGCTCGCAAACATAAACATTGACCACAGATTAAAAAAAAATATTTGACATGACGTATTACTTTTTAATCAATCTGCACAGAGTCAAATAAAATCACAGACCAAATAGACATAGAATGAACCCAGTACACATTAGCCCAAGTTAGTCCAATAAACGACATCGCCAATGTGTAAAAGGCGGGCGATTTTTTAAACGAGCGAGCGAACACAAAAATCGGCTTAATTATTGTTGCTCTGTTGTTTACACTAATGAAAAGAATACTATGTTATTGCCGCAAACGAAAAATCACTGAACAAAAATAGCTCAGTTCAGCTTAATAAAAAACTGAATAAGTAAAATGAATTTTTCGCCACGATGCTATCGTGATAGAGGGAAGGATTTTTTTCCAAATACTGTATCATGAGGTACAGTCTGTCCATTAACTCTAGAAATTAAATGGCAACAATTTTTCATAGTAAATCCGAAAAGTGGTCGGGTTTACTATGAAAAATTGTTGCCATTTAATTTCTAGAGTTAATAGACAGACTGTACGAGCGAGGTGCGGGACGG
Organism: Zelleria hepariella; assembly: GCA_949319315.1. Taxonomy (NCBI): domain Eukaryota; kingdom Metazoa; phylum Arthropoda; class Insecta; order Lepidoptera; family Yponomeutidae; genus Zelleria; species Zelleria hepariella. Next base: position 29,810,374 of record OX439379.1, read on the forward strand.
TACCGGCGACGCACTCACTACCTACGATGGCTAGAGCAGCGGCAAAATAAAAGCATCGACATATTTTTCTTTCGTCCAATGTAAAAATAAATGTCGATGGAATGTGACGGTTATTCTACCACCCTACAGGGTGCACTCTAAGTCGATAACGGAACTTTAAGTAGGCTGTCTACTGATCAATACAAACAACTTGTACTAGGTGGCGACAAAAATTGAGCGAAAAAAATATCAGCTGTTTCATACATTTGGCGCAGAACTAAGTCGACCTTTTGTATGGAACAGCTGATTTTTTTTCACCTAATTTTTTTCACCACCTAGTACAAGTTGTTTGTATTGATCAGTAGATAGCCTACTTAAAGTTTCGCTATCGACTTAGAGTGCACCCTGTAGTTGGCAAGAGTGAACTGTGTACAAGATAGCAACGTTCAAATTTGTCACAATCCCATAGCCGCGCGGTTTTCTACCTGTCATCCTAGCTGCTAACTAAATAGAGTTTATTTTGCTATAATATCACCCCACCGCGCGGACCCTTGGGCGGTCGCCACGTGACACAAAACGCGCCCTTAACTATTTTTTTCCACTTTAATCCTATCAGGCTTGGTCGTGCTTGGGCCAATATGTACTGGGGCAAGCCATGTCAAATTATTTCAAAGTTTTGTAAATATATTTCGATGGATCTGTGCGATGGATTTCTAACTTCCCGACTTCCCGAGATAAATTGAAATTAGTCCATCAAAAGAACACTTTTAGCTTTAAAAATGGATAATTTGGCGTGTTATTCAGCAAAAAATATAGATATAATTTGTGCGACTTGCTTGTGTACGAATAGAAGGTTGTCCCCATTGGAAACATGGAAAATTACCTGGTTTGGCTTTCAGGTAACACATCGAACTTATTCACAAACAAACGTATTCATGGTAGTAATAAGGACATGGTCAAGATAATATTTCATCTCACTTCCAGTTCAATGAAAATGCTAAAGTTTGTTGGGAGTGCAAGAGGATCCTGCGGCGGATGCAGACCTTCAGGGAGCAAGTGGTTCAAGCACAATGGTTTCTAAATTCCTGTGAGAAGGTAAGATCTTACCCTAAGCCCTTTGAACATTATAATATGGATAGCTAGTCAAGCAGGGCAGTTGGAAAGATGATAGGTACCCTTTTTTACCATCTCTTTCTGAATTTCACTAGTAATTAGACCAAATAATTCTAACTTAAGCCTTGTTGCCATGGTCATGGGTCATGGGATTTAAAGCATTCAGTAAGTTAATCATTAGGTACCTACTGTTCTGCACTCTAACCATTTCTAAAATCTCTGAAACTGTAACTGTCTGTATAATTTATGTGTGGTTTTTAAATAAATACTTTTTATCTTATCTTTATCTTAAGATTTAAATAAATGTTCAATTCTGGCACTCAAAAAAGAGCACCTCACCTTGGACCTACTTTTTTTGCAAATGTACATGTGTCTCTATTATTTGTAGAGCCAAGGCGCTGCAAGCTGTCTGTCAAAGCTCTCAGTGTGCCATAAGAACTCATATGACCAGGTCTACCTGCACAAGGGTGTAGTGAAAGATGAATCAGCAGGAATCAAACAAGAACCAACTGATGATGATGACTCAGAAGTAGATACAGGTATAAAGTGTAAGACTAAGGAAACAAGATGAACTACAAAACTAGAATTATCTCACGGATGTATTTATGTACCAAACATTCTTGCAATTAATCTTAAATACTTTTTAAAAAACAAAAAAACAACAAAACGTTTTTGTAAAAACAGGAACTAAATGCTTCTGCATTTAGTTAATGTTTTTACAACACTTCTTTGCATAGGGGCTTTCATGGTTGGGTGTTTTATCATTCCTTGAATTATTTGTGTATTTTTATTAATATTGTCTTTTACTATAATGAATTTACATGTTTGTAACCAAGATTCATGATGCAATTAAAAACACAAAATAAATAAATTACTTAGTTACCATGACAAAATCAATTATACAGGAGCAGCAGACATATCAGTTATACCAGTGGACTTGGTACTCGTCACTCCGGGGACAAGTCAAGATGTCACCGAGACAGGAACCGAAACAATCGCGAGGAACGAACCCAAGGAATCGAGTGATGCTGTAAAAGACGAAAACAAGGACCAGACACCGTCCAATTATGTGATCAAACATGTCAGCGAAGAAGAGATGGTGCAAGATAGGTTAAACCTTTGTATATATTTAGGAGTCTTTCTGTTCATCAACATTAAAAACATGGTCACACTGCATTTAGTCCACCTGCATTTTCATAATGTTGCCTTGGATTTAACGGCACTTTTGACACTTTTAAACATTGGCAAAATATTAAAGTTAAACAATGAGATAGGAATATATTAAAACTGTAGTTTGATTATCTACATATGTTTTGTTTCAGGCAGCGTCAGTTGAGTTCAAAGAGTTTCCTGAAGGCGGAGTACAAGTGTGAAACCTGTATCATCAAGTTCACAAAGCTGAAGACCTATGAGAAACACAAGCGCACAAAACATCGTAAGGTGCGTTTTTGATATGACATGAGACATCACCATGTGAGTCAAAATCTTTATAGGATTGTTTTTTGGGGTTCCATACCCGAAGTACTGTCTACTCATCTGTGTGTCTGTTCCACCGGTACAACTGATATACTGTCTGTATATATGTCCTTTATTCAAAAGGGCTGCATCTTTGGAACCTTCATAGGTAGCCAATTGATCACACAATATGTGTTAATATGGCGGATATTATCCAAGGGCACTTTTGATGATTGTCGCAAGGCCAAAAAAATGGGGTTGTCTTTTGCCCCAATATTTTTGCCATATATTAAAGGTTGATTGTAGATATAACCATGTCATTAAAGAAAACATTTAGGACGGAGTTAAAAACCTAGCGTTGTCTCACTTTGACTGTATTAATTAGAGCGAGAGGGCGAGTGTTTTGAAGTCCATCCTAAATGTTTTCTTTAATGACACGGGTTATATTGATGAGCATGTTTAAGTTCCGCTATCCAATTGGAGTGTTGAACGCTGTCGCCAGTTGAACGCGCACGAGTGCTCAGTGTGCGCGCAGAGCTTCGAGCGCGCCGCGGACGCGCGGGAGCATGCGCGGGCGCACCACGTCTACTACTGCTGTGCGCTGTGCGCCTTCCGCCACCAGAAACTCAGCGTGTTCGAGGCGCATTACGAAACGCACCACGAGTCGCATCGCGTCTACGCCTGCCACTTGTGCACGGAGAAGTTTCTGTGAGTACTGCCATATAGTAGAATGAGCGAGCGAAGTTCTTCGAGTCTACTGGAACAAACCGGCATTGTTTGTTCGAGTAGACTCGCTCATGCCCGCAATAAATAAATGCTTAGCTCAACTAATTGGTAACACAAAAGTAACACAGTAAATAAGCGACATTTGGTGCCGTCGCTAGCATGTTGAACCGTCGTTTTTCGACGAGTTTACGCAAGACATTTCACATTTCAGAAACAATGTTTTCAACGTCACGTTGAATGAAGCTTGCGAAACCACTTTGAAACATGGTTGTGAAATAAAATTTTATTTCAAGGATTTTTTGCAACTTTCCAACCAACGCTCTGGTAACTTTCACAGTTTCTTTCAAGTTGAGTTTGCGAAACATGATTGAAACTCGTGCGTTCTGTAATTAAAATTCTTTCAAGGTTTTTTCGAGTATTACGCAAGCATAGCCTTAAGAAAGTAGTGCAGCACTATTTAATTTTAAATTCCTAATACACAAATGATTAGTTAGTCTTTCATCAGCTAGTACCACAGCTAACGCACAACGGGATCAACTTTGCAATTTAAATAAACCTAATATTATCGGGAATCTGACCTCTGACTTCAACTTATTTCACGCCCATCAGTGAAAGTACCAAGAGTGTGGGTAACCTTCTGAGCTGTGGAGGGTAAAGCCAGACACATTTGGTGTAGTGAGTGTACCTTTATAGATTGACAGATGCACAGGCAGACAGACGGACAGACACACAGACGGACAACAAAGCGATCCTATAAGAGCGATGCCACACGGGCGTTGTGGCTGCGCTGCGTCGTCGCAACGCAATGATTTCAACGCAGTGAATGCCACACGAGCGCTGCGTCGGCGTAAACAGATATGCTATTAAATACTGCGGCCGCTCCGTCGTTTCAACGCAGATACCTTCCCCACCTCGTCTCCCTCTTCTCATTGTGCGTTGCGACGACGCAGCGCAGCCACAACGCCCGAGTGGCATGTCGTTCAGATTTATATGTAGAACGACGGAGCGTCACCGCTCAGTCGACGCAGCGCTAACGCAACGCACACACAACGCCCGTGTGGCATCGCTCTAACGGTTCCGTTTTCCCTTTTGACGTACGGAACCCTAAAAAGTGTTTCATTCCAGCACGCGACGCAAGAAGAAGGCGCACGTGCAGTCGGCACACGGGGAGGCGGCCACGTGCGACCTGTGCAACAAGACTCTGTGCAACCCCAGCAGCTTGAAGCAACATCTCAGGTACTTACAATACGTGCCACCGAAGAAGAGACTTGAATATACTTACATATAATGCAAGACTGCCCATACATTAGCCGATGCTGTGCCTACTTAATAGCCATGTGTTTATAATGATAGTTAGGTAAGTACTAACATTAGGCTAAGTCCCTTTCACTAACACAATTATATGGATGTATTTCTGAAATAAATTGATAAATAAAATAATGCGCGTGGGATGAGAATGGGATGGAACCTCCTTGTCAAAGTGAACCGAAAATGACAGTTCTCGAGTAGCGCCAGTAAAAAAATTGATAGTTCTACGTTCTATCATAGAGTTAGGAAATTTAAAATGCACAAAAATGTTTAATGGTGGTAATCTAAAAGGATTTAATGATAATGCATTAATTGAATAAAACGTGATAAAACTCGAGCAGACACCCACGCGCACAGAAAACACAAGCAAGGTTCGACGCGAGTTTGCCATAGACAACTAGAGTTTGCCGAAATGCTGACGCTACAGCTGACAGGCGGGCTGCGAGCGTCTCAGTTCCAAAAGGTATTATCCCATTCTCATCCCGCGCGGATTATAACTGAACTTACAAACTAGATTTAAATAAAATAGCTCAAAATAGTCAGTTTGACCTTGTGTTGCTTTGTATCGCTTTTTAGTCTGTCTCAGTATTAAGAAAGGCAAAAACTTTATGTCAGCATATTATGAAATAAACTGGGTTAATAAATAAAAACAAAGTTGATACAGCACAAATCATAGGTTCAAGGTTTGCGATGTTTATTTTAGCTAATGTATGCGTTGTGTTTTGCTTTTTAATGTTAGTAGGACAGGTCGGTGATTGTTAATAGTAGAATAGTAAACCTTGACATTACATGATTTTGCTTATGATAGAGCGAAGTTATTTAAGTTCCTAGTTGCAAAAAGCAAGCGATTTAACTATTGATGTTCCGTTCGCGGAAACATTGCCAATCGCTGGAAATTGAAATATCTTACTTTTAGAGCAAAGGTCCCGTTAAATTCCTACTATCGACTATCAGTAAGTTCAAACATATTAAAGAAAAATATGTAAAACCAATGTACTATGTAAAATGTAACCCGCAGGACGCAGCACGAGCAGCTGCCGCGGGTGGAGTGCCCGATATGCCGACGGCAGTATAAGGGCGAGCACACACTGAGCCAGCACATGAAGACGCACTCTGCGCGCGCGCCGACCGACGCCTACTGCGCCGAGTGTGACATCACCTTCAAGACGCGCGTCGCGTTCCACTCCCACCTGCGGTACTCCATCCGACACGCTTCCGAGGACAGCTTCAAGTGAGCTTATTACTTTACAAACTTACTTTATCCGCGATTAAAGCCCGTAATATCAATCACAGTTTAAACCAAAAAAGCTAGTTTAATTCCCTTCATACTTCCCAGATAAATTTTCACACAAAATGCGAGGTTTAATCTATGGTCTGAGTTAAAACCGTGATCAGGCCCGGATTTAAGGGTGGGCAAAGGGGGCAACCGCCCAGGGCCTCCACAAGAGAGGGGCCCCCACATAAATTGAACTTATTAAAAAAAAGTAAAAAACAAATATGCAGGCCTTGTTAAACAATCATTCTAGTACACAAATAGTCGGCATAGCATTAGCAGTGAAGCTCGTCATACATCAGCATCAAATTTTTTTGATTGGAAAATTAAAGGGTTCTCGCAAAGACAATGGGGCCTCCACACCTTTGTTGCCCCAGGGCCTCCACACTCCTAAATCCGGCCCTGACCGTGATTGATATTACGGCACTAAGTGCCTCGTCATCTGATTGGTCGCTATCATCAAAGTGCACCTTGATGAGATGTAAACGTCAACTAAGACCTGTGTGGTTAAAAAAAAAGATGCAGGTCGTCAAAACCGGTTTATTCGCTAAACTAAAGGGCTGTGAACGCTTCTTACTTTGCATATAAGCAAAGTAAGAAGCGTTCACAGCCTAGTTGTACTAGCCGTTCTTAATCGATTGGCGAAGTTAAGCAACATCGGGCGCGGTCGGTCCATGGATGGGTGACCGCTAGTGGCAATAATATCTGAGCGCTTCCGTGCTTCGGAAGGCACGTTAAACCGTTGGTCCCGGTTGTTGTTTATTAATAACAATCGTTAAGCCATGTCAGAGGCCCTTTGGGCGGCCTAAAAACTCTGACACCAGGGGTGGCCACTACCTCACACGATTACCTACCCATCTAAGTAATGAGATGATAATTTATACAGCGTCCAGTGGTAGCTTCACTCACAATAGTGTGAGTGAAGGTGCCACTGGACGTTGTATAAATAATCTCATTACGTAGATGCAAAGGCCTTAGTTATTTAATGTTATTTCGCAGGCATCAATGCAACGAGTGCGGCAGAAAGTTTGCTATGAAATACAAACTGGAGGACCACATCGAGCGGGAACACCTGAAGATTCTCAAATACACATGCGAGCAATGTGGAAAGGTGAGTCGATATAAAAGGGTTTGTACAGACGTCTGAACAGTGGCAGGCGGCCGAACTACTTCACTGGTTTCCCAAACACTTGTGGCGATAATGATTCGCTGTCTATCTTCGTCATTGGCAGAACGATAATAAAAGTAATAAAAGTAGTTAAGTTAATGTTGAAGTGACTTTACTTGCAAGAACAATAATATGATGCAGTTTAATTATTATGCATCTTGAAGCTGGGGCCTTAGCCTGTGACACAATGTCGTATCAATGGCTTTCCAGGTAGAAGGACAAAACCGGGATTTTTTCGTTGCTCTCCCACAACCAGCGAACTAATCCTCTAGAATTAGACTCATAATATTCTTTGCTGTACTACAAACAAACATTAAAAGGACCGACACTGGACCGACAGCATTAATAAATCGTAATTGAAACCTCAACCGGGAGCCCTTTTTGGCAACATTGCGTCACAGGCTAAGGCCCCAGACCTAATATTTCTAATATTTCTAATATTTCTACCTACGTGTTAGTTCGGCCCTATGTCACTAGATGGGTGATCGATATAGATTTGATATGGCGCTGTTGTCGATATTATATTGCTCTAAGATTACCAATCTGTTTTTAACTAATTGGTATTAGTTCGGCTCCTAGAATCCCGCTGCGTATCGGAAATCTTAATTCGTTGACTCTCTTTTCCAATACACCGCCGAAGATAGACGTGTATTTTTCCCTCACCATCCAACACCCTGCCTGAAATCCTGCAACTTTTCAGGGTCCTTTCTTTTCCACGAGGGTCAAATTTTAACCCCCGACGCAAAAAGAGCGGTGTTATAAGTTTGAAGTGTGTAAGTGTGTATGTGTTTGACTCCGGCGTCTGAGCTCCCAACGGCTAAACCGATTTTGATTTAGTTTTTTTTTTGTTTGTAAGATTACTTGACTTGTTTTTCTCATAAACTGTAACTGCTGCCCAAATTTCATAGTCATATATTCATTTTGTATTTTTTCTCCGTGAAATGGCGTAATTTATATTTGCATTATATAAAACAAAGTCGTGTTAGTTACACTATTTATAACTCGAGAACGGGTGGACCGATTTTTATGATTTTTGATTTGTTGGATTTCTCTCCGCCCGAATAGCAGAATAACAATAATAATAGCAGAAAAAAAGTCTTCGCGGACGAAGTCACGGGCAAAAGCTAGTTAGATTTAGAAAAATGAATTATTGTAAAAATCAAGCCCCGTCCTTGTAGGAATTAGTTCAAGCCTAAACACCTAGATCTCTGCTAATACAGTCGTTTCCGTTTCAGAAATTCCTGAGCAGCCTCCAGAAGCGCAGTCACTTGAACAAGTCGCATCACGTGAACGCGGCCGTTGTCGACAAGCGCGCCACCTGCAATATATGCGGCAAAGAGTTCTATGTAAGTGTAACTGGCGCCGCCATAGAAAATAAATCAGTTACATTATGAGCCGTTTTCAGCACAAATTCAAAGAATTCGTGCAGAAAACGGCCCTTTAGGTGGTGTAGATTAGTGCAAACTATCACACCAGATGGCGCCCCATCGTCCGAGCAACAATGAGGTTCTAAAATTCGCATTGACAGTTACTTGGCTCGGTAGCACAATTGGTAGAGCGCCTGCACGGTATTCAAGAGGTTGCGGGTTCAAGTCCTGTCCCGAGCGAACTTTTTAACCTTATAAAAATATTTATAAAATCAGTTTCTTTCATCTGCATGGTACGTTTTTGGAAATGTTGAACAATAAAATCCCATTCCTGGTGGTGGATTTTTTTAGGACCTAGAACTAAGTGCCTAAAGCCAAACTCGGGACGACCTAGAACTCCTTTTTTGTTTGGGTTTGCATGCTAAAATATTAGTTTTTAGTAAAGCTATATTTTTTTTAATTTTCCTTGTAATCCATGTAGTTACTTCACAAACGGGAGCCCACGATATACAGCTTTAAGTAACCTAAACTCAGTTATTTACGAAGCACACGGGGATGGGGCCCACCACAAACGGTTGCTACCGACACATTTTTCCAATAAATATTGTTTGTTGTTCCAGAGCGCTTCGACGTGCAAGAAACACCAGCGGGTCCACACCGGCGAGCGACCGTACCACTGTCAGCTCTGTCCGATGCAGTTCTCACAGGGCAGCACGCTGAGGACACACATCAGAGGGAAACACAAGGAAGAAGCGAGGTTACTAACGACTTAGGAGCACAATACGTGCCACTAAAGACGAGACTTGCTTGACACACCACTTATTTAAAGTTACCTTACACATACCCTAAACATTATCGCCTGCTGTACTTACGCGGACCCTATCACTTTACAGACTTCATTACTTGTTTGTATTGTTTTTCTTGTATGAGTAGATATGTGTGCGTGTTAACTAATTGTCAAAATGTAAATGTATGTACCTACTTCTTTATGGGCCAAGCCTGAAATAAAAGTTTATTTTTATGTTTTTTAATTTAAATTTGATGTAAGTGGAGAACGGAGAAAGATGACTGCGAATCGGCAGAGTTGCAATCTTCTTTCTCATGAATAAATTATAATTAATCGACTTACGCTTGGCGACGTGATGATGCGAATGGGTTGATGGAGTTGGAGGATGTTATTCCCGCTAATTTTCCATCGAAAGAAGTTGGCCTGAATCTGTAACGCATTGGTGCCAAAATGGGCTCCCAGTTGATTGCTTCAATTAAGATTTATTAATGATGTCGGTCCTTTTAAAGTTTTTGTAAAGAATTTAGTTCGCTGGTTGTAGGAGAAAAACGAGGAGACCCCGGATCTGTCCTTCGACTTAAGCCCCTGGAATCTCACTTTTGCGTCTGTGTGGGACATGAAGTAACTACGGACTGGAGTTCAATGGATTGTTTTTCACGAGATTGGTCTATTTGATGATGATGGTCTAAGATTATATTTGATGTACTGGACTCAGTATTTATATACACAAAATTATTTATGTATTACAAGTTTATGAGGGAAGACGACGTTGGAAGCATTAGTATTGAGGCCACGGGTAGCTTGGTGAAGCAAGTGGTGAAATCGGATGGCTGAAAGCTCGTAAATAGTTCACGAAAAAATTATTGTCTGTGCGGACAAAGTTGCGGACAAAGAGAGAGAGAGAAAGTGAGAGAGAGAGGGGGCAAGGAGGTTGGTCCGGAGGGAAAACATCTATAGTACGGAACCCCGCCGCAAGCCCAACTAGCACTTGGCCGTTTTTGTCTTGTTTAGTGCATTAGGTACGAGTCTAGCGAAATAAAATTTGTATTATCTTTACTATTGCTTGCTCATAATAATTTTACATATAAATATGTTGTAAAAAAATAAATTAATACTTCGTGCAAAATAAAAAATATGCTAATTATGGTCCGGACTTTTAGCTTTGTATGAGATGCCATCTACCTAAATCTTGCCCAGGGTTAGACGAAAATTATCAAAGCACATTTGGTTGTGGCAAAATAAGTCGATGTGGAGCGAAATTAAACTAGTGTTGTGATAAACGCTTGATTTAATCAAATACCCTTAGACAGAATACAGTAAACAAAGATCCACCTTGTATAGTTACAGTTACAGAGACATCGTGTTTGAAATTTCCTGTTTTTTATCATCATAAAAATCTGTCCAGCCGTGCTTTAGTTGTAATCTAAAAAAAACCCGGCCAAGTGCGAGTGGGACTCGTGCACCCAGGGTTCCGTACCACCGTTCTATGCATTTATTTGGAAGAAAAAAAAAACGAGGTAGGCTGCATACAGCGCCTTCTACAGGGTGCACTCTAAGTCGATAGCGGAACTTTAAATAGGCTGTCTACTGATCAATACAAACAACTTCTACTAGGTGGTGAAAAAAATGGAGCGGAAAAAATATCAGCTGTTCCATACAAAAGGTCGACTCAATACTGCGCAAAATGTATGAAACAGCAGAATTATTTTTGTTCAATTTTTTTCGCCACCTAGTACAAGTTGTTTGTAGTGATCAGTAGACAGCCTACTTAAAGTTCCGCTATCGACTTAGAGTGCACCCTGTAGAGTGAATTTTAGAACTAATATGGAGGGCGCTAGTTTCTAAGTCATGTTTTCTTTGTCGTATCTTTTGATACTGTTGACTTAGAAGCTTGATTCGGTACGGAACCCTAAAACCAACTTTGTGTAGGTACCAAGCAAATAAAAATGCCGCTTTTTTTCATCATTGTTTTATTTATGTAAGTACATAGAAACGTAAAACAATTTAGTACAACCTACGTAACTAAGCTATACCACCTAGGTAGGCTGCCACTGCATAAAAAATCAAGGGATTTTAACTTCTTTTTAGATGCAGAAAAACGCATCAAAAAAGAGCCCTTGATTTAAAAAAAACTTATTTTACTTGAATAGCCATATCTAAAAGTAAAAAAAAAAAAAATCTGACTGGGACAAAATAGGATCGTCCGTTTTTTTGTATGGGGACAGAGAAGGCGTTAAAACATAGTCAACCATTCGCTAAAAGTAAACCTAAGTGGTTTACTTTTGTTTTATGTTTAGAAACTAACAAGAATTAAATACATACCTTGTACAATACCTACTTATGTCTAGCAATAAAAATATTAAAAATAATTAAATTTAAAAATGCAATTAGGAACTGTCAGAAGTTTATAGTAAGTAGCTGCTAAAATATTTTTTTTATTAACAATAATTAAGATAAGTAAAAATATACATGCTAAGGGGCTCAAGCCCCCCCCCAAAAGCATCTGAGACCGTTTATAATATAAAACAAAATGCTGCATGATTTTTTATCTTGAAATCCTACGCTCATGGGGTTTAAACCCCCCCAAATCAAAATCCTGGATCCGCCACTGTACACAGCCACCACCCTACCAGTCGAGCGGGTCCCATTGCCTTCTGATCGCGTCACGGAAACTGACGCTGCTCTCCGTGTAGAACTGCGCGAACCACGACCGAAACGCGCGGATGGTCTTGTCAGACTTCACGTAGGCCGGCGAACTCACCCAGCGCTTGTTGTTCCAGATCGCCACGTCTCGCTCGAACTGGACACAAGTGAGAATTTACAGTTAATAAGCATAAAGTTTTAGGGGAAGGGGTTTTAGGTATTAATACTACTACTACTACTACTTTTTCTACTAGACTTCAGTTTTGATTCAAACAGTAACTAAATACTTTTTGTTTTTTTCTAAAGCACTAACCCTTGCTAGGGAATATGGAAGGTTGCGGGTTCAAGTCCTGTTCCGAGTGATTTTTATCAACTTATTATAAATGTTTAAAGTAACTAAATATTTATAAATAAAAAAAATCTTTTTGTGCATTTTGTTTCCTGCCAGGGGGGTGCAAGTGCACCCCCTTGCTCCCTGCTTCCGGCCGCCGGCTGCCGGCCTTTCCCAAGAACGAGAAAGGCCTTTGCCTTTCTCGGCTTTTGTTTGGGGGGGGGGGGGGGGGGGGGGTTAAGGGGCTCAAGCCCCCCCAAACAGAAAATCCTGGATCCGCCACTGTAGGTAGGTAATCGTATGAGGTAGTAGCCACACCTGGTTTTTAGGCTGTCCAAAGGGCCACTGACATGGCTTAACGATGAAGACTCGAAGATGTAACTCACCATGTAGCTCTCGCCGCGCAGGAAGGCGACGGCGAGCGGCGCGTTCCACCACGGCGAGTAGATGCGGTGCACCACGCGCTGCTCCAGCGGCGACAGCGGCGTCACGGACTGCGATATCAGCATCGGACCGAACGCGGTCGACAGCCGCAGCCGCACCAGCCCGGGGCCCATCTGGGAGACAGGAAGTTGGTGTCGCTTAAGACGCCATACGTCTCACAACTAGCGCCGCCAATGGAAAAAAAATCATATCTTTTTTTTGGATGCGTTTTTAGCAAAAAACGCTCCCGCGATTCCTCAACGCGAGGCTTAACTATTTTTAGGACCTAAGGTTTGGATTCCAGGATTGGATTTCCTACGAATGCAATCGATTCTCGCCAAAAGTGGCCACAATCCAAACCTTAGGTCCTAAAAATAGTTAAGCCTCGCGTTGAGGAATCGCAGGAGCGTTTTTTGCTAAAAACGCATCAAAAAAAAAGATATGATTTTTTTTTCCATTGGCGGCGCTAGTTGTGAGACGTATTTCACCTTAAAGGTGGGACGATAGCAACGTGGCGCGAAATTCAAAAATTTCACAGTTTTTTACATTTTGTAGCTAAACTGAGCTACTTTTGTTCAGCGATTTTTCGTTCGCGGCAATAACGTAGTGTTCTTTTCATTATTGTAAACAACAAAACAACAATAATTCAGCCGATTATGTGTTCTGGCCTACGAAGCAGTGGCACTGCCCAAAAAAACTTGTTGATGACCTAATTTTTACCATGCCATGAGGTATCTCAGGGTATTTTACCATGAGGTGAATGAGGCTACGGGCGTTTTCAACGTTTGTTGTTAATAAAGCCAACTAAGCCGACTAAGCTGTCTGGGTGGTAGATATATCTACTGTGCTGGACAAGCCTACTCTGCACAGAATTTATAAAAAATAAAAAAACTAAAGCAATGTCCCAGGCACTGCAGCGCCGAGTGCTCTCTTTACCCATCTAGTGTGTTTATATCATCTCATTGCTTAGATGCAAAGGCCTTCGTTTTGTTATCTTATTAGTATGGGGCCAGGCGGAGAGCCCAGGTCACTTCGACCACAGCCTTCTTTATCTCTGTTAGGTTTGGCAACCTCGCATTTAAGGACTGCGTGAACCGGTTGTCTGTCTTGTAAGACTATCTAATAATTATTTTTCCAGCGACTTAATAAATCGTTATCCCGTGGGAAAGAAAACGTAGATAAAGGTCTTTCTTCTCTCTTTAGACTTGAGTCGTAATTCGACTTACAGCAGGGCACACAACACCGGCGAGGCATTTGAAAATAAATTCATGATTTATTGTTGTGTTACGATTGGTTCTCTAGGATCAAATTGTAACTACAAATCGTAACTAAAACTATGAAAATACTCTAAAAACATACCTTAAGCTGGCAAGTCAAGTTAGGCTGTTTTAAAGCAATGAATAACTAATAAATTACTTAATTTTCACTCACAACATCAGCCACACAACAAATCAAAACAAATCCTTACGTCAAATGAAGATGACGTATTATCCAGCTAACTTAAAACTACAAGAAAAATGGTATAAAAACAAACAGCATAACTGCCATGTTATTTAGCCGGGTATGTATTATGTGACTAAAATTAATGGTTTCCAGCCAGAGGTGAAGTTAGTGAGACTCGGATTAGTTTTAATTTGGTCGTACTATCATAATGGCTTCTGACAGACAGTGCACTGCGTAAACCGGTTCACGGGCGACGTTGCCAGGACTTGCACAGCACGGCTTGAGAGATAAAGAAGGCTGTGCTTCGACCCAATGGGATCTTTTGTGTCACCCCCATCCTTATTCCTGCTCAGGACGTGCAAAGACCGAGGTCGTTTTGTTAGTAAATCCGACTAACCTGCGTGGCGACACAGTCGATCCGGAACACGGCGAACTTGCCGAACTTGTAGTCATGCGACAGGCGCATGGCCGCTGTGTGGTCATCGCCGCGCGACCACTCCGCCGACCAGTTGTGCTGACCTGCGACATAGAACAACCAGCCTCAGAACACGTCTCTACACTAGTGGCTAGCACTTAGGCTTAGGTGGGTACATACAAGTTTCAGAACCAGCCATCCCAGCTCGAGAGATACTTACTTCAGTTGACGCCGAAATGTCACTTCGTTTTCTCGATGGTGGGTAAGTACACACGACAGCCCGTCAGACCGTACACTTTTGTAGTAAAGTCGCCCGTATTGCAACCGAGTAGAGTGCTAGCGTGTAAAAGGTCGACGTGCTGTCGTGGGTACCTACCTAAGTAACTCGAGTAAAAGCGTATTTTTTTTAGAGCACGCATTCTAAGCAGATTGTCACCAATCTGCTTACCCCTCAGGCTCAGGAGATTGTTAAAAACGGCATCTAACAACGAAATCTGGCTAAAGCTTGTAATAAACACGCCGCGTTTTATGTAGGTACAGGTCTGGTTCAGCGACCCAAAGTGCCTCCGCAACCAAAAGACGCCAGCAAGCGTAGCATAAGGCTGGGTTAGAGCGTATCTAGGGGTTTATAACTCTCTATCCCGCTCTACGTCAAACAGAGTGAGATACGTGTGGTTATAAACCCATACTCTCTAAACCCAGCCTTATGCTACGCTTGCAGCTTTCCCTGTCTTGCGCTAACTCCCTCCAATCCTCCACCTGCTAGGGGAGCACAATATTGTCACGATAAAAGTTTTATCCCACTGCCGGCTAGCGCCATCTTGCTTTATTTGACTGCGTAAAGCGAGATGCCGCTCGCTACCGATGTGCTACCCCACAGCCTTCTTATAAAGAAGGCTGTGGCTACCCTCACTGGAGCTCGCGCAGGGCCCTTAGCCTGTAACGCAATGGCGGGTCAATGGCGTCCCGGCAGAAGGACAAAACCGGGCTCTCCTCGTTTTTATCCTACAACCAGAGAACTAATCCTCTAGAATTAGAATCAAAATATTCTTTGCTGTACTACAAAAACATTAAAAGGACAGACAGCGTTAGCAAATCGTAATTGAAGTCATCACCTGACAGCCCATTTTGGCACCATAGTGTTACAGGCTAAGGGCCCAAGTCCCCTCGTTGCTGTCATGACGCGTGACTTCAGTTGGACGTGAGCGTCGCTGTCACTTGTACACAGGGTGGATTTTTGAGACGGGGTAGTAAGGGCAGGTACCTTAATCGTTATAGTTACAGGAAAACGTTCTTAGGAGACCTTTCATAACTTTTTGAGATATTTTGAACTGCATTCAGAGATTTTGGAAAAAATTTACGGTCAGCGAAAAAAATGCTAAAATACCTATTTTTTTTGTTGCCAATCGCTTCTTTTTTATGTAGAGATCAAAAGACTCTAGGGAGCCAACTGAGGTTTGAGTACTAGAAATGTCAGATATACAAAAACATTCTCCATACATTTTCTAATGCAAAAAAAAAAACCTTTGTTTTATAATGCCATTCGATTTCATAATATCTCAAAAAGTTATGGGTCTCCTAAAAATGTTTTCCTGTAACTGTTGATAACGGTTAAGGTACTTGCCCTTACTGCCCCGTCTCAAAAATCCACCCTGTATAGCGAGACGCCACAGTCATGTCGCCCATCCTTGGATCTATTTTCAAAGCACCCATCCCGCACCCGTCCATTAAGGAACAGGAAACTCACCGACAAAGTTCAGGAAGAAGGGGTACTTCTCGCCCAGGTTGGTGAGTAGCGAGGGCGAGTGCACCGCATTCAGGTGTGCCACGTCGGCGCCGTTCTCGGGGATGTCCTGGAACCAAACGTCAACGGCTTCAGACCACTTACGGCTCGCTACGTGAGGAATGCGACGATTGCGAGGGACCTCAAGTGGGAGAAGCTGGGCAGTGTTGCCAACCCCTACAGGAAAAATCCCCCAAGAAAATCTTAAAATCCCCCTAAAAACCCCCAATTTATTTTTGATAGAGATTTTATTGGTTTTTCAGGAAGGGAATATATTCTTTCTATACTTAATAAAACTCTAGCGAAGTCAATTCTGTACATTGAATATTTTTAGAAAAAAACTAGCAGGGGTTACTAAGTAAACTATACTGAATACAAAAAAGCAAAAAAATCGGTCTATGTCTGTCTGTCTGTCGGTCTGTCTGTCTGTCTGTCTGTCTGTCTGTCTGTCTGTCTGTGTGTTACCTCGTCACGCGAATACCGCTGAATAGTTTTCAGTCAAATTTAGGATCGTGATAAGTCCTGGTTCTGGGCACAATCTAGGCTATCCAATGTTCAGAATACATTGCGGGTTGCAATTTTAACTTCGTTTTTTGTAAGAAATATTCATCATTTTGATATAGCTTCTTGAGAAGATATGTTAATAACGTGATACTGAACACATTTCTAAAAAAAAAAACAAAAAAAAAAGTCCGACTTGGAACCTCATTATCTCGGAAACCGTTGATTTCCTAGGCATTGTTCCTTGGGCAAAAATGTTCGTTATGATGAGGACTATATGTGGTCTCCCACTTTGTTGGCGGTCTTTTAACACCGCTCGGTATTCAATACAAGCACTCGCCGCAAACAATAATTTTGCATTCTTGCATAACAAATAACTATTGTTTACCGTTGAGCGGGATAGACAGAGTTATTAGCCGCATGCTTTGCTTGCTGGCTTAGCATGAGAATGAGTAAGACCTTATCTATGGGCTTATAACTTTATCTATCCCACTCTACGTCGAGGGAGATACATATAAACCCCTTTACTTCCTAAGCAATTCTTAAGCTAAGCTTCCTGGTATCTTATCACGGGCGATACCTTAATGTAAACAATACATATTTATTATTAAATTAAAAATGTATTGTTTAGATTAGGGTTTCTATTCTATTTTATTCTATTGCTTTCTTTTGAGCCCTGCTACCGCAAGTTAAGAAATAATAACTATTAAATTAAAATACCCCCGACATGTAAGCTTCAAATAAGCATATTTAATAAATAGCTGAACCAATTTTGACAGAACATAACTAAGAACATTCGCTAGAAAACCTGCTTTCAAATTAAAAAAAAAACCTAAAGCTTCCAAATTGTTCACCCATTTAAGAGCTACGGTGCCACAGACAGACACACCCTCATAAACACATACCTATACAGACACACTCATAAAGCTTTCAAACTTATAACACCCCTCTTTTTTGGTCGGGGGTTAACAAAAACCTTCCTTTTGAGTTTTCCTCCACAGTCGAATTTAAATTAAATGTCTAATGTGTAAAAACGCATACGAAGTCGCGGGCACAACTAGTAACAAATAAAGGGGCACGTATTTTTTCTTTTGTTGTATCTCTTTGGAAATACAACTTTTTTTTAAAGTTCTCGAGTTGATTTGGTGGTACGGACGGAGTTTTAGCCTTTCAAAAACATGACCTTTGCCACTTTAAACTGGCAAAAAAGTGTCACGAATGACATTGTCATGATAATATTCGACGATTTGACGCTGCCACGTATGGAAGGTCTCCTAAGAACGTTTTCCTATAACTATAACGGTTAGGGTACTTGCCCTTACTGCCCCGTCTCAAAAATCCACCCTGTATAGTAATGTTGGAGGGAGGTGGTTACTTACCTGTATGTGCGAGCTGACGACAAACTCGTTCCGGCCGCGATATCCCCAGTGCGCGAGCTCGGGCGCCTCCTCGACCGTCCACCGCGGCGGCGCGTCCTCAGCGTCATGCCACAGCCAAAGGGCGCCGTCCGTCTCCGCCGTCCGCCAGCCGCGCGTCGAGACGCCACGCGGAGCTAGCACAGAAGGAAAAAACTAAGGCCTTTGCATCTACGTAATGAGATGCATTATACACAACGTCCAGTGGCACTTTCACTCACACTACAGGGTGCACTCTAAGTCGATAGCGAAACTTTAAGTAGGCTGTCTACTGATCACTACAAACAACTTGTACCAGGTGGCGAAAAAAATGGAGCGAAAAATATATCAGCTGTTCCATACAAAAGTCGACTCAGTACTGCGCCAAATGTATGAAACAGCTGATATTTTTTTCGCTCCATTTTTTTCGCCACCTGGTACAAGTTGTTTGTAGTGATCAGTAGACAGCCTACTTAAAGTTCCGCTATTGACTTAGAGTGCACCCTGTAGATGGGTGAAGAGACCACTCGGCGCTGCAGTGCCTGGGACATTGTTTTAGATGGAGTAGGCTTGCCCAGCGCCTATACCATCCTGACAGCTTAGTCGGCCTAGCCCACAGGAAAGACTAGTTGGAGCCAACTAAGCCGCGGGTTTCCTCACGATGTTACAATCACAGCACAGAAGGAAGACGTTCATAAATCGGTTACGTCTTCGGAGGAAATTGGGATGTTGGGTGCTGTCGGTCTAGGGTCAACCTACCGGCAACATAGGAAACAAATCATCCTAAAACACCAAAAACTACCGTGCAATCCAACGGTCGAAACCAATCCTTTTCGTACCAGAAAACCTAGTACGTGCCTAAAATCACGTACGTTCGTGCATTACCTACACCAACACAATGACCATAGAGAAATGAAAACGTATTGTATGGCAAGCCTAGTTTCTGCCGCTTCTGTTGAGCTTAATTAATGACGTTCAGCTGTGTCTCATAGTTTTACCAGGGCATCGAAACAAATTAACCAAAAATTTTTTGGCTCTCCTGTGTCAAATGGCTCTTGCTATGTTATAAAATTGCACAAATGCAGGTGGAAAGCGACAGGGCCAACAGTATTCATCGTGAGGTGGCGTGAGCATGAAGAGGCCTTTTCTCAGCAGGATGCAAGAGCGCTGGAAGGATTTTTTTGCGGGGGGTGCGTTGAGGAGGATTTGTAGTCTTGGCGGCCCTAGGCCGTGTAGTACCAGCCACCCTCTTGATAACGTTCGTTTACGGACATACTTACCCGTTGTCATCTTTCGATAATCGAAAAATCTGCAATTTTCTTATTCAAATAGCGAGCGAAGCGAGATCATAGCTGGAGGCGTTTTTTTCTAAAAACGAGCCGTTAAATGAGAATTTTTGGGACCTAAGGTCTATAGCTTCCAGATCCTCGAATCCCGCCGCCGCCGTCAAAAACAGCCACTTTTTGGCGGCGGCGGGATTAGTAATAATAAAAAAGCAATACCTACTTTCCTGACATTCCAGGAGGGTGCAAGTGCACTAGAACCCTGCTGCCGGCGCCCATGAGTGAATGTCAAGAGGCTGATGATAAAGGAATGGATACTAACGTGACTCGAGCCCGGGCACCGCCACGCACTGCCCCGTGCCGTCGAAGCGCCACTTGTGGAAGGGGCAGGCCACGCAGTCGCCGCTGACCACGCCGCCCGCCGCCAGGTGAGCGCCCAGGTGCGGGCAGTACGCGTCCACGCAGCGTGCCACGCCGCTCTCGCTTCGGTACACGCACAGGTTCTGACCTGAAACCGTTGTTGATAAGGGTTAGTGGTACAAATAGGAGGCCTTGGCCTGTAGGACACGGGGCTTTAGAAAGGTCCACTGGCGTCAAACAGGGTTAGGTAGTTAGCTCTGAGTTTACGTCAATACCTAATTGTATGGAAATGTCAAATTAACTCAGAGTTAGTTGGCTAACCCTGACTGACACAAGTCCGCCTCTCTATAATGTTTTCTAATAAGAGCATTATTAGAAAAAAATAACGATACGTCATGGAGGATGCAGCCAGCTTGCGTCTTCGGACTTTGCGTGAACTTGCAGAGACGATTTGGCTATATGGCGCAGAACCACTGTTTCCCGCCCGTCTTGTGGCATTGCCTGAGGCGGTGGTAGCCTAGTGGGTAGAACAATGCACTAGGAAGCGAGAGAACCTGATTCGATTCCCGGTTGTGAATTTGTAGTCAAAGTTTTTACGTGTTTTCTTTGGTGAAAGCCTTACACGCGTACACTTTATTCAGTTACGAGTACGTTACTACGGGCGACTTTGTACCGAAAGTGTAAGCGTCCGTCTACTATTTTTTTGCAACTTTTTTTTTGTAAAATACCACTCGCTCTGTAAAGGAACAGATCCTGAGGAAATCTAAGGGTTTGAGGCATACCTAATACAGGGCGAAATCGCCAATCCGCAGTGGGCACCAGTGGTGATTAAGCCCGAACTCTCTCTCCCAGCTAGTGGGACACGCCAGCTAGGCAGGTACGTGAAATCGGCTTACCTAAAGCATCAACAGCCTTGACGTCGCCCACTTTGAGGTTTCTACTCTCGAGCAGAGCGAACCAGCCGTTGGGGTAGGGCGGCGGCAGCTTGCAGCCGAGCCGGCGCGCCCGCTGCGCCCGCCCGATCTTGGCCGCGCGCTCCGGCCCCGCGGCGATGTGCTCGAACCCGATGTCTGTCAGTTCCTGAGAGATGTACAGAGATTCCTTCCTGATCAGAAGGTAAATGTCCAACAGCGCGAAACGTCTAATGAGCAGTAAGTCTAATTAGCAAATTGTCCATGTAGCAAAACGTCCAACTATCAGATGGTCTGTATAGCAGAACATCCAAACAGCAAAAAGTCGTTTTTAAAATGTGTACATCAGCCCCTGTATTCTCTAAAATATCCACCATGAAAATAACAGTTTTTAAAACTAAAAAAAAAAAAAAAACATTTCGATATTTACGAGTGTTTTGTTTGACGCTCAAAGGTTGAGTGGATTTCTTGGAGAATAGAGGCGCAGATTAGTTGGCCACGCAGGGCGTTTGGCCACCGTCAATGAATGTCAACGTCACCGAGAACGAGATGACGACGGAGCCGAAGTAGCGGTACACATTAACTATGGTATAAAAAATATCCAAAATAATCTCGCTCTCGTTAACGTGACGGTGACGGGCTGCGGTGGACATTACAGGGGCCTTGGCCTGTAACACAACGGCGTATAAATGGCGTCCCAGGTAGAAGGACAAAACCGGGATTTTTTCGTTGTTCTCCTACAACCAGCGAACTTATCCTCTAGAATTAGACTCGTAATATTCTTTGCTGTACTACAAAAACATTAAAAGGACCGACACTGGACCGACAGCATTAATAAATCGTAATTGAAACCGTGAACCGGGATCGGGAGTCCATTTTGGCGCCATTGCGTTACAGGCTAAGGGCCCAGGGTGGAATGTTCGGCGGAGCAGCAAGGGCAGAAATACTGTCCTAAAAGTCTGTCCCATATTATGACATTTGGAAACTCTACAATTTACAGATGTTGCAAAAGTGCAACCAAGGGGTGGAGGTTTTTAATCGCCAAAAAGTGGGATTGGCAGACTCTACAAAAGTAGGTAGAAACTTAGAACCGGAACGATTTTCTATGTGATACCTACAAAGGGGAGCCCTTTGCCGTAATGGGGTGGTGGGATTTGGTGTTAAGTTAGAGAATTATAAGAAAATATCATTGCAAGGCGCCCATCGGGAACTACTTACAGATTGCCCTGGGGTTCCTACGTTTTCATGGTGTCTAAAGAAAAGTGAATAACAAAAGTAACTCGTATTATGTTTATTTAGACGTTAGGGAGGAATGCGCAACACCCACACAACCCATGCGTTTTAAGGGTGTGAATAAATGATGTCAATAATTATTTAAAAAAAAAAAAAAATTGTACCTACTCCAGGATCAAGAGCATTTAGAGTTAGCCATTTCCCGACTTTCACGGAGCACCCAACGTTCATCCTTTTCTCTATAACGTGAAATTTTAGTTGAAGTACTTTAAGACTCACCTTGACATAGAGGCAGGGGTTCCAATAAGACTTATAGAGTACGAAAATTACTAATCCTAAAATCACAGATGCAACTAAAACCACTCTAAAGTAATAAACTAATTCGAAAAACGATCGCAGCGCGCCAAAAGTCAGTTGGAAATAAAACAGTAAAACTTCGCTTTGTCCTGAATTAACCAAAGCGTCTTGCCATTGAGCGTAGGATTTGAAGTTTAAATAAGGATGCCTGTTCGTAGTCAAGGCCTCTTCCTGAAAGTTCATTGTTGGTATGGTAGCGGTGCTGGCACATTGCACCGAGTCGTTGGACATTCCTGAAACAAACAAAAATTACCCATTATAAAATTTTTCATCACAAACCGCCAGATCGCGCATGGTTACCTAAAATAGTAGGCAAATTAATATTTTGTTGTTATTAGGTTCCTTCTAATTTTTTTTTTATCAATATTGAGTCAGGATCGAAAAGCGGCCATATCAAGGTTTACACCTCGACACAAAGATTTGTGAGGCAAATTGGGGAGAGGAGCGCTCCGTTTCTTCTCTAAAAAAGTTGTTTTTAATGCTATATTTTTTATTTTTAAGACTTACTTTTGAGCGTCCTCCGTCAGTCACTGGCCAGTAGCATACTGGTTCGCATCTGTGTGAGGTAGCCTTTATACGGCAATATACAAATCAGTGTGGGTCAGTTCACCGATTGTAGCCCACATAATATTTTTTGTAAAGAGAAGTCCTAAGGCGCCAGGTACACACGGCAGCACGTCGACCCTTACACGCAAGCACTCTACTCGGTTACGTTACGGGCGACTTTACAACAAAAGTGTACACTCTGAGGTGCTGTCGTGTGTACATAGCCCCTCGAATCGCGGACGCCACTTTAGTCGTATATCACTTTCTATACAAAATGTTTACAAGAAGCGACGCGATGTAAAAAATACAGAAGAGACGGGGCGCGGACGAAGCAAAACGTCACGTCAAAGTAAAACGTAAAGTCCACGCCGCATCCTCGTCCCACATTTCTTCTGTGTGGCTGACGCCTTACTCTTTTTACATGGTTTTGCACTCAGTCGTATGGATAAATATATTTTTTTTTACAAATTTAGCCGCCT
Source organism: Zelleria hepariella (assembly GCA_949319315.1). Lineage (NCBI taxonomy): Eukaryota > Metazoa > Arthropoda > Insecta > Lepidoptera > Yponomeutidae > Zelleria > Zelleria hepariella. The sequence goes on from OX439379.1 coordinate 29,833,652, forward strand.
ATTTTTTTATATTAGTTTTGATTACTAGTTCGACGAACTCGAAGTGAACTCGCGAACCTCTGACCTATTTGGCTCATGTTCGAATTAAACAATATATTTTTAACCCATTTAACTCTCCTACGACTAGTGGTTCGCCCTGAACTATGAACTCACGACTCCATATCTCAGCAACCCCTTGACCGATTTGCTCATTGTCGAACTTAAAAATTATGTAATTTTTTTACTAGGGCTACAACTGGCAAGCTGACCCCATAATCGTAACTCTGAGCTCACCAGCTACGCTCTTAGCCACACTGGCGGTCCTTCAAAAATATACTCTACTCTTCTGATTTAAAGCATAGATTTAATGTCAGAAGAAAACAATATAAGTTTCTTAGGGCGCCGATTTTGCATTTAAAATATATTTTGTTTTCGAAACTACACTTTATGTCAGCCTTTCCCAACCTTTTTCAAGGGCGGTCAAAAGGGACGAAAACACTTATATTGAACAAATATAAGCTTTAAAACGCAATAAAAATCAAATCCAAGGTTTTTGAGCTTAGCCTACCTATGGCAGCTTGACACTTTTGAAACTGAAAAAGGCAGCATCGTTACAAGTTTTTCGGAACTTGGTTCCAGATCCGCAGACCCCAGGTAAGGAAACCCTGCCTTATGGTGCAGTCATATTACCTACAATAAAAGCTCAAAATATTTTCCAATATCCCAACCATCCCTCAGTAGCAATAATATGAGTTGACTCGCTTTATACCAAATAATATTTTTTTTCTAAGGAAGACAGAAGTAAGTTTGTACTTAAACTTAACGGCTTGTCGGATTCTGACGTGGGCTCTCCATAAGACCTAGGTGACGGTCCGCGACTTCTTTCGGGGCGCGAAAAGAATTCGAAGTGAAATATCTGCGACTGATCAGCGAATGAAAAAACCACTGATCAGATTTTGAAGACATCTATAAGTAGGTAAGTGAAATATACAAAATACAAATTTACATTGCAATGACACACCGCGACATTTTACCTGACCAATTATGTTTTATACTACTTAAGTAACTGTCGTTTTAATTCTGTTTTTTTTAGTTTCCTTCTTTCTTTCTTTCTTTCTAGCTTTCTAACTACCTACTGTAGACTTGAGTCGCGTTTCGCGAAAAGACTTAACATGATTATAATCCGTGCGGAATCAGATTGGGATAATACCATTTGGAACTTAATCGAAAATGACAGTTCTCGAGTAGCGTCAGTAAAAAAAATATTAGTTATACGTTCTATCATAGGGTTATGAAATTGGAAATATACAAAAATGTTCAATGGTTGTAATCTAAAACGATTCAATGTTATTGCATTAATTGAATAAAACGTGATAAAACTCGAGCAGACACCCTAGCGCACAGAAAACACAAGCAAGCAAACTCGGCCATAGACAACTAGAGTTTGCCGAAATGCTGACGCTACAGGACCGCGAGTGTCACAGTTCCAAAAGATATTATCCCATTCTGATCCCGCACGGATTATACCCCTAGACAGAACTAGTATTTCACGGGCAAGCGTAGATAAAACTCGCGTCGGGGCGGCATCCTGGCTGATGATAACGTTCCAATGTTTTTAATGGTCTTGCTTCCATGACCCATCGGCAATGTGGTTAGCAACTGTCACCTCTTATCACCTCAAAAATTTATTTGTTATGAAATCGCTGATAAGGTAAAAAGCTCCTATATAAAGGCTTTTGGACGCAGTGCGATTTGGCGTTGCTTTTAGCGAATTTTCATAAGAAATCCAGTTGAAACTTGGGTTGAAACTGGTTTGAAACTACTTATTTACTACTTACATAAGTACTCATCCACCATAACGGTTAGAGCATATTGTACTTACGAATAAAAATGTGAAAAATGGTAGGTACTTACTTGATGAAAGAGTTACCAACACATAGGTAATAATCGACCAAGAGATTGTTAGCTAGTGCTCGTAAGTTTTTAGGATAATTTCTGATATAGGTATCCGAAATCTCACTGGCTTGGGGAGGCTTTATTTATTTTTTGAGACACACATATACTTACATATAATATAAGCTGAAATGAATCCCCACTCTCGCCTGGATACAATATGCATGCGGTGCGCGTGCGTCACTCGCGCGCTCGGCCAATGGCAGACGCGCTGCATTTGAATTCTGAATTTGGAATACGAACGGGCGCGCCGAGACGAGACGCGAGGCGGTTAGTTATGGCATTCAATTGATTTAGAGATTAGCACAGCTTTTTTGTGAAACTACCTATTGACGGCAATATACATATACCTACCCTGTTTTGCAGAGACGAGATTTGATTTACAAAATACATGTAGGTACCCAGCCCTGTGAACGTGCTTGCTGACACGTAGGGGAGCATGCCTGAATAATTTCACCTTCCGCCGCTTGTCTCCACATTGATAATTTTGATCTATAAATGGATCGAATCCATTCCTCTTCAAATCCTTAACTCGAATCCCTTTCTATTTAACTCAAAATAATTGTAGAGATGGGTTTCCCAAACTGGCGAGGTCCTATTTCAGGGGGTACAACGTACGGATGGATGGAATATGTGTAAAGTGTTGATAGGAGGCCAAACCAAAACACCCATTCGTTTTTTTTACAGACATCTTGTGGCTTAAATAGACCTCTGTGAATATGGACCCCCCAGGATCATAGGGGTAATCAAGTTGCGCCTGTGGCATGGGTTCGCCCTTAAAGTTTTTTTTGATTTGTAGAGTACTGTCTCCAAAAAAAATTGTACTTAGGTACCTACTTATTTGTATGGTTACCTCAGAACTGTGTAATGTGTCTTTTTTGCCAAGGGTGTAGATCTAGCATTATTATGGTCTTTAATGTCCCAGTCACTGCAGCGCCGAGTGGTTTCTTCACCCATCTAGTGTGAGTTAAGGTGCCACTGGACGCTGTATAAATCGTATCATTACGTAGATGCAAAGGCCTTAGTTTTTTTTATGGTCTTCCGCATGGTGATTTATGTGACATTTTCGGGTGAGGCCGTTGGCATCTGGCATAAAATCGGCATATAAATAAGGCGAATACTGCGGACTGCGTTGCTATTCATGGCTGAAAATGCGCTGCTGCGTGCGACTGATACAAATAATCATACAAGAAGGACCTAAAACACTCAGAATCCCGAGCGTAGCGTGGTACATACTCGAGCTAGAGTAGAATCCCGAGCGTAACAAAGTCAACAAAGCAGTGGCACTGCCCAAAAAACTAGTTTATGACCAGAACACATAATCGGCTGAATTATTGTTGTTATATTGTTTACAATAATGAAAATAATACTGTGTTTTTGCCGCGAACAAAAAATGGCTGAACAGAAATAGCTTCAAAATAATAAAAAAAAGAAAATTTTGTATTTCCCGCCACGCTGCTATCGTCCAATCTTAAAAAAGAATTGCTCCCTCCCAGTGAATGAAAGTTGCTCCCGAGGTGAACACTCTACTTTTTATCACCCTGTATGGGAAAATAAGTGAGTGGAACTTACGATAATTAATTTCCGATACAATATTCTCTGAAGTTAATTAATACTTTTATTCTCACTACTTGAGGAAGAAACATTTTTATTTTATGAAAGTAAGTAAATTCCGAATTTCAGTAAACAAACAAAGACTGAACTGACTGAATTTCTGACGTTTTAATTTTTTCACAAACTTTTTTTTTTCAGCTCGCGCTTGGTTTACTTATTATTTCATATTGCCAGTTTCTTTTCCATGCATTGTAAATGATTGATTGATCTCTCTCAATGTTGTCTGTGATCGTTAATCATTTATACTTTTACCTCTTGTATAAATCCACATTCGAAATTCAAATCACTTTTAGTACCTCCAGGATTAAAAAGCTATTTTAGTCCATGTTTGCGGGGAACGCACTATGTCTTATCGAATAGAGGTAATATTTTTTTTACAACAGCTATCATCATGGAGCATAGGAGATGGCTTTCGCGACGCCATTTGTCTGACCACTGGTTGTTCGCTAATTTAGCATCTAGCAAACAATTATAATACAGGGTGTTGTTTTGGTCAGTGACGCCCGACTCAGGAAAGATAGTTTTAGTGACGCTTGAAACAAAAAATAGGTAGGTAAGTTTTATTTTTGCTAAAATGTTTTTTATTCACAAATTAATCGCGACGTGCGGACACCCCGGCCTTCTCAAAGCGCGCACGCGATGGGGCGCCCGATAATGCGTATGCGGCCGCGAGCGTTACTATAATAGTAAGGAAGGCCACAGTTTAATGATTTTTGAGTACTTTAACTGACATATATTTTTTTCTTCAGTATCGTGAAAATAATCACCCCTGAGTCGGGTATCACTTTACAAAACAATACCTTGTATAGTAACAGCTTACTTTCCGGGCCTGGGAGATGAAAACGTGCTTTATTGCTATGCAACTCAAGCTCAAACTTGGTGAAATCTATCATGCGGCAATTTATTATCTGAAAACGTGCGTGAGATGATAAGATCACGAATTTTGCATGTGCGTTGCCATTGTCACAGTGTCATCATAAGCTGTGTTCACACCGCGATTCCATGGTTGTCCATGGAGATGAGATACCGTAGTTTACCAGAAAATTACGATAAAGGAAGCGCGTTTTACCGGTCGGTACCTAATACTGCATGCATTCTTGCGGTATCTGTTATCAGTACATTTGTATTAAGTAGGAACGTTCCGGCGTTCTTACCGCAGCAGTGTGACTGTGTAACTCCATGGCGATCCTAATACAAAATGTACTAAAAACAGATATCGCAATAACGCTAACGCAAACTCAATAACGCCTGTGTGGGGCAGCCTTAATTGTCTTGACATTTGTAGATGACGGCCAAGATGATTTTGTAGATGATGGCGGAAAATTTATTTTGGCAAGTAGTAAAAACATGCTTGAGTCGACACTTTTGATGTGTCTAATTGTCTCTGTCCTTTTGTTTTGTGGTACTTAGTGTTTGCGTCAGTTTCGGTAACACTTTTCCTGGAAAACTTCTCGACTGGGCTATTTCACAATTTCCCACCCGATTGTTAGGGTACTTTTTCCCGTTATAGAGAATGAGGTCGAATTACAGTTTGACACAATTTCGAATGAAGGAAATCACGTATGTTTGAATTATACATGCTCCGTATTTCGGCCAAAGTTGGACAACTTGGACACCATCCGGTTTAACCAGTGCTTGACAGATTTTAGTAGTCGAATTAATACAGGGTGGCGCGTCAACAAGGTTCAATGAGAGGAAGTCCGAAACTGTAACAGATAGGAAATATGTTCTAAGGAACCTTGACACCGATTATGAAGAGATGAAAAACTGCATCAACAGAATCAAAAGGTAGGTCTACATAATTTTCGTAGCCCTCACCTTCTATTGATCGGGAAAGAATATATAGGGTGATCCCAGAAATGATTTAAACTACTAGCTGTAGTATAGGTAAAGATAGTGAAAGTTATTGTAACTAAATCAAGCAAAGCGTCCCGCAATTTTGATTCCGAATTCAAGCGCTCGCCGAGAGATAGGGCATTCGTGATTGAGCAACTTTCTAGGTGAACCTGTTAGAAAGAGCGAGAAACTTACTGTATAGTGCCAAGGCCAGAGTGAGATAGAAGTTTCGTGAATGGATTGCGAAAGGCTATGTTTTTCCTCTACTGAAGGATAATATTAGAGAGCTACACACGCGCATAGGGCGTTCTTATGACTCCCACTGCAGGGCCTGTAAAGAGGCGCCAGAGGATACTGTGGCCTTTACATGGAACACGTTCCGTGTATTACCGCGATGCTTTAGCTAGTAACCGGATGAGTCTTCTCGGGATAGCATATCCTAGACAGGAAGAATATAAATTCCACAATTTTATATTTATTTTATGCATGTATTTATTATCGTACGTATACTATACCAATATTACCAATGTAGGCAGTTTTGGTAGAGTAGAGTATCTAAAAATGTCTACGTTGGTCTAAAACTTTATTTATTTGTTAAAACATTATTACTCGCAATATTAAATTCTAAAATACACACAAAGCTACGTCAAAAAGTTGGGTAACAAATACATAATAAAAACGGGTACAAATTACATTGGTATAGTTAGTAGGATAGTCTTCTCACTCGTGTAGGCACCCAATTAGTATTTGTGTAGACACACACACACACACTAAAAGAAGCTGTTTTTATATCAAAAATACTTACTTACCCCTAAAAATGATATAGAGCACGTTTTTTTAATCCTATTAGGTATTTCAGTAAAAAAGCGATGACGTCAATAACAGGACTTACGAATTCAACTCACAAACAGTTTTCCCCATTGTAATTCTAATTTACAAAACAGAAGTTTTTTCAAAACGTCAAAAGATCGTATCTGCCGTCCGTCAGACAGGAAGTCGACAATTTAATGTAAACTTTGAGTTACACCGTTTTGCTTATGCATCGTGGAAACAGCACGGAGACGAGACATTCAAAATATTATGTACATTATTGTACATACATCCTATTGATCTGGCAATGGCAAAAAAATGTTGCTATGGGAGTGTACTTAGTGTGTCCTATTTTGTGAGAAATTCGAACTTCCCAGACCAAAAAAGTATGTTTTTAAGAGTCTGTGAATCGTGAAAAGGTATGAGATCGCCTCGCTTGAAAAACTCCAATAGCAATTCAAACTGCAACAATATTCCTCTGTATAAATGCAGTGTGTTAAAAGACCGCATCTTGGAACGCATACTTAGGTACTGGACACCAAATCAAAGTAGATAATAAAGATTTCAATAAATTATTGCTGGGAAATATATATATATTTTCTTTGTATAATTTTGTAAAATATTTTATCATGCAATGGACGTGGTGTAACGCAGAAAAGTCATATTGCGCAAGCGTAAGCGTTGGCATAAACTTATGCTACTTACATTGCGGGTTGCAATTTAAGCGTCCCTTTTTGTAAGAAATATTCAACATTATGATACGGCTTCTTGAATAGAAATGTATTGATTTCCCCCAAAAAATTTCGTTATGTTTAGGAGATGTGGCTTCCAGCCTTTTTCGCGGTATTTTAACATCCTGTATATAAGATACTTGATCATACCTTTAGCGTATTATAAAAAGATACAAGGTATCAAAATATCTAAAATTAATATTGAATATTGCGCCATATTTGAAAAATAGCGTCAAGATTAGATGTCAGCCATTTTGTCAAAAGGAAAAATATGACGAATTCCACTGACATGAATTTACACGTTTGGCACCACAAACGTCGAAAATGACAGAGAAAAAAAAGTTGCTAGATACTTAGTATTAGATAGTAATAAGTATCTGATTTAAACAAGGTGTTACAAAAGTACCTAACTCTTTTTACAGACCTACTGGTCAAAAGGATGTCAAATCTGTAAAAAAAAGTTGAAAACACTATTTTTATTTTATAATCTCAAAATTAAAAAAAATATCATAACTTTTTTGTTTTTGTTATTAGCTTAAATTTAAAAATATGATTGAGCGTGTAGGTGCATTTACATAGCTTTGAGTTGTTAAAACATTGTGAAAGTCAATGAAAACAATATTTAAAAAATACTTTTCTCCCGCCACATCGTTCACATTTTATTAATTTAAAAATTTACTGAACGTCATAGAGCAAAAAAAATATTTTGGTTGTGATCCCTAACACCGGGTGCTATTACCCTGTAAAAAGAGTTAAGTACTTTTGTAACACCTTGTATACTTTTTTTTTACTTTAGATATTATTTTGACGTTTAATGTCTTTAATGTAAATAATTTATTTATGGCATATTGAATAAAAACAATTGATTCTGATTCTGATTCATCAGGACGTTTCCGAGAGCGAGAAGACGGCGCCGAAGTGGCGATACAGGGTGTGACGTATTGTCAATTTTGCAGTTTTCGGATTTCTTCCTTTACTTGTGCTTTAAGACAATGCTTCTTTCCAAATTTCATGATTCTAGGTTAACGGAAATTAACCTGTGGGGTTTTATTCCCTTCATACATGCCGGAAAATTAATTTCAACTAGATACCTCCACGCGTTCTTGAGAAAAGGGTTTTGACAGACAGACAGACAACAAAGTGATCCTATAATGGTTCCGTTATTTTTCCTTTTGAGGTACCGAACCCTTAAAAAAGTAGACCAATCAAGACCCAATTACAGTGCAGTGGTAAGAACGATTTATTAAAACCACCACCTAGTAGTCTAGTGGTGTCGTTGGGATAAAAGAGGTTCGGAGCAGGGATTTTTGAAAAATGTACTGCCACCCAGTTCATTTTACTGCCACCTAGTTAATGTTTCATAAATCGAACTTCGATTTTCGCCAATGGTAATCGGCTTCGTCTTAGCCGGTAGACCCCCAGCTATATTCCTGTACGCTCCGCCGCCGCCGGCTCTCGGGCCGTCTGCGGCTGAATACGAAAATGTTAATCGCGCAAATAGCGTATAAAATGGGTTGCGGCCCCGAACGATGCGCAGTGCCGCCGGCGAGCGAAGCGCACCATTCCCGCCAACCACTCCAGCCGCACTCATTTGCTTTTAAAATTTCTTTCTAAGAAAAATAAACTCAGCAAACATGAGTGCAGCCATTCTTTTCCTCGCCCTGGCGGTGGTGCTGGCCGCTTACAAGTATTTCTCAAGAAAGTCAGTGACTTGGAGCAAGGAGAGTAAAAGTGGGGAGAGGCAGGTGGCGATTTTGAAGCAGGCCCCCGGCCCTGTTCCGTTTCCGGTGGTGGGGAGTATGCATCTGCTGGGAAAGCACGAGTCGCCCTTCCAGGCGTTCACTGCACTGGCTAAGGAGTACGGGGATATGTTCAGCATCACGCTGGGCTCAACTCAGTGCGTGGTGGTCAACAACCTGGAGCTGATCCGGGAGGTGCTCAACCAGAACGGAAAGTTCTTCGGGGGCCGGCCCGACTTCCTGCGCTTCCACCAGCTCTTCGCGGGAGACAGGAATAATTGTGAGTATAACTTTCGTTTTTGTTGCAATTCCAATCGGTATTATAACCAACCCTGTGTGTTTATGACTTTGCTGCGAAATTTGGTCATTGGTTTATAAAAATAACTTGTTTATTTTATTTGTTACGTTAGTCTGTTTTTTATCTTAATTTCTAAAAACGCTATTTAGTATAACTTACCAAACAAAGTCCGTCTGCAACGCGCTTATTCACCTCTTCTCGCAAAAAATTGCCTCATAGAAGAAAACAGGTTTCAGAGGTTTGAAGCACCATAAAAGACAGTATTTTCCCTTGTCTGAGCTCTAGGCTCTGCTCTACCACCGTCGGCCGTGTTGGCCACGCCACTAACCGAGCACACCGGCGTTGCAATTAGAGTATGGATCTAATAAAAAATGCACTTATTGCTTTTTTAATAGGCTTCCAACCAAAGGAGTAAGTTTTCATTCCGACCGAGACTTTTTTACAGTAAGTAAGTAGCTACGTTTCGTTATTTCTACATTGTAAGTACTCGTAGATTTGATTCCTGCAGCGGTATTAGGTATCAGTTGAAAGTTTCAACACATTTGGAAAGGAAATATTTGTATGGAAATTGTCCCACGTAAGTCACACTCTAAAAACGTGATTAGAAGTAAACTTTTGTAAAGTTGCCCGTAACGCCGATCTGCTGTCAACTGAACAAAGCATTTTTTTTAATCAACTATCTTTCTATTCTCAATTTGGCAGCTGTGGCGATCGTGATGTTGTGTGCATTTTCATAACTTTCATAAAAACTGCATAAGCGAATGGAAATTACGTATCTACATTTACATTCATAACAACGTTTTCGGTAACTTATACTCGTAAGTAAATAAAATAAAATTTTACCGTTTCGGCGTCACACTAAAGAAAAAGTGCTTACTTCGCCTTAGTCGCCAAAAAATATTTACTTTGTAATTTAATAGTAAGGTCGGCGGGCTACTTCCGGGCATTCGGCGTAACATGATCTTGACCTATTTAGGTATGGATAATTTATAGATATTTTGTGGATAAGTGGGCCTCGCTGGAAGTGCGTGTCTGTTCACTCCTCCCCCAGAGAGTATGGTTTAGCTACCGACAACGACAAAAGGCCTACAATACATTTAGCTCCCTCAATGGCGGGATAGGCAGACTAAGGTCTAAAGAATTTTCATTTTGCTTTTCAGAGACTAAAAATATTCGATTTCATTCTGGTAGATTACAAATTCGAAACATTTTACTATGGAAGAATTTGAATCTAAGTTTGTACGGTCGGCCACAGTCACAGATACCCCATGGCGGCTCCTACCACGCGCGGCATAAGGGCGCCAATCGAACAAAAAGGGGTATCCTAGCGTGTGGCCGACTGTACAACGAGGGCTACCGCCCTCAGATTTGCCGCTAGGGCGCTTCTGTAGCGCGAAGTCGAAAAATGTCACTGTTTGTGTGGGCTACGCAAGTTGATTTCTAATTAGAATATTGTTGTGAATATTGTGCAATTCCTGAGATTAATTACGGCAAATAGTTGTGGTCCCGCTAATAAGTACCAGCTTTGAAACAGTTTTATCTTTTGGGAAATTGTGTTCTATTTTTTTATTTCCAACTAAACGCCAACTTCCCACAAAGTTCGATGTGTTTTAATGTAAGTAAATGTTTTTTTACGTACTAACTTTAAGAAATATCTAACACTAGCACATACGAGCACTGAAACGGTAGCCCACATTGTACATGTAGGTACGTTTTGGTCGTTATGGACCGGAGGGGTATGTATGTATGTATGTATGTATGTATGACCACCCTTCTATGACTCCGAACTGTCTTTTCCTCCAACAACTGCTATCAAATGCTATCACTTTAATTACTGCGCAGATTGTAATGTTACACTGTTTCATCGCTTCACACCTTGGGCCTTTGTAAATTCACCCTAAAGAGATTGTAAGTAGAGTCTACAATTTATAGTGTCGTTCGTACTTGGATGTAACGATGCATGGAGCCAATATTATGATTAGGTAGGTAAGGTGTCATCCTTGTAGGTAAGTAGTCGTTTTATCTAATGGTGTCCTGAATGGCGAGTCAGGTTGCACTTAACTGGGTCCAAATTGCCCGGTCTACACGAGGCCAGTATTTGAAGTTACATCTTGGGAATTTTAAAGAAAAATTGAACTAATTAATTTAAATTTTATTTCCATCGTGACTTTTGCACTTGGCTTTTAGTGCACATATTATTTATTTATTGAATACTGAATTAAAATATTTGAGTTTGAGTTTAAATTAGGTTCTCTTCCCTCCGGTCGATGACCAAAATGCAAAATTTCATGAATTCATAAGTATTGTTCGGTACTGGAATCTCGCTGCATTGGCGAGTATGCACTGGAAACTTTTAGGGTGGCATTAATAGTCGTCGACTCAAGATCGAACTCATGTAAGTGATCTCAGAAAAGTCAAATGCTAATGTCAAGCCTTAGCTAATGTCAATGTCAATCTCAGATATGTCTATTAATATGCTGACACCTACTCAAGTTTCACGTTGGCTAAGGCTCGATTTTAGCATTTGACTTTTCTGAGTTTACCTAATTGAGATCGAGCTCAATTCGGTGATCTCAGACAACTATTTAATACCACCCTTAATTTACCATAAAAATTTCCGATATATTTTTTTTGTTTTTTTTTTTTATACTTCGCGACTTTTTGATTATTTTGTAAACTCGACTAGGTATGTCTAAAAAGATGAATAAAATAGCGCTTTCACTATAGAATAAAAGTTGTTGGAAATCACATTATCACATTGGGGTGTTTGAAGAAAAAAGGTATTTAAAATTTTCTTTGTATAAGCCTTATTATCTGCCCAATTTTTTGATAAAATATTTAATGTACAGAATTTACTTGGTTAGAGTTTTATAATAAGTATATGGTTTTAGGTTCGCGCACATGGCGTACAAATAATCTGGGGGCACGGCAGTGCCCCCGCCAGGTCGAGCGCGAAGCAAACACTACCGTACCATCCTTTACTGTACCCTTCAACGGCCAAGTCACACAACATTAACTATAATAATTAATAAAGAAATCGCAGTAAGGAACCTCAGACTTGGCACGACTTTGACTAGATTTAATTACTTTTTAGAGATAAACAAGCAGCTCCATCGAGACCTGGCTAGTTTTTTACAGAATGTTTTTGGTGGGATAAGTTATACCTCTAATAACAACAGAAAACTACAAAAACAAAAAAACAGGTCGTCCGAATTAAACCAACACCATAATTATTATTATTATTTAATGGTCGCCCGCCGTGGTCACCTTAATAATATAGAATGGATCAACACTTCAATGATAGCCTGAACTTGGCTTTCATTTGCGCCATTATAAAATCCACAAATAATTAACCCATAAAAACGTACCAATAACATTCTAATAAAAATCACTACCAAAAGACATCAACGCGGGTCCGCACTTTCATTTTGCGGGACCCGCGTTTTTTGGTAGTCATTTTTAGGAAGCTTGCTTTTTTGAGATTTTAAAATCGGTGGTTTTTTAATCCCCGATACAAAAAGAGGGGTGTTATAAGATTGACCGCTGTGTGTCTGTCTGTGGCACCGTAGCTCTTAAGCGGGTGTACCGATTTGGATGCGGTTTTCTTTATTGAACGGTTTTTTAGCGAGTGTTCTAAGACATGTTTCATCAACATCGGTTTAGCCGTCTACGAGATATTCTAATTTTAAGTTAAAACGTCGGGGTTATTTTAAAATTTAGTTATTATTTATGGATTTTTAGATGGCGCGAATGAAAACCAAGTTCAGGCTATCATTGTAGATCTAGGTGATCATTAAATAATTAGGTCAAGGTCGTTAGATCCAATAAAATGACTGTGAGTTGATATTATAGAGTTTAGCTTCTCCCGTTTATAAAATATGTAGGTACCTTAACTGTTCCAAAGTTCATTTTCGCATCAATTTTCCGGCGGAAATCCACGAGTAGTAGAAATTGTATATCAGTGGGGAGTGCAGTACAAAGTTTTGATGACCTCGCATTGTTGAATGGGTAAAGCTGCGCTTGCACAAAGCTCTCGTTACAATAAATACGTGAATTGTAACGAGAATTTACGCGATAAGTCAAATATAGGTACGATTAAAAACCCATGGGTTTAGAAGTACCTACTTAGTAAGTATTAGCTAGAATTATATCAGTTACCTAGTTGATGTTGCGAATTTGACTTATCAATGTCTAGCTGTTGCCCGCGACTTCATTCGCATCATAAATATTTAAGAGTTCTTTTTTATTCATTCCGAAAGCTTCTCCTTTTTTTATTATTAAAATTGTAGAATTACATTATATCATTACGATGGTAGTGTACTTATACTATTTTGCATCGCTAACAACCCACAAAAAGATGGAGTGTTATAAGTTTGACCGCTATGTGTGTGTATCTGTTTTTGGTCTTTCTGTGGCAATGTACCTATCTCTTAAACGGATGAAGCGATTTGAATGCGTTTTTTTTATTTCACTGCTGGTTTTGTAGTGATTGTTCTTGGTTATGTTATTAAAATTGGTGGAGCCGTTTATGAGATTTGCTCATTTGAAGTTAAAATGTCGGGGGAAATAAACTACTAAATAAAAAAAATATCAAATCACCACGAATAAAGTCAGCGGTGTAAGCTATCTCTCTTCCAAAAATCCAATCCGCCGAGCCACTAGCGGATTTGGGGGGGCTATGGGGCTCTGCTGCCATTCCGCCCGAGTGTCTTTGTAATTTTAGCAAGGGCTAAAAAGCAACCCTTCTTAACCTTATTTTGTAATAGGCATTTGCAGGCTGTTGTATTTGATGGTTCAGTTGTTTGGGTGCGGTGTTTATCGAAGGTGCGGCGGCACTAAAACTTAAAACTTCAAACTTTACTTTGTTTAACCATTTAAAATTAATATTTTTCTGTTCATGGTGAGTAAGTAGTTAAAATCGCAAAACAGTTTCGGCCCAACGTTGATAGTATTAAAAAAATATTCAAACTTTTTCACCCATTTTAACACAGTTACGTAGTAGTGCGTTGCGTTGAATGAGAAAAACGCTGAAACACGAGTTTGATTATTTCTAATTTAATTAATCTAACTGATTGAATCATATGTAAGGGGTATCAAATGAGAGGTAATTAAGTGTTCTACAATATTGCGTTTGCACGAAACTAGGTTAAAATTTCATTATTAAATTTTAATATTTAAAATTTTATTAAATTTTAAATATCTTTGTAATAAAATTGTACCAATCACGTGGTCTCGGTGCCTCTAAATAAGTTGAGTTTAAGGCTGGACGATAGCAGCGAGGCGGGAAATTCAAAATTTTCACAGTTTTTTACATTTTGTAGCTAAACTGAGCTATTTTTGTTCAGCGATTTTTCGTTCGCGGAAATAACATGGTAGTCTTTTCATTATTGTAAACAACAAAACAACAATAATTCAGCCGATTATGTGTTCTGGTCTACGAAGCAGTGGCACTGCCCAAAAATCTTGTCGTAGACCAGAACACATAATCGGCTGAATTATTGTTGTTTTGTTGTTTACAATGATGAAAAGATTTCCCGCCACGTTGCTATCGTCCACCCTTAAGGAAATATCCTCCACAAATAATTCTAGGTTATCCGCTTAAACGAATCATTATCGATATATTTAGTAAAATCGGAAAAAAGTCCGATAATGATGCGGTTTTTCAGCCCCCCTCAAGTTTCCACAGGCTCAATTTGTTCGCAAAATTGGGTGTATCACTGTATCGTAAAAAACAATATCGTAAAGTTTCGCTGAGGTTGTAATTTTTTCAAGGTAGAAAGTACTTGTCGACTGGGTTATGACCTACAACAACAAAAACTCTGCTGCCTACTACGTGATTCTAACAATTTCCGGTATTATAGTGCAGTTTGAAGACGAAATTGTCACATAATCACGTAGTGTTGTAGTAGGGTTGTGTTTGACTTCGAAGGAAGGTGCAATCAAAGTTTAATCTAGGCTAGGGCACTGTATGTAGCTTTTAAACGGGTGAACCGATTTGGATGCGGTTTTTTGTATTTGAAAGCAGGTTTTCTAGCGATCGAAATCGGTACAGCCGTTTCTGATAGAATTATGCTTATTTAAAGCTAAAATGTTGGGGGAATTTTCAATTTTATGTGAGAAAATCTAGTTGCTGTGCGTTGCCTGTCGGTCAGGCAGTCAGTACCGGTCTACTGTCAAACAGTCCGTCACTAGCAGTGTAGGCTGTGCGTTGTCTATTAGTTAGTCAGTGGGTCACATTTAGTCACTTAGTTCAGTTGCTAATATCCATCCTGCTTTATTTATCAGTCCCTGTCGGCGGAGAAAGCAAAAGAGCTGTAAGAACATATTTCCGATGCACATAACGCTAGCTAGTATACCCAACCCATGATCTAGCTCTTACCGAGCGCGTAATAAGAGCTTCAATCAAACAAAAAGGGATATTTCAGCGTGTCGCTGACCATACGCCTCATACAACACTTGCACTGCCCGATCTCCATACTGTTGATGTTTACTCCATTGAAGCAAGTCGTGTCTAAAATATCACCTACTTGCGAATGCAGTCATGCTCTAGTTGCCATGACAACAAAGTTTATTGGCAATTTTTTCCTTCGAGTAATTAATGGCTTTCCTTTTTATGCGCCTGCGCCGAGCGGGAGCGCACAGCAAGGCCGCTCATAAGGAGCACAAAATCACTTTCGGCACAAGTCTACCGCATGATTTTTTGGTCTTTATATTTGAGAAGCGTAACTTTGTAGAGTCTACTGGTAGTTCTATAAAAGTTAAAAACTTTGTAATGTCCTCGATGTAGTTATATCTCCACTCCATACAAAGTCTTGTCGTTTTTTTTCGCACATTTAAGTTGTTCATGATCAACAGTTCAAGAGTCTGCTATTTACCGCTTTTCAGCGACTAAAACATAATTTTATCTTCAGTGAATGTCCTACAAGTTATTGTGGCAAGAACCGTGCGGCATGGCAACACTTTGATCTTGACCTTTCTTGTTTCTATGGTGTATCCCCTCGATTGATGGATCGGTAGATCCTACTAATATTATATTTGCGAAAGTTTGTGAGTGTGGATGGATGTTTGTTACTCTTTCACGCTGAAACGGCTGAACGGATTTGGATGAAATTTGGAATAGAGATAGCTTAGACATCAGAATAACACATAGGCAACATATTATCACGCTTTTACACTTAGGAGCAAAGTAAAGCATATATCCTTTTTCTGTAGTCCACGCGGACGAAGTAGCGGGCAAAAGCTAGTACCCAATAATGTAGTCGGAGCTCTTGTGCAAGCTATAGGTACAAAGCTACAATAAAAATCACATATCACCTTACGGTGCTGTACCAAACACTGTGCTTTTGAATAGTCCCTCTCTCTTTTTTCTTCATCATCATCATTGGCATCTACTGGTCCATTTCTGGAAACACGTATATTACTTAGGTATCACTCAAAAAACTTCTAGTGTCGACGGTTTGCTGCCTTTCTCATTCAATCTTTTCTGTTTTAATCTTCCTTAGTAATAAGTAGTGATACCTAGTGATTTAAAATATCCACCGTAAAAATAACCGTTTTAAAATGACAAAAAAAAGATTGTTAATTTCAATAAGAGCAAGTTTCGAGTGTTTTGACGCTCGGAGGTTGAGTGGAATTTTTAGATAATAGAGCAAAACGTTTCTTTTCGGCTTAGCATGTTAGGTTCCCGGCCGATCTAGTGATCTAGTGGTTAGGCAGACAAGTGTTGCGTCAGCCTTCTGTAGCCATCTCTCTGCCACGCTTGGCCGCTGTTACGTTTGCGAGGCGTAAGATGAGACTTCTTTATGCAATGCCTGTAATAGACTGCTCGTGGAGCAGTTTTTTGCCGCTTTTCACCTACTTTGAGCGACGTAATGTGGTATTTACAAACAAACACGGAGGAGAAGGAATAATAACTCTTCAAGTTTTTACGTTATTTTTACGTTCTAAACTACACATTTCGTACAACAGTCCCGAGTAATGGATTAAAGTGGACATAAAGTCCACAAAAATCCATCAATGTATCTTTTCAATGGATTTTTGTGGACAAAGGGTCCACAGGCTGGCTCGACCCCATGGTCAATGTCAACTGTCGGAGTACATAAAAAAAGTCTAGAGAGCAATCACATTCTTGCTACTTAGTTATTAAAAACATAATATCACGAATTTTGTGGTAAACTACGATATTTCATCGCTTTATCGATGCTATGAACCTTCTTGTGAATAAATAATATTTGTATTTGTATATCGGTAGCTCTATATAGTTTCCCCTCGGACCCAGAGGCTTTTCCAAAAAACAGTTTCTCATAAAAATAAAATTAACACCTTTGATGAGTCTAGGTATCAAAGCTCAAGCTCTAAATATAATCTGCATACATTTCAATTTAGGACACTGGATAGGAATAGGATTTAGACTTGAGACAGTGCAGTGAGGCCAAATAATTGGGGTTGGCTGCTCTCAATGGTCACATACTACAATGGTAGTAGGTCTAGACCCTAGGTTTTAAGTTACAATAGTCTGATATTTGTGCCTCTACCACGGGCTCTCCCAGTTAGTTTTCGAAAATAGTTTGTTATCTATGTAAAATTCTTAATCTCCAGAAAAACTGGATATGTTACTTACCTTATAATGTATTGTCGTGGACAGATTTTGCAACACACGGCTGCTTATTACAGGGCTTTTGAGAAAGGAAAGTGAAACATTGAAATTGAGGTTGGTTGTTCTTTTGTTCTCAGCTCTGGCGCTGTGCGACTGGTCGAACCTGCAGCTGCGCAGACGCAACATCGCGCGTCGCCACTGCGGCCCCAAGCAGCACACCAACAACTACGCGCAGATCGGCAACGTCGCCACCTTCGAGACCGTCGAACTCATGAACACGCTCAAGCAAGTCGCCAATTCCACCGAAGGCGCCATCAAACTGAAACCCTACCTCATGTCCGCCGCCATGAACATGTTCACCCACTACATGTGCAACGTCCGATTCGACGCTGAAAATGACACCGAATTCAGAACCATTGTCGACCATTTCGATGAGATCTTCTGGGAGATCAACCAAGGCTACGCTGTCGACTTCCTGCCTTGGCTGGCTCCGTTCTACAAGAAACACATGGAAAAACTCTCGAACTGGTCGCAGGACATTCGCACCTTCATCTTGTCGAAGATAGTCGATCAGCGCGAAACGGATTTGGACATGAGCAAGCCGGAAACGGACTTCCTCGACGGACTGCTGAAGGTACTACACGATGACCCCACTGTAGATAGAAACACAATCATTTTCATGCTGGAAGACTTCTTGGGTGGACATTCTTCAGTTGGTAACCTGGTGATGCTGTGCTTAGCTGCGGTGGTCAAGAACCCTGAAATCGGAAAAAGGATGCGGTGGGAAATCGATACGTTGACTAAAGGTAAGAGGGCGGTGAACCTATCTGACCGGAGCAACCTCCCGTTCACTGAAGCTACCATCTTAGAATGTCTAAGGTACGCCTCTTCACCGATTGTCCCCCACGTGGCGACCGAGAACGCCGTCGTTTCAGGCTACGGAGTTGAAAAGGGCACCATCGTTTTCATCAATAATTACGAGCTGAATACTTCAGAAAAATATTGGAAGGAGCCAGAGAAATTCGACCCCTCAAGGTTCTTAGAGAAGAGCAGCATTCGTGTGAGACGCAACTCACAATGTGACTCCGGCATGGAGTCCGACAACGAGCGGACAGGACCCATAGACAAAGCCACGGAGATTGAGAAAGAAGTCATGTCTGTAAAGAAAAATATCCCTCATTTCTTACCCTTCAGCATTGGCAAGAGAACGTGCATCGGACAGACGTTGGTCACCACCATGAGCTTCGTCATGCTCGCTAACATTCTACAGGAGTTTGAGATCGGAGCTGAGAACCTGGAGGACCTCAAACAAAAGACAGCGTGTGTAGCCCTCCCTAAGGACACATTTGGTCTATACCTGGTGCCAAGAAAACGCTGAACTCAATTGTAGAAAGTTAGTTACTTTAAAGTTAGTAGTCTCGATGGCTTTGCGGTGTTCTCTTTACGATGTCAGTTTCAAATTTGTTGTCGTAATGTTGATGTCTGTTTTCGGATTCGCTACCTACCTAGCAAACTGCACGTAACTTTGAGGGTGTCAACTAAATTAGGAATAATAAAATCAAATGTTTTAAAGTGGCGAAGTAAAGTGAGACTGACGGCAGAATTGAATAAAACAAAAGGCTCTAGTGTACCTTTTGCTGTAGGTACCTGCCTAACTTACAGTAAAAGTCACGGTCATCTGATGCTGATTAGATGATAATGATGCCCTGTCCTCTGTAGCATAGATACCTACCCACTATTATGAATAAAGAGAACATGGTAACTTGCTAACGGAATCGCTCAATCTTTATTTATTTCGTGGAATGATTTAATTTTTAAATGATGGCTTGTCCCGTTGGTCCCGATTTGTTATACAAATAGGATAGCAGTTGATGTCAACAATGTTTAATGCATTCGGCACAGTAGATACCTTCGTATAATTCTTTATTTTGTCTACTTTTTGCACTTTGTTTCGCGCAGATTTTTTTGGGTCATTTAAATTCTTAAACTGTGCTTTTTGTTTTCTGTTCGAATTAAATTAAATCATATATAAAATTATGAATCATATTGAATATAAAATTATGTAGATGTTAAGATTGAATTTGTTGATAGAAGTTGACGACTGTTTATGCTTGTTGGATACGATGCAGGTTTCAGTCTTTAGGAATGAAACTTGATGTTAAAAAGTTTTTTTAGAACTTGCCCTCATGTTTTGAGAAATTAGAATGCATTTAGTTATTTGTAGTTAACTAGATTTTTAGATTAGTGTAACTTTATATTTTCTTTAGTTGATTCATCTAGTTTTTCCAGATATTGGTTGAATATTTGTGTTATTTTTTACAAACATCTTTACTTATAACTTGACTACGATTTGTCAGATTTGTCTATTTACCTAGAGATAGAGATAAGTTTCGATCAAATTGTTGACGAATATCAGTCAGTATTTAGAAGAATTTGATGCATTTTGTAATGTTTTTAATAACGTTTACGAATAATATGAGACTTAGTACACAATGTGATTTTAGTTGTTACGTTAGAACTGAAATTATAGCACTGCAATAATTATGAGTTTCTTTACTTTTCCTCTTATAGCTCTATACAAGGTGTTACAAAAGTACCTAACTATTTTTACAGGGTAATAGCACCCGGTGATAGGGATCACAACCTTAATAATTTTTTTGCTCTATGACGTTCCGTTGATTTTTTAATGAATAAAATGTTAACGCTGTGGCGGGAGAATAGTTATTTGTTATGCAAGAATGCAAAATTATTGTTTGCGGCGAGTGCTTGTATTGAAAACCGAGCTAGCGAAGGTTTCTAAAATTGAGCCACGAGCGTAGCGAGTGGTTCAAAAAAAGAAACCTGAGCGTAGCGAGGTATTCAGAAGCACGAGACGCAAATAATATTGCATTCGTGCGAAACACAAAACTTTTCATCTCACAGAAGCGAGGAAATGACTTTACTCAAAAAAGCTCGTAATGTGGTCATTAATTCGACAACCTTCTTTGAGCAAAGGAGGACTTGCGGGCTACTTTGATTAGGCGCCAGAAAAGTTGTATGGAATTTCATTAATGTCGTGTTTTGCGGCCAGAAAAACTGTATGAAAATCCATTAATGTCGAGTTTTGTTTCATAAATAGAACTCAAAAGTCAGGCACAAAAAGTATTTATTTAGAATTTGGCTGTTTGGGTGCTGGCAGTCTACAAATTGCATAGAAAAAAAAGCGCGGCCATATTGTTTTCGCCGCTTCGCGCGTTGTTCGAAGTGATTTTTTCTGTGCGTGCTGTTTTTGTTGTAAATAAAAGTGAACTCTTCAAGCAACGAATCCTCCGATTCAATGTGTTTAACAACGCCGAACATAAAAAGGAAGCGAAATAAGATATTTAAAGGTACCTATTGCCACCGAAGTCAAAGGAAAAATACAAGTTTACTTATCTACGAAAAGTTTGCGGAATGAAAAATCAACAGAAAGTAAACTAAGACAAAAGGTAAGCTGGTTCTATTTAAATTACTCGCATTGTTTGAGTAAAGCACTATACAAGCCTTGGTCTGCAATGAGTGCGCTTCTGGCCACGCTATGATGGCCTCGATCTTAGCTTAGCTACGCTCTCGGCCCTCAAGCTTGGTCATCTTTGCAGCCCTTGCTGTCCGCGCTATAAAGGCCTCGACCTTCGGTCTCGGCCTTCATTCCAGCTTGTCCATCAAGGGCTGCAATGCTGACCACGCTGTGAAGGCCTTGAGCTGCGCTACGCTGCGCTCTGTCGGCCATCAAAAGCGCGCCAGAAACGCACCCATTAAAGACCGCGGCAGTAATGTACTATTGTTAGCCAAGCGGGAAAAACTCTATAGACAACTACTTACAGGCAAAACAGGTGAGTCAAATAAGTTCCTTTTAAAAGCATATTTTACTCTAGTTACGGCTGCCGCACTAAAGTTTTGAGCTTCGTTGGTATTAAAAGCATTCGTTTTATTAATAATTTCCTGAAGTTTATTTATCCAGACACAAAAATAATGTAAATAAAAGAATGTTTTTTTTTCCGGGTGCATTCTGAACTTTAACCATATAAATTAAAAAATTCTAGGAGATAAAAAATGAAATTAGTAATATCGTTTGAAAAAATGTATTTAACAAACCAAAACATAATTATCTATTTGATAAAACAGAAGCGAAGCATTTTTTTTATTTACTGGTATTATAAAATAAATATGTGTACAAAATATTGAAAAGACTATAAGAAGAAACCGCGTTTCTGAATGTTCTATTCCGTGACTTTACCTTTTTAAAAGATGCTTATGCACCATTTACATTCACAGTTTTGTTTATAGAATGTGCACGAACAATCGCTTTCGCTGAAATACGCGTGTAAACGAACTATGAATGAGGTTTTATTTTCCGTCGGGATCTGGCATCTACTTAAACGGCCAGTGTTTTTTTCTTTTTCAACACCATAGGGCGCGGGAAAGACTGTCCCGGCGTCGCGTTCAAATTTCGAAGCGCATAAAAATTCATATAGTTTAAATCCCGCCTTTACACGATCGTAAGTTACTAGTAACAGCAAACTTTCCGAGCGTGGGAGATGAAAAAGTATTTTTTAAATATTGTTTTCAATGACTTTCACAATGTTTTAAGAACTCAAAGCTATGTAAATGCACCTACACGCACAAACATATTTTTAAATTTGAGCTAATAACGAAAACATTTTTTTTTCAATTTTGAGGTTATAAAATAAAAATTACAGATTTGACATCCTGTTGACCAGTAGGTTACACCCTGTAAAAAGGGTTGGGTACTTTTGTAACACCTTGTATGTGTACACTATACTTATACAGTGTGTTGAATTGTGTTAGTTACTTACGCCCGTTTCGGAGACGATAGTTTATGTAAGGCTTGTAACAAAAAGAAAAAAAAAATTCTTTTAACAAAAAAAATACGATGTCGCCCCTAAAGGAACTGAGTAGAGTGCACACGTGTAAGAATCGACGTGCTGTCGACTATGACTACTTGGCTAAACCTTACACCTACAGGAACACACTTCACGCAAAAATTACAAAAATGCCCCAATGGCCCATGCCTCAATCAATACACACACCCAGGGGAGAGGCCTGAGTGAGTCTGTAAAGCAATGGTGCCAAAATGGGCTCCCAGTTAACGGCTTCATTACGATTTATGTCGGTCTTGGTAGGTAACTCTTATTCTAGAGGGGTTGTAAGAGAAATACGAGGAAATTCCGGTTTTGTCCTTCGACATCTTGCCCCTTGACGCATTTTTTTTCAATATTCAATATTTACAAAATTAAATATTTTACGAATTAAGATGAATTTCATATTTTTATTGTACAATATAGCGTAATCTTTAAATAAAAATTACAAAGAACATAAAATCAACGCAAATCCAAAGAGAAATCTCAAGAAACTAAAGAGCTTCAAGGGTAACCCCCCTGTTCAGCCAGTTATTTTTCAATACCTGCCATCTGGTGCTGATTGTCTAAACTACTTCATACTATGGTTACCTAGTTTTACATTGCTAGGACAGCACGACGACGACGATCAAACTTTTGCCACCATTTGCTATCAACCAACAGTGCAGCGCCAGCTTGGTTTATTTCATGTACACAAGACACTCACAACAGCACGTCAGAGTGTAAACTTTTGTTGTAAAGTCGCCCGTAACGTAACAGAGTAGAGTGCTAACGCGTAAGGGTCGACGTGCTGTCGTGTGTACATAACGCTACGTAAAGATGGCGCTGCCTTTAAATGGGATCTGAATTACCTAGACACAACTAGCGCCGCCAATGGAAAACATATCTTCTTTTTGGATGCGTTTTTTGCTAAAAACTCTTCATTAGGTTGTAAACGCGAGGCTTAACTATTTTTAGGACCTAAGATTTAGATTCCAGATCCTAGTAGAACCTACGAATAAAATATTTTATCGCCAAAAGTGGCCAATTTTTTCCATTCGCGGCGCTTGTTGTGCCTGAGTGTTTGACCGCTTTGTGTGTCTGTGTGTCTGGCTGTGGCACTGTAGGTAGCTCTTAAACGTTTTTAGGGTTCCGTACCTCAAAAGGATAAAAGGAACCATTATAGGATCACTCGTGTGTCTGTCTGTCTGACCGTCTGTCACACACAGCCAATTTACTCCGAAACTACTAGACCGATGGAGTTGACATTTGATACACATATTATTTAAGTTGGTGACCCAAACACGGACTTGCAACGTAAATAAATGAATTTAAAATAATATGGGGGTCACTTTTGGGGGGTAAATAAAAAAAAAATGTGCAAACTTTAGCGTGTGACATATCAAATGAAAGGGCTCGTTGTGAGGATCTCAAATATATTTTTCATAATTTTAAAATAAATAGTTTCGAATAAAATAACATAGTATTCGTTCCCCAACTCAGCCAACAGTTGGCGCTCTACAGTCCTACATCGCGGATCGCGGTACTATGGTTTGATATGGTATGGTTTCTCAACATCTTCGGATGTACGGAACCCTCTCCACGCGAGTTTAACTCGCACTGTCCCATTTTTTTAAATTAGAAAGCAGGTTTTCTAGTGAGTGATCTTTTAAAAATGTTTATCATAATCGGTTCAGCCATTATGAGATATGCAATTATGCATATTTGAAGCTGAAATGTCCTGGTATTTGAAAAAAAATTCCTGTTTACCTACTGCCCAGTGTATATTTGTATGGAGTTTTAATTAGTCTTTAGTAGTCTCCTATAAGTATCATAATAATTGTAATAATAATTAGACGATATCTTTTAATATTGTAAACAAACAACATTTCGCAGAAATCAATATATTAAAATTATCACTGCTGTTAAATTCCCAAGTGAAGTTTGAAAGAAAACAGGAAAACTTTATTTTAATTTCAAGTCCACCAGCCAAGAAGCTCTTGACGCTGTTTTTTCATATTCAATATTTCAGGAATGTTGACACATTGTGAAGTTCTCCGAGTCTCCTTGATCAATCCGGCATCTGTTATGTATGTGGGTACATTCCTATTTGTTCGATTGGCGCCCTTATGCCGCGCGCGGTAAGAACTGCCACGGGGTATTTGTGACTGTGGCCGACCGTACCTACACAGCACGTAGACGATTACACTTTCGTTCAAATTCACCCATAACGTTAGTGAATAGAGTGCACGCGTAGATTGTAAGCGTCTACTTGCTGTCTTGTGTCACCTCAGAACAAATAAACCAAAGTTTATACAAGGTGTTACAAAAGATGCTAACTCTTTTTACAGGGCACCTGGTGATAGGGATCACAACCTAAATTTTTTTTTGCTCTATGACGTTCCGTTGATTTTTAAATTAATAAAATGTGAACGCTGTGGCGGGAGAAAAGTATTTTTTAAATAGGTATTGATTTAATTTACTTTCACAATGTTTTAACAACTCAAAGCTATGCAAATGCACCTACACCCACAACATATTTTTAAATTTGAGCTTATACCAAAAACAAAAAAGTTATGAAAAATGTTCAATTTTGAGGTTATAAAATAAAAATTGTTTTTTTCAACTTTTTTTTACAGAATTGACATCCTGTTGACCAGTAGGTTATACCATGTAAAAAGAGTTAGGATGTTTTGTAACACGTTGTATAAACACTTCGGGGAGGGACGTTCCGCTTCCGTGTCTAGATGGAACATCAAATGCCTAAATAATTGAAACAAAGAAATCCAAGCCAAAGTAGACTAAAGATTTATACATATAAGTTCATGCTTGAACTTACTATTTACCTAACCTAGTAGAATAATAATAATGAGGTACATATGACCACTTGGGTGATAACAATCGACCTTATTTACGCAACGTGTAAGTAGGAGGTGCTTAGTATGTGGTGCTATAGTTATTCTGTCGTATTGTCAGCTTAAGGCTGGAGGATAGCAGCGTGGCGGAAAATTCCAAATTTTCACAGTTTTTTACATTTTGTAGTTAAACTGAGCTATTTTTGTTCAGCGATTTTTGGTTCGCGGCAATTCTTTTCATTATTGTAAACACCAGAACAACAATAATTCAGCCGATTATGTGTTCTGGTCTACGACAAGTTTTTTGGATCGAATACTGTTTTATTGCCGCGAACGAAAAATCGCTGAACAAAAATAGCTCAGTTTGGCTACCAAAAGTAAAAAGCTGTGAAAATTTTGTATTTCCGCCACGTTGCTAACGTCCAAACTTAAGTTCAAGCCCGCGAGGTGAAACACGGATTCTTCTGATAATAATGCAGTAAGTACTACCTAAATCCATGATGGCATTTTGATTTTTTGTCGTTCTTTACGGACCGGAGAGGGCAGTAGGTACAATATAGGGACGGGTGTGTTTACCCCACTTTTTAAAATAAAATAAAATTTATAAACTTATATAAAAAGTAAGATGTAGTCTGTACAATTGTACATGTCCCACTAGCTGGGCAAAGGCCTTCTCTCAGAGAGAGAGTTCGAGCTTAATCACCACGCGTGCTCAATGCGGGTTGGCGATTTTTGCGTTGAGGATATAATGCCTCATACGCTCAGGTTTCCTCACGATGTTTTCCATCACCGTCAGCGAGTGGTATTGCTACTACAAATTCACAAATGTACGTAACTTTGAAATTAAACAAAGTCATAAATACATGCCCGCACCGGGAATCGAACCTAGGACCTTTCCCTTCAGAGTCCACTGTTCTACCCACTAGACCACCAAACTTATATAAACTTATTAATTATTAGAAATTTAGCATCTCTTTCGCATGATAAAATGAATTTTTATAATAATGTAATATGATGATAATCACGTTTTTATAATAATAATATATGTATAATAATCAACAAATCAATACTACTACCTTAAGTACTTAAGTTTTAAAATAGTAGCAATATTTGATTTGTAAATTCAATTTAATAATAGAATAAAGGCTTTTTATTTTATTTTATTTATAAACTTATATATTTATAAACTTATAAAATTTAATCTGAAGGGATAATGGGACAGTTTGCAACAAGGAATTTTCTCTGTAGGATTTCGCAGTTCAACAAGAAAGCCTTTTAAAATACACTCATTAAAATGTAGAGATATTTTTTTATTTTGTATAGAAAAAAAGATAGCGCTACCGATATAGAGACGATGAGGAGATGACCAGAAGTTTACCAGAAAATTACAATATCGAAGATTACGGCCGAGATATTATGGTAGTTTGTTTTAGTGTGTATCTACCTAATTAGTTCAGGCAAACTCGGTCTGTCACAAGTTCACAACTCACATAATATCGTAATTAGCTTCCAAAATCCAATCACAATGTCCCATGCGCTGCAGCGCCGAGTGGTCTCTTCACCCATCTATTGTGAGATTTGTGAGTGAAGGTGCCACTGGACGCTTTAGAAAATGTCTCATTAGGTAGATGCAAACGCCTTAGTTTTCCACAATCCAGATACCCTCGCTCGTACTCCTCTACTCCGTCCCAATCCCAATCCCAACTAAGGGGTTACCCTTGACGCCATTGCGTTCATATTTACAAAGTTTGAAATTTCTCTTTTACATCGCATAGTCATCCTTTGATTTTATATACTTCGTAATGTTTATTGTGTACAATACCTATATAAAATGAGTGAAATAAATTGAATATACACCGAACTAAATATACAAGGTGTTACAAAAGATGCTAACTCTTTTTACAGGGTAATAGCACCCGGTGATAGGGATCACAAACTAAATATTGTTTTTGCTCTATGACGTTCCGTTGATTTTTAAGGTGAAATACGTCTCACAACTAGCGCCGCCAATGGAAAAATAATCATATCTTTTTTTTGGATGCGTTTTTAGCAAAAAACGCTCCTGCGATTCCTCAACGCGAGGCTTAACTATTTTTAGGACCTAAGGTTTGGATTCCAGATCCTAGAACTTAAGAATGCAATCGATTCTCGCCAAAAGTGGCCACTTTTGGCGTGAATCGATTGCATTCTGATCTGGAAGGATCTGGAATCCAAATCTTAGGTCCTAAAAATAGTTAAGCCTCGCGTTGAGGAATCGCAGGAGCGTTTTTTGCTAAAAACACATCCCAAAAAAAGATATGTTTTTTTTTCCATTGGCGGCGCTAGTTGTGAGACGTATGGCGTCTTAAATTAATAAAATGTGGACGCTGTGGCGGGAGAAAAGTATTTTTTAAATATTGTTTTCATTGACTTTCATAATGTTTTAACAACTCAAAGCTATGTAAATGCACCTACACACACAAACATATTTTAAAATTTTAACTAATACCAAAAACAAAAAAGTTATGATTTTTTTTCAATGTTGAGGTTATAAAATAAAAATTTTTTGTTTCAACTTTTTTTTACAGATTTGACATCCTGTTGACCACTAGGTTACACCCTGTAAAAAGAGTTAGGATGTTTTGTAACACGTTGTATATGAATTCGTGAAATATTGAATTTTGTAAATTCCGCCATATTGAAAAGAATGCGTCAAGGGTAGAGGGGTCGGTCGTTTGTTTCCAGAGGGAAGTTGAATTTTGTTATAGAGCCATTACCTCGTTTATCTACCCCGCAAGCGGTGGTAGCTATGTAGGTATGTAGAACGTCGCACAGGCAAGCGTTAGATCCAAGGTCCAAATCCCGGAATATTACCTATACTTCTTACTTTCTTTGAGGCTACATACAACCCTTTGTGAGTGTTGGCCTTTGTTTTACCCATATTATGAAGAAAACCCTACTGATGCGAAAACTAACTATAGGTCAAAATAGTTGCTCCCACCATCTTCAGACTGATCTTCTTAAAAAATTAAGCAAACCATATTAATCTTTAGTGAAACGCTTTAAGAGCCATTGTGAATGTAAACAATATCCACTTTTAAAGTACCTCCTATGTCGGAGGATTTTATTTACGTGAGGGCGCCACCAGTGGCAACATGTTAGGTGTCTGATGCAATGATGGTTGAAAGTTAAATATTAGCTCTCTGACCACTTTGAATGGGGCCATTTGTTCCCATTCTCCCATGAAACATTTTTTTAAATTATTAGTCGCTAGAAAGGGTAAGCAAGAGATTCAAGGGCAAACATATAATAAATACGATTGATGGTACCTTTTTGAAGGCGTCAGTAGGTACAGCAAAATATACACTAACGGATAAACAACAATACCTATAAAAATAAGTAAATATTTTTTATAATACCTACTGTATAATAGAGGCAGAAGGCTCATCATAAAGTTAACAAAAAAGGTTCCGCATTTGTCCGCTGGTTGACCGTGGAGGTGCGCGCGAGCAGACTTTACCATCCACTATACAATGGCAAGTGACATGTGTGACCCGCCAATTCGACTGGACAGCGGCAGGGCGCTTCAAAACAAGTTCCCAAGGCAGAAGTCAGTCGGTGACCGTGCAGCAAAGACACCAGTACTCCGCCAATAGCATAATCAGTCCGTCAGTGCAAGTGAAACAATCAGGAGCTGCATGTAAGTGGAATTTAATCTTAAAGCACATTTAATTTGTTTGTGAATAAAGGTATGAAGCCGAGATTTGATATGGCGGTAAGAAAACCTGTATTCTGATACTGTGATCATGACAAGTAGGTAATACAACTTCATGCTAATTTGCTAAGCCAGCTGGTGAACAACTTTCAAATACTGGTAAATGCGCGAAAAAATACCACTCCTTTATTTGTAACGTTCCCTGGTTTAGTCAAATGTGAAAACAACATTTTTTATCCCTAAAATATATTCACAAGTACCTTCAACTGTCTTCAACTATCTTCGTCTATCTTCTATCTTCTAATGTCTTAAGTGTCTTCAACTATCACATCCGTGGACTAGTGTACGATCACATATTCACACTATAGGTACTAAGTATTTTGGTAAGGATACCTTTAATTTTTGGGTGGATGTTTGTTAAGTAGTTACTTTTATACGCTGAATTGTGTGGAGGCATTTTGCTGTTTGGAATTAGACTCCAGAATACAAGGTGTTACAAAAGTACCTAAGTCTTTTTACAGGGTAATAGCACCCGGTGATAGGGATCACAACCTAAATATTTTTAAGACATTCCGTTAATTTTTAAATTAATAAAATGTGAACGTTGTGGCGGGAGAAAAGTATTTTTTAAATATTGTTTTCATTGACTTTCACAATGTTTTAACAACTCAAAGCTATGTGAATGCACCTACACGCACAAACATATTTTTAAATTTGATCTAATAACAAAAACAGAAAAAATGAATATGTTTAAATTTTGAGGTTATAAAATAAAAATTGTTTTTTTCAACTTTTGTTACAGATTTGACATTCTGTGTACCAGTAGGTTACACCCTGTAAAAAGAGTTAGGAACTTTTGTAACACCTTGTATAAATTAGGTACTAGCTTTTTCCCGCGAATTCTTCTGCGCTGACATCGATAGCGGGAAACAATATAAAGTTCGTTCGATTAGATAGTGTCGGTACACACGACGGCAATCTTGGTTCTTAGGATACCAACTATTTTTGAAGTATCAGTGATGGGCGCAGACAAATTCATTTCAACAAAATGCTAATGGACATTACTAGAGTTTGCTAACATGTTTTACAAAACCTTCGTCTTTGAATTTTTGGGTCATTCGAAGTTTCGTCTAGAAGCACCTCGCTATCCTTCCGCGAACGAAATAGTATATTTCATTACAAGTGTGGAAAGGCTGTCATTGCAAAGAGTTCCGATAAATGGCTACCCGAGCCGAGGCGCAGCCGAAGGCGAGGGTTGACAGTCGGAACAAGTTGCAATGACGGTTCCGTACGTTCCGCACTGAACGACTATTTTTAATACAGTTGCGAAAACATGAAGCAATTTAATAAAATAATAAAAACACAATAAACTCAATTACTCATTTTGTGCAACAAACAACTAAACTCGCAAAGAAAATTTCCGAAAAATGGCGCCAACCGTAGAATATAAGCAGAGTTTT
Source organism: Zelleria hepariella (assembly GCA_949319315.1). Lineage (NCBI taxonomy): Eukaryota > Metazoa > Arthropoda > Insecta > Lepidoptera > Yponomeutidae > Zelleria > Zelleria hepariella. The sequence continues at coordinate 29,864,094 of OX439379.1, forward strand.
TTTTCTTCAACCATTCTGGTAGGCAAAGGGAACTATGCCCATACAGCCAAGTCTTCAGTAGAAGTTTTTTATTGATATGAAATGAAAATGAAATTTAATGAGATGAAATGAAATGAAACCTAACCAAACTCATTCAATCAAATCATTAAATCTTATATTGAAACAAATTAGTAGCTTCTTTTTAGAAATATACGTATTTGCATGAATCATAAAAACTTCTATAATGTTTTTTAGTAAAAACTTCATGGTTGGTTTTTCTTTTTAATAGACATTATTTTGATAGTTGGGAAAAAGAACGCCCGAGTTCGGGAAAAGTAAAAAAAAAAGCACGAGTATGTAATAGCCCACATCCCGAACGCTATACGTCCCTTCAATACGCCACTTTTTGAGCAATTGTATTAAAAAATCATTTTATCTACACGCAGCGATCGACACTCAATACAAAATACTAAGTCAAAAGTCACAAGCACAACCTCTCAATACGACGACGCATCTTTATAGAATGACGAGCGGCGAGCCAAATTTACTGGCATGTTTGCGCCGCGTCGGCTTCCTTTACTTTCTTTTGTAAAAAGCCGCCGCGCGCCTAGGTGGCAAATATCAAAGTGACACTATGATAGCGAACGGACTTTACCAAAGCCCTGTAAAATGTATGGCGCTCGGCCGCGCGCCCTTCTGTATCAACTAATCAAGTCAGTCCCTAATACCTATGGTTCGTTAAACGTACTTCACAGTGTTTAAGGTGAAATACGTCTCACAACTAGCGCCGCCAATGGAAAAAAAATCATATCTTTTTTTTGGATGCGTTTTTAGCAAAAAACGCTCCTGCGATTCCTCAACGCAAGGCTTAACTATTTTTAGGACCTAAGGTTTGGATTCCAGATCCTAGAACTTAAGATCCTAAAAATAGTTAAGCCTCGCGTTGAGGAATCGCAGGAGCGTTTTTTGCTAAAAACGCATCCCAAAAAAAGATATTATTTTTTCTCCATTGGCGGCGCTAGTAGTGAGACGTATGGCGTCTTAAACAGGAATACACTGCAGTAAGACAAATACTTACAATGTATGCGTGACCTGTGAGGTTGACACCGACATTATGTGTACCTACTGCGATAAATAGTCTCGCTCGACCAAATAACACCAAAAGTAGATAAGCAAATTATGCACGGCTGGAAACTTAAACTAGTGGTTCGCCCCGAACTACGAACTCGCGACCCCATATCTCAGCAAACCCTTGACCGATTCGGCTCATGTTCGAACTTAAAAATTCTCTCTGCCTCATTTACCCACCTACCAAACATGACGATCCGACAAAATTTACTCAAGTTATCGTTGAACGAACATTCATACATACAAACGTACATACATACAAACGCCGGATTGTTCAAGTTAGACTCGGAGAACCTTAATGCGTTGCCAACTTGCCACGCCTTTAAGAATGTCACACGTTGTTTTCCTTCTACTTTTATCCTTATTTGGTCTAGTAGAATCTGCACAAAGTGAGGGTCTTAACCGTGGGTTAAAGAGTTTTACCGCAGCTGTTTTATCTATGTGATTGCCGAAGCCCTCCATGTATTTTTATACTGTCAAAATAATTAGCGCCGCCATAGAAAATAAATCATATTTTTTTATACTTCGTCCGTTTTTTCGGAAATGTTGAACAATGAAAATTTCAGTCTGGTAGCAATTTTTAGGAATATAAAACTTACACTAAAGTATTTACTACTAATCCAAATCATCTGAGAACCTCTGTAAAAATAAATTTTGTGTACTTTTTAATCTTGAAAACCTACGCTCATTGGGTTCCAGCCCCCCCCAAACCATAATCCTGGATCCGCCACTGATACTTATAGGTATAGAACTAGCTTTTGCCCGCGACTTCGTCCGTGTGGACTACAGAAAAAGGATATAAGTTTTACTTGGCTCCTAAGTGTAAAAGCGTGATAATATGTATGACATGAAAATATGTATGTATGATAATATGCCTATGTGTTTTTCTGATGTCTAAGCTATCTCTATTCCAAATTTCATCCAAATCCGTTCAGCCGTTTCAGCGTGAAAGAGTTATAAACATCCATCCATCCACACTTACAAAACTTTCGCAAAATATAATATTAGTAAGGCCCGTAATAATTAATTTTCTTACAAAATGCGAGGTTTAATCTATGGTCTGAGTTTAAACTGTGATTGATATTACGGGCCTTACTCTATCGTAAAAATGGTACCCAATCCATACTTAATTTATTTTATTGTATGGCATTACGGAACCCTCAGTGCGCGAGTCCTCGCACTTGGCCGTTTTTTAAAATAAATAACTCGGTTATGCACCCGGATAGGTGGGCTAGACTTGCCACCGAGTGGGTGCCCAAAGGGGGATATCGCACGGAGCCGGCCGAGAAGAAGATGGCGAGACGACCTCGATAAATATTTGCCGGAGTGGTCGGAGGTGGCTCAGTCCCCTATCGCTCTCGACGATATTATAACCCACTATAGACGTCAAAAATGCTGATAAACCGCCATTTTGTTCGATCCGCCTCGATAAAAGTCATGCTCCCCCCGCTGGACCGAAAAATCTGGGCTGAGAGGGGGGAGGCCTTTGCCCTGCAGAGGGACATCATTCAGGCTACATAAAAACTAAAAAAAACTCGGTTATCGTAAAACTAAGCATTATTTTTGTTTGGCGCTTCCAGCATGCGTCTCCTACTCGTCAGCGTCCTCTTCGCGCTGACAGCATGCGCGTCTGCGCGCACCACCACCCGGCAGCAGCAACCCGTCAGCGCGCATATCACCTCGCTCAATGATAAGGTAACACATCATCATCATCATCATCAGCAGCAGCGTGCATCCGTAGCTGAGCGTATTCTGAGCGGAATATCGATTTTTTTACATTCCGTACTTAACTTTTTATTCCCATGGCTTAGCAAAAAACAAATACGTACAACTTGAAAGTGAGGTAAAACTTAACAATTTTGTTCCTGTACGCAATCTTTCACAAACCAGGCCGGATTTTGCCTAATGACCTACTTACCATAACTTACGAGGTCATGATTTTTTATATTTTAATAATTTATTTTAAAATTTGTTTACTGACCAGTTACCATACAAATGTGTTAAAATAAATCATGGAGTTTCTAGCTCTCAAACTTTTCATGAAGTTTATAGTCTGATTGTTCTAAAGATAAGAACTAACCCGTTATCATTGTGTGCGGCTTTCGCTTAATAACAGCAAATAAACACATTCGTTGTTATTTAGGGTTCCTTCAATCAACATGTTAAATATCTTAATACGAATCTTATTGTACAATCTTACTTACTAAATAAAAAATAAAAATACTCCCGTAATTTTAGGCTCCCCCACACAGGCGCGTTATTGCGTTTGCGTTATTGCGATATCTATTTTCAGTACATTTTGTATTAGGAACGTTGCTATGTTTTTACCGCAGCAGTATCTTCCTACACGTTGCCTAAAAAGTAGATAATGTCAGAAAGAAATTGACGTCTTAGTAGAGCTTTAGTTGAGCAGTAGTACTTAATATATTTTTTTAATGAAAATCTATATTTTAAAATTGTATCATTAAATATGTAGGTTATGCAAAGCAAATCTAACAAAAATCTCTGAAACGTCACAGGAGCCTCAAGATTTGTATAATACCTACTACTTTAATGATCGAACCCTCTATTTTAAATTCATGCTTCGTACTTGGCATGTTTTTTATTTGTGTAGTAAACTAGTAACGCATCATCTGCGAGTTCTGCAACTAGGTAACAGTCATGCTCATGCTATACAATGCGAAACGTTGTTCGTCGAGTGTTGCCACTGTTACCAGCCCCTCTACCCTTGACGCATTTTTCCAATACGGCCGCCATATGGTGCAATTTACAAAATTTAATATTTTACAAATTAAAACGCATTATGTGTTTTTATTTAATAAAACAGCCTTACCTTTGAATAAACATTACAAAGTATTTAAAATCAAAGCATTACTATGCGAAATCAAAGAGAAAATATTTTTTAAACTTCTTCAATTTGATCGCAATAGCGTCAAGGGTAACCCTCGCTGTTCACCAAGACGAATTTCGGTAGATTCGGGCAACTGCACTGTGATCTTCTTGCAGTGCCGTCTCCTATAAAATGCCGTCTTTACCATAGGGGCACGCGGGGCCTGTCCCCAGGGCCCCATCCTCAGGGGGCCCCGGAGGGCCGTCAATTTCTCTCACATTTTATTCTCAAAACATTCTTCTCGGGCACAGTAACATTGACTTGGGCAGTGATAAAATAAGCCAACGACATTGTTTTTGACAGAAAACGTGGCATTGTAATGAAGGAAATAGTACCTACTTTCCCCTTTCGCCACAAGCATTTTGGGCCCTTTTGTATTTATACATCATCTATGAAAAATTCAACTGTCTAACTATCACGGTTCATGAGGTACAGCCTGGTGACAGACTGACGGACGGACAGACAGATGGACAGCGGAGTCTTAGTAATAGGGTCCCGTTTGGAATCCTTCGGGTACGGAACCCTGAAAATGTAATTAGTGTAACGCGAAGGGGAAGGCACAACTAATTTTATGTTGAATTAAAAACGTTTTAGAAAAAACGCATCCAAAAAGGAGATTTTTTTTTTATTGGGCCGCGCATATACGGGGTTTTCATTGGGCCGGGCATATACCTACTTTCCTCGGAATTTTTCCATAAAACTCATGGCAACACTATTGTTTTCCCGTCGCGCCTCTGCCTCTGACTCAGTTCTGCAAGGTCTTTGCTGCGGCTGTGACGCGAAGTGCTGTTTTGATACACCGAGTTGAGGTTATTTTGCCGGTAAGTTTACATTACGCGCTTGTTTCATGGTCATTTGTCACTCACTACATTTTTTTTAAATGTCTCTTGCTAACTCAGTTAGAAGTTGTGACAGGATAAGTTTAAAAATTACGAATCTACCCTCAGTAAAAATATTCGCAATTAGGTTTACTTTACTGTAAATCTTTCCCACTCTCTTTTTAACCCCCCACCAAAATAGAGGGGTCTTATAAGTTTGACAGCTATGTGTGTCTGTCTGTGTGTGTGTGTGTCTGTGTGTCTGTCTGTGGCACCGATTTGGATGCGGTTTTGTTTAAAGCAGGTTTTCTATCGAGCGTTCTTAGAAATTATGTTTTATCAAAGTCGTTTCAGCCGTTTGAGATCGATATGTATATGCTTATTTGAAACTAAAATGACGGGGATAGTTATTTATTTAATATTTGGTTATGGTTATCTACAAAGAGTGGTACAGATATAGCTATAAACCTAAGTAGATAATGGTCTACCTACCCTATTGTTTGTGATAGGCCAGCTGGACACTAATCCACTTCGACGTCGACGAACGGTAGCCCTGATGTTATCGCAATTTGCACAACTATTTGCGTCGCCTATAGTGTTTATAAACACACTTGCATAGGAGGAAAAATGTAACACTAGCTAATTAGATATTCATGAAACTCGTTTCAAGTTTTTTAAAGTGTTTAAATTATGTATAGACGGCCACACGCCAGGATACCCCTTTTTGTTCGTTTGACGCCCTTATGTCGCGCGCGGTAAGAGCTGCCATGGGGTATCTGTGACTGTGGCCGGTCGTACAATAAATATTATCCACGTCCACGTCTCCACGTCTAGCTTGAAAGGAACAATCTAGGGTCAAACTCAGTTTCACGCTGGATGTAGAAATGTGTGCTAGACTTGCCTTTGGGCCCAGCTAGCTTAGCACAGTAATGGGTTAGGCCGTATCTCTTGGTATCTATCTCTTTAAATCTGCGTAGAGTCAGATTGGTAGAGTCATAACATAAACCCTTATACGGTCTAACCAATTCTTGTGCTCAGAAAGCGGTACGAAATATCATTGAACTACTTAGCAATACGCTACAATATCCCATTCCCATGGTAGCTCATACCCCGCGCGAAATAAATGCGTAAATCGAACTAAAAGGAATATTGTACATTCGGGCTCCGCTAGACTAGTCAGCGCGTCACATCGTCACGCTTTAATAGTGTACCTAATTATCTACAGACATCTTTTTTAGGGTTCCGTACCCGAAAGGTGCTAAACGGGACCCTATTACTCAGCCTACCTACGCTTATCTGTCCGTATCTTTAGAACCGTAGAAGGTAGCCAGTTGAAATTTTCACAGATTATGTAGGTATTATTACGGTGGATTACCATTCAAATAATAAAAAAAATATTATAAAACAAAATAAGGTGGGTCCCTAACAACAAAACTGTTTTTATACTTTTTGCTCCGTCACAAAAACCGTAAAACATACATCAAGCATCAAACTTAGTATTATTCTAGAGCTTACTTTTTAGTATGACAACAAATAATAAAAAATGGTCACGCACCGACATTTTTTATAATTGTTAGGCGTTACGGAACCCTCAGTTCGCGAGTCCGACTCGTAGTCATGGTTTAGATTTTAGATAATGAATTAAAAGTCACACTGTAAAGTAGCTGGTACGAATAAAACCGAGATAGTTTAGCAGAAACAAAGTTCAGAAGTAACGTGACGGATGTTTGTAATAAAAGCCAGTGGTAAACTAAACTAACGATTACCTACATCTTTGGCCAAATGCCAAGAACATCCTGAGAATGACTAAAGTAATTCTGACTCAATAAAGATAGAAATAGGAATAGATGGCGGTAACAACAGTCTTCCTGGATAGCGCGGTCAAAGATAAAAGTTTAAGCCATAAATAAATTATTTACTTACATTGAACGTCAAATTATTATCAAAAAGAAAAAAAGTATGTTAGTATGTAAAAAAGTATCAATTAAAAGTACTTACTTAATTATTACTATCCAGTTACTATCTAACACTAACCTCCGATTTCTGAATTGAGAATTTCACTAACCAAATGTAGATGTCACATAAAAGAATGTGACAGAACGATACTTAAGTATTTGATTAGTAAAATCTCCGGGTCTAAGTATGTAAACTCTAATTTTTAATTCGAGTCCACGGAATGAAAGTTGTTACAAAGGCTTTATCTGTCAGTACCATACTAGCAACTGTCATTCCGTGGACTCGAATTTATAAAAATTAGAGTTTTTTTTTGTCCAGCTTCACTAGCTCTGATCGTTTTTGGAGAAGAAGCATGGTAAAAAAAGTCGTGCTTGAAAAAAATACATTTTGTAATGAAGGTAGGTACCTAATATAACAACGGTAGTAAGTGTGGTGATCGTGCGCTGGCTTTTAGGGTGGTATTCTAGAACGCTACTTAAACTCAGTTTAAACAGAGTTCAGACTGTCGATAAAGCAGTGCATGTTTTGATATGAAGGGAGGGATATTCGAATCAAAACATGCACTGTTTTATCGACAGTAGACACCACTAAACTCTACTTAAACTGAGTTTAAACAGAGTTCAAGTAGCGTTCTAGTTTGAACTGAGTTTAAACAGAGTTTAAGTAGCGTTCTAGAATACCACCCTTAGGGTCAATATTCCATCCATTCACCCATTCGAATATCAATTTTGAACTCAATTTAAAGTAAGTTCAAAATTGATCTCGCTGAACTTACTTTTAACTGATTTCAAAACTGATCTCACTTTAAATTAAGTTTAAACAGAGTTCCACTTTGATCTCAGTTTAAGTATCGTTCATGAATACCACCCTTAGAGTAGTCTTCGCTGAGTCTGAGATATTTTTTTTGTCCGTCGCGGTTGAAAGTTTGATTGAGCTTTTTTTGTCGTACACACGTCAGCACGTCGACCCTTTCACCCTAACCCTTACTCTACTCGGTTGCGTTACGGGCGACTTTACAAAAAAAGTTACAGTCTGACGTGCTGTCGTGTGACAAGGCTGGGAGCTTCTAGGTGAGTTTTTTAGATTCCTTTTTTGTATTGTAAGTTTCATGACTTTAAAACGACGACCTTTACACATTAGTTCCATTGCTCTTTATGGACATCACAATTCACACCATAACGCGCTGACGCGTTGACCTTCAAGTATTGATCTGCTACCTACCTCACATCGACTTTATAACCTAATATAGTCTAATCGAAAAGGTTTTTAAATTACATTGTGAAAAAAAAAATCGTGGAAAATATTCAACTTCTTTTTATAAATATTTGATCCTTCTTCTTTGATAATCACAGTTTTATATTTTTACTAGTTGTGCCCGCGACTTCGTATGCGTTTTTACACATTTGGCATTTAATTTAAATTCGACTGTGGAGGTAAACTCAAAAGGAAGGTTTTTTTTTAACCCCCGACCAACAAAGAGGGGTGTCATAAGTGTGATAGCTTTGTGTGTGTGTCTGTTTATGTGTTTATGAGGGTGTGCCTGTCTGTGTGTCTGTCTGTGTGTGTGTGTGCCCTAATCTAAACAATACATTTATGATAAAATATGTTTTCTTTAGATTAGGTATCGCCCGTGTAAGATACCAGGAAGCTTAGCATAAGAATTGCCTGGGAAGTATGGGGGTTTATATGTATCTCCCTCGACGTAGAGTGGGATAGATAAAGTTATAAGCCCATAGATAAGGTCTTACCGATTCTCATGCTAAGCCAGCAAGCAAAGCATAAGGTTGGGTTAGAGCGTATCTACCGCAAATAACTCTGTCTATCCCGCTCTACGGCAAACAAAATATATTTTTTTAATATCAAGTTGGGCTCAGTAGAGTAAATATTTAAAATAAGGCACAAAAAAAATTTCAACCTCGCGTGGTTTCAAACCCAGAACATTTCGACCGCGACGCAACAGTACTACATTTCTAACATCGATAAACTTTGTCCGACCTCCACCGAAAACCACTCACAATTCCCTCCAGCAAGCATCATAAGGCTGGGTTAGAGCGTATCTAGGCTCTGTCCATCCCGCTCTACGTCAAACAAAAGAGTGAGATACCTATTGTTTTAAACCCATAGATACGCTCTAACCCGGCCTTATGCTACACTTGTAGAACTAACATTTTCCGCCAAAATAAAATAAAAACAAATGCCGATTTTTTATTTACAATATGCGCCCCAAATGCCAAAAGTCGTAGCGTGCTATTATACAGAGTGTTAAAGACCGCCAACAAAGCGGGAGACCACGTATACGTATAGTCCTCATCATAACGAACATTTTTGCCCAAGGAACTATGCCTGGGAAATCAACGGTTACGGAGATAATAAAGTCGGACTTTTTTTTTTTTTTTTTTTCAGAAATATGTTCAATATCTCGTTCTTAACATACCTTCTCAAGAAGCCATATCAAAATTATGGATATTTCTTACAAAAAATCAAGTTAAAATTGCAACCCGCAATGTAGGTTTTCGAGAGAATGTGGTTCAAAGTCGGACTTTTAATTTTTTTTTGCAGAAATATGTTCAGTATCACGTTCTTAACATACCTTCTCAAGAAGCCATATCCAAATAATTAATATTTCTTACAAAAAACGAAGTTAAAATTGCAACCCGCAATGTATTCTAAACATCGGATAGCCTAAGTTACTCCCAGAAACGTGAGTTACGACCATGTTAAGTTTGGTTGAAAACTATTCAGCGGTTTTCACGTTTATCGTGTTCATACAGACAGACAGACAGACAGACAGACAGACAGACAGACAGACAGACAGACAGACATAAACCGTTTTTTTTGCATTTTTGTATTTAGTATAGTTTACTTAGTAACCCCTGCTAGTTTTTTTCTAAAAATATTCAATGTACAGAATTGACTTCTCTAGAGTTTTATTATAAGTATAGAATAGATTTTATTTTATTTGAAGAAGCCTGGTCGATTAGTCAAAATAGGGGGCAAACTGAGAAAGTGGGCAAAGTTCGAATAAAAAGAAGGGTTTTCGATAAAGGGGGCTAATCTCTACAAATACTATGAGAATCACAATAAGGGGACAAAGGCCGAAAGGGGGCAAGACCCGAACAGACGAGAGATTTTTCTGAGAGGTTCCTTTATCTCACTAGATATTCCAAAATTATTTTTGCATTTTTTTGTCAACAGGACGCCAAACGCAAGGCTATGGAGCACCCGGCCTTCGCCAATGCAGGCAAGCAGGCCGGTGTCGAGGTCTGGAGAATCGAGGTATGTTCTTGGGAATATCCTACCCAAACAGAAGGTAGAAGGTATCTACCGTGAATACCGTGACACTGAGACGGGGCACGGACGCAAAGCAACGCAAAACGTCACGTCCGTGCCCCGTCCTCGTTCCACGTCTTTTCTGTGTGGCTGGAGCCTAACGCAGTTGTATAATACGCGCGGGATAAGAATAGGATGGAACCTTGTCAAAGTGAACCGAAAATGACAGTTCTCGAGTAGCGTCAGTAAAAAAATTGTTAGTTCTACGTTCTAGGGTTATGAAATTGAAAATACACAAAAATGTTTAATGGTTGTAATCTAAAATGATTTAATGATGATAATGCATTAATTGAATAAAACGTGATAAAACTCGAGCAGACACCCACGCGCACAGAAAAGACAAGCAAGTTTCGACGCGAGTTTGCCATAGATAACTAGAGTTTGCCAAAATGCTGACGCTACAGCTGACAGGCGGACCGCGAGCTTCTCAGTTCCAAAAGGTATTATCCCATTCTAATCCCGCGCGGATTATAACGTGTTTCGATAGGTCACAGATAGTTTCTTAATTTAGTACAAAGCTGCCTTTTCCTCGTTTTCCATTAATGCTAAACCTATCGGGACACAAACACAACTGCGTTCTGAATTTATTATAGTCACCACAGTTACAATGAAATGCTGTTATCGCAAACCTTATCCTGAGAGAGTGAGGTTTTGATAATTAATGAGTTACCTAAAGGAAACACCGCATCAAGAGCGCATTACGAAGTTTTCAAATAATAATAATAATTATTATCCATATAAACCCCCAGAATCGCCTTCCCATCCACGTATTCTACGTCCATTCACGATGGAATGCGTGTCCGTTTCGATTGCTCGGCCTCCTCCAGCGTTTAAAAAAAAAGCTTTTTGTAAAAAGTTGTAAAAGTCAATTCCCGAAACCGTGAATTTGTCTAAAGGTGGCCGCGCCATCGAAACGCGGAGAACCGCGCGGCCACCCGGATCTTGCTTACACCGGGGCCCTGTTGCACGTACGCGACAAGTCGACTTATGTGTCGAAAAATGACTTATTTGTCGGATTTTCAAGTAAATGGTGTTGCACAAACATTACAAATAAGTCAGGCTGCGACAGGTGAATTATTGACAAATTGTCAGGACTTGACAAGCGTTGCACAAAGCTCGACAATTGTAAAAAACCATGGTAGGATTCACCGACAATAATAATTGTATTCGGAAAACTTGTCTGCTCTTGACATATGCATAGTCACCTGTCGGAATTGTCTGACAATTTGACAAATATGTCGAGTCGTCTTGACAATTTATGGTTGCACAAAGCAAATCCGACAAGTTTTTCACGACAATTTGTCACTTTTTGCCTGTCGCGTAAAATCTTTTGTGCAACAGAAATATGTCAAGTTGTCGCGACAATCCGACAAATTTTTAAATTTTCCTCCATGACTTATTTGTCGCTCGAAATCTTTGTGCAACAGAAACTTGTCAAATTGTCGGATTGTCACCTGTCGCCTGTCACCTGTCGTTGTCACGTTCGTGCAACAGGGGCCTGGTTAGGTAGATATACATTCGTATCTATACAATAATTACCTACCTACTTCCTTTATTCCCGACAGCCATGGTCGTTAGGCCACAGGCCACAGCTGATCCTCGGCTCTACATTTTCAACCATCATGTTTATTTGTTTCAGAACTTCGATCCCGTCCCGGTGCCCCCGAATGACAAGGGCAAGTTCTACAAGGGGGACTCCTACATAGTTCTCAAGGTTAGTAAACACTAGCTTTTGCCCGCGTCTTCGTCCGCGGTGGCTAAGATAAAAGGTTGCAGCTCTATTTTTCCCCCGTCAATTTCAACCCAATAGGTCAAGCCGTTTAGTAGTTGACATACCGACAGCAGCGCCACCTACCGGGTCCAATTGTATTTTGATCATACCGGAAAGAATCGAAATACCCATATACATTTTCAACCCAATCGGTTCAGCCGTTTAGAAGTTATGTGAAAAAGATAAGTACGGAAGGATAAATTCCTTTTAACCGTTTTCTCGTAGGAATGAAGCATTTTCCTGCAGTAAAAAGTAGCCTATGTTCATCAGGGATAATGTCGGCTTCTAATGGTAAAGTAATTTTTTAAATCGGTCCAGTAGTTTCTGAGCCTATTCAATGCAAACAAACAAACAAAGAATCAATACCTAAAATCTTTCCTCTTTAGTGTAGATTAGTGTAGATAACCAACGAAAGAAACGTATTTAATCCCCCGTCCAGTAGACGGAGAAAGAAATTCGCATCGTCAGTTACTCGACTCGGTAGCTCAATTGGTAGAGTGCCTGCAGCAGCACTGCACTGCGCCAGCGACCGAACCTAGTCGGCTATGCCAACAACATGACCTTTTTGAAACACCCTGTATATTTTCAGCATCATCTCTGTTACAGTTGTATCTATTATGTTAGACCAATACGGTTTTCCTGCGCAAAAACCTAAGGAGTGCGGAGGTGTCGGTTAGGTTATCGCAACCTTTAGCTTTGTGTGAACTGGACGCTGTATATATCCTCTCATTGCATAGATGCAAAGGCCTTTATTTAAGCCACCCTACCTCTACCTCCAGACGAACTCCAACAAACGTAACGAGCTTTCCTGGGATATCCACTACTGGCTCGGCAGCCAGACCTCGCAGGACGAGGCCGGAGCGGCGGCCATCTTGACTGTGGGTCTCGACGACAAGTTCAATGGGGCTCCCGTGCAGCATAGAGAGACGGAGGGCCACGAGAGCTCGCAGTTCTTGGGCTACTTCCAGCCAGGTATGTACCTACACGTCTTGTGTTTTCCAGTGAGTTAGGCACCTAGGTATTTTATTCGTCTTGTTCGTCTCCAATTTTCAGACCTAGCATGAGACAACCATGTCAAAAGTTTGCATCGTATACCGGCGGTGGGAATCGAACGCAAGCTCTGTAAATGAAGTTGCGGAAAAGGGCCGTCTGTAGGTACGTCGAAATAGAGTCGTATCTTGATTTTTTTAGGCTCCAAGGAACTGCAGAACTGAGTATTTTGATATAAATTTCAAGCTGATACCTCCACGCGTCCTTGAGAAAAAGGTCTTGACCGATAGACAGACAACAAAGTGATCCTAATAATCATAGAATTAGGACACCAAGTCTATGCTAATAATGTTTCCAGTTTTCCTTTTGAGGGCCCTAAAAACAAAGAAAAGCAAATAAAACTTTGAGATAACAAAATATTATGAAGGTACTGGTACAGAGTGTGTGTCGCAGCAGTGAGAGTCATTGGCCCGGTTTCTGAATTGAGAATTTTACTAAGCACATACTTACGTATCGCTCTGCCTCTGCAGATTTCTCACAAATGAGCGCGACAGAGCGATACGTAAGTATGTGCTTAGTAAAATTCTCAACTCAGAAACCGGGCCATTATCTGCTCGTGAGAACAGATCGCGGGTTTTCAGCTACAGCTAGGTACAGCTTGCCGATTTATTTATAGGCATCAAAGCTCCCTTGTTTACCCTGCCAGCTCCAACTTTCAAGATGTTGTTGCTGACGCCACTGCAGTGAGTCACTCGGTGAACAAACACGCTAACTGCCTCAATCATCCGGGCGCAATTGCATAATTACACTGCCTACTATGTACCTATAAGTAGCTCAAATAATAGCTCTTAATCAAGTTGTTTGTGAAAGATCAAGGCCGGTAGCAAGTTTTTTTTACGGTTTATTAGGTCCCAGTGCATTTTCAATCCCGCTAGTTTACAAGCTAGTGAGCCTAGAAACCTACCACGATATGAATATCGTCAAACTGAATATTGTGGTGCTTCTACGCATGCACCAAAATTTTGTATGGTTTGAAACAGCGTAAAACTGCGGTGTCGAGCTCGAAATCATTCCACATCCGGACAGCTGCTGTGATATGATTGAGGATGAGTTTGTGAAGAAACTTGTGCTGTCAGATGGTGCTGACAGTGTACGTTTTTGATCGCAGAATCCGGCTGTAGATCCTTAGATCCATCTTTGAGATAAGCGGGGGCGGCAGAGTGGCGCCCACTGTTGGGCATAGACCTCTTCCGATGTCTCGCCAACCCTTATTGTAATATCGAGTACTACGACGATGTTTATGGATGACAAAAATTTGTTTCCGCTTGCAGCGATCAGATATTTGGACGGAGGGACCGCGTCGGGCTTCAGCCATGTCACCACCAACGCGGGTGCTGAAAAGCGACTCTTCCAAATCAAGGGCAAGCGCAACGTGCGCGTCAGACAGGTGGGTATCTATAGCTACTTATAGCTGGAGAGCTGTTGACCACTTGACTTATTTTCTCCGTCACTTTTCATCAAACTAGTTGCAGTCTCACCAAAAAGTCTCAACGCAACCCGATACGATTCATAAAAAAACGTCTGCTCGTAGTGTAAGTTTAGCTTTTCTCAGCGCTCTTATAAGAGGAGCTAGTTTATCAGGCCAGAGGGTTGTTTTCCATATAATCCTGTAATTGATTTCTGGGTACAGAGAGGGCCTAGTTCAGAGAGCTGGTTAAAAACAAAAGTCGCCGCCGTGCGAAGTCAACGTAGGTATATGGGCCAAAGTAAAACGAATCGACGCGAAGCTACAACATCCACATCCTCAATATTTCCTGCAGGTGGATCCCCTCATCTCGTCGATGAACAAGGGCGACTGCTTCATCTTGGATGTGAACCAGGACATCTACATCTACGTGGGTGAGAAGGCCAAGAACGTTGAGAAGCTTAAGGCCATCAGCGTCGCCAACCAGATCCGAGACCAGGATCACAACGGCAGGGCGAAGATTGAGATTATTGGTAAGTCTTCGACTTCTTTGTTTTTTGGGACAACCGATTTTTCCAAGGGTTTCTCGGTAGGCAACTCAATTCTGAGGGTCGTGATCATATAGGTACCTACAATCATCAGGGTCATAGGTGCGTGCGTGCTGGATGGTTCCCCCTGCTGGACAGCGCTCTTTAGGGCGTCAGAGCAGCACATTGGTGTTCTGCCTCTAGACTGACATGGTGACCGCATAATAAGGACCCTCTGGCGACAGACTATTGACAGTAGCTTCGGTACTCTGAGCTAATTTAGAATGCAAATATTGGCTCCCTGAAATAATGTATTTACTTCAGTAAGTAGTGCTATTTGCCTAAACTGATTGGTTTGATTCCAGACGCATACTCCAACCAAGTCGACACCGAGAAGTTCTTTAACGCACTCGGCTCTGGCAACCGACAGATGGTACCTGAGGAGAGCGCCGGGGGCGATGATCAGGTCAGATTCATAAAACCCACTGAACCATGGACTTTAGCGACAAAACACAATCAACCTGTGGGGCTAAATTATTGAAGACAGTGTTTTTACAAGATCATTAGTTAAGTTACCGGCCAAACCCGATTTAAGGATAAACTAGTTTCGCCTAGGCCAAACCAGTCTAACTTAAGCTCGTATGGACAAACCGGTATAGCCTAGGCCAAACTAGTTTACCCGAAGGTGGTATGGATAAACCGGTATGTCCTAGGCCAAACTAGTCCAGCCGAAGCTCGTATGGAGAAACCAGTTTAGCCTAGGCCAAACTAGTCTAGCCCTATACTCGTATGGACAAGGTTAGACTGGTTTGGCCTAGGTGAAACTAGTTTATCCATGTCCTAGGTTATCCAGTCTCCATAGTTTTGCGATATTAGGAGACAGCCTGTTTCTTAGAGGTCTAAAATTTCAGTTACCAAGAGTTCAATCTTACTAAAACCTCCACCCCTTATCTATACTATCCATACTCGTATTCTATAATGAAATATTTCAAGTCATCACGATTTTGAGGTTCTTTTATGCGGTTATTATGAAGTGTATAAAGTAATAGACAATTATTATTTCAGGCATTTGAGCGCAACGAAGCGGCGACCGTCACCCTCTCAGAGATTTCGGACAGCTCTGGCTCTCTCAAAATCACCCCTCTGCCCAAACCGTTGAAACAGGAGCAGCTGAAACCGCAGGTCAGAAGAAATTACAACAACGCAGAGGCCCTCTTAATAAAACTTTGAAGGCCTCTATCACTCTGACAGTATGGCCTCTACCTCGTTCAACAATAATTCAGCCGATAACTTAGGTCATCAACCAGTTTTTTGGGCAGTGCCTTTGCTAAGTAGACCAGAACACATCGGCTGAATTATTGTTGTTTTGTTGTTTACAATTTCGACAACAATAATGAAAAGAATACTATGTTATTGCCGCGAACGAAAAATCGCTAAGCAAAAATAGCTCAGTTTAGCTACAAAATGTAAAAAACTGTGATGAATTTCCCGCCACGTTGCTATCGTCCCACCTTAATTGTCACCTTGGATAATGTCATACCTTCACAATATTTTTTATTGAACTTCTTATATCGACCACTTATCTATTTATTAATCAAAGCGATTGAACTTATTGTGAAATCTATTCCACAGGAATGCTACATTCTGGACACCGTTACGGGCAGCATCTATGTATGGGTTGGCAAGCAGGCTACAGATAGAGTAAGTACCTTGGGAAATTGTTAACCTGGATTAACCTGGACCTGGAAAACTGGGCAAATTTGAGTGATATTTAACATCATCAGGGAAACGTAAAAAGGTATTATTTAATCCCCCTATTGAAATTTCAGGAGAAGACCGAAGCGATGGCCAAAGCCCAACAGTTCCTAACTTTGAAGAAATATCCTGCATGGGTAAGTGTTAAGACTAGCTGCTCATACGCCCATGACTATCTGAAATTTTATGTAACCTACTATAGTAAGTAGTAAGTACTTAAGAACTGCCTTGTCACATTATTTTTAAGTCTCTTTCGTGATAGCTCGAAAAAAGCCTAGTTTTTTTAATTTGCTGACGACGCACGTTTTTGATGAGCGCATCCTCTGCGCGTTGTCAACGCGTAAGGAGCGTGTGTAAAGGTCACACACAACATGCCGACGGACTTACGTTCTACGCGCGTTGTCTGTCAGGGCGTTCAAAAACGTAGTGTGCAGAGGCCCTAAGTTTTCAGTGGCCTCTATCATATCCCTTGATGATTCCACTCACTACTGACACTTGTCTTTCCTGTGGACTAAGCAGGCCATCTAAGCTGTCAGGATGGTATAGGTGCTCTCCATCTAAATCAATGTCCCAGGCACTGCAGCGTCCGAGTGGTCACTTTACTCATCTAGTGTGAGTGAAGATGCCACTGGACGCTGCATAAATCAATGAAAAGATCAAAGTTATTTTTTCAATCTGTTGATAAGGTCCCAGTGTCATCTATCGTACCTCGCTCGACCAAGTATTTGGAAGCGCTCACAGCCTATTTGGACTAGAAGTTAAGCAACATTGGGCGCGGTCAGTCCATGGAGTGGCAATCATATCTGAGTGCTTCCGTGCTTCGGAAGGCACGTTAAACCGTTGGTCCCGGTTGTTGTTGATTAATAACAATCGAAAAGCCATGTCAGAGACCCTTTGGACGGCCTAAAAACTCTGACACCAGGGGTGGCCACTACCTCATACGATTAAGAGGCCCCTCCAGGACCGTAGGAACTCGGCGATGGCCAAGCGCGTGAAACACTGTTTTCTATAGCTATTTGACACAGAGCGAGACGGGGCGCTGGAAAAGTGAGAGGCAATGCGGCTGTATGAGTCTACGTGTGTTCGTGTCCTTTCGCGACCATGTAGTTGTAGTTATAACCTTATTTTCCCATTTTTTTTCGTAGTTCAGCTGCCATTTCTAAAGTGCTCAATGCGGATTTTCGATTTTCGCGTTCAAGGGTATAATGACTCATACGCTCAGCGGGGGGAGCATGACTTTTATCGAGGCGGATTTATCCAACAAAATGGCGGTTTATCAGCATTTTTGACGTCTATAGTGGGTTATATATCGCTCTTTATTAGCTATTTCAAATTTTTTTTTCTTCTGACTAGTACAATACATTATTGATGTTCCCAAAGACTCTGTAGAGAGTGTAATAATGTAAGTAAATAACAGCTGAAAGTAACCCCTTTTTCGGCGCGAAAAACGCATCGCCCTAATTTCTTTCAGGCTATTTTTTTATTATAAAAACTTATGCAAACCTCCGTATTGGTCATCTACGGATATAAACCAAGTTTCAGCAAAATCCAGCCTGTAGTTTAGAAATTAAACCGGAACTACGTTTGTATGGGAAAATGGTGCTCTAGCACCCTCTTAACTTAACTATTCCTCGACTGCCCGCAGGTGCACGTGACCAGGATCCCCCAAGGCACTGAGCCAGCCGCCTTCAAGCAATACTTTGAGACTTGGCGTGATGTGGGCATGAAGCACTCCAGGATTGTGCGCTCAGCCAGCGGTAAGACGGCTATTTTGTTTTAGGGTTCCCTATCCGAAGGGGACTAAACGGGACCCTGTTATTCTTCTGTATTTCCCCCTTTTGTATTTCTGTCCGTCTTGTAAAGATAGGACCTTTAAAGGGTTTACGGGTTCACGCACCCCCAATCCGTTCAGCCAGATTTTATTTTATTTCGTACGTATGACCTCACCGTATTGGCTCTCAATGCTTTCAGAGGTCGGGTCCGAAATGTTTGCAATAACATTTTCTGTCACTGCTAACGCCCGATTTCTGCAAGAATATTCAAAATTGGCTCAAAAGACTTCGACACGAGATTAATAATGCCTGTTACATTTGATCGCTCTTGCTTGTCATCAAAATCGTATCTCCCATTTATAGTTTTATAATCTTATCGGGGATATAAGGCTCGAAGAAGAGAAGGGAATGCAGCCTCTCTGAAAGAAGGTCCGTGTATCGTCTAGGTACACCTTAGCCTCCAGATCCTCCTCTTTGTCTCCAGATGCCGAAATCTTCAGCCTGGACCCGGTGATATCCATGCGACGCTCGCGCTCCATCGCCAAGTCAGGCGCCGCGCGCGGATTCATGCCCGACAACGGCGACGGACAGTTCACCGTTTACAGGCAAGGGGGCCTCCATTCATTCAATACGTGAGGCCAGTGGCGTAGCTAGGTAACCAGGGGCCCTGGGGCAAAAAACAAACTGGGGCCCCAACTAAACTGTGTAGGTTTAAAGTCAAAATATAGATAGGTATATAAAAATACTAGAGAAATTAACTCTTGAATGCCTTAAATAATGCGCCCGAAAATTCACCGAATTTACCTCTTTTCTAAGCCCCACGACAAGAAGATTCTTTCAACCCTGGCGCCTCTTAAATTTTACCGAATTGCGCTTGGGGCCCCGGGACATTCTTGGGTCTTGGGTGTTCTTATATTATTGTCCGTCCATTTCCAGCATCTCGGGCGACGCCACGGAGCAGCTGTACAACAGCTCGTCCCCGGGAGAGGCGCGCGGGCAGCGCTTCGGCGAGTTCTACGAGGAGGACAACTACCTCATCGTCTACCAGTTCAACGGCGAAGCGGGCGCCAACTCCTCAGCCATCTACTCGTGGTCGGTACGTTCCGAATTCAAATCGTCTCTGTTGCTATTAGGTACGGTCGGCCACAGTCACAGATACCCCGTGGCAGCTCTTGACGCGCGCGGCATAAGGGTGCCAATCGAACAAAAAGGGGTATCCTAGCGTGTGGCCGACTGTACGTGCCACGAAAGGAAATATTCGACCGCGCCTCCCACACCCGCTTTCCGCCTGTAGGGAAGTAGATATCAAAATACGGCCATCCTATGAAACTGTTTTTTGAATTTAATAGGTCGATATTTTTCGAATATTCGAATATTTTTAACTTTTTTGTTTACTGGTCGATTTGGCTCACATTGTTAGTTTCCTCCGCTCCGATGAGGCCCAGTCCCGTCCCGCGCTCAGATCTAGAGACTAAAATCGTCACAACGCATGTCAAATCACGTGGTGTCTCAAGTCGTTTCTTTCTCAAGTCGTCCCCCCCGCGCACCATACGGGCGTGGATAAATCATGCGTGGAGATACGTAATGTTCCGAAGCAAAACAACGAGAAAATCAACGATCTTTACAACATGATTCTCGCCTTGGCAGGAAGTCTAGAAATACAAATAGACCAACGCGACCTGCGGGACGTATACCGTATAAATAACAAAGCAAATAAGGGTCTGAGCACTGTAATATTCGAGGTTTCTAACACCTTGATGAAATCGCGATTCTTAGACGCAGTCAAGAAATGGAACAAATCAGGAGGAGACCAACTAAACACATCAAACTTGGGCCTGAATTGCAAAAAGTCGCCCATTTATGTTTCCGAGTGCCTCACAGCAAGAGCTAAACGCCTACACTACCTTGCAAGGGACTTCGCTAAGTCACAGAACTACGACTATTGCTGGACCAGTAACGGACTAGTGTACCTACGAAAGAAGGCTGGAGACCCCTACATTTTAGTAAGAGATGAAGAAAAGCTCGCTGAACTTTCTCATGGGATATGACTAGTTATTAAAACTACACAAGCACAGTCACACACTTACATTTACATACATACTTACACAGACACACACCCAAACACTCAGACATACACCCTTACTCTGTCTCGCGCACGCCTAGACCCCTGGACTAATTACTATATTCAAACACTCAAAGCCAGATTTGCCCACATAAATGTTAAACCGTCTTGCACTCTTCACTCTTACACCAAATACATCTCGTCACTTATTACCACATTCCGCAGTAAATGCCCCTACTTTGGAAGGAATTTATTATGCTGTCACTATGGGCTCATAATACAAACAAATGGATAGTAAAAACATACAAAACGAATTAGACGAAATAGCAATGATACCAAATTTATTTACCTTTGAACCGGAAGTATGTCTTAAAAGACTTGGTGATACTGATAGGCAATATACTGTGCTCACCCAGAACATACGCAGCATAAACAAAAACTTCTTGAGCTTTACTTTCTTTCTCGATCGGCTAAAATTTCTACCAGATGTGATTATACTTACAGAGTGTTGGCTGAATGAATATACAAATGATTTTAATCTACAGCATTATACCTTCTACAAATCCACTATTTATCGAAACCAAAATGATGGACTAGTTATATTTGCAAAAGAAGATTTAGACATTACTATCACTGAACCGCCTTTTGACGACTCCAACTACCTTAATATCAAAATAAATTCAGATATAACCATCCTAGCGTTGTATAGATCACCATCTAAATATAATACAGATAGATTTATGGAATCTCTTGAGCAGTCATTAAAAACGACTACGACCGATACTGTGGTTATTACAGGTGACACAAATCTGGATATAAGCGAAGATAGTACAGATACAAGGGCAGAGAATTATCTTGAGGTGACAGGACTTTATGGATTTGTTCCGGGTCATAACCTGGTGACACACGACAAGACATGCTTAGATCACTTTCTTGTGAAAACACGACAAAAATGCCGCGTGATTGTTTGTGGTGCCGGTATCACTGACCATGACACGATTCTGCTAGGTATCGATAAGGAGCTAGCCAATCAAAAACCTGCACATAAAAATGTCACCAAAATCGACCACGGTGGTCTGGCAAAAGACATTGCTGAAATAGATTGGACACTCTTTTATAATATTACGGATGCCCCAGCAGCGGTAGATGATTTTGTAACCAAACTAAATTCACTCATCGAAAAACATACGACACACAAAGTAATTAGAAATTCAAAAATAACTCGACAACCATGGATTACAAATGGCCTCCTAAAGTGCATTAAAAAACGAGATGAACTACATTCTAAAGCTAGGAAAAGATTAAGCAGTGATGAAATTAAAGACAAATACAAAAAATACAGAAACTACTGCAACAACCTACTCCAGAACCTCAAAAATGAACATGACAGACAGCTTCTCCTAGAGAGCAAAGGTGACAGCAGAAAGACATGGGAAGCGGTAAAATCAATTTGCAACTTGTCAGCCAAAAAAGTCCCAAATTTTGAACTTCTTAAATCATGTGAGAACCAGCTTGACTCTTTAGACAAAGCTAATAAATATTTTTCTTCAATTGGTCAAAATCTAGCCGACAAAATTCTACAAGACACCAATACAACAGAAACAGAACTAGCTGAACAAATTGATATCGAAACCTCCACTGTCGATTCCCTCTTTCTAGGACCAACAGATCATCTTGAGGTAGAAAAGATCATAGGATCCCTAAAACGAAAGTCTGCGCCGGGCGGTGATAACATATCAAATATATTACTGAAAACGCACAGCAAGGTCCTTTCTGAGCCAATTTCATTCATAGTCAACTTGAGCATTTCTACTGGGGTTGTACCCACCTGTCTAAAGGCTGCAAACGTGTGCCCGGTCCATAAAGCGGGAGACAAAATGGAACCCGCAAACTATAGGCCAATTTCCTTACTGACTTCGCTTTCTAAAATAATGGAAAAAGTTGTAAACAAGCAATTACTTAACCACTTAGAGAGAAATACAATCCTGTCCGACAACCAGTTCGGCTTTCGTCAGGGGAGGTCAACGGAGGACGCCGTTGCACAGCTTGTTGATTTTGTCTCCAACAAGATGGATTCTGGTGAGAGGTGCATTGGTGTCTTCCTAGACCTTGCTAAGGCATTTGACACCGTCTCGCGAACTATACTTCTGAAAAAAATGGAGGCTCTTGGTGTGCGTGGACTTGCCCTGGAATGGTTCAGATCTTATCTGACTGAAAGACAGCAAAGAACCAAAATCAAGGAAACCGCTAGTAACTATGCTACGATAGACTTTGGAGTGCCACAGGGGAGCGTTTTAGGACCGACGCTATTCCTCTTGTACATAAATGACCTGAGCAATATCACGCTGCCAAGTGCTACCACCTTTTCTTTCGCGGATGATACGGCGGTTGTATTCCACGGTGGTTCATGGGACTCAGCAGCACTGGCAGCTGACTGCGGCTTACGAAGGATAGCGATTTGGCTGCAGTCAAACTTGCTAACACTGAATACCACCAAAACTAAGTTCTTAGCCTTCCACATAACTCAGCCTTCTGCGCCACTATCCCCCCTTAACATAAAAATCCACACCTGCCGGGCACATGCAGGTACTCCATGCGATTGTCCTGAGCTGGAACAAGTAAACAGCATAAAATACCTCGGTGTGGTGCTGGATGATAGGCTGGTGTGGGACAAGCACATTCAGTCTGTCCGAAATAGGGTCCGCAAACTAACCTTCATTTTTAAACGGATCAAACTAATTGCTGACGACCAACTAATAAAGGTGATTTACACGGCGCTGGCACAGTCTATCTTAACCTACTGTGTTGTAGTTTGGGGTGGCGCTGGTGTGACCTACCTTTTGGTTGCCGAACGGGCCCAGAGGTTTATTCTGAAAGTCGCTCTCAAAAAACCCTACATGTACCCTACCGATCTCCTTTATCGAGAAAGCAAACAACTCACTGTCAGGCAGCTATACATATTTTCAGTTATTCTCAAATACCATAAGATCGCTCTAACTGCGTTGAAACCATCAGCTAGAAGTAGAAGGCAAAACTTATGGGTTGGCCCAAGTTACACTACTGCATTCGCTAGACGCTCGCCATCAAGCCGAGGCCCTTACCTTTACAGATATGCTGATAAACAGCTTGACACACTAAAATGTACTCGACACGTCTGTAAGGGTAAAATTAGAACTTGGCTACAGACCTTGAATTACGACGAAACAGAACTTATCATAATAACACAGAAATAAACTTAAATTCGCATACACACACTATCGCTATACCGTATTTATAGTTATGTCACTCAGACACACACACCCTCACACACAGCCTCTCACACACACTCACACACACACACTCACACACACACACTCACCCTCACACACACGCACACGCACACACACACACACACACACACACACACATGAAAAAATAAACAACTACTTCACTCTTTCGTTACGGTATAATTATAAAGTTTAAATATAAGGTTTTTTTTGCTAATTTTAGGAAACATTACTGTCATCATTGTCATACTGTATTATTTTTTTAGGGAAGAGACTGCCCCCCCCGACACAGGGAATCCTAGTGGGGGAGGCAGAGAACTTTCTTTTTTGTAAAACTTTCTTTTGTTTCGAAATAAATTTATTCTTATTCTTATTCTTATTCTTTCATAGCACGTATTGTACTCGTATTTGGATGTGGAAGGAAGGGTTTCTCTGTTCGTGAGTTGACGGCTGCCAGGGGCATAAACCTCAATCAATGGGGGCAGCTACCTACCAGGGGAGTACTTTAGGCATGTCGACCATTACACGCGTGCACTCTATTCAGTTACGTTACGGGCGACTTTGCAACAAAATGTACAGCTGCTGCCGCTACGTGCTGTACGTACAGGGGGGGCGGCTGTCAGTAGCACAAACCTGATCAAACGAGACGAAAAACCAAACGAGGGGATAGATATGGATTGTTGCCAAGCACGAAACCATCAAGAAGTGCAAACTTCAAGAGGGGTGCTTATTATAATGGGACGGCTGCTAGGAGTGCTGACTCAGCGAAGGTTGGCGGTCACCTCCGAATATTTTTCTTTGTTTCTCGCGAGGTGAAATACTTAGCTCGGCAGCAGTTGCGATTCCGGTCCACTCCCGTAGGTTTATCAACAGGATTTCATCAGTCTGCCGACGCGTCTTTTGCCACCAACTTTCCCCATAACTAGTGGTTCACCCCGAACTGTGAACTCGCGCCCCATATCTCAGCAACCCCTCAACCGATTTGGCTCATGTTCAAACTTAAAAAATCTTTTAATTCACCTGCCTTCCATGACGATCAGACCAAATGTAGGTACTCAAGTAAGTAATCGTTGAACGAACATTCATACATACATACATACAAACGTCAGATTGTCCCAGTAGACTCGGAGAACTTCTCTCGCTTGGCTCGCTCGTTCAATCATAAGTTGCGAGAGAGATCAGAGGAGGCTGTATCTCTCAGTGCATTAAAATGATATTGACATTATTTGTATTATTTCTCCACAGGGCAAGAACTCCGGTAACTTATCGAAGCAGCAGTTGATAAAAGCGAAGCTGTTCGGGGAACTGGGCGCCGGCGAGACCATGACCGTAAGCTTGAAATGAACTAAAATGCTTGTACAGTCAGCCACACGCTAGGATACACCTTTTTATTCAATTGGCGGCCTTATCCCGAGCGCGGTAAGAGCTACCATGGGGTATCCAGGATACCGTATCCTAGACTATGGCCGACCGTACCCACCGAAAAACCAATTTCGTGCTTGACCTCTTGACTCAGACGTCGACGAAGGATTCTGGAACTAGTGTTATATTCATCGATTTAAATTAATAGTTATAGTACACACGACAGCACGTCGGACTGTACATTTTTGTTGCAAAGTCGCCCGTAACGCAACCGAGTAGAGTGCTAGTGTGTAAAGGTCGACGTGCTGTCGTGTGTACTTAATTTTAAGATCTCTATCTCAATTTCTATCTCTACATAAAACAAAGTCGCTTTCTGCGTTTTTTCTTCACCTAACATTGTTGTAGGTAAACTCATCAATTCATCATGCATGTTATTGTTAATACACAAACTTTAAAATGAAAAGGATGAGCGTGCGTGAGTAGGTAAGCGTATTTTTTTGTACTTAGTAGAAAATTGGTCTGAGATTAAATGGGGACTCGAAAATGGACTGGAACCCGGTTATTGTAGGTATTGCCTAATAGCTGTGCCCATTTTATTAATGAGGTTTTCTTTGTTCTAGACATACGAGATTTGGGTAAAACAGGGAGAGGAGCCGAAACACTTCCTCAAGATGTTCAAAGGTAATAAATAAACCTGCAAAGAGCGAGTCGGAATCGCGCACCGAGTATATTTTGAAATACAGGAGGTACCTACCTACCTGGGTACAGAAGCCTTGCGGTCCTGTATTTAAAAAAAAAACGGATTTCCTTAACTACGGAACTTCAGTATTATTGTCTGATTGACGCACTTATGCCGCGTACGATATAAGCATCTACGGGTGTTCTAGCATGTCGCTAACGTAGTTAGTCAGTTTAAACTTTTAAAACTAACTTAGTCGATTTAAAGTTCCAACAACTTTAAACCGACATAAAGGCGCCGCACATTTTGGCCTTTGATAGCATTATAAAGCTCTAGCTACTTAGGTACCTACCTAACTAAAGTCCATTCGCTCAGATAATGTCGCTGTGCCAAGTCGACGCGACCGTGTCTAAGCGAATGGACTATCTATAATATCTACATAGGTACTTGTGAGGTACTTATACATTGCGTTCTTTTGACAGGTCGTTTCATAACTCACTTCGGTGGCAGTAAGTCCGGCCGCACCCCAGCTTCAGTCAGAATGTTTAGGGTAAGTACATAAGATCCCACCCAAAATATACAATGTAAAAAGTTGCCAAGTTCCCGTAGGTAATGGCCCCGTAACATAACTCAGTTTAGCTACAAAATGTAAAAAACTGTGAAAATTTAGAATTTCCCGCAACGTTGCTATCGTCCAACCTTAAGGCGCTGGGCATAGTGAATTAGCCCGCGCGCAAAAAAATGCACAAAATCGATTCCTGTATCAAATACACTAAAAAAATATTCGCATATCAAACCCTAGAATTAGTAGAGACCTATCTAAAACAGCCAGTTTCGTGTTGACATTCATAAACGTTTTGAAGATATTTTGCTTGAAAAAAAAATAGGCGGCGCGGGCTAATTTACTATGCACCGCGCCTTAAGTTATTTCCATTGGCGGCGCTAGTTGTGAGACGTACGTCTCACAACTAGCGCCGCCAATGGAAAAAAAATCATATCTTTTTTTTGGATGCGTTTTTAGCAAAAAACGCTCCTGCGATTCCTCAACGCGAGGCTTAACTATTTTTAGGACCTAAGGTTTGGATTCCAGGATTGGATTTCCTACGAATGCAATCGATTCTCGCCAAAAGTGGCCACTTTTGGCGAGAATCGATTGCATTCTTAAGTTCTAGGATCTGGAATCCAAACCTTAGGTCCTAAAAATAGTTAAGCCTCGCGTTGAGGAATCGCAGGAGCGTTTTTTGCTAAAAACGCATCCAAAAAAAAGATATGATTTTTTTTCCATTGGCGGCGCTAGTTGTGAGACGTATTTCACCTTAAGTGTGTATTGTGCTTCGTCAAACAGATCCACGGCACCAAGGCTGGCGAGGACATGCGCGCAGAGCAAGTGCCGACGCAGACCAAGAGCATCAACTCTGACGACGTCTTCCTTTTGGACAACGAGGGAACCACCTACCTGTGGTACGGCGAGGTATGTGTACTTTTACTTGGTCCTTTTTAGGGCTCCGTAAAGATGACGATGTGGAGCTAAATGTCATGCTTTATGTCCTCGTGTAAAGCGTAATATCTCATGACACCGTTATGTGATATGTCTTTTGTAGGCAGGGTTACCATCCGTCCAGATAGACTCTTGTCCGGACTTTGTCCTGCCCTTTGAAATTAGATGGAATATGGGTAATAAAACTACATATAAAGTAATCTAATATCAAATCAGTCTCCCATTGATCAAAAAACAAAATAAATATACAATTTTAACAATAAATCTTCTATTGCGAACTAAGTTGGTAATGGTTCCATTTTGTGACTAAATAGGTGCTAAATGGTCCGGACTTTTAGCAACATGTTCGGGTTTTTGCCGGGACTTCAAATTCCTAAATGGTAACATACTCGTAGATCTAGACATGTGTAGGTCCCTACCTACACATGTCTAGATCTACGAGTATGTTCACTAACCTTTGTGGCTCGACAGGGCTCGAGCGACGACGAGCGTGCAGAGGCAGTGGAGTTCGCGGAGCAGATCCAGAACAGAGAGCAAAAGCTGTACACCATCAACCATGTACACCAGGGACGGGAGCCGCACGACTTCTGGAGCGTTTTAGGTAAGACTTAGGTGCAGTACAGATGCTCTATCTCACGAAGTCCGTTTGGTTATGAATGTTGTACGCGCGGCTGAGCGTGACTGAGCCGCTGCCGCGCTTACGCACACTAAAGCATTGTATACATGCACGCCTGACAACATTCATAACCAAACTGACTTCGTGAGATAGAGTATCTGTACACCGTCTCAGTCGCTGAGATACCTACATCATACCCCCCCCCCCCCCCTGTTCACCCACTGTTTTATCCCATCTCAAGTGTGTTGGTTGCTCCGTACCTCGTCTCACCCCCTGAGATACCTCAACCCCCAGTGGCTGATCCAGGATTTTGGTTTTGGTTAAACAGTATATACAGATTTTTATAGCGGATCTCAGATGCTTTGGCCACTTAGCCCCGCCCCTAAATCCGCTAGTGCCCCCTGTTCACCAACTGTGTTACCCCATATCCCGTCTCACCCGCTGAGATACCCCAAACCCGTTTGACCCGCTGTGTTGCCCCGCAGACGGCTCGCCATCCGACGTGCTGCCGACGGAGCAATGGCGCCAGCGCTTGGGCAAGCGGCTGACCGAGCCGCGGCTCTTCGACGCCAACTTCTACTCGGACAACCGCGTCTCCTTTGAGGAGATCACAGACTTCCGACAGAGTGTAAGCAAATTTTCATTAAAAATGCTTGCAAGTAATTTACAAAGCACCGGACCCTTTACCTAGCGGTAGGTCTTGCTGCCTCCACTTGGTGAATCTAAATAAATAAGTAGGTTATATCTACCTCCATACCTCCTGTAATATCAATAATAATAATACCTCCTGTAATACCATCCTGTAATAGGCACAAGCGCTAGACCTAAGTAAGTTTTCTAAAATATTCAATGCCTTGAATTCGTTGGTGCTGTTGGAGTGTCTATAAATAAAAAAAATAAAAAAATATATAACAAAACACCTTCAAGTCGCTTTTCGCATCTGTATGTATGTTTATTTGCTAACTCCTTCTAAACTACACAACTGATTTTGATGCGGTATTCACCGTATTTTTTTTTCTTGGAAGGTTTACTTACACGATTCATTGTAGGAACCTAGGTATTACTTTTGCACCCGTGCGATGTTTATTTGCTAACTCCTAAACTACGCAACTGATTTTGATGCGGTATTCACCGTATTTTTTTTTCATGGAAGGTTTACTTACACGATTTATAGTAGGAACCTAGGTATTACTTTTGCACCCGTGCGAAGCCGGGGTGGGTCGCTAGAAATGAATAAAAATTTCATGGTCTGACGTTCAGGAGCTGCAGGAAGACGACGTGTACGTACTGGATATGGCCGAGGAGGTGTACGTGTGGGTGGGCGGCGAGGTCACCGAGCGCATGCGCAAGGGTGCCAACCACATCGCGGAGGTACGTCATTCGCCAGCCCCTGTATTCTCTAAAACAGCCATACTCAAAGTGTGTTGGGTACCGCGATGTAGGGGTTCAGCAAGAATTTAGAAAAAATATTCAAAACACCTCTCTCTGGTAGACGGTTCTGACGCGGCATATCACGATTCACGAGGAGCAGCCGAACTTAGTCATAGTAGGTATAGTACATACACCCTTACATACATACACTCGAAAAACATAACCCTCCCTCTGGGTCAGTTGGGTAAAAACTATTGTTTTATTGTAGGGTTCCGTCAAGTATTTCGCTTTCCAAAAGGGTTCCGTCACCAAAAAAGATTGAGAGCCGATGCTCTAAAATATCCACCGTAAAAATAACAGTTTTTAAATGTAAAAAAAAAGATTGTTAATTTCAATAAGGGCTATTTTCGAGTGTTTTGAACTTTTGACGCTCAAAGGTTGAGTGGATTTTTTAGAGAATAGAGGCGCAGATTTAAGGCGCCGTGCATAGTGAATTAGCCCGCGCGCAAAGAAAGATTTACAAAATAGATGAAACTGTGCACGGCGCCTTAACACTTGCCCTGTTCCTGTCAATATCTCAAAAAGTTATGGAAGGTCTCCTAAGAACGTTTTCCTGCATTTATAACGGTTAAGGTACCTGCCCATTCTGCCCCGTCTCAAAATCCATTGTTTCTGTCACAGAGCTACCTGCGACGCAGCGGGCGCCCAGTTGGCTCCGGGCTGGTCATCGTGCTCAAACAGGGCCAGGAGACCGACCTGTTCAAGAGCGTCTTCGACGAATGGGACCCGAAGATGTGGATGGTGAGATGATAATAATATTCGGTTGTTGCCCCCTTTGCAGAGATCTGCCTCTTTTTCGATAATCTCTAAGTACCTAGGTACTTTTTGAACGGACGAGCGAAGCGAGTTCTTCGAGTCTACTGGTACAATCCGGCGTATGCATATTTGTTTGAGCGGCGCAGACAGAAGGCGTCGCCATGAAAACGCGACGCAGGCGGAACGCGACGCTGGGGGAAAGCGATGGCGCCGCAAAAATTCACATTTTTTAAGTTCGAACATGAGCCAAATCGGTCGAGGGGTTGCTGAGATATGGGGTCGCGAGTTCACAGTTCGGGGCGAACCACTAGTTATTCGAAATGTGCCCACTTTATGAGTTTGCCCAATGACCTTTGAGTTTGCCACATTGTTCATAATTCGGGACAAACAACTAGTAAAGCTGTTATAATTGTTATTTTATTTATTTGTGTTTGCTTTTTGGATTAAAGGTCTAACGATGTCTCTTTTGGTTTCCAGAAACAATCCATTTACAACGCAGAGAGAGAAGCCGCTCTGAGGCTGAATGAAATAGATACTGACAAATAAGAACACAATTTTTCACTCACATTAGGTATTTAAGGTACATATTTAGAGGCCACCTCCGAAGCCATATTTAGTTTCAAGGAAAAAAAATTTGGTATTTTAAAATCTCAAGCCGTCCGGCAGGCGCTTTCCAGTGTTTCTCTCATAAAATAACATAGCTAGAGGCTTAGCTCGGAAGGCGGCATTTTGACACCCTGTATGTAGGAATTTACCATAAGTTTTTCTAAATAATTATGTCTTAAAGTTTGATATTTTTTACCCTTGCAAAAACGTGTCAATGTTCGCACTTTTCAGTCACATATTATGGTTGTAAAATTACTTGATTAAAAAAATTCTTTGTTTTTTAATTATGTTGTTAACTAAACTAAGGTTTATAAAACGAGTCGTACAAAAAAATAAAAATTTCTGGTGCTTTACAAATAAAAATCGTTAATTTTCTAGTGCATTTTGTGTTAAAATTTTCCTTCGTTCCATCCTGTCCTACCGTTTGTCCGATGATAGTTCTAACTGTTAGGATTTTTTTTCCAATTTGTCAATTTGTCTAACATTTCAATAAATTAGGGTACTGTGCACTCATGAACTACTGTGGATCTGCGCCTGAAAACGGGGTAACTACGATTTTTTGTTGTGCCAATAAAACCAACGTATTTCCTAGATTCAAAGGTCCTTTAATTCCATGTACTTTTACAGCTTAGTCTGAAGTATCACATGAATTCGTAATAAACCAATAAAAAATATTAAACAATACGGGAAGATAAATATTAATTCATTGATTTCATCATTCATTCGGGTACTAGGAGAACGTCAACTTTGCTAAGGCCCGGTTTCTGAGTTGAGAATTTTACTAAGCACATACTTACGTATCGCTCTGTCACGCTCTTTTGTGAGAAATTTGCAGAGACAGGACGATACTTACCCATTTGCTTAGCAAAATTCTCAACTCAGAAACCGGGCCTAAATCGGCGGTGTCGATTTGAATAGTGCAGTTATGCAGCAACATTATGCTCGCCACATCTGAGATAATGTAATAAATGCCACATTATAATACCTAAAACTAACGTTAACTGTAACAATAATTCCCATCGTATCCTATCATCACACAGAGCACATCACACAGCGACGTGCGCGTGCGTCGATCACACAAACTGGGCCCTTAGCCTGTAACGCAATGGCGGGTCAATGGCGTCCCGGCAGAAGGACAAAACCGGGCTCTCCTCGTTTTTCTCCTACAACCAGAGAACTAATCCTCTAGAATTAGAATCAAATTATTCTTTGCTGTACTACAAAAACATTAAAAGGACAGACAGCGTTAGCAAATCGTAATTGAAGTCGTCACCTGACAGCCCATTTTGGCACCATTGTGTTACAGGCTAAGGGCCCTGGTACCACCACACAAAACTGTTTAGCGCATCCCGAGTACCTACATACTAATCGAACATTCAATTGCAGTTAGGTATGTATTACTGATAAATGTTTCAATCACTTAACATTATAATGACTTTCAAGTTCACGTAAATTAATATATCCACTTGCTACATACGTTAAGTGTTATTTTTATATTACCTAAGTAATAAGCGTAAAAGTAAAACTTCTAAAACAGCGTGGGTACAAAGGGCGCTAAAATTTTGTTTGTGGCAAACGAACCTAATAAGCCAATAAACACCATCCAACATCGCAAACGCCCGTGTATACCTACTGTGTGACACCACCTCTGTAATTTTCTGGGCAGACAGTTTCTCGTTAAATATTCTCTACAACTTTTATACAATACTTACCGCCTCGCTCGAATTTTGTATAGATCTATACCATCTAAGTTTGCTATAATGGATCCCTGCTAGATTGGCTGGCGATCGTATTCGAGCTAGGAAATAACAGGCGAAAAAGGAAGATTTAACGAAAACCTCCCTTTAAATGGGTAAAATGGGGGACACCGTAATTTTATATTTATAATTTGCCTTACCAGAAAAGGGCAGAGGTATCACATCACATCACTGACCATAGGACAGTGTTGGGCAAAAAGTAATTGCAACTACATATTACCAATTCCAACTACTACTTGGAATTCCAATAACCAATTCCTTCAAAGTAATCTAATTACCAATTCCAACTACTTCAAAGGAATCGGTAATTACATTCCTTCAATTCCAATTACTTTTTTTTTTTTTCTTCTTTGATATCAGCTAACATATTCTGTTCACTTACGAGTAGATCATAGAGGGTCATGTAAGGGGATCATAGACGATCATGTCAGGGGGTCATAGAGTCATGTCAGTGGGTCCGTATCATGAAACCCCAGCATGTCTCTGTAACCCCCTGACATGACCCCCTGTTACGACCCTTCGACTCGGCTCGGTTCGATTGAGAGATCAAGTGCAACTGAATATTTTAGCACATATCAAAGTAGGAAAAGTAATTAGAAAAGTAATTGGAAACTTAGGGAATTATTATTACAAAGAAATCTTATTACATGTAATTGAAGTACGGGTAATTCGGAAGGCAAAGTTTTTTGTTCGAAAGTCCGTTATTGGCTTAATCTTATCTTTAGACAATATTGAGAAACTAATTTCAATATTTTTTATTTTGGTTCAGTAGTTTGGATTTTACAACGTTTCAAAGATACGGTTTTATGACCTTCACGCGACGGTCTGCATACTGTTGGCGGTCATAGGAACAAAACATTTTAGCGTATAAAAACAAAACTACTGGACCAAAATAAAAAATATTTAAATTAGTTTCTCAATATTGTCTAAAGATAAGTTTAAGCCAATAACGGACTTTCGAACAAAAAACTTTGCGTACCCAATTGAATCCCTTTGTAATCTGATTAGTCATTAAATTACAAAGGAATTGAAGTACGCCCAACACTGATTGACACTGAGTAACGCGGGATTTACTACTCGTAAGGGTCATAAACTCATAACAACAGATACAAATCGTAAATACATGCGCGTTTACGATCAGAATATTGATATTGTGTCGATATTGACTGGCGTATAAGGAAACCATAGGCAACAATAATTTCCGGCAACCAAAAATTTAATAAAGCTAAATGTTAAACAACCCACATCTACATTTCAAAGAAAATAGACATGTTATTGAATACCCCAGCCCCCCTAGCACGGATATCTTTATGGAGCTCGATCACTCCAATTTTTACTTTCTTATAGCGATTTCGCAAAATTACTTCGTTATTTATCGGTCTGTACTGCTCTTCCAATCTTCAAGCTACGGGGGCTGGTTTTAGCCAGTTGTCCTGAATTATTTGGACAGCAGTAACACACAGTTCCATAAACGTAAACACACTGGAATGATATACTTAAAGAAGCTACTAAAACACTGAAAGTTACAAACGATTCCTACTTGTATTCGAAGGGAGAAATATTACACTAAAGTTGAGAAAATTATGTTTCATAATTTACTCAAAATTTAATTGTTTTATGTACATTTTTAATGTGGCCATATTAGTTCATTCACACCATAAATACACAATCAACATAATTTCGCATATAATAAACAATCAGTTGCACAAATCGAAAACAACTACATCAATGACGTATAACAAGGATTGTTAAACAATTTCAACACGATGGAAAAGAAAAAGGCGGGGCACCTAAAAGGAATGACCAACTTTCAAAGCATGTTTTTTTTCAACCAGCAAACCATACCTACCAACAACGTGAGTGATAAACTCTATTTTCGATACGATATTATAGTATATTGATATCGTTGGGGTGAGGACTAAACCATCGCTATGCAACTACATAGACTTGTTACGGCTAGAGCCCGAAGTGCGGCTACACCTAGTTTTAACCTGCTCTTGGTTTAAGGGTGGACGATAGCAACGTGGCGGGAAATTCAAAATTTTCACAGTTTTTTTACATTTCTTAGCTAAACTGAGCTATTTTTGCTCAGCGATTTTTCGTTTGCGGCAATAAAACAGTATTCTTTTCATTATTGTAAACAACAGAACAACAATAATTCAGCTGATTACGTGTTCTGGTCTACGACAAGTTTTTTGGGCAGTGCCACTACTTATAACTGCTTTGTAGACCAGATAATCGGCGCCGGATTTAGGCAAAATGGGTCTCTTGTAATGAAATATTTTATTACTCCCTGAATACGACAAATATCACACTTTTTAATATATTTAGCACGAGTCGGATAGTTTACCTACATGTAAATAATAAAACACGTATCTGGGACAGCAAATTCAAAAGCTATGTGCATCTAAAGATATGGCGGTTTTACCGTAGGTCAAGGTGATTAGTCTCTCTCTCTTCCGAGCTTTAGTTTTTTGATTAGTCACTATCATAAAAGCGAGAAATACACCGTGGAATTTTAGTGGTTTTAAAGCCGAAGGTATTTAGTTGCACTCGTGATTCTGAGCCAAATTCCAAAATTCTACTTCAAAACGAGCGAAAAAAAAAAACCACTTCCCAATACAAACGGCTATCGCCAATCGACACCATTTGTATGGAGAAGTGAATTTTTTTTTCGCGCGTTTTGTAATGATTTTTTTAATTTGGCTCAGAATCACCAGTGCAACAAAATACCTTCGGCTTTAAAACCACTAAAATTGCACGGAGTATGGCTCTGTAGGTAGTTAGTAGAACACCTACCCAAGTTCCCCATCCTGTATAGGTTACTCCTAGTACAGCCACCAGGGTTTGGTTAGACCTAATATCAGTCATTACTCATTAGGGTTTGGTTGGACCTAATTCTAGCCGGTATGACACTGGTTAGACTTAGTTTTAAGCAATAGGGTTTAGTTGGATCTAGTTCTCGAAAAGATATCGGCTAGACCTAGTTTTTCCCGAAAATAATAGACTAATACTAGATTTACCCAAAAGCAAATGGCTAAACCTAGTTTTAACCGAATAGAAACAAGGGACTCGGAAGCCAGAGACCCAGGTTCGATTCCCGGTGCGGGGATGTACCAGTTATTTCAAAATGGACGTATCCATTTGTGAATTTATAGGTCGGTGAAGGAAAACATCGCAAGGAAACCTGAGCGTCTGAGGCATAATACGCCCACCGCGAAAATCACCAATACGCAGTTTCCCACGCGTTTCCCGTGGTGATTATGCCAGAACCAGAACTATCACTCTGAGAGTAGTCCTTTGCCCAGCTAGTGAGACAGCCTCTTCGATCAAGGATAAAACTAGATACAACATAGAACTCTGAAATGTGTCTGGAAAATTTGATGCCCAAATTGCCTTTGGGAGCTTATTTGCTCGTAGTCTATGCAATTAAAGTAAAACTGTACACTATTGCAATAAGGTTGACATTCGAATATTAGACGTATGGTCGAAATGATGTTTCGTATTGTTCTATTGCTGATAACATTTGTTTCTGTGGGGACAAGTTTTTATTGTGATTTTGTACGTAATGCGGATTCTATGGGATTTAGTTCGGTGGACAGCCTATAACGATCCGTTCTGAATACACAACTTATCGGTGGAACAGATCGGCGCTGTGAGTAAAGGGTAGCTACATACGGACAATTTACTGGAGCCCCCAAGGTCAGGGAGCCCCATCGACCCTGACACCAAACCGTATTGAACTAGCTAAAATTCTGCCAATGAACGTAAAAAAAAATTGTACCACCCTGTATACCCCACCTATATTTTGACTTGATAAAACCTAAAAAGTTTATTTGGGGCCCCAGTTTTTTTTCTTGCCCCAGGTTACCTAGCTACGCCACTGTATCTCATCCGTGTCAGTCAGCTACTGCGCCATTCCTACCCAGCACAGAGCGGATATTGGAGGAATGTTTTTATCATTGTATACACTTGTACTCGTAATGAGAATATTTGCGAGAGAGAGAACGAAGGACCGATTTAGACCGAGTGGTAGAACGGAGCCGTTCAACGCTGCAAATATGTATAACCCGTGTCATTAAAGAAAACATTTAGGATGGACTTCAAAACACTCGCCCTTTCGCTCTAATTGAACGAGCGAGCAAAGAGAGCGAAGTTCTCCGAGTCTACTGGAACAATCCGGCGTTGTATGTATGTATGTATGTATGAATTTTCGTTCGACGATAACTTGAGTAAATGTAGTCGGATCGTCATGAAATTTGGTAGGCGGGTAAATGAGGCAAAGAGAATTTTTAAGTTCGAACATGAGCCAAATCGGTCGAGGGGTTACTGAGATAGAGGGTCGCGAGTTCAAAGTTCGGGGCGAACCATACAGTCGAAGCGAGACAACGCTAGGTTTTTAACTCCGTCCTAAATGTTTTCTTTAATGACACGGGTTATAAGAACTAACTACGAATCAATCGGTTAGGTATTATATAGTTTGCGATCTTTATAGGTTACCCCGCTTCAGGTGCCAAGCCTTGTTCTACTAATGGGAAGTTCTGTAAAAAGTAATTCAAAAAGCGCTACTTACTGCATGTGTAAGTAAATAAACCTTTTAGCTATGTACAAAACGTGGAGAAATTTACATTTAAAATATAACTTATACAATATAAACTATGTACACGTAGTTACAATAAGGACAGAGATTTTTTTGTACAAAACATATCAGCATACATTACATATACTTACCAATGCCAAAATACTGATATTTTATCTATTTTTACAACGCAATACAATCAGTCGTAAATAATTTTAGCTTGTTCTATTTAATTTGAAACGAATTATTCAACAATACTCATAGTAAAAAACATCCACTTTAATATCCGATCAAAAAAGAGAAATTGAGAAACGCTTTGGTATAGGCTTTACATTATTATGTTGAAACCTCAATATTAATTACCCAAAAATATAATAATCCTACATACCTAGTCATAATCTGATCTCGCCGATATTTTTGCCATCTAAAACATGGATAATAAAAATTCATCATCATCAGAAATAGACCACGGTCAGAAAACACATTATATTTCTTTTGTAGGAGCTCAGTTAATAATGAACCTACTGCATATAGGCTGCAAATCAACTGTCAAGCGATCGGGTCGGATATAGCCTTCGATCAAGGATAAAACTAGATACAACATAGAACTCTCAAATGTGTCTGGAAAAATAGATGCCCAAACTGCCTTTATGAGCTTATTAAAGTAAAATTAAAGTAAATATTGCAATTAAAGTAAAACTGTACACTAATGCAATAAGGTTGACATTCTAATATTAGACGTATGGTCGAAATGATGTTTCGTATTGTTCTATGATATCATTTGTTTCTGTGGGGACAAGTTATTATTGTGATTTTATACGTAATGCGGATTCTATGGGATTTAGTTCGGTGGATATAGCCCTAAAGATTCAAGATAGCAATCAATTTAACACTGGTTTATTTGGCAGGTATTGTAGGTACCATGCGTGCATTGCAGACATTCAAGGCACTGCAGCGTCGAGTGGTCTCCTCACCCATCTAGTGTGAGTGAAGGTGCCACTGGACGCTGTATAAAACATCTCATTACGTAGATGCAAAGGCCTAAGCGAAATATCAAAAATCACAAAAGGTTTGGGATGTGTTTACATAAATGTTATATCTTCAAATCTCTAGCAGGCTTATCATGACCGGCCATATCGAGTTTTGCAGCTCGGTACCGCTCTACGATGTTCTGTTGAGGTGGAGACAGTACTGTATCAAGCGCTATACAGGGTGTTAAAAGACCGCCAACAGACCCGAAAGCCACGCATACTAGACATCAAAACAAAGTACTTTTTCGATAAATTATTGCTGGGAAATGATTTTGGTTTTTTAGGTTATAATTTTGGAAAATATTTTATCACACAATGGATGTGTAACGCAGAGAACTCATATTGCGCAAGCGTTGATATAAACTTTTGTTACTTACGCTCGAAGTGCCGATGTTAAGAATACATTGCGGGTTGCAATTTTAACGTCGTTTTATGCTAGAAATATTCAATATTATGATATGGTTCCTTGAGAAGAAATGTTAAGCACTCGATACTGAGTACATTTCTTCAAAATTTTTTTTTTGAAAAGTCCGACTTTGAACCTCATTATCTCGGAAACCGTAAATTTCCCAGGCATAGTTCCTTGGGCAAAATTGTTCCATATGATGAGGACAATATGTGGTTTCCCGCTTTGTTGGCGGTCTTTTAACACCCAGTATAGCTCGATGTGGCGGTCGGTCATGCTAGGCAATCAGGGTTCGAAAGGATAATTATCGTGATAAAAATATGTCGATAATTAACCCTTTACACGGCAGAGGTAGTCCAAATTTTTCATTGGTTTTGGACTCTATTCCGAAGCCATAAAGTTCAAATTATGATGGTCATATATCGACCAGAGCCGTGTAAAGGGTTAAGGAGCATAGGAACAAACTGGGATAACTCGACTTTTACTAAATGTTGGGAAAGTAGAAAAAAGGAAAAAAGCATAAACAATAATGGATTTGACCCTTTCTGATCGAAGAAGCTACTTTGAAACTGTAAAACAAAGGGTATATGACCACTGTTCGAATGTATGATAGTGCGGAAACTATGTAATCCAGCATTTTCAGTTAGTTTAGAAAAAAATACGAACTTTGTCTGAACTAGATTGGTCTCACAGTTCGCTCCACGGCACCATCATTAGGTACCTTGCAGTAAGATGTAGCCTGTACAATTGTACATGTCCCACTACCTGGGCAAAGGTTTTCTCTCAGAGAGAGAGAGAGTTCCAGCTTAATCACCACGCGTGCTCAATGCGGGTTGGCGATTTTTGCGTTGAGGGTATAATGCCTCATACACTCGGGTTTCCTTACGATGTTTTCCTTCACAGTCAGCGAGCAGTGATCGTCAAATATTTACCATTATTGGCATAGAATGTGGTGCCCGGAGCTATTGGCCCAATAGCTCCGGGCACCACATTATATGCCAATAGTATTGGGAACTAATCTGTGATGCTGGTTTCTGCATGCCAACTGCTAGATACAGGTAGCGTCACGAGTTATGAGCGCTCGACGAAACTGGTGGGGATTTCTGCGCAAGTGTGTACAATCGCGCGCAAAATGTCTACTCGGGATCTAAGACTGACGCTGAGCTGAACTATAGTTGAGTGAGATACTATAAAAATCGGAGAAACTGAGTAAACTTAACGATTGAAAGTATTCTTTGCGGATTTTGCACTCGTTATATTTTAAATGGTTTTCAATTATTCGAACATTACGATACAACGGGTGTACAATCAATGAAAAATAATCTCAATCTAATATGTATTGTTCTCAATAACTTTTTTGAATAATTTTGAACTGTCTTTTTAAAAACATTTTGTTTCGGCATTCTTTCTGCGAGAAAATAAAAAAACGATGTGTGCGACTGTACCCAGAGGCTAGAGCGACTGATCTACCAATCACGCGCCCGCGCTCGCCGGCGATCGCGCCTCTCCGTCGCCCCCCGCGTACCCCGCCAAAAAGACCCAAAAAATGAGTTCTGCGCATTCAAGGTCAGCGCTCATAACTCGTGACGCTACCTGTACGTGTTTAGGCGCCGGTACATTTGTCGACTTTAATGTATTGCGATGCGATTAAACTTTATCTCGCTCTGTCAGATCTTTGTTCTTTCGGAGATATACATGGTTTGGCACACCATGCACATACAGTACAATTCGCCTTCTAAAATAACTTCGTCAATGTGTCAAAGTTTCGAAGAGGTCGCGAAAGTGATAATTTGTCCATACAATACAACAATGCGTTACACAATACACATGTAATTTGATGCTAGAAAATTGGTTATTGGTACGATAGTCGGTATCTGCGTAAGGGGAAGGCCATACATGAATAATTGAATATTGTCCGTAGTTATACGACGAACTAATTTGCATGTAACTGGCAGTTTAACTAGGAGTTATATACAGCACGACGACATCAGAAACTGTTCCGAGTGACCTCTTATTAAAATATTTTATTTACATATTGACTTTTAGACCTACACTAGTACCTATATTAATTAATATCCGAGCCTATACCCTTCTTGTGTGTAGTACAATGAGATCAAATCATGCAAATCCCTAAAGTTGTGAACTGAATATTTTCGTCAGATTTTATTTGACAACTTATTCATTTTCGAAACAAACCGGTAAAAAGCTCTTCGCCGAGTGAATTTAGTTTCAAATTCAAAAGAACTTATTTAATTTCAGGTACTTTGTCTGCTCTGTCGCGTCCTGAGGTCCGCGATTGATTTAAGATGAAATACGTCTCACAACTAGCGCCGACAATGAAAAAAAAATCATATCTTTTTTTTGGATGCGTTTTTAGCAAAAAACGCTCTCCTGCGATTTCTCAACGCGAGGCTTAACTATTTTTAGGACTTAAAACTTTTTTTTAGGACTTTAGGTTTGGATTCAGGATCCTAGAACTTAAGAATGCTATCGATTCTCGCCAAAAGTGGTCACTTTTGGCGAGAATCGATTGCATTCGTAGGAAATCCAATCCTCGAATCCAAACCTTAGGTCCTAAAAATAGTTAAGCCTCGCGTTGAGAAATCACAGGAGCGTTTTTTGCTAAAAACGCATCCAAAAAAAAGATATGATTTTTTTTCCATTGGCGGCGCTAGTTGTGAGACGTACGGCGTCTTAACAATATTACTAAAAATAATATAATAAACGTTATGGATCATTTCATTATGCACTCACTTGATTATTACGTCGCCGACTTAATTTGATGCTAAAAAATTGCTTATTGTTTCTCGAACCTTCGAATAAAATGCCACCATATCAAAACCACGAATCATAAACATTTAAAAACCTATCGCTCTATAGTTTCAAATAATCCCTCGAAATTATACTTCATATTTGGTTTAAATGGGCTGCAAGTTTTGCAAAACTCTAAAAAGTACGAGTGCTAGTGAGATAAAATTAAATATCGGTTTGATATTGAATTGTAAACTTCATCAATTTCGCCGGAACCTTGGCAGGCTTTTGTCTACCTTTACTTAGGTTATCTCTTCGGAACTTGTAGATAAAAACAAAGTAAAAAAAGGTTGTAAGGTATCGGGTTTTAAATAATGCACAGACGATTCCTTGCAGCTAGGCTAATGGCGGTTTATCAACCGGCGGTGGACTATTATACAACGTTGAGAATCTGGACAGCTTTTTAGGAAAATTGCATTTGAAATCCTATTTAAATATTTTACTTATTTGTTATGACGAAATGTCATGGACGTGCTCTCAAAGTTGAATTATGTAAATATGTAGTTTATTTAATTCTGGCGACCATTTCATATTTGCATGCAGCAGATTTACGACTAGCAGCCAATAACTACAGAAAAAAATATATAATTAAAATCCGTAATCTGTTTTAAACGAAAGCCGCCACAGACAATTCATTGCAATATTAAAAAAGCACAGTATAACAGTTTCATGCCGATAACAACAATATTCAGTCCATTCGCCAATAATTTATCATTATCGAGCCTAAAATATTTCATTATGTACAACAGTATTGAGAATTCCTTATCGTCCCAAAATTTATAAAAAGAGTCATACTTAAAAAAAGAGTCAATAGCTTTATAAAAAGAGTCAAGACTATTTTAGTTTTAAATTAAAATTATCTACGCACGTGGTTGTTTGTGACCATGACCATACATAAGTTGCGTCGTTTAGTGCAATGTCTTGGATCTTTTAGATCTCTTCAATGCCTTCGACGTTC
The DNA here is from genome assembly GCA_949319315.1 of Zelleria hepariella. Taxonomy (NCBI): domain Eukaryota; kingdom Metazoa; phylum Arthropoda; class Insecta; order Lepidoptera; family Yponomeutidae; genus Zelleria; species Zelleria hepariella. Next base: position 29,906,293 of record OX439379.1, read on the forward strand.
TCACCCAGGGTAGGACGAAGTCTCTGAAACATAAAAACAAACAATTAACTATCACCAGGCGAACAAACAGCAGACAATACAGGGTGCTGTTTTGGTCAGGGACACCCGACTCAGGGTAAATAGTTTTAGTAACGCTTGAAACTAAAAGTAAGTGCATTTGCAGAGATACGAGTTTATTTATTTATTAGGTTCTATGGAGGACCAACAGCTAAGAAAAACAGTATATAAACTATGGTATAAACATGAAGCCAATTATAGGTTCTCACTTATAGTGACAATTTAACTAAATAACAGCTTAGTAATTAATCATAGCTTATGAAAATAGAAAGAAGTTGTTAAAACATTGTCAATGAAAACAATTACATTTTATTAATTAAAAAATCAACGGAACGTCATGGTGCAAAACAAATATTTAGGTTGTGATCCGTAACACAGGGTGCTATTACCCTGTAATAACCCTCCTTTGGACAGTCGGGTAAAAAGAGTTAGGATCTTTTGTGACACGTTCCTCTACTACGGCTCCTCTACTTTATAACAGCGTGTACACATTGTATTGAAACAATAAAGATTATAATCCGTGCGGGATCAGAATGGGATAATACCTTTTGGAACTGAGACGCTCGCGGTCCTGTAGCGTCAGCATTTCGGCAAACTCTAGTTATCTATGGCAAACTCACGTCGAAACTTGCTTGTGTTTTCTGTGCGCGTGGGTGTCTGCTCGAGTTTTATCACGTTTTATTCAATTAATGCAATAACATTGAATCCTTTTAGATTACAACCATTAAACATTTTTGTGTATTTACAATTTCATAACCCTATGATAGAACGTAGAACTAACAATTTTTTTACTGACGCTATTCGAGAACTGTCATTTTCGATTCAGTTCCAAAAGGTATTATCCCATTCTGATTCCGCACGGATTATATCATTATACTCACGCCTGCGGCACGGCCGGTACCGGCTCGCCGAACGCGTTGACCGGCAGCGAGTCGGTGATCTCAATGTATTTGACGTCGCTGAGCGGCCGCGGCCACACGGTGAAGGTGGCCGGCTGCTGGGCGGTGGCCGCGCACCACGAGTCGCGCTGCCGCTGCCGCAGCCGCTCCACGTGCCGCTGCTCGCGGATGCGCCGCATGTGCCACCTGCCGGGGGCAGTGGCGTAACTAGGGTGGGGCAGGTAGGGCACGTGCCCTGGGCGCCATTTCAAAGGGGGCGCAAAACCGCAACTTAAGCGTAATTTAAGGGTAAAAACGGTAAAATTTCGCGCACGCTGCACGCGCGTTTGTAATGAAAATAGATCTCGTCCAAGGATAGTAATTTGCTATAATTATATCGCGGCTTACAAAATGGGTAAAATCGGTGAATTCTCGGGCGCGCTACGCGCGCGATTTAGACTGATTGCTTGTTAATTTTCACGCGGCGTGCGAATCAGAAGCAGAATAGTTAACGTCCCATTTTAGTCTTGCACCGATTGTGAAAAAAGATATACGAAGGGGCGCAATTACGATGCTTGCCCTGGGCGCCATTTGCCCACGGTACGCCACTGGCCGGGGGTCATCATCATCAACATCAGCCCACCTCTGCCCACTGTTGGGCCTCTTTCCCCTCGCGTCACCTTTCACGGTCCCTAGCCTTCCGCATCCATGGACCCTCCGCCGCTGTGACAATGTCGTCCGACCATCGGGCCGGGGGTCAGTGTGTCCTTATTTAACGAGCGAGTGAAGCGAGAGAAGTTCTCCGAGTCTACTGGAACAATCCGGCGCTTGTATGTATGTATAATGTTCGTTCAACGATAACATGAGTGGTCGGATCGTCATGAAATTTGGTAGGCGGGTAAATTTTTATTAAAAGAATTTTTATGTTTGAACATGAGCCAAATCTGTCCAGGGGTTGCCGAGATACGGGGTTGTAAATGCGAAGCGCGCGCGCCTGCGCGAATGGTGTTAGCAAAAAGTTACCCTCTCGAGTTCATAGTTCGGGGCGAACCACTACTTTATTGAAAGTTAAGTAAAAATAGGTTTATTTAAGTTAGGAAACCAGGTCTTTATATGGCACAGCGCTTAGCTCAGTAGGTTCCAGCGGGAGTTGAGCGATGCGGGAGGGGTGAGACACAACTTTAGGCGCCAGTCACAAAGAAGCTACGTGGGAAGGAGACGCGGAATGGAGCCTTCACACTTTGCCGAGTTATTTAGAGCCCATATGTTATTCTGGTGTGTAAGGTATGCCAAATTTCATCCAAAGCCGTTCATTAGTCCTACCATTATTAGTTTGCCGAGTTATTCAGAGCCCGTATGTTATTCTGGTGTGTAAGGTATACCAAATTTCATCCAAAGCTGTTCATTAGTTTTTCCTCTGCAAAATTTACAACATCACCCATAACTTTCCGCGGCCTTCCCGACGTCAATTTCGCAACTTTCAAGCTCAACTTTTAACAAAACTCTCAAGTTTTACCAACAGGAAAGACTTGAAAACACTTGGGAAATTCGTAGTTTTTCTTACCTAAGTTGCCGCCTCTCCTCGGCCTCCAGTTTCTGGTGTCGCTTCTCGAACACTTTGTCGTCCAAGTTCTCGGTGCCCTCCAGGGTGTAGGTGCTTGTGTAGGGCTTCTCGCGCCACCGCGGCACCTGCGGAGTTCATTGTTCTTTTGATTTCATTCACATTTTTAGTTTGGAAACATGATGTATTTTCATACACAAACAAATTATAGGCCGACACCTAAAGCTACAAAGCGGCCAGTATTTTGTATGAATGTAACCAATGACTTTCCAATAATGTTGTAACACGATCACTACAAGAAGAACACGATTTAAACTCTAATTTTTAATTCGAGTCCACGGAATGACAGTTGCTAGTATGGTACTGACAGATAAAGCATTTGTAACAACTGTCATTCCGTGGACTCGAATTAAAAATTTGAGTTTAGGTAGCTTTCTTTTGTTTTGTTTTTCAGACGTAGCAAATAAAAGCTACCTACACTTTCTGTACGTTTAGTAATATATCTTCATCAACAATTTTGATAGGGTTCCGCGAAATTATTTACTAATTGTTAAATAATACCACAGATGGCGAGCAGACTGACCACAGAGTACAAATTAATATTATTTTGAAATAGCGAAAAATATGTGACGTGAAGAACGCATTACTGTAATGTAAGTAGCGAGGCACTTAGCGAGAAGTCAACCCGAAAATTAATGTTTTTGATTTGCAATAACTTGATATGGGGTTCTATAAAATTCAATACATTTGGTGGGTGTCCCGCTATCTTAAAAGTTTAGGAACCCCTGATATAGAATAGAATAGAAAAAGTTTTATTTACGTTATATGATGATGTCCTCCTCATCGTGATCCGACGACCTCTGGAATTGAAGGGGACTTCTATGGCGATGGGCGCGAATGTGGGTCGAGAAGTCCAACTTATTTGAGAAAGTCCGGTTACAACGATCGCAGTGGGCTCACCCCCCCTCTCCAGACTACCTCTTTTTTTTATTATAGTGGCCCTTTTACCGACAGCCTAGGTCATGAAAAGGGCACACTAAGTCCAACAAACGATCGAAACCGAGTGCCGGGACCTAAATTCTAGGTCTTGCCGCCTTAGCTTGTGCTTCGGTACTCTGCGAGTGGCTCGTGGATGCATGTTTGTGGGTGTCCCGCTATCTTCGAGTGGGCTCAGCAGCAAAAAGGCTTACCTCGACCGTAGACTCGAGCGTGGCGGCTCCAGGCTGGTCCACGTCCTCCACCTTCACGTCAGGATCGAGCCCCAGGTACCAGGAGACGTCAGGGTCACCGACCAGGGTGTGGTACGGCCGCCGCGTCTCCACACCGGGCAGCGGCGACTTCTTGCCGCGGCACGCCGCTGAAAAGGGCCCAGCAATGAGCGGAAACTACTCGCAGGGAAGATAAAATTGGCGGATCTCTTGGCTAAGGCCCGATTTACATTGGTCGTGTGTTTAGCTAAGTGGATGAGTACAGTGAGTAAGGACAGTGGTGTAAACCGACCGTACGGTCGAATGAATGCTTGACTCGCCACTCTATTCTTCTTGACCAATGTAAATCGGGCTTAAGAAACAGGGTGACTACTTGACCCAGCACGCCACTGGAATAAGCGAAGAGATGGAAAACATCGCGCCGAGGCAACGTCAAATTCACTCATCTGCAGCCATGGCTATTCACTGAATGTGGCCCAGCAATTCGGAACCCAACGTTTTTTGTCCGAAAGTCCGTTATTGGCTTAATCTTATCTTTAGACAATATTGAGATATTTCAATATTTTTTTATTTTGGTTCAGTAGTTTGGATTTTACAACGTTTCAAAGATACGGTTTTATGACGTCACGCGACGGTCTGCATACTGTTGGCGGTCATAGGAACAAAACATTTTAGCGCATAAAAACAAAACTACTGGACCAAATTAAAAAATATTGAAATTAGTTTCTCAATATTGACTAAAGATAAGATTAAGCCAATAACGGACTTTCGAACAAAAAACTTTGCGTTCCGAATTAGTGAAAACCGACATTAGTGAAAAAATCACGGGGAAGCCTTTGTGTGAGTGCAGAGTGTCTTAGGAAATTTTTGCGGCAGCTTCTTGCCTCGGCAATTCGCTAAAAGTTGGCCGGAAATTTTTGCGGCAGCTTCTTGCCTCGGCAATTCGCTAAAAGTTGGCCGGAAATGAGTGAAACCTAATTGCAGAGAAGGAAACAATAGTAGGCAACCTGAGTGTCAGGGGCGATGTACCCCCGCACGTTTCTAACGGGAACTATATGTATTTTGTGTCATCAAAGTTTATATTTGTCATCAAATCGCCACGAAATACCCGACTGCGGCAGATCGGATATATTGGATGGAACCCTCAGTAAGCAAGTGCGACCTGGGGCCTTAGCATGTAACTCAATGGTGCCAAAATGGGCTCCCGGTTGACGGTTTCAATTAATATTTATTAATGCTGTCGTAGATATAGAAGAAAAAAAAAACTGTCGTAGATACATGCCCGCACTGGGAATCGAACCGGGTACCTCTTGCTTCTTCACCACCGCTTTGTTTAATTTCAAAGTTACGTACATTTGTGAATTTGTAGTAGCAATACCACTCGCTAACAGTGAAGGAAAACATCGTGAGGAAACCCGCGGCTCAGTTGGCTCCACACGTATTGACCTGTCTTTCCTGTGGGCTAGGTCGACTAAGCTGTCAGGATGGTATAGGTGCTGGGCGTGGGCAAGCCTTCTCCATCTAAAACAATGTCCCAGGCACTGCAGCGCCGAGTGGTCTCTTCACCCACCTAGTGTGAGTGAAGATGCCACTGGACGCTGTATAAATCATCTCATTACGTAGATGCAAAAGGCCTTAGTTTTTTAGTAATGCTGTTGGTCCAGTGTCGGTCCTTTTAATGTTTTTGTAGTACAGCAAAGAATATTATGAGTCTAATTCTAGAGAGTTAGTTCGCTGGTTGTAGGAGAACAACGAATAAATTCCGGTTTTGTCCTTCTACCTGGGACGCCATTGATACGCCATTCTGTTACAGGCTAAGGCCCCTGCTTTTATAAGTAAAGTTATCCTTGAGTGTAAATAACCCTCCTTTAGACAGTCGGGTAAAAAAAGGAGGAGGAACTCAATTCGACTAGTTTTTTTATGTTTGCTACCTCAGAACTTTTTTCTAGGAGAACTGATTTTGATAATTCTTTTTTGTTTGAAAGGTTATACTTCCCGTGTGGTCCCATATAAAACGGTGAAGATCTGATGAAGAACTTCGGAGTTGCAGGAAGAACAGGCACAACAGGCAGCAGCAGATCACTCGAAATCAGTGCAGCGAAGGTAGCATGACTTTTATCGAGGCGGATTTATCCAACAAAATGGCGGTTTATCAGCATTTTTGACATCTACACCGTGGAATTTTAGTGGTTTTAAAGCCGAAGGTATTTAGTTGCACTCGTGATTCTGAGCCAAATTCCAAAATTTTACTTCAAAACGAGCGAAAAAAAAAACACTTCCCAATACAAACGGCTATCGCCAATCGACACCATTTGTATGGAGAAGTGATTTTTTTTTCGCGCGTATCGGAATGAAACTTTGTAATTTGGCTCAGAATCACCAGTGCAACAAAATACCTTCGGCTTTAAAACCACTAAAATTCCACGGTGTATAGTGGGTTATATATCGCTCTCGACGATATATAAATATAACCCACTATAGAGGTCAAAAATGCTGATAAACCGCCATTTTGTTGAATAAATCCGCCTCGATAAAAGTCATGCTACCTTCGCTGGAGTAACAGTGTAACTTTTTACCAGGGAAGTAGGTTTTTTTTTACAAGTCGAAGTTATCAATAGGTGCAATACTATTGTAGATAGATAGATAGGACCATCTCGAACGCTACTACGTTCGAAACTTACCTTTACCTTTAATTGGTTTCGGCTTGAGCGCCACTTTTGGCGTGTTTTCCCGCTTCAATGTCTTCAGCAACCCGGTGGTGGACAGTGCCCTTTTCCGCGACGGTTTATCTTGCGGCTTCGGCATTCCGTCATCCTAAGAAGAAAGTAAGATATCTATCAAAAATATAGCTAATATTTCACCCAGTCGCTTGTTCAGCTTTCAAAGGACAAAGGGAAAAGTTTTTCACGATTTCTAACATTTCCAGTGTGTTTCCAGTACTCAAATCTCTATTGCTACCATAGAGTATTTTGTTAGCATGACAATCTACCGGGTAGTAATTTAAGCTGTCAGTTTGTCCTACATCGTAAGGAAAACATCGAGAGGAATCCCGCCTTAGTTAGCCCCGCACGTATTGGCTTGTATTTCCTGTTAGCTGTCAGGATGGTATAGGTGCTGGACAAGCCTACTCCATTTAAGCAATGTCCCAGGCAATGCAGCATCCGAGTAGTCCCTTCACCACTCTTCTGAGAGTGAAGGTGCCACTGGACGTTGTATAAGTCATCTCATTCCTTATATGCAAACTGATACAAGCGGAGATAGTGGAGAGAGTCAATTGTATTATTTCAATTCCTATGACTAACCTCCGATTTCCGAATTGAGAATTCCACTAAGCAAATACATAAGTATACTTCTGTCTCAGCAGATGTCACAAAAAGCACTAAGAGCACGATTCTTACGTATAAACTTAGTGAAGTTCTCAATAAAAAAAAACTAAGGCCCGGTTTCTGAGTTGAGAATTTTGCTAAGCAAATGGGTAAGTATCGTCCTGTCTCTGCAGATTTCTCACAAAAGAGCGTGACAGAGCGATACGTAAGTATGTACTTAGTAAAATTCTCAACTCAGAAACCGGGCCTAAAGCTTGGAGAGAGAGAGAGAGTTTGTTCCACAGAAGCCAACTTACCGGTGTGGTGTCAGGGACGACCAGGCTGGTGGTACGGCCGGCTCGCCGGTTGCTCTTGTCGTTAGGGCTCTTGTAGGCCGCGAACTGGTTCAGTTCCGACTGGTAAAGCTCCGAGTCCCCCGTATACAGATCCTTGAACTCTACCAGAGCTGGGAGCATGTTCGTCGCCAAGTTGTTGGGCGTTTCGCCGTAGGAAAAGTCGCACACGCTAGTCTGCGTGCCGGGCTTTGACGAGTACACCCGCCAGTCGATTTCCGCCTCCGTTTTCACCAAATCGAGATCGCTCTCGTCGAGATCCGGGTCCTCCTTCTTTATTTCCGAATGGTGCATGTAGGTGTTTGTGAGATTGTAGCGGTTGAGTTTTATTTTCTCGATGCCTTTGTCGGTTTCGTCTTCGAGCGCGGCGTTGAGGCGCCGGTTGGAGACGGGGCTGTTGGTGTCGGTTTGGCAGATCTTCATGCGGCCCTGGTTGGTCTTCTGCAGCATGAGCTTGGGGATGGGGGACTGCTCTCTCATATCAGCCTCGCCCAACTGGTAAGGGTCCTCGCCGGTGGGCGTCGTGTCAATCAACTGCAGCCGGTCCGACAGCGACCCGGTAAACTGTATCGTTTTCTTTGGATTACCGTTCCGCGTACTCTTCCCGTAAGTGTTGATCATCTTGGATTTCTTATTAACAGTGAATCGGTCAAACATTTTGTCCTCTTCGTACGGGGATGTACCTGCGAATAAAGCACATGTTTATTGTTTAGTATCGGTTATGGATTGAACTTTGAAATGCAAAACAGTAACTATTTTAAACAAAAAGGATAGAATACATTTTAGGTTCAGTTTTAGTGATAATGACGAGTTGCACCAGTTACAGATACTCTATCTCACGAAGTCCGATTGGTTATGAATGTTGTCGGCGTGCATGTATACAATGCTTTCGGCTCAGTCGCGCTCAGCCGCGCTTACGCACACTAAAGCATTGTATACATGCACGCCGACAAAATTCATAACCAAACGGACTTCGTGAGATAGAGTATCTATAACTGGTGCAACTCGTTTGCGCCCGAAACGCTTATTACGGGAAACTCGGCGCGGGGACAATAAATTGTCATAAAATAGAATCAACTTTTCAATTTCCAGCAAAATTCTATGGGAATCTGCGTATTGCACAGTCCGATTCAAACCAACACCACTTACTGGTTTCCTCAGGCATAGTTTCCGTCTTGATGGCGGCGCTCTTGGCGGCTCGGTTGACGGTAACCGTACTGGAGGCGGTCCGGCGGCGGCTCCGCTGTATTCTTTGTATCACCGGGTTAGCACTGCAAGAAAACAATTTTTATTGCAGCCGATTGACACAAAAAATAATTTCAATATTTTTTTATTTTGGTTCAGTAGTTTGGATTTTACAACGTTTCAAAGATACGGTTTTATGACGCCCCAGGCACTGCAGCACCGAGTGGTCCCTTCACCCATCTAGTGTGAGTGAAGGTGCCACTGGACGCTGTATAAATCATCTCATTACGTAGATGCAAAAGGCCTTGGCCTTGGTTAGTTTAATTCGGAAGGCAAAGTTTTTTGTTCGAAAGTCCGTTATTGGCCTAATCTTATCTTTAGACAATATTGAGAAACTAATTTCAATATTTTTTATTTTGGTTCAGTAGTTTGGATTTTACAACGTTTCAAAGATACGGTTTTATGACGTCACGCGACGGTCTGCAAACTGTTGGCGGTCATAGGAGAAAAAAATTTAGCGCATAAAAACAAAACTACTGGAACAAAATAAAAAATATTTAAATTAGTTTCTCAATATTGTCTAAAGATAAGATTAAGCCAATAACGGACTTTCGAACAAAAAACTTTGGGTTCAGAATTGCGCCGCGCTCTGGTGTTCAGTTATGGCAAGAGTGAACTTAGTTTACAAGGTAGCAACATTCAAATTTCTCGCAATCCCCTAATCGCGCGACCTCCGTACGGTCTTCACATGGTCTCCGAAAAATTTCGTTTCGTTTGTCTGCGCTCTCAGTGGCCACTTCACGCATCTAGTGAAGGTGCCACTGGAAGCTGTATAAATAATTTAATTACGTAGAAATCACTACAATGCACAGCATACCTATTTCCCGTCACTGTGTACAAAGCATCCCCATGGGAATCAGTCTTTAATTCTTTCTTAAATGTACGCTTGCTCTCAATCATCGTGAGGTCTTGGCTATTCAAAGTTTTATTCTCCAACGATGATAGGCCGAGATCGGCCGGCAGGTAGGTTGTCACGCCACCAGTAACTGTAAAAAGAGAACTTCTTTTAAAAAAAATCGTTTAATTTGTGTTATCAATGGCGATGGCATAAATAAATACTGTAAAAAAAAAGTAAGATGTAGCCTGTACAATTGTACATGTCCCACTAGATGGGCAAAGGCCTTCTCTCAGAGAGAGAGTTCGAGCTTAATCACCACGCGTGCTCAATGCGGGTTGGCGATTTTTGCGTTGAGGGTATATTTCCTCACGATGTTTTTCCATCACCGTCAGCGAGTGGTATTGCTACTACAAATTCACAAATGTACGTAACTTTGAAATTAAACAAAGTCATAGATACATGCCCGCACCGGGAATCGAACCTAGGACCTTTCGCTTCAGAGTCCACTGTTCTACCCACTAGACCACCACCGCATTCTAGACCACCACCGCAAACGTTCATATTTAAAAAAAACAAACAAATGTAATAAACGTATATAAAAGACTGATCGTGATCGTAGGTAAAATAACAAAAAAAACTTCTTTTTATCGACCTGGTTTCACAGACCATACGTAACCAATAGCGGGTTAATTCTATAGCTTTATTAAGATATAATTTTTATAATCGATTGCAAACTTGTTTAGAAAACTAACTAACTGACTTAGAACTAACCTCTATCTGAATTAGTTTTTCGGTCCAGCGAGTCCTGAACAAAGTTGTTTGTCTTAATATCACTGTCGAATATGTACGAATTTGTACTGCTGTCTGGTATTAACAGCTCGAGGTTGTTTAGCATAATCTGAAACAAGTAAGGGTAATTATGTTTTTGACTCACCTGGCAATTTCACTTTTGAGAGGGATGCCAATGCTTGATATTACAGGGCGCTAGTGACGACTCGCTCTACAGTGACAGCAATGCTGACTGAAGCTGTCACTTGTTAAACAAGCGAGCGAAGAGAGAGAAGTTCTCAGAGTTTACTTAAAAAATCCGGCATTTGTATATCATGTATAAATGTTTGTATGTATGTATGTATGTATGCATGTATGTATGTTTGTATGTATGAGTGTTCATTCGACGACAACTTGAGTAAATTTAGTTGAATCGTCATGAAATTTGGTAGGCAGGTAAATGAGACAAAGAGAATTTTTAAGTTCTAACATGAGCCAAATCGGTCGAGGGGTTGCTGTGATATGGGATCGCGAGTTCTACTAGTATAGCAAGAGGTCACATGTCACCGCTCCACTACTGCAGGAACCTACTGAGTTAAGACGGAACGCGGGTAGCGGGCTGCTCCATACAAAAAATACAAAAAGGGAGACATGTTTCCTCCCTGGATAATTATTTTAGAAAAAATATGTTTATGTCATTCAATTTATATGTACCTCTGCTATGTCCCTATGTTTTCCTTTTTTTATTTTAATTTATTTAATAAAATTTATTTAAACAATTAAAATAATAAAAAAAAGAAAACATAGGGACATGGTAGAGGTAAATATAAATTGAATGGCATAAACATTTTTTTCTAAAACAATTATCCAGGGAGGAAACAGGTCTCCCTTTTGTATGGAGTTGAGGTTACCCGCGTTCCCTCTTAAGCGATTTGCCAGTAGTTACATAAGTTTTATGACCTTCGGTCAGTACATACCTGAGAACTGGTAGTGGTCTCAGTCTTGATAGCGGTCTGGCTGACACCGCCCACTTGCACCAACGGGGGAGGATTTGCACTATTTCTCTGGCTCTGCGACCCTCTTCTGTCCATACGATACAATCTAGACTTCAACTGAAAACATTCACAGTAACTTTTAATGTGTACTCTATGCCAATGTGTCACTGAAAGTAACAACTTGTATTTTGTTTGTATGGAGAGCAGATTTTTTCAAGTGCGTACCAAAATGTCAGCAAGAGTTATTCAGAAAAAGTTATCATTTTCCAAGATGATTTTAAGAAAGTGGTGGCCTATATGGACAAGCTGATGGAGGCCTAAACTAATAAGTTTTCGCATCTGCACGAATAAATTCATCGTAATAATCGGCATTCGCTTTGCGTTGGTACAAAGGTATCAAAAAAATCTATTGAACATCACTAAAAAAAATTGGTATTTACCTAATTAGTGCAAGGCAGTGTAGAAGTAACAATCAAAAGGTGGTGTAATATTTTACAAGATATAAAAACTAAAGCACCAGCAGGATTATAACTTTGTTGGGACATAATACAGGAAAGGTACATATAAAAACAATCATTCCGGGGCATTCCATATACCTCCCAGAATCAGAATCTCTTCAATGTTAGATGCATAAAAATCGCCTTGCAAAACACTATTTGATTGATCAATACTGCTTTGTCATAATATTTCAAGGAGTTGATTCCGTTAATTCATGACAAACCGCCAAGATAAAATACTTTTGTTGAGAGGGTGGTATAGAAACACTAGCGCTGCTATGCAAATAAAACCATATCTTCTTTTTGATTTTATTCATAGATTCTAGGAATTACAAAATGTGTTTTTGTGGATATTGTTAATGAGGTTGATAAATTTTTAAACTTTAACAACAAGTTGTTGTCCTTTCTCAGTCTTGCGACAATGCATCTTTATGAGAAAGTGATATTGATGACAAATTCACTCGTAAGGCTGTTTAATATCAGACATATTTATCACTCTTCCACCAGTAGAGTTCAATTGCTTTTTATTTTCACTATTTGATAGGCCTAACACTACAGTTTAGAAATATTATTACTTATAACCTAAAATTTTTTTGGCGCAGCAAATTTTGGACAAACTATCAAAATTTACTGAGCTTTGTACCAACGTGGGCATCTATTTCATAACTTATAATCACCATTTAAGCAAAGCAGGTTAATTATTCCATCCAATGTAGTTTTAAAAGTTGAAACATACTATTGTTGACATTATTGATTAGTGACTCGGAGGACTCAAAGAGAAGAAAAAAAAACATATTTTTATAAAGCACGACGCTTTGGCACTATAAAATGATAATTGATGCAGAAACAGGAAACAAAACATTGAAGATTTGCAGAAAAGAATAAAGTCACATTGTTGTTGTATTTATAAATATTGCTAAAACATAATCAAAACAAGCATTAAAGCAAAATAAAACTACTTACAGTTTCATTTTCTTGTTTGAGAGCTTGAAATAACTTTTCTCTCTTTGTTATAGCGTCATTCTGTTGCTGGATCAGGTCATGATGGTAGATGAGGAGTTCCTTGAGGCGCTTGTTCTGTGTCTCGGCCGCGGTGAGCCGGTCGGACGCGTTCTGCTGCTGGATCAGGTCCAAGTGGAAGATGAGCAGCTCCTTTAGCTTTTTGTTCTGTGAGTCGGCGGTGGCAAGGCGCCCGGCGAGGCGGCTCAGCTCCGCGCTGGCAGCGCTGGCGGCGCTGGCGGCCGGCGCGTCCTGCTCAGCGCTCTGCGACGTGATCTCGATCTCCTTATCCAGCGCCTCGCGCCGCCCTCCTTGAGACCCCTCCGAGTGACAAGCGTAGATGTGGTCAAACGGAAAACTCAACAAACCGTCTTTAGCTTCCAATTGGTTCAAAGTCGGGATATCGGCCGAAAAATTCACTAAATTCGTTTCATTTACACTACTACGACTGTTCATTTTTATGGAAAGCCGAACATTAGTCTATCACGACAAGCCTGCCGGCTGTCAATAACTAAAACTACTAACGCTGTACCTTTGTTCGTTTCATCACAGCTGAATCCGTCCACCGTTCATCAAAAACAGAACTTTGCACAAAGTCGGCTCACGGCCCGATCGGCATTACATTGTCAAAACAGGAGACCATACGCACTATTCTGACATTTCTTACGCACATGCAAAATGGTAAAATACAGATTTCGCAATGTTCGGCTCTTTACTGAGGTATCCGGACACTTCACTGGAGTTCATTTGTGCAGCGAGTTAATAACAGGTAGATTAAAATACGGATTTTACCCAAAGCTTAGCATTTTTGATTGAAAATTATTTTATTCTACTGGCGTCAAGCAAGTGAAGCAGGCGTCAACCATAGACACTTTTTTTTTCTTATGGTGGGTCCATACATGGCTATTGGCGTATTGGCTTATTTTTGACAAAAAAATTGATTAATAACGACACTACCCAACATGGCATCCACACATGGAATCAAATAGCAAAATACCGTGATATTGCCATTTTGTTCGCAAACATCAGGACACAGACTAGTGCACATTGTTTTCAGCAAGCCTAGCATAAGGCTAAGTTAGAGCGTATCTATGGGTTTATAACTATAATGTATCTCAGTCTTTCGTTTGACGTAGAACGGGATAGATTTATAGATGGTCAGCACGCGTAGCATGAGGCGGTGTTAGATAGGTGTTGTCCATCCCGCTCTACTTCAAACAAAAGAGCGATTTAAATATGTTTTAAACCCTTACTACCACCCTAACACCGCCTCACGCTACGCGATCTGTGCGCAAAAGCACGAATTAGCTCTTGCTTCTGCTTTTTTTTTCTTGAGCGCCTCGTACTACTATTTGTTATGCGTAAAGCGATACAAAATTGTTAAAAGGCCACGGAGAACAAGGCGCTGGTGGATGGTGACTATGCACCAACGTAGAACTAAGTAAGTACTATCACACGTTCGCAGCCACGGATCTAGGAGTTATCTAATCTAATCGAAATCTTGACATTGCCGCCCTCCTCAGAATTTGAGACTAATGTATCAATCAAAAAAGTCAAACCGTTAAAAAAAACCTTTTTTTAGTTATTAACTCTAAAACTGTTGCATTGTCTCAATTCATTACTAATGGAGAATGCACAGAAAATTTAGCAAAAGTTTCACTACCATCCAAATCAAAACTGGGGCCTTCGGCCTTAGCCTGTAAGACAATGGCGTATCAATGGCGTCCTAGGTAAAAGGACAAAACCGGGATTTTTTCATTGTTCTCCTACAACCAGCGAACTAATCCTCTAGAATTAGACTCATAATATTCTTTTTAATACAGTTGCTCAAAAAGTGGCGTATTGCAGGGACGTATAGCGTTCGGGATGTGTTACACACTCGTGCTTTTTTTTTACCTTTCCCGCACTCGTGCGTTTTCTTTCCCAACTGTCAAAATAATGTCTATTAAAAAGAAAAACCAACCATGAAGTTTTTACTAAAAAAGTTTTTATGATTCATGCAAATACGTATATTTCTAAAAAAGAAGCTGCTAATTTGTTTCAATATCAGATTTAATGATTTTATTGAATGAGTTTGGTTAGGTTTCATTTCATTAAATTTCATTTTCATTTCATATCAATAAAAAACTTCTACTGAAGACTTGGCTGTATGCATAGTTGCCTTTGCCTACCAGAATGGGTGAAGAAAAAAAAACTCTGCTTATATTCTAGGGTTGGCGCCATTTTGATTTTTCAGAAATTTTCTTTGCTTTAGTTGTTTGTTGCACAAAATGAGTAATTTCGACCCTAGTTTTTTTTTATTAACAGCCACAGGAACTCAGTATAATTGCACAAAATGCTTCGGAGAACATTTTACTGGAAAAGTCAAAAATGCTAGGTTAGTTGAGTTTATTGTGTTTTTATTATTTTATTAAATTGCTTCATTTTTTCGCAACTGTATTAAAAATAGTCGTTCAGTACACGTGCGGAACCGTCATTGCAACTTGTTCCGACTGTCAACCCTCGCCTTCGGCTGCGCCTCGGCTCGGGTAGCCATTTGTCGGAACTCGTTGCAATGACAGCCTTTCCACACTTGTAATGAAATATACTATTCCTGTACTACAATAACATTAAAAGGACCGACACTGGACCGACAGCATTAATAAATCGTAATTAAAACCGTCAACCGGAAGCCCATTTTGGCACCATTGTGTTACAGGCTAAGGGCCCTGATTGGGGCAACACAGATTAAAAAAAACGGCAACGCGTTTCTGTGGGCACGTGCGAACTGCCCCCGTAGCATGACTTTTATCGAGGCAGATTTATCCAACAAAATGGCGGTTTATCAGCATTTTTGACGTCTATTGTGGGTTATATATCGTCGAAAGCGATATATAACCCACTATCTGCTATCTCCGCTGGAACTCGTCCATGTGTAGACACAATTTTACGGTATTTGTCTTTTTGCCTCCTTTGATGTGCGTTGAAAAACCGACAGCAAGGAGGATACGCGTTTTGCTATTGGCCATTTTTGTCAAAAAGGCAAAAAAGGCGAAATAAACCATCCACACATCGTCGTTTTGCTGTCAAAAAGACAAAAACGCCAATGCGCAAAGCCATGTGTGGACGCAGCATTAGAGCAAGAGCAACCCCATCCAAACCATAAACCGTAAAGTAGAAAATGCTTCAACTTTGAGAAAGGAACTCTCATTTGGGACACAAGTTGCATAATAAAATTATTTTGCGAGACCACGTTTGCACATTCCTAACAAGCGTCGTCGCGGGAGTTGAGTTGCACGTTTTTATTCACGCAACACGCAACACACACGCTCGACTTTGCACTTGTCATTTATCTGTGGGTCGCACGCACCGCTCGCACCTCCTCTGTGTCCACACCTCAAAAAACTAAGGCAAATTGTCTGTGGTTGTAGGCAAATGGCGGCAAACTTTTAAACATTTGTTTTCCCTAACTTCTCAGATAAGTCTGTGTGTTCGTTCTGACTGTGAGTCAGATCCAGTCACTCCCTGTGGATTCATCGAGCAAAACATAAAAAAATGGCAAATTTTGAAGCAATCCTGCGTCACTTGCGCCCTCCGAAAGACAGTATTGCCACAGGTTCACAGGTTGGTATTTTAATGTGAACCGGTTTTATCCTACAACTGTTTTTGGTAAAAGCAGAACTGAAAAATACTATTGCTCCATGTTATTGCAATGAATCTAACTTCATTGCAAATATTGCAGTAGGGATAAAAGAAAACTAGAAGACGAAAATCAATCATCATCGCACTGACAGACCTCCGTTTGTTTGGCGCACGCGCGCGCGCTTTTTTAACCCCCGATACAAAAAGAGGGGTGTTATAAGTTTGACCGCTATGTGTGTGTGAGTCTGTCTGTGTGTCTGGTTTTCTTGCGAGTGTTCTTAGATAATATCTAAAAACATATTGTTTTTATCAAAATCGGTTCAGCCGTCTTGAGATATGCTAATTTGAAGCTTTGATTTGAAGTTATTCAAACTCCTATTGCTTTGACAGTGCAGTGGGATACGGAACAGATCGACGTGCTATCGTAGCTAGCTAATTTTTTTTATATGGCTCCTTGCTAGACTCAGATAGCACGATGAACAGCTCATTGATTTTTGATAACTATGAAAAAACCTGCCTACTTTGAAAGAAAATGGCATTCTTATTGAAGGAAAAAGACTCATTTTATCAGAGTACTTACAGTGTGGACTATGAAGCGAGAGGTCCTAGGTTCGATTCCCGGTGCGGGCATGCATCTATGACTTTGTTTAATTTCAAAGTTACGTACATTTGTGAATTTGTAGTAGCATACCACTCGCTAATGGTGAAGGAAAAACGTGAGGAAACCCGCGTGGCTTAGTTGGCTCCACACGGTCGTATTTACCTGTCTTTCCTGTGGGCTAGGCCGACTAAGCTGTCAGGATGGTATAGGCGCTGAACAAGACAACTCCATCTTTTAAAAAAATCCTAGGCAGTCCAGCGTCGAGTGGTCACTTCACCCATCTAATATGAGTAAAGGTGCAACTGGACGCTGTATAAATCATGTCATTGTGAAGATGCAAAGGCCCAGTTGCGGATCCAGGATCTTGGTTGGGGGGGGGGGGCTTGAACCCAATGAGCGTAGGTTTTCAAGATAAAAAAGCTTACAACATTTTGTTTTATAGGCGGTCTCAGATGCTTTTGAGGGGGGCTTGAGTCCCTTAAAGTTAGCCCCCCCTCCCTAAATCCGCTAGTGCAAAGGGCTCAGTAGTAGGTCTCATGATATATTAATATTACTTGTGGAAATAAAACTAAATTCTCATAATGTTTTGTGCATATTACACCCCTATTTGGTGCATACCTATTGCATGCCTATTTTGGATTTTGATAGTGCATTAGAATCCGATGTCTATTATGATACCGACTTACATAAGTAGCTGCTAGGTTTTGAAAAGTAAGGGCCGGTTTGTAGTAGGTATCTTTATATTAACGTTAATTTCTCAATTCAGAAGTCAGAGGTTAGTAGGTACCTAGTACCTACTTCCCTAAGTAGTATATTTTCCTGCGGACAGCGCTTTTCGTGAGAAACTTCTCTTTTGGCACTGTGCCACGGGATCGCCATAAACATGGCCACGCCCAATGGCCTTTGGAAATAAACATCTATGAATAAATCCATACAGTTTTACTATACGTAACTCAGTCACCTAGCTGAACGCACAGTGCTTCTACTGCGTTCTGATTTAATAACCCCGCGAATATTATTTTACGCTGGCGCATCAGTTCTGGATATCCTACCACCCGTCTACAGGTAGGACAGTAATGTATTGTTTCTTTATCCTTAGATAGTTTGTCCACCGCACCGATTTCGTCAGCGATGACGACACGACGGGGCCGAATTAGCGGTACATACAGACACAGCAGTCGAATTGAGTTCTAGGCTATTTCAGCACTAGTCAATTTGCGTTATGGTAGATTTAAGTTCTAGACCGCTTACATACTGGTCACTTTAAGCTGTAGTAAAATTGCAGTAATTTTGCGTTCTAGACAGTCTGAGACCAACCACCCCAGATAGCATTTTTTGGTAGCCGTTACGAAACTTGTCGACACTGAAAAGCCGACACCAGTAACATTTTTGGTCGCTGCTACGACTTTGTTTCGGTCGCTGCGACAAAAATGGGGAAGATCCCGACACGGTAACATTTGGTTTTTAAGTTAGACGCTGTATGGTAACAATGCGACGACAATTTCAGAAATCATTCGTTCATTCGTCAATTCATTCATTCTTTTCAACCTACAAGAAACAAAATAAGTAAATGTCATTGTCAAAGAAAACTCTGTCTGTTTCACCATAATTATTTTGACAGCGTAAGTTTATTTTTGAAATTAATTAGTTTTACACGTGTGTGTGTAGTATGATATTAGTGGGAAAAGAAATTTGTCGTATTATTTAACAAAATACATCGAAAATCATCGATGGGCCATCATATAATTGTATTTTAACCAGTTTATTGAAATGTTTGCATAGTTTTCACTCCAATTTTTGTTCATTTTCTCGACTCCAGACCTTTTAGTTTAATCAAACTGTACACTTTTTACGCTAATAATATGATATTTCATCAAAAATTGTCCATAAACTTACAAAAACATTTGTTTTCATAGTAAAATTATTCTAGTCGTATTTGGTAAAAAAGTTACGACACTGCGTCGACTTGCAGACACAAAGTTACTGAATTTCTAATATGGTGTCTCTCACTTTATTCTTTCCAGCGGTTCTGAAACTGTTGACACAGATCAAATATAGGGTCTTTCCAAAATAGTGTAAAATATTATAAGGGGTCATTGTATCAATACAAAAAACTTTGACTATGGGACATAGTAAAATTTGTTCGAAAGACCCTATATTTGATCTGTGTGCTTCGAACAATCTTGCCAAATACCATTGTATCCATAAGATGTTGATGATCGTTTTTACAGGTATTACAAAACACGTGAAATGAACAGGAAACATCCAGCTCTAAAGTCCGTCGAAGGAGATTTACTTTATGTAAACGCTGATTTTGAAATGATGGAATACAAAGAAAATATGATTCAAGAAAAAAAACAACCTGCATTGAATCCTGTTATTGAAAACACCAAATTATGGCCCGGTTTCTGAGTTGAGAATTTTGCTAAGCAAATGGGTAAGTATAGGTATAGTCCTGTCTCTGCAGATTTCTCACAAAAGAGCGTGACAGAGCGATACGTAAGTATGTGCTTAGTAAAATTCTCAACTCAGAAACCGGGCCTAAGTGAAGCTACAGATGCTATCGAAGAAAATGTCTTAAGCGAATATATAAATAAAGCTGAGACAAGTTCCAATGTTATCGATATTCCAATGTCGCGCTCTTTTGTGAGAAATCTGCAGAGACAGGACGATACTTACCCATTTGCTTAGGTAGGTAGCGAATTTCTCAACTCAGAAACCGGCAGATATTATATTATAAATTAAGCAATCACTTATTGGATCTTCATTTCGTCTCACAAAATCGTTGGTTTTCATGTAGTAAGTAAGTCGATGCGTGCCGGAAATAACGTTTTTTCGGCTACTTACTCATACTCGTACCTAGTTGGCATACAATTCAGATATATTTGAGAACCAGGTGTAGCTGGTTGATATTTTTACACTTATTTTGGTAACATTTTGTTTTGGAACTATGACGTAACATTACGAAACTTTGTGTACATGAATATCATTCCAGTAACAAAGTTGCCACTCCGTTACAACACATTTCATCTTTGATTGTTCGCTTGTTGAAAACTCAACGCAATATGTATGAAATAAAGTTGACATAAATCCGTACATATTGTGTTGACTCATCGACTATAAAGAGTTACTGAAACACTATCCGGTGAAACTGTGTAGACACTGTTACAACACATGTAAACCAAACTGAAGTCGTCTCAAATGCATACATATTTTGTCGACACAACGACTACAAAGAGTTACTGAAACACGTTCCGGGCAAACTGTGTAAACACTAATACCACACATATAAACCGAAACGCACACAGTCGCATTGTTTCGAAACAATAACGGGACTTTGTCAATTTGTTACTGACTCAAATATTTTGCGACCAAAAAATGCTATCTGGGACGTTTAGGTACACACGACAGCACGTCAGAACGTATACTTCGGTTGTAAAATCGCCCGTAATGTAACCGAGTAGAGTGCTAGCGTGTAAGGGTCGACGTGCTGTCGTGTGTACTTCTATGGCCGCTTGTCCACCTGGGGCTTGAGTCTGTAACGCAATGGTGCCATACTTACATAATGAGCTTGAATTTTGGCGGGGACTTTGGATCAAAATTGCGGTAAATTGTAGAAGTCCACATCATTACTTTTTTGTGATAGGTAAGTAAGTTATCTGAGACCCTTAAGAAAAAAAAAACTCTGAAAAGTCAAAAGAAAACAGATATCAAAATAAAATCCAATTGTTTTTAAAAAAAAAATTAAAAGCCTCATAACTTCTAAACGACAAAAATGGCTGAACATAATTATATGGGGGTGATTCGGGTAGCCCCTGGCGTCAGCTATCTAGATTTTCTCGCTTGACGTCTATGTTTGGGCCACCCTGTATATCCTAAAATGTGTGATTGACCGCCTAGCATAATACGTACGAATTATTGTCTCTACATTTTAGGTGGGAAACATGCATCTAGTGGTGATGAAACTCCACCCATTCCTGAAGAAGAGTTGGAACAACAAAAAATCGAACATGAAAAGCAAATTCAAAAGGTACCTAATTAATATGTACCTAGGTATGTATTGGGATCAGTTAGGAAGCACAACATCAAGATAAAAGTTTTATCTCACTATCGGGTAGCGGCCACTCGCTTCACTTTTGGTCCGATCACAACATACGCTTGGTCACTAAACGGCCAAGCTACATTTTGACTAAGGTGTAGAGTTTGTGAAGTTAGGCCTTGTAGAGTTAGGGCGTGTAGAGTTAGAAGCTTGGCTCTACATGAGATCTGTTAGCTTTTTGACAGTGCGAGGTGTATGTATGGTCCCGTCTTGGCAACATTTTTTACATGAAAATGATTTTGGTGGGATCATTATACAACGTGTTACTTTTTGTAGGTTGTAACCGTCGATCAAGGATAAAACTAGATACAACATAGAACTCTGAAATGTGTCTGGAAAAATAGATGCCCAAATTGCCTTTGGGAGCTTATTTGCTCGTAGTCCATGCAATTAAAGTAAAACTGTACACTAATGCAATAAGGATAACATTCGAATATTAGACGTATGGTCGAAATGATGTTTCGTATTGTTCTATTGCTGATATCTTTTGTTTCTGTGAGGACAAGTTTTTATGGTGATTTTATACGTAATGCGGATTCTATGGGATTTAGTTCGGTGGTTGTAACCTACAAAAAACAGGTGACGTTTATGTACCTAAAACAAAAGTTTAACCATCAAACCATGTGATTATTTAGATATCTATGAATGTAGATTAAATTGTTTTTTAAATTCAAATAATGTCTTCTTTCAGTAAAATGTTCCATCTACAATATTCAAGGTACTTTCCCTCCATGTGGCATAGCCGTGGGACGCCCTGTATAGTACTGGTTGAGTGTTTTGTTGGGCGCTTCGGAGGATGCGATAACCAAACTGATTGCCCACCTCCGTTAGGAGACGGCACGCAAACGAGAAAGTACACACGACAGCACGTAGACCTTTACACTTTCGTAGCAAAGTTGCCCGTAACGTAAGTGAATACAGTGCACGCGTGTAAGGGTCTACGTGCTGTCTTGATGATCTGTGTGGGTGAACTACTACATGGCTTAACTCAGTAGGTTCTTGCGGTAGTGGAGCGGTGCGGGAGGGGTGACATGCGACGTCTCCCTATCCCATCCCACTATATCTTAATGCATAAAACAAAGTCGTGTTAGTTACACCATTTATAACTCGAGAACGGGTGGACCGATTTATTTATTTTTGATTTGTTGGATTTCTCTCCGCCCCGAATAGCAGAATAACCATTAAAACAACCAAAAAACTCACGAGAAAAAAAGTCTGCGCGGACGAAGTCGCAGTAATATTATAAATGCGAAAGTTTGTGAGCGAGTGAGTGAGTGTGTTTGTTACGCTTTCATGCTGAAACGGCTGGATGGATTTGGCTGAAATTTGGAATGGAGATAGGCTACATACTATCACGCTTTTACCCTTAGGAGCAAAGTAAAACACGTATCCTTTTTCTGTAGTCCACGCGGACGAAGTCGCGGGCAAAAGCTAGTACTTTATACCAGTGACAGCGATGTCCGACTAAACTGAAAAACACACGCCTCCCGCAGCGCTCCACTATACTTGTAGTAAGTAGGTACAGTCGGCCATACGGTAGGAAACCCCTTTTGTTCGATTCACGCCCTTATGTCGCGCGCGGCAAGAGCTGCCATGGGCCATCCTTCAGGTGGCCGAACGTACTTAGCTTTTCTCTTATCACTTTTCAGGAAAAAGAATGTCAAGCGCGAGAGGCCGAGGAGGTCAGGCAACTCGATATAGAGCTGTTACACCAGAGGGCTATCGAGGCCGAAGAGGAGCAGAAACGGGAGGCAAGTATTTTCTTGAGGTACATACCTACTCAATTCGGCCCGGGGGTCTACCGGCTAAGACGAAGCCGATTACCATTGGCGAAAATAGAAGTTCGATTTATGAAAAAATTAACTGGGTGGCAGTAAAATAAACTGGGTGGCAGTACATTTTTCAAAAAACGAACTTCGATTTTCGTCAATGGTAATCGGCTTTGTCTTAGCCGGTAGACCCCCCGTATGTTTTTTTTGGGTTCCGTACCCCAAGGGGACCCTATACTCTGCATACTCCTATACAATTGTAGAGTTATTATATTGTTTTTATTTTGTCTAAGCAGAGTCTATGTAGTAAATAAGTACTTAAAATAGTATTAAGTAAATTAGTCTTAAGTTATTGTAGTTTTTAAACTAAATTAGCAACGCCCTAGCAGGGTTCTTGTTTGATTCCTAAATGTAACACCTAACACCTAATGTATGTACAACAAGAAAGCTAAAAAAACATTATCTTATCTTATCTACTCTCTGTCTGTCATTCATTGCTAAAGTAGTAAAAAAAACGTCAAGCGGATTTTTTACATAGTAAGACCTGCAACAAGGGGGTTCGCACAACAGTGCAAGGTCATCGCTGTAACAAGATAAAACACCCTGGGTTGTATGATCCGCTCCGATGACTGAATAATGCGGCTGAAGGGGATTGTACACGTACACGTACAGCCCCTCTACCCTTGACGCATTTTTTTCAATAAGTATGGCAGAATTTACAATATTAAATATTTCACGAATTAAGACTCATTTTATATTGGTATTACCTTTGAATAAACATTACTAAGTACCTACGAGTACATAAAATCAAAGTATGACTATGCGTTTTAAAACTTTGTAAATTTGAACGCAATGGCGTCAAGGGTACTGGGTGAAGCTCTAAAGCTACTGGGTGAAAATTATAGAAACTTTCTCAATCTTCATTGTCAATCTTACCTGCAAGCATAGCATAAGGCTGGGTTAGAGCGTACCTATGGGTTTATAACTCTGTCTTTCTCGCTCTACAAAAGAGTGAGATACATTATAGTTATATTATACCTACCCATAGATACGGTCTAACCCAGTCTTATGCTACGATTGCTGGAAAGTAATTTTTTTTAATGAAGTAGGTAAACTCGCAAATACTTCGTAAACTATACAATCTTTGTTTTAGTTTGTTCAGTTTATTTTTGTATGATGCAATTTAGCTGTAAACGTGTGCGTTACATAATGTTATTAGGTAGTTCCTTTTTTTCCTCTGTGCTTGGGCGAAATATTATTATTTCCTGTGGGTAAGCTACTTAAACTGCAGCGTGCCACTCCACTCAACGCTGTAAGCATCATCCAAATAGATATTTTGTTTTATAAATGTGCGGCTCGGGCTGTTCCTGTATTCCCAAAAAAATACCAGCCATTATTACTAATTATGGAGCTGAAAAACCAAAGTCAACTTCTGAGTGCGCACTCACTGTGACCATCAAACCGTTGTCTTATTCACGAGCCAAGATCTCTGACCTCAGCAGATAGCGGAGGCGGTGGAGGAGCTACGCGGCATGAACACGTCATGGTCGCACCACCGACTGTGTGACCTGCAGCGGCAGGCCACGCGGTGGCGCCACAGTCGACCCTCCATTCCTGACACCACCAAGTATTACAAGGTACTACCTGCAGCGGCAGCGCTTAGTGGCGCCACAGGCGACCCTCCATCCCTGAAACCACCAAATATTACAAGGTGCGACATGCCTACAGCGGCAGACCGCGCGGTGGCGCCACTGTCAAGCCTCTATCCCTGACAACACCAAGTATTACAAGGTATGACCTATGACAAGACAGGTACGCCTGCAGTGGCAGGGCGCGTGATGGCGCCACAGTCAACCCTCCATTCCTGACACCACCCAGTATTACAAGGTACGACCTGCAGCGGCAGGACTTAGTGGCGCCACAGGCGACCTTCCATCCCTGACACCACCAAGTATTACAAGGTATGACCTATAGTGGCAGGGCGCGGTGGCGCTACAGTCGAGGCGATCCTCCATCCCTGAAACCACCAAATATTACAAGGTACGACATGCCTACAGCGGCAGACAGTCAACCCTCTGTCCCTGACACCACCTAGTATTACAAGGTACCTACGACCTGCAGCGGCAGCGACTTTGTCTCGAATCGCGCGCCGAATGCAACCGCTGTCCCGTCAGGCCTTGGTACTCGTTGAGCTTCTCCGCCATGTTACCGGGACTACTGTAGAGTATACTGTAGAGACAGGCTCTACAGAATACTTTTCCACATACTAAAATTCGATACCTATTGCACCACATGTATAGAGCAGCTGATGTTTTTTTCGATATTTCGCACTTGGCCCCATAGTAAAAGTTGCTTGAATTGGTGAATTAAGTGACCCATTTCAGTGTCTTTCTGAAACACCCTTTAGAAACACCCTTTCTGAAACAGCCTTTAGGACCCACATTGTCTTTCAGCCATGCGTCCTGAAGAAAGCGTGCAGCGCTCAGTTGCCGAAACCGCAGTCCGTGCAGAGCATTGGCGACAGCGACGGCATCTTCATCAACCTGTCACACATGGGATCTTGTAGAGGTACGTCATCATCAGCCAGCCCACGTCTGCCCACTGTTGGGTAAACAGGGTGGGTTTTTGAGACGGGGCAGTAAGGGCAGTTACCTTAACCGTTATAGTAACAGGAAAACGTTCTTAGGAGACCTTCCATAACTTTTTGAGATATTATGAACTGCATTCACAGATTTTGGAAAAAATGTACGGTCAGCGAAAAAAAAAGGTAAAATACCAAAAAAAAAATTTTTTTAATCCAGTCGATCCTCTTTTATGTAGAGATTAAAAGACTCTAAGGAGCGAACTAAGGTTTGAGTACTAGAAATGTCAGAAATTTACAAAAACTTTTCCCATAAATTTTCTTTGAAAAACAAAACTTTTATTTTTATAAAGCCAGTCGATCCTTTTTCGTGTCGGGATCAAAAGTCTCTAAGGAGCCAACTTAAGTTTGAGTACAAGAAATGTTATAAATCGCGAAAAACTTCTCCACCTACATTTTGTAGTTTTATGGGGTTTGTTTTCGGATAGTTTTTGCCGATTTCTGTCATTTCTAGCACTCAAACCTCAGTTGGCTCCTTAGAGACTTTTGATCCCTACACGAAAGAGGATCGAATGGCATTATAAGCAAAAAAGTTTTTTTTCCATAGAAAATGACTAAAAGTTTTTGTAAATTTCTGACATTTCTAGTACTCAAACCTTAGTTGGCTCCTTAGAGTCTTTTGATCTCTACATGAAAGAGGATCGATTGGCATAAAACAAAATTTTGGTATTTTAGCATTTTTTTCGCTGACCGTACATTTTTTCCAACATCTGTGAATGCAGTTCATAATATCTCAAAAAGTTATGGAAGGTCTCCTAAGAACGTTTTCCTGTAACTATAACGGTTAAGGTACCTGCCCTTACTGCCCCGTCTCAAAATCCACCCTGTATAGGCCTTCCCCTCGCGCCACCACTCACGGTCCCTCGCCATCCAATTCCATGGACACTTAACGATGTCGTCCATCCATATACCTAGGCATAATTTATTATTTATAACCACAATCATAACCGAAATAAATGCTTGTGAACTAAAATATTGGCATTCATATCCACATTCGTAACGTGCCAAAGCGATAAAAAATCAAAGCGATTCTTTGGAAGTCGGAAAAGCTGTGCAAGGCCAGGGCGAAAGTTAGTGTTATTTTTTTACTTTTTTAAAATGCTTGTTTAAATCCCAACTCGTCCCGCCTCGGCTTTGCACGGGTGCAAAAACGTATTGAAACATCATTAAAAGGTTTAGCGGATACATAAAGAAAGATGCTCTACAAACAGACTGACTTTGTTTTATATTAGGTAAGTATGTAGAGAAATATAAAGATTTTCACTCACGTAGATATGATTTATTTTCACCATCTCCATACAATTGCCACGCCACGGCGATAGAACCTGGGACGCTTACGTAGGCCTTCGTTTCCAGATGAGTCAGTGAATAGCGACGGGTGCTTCGAAGGGCCCTGCTCCTCGCGTCGAGACTCGCGCGCCTGGCGAGCCTCCGCCAACGACGTGAGCCCTCACACCACCACCTCGGACCTGCACCGGGCGCCCTCCTGCCCTGGGTAACTATTCACAATGGGCTCCTTCCTGCCTTGGGAAACTATTCACAATAGGCTCCTTCCTGCCTTGGGTAACTATTCACAATAGGCTCCTTCCTGCCTTGGGTAACTATTCACAATAGGCTCCTTCCTGCCTTGGGTAACTATTCACAATGGGCTCCTACCTGCCTTGGGTAACTATTCACTTGTACAGTCCACCGGGCGCCCAGGAGGGCAGGAGCCCTGGGTAACTATTCACAATGCGCTCCTTTCTGTCCTGAGTGACTACTCACAAGTACAATCCACCGGGGCGTCCTCCTGACCTGGGTTCACAAGTCCTACGAGCCTTCAGAGACTCGCGCGCCCGGCGAGCCTCCACTAACGACGTAAGCCCTCACACTACAACCTCGGACATGCAACGGGCGCCCTCCTGCTCTGGGTAACTATCCACAATGGGCTCCTTCCTGCCTTGGGTATCTATTCACAAGTATAGTCCATCGGGCCTCCTCCTGCCATGGGTAACTATTCACAAGTATAGTCCATCGGGCGTCCTCCTGCCATGGGTAACTATTCACAAGTATAGTCCATCGGGCGTCCTCCTGCCATGGGTAACTATTTACAAGTACAGTCCACCGGGCGTCCTCCTGCCCTGGGTAACTATCCACAATGGGCTCCTTCCAGCCTTGGGTAACTATTTACAAGTACAGTCCACCGGGCGCCCTCCTGCCCTGGGTAACTATTAATTGGTCCCACCAATCTTGAAGGCCTCTACATACGCTACAAAAGCCCTTCGTCCATAACTCGAGATACCTACGGGTTGAAAAAAAAAGCATCGACAGTTATTTGGCTGGGCAGCTCGACAGCACGTAGACCATACGCGTGTGGTATTGCAACGAAAGTGTAGGGGTCTATTCTTGCTGTCATGATGGTGTGTACAATACGAGAGTCTCATTCGATTATTCAATAGCTCAATTTTTTAGAGACATAAAATTATCTCTAGCGAAACTGTCACATTAGAAAGTTAGGATGATGTCCTAGCTTCTCGATTGCAAAGCTAGGTCTGTCAGCAATTAATTAAATAGAAATATCTCTTCTTTATCTCACAAGGGCACGCAAAGTAGCCGTGTAAACTAAATTCACCCTGAAGTCAACAAAAGCAGAGTATTCAATAGCTGCAGTGCAGTGTAAATGGTATTCGCTTTTAATTAGGTACGACCCATGAGAATCACACTAAAGCCTAGCGTCCATATGAGGCGGATCGGGGCGGGCCGGGCCGGGCCGCAACGCAACGCAACGTTGGGGTGCGTCCATCTAAGCGCATCGGGGCGGATCGGCGCATCGGCTCGGCGGATTTTTTGGTGTTGCCACTTTGTCTAATCACAAATATTGTAACTTTTGAACCCTCGTTGTGACTTTTTGTGACATTGCCTAAATTGTAACTTTTTGATGCCTAGTCGATTGAGAAATTTTCAACAGATTGAAATTATTTTGTATGATTGAGACTGAAATTTTCTGACGCGCGCTCATCTCACTCTGAATATACTATGGGTAAAATAATTATAGGGTATGGTAAGTACCTACCTATAGTTTCAGGTACGGTCCGCTTTTATGCCATTTTGGCTCTATGTGGCCCTTGGCTGCAAAAAAATTGCCAAGCCCTATTCATTCATGCCAAAATTACAGACTATTTTATATTAGGGATTTCATGCACTTTAAACTAATAAAATTGATGATAAATACTCGATGACAATTTTTTTTTTTACTTACCTAGTGAATAACACGCAGTATACGTAGTCTACTGGAACAATACGGCGTTTGTGAAAACCATAAACTTAACAAAACCAAAAATCAACTTCTAATACTTCTGCTGGTATTTCTTCATCATCATGATCGGTTAAGGGTGGACGATAGCAGCGTAGAGGGTAATTCAATTTTTTTACAGTTTTATTATTTTGAAGCTTAACTTTACTGAGCTATTCGTACTAAGCGTTTGTTCAGCGATTTTTCGTTCACGCCAATAGCATAGAATTCTTTCCATTATTATAAACAAGAACAACAATAATTCAGCCGATTATGTATTCTGGTCGACAAATGGCAACACTCGCGCGCATTCGCATGCGCGAGCATGCTGTTGCCCCTGCGTCCACTAGGCGCATCGGGGCGGGTAATGCCGCCGGCAAAAATCCGCCGGCAAAAATATTGCGTCGCGGCCCGCCCCGCCCCGATGCGCTCTAGTGGACGCACTTCCATACAAAATATAGGCAGGCGGATTTTTGCCGCCGGCAAAAATCCGCCCCGATCCGCCTAATGGACGCGAGGCTTAAGGGGGCAAAGGCAGAAAGGGGGCAAGACCCGAACAGACCACCTAAATACCTGGGGCCTTAGCCTGTAACACAATGGCGTATCAATGGCGGCCCAGGTAGAAGGACAAAACCGGGATTTTTTCGTTGTTCTCCTACAACCAGCGAACTAATCCTCTAGAATTAGACTCATAATATTCTTTGCTGTACTACAATAACATTAAAAGGACCGACCGACACTAGACCGACAGCATCAATAAATCGTAATTAAAACCGTCAACCGGAAGCCCATTTTGGCACCATTGTGTTACAGGCTAAGGGCCCTGTTGGACGTATCTCGATTGATCGATTAGGTTCTGTTATGCTTAGGTGGCTTGTTTAGTGAATTGATAGACTCGGCGTGCATTTCACCGTTACGCCTGAGATTCTGCATCTAACAAAAGATCTGCCCCTCTACCCTTGACGCATTTTTCCAATACGGCCGCAATATGGCGCAATTTTCAAAATTTAATAGGTATTTTACAAATTAAGACGCATTTTGTGTTTTTATTGAATAAAACAGCCTTACCTTTGAATAAACATTACAAAGTATTTAAAATCAAAGCATTACTATCGGAATTCAAAGAGAAATTAATTTTATAACTTTTTCAATTTGATCGCAATAGCGTCAAGGGTTATCCCCCCTGGACAGTTGCTAGTCCTCAAAACCGGGACCTTATTTAGAACCTTACTAGCTTTTGTCCGCGACTTCGTTCGCGTGGACTACAGAAAAAAGATATGTGCTTTACTTTGCTCCTAAGTGTAATAGCGTGATAATATGTAGCCTATGTGTTATTCTGGTGTCTAAGCTATCTCCATTCCAAATTTCATCCAAATCCGTCAAGCCGTTTCAGCGTGAAAGAGTAACAAACATCCATCCATCCATCCATGCATACTTACAAACTTTCGCGTTTATAATAGTAGTGTAGGATAGGATTTACGGGAAAGTTGCTCTTATAGAAACAAAACATATATTTTTGATGATTTCACACTGAACGCGGTTTTGCATAACGTTTGACGAGTGAGCCTTGTAAGGTTGCATCCCGACTCGACGGCTAGGTGCGGTGTGTGGGCAGTAGAAGTGGGTCAGGAAGGGTGGCCGTCGTGCGCATGCGCCAGCCACCCTTTGTCAGCCTTTGTCTGGCGCAGCCACCCCGCGCCGCCACCCACCAGCCACCCACACCACTCGCCGCCCACTCCCGCAGTACAGTCACAAACTTCGCAGTACCTTTTCTGACATCGCCTCGCGACGCGTTTTTATCCACACTCACTAATACCGAAACCGATCTCGGTGAGTCCCGTACCCTAAGCGAAATATAAGTAGGCCGGAAATCTCCTTTCGTGTTTTTAAGATAGAATTCTTACTCATTGCGACATTAAGTACCTAGTAATTAGATGTTATTTCCGATGTTTGTGCAATGTTGATAACCCGTGTGCCCTAGTGGTCCGACTACATGTCTTAGATGTTAGAGTAAGGATGCATGCTGCTCTGTTTACGTATTGTCCTTTCCTTGGTTGTGTGACGAAACTAACTTCCCTCTGTGTCATCTCCCATTGGGGTCGGTACGCCTGCCGGCGCGTGGGGACGTATTATTTGCAGATAAGACGTGTGTAGGGAGATAAGATGCGGTTGCTAAGCGTAGTAGCCGAATGAGACGTTTGGAGATGCAAGGCAAGGGCCTGGAGAACGGCGGAGTGTTGGGCGGCGGCAAGGAGGGCAAAGAGGGCTCGGGCATGTCACGCAGCGAGTCCACGGCGAGCCGGTGCACGGGGCACACGCCGCACACGCCGCACACGCCGCGCACGCCGCTCGGCGCCGACAGCGCCAGCGTCACATCCAACCCCATGCCCTCTATCTATCGGTAACTATGAGCCGAGCCGGCCCGACACGGAAGAAGACCTACGGCCCGACACCCGAACTTCCTTCACCTTACATCTACATCAATCAACTATCATGATTACCAATAATGACAAACAATATGCACCCTACTATGTTGCATTGTGTTATAGTTTCTTCGAAATCGATTTGCAGTGCTATGTATGCCCAGTGTTACGAAACGGAAAATTTAAAATGCGGTAGAACGACGCTTTGAAAATCGGGAGAATTCGGGAGCAAAGTTATTGTTTGAAAATCGGGAGAATACGTGAGGATAAAACAACAAATACAACATGGTCTGGCTCAGGTAAAATATTGAAAACAAAGTTACATAAATGTGGGAATTTTGCAGTACCGTGTCCTATTTTGATTTTGTTGATGGTGTTCCAAAATGCTTTTGCATCTCCATCTTCTGACAAAAATTAATGAAAATTACGAAGTTCCCTCCACTCAGTGTTAACTGTTTGTAAATCATTCAGAAAATTAGGAAAATTACTTACGTGAAATCGGCATAATTGACTCAAATGTGCGTGATTTTACACTCTGAGCGCGAGAATTGTATAAATCGGGAGAAAATCATTGCATATCGGGAGATCGGGAGATGAAGTACAAAATCAGTACATCTCCCGCAAAATCGAGAGGTTCGGGAACACTGTGTATGCCTGAATGAATACAGTTACTAAACCTACACCTACATAACAGCAATCAAACTTCCGGGCTAGATGTTACAATGAGTAGTGTACACGCTCAAAGGTAGATAACATTTATACAATGTGCCTTCACACTTTATCTAGAAAGAGTATTCTCTCGATATCTCTCTCTCTCTCTCTCTACTTACTTATATTATATACTGAAAAGTATTTAAAAAAAGCAACCTACACCTGCAACGACCTGCAAACTTGTAGTAACATGTTCCATAAGAAGGATTTTCTAGACACCAAGCCCTAACGAGGTGAAATGCACTACCTATGGCTTATGGTAAGGCTGCTCAACCTT
Source organism: Zelleria hepariella (assembly GCA_949319315.1). NCBI lineage: Eukaryota > Metazoa > Arthropoda > Insecta > Lepidoptera > Yponomeutidae > Zelleria > Zelleria hepariella. Next base: position 29,938,410 of record OX439379.1, read on the forward strand.
TTTAATAGTTGGGCCAAACTGTGGATTCAGACGTTCAAGATGGGCCACTGACAATACCTATTTCAGTTACTCTTCAAAACTTACTTGCTTGGGCCATCCCTTGGCTTATGGGGTCGTAGCTAAAATATACAGAAGAGAAAAATGTAACATGGGTGTTTACAAGGCTCGTAGGGCCTGGTTTATAAGTTGTGCTTATATCAGCCAATGGTGGATGGAGGTGAGGGGTGGCAGGGTGCTGGGTAGCAGTCTTCTTCCCGCGGCGGCATAGGATTATGTTGAAGCGCACTCCGCCCGCCCGCACTGCATCGTGCACTGCGTTCGTCGCATGCGAGCCAGTAGGTAATGTAAACTAGCCGCAGCCATCACCCATTCATTGCTATTGTTCCATTATTTTACTCTCGTAAACATTCCCGGAAAAGGACAAAAGCTCGTTGGGACATTCCCTGGAAATCCTCGTGTCCGCAAATGTTGTGATGTATGGCAAATGCCAACGTTGCCAAGACAGTCTTAGCGCAATCGCGTTACTAAGCCGACGCACAGAGTACATCAGTTACGCTTTGCCTTTAGTACGCCCACACAGAGAGTGCTTATTACGGAAACACGGGCTTAAAAATTAAGCAAGAAAAAAAAATACATACCCACCTCCAACATTTTAATTTCAAATTAGAACATCTCATAAACCGATTTTGATCAAATATAGCTAAGAACCCTATCAATAAAGTCAACTTTCAAACAAACTGAAACTAAACGAAAATCGGTTTACTCGTTTGGAAGCTACGATGCCACAAACAGACAAAGATATGCACAAAGACACGTACACACGTCAAACTTAAAACACCTCTCTTTTGGGTCGGAGGTAAAAAAAAATGCTAGATGAAATTCGAGACTTTGTCCCCACTATGTAGCATTTATGGCTGATGGTTCCGCTAAAGTGTATTTAGTTACCTACCTAGTAAGCTCACTTTGCTTGCTCATGCTGGTACATCCGACGAGGCTGACCTGACCCGAGGACTGAAACTGAAGGTAAGGTACCACCCCATCTCCAATTCACTCATTCTGTTATTTCCACACTCTCTGTTTTCCTTATGCAAAGCTTTCGTGTTGTTTTCGTTGTTTCGCGAAGATGGATGCGCAAAATAGGAACGTGAGTTTGGGCAGTTTTTTTCGGGTTCTGGGCAGAGTCGTGATATTCTCTACATCCTAGCGAATTTTTCTACTGTGAAGGGAGCGCTCTACCGCGCTCTCGCCCATGCAAACGGAGAAAAAAAAAACAGCAGTTTTGCTACCCCAATATAATATGATTTCGTTGTCCATCTTGTTTTGTAGATGTTTATCTTAGTCAAAGCTTTTTCCTTTTTTTAAATTCTAACATTAAAAAAAATACTCTTGAGATAAGACGAAAAAAAAAATTTTTTGACATTTTATACCGAAATCAACAAAATTAGCAAAGCTGTAATTTCGTTTAGTATGAGAGTGAAGGCGGTAAACAAAACAATGGTCATAGCGATAAAAAAAATGTTTAGGCGAGGTACCTATAGGTAGGTACCAAATACCAAGCGCCAAAATTCCAACAGGAGTCTAGGGTGGTAACTCAGTTTTAACAGAGTTCAGACTGTCGATAAAGCAGTGCCTGTTTTGATATGAAGGGAGGGATATTCAAATCAAAACATGCACTGTTTTATGGACAGTCGACACTACTAAACTCTACTTAAACTGAGTTTAAACAGAGTTCAAGTAGCGTTCTAGTTTGAACTGAGTTTAAGTAGCGTTCTAGAATACCACCCTAAAATGCTCCAAGTTAGTGAATCGATAGTTTTCAAGCTTACAAATAAAGCCGCGTTTTCACAGTCAATGTACTACGACAGCACGTCATATCGTACACTTTTGTTGTAAAGTCGCCCGTAACGTAACCGAGTAAGGGTGTAAGGGTCAACGTGCTGTCTTGTGTACGATTGTGTTGTGCGCGCGTCGTCAAAGTCAACTTTGATGATATAGAACGGTCTTGGTTAACGTTTTCATCCCACCAAATCCAAAGTGCAATTCGATGAAAACGACCAACCTTAATTGACTTTGACTAGGCACTTTTCAAGGCGCACTTTCTTAAAATAGATGTTTCAGGTAGGTAAGTAAAAAGGTAATAGAAGCATTACAGATTTACAGCATATTTTTAGTATCTCACTTTAACTCTAACATGTTTTAGATTCAGATCACGCTTAGGTAGGCAATACAAAATGTAGCTCTGTTTTTTTATTACTAACATTGTAAATAGGTAGTTGTTGAACTTAGTTAACATTAGCTATCAAACAATGCAATCAAGCTGTCATCAACATTTTTGTCAACATTTAGATGTAGAAAGCATAGTAGGCGACTCAGTAATACAAGGTATTGTTTTGTAAAGTGATACCCGACTCGGGGGTGAATATTTGCCTACAATAAACTTAACAAAAAAAAAAAAGGTATAATAACACTAAAAATACCCAAAAATAATTAAATTGGGCCTTTCTCATTATTCTGCGGCCAGACTCGCAATATCGGGCGCCACATCGCACGCGCTCTTTGAGAAGGCCGGTGGTCTTTATCTGTATTCTGATGGTCAGGTGGTATACTCCGTGCGATTTTAGTGGTTTTAATGCCGAAGGTATTTTGTTGCACTGGTGATTCTGAGCCAAATTACAGAATTTCATTCAAAACGCGCGAAAAAAAAATTGACTTCTCCATACAAATGTTGTCGATTGGCGATAGCCATTTGTATTGGGAAGTGTTTTTTTTTTCGCTCGTTTTGAAGTAAAATTTTGGAATTCGGAAGGCAAAGTTTTTTGTTCGAAAGTCCGTTATTGGCTTAATCTTATCTTTAGACAATATTGAGAAACTAATAATTTCAATATTTTTTATTTTGGTTCAGTTGTTTGGATTTTACAACGTTTCAAAGATACGGTTTTATGACGTCACGCGACGGTCTGCATACTGTTGGCGGTCATAGGAACAAAACATTTTAGCGCATAAAAACAAAACTACTGGACCAAAATTAAAAATATTTAAATTAGTTTCTCTATATTGTCTAAAGATAAGATTAAGCCAATAACGGACTTTCGAAAAAAAAACTTTGCCTTCCGAATTGGCTCAGAATCACGAGTGTAACTAAATACCTTCGGCTTTAAAACCACTAAAATTCCACGGTGTTTATCAAATATTGTCCCTGAGTCTGGTGTCACTGACCAAAACAACACCTTAAATTTCAATCAGAACAATTTATCTATCACTCATTCATTAGATAGACTTACTGCCTATTTCTGAATTGACAAATTCGCTAAGCAAATGGGTAAGTATCGTCCTGTCTCTGCAGATTTCTCACAAAACAGCGTGACAGAACGATAGTTAAGTATTTGCTTAGCAAAATTCTCAATTCAGAAACCGGGCCTTAGCAATTTAATTTTTTTACCTAGTTTTAAGTAGGGTAGGTATCTAGATACCTCTTAAAGGTATACAACACGCAAATCATTTCTTTGTTAGTTAGTAAGTAGTTAGTATCTTAAATTGAGTACATAGGTACATAGGTATCACTTAAGTCTTTTTAGTCAATATACATGGGCATTCGGTTCGGTCCCCAGCTGCTATTTGTACAAGAACACATCGTGTGGATGGCTTGAGATCATAGAAGTTCTCTCTCTGAGAGAAGGCCTGTCCATGGGTCAATTCTGGGGATTGTCGAAGCAATTGTCGCTGACGGTGAAGGAAAACATCGCGATGGTATAGGCATAGGTCAGGATAGTATAGGTGCTGGGCAAGGCATCTAAAACAATGTCCCAGGCACTGCAGCACCTAGTGGTCTCTTCACCCATCTAGTGTGAGTGAAGGTGCCACAGAACGCTGTATAAATCATCTCATTACGTAAATGCAAAAGGCCTTGGCCTTGGTTAGTTTAATTGTCGAAGGAAAATGCACTTTTCTCTCAAGATCTCCTTCGAGAGTGGCGCGTTTTGCATTCTCGAGAATATTCCCGCAGGATTAATTTTAAATGGTCAAACACAGCCATAAAAAATTTCACGCTTTTACATTAAGTTATATCTAAATTCCGTGACGGCTTTCATGTTTTTGTTGTTGTTTTGTTCAATAGATGTCGGGCCCCAATAGCTTCCCTGGATTGTATGGATGATTTCAGCGCCAACTCGCAGCAGATGCTAGATCAAGGCAAGTACCTACCTAAGGCTGATATTACACTTATCAAATATCTTTGTTTGTCCAATGCACACTCTATCAGGGAAATTTGATGTTTTCATCCACATTTTCAATACAAAATATTGATGAGGTCGTCCAATTTCTTTGATCGAGTGTCCATTGGACAAAGAATCTCGCATTCGACACATCTCGAAGCAAAAATCTCTTTTGCGGAAAATGTCACATCTCCTAAACTCACTAAGTCATCCTCTACTTAAGGCTGAAGGCACGAGATTTCTGCGAGATGTTTGCCTTTTTCGTTCGACATGACTCGAGTGGTCGGGAGGAGTCGAGATCGAAATGATATGAGATTTTTCCTTCGAGATGTGTCGAATGCGAGTTTCCCGAGAATTAACCCCCAGCCTAACACACGCATGAATTTGGTTTGCTGGTGTACAGTCGACAGAACGTCGACCCTCTATTCAGTTATTTAAAGACTTTACAACGAAAATGTAAAGTTTTCCTTGCTGTTGACCATACAAATGGCCATGTACCTGTACGCGTATAATAATCTGGGTTTGGTATTCCTCTCAGCCGGTGACATCACAGTTTCGAGGCATATGTCCACATATCTCGGGAATCATACAACAATGCCGTCGGTAGTAACTCCCGGTCTGCGCTACAAGAACTTGGGCAAGTCGGGCCTGAGAGTGCCCAATATTGGCTTGGGAATCTGGACTATGCTCAATGAGGAATACGCCGAAGATATTGTTATGACTGCCTTGGAGAATGGAATAAACTTATTCGACTTGTCTGAAGCTCATTGTGGTGAGTAGCAGTTTGTCCATGAAACTTTCATTCGAGCACTTGGCCTTGAGGGCTTCACATTTTCAATCCGTATTATTCATCGATTAAACTGAATTAAGTTTGAGGTAAGTACTTTTTCGCACCTTCAGAATAGGAGAGACCTAATAAAAAAATCATGGATATTGAGTTAAGTTCATAGAGGGACACAAAATGGCATGCTCTATCAGGTGAATTATTAAAACAAAGGCATTGTCATGGTCGAAAAAGGAAAAAACTAACTTCGGTCTCTCTCACACTCCCCTCTTCCACCCGCGCCCCTCGGTTTGGGAAGGACACGATCAGTATTTGGTCAAAAGTGAAGTGAGTGTGACGTCGCAAGTTTACTCGTGGATTGACCTAAACCGTATAGCGCTGCTTCTGGACTAAACAAAGGGTAAGAAAATATTTTAAAATTCAGTGTAGGAAAGACAGTCTTTTAAATTGGGTCGTTAAGTTTCCGAACTAAGTATTGATCTCTAGGACCTAATAAGGAATGGGTCTATCTAATGTCAAATAAAAGAGACACATAACTAAATCAGTCTTAAAAAAAAAATGTTTTTGTTACCCTATTACCCTTTTTTTTTAAAACTATTTTAAAATGTAAATAAATACTCAAGTTAATTTTTCATAAAATGAATCAATAAAATATAAAACAAACTGTATAGCAATAAAATATTTAATATGTTTTCATACGAAACCATTGAACAATTTAAAGCCAATGTTGAATGTTCCAAATTCTAAAACTTCTTTCTTGATTTTCCAACAATTTGATTTTTTTAGTTATGTCTGTCCTATTCTGAGGCTGCGTTTTGTTTTTTCTAAAGCAAGTCCTGTCCCGAGTGAATTTTTTCAACTTATTATATATGTTTTAATTTGAGGTCTTACCCAGTTGATAAGCATTTCAAGACAACAACAAAAACTTTCTTGCAGCTAAAGGTGAAGCTGAACTGGGAAGAATTTTAAAGAAGCGTAATGTAAGGAGGCCAAGTATTATTATAACTACTAAAATATATTGGAGCACCAAGTGAGTATGAGCCATCGAGCAGACATTCGTTACAATAATGATTATCCATTTCAGTTAGACCATACACTGCCGGTTTCTGAATTGAGAAATTCGCTAAGCAAATGCGTGACAGAACGAATTTTGGCGGTGCCATCGCTTTCCCCCAGCGTCGCGTTCCGCCTGCGTCGCGTTTTCATGGCGACGTCGATAGTAAAGTATTTGCTTAGCAAAATTCTCAATTCAAAAACCGGGCTTCAGTCTTTGCATGTACTCTAACGACGGATAAGTAAAATAAACACCGTTTTCCATCGCTCCCATAGAGACACTGTATGATCGAGGCACTAATCATCAATGTAATGAGTTAACATTTGCCACTACTTCCAATAACGGAATGCATCATTACATTTGTAACTGATTTCGTAGACTTGCTAGCTACTACTAGCTAGGTATAACAATATGCTTCTTTTGCTGATAGACCGTAACTTGCTTCCTTCACATAATCACGTACCAACTAAGTCACACGTAAAGGTATTCCAACTAGCATTTGAAGCTGAAACGACGGCGCAACGTATACTTTTACGTGTGGGTGGTTCAGCTTGGTGTTACTAATGCTTCTAGGTAGCTCTTTAGAACCTTAACATATCTTCAACTCTCCAATTATTAGGTATACTAATAACAGGTCGGATGAAAGAGGTCTCTCTCGTAAGCACATCATTGAGAGCGTAAAAGCATCCTTGGCGAGGTTGCAGCTGGAATATATTGATGTGGTGTTGTTACATAAAGTGGACCCCGTGTGTCCAATGGAGGGTAAGTCTTCTTCCAGAAAGTTTCTAATTTCTTTCTCATGCCAATATATCCCAATATACTTGCTGAAACAATAGTGATTGAGATGGTGTTATTCAAAAGTGTCGTTCGAAAAAAATTATGTTATCGGTCATTGGGATGATCACGCTGAATTTCCAACTTAACATTCTGTATTACCCCCAGAATTAGTACGAGCCATGAATTTTGTGATCAATCAAGGATGGGTAATGTACTGGGGGACCGCTCGCTGGTCGCCAACCGAAGTAAGTTTAACCAGAAATATTATGACCAGTGTGCCTATGCTTTAAAGTCCTGGGGCCAGACACACAGAAGACACATGTGAAGACGCATATACATTTTGTATCACAGTGACATTACAGACCTTCTCAACCTTCTCTCGCTCTCGAGCACCCTCAGACCTCATCAGTCTCAAGCATCTTGGAGTTGATGCCAGTTTATCACTTCATCAGTTCCATTACAACCGATCGGTGGATACAACCCCTGCGTTTCACGTGCCCAAACCCTCTCAGCCAGTCAATCATCTAAAATTCTAAATCGATTGCAGATAATGGATGCCTACACAAACTGCCGCCAGTTTAATTGTGTGACCCCTATCGTAGAGCAGACCGAGTACCACATGTTCTGTCGAGAGAAACCTGAACTCTACATGCCCGAACTCTACCACAAGATCGGAGTTGGTAAGGAAATTTATCTTTGTAATGGGTGTCGATGAAGTCAGCATCGCTATCACTTGTATAGCGAGACGTCACATGTAACCCTTCCCGCACCCCTCTATTATCACAGCTATGCCAAATATAAATACAATGATGACCCAGTTTTTCCTAATAAAAAGTCAGTTTTGCGACTATTGCGTTGGCACTCTCTTTTATGACAACGATATGCAAATTGTAGTTAATATTGCGCGTAATATTTTAGGCATGATGGCGTGGTCTGCCATCACGACCGGCAAGGGTCTGGGACGCGAAGAAATCACCGGACTGTTTGCCAAGTCTAGGTTCAACAGGAAATATAGCACTTTTAGCTGGTGCGAGGAAGACGTCGGTGAAACAGAGGTAAGCACTACGACGTACTACAATCCGAGATTTGTACCTAACTACCGTTTCATTTTCGCCATTGTTATCCGCGTTTAATCAAGGTAACAAACAAAAAATGAAAATATCGTGGCGGGAAAGTTTTCAGTTTTTTTTTAGTAGCTAAACAAGTTATTTTAGTTCGGCTATTTTTGTATCACGAGTCATGACATAAAACTGTATTCTTTTTATTATTCTAAGCAACATAAGAACAATAATTAAGCCGATTTATTTTTCTGATCGACAAACCAGTGGTACCTACTTCGGGCAAATCTGCAGAATTATTTTTGTTTTGTTGTTTAGAATAATAAAAACAATTCTAGGTATTTTACTGCCGTGAAATAAAAAGAAAATTGCGCAGTTTGAAATAAACTGTGCATTTCACGCCACGCAACTTACCTAACATCCAATGCTGTAATGTTCCTTATAATTTTATTCTAACAACAACCTGGATGGATCTAGATTTTATGCGGATAACAATGACGGAGACAAACCGTAAAGTTGGAATAAGTAACTATCGAAGATTCGCCCATCAACGTTTTCTAACTCCACGACCAGGCACGCAGTCCAGGCAGCAAAGAGATACCCGGAGAGGACACTAGGACATACGGCGACAAGCTCCGAGATCTGGGCAACCTGGCCATAAGCCTCAGTAAGTTCTATCAACGCTACTTCCTATGAAAACTGGTGAAATCACCGAACTACCTACTCTAACAAAGGTAGGAATAGTAGGTACCTGCAAGTTAAGTACTCATAAGTTTGTGTATCAATGTAATGTAGCTGCTGAGCAATGCTGATGTTGAGCTAAGATGACATCCGTAGGCTACTGTGATTTCTACATGTCCACACCCCTACGGTAGTATGGGGCCACCCCTGGCCTGGTTTCAGCGTTTAAGGCCGGCCAAAGAATCTCCGGTTGTAACGTGCCTTCCGAAGTAGAGAAGCGCTCAGGATATTTTTGCCACTAGCGTTCACCTATCCATAGACTGACCATGCTCGATGTTGCTTAACATTGCCCGTCTCTTAATTGAAGAATTAAGAATTGCTGTTAGGATGATGATTGATGACCGATGTTTGTCTTCCAGATTGCTCCATGAGCCAGCTGGCCGTGGCATGGTGCTTGAAAAACGAGTCCGTAAACTGTCTTTTGCTAGGTGCGACCAGCGTTGAGCAGTTCAAGGAGAATATCCATGCTTTGCAGGTGAGTTTCTCCAATGTATGCTTTCCATTCAGGCTAGATTGTGACTTACTTGACGTGCTCCGCCATCCCGGTCTGTCTTTTTCAAGTTTGCTTGGGGCGACCACGCTTCCATTTCACTTGTGGGGTATACTAGCCTATCTCTTGCTTACCGCCGATTTCTCGTACACTAGCGACCGACTTGATCAACTGTTAACATCTGTGAGTTGCTTTGTAGGGCTCCGTTACCCGAATTGTGCGAAATACACAGAGGAATAACACTCTGCCTTCTCCGTCTGTCCGTCAGCCCATTAAACTATGCCTTTGCATCTACGTAATGAAATTATTTATACAGCGTCCAGTGGCACCTTCACTCACACCAGATGTGTGAAGAGACCACTCGGCGCTGCAGTGCCTGGGACATTGTTTTAGATGGAGTAGGCTTGCACAGCACCTACAGGTACCATCCTGACAGCTTAGTTGGCCTATACTAGCCCACAGGAAAGACAAGTCAATACGTGTGGAGCCAACTAAACCGCGGGTTTCCTCACGATGTTTTCCTTCATTGATCAGCCCATTAGTGTACGATTAATCGGGCCAAAGATAGGTAAGTAGAAGGTATTTTGATAAGATGTTTCCCCCCTCAGATCGTGCCCCAGCTGACCGTCTCTGTAATGGCGGAGATCGAACGCGTACTCGCGAACAAGCCGGAGAGGCCTGCCATGGTCTCCACGCTGGCCATGCGGAATCAACTGACCAACAACACCGTCAGGGTTGACATGACGTAAGCAAGCACCACGTCACGCACGACTCCACTTGCACTAACTCGACCAATCTAAATCACCGATCTCTGCTCTGAGCAATTGCGTAACCGTAGCCTGCGCGCGTGAAAGCTATCTGGAAGGCTTAAATTCAGTCAAGTCTTCCTAAAAAACTTTACATATTAAAGATTAGATCGGTGGCTTTGCCTACTAAATTAAGACAATTACCTAAACCAGAGATCAACTCTAATCGGGCAAACACGTCATCTCACATGAGTGCCATTCGAACCACGTGCCAATGCAAACGAGCAATATCGCCGATTCCCTAACGGAGCTAAATTGTTTTACTGTAGCCGTTGCATTGTGGGTGGAATAACAATCGTGTGGGACCCTATCAATGCCAATTACTTAAGACGCCACAGGTCTCACAACTAGCGTCGCCAATGAAAAAAAAATCATATCTTCTTTTTGGATGCGTTTTTAGCAAAAAACGCTCCTACGATTTCTCAATGCGAGGCTTAACTATTTTTAGGACCTAAGGTTTGGATTCCAGATCCTAGAACCTACGAATGCAATCGATTCACGCCAAAAGTGGCCACTTTCGGCGTGAATCGATTGCATTCGGATCTGGAAGGAATCTGGAATCCAAACCTTAGGTCCTAAAAATAGTTAAGCTTCGCGTTGAGAAATTGCAGGAGCGTTTTTTGCTAAAAACGCATCCAAAAAGAAGATATGATTTTTTTTTACATTTCTCATAATATCATGTCATATCAATATCATTCACAGAATAAGTACCTGGAACATAGCGTGGTTAGGTATTGCTTACTGTGAGGATACGAGATTGCATAGTAAATAAGTCAAACGTGGCGATTTTAACTACTTAGCTAACTACTCCAAGACAAGAAGGTTTAATAAAGCCACGTTTTCACGGTCTTAGTACACTAAAACCAAGAGCTCCGTCAAAGTGAGCTTAGGCTTCTGATTGGCCATTTTTGTGACGAGACGTAGCGCTGTAATGAAAACAATCAATCAGAAGCTTTAGCTGACTATGACGGCGCTCTTGGACATAGTGTACTAATACCGTGCGAACCGTACCTTACTCGGTCTTCGGCTTTTAGCCGCGTTTTCACAGTCAAAGTACCTTCACTACGACTAAGAGCACAATGCACTCTGTGAAGAGCACCGTCCAAGTAAGTTAAAGCTTCTGATTGGTCGGTTCTTCTGATAATATGTTGTCTTAGGGCACAAAAACGTCAACTAGGACGGAGCTCTAGTCGTAAAAGTTGACTTGAAAGGAAATAAAACAAAATGGCCGACCAATCAGAAGCTTGGACGGTACTCTTCGGTGTAGTGTACTTTGACTGTGAAAATGCAGCTCTATGGCGTATTCACGTAGAACGCTGGCTGCCAGCGCCGATCCGCCAGCGCTTATCGAAGCTGGTCGGCTCAGATAACAGCTACATAAAGAAAGCAGGCAGAAGCCGACTGGCAGTCTATGAGTAGCACGCATGAATGTTTTTTATCTCTTTTATCCCAAATAGGTAGCTTACTGAACACTAGTGAAATCAAAATGTCAACATCCATTTTTAATAACGCCAAATACGTGTTGTTGCCTTGTAAACTGCAAACAAATGGCGGCCTTATCGGAGCAGGTCGGAACTTGTCGGCGACGGTCGGCGTTTATCGGCGCTGGTTCGGCACAAAGTATAGCGACTGACTGCGCCGACTACACGCGCGGACCAGGGGCCTTAGTCTGTAACACAATGGCGTATCACTGGCGGCCCAGGTAGAAGGACAGAACCGGGTTTTTTTCGTTGTTCTCCTACAACCAGCGAACTAATCCTCTAGAATTAGACTCATAATATTCTTTGCCGTACTTCAAAAACATTAAAAGGACCGACACTGGACTGAAAGCATTAATCAATCGTAATTGAAACCGTCAACCGGGAGCCCATTTTGGCACCATTGCGTTACAGGCTAAGGCCCCAGCTCTGATAAGCGCTGGCGGATCGGCGCTGGCAGCCAGCGTTCTACGTGAATACGCCCAGTCACGGAACGAACTGGTGGTAGGCTGAGCGTGTAGCAAGCACGAACAATGTACTGTGAAACTTGTTCCATTCATACCAAATAGTGGCGTCGAAAATGATCCTTCGAGGCCTGAGGAGGGCCCTGCAGCGGGCCCAAGCGGGGATAGTACCCCCGTCCCTCTCGCCGTCACCCTGTCATCTACTGTCATCTACAGAAGGTGTGCCTGTCTAAACTCTACAGGGTGCACTCTAAGTCGATAGCGGAACTTTAAGTAGGCTGTCTACTGATCAATACAAACAGCTTGTACTAGGTGGCGACAAAAATGGAGCGAAAAAAATATCAGCTGTTTCATACATTTGGCGCAGTACTGAGTCGACCTTTTGTATGGAACAGCAGTTTTTTTTTTCACTCCATTTTTTTCGCCTCTTAGTACAAGTTGTTTGTATTGATCAGTAGATAGCCCACTTAAAGTTCCGCTATCGACTTAGAGTGCACCCTGTAGATTCTAGAGGATTATTTTGTCTCGGTTGACCCATTGAAAACTGTACAACCAAGAATAAACGTGCAGTTTTAAATGAGCCACCACGTATATTTCAGTGGTAGACCACCTCGTCTATGTGCCCCTGAATGCCTCTTTCATAAAGCAGGTCATATTCGTTGGTGAAGATTAGGTAGCCGTAGGTCCCATTTTAGAGACACCCCTTCGAGTTACAGCAATACAAGTTTGTCATACCACCCAAATGAAAAAAAAAAAAAACAACATAATATACTCATAAATATGAGTTCGGACACAACAACAATACGGAAGTTTCTGTTTTTTTCAATCTATTTTTTCTAAGCATACAATAAAGCCCGTAAATTTGTATATTTTAATTTCCTAGAATGTTGACAAAAGGCTAAAGATGAGTCGTTCGTTCCTACAAAAGTATATTTTTGTAATATTGAAAATTGGTACTTCAACGAATATGGCGAGCTTTATTTTGTTGGTGTTGTGGATCGCTAAAACATGAATCAGCGATGGTTAGTTTTTTTAGGACCGCAATTTACGATACACATTTTCGAGAATTATTGAAAAATCCACCCTCTATATAAGCGTACTACAGAAGGCGTAAAGAATTGAAACATCACAACTCTACAAAAAAAAAACCTGTCTGCAACCTTCTCTTAATCACAATGGCGCAGCGCCGCCAACTATCGATTAATTCTTGTTTGCTGAACCTATGTAGGTAGATCTATCTATCTACAGGGCAATTTTTAAATAGCTTTATTCCTGAAGCACGTCCGACTTCAAAGGACGGTATTATCAATCACAGTTTAAACCAAAAAGGCTAGTTTAAACTCTATCTGTCGATTAATTTTCATACAAAATTCGAGGTTTGATCTAAGGTCTGAGTTTAAACTGTGATTGATATTACGGCACTAAATCTGATTTCCAACAACTTTTCTTCTACGACTGTTCGAAAAGCTCGATACTTTTTATTTATTGAACGTTTCTTATTCTTTAAAAGTTTCCATTTCAGAGCTCCGTGCTCGGCGCGTTTCCAGCCTCTCCTACTTCTATTTGTTACTACGCGCGAATTTGGAAAAAAAAACCAATTTAAAAATTGCCCGTACCTGTTACACTTTGTTTTGGCCGAGCAGTGAGCTTCATGTCATTAATACAGGGTGCTCGCGGATAGTTTCTGTGGTATTATTCGGCTCTACCGTAATGCTACAGCCATTGCTCGATCAAGCACAGTCGATAGCACGTCGACCCTATACGCGTGCACTCTTTGCATCGAAAATTTCGAGGTTTCCATGCTTTTGACTGTAACTATTAGACCTATGTATAATCCCCTTACTTCTCCCTCCTGCATGGTTCAATGTTGTTTGATCAATGTTACCATGTGGTTCAACATTGTCCCACAGTACTGTCACTGTCAAAAATAAGGATTCCCCGATGCCTATAAAATGGGCACCCCATACTGACTTGGAATTTTGAATTGCAAATCAAGAAAAACTGCTCAATATTGTTTGGTATTAATTACGCAATCATTGGTTTGCTGGATAAAATGAACTCTAGGTGACGTGGCATTCTTCTGTAATATTGTATCCTGTATTCTATGTGCTATGTACGATGGTCACTGTGCCGCAATCACGAACTGAAGGAGTACCTAAACAATGTTAAATTAACGTCGTGTGGAACACTGAAAAATTAAAGATATTTACTGCTCGTGTCTCTCTTTACTACTTTACTTTACTTTGCCTTTGAATAAACTATCTACCTCAAGGCCTAGACGTGTATCCATCACTATGTCTTAGCATCACCGGTCATAGCAAGCTTTGACAGCTCGAGACAACTGCTTTCTCCTGCAAGCGTACCATAAGACTGGATTAGAGCGTATCCATTGGTTTATAACTCTAGCCATCCCACTCTACGTCTAACAAAAGAGTGATATGCAATTTATACAGGACTTTTGTTCTACGACTTTTCTCATAGCTCGATACTTTTAAAAGTTGGAATTTGTGCCATTTCAGCTCTGCCTACGCGGCGCGCTTTCGTGCCCTTCCACTCTCTATACCACATTTCGCCTGCTCCTATTTGTTACCTACCAAAGGCAAAAAAAAAATCCGCTTTCCACCAAAGTCGTAGAACAAAAGCTGTTGAAAATCACTTTTAGAAGTTGGGGTGTCTGAGGAATAAAGCTATTTAAAAATTGCCCCGTAGTTATAACGCCTTTACCTACCAGCGGGGGGAGCATGACTTTTATCGAGGCGGATTTATCCAACAAAATGCTGATAAACTGCCATTTTGTTGGATAAATCCGCCTCGATAAAAGTCATGCTACGGGGACTGGTCTGGTTATAGATAGAGCGATAATTATGATTTAGCACGATAAGAGCCTTTCACGCTGCAGCTGTGACATCAAGGTTTTTTACGTGCGAAAGAGTAAAGAACTTTTATAACACGTGGTTTTGCTCCAAGTTCGTGATCGCGAAACTTTCTTGGCTGCCAACCAGCAACAGAACTGTCTTTGTGGCACGCACGAGGGTCTTATCGCACTCGACAACTTATCAAACATAGAAGTGGTAGATATTAGGTCCCGCACTACACATTTTTTTTATCTGTTGACGATACACATTTTTTAATACAGTTGCTCAAAAAGTGGCGTATTGCAGGGACGTATAGCGTTCGGGATGTGGGCTATTACACACTCGTGCTTTTTTTTACCTTTCCCGCACTCGTGCGTTCTCTTTCCCAACTGTCAAAATAATGTCTATTAAAAAGAAAAACCAACCATTAAGTTTTTACTAAAAAAGTTTTTATGATTCATGCTTCACGTATATTTCTAAAAAGAAGCTACTAATTTGTTTCAATATCAGATTTAATGATTTGATTAAATGAGTTTGGTTAGGTTTCATTTCATTAAATTTCATTTTCATATCATATCAATAAAAAACTTCTACTGAAGACTTGGCTGTATGGGCATAGTTGCCTTTGCCTACCAGAATGGGTGAAGAAAAAAAAACTCTGCTTATATTCTACGGTTGGCGCCATTTTGATTTTTCAGAAATGTTCTTGCTTTAGTTGTTTGTTGCACAAAATGAGTAATTACGACCCTAGTTTTTTTTAATTAACACCACCGGAACTCAGTATAATTGCACAAAATGCTTCGGAGAACATTTTACCGGAAAAGTCAAAAATGTTAAGTTACTTGAGTTTATTGTGTTTTTATTATTTTATTAAATTGCTTCGTTTTTTCGCAACTGTATTAAAAATAGTCGTTCAGTACACGTGCGGAACCGTCATTGCAACTTGTTCCGACTGTCAACCTTCGCCTTCGGCTGCGCCTCGGCTCGGGTAGCCATTTGTCGGAACTCTTTGCAATGACAGCCTTTCCACACTTGTAATGAAATATACTATTATATGTATGACCGCGTGCTCTAATGTTCCTGATCGTGTGCAATACAAAGTTTGCTAAGCGTCCTGCTGGCGTAGCGCAAGAATGGATTAGACCGTATTGTGTTTATAACTCTATCTATCCCACACGACGTAGATCCAAATAAATAGGTATAGTTACAACCCCTTTAAGTACACACGACAGCACGTAGACGCTTACACTTTAGTTGCAAAGTCGCCCGTAACGTAAGTGAATAGAGCGCACCCGTCTACGTGCGTCTTGTGTCCGTACAGCCTAACCCATTCTTATGCTGAACTCCTGATACGTCAAAGCCAAAGATCCAGAGTAAAGAACCGTTGCCGAGTTTGGTACTTCGTGCCGGCTACTCTGCCTATGTTGGTGAGACATTAGCCTCGTGTGTCCGCAGAGGAGCCACAGGCTCGGGCGCCGGATCCCCCAAGCCCGACGGAGAGGCCGACGGCGAAGCCTCCACCCCCGGCAAGGAGCCCGGGCGGGCCTTCTGTGAGATCCAGTGACCGTGGTGGCGCGGGAGCACCGACTCCGCTTCCAAGTCTAGTAAATCAAAGGTAAAAGTCTCTCTAAGCCAACCCAATTCTTTCAGATTATCCACAGCACACTACAGCCCCTCTACCCTTGACGCATTCTTTTCAATATGGCGGAATTTACAAAATTCAATATTTCACGAATTAAGACTCATTTTATATTGGTATTGTAGAAAATAGTATTACATTTGAATAAAAATTACGAAGTAGACATGCGCAATACACATCTTGTCAAAGATCAGAGATCTACACATCTTCTGATCAAAAGATTTAAATCACTCATACACATCTTCACATCTTCACATATTTAAATCCCAAATACATCACTGATCAAAATTGATCTTTAAATTAACACATCCCGTTCTTCTACCGTCATTCTTTATCCTTAACACATCTTAATCTTTAAATCCCAAATACCTACATCATTGATCGAAAATAAATAATTGATCGAGACATCACGTTCTTCTACCGTCTTTCTTTATCCTAACTTATCTATCTACCTATATTTAGTAAGATAGGTATACACGGATTTTCCTTCATACTTTACAGGCTTAGGACTGTCAACCTTTTTTTACAATAAAAGGAAATCAATAATATAGAGCCATGATTAGGTTGTGAACCGATCCCAATACCAATCCCAATCTCATGCATCCATTCTTCCTGGCCGACCGTACATTTCGTCTTTATAATCTGCATGAAATCTAAGGTTGTTTTATATTGAAACTGTTATCCCCCTTGGTGGCAGAACGACAAATTTTTCACGAGCAGGTTTATCGCCTTAGTTGAGGCGACTTTTACGATGGAAATATTTCTATTTGGTTGACATAGGTACATACTGACTAAGCTATGTGTTTCAATTTCAGGAATCTCTTAAGGATACGAAACCGAAGTACTTTTTGAACAATGCCGGAGAAGTTATTAGACGTACCGGTTAGTACCAACCTATTTCCTTCATCGTCCGAAGGTAAGCTATAGTTTTAGTGCCTATCTAATGCCGTCGCCGTCTGCCCGCAGAACAAGATGGTGTATCAACGGATGTGGTTATCTCGGTCTCCTCGCTGAAGGGCAAGCAGCCTGCCAATGGCGACGCCACAAAGGTGAAGAAGTCCAAGTCAGATGGCGGGCGCGCTCGATCCTCCTCCCTGCAGCGGTCTACCTCTGGGACCCTGGCCCCTAAGGACCGGAGGAAATCCCGACTGGACCTCAACTCTCCGGCTGACTTGTAAAAAGATACGCTCAAGAGATTAATGCATTTACACGGACAGGGCGGCTGGTACGAAATGCGGAGCGATTTGTGATTGGACAGTCGACGTTTTGTGCTTCGTCTTTCGTAGCAGCCCCAACGCAAGGTGCCCGGGACTTCAGCGGAGTGGAAAGCTCCGATGGCTTCCCACACAGGCCAACAAAAGACCTATACATGACTAAGGTTAGCAGGGCCGAATTCCCGCGCCCACCACGGATCAGACGAAGGCAGGTGCACGCCGACAAAAAGTCGCGCGTCTGAGAAATGTTAGATATAAATCGTAAGTGTTATGAATGTTAAGTAGATTTGCAATCGATTTCCCCTGATGGGTGTCTACTAGTATAGCGTTAGGATTTGTCTCTAAACTGTATTGCAGTTTAGCTTTTCAACATCTGGGGATGCGAATAGCATTTTGTAAACACCTCTCTAGTCAGAGAAATTGTAGATAATGAGTATGAAATAAATTGGTACGAGTTTTATGTACATAGTAAGTCACCTAGATCCAAAAATTTAGAATCCTACCTTGATCATTAACGTCTTGATGCATTACCTACCACACTCTTTTGTGAAGGAAAGTTTAGATACGGCGAGTCGAGTCTAATTGATTTCTTTGAAGAAACTGACTGATGAAGCAGGCGAGTCTTTTAACCTTTTAGTTTCGGTTTTCTATTATTTGATGACGTTTCTCCGCTTTAAACTTTAGACTGCTTCTCTGGCATTCCGCTTATAAGGTCTAATTATTTGGTTCCTTCGAATAGGCATTTACAAAAACCTTATTACCACTCAACTGAAATGAAAAAAAAAAATTTTTTTCAGAACAGCACATTTTGCATTTTATACATAACATACGAACAATTTTCAACGCTCACCCGTGTTCCAGTTAAATCAGTGCGTTAACTCAATGGCTCGGTGACATTATTTCGTCACACACAACTCACATTGTATACAATATGTCTGGTTCAAGTACTTGCCCATACCCACTGACTCTTATATCACTGACGGTCGGTGACTCTGTACAATATCATTCCCGTCTCTGACAATATCAACTAATCTATGTCTATTGTCATTCTATTGGCAAACCACGTTAGATACATTGTTAAAGTAATCGCAATCGTATAATGCACTCTCTACACTATTCGATCGTTGTACAGTCAGGCACACGCTCAGGATACCCCTTGTGGTTCGATTGACACCCTTATGCCGCACGCGGTAAGAGCTACCGTGGCGTATCCTAGACTGTGGCCGACCGTACCTACCTATCTTCAAAATAACTCCTATGTCCTATACCGAAAGTTTCTCCAGGTAGGTACTTCCCTAAATTAATAATCAACAATATTATAAATTACATAAATGTCCAAATAGTTATGAATATACCTACTACCATGCTTAAATATAATGTAAGTACCATCTTTACTTGGAATTTGTATAATTTGAAGTACTTCGAAGTTCATTGTAAGTATCTGTAGGTATCTGTCAAACCAGAATGTAGAGAGTGATGTGATGAGAATTTCAGTCGTTTGCTCCGCTCGCAATCAATGTTGAAATAGTTTAAATATTATAGCTGGAGAGCTGGTAACCATTCGATCTATATTATCGTACAAAGCTGGGAATTGGCAGGCTGATAGAGTAGACTTCGTTGAATCCGGGAAAAATCTCCAAGACTTTAAAAAAAAAAAACTCAACCCAAACATTTAACTTTCAAAGTCAAAAAAATCTTACTTTCAACCGGGACCGCAAATAATTTTTCAGAGCTCCCAGCCTTTTACGATAAAGTAAGTAGAATGGTCGCCAGCTCTCCAACTAATACCATAGTTGTAAAGGTTCCATATCTAGCTCATATCATTGATCATTAAATAGTAGGTAATTTTAACTCTCGTTTGGCACGGCTATAAGTACATTTTATTTTAGCTACTTACATTAAATTATTGCTACGGAGCATGTATTGCTGTTGCGAAAATAATAAAGAATAATAATTAAAATAAGTTTTCACGTTCATTTACCTACCTCATCCCATAGTTCTTCACGGATTTTCCGCTCAAATAGACATTCATTGATTCTCTCCCCGTTTGCTGCGCTGTAAGGACACATTTTTACTTTTTTACAAAACGTATAGAGCAAGAGCCTACGAGTATAGTCAAGTTTGCGTGATTCAATCTTGAGGATTAAAGAGCTACAAACGAGATAAGTAGCTGCATGTGTTACCGCGATCTAATCGGGTCACAGAATGAGGCGGCTGGCGACACCGATAGGACGGATCTAGTCGGTTGGGCAGGTGGGGCAGGCTAGGCATCAATCTGTAAGGAATAAGGCAAAGAAAAGAATTAAAGATTCTAAGGTTAAAAAAATCGCTTGGACTTGAACTCGCAACCGTGCCGGTGCTCTATGAATTTTGAGTTGATAAAAATGCCTGAGACAATATCAGAGAAAAAAAAATTGCTTACATAATTTTTACATTGATTTAACGTTTTCACTTACTTTTATTATTTGTCGGAATAGGCGATATGTTTCGACCTCGTCCGGAAGTCTTAATCGTGGAGTAGGGACGGACGACGCGTTCGTCACGGCGTTCATCCGCTCACTGCGGGCTCGTTGACGTTGCGCACGCGTTGACAGCTCCGGAGAAAAAAAAATTGGACAAAAAAGGTAATAAGAAAAAGCCAACATCCCTTTTTGTTCCCCGCAAAATCTCTTAAAACAAAATGACCAAATT
The DNA here is from genome assembly GCA_949319315.1 of Zelleria hepariella. Classification (NCBI taxonomy): domain Eukaryota; kingdom Metazoa; phylum Arthropoda; class Insecta; order Lepidoptera; family Yponomeutidae; genus Zelleria; species Zelleria hepariella. The sequence goes on from OX439379.1 coordinate 29,958,672, forward strand.
TCCAGAAGTCCAAATGATCTATCTATCCATCCAACGATCGGATATCAAGTCATAAGTTCAGGGGTCAGACCCCGGGGGCCTCAGAGAGCCCTAGTTGCGTCAATGAGCACCGGTAACCAGTCAATTAGCCAGCCTCATCCCCCCAATGGGCGAATAGACGGGCCCGCAATCCTTCCAAGAATAAATATAGCTCTCCAGCTGTGCCAGTTCCGCTCAGCAAATGGACATTGTTACTGACGAGATGGAGTTTTAGTGTCGCACTTGACGGACGCACACTTGGACCTCGATCGCCCGACGACAGGCACTAATCGTCACAATGATGATCTACTTCGACTGGCTCGACTATGCGGTCTTTGGGACGATGCTCCTGCTCTCCTCTCTCATCGGGGTCTACTTTGCATTCTTCGCCAGCAAGAAGCAAAACACAACGGCCGAGTATCTGATGGGCGGTAAAACTATGGGCCTCTTCCCCATTTCAATGTCGCTTATTGCAAGGTAACGCTATGGCCGTTTTAATGTACTCCACACACGTAACTTTGCATGTCGATAAACTATTGCAATGCAATGCGTTGTTTCCAGCTACATATCGGGAATCTCCCTGCTGGGGCTGCCGGCCGAAATGTACACTTACGGCACGCAATTTTGGATGATTGTAGCGTCGGAGTGGGCAGTTTCTCTGACCGTTGGTTTCATATACCTGCCGGTCTTCTACAACCTGCAAATCACATCCACGTACGAGGTAACATACTCGGAGACGAAAGTTTTTGTTGTTACTTACTAATAGCTATTCAGATATTTATCTTGCACTTGATTAATGGAATCGTTTCAAGAGGGAATTAATTGTGTCCACATTCGTAGTCGATAACGCTCATTAGATGGAGCATAACAGTGATAATACAACAATAACATTATCTATCGTTAACCAAACGCTAACGCGCTATCTCCATTCACTTTCATCGTGTTCCTACGGTCATTAACCTTCTTTTTATTTTTCTCATTACCACAAGAGTAACAAGAGTAATAATTTTGGTCCGAAACGGGTCGAATCGCGGTAAGTTTCAGGTAGCCTTTATTATCCCGACGTTTCAGCTGCGTTGCAGCGGCCGTGGTCACAGGCAGACTGGAGCGGCGAGTGTTTTCACAGTGATGGTTGGCTAACTACCCTCACATCACTCCACCCGAAACGTTTAGTACGTATATTTACCTACTAAACTTACCGCGATTCGACCCGTTTCGAACCATAATTATACCACAAGAGTATTAACCAGCTGCTTTATTTTTCAGTACTTGCGACTAAGATTCAACACCAAAGTTCGCCTGCTAGGCTCAATCATTTTCATCATAAAATTGATGCTCTACATTCCTATAGTAATTTACGTGCCGGCGTTAGCCTTCAGTCAAGGTAATTGCTCATTTCTCCTGACTGGGAAACTGCCTTCGTTCATCCGATAACATATAAACATTAACAAGAATAAAAAAATAAAAATTTTACTGGTGAAAAGATACACTGTTATTCTGTACTGTTGGGCTGATTCCGAGTGATCTGCTGGCTGTCCGTTGAGGAGTCCCGTTCTCCATCGCCGAAGTTCTTCATCAGTTCCTCACCATTTTATGGAACCACACGAGAAGTATACCCTTTAAACAAAAAAGAATCATCTTATTCGGTCCACCTAGAAAAGCCTTCTCTTTTTTTGAACTCTGTTAATAAAACCGCTTACATTTTTCATTTCAGTCACGGGAATAAATCTGCATTTAATATCGCCCATCGTGTGCATCGTGTGCATATTCTACACCACCCTTGTAAGTGGATTTGTATGTAGCATTACCATATACATGAGAGTCTCTTAACGGCGCTGTACGTATACCTACATAGTGAATCGCCCGCACGCAAAAAAAATGCACAAAATCGATTTCTGTATCAAATACACTAAACCACAAACAAATCAAAAATGTTCACATATCAAACCCTAGAATTAGGTGAGACCTATCTAAAACAGCCAGTTTTGTGTTGAGATTCATAAACGTTTTGAAGATAAAAATAGATTTCATTGAAAAAAAGTGCGCCGCCTATTTTTTTTACCCGACTACGCGAAGCAAAAAGGAGGGTTATGATTTTAGCAGCATATGTATGTATGTATGTATGTGAGTATGTATGTTTGTGTGTTCATCTGTTCCCTCGCAGAGCCTAAACTACTCGGCCACAACATTTTCGATTTTTTTAGTGTATTTGATACAGGAATCGATTTTGTGAATTTTTCTTTGCGCGCGGGCTAATTCACTATGCTATTAACACGTTTCAGGGAGGAATAAAAGCGGTCGTATGGACTGACACATTGCAAACTGTGCTCATGTATTTCGGAGTAATATTTGTCCTGGTCTACGGCACTGTGAAGGTGGGAGGTTTCGCTAAAGTCATTGAAATCAACGAGGCGGGAGATCGGCTGGAATTCTTTAAGTAAGTAGGTATTATCAACTTATTTATAACAATCTTATAGGCCTCAGTAGTTTCTTAAGGGTGGACGATAGCAAAGTGACGGGAAATTCAAAATTTTCACAGTTTTTTACATTTTGTATCTAAACTGAGCTATTTTTGTTCAGCGAATTTTCGTTCGCGGTAAGACAAGTTTTTTGGGCAGTGCCACTGCTTCGTAGACCAGAACACATAATCGGCTGAATTATTGTTGTTCTGTTGTTTACAATAATGAAAAGAATACTATGTTATTGCCGCGAACGAAAAATCGCTGAACAAAAATATTTCAGTTTAGCTACAAAATGTAAAAAACTGTGAAAATTTTGAATTTCCCGCCACCCTGCTATCTTCCAGCCTTAAGTTAGTGGCTCCTTTGAAGAAGCTATTGTGAGTTTCGACCATTTTTCGGTTATTCCTTCCTGTCCTACCAGGAGTTCGATAATCGAACTGTTTGGAGTTCCTTCAAAGTTGCTTCAAAGGGAGGTATGTGATGAGCTGATGAGACCTTTCCTGGCAGAGGGCTATCGCTCACGGGTTGGCCGCTAGGGGCACTGGTGTAGCGCGAGGTCAAAAAATGTTGATGTTTGTTTGGGCTCCGCGGGTTTATTTGTAATTAGCTCAGATTAATTATGGCAAAAAGTGGTTGTCCCGCTACTAACTGCTTTGAAATAGTTTTATCTTTCAGAAAATTGTGTTCTAATATTTTTTTATTGAACAAAACGGGGCTTGCTCGAAGTGTTTTATTAGTACACACGACAGCACGTCGACCCTTACACGCTAGCACTCTATTTGGTTACGTTATGGGCGACTTTACAACAAAAGTGTACACTCTGACGTGCTGTCGTGTATACACACACGACAGCACGTCGAGCCTTACACCCTAGCACTCTACTCGGTTACGTTACGGGCGACTTTACAACCAAAGTGTACAGTCTGACGTGCTGTCGTGTGTACAGGTACTTAGGTATTAAATAATATGATTTATGTAATTTATGTAACGAAGTCTCCTGCTTGACTTGAGCTGTTCTTCCAGCATGGACCCGGACCCGACGCTGCGGCACACGTTCTGGACGACAGTGGTCGGTAACTACTTCGGCTGGCTAGCATCCTGTTCGGTCAACCACGCCATGGTGCAGCGGTGCCTGGCGCTACCCACGCTCAAGAAGGCTATCATGTATGGTCCACAGCAACAGGGTCTACATATCTATCTTAGAGACTCGATACGGCAACCACTACCAGCTAGGGGAGCACAATGTCACGATAAAAGTTTTATCCCATTATCGGCTATCACCATCTTGCTTTATTTCACCGCGTGAAGCGAGATGCCGCTATCCGATAGTGGGATAAAACTTTTATCTTGAAAATGGTGCTCCCCTATCTGCTTCGGCTGGCTAGCATCCACGCCATGGTGCAGCAATGCCTGGCGCTACCCACGCTCCAGAAGGCTATCATGTATGGTCCACAGCAACAGGGTCTACATACCTATCTTTGAGACTCGATATAGCAACAACTACTTCGGCTGGCTTGTTCATGGTTGCTCTCCACACTCTCAAGAAGGCAATCATATAGGGTCTACGACAGGGTCTTAAGACGCAATAGGTCTCACAACTATCGCCAATGAAAAAAAAATCATAATATCTTCTTTTTGGAGGCGTTTTTAGCAAAAAACGCTCCTGCAATCCCTCAACGCGAGGCTTAACTATTTTTATGACCCAAGGTTTGGATGTCGTTGTGCGTCGTATTTCATCTTAAATGATAAAATTCATATGTCATACTTAGCTCCTAAACATTTGTTGAAAAACACGTATCCAAAAGAAGATACTTGATTGTGATGTTTTTCATTGGTGGACCTAGTGTGCCTTCCCCTTCGTCTAAACCGCCTCCGCCTCCGCAGAACCGTGTGCATCTTGGCCGTCGGAGTGTTCACAATCGTCACCCTCTGCTGCTACACGGGTCTGGTGATCTACGCCACGTTCGCCAACTGTGACCCTCTGACCACCGGCGCCATCCGGAAGAACGACCAGCTCCTGCCCTACTTCGTTATGACTATCACTGGAGCCATCCCTGCGCTGCCGGGCATCTTCATCAGCGGCGTCTTCAGCGCTGCCTTGAGGTGGGTTTCTACAGTACAAGCCACGAAAGAATAGACTTCACCGCGCCTCCCACACCTCGTCCCGCCGCCCCGATGACGCCCGGTCCCTTCCCTCATTCAGACCTCATACCGCTGAAAGAGGCCTATAAATCACGGGGTGTCTCAAATCTCTTCTTTCGTGGCATAGATAACTTTTGCCCGCAACTTCGTTCGCTTGTGGCATGATGCCTGCTCGACGAGATAAAGTGATACTAAACTCGAGATACTCAACACCAGTGCCGGATTTACACATTTGCCGCCAGTAGGCTTTAACAATTTTGCCGTTTACCCCCAAAATATTATCCAAGTACCTAAACAACTCATGCAATTACAAATACCTAGTTAATTAATAATTTTCTTATATATGTATAAAGTAGTCTAATTCTATCTTACATCAGTCTTTTCTTTCTACATAAAAGCAAAATAAAAAAAGATCGACATAAAAAAAAAGAAATCTGAAGTCAGTTTGTTAGTTAGTACGTAAGCATGTAACGTATTTGAGAAAAGGTAAGCGCGCGAAGCGCGCCCGAAAATCACTCTGTTTTGTAAGGCTTGTTCTTCTATAGGATGATGCAAAATCAGAGAAAGATGAGCGCGCCCAACAAATGTTTGTTGAAATAACACTTGAATCGACTAAGAAATGCTTAATCAACTAAGCCCCTAAATTTAACCGCACCTAAAAATGTACGGGAAGTATCAAATAGCTTTATACGTAGTTTAGTTGTTAGAGCCGCATATTCATCGAAATGAGGAAAAATAGAGCGCGCCGCGAAATTTTTAGTTCAAAAACCTCAAAACGTGGCCAGAGGCGCCGAAAAGGGGCAGGGGGCGCCAAACTCCTTTTTATCACCTAGCGTGACTGCACACCTCGCTCTACCCTAGGCTCGCCCTCTAGCTCGCTCGATTTTCTATTATTTATGTAAGATCTTAAAAGATGCCCCAAATCTGCCGCCCCTCTAAAATCTGCCGCCATAGGCTTAAGCCTACTCAGCCTATTGGTAAATCCAGCACTGCTCAACACCAATACTAATTTACTATTATTTCTTCCAGTACAATGTCTACTGGCTTGAACTCAATGTGTGGAGTGGTGTTTGAGGATCTAATCCGTCCGGCCTACAACAAGCCCATATCGGAGAAAAACGCCAGCTTCATCATGAAGATCACCGTGGTTGTCATAGGTAGGTGTGAAGCGTTGTTCTCGTAAATCATCACTCAAATTGGGTCCACATACGTTGTTTTGTCCGTTCCGTTCCTCCGTTCCCATCTCAGTTCCGTATCGAAAACCTATGGATGGAAAATCTTCGTAGCTCCGTACCGTCAGCGGAGATAAGTACCTACGGCACCTGCTGGCTTAGCACAATAATTGTTTGAACCGTATCTAGGTGTATAACTCTATCTATCCTCTGACCTCTACCTATCTCTATCTAGCCATACCTCGATGAATTCCGAACGGCGGCGTCCAAACTAGCGCTCTTAGATCGTGACGCGGATATGTAACGGAGGAACATTACGGATAAAAGAACTTAATAATAAATGTGGACGCAGCTTAACATTCGTCCACTCTTGGACTTCTTAATATAGGCCACTTAGGTACGTTCCGAGGAAGTCAGAGAAATAGTTGACAAATGTAGGTAGGTACACAGCGAACGGAAAAATATGATTATGATGCACACTTATTGGACTCGTTCCGCGTACCTCTATAAAGTCGTGCTACCTGCGTGCTGCGAAACAAAATATGACTGCAAACTGAAGAATTATTTTTGATGGTTTGTGCAACTCTGAAGCAAGTTAGTTACCAGGTTTGACTTAATTTATTTTCAGAGTAACGTAGGTAGGTACATTTGTTAATTTTAGTAGCTATACTAGTTAACTATGAAGGAAAACAATTCTGATGATAATGTCCTCCACAACATATCCGTCAACGGAGACCCTCAAAGATTCCCTGCGTGAGCTGAGATATGGCTGTAGAAGCCGAGTTTTGTATTGAAGAGTCGCAAAAATATCAAAATGTGGAATGCAAAAATCGCCAATTCGCAGTGGGCTCACGTCTCACTCTCTGGGAGAAGGCCTTTGCCCAGCTAGTGGGACATGTACACTTGAACAGGCTACATCTTCTTCTTCTTCGTCGTGACGCTCTTGTCAGAGCGATCGTGGTCCACATCTAGTACACACGACAGCACGTCGAGCCTTACACGCTAGCACTCTACTCGGTTACGTTACGGGCGACTTTACAACAAAAGTGTACACTCTGTCGTGCTGCCGTGTGTACCTACTATCAGTGGCTGATGTTGCGCGCCTTACGATGCCACGCCATTTATCTCGGTCAGAGGTTGCCCGGGTACATTCACACAGGGTTTTCCCCACAGCGGTCTTGATTTGCTCAGTCCATCGCAACGGTGGTTTTCCCCGAGTTCTAGTGCCTTCCAATGCTTCCACCCTTCCCTGCATTATGCGTTATATGGCCAAAAAATCTCAAGATACGACTTTGTACAGTACTTGACGCTGTTGGTTCTGGATTCCGTCCACGATACTCCAAGCATTTTTCTCCAGCACCATATAAATTTCTGGAAAGGATAGCTTTAAGCAATACGGTCGCCAATTAGCAATAAGGTCGCGAATTTGTACCATTAATGTATTAATACTGTCTGTCCCTAAAATGTTTTCTAGTACAATAAAGAAATATTCTATTCGATTCTATTCCATTTCTATTTATTTTTCCCTTTTCGGTTTCTCGGAGTGTCCAATTCGGAAGGCAAAGTTTTTTGTTCGAAAGTCCGTTATTGGCTTAATCTTATCTTAAGACAATATTGAGAAACTAATTTCAATATTTTTTATTTTGGTTCAGTAGTTCGGATTTTGTACAACGCAACGTTTCAAAGATACGGTTTTATGACGTCACGCGACGGTCTACATACTGTTGGCGGTCATAGGAACAAAACATTTTAGCGCATAAAAACAAAACTACTGGACCAAAATAAAAAAATATTTAAATTAGTTTCTCAATATTGTCTAAAGATAAGATTAAGCCAATAACGGACTTTCGAACAAAAAACTTTCCCTTCCGAATTGTCCATGCATCTTACTTCTGTTTGAACAGGTGCTGCGTGCGTGGGCTTGGTATTCGTGGTGGAGCACATGGGTGCGCTGATCCAGGCTGGCAAGAGCCTGGACGGGATCACGTCCGGCACTCTACTGGGCCTGTTCTCTATGGGGCTATTCCTGCCTTGGGTCAACGCTACGGTACATACCCACAGACTGATTTACAATAATCTAGCCTTTGCCCGCGACTTCGTCCGCGTGGTCTACATATATTAGAAAAAGATACCTATGTGCTTTACTTTGCTCCTGTGGGTAAAAGCGTGAGAATACATTTTGAATCATCAAAATCGGTCCACCTAGAAAAAAGTTCAAACGTACAAAATAAAAATACGGGTTCAACTAAGTACCTCCTGCTTTTTTGACATCAGTTAAAAATTTAGTACACACGACAGCACGTCGACCCTTACACGCTAGCACTCTACTCGGTTACGTTACGGGCGACTTTACAACAAAAGTGTAAACTCTGACGTGCTGTCGTGTGTACCTACCTATCAGATTTTTACAAAAAAAATAAGGTATTTTCTTAGAATAAAAAAATATGTTCATCATCCTTACTGAAACGTTTTCAGCACAAATTCACAAAGCATTTTAAAGATGGCGCCTACAGGCGTGGCCATAGAAGAACCGGAATACGGCTGTCAAATTTCGCTCAGCACAGATTAATTTTATTTTGACAGCCGTATTCCGGTTCTTCTATGGCCACGCCTGTAGGCGCTATCTATGAAATGCTTTGGGAATTTGTGCTGAAAATGTATGCGGCTCATTGTATTTCCAAGGGTGCCCTGGCTGGAGGTGTGGCCTCGACGCTGCTGATGGGCTGGATCTCACTCGGGACCCAGGCGGCGGTAATCAGGGGAGAGATCGTGATAGTCCCCAAGCCGGTATCCGTATCCGGGTGCTCTGCCAACACCACCACCGTCCTCACCACGTCTGCGCCACTAGAGGATCTTAGCTTTGACCGGTAATTGAACGAGCGAGCGAAGTTCTCCGAGTCTACTGGAACAATCCGGCGTTTGTATGTATGTATGTATGTATGTATGTATGAACGTTCGTTCGACGATAACATGAGTAAATTTAGTCGGATTGTCATGAAATTTGGTAGGCAGGTAAATGAGGCCAAGAGAATTTTTAAGTTCGAACATGAGCCAAATCGGTCGAGGGGTTACTGAGATATGGGGTCGCGAGTTCATAGTTCGGGGCGAACCACTAGTTTATAAGTAAATAGACATCGGCTATGCACTATCCAAATGACAAAATATGCCTGCAATATGCACTATTAAATGAGCAAGCGATGAGTGACTGAACGAGCGAACGAAGCGAGAGAAGTTCTCCGACTCTACTTGAACAATCCGGCGTTTGTTTGTATGTATATATGTAGGTATGTATGTTTGTATTATCTATCAATCTGATATCACATCTAATAAAATAGTCCCACCGAGTACTAGCGTGCTTGAATTTAAATAATCGTTGTTCACAGGTCGGGTACGTTCTTCATGTACCGTCTAAGTTACCTCTATTACACCATCGTGGGCATGCTGGTCTGTGTGATAGTTGGGGCCATCGTCTCTTACTTCACGGGGCCAAATGACCCTGCTATGGTAAGTACCTACATAGTACGGTCGGCCACAGTCACAGATACCCCATGGCAGCTCTTACCGCGCGCGGCATAAGGGCGCCAATTGAACAAAATGGGGTATCCTAGCGTGTGGCCAACTGTACCTACCTACTTAGTTAAAAGTTTAAAGTTCAGCCTTGGTAGAGTTCGTTGGTCCATAACTTCGTCAGAAATTTTGTTTTTGTGTCAACGCCAAAATTTGCCAAAAAGTATTTAAAACCGTACCTATGGGCATTGACATCTCTCTTTCCGTGCTTTCGTTCATCGGTCAAGTTGAACTTAAAAAAAAACAAAAACCAAATACCAGTAGGGAACTAAGGCCCGATTTCTGAATTGAAAATTTTACAAACTACTTAAATACTTCACTATCGTTTTGTCACGCTCTTTGTGAGAAATCTGCAGTGACAGAAGGATACTTACCCATTTGCTTAGCGAATTTCTCAATTCCGAAATCGGCAGTATTAAAACCTAAAATTGGGGCCAAGCCTCATTCTAAACTTCCAAACTGTAAGGGCGTTTGTCCACCGCACCCTCACGTCATGTCGCGACTCGCGACACGTCTGTGCTGTGATGACGACGCCGAAGTATAGTAGCGGTGTCCACCATCCCATACAAAAGTATCCGCCCATAATCTCGTGCTCGTTGACGTTGACGTTGACTGTGCAGTAGACAACCGCTACAAAAATTATATAACTGAAAATATTTGTAAAGATTAGGTATGCAATTATTAATTGAACATCTAAACGAATAAAATATATTTAATTACATTCCAAAGGTCCACCGTGACCTTCTGACGCCAGCCGTGCACCGCTGGCTCCCGAAACAGAACGTCCACTGTCGCCTCCCGCGTCTGACTGCGCATGACATCGAGCTGCATGCGCGCGAGGCGCAGCGCCTTCATGCCGAAGTGAGTCTAAAGTATCTGCTGAGTGAGTCTATAGCAGTTGAGCACCGCTGGCTCCCGAATCAGAACGTCCACTGTCGCCTGCCGCGTCTGACTGCGCATGACATCGAGCTGCATGCGCGCGAGGCGCAGCGCCTTCATGCCGAAGTGAGACTATAGATAGACTATAGTCTATAGCGAGTCTATAGATAGACTCACTTCATGCCGAAGTGAGTCTCTAGATACACTATAGACATAGCGCTGCTATAGCAGCTGCTGATGACTGGCGAGCACTACTGGCGCTTTTGATTCCATGTCCGGGCGTGTTTTCAGTATATTTTAGGGGTTTTTCAGTCCTTCAGGTTTTAGATACACAATTTTAATTAAAAAAAAAAAAGTCAAAGACCAGACTTAGTTTTTTTTACAAGAAGATTCAGAAATAAAAAACGGAAAAATTGACCGTCTTCGTGTCGCTCGACCAGCTGTAAGCAGACGCTCCGAGAAGGTTGGACTCGGTGTGCAGTTCCACACCATTAGGGCGTTTATCCACCGCACCGTTAGCGAGAACCTGATGGGGCGGGGTGCCCCGTGCCGAAGTATAAAAGTCTGCTTGTCCCCCGCGCACAGATTCCATCACTGTCACTGATAAAGAGTTGACGGGATATTCTTGTATAGGACGTGACGGTGCGGTGCCCCTTATTGTAGGAGCATTGCAACTTATCGAACACTAACATAAATTGTTTCTTTTTCAGAAAAGCAGGGATTTTCACGTGACTGAATTGCAGCGGCGAAACACGAGTAAATCGAAGTGATTTAGTTTTCGATGTTTATTTTATAAGTAGACCCATATTTCGGGAATCTCACATACTTAGGATGATGTACGTATGTCCTAATATTTTTCTACACGTATTCCTGACGTTACAGTAAATTTAAGGAATTTGCATTAGGTAGCTATTTGTAAGTAAGTCTATTTTGTGGAATCTATTAAAGCCTTTTGTAACGGGACACCTAACTGCTTAATTTTATTCCGAGGAATTAAATACACAAACCAATAAATAAATATTTCAACTTTAATTGATTGTGAATAAACTTTACTGTAAAACAAGTCAGATCTTAGAGAAATTCACTGATTTACTCAATGAAAACAATACTCATTATTAGAAAAAGTTATCACTATAAACAACAATCGTAAGTATATCAAAATAAATCTATGCACCACATCTCAATAAAGGATTCTTAAAATTATTACCATTTCGGTGCGTACAACATAATATTACCTAGAGAGAGAAGGAGACAGAGAGCTCAAAACTGGTAAAATATAAAAAACTGGACTAAGTTATTACTAGGATAATTAATTTCATAAGGACACAAGAGTCACTGCACAGCTGGGGCCAGTTTGCGGCCCTCGCCTCACCCGCCAGCCGGCCCGCATGCCCCTGGGGCGCCAGAGCGCTAAGAGCCCTAAAGCTCGCTCCGCTTGCACGTGCGCACGTTAACAGGGAAGAAGACATTGAGCTCGATAAGCGTGGCGAGCACCAGGAACACAGCATACATCGCCAAGCAGGCGCGCCCCACCGCCGCGTCCAGCTTGAACTTGTTGAACCAGAACGTCAGGTATAGCATCAGCAGCGTCGACAGCAGCGAGATCGCCGAGTACTCCAGCCCCATCGAGTTTATCTTCACCTGCGAGACAAGCTACAGCTTAGGAACACCAGCTTTTAAGAGTCAAAGTCAATAAATTTAGCAGGTGTACAAGTAATTCGATCGACTAGAATGACGATCAGTCGGAAGACCAGCAGCCCAATGGTCGGACGACATTGTCATAGCGGCGGAGGGTCCATGGATGCGGATGGCTAGGGACCGTGAGAGGTGGCGCGAAGGGAAAAAGACCTATACCCAACAGTGGGCAGACTAGAGGTGGGCTGATGATGATGACAAGTAATTAAACGGATAATGTGATATGTACGCACAGATAATAATAAGTAATTAAAATTAACCTATAATACATGAGCCAGATCAACATGTCACTCGGTAAGGTGTCCAGACGGCTGGCGGCGTTGCCCTACCCGCTGGATGGCGAGGCTCAGCCTTTGGCTGAAGTAAGCGACATCAGCCCTCTGGTCACCCGAGGCGTTAACTAGGCGCAACGAGATCTCTTTAAAAAGTTATGATTAGTACCTATCTAGCTAAATCCTTTTTGCCAGCCCCTTAGTTAAAGAAGAAACTTAGAATGAATCTGTCAATTCGCATGGCAATATAACTAAAAGTTTTCGCAACGCTAGGCGCTCGCTCAGCACATTCGCACCTCGCTAAAGCCGCAGTACACACAGTACACGTTAGTACAGTACTTTCTTCCTTTTCTGTGAAAGCAATCAGTGAGTTGTGAGGTTGACGAGTTACCCAGTAGTGTCCTGGCTCCGCGGGCGTGAGCGAAGCCTTGATCAGCCACGGCAGGCCGAGGCACAGGAGGATATCGAACGTGTTAGAGCCGATCGAATTGCTGATCCCCATTGACCCGTGCCCTGTAATAAGAAATGCCGTCAGACTTTTGTTCAAAATCCGAGGAGTGCTGGTAGAAGAAAGTCTTGGCTCAGAAACATCAGAGAAATGGACGGAGATAGCAAGCGTTGAACATCTGTTTCGCTTGGCAAGGAATCGAAAAACATATGAAGAGCTGACGGCCAACCTCCACTGGAGAGGCAAGTCAAGAAGAAGAATATCATATTGAACCAACATGAACCTATCCTGGCTTGCCAGACTCTATTTAAATATTCAACCCAAGACAGATGAGTAACGAGGGAGATGTGTATCTACAGGGTGCACTCTAAGTCGATAGCGGAACTTTAAGTAGGCTGTCTACTGATCACTACAAACAACTTGTAATAGGTGGCGAAAAAAATGGAGCGTAAAATATCAGCTGTTTCATACATTTGGCACAGTACTGAGTCGACCTTTTGTATGGAACGACAGCATTTTTTTTCGCTCAATTTTTTTAGCCACTTAGTATGTACAAGTTGTTTGTATTGATCAGTAGACAGTCTTCTTTGCGTGTCGATGGCAGACCGATATCTTAATCTAATTTTAATGGCTTTGGCCCAGAATTCCGCAACGCTAACTAGAGTAGACAGTCTACTTAAAGTTCCGCTATCGACTTAGAGTGCATCCTGTAGAGTTAAACATGGATACAGTATGTATGGGTTTGAATACCTTGTTTCGCCACAATCACACTGGATACAGCTTCAGGAACCGAAGTGCCGGCAGCGAGGAATGTAATGCCCATCACGGAATCTGGTATCTTCAAAGTGTCACCTGAAAAACCAAATAGGGTTTACGTCACGTCTTTGCTCAAAGGGAGAGGAGTAAACGGGCGTGGTCCCTCGTGGTAAAAAGCATTTTAACCTTCGACGCAAAAAGAGGGGTGTTATAAGTTTGACCGCTATGTGTGTGTGTGTCTGTCGATCTGTCTGTGGCACCATAGCTCTTAAATGGATGTACCGATTTGAATGCGTTTTTTTAAATTTGAATTAGATATGTTTTATCAAGATCGGCTCAGCCGTTTGAATTTGAAGCTAAAATGGTGGGGGGTATTCGATTTTTTTATTCAATGACATTTAGCTACTTATCGGGAATGTTTTTTTAATCATATTTTACGGAATGTTCTGCTACTTTGACGCCGTCATCTCTTGGCCGTTGATGGAATCGGTACGGTATACAAACGCCCTCTCAGAAACTAAACTTACCGATAATAGTAATCATCCAGGCAATGATATAAGACAAGGAACCGATCCAAACAATGCACATGATGAACGTCAAAGGGAACCATTTCTTGAACCGTGGCTTCTCGCAGTCTGGTATCGTGAACAGAAACACGAGGTGGATTGGCCACGTCACTATCCAGGTCGTCTGAAAATGGAAGAAAATAACAATTAGTTCTTCATGAAATGGGGGGAAAAGCCCAAAACACAATTTTTGCGCTCGATTTTGACTTGGCTATAGACATAGAGGTAGAATAAAATGAATTAAGTACCTAAATAAAGCTCTCTCCAAGAGCTTTCATTTTAAACCTTCTTGTAATCTTTGTTTGACATCAGTCTCATCACGATAGGACAATGTTTTACATCAATTTTCAACTGTCAGTGGTCCCAGCATCCATACTAAAGTGCCCATGGTCCTTTACTGCTACGAGGGATAAAAGCGATAGCAAAATAATGTCAAACTTTCTATGTTTTTTATACTTACGTGTTAAGTTTTAAGTTATATTAATTTAGTCACTAGTTTTCCTAAATATTAAATAAATAAATAAATAAATGCACATTGGTTTTATGGCTGACCAACTAACCTTGACGAAGCAGCTTCTGCCGGACGGCCACTTCCACAAGGAGTGCTCGTAATCATCCCCCTCTTTGTTCCCCTCTTCCACATTCTTGTCATTGTGTTCCTCAACAGTAGCGACCACTTCCAGCTCGTGTGACTTCTCTGCAGCAAGGTTCTTGGCTTTGTCGTCGTCACCCACGGGCTCAAGTTCCTTCTCGTTGCTGTCGATGTAAGGGATGACAGCCCCGAGGGTACCATTGTGCTGGTGGTGCTCCACTACCACCTCCGCCTTCGTCATCCTTAGATCTGAAATGGGAAGTGTTGCTAAGTGAGAATTTGGAACAAAAATATGCAGGTCTTTCTCGTGTTGCTACGGCACAGCGAATCGTATTTTTTTGTTTCGAATATATATCTAAGTAGCTGTCGCGCCGATTTACTCGGCCGGATGACAACGCTCTGATATCGTGTCGTATCGTGTCGGCGCGGTGGAAAAGGGAACATACGGTATACAAGGTTTTGTAAAGTGACTCCCGACTCACGGGCAATTATTTACACGATACTGAAACCAAATAAAATATAAAAGAAAATAAAAATATGTCAGTGTAAAAAATCGCCAACCCGCATTGAGCACGCGTGGTGATTAAGCTCAAACTCTCTCTCTGAGAGAATGCCTTTGCCCAGCTAGTAGGACATGTACAATTGTACAGGCTACATTTTACTTTTTTTACAGTGCAAAATAACCAAAAATCATTAAATTGCGGCGAGTCAGGCGCCACATCGCGCCCGCTTTGAGAAAGCGGGGGTGTCCGCACGTCGCGGTTATTATAAAACAAATTGAACAAGATAATTTGTCCATCAAAAACATTTTATGAAAAAACTAAACTTATTTTTAGTTTCAAGCGTTACTCAAACTATCGTCCCTGAGTCGGGTGTTACTGACCAAAACAACACCCTGTAGGTATATCGGCGCCGGTAAAACATCGTGTCGTGCGTGTCGTGTTGGATCGGTGCGGTGGACAAGCGCCCAAAGACACAGCTGTATACACACTTCAAACTTTTAACCGCGCTCTTTCTGCGTCGGGAGTTAAAAAACGCAACTTACTCTTGGCAAAGTTCTGTATCGCCTTATCGTAGTACATAATGCAGAGGTAGACCGCGTAGAGCGAGACCAGTAGGAATGCCTCGTACCACTGCACATACTCGTCGTGCATGATGCAGATGAGGATGGAGACTGTGATACCGTACGCGAGGCAGTCGCGCGTCAGTGGCCACCAGTCCAGTGGCACCACCTGAGGAACAATCATGTAAACATTAAAAACTTCGATCAAGGATAAAACTAGATACAACATAGAACTCTGAAATGAATGTGTCTGGAAAAATAGATGCCCAAATTGCCTTTGGGAGCTTATTTGCTCGTAGTCCATGCAATTAAAGTAAAATTGTACACTAATGCAATAAGGTTGACATTCGAATATTAGACGTATGGTCGAAATGATGTTTCGTATTGTTCTATTGCTGATATCTTTTGTTTCTGTGGAGACAAGTTTTTATTGAGATTTTATACGTAATGCGGATTCTATGGGATTTAGTTCGGTGATTAAAAACTACAAACCTAGCACCAGATACCTAGTGCTTTAGAAAAAAAATACCGACTAAGTGCGAATCGGACTCGCGCACTAAGAGTTCCATACCGCTATACAATAAAAAAAAAAACTGATTGTACGGACCTTCGGTGCGTGGGTCCGACTCGTGCTTGACATATTTTTTTGTTGTTGTTAGTTATACTACGAGTAGGTATAAAGTAGGTAAGCCCTATAATCATACAAAGTTTCATGCTTGTATGTATTACCGTTTTTGGGATAGAGCAAAAGTATAAAAACGTGTTTGTTTTATGGAGACCCCTAATTTTTTTTATTATTTGTTTCGTAATCCGACATAATAACACATTATCTGTGAAAATTTCAACTGGCTATCTATAGCGGTTCCAAAGATACAGCTCTTCAAATTTAGGACAGACAGACAGACAGCGTAGGCAAAGTAACATAACAGGACCCCTAATTGGCACAATTCGGGAATCAATCCCTAAAAAAACAAAAAACTGTCTATTTCCGTTGCACGCCAGTCATTTCACGCACGTCATACCGTGCAAAAAAAAAACGTGGACCACCACCCAAAGGAACTTACCATGCCAGCGCCTATCCCGCAGCAGGCAGCCACCGCCAGGATGTTGAAGACAGCGGACCCGACGATGGTGCCGACCCCGATGTCTCCCTCGGTGATGAAGGTCCCGATCACGTTCACGAAGAGCTCCGGGGCTGAGGTCGCCGCCGCCATGAACGTGGCGCCGGCCACATCGTTCGTCATGTTCAGCGCTGCAGGCAAACGGGCGGTCGTCTTTAGTAGAAATCAAACTTGGAGCTTATGACAATGCAATAGGAACTTTAGTGGACCTTGACTCCAATGACATTTGTTTGTGTCCAATATGAAATTTTTAAATCGAGTCCACGAAATTACAGTTGATACAAAGGCTTTATCTGTCAGTAGCATATACTAGCAACTGTCATTCCGTGGACTCGTTTCATCGACATACAATGTAGTTTTTGGGCGAAAGAAGTTTACACTTTGCAAATTTATGTTTTAAAAATAATCAAGCAACCAAAATAATTTTATTTTGATCGAATGACAAAAAAAATATTTTTTCTTTTTATTGGCACCTAAAGGCGTTTCTGTGTTTTTTCAGCCAGTGGCACTTACAATAAAATAAGTATTTAACCGTAAAGAGATCTAGGCGTACCTAAAGGACTGAATAGTAAGTAGGTACCACGAAAGAGTGTCTTTCACGCAAAAACAATGTACCGTACCATGGCATATCCTATCGACAGCGGGCACGAAGAATTTGTCGCAGACGACGGCGAGCGCGATGAACAAGTAGATGGAGATGAGGGCGTGGATTACGATGGCCCCATGCTGCCGCTGCTGCTCGGTGAAAACGCCCGTCGGAAAGTCGTCGATGGCCGGCGGCGTGCAGTTGCGGACGCTCACTAGGACTCCTGAAGAACATACAAAGATATACAGTTCGCGGCGTACAACTTAAAAAATGAACGCTTTTCGGGTCTCTATGGCGGGGGACAAGGGGCGCGGCTGGATTGCTATTTCTTCGGACGGCCCCGATTGGTTAAATTTGCGCGAACTCATCCCCAGTTTTGTTCAAGTTATGCGTCGGGAACTTAGTAAGATATTAGTACACACGACAGCAGCAGGTCAGACTGTACACTTTTGTTGTAAAGTCGCCCTTAACGTAACCGAGTAGAGAGCTAGCGTGTAAGCGTCGATGTGCTGTCGTGTGTACATCGTGAGGAAACTCGCGGCTTAGCTGGCTCCGCACGTATCGACCTTGCCTTTCTTGTGGGGTAGGCTGACTAACGTGTCAGAACGGTATAGGTGCTGGGCAAGCCCATCTAAACAAGGTCCCAGGCATTGCAGCATCCGAGTGGTCTTCACTTCGGCTTTGTGATTTTGTGATCCATAACACCGGGAACATTGCTTACCTACTTTTAAAAAAAAGTACCTTTTGTAACATGTTGTATGTCTTATCTGCAGTGATCGGAGGAGAGCAATTTAGGCTCAATGATCTAAAGGGTATCTTAGTATGGACAATACCTTCAAGAATTCCGTGATTTTAAAATTGTATATTTATTTAAACTAGCACGTTGAAAATGCATAATATCAGTGGACCTACTCTGCTTATTAATTATATCCTGGAATCCCGAAATTTCGGATGACATCATACCTCTACCAAGGCTGGGTTAGGCAGTAGGTACATTTAGTCCCGTAATATCAATCACAGTTTAAAGCAAAAAAGGTAGTATCTGTCGATTATTTTTCGTACAAAATGCGAGGTTTAATCTATGGTCTGAGTTTAAACTGTGATTGATATTAGGGGCCGTCTTATGCTACGCTTGCTGTATTATCTTGAATATGTTTTGTAGGTACCTGTTGCTAGAGAGCAACATTTAAGGGCCGGAGTCCTTATGACCCCGCAGTTAGTTCAAATTACTGTCAATTGATTTACTGCCCAAAGGGTTATACTACTCGACTTATAGCGATAATATTATCGCTATAAGTCGAGTAGTATAACCCTTCCTATAATAGCTGAAGGGAGCATAAGATTAGAGCCTCTTATGCATAGAGTCGCGTTTAGTCCCGAAAACGCGCATTCCCATATCGCAAATTATAGGTACGCGCATTACGGCATTACCTATCTATTATGGAAAACACACTTTCTACTTAGGTATACAGTATCTGTTGCCTGTAGATTCCCTCAGACACCCCAACTTCTAAATGTGATTTCCAACAACTTTTGTTTTACGACTTTGGTGAAAGAGCAATTATTTTGCCATAGAAAAGAAAAAATAAAAATTGGCGCATAGTAACAAAATGGAGCATGAGAAAAGTCGTAGAACAAAAGTGGTTGTTGGAAATCACATTTTAAAGTTTACGTGTTTCAGGAATATAGCTTTCATGAGCGGTGGACTGAATGAAGATGTGTTTCTCTCTTTTTGGAAAAATACCATGCCTTTGGGTAATCCTGAAACTGACTCTTTATTTTTCGAAAAACTGCCTGAATTGAATTTCAAATCTTCAGGGTACTTACCTATACGTTGATGGCGTAGATACATACACCTCTTAGATACAGTTTTTCCGGAAAAAGACCACCTATATCATTGTAGTGATGACTACAATGTTCACTGTTTTATCGTAGCTGTGGCACTTGAGGACTATCCTAAGTAGCCTTCCTGAAACCTTCGCAGAGTCGATAAGATTACTACAAAAGTATTTTAAAATGCAATGTCCTTCCTATCCAGCGACTTGTGTTGTGGAAGCAATAGGGAGCCTTGTGGATCAGGGCGATACCTAAGTCTAAACAAAGAATGCTTTATTCAAGGCTCCCCGACACAGGCGCGTTTTTATCGGTCGATGCGATATTGCGATATCTGTTGTCAGTACATTTTGTATTAGGATGGCCATGGAGTTACACACTGCTGCGTTAATAACGCCGCAACGTTCCTAAACCTAATGTAATGATAACAGATATCGCAATAACGCACGAGGTACTACCGACCGATAAAAAGCGCCTGTGTGAAGGAGCCTTTAATTTAGTGAAGTACCTAGGGCCGTGCCAGGTAAGTCAGAGAGCGACTGGTGGCGTATGCCATGAGCCGGTTAGACAAAGTCTGGAAGAATCGTTTCATTCGTAAAACACGAGACTTGGACCATAAGAAGAATATGTTGAGGCGTATACTCGTAGATGCATTTGAAATGTGATGTTGGCGGCGACTGCTACGTATTCCGTGGCAGCGATGAGAACAAACGAGTTAAATGAGCTGAAAGCACGCACCCCACTCCAGACAGCTCTAGCCACGCAAAAAACACCTCTACGGCCTGATCCACATCGCGAGTTATAGAGCGCAATGGAGAACTCTACTTTCCGCCAAGTGATGGTCACGAACCTCAGCATTGAAGGAACGAGTGAATGGATAGAAAAAAAAACTCCCGACCACTAATAATAATCGAAGAAGTGGCATAAACCAGTTAGATAAGGTCTTTGCATCTACGTAATGAGATTATTTATACAGCGTCCAGTGGCACCTTCACTCACACTAGATGGGTGAAGAGACCACTCGTCGCTGCAGTGCCTGGGACATGATGTGCCAGTAAGATAGACAGCACAATAATTCAGTAAAAGTTTCTACTAAATTACAATTTTTATATACCCCCGACATTTTGGCTTCAAATAAGCATATCTCATAAACAGCTGTACCGATTTTATTAAACTTATCAAAAAAAATCGAAGATAAGGTGTCACAGACAGACACACACTGCCACATGGTGGTCAAACTTATAACACTCCTCTTTTTTGGTCGGGGGTTAAAAAATAGGACCACCAAAAATAGGTCCTCTATAAGATCGAACTATTCCTAGTCATTAGGATGATAAGAAAAGACAAATGCCAGTACCTCATACAGGGTGTTAAAAGACCGCCAACAGACCCGAAAGCCACGCATACAGCGCATACTAGACACCAAAACAAAGTACTTTTTCGATAAATTATTGCTGGGAAATTATTTTGGTTTTTTAGGTTATAATTTTGAAAAATATTTTATCACGCAATGGACGTGTAATGCACAGAAGTCATATTGCGCAAGCGTAGGTATAAGTTTATGTTACTGCAGCTTGAAGTGCCGATATTTAGAATACATTGCGGGTTGCAATTTTAACGTCGTTTTTTGCAAGAAATGTTCATAATTTTGATATGGCTTCTTGAGAAGGTATGTTAAGAACAAGATACTGAATACATTTCTGCAAAAAAAAGTTTTGAAATGTCCGACTTTGAACCTCATTATCTCGGAAACCGTTGATTTCCCAGGCTTAGTTCCTTGGGCAAAAATGTTCATTATGATGAGGACAATCCGTGGTTTCACGCTTTGTTGGCGGTCTTTTAACACCCTGTATAGTACGTTTTCTATTGTTTTGCCTAAGTACTGGCCGTGAAAGTGTTAAGCGAGCGAAGCGAGAGAATTTCTTCGAGCCTACTGGAACTGTGAATGTTCGTTTGACTTCTTGCCTGCCAGTAGTCCAGTACCTAATAGTACGTTTTATAATGTTTTGCCTATTGGCCGTGAAAGTGTTAAGCGAGCGAAGCGAGAGAAGTTCTCCGTGCCTACTTGAACTGTGAATGTTCGTTTGACGATAGCTAACTTGAGTAAAGTTGGTCGGAAGTCGGAACTTCATGTTTAGTAGGCACCCGCCGGGTACCCACCTAAATGAAATAAAAAGATTTTTTTAATTTGAACAGGAGGCAAATTGGTCGAGGGGTTGCTGAGATATGGGGTCGCAAGTTCACAGTTCGGGGCGAACTACTAGTTAAAGTAACTACTAGCTTTTGCCCGCGACTTAGATTAAAGGTTTCCTACTTATACACCGTGGAATTTTAGTGGTTTTAAAGCCGAAGGTATTTTGTTGCACTGGTGATTCTGAGCCAAATTACAACATTTCATTCCAAAACGCGCAAAAAAAAAATCCCTTTCCATAGAAATGGTGTCGATTGGCGATAACCGTTTGTATTGGGAAGTGTTTTTTTTTTCGCTTCCTTTGAAGTAAAATTTTGGAATTTGGCTCAGAATCACGAGTGCAACTAAATACCTCCGGCTTTAAAACCACTAAAGTTCCACGGTGTATTTTACTACTTCCTACTTATACCACTAACGATGCCAGTGCGGGTGAAGTCGCGGGAAATGGCTAGTAATTTAAATGGCTAGCCAAGTGCGAAATCTCGAAAAAAAATATCTTAGCACTTAGCACCGTAATAAAAGTTGCTTTTCACTGTCACAGGACTTTTCTGAAACACCCTGTATTATAAGTACCTACCTTGTAGATACAAAGATATCAGTTAGTCACCTCTGTGTGTTCGGTACCTACGATTGTGTGTGGGTACTAAGGATTGATAAGATTTCGATTCAATTCTTATATGGTGGCAATATATCAAAATAATTTGAAGCTGAAATAAATAAACCGTTTCAAGATTGAGCTTTATGGAATACAAGAAAAATACTCGTAGATTTTTCGAGGCAAAGGTCATGTTTTTTTAAAGCCTTAAATGCTTCAGGCCCAAAAAAATCTACGTTACAACTTAAAAATCACTAGTAATTCCAAAGAAATTCAACAAAAGAAAAAATACTATTCCCTTCCTGAAAAACCAATAAAATCTTTGCCAAAAATAAATGACATATTGTCAGCATAAAGGCTCCCCAAGGTGCGTTTGCGTTTGCGTTTGCGTTATTGCTAAATCTGTTTTCAGTACATTTTGTATTAGGATCGTCATGGAGTTACACACTGCTGCGATAATAACGCAATGGCATTCCGAACTTGGATCCCCAACTGAGCGAAAGAAAAGAACGAGTAGGTACAGCCGACCCCAAATGTTAGGATATCCATTCAGTCGTTCCCTCAATGAAGGCGGCGGAGAGTAGAGTTCTCCATTGCGCTCTATCACTCAGTAGATCAGTTTGTGCAGGTGTTTTTGCGTGGCTTTGGTTATAATATCCGTCCATCTAGCTAGCGGGTGGTCTGCCTCGAGCTCTCTTTCCCTCCACCTTTCCCGTCATAATTTGTTTTTCCAGGCTAATAAGGCAAAGACAAAGAAAAAGATTTTGATTGTTCTGAGCCTAATTTTTTTTAACGAGCACTGGACTAAAATAGACTGCACAAACCAGTGACCAACGAGTCATCATGGCGTGTGCGCGGAGTGCGGACCGAGTGAATACGGATACAATGACGGCGATCTGTCCTATCATACTTGACCCACTTGACCACCTTTTATTGATTTAGAAGTCACTGACATTATGACCTGGCTTCATATTTATGCAATCAGAAGCCGTACCCAGTAAAAGCCTACGTATTACTTAGTGGGGATTGACTTTGCCAAACTGATAACTTGAAATGGCACAAAGGAAGCTGCGGGTGTTAGGTATACCTTCCATCACGTCTTAAAGTGATGGTCAAGGCACACTAGCCAATGAAAAATAAACATCTTCTTTTTGGATGCGTTTTTTGCAAAAAAGGGCCGTCTATGAAAATCCCTAGACTCTAGGATTTCAGATTCTAGAACCTACTCCCATAGCATCCTGAAAATGATAGCGGAACGCGACGACTCGTCTTACATGTGTTACTGCTCCAATCAGCTTGTAAAGCTGAATCGTATTTGAATGTAATATGATATCTCAATTATATCAAATTTAAATTTCATTTAATTTCAACTACTAACACATAGGGTAAAACTACTAACAAAATGTATGAATTGTTACAATTTGAAATAAATGTATTAATAATAATAATCCTGCACAAGGAACTTTTCAGTTGTGCGGGAAAAAAATATCGGCTGTCCCGCTGTCCCATAATAAATTATTGTTACCTACTTGACTACGCTACCAAATGCATGAAACAGCTGATAGTTTTTTTTTTTACTTTGCACTTGGTCTCTAAGGGAGTAAAAGTTGCTTGTATTCGGTATGACAGGACCTTTCTGTAACACCCTATACGAGTGTATCTCAACAAGGTCAGGGGTTCCCCACCTGCCTTCCGCGCTCCTATTCCAGTCTCCGCGGACAAAATAAAATTATCACAAGATAATTAAATAAAACTTTATAAAACACTGAATAATATTTACACTGAAGTTACGTACTTACTGAATTGTATGTATAAATTAAGTGTGGCATTAATAGTCGTCATCTCAAGCTAGAACTCAAGTAGGTGATTTCAGAAAAGTCAAATGCTAATGTCAGCCATGGCTAATAAAAAAATTGAAGTTAAAAACTAAAACCCGACTACCAAAAGGCTTAAAACCAGTCTTGCTTATCCTTATCTTTAAAATAGACTCATAGATGATTAATCGCATTCGAGGGCAACGGCTTAGTGCGACCTGCTTTCCTGTAAAAAAAATCCGCACAGTTGCTAGTTCTCAAAACCGGTTTAGTTCCGGGAAAATTGCTCTCATTCAAATAAACAATCTGTTTTTCCGACAAATTATGCGCAATTAACATAAACGATTTTTATTTATATTGCCCCGCAAATAATCTGGTTTTGAGGACTAGAAACTTTTACAGAATAAGCACACTGTCCTTCGAGCAAAATAAAATAAAAATCGGTGGGTACCTACATTCGTTTAGGTGCTACGATTCCACAGGCAGACACCTATAACTACATTCCTCATTTTGGGTTGGGGGTTAAAATCATCAACCAATCAAAGTTAGAGCTTTAACTTTGAAAGTTAAGTACACTTTACAAAACAAAGATTTTCCTAAGGAACTCGAAAAATACAGTCGGCGAACAGCAAAGTAAACTGAGGCTAATAATGTGCAAATTGGCTCAAATGGAGGGGTCCAGCGCTAAATTGTGTTAGCTGATTAAACGATTGTAAGCCGCGTTTTCAGTGCGCGCGTGCTAGTCCACTAACTGACAACAGTGCGTTCGTACCGAGTCCACTAAAATGACAACTACGATGTTTCTGATTGGTCGTTTTCATAAGAGTGCCTAAAACTACTTATTAGGTTCAACCAATGACATAATGTCATTGGGTTCAACGAAAGTAGGTAGCGTGGCGGAAAAGACCAATTTTTTTTTTATTTCTTTGCTAAACCGAGATATTTTTGTTTCACGTCAATATACAAAAGTGTTACAAAACATCCTAACTCTTTTTACAGGGTGTAACCTTCTGGTCAACAGGATGTCAATTCTGTAAAAAAAGTTGACAAATAGTTATTTGTTATGCAAGAATGCAAAATTATTGTTTGCGGCGAGTGCTTGTATTGAAAACCGAGCTAGCGAAGGTTTCTAAAATTGAGCCACGAGCGTAGCGAGTGGTTCAAAAAAAGAAACCTGAGCGTAGCGAGGTATTCAGAAGCACGAAACGCAAATAATATTGCATTCGTGCGAAACACAAAACTTTTCATCTCACACGAGGAAATTATTTTGTTAGCCAAGCGGGAAAAACTCTATAGACAACTACTTACAGGCAAAACAGGTGAGTCAAATAAGGTCCTTTTAAAAGCATATTTTACTGTAGTTACGGATGCCGCACTAAAGTTTTGAGCTTCGTTGGTATTAAAACCATTCGTTTTATTAATAATTTCCTGAAGTTTATTGATCCAGACACAAAAATAATGTAAATAAAAGAATGTTTTTTTTCCGGGTACATTCTGAAGTTTTACCATATAAAATAAAAATTTGTAGGAGATAAAAAATGAAATTAGTAATATCGTTTGAAAAAATGTATTTAACAAACCAAAACATAATTATCTATTTGATAAAACAGAATCGAAGCATTTTTTTTTATTTACTGGTATTAAAAATAAATATAGTGTACAAAATATTGAAAAGACTATAAGAAGAAACCGCGTTTCTGAATGTTCTATTCCGTGACTTTACCTTTTTAAAAGATCCTTATGCCCCATTTTCATTCACAGTTTTGTATAGAGAATGGGTACGAACAATCACTTTCGCTGAAGTACGCGTTTAAACGAACTATGAATGAGGATCTTTTTTCGGTCGGGATCTGGCATCTGTTTTTTTTTCTTTTTCAACACCGTAGGGCGCGGGAAAGACTGTCCCGGCGTCGCGTTCAAATTTCGAAGCGCACTAAAATGCAGATAGTTTAAATCCGGCCTTTACACGATCGTAAGTTACTAGTAACAGCAAACTTTCCGAGCATGGGAGACGAAAACAATTTTTATTTTATAACCTCAAAATTTAATTTTTTTTATAACTTTTTTCTTCATGTTATTAGCTCAAATTTAAAAATATGTTTATGGGTGTAGGTGCATTTGCATAGCTTTGAGTTGTTAAAACATTGTGAAAGTCAATGAAAACAATATTAAAAAAATACTTTTCTCCCGCCACAGCGTTCACATTTTATTAATTAAAAAATCAATGGAACGTCATAGAGCAAAAAAATAAATTTAGGTTGTGATCCCTATCACCGGGTGCTATTACCCTGCAAAAAGAGTTAGCATCTTTTGTAACACCTTGTATTTTTAAGGGCATAAAGCTACACGTGTGCGCTGTAAAATGAAAAACGTTTTTATCCTACCAGTCGGGCGTAGGTTCGGCGCCAACGTGTTCTATCAACACATTACGTACACACGACAGCACATAGACCCTTACACGCGTGCACTCTATTCACTTGCGTTACGGGCGACTTTGCAACAAAAGTGTACAGTCTCACGTGCTGTCTTGTGTACATATTAGGTATACGCGACCGAAGTTCGGTTAGATTTCTTCGGAAATAATAAGTTTGGACCGAATTTCCGTCGCGTAATTTCCGCGCTTATGGTGTCATATCAGCCGAATACGTCGGAACGTAAAATTAGACGCGGAACTTTGGTCGCGTTAAGGGTGGACGATAGCAACGTGGTATGTGTGCTGGTCTACGAAGCAGTGGCACTGCCCAAAAAACTTGTCGTAGACCAGAACACATAATCGGCTGAATTATTGTTGTTCTGTTGTTTACAATAATGAAAATAATACTATGTTATTGCCGCGAACGAAAATCGCTGAACAAAAATAGCTCAGTTTAGCTACAAAATGTAAAAAACTGTGAAAATTTTGAATCTCCCGCCACGTTGCTATCGTCCACCCTTAAGTAGTGTGGTTAGACCACTGTGGGTTAGACACTTAGACACGTGCACTATATTCAGTTACGACATGACGAAGACATGGTGCTGTTGACATGTACCGACCAACATTAATTTCATACCGATCAACCACAAACAACACACGTCACAGCCGAGCCTAGGCCCTAGTACAAGTACAGTTAGGTACAGTGGCATAGCTCAGCCCCCAAGCTTAGGTGTCCCTCAATAGAAAACCTGCTTTCAAATATTTAAAAAAAACGCATCCAAATCGGTTTCATCACAGCCTTCTTTAACGGCTGTGGACGCGGTACTTCAGACAGACACACCATCTCACACGCAAACACACACACCCTCACACACTAGCGGTCAAACTTATAACACCAAGCAGTTTAGTTGGGGCCCCAGTTGGTTTTTTGCCACAGGGCCCCTGGCTACGTAGCTACGCCACTGACTAGGTACTTAGTGCGACCTAACCTCAACTACTTAACGCGGGCACCAAATAGTGCGTGTCTTAGCTCGTTGTGCCGCTGTCCGACTGTAAGTGCACCGTGAAGGAAATTGACAGATCAAAGAAGGCAGGAAGTCAGCATTAGCGACGCGTAAGTCGTGTTTCGATCCGTACCCTTTTGATCGCGTAAGGACACTCGGTTCGGCAAAGGATTGCTAGGTATGTCTGTTTTGTTGTACTGCTGCTGGCTGGCATTGACCATGGAGGCACTAACTTTATGCTAAAAGGTTAGTACCAATTCATGATCCACCATAGGTAGATTATCTAGATGTTGAACATAAGCCAATTTTGATGAAATCTAGCTAAGAACACTCTGGATCAAGTCACCTTTAAAACAAAATAGTTAAAAAATAAAACCGGTCAAGTGCTAGTGGGACTCGCGCACCGAGGGTTCCGTACCACGGGTTTGGAAGAAAAAAAAGCGGCCAAGTGCGAGTCGGACTCAAGCACTTGTAAGGGGAAAATGGTATAGGTACATCTTTACATTTTTCGTCATAAATCACATAATGGCAGCCACACACCAACTTTGCGTTGACAACCCTGAGATGAAGCCAATAATAATTGTCGTAGAACAAAAGAGTACAAAAGAACATGTAGAAATGTATAGGTAGAAAGTGATCGATAGTCGCCTTAGACAACGCCTGGAGGAGCTACTGCTACTGGTCCATGAAAGATCTGATGAAGGACAATGAAGGGCGTAAACTCTTTGACATGTGTATCCTGCCTATCCTAATCTATGGATCTAGGCAGGTCTTTGACTGAAATTCAGAAGTCCAAACTCAAGTTTGCCAACGTGCGATAGAGCGCAGCCTAGGTATTGGTTTTGAAACGGTATTGATCGAGTCCGAAACACCACGTTGCGTTCAAAAACAAATATCGCGCCGGGAGCTGCTGGCTATACTATATGCCTTAAGACGCTGTACATAGTGAATAGCCCGCGCGCCCAGAAAAATGCACAAAATCGAGTCCTGTATCAAATACACTAAAAAAATCTAAAATTTTCACATATCAAACCCTAGAATTAGATGAGAACTATCTAAAACAGCCAGTTTCGTGTTGACATTCATAAACGTTTTGAAGATATTTTTGATGAAAAAAAATAGGCGGCGCACTTTTTTTCAAACAAAATATCTTACAATCTGTTTTGGATATCAACACAAAGCTGGCTGTTTTAGATAGCTCTCACCTAATTCTAGGGTTTGATATGTGAACATTTTCGATTTTTTTAGTGTATTTGATACAGGATTCGTTTTTGTGCATTTTTTTTGCGCGCGGGCTAATTCACTATGCGTACCTATATGGGCCCAGACCGATGGGCGAAAATCGCTACTGATTGGTTACCTCCAGGTTACGTCATACCTACTGGGCAACAGCACCGTGGCAGGCCAAGGAGCAGATGGCAGGACGATCTCGAAACCTTTTTACCGGGGTGGCAAGAGGTGGACCCAGATAGAAAAGAGGGGAAGACACGAGGGGAGGCTTCTGAAAAAGTCTACATAAAAAAAGTATGTAGATAGAGAAATTCTCTGAGTCTACTGGAACAATCTGGCGATTGTATGTATGTTTGTCTGAATGAATGATTGTACGACGATAACTTGAGTTTTGGTCGGATTGTCATGAAAAATATATTTTTTTAATTAGAACAATAGAGGGGTTGCTGAGATACTTATGGGGTTGTAAAGTGTACATATGCAAAAATTTAACATCACACATCGCGA
Source organism: Zelleria hepariella (assembly GCA_949319315.1). Classification (NCBI taxonomy): domain Eukaryota; kingdom Metazoa; phylum Arthropoda; class Insecta; order Lepidoptera; family Yponomeutidae; genus Zelleria; species Zelleria hepariella. The sequence continues at coordinate 29,987,598 of OX439379.1, forward strand.
GTTACAGTTCGGGGCGAACTACTACCTACCTAACTACTACTTTAGGACTTTATCAGGTTTAGTACCTACTGATATTCTTAGCCGAATCAACCATAAATCGTTGAAATTCTCACTGCACAGAGATGTCTATTTCCGACATTCGTCACTGGAGTGTTGAGAGCAGGGGCCTTAGCCTGTAACGCAATGGCGTATCGATGGCGTCCCAGTAGAAGGACAAAACAGGGAATTTCCTCGTTTTTCTCCTACAACCAGCGAACTTATCCTCTAGGATTAGAGTCAGAATATTCTTTGCTGTACTACAAAAACATTAAAAGGACCGACAGCATTAAGGGTGGAAGATAGCAGCGTCGTGGGAAATTCAAAATTTTCACAGTTTTTTACATTTTGTAGCTAAACTGAGCTATTTTTGTTGTTGTTATTGAACGAAAAATCGCAGCACAAAAATAGTTCAGTTTAGCTACAAAATGTTAAAAAACTGTGAAAATTTTGAATTTCCCGCCACGTTGCTATCGTCCACCCTTATAAGGCGTAATTGAAGCAGTCAACCGGGAGCCCATTTTGCCACCATTGCGTTACAGGCTAAGGCCCCTGATCACATGATGGCAGCCACACATCAACCTTGCGTTGACAACCCTGAGACGATGCCAATTGTCAATTTGCGCCAGCACCGACCGGATGCGGCGGTGAGGACCGCAGCCCGCACTTGCCTCCCCCTTCTCACTTCATAGTTTACACACGGAATGGTGGCTATGTCTCTTGTCTATCTATGCCTGATGTATGCATATTCAATTATACAAGGTGCTGTTTTATAAAGTGACACCCGACTCAGGGGTGATTATTACACGAATGTATGAGATTTTTTTATATATTTTTTTTAATGGACCGCAGGTTAGGAAAACTGCAAGACTTTAGTCTACACTTCTACACTATCTACACTAATATTATAAAAAGAAAAAGTTTTTAAGTATGTATGTATGTAATCTCCAAAACTACTCGTCCGATTTTAAAAATTCTTTCACTAACGGGAAGCTACGTTATCGCTGAATGCTATTATAGACTATTTTTGATTGTGATAACGGGAAATAAAAACTAAGTCAGCGCGGACAAAGTCGCGGGCAAAAGCTAGTAACATATCAAAAGGGAAACCGGTAACCTTTTTGTACTCTATTTCTCCTTTGGGTGCCATCTCTTATCTTTATGGCCCCTTGGGGTCGTAACGTTCCGGCTTATGTAGGTATAATAGGTTACTCTAAACATAGCTGAGTGGTGACTTCTCACATCTAGGAGTAATAACAACTAAATAAAAAAAAAACACCCGAAATTTTTGCTAATAAAGAAAATTTTTTTTTTTTTTTTCAGAAGCTATAATTTGAATCACAAGTCAAACTATCTTTAGCTTCCAATACGCATATCTATATGGGTGATTCTTTAGAGGGTCGATTGGCGGAGTCACACCCTAATATCTCCTAAAGTATACAACACACAGTACTCATAGCATTTAATCGTGTTCTTAACTAACGCACTATTGAGGCATATCTATAAAAATCAATATTTCATTCAGGAAATAGCTTAATTATCCCATTGAAGCTGGCAAATTGGGTGATTTTGTGAGTATTTTGCATGTCACACGCGCGGCGCCTGTTATGTTATTGTTTGTGGTTTTACTTACGCGTACAGTACAGCTATAATTTATACCTTTTTGAATACCTAAAGAGTGCCTCTATCACATCATGTATCCATCGTACTACTAAAAATAAAACTCTTGTGTCTGTAGACGTTCAAACTAATGTCACGCGGCGAGCGAAGTTGAAACCGCGCAACAAAAGTATGCTTTTAAACATACTTGAATACGCGGTAAGTGTCTTGTGATTGGTGCAAAATATTGTCAGTCATGCCAGGGTGCTAAGGTGGGACTGGTATGTCGCTAACTTTGGCGCTAACAGTTTGAGGTATGTTCTTCACTTTTTTAAAGTTTTGGTTCGGGAGGGTAATTGAAACTTGTGGTTCGTTTTGCTAGTTAAGTGATACTATTTGCACTTAACGATCCAAAGTACATGATTGCGTATATCCCTGAGTAGGTATTGCCATCAAAATAAATACGTTAGCTTTTATAGTTAAAAAGAAACAACGTCATTTTTAAATTTTATTGATATCCATGGCCCCAAAATCCATGGATTTAAGCCATGGATATCACATATCGGCCATGGATATCAAGTAAATGTTCTTAAAATTCACTTATTACGTGGGTTACGTACCGAAAAAGTGCCAAATAAGACCCTATTACTAATCCAGTATATATCTGCATGTCTGTCTGCTTGTTTGCCTTATGGTTTACGGGCTGTTGTTAACTTTAAATATAATAGGTTGAGTAATAGGCAAGAATTTGAATTTTCCACAGAATTTGCGCATAAGAAACATTAACGTTGTGATAAAAATTAAGGAGAATTTATTAAACAGTAAACTTTTGCACTTGATTGGTTTTACTCCATGTTATAACCATGTACTTACACACATTTTGTCAAATCTATTGTAATTATACGGCATTTTGTCAAATCTATTGTAATTATATATATATTATATTGTATTTATACACAAAATTAATAAAAACCGGCCAAGTTCAAGCCAGAATCATGAACCGAGGGTTCCTCACTTTCTTTCAAAGAGGGATTCTTCCAAATACATGCAAATAATAGTAGAATTAGCAGAGGCAGGGTAATAAAGTCCCGTTTAGCACCCTTCGGGTGCAATATCCTAAAATTGTCCCTTGTTAGTTGGAGTCGCGTACCGGCGATGCCGTACCACCACCCAAAGTAAGGAGTAAACATAATATTAAAATATGTTACACAAATATGTTGTGGTGTTACGGAACTACTTCATCTTATGATACTTCTTCACGCCTAAACGGCTGGATGGCTTTGGATGAAATTTGGGATGGATGTGTAATTTATTGTGCATTCATGATTATAGATTGTAAAGTAGCTGTTTGTGAAAACGTTTTATAAGACTGATCATTAATACCTGAAATAATATAAAAGTACAAATGTTAAGAATTAATGTGACTAATGGCAGAGCGCCTGCACGGAATGCAAAAGGTTGCGGGTTCAAATCCTGTCCCGAGCGAATTTTTTAACCTAATAAAAATCTTTATAAAGTTCTCTAGCACGGGTTTAGTGCTTTAGAAAATACAAAAAGTGGTTATGGTTAATGTGACTATTTTATGAACATTGTTGATTTTATTATAATAAATCTTAAATGACCATAATTGATCTCCTATAATTGAATAACTCAGCCGGTTTAAAATAAAACTATGATAGCAATTGAAAAAGTTTAAAAACTTTTAATTTTAACTGTGTTTACTCAAAATAAAAATAAAACTTTTGTTTGATTATTATGATGGTTTATTTATATATTTTTCCTTCATTCAGGCCCTGTTTAAGTCTGTGACAGTTTATGAGTTACAATCGAGCTAGTGCAAGCATTTATGTACTACTGAAATTAATGTTTATATTAATTTTGGACACTATTTGATATCCATGGCATATTTTTTGATATCCATGGCCTGTCAAAAAAGAAGATTTTTTTCTGATTAACCTATAAAGCCTACAGGTGTGCCTCATCGACATATTAGCTAGTTTTTAAGCCTATTTTTCCTCTGTATTTTTAGTTTTCACCGACGATGAGAAAAAATAAAAGCCATGGATATCAATGAAGAACGCTTTTTTGAAGAATCATCCATATACGGCTGAACCGATTTTCCTGCCCTGAACACTCACTAGAAAACCAGCTTTCAAAAGTTGCAAAGTCTCTACAATTTCGAACTTCCCACATGCTATTGATAGTATTTCGAACTCAAGTCATGTACGAAACCCAATGAGGGCTACCGTTTTAGTACTCACTACTTAGTTGGCGTCACTGTCAAGTAAGACCATAAAGTATTAAAATTACCTAGATATTTCTTAAATTTAGTACGTAAAAAAGCCTACATTGAAATCATATTTAATTACTACCATAAAATTGTACTAATAAAACACACCGAGCAAGGCCACTATTGTTCGAAAAAAAAAATTAGAACACAATTTTCCGAAAGGTAAAAACGTAAATGATTAAGGTATCTCCATGATTAAGGTCTCCGAATGAGAACCGAAACTAGTCGGCTACACGACACATTACGAGTAAAACCGTGATTTAATAGAAAAATGTGTAGTGCTCACGAAAGTTTAAGTTTAAAAAAAAAGATAAAAACGTTTTCAAAGCAGTAGTTAGTAGCTGTACACAGCAACTATTAGGCATATCATAATTATGAGGTATTTCAAAATATTTTTTATTTATTTTATTTTTTATTTTATTTATTGCAAAATATGCACAATATTATTCTAATTAGAAATAAACCCGCGTCATTGATATTTTAGATCTGGCGCTACACCAGCGCCTCTCGCGGCAAATCTGAGCGTGGTTTCTGACCAATAAGAATAATTAAAAGTCTTATAAAATCAATAACTTCCTCCTGCTTGTCTGACGTGTGTAATGTCTTGCAGAATGAAGTAAATTTGCTTGCCACACCTTCATGTTAGAATCTTGAGATTTACAGTTGATTCATGCAGTGCTAACTTGTGGATACCAACACTAGGTTAGTAAAATAACCTCTCAGCTGAATTTTAGGCTTGCCTTGACTTGTAAGATAAGAAAGGCTTTACCTTCTACCTAGATTTGTCCTAAACCATCTCTACTTGTCGATCAAGCTAAGTTTTATACAATACTCATTTCTCGTTTTGAAAGCAAATACAAGGGCCAAGGGATCTTAATTTTTTTATTGTTATACTTAAGAATTTTCCACAAATGATTAACATGCTTAATCCGTTTTTTTATGTTGACTGGAAGTTATGGCTACAATTAATTAACCTGGTGTCAGAGTTTTTTGGCCTCCCAAAGGGCCTTCTATCATTGCCTAGCTTAAGGTTCGCAATAATAAGCAAGTAGGAATATTAACTTCGATATAATGCTCAATTTGTGCTTTTAACTGAAACATTAGCAAGGATGTACGAGTAGCGTCAACAAAAAGGGCGCGCGTCATTGTGTTGCCCCGCCCAGCGCAGGCGCAGGCGAGCTCTCCCACTCGGTGTATTGTCACAGGTCGCGGAGAGAGTACAACTCGCCATTGTCGCAATCCAACCGACTATCCATCAAGTACTAAATACCGACAAACCAAATACGAACAAATCGACCGTTAAATTCGAGCTACAATAAAATAAGTGGAACTCTACATTTTGCTGCGTAACTACTCGTGGGTCCTTTGAGTCGGTATTGAGGTTCCGTTTCTACGTACCTGGTAAATTGCAGAGCGGCGTTAGTTGCCCAGTCTTCCATACTTACATCCCCCTGCGTGGCGTTGGGAGACCGCTTTCGAGCACCAACACATAATTACACTTTGAACCACATCCCGTCACCGGCACTCGGCAAACCGCCGCCCACTCCGCCGCAGCACCTAGCCATTCACAAAGACGCACTTGGACTCCAATCGCTATCTGGACGCCGACAATTCCTGGGCTCCAGGATCAACGCTAATTCCCCTTCGATAAATTGAATGTAAACTCGTACCTCTTTCTGAGGTATTCATTTTGAAGTGTCGTGGAGTGAAGCGCGACGCAGGCGACTGGGGACGTCGCCACTGGCGTCCGAATGCCACTCGCGGCGTTCGCTCTCAAATGGACATAATGGGCCCGCCGGAGTGCTCGTCAAAAGAAGAATACGACTGCCAATTATTTATTTCCATACAATACAGAGCGTCGAGCGGCGCGCGGGCGCGGTGCGGGAGTGAGTGCGGCGCGCGCGCCGCCGTTCGTCCGTCCGCTGCCGCTGCCGCTGCGCCCCTACCAGCGTCTTATAATATTAAATTCCTGCAGTATTAGAGTCACCAATGGCGAAGGTTATTCAACCGTAGGAGGTATACATATTGTGACATCATGTAGGTATGACAAAGGCATTGGCCTTTACCGCGCCTTCACCATACTGAAACTTACAATAATGTAAGTACTTATCACTACGAATAGATAAGTAGGAACCTACCGCAAGTTTTTACAATGCGCTAGGTGTTAGTTATGTAAGTTAGGCGAATGCTAGACGCAAGATCCATATCTTGATCCGTCAGTCGATACTGGCGGACCACGATATTTATCTTCGTCTAGTGTAGTTTATTGACGGATCACGATATTTATCGCTGGATTTTCGGAAATCTTGTGATCTGATCCGATATCCTGGATCGTGATACATATCTTGCGTCTAGTGTCGCGCGTCGATATTTATCGTGTCAGTATCCAGCGAGACGGCAGTAATAAAGGACGTTACTACGTAATAAAAGCCGGCCAAGTGCGAGTCGAGCTCGCGCACTAAGGGCTCCGTAAATTATTATAAAAATACATTTGTCATACTTAAAATGAGGCATTTGTTATGTAACACAATGTAATAGTTATTTGGCAAAACGTTTTTTTTACTTAATTTTTTTTTATTGTAGCCAATTATTCATGCATCGCTTTCTTTTCATTCTTTTGTTTAAAGAAAGGGCTACAATTATTGCTACACAAGCTGTAATTTTCCTCTGTCTAGGGTCCATTCACGTCTACCTCGTACAAAGAACGCTTCAGTACTGACGCGATCCGTATCGAATGTCTAGGGTGCGCTGTGATCCAGCCCAAGATACGTTATATGTATCACTAGGGTGCCAGGCGTCCGGCTAAAGCCGGACATAGGTAGGCTTTTTGATCGAGGGTCCGGCTAAATTAAACGGTGTCCGGCCTGTCCGGCTTTTGTTAGTAGTGTTTCCCTTGGGAAATAATAATATTAATGAATGATTAGTAGTAATCAAAAAGGACTGATTCGTTATTCAATTTTATTTTATTTTATTAGAATTTAAGAAGTTTTATGGTAAATGATCAAGAAAATCTTAGTTTTACGTAAAAAAATTGTCGTATTATTGCTAAGACAGAAAATCCTTAATAATTTAGGGTGTCCGGCTTTTTTACCCAAATGTCCGGCCAAACTGGCTGGTCTGTCCGGCTATTAGGTTAGACGACCTGGCAACCCTATGTATCACGATACATATCACGATATTTACTGTCGTCTAGCGTTCGCCGCGAGTTTGGTGGCCGCGGTCTGTAGCGCGGGCTCATCCCGGGGTCAAGTGGAGCGCTCTTGCCCGAAAGCGGGCGGACCGGACACTGCTTTAGCAATTAAGCTTCATTAAGAGATTTGAGCACGAACGTCCGTATTCGTGTCTGAGTCCGTAGATCGGGACACAGCTACGTACCTACTTACGACATGACGCACTATAAATTGCTCCCCGAATTGTTTCGATCGTCGGAGTCGCGCGTTTTAACGCAATTTAGAGAGTACCTAGCAAGGGCGTCGCCAGCCGATGGCGCAGGGGGGGGGGGGGCAAGTTGACTTTACCTACTACAATTCATACTTTTCTCATTCTCTATTCAAATAATAACTTCCCCACTCCCCCTCTCCCGCTTCAACGATAGAGTAGAGCAGACCGTAGTTGAGCGTACGGAATATTAGGAGTGGAATTGGTGAATTCATTCGAGTTTCGACGTACGGGAATGATTGTTCAAGGCTTGAATTTCAAGCAAATTAACTCAAAGACTTAGGACTTTGGTTGCATTATATTTGGCAACTTTTTTAGAATCTCTAGGGGGGGGCAGCTGCCCCTCCCTGCCCCCCCTTGGCGACGCCCTTGGTACCTAGGTATCTCACTCTGGTCATAATTATGTCCTGCCCTATCCAATGAAATAGTAAGTAATAGAGGTAGGTAAGTCATTCGCCGTTTCGAGATCGCAAAATATTTCATAAATGCAGCTTCAAGCAAAGTGTCACACATTTAATCGCCTAATCCGTTTGTTTACAAAATGTTTACTTTCGCTAACGTCAGACGAACCACCCGCCAGTATTACCCTTTCACGCATCTAGCCTACTGTTGACAGCACGTGAGACTGTACAGTTACGTGAGGCGATTTTGGTAATTTTTTCGGCCAAATCTCACGACATCTCACCAAGGGGGGTGAAATGTCGTGAGATATCCCCCCCCCCTAATCTCACGTGAGATTTTTCAAAATGCACGCGTTTAGCTGGTGCTAATGAAGTGCGACAGCCGTATTCCGGTTCTTCTATGGCCACACCTGTAAACGCCTGTAAGAACTACTTTTAATTTGTTCTTTGAAAACGGCTAATTATCTACAGACTTATTATTATATCTACAGACTGTTTATTGCTTTAAAAAAAAGGTATATTTGCCCTCTCCCCCACGGGAGATTTGACTCGACCCCCGTGTAAAAGGTCGACGTACGAGTATTGTATAACACGTGTCATTAAAGAAAACCTTTAGGACGGAGTTAGAAACCTAGCATTGTCTCGCTTTGACTGTATTAATTAGAGCGAGGGGGCGAGTGTTTTGAAGTCCATCCTAAATGTTTTCTTTAATGACACGGGTTAAACGGTTGTACCCGCATACAACCGAATAGTCTGGGGGTGGTATTAATAGTCGTCTGAGATCACCTACTTGAGCTTGATCTCAAGTAGGTTAACTCAGAAAAGTCAAATGCTAATGTCAACCCTTGGCTAATGTCAAACTTAGTAGCTGTCAGCATATTAAGAGATACTATTATCTTGAGATTGACATTGACATTAGCCAAGGCTTGACTTTTCTGAGATCACCTATCTTCTTGAGTTCGATCTTGAGTCGACGACTATTAATGCCACCCTAGATTATATTGTGTGACTGTGGTGGTTTGAATTTGAATTTGAAAAACATTTATTTGCTTGGTTTCATAACACCCAGTGACAATAAACAATCATAACATAAGTGTGCTGTGTGTGCCTATTATGCCAATAGGGTATGATTTGTGTACTTCTTATGTACTAAAGTAATCAAGCCAGTAGATAGCTAGGTACCACCGCACCTTCAACATCAAGATAATCGACATCAGCACATGAAATAAAACTAGAGCTCAAGGAAAAGATTACAACTTTGTATGTAAGTATATCTACTAAACAACGAAATATTTCGTTCGTTCTGCATTATACAATCGTTTTCATTATCATCAGCCTGTCACCCACTGCTGAGTGAAGGCATCTTCTCTTTCTTTCTTTTCTTTCTCATATTACTTACCAGGGTCGCTGATCAGCGGAGTCTAAACAAGCCGGTCCCAGCCTTGTACATACGACAACAAACATTTTCAAAGTAAAAAAAACTTCCAACGCGACCGGCCAAAAAAAAAATTTTTCCCGTTCTCAGCGAAGTCTACTCTATCAGCCTACCAACTCCCAGCATTGTACGAGAAAATAAGTCGAATAGCTATTACCCAATCCATGCGGATAAAGCCGCCGGCAAAAGCTAGCTATAATTTTATTTGTACAATGTGTGTAAAATTAGTAGGTACTAGGCATTTATCGCGTGTGTACCTAAGTACTCGTACTACCTACATTGTATTCAAACAGCGGAAATTTTCTACTCGCCCGAAGTGCTATGTAATCTAAGGATTAGCTCCGTGTTTGTGGAATATTTTCGTGGCCGACACAGGCGACTCCCGCATTCGTCCTTTTCGTCTTTTTACCCGACTACGTGAAGCAACGATTTCAACAACGTGTTTATGTTTGTATGTGTTCTTCAGTTTCCTGTAGAAAGTCTCTTACTTAAAATAATAGGTATGGCTGACAGGCTGGTACTTTTCATCAAAGGGGGGCCGTGGTGCGCCGTAAAACGAAGGACCCAAAACCTAGGGATTGATTTTATTGTAGTCTTCATAGTAAATTAAATGACAAACGATTACGCCCGATAGCGATCGTTATTAACTGTGTGTATTAATTTTGCTATACATATAAAATTAAATGCTTCCACTACACTTGAGTCTACGCTTTGGAAATTGATCTATAATTTTTTTATAAAATATCTAGGCACTTTGATAACATCTGATAAAATTGCCCAAACCTTCTAACCTTGATGACTGATTGGAAAATGCCACCCACTCTGGAGATATTGAGATGTAAAGAAGGCCGTTAACAATACCTATGAAGGGATTATCATTGTTGTCTCTGCTTACCTCTGGGATGCAGCCGTGAGGGAGTCACAAAAAGTACTTTCATCTTAGAAATAAAGTGCAAAATAGTTTTTATGTATATTTTACCGGCCAGATCTGATTTCAGGACAAACCAGTTTCGCCTAAGCCGATAAACCAGTATAGCCTAGGAAGAACTAGTTTGTCCTAGCAAGAATATGTATGCTCCAGGATAAACTAGTATGGCCTAGCCCGAACTGATATTGCCTGAACGCAAGTACATCATTTTGCAGCCATCAACTCTGCGAGGGAAGATAAACATACAAACATCCCGATAAACAGTGCTGAAATCATAACCCTCGTTTGCTTCGCGTAGTCGGGAAAAAAAACAAGCGGCTTGGGATCTTTAGGATTTAAAATCAGGCTCAGGAAATAATCAGAAGTAATTACCTAGAACTCATTCATTGATTTGCATCGTTTCATGAATGGGAAGTTGTTCATAGAACAGTCAAGCCGATTACTACGTATTGAGTGGGACACCATTTTTAAGTACTTAGACTAGCTTCTAAGTTCTAAGTACTTAAAATAGCTAGAGAATACTCCATCGGTAGGTACAATGCAGGGCCTGAGTCTGAGGCCTGAATCTGGGGCCCGAGTCTGTAACACAGTGGTGTGGTGCCTCGATAGTCTAGCTAGACTCTCAGCTGTACGCTTCAATTACGATAGTAACAGCAAAGAATATTCCGATTCTAATTCTAGAGGATATTGGTTGTAGGAGAAAAACGAGGAAAACCCGGTTTAGTCCTTCTATTAGGAACCTATCGACACGCCATATGTTGCCGGGTTGGTTGTCGTCCGCGCGACGTCCCTTGTGTATCTCTATTTACATTGCCGTTGATAAGAGCCTTAGGTGTCTCAACAACTAATCGTGCACCGATTATATCAATAATGTGCTCCTTAATCGAGCAATCATCAAGTAGCAGTAACATTTTGTGAACGGGGCAGCTAACACGTAGCGTTTGAGTTCTTCGGGTTAGGGAATATTTTGCCAATGCTCTTTAGTTGTATACACGGCGAAGTATTCGAGTTTTTCATTTGACAAGAGCTACACGAAATCCAGCGTTGGGTTTTCAATTGAAATTGACTCTTTGTAGTGTATCGTAGTTTTTATTAATTTAAATTAAATGGCAAACATGTTGATAAGGACTAGACAAAACGAGTGCAAGTACCGTGTAGCGGTGGTGGTTAGAATGGTGTTGTTCTTCGGGATCCCGTCGTTTTACTTCTTGTTTTTGAGTAGCAATCAAGTGGAAAGGGAGCAACCGAGTAACGTTGAGTTTGCATCAGGTACCTATGCACGATACCTCATGTTTTAAACCAATTATATTATAATAAAAAATACCTATTTGTAAATCTTGAAATTGAAGTTTGAAAATGTAGAGCGCCTTTGCTAACCACGAAAATCTCAATTTTCCCCCCCAAATATCCAGATTACTAAACTTTATTCATTATTCACTTTTTCCAGTCCGACCAACTAAACGGAGACCCACTGAAACGGAACCTCTATGTTTCCTTCCAACTTAGGAATATTTTTTAAGGAGAATAATCAAATGGAAGGACATTTGATTATTCTCCTTAAAAAATATTCCTATCAAACAAATCAATGTTGCAGTGGTGTAGATGGGAACAAAACAATTTATTGTTCCCATCTGCACCACTGAAAAATTCTAAGGGTGGCATTAATAGTCGTCAGCTCAAGCTCGAGCTCGAGCACCGACTTGAGACCTTGGCTAATGTCAATGTCAAGCTCTGCTTACCTGGTCTCTGGAAAAGCTCTCTTAGGGTGGCCTAAGAGAGCTTTTCTGAGAGCTGACCCTTGACGCTATTGCGATCAAATTGAAAAAGTTTTAAAATTAATTTCACTTTGTATTCGCATAGTAATGCTTTGATTTTAAATACTTTGTAATGTTTATTTAAAGGTAAGGCTGTTTTATTCAATAAAAACACAAAATGCGTCTTAATTGGTAAAATATTAAATTTTGTAATTTGCGTCCTATTGCGGCCGTATTGGAAAAATGCGAAAAACCCTTGAGGAAGAGGCGCTCAGCTGAACTTGAGCAACAACAATCAACAATCTCGAAAAAAAAACAGCTGTTCCGTATTGAAGTACTAATAACACGATCTGTCGCACCAAACGATTACTTAATAGAGGTTTAAGATATGGCCCCTTATATCGTGAGTTCAATAACTTCTTCAAGGGCAGGACATTTCAATACCTAACTTAAAGAAAATAATTATTAGGTACATCTTTGAACGAAGCTCTAGCACGAGTACCCTGTAAGAAAACCAAATCTGTATGAGCCCTCGATTCGACTCTTACACGCTAGCACGTTACGGGAGACTTTAGATATGCTGTCGTGTGTACCTGCAGTCGGAAGTCCGTTTTGAAAAACCGTTACAGAATTTTTATATGCAGTTTCGAAGGGACATGATGACTGCATCAACAATAAATTCTATAATATGGTATCAAATCAAGAAAATCAGGTTTTGCAAATAATTAATCATTTTGAATCAATGAGAATACTGAGACGTGACGTCATAAGTAGGTATTTTCATACAATTACTAATTCCCAGCATTGTAAGATATAGTACATTACTGCCGCGGTCTGTTATGGGTGCGTTGCTGGCACGCTGTTGATGGCTGACAGAGCGCAACGTAGCGCAGTTCAAGGCAATCACTGATGATGACCAAGCTTGGGGGCCGAGAGCGTAACTTAGCTAAGCTCGAGGCCATTATAACGTGGCCAGCAGCGCACTCCTTGCAGAATCGGCTGAATAATTGTTGTTCTGTTTTTACAATAATGAAAAGAATACTATTTTATTGCCGGGAACGAAAAATCGCTGAACAAAATTAGCCCAGTTTAGCTTCAAAATTGAAAAAACTGTGAAAATATGAATTTCCGAGGTTCCCTACACCAAAGAGCGCAAATTGTGTAGCCCTATCTCTTTAATTAAGCATTATTTATATTCCGCAGAGTTGAGGGTCTCCTCACGCCATCTCCTCGCGCTGTCAGGGAAGGAGGGGCGCAACTGCACCCCCGCGGCTATCCTCGAGTTCCCGTCCGACGGACTCACGCACTTTCAGCGGCAGCATGTATGTTGTTACGGTTTCAGGGCGCTTGTCCACCGCTGATAAAGGCTCTACTATTACTACGGTCCACCGGTGGCAGTTTCATAAAACTACAATTCATAGTTAATTACGAAAATTCGATCTACACACGAAAGCACGTCAGAGTGAACACTTTTGTTGTAAAGTCGCCCGTAACGTAACCGAGTAGAGTGCTAGCGTGTAAGGGTCGACGTGCTGTCGTGTGTACATTGAGAAGTCGGATAGTAAGCTAAACTTATTTTTATCTCTTTTATGTCTAATCGGCTACCAGTGAATGAAAAACGTAGCAATGAAAATCTTAGTCTGGTACGAGTAGCAAAGTGTCCAAAAACGCGTTTTATCCTAGGTCCTAGGTTTTATGCTAGCTTCTAAAAATAGCTGAATTTGTTTATACAACGTGTTTCAAAACATCCTAACTCTTTTTACAGGGTGTAACCTAGTGGTCAAAAGGATGTCAAATCTGTAAAAAAAAGGTGAAAAAAACAATTTTTATTTTATAACCCCAAAATTGAAAAAAAAACATAACTTTTTTGTTTTTGGTATTAGCTCAAATTTTTAAATATGTTTGTGTGTGTAGGTGCATTTACATAGCTTTGAGTTGTTAAAACATTGTGAAAGTCAATGAAAACAATATTTAAAAAATACTTCTCTCCCGTCACAGCGTTCTCATATTATTAATTTAAAAATCAACGGAACGTCGTATAGCAAAAAAAAAAAATTTAGGTTGTGATCCCTATCACCGGGTGCTATTACCCTGTAAAAAGAGTTAGGTACTTTTGTAACACCTTGTATTGTTTAATAGATAATTATTAAATTAAAACTGTAAATATGCAAACTAAAATTAAAGTATACGAGAACTGTACATATTTACAAGTATTAGACCTGCCTCAGGTCGCTGTCCCGCGGCAATGAGCCCGCTCACGCAGCATGAGGCTGGGTTAGAGCGTATCTATGGGTTTATAACTTTGTCCATCACGCTCTACGTCAAACAAAAGAGTGAGATACATACAGTTTTAAACCCATAGATACGCTCTAACCCGGCCTTATGCTGCGCTTGCTGAACGCTGGCAACGTTGCAGTAAAGAAGCTACGATAATTTTAAATGGTGGCACTAGTTTAGGTATAGGCAGTAGTAGTATAATAGGTTAAATAATATGATATCATAATGAATTAATGCCCTATTTAGAAGTATTATTTAGGACTTCAGTAACCTGTTGTTGTAACCTGAGTAGTGATCTATAAAATACCATACAACTGAATAACGTATGTACCTATAAAACTATAAAGTGTATTTAATTATTACATGCAGTTGATATTATATGAAGTTTATGTATATTTATTAGTTTTTATTCTCGTATGTACTATGTGTAAAAAGTTATGTAGGTATATTTATCTATTATTTTAAAACGAGCCTTGTTAGTTTTTTTTTATTGCTTTTTGATTAAAAAGTATCCTTTTGTATTTTTTTTCCTCAATTATTTTAAATGGAGTAGTTCGCACAAAATGGAAGCACTGTTCCCCAAGACACAAATTATTTTAGTTTGGGGTTCAGAGTTGACTCTAGCTCTTGTTATATTTTTTCTGACACAATCAAAAATATTTGATTTTATTTGAGGCCTCTATAGTAAAGTCAGTGCCCAATTGCAGGGTTTCATCGTGGTCCACTGCTTGCTGGCGATGTACTGTTTCCTGCTGCTGGGTGTGGTTTGCGAGCAGTACTTCGTGCCGGCCATCGGGATCATCTGCGATAGTAAGTACCTCCCTAACATACAAGGTGTTATTGTATTCGAAACGGGTGGAATCGCGATTGGTTTTTAGGCAAATTAATTACCTTATATAGCCCGACGTTTCGGCCGCGTTACAGCTGCCGTGGTCGCGGGTAGACTGGAGCGGAGAGTGTTTTAATTATTGTGGTGACAGTTGGGAAACTACCCTCACATCACTATTGTCATTTGCAGTGGGCCGGCACACAACACTCACAGTATCGGCGGATATGTCCGAAGATAAATCGCGTGACTTAAATTTATGTAACACTGGATTCCACGTTGATGATAGTTTGATAGTTTGTTAAAAACCAATCGCGATTCGACCCGTTTCGAATACAATAATGTTTAAATATCGCGAATCATTAAAAGTGAATACAAGGTGTTGTTTTTAAAGTGACACCCGACTCAGGGGTGATTATTTAGATAAAGTACTAAAGACGATACTAAAGACAAGAAAAAAAAAACTGTGAAAAATACCCAAAAATCATTAAATTATTGTGATCTTCCTTACTATACTATCGCTGCGAGTTGCGGCCACACGGGCGCCACACATCGCGCGCGCGCTTTGAGATATCCGGGGGTGTCCGCACGTCGCGGTTATTATACAAGGTGTTATAAAAGATGCTTACTCTTTTTACAGGGTAATAGCACCCGGTGATAGGGATCATAACCTAAATATTTGTTTTGCTCTATGACGTTCCGTTGATTTTTAAATTAATAACATGTGAACGCTGTGGCGGGAGAAAAGTATTTTTTAAATATTGTTTTCATTGACTTTCACAATGTTTTAACAACTCAAAGCTATGCAAATGCACCTCCACCCACACACATATTTTTAAATTTGACCTAATACGAAAAACAAAAAAAAAATCAATTTGGTGGTTATAAAATAAAAATTGTTCTTTTAAACTTTTTTTTGCAGAATTGACATCCTGTTGACCAGTAGGTTGCACCCTGTAAACAGAGTTAGGAAGTTTTGTAACACGTTGTAGAATTGCTTTTCGCCCGCGACTTCGTCCGCGGTGACTAAGATAAAAGGTTGCGGCTCTATTTTCCCCCCGTAAATTTCAACCCAATCGGTCAAGCCGTTTAGTAGTTAACATACCGGCAGCAGCGCCACCTACCGGGTCTAATTGTTTTTTTTAATTATCCCGGAAACCATCTAAATAACCATATAAAATTTCAACCCAATCGGTTTAGCAGTTTAGAAGATAGAAAAAGATAAGTACTTACGGAAGGATAATTCTTACTACCCGTTGTCCTATTTCCCGTTTTCCCGTAGGAATGAAGCATTTTCACGCGGTAAAATGTAGCCTATGTTCATCAGGGATAATGTCGGCTTCTAATGGTAAAAGAATTTTTCAAATCGGTCCAGGGGGGTTACCCTTGACGGTATTGCGATCAAATTGAAAAGTTTAAAAATTTATTTGTCTTTGAATTCGCATAGTAATGCGTTGATTTTAAATACTTTGTAATGTTTATTCAAAGGTAAGGCTGTTTTATTCAATAAAAATACAAAATGCGTCTTAATTAGTTAAAAAATAAATTTTGTAAATTGCGCCATATTGCGGCCGTATTGGAAAAATGCGTCAAGGGTAGAGGGGCAGTAGTTTCGGAGCCTATTCAATACAAACAAACAAACAATCAAATCTTTCCTAATTATAATATCAGTGTAGATGTAGACAAGTTGAAAAGTAAAAGTTTCATGTGTTGGAGAGTTTAATAGTGTAACGTACCCCTGCAGAGCTGAAGCTAGCCGAAGATGTGGCGGGTGCGACCTTCATGGCGGCGGCCAGCTCATCACCGGAGCTGTTCATCAACTGCGTGGGCACGTTCGTGACGGAGGGGGACCTGGGCGTCGGCGCCGTCGTGGGCTCGGCCGTGTTCAACGTGCTAGCCGTGCCCGCCTGCTGCGGCCTCATCGCGGGGAAGGTAAGAGGGCTAATACAAACATTATCATCATTGCTTGTAGTTCGCCCAATGTCCCAGGCACTGCAGCGCCGAGTGGTCTCTTCACCCATCTAAGTGTGAGTGAAGGTGCCACTGGACGCTGTATAAATCATCTCATTACGTAGATGCAAAGGCCTAAGCTTAGTAGTTCGTTCTGAACTGGGGCCTTAGCCTGCAACGCAATGCTGCCAAAATGGGCTTCCAGTTGAAAGCTTCAATTACGATTTATGAATGATGTCGGTCCTTTTAATGTTTTTCTAATACATCAAAGAATATTCTGATTCTAACTCTAGAGGATTACTTCGCTGGTTGTAGGAGAAAAACGAGGAAATCCCGGTTTTGTCCTTCTACTACTAGGACGCCATCGATACGCCGTTGCTTTACAGGCTAAGGCCCCTGGTCGCTGCAGTGCCTGGGACATTGTTTTGGATGGAGTAGGCACCTCATCTTGACATCCTGCTATGACCGGCCATTCTGTAACATCATGTATAACGCACAGGTGATCGAGCTGGACTGGTGGTCGGTGTCTCGCGACTGCCTCATGTACGCCGTGGCTGTTGTGGCGTTGATCCTGACACTGCTCGACGACCGAGTTTACTGGCAGGAGGCTCTCCTGCTGGTCCTCATGTACACCTTCTATATCTTGGGTATGTGAGGGCAATACACCCATAAGAAGACAGCCTAGTAACGACCCCTATCGGTCCTACAGGGAAGTGCTACGTACAGTTAGGTATGGTCGGCCACAGTCACAGATACCCCATGGCAGCTCTAACTTGCCTTAGGGCGCCAATCGAACAAAAAGGGGTATCCATATGTGAATTTGCTTTTAATATTGTTGTGCATTATTGTGTGTGTCAAGAAGTACAAATAAATGCATGAATATGAATATATCCTAGCGTGGGGCTGACTGCACCTGAGGCGCCAGCCTCACAACTCTACTGCGACAAACGCTAGTGCGACGAACGCTAGTGCGACAGAATGCTACTGCGACAGAACGCTACTGCGACAAATGCTTTATCTATCACGCGAGCGGAAGAGACGTGGCCGAAAACGCGCCGCGGACGTGACGTTTTTATTGATCTGACGTTTTGCTTGGGCCCGCCTCGTCTCTGTGTCTTGTGTCGCATTGTATACTGTTGTATGTGTATGTATGACAGACAGAGAAGTGTCGTGGCGTCCACGCCGCGTCTTCGTCCCATAACTCTTTTGTGTGTCTGGCCCGTATAAAACTAGTGGTTCGCCCCGAACTATGAACTCGCGACCCCATAACTCAGCAACCCCTCGACCGATTTGGCTCATGTTCGAACTTAAAAATTCTCTTTACCTCATTTACCTGACTACGAGATTTCATGACGATCTGACTAAATTTACTCAAGTTATCGTCGAACGAACATTCATACATACATACAAACATAAAAACGCCGGATTGTTCCAGTAGACTC
Organism: Zelleria hepariella; assembly: GCA_949319315.1. Classification (NCBI taxonomy): domain Eukaryota; kingdom Metazoa; phylum Arthropoda; class Insecta; order Lepidoptera; family Yponomeutidae; genus Zelleria; species Zelleria hepariella. Next base: position 30,005,974 of record OX439379.1, read on the forward strand.
GGAGAACTTCGCTCGCTTCGCTCGCTCGTTCAATTATTTTTGGATTACTTACTTATACAGTATGTCCACGGACTGCACCGCACCACTTAATTCTGTGGTAAAGCATCATTAGTGGAACACGAATAGCATAAAATAAAACTAAAAAAAAAATAAAAAAACTCAGTATTCAAAATAAACATTAGCAAATTTAATTCATAATGCATCAACCTGTGTATCGCTGACGCCAAAAGCGGCAACCAGTGATCGCATAGATGAAAGTGGTTGCCGCTTTTGGCGTCAGCGATACACAGGTTGATGCATTATGAATTAAATTTGCTAATGTTTATTTTGAATACTGAGTTTTTTAATTTTTTTTTAATTTTTATTTTATGCTATTCGTGTTCCACTAATGATGCTTTACCACAGAATTAAGTGGCGCGGTGCAGTCCGTGGACATACTGTATTTCAAACATTTATTTACTTACATTTGATTTGGTCGAATATTTCAGCGATGGTGTTCAACGGGCGCCTTGGGCGCTTCGTCAAGAGCGGTTGCTGCGGCTTCAACAAACCAGCGATGTATACCGAAATAACGCCCCTACTAGCCAATGGTAAAGTATCTAGGTACACGTAGACCCTTACACGCGTGCACTATATTCACTTAGGTTACGGGCGACTTTGCAACGAAAATGTAAGGGTCAGGGTGTACCTCAGCGTACTTGAACATCAATACGTACCACATCAAAATCTCGAACACGTTGATATTCAAAATTTTCAGTTTTTTACATTTTGTAGCTAAACTGAGCTATTTTTGTTCAGCGATTTTTCGTTCGCGGAAATAACAAAGTATTCTTTTATTATTGTAAACAATGGAACAACAATAATTCAGCCGATTATGTGTTCTGGTCTACGACAAGTTTTTTGGGCAGTGCCACTGCTTCGTAGACCAGAACACATAATCAGCTGAATTATTGTTGTTCTGTTGTTTACAATAATGAAAAGCATACTTTGTTGTTTCCGCGGACGGAAAATCGCTGAACTAAAATAGCTCAGTTTAGCTACAATATGTAAAAAACTGTGAAAATTTTGAATTTCCCGCCACGTTGTTATCATCCCACCTTAAGATAGCGAAACAAAGTTTAGTTTAGCTACGAAATTTAAACAACTACATACCTACACGTACTAAAAATATTATTGCATTTCCCGCCACGTTACTATCGTTGAAACTTTCAGAGAAGAAGACCAGTTTACTGGACCCTTCGCGGTTGGCCGACAAGACCGGAAACGGAAACGTCGGCTACACAAACGGGACTCCGCAGCATGACCTCGAGATGGCCGCCATCGAGCCGGAGAAGACTAGCCTGACCAGCGATTTAGGTATCTCTATCTCTTCTTCTCTTCTATTCTCTACTCTATCGATCTCTACAAAGTTTATAGCAAAGTCGCTTCCTGCGTCTGTCCCTCTGTACGCTTATGGGAGAGTGTCCGCCATTTATTATAAATAGCTTTTGCCCGCGACTTAGTCCACGCAGACTTTTTTCTGCTATTCGGGGCGAAGAGAAATCCAACAAATAATAAAAATCGGTCCACCCGTTCTCGAGTTACAATGGTGTACCTAACTAACACTTAGTTTTATATTTAAGATAAATAGTTTATCTATTGACACGGGTTATGACAACTATAAGATTTTACACGACAGCAAGTGAGACTGTACTGTTTTGTTGTAAAGTCACCCGCAAAGTAAGTAACCGAGTAATAGAGTGCTAGCGTGTAAGGGTCAACGTGCTGTCGAACTTAACTGTACGCCCTGAAACAGGTCTTATAACAGGAAGCGCGCTACCTCCCTCCATTGATAATTTATCCAATGACTAGAAACTGTAGAAAGCTTAGCCTTGTGGGTCTTGGGAGTGGCGTCTAACCTCTGACCCGCCGCCCGTAGGCTCTCTTCCTACCCGGTTACAACTTCCGAAGCGTAAAATTGCTTTGCTCACCGAACAAGCGATGCAGGGAATCAACCGTCGTCGGCTACTTACCTACTGTTAGCATCGTGATTCGTATTGAAACTATAGGTATATACACAACGCAAAATGCGACAGCACACCAACCTTTACACTTTGGCAAGTCCATTTCTGTTCATGCCGCTGGCTGGCTGACTAGTAGGACTATACTCCGTGCAATTTTAGTGGTTTTAAAGGAGTTGTATCCACCGATCCCGGGATCAGCCGAAGGTATTTTGTTGCACTGGTGATTCTGAGCCAAATTACAATATTTCATTCCAAAACGCGCTAAAAAAATTCACTTCTCCATACAAATGGTGTCGATTAGCAATAGCCTTTTGTATTGGGAAGTGTTTTTTTTTTCGCTTGTTTTGAAGTAAAATTTTGGAATTGGCTCAGAATCACGAGTGCAACTAAATACCTTCGGCTTTAAAACCACTAAAATTCCACGGTGTATAATGTTCAATACCCGTCTGCTCTAGTAATTCATAAAAGCATTTTTCTTCTTATTTTTCTTATACGGATGAAGTGCGGGGTATCTATTAATAATCCACAATCCTATATGTATCTAGATTTATTAGATAACACAGGTTTCGACTTCGTACCAGAGCCCCATCGCCTATTTTTGTTTGTAGATTATATTTATGATTATGATTATGTGGGCTGACAATTATGTTGATTATGAACATCAAAACGTTCTTTCAACAGAGTCCAGTAGCGGCTCCCTATGGGCGTGGCCGGGCAAGGAGACGTCGTCCTTCCGTCGACTGTACTGGGTCGTGACTTGGCCGATCGGCCTCCTTCTCTGGGCCACCATCCCTGACTGCAGGCGTCACCCGCGCCTATACCCTCTCTGCTTCTTTCTCTGCGTCGTGTGGATCGGCGCCGTGTCCTACCTGGTGGCCTGGATCATCACAATCTTAGGTTAGTAAAGTAAGATGTAGCCTGTACAATTGTACATGTCCCACTAGCTGGGCAAAGGCCTTCTCTCAGAGAGAGAGTTCGAGCTTAATCACCACGCGTGCTCAATGCGGGTTGGCGATATTTGCGTTGAAGGTATAATGCCTCATACGCTCAGGTTTCCTCACGATGTTTTCCATCACCGTCAGCGAGTGGTATTGCTCCTACAAATTTACAAATGTACGTAACTTTGAAATTAAACAAAGTCATAGATACATGCCCGCACCGGGAATCGAACCTAGGACCTTTCGCTTCAGAGTCCACTGTTCTACCCACTAGACCACCACCGCCATCTTAGGTTAGTAACTCTTAGAAAACATTTTAGATATGCAAGTCCGCCTATCGGGCTTCTTCATTTGGCCTCCATCCCTAACTGCCGGCGGCGGCGTCACCCGCGTCTCTACCCTCTCTGCTTCTTTCTCTGCGTCGTGTGGATCGGCGCCGTGTCCTACCTGGTGGCCTGGATCATCACTATCCTAGGTCAGTAAGGAGTCCTTAGAAAAAAACCGAGAGAAATGGCGTGGCATTCTACATGTGGACCACGACCGCTCTGAAAAGAACGTAACGACGAAGAAAAAGAAGAGAAAACAGGCCAAGAAGGAAGTAGATATGAAGACAAGTCGTCACAGTTTGACCCCATTGCGACTCATTGCGTAGATAGCTAATATGGGTGGGTACTCGTAGGTATTTACTACAAATATTTACAACTCAAATACCTATGTGCCTAATTAGAAGCTGCTGCGTCATTAATAAAAACATAAATACTGAAATTAGGCAAAAATCGTATGATTAGTGCGTATTATGACCTCAATGGTTGGTATGATAGCCAATTTAGCTGATAGCCAACACTGAGCGGCACCACAAGAAAATGTCATATCACACTTGCAATAAAACTAATGCTCGATAAGTACGTCGATAATTTTTTTCAACGATGAGATCGATTAATCGCATTACAGGGATACCCTTGACGAAGTTTTACCTCACGTACCTACTAAATATGTGGGGTTTCAACTTTCAAAGTGAGATGAGTAGACAACGTATGAAAGGGCTTCATTAGCACAAACTAAAACATATTTTAAATAAATTGTATGCTGTATGGTTTTCGATTTAAGACGAAATAGTAAAAAAATATATACCATTTCCCCTTTACAAGTTTGTACGGAACCCTCGGTGCGCGAGTCCGACTTACACTTTAGTGTTTTTTTTTTGTTGTAAATACTAACTTAAGACAGTATTTACGTGCCTACTTAAATATACGGTTGTTACAGGTGATACCTTGGACCTGCCAGACAGTATCACTGGTCTGACGATCCTTGCCGCAGGCACCAGCCTTCCAGAAGCCATTTCCAGCGTTATGGTCACTAACCAAGGTAGATATTCGTATCTCTATCTTTCTTACTTATTTGAGTGCTATTTCTCTCTCTTTCCTCGTAGCTTTAATCCTCTTCTTTGGTGGGTTCATCTTTGCAGCATGAATGCAAAGGCATTCTTTAAGGTCTTCCAGCCCCCTTCGCACGCTACCATTTTGCCTACTCTCAACTGTCACCTTAGCCACTTAAAACCACTGAGGTGACAGTTAACAGTGGCTAAGGTGACAGTTGAGAGTAGGCAAAATGGTAGCGTGCTAAGGGGGCTGGACCTTCATTGCATCTACGACAGATAATACAGCGTCCAGCAGTGGCGGATTTCCCTAAAGGCCACCCCTAAAATCTAGTTCTTGTTCTGTTGGCGCCCTTATGCCGCACGCGGTAAGAGCTGCCATGGGGTATCTGTGAAGGTGGCCGACCATACTACGGCCGACCGTACTACACGGCCTAGGGCAGCCAAGACTGAAAATCTGCCACTGGGCTCCTGTGTTAATTTTGGTAGAGCGACGGTGGTAGGTACCCCGGCAGAAATCATAAGCATTCAAACAAGGCAAAGCATTGATATAAATAAAATTAATACAAAAATTAAAACCAACTTCAAGTTGCCACTAATAAGCAAAAACATTACAATGAATGAAAATATTTTTTTTGTCTTTTACTTAGCACAAGTATGTGTAAAAAATTTTGCTCTATCTTGAAAATGATAATAAGTACAGACAAGCAACAAACTGGGGCTTGAGTCTATAACGCAACGAAATGGGCTCCCGTTTACGATTTATTGATGCTGTCGGTCCTTTTAATATATTTGTAGTACACACGACAGCACGTGAGACTGTACACTTTTGTTGTAAAGTCACCCGTAAACTAAACGAGTAGAGTAACGTGCTAGCGTGTAAGAGTCGACGTGCTGTCGTGTGTACAGCCAACAATATTCTGATTCTAATTCTAGAGGATTAGTTCGCTGGTTGTAAGAGAAAAACGAGGAAACCCCGGTTTTGTTCTTCTACTGGGATGCCATCGTCACGCCATTGCATATGAGCCTGATCATTCCTTAGTTCTGTACCGTGTCACTGCGCGGTTCATGAGTCAACCTGCTGGCTTACTTCTAGGTCACGGCTCTATGGGCATCAGCAACTCAATTGGCTCCAACACGTTCGACATCCTCCTTTGCCTGGGTCTGCCATGGCTCGTCAAAGGGCTGTATTACCCTTCTTCGCCAGGGAATCATTGGGTAAGCTGCCTTGACAGGCGGGAAATTATTTTTTATGATGTACTAATTGTGGTGGGGTCAGCTTTTCACCCGCGGCTTCGTCCGCGTTGCAGCTCTATTTTTCCCCCGCTAACGACGTCAGCCAGGGGAAAAGCTATCAATCGATTAAAAACATTTTTTCCCCCTACAAAGTTTGGTAGCCCGTTTTACCCACTTAAGCACACTGGGGTGGTTGCTATTTTTAGAATCTACCTAGACCCAAAAAACTAGGACGATTTTGTCTAGTTTAACAGTATGAAGCCTCTTATACAAATCTACACTAAGTAATATTATACAGAGAGGAAAAGTTTGTAAGTATGTTACATGTATGTAGGGGGTAATCTCCAAAACTAATCATCGGATTAAAAAAAAAATCACTATTGGGAAGCTAAGTTATTGCTGAGTACTATAGGCTATTTTGTATTGTGATAAAGGAAAAAAAACGGGACTGAGACGCGGGCAAAATCTAGTGATTGATATTTCAATTCCGCAGGTGACAATAAACTCGTCGGGAATCTCGTACAGCGCCATTTCGCTGCTGTCGACGCTGTTCGCGCTGTACGGCAGCCTGGCACTGAACAAGTTCCGGCTGGACTGGCGCGTGGGCGGCGCGTGCGCAGCCGTCTACCTCGGCTTCATGCTGCTCGCGTCGCTGCTCGAGCTCAACGTCTTCTTCACCGTCAACCTGCCTGTTTGCCCGCACTAGGCTCATCATTATATTGCTGGCAGCTATAAAATCCAAGATGGTTGTGCTATAAAATCTATAAAATCCAAGCTATAAAATCCAAGCAAGCTGTGATTGATATTACGGGCCTTAGTCAGTAAACTGACAGGTCGACCTGCCATGTTTGTTAGTGAAAAAAGGCTGCCCTTTTTCACTAATATGACAGTTCGACCTGTCAGTTTACTGACTAAGATGATGGAATAGAGTTTTAGATACATAGGCAATAATAATAATAAATCAGATAAGCTCAGCGTGGTCTTCATGTAAGCTTTACATTACTCGCTTGCCATACAATAAACAAATACGCTGCGAAGAGGTTGTGTTGCTGGCACATCGTAGCAAAACAGCTTCTTTGCAGCCATCGATTTAAATATCGATGTTTGCAGCGTGCTTGGTTCTTCTTAGGTTTACCTACTTTAGCTTTATGTAGCTTTATGTGTATTAGATAGTTATAAGTTTTAGTTATATTATTTTAACTTCTATCTAACTATTACAAAAGTGGAACAATCATATTATTATTTTCACCGTAATAACCGGCCCTTTGCCCGATGCCCGCTTGACGTTTATTGTGTTTTTGGACACCTTGTATACAGGGTGATACAGAAAATATCAGCTGCTTCATACTAAAGTTCGATTCCTATTGTACCAAATGTATGAAGCAGCTGATCGTTTTTTTGACATTTCGCACTTGACCCACGAACAGACCAAAAGTTGGTCGCCTGTATGATGAATTGATGATACAGCCTCTAAAGCCCAGAAGATCCTTGTCGTGGTCGGTGAGTAATAGCGAAATTGGAGAAGGACCCCCGATAAGGGTCGTCTGGGCTTTAGAGGCTGAATCATCAATAGAGGGCCTTATCGGGGTCATTCCCTACCGACCCCGATAAGGGTCGTGCGGGCGATAATATTTTGACCGTTTTTTGTTAGATTTTTAAGTTGTCTCTAGATGCATTTTTGAATAGCTAGTTTTACGAGTGGACGGGAAATAAACGAATACACTATGTCCACGGACTGCACCGCGCCACTTAATTCTGTGGTAAAGCATCATTAGTGGAACTCGAATAGCATAAAATAAAAATTAAAAAAAAATAAAAATACTCATTATTCAAAATAAACATTAGCAAATTAAATTCATAATGCATCAACCTGTGTATCGCGACGCCAAAAGCGGCAACCACTTTCATCTACGCGATCTAATTTCGATAATTCGGTGCACCGCTATCTATCACGCTCTAGGTAGATGAACAGAGTGAGAGAAAGAAAATTGCCTAACGGGGTTTCTAAAACGTAAGCTAGGTCAAATGCACCGAAGACGCTGTCCCTCTCACACGCAAGGCGCATCGCCTACAAAAAAATGTCCTTCGTCCTTGACCTCAGTTCCGTCCGCAGTTCCGATTGATCCGCGAACGCAAGCGCATGTCCGGTCGCCGCCGCCGCCGCCGGCCGGTGTCACGAAACTCGTGCGTGTGATTACAGTGCAAGTGAATACTTAGACACGATTTAACAGATTATTTGGCTAGCAGTGGATAGGCAGGTTCGGCATAGCCTCCGCGTTCTGACCTAACGCCCCTGGACTTTTTTTTTGGGGCTGGGTGAAATAGCTGGTGTTCAGTAAGGAGTTTGTTAGTGAAGTGGATATGAAATATCGTATCGTGGTTGCTTTCGACAAAATACGCTAACGTATCCGTGAAAGTGTATCGGAGTACGCGGCGGTCACTTTAAGATACACAAAATTTAGGTAAGTAAGTCAGCAATCTAACTTTCTAGCTAAGCTTCATTAATCTTCACCAAGGCTCCATAAATGTTTGGGGTCTTCTTGCGGTTTTTCGTATTTAAAATTAGTGTTATGAGAATCCTAATTACTCGTGAAAATTAAAGATGTACATTACACGTGAAAATGAAAGATGTACATTACGTGTGCACTGTAATTAATTACATTACGGGCGACTTTGCAACGACATGGCGGCCCAGTATAAAGCGTCGGCGCGGGCGCGCGACAAGGGCTGTGGGCGGGTCAATTCGGGTCAAACAGGTGTTTTGCATTGTTGCCAAATTTCACGGACAGAGCTATGTCACGCGCAATAGGTACTTGCTCTACGGGGTGCGTAATTATTTCTCATACAAAATTTCAGCATCATTAATTTTCTAAAATAAATTACTAGGAAAAAAAAAATGGTCTCTGTGGATTATTCGTCATTTAATGCATCACAGGTTTCAGTGACGCGGTGCAGTCCATGGACATACTGTATATTTGTTTCAATCATAAGTCTGCGCGTCTTTCATAGACAACAAAGTCAGAACATTTTTGTAACACACTGTATACTTAGGTAACTTAACTACAGATTAGTCCGTGTCGTTCAACATGGGAAATAATGAAGGGATGGACTGTATGCATGCCATGACCGATTCGCATAGGGTAAGTACAAATTTATAGGTAGGAATAGCAAACGGGGTGTAGATCGAGTCCACATACCGTACACTACAACTACCTGCCTACTTAGGTAATTAAACGCCGATGTCAGAAACCTCTCGAACCAACGTTGCCTATAAGCACGAGGAAGTGCAGGACAAATTATACGTACACACGACAGCACGTCAGACTGTAGATACACTTTTGTTGTGAAGTCTCCCGTAACGTCACCGAGTAGAGTACTAGCGTATAAGGGCCGACGTGCTGAACTATCTTACTTAAGACATTTATGCATAATCGCAAAAGTTAAGACGTTGATTGTTCAATTGTCTTTGGCAACTAAATCACGGAGAATAAGAATGAGGAACTTTTCTCAAGAGAAGTGCCAATAAATTAGTTAACCACCTCTCATAACGAGGTGACACTAACAATGAGTTTTAGATGAACTGGCACAGATCTTGCCGCTCTTTCGCATGAATGATGTAATTCGTGACAGTAAATGAGAACTATTATTTCATAGCGACTTAACACTACAGCACTTTTCCATTCCGAAGCGTAAAAGTGTAAAAACGAAAACAATACGCAGCCGGCATCTGTAATTAGCGGTGCGGCACGCAAGAGACCGCCGAGCGGCGCACGCGCGTGTCACCACCCACCCCCGCGCCCCGTGCCCCGCGCCCCGCCCGCGCCCGCTCACCACGTCGGGAACACACTGCACTTCCCGCATCACACGAACGCAAGAGCAGCGCAAAAAAGAAACGACATTACTCAATCACAATTTATAATCATACGCACAACAATATTTAATAAACGCAATCAACATCATTCTTGTACCTACTTACGTAGTATCTAATAGCTACTTACTTACTTAAATTAAACCTTAAGGCGCGGTGCATAGTGAATTAGCCCACGCGCAAAGGCAAATGCACAAATCTGATTCCTGTACCAAATACACTAAATTAATCGAAAATGTTCACATATCAAACCCTAGAATTCGGTGAGACCTATCTAACACAGCCAGTTTCATGTTGATATCCATAACAGATTGCAAGATATTTTGCTTGAAAAAAGTGCGCCGCCTATTTTTTTTCAAGCAAAATATCTTCAAAACGTTTATGAATATCAACACGAAACTGGCTGTTTTAGATAGGTCTCACCAAATTCTAGGGTTTGATATGCGAACATTTTCGATTTGTATTGTGTATTTGATACAGGAATCGATTTTGTGCATCTTTTTTTGCGCGCGGGCATTTCACTATGCCCCGCGCCTTAATCAGTTTCATGAGTTCGCGTGCGGGTGAACGCGTTGACATTAATCGCAATTAGTCCACTGGAATGAGCCGGAGCGGAATTCAGCAACATTGTGCCGACATAAGTGCATGCAAGCGACTCATCAAACTGGAAAGCTACCTAATATTACGCATTAATTTAGCTACCCCGTTAGTCTTGGGAAGAGGGAGAGGAGTTTGTTCCAGAGGGAGGGTTGCCGCGTGGTGGTGTACATGGGCATAGTGGGCATGCAGACCTTGTAAGGTTTGACAGAGCCGGGCTGGCCGACGAAGGGGTATGGGTGCCGCACCAGGGGCGTGGCCGCGGAGCCGACCAGGCTGACGGGGCGCGTCTTCACCGTCTGCCGCTGGCTGGCGCCTCCGAGAAGCAAGATGGGGAAGCCGGGCTTTGCGCTGGTGCGCGGCGGCGTCGGCTGCGTGGAGGGCCGCCGCGTGGTCGTCGAGCTAGCGGTCTCAATAACTTCATGGTAGACCGAGTCGTCGTAGTCCCGCGCCTCGTCGACCAGTGGGGCCACGAACACGAGCTGGCGGAGGCTGTTGATGTCCTGCACGAGCTTGGCGTGCTCCTTGACGATGTCCTCGCCCTCGCTGAAGAGGTGGTCGAACCGCCGCTGGATCTCGTGCGTGTTGAGCGGCGCGCCGTCCGCCGGCCGCGCCGTCGAAGAGGACAGCTGCACTTTCTTCTGACTGCGCCAGGCTGGTGGGCGAGCAAAGCGTTTGTTAGAACATCTGCACGGCTGGTGACTACCATCTCCGTAAATCGTAATTTCAACGTGATCTTCCTACCTGTTGAATTGCTTTTGTGTGATAATAATTAGATCAGTGGCTTGCGACTAGCTGAAAATCAGCGCTGTCTGAAAACCGCTTTGGATATAGAGCCATTTTCGAGTTAATGATGTGTTGTAAATATTTTATGTTTTTGGTATTTTTTGTGTCGACGCTGTGTCTACTGGTCCGAAAACAAATACTTTCATGACGTTTCAGTAGTTTTTTTTGTGTCATCCGATCTTTAGCTAATACAAAGACCGACTAACTTTCACTTTAGCTTCATGGTACTGAAATATTACCCATTTTACGAAATCATCTTCTAAATTTTTATGCCTTACATAAACTTTAACATTTATTCAAATGTAATGCATCAAAATTCAAAAATTACCATTACAAGTAAGTATATGAAATCAAAGCATGAATTTGCAAATTCAAAGAGAATTTATCTATACTCTATACTTATAATAAAACTCTAGCGAAGTCAATTCTGTACATTGAATATTTTTAGAAAAAAACTAGCAGGGCTTACTAAGTAAACTATACTGAATACAAAATGCAAAAAAATCGGTCTATGTCTGTCTGTCTGTCTGTCTGTCTGTCTGTCTGTCTGTGTGTTACCTCATCACGCGAATACCGCTGAATAGTTTTCAGTCAAATTTAGATCCGTGATAAGTCCTGGTTCTGGAAACAATCTAGGCTATCCAATGTTCAGAATACATTGCGGTTTGCAATTTTAACTTTGTTTTTTGTAAGAAATATTCATAATTTTGATATAGCTTCTTGAGAAGATATGTTAATAACGTAATACTGAACACATTTCCGAAAAAAAAAATGGAATTTCCGGAAAAAAAATCCGACTTGGAACCTCATTATCTCGGAAACCGTTGATTTCCTAAGCATAGTTCCGTGGGCAAAAATGTTCGTTTCGATGAAGACTATACAGGGTGTTAAAAGACCGCCAACAGACCCGAAAGCCACTAGACACCAAAACAAAGTACTTTTTCGATAAATTATTGTTGGGAAATGATTTTGGTTTTTTAGGTTATAATTTTGAAAATATTTTTTTGGACGTGTAACGCACAGAAGTCATATTGCGCAAGCGGAGGTATCAGATTATGTTACTTAAGCTTGAAGTGCCGATGTTTAGAATACATTGCGGGTTGCAACTTTAACGTCGTTTTTTGTAAGAAATATTCATAATTTTAATATGGCTTCTTGAAAAGGTATGTTAAGAATCCCCTGAAGCTCTGCAGCCCTCTCGCTCGCACTTTTCAACATTTTAATTTATTGTAAGAGAATGATTCAACTTTGGACGATAAAATATAGTTGCAGACATAGAAAATAAAGCTATCGACATGTAAACTTACTTTAAATTCCACATTTATAGTTTATAAAATAAATATTACTGAACTACTACTTTTGACCGAAGTTCAGTGTTTTTTTTTTATTAGTAGGAATATGAAATCAAAAGTGTGTCCACATGTCGATAGCTTTATTATCTATGTCTGCAACTATATTTTATTATATTCTCTTACAATCAATTAAAATGTTGAAAAGTGCGAGCGAGAGGGCTGCAGAGCTTCAGGGGATTCTTAAGAACTAGACACTGAATAAATTTCTGCAAAAAAAAGTTTTGAAAAATCCGACTTTGAACCTCATTATCTCGGAAACCGTTGATTTCCCAAGCATAGTTCCTTATGATGAGGACAATACGTGGTTTCCCGCTTTGTTGGCGGTCTTTTAACACCCTGTATGTGGTCTCCCACTTTGTTGGCGGTCTTTTAACACCGCTCGGTATTCAATACAAGCACTCGCCGCAAACAATAATTTTGCATTCTTGAATAACAAATAACTATTGTTTACCGTTGAGCTGGATAGACAGAGTTATTAGCCGTATGCTTTGCTTGATGGCTTAGCATGAGAATCAGTAAGACCTTATCTATGGGCTTATAACTTTATCTATCCCACTCTACGTCGAGGGAGATACATATAAACCCTTTTACTTCCTAAGCAATTCTTATGCTAAGCTTCCTGGTATCTTATCACGGGCGATACCTTAATGTAAACAATACATATTTATTATTAAATTTATAAATGTATTGTTTAGATTAGGGTTTTTATTCTATTGCTTTCTTTTGAGCCCTGCTACCGCAAGTTAAGAAATAATAACTTTTAAAATACCCCCGACATTTTCGCTTCGAATAAGCATATTTAATAAATAGCTGAACCAATTTTGACAAAACATAACTGAGAAAATTCGCTAGAAAACCTGCTTCCAAATCGTTCACCCATTTAAGAATTACGGTGCCACAGACAGACACACCCTCATAAACACTTATACAGACACACTCTCAAAGCTGTCAAATTTATAACACCCCTCTTTTTTGGTCGGGGGTTAAAAAAACCTTCCTTTTGAGTTTTTCTCCACAGTCGAATTTAAATTAAATGTCAAATGTGTAAAAACGCATACGAAGTCGCGGGCACAACTAGTCTATTATAAAGTTCGGCAAGATAGCGTCAACAACGGCTGATTTGCATCTACGTAATGAGATAAACTCTAATTTTTAAATCGAGTCCACGGAATGACAGTTGCTAGTATGCTACTGACAGATAAAGCCTTTGTAGCAACTGTCATTCCGTACAAAGGCTTTATCTGTCAGTAGCATACTAGCAACTGTCATTGCGTGGGCTCGATTTAAAAATTTGAGTTTAGTTTATACAGCGTCCAGTGGCACCTTCACTCACACTAGATGGGTTAAGAGACCACACGGTGACCACACTCGGTCACAGTGCCTGCGACATTGTTTTAGGTGGAGTAGGCTTGCCTATACCAGGGGTCGGCAACCTTTTGAGACAAAAGAGCAAAAAATTAAAATTTTCAGTATTTGCTACTTTGAAAGAGCCACAAAAAATTGTTTAATTAAATATTTTATAATTTTTTTGTTCATTTAAAATTCACCGATTTCATACTTAGCTTGCTTGATAGAAATTCACATTGTAAATAACACAAATGAGCCCGAAAATTCACCAAATTAGTCCCTAACTTTCTTGATAGTGATTTCTCAGTTAAGTAATTTCTTTTAAGATCGAGCCGCAACTTTTATCAAAAGAGCCGCAGGTTGCCGACCCCTGGCCTATACCATCCTGACAGCTTAAACGCTTATTAGTCGGCGTATGACCTAGACTTTGTTTCATTTCAAAGTTACGTAGGTACATTTGTGAATTTGAAGTAGCAAAAAACTACTGTGAAGGAAAAACATCGTGAGGAAACCCGTGGCTTAGTTGGCTCCACACGTATTGAGATTTGAGAGGGGCTGATAGTGAAGTGAAATAGAAGACTAGATTTATTTTAATAGTTACCTTCGCTTTTCACTCTGGCTGGAGTAAGAGCAGTGACTTTCATCGGCACCTCGTAGCAGTTCATCTGCAAACAAATTGACTCGTTCAGTGACTGAAACACTGAACATTTACAAAATTCGCCGAGAAAATGCGTCGAGAAAATTGCCGTAGAGCCCTCGCCCACAGCGACTTTTTTTGTAACGATGCGGTCGCGCGTTTCGTAAACGCGCAACAGCATTGCTTCTAACGCGCGTTAGTCGCATTTGCAACGCGCTACAGAAGCGATGCCAACGCGCTACTGTATCGCGACCGTAACGATGCAAACGCGCGACCGTGTCGGATGACATCGGGGAGAGAACGGAGGAAGGGTGACGCGCGAATCGCATTTGCAACGCGACGATATCGTGTTTGCATCGCGACTGCATCGATACGAACGCGCGACGGCATCGCTACAAAAAATCACCGTGGGCTCTCACGTAATGTTAGGGTTCTGCAAGGCAATTTTCTCGATTCGTTTAGTTATTATAATTAATATGTTCCAGAGACCTATAAGAATCTATTTCGTTAATATACAGTGTTTCGGTGCTCAGGGCGACTACATATTTTTTGTAGCGCACACATAAAACCGCCAGCAACATTTCCTCTGTGAGTTTCCAGGAACAGAGTTGAAACTCTAATAATGTTAGTAAAGCACTCTATATCTGATGTTCGCTAGCGTTCATAATAGCTCTTAATAGAAATTAACACAATAAGTTCATTAACTCGCGAGGCGCAGTAAACAATGCACAATGACTGGAGCGCGTACAGTGGGCCAACGCACAAGTGCACAGTTCGACTAAATTATGTCTTAAAGTATTTATAGGCAAGCAGACACGGACATACTTTCAGACTTTCAGCTATGGCCGACTGTACTTCACGCTGCTACAACTTCGCATAGACGAGTGACATCACTCGATCACTCACAAAAAATATTAGATTGTTAAAAGACAGATGAAATCGAAAACGCACGCTGGTTTCAATGTAGAGTAGAGTTAACCTGTAACGTCTTAAAGGTAAATTGATTGTTGCTTAAATGTTTTCTTCAGCTCGCTGCTGTAGGTACATACCTGTGATCATACTACATTTAAAAAGAAAGACAAGCTCAATTTAGTAGTTGAGATTTATGCGAAGCCCTCTGTTTGCTTATTCTTTAAAAAACCCGCACAGTTGCTAATACTCAAAACCGATTTATTTGCGGGTTTTTTTTCTATTATTGTCGAAAAAATATTGTTTATTTCGATAAGAGCCATCTTCCCGAAAATAAACCGGTTTTGAGGACTGTGCGGAATTTTTACACAATAAGCACACTGATCGAGGGCCTATATCTAGGCCAGTCAAATTAAAAAAAAACCAGGAATTAATTTCCAGAAAGCTGGATATCATTTTAATACCTTCATTTGGTCCTAAATGCGTGTAATCCGAGTTTGCACCGTCCCAGGAGGTGAGCTCAACTTTTGGTGGCCAAAAAACCGCGAAAGGCTATAGCAGACTAAGGGAACAAGATTGGCCCACGAAAGCGATCTGGCTGATTTTTATGGTGGTGCACCGCTTTAAGCCAAGGTTACTGTGTGCCAAAAATCAGCCCTTGATCTTCTTTTGTTTTAGAGATATTTGACATAATACCAAATCATCAAGGTATTTTTTAAATTAATATTATAGGTAATCCACGCAAGCTAGAATAACCAAATAAAATCACGATGAATGAGGATAAAATAAACTATTAAATGCAAATTTTTACGGAGGGCCCTACTATTAAACTTCAGTCAAAAAAACATAGTTATTTTGTTTTAGTACATTTTTATTACACTTGCCGCGGGGGTATATCTCCCAAAAAAAAATCTAAATAAGCAATTAAAAACCTCTACAAGGGCATACAAAAACATTTTCAAAAATCGTAGTGCGTCATGTAAAAAAAAAAACATTTGTAATACAACTATGTTTTTTTTAATGAAGTTTAATAGTAGGGCCCTCCGTAAAAATGTATTTAATAGTTTATTTTATCCTCATTCATCGTGATTTTATTTGGTTATTCTAGCTTGCGTGGATTACCTAAAATATTAGTTTAAAAAATACCTTGATGATTTGGTATTATGTCAAATATCTCTAAAACAAAAGAAGATCGAGGGCTAATTTTTGGCACACAGTAACCTTGGATTAAACCGGTGTACCACCATAAAAATCAGCCAGATCACTTTCGTGGCCAATCTTGTTCCCTTAGCCTGCTATACCCTTTCGCGGTTTTTTGGCCACCAAAAGTTAAGCTCACTTCCTGGGATGGTGCAAACTCGGATTACACGCATTTAGGACCAAATGAAGGTATTAAAATGATATCCAGCTTTCTGGAAATTAATTCTTCAAAACGCTTTTTTTGAGTTTAATTTGCTTGGCCAGTGTGAGGATAGAATATTGCATGCCTATAAAGGGTCTTACAGAAAGTCAATGTAGGTACAACTGAAAATTCCGTAAGTACTGACAATTTCATATTGATTTAACGCTTTTAACGGTTTTAACTTACGATTATTAACCTCGGGAATCGAAACGGTGAAAAAGTCGAAAGGGTTATTCACAGGGATTAATCAAAATTATTAGAGGTAGATCAGACCTAGGTACCTACTTGTAGTTTAAGTATTAGTAGGTAGATAGATACTAGCTTTTGTATGAAACTTTTGGTTCCTTTATTGCAAAAGTACCTGGAACATATTTATTACCCTCTTAAGTTCAACAGGTACTTTTAATAACACGGTGTATTTAATAGTAACCCTAGTGTAGCTAGTTCACGGTTGTTAGTCGCAGGCGCAGAGTGTGTAAAGTTCGTATGCGTTTATAAGTAATTATCGAATGACGAGCAGTTAATTTCCAGCCATCGTATCATTTACCTCGTCCGCGTGAAAAAAAGAAACTAATTTACTTATTACAGGCATGAAACTTCCGAAGAGCCTATAAATAAAATCGTAAAATCTTATCTAATAGGCAATAAGTACATAATCAACTAAATAGTCGGGCGGCAAGTCGTTGTTTAGAGCGTTTTCCTGGTCTGTGAAAAGAGCATGAATAAATTCGCATTACATCGCTTGGTTGAGTAAAAAAACTCTGTCAATTAGAGAATTATGTAGATGTGCCTTTTGCATGTGCACAGTTTTTGTAAGTGTCAACTAACTGCGAATTAAAATTCAGTTTAATTGCTTGCCTACCCCATTAATTTGAAGCTTCATAACCGATAATCTTAATAAGGTGTGTAATTAAAATGCAACAATCGAATACAATAGTAATTTTGTAGAGATGATTAACATAACATTGTACTCGTAGTCTGCTTGCCACACGTCACTTTTGGGACTACTTTTATAATTTTTAATTTTGGAATTACAACTATATTTATTTGCAGCAGCGTCAGGCTGGGTTAGGCAGTAAGCACACATATAAGGGGGTTATAACTATGTATCTCACTCTTTTGCTTGACGTAGAGCGGGAAAGATAGAGTTATAGACCGATGGATGCTCTCTAACCCAACCTTATGCTACGCTTGCAGGACTTGCCAGTAGCAATTATTTATAGAAAAAAAAATACAAAATCTAAATACTGTACCTTTGGCGACTCTACCGACATCCGTTACGAGCGTAGGCGTACTTCGTTACCGTTTACCAGTTTTAGAATTACGTTCCTATCCTACAAGGTTTGAATCTCTATACCTGGTTTTCGTGGACAGTAAAGTAACTACCTACACCTATACAGGGTGTCCCAAAAAATGGTGTCAAGCGGAAGTCCAGAGATAAAGCACCCCTAGGGGTACCCGAATAACTCCCATATATGTTAAGCGATTTTTTGACGTTTTTTATTTAACTATTCTAATAGTTTTTTTTTTCTTTATTGAGGTCTCAGATAATTAGTCTATCACCAAAAAAATTACGATCAGCCTACGATCAGCTTTAAACTTGAAGAGTTACCGCAGGTAACCGGAAAAAGGTACCGAGGTGAAGAAGATACCGCAATTTCGATCCAAATGCCGTTTTAGAGAAAACATCACCGAATAAGTTAGTATGGGGAGAAAAAAAGTACGGGCCTGAAGGATTATTTATTAATTTCAAAAATTTTCCTTAAAATCTGACCTTTCAGAATAGCATAAAAAAATGTTACTTTATGGGCCTTTTATTCGAGTAATTACAGTAATAATACACTTAGGATTGGTTTCGTTTAGTGACTCACCATGATCAGTGAGCTACGAGGGGAGGTCCAAAAGTTCGCGGAATGAAAGAGAAGGGGAGGGGGTAGGTTTTTTGCAAGGTGTCATTGTAATTAGCAACTCATTACGAGTATATAAACCAAATTTCAGCCCCCTAGTTTTAATAATCAATAGGTTATCGTCACGAGAATAAGTAAATCCGGAAGTTACCTGCAATTATGGAGCATATTGAGGATTTTGCCATTATAAAGTTCCTTACCAATGAGGAATAAGCTCCAAAAATCAAAATTTATTAGATGGGAGCCATTTATGGGGACCATTTCCCTTCCGAAACAATGATTTACTAGTGGCATGGAATTTTCAAACAAGGAAGAGAATCGATTGAAGATGACCCCCGCCTGGGACACATTTTTGACTCCACCACATCGAATACGACGAAAAAATCGATAAAGTTATATTGGAAGATGCCCGGTTGAAAAACAAACAGCTATTGGAGTATCAGAAACCAAATTTTAAGGATACTCCATGAACATCTTGGTATAAAAAATGTCACTGTAACATGAGCGCCGGGAATGCTCACGCCATTTCAAAGAGAGCAACGAGTGGCGCGTCAAAGCACTTTTTGGAGGTCCGTGGTGGTGAACCAAAGGGCGTTTTGGTACAAATGGTGACTAAAAGTGAAAATTTGAATCATCATTATGAATCCGAGTCCAAACAAGAGTCGATACGGTGGGATAAAAAGGGGACAACCCCCCCTTAAAAGTATAAGGTGTCAAAATCATCTGGCAAGATGATGGCGACGATTTTTTGGGACGCTGAAGAAATTTTGTTAATAGACTACAAAAAAAGGTGTTAATATAATCGGAGAATATTATACTTTACTGTGAAAAAAATAAAGAAAAATAAAGGAAGCTATCAAAGAAACTAGAAGAGAAAAATGGTCTCGAGGTGTTGTCTTTATGCATGAAAATTCGCCCGTTTACACCTGTTACACTGCGAAGGCTGCCTTACACAGATGTGGGTTTGAGACACTAGCTTGTTCTCCCTACCGTCTAGACCTGACCCCCAGCAATTATTATTTGTCTCTGAAAATTAAAAAAAACCTTCGAGGTAGTAAAAATTCCGACGATACAGAAGTCAAGGAAGCCATTTTAACCCATTATCAGGACAATAAAGATAAAAAAATTCACGTTAAAGAAATGAAAATTTTAAGATTCAACAAGTGCATTGAGCTTCAGAAGGACTATGTTGAAAAGGAAAAATAAAATTATTATTTTATCCCACTTACAACCCTTTCATTCCGCGAACTTTTGGACCTCCCTCGTATACTGTAAAACACGTAGGTACTGTAAACCTAGGTAATATTCTGTTTAAAACAATCCGCACAGGTTGCTCGTTCTGTTTATTTGCGAAAAATAACTCTTATCGAAATAAGAGCAATTTTCCCGCAAAAAAACCGATGAGGACTAGCAACTGTACGGCTTTTTAGGGTTCCGTACCTTAAAAGGCAAAACGGAACCATTATAGGATCACTCGTGTGTCTGTAGTCTGACTGTCCGTCTGTCACGGTCAATTTACTCCGAAAGTACTGCCCCTCTACCCTTGACGCATTTTTCCAATACGGCCGCAATATGGCGCAATTTACAAAATTTAATATTTTACAAACTGACGCATTTTGTGTTTTTATTGAATAAAATAGCCTTACCTTTGAATAAACATTACAAAGTATTTAAAATCAAAGCATTACTATGCGAATTCAAAGAGAAATTAATTTTTAAACTTTTTCAATTTAATCGCAATAGCGTCAAGGGTAACCCCCCTGGTCCGATCGAGTTGAAATGTAGGTTCGTGACCTAAACACGGACGTGCAATGTCAATAAATAAAATTTAAAGATGGAAGCTACTTTTAGGGCAAATAAAAAAAAAAAGATTTGCTAACTATATTGTGTGATATCAAATGAAAGGGCTCATTTTGGGGATTTCGAAAATAGTTTCGTATTTTTTTAATAAATAGTTTTGCTTTTATTCAAAATACGCGAAAATTACCACGCCCCCCTTATCTCCAAAACAAATAAGCCTAAAATTTTGAAAAAAAATACAGAAAATAGATCTTTTTGAGATTACAGGAAAACCTATAAGAAGTCCATGGTGTATAAAAGAACATAGGAAAATAATAATATTAATTTTGTAGCATTCGTTTCCCAACTCAGCCAACAGATGGCGCTCTACAGTCCAAGACAGCAGATCGCGGTATGGTTTGGTATAGTTTCTCAACCTATAGAAACGTTACAGACTTGAGGGTGACTTGAGACTTGAGCCGCGATCCAAATTAACCCTTTTGTGGTAGAGTACAATATATTGCCACCATAATTTGAACTTTATTGCTACAGAATGGGATTAAAGTTTTGTATTTAGTTAACGGTTTCACTACTTTTATGTCCAGTTTTAGTTAGTTAGTCTCTGCTCCACGATTTAAGTCTCCGAAACTAGTCGGCTACACCGACATAGGTAAATAAAAGTAAGTGAAACCGTTAACATATATTATAATAATTACACTCCTACTAGTTAATAGCCAGTGAGAACAGGGTTTGGCTGAAAATCAGCGCTGTGCAGATGCATGCCACTCAAAGCAACATGCTGGCTGAGCCAAGCCCTTTTTTCCACAAAACTCTTGTAACAGATAACTTTATAAATGTTTGTTCGTATTAGGTGTGTTTTGTGTTAAATAAATGTTTTTCAATTCAATTCAATTTAACTAAAATACAAAATATGCAGTGCTTGTGAAAGTCTCTGCTCCACGATTTAAGTCTCCGAAACTAGTCGGCTACACCGACATAGGTAAATAAAAGCAAGTGAAACCCTAGCACGGGTTAGTGCTTTAGAAAAAACAAAAAGCAAGTGAAACCGTTAACTAAATACAAAAGTTGCAGTGCATGTAAAAGTATAAGTATAAGCTAAAAGTAGTCACCTCGACAGTGGAGGGCAGCTGTAGGCGCCTCTGACTGAAGATCCGGAAGGGCGATGCCTGCGCCCTGAGGGCGAGGGCCAGCAGCAGCGAGGTCAGGAGGCCGCAGGCTCGCATCGTGCACGTCACTGTACTGCGGCGGCGCGAGCAAGCCACCTCCAGCGGCGCCCGCGCAGCCGCGGTGGGGACCTACTCCCACGCTCCTACCCTACCTGAACATCACATTCCAATCTTTTTCTGCATTACAGCCCCGCACTCTTGGAGCTATTTGTCAATACTTGATGCTGTTTGTCAATATTGTATTTTTTTTTTATTTATAATTTTATGATCTTGGTTGTTTTTTATCATCCATAATTTAGATCCGTCGTCGTGGTCGTGCTGCAAAGCGTCGCACAAATAATGCAATATAGCAAGAACAATAGACACGAAAAGAAGAATACAATTGGTCCGTTAGGAACAAAATTTCACCAAATTAAATACAGGGTTTTGTTTTGGTCAGTGACACCCGACTCAAGGACGATAGTTTGAGTAACGCTTGAAACTAAAACTAAGTTTATTTATTCTCTAAAAACATATTGATGCACAAAATAATTGTTCAAGTTGTTCTATAATAACCGCGACGTGCGGACACCCCCTTCTCAAAGCGCCCGTTCGGCCGCAAGCTTTAGTATAATAGGTATAGTTTTTTTTTTGCTTATGTAACGTGTAAGTCGTGTGTCTCTTTACAAAACATCACCTTGTATAGCTTAAATATTAAATATTCATGGAGTTCCATGCCGACCAACCAAATTGGTCCGTTTAGTTGACCGGAATGGAAGAAGGGTGTTTGTTATAATAATTGTACAAAATTGCGTTACATTTGAATAAACATTACGAAGTATTTATTTATTTCATGATTTAACAAAGATCCATAGCAATTTTAAGGTTTATTCTATTTCCAACCAATTTAAAAAAATAACAACCTGAACCGTTTCAGAGATAATTGGTATTTTAATGCTTACTTTTATACTGAATGAAAAATAACTTCATTTAATTTTTATTTAATGACTGGTTTAAGCATCTAGATACTCTTACTAAAAATATCTAACCAAAAACATTAGCACGTTTAGGAATGACAGCTAAACATTTATGTATTTATTTAATAATCCATTAAAAAGCGATGATATAACCGGGTGTTGGTCGAATTACCAATAACTCTGTATAAATATAATTAGATATCAAAGCATGACTGCGATATCAAGGGTTTTTTTTAAATAAACCACGTCAATATTGACAAGATGCCGTCATTATGGGGTGATTCTAGGAATACCATGATGACACTAGGCTCCGGTGAAATGAGTAAAAAACAAGATACCAAGTTAAGGTAACTTTAATATTTTAAGTCTATATTTACACAGTTATTATTATTATAATACAATGAAGAGGAAACTAAATCAGACTGCATTACAGTGTTACCAAGCGAGACCATTATGTACATCAATGTACATAATGTGCTGTATACTAAAATTAGTACTTAATTGGGTTTGGGCTAGCCTGCTTTCACTGTAATGTAATAATTGGGCTTTCTTTTTAACACATTTTTTTTCTTTCTGTTAGCAAATTGTTCTTTGAAATGCCATATTCAGGTAAACAATTGTATATTTTCGCAGTGTTCATAATAACAGAATAAAATGTGGTAAATAAAGATATCATTTTAGTAGAATTACATATTTTTTTCTCTAAATTATTGTAATCAAATGGAATTATAATTGAGCCACGAATAATTCACGCGTATACTCAACATAAGTTTAATTATACTCCACAAAGGTTTAAGTATACACAACACAAGACATTTTTTAAAAAAAGGGGCCAGACATTTTGAATGTTTTTTTCCACATTTTTTGGACCGACTCTAGCGCTAAGTGTCGTCCACATGATAAAGAAAATATACACTAGCAAAATAGATTGCTAAGGGCACTGGTGGAAAGGCGTGTCAGCCAGCACTGTAACCAAGGGCAGTAAATGCGTCAAAAAAATAAATATAAAAATTAGGTTCCAGCTAAATCGTTGAGGTACGTAAGGAGCATGAATCAGTACGATACTATGCAATTAGTGTACTTCCTATTTTTTTGTTATATTAGAAAACATATCACGTAATACCTACGCAGCGTATTACGTAGTCGAGGTACTAAATTCAAAAACATAAAGGTATATAATGTATTACCTATTGAAGTTGATTATCATTTCGATGCATGCAAATTGTAATATAATGCTCCGAATATTGGACTTAGACGCTTTGGATGGACCCACAGATGGTCTGAGGATGGACCCCTATAATTTACCAACAATTTTATTTTGAAAATTAATCGTTCATTTTCTCGGAAAATAAGGTACAAAACGCAACAGATATATTACATTACCGCCGCGGTCTGTAATGGGTGGACGCGCTGTTGATGGCCGACAGAGTGCAGCATGGCGCATCTCAAGGCCATCACAGCGCGGTCAGCATTGCAGCCCTTGATGGACAACTTTATTATAGCAATGGCTGCAACGATGAGCAAGCTTGAGGGCTGAGAGTGTAGCTAAGCCATCATAGCGTGGCCAGCAGCGCACTCATTGCATACCAATGTATAATGCTTTACTCAATCAATGAGACTAATTTAAATAGAACCAGCTTAGCTTACTTTCTGTCGTAGATCCATTCCATTGGTTAATTCTGTCGATTTTCCATTGCGCAAACTTTTCGTAGGTAATCTTGTATTTTTCCTTTGACTTTGGTGGCAATAGATTTTCAATAACTAATTTCGCTTCCTTTTGTCGTGACACATTGAATCGGAGGAATCGTCGCTTGAATAGTTTATTTTAACAACAAAACAACTTAAAACAACGCGCGAAAACGGAATAACAAAAGCGAAAACGCAAAGATTTTTAGGTACTATTTTTGAAAGAAAACTCGACATTAATGGATTTTCAAAGGAAACTGCTGGCCGCAAAACGCGAAAGTAATAGAATTTCAAACAACTGCTGGCGCCGAATGAAAGTAGCCGGCAAGTCCTACTTTGCTCAAAGAAGATTGTCAAAATAAGGACCACATTACGAGTGTTTTTAAGTAAACATAATAACAAATAATAATCATCATCAATCATATATGTCTAGCTCTAACAAAATAAATATCTTAAACTAAATGCGAATAACTATTAGGAGATATAAATTCTTACTGAGATGTTAGGTTTCATATTATAAAGGATATCTCAATAAGAGTCCAATTTTATATAGTGTTTTTGCCTTTCTAGTTGGCGGTTCTTTTTCAATTTTGTTATCTGTTTTATGATGAAATCATCTCAAATACCCAAAAAGTGCACTTTTATTGAGACACCCTATGTATCTTCGGATACAACTTTTAAATCATTGAGCCTTGGCAGTGTGAATATTTCTTATTGAATCGAATTTTGTCTGGTTTTTACAATAAAGTAATTTTTTTTGTATCTTGTTATTCAAAGTTCTTTACAGTTTTGTGTTTTGAGGGCACTCGGAGTTACTTTAGCGGTAATTTCCTTCGCAATTAAGTTTTTAAAAAAACCGCACAAGTACACACGGCAGCACATCAGACTGTATACTTTTATTGTAAAGTCGCCCGTAACGTAACCGAGTAGAGTGCTAACATGTAAGGGTCGACGTGCTGTCGTGTGTTAGAGTCCTCAAAACCGGATTATTTGCGGGAAAATATAAATAAAAAGTTTTTTTCGACAAAATAATACGTATGTATTGTGGTCGAAAAAAATATTGTTTAGAGTCGTACAAAGCTAACTTTGCAGTCGAGCATCCGAAATAGTAATTTCCGTACGTTGCTTTTGTATATTTTCACCATATTTACAATGTATTCCACAAAACAAAATTGTAACAGACAATAACTGACGTAACATGTAGGTACCACTGAAAAATGGCGAAAACATACAAAAGCAACGTAAGGAAATTACTATTTCGGATGCTCCACTGCAAAGTTAGATTTGCACGACTCTATTTATCTTGCTAGGTTTTGAGGACTACAAACTGTGCATTTTATTTTACAGAGCTTTTTTACAGAACACACTGAACTTTGAATCAAATGACCTCTCACATCAATTCTTAACCCTGGAATGTAAGTACACCAATCGGCACAGTAAGAGGCTATCACGCATATGAATGTCAATATGACTAATACGCCAGTACGACTAAACTTCAATATACTTAAATAATTTAGTGTCCGATCCAATTCGGTTACTTTAACATCGTAATAAAACTTTATTATAACAATAATCATCCGCTAAAGAGACCGAAGCTTTCTGTCTTGTTTGCGACAAAATAAACAATATTGGTCTCTTACAAGTAGTTGTTTCATGCAATCTACTAAGTACAACAGGCGCCACGAAAGATAACACTTGGCGCACGCACGCACTGTTAAGGGTGGACGATAGCAACGTGGCGGGAAATTCATTTTGTAGGTAAACTGAGCTATTTTTTATCAGCGATTTTTCGTTCGCGGCAATAAAACACTATTTTTTTCATTGTTGTAAACAACAGAACAACAATAATTCAGCAGATTATGTGTTCTGGTCTACGAAGAAGTGGCACTGCCCAAAAAACTGTCGTAGACCAGAACACATAATCGGCTGAATTATTGTTGTTCTGTTGTTTACAACAATGAAAAGAATACTATGTTATTGCCGCGAACGAAAAATCGCTGAACAAAAATAGCTCAGTTTAGCTACAAAATGTAAAAAACTGTGAAGGTTAGGTAATCGTATGAGGTAGTGTCAGAGTTTTTAGGCCACCCAAAGGGTCTCTGACATGGCTTAACGATTGTTATTAATCAACAACAACCGGGACCAACGGTTTAACGTGCCTTCCGAAGCACGGAAGCGCTCAGATATTATTGCCACTAGCGGTCACCCATCCATGGACTAACCGCGGCCGTTGTTGCTTAACTTCGCCAATCGATTAAGAACGGCTAGTACAACTAGGCTGTGAGCGCTTCTATCTGCCGTATTCTGCCGAAAAACTGTGAAAATTTTGAATTTCCCGCCACGCTGCTATCTTCCAGTCTTAACGCCGCCTCCCCGATGACGCCCGGTACCTTCCTGCGCTCAGACCTCATACCGCTAAAGAGGAAATAAATACTACTGCGCATGTCAATCTACGTGGTGTGCCAAATCTCATCTTTTGTGGCACCGCCTTTTAGTAGTATTCGTTATGGCGAAGCTTTGGGGCAGCCTCGAAGAGATATTTGGACACGTTCTCTGCATACCATCGATGTCCTAGAACAATAATTTTATTTAGGGAACAGACATACCAACATATCTACGTAGTAAACAAAGTCGCTTTCCGCGTCGTCTTTCTGTTATCCGCTAACTCCTAAACGGATGTAGATGCGGTTTTCACCATCAGTTGCATATTTTTTCATCATAAATAGGGAAACGCACGCGCAGCGCGCCGGATAATTCACCGATTTGCTCTTAAAATTATTAATAGATATTTATTTTCTAAATATGACAAACGCGCTCGCAGTTCGGTCAAAAAATTACCCTTGACTCTCTTAATAGATATTTTCTTTATAAATAGGACAGTAAATAGGCGCGAAGCGCGATTTCACCCTTTAATTACATTATCTACCCGAGGGTTCCTATGTAAATAGGACAGACGCGGGCACAGCCCGGAAAATTGAACGAATTTATTATTTTTAAATTATTAATTATGATATATTTTTGCTTATGGGACTGAAGAGCCGCAACTTTTATCGAAAGAGCCGCAGGTTGCCGACCCCTGCACTAGGCCACCGCCACTCCTTATTGACACAATAATTTATCTACATAATTGAAATCGGTGCCCTATGTGAATATTACAATAGCGCTGCGAGTTTATCGCCAGTAAATCATTTCATTAAAATCTCCATTATGCTCGCGTCTCAAAAGCAATATTAAGAAGTCGCACAGCACAGGTCATTATCCTCTTCAAAATCTACTTATTTGTTAATAGACTTTCGCCGGTAGTGAAGATTAATCAAAATTACAAATATAACATAACAGTCGCAGGTGAATTCATTTTTATAAGAGAATTCTCTTAGCTTCAATCGCAGACGCCAATAACATGAATATAATTATGTATTAAAATTATGTAAATACATCAAAACAGTTCGCTTATTTATTTATACAGCATCCAGTGGCAAATTCACTCGCTAACCGTGAAGGAAAACATTGTGAGGAAACCCACATAAATTAAATTATTGTTTCCTATGATGACATACCTATGGTGACAATAAAATATAAAATTACATTGAGATAGAATTATCCATGAAGTTTGTGAGTGAGTGGATGTCTTTGTATTTTACGCTGAAACGGCCGGATTTGTATAAATAAAGGAATATATAGCTTAGATACTAGAATAACAAATAAGCTATAAATAGCTATGTCCGGTGTGCGAAAGCTAGTAATTAATATATCTTGAGTTTATTGTAGGATTATGAAATCTTAAATTAATGAAACATTGTTCATAAATACATAAATATAATCATATATATATCATTCAATATGAAATTTCAATTTCGCCTATATGTCCAAAAATATTTTAAATAAAATAAGCAAAATAAATCAGAAAAAAATAAATAACAGGATCGTGAGAGGTGGTGTTAGCATGAAGAGGCTTTTAGTCTGCAAAAGACTGATGATGATGATGATGATGAAGCAAAATAAGAAGAGGTACCGCATAGCAAACAATCAAGAAGTCGCACACATAGTAATTTCCTACGACCATAGTTACCCGCCATTGCAGTAAATTGTGTAAACGGAGAATTCGCTGGTGCAAAGACCCTATTACATTCATACCATATTTACACACATAAGCGGGAAGTGATTCGCTTTGCTACTTTCTTCCACAGTGGATGCAGTTCAAATCAAACAGCAAGCAACACTAAAAGTACTTTTAGCATAATAATTGAAACAAACTCAGAGAATTCTTGTGCCAGGCTTGGACGTGTTAGGCGACATCTTAATTCTTACATACAGAAGCAAGTGGTATTGCTACTACAAATTCACAAATATACGTAAAATAACTTTGAAATAAATGGAAATCATAATGTCGCCCGCACCGGGAATCGAACCTGGGTCTCTCGCTTCCAAGTCCATTGTTGAACCCACGCACCCTAGTGGCCACTATTGGAGATAAAGGATTTTATTCGTAGGTTCTAGGATCTGGAATGTAAACCTTCGTTCCTCAAAATAGTTAAGCCTCACATTGAATGAAGAGTTTTTAGCAAAAAACGCATCCAAAAAGAAGATATGTTTTTTTTTTTCGTTGGCATCATAGTTGTTGGCCTACATTCAGTAATGCATAAAAAGTATTATTTTATTCGAAAAGAGTATATTTCGCGCACCTTATTTGCCCTGCGAGGTGACCGTGGCCGGTTTGTCGGGCTGCGGCTTATCGGCGGCGCCATCCGCGGCCTTCCCTGTCTCGGCGGGCTTGCTCTTGTCCATCACGCGCTTGGCCACGACCCTGTGAATTGAATTGAATTGAAAAAAAGTTTATTTAAGGCTGGAAGATAGTAGTGTGGCGGGAAATTAAAAATTTTCACAGTTTTTTACATATTGTAGCTAAACTGAGCTATTTTTGTTCAGCGATTTTTCGTTCGCGAGAATAAAACCGTATTCTTTTCATTATTGTAAACAACAGAACAACAATAATTCAGCCGATTATGTGTTCTGGTCTACGACAAGTTTTTTGGGCAGTACCACTGCTTCGTAGACCAGAACACATAATCGGCTGAATTATTGTTGTTCTGTTGTTTACAATAATTAAAAGAATACGGTTTTATGCTCGCGAACGAAAAATCGCTGAACAAAAATAGCTCAGTTAAATAGCTAAACTGAACAAAAATTGTTCAGTTTAGCTACAAAATGTAAAAGTCTGTGAACATTTTGAATTTCCCGCCACCTTGCTATCGTCTACCCTTAAGGCGCGGTGCATAGTGAATTAGCCCGCGCGCAAAGTAAAATGTCCAAAATCGATTCCTGTATCAAATGCACTAAACAAATCGAAAATGTTTGTTTAATGTATTTGATACAGGAATTGATTTTGTGCATTTTTCTTTGCGCGCGGGCTATTCACTATGCACCGCGCCTTTACACAAAATAAGAACATACATTTAAAAAGATATCTCGAAAAAGAGTTTTGTGGGAAAAAGGGCAAGGCTCAGCATATTGCTGTGAGTGCATGCATCTGCACAGCGCTGACTTTCAGCCAAACCCTGTTCTCACTGGCTAGTAACTACAGGGTGCACTCTAAGTCGATAGCGGAACTTTAAGTAGGCTGTCTACTGATCAATACAAACAACTTGTACTAGGTGGCGAAAAAAATGGAGCGAAAAAAATATCAGCTGTTCCATACAAAAGGTCGACTTAGTACTGCGCCAAATGTATGAAGCAGCTGATTTTTTTTTCGCTCCATTTTTTTCGCCACCTAGTACAAGTTGTTTGTAGTGATCAGTAGACGGCCTACTTAAAGTTTCGCTACCGACTTAGAGTGCACCCTGTAGTGGGAGTGTTATAAATGAATTAATTTCGAAAATAAAGTAATAAAGTATTATTGAAAATTGTGACAAAAGTTTTGCAAGCCATTTTTAAAAATCAAGAGAAAAGTAATATCTTAATAAAATTTAAATCACCCAATACATTAATTATTAATTAGGTTTAATCAAACAATTAATTAATTAAACTAAACAATAAAAACAAATCATTATATTTGATTTAAAACTTTCAATTAAAAAACTAAGGCCTTTGCATCTACGTAATGAGATGATTTATACAGCGTCCAGTGGCACCTTCACTCACACTAGATGGGTGAAGAGACCACTCGGCGCTGCAGTGCATGGGACATCTAAAAACAATGTTTCAATTAAACTTTCAATTAAAAAGACAAGAAAAAAATTTATGAAATCATAAAATTAAACTCACCTGTGCGCCGAGTACACGTGGTTCTCAAACTGTTTGTACATGCCGAAGGTGGCGGTGCAGACCGTGCACTTGTATGACAGGTGCGCCGGCTTCAGCGTGAGGAGGTGATCCTTGGCCACGTGGTGGAGCAACTTCCACTGGTACACCCGACCGCACACGGGACATCTACCGGCATCCTTCCCCTGGTTGGCGGCCTCTTGCATCGAGCTCGTCACGAGGCCGTGCGACCCAAGTAAGTGCCTCTCGAGGCCTTGGTCCGTGAAGAATCTGGAATGGGCATCTCGAATTACTTGTGGCACATTTTGAAAGTAGTTGCGAGCCATAATTGGGTAGGCAAAGTTTTTTGTTCGAAAGTCCGTTATTGGCTTAAACTTATCTTTAGACAATATTGAGAAACTAATTTCAATATTTTTTATTTTGGTTCAGTAGTTTGGATTTTACAACGTTTCAAAGATACGGTTTTATGACCTTCACGCGACGGTCTGCATACTGTTGGCGGTCATAGGAGCAAAACATTTTAGCGCATAAAAACAAAACTACTGGACCAAAATAAAAAATATTTAAATTAGTTTCTCAATATTGTCTAAAGATAAGTTTAAGCCAATAACGGACTTTCGAACAAAAAACTTTGCGTACCCAATTGCATTGAAAATTAAAAAAGTTATTTTATTAGCAAAAAGGCAAATCCGTTACGGAAAAAATATTGTACGAGCGAGTGAAGTTCTCCGAGTCTACTGGAACAATCCGGCGTTTGTATATTTGTATGTATGTATGTTCGTTCGACGATAACTTGAGTAAATTTGGTCGGATCTTTATGAAATTTGGTAGGCGGGTAAATGAAATTAAATAATTTTTAAGTTCGAACATGAGCCAAATCGGTCGAGGGGATGCCGAGATATGGGGTTGTTAAGTTTATATGGGGTCGCGAGTTCACAGTTCGGGGCGAACCACTAGTTATAGATAATACAATGTTGGTAGGTAAATAAGTACAGATTGATGACACATTAAGGCCCGGTTTCTGAGTTGAGAATTTTACTAAGCACATACTTACGTATCGCTCTGTCACGCTCTTTTGTGAGAAATCTACCGAGACAGGACGATACTTACCCATTTGCTTAGCAAAATTCTCAACTCAGAAACCGGGCCTAAAAGTTATGAGGATTTTAAGCAACTTGGCCCAGACTCCTAAACTCAAATTTTTAAATCGAGTCCACGGAATGACATTTGCTACAAAGGTTTTATTTGACAGTAGCATACTAGAACTATCATTCCGTGGACTCGACTAAAAATTAGAGTTTAAACTAGGGTTAACTTGTATCTTAGGAGCCAGAGCTCTTTCTAGAGAGATGGTGAGATTTCTCCTTGATGGACCCACTCTACAATGGGATCTAATAGGCAGAAGGGAACGGCCTCAGTTGTGACATGACAGCATGACAATACGATTTCTGCAAGAGTGATCAAAATGTAACAGGCTTCGATCAAGGATAAAACAAGATGCAACAGAACTCTGAAATGTCTCTGGAAAAATTGATGCCCAAACTGCCTTTGGGAGCTTATTTGCTCGTAGTCTATGCAATTAAAGTAAAACTGTACACTAATGCAATAAGGTTGACATTCGAATATTAGACGTATGGTCGAAATGATGTTTCTTATTGTTCTATTGCTGATATCATTTGTTTCTGTGGGGACAAGTTTTTATTGTGATTTTATACGTAATGCGGATTCTATGGGATTTATGCACGTGATTGGTTGAAATTACTTTGACGTGAGATTAACATGTCAGGGGGCAAATTTTCGGGCAACTCGCATTCGACACATCTCGAAGAAAAAATCCCGTGCCTTATGTCGAGGATGACTTTGTGAGAATAGGAGATGTGACATTGGTCGCAAAATAAGATTTTTCCTTGGAGATGTGTCGAATGCGAGATTCACGAAAATTAGCCCCCGGTTCAATTTGATCACTTTTGCAGAAATCGGGTATTGGTTTCGTGGAAAGGGTAAAAAAAAGGTGAATGTCTTGTGTGTGAAGTGGAAACCTATAATTCGGAAGGCAAAGTTTTTTGTTCGAAAGTCCGTTATTGGCTTAATCTTATCTTTAGACAATATTGAGAAACTAATTTAAATATTTTTTATTTTGGTCCAGTAGTTTTGTTTTTATGCGCTAAAATGTTTTGTTCCTATGACCGCCAACAGTATGCAGACCGTCGCGTGAAGGTCATAAAACCGTATCTTTGAAACGTTGTAAAATCCAAACTACTGAACCAAAATAAAAAATATTGAAATCAGTTTCTCAATATTGTCTAAAGATAAGATTAAGCCAATAACGGACTTTCGAACAAAAAACTTTGCGTACCGTATTGGCTTTAGACTATACCTACATACTAAAATTAAGATCTCAATGTTATTTAAGCTGTTGGATTCCTAAATAAACCAAAGTCAAATCAAGTCTTACCTAAATTGACATTTCTGGCAGTTGAGCGGCGGCCTGTTGTAAATCATCTTGGGGTGTATCTTGACCTTGTGTATCCATTGCATGTGGTTCCTGAGCTGCTCCAGGTCCTTGATGTAGCCGTCGCATATCTCGCAGATGACGAAGGTGCCCTTGCCCTGCGCCGGCGGCGGCGGCGGCGCGGCGTACTGCGGCGCTCGCGGCAGCGGCGTGATCGATATCGACGGCTGCTGGCTCGCCGGCTTGGACTTGTTCTGCAAAGTCAATTTACATGGGCTTGTTACGGTCGGCCACAGTCACAGATTCCCCAATGCAGCTCTTACCGCGCGCGGCATAAGGGCGCCAATAGAACAAAAAGGGGTATCCTAGCGTGTGGCCGACTGTACTAGGAAGAACGGTGGATAATGAGGGCTACCGTTTTAGTGCTCACTGGTTGGCGCGTCCAGTGGTACCTTCACTCATTCTAGATGGGTGAAGAGACCACTCGGTGCTGCAGCGCCTGGGACATTGTTTTAGATGGAGTAGGCTTGCCCGGCACCTATACCATCCTGACAGCTTAGTCGGCCTAGCCCACAGGAAAGACAAGTCAATACGCGTGGAGCCAACAAAGCCGCGGGTTTCCTCACAATGTTTTACTTCACGGTTAGCGAGTGGTATTGCTACTGCCAATTCACAAATGCGAGCGAGCGAAGCGAGCTAAGTTCTCAGAGTCTACTGGAACCTGGAACAATCCGGTGTATGTATGTATGTATGTTTTTATGTTTGTATGTTTGAATGTGTTTTTTTTTTAAATACAGATAGTAAGTTTTTGCCCATAGTTTGCAGGAAAACCTAAGAAGTCGAGGGTGTATAAAGTATTTGTTTGTCACACTTTATTGCACACAAAAAAAAAATAGACTTAAATAACATTATAGTAAGAGAAAGTGTACAAGGGCGGACTTATTTCTAGAGAAATTTCTTCCAGCCAGCCCTGATTTCTTCCAGCCAGCCCTGGAGTAACCTAAAGTAACAATAAAATATGAAATAAAATACCTGCTGGCCAACCGGCGTTGGCGGGAAGTGCCTGACGACAATGTTGGGTCGCGACAGGATGGCCGGCCGCGACGGGAGCGCAGGCCGCGGCGGCAGCGGCAACTGCGGCCTCGGCCTAAATGCGGTAAGCGGCCCGGCGCCCCCGTGGCCCAGGTTCATCGGAGGCCGAACCACGCTGTTGTTTATTTGCAGACCCTTGAATCCCGGTGTGAACCCGCTCATTATATTGCTGCGCGCCTTGGCAATCTGCAACCAAAACAGAACATTGGGTCATTGGGTAACTGCATACACATAAAAAAGTTAAGAGTAGACGATAGCAACGTGGCGGGAAATTCAAAATTTTCAGTCTTTTACGTTTTGTAGCTAAACTGAGCTATTTTTGTTCAGCGATTTTAAATGTAAAAAACTGTGAAAATTTTGAATTTCCCGCCACAC
Source organism: Zelleria hepariella (assembly GCA_949319315.1). Taxonomy (NCBI): domain Eukaryota; kingdom Metazoa; phylum Arthropoda; class Insecta; order Lepidoptera; family Yponomeutidae; genus Zelleria; species Zelleria hepariella. The sequence goes on from OX439379.1 coordinate 30,040,116, forward strand.
TACTATCTTTATGGATATTTACATAACTTGTGTAAGAGGTAAAAGGTGGCGTGCTCGGCATGTGCCGTCAGAGTTTCGTGTACTAGGTACACGCTTCTTGACAACGCTGTTTTTCAGCACTCACCTTTCTAAGTCTAACTAAAACCTTAAACCTACACCTAGCCTAGTTGAACCAAATATTTAAGGTATATAATATTGGATGCGTCTTTTTGGAACTGAGGCGCGCGCGGTAAGCAAACTCACGTCGAAGCTACCTTGTCAAAGTGAAAGTATATTTTCGATTGACTTTGACAAGATTCCATCCCATTCTCATCGCGCGCGGATTATATTGAACGTGATTTCTGTGTATTTTAATTAGGACGATCACTTAACTCGCATATCGCCTGCGCGGGTAAGAGGTTTTCGGGAGGAGGGAATCACGGGTGTCATCGGGTGTGACGCGTGGCAGGGAGCAAATATCATGATCGGCAGAGCCATACGCCCCGCTTCCCCTCACCGCGCAAGCGATACGATACGTTAGTTAGGCGAACGACCTATGGATTCAAAGTGGCTTCTGAAAATACTAGTGGTTCGCCCCGACCTACGAACTCGCGACCCCATATCTCAGCAACCCCTCGACCGATTTGGCTCATCTTCGAACTTAAAAATTCTCTTTGCCTGATTTACCCGCTACCAAATTTCATAACGATCCGACTAAGTTTACTCAAGTTATCGTCGAACGAACATTCATACATACAAACATAGAAGTAGACTCGGAGAACTTCGCTCGCTCGTTCAATTACCTTTGGTATCTTGGCTGGAGGCTCCCATTCGATAGGAGGACTCAAGTTAACTTCAGGTTTGTACTTCTTGGCGCAGGAAATGAGGTGCCGGGCCAGCTTCCCCTTGCCATTGTCTTCGAAGGGACAGTTGACGCACTGGTGGTTCCCAGGTGCCTTTTCCAATTTCCCCTTAATCTTGTGTGAGATCTCCATGTGGACCATGATGTCGTGTGGGGTGCGCAGCTCGACCGGGCAGAAGTTGCACTTATAAAGGCCATTCTTCATATGAGGCGTTTCGAAATGATTCGACATTACTAGCACAGACTCTGTTTGAAAACTACAAAATTGGCACTTCTTTTGCTTATGGGTGTATTGTTCGTTAAATTTCCTACTAGATTCTATGTTTTTCATTAGTGACGCAACAACAACCTCGGTTTCCCTGGAACGATTGCCCGACTTCTTCTCCCTGTTCAGCTTACGGGTGTGCAACTTTAAGAGGTCAACCTGTACGTACTCTTGTACCTGGTTCAGTCCAATGTCCATAAAAAATTTCCCAAGTGAGCAGTCAAAGTATGTGTCAGTCTTTGCAGGTGAAACCTTATTTGTACTAGCAAGGACATTCTTGATGACTTCATCATCGTCGATGTCTTTGATGACCACTTCTTGTTTTTCTTCGTCACTGAGATTTTCATCATCAGACTCTGCTGTAGATTCATCACCGGATCCATCCCATGAAGCATCATCGTCTTTTTTACGGCGATTGCGCCCTGAAAATTTAATTTTACACATCCATCAATACACAATTTCTTCTTTGTTTTTTAGTTGGTAGTTTATCCATCGATCTAAGGAGCACATTTACTCCATTGCAATGCTAGCAGTATGTTAGTTTGTTACAGGGTTTTATTATGTACCTAATTGAAGCTTACCTTTTTTCTTATTTTTGTCTTCCACATCGCTCCCGGTCTGTTTGACACTTTTATCAGACTTCTCAGTTCCCTCTCCGGACACGTTTTCTTTATCACGCCCTTCTTCTGACTTCTCTTTGTCTGCCTTTCGTTTTTCCAATTTTTCGAGTTCCTCCTTTGCTCTTTGTTCTTCAAGTTGTTTGCCCAAATTGTCAACAAACTCTCTGAAGGGCTTCACCGAAGGTTTCTCGTAAACATATGGTACAACGAAAGACGGTGCTTCAACAACGAACATGTCATCTGTGAGGGATGGCAGTACCGGTGGTGGTGGTGGTGCTGTTGTCTGCGTGTTCTGCTCGGTGGAAGCCGTGATTGTGGTCGTGGTCGCTGTCGCAGCCTTTGCCACAGTCTTTGTCGCAGTTGCAGCCACTTTCACAACTGGTGTGACGGTCGTGCCACGTGCTGCGATGCTCTGATAAAGATCTTCCACAGTTATGGGGTTAATTCTACCGAGCTGCGGTGAAGATTTCGGTTTTTTTAAGTTCATATTGTTTTTATTATGTTTGGCAACTCCCTGTATAAATGATGAAACTTGATTCAAGAATCTTTCTTTGTTTTTATTTTTGGGTTTCACTTTAGAGTTGTCGATTCCAACCAGTTGTACATCATCAGCATAAGATTTCCTTTTCAAGGCTCTGCTGCTACGTCGTAATTCCAATTTACCGTTGCTCACATTAGACTGCAAACTGTCAGGTTTCTCCTGAAAAAAATACAAAATTCATAATCGGTTTCAGCACCTATACCATCCTGATAGCTTTAGTCAGCTTAGGCGACGGGAACGACAGGTATAGGATGGATGGATGGTATTGGTGCTGGTCAAGCCTACTCCATCCTTCCTCCTTTCGCATGGAAATTGTACTTATGTGTACATTAAACAGTGGATTAGGAGCTATTCCGATAGCAGCGTGGCGGGAAATTGAAAAATTTCACAGTTTTTTACATTTTGTAGCTAAACTGAGCTATTCTTGATCAGCGATTTTTCGTTCGCAGCAATAAAACAGTATACTTTTCATTATTGTAAACTACAGAACAACTATAATTCAGCTGATTATGTGTTCTGGTCAACGAAGCAGTGGCACTGCCCAAAAAACTTGTCGCAGACCAGAACACATAATCGGCTGTATTATTGTTGTTCTGTTGTTTACAATAATGAAAAGAATACTATGTTAATGCCGCGAACGAAAAATCGCTGAACAAAAATAGCTCAATTTAGCTACAAAATGTAAAAAACGGAAAATTTTGAATTTCCCGCCACGCTGCTATCTTCCAGCCTTAACAATGTCCCAGACACTGTAGCGTCAGAACGGTCCCATGTGAGTGAGTGAAGGTGCCACAGGGCAATAAATCACTACCTACAGTCTTAAAAATGGTCTGTACAAGCTCTTGAACGAAAGGCAAGATTTTAAAACAGTAAAACAAACCTCAGATGTCACCACACAATCATCCTCATTGTCACTCTCTATTTCATGAACTTCTGAAGGACTCCCAATGTTTTTTAAACCATTTTTCTTATCCAGCTTGCGGCTATCTACAAAGACGATATCACTTTGCGGATTCGTGTCATCATCATCATCAGACAATGGATCCTGTTCAGAGTCTGAGTGAATGCTGACAGTGTCAACAGGCTTCGGCTCAGAACCATCTTCGTCTGAAGAATCTTCTTCAGAATCAAGCTCATCTGAATCCTGAAAGAAACACAATTTTGAAAAAAAAATACATAGAGTGTTACAGAAACGTCCTGTCATACAGGTAGCGTCACGAGTTATGAGCGCTGACCTTGAATGCGCAGAACTCATTTTTTGGGTCTGTTTGGTGGGGTACGCGGGGGGCGACGGAGAGGCGCGATTGCCGGCGATCGCGGGCGCGTGATTGGTAGATCAGTCGCTCTAGCCTCGGGGTACAGTCGCACACATAGTTTTTTTATGATTCAAAAAAGTTATTGTGAACAATACATATTAGATTGAGATTATTTTTCATTGATTGTACACCCGTTTTATCGTTATGTCCGAATAATTGTATAGAAAACCATTTAAAATATAACGAGTGCAAAATCTGCAAAGAATACTTTCAATCGTTAAGTTTAGTCAGTTTCTCCGATTTTTATAGTATCTCACTCAACTATAGTTCAGCTCAGCGTCAGTCTTAGATCCCGCGTGGATATTACACATTTTGCGCGAGATTGTACACAATTGCGCAGAAATCCCCACCAATTTCGTCGAGGGCTCATAACTCGTGACGCTACCTGTACCTGTTTCTTATTCTGTAAAAAAAATCTGCAAAGTTGCTAGTCTTCCAAACTGGTTTATTTGCTGTTAAATATATCTAAGGTAAATAAAAATCTTGTTTTGGAGAACTAATATTTGTCAGAAAAAAAATACCGTTACAGAAAAAGCACACATGCGAAATCTCAAAAAAATATCAGCTTCCCCATAAATTTGGTGCAATAGAAAATTTTAGTGTAACAGCTGATATTTTTATTATATATTTTGAAGGTGATTCGAAGAATCAAATGTTAAATAGGGTAGGGGTGAATGTAAAACAAACCTGGACGTCTTGGGAGTCCTCTTCATCTAAGTCCACATGATCGACATTCTTGTCCTTATAGAGTTCTACTTTATCAGTTTGGCCATTCGAATTCAGCTTGCCCTGCAAGCTAGTTACAGAATCTGCATCAGATTCATTGCTATGGTTACTATTCTCATCTGCCTGGCATTCAATATTTTTCTGTGGAGGCACTAGTGGATCAGATTCTGCCTTTTTGATGATTGCTGCTTGTACATCAGATTTATTGCTCTCTGTGGCCTCAGATATTATTGGATCAGGCTCCGCTTTTCTCATGTTTGCTGCTTTGACACATGTATTGCTTTCTGTGGCATCAGATTTTAACGGATCAGACTCCACTTTTTCTACATTTGGTGCTTCTACATCAGATATATTACTCTCTGTAGCCTCAGATAATATTGGATCAAGCTCTGCTTTTTTTATGTTTTCTGCTTCTTCAACACATATTTTGCTTTCTGTGGCTCCAGATCCTTCTGTTTCATTTGTACTGCTTTCAGTAGCTAGAGGCTTTTTATGTCCATTATCGGATATTGTATTTTCGGAGAGTTCTAAATCAGGTTCTGAAATAGTTTTCTTCGCCTTCGCATCAATAGGGGAGCTAGGAGATGTATCCATGGGATCATCCATGTCACCATTTGTAGCTCCATTCATAGTGAGCACATGGGACGTAAATCTGGAAAATTAAAACATAGGCTTGGTCATTCACAGTAGGAGATAAAATATGAATCGAAGGTTCTGGTAATTGTTTTGTTCAATGTTGACCCTGCTCTACCCTCCAGAGGACCTCACCCCTTCCTTCCCCCTTCCGGCGCTAGAATTCAAAATGGCGGACATCTAAACAGCACAGCTTGGGTACCTTATCTGACCTTACTACTCAGAGAAAAGCTCAGAATATTCTCATTCGTTACAGATAGATAAACGACAACGCTTAGATGGAGTCGATTGAATGAGCGTAGATAGTAATGTAACGACTAACCAGTTGAAATTATCGTAGATCACGTAAACTGGCGCCAAAATGTTGTCTCCTAGAATGGGAGTTTAGATTGATGTTGTGGGTACCAAATTTTGGTCAACAATCGATTTTACTTATAATAAGATAAATTTATCAGCTAGGAGTGTTAAATTTGCGAAGTCAGCACCACAAATAAACAAGCAGTCGGCACCGGCATTATGCGTAGAATAATACAATTTAAAAAAAACAATGTAAAGGTTGTACCAGGTATAAACTATGAAAAGAATAAAAGATATAAGAAATTGTCAGCAAAACATACGACAGAGTATCAGAACCTTTGGTAATCTCGTTCTTCACTTGGCCTTTTCAATGGTGGAAACCATTGGAAACCAGAACTTCCTTCGCGCAATTTGATTCACTAACAAAAACTCCTTCAGTACCACACATTCGTATGACTATTATTTACTATGCTTCAACTTTAGAGATGCTTTCGTTGTGAAAAAAATTGTGTTTTTATGTATTTACCAGTTTTGAAAATTATAAACAGCACACACGACGTCACGAACTCTCACTCAACACCACGATAAAAGCAATATGGCGGTGTTTCCTGTATGTTCGTAAGGTCCAATCACAGACTACATAATGATCACGTGACCACAACTAAAGTTGCTTACACATGCTCGAGTTGGGTTCTAGTTGGGTTCCCTTGGTTAGTTCTCCCGGTCCCACCCACCCCATCCAATCAAGAGCACCTTGGATAAAAAACAGCACAACCTTTGTCCTGCATTCTATATAGCATGACACGACCGCTTTATGCAGCTTTATGCTTCACGCGGTCACAGTGCGCTCGTACAAGTCTACTAAAATGACAGCTAAAAAATTGCCTCTGTGCTCCTCTCGTCAAAGTTGACTTTAACGACGCGCAAACATTGATCGTAAAAACTGAAAAAAAAAAAGGATTAGACGACGATGCACGATGGAGGTGGGCTACTCAGCGTAGCATGGGTTAGCATGGGTTAGGCTTGGGTATAGGTGTTCTGTGGGTTAGGCAGTACTTATGGGGGTTAAAACTTTGTATCTCCTCACTCTTTTGTTTGACGTAGCTAAGGAGCGGGAAACGGGATAGACAGAGTTAGGTATAACCCCTTAAACACTCTTAGATATCTAATCCAGCCTTATGTACGCTTGCTGGGTCCTTAGCCTGTAACGCAATGGCGGGTCAATGGCGTTCCGGCAGAAGAACAAAACCGGGCTCTCCTCGTTTTTCTCCTACAACCAGAGAACTAATCCTCTAGAATTAGAATCAAAATAATCTTTGCTGTACTACAAAAACATTAAAAGGACAGGCAGCGTTAGCAAATCGTAATTGAAGTCGTCACCTGACAGCCCATTTTGGCACCATTGTGTTACAGGCTAAGGGCCCTGCACTTTTCGTGTAAGGTAGCTCAAGAAAAATGACGCACTTGGTCCAAGCACACAAAGACCGTGAAATGCTGCTTTGCTTGCTTACTACTTGCTTGACACTGGCACAAGCACTTGTCATTTTACTAACCTGAAAATCTACCCTGTGATTCGTCCACGTTATCGTGTTCTGTGGATAACAAAACGAAAAAAAAACACGTCAATCATAAAATTCAATATAATCTGTGAATTTACGAATCTAATCAAAATCTGAAAAATCCATCGCTGTGGGTATTAAGATTTTGTTGCTAAAATGTGAAACTGGTCTCTACGACGTTCTGTTTCGATTTATTTAAACCTCCTGGTATTTATTGTGTACCTAACACACATTGTTATAATTGAAACTAATGTTAAGGGCACTAGTCAGTTGATCATCGAAAACATTGTGATTATGTTGTTAATAATGGGATATCGTATATTATTAGTCTTTATTTTTGCAATAATATGTGTTAGAACTGAGGAAGAGGCTACGGCACCACGGATGTCAAAGGAGGAGCGTTTCCAACTGAGGTAAAACAGCCACTAAACAATCGAAAGGGTGCAACATCTGGGTAACAATAAAATTATTCTAATGTATGTATTGTTACAAAGGGAGGAGGCACGGAAAATGTTTTACCATGCCTACAACGCCTACATGGACAATGCTTATCCTGCTGACGAGCTCATGCCACTTACATGCAAGGGTCGGTGGAAAGGAGTCACACCTAGCAGAGGGGATATGGACGATTCCCTTGGAAAGTGAGTATTCAATTGTCTTCAGTTGAACATCTTGGGTATTTTGTGATAAGGTTGTCCTTGGCAACAACTTGGTATTCTTGAGTATTAAAAGTAGGTGCCCATCTGAAATAGAACACTAAAGGTTTATATGGTGCTATTTCTTTGTTACTAAGTAGCAATTTACCATTTCAGGATCGGAAAATTCAAGCAGATTTTGCTAACTCTAATTAAAATCAAAATGTTCAGTTAGTTTCCAACACTGATACACAAAAATACTGTTTTGTAATATTTAATTTGTAAGTAAAAAAAATTACCAAATTAGTTTCTTTCAGATCCTATTTTGAATTTTGATTGTATACTTGTGTTATACAGTGATACCACAAAAATAAAATTTCGATAGTAAATAAAAGAGTCCATTTTATAATTCCAGCTTCTCCTTAACTCTGGTGGATAGTCTGGACACGCTTGCTGTTATGGGTGACTTCGCAGAGTTCAGCAAAGGTATCAAGCTGGTCATTCAAGACGTTAAGTTTGACCATGACATTGTTGTCTCCGTATTCGAAACCAATATCAGAGTAGTGGGGTGAGTTATTTCTTTCTTTACAACTTGTTATATGGAATGGTGTTCTATCCAATTAGGTATTCATTAACTAAAGATTGTTTGTCTGTGCAAACACAAATGCATATTTTATTGTTTTAAGATTTGATGCTAAAGAATCCACGGAGTGCAAAATCAACTCAAATTAATTTACCCTTGTACAAAATTTAATTACTGCAAGCAAGTTAAAAAAAGCTAATTCTTTTACGGTCGGCACCCAGTTAGATTGAAAGTGATAAATCAAATTAAAATGAAAACGCAAAAGCATTCGATTTCATGCTACTGCTGTAGATTTGATAACAAAGTGCAATGCATTTTTTGTTAAATAACTTCTCACTATGTTGTGTTATGTCTATCCTCATGCTTGTAAAATACCGTGCAGGTGCTCTACCAATTGAGCTACCGAGTCAAGTAACTGTCGATGCGAATTTCCCAACCTCATTGATACTCGTCTTACTGACGATGGTGCGCCATCTACAGGGTGCACTCTAGGTCGATTGCGAAACTTTAAGCAGGCTGTCTACTGATCAATACAAACAACTTGTACTAGGTGGCGAAAAAAATTAAGCGAAAAAAAAAATCTGCTGTTTCATACATTTTGTGCAGTACTGAGTCGACTTTTTGTATAGAACAGATGATATTTTTTTAGCTCCAAAATTTTCGCCACATAGTACAAGTTGTTTGTATTGATCAGAAGACAGCCTACTTAAAGTTCCGCTATCGACTTAGAGTGCACCCTGTAGTGTGTTAGTTTTCATTTTTCTACACCACCCAATGCGTTCATCTTTGCAGACAAAATTCTCATTGGAATTCACTAGTGCTTTAGAAAATACAAAACAGGGGATATGTTCATAATTTAGTTTCATGAACATATCACATCTCACTTGTAGTTTTGCGTAAAGCAAGTGAACCCGTGAGCGCTGCCACTTGCGATGCGACAAGCGAATGTTTGCTCGTATTATTATTTATTAGGACAGCTCCCAGACTTGGTCACTGACCGAACAGCAAAAGTCAAGGCTCAAGGTTTGCCAGAGAGCAATGGAGCGCAGTATACTCGGTGTCAAGAGGACAGATCGTATCCGAAACACCACACTGCGCTCCAAGACGCGCATAGCCGACGTAGGAGCTGGGCCGGACATATGAGCCGTATGCACCCGGATAGGTGGGCAAGAATCGCCACGGAATGGGTGTCAGCAGATGGGCATCGAAGTCGCGGTAGGCTGCGAAGACGCTGGCGGGACGATCTCGATAAATACCTGCCGGAGTGGTCTGAGGTGGCCCAGGACAAAAAAGTCTGGACTGAAGTGGGGGAGGCCTTTGCCCAGCAGTGGGACACTAACATCATGGCTACGTTAAAAAAAAAAGGACTGAATTAACTACCGTGGATGCACTACCAACAGCAGCCGTCTTGTGACACTCGCTTTCGCCTGCAGGTCCCCTTGCGACATCAGTCAATTAGCCACAAAACCAAGAAGATACTTTCTCTTCCTCATTCCCTACGGAAAATTATATTAAAGTTATTGTGTGAAAATTATTGTGTGACAACACAACTGTTTTGCTGCTAAAACAATAACGCATAGCGAAATAATATTTGTGCCACTTTAGCTTCGCTTCTGAGACGTCGGACAGAGATTGGCACTCAGTTCTTTGACCGCGCAATGCTGTTGCTGTCTTATTTTTTTTAATACAAATCCGTTGTGACGTAGCATAACGTTTTAGCGCGACTTTCAAAAATACCTTTTTTGTTTGGTGATCTCGCCCGAAATCAAAGCACATTTCGTATATATTTTTTGCAATATCTCTCTATCGCGATTGGCTTTCAGGTGGCTTGGCATGAGCGTCATATTTACTCCCACTCTTTTCATTAGAGTGGTACAGACATACCTGCTGTGTAATTTCAAAATAGCAAGCTTTATGTGTGAAAAAAAAACGGGCTATTGATTTATGCATCATTTTACTGCTTAGAACTCAGCGAGCGGTTAGAACTGCACTATAAAACTGCTTAGAAACCAAAGTAAAAGTTCAAAAACACCTAGCAAGTCCACTACGATGAAAAAACAGGCTCAAAAATCCATGTGTAAACATCGACATTGTAAATATCGATGAGCCATCAACCACTTTAAAAACTAACAAGGGAAATTAGTGCCATTCTTTATTCAAAGCTGTCCTAAATAGTTGGTCCATTCTTCGATATTACACTACACAAGTTATTGTAAGTGCAATAAATAATTAAATAATAATAATAAGTCCTGTACAGAGAGATTTTTTCAACCTTATAATATATCTTTATAACCATGCATTTGTTGTACAGCGGGCTCCTCTCGGCCCATGTGCTGGCGTCGACGCTGCGAGCCGAAGTGCCGGTGCTGAGCTGGTACGCGGGGGAGCTCCTGGCCATGGCCGAGGACCTGGGCCGCCGGCTACTGCCCGCCTTCAACACCTCCACGGGCATCCCCCATGGCCGCGTGAGTGGCACCACTCTTCTCCCTTTAGGCTTCACACTGGCGCAGAGTGGAAGCGAAGCGAAGCGACGCCCCGTTGACGCGCGTACCCGAGTGACAGTTACAGTGTGAGAACAGTTAGAATAAAAATAGGTAAAAAAAACTTTTTAAGTTAAACGGTTTTATGTTAAACATATAAAACATAAATTATCCGCCATTTTGTAGCGGCGGCCATCTTGAATTTATCATGATAATGAATAAACATAATTGTATTGTCACCAAAATCCAAAGTGTATACAAAATTTCAGATTAATCGGTTGACAGGAAGAGGGTGAAATTTGAATTACTGACCCAAGAAAGAATAAAGAATAAATAATAAAAAAAAAAAACAAACGGGGTGAGCTAAATAAAACCGTTTAAAAACGTTCGCTTCGCTTCGACTCTGCGCCAGTGTGAATTGAGCCTTAGGTTAGGTCAGGGGTCGGCAACCTGCGGCTCGCGAGCCCCATGCGGCTCTTTAGGTGTAAAGTTGCTGCTTCATCCGCAAAAAGAAAAAAAGTGTAAGGCATTTTATTAATTTAAAAATCAACTCAACGTCGTAGAGCAAAAAAAGGTTGTGATTCCTATCACCGGGTGCTATTACCCTGTAAAAAGAGTTAGGATCTTTTCTAACACCTTGTGTATAATTGATTGAATAATGTCCCAAATAGAAATTAGGTAAATACTAAAAGCACTCACTAACACACAATACTATGCCACGTCCACAAAAATTAAAGTACTGACATTTAACTAAGCACACCGCTCCGAGACATCCGACCAAAAGGTCCCCTAGAATCTAGGGGAATAGGGCCTAGATCGCACTGGCACCTTCTAAGGTCTTTGCATCTACGTAATGAGATGATTTATACAGCGTCCAGTGGCACCTTCATTCACACTAGATGGGTGAAGAGACCACTCGGCGGTGCAGTACCTGGGGCATTGTTTTAGATGGAGTAGGCTTGCCCAGCACCTGTACCATCCTGACAGCTTAGTCGGCCTAGCCCACAGGAAAGACAAGTCAATACGTGTGGAGCCAACTAAGCTGCGGGTTTCCTCACTTTGTTTTCCCTTTACCGTTAGCGAAAAGTCACGTACATTTGTGAATTTGTAGTAGCAATACCACTGGCACCTAGATTGGATGATAACCTTCGATCAAGGATAAAACTAGATACAACATAGAACTCTGAAATGTGTCTGGAAAAATAGATGCCCAAACTGCCTTTGGGAGCTTATTTGCTCGTAGTCCATGCAATTAAAGTAAAACTGTACACTAATGCAATAAGGTTGACATTCGAATATTAGACGTATGGTCGAAATGATGTTTCGTATTGTTCTATTGCTGATATCTTTTGTTTCTGTGGGGACAAGTTTTGATTGTGATTTTAAACGTAATGCGGATTCTATGGGATTTAGTTCGGTGATGATAACACGTCAGAATGGCGTTCCCAGATAAACCTGCGGCACGGCGTGCGCGGGCTGCCCGAGTCGCGGGAGACGTGCACCGCCTGCGCCGGCACCATGATCCTGGAGATGGCAGCACTGTCGCGGCTCACCGGCAACCCGCTCTACGAACAGAAGGCGCACAAGGCCATGGACCGCCTCTGGAAGATCCGGCACAGGTCAGCGACACTGTCTAATGCCTTCCAAATTATTATTACTAGGGCTTCGCCCTGAACTATGAACTCGCGAGTGTGTAACTTTTTGCTAACCCCAATTGCGCAGGCGCGCGCGCATTGCATATAAACTTTACAACCCCATAACTCGGGAACCCCTCGACCGATTTGACTCATGTTCGAACTTAAAAATTCTTTTAATTTAATTTATTAGCCTACCAAACATGATGATCCGACCAAGTTTACTCAAGTTACCGTCGAACGAACCTTCATACATACAAACATACATACAAACATACAAACGCCGGATTGTTCCAGTAGACTCTGAGAACTTCGCTCGCTCGTTCAATAACCACTGTGTGTTCTGGTTATAAAACTAGTTTTTTGGATTTTATTGCCGTGAAACGAAAATCGCTGAACAAAAACAGCTCAGTTTATACATTTATAAACATTTATAATAAGTTGAAACAATTCACTCGGGACAGGACTTGAACCCGCACGGGTTACTGCTTTAGAAAATACAAAAAGTAGCTCAGTTTATCTTCAAAATTAAAAAAACTGAATAATAAAACCCTGCTAACGTTGGACCTTAACAGGAACTCATCTAACTAGCCTCTCACGTTGCCAATCCTCTCCCCAGGACCTCTGATCTGATGGGCACAGTGATCAACATCCACTCCGGGGACTGGGTGCGCAAGGACTCGGGCGTCGGCGCCGGTATAGACTCTTACTACGAGTACTGTCTCAAGGCGTACATCCTTCTCGGCGACGAGAAGTACCTGGCGCGGTTCAACCGGCACTATAACGCGGTGATGAAGTACATCAGCCGCGGGCCCGTCATGTTAGACGTCCACATGCACAGGTGACGGTCGGACGCTATTGCCTGTAAATGGGAGGCCTGCCCTTGTATTATCTAAAATATCCACCGTAAAAATAACCGTTTCGAAATTTTTATGTCAAAAGAAGGATTGTTCATTTCAATAAGGGCAATTTTCGAGTGTTTTGACCTTCGATCAAGGATAAAACTAGATACCACATAGAACTCTGAAATGTGTCTGGAAAAATAGATGCCTAAATTGCATGTGGGAGCTTATTTGCTCGTAGTCCATGCAATTAAAGTAAAACTGTACACTTATGCAATAAGGTTGACATTCGAATATTAGACGTATGGTCGAAATGATGTTTCGTATTGTTCTATTGCTGATATCTTTTGTTTCTGTGGGGAAAGTTTTGATTGTGATTTTATACGTAATGCGGATTCTATGGGATTTAGTTCGGTGGTTTTGACGCTCGAAGGTTGAGTGGAATTTTTAGATAATAGAGGCGCTGGAGACCTAAAATACAGATCTTTTGGTCTAGTTTAGGCTTCAGTCTTTCCACAATTTTTTGTCTCACCTGTGTGCTTGTCCATATTACCCTACACTTAAGAAATTTGTGGCGCGAAAAATAAATTTATCTTTATCTTATCTTCATCTTTATTACTGCCCTTTTTAGGGTTCCGTGCCTCAAAGGGATAACGGTTCCGTCGTTATAGGATCACTTGTGTGTCTGTCCGTCTGTCACACCCAATTTTCTCCGAAAATACTGAAACGATTGAGTTGAAATTTGGCACACATTTAATATGGTGAGTCAAATACGGACGTGTAACGTAAATAGAGGAATTTTAATTATGGGGGCCACTTTTTGAGGGTCAATTAGAAAATAAAATATGAAAGTTTTTCAAAATATATCGTGTATGAAAGGGCTCATTCTAAGCATCGCAAATGTGTTTTTTTTTATAACCATAAAATAAATAGTTTAGAATTTATTTAAGAAAATACGTGAAAAAGTTTTTATGTTGAGTTGAAGGTTTTATGTTGAGTTGAGTCTTTACCATCACGGATACTAAAACCGTTTGCTTGTTCCAGGCCGCACCTGCAATCGCGCAACTTCATGGACGCTTTGCTGGCGTTCTGGCCAGGTCTCCAGGTGTTGCTGGGCGATGTGAGGCCCGCCGTCGAGACCCACGAGATGCTCTACCAGGTCATGCAGCGGCACACCTTCATCCCCGAAGCGTTCACCTCCGACTTCCAGGTACTATTAAGACCGGCCACATAGAGACGGAATTCCGGACGGAAAAAAAGAATTTTGGATTCCGAACGCAGTGTCTGCATACAAGTCTATGAACCTGCATACAAGTAAATTCCGGACGGAAAAAATCGTATGTGTGTGGGTAACATACGATTTTTTCCGGCCGGAATTTTCATACATTTGTATGCCTCCAGCCCGATTATGATGCGCAACCTTCACGGCGCGAAAAGAAGAGGGAAATATGTCGCAAAAGCTAACATGGCTACCCTCCGCGACTGATAAAATTTTGAAGGCAAAAGCAGGTCCCATCATCATCATCATCATCATCAGCCCACCTTTGCCCACTGCTGGGTATAGGCCTTTTTCCCCTCGCGCCACTTCTCACGGTCCCTAGCCATCCGCATCCATGGACCCTCCGCTGCAATGACGATGTCGTCCGACCATCGGGCTGCTGGTCTTCCCACTGATCGCCGTCCGTTCTCGGCCTCCACTCTGTCACTGCCTGCTGTCAAAGCAGGTCTATTAGTGACAAACTACTGTAGAGTTGTGAGACAATGTGAAGCATCAGGATAGGTGTGAAGATGCGACGTTGTCTGTGCGGCTCCACATCGGCACGAGACGCGTGCGCGCGGCGTAAGGGCGCCAATCGAACCAAAAGGAGCGTGGCCGACTGTAGACATAGACATAGGCCCGGTTTCTGAGTTGAGAATTTTAACTAAGCACGTACTTACGTATCGCTCTGTCACGCTCTTTTGTGAGAAACCTGCAGAGACAGGACGATACTTACCCATTTGCTTAGCAAAATTCTTAACTCAGAAACCGGGCCATAGACATTTTTATTGGTAATATTCATTACATGTCAGTACGTTTTCGTGTCTATCAAATTGATTAACTAATGTCACAAAGGAATAGTACTATCACCAAAAGCTGTACTTATTTTTCTTTCAATGCCCACCTGTCTCGTCGGGATGCATTCTATCTATCTCTCTATCTAGCCCATAAGTAAAGCTCACTCCTGGTGATAGGCCTCTTCCTTTTTATGCCAACCCTCTCGGTATCTTAAAGTCCGTTCGCTTAGATAGTGTCGGTACACACGACGGCAATCTTGGTTCTTGGGATACCAACTATTTTTGAAGTATCTGTGATGGGCGCAGACAAATTCATTTCAACACAATGCTGATGGTCATTAACTAGAGTTGCTAACATGTTTTACAAAACCTTCGTCTTTTAATTTTGGGGTCATTCAAAGTTTCGTCTAGAGGCACCTCGCTATCCTCCCACGGACGAAAAAACATTTTATCTACACACAGCGATCGACACTCTATACAAAATACTAAGTCAAAAGTCACAAGCACAACCTCTCAATACGACGACGCTCTTGACGAGCGGCGAGCCAAATTCACTGGCGTGTTTGCGCCGCGTCGGCTTCCTTTACTTTCTTTTGTGAAAGGCCGCCGCGCGCCAAGGCGGCAAATATCAAAGTGACACTATGATAGCGAACGGACTTTAACAATATCGTCGACCTATCGAGCTTTAAGGCGACCCACTGAACTTCAACCCTAAGCCACCATTCCGTGACTGCCCTTGTCCACCGTCCGTCCTCCCGCCTAGGTAGATGGCCTGCCGATCTCCACTGTAGTCGCAAAATTCGCGCGCCCACATCTTCGTCTTTGGTCTTCCGCCGAATTTCGACTGACAGCTATATCTCGGCCGCCATCTTGAATTTTTATGGGGTCCTAGTATATTTTTGTACTTTGGTATCTTATCTCTTTGATGATGATGATGACATCCTTTTATCCCTTATCAGGGACATAGGGCTTGAAGAAGAGAACTCCATTATTCGCGATCTTGCGCGGCAGTCTCTAGCTCCTTCCAGCCGAGTCCAGTTGATGCAGCCTCTTTCTCAACTGAGCGCCTCCAGGTAGTGCGGGGGCGTCCCAGCCGTCTCTTGCCAGTAGCTTGCCATCGGTCAGTCCTTGTTAGGACAGGTGACTTTCTGGTCTCCGCAACGCGTGTTCGATCCATCGCCATTTTCTTTCGAGGATTTCCTTGTGTCTTTGGCTTTTGGTCAGTCAGCTCCCAGTAGATCCCCAGTATGCGCCGTAAAAATTGGTTCACAAAGACTTGGATTCTTATCTCTTTTGTCATGCCAAATAAAATCTTTTGAACCAAATCGGCCGTCTATCGGTTTCCAGGTGCATTGGGGCCAGCACCCGCTGCGTCCGGAGTTCCTCGAGTCGACCTACTTCCTGCACCGCGCCACCGGCGACGACCACTACCTGCACGTCGGGAAGGCCGCCCTCAAGGTAATGCACAAAAATCCGGATACAGCGTTATGTTTTAACCTTCGATCTAGATACAACATAGAACTCTGAAATGTGTCTGGAAAAATAGATGCCCTAATTGCCTTTGGGAGCTTATTTGCTCGCAGTCTATGCAATTAAAGTAAAACTGTACACTAATGCAATAAGGTTGACATTCGAATATAAGACGTACGGTCGAAATGATGTTTCGTATTGTTCTATTGCTGATATCATTTGTTTCTGTGGGGACAAGTTTTTATTGTGATTTTACACGTAATGCGGATTCTATGGGATTTAGTTCGGTGGTTTTAACACTTAACCTTTTGTAAGTACAGCACATTTTGTATTTCGTAAACTGTTAAACTTACTTGTATTTACTTCGGTGAAGCCGACTTGTTTCGGTTCTCATTCGAAAACCTTAATCGTGGAGCTGAGACGGCCCTCGCGACGCCGTGGCCAGTCTCAGACTGCGTGTCACTAAGCGCTGCGCGCGCGCCGTCAGTTCAGAAAAAAAAAATCCTGAAACACGTCAACTTCTAAATGTTTCCAACAACTTTTTTTCTACGGCTTTTCGAACAGCCCGATACTTTTTTTATTTATCGAACGTTTCTTATTCTTTAAAAGTTTGCATTTGTACCATTTCAGTGCTACCTGCGCGGCGCGCTTACGTGCCCGTCAACTTTCTATCACCTCTCTAGCCTCTCTTGGTCCTATTTTTTCCACCGCGCCACAAAATACAGCGTCCAGTGGCACCTTCACCCACACTAGATGGGTGAAGAGACCACTCGGCGCTGCAGACTGGGACATTGTTTTAGATGGAGTAGGCTTGCCCCGCTCCTATACCATCCAAACAGCTTAGTCGACCTAGCGCACAGGAAAGACAATACGTTTGGAACCAACTAAGCCGCGCACGATGTTTTCCTTCACAGCAAAGTCAGCGAGTGGTTTTGCTACTTGAAATTCACTTCACATTCACATTGTTTCATGCCTGCGCTGGGAATCGAACCTGGGTCTCTCGCATCCAAGTCCAATGTACACTAGGGTGTCCCGAGAAATTGCCTTTTTTAGATTTTCCGAACGCCAGACACCTTAAATTTTTCGTAATAAAATATAGATTATCGGAAAAATAATGAAAAAATATATTAACAAGTATCTTTAGGGATCTATCGAGCATTGAAATTTTGATAAAAAAAAATCCTTTCGGAGGCGATGATTGACGTTTATTTCTTAAGATTATTATAACTTGTGCAAATAAAAAATATAACAATTAGGGGCTTGTGGGTAGGTAATTTATTTAAGTAAGTACAAAATTATCAACGTTACTCATCGCCTCCTGAGGGCATTTTTTTATCTAAACTTTAAAGCTCGGTAGAGCCCTAAAGATACTTTTTAATTTTTTTTTTATTACGAAACTTTTAAGGGGTCTTACGTAAAAACACTTTTTGACGGGACTCCCTAATGTACACCCCTCTTTTCGGATCGGGGGTTAAAAATGGCAATAAAAAGCTTTGTTTATTTATTCAAGGCTCTCCAGCAATACACCCGCGTTCCGTGCGGCTACGCGGCTGTCAACGACGTACGCACGAGGGTCCAGGAGGACCGTATGGACTCCTTCGTCCTCGCAGAGACCTTTAAGTACCTCTACATGCTGTTTGGGGAGGACAAAGACCTGCCAGTGAAGTTGGAGGATTACGTGCTTACGACGGAGGCGCACTTCTTGCCGCTCACGCTGGCAATGGCCGGTAGAAACACGTCTTACTTCACGCTCAAGATGGACGATCAGGACGATGATAAGTATAGGAAGTAAGTGACAGATAGATTGATATAACTTTTATTGGCATCATGTGCACACAACATTATTGGAAACAAAATATTGGTACATAGCAAACAATAGGCACAAACAAAATGAACAACTCCCAAAAATCCTTCAAAAATGGCCTTGTATTAATACAAGCAATAAGGGGTGATAAAGATCGTATATTTTATATAAAAGTGTCGATACTTACGTGAACGGTAGAACATCTCGTTTGCGCGATGTAGCCTTATAGTACAGTGACATGATGCAAACTTAATCTATACATCTAGAGATATATATAAAAATGAATCGCCGTGCATTAGTCTCGCTAAAACTAAGAAACGGCTTGACCGATTTGCAAATTTACTGCTTTGTTTAGTTCACCATAGTTCAGGGTAGGTTTAAAAGCAAATAAATTTGGGAAAAGTTAAAGGATTAGCTGAAAAACTGAAGAAATAGAAATTGCTAATTTTGTATTGGAATCGCCATTTTTGACGCGGAGAGTCAAACTATTTCAGGTGATACGAAGTTCACCGGGTCAGATAGTACTAAATAAAACTATTGAAAAATAATCCTTAGTGCCTGTGTGTGAGTGTGAGCCAGTGATGCAAAAGGGCCATAGCTCAGTGCATGGTATTTGCTTGAGAGCAAAGCACTGATTTTCAGCTATTGCCCGTCGTAAATACGCGGTCGCTCCAAGCTTACGTATAAAAAGGATAAACAAAGCAAAAAAAAAGTGTGCCTATGTCTAGACGCCGAGCAGAGGCAATTTCGGTCATTGACACGGGGCGTTCTGTAACGCAATGGCGCGTCTTAACCGTCCCAGTAATTATCTAGAATTAAAATCAGAATATTCTTTGCTGTACTACTAAAACATTAACAGTACCGACAGTTTTAATAAATCGTAATTGAAGCCGTCAACAGGGAGCCCATTTTGGCACAATTGTGTTACAGGCTGTTTATACGCGTCTCTGTCACTCCCGCGTAATTAATTGTATTGCAATCTCGCTCAGCCATTGAATCTGTGCCAGCGAGACGGCAATACAAGGTGTTACAAAAGATGCTAACTCTTTTTACAGGGTAATAGCACCCGGTGATAGGGATCAAAACCTAAATATTTTTTTTGCTCTATGATGTTCCGTTGATTTTTTAATTAATAAAATGGGAACGCTGTGACGGGTGAAAAGTATTTTTTTAATATTGTTTTCACTGACTTTCACAATGTTTTAACAACTCAAAGCTATGCAAATGCACCTACACCCACAATCATATTTTTAAATTTGAGCTAATACCAAAAACAAAAGAGTTATGAAAAAATTTAAATTGTGAGGTTATAAAATAAAATATGTTTTTTTCAACTTTTTTTTACAGAATTGACATCCTATTGACCAGTAGGTTACACCCTGTAAAAAGAGTTAGGATGTTTTGTAACACGTTGTATAATTACGCGGGAGTGACAGATAGGCTGCAGACAGGTCAATGATCTACATTGTTTTTGTCACTTTTCTTCAAGACTAAATAATAAGATTTTTTTTGTCCGTAGTTGAATAGAGAGGTTGTCTTCTCAAAATCCCTAAAAAACCCCGACATTTTAATTTGAAATAAGAATATTTTATAAACGGCTGAACCGATCTAGCTAAGAACACTCGATCATTGCTACGGGGCACCGTGATCGCGCCCACACCTCAAGGCTATAGCTGAAAATCAGCGATTTGCCTCAGCCTGTCTGGCTGTAGCAAATATTGTACGCTGAGCTATGGCCTTTTTGCGATATTTAGCACACATATTTATAATACTAGCTGACCCGGTGAACTTCGTATCACCTGAAATAGTTTGACTCTCCGCGTCAATACAAAATTGGCGATTCCAATACAAAATAACCAATTTTTATTTCTTCCGTTTTTCAGCTAATCCTTTACCTTTTGCCATATTTCTTTGCTTTTAAACCTACCCTGAACTATGGTGAACTAAACAAAACAGTAAATATGCAAATCGTTCAAGCCGTTTCTTAGTTTTAGCGAGACTAATGCACGGCGATTCATTTATATATATATATAGATTGTTCCTACCTACCAGAATTTTTCTTTCGTGTATTTGTGTTTTATCTAAAGATTGTATGTATTATGTATGTGTGACTGTGGTAACAAATAAATGCTTTTACTACTTACTACTACTTACTCATTGAAACAAATAAAAATACTAAATCAAAATGGGTTTACCCTTATGGCAGCTGCGATGCTATAGATAGACAGACACAAAGACACTAATGGCGAAGGGTTCATATAAGCCGTTTCCGGCTTACTTTTCAGATCAAAAAATAGATACAGGTCTTAAGATTGGACGATAGCAACGTGAAAATTCAAAATTTTCACAGTTTTTTTAATTTGTATGCTAAATTAAGCTATTTTTGTTTTCGTTCGCGGCAATAACGTAGTATTCTTTTTATTATTGTAAACAACAGAACAACAATAATTCAGCCGCTTGTGTGTTCTGGTCTACGAAGCAGTGGCACTGCCCAAAAAACTTGTTGATGACCAGAACACATAATCCCTAAACAAAAATAGCTCAGTTTAGCTTCAATATAAAAAAAAATACTGTGAAAATTTTGAATTTCCCGCCACGTTGCCATCGTCCAACCTTAAGAGGGAACGCGGATAACCTCAACTCCATACAAAAGGGGAGACCTGTTTCCTCCCTGGATAATAGTTTTAGAAAAAATGTGTTTATGCCATTCAATCTATATTTACCTCTGCCATGTCCCTATGTTGTCCTTTTTTTATTTTTTTTATTATTTAACCAATTTTATTAAAATAATAAAAAAAAGGTAAACATAGGGACATGGCAGAGGTACATATAAATTGAATGGCATAAACATATTTTTTCTAAAATTATTATCCAGGAAGGAAACTGTCTCCCTTTTTGTATTTTTTGTATGGAGCAGCCGGCTACCCGCGTTCCGTCTTAACGTCGTCTCTGCCCGCAGGACATGTCCCAACACCGCCTCGCTGGTGGCCGAGAAGGTGCGCCAGCCGATGCGGCAGCTGCTCGGCGCGAGCGCGGCGCGGCCGCCGGCGCGCCTGCGCCTGCTCAAGGACCCGCGGCAGATCCACGCGCTAGCCGACATGGGCATCTCCGTGCTAACCCTGCCCGACGGGCGCGTACAGCTGCTCTACACCACCTCCACGGTACGGGACTTAAAAACTCTTAAGGCGCTGTACATAGTGAATAGCCCGCGCGCCAAGAAAAATGCACAAAATCGAGTCCTGTATCAAATACACAAAAAAAATCGAAATTTTCCCCAGAATTAGGTGAGACCTATCTAAAACAGCCAGTTTCGTGTTGATATTCATAAACGTTTTGAAGATATTTTTGATGAAAAAAAATAGGCGGCGCACTTTTTTTCAAACAAAATATCTTGCAATCTGTTAAGGGTATCAACACAAAACTGGCTGTTTTAGATAGCTTTCACCAAATTCTAGGGTTTGATATGTGAAAATTTTCGATTTTTTTTGTGTATTTGATACAGGAATCATTTTTGTGCATTTTTTTTGCGCGCGGGCTCATTCACTATGCCCAGCGCCTTAATTTTAAAAACCGTGTCCACGGAATGACAGTTGCTACAAAGGCTTTACCTGCGCCTCTATTATGTAAAAAAACCACCCAACCGTCGAAGCGGCAAAACACTCAAAAATAGCCCTTATTGAAATGAACCATCTTTTTTTTGACATTTAGGCTCGTAATGTGGTCATTATTTTTGACCACCTTCTTTGGGCAAAGTCGGACTTGCCGGCTATTTTGATTAGGCGCCAGCAAAGTTGCATTGAATTTCATGACTGTCGTGTTTTGCCTTCGATCAAGGATAAAACTAGATACAACATAGAACTCTGAAATGTGTCTGGAAAAATAGATGTCCAAACTGCCTTTGGGAGCTTATTTGCTCGTAGTCTATGCAATTAAAGTAAAACTGTACATTAATGCAATAAGGTTGACATTCGAATATTAGACTTATGGTCGAAATGATGTTTCGTATTGTTCTATTGCTGATATCATTTGTTTCTGTGGGGACAAGTTTTTATTGTGATTTTATACGTAATGCGGATTCTATGGGATTTAGTTTGGTGTGTTTTGCGCTATGATGGCCTCGAGCTTAGCTTAGCTACGCTCTCGGCTTTCAAGCTTGATCATCATTGCAGCCCTTGCTGTCCGCGCTGTAAAGGCACTTCATTCCAGCTTGTACATCAAGGACTGCAACGCTGACCGCGCTGTGATGGCCTGGAGCTGCGCTGTGTAGACTAGAAGCATCTGTCTTGCGATCACTTCACCATACCTATACTTGTATAATCCGTCCGGGATCAGAATGGGATAATACCTTTTGGAACTGAGACGCTCGCGGTCCTGTAGCGTCAGCATTTCGGCAAACTCTAGTTGTCTATGGCAAACTCACGTCGAAACTTGCTTGTGTTTTCTGTGCGCGTGGGTGTCTGCTCGAGTTTTATCACGTTTTATTCAATTAATGCAATAACACTGAATCCTTTTAGATTACCTACAACCATTAAACATTTTTGTGTATTTCCAATTTCATAACCCTATGATAGAAAGTAGAACTAACATTTTTTTTACTGACGCTATTCGAGAACTGTCATTTTCGATTCAGTTCCAAAAGGTATTATCCCATTCTGATTCCGCACGGATTATATTTGAGCGTGTTGTGTTTTGTTGCGAAGGCCAAGTCGGCGAAGGAGGCGGCGGAGGGGCTCACGTTCATGCGCGAGATGAGCAAGTGGAACTCGCTGAGCGACGCGGACAACGGCGTCGTGGCGATGGGGGTGCGCGCGCGCGGCCGCCTGCTGCCCGCCGGCCCGAGCCACTTCGGCCGCGACCTCGCCCCGCCCGAGCGACTGGCCGGCACATGCGCCCGCGCCGTCCCCGCGGACGCCTGCGCGCCGCCGGACAACCAGCCCGCGCTGCGCGGACGCATCGCCGTCGCGCGCCGCGGGCACTGCACCTTCGCGCAAAAAGTCCGCAACCTCAAGGAGGCCGGCGCAATTTTAGCCATCATCGTCGACAACGTCGAGGACTCTACCCACGAGAACACAGCCCTGTTTGCGATGTCGGGCGACGGCCGCGACGACATCGACATCCCCGCCGTGTTTCTCTTCGGGCGCGAGGCGCAGTACTTATCAGACGCCATCGCCACGGAGCCCGAGCTGGTTGTAACCGTGGGCGAGTTGACCTCCATGCAGCGCGAGGACGAGGGCGCGTGCGCGGAGGGCGAGTGCGCCGCGCTGGTCGACCGAGAGGGCGCGCCCTCCGGAGACAAGGAGTCATTCGAACACCTCAAGAAGGTGCTGAGCCAGCTGGTGGCGCAGTTCGAGCTCTCGCTGTCGAGCGAGGAAGCCGCGGCGCCTGCGCACTGCGAGGGTGACATCACCACGCCCGACGCCTACCCGCACCAACCCAAGAAGACTGTGCCCAAAGACCCCGAGGTGGCGCCCAACGTTAGCATAGCGAACAAACAAACAGACACTAAAACGAACAATGAAGATGCTAAAGACGAAAATAACAAAAACAAATCTGGTGAACTTTGACACCACCTGTGCGATGAACTAAATTGTATATAAATGAACTGTAAAAGCACGTGTAAATTATGTAAATATTCATTACTGGTTAAGAGATCAACTACTAACTCGATGAATTTTGTGCCTTTTTATATCCGCTACCTGTGTGAGTTGGTAATTTCGTTTTGTTTTTTGATATTTTAGAAAAGAAAATAACATTGAAATAGTGCAACGTGTCTGTTCAACTTTTGATATGATGGTGATAAAATGAATGGCCAAGAAATAAATGTTTCGAAAATATTTACTCAAGTGTTTTATAAAAAAAAAACTTTTCATTATAAAAAAAAAGTAAAAAAGATGTTTATAAAAAAAATCATGAAAATAGGTAGCTCTTATTAAATTAACAGTATTTTTTTGACGATTACAAATGGGAGATTTACGGTACATACTTATTTTGAGAGAATACAATGGGGCAGGAGGGCTGATTAGGTAAAAAAAAACGCAGTCGTGAACCGTCAAAACCGGTTTATTACTGGAATTTACACTGCTCTTTTTACATTTTCTTAAGACGGAACGCGGGTAGCCGGCTGCTCCATACAAAGAATACAAAAAGGGAGACCTGTTTCTTCCCTGGATAATTATTTTAGAAAAAATGTTTATGGTTATTTTTTTTTTATTATTATTTTAATAAATTTAATTGAATGGCATAAACATATTTTTTCTAAAACAATTATCCAGGGAGGAAACAGGTCTCCCCTTTTGTATGGAGTTGAGGTTACCCGCGTTCCCTCTTAACGGACATATTTCATGGTGCTTATTAAATATGGCAAATAGGGTCAACGCCGTCATTGTGCCGGTTTCAAGGCGGACTTGAGCCGCCGCGCCGAAGGGGGGCTATAGTCCGGCGCGGGGAGGCGCGGCGGGAGGTCCCAGGGCTTCGGCGCGGGCTCCTGGCGCCCCCGGGGCTCCTCCAGGTAGGAGAAGGGACGCTCGGAGCCCGTGCGGCTGTGGTGCCACGAGTTGGACCGGTCGAACGAACTGGAACTGGAGATAGGACAAGTTAAGGCGAAGGGGAGGCCAAAAACGGCCACTTTTGGCGGCGGCGAGATTTATTCGTAGGTTCTAGGAATGTATCCAAAAAGAAGATATGTTTTTTTTTTCATTGGAGGCGCTTGTGTGCCTGGACTTATCACACTATTAGCGATTTGCGGGCGAGTGCGCTGAGAGTTTGCAGGAAGCGCGCGGCGGCTGCCGAAAAAAAAATACAAGTAAAAAAATACCTAAAATTGTGGCCTTCGTTTCATCGCCACATCGCGTGCGCGCTTTGAGAACAAGGTAATTTGAGGCAAATTGCTCAGGTCCGGTTTCTGAATTGAGAATTTTACTAAGCAAATACTTACGTATCGCTCTGTCGCGCTCTTTTGTGAGAAATCTGCAGAGACAGAACGATACTTACCTATTTGCTTAGTGAATTTCTCAATTCAGAAACCGGCACTTAGTCTATTTCCAGTTATAAAAAAAAATTTCGTGGAAGGACAAAATTTCCATAGGTACCTGGTGAAGTCGTGTGGCAGTACGTCCTCAATGTCGGCGTATGCTCGATTGATTTGTCCTCTGAAACACACGAGTAATATGTGTGTTATACAGGGTGTTAAAAGACCGCCAACAAAGCGGGAAACCACGTATCGTCCTCATCATAAGGAAAATTTTTGCCCAAAGAACTATGCCTGGGAAATCAACGGTTTATAATGAGGTTCAAAGTAGGACTTTTCAAAACTTTTTTTTTGCAGAAATGTATTTATTATCTACAGGGTGCACTCTAAGTCGATAGCGGAACTTTAAGTAGGCTGTCTACTGATCACTACCAACAGCTTGTAGTAGGTGGCGAAAAAAATGGAGCGAAAAAAATATCAGCTGTTTTATACATTTGGCGCAGTACTGAGACGACCTTTTGTATGGAACATCTGATATTTTTTCGCTTGTTTGTAGTGATCAGTAGACAGCCTACTTAAAGTTCCGCTATCGACTTAGAGTGCACCCTGTAGTTCTTTACATACCTTCTCAAGAAGCCATATCAAAATTATGAATATTTCTTACAAAAAACGACGTTAAAATTTCAACCCGCAATGTATTCTAAACATCGTCACTTTAAGCTTAGGTAACATAAACTTATACCAACGCTTGCGCAATATGACTTCAGTGCGTTACACGTCCATTGCGTGATTAAATATTTTTCAAAATGATACCCTAAAAAACCAAAATCATTTCCCAGCAATAATTTATCGAAAAAGTCAATGACATTCCAATACAAATGGACAAACTGTTCCGTACAATAACCAAGTCGAAACATGGCACACGCTAATTTCACCCTATTATGCTTCGACTGACTTTTTGTTCCTACATTGCTGCTGACACATCAAGCCCTCAAAAAGTATTGTGTCACCAAGCGGAAATGTAAATCAATCACGCAGTTTGAAGCTACATAAGTTGATTTTTGAAGTTTATATGGAATAAAGATAGCAGTGGAGTAGCAATAGCCTATTTTAGTTTTTTGTTATGGGGAAAAAAATCTGTTCCATGTTGCGGATATTATTTTAAAAAGTTTATATTCAAAACTATGAAAAATAGGCAGGTAATTATAATTTGTAAATAGCTTTTATCCTGAAACATATCAACCCCTAAATGTGATTTCCAACAAATGTTGTTCTACGACTTTTCAAATAGCTCGATAGCTTCTAGGAAAATAATAACAGCGAAGTTAAAAAAACCAGGTGATACAAATCTACTTATTTATCCAGCCCATAAATAAAGCCCACTGCTGGGCATAGGCAAACCCCCTCGGTCTAATGCCAATCTCGTCCATTGTCCTCCCGCTGTTTGACAATGTCATCGAGCTTTCGGTCTACACACCGTCCCTCGACCCATTCTAGGCCACCATTCCGTGACGCCCTAGTCCACCGTTGGTACTCCCGCCTAGCCAGATATCTTCGACTTTGGTCTTCTGCGGAATGAAGAGGGTGAAGTATTCGTGTATCAGTGTGGCGGGGCCTGGGGCCTGAGTCTCTAACGCAACGGTGCCAAAAAGGGCTCCCAGTTGACAGCATCTTTTCATGCTGTGTCGGTCCTTTTTTTTTCTTGTAAGTACAGGAAATATTATTCTGATTCTAATTCTAGAGGATTAGTTCGCTGGTTGTAGGAGAAAAACCCCTGTTTTGTCTTTCTACTTATACTGGGACGCCATTGACACGCCATTGTGTTACAGACTTAAGCCCCTGGTAGTTATATTATTTTAACTAAGGGGTGGCCACTACCTCATACGATTACCTACCCCTAACTAAAGCCTATCCCATCATCTTACTCAGTAAACTAGCAGGTCGAACTGTCATGTTAGTGAAAATGCCTGCCCCTTTTCAACTGACTAAGGATAGAGGAAGAACTTTACTGTGCGAAAAATTTTAGTCCTTAGAATTTTTACTTTACAAAAGGAAACTCCATTGTTTTCTTTTCTGACTATGTTCTTGAAACATCATTTTGTCTATCTCTTTCTGACCCGCGGGAGGGAAAGAAACAGGAACATTTGTTTACAATCAATGGTTTTTATTGAAAATTTAATAGTTTCCTCTTAATATTTGTACCTTTTCTCCTGTTATCATATGTAAATAATATTAATTAACCGATGGTAGGTCACACCATCTTTATTTTGCATCATCAAGGTGTTATTTCGGCACTTTTTTGTACCACATTTTGGCATGTTGTCAGCTGCGTAGTCATCAAACGTCTAATGAAAATATTGTGCTTACACTGAAATTAAGCACAATTTTGCAGTTACGTTTTTCGGGCGCCTATGAGTTGTCCATTTGTATTAGAATGTCATTGGAAAAAGTAATTTGTTTTGGTGTCTAGTATGTGTGGCTTTCGGGTCTGTTGGCGGTATTTTAACACCCTGTATACATAATACACGGTAAATTATAATCAGCGTTATTCCTGTTATAAATAAAACACGTTACGCCAATGTAATTTCCAACAACTCATGTTTATTGAACCTTTCTTTCTTAAAGTTTGTAGCCTCTATACCCTTTAGTGCGTTTCACGAAAGAGTTCCCTTGACGAAACTATTATTACAATGTAATAGGGACTATTTGTGTTCAACCCAAGGGAATTCTTTCGTGACACGCACTGTAGTTCTGTTACTGTAACATGAGTTGGTTAAATAATGATAATAAAATTATTGACAAATGGATCGTTTATCATCATTGTGATGAAATGGCGAGGGGCCGAGAGAGGTGGCGCGAGGGGGAAAAGGCCAACAGTGGGCAAAGGTGGGCTGATGATGGTGATGATGATGATGACGATAATGTTAAAGAGATCATTAGGTACACTTACGTTGTAAACGCACTGAGAGGCCCTCGCGAGTGAACTGAATGCTGTGAAGAAAAATCCTTGAGTTAGTTGGACCACAAAATGTACTCCAATAGAAAACAAGGGTCAGGCTTATGTCGATGCGTAGAATTGACTGAACCATGCACGTCGATATCAAGAAAAGTGTGTGGCAGCTGCACGTCTATTCTTTATCTGCCGGTTTCTGATTTGAGAAATTCGCTAAAAAAGAACTTAAATATCGTTCTGCCTCTGCGGATTTCTCACAAAAGAACGTGACAGAACGATAGTTAAGTATTTACTCAACAAAATTCTCAATTCAGAAACCGGGACTATGACTACTTAATAACCCCGATTTTTAGCTTCAAATTAGCATATCTCATAAATTTATTTAACGTTCATGATAGCTTGAACCCATCCTCCCGATTGAAGTTTTTATGCTTTTACATCTCGACCGCATCCCGTACTATCCCGTTTCGAATACAATCAGACGACGCACAGTGGCGGACAAAAACTACGCGGCGCGCTCTTATTATTACAGTAATAAGGGTGCCTTTGCCTGTGTATACCGCCAGGCGAGACGAGGACAAAGTGCAACCTTATTACTGTAGTAATAAGAGCGCGCCGCTGACTTTTTGTCCGCCACTGTGCGTCGTCTGCGGGCGGCTTTAAGGTGGGACGATAGCAGCGTGGCGGGAAATTCAAAATTTTCACAGTTTTTTACATTTTGTAGCTAAACTGAGCTATTTTTGTTCAGCGATTTTTCGTTCGCGGCAATTAAATAGTATTCTTTTCATTACCGCGAACGAAAAATCGCTGAACAAAAATAGCTCAGTTTAGCTACAAAAAGTAAAAAACTGTGAAAATTTTTAATTTCCCTCCCCGTTACTATCGTCTACCCTTAATGTGTGAATATCGCGAACCATTAAAAGTGAATATACCTAGATGATTTGAACCTCACCTCGGGCGCAAGTGCAAGTTTCTTAGCCTTGATGCCGGCCATGATGATGACGACGGTGTACCCCACGTTGGCGCCGAACAGGACGAAGCCCTTCAGCGCCAGGGTCATCAACAGAAGCGACCCTAGGCGGAGAAGGTCCAGCCCGTAGGCCGAGGGGTCTGCTGGTTCTATGTCGGCCTGAAAAACGGGGCCACGATTAACAAAACACTGTCAAAATAGTCTCGAATTCCTGCTCAGAGTATACTTACTGCCGGTTTCTTAATTGAGAAATTCACTAAGCAAATACGTAAGTATCGTCCTGCCTCTGCAGATTTCTCACAAAAGAGCGTGACAGAACGATACTTAAGTATTTGCTTAGTAAACAAAATGCTTAAGTATCGTTCTGTCACTGCAGATGTCACACAAGAGAATGTGACAGAACGATACTTAAGCATTTGGTTAGTGAAATTCTCAATTCTGAATTGAGAATTTTGCTAAGCAAATACTTTACTATCGTTCTCTCACGCTCTTTTGTGACAAATCTGCAGAGACAGGACGATACTTACCCATTTGCTTAGCGAATTTCTCAATTCAGAAAACGGTAGTTAGTGCATTATTATCAGCGGACTGGATAACAATTATTATTGAATTGCGATGAAGCGCTCACAGCCTAGTTGGACTAAGTAGCCGTTCGAATGGCGAAGTTAAGCAATATCGGGCGCGGTCAGTCCATGGATGGGTGACCGCTATAACAATGGCAATAACATCTGAGCGCTTCCATGCTTCGGAAGGCACGACGTTTGGTTGTTAATAACGTCCGCCTTAAAACTCTGTCACCAGAGGTGGCCACTACCTCATACGATTGACTAATTATTGAATTACCAATCTCCGGCTCAGTGTGTTGAAGTCGAGGCCGAGCAGCACGCCGACGGCTGCGTCGACCACGACCACGGCAGCCGTGGCCGCGCCCCACGTGTGTGCTACCATGCTGAAGTACTCCGTCGCCTTCCGTTCGATCGCTGCAGGAACAAACACCGGATACAATGTCACAAATTCTGAGCAACCTCTTACTCAATATTAGAGGTGGCTCAGGATTAGAAGACATGTGTGCTTATTCTGAAAAAAAATCCGCACGGTTAATTGCTAGTCCTTAAAACAGGTTTGATTGCGGGAACATAGCTTTTATCGTAATATAACTTTTTTTTCGACTAATAATACCAATAGTTTTTATTTATATTTTACCGCTAATAACCCAGTTTTGAGGACTAGGCGGATTTTTTTACATAGTAGAGTTTTCGTAGCGACTGCTACGACTCGTAGCGTGTAGCACCGTAGAGGTTGCAAACAGTGTGCCGGTAAATGAGAAACAGAGCTACAACCTCTTACGCTGCTACGACTCGTAGCGTTCTCGTAGCACGTAGAAGCGCACGTAGAAGCGTAGAGGATGCAAATAGTGTACCGGTAAATAAGAAACACGGCTACAACCTCAGACTCTGCTACGACTCGTAGCGTTCTCGTAGCACGTAGCAGCGTAGATTGTGCAAATAATGTACCGGTAAATAAGAAACACGGCTACATACAACCTCAGACTCTGCTACGACTCGTAGCGTTCTCGTAGCACGTAGCAGCGTAGAGTGTGCAAATAATGTACCGGTAAATAAGAAACACGCCTACATACAACCTCAGACGCTGCTACGACTCGTAGCGTTCTCGTAGCACGTAGCAGCGTAGAGTGTGCAAATAGTGTACCGGTAAATAAGAAACACAACTTTACTACACCCTGCTATTAGCAGCGTAGAGGTGTGCAAATAGTGTACCGGTAAATGAGAAACAGCTACAACCTCATACGCTGCTACGACTCGTAGCGCGTAGCAGCGTAGAGGGGTGCAAATAGTGTACCGGTAAATGAGAAACTGCTATAACCTCATACGCTGCTACGACTCGTAGCCTTCTCGTAGCGCGTAGCAGCGTAGAGGGGTGCAAATAGTGTACCGGTAAATAAGAAACACAACTTTACTACACCCTGCTACGACTCGTAGCCTGTAGCAGCGTAGAGGTGTGCAAATAGTGTACCGGTAAATGAGAAACAGCTACAACCTCATACGCTGAAAACGCACAACGACGCGCTACGACTCGTAGCGTTCTCGTAGCGCGTAGCTGCGTAGAGGGGTGCAAATAGTGTACCGGTAAATGAGAAACATAGCTAGGTACACCCTTAAACGAATCGTAGCGTGCTCGTAGTATAGCCTGTAGCAGCGTAGAGGATGCAAATAGTGTATCGGTAATTATTAGTACACTTACACGCGTGCACTCTATTCACTTACTTTACGGGTGACTTTGTAACGAAAGTGTAAGGGAATACGTGCTGTCGTGTGTACCAGCTTGCTAGATTACATACATAACTAACCCTTACATAACCTTATATAAATATGTAATGTAAGTATAGTTAGGAAGAAATCGATGATATAGTAGCTACAAGGGGTAGTGGGCAAGCACGAAAGTTTTTAGCGTTAAAACAAAGTCATATTTTTTGTACACACCACAGCACGTCGACCCTTACACGCTAGCACTCTACTCGGTTACGTTACCGGCTAATTTACAATGAAAGTGTAAACTCTGGCGTGCTGTCGTGTGTACACACAGTTTGTTGGGACTTGACTTGCTTGGTCGTACCTCATGTCACGTTACTTGAACTTGTCACGTTGTGCGTTTTCCTCAGGTTACGCCAATCAAAGCAAGCCCCAAAAATGCAGAAAGTTTCCAGACAAGGCCAAGACTTTATGGTACACACGACAGCACATCAAAGTGTATACTTTACTTGTATTTTTGCTGTAAAGTCGCCCGTAACGCAACCAAGTAGAGTGCTAGCGTGTAAAGGTTGACGTGCTGTTTTTACCTATGTTCTTGTTGCTCTCGCAACCATGGTTTCCAGGAAAAAACTGTTCCTTGTGTTGCGAATACGTTGATTCCCGTGACAGTGGCGGTCTTTCTTAGAGGAGTATCCGATCCCCGTCTTGGTAACGCAATGATCGCGCCAGCACTGCGCTACCGGATGGAAGTATACGTATAGCTGCAGAGCTGGTGACCAATCGACTTATTTTGCCGTATAAGGCTGGGAGTTCTAAGCTGGTTGTTTAGACTTCGCTGATCGCGAGAAGAAAACTAAAGCCTTTTCATCTACGCAATGAGATGATTTATACAGCGTCTCGGCGCTGCAGTGCCTGGGACATTGTTTCACATCACGAGACTACTATTATTAAGTCAGTCACTCTTTCTCTCTCTCTCACACACACACATGTACACCACACAAAGAGAGGTCTTTCACACACTTTCTCCATTATTGTGTTTTTTGTTTATTTAGTTTACCCTACAGAAATATTTTGTTAAAATACTACTGTTAGACAACCACACGTTTAAAGATAAATAGAAAAGTGGGCGCTGATTGCTGCAACACAGGCTATAGTCTGTTGACAGATGCTAAAATTTTGTGAATAGTAAATCATTTAAAACGTTTTTTACGCTATGTAAAACTACCTTTGTGAAAATTCAGAGAAATAAATTATTCTTATTCTTTCACGGTAAACCAAAGGCAGCCTTTTTCGACTGCGGAATCATAATGAAGTAAAGACATTGAGACGAACCCATGAGTAAACATATCGAGGCCAGAAGCCAGGCCCCCGAAAAGGCAATGATGATGATGAGCCACACATAGAGCTCGCCGGCTTCCATGATGCCTTCCTGAAGCACACCATTGTACTCGCAACTTGCATCTGGAATACGAAAACATTTAAAATATAGGTATTAAGGCTGGATGATAACAGCGTGGCGGGAAATTCAAAATATTTTTGTTCAGCGATTTTTCGTTCGCGGCAATAACATCTTGTATTCTTTTCATTATTGTAAACAACAGAACAACAATAATTCAGCCGAGGTCTACGACAAGTTTTTGGGCAGTGCCACTGCTTCGTAGACCAGAACGCATAATCGGCTGAATTATTGTTGTCCTGTTGTTTACAATAATGAATGGAATACTGTTTTAATGTCGCGAACG
The DNA here is from genome assembly GCA_949319315.1 of Zelleria hepariella. Taxonomy (NCBI): domain Eukaryota; kingdom Metazoa; phylum Arthropoda; class Insecta; order Lepidoptera; family Yponomeutidae; genus Zelleria; species Zelleria hepariella. The sequence goes on from OX439379.1 coordinate 30,073,319, forward strand.
AAAAATCGCTGAACAAAAATAGCTCAGTTTAGCTACAAAATGTAAAAAACTGTAAAAATTTTGAATTTCCCGCCACGTTGCTATCGTCCACCCTTAAGTTTTAAAGATTTTTATAAGGTTAAGAAATTCGCTCGGGACAGGACTTGAACCCGCAACCTCTTGCGCGGTATTCTCACAGCTCTAAGGGACTGCAGACCTGAGAATTCGATAATTAATTTCAAATACCTCCCGCGTTCTTGAGAAAAAGGTTCTCGACAGACAGACGGATCCTATAATGGTTCCGATTTTCCCTTTTGAGGTACGTTACCCTAAAATGTAGAGTGCGCCACGCCTGTACGTGCAGCATGGTAAGCCCGAGATAGGCCCTTCTCTATGCAAAACTGTCAACTTGTCGGTCGGGCTCGAGTTGGCTCTACGCCAGCATGGCGAGGGAGACAAAAATACAACATTTTTATTATAAATGGCAATGTCTACGTTCTGCTCGACATGACCCTAATCTATTGCCACTCGAGTCCCGCCTGCCATGCTCGCACAATAGACATGGCACGTCTTTCACTCGAGTTCGAGAGAGTGTCAAAACGACCATGCTAAGCATACTGATGCGACACTAGCCCGCGTTTGGCCCTTTATTATATTTAAATCCTCTGCTAATCTTATCAATGCTGTGTACATATAGTATTTAGTACAGTTGGTAACACCTAGACCTTTAGGTACACGTCGTCGGCACTTTCCGGTAGGACGTTACGAGTTGACTTGGGACGTGCAGCCGACGGTCACCGGCAAGCTAAGATAAATCATGGTAACTTAGCTCTTACGGGTGATTTTGGCGGTTTTTCGACCCCCCCGGTAAGATGTCGCGAGATTTGGCTGGACCCCCTCCCTCCCTCTAAAATTCTAAATCTAAATGCGCGCGTTCTTTAGGGTCTACTGTGTTACTTTGTGGCGTTCGCATAGCCTCGATCAATATTATTATTTAGCCATATTTCAGTGGAGAAACTTTTTTTACTTTATTTAACCCAATATTGTACTGTTTCTTGCGGAAAGAAATGACGTGATATTTGCCTCTCTCTCTGAGTCTCTCTCCCCGTCAGATTCACGTGAGATTTGGCTCGAACTGACGAAATTAATGGACGCCTTATCGCACGTGGCTATAAGTGCGTCAGTCGAACAAAAAGCCTCGCGTGCGGCTGACTGTACACATAGAGGTGACGAATTCGACGTATTTTCTCTATCATAGGTAGAGTAGAGATATATATTTTGATTCACAATCGTACGTCATACGGCATAGATAGATAGCAGGCTTTAGGTTTGGCAATGTGCTGCGCTGCGTTGATAAAATCGATTGTGTTTGTTAGAAGTCTTTGCAAGTAGGTAGAGTTTAGGACGCCTCGAGGTACTTATTGGCCTTTGCATCTTAGCCCCCTAGATATTACCTGCAGTCAGTGGCGGACCCAGGATTTTGGTTTGGGGGGGGGGGGGGGGCTTAAACCCAATGAGCGTAGGTTTTCAAGATAAAAAGATACAACATTTTGTTTTATAGACGATCGCAGATGCTTTTGGGGGGGGGGGGGGGGGGCGCTTGAGCCCATTAGCCCCCCCCCCCCTAAATCCGCTAGTGCCTGCAGTTACCTTAATAACGTCTCTGATGAAATTGACCCAGTGGGCCTAGCCCACGGGGAAGACAATAAGTCAATTTCTACGTGCGGAATCGCAGGCAAACTAAGTCGCAATTTAAGTTTACCTTGAAAATAGTGCACCTTCAGCTGATGTTTGAATAGCTGGCTCGGGGCCACTGTGGCATTAACATCAGCGCACCTGGACTGTTGTGCCAGTAACACTGAGGCAGCTACTATCGCGGCAACAGCTTGGAACTGAAATAAGTTGATACTAAATTTTTTTTAAGACTACCGTTCATGTTATTAATACATTTTACACTTAAAATAAACCCGACATTTTAGCTTTAGATTAACATATCTCATAAACGGCTGAACTGAATTTGATAAACCATATCTAACAACACTCGCTAGAAATCCTGTTTCCAAACTAAAAAACGCATCCAAATCGGTTCACCCATTTAAGAGCTACGGTGCCACGGACAGACAGACAGTCATACACATACATACAGGTGCTAGACTGTGGCCGACCGTACTTACTACGGTCAGCGAAACGACGCCCTACCCAACGGGAGCTCCTAACTCATTGCACAAAGCATTTTTTTTAATACTTAGCTTTATTCTTCAGACACCCCAACCAAGGGCGTCGCCAGCCGATGGCGCAGGGGGGGGCAAGTTGACTTTACCTACTACAATTCATACTTTTCTCATTCTCTATGAGAAAAGTAGCTATGAATTGTAGGTAAAGTCGACAGCACATGAAGCTTTTCACTTGTACTACAGCCTTACATCTACAGCCAGAGCGTAGTTGAGCGTACGGAATATTAGGAGTGGAATTGGTGAATTCATTCGAGTTTCGACGTACGGGAATGATTGTTCAAGGCTTGAACTTCAAGCAAATTAACTCAAAGACTTTGGTTGCATTATATTTGGCAACTTTTTTAGAATTATAGGGGGGGGGCAGCTGCCCCTCCCTGCCCCCCCTTGGCGACGCCCTTGACCCCAACTATAAAATATGATTTCCAACCACTTTGGTTCTACGACTTTGGAGGAAGCGCATTTCTTTTATCCATTAAAACATTTTTAGTTTTACGCAGAGTAACAAAAGGAAGCAGGAGAGGCTGAAAAAGTGGTAGAGACAGCGCTGAAATGGCACTAATTCCAACTTCAGTACTTAATTAAAAAGTATCGAGCTATGAGAAAAGTCGCGGAACAAAATAAGTGGTTAGTTGACGCGTTTCAGGAGTAAAGCTATTTAAAAATTGCCCTGTTTACTTACCTAAGTGCGAGTAGGACAAAAAGCGATAGCGCGTTCGGTCGTCGTTTATTACGCCTAAAGTTCATACGAGTAGCTACTTACCACAGCAAGTACCCCAGCTACAACGGCGGCCCTGACGATGTGTTTGGGCAAAGGCGCCATCCTTGCACTGTTAACTATAGATCAACAGCTGACGTGCTCGCCCGACGATTCGATACATATTAATGTAGGTATTAGGTAGATACCACGCGACCGATAATTCATTAATCACCGTTTTATCGCACGCTGATACCGTTCCTGATTACGCTGAAACTATTCATTGCGGATCTTCGTAAATATGCCGACCGCCAATTACGATTTGTGTGGATTTTAGGTCCAACTTTGTGTGTGCCATCACTTCATCTATTCCGACCAACTAAGTAGGTAAACCGACAAAACTAGGTACACACGACAGCACGCCAGAGTGTACCATTTTGTTATAAAGTCGCCGTGTACACACAACAAAATTGTACAGTCTGACGTGCTGTCGTGTGTACACACGACAGCACGTCGTCCATTTGTTGTAAAGTCGCCCGTAACGCAACCGAGTAGAGTGCTAGCGTGTAAAGGTCGACGTGCTGTCGTGTTGTACCTACGTAGTTGTGCAGAATGAAACTCGATGAAGCCATTTCATTTTGTTCCAATCTAACCAACTTATTGATCCGATCCCTAGCTATATTTCGTTTGGTTTTTGTTGGATTTGTAGTATAACATTATTTGTAATATTTTTGATGATTATATTGTCATTTACGAGTAGGTAAATAGGATTACCTATCCTTTCGATAGGTCTTTGGAATTTTGCCGATCGACGATCGTAGCCACCAAGGTTTCTTTTGTTGAAATTAAATTGAATTTAGATTTCAACCAAGGAAAATTGAAAAAAAAAAAAGGATAGGTAGTTATTAATGGATGTTAGGTAGATATTAAGGTATAACGTAAACACTTATTTTTTTAGAAAAGAACACTTGTAATTTAGTAACACAATAAATTTAAAGTAAGGTAATATTAAATATCAATACTTATGTGTACTATTAGGCAATAGGCAACCTACCAAAAACACAATCATGAATGAATGAGTTGTAAGTGGGTGTTTCTCTGAAATTTCATTCTTCGACTGATTCATATGGCACAAATTTAATTTTACTTTCAGCACTGTAACACATGTTTATATGAAAATAGGTATACCAAAGAACATATATTTGAGTGAGGGACTGATTTTTATAAAATAGTTTTTGTGATATCGACGTTCAAATATTTTGTGCCCAGATGAATCAGAATTTGTTACAGATGAATCAGAAAAAGAAAGAAAAATGAACAACTTTATGTAGATATGAGCTCTGTATTAAGAAAATTTTAATATTTTAATAACTACAATAATCTGTTTTAATGAAAACAATGATCAGTAATCATATCACAGAAAAAAAACTGGTGAATTCAACCATAATTCTTGTAAAACATTTTTGAAACTCTAAAGTGTATTATAATAATTCTTGTATTGAGAGAATATTGTCATACAAAAGAATTTGTGTCTATTGCGAATATTTGTAATACAATAAATTCTATTCAGTACTAGAAAGTTATTATAATTGCTACAATACACTATAATGTCGATTATTAAAATTATATGAATATTAATAAAGTTCTAAATAAAAATTAATTAATTGTTAACTAAGACTAAGACATGAAAAGTGTCAAAATAATATGTAGAATAAGTTTATACCTAAGTAGGTATAATAAATATGACAAGAACTTGTACCCGGTCGAAAATTGGACAAGGAGAATTACACAACAAAATTAAGCGCTTCTTTCGTGCTGGAGCGGGAAAAACTAATATATTTCATGATTAATATGGTGTTTTGACCATAGCAATCAGGCACAGATGAATCAGAAATTTGCCTACAATCATGCATAACTCATCATATATGGAGACTTCAGTATTGGCATTTGTCTACACGAATCTATAACCCAAAAGCATCACACGAAATATAGATTGTAGTTGTAAAACAATCAAATAAATTTTATAAATTAGGCATTGTAATCAGTATGCCACCTGAACCAAGCCCAGATGAATCAGATGTTTACCTTCGTTACACCGGGTTCTAAGCACACCAGCCGCACGTCCACCTTCTAGCACGTCCGTTGCACGACTGGCTCCCCCCCACTCAGGAACTAGTCTCTCATTTATTGTTACCCGACCAAGTACAGTCAAGTGAAGCTTAAGCCACATTAATCAGTATTATACGCCGGACACTTCTTATCTACTTATTTACAAGCACACTAAGGTAGTTATAACATACACATATTTTTTTTGTAAGAGGGCATTTCATTTTCCAGCGTTATAATTGAAATTTATATTGATTTATCAAAGGGAAAATGCGACATCGACAATTTTGTTCTGGAAAATGGCAAACGGACGCGTCATATGAATCAGGAGAACGAACTTTAAATATTTTTATTTCGTAACTAGACTGCAATTATTTCAAAAATATCATTGTACCCTGTTAAAGTTAAAGCTAAACTGTACAAAAAAAAATATTACATGCCGTTTTGTTAGTTGGTTACAGAGATATACCCACAGACATAGAATTTTTTGTCTCTGGAGAAGTACCCAAGTACCGAGGCATGTAATAATAACGAATGACCAAAGCAAAATGCCCATAAGTGAAAGAAGCAGGGGGTCTACCGGCTAAAACGAAGCCGATTACCATTGGCGAAAAACGAAGTTCGATATATGAAAAAATAACTGGGTGGCTGTAAAATGAACTGGGTGGCAGTACATTTTTCATACATCGAACTTCGATTTTTGCCAATGGTAATCGGCTTCGTCTTAGCCGGTAGACCCCCTGCTTCTTCCACTTATGGACATTTTGCTTTGGTCATTCGTAACCATTACATACCTCGGTACTTACAACTCATTCATTACTGTGATGTGAAAATGTATAGTTGGTGTAATTGGGTAGGCAAAGTTTTTTGTTCGAAAGTCCGTTATTGGCTTAAACTTAACTTTAGACAATATTAAGAAACTAATTTAAATATTTTTTACTTTGGTCCAGTAGTTTTGTTTTTATGCGCTAAGATGTTTTGTTCCTATGACCGCCAACAGTATGCAGACCGTCGCGTGAAGGTCATAAAACCGTATCTTTGAAACGTTGTAAAATCCAAACTACTGAACCAAAATAAAAAATATTGAAATCAGTTTCTCAATATTGTCTAAAGATAAGATTAAGCCAATAACGGACTTTCGAACAAAAAACTTTGCCTTCCCAATTGAGTCAGCCATACGCTAGGATACCCCTTTTCGTTCAATTGGCGCCCTTATGCCGTGCACAGAAGAACTAACGAACATAGGGTATCCTAGACTGTGGCCGAAAGTACGTAATTACCTATCTACAACTTTTAAAACAATTTATTTACCTACTTATCAAAATCTCACTAGAATATGAGAATCGTAAGTAGGCGAAGGCTGAATTCGCAAATTCGTCTAATAGGTAAACAATACACCGTGTTATTTTAGTAGTTATAAAGCCGAAGGTAATTTGTTGCAAAATCAGCGAAAAAAAAAGAACTTCTCCATTCAAATTGTATTTCGCCACCATTTGTATGGAGAAGTGTTTGTTTCTACCCGTATTTTGGAATTTCGCCTAGAGTCACCAGTGCAACAAAATACTTTCGTCTTTAAAATCACTGAAATAGCACGTATTTCAAGTATGCTTTCTTGCATAATTCACACACTTTTGGTCACCTACCGTGTACAACAAAACTGTACAGTCTAACGAGCTATCTGCTGTACCAAGTAGGTATAGCCCAGTAATTTTCCATGGAGCACAATAATTTAAGTCTTCTAAAAACTCTTTAGTTAGGCTAAGCGTATGGTGAAACCGAAAGCATTAAGCGACACTAAAAAAAACATGGAAGTATTCACGACAAAATGTCCCAGCACAACAAACATTACCGAGCTCAGCAGCGCGATACAACGCAATCTGTCTCACTCTTGGTAAATCAACAGAGCGAGAGAGAGCATCGTATCTTGCGTACAGTATATACCTAAAGCTTATAAGTATAATTTTTTACACTTGAGTTTTTCCTGAATAGCTCTTCAGCGTCCTCTTCTAAAGGCTAGGAAGTTACAACTAAAACTGAAACAAAGAGAACATTTTTGTTCAGATTTTTCAGACGACAAAGTGGAGCCCCATTGTAGAAAAAACAGTAGAAAAAAAAAGTAATTATTACATATTCTTACCTATAAATTTACATTTAAACGAATGTATATTCCCTAATATGGCCCCTCAAATGCCGTGTCAAAACAGAATAAACTTCTCTTAACAATACTTTTTTTTCTTTACGCTAGTTTGTAGGCTGCGTCGACGCGGTCGAAGTAACGGAACCCTTAATACAACACATCCAGCTCCGTGATTTGGTGAGCTGGAACAGGCATTCGCATACTTAGAAGGGCAATACGAGATCTGAAACAGAATACGGTATGATTCCTGAAATCTAGGTACAGGAACTCTTTAGGGCCTGTGCCCAGCTAGAGGGCCATATTGTATACAGGGTGTTAAAAGACCGCCAACAGACCCGAAAGCCACGCATACTAGACACCAAAACAAAGTACTTTTTCGATAAATTATTGCTGGGAAATGATTTTGGTTTTTTAGGTTATAATTTTGAAAAATATTTTATCATGCAATGGACGTGTAACGCACAGAAGTCATATTGCGCAAGCGTAGGTATCAGTTTATGTTACTTAAGCTTGAAGTGCCGATGTTTAGAATACATTGCGGGTTGCAATTTTAACGTCGTTTTTTGTAAGAAATATTCATAATTTTGATATGGCTTCTTGAGAAGATATGTTAAGAACTAGATACTGTATGCATTTCTGCGAAAAAAAAGTTTTGAAAAGTCCGACTTTGAACCTCATTATCTCGGAAACCGTTGATTTCCCAGTCATAGTTCCTTGGGCAAAAATGTTCCTTATGATGAGGACAATACGTGGTTTCCCGCTTTGTTGGCGGTCTTTTAACACCCTGTAGGTAGTATACAGGGTGTTTCAGAAAGGTCCTGTGACACTGAAAGGGGTCGCTTATCTAACCAATACAAGCAACTTTTATTAAGGGAACAATTGTGAAATCTCGAAAAAAATATCAGCTGCTCCATACAAGTAAGTAAGTTAAGCGACCCCTTTAAGTGTCACAGGACCTTTTTGAGACACCCTGTAGATAGGCTTATTATTACTACTTTGTAAGAGCAGGGCAAAGCGTGTGCGACCCCACCCTGTCTTACAGCACTTGTAGTAGTAGTTGGTGGACGGTGGTGGAAGAAGAAGTAGAAGTTAAGAGTTCATGGTATTTATTGTAGTTTACACTGACACGTTACATAGTAGAAGTTTGTGGTGTAGTCTGGGCGAGTGGCTAAAGCCGACTCTCGAGTAGAGTTTAGGTGCGCGTGTGCTGCACAATGCAATGTCAGCAACACGCGACCTATGTATGTACGGTGTTGGACCGTACATGCTCCCAACCCCCAGATGAGGATGAGAGCAAGAAAGTAAAAGAGTTTTCATGAAATAGTTAATCGGTAAAAAGTTAGTTACAAGTACCTCGACAGAATGATAAGTGTGAAATGCTGACTTAGTTCAAAAGTGGCCGGATAGTTGACACCGGGTCCACTTACAAGTTACAAGTATTTTAAAATGTAATAATGAAGTAAGTTATGAGCGTTGCCTACGTGACCCTTTGCGCTGCGTTGACAGTTTCATGTTACCGATGCATGTAAGTAGTTAGTGCGCATCGCGCAATGAGCCTTAGGAACGAAAGAAAGAAAAAGTTGTACATAGTACAATGCTGCCAAACCTAACTAAAAACAGAAGGTGCAGAAGGTTGGTTTCATACTTAAAGTATTTTCTAGTATACTTTAAAATGTTACAGTTGTTACTTGGCAGCAGTACATTTTTCAAGTAAAGTTAAAATCACAATAAGTAGTTATGTAAAAGTTAGTAGTAAAATTGTAAAATTTTGTATAAAGTTTAGTCTATCAGCATTTAAAAGTTGAGTATCAGTTTAAGTAAGTTTAGTTTACACAGAGGTATAATAAGTTGTCATGACAAAGTTAGTGTAAAAGTACAGTAGTAGTTGTAGGTACATGTCAAGTTACGTAAAAAAGTTTCAGTAAAGAGTTCAAAAGTTGTATAAAAGAAGGTTCGGTAGTTCTTCTGAGGTTAGTTAGTTTGTACATATAAAATATGTTTACAAAAGTTCAGTAAAATGTTTAGTTGAAAACTTTTATTGAGGCGTTCCTCTGACATTAGTTAGTTTTGTTGTACTTACAATAGTACAGTAAAAGTAAAAGTTACATGAAACAGACAGTTAAGTTTGAGTTACAAAATGTCTAAAAATAGTTAAGCTACGATAGCAGCAGCAAAAAAGTATTGTATAGGTATTTAAGTGTAAAAGTTAGTTATAAAGTTAAAAGTTACTGCTGCTTATCAGTAGTGGATGCTGCTCCAGGGCGCGTCTTGAGGTCTTTCGTGTCTTCATGTCGCCGCCAGTAGTTAGTAATGTAGTTGTTTGCACAGCAGTATAACATCTTTGTGTTGGTGCAAGTCGATGTGTGCGGCGGCGACCACGATCAGTTATAGATGTATCCGATGTTACTTGTGAGCCGGCGAAACGTCTCCCGTCGACTCGTTTGGTCTCCCTGGTTGCAGGGCAGTGAGTGGACCAGATGTAGTTAAGTTCTCCTTCGGCTTCACTTTGTGGCAGTCCACCAGTTTGTTGTGAGGTTGCTTCCTTCAGTAGTAGTAACTAGTAACTAAGTAGTATGTGGCAAAGTAGTGTCCACTAGGTACGAAGGTATGTTATCTCAGCGAAATGTCCACCAGTTAGTAGAGGTAGCTTCCTTCAGTAGTAGTAACTAATGGCAAAGTAGTGTCCAATAGTTACGAAGGTATGCTCTCTCCACCAAGTTAAGTTATGAGCTTGCTTGTTTGCTCAGTTAGTTCTTCCTCCGGCAGTAAGTTACCTTCTTGGTGAGCAGTTTGCTCCTTTTCAAGTAGTTCAATCCTAGGTTGCACATCACAGTAGTTCAGTTCAGTTTCGTTCAAGCCGGCAGGTAGTCGAGTTGAGGCCTACTCCTGGTTGTAAGGCAGTACCAGGCCGAGGGTTGGCGAAACGTCTTCCGCCTGATGTTCCCGTAGGCTCCCTTCGCAGTCCAAAGTTCGCGCTACGCATCGTCCCGTTGTTGCGACGCAAGTTGGTTGGTGACCTCATTTCACCCGGGCAGCTCCGCAGCGGCGATCCGCTAAGTTAGCACACACGTTTAAGTTAATTCCACCACCGTCAAGGTTGCGATGTCTGTTCCATGAAGCGGCGCCGTGTCTCCATCGGCGCTGGTGTTGTGGATGCCCGGGAGACCAACCGAGATCGATCTCCGGACATCCGGCTCGAAGGACCATCATGTAAGAGCAGGGCAAAGCGTGTGCGACCCCACCCTGTCTTACAGCACTTGTAGTAGTCTGTAGTTGGTGGACGGTGGTGGAAGAAGAAGAAGTAGAAGTTAAGAGTTCATGGTATTTATTGTAGTTTACACTGACACGTTACATAGTAGAAGTTTGTGGTGTAGTCTGGGCGAGTGGCTAAAGCCGACTCTCGAGTAGAGTTTAGGTGCGCGTGTGCTGCACAATGCAATGTCAGCAACACGCGACCTATGTATGTACGGTGTTGGACCTTTTTCTTATTTCATGTTTTGTTTCCATGTCTTCACTAGGCGACAAATTGTCGCAGAACATGTCTGGGAACACTGTTTCTACGTGTCGCCGCGACGTCGCGGAACACAGCGCGACGTCGCGGCGACACGTAGAAACAGTGTTCCTAGACATGTTCTGCGACAATTTGTCGCCTAGTGAAGACATGGCTGTCCCACACAGAATATATCTGTCAATGGTTTTGGAATCAAGTGATGTTACAAAAATCTATAACCGTCAAACTGTTTCTGTAAAATATGCTGTAAATCGGATAATATTTCGGGGTAGCAAATAAAGCGTTTTCTCCGTTTGTACAGGTGTAACCGCGGCAGAGCGTGCAGTTCACAATCCAGCTGGCCATAGGCCAATGCGGATTGGCGATTTTTCCGCTCAGGTTTCCTCACTATGTTTTCCTTCACGGTTAGCGATCCCGATCCCCTTAAGTGAAAGAAATCAAGCAAATAAACATTGGTTGGTGCTCACGTCTGGGCAGAGGCGAAGGCGTGTGGTTCGTTCTGTACTGGCTCACGTTGGACCCCGCTCTGTGGACAGCTGGAAATGTTAATCGGCTATTAGAAAATATAAAAGTAATTAAAGTTTACTTGATATAAAAAGCGCCACAGGCGCGCGGCCAGCCCTGAATTCACAAAAATATTTACCGTAAAAATAACCGTTTTTAAATGTCATCAAAAAGATTGTTAATTTCAATAAGGGCTATTTTCGAGTGTTTTGACGCTCAACGGTTGAGTGGATTTTTTAGAGAATAGAGACGTTGGTTTAGTGTCGCGGGTGGCTGAGCGCCACACATTTTACAGGACGAGCGTCCGGGCGCGCGGCCGAGCGCCATACATTTTACAGGGCGAGCGTCCGGGCGCGCGGCCGAGCGCCATACATTTTACAGGGCGAGCGTCCGGCCGCGCGGCCGAGCGCCATACATTTTACAGGGCGAGCGTCCGGCCGCGCGGCCGAGCGCCATACATTTTACAGGGCGAGCGTCCGGCCGCGCGGCCGAGCGCCATACATTTTACAGGGCGAGCGTCCGGCCGCGCGGCCGAGCGCCATACATTTTACAGGGCGAGCGTCCGGGCGCGCGGCCGAGCGCCATACATTTTACAGGGCGAGCGTCCGGCCGCGCGGCCGAGCGCCATACATTTTACAGGGCGAGCGTCCGGCCGCGCGGCCGAGCGCCATACATTTTACAGGGCGAGCGTCCGGCCGCGCGGCCGAGCGCCATACATTTTACAGGGCGAGCGTCCGGCCGCGCGGCCGAGCGCCATACATTTTACAGGGCGAGCGTCCGGGCGCGCGGCCGAGCGCCATACATTTTACAGGGCGAGCGTCCGGACGCGCGGCCGAGCGCCATACACCTCACAGGGATTTACTTAATAAAATTCTCAATTCAAAAACTGGGCCTTAGGCCTTTGCATCTACCTACGTCATGAGATGATTTATACAGCCTCCAGTAGCACCTTCACTCACACTACAGGGTGCACTCTAAGTCGATAGCGAAACTTTAAGTAGGATGTCTACTGATCAATACAAACAACTTGTACTACGTGGCGACAAAAATGGAGCGAAAAAAATATTACCTGTTTCATATATTTGGCGCAGTACTGAGTCGACCTTTTGTATGGAACAGCCTTCGATCAAGGATAAAACTAGATACAACATAGAACTCTGAAATGTGTCTGGAAAAATAGATGTCCAATCCAAACTGCCTTCGGGAGCTTATTTGCTCGTAGTCTATGCAATTAAAGTAAAACTGTACACTAATGCAATAAGGTTGACATTCGAATATTAGACGTATGGTCGAAATGATGTTTCGTATTGTTCTATTGCTGATATCATTTGTTTCTGTGGGGACAAGTTTTTATTTACGTAATGCGGATTCTATGGGATTTAGTTCGGTGGGAACAGCTGATATTTTTTTCTCTCCATTTTTTTTTTGCCGCCTAGTACAAGTTGTTTGTATTGATCAGTAGATATCATACTTAAAGTTACGCTATCGACTTAGAGTGCACCCTGTAGATGGGTGAAGGTACTCCCCTCCAGCATCGCTCCACTACCGCAGAAACCTACTGAGATAAGCGCTATGCCTGTTGCTATAAGAAGAGGATAAGAAGAAGAGGAAGAAGAAAAGGAGCTGGGGCCTGAGTCTGTAAATCAATGGTGCTAAAATGGGCTCCCAATTGACGGGTTCAATTACTATTATTAATGCTGTCGGTCCTTTTAATGTTTTTGTAGTACAGCAAAGAATATTAGTTAGCTGGTTGATTTGGTTGTAAGAGAAAAACGAGGAAACCCCGGTTTTGAACTTCTACTGGGATGCCATCAACTCACCATTGCGTTACAGACTTACGCCCCTGTATAGATGTGGTAGTAAACTCACAAGCTTTCCTATACTTTGGGTGCAGCGTATAGTCGGGCACCGGTACCGGAGGCAACTCTTCGTCCGGTGGTAGTTGGTCCCTCATGCGGTGGGCCGTGGCTGGGATGTAGGACCAGGGCAGCTGGCCTTGCAGCTCCGCCGCCGTGCCGCGGCGCCTGGAAATATAATACGGGTTACCGTGACTTTGAATCCTAGGCGAAGCTGTTCAGCTGTTCCATACAAAAGGGTTACTCAGTACTGCGCCAAATGTATATAACAACTTTACTCTGATATTTTTTTCGCTCCATTATTTTCGCCGCTTAGTAGGTACACACGCACGACAGCACGTCGACGCGTACACGCTAGCACTCTATTAGGAGCGACTTTACAATAAAAGTGTACAGTCTAACGTGCTGTCGTGAAGGTTGGATATATTGATCAGTAGACAGCCTACATCGAATTAGAGTGCACCCTGTAGAAGATGATAAAACAGTGAGTTCACCCCCTCGCGTCGACGTGTCCCGCCGGCAGGTCGGGCTCTGGCGACGAGCAGCGGCCCGCGAGAGCAGGTTCGAGCCGCTGCGGCAGCGAGAGCAGGTTCTAGCCGCTGTGGCAGCGAGAGCAGGTTCGAGCCGCTGCGGCAACGAGAGCAGGTTCGAGCCGCTGTGGCAGCGAGAGCAGGTTCGAGCCGCTGCGGCAGCGAGAGCAGGTTCGAGCCGTTGCGGCAGCGATAGCTGGTTTGAACCCACTGGTTCGGCGCGGGAGAGGACCTGTGTTGGGATCAAGACTCTGTTTACCCCCTCGCGTCGACGTGTCCCGCCGCCGGCAGGTCGGGCTCGGGCGGCGAGCAGCGGCCCGAGGTGTCGACCACGGAGGCGTCCAGCCGCCGCTGCTGCTCCGCCATCAGGTGCTCGAGCCGCTGCGGCAGCGAGAGCAGGTTCGAGGGGAAGTTCACGCGGTGCCGGTCCGCGTCGGGCCCGCCGGGTCGCTGGCTCAGCGCGGGAGAGGCCCTGTGTTGGGATCAAGACTCTGTTTATCGGACTACGCGGAGCGTAAAAAGGTGGGTTATGATTTTAGCAACGTATGTTTGTTTGTTTGTGGACACTATACAGTGCAATGAAGGCTACCGCGATCGAATTCGCTGCTAGTACCGCGTAAGATCAAAAATTACACTGTTTGTATGGCCCAGGCACTGCAGCGCCGAGTGGTCTCTTCACCCATCTAGTGTGAATGAATGTGCCACCGGACGCTGTATAAAAATCATCTCATTAAGTACTCGGATTGGTTCGATTTCGGCTCATAGACGCCCTGAGGGTATTGGAGAAAATTTTCGAGCGGTTAAGTACGTAGATGCAAGCGGTCACCCATCCATAGACTGACCGCATCGATTAAGAAGGCTAATCCTAATAGGCTGTGAGCAAAGAAGTAGAATCTTGAATCTTAGAAGAGGATGATAGGTGCCTACCTGTCCGGGGAGTCAGGCAGTTTGTCCGCGCTGGAGAGGCGGCGCGTGCGCGCAAGCCGAGTGCCGAGGATGGGTCGGTTGGCCAGCCAGGTCGGGATCCGGCGCAGTAGGTTGGCACGAGGGATTGTGGGCCCGGCATCCGCCACGCCGTCTTCCAGCTTGTGTATTCGCGCGGCCTGCATAGTCATCAGAGGTATTACTAGTGGTTCCGAATCCAAGAATCCCCTGGAACTCTGCAGCCATCTCGCCCGCACTTTTTAACTTTTAATAGATTGCGAGAAAATTATTTAACTTTGGACGATAAAATATAAATTTCATATTCCTTGTAGGTAATACAAATTTTAATATATCACTGAACTTCGGTCAAAAGCAGTAGTTTAATTTCTAAACTACAGGCTGGATTTTTCTGAAACTTGGTGTATATCAGTAGATGACCAATACGGAGGTTTACAAATAGTTTTTATACTAAAAAAAATTGTAGAAAACTGAAAGAAATTAGAGCAATGCGTTTTTCGCGCCGAAAAAGGGGTTACTTTCAGCTTATATTTACTTACATTATTACACTGTCTATTGGAGTCAAACTACCTTGCGAACATCAATAATGTATTGTACGTGTCAGAAAAAAAATATTTTTGAAATAGCTAATAAAATATAGAAATGGCCGCGGAACTACGAAAAAATTTGGGAAAATAGATCTATTACGTTATAACTACAACTACATACTCGCGAAAGGACACAAACACACGTAGACTCATACAGCCGCATTGCCTCTCACTTTTCCCGCGCCCCGTCTCGCTCTGGGTGACCTATAGAAAACAGTGTTTCACGCGCTTACCCATCGCCGAGTTCCCACGGTCCTGGGGGGGCCTCTTAAGTAAAACAAAGGCTCTTACATCATCGTCCTCTTGGCTGAACCGATCGCCGCACTCGACGAGCACGCAGACGACCAGAAACACGTTGAAGAGGACTGTGACGCCGAAGCGCGAGTACAGCATCACCATCAGCCAGGAGGCCATGCTGGTGTCCACGGTCTGACTCCCGGCGCCGCTCAGGACTCCACCCGCAAACGACACCAGCTCGGAGAGCGTCTGCCAACAAAAAAACCAAGTCCAACTGTTCACGCACCAAGCGCAAAGCCGCGGGGACTGAGGAATGAAGAAGTGGCAGGAGGGGCCAACGTCGCCCCACCGCGTTTCTATCTAAAATCTATATTTAAAAGGAACTGAGGAATGTTACGTATAAAAGAACGGGTTAGTATCAAATAGTCGAAAACGCAAGTCGTCAAAATCAGCTAGTAGCATCTCGTCAGAAAATATTTTTTCAACCCCACCAAAGAAGAGTGCATAGCGGTCACCGTCAAACTTATAACACCCAAGTTTGACCGCTATGTGTGTGTGTCTGTCTGTGAAGGTGTGTCTGTCTGTGTGACTGTCTGTGGCACCGTACCTTGAAACGATTTGGGCAGGTTTTTACCATTTTAAAGCTCATACCAAATTGCAACACCGACAGCGTGTAGGTAACTAGTAGGTAACTCTCGCCTCACTCTCTTGCGTCCATTCTACCCTGATATTTTCTGACGAGATGCTACTAGGACGACTTGCGTTTTCGACTATTTG
Organism: Zelleria hepariella; assembly: GCA_949319315.1. Lineage (NCBI taxonomy): Eukaryota > Metazoa > Arthropoda > Insecta > Lepidoptera > Yponomeutidae > Zelleria > Zelleria hepariella. The sequence goes on from OX439379.1 coordinate 30,089,413, forward strand.
ATACTAACCCAAAAGAACATGTGGACGCAGCTTTAGGTTCAAGATACGAGGTGCAACTTACCCTGGTCTGGAAGGTGTCGGTGATGAAGGTGACGGTGGCGCAGATGTCCACCCCGAAGGTCATCACCATCACCGCCATCCACGGCCATCGCACGTGCGGCGAGCAGTTGTTCTTGGAGCCCGCGTCTGTACAGGAAGTATGGAAGTATGGAGCACAGGTCAAGAAACTTTGAATATTCAAGACAAGTAGACAAGAATATTCAGTAAGGGACTATTCTTAGTGAATTAGCCCACGCGCAAAGAAAAATGCACAAAATCGAGTCAAAAACTGTTAGATAGGTTTCACCTAATTCCAGGGTTTGATATGAGAAAATTTTCGATTTGTTTAGTCTATTTGATACAGGACTCGATTTTGTGCATTTTTCTTGGCGCGCGGGCTATTCACTATACACGGCGTCTCAAGACGTATGTTACGTCTTGACTACGTACGAATGAAGGAATCTTAGGAGAGACTCTCTTTTGAGAGTTCCGTACCCGAAGGGTGCCGAAGGGCGCGCCGCCGGTATCTTCAACGTGGGGTCCAAGTCGGTGACAATTTTCGCCCACCTGTCTGGAAATCGTGACCAGCCTAGTTACACTTCAAATTGGCGGTTACAGCTCTCAATTTCTCTACAGCTAAACTCTCATAAACTTCTTTAATTTTTTATTCGCTTGACTTCTTGACAATTTCTCAGTATCTTTCTCAGTCAGATCATACCTACCTATACCTAATTGCAAATGAGGTCGATATGAATCTCTTGCTACTGCAGCCCAATTTATCTTATCAGCCAATCGGATAGCTAGCGCACTATACCTGGAAATATTGCTTTCTCATTCCGATCCGATGAAATTCCTCTGTCTCGTCACTTCTACCCTTGTACCCACATAACTATTGAGTGCCTATCTTTGTTGAGTACGTACCTACCTGCATAGTAGTTATATGTTCTTTGATAGTAGCATTATTTTTTTTATTCCTGAATCACGTCAACTTCTAAATGAGATTTTTGTTCTACGACTTTTCGAATAGCTCGGTGCTTTTTATTAATTGAACGTTTGTTATGTCATGTTTTAAAAGCTTGCAAGTACCTACCACTTCTGCGCTGTCTACGCGATGCGCTTTCGTAACCGACCTTACCACAGGTACAGCACGTAAACCTTTACATGTTCGCTGCAAATTCGCCCGTGACGCATCTGAATAGAGTGCACGCGTGACGTGTAAGGGTCGACGTGCTGTCGATTGTACAAGCTCCCATTTTCATATACTTACGTATCAGGACGCCACTGGTGGCTATCCACACGACACTAAGGCCGCAGTAGATTGCGTTCGCGATGAAGGTCCTGAAAGTGAGCAGGGACTGGCTGGTCACCAGCACGAAGGCCTGATCCGCCATCCCATCTATAGCCTGCCCTATCGAGATGCGGGTGTCGCATGTTTCTGGGTCTGCAATCAGATCAATCAATTTAGTAGGCCTGTAACTACTAACATTTCCCTTCGGAATGTGTCTCCTCTGATCGATCCCCTTGGGGAGACATCAGGAATATTTATATCCTCCTTTATGGGGGAGATATATGAACTTGATTCATAACAATTATTTGAGTACTCCTGAGGCCTTAGCCTATAACGCAATGGGGCCAAAATAGGCTCCCAGTTGACAGCTTCAATTACGATTTAATAACTCTGTCGGTCCTTTAAATGTTTTTGTAGTACAGCAAAGAATATTCTGATTCTAATTCTAGAGGATTAGTTCGCTGGTTGTGGGAGAAAAACGAGGAAATCCCGGTTTTGTCCTTCTACTGGGACGCACTCTCCGAACTGTGAACCGTTAGGAGCGCAACCGAAAATGGAGGAGCTATTTTTCTTACTTACTATGAAAGTAAAGAATGCGTATGTAGAGCAGCAACGGCAGTTCCCTCAGGAGGTCGATGACGCAAAAATACTGGCACAGGGCGAGCGTGGTCAGGACTAGCTGGATGCTTGCTTGCATCTGAAAGCACAACGTCATCTTATCATCATCATCAGTCTGCTGATGTTATAAATAGCGCGCGACCCACTGCACTGCCCATTTAAGACGCCCCTTCAGGACCGTGGGAACTCAGTGACGGCCAAGCGCGTGAAACACTGTTTTCTATAGCTGTTTCACCCAGAGCGAGACGGGGCGCGGGAAAAGTGAGAGGCAATGCGGCTGTATGAGTCTACGTGTGTTCGTGTCCTTCGCGAGTATGTAGTTGTAGTTATAACTAATTTCAAAAATCTTTTTTTTTCTGACAAGTACAATACATTATTGATGTTCCCAAGGTAGTTAGACTCAAATAGACAGTGTAATAGTGTAAGTAAATAACAGCTGAAAGTAACCCCCTTTTCGGCGTGAAAAACGAATCGCTCTAATTTCTTTCAGGCTATTTATCTATCTATATATATAAAAGGCTTAGGTTGACTGACTCATCACGCTACAGCCCAAACGGCTGAACCTATAAGTATGAAATTTGGACAAAAGTTGCGTTATATGGTGGAGGGTTCATTTAAGAAGCGATTTTTTTTTATTTAACCCTTAAGTGGGTCAAAATAGGGCTGAAAGTGTGGATGGGAAAAATTTTTTTTTTGATCTTTTGTTCTTAAATCTTGATTTTTTGTACTTTTTTTTTTAAATGACTTGACACCTATTTCAGATTTTTTCTCATTTCTATGTTCTTAAGGGTTAAAATGGGTGCCAAAGTTTTTCGATTTTTTTCACCATTTACGATCGATGCTGGAACAAAACCGCTAATGCCAAAACAATGAAAATTTGACAATAGTTGTAATTTGTAGACACGCTACGGGTTAAGACAGATTTACTTCAAGTTTAACCCTTAAGGCGGTAAAAATGGGGTCCAAAGTTTGTATGAAAAAAAAAAAATTTTAGTCCGGATTTACTTGCAACTAAGAATTCGTATATTAAATCAAAAATAATTTAACACCTGTTTTAGCTTTTTTCTAATTTTAGCAGTTTAAGGGTTAAACGAGGTTGAAATGTATGAATATTTTTCGTGATGTAGTGTCAACGTCGGGCCCAAACCGTTTAAGCTACAACTATGAAATTGAAACTGCAGTAGCGTTTTGTGGCAAAACTACCCACCATGAAGAAAAAAATATAATTTTAACCCTTCAAATGCCCAAACCGGGGTTCAAAGTTTGTATTAAATAAAATTTTTTTTTGGTCCGATTAACTTGAAATTAAGTATACTAAATCAGAAAAAATAAAACACGTGTTTCAGCGTTTTTCTCATTTCAGCCAATGAAGGGTTAAAATGGGTGGAAACGTTGAAGTTTTATTCCTGATGTAGTAGCAATGCTGGGCCCAAACAATTGAAGCTACAACTTTCAAATTGAATGTGCAATTGCATTTCATAGCATTACTACCCACCATGAAGAAAAAAATATAATTTTAACCCTTCAAATGCCCAAACCGGGGTTCAAAGTTTGTAAGAAATAAAATTTTTTTTTGGTCCGATTAACTTGAAACTTAGTATTTGTATATTAAATAAGAAACAATTAAACACGTGTTTCAGCGTTTTTCAAAATTCTGCCCACTAAAGGGTTAAAAGGGGTAGAAAAGTTTGAAGATTTTTCCTGATTTAGTATCAATGCCAGGCCTAAACCATTAAAGCTACAATTATGAAATTGAAACTGCAGTAGTGTTTTGTGGCAAAACTACCTACCATGAAGAAAAAAATATAATTTTAACCCTTCAAATGCCCAAACCAGGGTTCAAAGTTTGTATGAAATAACATTTTTTTTTCGTCCGATTTACTTGAAATTAAGTATTAGTATACTAAATCAGAAAAAATTAAACACGTGTTTCAGCGTTTTTCTCATTTCAGCCAATGAAGGGTTAAAATGGGTGGAAACGTTGAAGTTTTTTTCCTGATGTAGTAGCAATGCTGGGCCCAAACCATTAAAGCTGCAACTTTCAAATTGAATGTGCAGTTGCATTTCATAGCATTACTACCCACCATCAAGAAGAAAATATAATTTTAACCCTTCAAATGCCCAAACCGGGGTTAAAAGTTTGTATGAAATACATTTTTTTTTGTCTGATATACTTGAAACTAAGTATTCGTATGCTAAATCAGAAATAATCAAATACGTGTTTCAGCATTTTTCTCATTTCAGCGAATGAAGGGTTAAAATGGGTGGAAACGTTGAATATTTTTCCATGATGTAGTAGCAATGCCGGGCCCAACCCATTTAAGTTACAACTTTGAAACACTACAGTTGCGTTTTATAGCAAAACTACCAACCATGAAGAAAAAAGTAATAATGTTAACTCTAAAACGGCCAAAACGGGGTTCAAAATTTGTATGAAATTATCATTTTATTGGGTCAGATTACCTTGAAACTAAGTAGTCGTGTATTAAATCAGAAATAATAATTAAACACATGTTTCAGAATCAAAAAGGGTGGAAACATTTTAAGAGTTTTCCTGATGTAGTATCAATAACAATGCCGGAACCATTAAAGCTACAACTATTCAATGAACATTTAACTACAGTTGCGTTTTATAGCAAATCTACTAAGCATGAAGAAAACAATAATAATGATACACCTAAAACGGCCAAAAAGGTTCAAAGTATGTTTTTTTTTTTTTGTTGGATTCATTTGATTTTTACCAATTTGGTCACACACATACACAACACATACACTTCCACGCTGAAACTGCACGACGGATTTGGATGACATTTGGAATAGAGATAGCTTACAAAAATACACACCCATGACTCTATTCATGCTAATTTGATAATGGTGAAAGATGTACCCAGGCAACTTCTTATAAGTCCTCGCGGACGAAGTCGCGGGCGAAAAGCTAGTTTTATTATAAAAACTATTTGTAAACCTCCGTATTGGTCATCTACTGATATAAACCAAGTTTCAGCAAAATCCGGCCTGTAGTTTAGAAATTAAACCGGAACTACGTTTGTATGGGAACGCTCACGCCACCTCTCACGATCCTGTGTACTATTAATAATGTTGGCTGTTTTAATGTTAAATGCCATGATATACCTTTTTTTTAATGCAAATAAACAAATTAGTCAGGCTCGCCAATAATAAACATTGGAGGGGGAAAATGGAATATTGTTTTATGCGATTCTGTTTTCCCCCACCAGGGGGCATCTCTGGTGGGGGAAAACGGAATGAACCGTTACCAGGGGCTACAAAACATACTACAGTTTTTAGCATGTTTCTAAGCCACTTATTTCATAATACATAATTCAGACAAAAAAATTCAGATGGCGTAAAATTGGTGTGCGTTACTCCAGCAAAATTTGGTCCTCAATCTTAAGTCAATCTTAACAAACAGAAATTTGAGTCACATAGAAAATTTGTGCATCGTCTCCTGTAAATGTTAGCAAGAGATGATATTTGTGTGCCCTGTAGTTACAGAAAAAATTACAATGTCTGTCTGCGACTCTATCTACCCTGTCCGAAATCTTGTGCAATAGGTAGAAATAGAAATAGAAACATCTTTAATCGGTACAACATACAACAATTAGGAGGAGATAGTCACCACTCGCTCACTGTACCTACCTCCACCTCTATCAGTATAATTTATTTACCCTAGCATACTTTACTTGACTGATCAGATCTAAGATAGACCGTATAATAGGCACACCAAACTATTTTGCTCAATTTTCGCACCTATCTAATTCACCGTAAGACCTATTCGGACAAGTACACTCAAATGTGCTGTCGCAACAGATAAACGAAGTATCTCCATCATCAGTCGAGCCGTGGTAAGGTCAGCCACACTCTAGGATACCCCATGGTAGCTCTTATCGGGCGCGGCATAAGTGCGTCAATGGAACAAAAAAAGGTATCCTGACGAGTCACTGACTGTACGTAGGGGCTATAGGAAATATTAGGAAACGTTATCAGCTTATTGATAATATTGTGAGAATACTCTCGTTTACGATAGATAAGACTCAGAAATACCAACGCGACGCAGATACCTAATGTTTTTCTTGGCAAACAGAGAGTCAATAGTAGATTGTTACCCGAGGGAGTAAAGTTTCTTAAGGCGAGAGCGTTTTTTTAATCCAGTGCGGAGCCGATTCTAGGGTAAATTCGCTCTCAGTCCTGTCCATCCAAAGGTTGTCTGGAAGAAATGGCTTTTAGCTTTTAGCGATAAGACCGCCATTTGGACTGTTATTTTTAAATGTTTATTTGGAAAATGTTTTCGTTTGTGCAATAAAGAGTTACTTACTTACTTGAAATCCTGACCGTAGCGAGCGAGGGTTTATCAAAGTACTCTCTCGAGCCAAAAATCGCCTTCTATAAGAAAATAAGTGAGTGAAACTTACGAATAATAAATTAGCGTCCGATACAATGTAAAGAAGTTAAAAACTAAAACCCGACTACTAAAAGGCTTAAAACAAGACCTGTTTATCCTTAAAATAGACTCATAGATAATTAATCGTAGTCGGAGGCCATCGGTTTATCAAATGCGAATGTGGTGTCCTCCGACTACGATTAATTATCTATGAGTCTATTTTAAGGATAAACAGGTCTTGTTTTAAGCCTTTTAGTAGTCGGGTTTTAGTTTTTAACTTCTATTTTTTTTTGAGCTTTTTAGTAAGTCATTTTGGACGATCACCCAGAATAGAACCAAGAAGAGAATAAAAAAAAACATTTTGGATTTTTTTGTTCTATTTGTTATGTTGACGCTACATGTGTTATACATTTTTGAAAAGGTCTTTTAAAGCCCTTTCATTTGATACCCATGACGGTGGTATCCGATAATTTTTATTTTTAGGTCCACCACTTTAGGGCGCAGCACAGCCGCCATCTTGGTTTTTTTCAAAATTAAACTATCCTATGTTACCTGGGTGATTAAGACAAATCCAACGATACCTCATTTGTTGAAATCGCCTGAGTAGTTTAGGCTCTGCGAGGGAACAGATGAACACACAAACATACATACATACATACATACATACATACATACATACATACATACATACATACATACATACATACATACATACATACGCTGCTAAAATCATAACCCTCCTTTTTGCTTCGCGTAGTCGGGTAAAAAGTAGAGTGTTCACCTCGGGAGCAAAACTATTTTTACCCGACTACGCGAAGCAAAAAGGAGGGTTATGATTTTAGCAGCGTATGTATGTATGTATGTATGTATGTATGTGGGTATGTATGTTTGTGTGTTCATCTGTTCCCTCGCAGAGCCTAAACTACTCGGCCGATTTCAACAAATGAGGTGTCGTTGGATTCGTCTTAATCACCCAGGTAACATAGGATAGTTTAATTTTGAAAAAAACCAAGATGGCGGCTGTGCTGCGCCCTAAAGTGGTGGACCTAAAAATAAAAATTATCGGATACCATCGTCATGGGTATCAAATGAAAGGGCTTTAAAAGACCTTTTCAAAAATGTATAACACATGTAGCGTCAACATAACAAACAGAACAAAAAATTCCAAAATGTGTTTTTTTTTTTTGCTATTCTCGGTTCTATTCTGGGTGATCGTCCAAAATGGCTTACTAAAAAGCTAAAAAAAATAGAAGTTAAAAACTAAAACCCGACTACTAAAAGGCTTAAAACAAGACCTGTTTATCCTTAAAATAGACTCAGAGATAATTAATCGTAGTCGGAGGACACCACATTCGCATTTGATAAACCGATGGCCTCCGACTACAATTAATTATCTCTGAGTCTATTTTAAGGATAAACAGGTCTTGTTTTAAGCCTTTTAGTAGTCGGGTTTTAGTTTTTAACTTCTATTTTTTACTTTAGAAACCCTCGCCATGCTCGGGATTCTACTATAGAGTATTAGTATTAGATATTAGACTAGAGATTCTAGAATCCTTCGTTCCGCTCTGGATTAAAAAACACTCAAGCCTTAAAAAAAAACTTTACTCCCTCGGGTAACAATCCACCATTATCTACCCGCCCCGGCTTTGATCGGACTTTTTTACATTTTCTGTAAATAAACCAGCATGTATTATACCTTTAAACCATTTAGAAGAAATTATCTGAATGCTAGTTAAATAATGGACCAGATGGTCCGACCAGCTTAAAGAGGACAAAACCACAAAATCCCAGACGGTGGCGAGAGTGGCCACTGATAGAAATCAATGGAGAAGACCGGTGTGGAGAAGACTCATCCATTCCCGGAATTTGACGAGCATTGATCACGATCTTCAGACATGAAAGACCGACTACAAAGAATAAGTTAAATAAAACCGCATTGAAAACCGTTGCGTACGTTCAAAGATCTAAGCGTACATAGGGACAGACATTGGGTAGCGACTTTGTAGAGATAGAGATTATAAACATGGACCTTCACCACCTTCACAGACGTAATTAGGTAATCAGCCCCTGTGGCTGTGACGTTTTACACTCCATAACGGAAATTCTGTTGAATTTCCATTTACGTTTAAGTACACTGCGTAGGTAGGAAAAGAAAAGTATGAAATAAAATACAAAAAACTCTATTTTAGGCACTTTGGAAATAAGGAAAACGACGGCTACTTACCTACGAACAGAAAGTTAGACTTATTTTTAGTTTGTACCTTTACCTACGATTATTTTTATCTTTGCAATTAGCTACAGGATCCAGGGGCTATAGCGTGTACTTGGTCTATAAATCATACAGTCGTGCCGTGATCAAAAGCGTGGGTAAAATGAGCCCACGAGCTTATTACGTCTTATAAGTTTTTTAAGTAAGTATTATTGTTTACGCAAGCAACTACGAAGATAGGGTCGCATAGCACAGGTTAAACGAAACAGTACATAAAGTTACTGATGGGTACACACACAGTCATAATATACTTTAAGACCACTTTTTGACCAAAAACGGAAGCCCTATTTCCGAAATACAGTGGTTACAGCAGCCAGACCACAAACAATATTTACGATCACAGCCACAGACTTTCTGAGATCACAGCACTCTAAACAAATATCATGTTACACTTACGCACTGCCAAAATATGAACAGGTAAGTAATGCGTGCGCGTTCCATTTTAAAACCCATTTAAGAGGATGGTGATCCTCGCGCTCTGCCGCGCTCGCGCCCATACAAACCGAGGAACGGGAAAAAACGTTGTACTACGCCTAAATATTATCCGATTTCATTGGTCATGATGTCAATGGATATTAAAGATATTTTTTTTATAAAAAAAAATCATAACTTACTTTTGACCTATAAGTCAATTAAAAAAAAGAAAACGTACATACAGATATTGTTATTATCTGCAGGAACGATTGACACCGAAATCTATTAAAACGTCATGCGCGGTAAACAATGCTCTTAAGTGCCTGCTTAATTCTAAAGCTAATAATGCCAATGGCATTCATCACATTGTCTCAGTCTGCTGGTTTTAGTGCTCCGTGAGACCTAAATAGCCTCGTCCAATAGTATTCAGTTAAATACAAATAAAACGTCGCGGTCGCGAATAAAAAATATAAGAGGTACCACGACAGCACATCAGAGTGTACACTTTTGTTGTAAAGTCGCCCGTAACGTAACCGAGTAGTGTTAGCGTGTAAGGGTCGACGTGCTGTCGTGTACATAAACATTCTGAGCCAAACGACTCTACATAAGAAAGAGTTTTATAAAAATCTTACTTATTTTCATACATACCAAAGTAGTTACACCAGCCACCAGGAGGATAGTATTTTTGGTCATTTTTCTTCGTCCTCGGGAACTGAGTGTAGGGATTTCTTAGTGACACAATCTCACGGGCTGTCTAAACTAAAGTGTGCGTAGCAGAGCAATACAAGATAGTACAACGTTGCACTGATAATCTTCTCTCGCGCGATAAACAGACTCTCGAGCCTGTGACACAAGACTCAAGGCGCATAGTTGAGTAGTTGACCGTGCGAACGAAGTCAGCGAGTGTCTCAGTTTCAGCTTGGGCAAAAATGCTTTCGTGTGTCCGAATTTGTGTAGGTACTCATGTTCTCCTACAGGTCGTATTTCTCAACCGATTCTTTGTGAGCACATTCGATAATTACTTAAGTAGATGGAGTAGATGTATATTATTTCTGTCGATTCAGCTTTTCGAAATTCCACTCGCAAATGTCGAAGGTAATGTCGAACTTTGTTGTTTCCTGTCCGATTTCATTCAATTTTCGAATGGACATAGGTACATATATACAATGGACATACTTTTTATAATGTGTTTGAAATTTGAAAAATTTCCAATTTAATTTGAGTTTAGTATGGAAAACAGATTTTCGGAAAAAAAAACTCGGTACCGATGGGGAAAAGAGATTGCTCTACCGATATAGCATCGATAAAGACATGAGATACCGTAGCATTCCAGAAAATTACGATATAAGAAAATCTAAAAAATCGAGATTTCGTATTCCCCATTTTCCTTTCTCAAAACTGGTCCAATTTCAAAAACTTTTTGATCACTGATATCACAAGAAACTATTTGATGTCGGACCGTTGTCGCCACTTTTAAATTACGCATTTTTTTGTAGATTTGTTAATAATTTATCGAAAAAATCTAATCAATCCAACACGCAGGTGGACTTGTTCCATATTGCCATTATCCAGGGAGGAAATCTAGTGCCATAATCCACGGAGGAAATCGGGCACTACGTTTGAATGGAGAAAACCTATTATATCCTATTAAGGCGCCGTACATAGTGAATCGCCCGCGCGCAAAGAAAAATGCACAAAATCGATTCCTGTATCAAATACACTAAAAAATCGAAAATTTTCACATATCAAACCCTAGAATTAGTTGAGACCTATCTAACACAGCCAGTTTCGTGTTGATATCCATAACAGATGAAGATATTTTGTTTGAAAAAAAGTACGCCGCCTATTTTTTTTCAAGCAAAATATCTTCAAAACGTTTATAAATATTATCACGAAACTGGCTGTGTTAGATAGGTCTCAACTAATTCTAGGGTTTGATATGTGAACATTTTCGATTTTTTTAGTGTATTTGATACAGGAATCGATTTTGTGCATTTTTCTTTGCGCGCGGGCGATTCACTATGTACAGCGCCTTAATAGGATATAATGTGTTTTCTCCATTCAAACGTAGTGCCCGATTTCCTCCGTGGATTATGGCACTAGATTTCCTCCCTGGATAATGGCAATATTAGGTAAGCTGGAACATGTCCACCTGCGTGTTGGATTGTTTAGATTTTTTCGATAAATAATTATCAAATCTACAAAAAAATGCGTAATTTAAAAGTGGCGACAAAAGACATCTAGTAAACTGATTTAACAGCAAACGGTCCGACATCAAGTAGTTTCCCAGCCCAGCGCCTTAACTTTGCAAATGGATTAAAAGAATGGCTAGTCCATGGCTCGGCTATGATCGCTATGGGTACTGTCCTAGGCCATAATTAGCTTTGTTCATTTAACGGCTCGATTAGCGGGGTGTCACACTCGCGCTAAGTGAGAGATAGGACATAAAAGACCCCTTCAACCACTAACACCTCTATTACTCTTCTAACTATGGCTAAGCTTGTAAGTAAATATTCTTTTTAAATAAAATACTACTTTTTGTTTTTTCTAACCCGTTCTAGGGAACTTTATAAAGATTTTTATAAGGTTAATAAATTCGCTCGGGAGTCGGGCGGGGCAGATGGCCAATTGGCGCCTCATCGTCCGTAAGACGGGTAACGATTAGATTCTAAAATAAATTCGTATCGACAGCTACTTGGCTCGCTAGAGCGCCTGCAAGAGGTTGGGGGTTATACAAGGTGTTACAAAAGTACCTAACTCTTTTTACAGGGTAATAGCACCCGGTGATAGGGATCACAACCAAAATTTTTTTTTTTACTCTATGACGTTCCGTGGATTTTTAAATTAATAAAATGTGAACGCTGTGGCGGGAGAAAAATATTTTTTAAACATAGTTTTCATTGACTTTCACAATGTTTTAGAAACTCAAAGCTATGTTAATGCACCTACACACACAAACATATTAAAAAATTTGAGCTAATACCAAAATCAAAAAACTTATGACTTTTTTAAAAAAATTATAAGGAGGTTATAAAATAAAAATTGTATTTTTCAACTTTTTTTACAGATTTGACATCCTGTTGACTACTAGGTTACACCCTGTAAAAAGATTTAGGATGTTTAGTAACACGTTATAGTCCTGTCCCGACCAAATTCTTTAACGTTATCCAAATCTTTATAAATATTCAATTATTACTAAGATATTTTAATCAACTCAACAAAATATAATGGGTTTCATTGGTACCTATTTTGTGAAGTAGGTATTTAGTCATCTCTACCGACCGGGTGAGTAGTCGAAGACGAGGATGTCACTCTTTACCTTATAATAATATGCACCTCCAAATTCCTCGGTAAATTAATAGTGTAAGCTGGTGGAGGAGCGGTAAAATGTTACTTTACTTAAATCATATTTTGTTATTCATTTTAGTTACTCCTTCTGGTTTTGTCGCTGTGGACAGTTGACAGTCAAAAGTTTGATGATGTGATCCCGATAAACATGAATAACTCCGCAAATGACTCCAACAAAGATATGTGAGTAGAAAAGTGTTACCTAAGATTTTAAAGTTGGTGCCATATAAGGTAATAAACCCTATTCTGTAACAGCAATATACCCCCTTCTGTGACCTTACTGTAACATGCTGTACTCTACCATAATATCAACTCTACTCTACCAAAATCTACACGGGTATAATAATAGTTAGCAGCAATGAGCCGTTTTCAGCACACATTCCGGAATACAGCTGTCAACATTTATCTGTGCTAAGCGAAAGACAGCCGTATTCCGGTTCTTCTATGGTCATGTCGGTTGGCGCCATCTATGAAATGCTTTGCGAATTTGTGCTGAAAACGGCTCTTAGTGAACGTAGTTTTGCTATTAACTATACCAGTTGTAGAGCTTTATGTTTAGTGGCTGAAAAGTTCAGAAGACTCAGAAGAATTGGGTAAAACTTTTGGGTGTTTTTACAGGTATGTTATTCACGCAATGGTGTATCAAATAGGCATTCTAACCAATTCCAGTGACTACAAAGAACTCGAGAACGAAACGCATACGTAAGTCGCAAAACGTGTTTTTGTATAGTATTTTTGTATGGTTGAACTTTTAGATGATGAATGACGAACACAGTAAAGAAAGAAAGGATAAACTCCCTCATTGCTTGCCTAATCGAAGTTCGCGAAATTTGGCCTCCTGAAGTCCTTAAGCATATGATGCATATGATATGACGCATATGATGTCGCACGACAGCACCTCTGGAAAATTAAATTTAAAAAAATAAAGTATTCCCGACATTTAAATAAGCATAGGTATCTCATAAACAGCTGAACCGAATTTGATAAAACATGTCCAAGAACACTCGGTAGGAATCCTACTTTCAAATAAAAAAGCCTTACCAAATCGGTTCACCCGTTTAGGAGCTACGGTGCCACAGAAAGACCACAGACACACATAGCGCTGGATTTTTGAGACAGGGCAGTGGGATAAGAGCAGGTACCATAATCGTATACAAGGTGGTACAAAAAACCCTAACTCTTTTTACAGGGATTACCCAGTAAAAAGAGTTAGGGTTTTTTGCAGCACCCGGTGTTAGGAATCACATCCAAAATATTTTTTTTGCTCTATGACGTTCCGTAAATTTTCAAATTAATAAAATTTAAGCGCTGTGGCAGGAGAAAATATTTTGTTAATATTGTGTTCATTGACTTTCCCAATGTTTTAACAACTCAAAGCTATGCAAATGCACCTACCACACATACATATTTTTGAGCTAATACCAAAAACAAAAAAGTAAAAAATACATTATTGAGGTTATAATATAACTTTTTTTTTTCAGAATAAACATCCTGTTGAGAGGGTTACACCCTGTAAAAAGAGTTTAGGATGTTTTGTTACACGTTGTATAGTTGTAGTACTCTATCTCAAGTGATCTGGTACTTTCAGCGGTGCCGAGGAGGCCCTAACGTTCTACCACACGAACGGTACCAACATCGACCTGAGCAACATTCCGCAGCCACTGCTGACCAACATCACTGGCCAGAACTTCGTCGGCGTAGCCCCGGCCTCAACAGACGGTGGTCAAGCTGGCAACTTGACATGGAGCGCGCGGGCGCCCGGAGCTATCGATCATGCGAGAGGTACCTACGGGGACGGTTGTCGACACCAAAAAGCTTAGCATTTAATGGGTTGGGTTAGGTTAGGTTACGAACTTCGTCGTTAGGTTAGGTCACGACGAAGTTCAAACTTCGTCGGGGTAGCCCCGGCCTCAACAGACGCTGGTCAGGCTGGCAACTTAACATGGAGCGCGCGGGCGCCCGGAGCTATCGATTCTACAAGAGGTACCTACGGGGACGGTAAAAAGTTGAAAGCTTAGCATATGTTCTTACAGACCAGCTGATATTTCGACGTTTTGATACATGGACAATTTGCTAAAGACTTACTGCTCATTAGACGTTTCGCGCTGTTGGACATTTAGCTACTTAGACCTTCTGATCAGGAAGGCTATGAATGATTAGGTTAGGTTAGGTTACGAACTTCGTCGTTAGGTTAGGTTACGACGAAGTTCAGAACTTCTTCGGGGTAGCCCCGGCCTCAACAGACGCTGGTCAGGCTGGCAACTTAACATGGAGCGCGCGGGCGCCCGGAGCTATCGAATCTACAAGAGGTACCTACGGGGACGGTTGAAAGCTTAGCATATGTTCTTACAGACCAGCTGATATTTGGACGTTTTGATACATGGACAATTTGCTAAAGACTTACTGCTCATTAGACGTTTCGCGCTGTTGGACATTTAGCTACTTAGACCTTCTGATCAGGAAGGCTATGAATGATTAGGTTAGGTTACGAACTTCGTCGTTAGGTTAGGTTACGACGAAGTTCAGAACTTCGTCGGGGTAGCCCCGCCCTCAACAGACGCTGGTCAAGCTGGCAACTTGACATGGAGCGCGCGGGCGCCCGGAGCTATCGCTACTGCAAGAGGTACCTACGGGGACGGTTGTCGACACCAAAAAGCTTAGCATAAGAATGGCTTAGGCGTAAATAAGGGGGTTATAACTTTATGTAGATATCTCACTCTTTTGATCGACGACGTAGAGTGAGAGTTAAACGGTCTAATCCATTCTTATTCTACGCCAGCAGGGCCTCTAGTCTGTAACAACTTAACAAGTTGTGTTTCGGAAGGTCACACACATATAGGTTCACAGGTTGTTAGGACAAACCCGTCTTTTCCTCGATTTTCCTCCGTACAAGGCTGAACCTATTGGGATAACATCGAGATGAAGCCCTGAGCTTTGCACCAGTGTCCGACGTCCGCGCGTAATTGGACGTCAACAGCAAAAATGTAGAGCGCGCTGCCGAAGTGCTCTTTCGTCTTCGAATTATCTTTGAAAGCTTAGAAATCGTGCAAACTATTACTAAAGCTTAAAAAAGTTAGAAAGCCTCAAGTAGCTATTCGATGAAAAATGAGAAACCTGAAATTAAATCTCCTTATTTGTCCCTAAAGGTGCAAGCAACGTTCGCCGCCGTGACACTGAAGCCAGCGACGACAGCGAAGAGAATTCAACAGCAACAGAAGACGACTCCAGTGAATACATACAGCCACCGCAAGAACCGGGCGGTGACGACATGTACTTCCCCGGCTTCTTTCTCAAGAGGGCGAAGCGAGACACGGAAGAAGAGACAGACACTGAAAAGTTCCTAAAGGTTGTCAACGGCAACGCAGTCATACCGCAAGGGGCCGGGATTCAATCCGTGGCCCTACCACCTCTCCTGAGTCTGAACAACAACCTCTCCGATATCCCAGTCCCCATACCGAACACCTCGATAGTCCATTATGCCAGGGTTAACACCCTGATCACATCTACAAATGATACTTCATAATTCAACTTGCATCAACCCTTTGAAGCAATTTCTGGTATCGCTACCTAAGTAATCTCTATTCTGTATTACCATGTGCTGAAATCTGGTCGATGAGGTTAAAACTAACCGTAGGTATTATTTTGCTGCTGTGTTGCACAAGTTTCGCAGAAATGTAAGGTACCTGTCTACTCATTTACGAACTAACTCAGCATCAACAAAATCGCACTTTCTGTAAAATACTTCAAGCAACTTTTGTTCCTATTTGCCAATTATTTGCCAATACCAATTATTGTGAGGGGATTATTAGGTATCATCTTGTATCAATGGAAAGGTCATTTAACGACGTTAAAATAAACAATAGTTTAATTTCATAAACAAAACAAACCTCCGTCTCTATGTGATGTTGAAAAAGACATGAAACCTGCATATCCATGAGAGATCACATGGAAGCTGTTATCATAACAATAAGTTTTAGAGTAATTGGAAGCATAATTTGGTGATTATCTCTGTTCAATTCATAAGCGTATGGAAAAGCGTTTTTTCGCGAAATGCATCTTTTCCCTTTTTTCTACACTGTCAAAAAAAAACACAAATTCATTTCATTACTTTTATAGATAGTATATTTCATTACCATTCAATTGATACAAAAAAAAAACCCTCACAATTGGTAATCATTTAAAGGAATTAAAGTTTTTCGAAGTCATTGTTTCAAAAGGTGAGATTTTTCTGATGCTGAGTTTATTTACCAACCATTTACTTTGTTGAATCAAATCAAAGCGATACGGCTGCTCTTCTTACTTCTTCCCTGCTTAATATATTGCTGAATAAATTTGGAACTTGATGTCCGAATACATTATTTATCCCTAGCCCCACGTTTGATTTCAAATTGTAAAGATAATACGGATTCTTCGCAACACTCGGTAAGTATGCTAAGTTTCTGAAGTCTGCAGAGAAGAAGAATATTTAAACAAACTGTGAACTTGATATACTTTATTGTTTTTGATTTCAAATTATTGTAAAATCACACAATTATTCAAGTAAGTATTCTACATAATATCTACGAAATTAGAGCAAGAAGAATATAACCGAATACTTTATTGACTCCTTATCCCCACATTTGATTAAAAAGTCTTGAGATAATAGGTGCACATCCTACACAACACGATCCAAGTTTGTAATATCTGCGAATTTGTAGGAACAAGATTGTCTACCCAACCTGGCACGATATCGACCAAAACGGCACCCAACATGACGTGGTAGTTTATAAAGTAACAACGCGAGCCACCGGCCTCAAAAGCTACATGCCTAGCTCAAATAGGGGAGGGCAACTAACGCAATAGAGACGCTTTTGGTGGTTGAAAACGGGCCCCCTATTGTGTGTGCACTGCGCAGGCTTCCGCGCGTGCCCAGTGCCGGGCCCCTAATGATCGTCGGCTCCATCGTGACAGTGTGTCGGCCTGCCGCCGCCGCCGCGCCATGAACTCCCCCAAACTGAACGACAGGTGCCCCAGCAGCCTCAGCAACGGGAAGAAACTCCTCAGCAACGACTCCAAGGAGGACTCCTTGGACAACTCCGTGAGTACAGAGCTGGGTTTTGAATTTCTATTATGCAACGTCATTGTTGTTGGGTAATGGAGCATCGAACCACATACATTGCCGTCAACTAATGTTCTAGCAGTGGTGAACGTTTCATTCATGCACGACGATTTCTGCTTTTGAGACCAGATAAACGGTAGGTACTAGCAAATACTTATATCACAATGTAGGAACAGGTTATGCTTATCTTATATGCCACATAATTATCCAATTGCAAACAATATTTATTTTTCTTGGCCTACCTGGTTCTAAGAAGTACGTATTATTTTAAACTGCATATACTCGTACCTACACATAGTTGTGCTGCATTCCAATACAACATACCTATTTATCCGCCGTATTTATCAGCCATAAGTAGACAGTCGTTTGCTTTGTCTCTTTATAGTATATCTACTTTGGTAGGACGAATAATATTCTTAGCACTGTACCGACTTAGCTTTTAAATATAATTTCTTGGATATCTAATATGGATATCGAATTTTGATGCACGTGGTCAAGTATCACCTTAACTTCAGACATAGGTACAGTCGGCCACAGTCTCAGATACCCCTTTTTGTTCGATTGGCGCCCTTATGCCGCGCGCGGTAAGAGCTGCCATGGGGTATCTGAGATTGTGGCCGACCGTACCAATGCATTTTACTGAATTAGTGCAACATCCAAGTATGAAGCTAGGAGCTTACGTTGTAAAATGCCTAAATCTCCTTCTCTACTCAGAGAAATGGCGACAGATTTTGCGACATTTGATCGTGTTCTCTTAGCTCGCTGTTTGTAGGGAAGTGGCAAGAAGTGATGTGATTATCCTTTTCATGTCCCAAGGTAAGGGAGTCCCTGAAGTCCGAGCGAGGCAAGAGCGAGGAGGACTGGCGTCGACGCACCATCATCGTCGAAAAGAAGAACAACAGCTATGGGTTCACGCTGCAGAGCTATGGCATACATTACAAAAAGGTATTTAGATACCGTTAAAATATGTACAAGACCACCCAGACCGATACTTTATCACACCTATAATTAGCTCAATTATAAATGTTGACCGTTAAGACGACGTACGTCTCACAACTAGCGCCGCCAATGGAAAAAAAAACATATCTTTTTTATGGATGCGTTTTTAGCAAAAAACGCTCCTGCGATTCCTCAACGCGAGGCTTAACTATTTTTAAGACCTAAGGTTTGGATTCTAGATCCTAGAACTTCAGAATGCAATCGATTCTCGCCAAAAGTGGCCACTTTTGGCGAGAATCGATTGCATTCGTAGGAAATCTAATCCTGAAATCCAAACCATAGGTCCTAAAAATAGTTAAGCCTCGCGTTGAGGAATCGCGGGAGCGTTTTTTGCTAAAAACGCATCCAAAAAAAAGATATGATTTTTTTTTTCATTGGTGGCGGCGCTAGTTGTGAGACGTATTTCATATTAACGTAAATACCTAGAACGATAAAAATCCATTCAGTCCCACTAGTCTGAATCGATCGGGGTACGAACCTTTATCATCACAACCGTAACAACAACAAAACATACTGATGATGAGTGTAACTCTCTCGGCAGGAGCAAGAGATCGAGGTGATAACGTACGTGGACCACGTGGAGGCGGAGGGCCCTGCGGCGGCGGCGGGCATGCGCGAGGGTGACGTCATCCTGTCCATCAACGGCGCCGACGTGGAGCGCGCCGAACACGCCACCATCGTGCAGGCCATCAACAAGTGCGACGCGCGCATGCGGATGGTCGTCATCTTCGAGGACTGTGTCCGAAAGGTCGAGCTCCATCTCAAATACATCAACATACAACGAGCCATACAGAACAAGATGCGCGAACTGGAACAGCTCAGCGTCAGGGAGCGGCAGCTCTTCGACACCAACTGGAAAACACACAGCTTGCCTTCGCAAAAGAAGAAAACCTCGCCCGTTGATGCTATCTCAGATTCGGAAGATATTAATTCTAGAGATAACGGGACATACTGCAGACCTACTCTGTCGAGTGAGAACGTCACTGCTAAACCGCCGCAGCCTAATGTGTTTATGTATCAGTATTTAGACCCCAGATATGGAACGTGTGTCATACAGCCGAATATACGGACCGGCAGTTTCGTAATAACAGTAGGTTCGCCGCGAAACAGACGGGACTGCCATCACTACGTGCTGAAAACTCCTTCAGAGTGCCACCGAGCACCGGAACCTCAAGGTAACGAGTACAAAACTGCGAACGGGAAACATTCCAAGGCACACAGAAACAGCCACGGGCACAGCTGCACTGCTTGTGTGCCCAACTACAATAACCAAGACGCGAATAGTTTGGAGGCGTACGACCTCGCCAGCCCCTGCTGCGACCCGCACTGCGTGCCTAATTCGAGAAAGAAAGTCAGACGCAAGAAGGAATGTAGCAAAGAGCACAAGCGAAAGGACAAAAGTCAACAAATTGATAAGTCAACCCAGAAACACGAAAACTGCTCACATACACGCTCCAAGAAAGTGTGTCCCTCCGGACACTGCTCGAGTCGATACCGGCACTTGGCAACCGAGTCTGCGCAGACCAGCCAGTGCAGCCTGCAGTCGTACGCGGCCAGCAGCGCCACGGTCGCCTGTGACAACTCGGCCTCAAGCTACAGCACTTCTCTTAGCAGCGACACTCTGTTCTGGGACAACGATCGTTCCGAAGCGAAGTCGTCTCCGAAGATACAATACCAGAGTGCCAACCAGCAAGTGAAGCCGAAGTCTTGGGACAACCTCACGACTAAAGCTTTTGGCGGCTACGGGTTCGGCTACGGGTACTTGGACACGAATTCGAAGCACGCGAACCGGTCCAAGAGCCACGGGCGGAGCCACGGCGGACGCAGCAGCACGCAGAGCCACCACGACTACCAGCAGCACCACCACGAGAAGCACCCGCACCGGCAGAGCTCGGGGGGGCACCACTACGCGGGATACGGCCGCAGCCACAGCCACTGTGCGCCGACCAAGTCCACGGAGAGCCTGCTCGTGGTGCCCAAGTATCAGCTGGAGAGCAGCGGCTCGGAGACGCGGCTGGGCTGCGACTGCGCAGAGACCGTCGCCTACTACCGCCGCGTCAGCATCAGCAACAAGACCAGCAGCCCTGGCGACTCGCGCTCCGCCGCCGCCTACTACACCCAACACCTTATCTACCCCACACACGCCTACAAGAAGAAAGACGCAAATGTCAGCTCAGAAATAACAAGACTGTAACAACTCAACATTCGCATATTTATGGTACTTAGATTGTTTGCTCATAGATTATTATAGGCCTACTTAGCAAATTATTCAACCCGATAATAATTATTGTAAACTTTGAATGTACTCAGTGTAGTTTTAAGGTTATTTCCTACAATCTCAACGTAATACATTCTGCTCTGTGTTGATTTTTACAGTTTTATAAAAGTAAAACGCAGTTAGCAATTTATACAATGGAGGCGTTTCATTGTTGAGTCTAAAATACCTGTTCGGTAATGCGACCTCACTGCATTGCCGAAGAAGCCGCAGGACCCGTATAAGAGGAGCAATCCACATTTCGCCCGCCTTAAATCGCGGTCGCTCGGTCACCCCGATCGAGTGGCTGCGCACCCTCTTGTGTTCGAGGGTGGACACAATTAGCGAACAATACCGATCAAGTGTTTTAATTATTTTCCGTGAATTTCCAATGCAGATCATACTGACAGGCGACATAAATAAAGCCTTTCTGCAGTGTTGTTAGTCATAATCTACAAAAATAAAAGAAAACCGATCGAAATTACATTTTTCCCCATTCAGGTTTTTCAACTTATCGCTAGGTACTCGAATAAAAGGCCCATAAAGTGACAGACTTTTTGTGCTACTCTGAAAGCTCAGGTTTTAGGAAAGTTTTTGTAATCAATAAAAAAATCCTTCAGACCCCTACTTTTTTTTCCTCCCCATACTAACTTATTCTGTGATGTTTTATCTACGGGTATCTTATACAAGGTGTTACAAAAGATGCTAACTCTTTTGACAGGGTCATGGTACCTGATGATAGGGATCACAACATAAATATTTTTTTAGCTCTATGACGTTCCGTTGATTTTTAAATAATTAAAATGTAAGCGCTGTGACTGGAGAAAAGTATTTTTAAAATACTGTTTCCATAGACTTTCACTATGTTTTAACAGCCTGAAGCTATTAAAATACAGCTAAGCAAACAACCATATTTTTTAATTGGAGCTAAATCCAAAAACAAAAAAGTTTTGAAAATTTTACAATTTTGAGGTTATAAAAAAAAAGTTGTGTTTTTCAACTTTTTTTTGCAGATTTGTCATTATGTTGACCAGCAGGTTACACCCTGTAAAAAGAGTTAGTATCTTTTGTAACACGTTGTATAACCCGTGTCATTAAGGCGCTGTACATAGTGAATAGCCCGCGCGCCAAGAAAAATGCACAAAATCGAGTCCTGTCTCAAATATACGAAAAAAATCGAAAATTTTCACATATCAAACCCTAGAATTAGGTGATACCTATCTAAAACAGCCAGTTTCGTGTTGACATTCATAAACGTTTTGAAGATATTTTTGATGAAAAAAAATAGGCGGCGCACTTTTTTTCAAACAAAATATCTTGCAATCTGTTATGGGTATCAACTCAAAACTGGCTGTTTTAGATAGCTCTCACCTAATTCTAGGGTTTGATATGTGAACATTTTCGATTTTTTTAGTGTACTTGATACAGGAATCGTTTTTGTGTATTTTTTTTGCGCGCGGGCTAATTCACTATGCCCAGCGCCTTAAAGAAAACATTTAGGACGGACTTTTTGTTTTTTTCTAAAGCACTAATCCGTGCTAGGGAATAATTTAAACATTTATAATAGGTTGAAAAAATTCACTCGGGACAGGACTTGAACCCGCAACCTCTCGCATTAGTGCAAACTCATCACACCAGATGGCGCCCCCCGTCCAGTAGACGGAGACTAGTTGAAGAAATTCGCATCGACAGTTACTTGACTCGGTCGCTCAATTGGTAGAGCGCCTGCACGGTATGCGAGAGGTTGCGGGTTCAAGTCCTGTCCCGAGTGAATTTAGGACAGAGTTAAAAACCTAGCGTTGTCTCGCTTTGACTGTATTAATAAATGTTTTCTTTAATGACACGGGTTATACAAGTTTAAATCTGTTAGTTATTATTTTGGTGATAGTCTGAGACCCCAACAAAGAAAAAAAGTAGAAAGATATTTTAAAAAAATAAAAATAAAAAACCAATCCTAGGTAATTCTTTCCAAAAAAAACATAAAAGCCTCAAAACTTCTTAAGGTCAAAAATCACTGAACATACATGGGGGTGATTCGGGTAGCGCTATGGGTACTTTAACTTCCTGGACTTCCGGTTGAGACAATTTTTTGGGACACTGTATACATAATTATACCATTTCCCCCTTACAAGTTTGTACGGAACCCTCTGTGCGCGAGTCCGACTCGCACTTGGCCGTTTTTTTTTTATATTGTCTCACAATTGACCAGTCTGCAAAAAGAGGATAATTTGTAACAAGTTGTGTACGAGTACGAGCGCACAATCGTATCTCAAGTGAGTAGGAGTTTTGATAGATGGCCTACTTAATAACTAGAAGCAATTAAACAAATTAATTAATTAATTAATTGTCGTGTTACCTTACACGCATTGCATCGATGTTTTCCTCCTAGTTTTGTGCAATCACAGAAGTCTTCCGACATCTTACTCAATACCTATAACTGAGCAATTATTCCGTCTCAGTTCGTAAAAAACGACAAGATAATCATAATCAACATTGAAACAATCCGCGTTTACTACAAGAGCTTTCATTGTTCTTTGTCCCATGTAGCGAGTTCGTAGGTCCGTAGATACATGAAGTGACGTCATTTCGGCAGTTATCTCACACCACGATTTACAACTTACTTCCTATTTAGAGTTGTTCAAATGTGGCGAATTCGAGCACTATCACCAAAATTGGGTGGGTGAACTTATATCTGGGTTGGGTTCATCTTGGGTGGAGATCGGGGGTCGTGTCGCGCTAGCGCGGACGGCGGCGGCACTCCAGGCTCCAATCCGCTTCAGACCGTCGGCATGCGTGCTCCGCAGCGCCCGCGCCCGCGCCCAAGAGGCTCCGGCCCGCTACCAACCATACTGACTTTAGTCCTCGCGTTTGGAATATTATCTCCAATATTGGCCTATAATTTGAACCCCAAATTCTATGGATCTCATCGTTACGCAGTACGTATTAGTTGATTTCTTGACATTTGTGCAATTTTTAGGGCCCATCCAGGATGCCTGGTTCACAGGTGATCAGAACGAAAACATCAGTCTATCCAATACAAATGTGGGCTGCGTGATATTGATGCAGACATCTTACGTGTAAAAATATACGTGAAATTTAAATGTAACGGATGATTTGTCGCAATTTCTAATTTGATAACAATAATTCTCAGCTTTATCAATAAGTGCAAAAGATAAGCGGAAATAGGCTTCTAGGCTAGTACTTGCGGAGACTTCGAACTCGAGCTTTTAATTGCTATAATGTAGATAAGTCTTGAGCCTGACTGTCTAATTCGTCTTGATTTTTTTCCGCAGCTTCACTTCATCTGTAGAGATGAGTTAACCAAATCGTGTGTTACATGGCCAATATCAGGTCAGAAGTCGTGGGAAATACTCGAAAACCTGAGCCAATACTTTGGCAACCCGATTCAATGTGGCATGAGTGATTTGAGAGTGTTATCACCGAACCGGTATTTGATCAAGGTAAGGCTGTGCTTTTTTTATTATACTAAATAAATGGTGCTTCTGTCGAATCTACAATCTGCAAAATGGCGCAATACAAAATTTCATTTTGTACTTAACATGATTTTATTCAAAATTACGTTTTTTAAGTGCACCTCAGTGTAGCTATTTCCAGTTTGTTGACTGTTTCAAATTTTAATGACTGGCTTCCTAACTTAATTTGCGTAGCGAATTGAAGCTTTGCGATATCTGTAGTTTCGCGACATATTTTGCAAGCGTACCTACATGTTCACTTTCAAGTAGATATCTAATAAGAATAATGAGACTTGATGACCTAGATTATTATAATTAGTCATTGTTAACTCTCAATAATTATGAAGGAAGCGTCGCTCTGGGATTTATAGTGGAATTAAAGCTAAGCATGGCAATCAAAGTTATTACCGACTTATCAGAAATATAGGTACGTAAGTAGGCCAGGTAAAAGAAAAATCGGAAAATATTTTCATATTGCGCGTATAAAACGTAGGTACAGGTGTCAAAAGCTTGACCCTTACCATAATTATGAACATTGTCATATCCAACTTCAACTAATGTTACTGCTACGTCCCATCTAAATACCTAACATTTTTATCACGCGTATTAGGTACTTATTCATGGCGATAACCATTTTTTGTCACTGATCAATATTTCTTCCCTTGGCCTATAAACAGACTTACACAATAAATAATTATCACCAAAATGGGACAATAATAAAATTTTGTATTATGTCAAGGCGAAAATATAAACCCATCCAATGTACAAATGTAGTCAATGATTAGATCAACTAAAAAAAAATCTAAACTACGATATCGTCCAAACAGATGTCACCTCTGGACTTTACAAGACCTTCATGGGACATGCACTGCCAGTTCCTCGACGAGCTCAAACTGGATCCAGACGAGCCGGAGGAGAACACTTACAGCCACTACAGGATGCGGCGGCAGGCTGGGTACCCTAGAGGCAAATACCGCGGCCAGACGCAGTCCCAGTACCTGAGCATAGCCCAGGATAACGGGCCTGATGAGGGCAAGGCTGAGGCGCACTCGGCTGCCGATAGCTCGAGGGCTAGCGTTAGTAAGTACAGGTTTTCTCTTCTTTTTAAGGTAACCCGAAATATTGTAGAAGTTTCGAATAAAAAAATAGGATACAAAAAGCAGGCTACAGGCTGGGTACCGTCCTAGAGGCAAATACCGCGGCCAGACGCAGTCCCAGTACCTGAGCATAGCCCAGGATAACGGGCCTGATGAGGGCAAGGCTGAGGCGCACTCGGCTGCCGATAGCTCGAGGGCTAGCGTTAGTAAGTACAGGTTTTCTCTTCTTTTTAAGGTAACCCGAAATATTGTAGAAGTTTCGAATAAAAAAATAGGATACAAAAAGCAGGCTACAGGCTGGGTACCGTCCTAGAGGCAAATACCGCGGCCAGACGCAGTCCCAGTACCTGAGCATAGCCCAGGATAACGGACCTGATGAGGGCAAGGCTGAGGCGCACTCGGCTGCCGATAGCTCGAGGGCTAGCGTTAGTAAGTACAGGTTTTATCTTCTTTTTACCCGACTACGCGAAACAAAAATGAGGGTTATGATTTTAGCAGCGTACGTATGTACGTATAAGTATGTATGTTTGTATGTTCATCTGTTCCCTAGCAGAGCCTAAACTAGCCGATTTCAACAAATGAGGTGTCGTTAGATTCGTCTCAATCACCCAGATGAGACATGATAGTTTATTTTTGAATAAATCCAAGATGAATGATGTTGACGATTGAATCCAATAAATATGTACATACGCTGCTAAAATCATAACCCTCCTTTTTGCTTCGCATAGTCGGTTAAAAAGCTATTACCTACTTTGCTATTATTAGTCACAATGAGGGCTGCCGTTTTAGTGCTTACTGGTTGGCGCTACTGTCGAACTTCAGCTTACTTTTTGAGCTCATAAAGTTAGTAAGTAAGTAAGATGTAGCCTGTACAATTGTACATGTCCCACTAGCTGGGCAAAGGCCTTCTCTCAGAGAGAGAGTTCGAGCTTAATCACCACGCGTGCTCAATGCGGGTTGGCGATTTTTGCGTTGAGGGTACCCAAGTAACATTTTAGGTTGTAGAAAGGTTTTGAACAGGTTCTAGAACCTTTGTATGGAAATCTGCTCGTAAGTCTTATAACTCTCAATAAAGTTATATTAACCTTGTAATTACCTTCTGAGTGCCAAAAGGGCCCCGGTTTTAGAACCTTTCTGAGAGCTACAGCACAACCTATAGCTCAAATCCAGAACCTTTCCAATACTTGCATAGAACCTAAATATAACCTTCACAACCTTAATTTAACGTTATTATAACCTTGCAAGACAACTTATAAGTTCTAAATTAGTCTTGGATGTAACTCTATGACAACTTAGAACCTTTTTGATGGATATGAATAAATACCTTTCCAGGACTTACAAGTTTTAAATAGCTTCTGTTTAAGATTTTTTACACAGATTCAAATACTTATTTACAATGGCGTCATTCCTTTTTCGTTCGGCCATCTTTCAAAATGGCTAGATAAGCAAAGTGTTTATAAAAATAATAAGTAGCTTGGTAAAGTCAGGAAATAATCAAAATATAGTGCGATTGGCACTTCATCGTGAAACTTTACGATAATAGTGCTGTATACAAGACGGGCCTTTCATAAGTTAAACATTTCGGATATTTTTTAATAAAATAAAATAAAATAAATTGGTGATCGGTGGTAAGTCACATCAGAAATCAAACTACTATTCATATGAAAAATATATATTATAAATCGTGTAGCACATGGTATTTGATTACGCTTTATTTAATTAAAATATTGATTTTGTTTCGTTTTTTTTTCATTTTTTAATATTAAATATGGCTGACGTTAGGAAATTACTTGAAAGTATTATGTTTTTCCTTTTCAGAACTGTAACAGCTAAGAGCTCTTAAGGTTTTCCAAAATAAGAGCTGAAGGTAATCTCGCGGAGCTACCTCAAACGACAAGGCTGTTTTCAACGCTTCAAGGTTATTACCAGGAGTTGTCCAAGACTTACCAGTTGCGAAAACCACCACTGAGCTAAATTTGTTGCTTTTAAGTTTTGGTTGTAGGGGGACATGCGTTTGACCTTCGTTCAACAAACAGCTACAGGCTGCTCTAAGGGTGGTCATGAACTGAGATCAAAATTGAACTCTGTTTAAACTTAGTATAAAGTGAGATCAATTTTGAACTAACTTTAAACTGAGTTCAAAATTGATCTCTGTTTATATTTAGTTTAGTGAGATAAATTATGAAGTTACTTTAACCAACTGGTATTACTGAGTTCAAAATTGATATTATTATTATTCGAATCGAATCGAATCGAATCGAATCGAAACGAAACGAAACAAAACGAGTCGAATCGAATCGAATCGAATCGATACGAAACGAAACGAATCGAATCGAATCGAATCGGCTATTGCTAGATTCATGGTACACACGACAACACGTCAGTTGTTGCAAAATCGTCCGTAACGTAACCGAGTAAAGTGCTAGCGTGTAAGGGTCGACGTGCTGTCGTGTGTACTGATTCAAGTATCAAAACTTTAACTGCCTATATCTCCTAAACGGCTAATGCTAGACCCATGTTTATGGTACTCAAAAAAAGGGTTCAACGAGCTCTACCTGATGAACGCAACAAAAATAATAAAAAGATGTATCAAAACTTTAACTGCCCATATCTCCTAAACGGCTAACGCTAGACCCATGTTCATAGTACTCTAAAAAAGGGGCTCGACGAGCTCTACCTGATGAAAGAAACAAAAATAACTAGTAGTTCGCCCCGAACTGTGAACTCGCGACCCCATATAAACTTAACAACCCTCGGCAACCCCTCGACCGATTTGGCTCATGTTCGAACTTAAAAAATCTTTTAATTTCATTTACCCGCCTACCAAATTTCATGATGATCCGACCGAATTTACTCAAGTTATCGTCGAACGAACATACATACAAACATGCAAACGCCGGATTGTTCCAGTAGACTCGGAGAACTTCGCTCGCTTCGCTCGCTCGTTCAATAAAAAAGAAGTATCAAAACTTTAACTGCCCATATTTGAACGAGCGAGCGAAGTTCTCCGAGTCTACTGGAACAATCCGGCGTTTGTATGTATGTATGTATGAATGTTCGTTCGACGATAACTTGAGTAAATGTAGTCGGATCGTCATGAAATTTGGTAGGCGGGTAAATGAGGCAAATCGGTCGAGGGGTTACTGAGATAGAGGGTCGCGAGTTCAAAGTTCGGGGCGAACCACTAGTATCTCCTAAACGGCCAATGCTAGACCCAAATTAGTAATTTAATTTAAATTGATTCGATTCGAGTCGCATAGAATCGAATTAAATCAATATCAAATCAAATCAAATCCAATTCAATCGATGTATGTACGTATGAATGTTCGTTCGTTGAGTAAATTTAGTCGGATCGTCAGGTGGGCAGGTAAATAAGGTAAAGAGAATTTTTAAGTTCAAACATGAGCCAAATCGGTCGAGGGGCTGCTGAGATATGGGGTCGCGAGTTCAAAGTTCGGGGCGAACCACTAGTTAATAACATTTTATTATTTTTGTTGCTTTCATCAGGTAGAGCTCGTCGAACCCTTTTTTTGAGTACCATAAAAATGGGTCTAGCATTAGCCGTTTAGGAGATATGGGTAGTTAAAGTTTTGATACTTCTTTTTTATTTTTATTATTTTTCTTTTATCAGGTAGAGCTCGTCATGCCCTTTTTTCAGAGTACCATAAACATGGGTCTAGCATTAGCCGTTTAGGAGTTATAGGCAGTTAAAGTTTTGATACTTATTTTTTATAAATTTTTAATAACTTTTTATTATTTTTGTTGTTTTCATCAGATAAAGCTCGTCAAGTCCTTTTTTTAGAGTACCATAAACATGGGTCTAGCATTAGCCGTTTCGGAGATATGAGCAGTTAAAATTTTGATACTTGAATCTAGCAATATCTGATTCGATTCGATTCTATCCGTTTCGATTCGATTCGATTCGATTCGATTACATTCGATTCGATTCGGTTCGATTACATTCGATTCGATTCGATTCGATTAGATTCCGTTGGATTCGATTCGATTCGAATAATAATAATATCAATTTAGAACTCAGTTTAAAGTAAGTTCAAAATTGATCTCACTAAACTAAGTTTAAATATAGATCAATTCTAGGGTCAGCGGACATAACCACATAAGTCCTATAGAAATTGTATAGGACTTATGTGGTTAAGTCTGCCGACCCTAGAATTTTGAACTCCGTTTAAAGTAAGTTCAAAATTGAGCTCACTTTAAACTAAGTTTAAACTGAGTTCAATTTGGATCTCAGTTTAAGTATCGTTCATGAATACCACCCTAAGGCCCGGTTTCTGAATTGAGAATTTCACTAACCAAATGCTTAAGTATCGTTCTGTCACATTCTCTTGTGTGACATCTGCAGTGACAGAACGATACCTAAGCATTTGGTTAGTGAAATTCTCAATAGATGTTTTGGTGAAGGTTTTTTTGGAAAGTATTAAAACATTTTTCACACTAAAAAAATACAAATACCAATTTTTACAGAATGTATGTGTAATAATGGAGGATACGACAACAAAATAACTAGTGGTTCGCCCCGAACTGTGAACTCGCGACCCCATATAAACTTAACAACCCCATATCTCGGCAACCCCTCGACCGGTTTGGCTCATGTTCGAACTTAAAAACTAATGGTTCGCCCCGAACTATGAACTCGCGACCCCATATCTCAGTAACCCCTCGACCGATTTGGCTCATATTCGAACTTAAAAATTCTCTTGGCCTCATTTACCTGCCTACCAAATTTCATGACGATCCGACTAAATTTACTCAAGTTATCGTCGAACGAACATTCATACATACATACATACATACATACATACATACATACATACATACATACATACAAACGCCGGATTGTTCCAGTAGACTCGGAGAACTTCGCTCGCTTCGCTCGCTCGTTCAATAATAATGAAAAATAAGGGAGGACCATATACCACAAACATGTTTTTATACTTTTAGAATACCACCCTTAGGCCCGGTTTCTGAATTGAGAATTTCACTAACCAAATGCTTAAGTATCGTTCTGTCACATTCTCTTGTGTGACATCTGCAGTGACAGAACGATACCTAAGCATTTGGTTAGTGAAATTCTCAATTCAGAAACCGGGCCTAAGGGTGGTATTCTAAAAGTATAAAAACATGTTTGTGGTATATGGTCCTCCCTTATTTTTCATTATTATTATTTTGTTGTCGTATCCTCCATTATTACACATACATTCTGTAAAAATTGGTATTTGTATTTTTTTAGTGTGAAAAATGTTTTAATACTTTCCAAAAAAACCTTCACCAAAACATCTATTTCATTTAAAAAAATACATATTAATTTAATGTGTACTTATTATCTTGAATACCCAGCTTTCCATTAGTGTCACTAAATGAAAAAAAATGGCTTCATCGATTTAAAGGAACAGCTGAAAATTACAAAAAAATAAATAGCGAAATCGAACTGATACGAAGTTTACATAGAACAGAAGTTTACAACTAGTAAATAATAAAAATAATAAAACTTACCGTTGTATTAATCATTCATAACATTTTTACGCACTTTACGCTTAAAATTTCCACTCCTTTTTTTGTATCACCCTGTGTCGGTTCATTTTTCAAGACGCGTAATGCTTACAATGTATACCTATTCTTTGAAGTCGCGGAGACAACTGTCGGGTTTTGAGGATGCCTCTCAAGCTTTAAAATATTCCTGTAGGAATTGAATCATGCCTTCAGCGCAAAACAACAGCTTATTGGTTTTGTTTTTCACCACACAGTCCTAATTTACTTGCCTAGACAACTCTGATCTAACCTCAAAGTTGTAGGTAGGTTTTAGAAACTACTTATAAGCAATTTCAACTTTTCAAAACCTTATGGTAATATCAAGGTTAAAAATTTAACCTTTAGATCACACATAAGTTAAATGACAACCTTTCCAGAACCTTATCAGTAGCTTACGACAACTATAAGATCCTGAGGCTGTAAGCTCTTGAAACACAAGTCATAATAACGTTAACGTTAACTCTTGTCAGCAACTTCAAGGTTTTAACAATAAACTATTAGTTTTAGGACTTAGTAATCATTCTCAAATACTAAATTTAACCAACTAGCAAATCATTAACCTTTGTACAACCCTTCTAAAACCTAAAGGCAATTTTTACAACCTAGGCCCAAATGAAATGTTACTTGGGTATAATGCCTCATACGCTCAGGTTTCCTCACGATGTTTTCCTTCACCGTCAGCGAGTGGTATTGCTACTACAAATTCACAAATGTACGTAACTTTCAAAATTAAACAAAGTCATAGATACATGCCCGCACCGGGAATCGAACCGAGGACCTTTCGCTTCAGAGTCCACTGTTCTACCCACTAGACCACCACCGCTCCTCAGTTAGACATTACTTAAAGTTCTAACTTTAAGAGCTATACCTACGTAAGAAAAAGTTTTGCTCGAAAAAAATATTAGAACACAATTTTTCGAAAGAAAGAACTGTTTCGAAGCCGTAGTTAGTAGCGGGATAACTATTTGCCATAATAATTTAATCTCAGGTATTGCAAAATATTCACAACATTATTCTAATTCTAAATATAAAATATTAGAACACAATTTTTCGAAAGAAAGAACTGTTTCGAAGCCGTAGTTAGTATCCGCTCGCTGGTAGCGGGATAACTATTTGCCATAATAATTTAATCTCAGGTATTGCAAAATATTCACAACATTATTCTAATTCTAAATATACCCGCGTGCTCATACTCCGTGCAATTTTAGTGGTTTTAAAGCCGAAGGTATTTTGTTGCACTGGTGATTCTGAGCCAAATTACAAAATTTCATTCCAAAACACGTTTTGTAATTTGGCTCAGAATCACGAGTGCAACTAAATACCTTCGGCTTTAAAACCACTAAAATTACACGGTTTATAGTGTCATTTATGGACCTCGCGCTACACAAGCGCCCCTAGCTGTAAATCTGAGCGCAGTAGCCCTATTTGCCATTAAGTGGACGATCAGTGACTCTCCAATTAATTCCAGGTGGCAGAAGTGGAATGGGCCAAGCGCAAAGCCAGACGATGTACGACCCAACTTGTGAAGACTGTGTTGGCGGGATAGAACCGGGCGCACAGAGCTTGCGAGTAGGACAAAATTTTCCTGGAGACGGAACCCCTGGAGGCAGGGGGTCTTACGGAGGCAGACTTGGCACTCAAGGACCTTTTGATCGGCCAGGATCTTACGGACAAGGAGGAAATGGTGGAGATCAGGGATCTTTAGGTCAAGGCCGCCGACCGGGGTCTTTCGGATCTCTGGCAGGCAGGCCTGCGCAACAAGGATCACTTGGGCAATTCCCTGGTGCAGGCGGAGCTGGAGGTCAAGGGACGTTTGGTCAAGGAGGGGGAGCCGGAGGTCAAGGGACGTTTGGTCAAGGGGGTGGGGGAGCCGGCGGTCAAGGGACATTTGGTCAAGGGGGAGCCGGAGGTCAAGGAACATTTGGTCAAGGGGGGGCAGGGGGAGGAGCTGGAGGTCAAGGGACATTTGGTCAAGGGGGACCAGGGGGAGGACCAGGAGGTCAAGGAACGTTTGGTCAAGGAGGAGGGGGAGCCGGAGGTCAAAGGACATTTGTTCAAGGAGGAGGGGGAGCCGGAGGTCAAGGGGCGTTTGGACAAGGGGGACGAGCGGGAGGAGCTGGAGGTCAAGGGACATTTGGTCAAGGGGGAGCAGGGGGAGGACCAGGAGGTCAAGGAACGTTTGGTCAAGGAGGAGGGGGAGCCGGAGGACAAGGGACATTTGGTCAAGGGGGACGAGGGGGAGGAGCTGGAGGTCAAGGGACATTTGGTCAAGGGGGAGCAGGGGGAGGACCAGGAGGTCAAGGCACGTTCGGTCAAGGAGGAGGGGGAGCCGGAGGTCAAGGGACGCTTGGCCAAGGAGGAGTACGGGGAACTGTA
This sequence comes from Zelleria hepariella, assembly GCA_949319315.1. Classification (NCBI taxonomy): domain Eukaryota; kingdom Metazoa; phylum Arthropoda; class Insecta; order Lepidoptera; family Yponomeutidae; genus Zelleria; species Zelleria hepariella. The sequence continues at coordinate 30,122,635 of OX439379.1, forward strand.
GGTCAAGGAGGAGGAGCAGGAGGTCAAGGGACGTTTGGCCAAGGAGGAGGACGGGGAGCTGCAGCTCAAGGAGGAGGAGCAGGAGGTCCAGGGACGTTTGGGCAAGGTGTTGGCGGAGGGGCACCTGGAGGTCAAGGAACAATTGGTCAAGGGGGTGTGGGTGGACCTGGACAAGGAACCTTTGGTCAAGTTCCTGGTGGAGGTGGACCTGGAATTCAAGGGGGAGGAGGTAGAGGTTCAGGAAGTCAAGGAACATTTGGTCAAGGAGGAGGAGGTGGAGGAGCAGGAGGTCAAGGGACGTTTGGGCAAGCTGGAAGGCCACGACCTGGACAGGGAACCTTTGATCAAGTACCTGGTGGAGTTGGACCAGGTCAGCAAGGAGCAGTTGGCCAAGTCCCAGGCGGAAGTAGGCCAGGCCAACAGGGACCGATCGGCCAGTTACCAGCCCTACAGGGCACATTTGGCAGAGCCCCGGCTGGAGGAGCTGGGGGCCAAGGGGCATTCGGTCAAGGTGGAGCAGGTGGACCTGGACAACAGGGCACTGGTCAGGTACCAGGTGGAGGACCTGGACAAGGAACCTTCGGTCAAGTACCCGGTGGAGGTAGACCAGGTCAACAAGGACCCTTTGGCCAAGCACCAGTTGCAGGAGGACCACAAGGACAGTTCGGTCAAGTCCCAGGTGGAAGAGGACCTGGGCAACAAGAAACCGTTGGTCAAGGCGTAGGTGGCAGACCAGGCCCGGGGACTTTTGGACAAACTCCTAGTCGAGGTGGAGCAGGACAGGGTTCTTTTGGACAGACTCCAGGGAGCGGTAGGCCAGGAGCACAGGTGCCATTCGGTCAAGCCCCAGGCGGTGGGGTAGGCGGACAGCCAGGATCGTTCGGGCAGACGCCGGGAGCCAGCAGGCCCGGGGGACAAGGGACATTTGGGCAATCACCCAGCGGAGGCAGACCGACGCAGCAGGGTCCAATCGGACAAGCGCCAGGCGGAGGTGGACGAGGACCCGGAGGGACTTTCGTTCAAATACCCGGGGGAGCCAGACCGGGAGAACAAGCCATTTACGGTCCATCCGGCGGTAGACCTGGTGTCCAAGGGACTTTCGGACAAACACCGGGAGGGGGCAGGCCAGAGCAAGGTGTATACGGCCAAACTCCATCAGGCGGGAGACCTGAAGTACAAGGAACGTTTGGGCAAATTCCCGGCGGGGGACAAGGGACATTCGGCGTAACACCAGGCGGGGGTGGAACAGGCGTTCAAGGCACATATGGACAGGCTCCAGTTGGGATCACTCCGGGCGCACAAGGTCAGCAAGGACAAGGTCCTGTAGGAGCTCTCAGACCTGGAGTCTCACCATGGCCTGGCCCAGGCACCTTCGTAGGCCCAAACGGAGAAAACGTCGTCTGTTGCGTCGCCCCAAATGGCAATGGCCCGCAATATGGCCCTGGAGCCATCGGAGGGCAATCCAATGGTCCATTCGACACCATAGGAGGTTCTCATCAGCCAGGGGGGACCGTAGGCGGGGCGGAACAACCAAGGGGAACGTATGGGGCCGGAGGAATTGGAGGTGCCCAGCAACCAGGAGGGCAATATGGACCAGGTAGAGGGACAATTGGGGGAGGTGGGGGAGGGGTCGGACCCGCAGGAGGCTCACAGCAGCCGGGCGGCCAATACGGCCCAGGCTCTATTGGAGGAGTGCAAGGTGGTCCGTACGGAACAGGAGGGGTCGGCGGAACGTCTCAACCCGGCGGACCTCTCGGAGTTGGCTCCGTAGACGCAACACAGCAACCGAATGGAGTCTACGGCACAGGCTCGCAGCAACCCGGTGGAACATTCAACACCGGAGGCATCGGAGGTCCGGGACAACCCGGTGGTCAGTTCGGAGTAGTTGGAGGACCACAGCAACCGGGCGGAACTTACGGCACGGGATCTATTGGGGGACCGCAACAACCTGGTGTGCCGCAGGGTGTTGGATCGGGAGGGCTTCCGCAACAACCAGGTGGAACATATGGTACAGGGGCCGACGGAGGTCCTCAGCAAGTTGGTGGTCAGTATGGTCCTGGCTTTGGTGGTGGAAATGTCGTTGGACCAGGAGGAGCTCAACAGCCCGGTGGACCGTACGGTCCGGGAGGCATCGGAGGATCGCAACAGCCTGGTGGGCAGTACGGCGCAGGGCCCGTTGGGGGTACGCAGGGAGGTGGACCGTATGGAGCTGTTGGAGGGGGCCAGCCAGCAGGCGGTGCATCCGGCGCCATTGCAGGCTCACAGCAGCCAGGCTCGCCCTACGGGACTGGACCTATAGGCGGGGGACCACAACCCGGCGGAACTTACGGACCTGGTGCAGGGGGAGGCACTCAGTCAGGCGGACCATACGGCGCAGGGGGCGTTGGTGGGGCGGGTGGGCCTTATGGGGCTGGGGGCGTTGGTGGGGCGGGTGGGCCTTATGGGGCCGGGGGCGGCGGTGGAGCACCTGGAGGCTCATATGGCACGGGCGGCACTGGAGGCTTGCAACAACCCGGAGGGCAATTTGGTACTGGAGGAGTTGGCGGGACGCAACAGTCAGCAGGGCCGTATGGCGGTGTGGGATCTCAGCAAGCGGGAGGACCATACGGCACTGGCGGTGTTGGAGGGGGAGGACAGCCGGGAGCGGGAGGACAGTACGCTCAAGGAGGGGCTCCTTATGGCGTTGGATCAGTGGGCGCAGACGGCGGCGTCGGCATTGGGGGAGCAAATCAAGGAGGGGCCGGAGGAGGAGGCACTTACTACGGCCCGGGCGGACAAACTGGTGGGGTTTTTGGCGGCCCGGGTGGCGGTCAAGGGGGCGCCGGCGGCGGACCATATGGCACACAAATAGGTGGACAAGGAGTAAGTATAAATTGATCGAATTCATAAAATGATCATTTTAATATACAGGGCGTCCCACGGCTATGCCACATGGAGGGAAAGTACCTTAAATATTGATGATGGAACATTTTACTGAAAGAAGACATTATTTTAATTTAAAAAACAATTTAAACTGCATTCATAGATATTGAAATATTTACATGGTTGAACCGGGAATCGAACCCGTTACATGAGAAAAATTATTACCCTGTTGTTTTATCATACCGATCGAAAGGCTTTATGATAAGGATTATTTTTTGCTAAATAACATAGTGTCATAAATAAAAGGAAGACCATGAATTTTAACATTTACCTGGTTGTATGCAACAAATCGAGCCGTATCCTGAGCCGAAAGACACGTAAAATTTTGTCCATCGCAATGCGGCTTGCTGATTATAAAGAAATTATTCAAAAATGTGTTTCATTTTCATACTTTTAATCTTTTGTTACTGTGATTTTCATTCATAAATTGATTAATGTTGTATTAAAAATGTTAAAATTCATGGTGTTCCTTTTATTTCTGACACTATTTTATTTAGCAAAAAATAATCCTTATGATGAAGCTTTTCGATCGGTATGATAAAACTACAGGGTAATAATTTTTCTCATGTAACGGGTTCGATTCCCGGTTCAACCATGTAATTATTTCAATATCTATGAATGCAGTTTAAATTGTTTTTTAAATTAAAATAATGTCTTCTTTCAGTAAAATGTTCCATCTACAATATTCAAGGTACTTTCCCTCCATGTGGCATAGCCGTGGGACGCCCTGTATATATGTTGTGGTGCTGGGCTAATCGTAATATCATTTACAGGTAGGGCCAGGTGACGGGTACATTGGTATGTCTACTAACATTTTTTTTATAATTACATTTGAAACTATCGAACAAAATGTCTACAACAAATTGCTTCGTTACAGGGGCGCCGCAAAACGTATTAGACGCCAACTACAACGCAGCTATTGATGATGACTCAGAGGCGTTGGCGAGTGTGAACCAGGATAAGAACGGCACTATCGCGAGCGCGTCTTCGAAAGGCGGAAACGAGCGAGGCAGGGCGCAGACACAGGTGGAAGGGACATACACGGGCTCGGGCTCGTTCTCGGCGCAGGCGCAGATCAGCGACGAGAGCAAGGCGGCCGAGAGCCAGGTGTCGGGCGGGCGGCACGGCGCCGTGAGCAGCGCGCAGGGCCGCGGGCGCAGCGCCCAGTCGCAGGCCAGCGTGCAGCTCGGCGCAGAGACGGGCTCGCTGCAGACGCAGGCGCAGAGCGACGGCGCGGCGCACTCCTCCAACACGCAGGTGCAGGGCGGCGTCAAGGGCGGCATGGCAGACGCGCAAGCGCACGGGCCCGGCAGCACCTCCTCGCAGGCGCAGATCGGCTTCACTCCCTACAAGGACGGAGACAAGTCCCACGACCTACTGCAGGCGCCCTTCGTCGGCGGCGGTACCGCCTCGTCGCAGTCCAGCGGTCGCATCGGCCAGTCGCAGTCGCAGCTCCAGGGCACGTTCAAGTACGGCATCACGTACAACGGCGCCGCGCAGGCAGGCTCCAGCGTCGACAAGGACGCGGTGTTTCCGAACAGGCTCACCTTCAACAAGATAGACGTCTTCGACGAGAGCAACAAGAACTTGAACGTCACTAACGACGACATACTGCCGGTTCCGACACCGCTGCCCGAGCCCGTGACGGTGACGGAGAGATCCGCCGACGACTACGAGAGGAAACAGAAAGGCAACAAGGCACTGGGGCACCCGCACTCGGAGCACCACGCCACGCCCGCGCCCGGCGGCACCACCCGCGCCTTCCCCACGGGCGACGTAAACGACTACGATTACACCACCGACAAGGACGACCTGCTCACCGACGAGTACGATGGAGAGTTCGGGCCCGAGCCCGTCGAGGGCGAGTACACAAACTTCGAGGAGGAAACGCCGCGCCCGACCCTGCAGACCAACCGCAAGAGCTTGGAAGTGAAGCAGAACACCGGCGGCAACTCGCAGCACATTGTTCTCGGGCCGCTGCGAAACCAGGACGCTGTCATAACGCAGCGCACGTCGGAGCAGCGGCCGGACTACTGGCGCGTGTACCAGCCCGGTGAGCGGGTCCCGGGCACCGGGTACACCATCCCCGTGGGCTTCACCGGCAGCGTCAAGTCGCTCGCGTCCAAGGACCAGACGTACGCCATCGGCTCTAAGTACTCGCCGTCGCAAGCGCAAACCGTGTCCCTGGCGCCCGGCAGCGGCCGCGTCAACTACGCGCCATCTGGCTACGGGAAAAACGTTAACTCCAAAAACCTCAAATCATTGAACAGCAAGCCGGGCGCGGCCAATAATTACCTCTCCGTGTCAAAGTCCGTGACAGGCGCGTTAGACGGCGACAACAACGTAAAGAAACAGTACTCCCACACTTACTACACCAAGTCATCGTCCTGCGGCTACTTTACCTTCACCTGCACCATGGTCAGTGGCTCCAACGGCCGTAAAAAGGTCTGCAGGCCCAAGATGCCTACAAACCCTGATGGTACTCCGATGAGGTGTTAGGAAAATTACTTAGTACTCATAAGAACCATAGTCGGTAATTTGTGTTCGCTAAGTAATTGGTTTTGCACTGCATGATAATTAGAATTGAATGTATTTAAAGTATTTTTCTTACTAATAAATGATAAGTATTCTATAAAAATGTGTGACAGAAATGGTTATGAAAAAGTTAATAGTTTAGTGAGATCAATTTCATCTACCTACATAAATGAGACACGAATTGGAAAAGCCACCTATGTGTTCAATGTACGTTAGCTACTAAGCTAACAATCGATCATTTATGTTAGCTACTTAATTAAACCCAATGTAACTATGATAGTCATTTGATATTAGGTACCAAGATGTGATGTGATTAGAAACATATTGTTTTCAATTTAATACAATTTATTGACGTGATTTTTACATTATAATATGTATAGGTATTATGATTCCATGAGACGAAAAGTGTGTAACTTGTGCGTAGGCAAATATACCTACAAGAATAAAGAATGCCAACAGTCTAATATTAATTAAATTATAAGTCATCTATTATTATATCCAAATATGAATAAAGATATAAATTTCAAAACATGTGTTTTTATTTAAGGGTCAAATAAAGTAGCGTGCCGCCCAAGCCTTTTCACCAGTGATATTTTATTTTATTTTGGTCATCGATTTTTGTTTTACGACATTAAGGTTGGACGATAGCAACGTGACGGGAAATTCAATTTTTTTTTTTTTTATATTTTGAAGCTAAACTGAGCTATTTTTGTTCAGCGATTTTTCGTTCGCGGCAATAACATAGTATTCATTATTGTTAACAACAGAACAACAATAATTCAGCCGATTATGTGTTCTGGTCATAAATAAGTTTTTTGGGTAGTGCCACTGCTTCGTAGACCTTAAATTTGTATTTTTTCATTGCAAAAAGATCAAAAACCAGTGGCACTGCCCAAAAAACTAGTAGTTTGGTCAAATCTTATAATCAACTAAATTATTGTTGTTTTGTTTTGTTTTTGAGAATATTGAATATTTCATTGTCGTGAAACAAAAATAGCTCAGTTTAACTACAAAATTGAAAAAAAAAACGTGAAAATTTGGGCTTTCCCGCCATGCAACTTTAGTTCCGCAAAATTCGTGACCAATCCATAAACAAGTTACATTTGATAGATAGACAGATTTATTAAATTGCCAATACACAGAATACAATTAATAAACAATAGTAGAAAATAAACTTACTACAACAAAAAAAAATATATATAAAAACGATGTTGTTCGAGCCTTAGAAATAAATTGGGCGTTATGTGTAATGGCAATATAAAAAGGACCTGATCTCAGCGCGTGCTAAGGTATTGCAGGAGCAACAACCTGTAGCGCTGGTTTTCAGTCAGGGCCTTTAGTTGGGTGACGTAACGAGATGGTACTTGGGACATGCACCTTTATCGAAAAATTATATCTAGAAATTAAATTGATACATATTTGCATCTAATACATTTGCACATTTGATACATTTGCATCTACGCACAATTACACACAATTATTTTTATATTAATACACGCATGATACATTAATTATTAATCATGTGGAACACGAAGGAAGGTCTTAGATACTACAAATGCATACACTCGGTTTAACAATAAATTAGTTAAGTAAGTACCCTAAAGGGTTTAAAGGAAGAAAGAAAAAATAAATAAATACATAATGGTGTTAATTGTCACAGACAAGGTTTACACGACGATTCAAAGTCCAATCGGCCAATTCTTAAAATGGCCAATGTCCTAATGGCTCTAATATTTTTGTTTTGGCAAACAAAATCCATAGATGGTCGCAAAATTGTAATTGAAACTATTAATAGATATACAGGGCGTCCCACGGCTATGCCACATGGAGGGAAAGTACCTTGAATATTGTAGATGGAACATTTTACTGAAAGAAGACATTATTTTAATTTAAAAAACAATTTAAACTGCATTCATAGATATTGAAATAATTACATGGTTGAACCGGGAATCGAACCCGTTACATGAGAAAAATAATGACCCTGTAGTTTTATCATACCGATCGAAAGGCTTCATGATAAAGATTATTTTTTGCTAAATAACATAGTGTCAGAAATAAAAGGAAGACCATGGGAAGGCAATTAAACCTTACACACACGTTAACATTAGGGGTATATAGGGTATTTCAGAAAGGTCCAGTGACACTTCAAGGGCACGCTTAATACATCATTTAATTAAGCAACTTTTAATATGGAGCAAAGTGCGATATCTCGAAAAATATACCAGCTGCTCCATACATTTAGTACAGTAGCCATCGAAGACAGTAGTTGATATTTTTTTCGTAATTTCGCAGTTGTTTCCATACTACTCGTAAATATTGCTTGTATTGATGAGTGAAGCGACCCCCTTCAGTGTCACAGGACCTTTCTGTAACAGCCTGTATTTTTCTAAATACATCTTAATATATAAAACAAAGTCGTGTTAGTAACACCATTTATAACTCGAGAACGTGTGGACCGATTTTTATGATTTTTGATTTGTTGGATTTGTCTCCGCCACGAATAACAGAATAACCATTAAAACAACGGAAAAACTCACGAGAAAAAAAATAAGTCTGCGCGGACGAAGTCGCGGGCAAAAGCTAGTGTCAAATAATAGCGGAAATGTCTATCAATGTGTATTCGATAATATTTCATGAATTTTCGATTTATCGTCTAAACCCGTGAGCCGTGACCGTAGTGTGACCGCAGTTAGGTTTTTTTTTTAAATAAATGCTTTTAAATGATTTGAGCAAAAATGCTGAGTTAGTTTTGAGATTCAGAGTTAGGCTTTGTTACAGTTACTTACTATTCATAAAATGAGTTTAAATTTTGTTCACATACGCACTAGCAATATAATAAATTAATATTATTAAAACGTGGGAATGTTTCACTCGCAGGATCGACAAAATATCACAGAATCTATGTTTACAATATTAAGTACTCGCGTTATTAAATAATATTCAGTGTAATTATATTCCATGGCACTGTCTTAAACTATTTATATGCGTTTACATAATAGGACAGCATTTCAATATAACGTGTACCGATAACGAACCTATCTGAGATGAACTACAAAACGCGCGCCTTCTCGCTCTAATTTATGTATGAGCGACCAAGATATTGCCTTATTGGCAATCATATTAGATAGTTTCTTCATTGTTACAGATTATATAGATCAGCGTTGGTTGGTTGACACTTTGTTTCCGGTATCTTTTGGGTAGCAAGTTAGGGTAGCATCTTTTGGGTAGGCTAATTACGGCGAAAAGTAGAAGGGTTAAATACAAAACTAAGTTAAATCATACCTGTCAAGTTATGGATGATTATATAATATACTGTATATTACGCTTAGCTATCATTTCAAAAGTATAATTATTGGGCAAATCTTCACACTGATAATAATTATAAACATCAATCAAAAGTAAAACAAATGTAAGTACACTAGCCAAGCTGCACTGCAGCTTACCACTAATTAAAAACACAATAGTTACATGTATCTCTAAAATATACTAGAATCTAACATGGCAATATTTAGTTTGTATAGACAGCGACATAAGGAAGTACAACTTTTTGTTGGATGCTCGTACTTTGTCGAGCAACATACGATTTGCAGCCGAAAGCATTTATTTCTCGTTTCCAAACAGATGTGGTACTTTTCGAATTAGCATATTTTACTTCTTTGTATTGGAAAACTATTTTGTATTTAAAAATGCCGTCGTAACTGGCAATGACAGGATGTTTGAAGCAAAATTAAAACCAAGGGATTCCACGCCTTACTCTATGAGGTGTACGAATCTGGCGGAAATCATAATTGATTCAGACAAAAGAAGCTTCGGAAACAATACGTAGGTACTCCATCCACATTATAAAATCGTACGCAGTTTAGGCAAGTCTGCAATATGAATATGATGTTCTAACTTATTGTCACCGGGCGGTCTAAAAACTCTGACCCAGGGATGGCCGCTACCTCATACGATAACCTAACCTAACCATTGTCACCAGATTCGGAATAAAGTAGGTAAATTTTTCAAGCTCCAGAATTAATAAAGATTGAGTTAAAAATTTTCAGCCCGCGTGGGTGACAGTTTTTTAAAGCATAGTGACTTAGATATAGCGTGTAATATCTTGACTTATAAATTGTAAGGAACTAAATCATGGCAGTTTTTGTTGCAAATATTATGAAAGCTACCAAAAATGCGTGCTATCATGGTGTACAGAGATATTGCACATCGCCATGTCAAATATTTAGGTAGACAACCTTCGGCTTAATAACCGTTGAAGTTACACGGTAGGTCACTAAACATCCCCTGTAGCATCACGGTTGACTTGAGTACAATTTACAAAATATATTGTGTAAAAATTCGACAAGTAGTAATACAGTTATGGTAATTCCAAAATTATGATTGAAAGTGCAAATTATTGTGCAAATCGCATTGGAATTGTGGTCGCTTATACTATACACATACTTAGAAACAATAATATTTTTTTAAACACACTGGATGTTAAAATGTAAGCATAAAATGAGATCATTTAGTAGAGAGACGCACGAATATAAATATGTCTACGTTAAACAGCGATTCAGAGCCATCGCTATTGGAAGAATAAACACAATCAACCTCTAACACTGGTCGCGGAAACACCTTATTTAGAACATTAAAGTTACATAGAACATATCTATGTACTTACACAGTAAAATATAGTAACATTTATATTATAGTATCATAGCCATAATATTATTAGAAGTACACTCTCCGTCTATTACTTTAGTATAAAGTTTTTTTTTAAGTTGGTACCATCCAGACCGGCCGGAAAACAACACATACCACTTAGGTACATATACATTTATACGAGAACATCGAAATATAAAATATGATCTTATCTTTCCGAAAAATAAGAAAGAAGGGCCCTACACACCAGGCGACTTTAGTGGCGTCGCTCTCGAAGGTCTGGTGCGTTGTTCCTGGTTCAATGAGAGTAGCGTGATGGGAAATGCACAATTTTCAGTTTTTTCAATTTTGTAGATACATTGAGCTATTTTTGTTGAGCGTTTTTTTATTTCACGGCAATAAAATAGTAGTGTTTTCATTATTCTAAACAACAATAATTCAGCCGATTATGAGATTTGCTCAAACTACTGGTTTTTTGGGCACTACCACTGGTTTTTCGACCAGAAAAACAAATCAGCTCAATAAATTATTGTTCGTCTGTTGTTTAGAATACTAAAAAGAATACAATTTTATTATAGTGAAACAAAAACTGCTGAACAAAAATATCTCAGTTTAGATACAAAATCGAATAAACTGAAAATGTGGACTTTCCCGCCAGGCTACGTTATTAGTTGAACCTTTGATTGCGAACAACTTTTATTTTTCTACAATTTTGTAAACGAGGGTGTATAAATAACGATAGCGATAGGAGGTTGGCTAATTTTAGCGCCAAATTCATATTGAGACGACTAACAAGATAAAAAAATAAAATATAGCCTCCATCAACGATTAAAATTGACGCACAATTCGAATAGGGTTATAATTCTTTAAAAATAGTTTTGATCAAATTGTCAATATAGGAATACCGTAATATTATCATAGAATTTCCAATTTCATGAATGGGAATAAACGTATGGGGCTGAAAGCTAAAACGTTCCAGCCACTCACTCGCACGCCGTTCATCGATAACCGTGTGCGGCGAGAGCGAGATGCCATATCTTATCTTAATTTGGGACTAGAGGCTTATAACAATCAGGTGCGCGTTTCATAAAACTGCAATTCATAGTTTATTATGACAATATTAAATGTATATTGAGTAGTCGGATAGTAAGCTAACCTTTTTTGTTACCTCTTTTGTGTCTAATCGGCTACTCAATGTACATCCATTTACGAAACGCGCACTACAAGGTAAATATTTTTCTAAACAAAAAGTGTTCGCTAAGTAAAATACTGGTAGGGTACTTCGGGTTATCTAAAAAATAAACTATGCAGGTTAAAGATATAGGCCCCATCCTAATTGGTCAATCATGATGCATGTGATGCTATTTTGTCGCACAATAGAAATAATGTCTCTATTGTCCTCGCAAGTCATCGCCCGACCACAGAATAAATTCCATAGAATCGTACGAGCACTGGCCAATGGGAATTTTTTCCAGGCATCAAAAATAGCCCGAATATCTGTCAAAATCATTCTATTAATCTGTGGTTTCCATACAAATCACAGACTTAGTTGAGCGATAATTCACGAATCGCTGTCAAATTTGACACTTGGAAAAATCCATATTAGGACGTGGCCTCAGGCGGTCTGTTAACGCAACGGTATTCTGTGAGCCAACCAGTACTGCGTTACAGACCCTGGTTTCGACTATCACTGAACTACCAGTATTAGTTCCGGGCGCCCAGTTTCAACAGGGTGTCTAATGTAACGTGCCTCTTTTGTGACCTTAGTTGTCGTTAAATGGGCCACTAGATAGGGATGATGACTGCATCAACTATAAATTCAAAAACATGCTTTATCAAAACTGGTAAAACATCTTCTAAAACCTAACAAATCAGGTTTTTACAAATGAAACATTTGACGAGCACGTTATGTGAATACCGAGTCGTGACGTGACGTCACAACTAGGTATTTTCATACAAAATATCGTTCTAAAAAGAACTCATTTGACTAGCACGACATCATCCCTATTAATCTGGCATAAACCGGGCCATGTCACAGCTGTCAAAACTGGCCTACCTTTTAAGACCCAGTAGGACACACAACAATCGCCGCCAGTGAAAAAAAAAAACATATCTTCTTTTTGGATGCGTTTTTTGCTAAAAACTCTTCTGCAAAATGTGAACGCGAGGCTTAACTATTTTTAGGACCTAAGTTTTGGATTTCAGTTCCTAGAACCTACGAATGCAATCGATTCTCGCCAAAAGTGGAGCTGGAATCCAAACCTTAGGTCCTAAAAATAGTTAAGCCTCGCTTTGAGATTTGGCAGGAGAGTTTTTAGCAAAAAACGCATCCAAAAAGAAGATATGTTTTAATTTTCATTGTCGGCGGTAGTTGTGCGTCCTATTGTGTCTTAACCTTTAACCTGCGGTTGGTGGGCTGGGTATGGGAAGTAGTGAGTGTGAGTGGGGCGTCACCTGCGCATTAGGAGGCCCCGCGGAGGCGCTTGAGGCGCTCCTTCTCCATGTGGTCGACCGGTGGCTCCCGCTCGAACGACACCAGCTCCAGCGCTGCAACAAGTAAAAAATAAATAAAAAAATGCCACTAGAAGGCGCCCTATCGTCCATAAGACGAGAATCAATGAGGTTAGAAAATTTGCATCGCAATTCGGAACCCAAAGTTTTTTGTTCGAAAGTCCGTTATTTTTTTATGTTGGTCCAGTAGTTTTGTTTTTATGCGCTAAAATGTTTTGTTCCTATGACCGCCAACAGTATGCAGACGGTCGCGTGACGTCATAAAACTGTATCTTTGAGACGTTGTAAAATCCAAACTACTGAACCAAAATAAAAAAAATATTGAAATTAGTTTCTTATAATAGCCAAAAGTTTTGAATAAGCCAATAACGGACTTTCGAACCAAAAACTATGGGTTGCGAATTGGAAGAGCGCCTGCACGGTATGCAAGAGTTTGCGGGTTCAAATACTGTCCCGAGCAAGTTTTTAACCTTATAAAAATCTTTATAAAAGTTCCCTAGCACAGTTTAGTGTTTTACAAAATACAAAAAGTGGTTAAGTGTAATGGCAAAATCAAATTCCAATGAGGTAGACCGGCGGATGGAGCGCCCGCTCGCTTATAAGTTGACTGGTGTACAACGTAAGCTAACCTGTCTCAGAGAGCGTCGGCCGGTCGTTGAGGAACCGCCAGACCGGCGGATGGGGCGCCGGGGGGGGAGCCGCGGCGCCCTCCTCACTGACAAGGCGCCGGGACGCCAGTTGCGTGTTGACGTAGCGCGAAAGCAGCGAGCACTTCTCGAAGTTGACGCGGTTGCCTGGCAACCTGCGGAAGCACGAAGTATTAGTTTTCTGAACATAGGGATTCTAACTATCACGGTTAACTACTACAACTAACTATCACAATCGGTGGTAGTACCGCATGCGTTATTGCGATATCTGTTATCATCAACGATCCTAATACAAAATGTACTGAAAACAGAATAGCAATAACGCAAACGCAAACGCACTTTGTGGGGAGCCTTTATGCTGACAATATGTCATTTATTTTTGATAAAGATTTTATTGGTTTTTCGGGATGGGAATAGTAAATGAAGGGACACGTATTTTTTCTTTTGTTCAATTTCTTTGGAAGTACTAGTGATTTTAAAGTTTTAACGTTGATTTTTCTGGGCCAGTTGCGGCGGTATTACCGCAGCAGTGTGTCCACGGCGATCCTAAAAATGCAAAATGTACTGAAAGCAGCTATCGCAATAACGCAAACGCAATGACGCAAACACAATGTCGCGCCTGTGTGGGGGAGGCTTTAAGGCTGGAAGGTTTGGACAACAGATGTCGTTGGTAGTATCGAAATGAAGGGGCGTATGGTACTAATTCGGACTAGTATGCAGTGGGGTCAAAATATTTTAGTTTTTAGGAGTGGACGATAGCACCGTGGCGGGAAATGCAAAATCTTCACAGTTTTTTACATTTTGTAGCTAAACTGAGCTATTTTTGTTCAGCGATTTTTCGTTCGCGAGCATAAAACCGTATTCTTTTCATTATTGTAAACAACAGAACAACAATAATTCAGCCAATTATGTGTTCTGGTCTACGACAAGTTTTTTGGGCAGTACCACTGCTTCGTAGACAAGAACACATAATCGGCTGAATTATTGTTGTTCTGTTGTTTACAATAATGAAAAGAATACGGTTTTATTCTCGCGAACGAAAAATCGCTGAACAAAAATAGTTCAGTTTAGCTACAAAATGTAAAAGTCTGTGAAAATTTTGAATTTCCCGCCACCTTGCTATCGTCTACCCTTAAAATAGTGCTCACTTGGAGGGGCTCCCTTGGTTGGCGAAGTGTAGGTCGCGACAGGTGACCGACAGCAGCGGCACCGCGGTCTCCGTCGGAGCGGCAGCCAACGCTGCCCGGTACCTGCGTGCAAGAGAAATGTTTAAGGCGCTGGGCATAGTGAATTAGCCCGCGCGCAAAAAAAATGCACAAAAACGATTCCTGTATCAAATACACACAAAAAATCGAAAATGATCACATATCAAACCCTAGAATCAGGTGAGAGCTATCTAAAACAGCCAGTTTTGTGTTGATACCCATAACAGATTGCAAGATATTTTGTTTGAAAAAAAGTGCGCCGCCTATTTTATTTCAACAAAAATTTCTTCAAAACGTTTATGAATGTCAACACGAAACTGGCTGTTTTAGGTAGGTCTCACCTAATTCTAGGGTTTGATATGTGAAAATTTTCGATTTTTTTAGTTTATTTAATACAAGACTCGATTTTGTGCATTTTTCTTGGCGCGCGGGCTATTCACTATGTACGGCGCCTTAAAAACTAAAATGTACAGCCTATTTAGTTAGGAGGTAAGGATCTGGCAGAATACCAGCGGTGCGGGTATCTTTAAAGTGCCTTTAGAGTACCCGTAACTCTACTCCGTGCAATTTTAGTGGTTTTAAAGCCGAAGGTATTTTGTTGCACTGGTGATTCTGAGCCAAATTACAAAACTTCATTCCAAAAGGTGCGAAAAAATAAATTCACTGCTCCATACAAATGGTGTTGATTGGCAATAGCCGTTTGTATTGGGAAGTGTTTTTTTTTTCGCTCGTTTTGAAGTAAAATTTTGGAATTTGGCTCAGAATCACGAGTGCAACTAAATACCTTCGGCTTTAAAACCACTAAAATTCCACGGTGTATACTGAGCCAGATCCTTTTTATACTTTTAGGGTGGTATTCTAGAACGCTACTTATTAAACAGAGTTCCGACTGTCGATAAAACAGTGCATGTTTTGATATGAAGGGAGGGATATTGAAATCAAAACATGCACTGTTTTATCGACAGTCGACAGTACTAAACTCTACTTAAGACGCCGTACGTCTCACAACTAGCGCCGCCAATGGAAAAAAATCATATCTTTTTTTTAAATGCGTTTTTAGCAAAAAACGCTCCTGCGATTTCTCAACGCGAGGCTTAACTATTTTTAGGACCTAAGGTTTGGATTCCAGGATTGGATTTCCTACGAATGCACTCGATTCTCGCCAAAAGTGGCCACTTTTGGCGAGAATCGATTTCATTCTTAAGTTCTAGGATCTGGAATCCAAATCTTAGGTCCTAAAAATAGTTAAGCCGCGCGTTGAGAAATAGCAGGAGCGTTTTTTGCTAAAAACGCATCCAAAAAAAGATATGATTTTTTTTCCATTGGCGGCGCTAGTTGTGAGACGTACCTTAAACTGAGTTTAAACAAAGTTCAAGGAGCCTTCTAGTTTGAACTGAGTTTAGACAGAGTTTAAGTAGCGTTATAGTTTGAACTGAGTTTAAGTAGCGTTCTAGAATACCACCCTTACTGCCGATTTATGAATTGAGAAATTCGCTAAGCAAATGGGTAAGTATCGTCCTGTCTCTGCAGATTTCTCACGAAAGAGCGTGACAGAACGATAGTTAAGTATTAGCTTAGCAAAATTCTCAATTCAGAAACCGGGCCTTAGACTCGGAGAACTTCAATTAAGATCCAGCCGTGGGTTGCTTGCCGTAGTCGGGTGAACATTACCTGGCATGGTTCCCGCTTGGCTCGACGCAGAGCTCGAGCTGACGCAGTTGCTGCCCGCACACAGCTGACGTGCGCGTCCACTGAAACAACACGGACTGTTTATACGATTGACTGATCGGCGGCGGGGCAGCCCCCTTAGCACGCGGGCCATTTTGCCTACTCTCAACTGTCACCTTAGCCACTTAAGACGCAGTACGTCTCACAACTAGCGCCGCCAATGGAAAAAAAACAATCTTTTTTTTGGATGCGTTTTTAGCAAAAAACGCTCCTGCGATTCCTCAACGCGAGGCTTAACTATTTTTAGGACTTAAGGTTTGGATTCCAGATCCTAGAACTTAAGAATGCAATCGATTCTCGCCAAAAGTGGCCACTTTTGGCCGGAATCGATTCCATTCGTAGGAAATCGAATCCTGGAATCCAAACCTTAGGTCCTAAAAATAGTTAAGCCTCGCGTTGAGAAATCGCAGGAGCGTTTTTTGCTAAAAAGGCATCCAAAAAAGAGATATGATTTTTTTAATACAGTTGCTCAAAAAGTGGCATATTGCAGGGACGAATAGCGTTCGGGATGTGGGCTATTACACACGCGTGCTTTTTTTTTACCTTTCCCGCACTCGTGCGTTCTCTTTCCCAACTGTCAAAATAATGTCTATTAAAAAGAAAAACCAACCATGAAGTTTTTATTAAAAAAGTTTTTGTGATTCATGCAAATACGTATATTTCTAAAAAGAAGCTACTAATTTGTTTCAATATCAGATTTAATGATTTGATTGAATGAGTTTGGTTAGGTTTTATTTCATTAAATTTCATTTTCATTTCATATCAATAAAAAACTTCTACTGAACACCTGGCTGTATGGGCATAGTTGCCTTTGCCTACCAGAATGGGTGAAGAAAAAAAAACTCTGCTTATATTCTACGGTTGGCGCCATTTTGATTTTTCAGAAATTTTCTTTGCTTTAGTTGTTTGTTTCACAAAATGAGTAATTTCGACCCTAATTTTTTTTATTAACACCACCGGAACTCAGTATAATTGCACAAAATGCTTCGGAGAACATTTTACTGGAAAAGAAAAAAATGTTAAGTTAGTTGAGTTTATTGTGTTTTTATTATTTTATTAAATTGCTTCATTTTTTCGCAACTGTATTAAAAATAGTCGTTCAGTACACGTGCGGAACCGTCATTGCAACTTGTTCCGACTGTAAGCCCTCGCCTTCGGCTGCGCCTCGGCTCGGGTAGCCATTTGTCGGAACTCTTTGCAATGACAGCCTTTCCGCACTTGTAATGAAATATACTATTTTTTCATTGGCGGCGCTAGTTGTGAGACGTATTTCATCTTAACACTACTGAGGTGACAGTTAACAGTGGCTAAATTGACAGTTGAGAGTAGGCAAAATGGCCCGCGTGCTAGGGCAGGTTGATTAGACATCAAGCGATTACAGGCATAGCGCTTAAAGTGATGGTCAGCAAGCGTAGCATGAAGCTGGGTGAGAGCATATCTATGGGTTTATAACTATAATCCGCGCGGGATGAGAATAGGATGCCACCTTTTGGAACCTCACACGCGCGCGGTAAGCAAACTCGCGTCGATGCAACCTTGTCAAAGTAAAATAAAGTATATTTTCGATTGACTTCGACAAGGTTCCATCCCATCCTCATCGCGCGCGCATTATAAATGTATCTCACTCTTTTGTTGGAGCGGGATAGCTAGAGTTATAAACCCATGGATACGCTCTGACCCAGCCTTATGCTACGCGAGCTGGGCACAGTAGGCCCGCCAAAGAAACAAAAAATCATATCTTCCCGCACAAGTCAAAAGTGGCCGTTTTTTTCTTGTGTGGGATTTATTTGTAGGTTCTAGGATCTGTAGGTTTATTTGTAGGCCCTAAAGCTACTTTGATCAAATTAAAGAGAAGGTGTATTTCGTGACATACCATGCTGCGAAGGAACTGGCTTGTGATCGAAGTGCATGGAGAATGCTGCACCGACAAAGGATAACTTCTTAATGATGATGATCGAATTTTTAAACTTTAACTTTCGTGAGCACTGCACATTTTTCTATTAAATCACGGTTTTACTCACTAGTATTTTGTCGCTGTGGCCGACTAGTTTCGGTTCTCATTCGGAGACCTTAATCATGGAAAACGAGACGGCCCTCGCGACGCCGCGGCTAGTCTCGAACTGCGTTGGAGTAGCCGCTGTGCACGAGGGATTAAGGCTTTAATAAGGGCTAACTAGCGCCACCAATGATAAAAAAAACATGTCTTTTTTATAACCCCCTTTTAGAAAAAGTAATTCAACAGATTTTTCTATATAACTAATAGCAATTTTTAGAACCATCAGCCCAGAGCCGAGACCCAGGAATCTAGGCTACAATTTAAACTTTTGGCAAAAGCGGCCGTTTCTCATTGTTGGCGCTAGTTAGCCCTTATTAAAGCCTTAACACGCCGTACGTCTCACAACTAGCGCCGCCAATGGAAAAAAAATCATATCTTTTTTTTGGACGCGTTTTTAGCAAAAAAACGCTCCTGCGATTTCTCAACGCTAGGCTTAACTATTTTTAGGACCTAAGGTTTGGATTCCAGATCCTAGAACTTAAGAATGCAAACGCTTTTTTTGCATTCTTAAGTTCTAGGATCTGGAAACGCTTTTTTTGCATTCTTAAGTTCTAGGATCTGGAATCCAAACCTCAGGTCCTAAAAATAGTTAAGCCTCGCGTTGAGAAATCGCAGGAGCGTTTTTTTGCTAAAAACACGTCCAAAAAAAAATTTTTTTTTTCCATTGTCGGCGCTAGTTGTGAGACGTATTTCATCTTAAATATAATGATGATGATCGAAACTCACGGTCTTCTTGAGTCTCGTGATGGGTGTCATGTTGAGCGCGCTAATGA
This sequence comes from Zelleria hepariella, assembly GCA_949319315.1. Lineage (NCBI taxonomy): Eukaryota > Metazoa > Arthropoda > Insecta > Lepidoptera > Yponomeutidae > Zelleria > Zelleria hepariella. Next base: position 30,141,656 of record OX439379.1, read on the forward strand.
TGGCCATGAGCGAGTTGAAGTTGCCGAGGTTGAAACACTCGCGAGCCGTCATCACCCATTGCTCCACCACGCGCGACCGGTACTTGCTCTTCATGGCCTGGAGAACAAACAAGCAAGCAACGACCAACATTAAAAATGACCCTTTTAATTTCAAATTAGAATATCTCATAAACGGCTAAATCGATTTTGATGAAATTTAAGAATTAGGATTTGCTGGCGCCATACTAGCGAGTAGCGTTCAAAGCAGCTGACTTCATAAACATTGACAAAGTTTTTTGAATTATTTTTTCTTTGAATTCGCTTAAGGCGCTGGGCATAGTGAATTAGCCCGCGCGTCAAAAAAAATGCACAAAAACGATTCCTGTATCAAATACACTAAAAAAATCGAAAATGTTCACATATCAAACCCTAGAATTAGATGAGAGCTATCTAAAACAGCCAGTTTTGTGTTGATACAAATAACAAATTACAAGATATTTTGTTTGAAAAAAAGTGCGCCGCCTATTTTTTTTCATCAAAAATATATTCAAAACGTTTATGAATGTCAACACGAAACTGGCTGTTTTAGATAGGTCTCACCTAATTCTAGGGTTTGATATGTGAAAATTTTCGATTTTTTTAGTGTATTTGATACAGGAATCGTTTTTGTGTATTTTTCTTGGCGCGCGGGCTATTCACTATGTACAGCGCCTTAATATTTTTTTTATATTTTGTACAATAAAAATATAAAATGGGTCTTAATTCACGAAATATATAATTTTGTAAATTGTGCCATATTTAAAAAAAATTCCTCAAGGGTAGAGGGGCAATTTGGACGAACGTGCCTCACGACGCTGCTCGGTCGGTGTGGACACGGCTATTGGCGAACGAGTTCAAAGCAAGGCGAGAGTGCAGCCAGTACGCAACGCACCAGAAACATAGAGGCCTTGCGCTCTCGTTGCACTCTCGCTGCGCTCTCGCTGCTCTCTCGTCCCCATCTCGTTGTGCCCTAGTGGCCAGTGCGGTAATACCTTCAGGATGTCCGTAGCGACGAGGTAGCTGAGCCGGTTGAACCAGTCGGCGTACCCCTCCAGGTTCCTGGTGCTCTTGGTCTCGATGTGGTGCTGGCTGATGCCGCGGCTGGCGCCGTGAGAGGATGTGCTCTCGCTGCGCTCTCGCTGCTCTCTCGCTGCTCTCTCGCTGCTCTCTCGCTGCTCTCTAGCTGCTCTCTCGCTGCTCTCTCGCCCCCATCTCGTTGTGCCCTAGTAGCCAGTGCGGTAATAATAGTACCTTCAGGATGTCCGTAGCGACGAGGTAGCTGAGCCGGTTGAACCAGTCGGCGTACCCCTCCAGGTTCCTGGTGCTCTTGGTCTCGATATGGTGCAGGCTGATGCCACGGCTGGCGCCGTGAGAGGAGGTGGCCTGCGGCAGCTGCGCCGGCGCGAAGGTCTGGACGAACTCCTCGGGGCCCACGAACGAGAGGCGGTGGAGCTCCACGATGGTCAGCTGGTTCGCCAGGTCGACTGGAGTCAGGCCTAGAGTCAGGATGTCGCCCTGGAATCAGAAGAGGCTGTTGAATGTATGACGACTAGGACATGATTGTGTTCAGACTTGAGACAAAAAGTTGCGGGAACTTATTGAACGAGCGAGCGAAGCGAGAGAAGTTCTCCGAGTCTACTGGAACAATCCGGCATTTGTATATATGCGATAACTTGGGTAAATTTGGTCGGAGAGTTATGAAATTTGGTAGGCGGGTAAATCAAAATAAAATAATTTTTAAGTTCGAGCATGAGCCAAATCGGTCGAGGGGTTGCTGATATTTGGGGTCGTGAGTTCATAGTTCGGGGCGAACCACTAAAAAGTAAGATGCAGCCTGTATAATTGTACATGTCCCACTAGCTGGGCAAAGGCCTTCTCTCAGAGAGAGAGTTCGAGCTTAATCACCACGCGTGCTCAATGCGGGTTGGCGATTTTTGCGTTGAGGATATAATGCCTCACATGCTCACGAACCACTATCACTAGTTAATACCTGTGTAAGCTGGTCCACGGAGGAGACCTGCGGAGTCTCGACGAGGGTCTCCTCGTACTGCTCGAGAGCCGTCAGCTTCTCCAGCAGTCTCTCCAGCATGGAGGACACTTCGCCGCGCACTGACGCCATGTGCTCCGCCGCGCACCTGTCGACACCAAATGTCTGCTGTGTTAGATAGTTCTTACCACCGAACTAAATCCCATAGAATCCGTATTAGGTATAAAATCACAATAAAAACTTGTCCCCACCAGTGGCGTAGCTAGGTAGCCGGGGGCCCTGGGGCAAAAAACCGACTGGGGCCCCAACTAAACTGTTCAGGATTGAATACTTGAAGGGCCCGAAATTTTCAGTCTAAAACGGAGAAATCTCATAATTGAACGAGCGAGCGAAGCGAGCGAAGTTCTCCGAGTCTACTGGAACAATCCGGCGTTTGTATGTATGTATGTATGTATGTATGTTTGTATGTTTGTATGTTTGTATGTTTGTATGTTTGTATGTTTGTATGTATGAATGTTCGTTCGACGATAACTTGAGTATTTTTTGTCGGATCGTCATGAAATTTGGTAGGCAGGTAAATGAAATTAAAAGAATTTTTAAGTTCGAACATGAGCCAAATCGGTCGAGGGGTTGCCGAGATATGGGGTTGTTAAGGTTATATGGGATGAGAGAGGGCGCCACTGCTGCCTCTCAGTAACATTAAAATAGTGCTAAAAAGTTATTTTAAAAGTGATAAAAACGTAAATCTAATCAGTAAACAGTGAAAGCAGTGATAAAAACTAACAAAAGTGAACTATAAATACAAATTCTGTTTGGAAACAATATTGTGGATATCGGACGTAAAACTCAGTGGAAACAATAAAAATAAACTTTTACGGGTCGCAAAATAATCCGTAACAAGAACTCTATTTTAATCCAATAAATCCAAAAATAACCAAAAATCCAAAGTACACCAGATTAGAAAATTCAAAACAGCGCCATCTATTAGAAAATATATATATCATATTGTTATTCTATTTCCTAACAGAGGGCGTGACAAAAAAAAATATCAGAGCCATCTAGTGTTCAAAATTATAAACCAAAAAGTCCTTATGCTCAACAATAGAGGTCGCTTTACTTCAAAACTACAAGAGAGTCCAATACAAAACTTAAAATGGAAGAAATACTAGATAAACTACAAAAAATCCATAAGAAAAAGCGGCGAATAAAATACAGAAAACATTCAAAGAATGTTTGGCGAAAAACTAAAAATGCTAGAAGAAAAATCTGAAAATCTTGAAAAACGAGTGGAAAATCAAGAGCAAAGGCTGTACTATCTAGAAAAAAATGCTAGACAGAAAAATTTGGTTTTCTTTGGCGTCGAGAAACGTGAAAAATCGTAGTTTGAGTTGGAAATGATAATTGCAAACTTTGTAAAGGATTTTATGAATATTGAACTGGACCTGAAGGATATAGAAGCACTATAAGAAAGATAGGAAAGAAATCAACTCGCGTCTTATGCATCTTTCACTTCCATCCATGCGAGCATATAGCTCTTGCGCTCCACTCTGGACGGCCGGTAAAGGCAAGCCAGAGGTGAGGGTCCCGGTCCTCTTGGATTCCAATCCACTCTTGTACAAAGACTTGGATGCGAGGACCAGTTTTCGACCTTCGGAAGACTCGGATCCGTGGTACCGCCACATACCAACAGCTCCCCACAAGCTGCCCTGCGGTGGAGGAACCATAATGGTCCCTCCATTCCCTTAGTCGCCTTTTACGACACCCACGGGAAGAAATGGGTTGGTCCAATTCTGTACCTTCCGGGAACCACACGGGGGTTATTATTATTATTAAGTTTATATGGGGTCGCGAGTTCATAGTTCGGGGCGAACCACTAGTAATAATTTCAAACCACTTTATTTGTTCTAAGTAAAAAATATGCGCGCAGCTCGCCTCAAAATTCACCCATTTATAATTTTTCTAAGCCTACTATCATCCCTGGCCGAGGTTTTCTTTCAAAACACGGGCAGCGCGCCCTAAAATTCAGTCAATTTAAGTATTTGTAAAGGTGATATATTATCAAGGCATCTCTAGCCCAGTATACTTGTGTGAGCTTTTGTGATTACCACTTTTACTCATTAACCTGGACGAATTTTTAGCTAGTTCAGTACCGTTTGGTGTCAGGGTCCGAGGGGCCCCTCTGAGCTTGGGGGCCCTGGGACATTGCCCCTCCTTGCCCCTATGTAGCTACGCCACTGGTCCCTACAGAAACAAATGGTAACAGCAATAGAACAATACGAAACATAATTTCGACCATATGTCTAATATTCTAATGTCAACCTTATTGCATTAGTGTACAGTTTTACTTAAATTCCACTGACTATGAGCAAGTAAGTGCCGAGAGAGAATTTGGGCACTTCATTTTCCAGATACGTTTTGAGAGTTGGCGCTTTATCTTGTTTTTTCTTTATCGAATGTTCTTACGTATTGTTCTGCAATGCCACTTTCTCGATTCATTTATTAGGGTATCTTCCATAGGAATCTATTTTGTTTAGTGTGTCTGTGTTCATAATTAAAATATAATTAGGATAAGATTTAAACTCTGTTAAAGTACCTGTAATATGTCCAAGTGCGGAAGAGCGGAGCTTCCTGATACAGGTATTATTTTGTTATTGTAAACCTTTTTTTATGAAAATAAACTATTAAACGATCACCTCGCCTTAATACTATAGGTTGACCGCCTAACTCGCGTATCGCCTACGCGGTGAGGGGGGAAGCGGGGCGTGTGGCTCTGCCGAGAGTGCGTGACATTTGCTTCCTGTCCCGCGGCACCGCGTCACACCCCCGGTGACACCCGTAATTCTCTCCTCCCGGTAACCTCTTACCCGTGCAGGCGATGCGCGAGCTAAGCGATCGACCTATAGTCCTCACCTCTGCGTGATATTGCGCACCAACGCCATGACTCGGTCGTCACGGAAGTCGTAAGGAAACGAGCTAGTCCACTGGTTCAGGATCTGTACCAGCGCTATCATGTCAGCTAACTCTTTGTCCACCAATTCTCTCACTTCCGCTTTTCCCTGTTGACAAACACAATTTATATTTAAGACGCGAGTCACCTGCCCCGGCTTCGCAAGGGTACGATTTAGAAGAAAAATAAGTGCGATATAAACTTGCTGTGACACAATATTTAACTGACCGTCAAAACCGGATCAAGATACGATGCGTGGTTCAGGAGTTAGCGGATAAACTGACAGACGTAGAAAGCGAATTTGTTTTATAGTATGTAGAGATCAAGCAAGCTATTCGCGATGTAATGCAGTTGCTCGATCTGAGCCCTGACAGCACTTGTATGCCAACCGGATTGCACGTCTATAAACTTAACTTAGGCCTTTGCAAGCTTTGCATCTACAAAATGAGATGGTTTATACAGCGTCCAGTGGCATCTCCACTTACATTAGATGCGTGAAGAAACTACTCGGACACTGCAGTTCCTGGGCTAACCGGTCTCATACCCAATAAATAAATCTCCTTTTCTGTTCTCAAGAGGGTTTTTCTGAGAAAAGTCATTTAATAATTTGAATAATGTTGCTATGACATTGTACTTACTATTTTATCGTAGTTCTTAAAATATCTTTTGCAGAGTTTACTGAGCAATTCATGTGGCTTGATGAATAGGCGGGAACATAGTAGGAATGTGAATGTGAAGGACTTGCTGGCGCCGGGCCGGAGCATGTCCACAAGAGTGTCCAACGATGCGCTGATGATCTGCCCATCTTTGTACTCAATGTCGTTTTTGTCCGGCATGCAGTCTGCATAGGGCAAGTTTGCTAATGACTTTACGCCTGTCGCTATAACAGCAGGTAGCTGAAACAAGTAATACATATTGACAATTCGGAACTCAAAGTTTTTTGTTCGAAAGTCCGTTATTGGCTTATTCAAAACTTTTGGCTATTATAAGAAACTAATTTCAATATTTTTTATTTTGGTTCAGTAGTTTGGATTTTACAACGTTTCAAACGTTACTTAATGGGACCTCGTTACAATCTGTACGAAAGTTCACCTTCACTGCCCAGGTTCCTCGCCCTGCCTAGGACTATTTGGAAAAATCCTGTCTGTGTGTATATTCATACTAATAAAAAATAAGAGAAAAAAAAACTTTTTATGCCTGTACAGAAAACAATTTGAAAATATTAAGAAAAACTCACTGGTTGTCCATCATTTTTGCTTTGAGCAGCTACAAAGTTTATGGCACCATTCATTACAATATGGTTGCAGGAGTTTTCCGATATGAACTTGTTGCCTCTCACCATGGAGTAGTAGTCATCATTCTGCAACAAACTTTAAGATTATCAACTTGCCCAACTTTCACAATAATAAAAAATAATTTGTAATAGTATCAAAGAGGATTGCCTAAAAGCGGCATTTCTCAACCCAGATGCACTGAGGTTTGACGTTTATGACCCAATCACTTTTGTTTTAATTGCATCAACTAGGTATTCAAATATTATTAAACTGTGCAAACATAAAAAAACTTAGCTTAAGACTCATGGAATGCCCTGGCATTGGGACATGGGTAGGCTACATCTTAATTACTAAATATTAACAACTTGTATTGCGTAGGCTAGAATTTCGTGCGGAAGCAACATGTGAAAGGCAGTTCCTGATGTAATAAATACCTCTCTGGGGCTTATTTGATGCAGAGGATCTCCCTTGCTGTGCAGCGGGGTAATGCTGCCAGTGTGATGGGGACCTTTGGGTCGGATATGTCTCGGAGCGGTTTGATAAGTTGATTTCTTTATTTTAACAAGCTTAACAAGTATTGTAGCATATTGTAATAACACTACAGTATTACTCACATCATAGTAGGATAGTCCAGATCCATGCAAGAGAGCCGAGTTTGGAGGTAATGGAGCATGGTCGGAGGGCGGTGGTGGAAGGGGTGCAGCCTCTGCAGGTGGAGGAGGCAGTTTCATGTGACAACCACTACATGAGGCTTCATTTAGTTTACTTGCGTAGTAATACATAGCCATTCAATTCCTTCCCAGAGACTCGCACTTCAGGTCTGTGGGGCCATTGCTTCTTCCTAGAAGATGACCATAAATGCAGGGTTGGTGAGTCGATTCGCAGGGATAAAACAAAGTAGGGTTGGTGGGTCAAGTTGGGGGCCTGGGATATAGCAGTAATGGGAGCTGAATGCGTAAAATACAAATATTTATATGCGAATGGTAAATAAAATAGACCGATGTTTTTTACGATGTTGACTTAGTATTTTAGGAGGCCTCAACGGCAAGAGTACAGATGTTATGTAAATAATTACCAAGTTTATATTTGGATATAAAACACGTTTTGCAAGCAATTGATCTCATGGGAAAGGTGAAAGTAGAAACGATCGTGCGCACCTACCTGCAAATCGAAATTATATGCGATGCACTTGATAAAAACGTAACTGGCACTGTGCGGAATACTGCCACTTAGCTCACGATAAATTATTTACACTTTCTATCTCGATTTAGAGGCTCTACTATTATATTAAAATAAGAAATAGTGCGCCAAACAATTTTGTCGCCAAGCAAGCGCGACCACCACACCACAGACTACTCGACCACAGATCAGATGGCTGACGCCAACTTTTTTTTAAATCAGAGCTTTAACCCTTTACAGCATGATTTTTTATTTTTCGCTAAAAAAAAATGTATGTTATAGGGCATTAAAAATAAAAAATAAAAATTAAAAATAATATTTTTTTGTTTTTCCATATTTATTATTATATTCGAAAAAAACACAAAAAACCACTTTGGTCCAAATTGTGCACACTATGCAGGAATAACAGATTTAATATGGGTATGATTTAAACGGCCGGCAGTATATTCAGGTTTTGGTTGGCTCTAAAATGTTTTTGGTTGGCAAAAATAGCTAATTGAGCGGCAACTAGTGGCCAGCAAGAATTAAAAAAATGGTCAGCAAGTAATGTCTTATTGGGCAGCTCCAAAATTGGTTGTATAGCTAATTAAGTATATGTTCAGCCATAAATTTTATTGAAAGGCAAATTGTGAGTTACATTTAATTCAATTTTAGCAAGCTGTAAAACTATTTTTGGTTGGCGAACTAACATTGTTCTTACAGCAACAAATGTACGCAACTTCTGTGCTGCATTAAGTAATTGAAAATCATTTAAATAATTAAAGATTACCTACCTAACCTACGGTTATTTTATTTGGTTAACCGGGTAAATAAAAATATTATGAATTGTATATTTAAATCAAAATGATTTATTTACAAAAAAAAAAAAATTAGTCATTAAAAAAAAGCTAAGGTGCCAAATAAAAAATAAAACTTGGTTATTTCTTCTTTCCATCTTCTCTTTCGTGACTATAGGTTCAAAGATTAAGTACCTTCTGTTTTCACTACCAAAAATTACCACACGCCATTGGCTGCGTAACCCGCTTTTCCAGTAAAATAGCACATCAACTAAACGTAATGAAGCTCATTTTAATTAATTTGCTAACCAATACTTTAATTTGCAGACCCATCAATATTATAGCTTACAGATATTATTTTTGAGCTAACCAATTGTATAATCTTGCCGACCAATTAATTATTCTGCCTATCGTTTATTTATTCCGCAAACAAATTAATTATTAAGCTGACACAAAATGTTATTTCTTGCTGTCAATATTAGAATTTTTTGCTAACCACTTATTGCGAATCATTTTGATTTTATTGCCGGCAAAAAAATTGTTCGCTGCTCAAATGAAATACAAGCTGCAATTTCTTGCTGACCAAATAGTTATATTGCAGCCTGAAAATTTACTTCCATTTAATATTTAGACCATTATGTGCTCAGGTGAACTTCGGAGTAACAATTTGCGACACAAATTTACGTCGCTTTTGCTGCATACGACTTGTGAGCGTCCATTGCAATTCGGCATTTTGCATCTTTGGCGGATGCTCTATTGTGGTACATTATCAAATCTGTCCAGCCACCATAAAATCTTTTTGGATCCAACCTAAAAAAAAAGTTAAAAAAGAAAAAAGGATGCGAAGAAAACCAGCCAAGTTTGAGGCGGACTGGCGCATTGAAGGTTCATATAAATTATATGGGCAATTCAAATTCCTTTTGAAGTAAGATAGACGGATGGACAGACGGGGTAGGCTTAGTAATAGTGTATCGATTCGTTGGGCACCATATCACTTAGTGAACCATAAAAAGTAGTAAGAAGAAAATGTGTGTGCAACGCAAGGTAACAAAATATTTGTTCGCTAGCAAGACTTCAGTTTATGCATTTTGGCTCATCAAAAGACCACACCCGTAAATGCATATTCTGCATGCCGTGTCAGATTAAGACCAGACCGACGCAAGTATGTTCTGCATTTTTGCATGTTGTTCCAAATGAGGTACAGACAGAAAAATCAAGTTTTTGATGAAATTTAGTACTAAAAAGTTAAATAACTTACCGTACGTAGTTGTTTAGGTATTCATCTGGCGAATCAACTACAATATTTGTAAAGAAACGCAGTAAAACAATTTTTTTTTTCAAGTAAGGCAATCGTCACTCGGACATATTTTGCTCCACAGTTAACTTTGAGGTTCCATAAGTTCCAAACGTTTGACAACAGATGTCGTTGGTAGTATCGAAATGAAGGAGCGTATGGTACTTATTCGGACTAGTATGCAGTGGGGTCAAAATATTTTAGTTTTTAAAGAGTTTTTGAGCGAAAACCGGTTCGGTTCGCATTAAGACCACGATGCTGTAAAGGGTTAAATCAAGAGGTCCACACACACACTGCTTTTTTTAACACGCTTTTTGAACGAGCGAGCGAAGCGAGCGAAGTTCTCCGAGTCTACTGGAACAATCCGGCGTTTGTATGTATGTATGTATGTATGTATGTTTGTATGTTTGTATGTTTGTATGTTTGTATGTTTGTATGTTTGTATGTATGAATGTTCGTTCGACGATAACTTGAGTATTTTTTGTCGGATCGTCATGAAATTTGGTAGGCAGGTAAATGAAATTAAAAGAATTTTTAAGTTCGAACATGAGCCAAATCGGTCGAGGGGTTGCCGAGATATGGGGTTGTTAAGGTTATATGGGATGAGAGAGGGCGCCACTGCTGCCTCTCAGTAACATTAAAATAGTGCTAAAAAGTTATTTTAAAAGTGATAAAAACGTAAATCTAATCAGTAAACAGTGAAAGCAGTGATAAAAACTAACAAAAGTGAACTATAAATACAAATTCTGTTTGGAAACAATATTGTGGATATCGGACGTAAAACTCAGTGGAAACAATAAAAATAAACTTTTACGGGTCGCAAAATAATCCGTAACAAGAACTCTATTTTAATCCAATAAATCCAAAAATAACCAAAAATCCAAAGTACACCAGATTAGAAAATTCAAAACAGCGCCATCTATTAGAAAATATATATATCATATTGTTATTCTATTTCCTAACAGAGGGCGTGACAAAAAAAATATCAGAGCCATCTAGTGTTCAAAATTATAAACCAAAAAGTCCTTATGCTCAACAATAGAGGTCGCTTTACTTCAAAACTACAAGAGAGTCCAATACAAAACTTAAAATGGAAGAAATACTAGATAAACTACAAAAAATCCATAAGAAAAAGCGGCGAATAAAATACAGAAAACATTCAAAGAATGTTTGGCGAAAAACTAAAAATGCTAGAAGAAAAATCTGAAAATCTTGAAAAACGAGTGGAAAATCAAGAGCAAAGGCTGTACTATCTAGAAAAAAATGCTAGACAGAAAAATTTGGTTTTCTTTGGCGTCGAGAAACGTGAAAAATCGTAGTTTGAGTTGGAAATGATAATTGCAAACTTTGTAAAGGATTTTATGAATATTGAACTGGACCTGAAGGATATAGAAGCACTATAAGAAAGATAGGAAAGAAATCAACTCGCGTCTTATGCATCTTTCACTTCCATCCATGCGAGCATATAGCTCTTGCGCTCCACTCTGGACGGCCGGTAAAGGCAAGCCAGAGGTGAGGGTCCCGGTCCTCTTGGATTCCAATCCACTCTTGTACAAAGACTTGGATGCGAGGACCAGTTTTCGACCTTCGGAAGACTCGGATCCGTGGTACCGCCACATACCAACAGCTCCCCACAAGCTGCCCTGCGGTGGAGGAACCATAATGGTCCCTCCATTCCCTTAGTCGCCTTTTACGACACCCACGGGAAGAAATGGGTTGGTCCAATTCTGTACCTTCCGGGAACCACACGGGGGTTATTATTATTATTAAGTTTATATGGGGTCGCGAGTTCATAGTTCGGGGCGAACCACTAGTATTAGCTTGGCCTGTATGTATGTATGTATGTGTGTAACGGAATCTTTGAGCATAATTTTTACCAATTTCCAGAAGTCTGATTAATTTGAAACTTTGGATACGTATCAAGGACCAATGACAATGCAATAATTTGATAACAGTTTCCCATTATACCCCTACAGTATCATTATACAGGGTGCATTTTTGAGACGGGGCAGTAAGGGCAGGTACCTTAACCGTTATAGTTACAGGAAAACGTTCTTAGGAGAACTTTCATAACTTTTTGAAATATTATGAACTGCATTCACAGATTTTGGAAAAAATGTACGGTCAGCAAAAAAATGCTAAAACACCAAAAAAAATTTTTTATTGCCAATCGATTCTCTTTCATGTAGAGATCAAAAGACTCTAAGGAGCCAACTGAGGTTTGAGTACTAGAAATGTCAGAAATTTACAAAAAAATTATAAATCGAACTAAAAAATAAAAAATAAATAACAGTTTAAAAAAACTAAAAAAACACGCTTTTATAGCTAACCGAACTAAAAAGTAGAAAATAATGTTTAATTACAAAGAGTTTAAAATTATAATAAAATCTAAGTTATTAACAGAATAATACAATTCAGAGTAAAAAAAAGCGTGGGGTGCATCTCATAGATAGTTTCCAATAGAATGATTGTAACATTTAATATATCATCAAGCACCCTACGCTTTTTACTTTGAATTGTATTATTCTGTTAATAACTTAAATTTTATTATAATTTCAAACTCTTTGTAATTAAAAATTATTTTCTACTTTTTAGTTCGGTTAGCTATAAAAGCGTATTTTTTTAGTTTTTTTAAACTGTTATTTATTATTTTTCTATTCCAATGAATAGAGAGGTTTCATCTACCAATCGCTGATATTTGCGACTTTTCAGACAGACTTACACGTTAGCAAACACTGCCAAAAACACGCTGCTAAAAGCTGTTTTTCTAGCAAATAGTACATAGCAAATAGCGAGTTTTCAAAACACAAATTCAAAGACTTCATAGAGTAGCGCTTATACTCGTAGGTGTGGTGTGGCAGAAGAAGAACCGGGGTGACCTGTCAAAACAGAGTAAGCGCCATCTAGTGCTTTAAAACTGTCAATTGAAAACAGGCCATTCTTTTTGCATCGATTTTGGTCCGTGTTTACTACTTTGCTAGCGTGTAAAATCAGCAAATATACGCTCTAACCCAGCTTTTGGCAACGCTTGCTGGATGTCAAGTTGAAAAATTGTTTGTCGTAGATAGAGCGGGATAGACAGAGCTAAAAACCCATAGATACCTACGCTCTAACCCTGCCTTATGCCACGCTTCGCTTGCTTGCAGTGCTGTTGACCAGTAGGTTACACCCTGTCTGTAAAAAGAGTTAGGATCGTCTGTAACTTTGTAACGTTTCTCTCTCTGTCTCTCTCTCTCTCTGCCCAATGCAAAAAGTCAGATTTTCCATCCACAGGCAGAACGGTCTTTGTGTGGGTGCTTTACCTATTGCACTCCGTGAGTGTGTAGAGGTCTTTAGCCGGAAGATCGGCAACACTAAATTACATAGGGACGGTGGCTGTCGCAGTGTCTACCATCGATAAATAAGCGTGAAAGGGTGACTGACAAACAAAATTAATTTTTGCATCGTGCAAATTAATGTTTGCTATATTTGCTTGCTTTTTACGCACATACTTTATCTAAATTTACGTGTTTTTAATCTTTTCAATCTTTCAACAACAAAATGGCTGGAACAATACCAATATCGATATTAATTACTTCACGAAATTGTGAATAGTTACAACACTATCATGATGGACTCTCTAGAAAATGGCGTCAGCCAAGTTTTTGGAAGATGCTCTATCTACAAACGTTGACGAGTCTGCTGTAAACGCCCTTGTAGGTTCTCTTGAAAACCAGTTAGTTACGTCGTCTTCATCGTCGTCATCACAAAACAACATTGGAATATTCAATCAAAGCCAAATCGGCAACGTTGTTTCAAGTGCAAGTTCTATTATTGGTGTACAAAAATATAATGCTGACCAAAGCAGTAATATAATTTTCACTTCTTCTGCACCAAATACAAGTGCTACATTCAATAATGTGCAAGGTGCTATACAATCTGGCATCATCGTGTCGCAGCCTAACTTGAGTAATATTAGTAAATCTAACGAATCTCTAAAGGTATATTCGCAATCGTCTTCAGCGCTGCACAATCCCGTTACATCAAACCGAGTGACGTTCCCGGCTCATTCGCTGCACAACGGAGGGCTCAGCCTTGCTGGCCCGAACATCATCCACACTGTGGCGCAGAATCAGAACAAAATCACAATGCAGCCCCCACTGGTGATCAAACAAGGCACATCAAGTGGACAAGTGGGTATCCAGCCCGGTATGGTCACAGTTCCTATGACAGTTAGCTCCAGTATTGCTGGCTCTATACAGAATGTGATGACATTGAACAAACCAGGACAAAATGTAGTGGCTTCGCAACAGAATATGGGGGGACAAACGCAACAAACAATAATTCCTAATGTTCAAATACTGAACATGAGGCAGAGTAATCCGGGCGTCGCAGCACAGAAGTCCGTGGCCACGGTGTCACCGCGGGTAGTGATTGGAGCGCCACAGGTAGTGGGCGCGCGGGCGGCAGCTCCAGGGGTAAGTGACATCTAACTGTACATATCATTGTTAATATGCACCTGCTCAACTGCCAGCTGTTCACTGTAACTTAATTAAATAAATAAAGGAGTAACCTCTGGCTACTGCATGCACAAGACTTAATTCAACATAACTACATGGCTCTGGAAGTCCTGTGTACATGGAACAAGTAACCTAGTAACCATCTAGGGATCACGCTTTTGTTTATTACTGGCTGCTGAGGTCACCTAATAATTGTATAATCCGACAGGTCGAAATAGGTAAAGCCACATTATATTTATATTTTTCTGTTCACACCATTCATTTACAATATTATCATTAACATACCTTGGTATTCTTTTTCTAAGCCAGCTCTCTAACAAAGAATTCTTGAATGAAGTTTTATTTTAATCTACCAGATACCTAAGTAACAATTTTAATTACCAACCAGATTTAGTGATTAAATGTGCCTCAAATAACTCCTACGAGTTGTGTCTAAATGCAAGCGTTTGTAAACAATCCCACCTAAACACTGCACACATCGTTTTTGCACCATTCATCTATCGCATCCATTAATGTCTTGGATACTACCCTTTTATTATCTAACAAATGACCTGCTTTAAATTCATTCTTATTACAAAATTTTGTTTCTACTACACAAGTATTACTATTTATTTGAATACAAAACACTTGCCTAATTATTAAACCAGTGCTATATTGGATGAATTGAAATAGAGCGTTCATTTTTAGATAACGCTGCAAACACTGCAAGGTCTACAACCGGGGCACCAAGGTCATTTGTTGTTAAAGACAGAGAATGGTCAGTACCAGTTGCTGAGGGTGGGCCCGGCACCCCAAGCCAACGCCCTCTCAGCGCCGCAGGCACAAACCCTCCGCCTGTCGACCGTGCCGGCTGTAAGTAGGCACTACCCACTACCCACCTCGACTACCTTCTCCATCTCCTCCACCCACTGCGACTAACTCACGTCACTCACACTCGATGCCTGCAAGAGACGTGAATTAGTTGTATGTACAGTCCGGTCTAATCCATCATGATAAATATGTATTACCATGCATGTACGATTATGGTGCTGGTGCATGCCTCTCTTAAGGTAATTAATAACGATGTAATTTATCTAATTTGGTTTAAACTATATATAATTCTCACTGCATGATGAATTTATGTAATTTGTATATTACTATTGGATTGGTGATCAATTAGGTGAGCTGTTAAAAGAAAGATGTAGCCTGTAGATGTCCCACTAGCTGGGCAAAGGCCTTCTCTCAGAGAGTGAGTTTGAGCTTACACATAGTTATTACCAATGGATCAATTCTTATGAATGTATATTGATCTTCATGATGCTGAGAAATAAATGAAAAAACCTGTAGTGGTTTGGCTTGAATCGAGTTAAAAAGAAAAGGTGTGAGGTTATTTCTAAAGTTCAACTTTCCTTAACTATATAAAACAGTTCACCTTATTCCGATCACTGATACCAATGATAACAATATAATTAGCAATAGTAATGCCTTAAATATGATGGTATTTTCAAATTACCTATTAGTTTTGTCGCTTCAAAAAGGAATTCACACCGATGAATGAATACTTAGAATTTGAGTAGTGCTGAAGCATGCACAATTAGAGGCACCTGGGGCTTAATTCTGTAACGCAATGGCGTGTCGATGGCGTCCCAGTAGAAGGACCCAACCAGGGTTTCCTCGCTTTTCTCCTACAACCAGCTAGCTAATCCTCTGTTGTTAGTTGGTAAGCTAATCCTTTAGAATTACAATCAGAATATTCTTTGCTGTAAGTACTACAAAAACATTAAAAGGACCGACAGCATGAATAAATCGTAGTTGAAGCCGTCAACTGGAAGTTGGCACCATTGCGTTACAGACTCAGGCCCCTGGATGAATTGCCTTGTCTGAGTGGTTTTGTGGTTTTAGCAGCACCAGGGAGTGTCCGCGGTGTCGAGCGTGGCTGCGCCGCAGATGCAGCCGCAGCAGCAGCAGCAGCAGCAGATGCAGCAGGCTGCGCCGGCGCCGGTCGTCACTGCCGCAGTGCCCTCCACCGCTGCGCCAGTACAAACTCCAAATGTTCCCGTGCAGGTTGGTATAATCTGGAAAGACCGCTGTTTAAGGTTGGACGATAGCAACGCGGCGGGAAATTAAACATTTTCACAGTTTTTTACTTTTTGTAGCTAAACTGAGCAATTTTTGTTTAGCCATTTTTCGTTCGCGGCTATAACATAGTATTCTTTTCATTATTGTAAACAACAGAACAACAATAATTCAGCGAATTATGTGTTCTGGTCATCAACAAAGTTTTTTGGGCAGTGCCACTGCTTCGTAGACCAGAACACATAATCGGCTGAATTATTGTTGTTTTGTTGTTTACAATAATGAAAAGAATACTATGAAAATAATATGAAGCGGTGGTGGTCTAGTGGGTAGAACAGTGGACTCTGAAGCAAGAGGTACCCGATTCGATTCCCAGTGCGGGCATGTATCTATGACTTTGTTTAATATCAAAGTTGCGTACATTTGTGAATTTGTAGTAGCAATACCACTCGCTGACCGTGAAGGAAAACATCGTAAGGAAACCTGAGCGTGTGAGGCATTATACCCTCAACGCAAAAATCGCCAACCCGCATTGAGCACGCGTGGTGATTAAGCTCGAACTCTCTCTCTGAGAGAAGGCCTTTGCCCAGCTAGTGGGACGTGTACAATTGTACAGGCTACATCTTACTTTTTTTTTTACTATGTTATTGCCGCGAACTAAAAATCGCTGAACAAAAATTGCTCACTTTAGCTACAAAATGTAAAAAACTGAAAATTTTGAATTTCGCGCCACATTGCTACCGTGCCACTTTAATGGTTTATGAGCTGACCACTGCGACATATTGAACTTTGTCTAACTTTTTAGCGTTCCGTATTTAGCGTTGGCTATGCTGATGTGAACTTGCAGACCTCAAACAAATACCGTCTCAGGCATGAAAATTCTCTTTTTTTTCCAAATTATTAAGGCGCCATGCATAGGGAATGGCCCGCGCGCAAAGAAAAATGCACAAAATCGATTCCTGTATCAAAACACTAAACAAATCGAAAATTTTCACATATTAAAACCTAGAATTAGGTGAGACCTATTTAACACAGCCAGTGTTGTGTTGATATCCATAACAGATTGCAAAATATCTTCAAAACGTTTATGAATATCAATACGAAACTGGCTGTTTTAGATAGGTCTCACCTAATTCTAGGGTTTGATATGTGAAAATATTCAATTTTTTTGTGTATTTGATACAGGAATCGGTTTTGTGCATTTTTCATTGCGCGCGGGCTAATTCACTATGCCCAGCGCCTTAATTAGAAATGCTTTCAACGTCCATCTGTCAGCGAAGCAACATGTAAGATAACTCACTTCACTCACAAAACACTCCGCCCCCTTCCAGAAACCGTCGTCAGATAACACCAAAGAGAAGTGTCGAAACTTCCTCGCGAACCTCTTGGATCTATCGAGCAAAGAGCCCAAGTCTGTAGAACGCAACGTGCGGAACCTCATCCAGGAGCTCATAGACGCTCAGGTGGAGCCCGAGGAGTTCTGCGATAGGCTGGAAAAGTTGTTGAACGCGAGCCCGCAGCCCTGCCTTATAGGCTTCTTAAAGGTACGCTTACTAAACCTACTTAGTCTTATTCTATAGGGCAACCAACCTCATTGCTTTACGCTGGGCATCGGCCTCTTTGGCTTTATTTTTTCACCGGCCAGCCCCTGTATTCTCTGAAAGTAGCATTATTAATTTTCAAAATCAATGTTAATTTCAATAAGAGCAGTTTTCCAGTAAATAAACCAGTTTTCACGGTTCACGACTGCTGATTTTTTACATAATGAACCCTCGGAAATAAAAATCCTCGTCACATCGTCACAGATTATATGCAGAAAGGTTTTTTAATTTTCTGAACAACTTATACTTTCATTGTACTGTTTTCCCCACTTAGTAAATCCCTGGTGATGATTTCCTAACGCCTAGATTCCAGATCCTAGAAGAAGTTCTTCTGCGGGATTTATTCGAAGACATGTTTTTTTTTTTGTTTTATTGTTTGATACTAAACGCTTACATTGATAAAAGCGTAATTACCTCATGTTTATAATAAATCTGTGGTTATTACTGTGGTAGGTGGGTGATAAAAGAAGTATGTTCCTAACGAAACCTTCCTTTACAGAAAAGCCTGCCTTTGCTCAGGCAGTCGCTAGTGACGAAAGAACTGGTAATAGAAGGAATAAATCCACCGTCACCGCACATAGCGTTCTCCTCTATACCGGCGCCCACGCACCAGCAGGCCATGGCCACGACGAATCTACAAATGGTATGTCTTCACTGTTCACTCGATCTCGGTCGGAGATAGTTCGCAGTAGTTCCTTTGGCCGGTTTGTACAATTCTTATAAAGAAACCATGACGAAAAAGCGCTCCTTTCTCTTTTAATGGATCTAGTGCCAAAGCAACTCGCAATATATCCCTCGACTGCTAAAAGAAATACTGCGAATTATCTGATCTCAGAAAGCTATTTTACTATGAAATGAAAAGTTCATCTAAAACTTTACATTTAGAATAACATCGTATCGGCGTGTCCGTGGCTAAGGCTTAGGCGGCCGAATTTTGTTCGTGTTTTTGAATTCAGGTCGTGTCAGAAACATCTTAGAGCGTGCTGATTCTGGACATACAAGTTGTAGGCACATGACAAAATACAAGTTGCAGCCGCATGACAAAAGGCGTAAGGCTGCGCGGGCGAAACGATTCCATAATTCCATAAAACAAAAGTTATAACGTCAGATACTACAAAAAGAAGAATACGGGTGCAATCTGTCGGACGGAAGACGGGCTTCCGACACAGTTCTAAACTCGAGCAGTTTACAAATTCGCCGCCATTTTTATATTCAGGGGCCTTAGCCTGTAACACAATGGCGTATCAATGGCGTCCCAGGCAGAAGGACAAAACCGGGATGTTTTCGTTTTTCCCCTACAACCAGCGAATAATTAGACTCATAACATAATATTCTTTGATGTACTACAAAAACATTAAAAGGACCGACACTGGACCGACAGCATTAATAAATCGTAATTAAAACCTTCAACTGGGAGCCCATTTTGGCACCATTGTGTTACAGGCTAAGGCCCCAGGACGAGAGTTCCACCACTGGTGTCAATAAATACTTTTTAAATTAATTTTTCATTCAATGAGCCGTTTTTGGCAAAAATTCACAAAGCATTTCATAGATGGTGCCTACAGGCGTGGCCATAGAAGAACCGACAATAGGTTGTAAAATTTTTCTTAGCACAGATTAATTTAGTCAGCCGTATTCCGGTTCTTCTATGGCCACGCCTGTGGCCAATTAGCCAATTATGAAATGTTTTGTGAATTTGTGTTGGAAACGGCTCATTCATGAGAGCGAGAGCGCCCACTGCGCCGCCATTTTCTGGTTTGGGTGTATTATCACATCTTCTATAGAAAAAGTTTCGCTCGCGTACGTCCGTGCCCGCTGCAATGTGGCTAGACCTTCCACCGAAAGTAAGCCATACATACACTCCACGGTCTACCGGAGATGTTATCTGTGTAGAGGCTTAAGTCTGTACCGCTATGTCGTGTCGCTGGCGTCCCAGTAGAATGACAAAACCGAGGTTTCCTCGTTTTTCTCCTACAACCATTGAACTAATCCTCTAGAATTAGAATATTCTTTGCTGTACTACAAACACATTAAAAGGA
This sequence comes from Zelleria hepariella, assembly GCA_949319315.1. Taxonomy (NCBI): domain Eukaryota; kingdom Metazoa; phylum Arthropoda; class Insecta; order Lepidoptera; family Yponomeutidae; genus Zelleria; species Zelleria hepariella. The sequence continues at coordinate 30,161,325 of OX439379.1, forward strand.
CCGACACCATGTCTCTATTTTTTTCCTATGTTCCAATATTAGTTCTTTTTCATAGAAATAATTTATTGTCGATCTTACACCGGTCGGTCTGTAACGCAATGGTGCCAAAATGGGCTCCCAGTTAACGGATTCAATTACGATTTATTAATGCTGTCGGTCCTTTTAATGTTTCTTTAGTATCTACAGCAAAAAAGATCTGATTCTAATTCTATAGGATTAGTTCGCTGGTTGTAGGAGAAACACGAGGAAACCCCGGTTTTGTCTTTCTACAGGGACGCAATTGCGTTACAGACTTAAGCCCCTGGACTATTTCCCACACGCTCCAGCCTACCTGCGCAGGCAGACCTCTCCGGTAGACCGTAGCTTCTGTGGCCGTAACCGTGAACCGCTATGGATGCAGACGTGCGAGGGCAGCGGTGTCGGCGGCACTTTGACTGCTCTCCTCCCGCCGGTCGCGCTCGCGGCACCCACCCTGGTCCCGGCACAGCCCCATAAACAGATTAACATTGTATCCGTCACCGAGATTAAGACGCCACAACTGTTGAACCAGGTTTGACACCCAACCACCTCTTACGGGGCGTCAGTCTGAAATGCAACCTTCGCGCCGCTAGAGAGACCCGCGCTGAGGGCGTGTCAGAACTGCACCTCATGTCTGAAACTCAGTTGTGCCTGTAAAGTCCGTTCGCTTAGATAGTGTCGGTACACACGACGGCAATCTTGGTTCTTGGGATACCAACTACGTATATTTTTGAAGTATCTGTGATGGGCGCAGACAAATTCATTTCAACACAATGCTGATGGACATTTAACTAGAGTCTGCTAACATGTTTTTACAAAAACTTCGTCTTAGTTTCGTCTAGAGCAGTCTTTCCCAACGTGGGCGATAACGCCCCCTTGTGGGCGCTGCAGGCCTAAAGGGGGGCGGTAAGAGACCCAGAAAAAAAAGGGGGCGTTGTGTAGGGCTTTGGGGTCGATTTATAATTTCATCTACCTAGCTAGGAAGACTCTTAGACACCGACTGAGCTCTCGACTCGATAATTTATTCTTAAAGTGGGCAGTAGACCAAAAAAGGTTGGGAACCTATGGTCTAGAGGCACCTCGCTATCCTCCCACGGTCGAAAAAACATTTTATCTACACGCAGCGATCGACACTCAATACAAAATACTACGTCAAAAGTCACAAGCACCACCTCTCAATACGACGATTCTTCTTTATAGAATGACGAGCGGCGAGCCAAATTCACTGGCGTGTTTGCGCCGCGTCGGCTTCCTTTACTTTCTTTTGTGAAAAGCCGCCGCGCGCCAAGGCGGCAAATATCAAAGTGACACTATGATATCGAACGGACTTTATGTGGTCTCGACGGGTTCACCGTTGTATGAGAAAATAGAGGAAAAGGCGGTTTTGTTCTAACAGCTGTGAACCTGTCTGTGACCTATCAATACACAACTGCTCCGTCTCTCGCTGGCTTTTATGTTAATAAATACGTACAACAAGTGTCCGCCTCGCTCCTAACATTTTTGTTTAAGGTGATAATCTAGGCACAGCTATCGCCGCCAATGGAAAAAAAATCATATCTTCTTTTTGGATGCGTTGGAATCTAAACCTTAGGTCCTATAGGGATTATCATTTGATGATTCGTTTTTGGCAAAAAACGTACCCAAAAAGAAGATATGATATTTTTTCCATTGGCGACGCTAGTTGTGCCTTAATTGCGCCCCGCCCGCGCACCCCGTATAAAATCAAGTCCCAGTGTTTTGATAGCCGATTTATAGGCGACGACTGTCACAAAAATCGAAAGTACGCATTTCAGAATGACACCCCAACGGCTTATTGTCTCGTGGTGGAGCGTTGTCGCATGGCTGTCGTAAGGGCCCGGTTCGCGAGAAATATCACAAACGTGATGTTTTAACAAAAGTGTGCCGCGGACCCGTTTGATTATTTCTGAATTCCGATGTTATTGTTAATTAAGGGCGAGGCCCCATTGGTGCGTTGCGTCGTCGCTGTGTCGTTTTCCATATAATTTTTATGACATGCCCCATTACACCGTTGCGTCGTCGCGCGCGACGTTTCAACGGATCGACGGACAAGCGACGAAGCGGGGGGAGGGTGATGCGCTGCGTTGTCAGTGCTACGACGGACGCGTTTGTATCTGTCCATTGCGAAGGCAGAACTGAGACGTAGATGCGACGGCGTGTATACCCTCTTGCGTCGCGACGTCGTGCGTCGTCGCAACGCAGATGTGGCATACAATGCGTCGATCCGATGCAACGACGCAACGCAACGCAGCGCAACGCACCAATGGGGCCTCGCCCTAACTCGTAGTTAGTTAGTTATCTTAGTTAGTTCTGTATTAAGACCCAGTAGGACGCACAACTAGAGCCGCCTATTTTTTTTTAATAATTTTATAGCTCTATTTTTTTCTAGTGTCGTAGAATTATTATGCCTGCCTTGCTTTAAATTCGTAGCGGGTCTAGAATTGATGTGAACGATTTTGTGTCGCGACCTGCGACGTAGTTTATTTCCTTTACTTGATACCAATCGCTACTGTGTTACAAATACTTCCGGGCTTTTCTTCTTAAATCTAGTCACAGTTGTCCTAATATACTAGACTAGACTCCGTGGACGGTGTAGAAATTCGTGTCAATTTTCCATTGCCGCTTTCAATGATCTAGGTATTATAATTACTTATATTCGGATCAGTGTTACTAACATCCAGAAGTGCCAGATAATATAATTTGTAACTATTAAATACTTGCTCTAAAGGTAGACTGATCTGATTTGAAAATGCCCATGAAGATTTGCATCGCCATTATTTATCAGTTCTAAGAGCGCGTGCGTACCAGTTGTTTTTTTTTGCCGTCGTCGATTTGCCTTTAAAACGTTGCAGGGCACCATATGAATGAAAAGGTACGGTCGGCCACAGTCTCAGATACCCCATCGCAGCTCTTACCGCGCGCGGCATAAGGGCGCCAATCGAAAAAAAAGGGATATCCTAGCGTGTGGCCGAATAGTACATTTTCACCAAATCATTTATGGTTTTACGAAATATTTGCTGCTCGTGGATGAAAGGTAGTATTCTAGAATAGAATACTGTCAAATTCTAGAATTGCCCAATTCTATAATTTGACAGTTATGTCTGTCAAACGATACTCCGGATTGTTGCTGCTGGTTTGCTTACCCTCGACTTCGTCCATTATAAAGCACGTTCAACCTACGCCAAGAATTCCTTCAAATATTCAACTGTTTAAAATAAAAGGACGAAGTTAACTCCGCAGCAAAGTTCTTGCAAAACCATACCTTTTCATGATTTGTATTCTTACTCTTACTTTGTACTCTTGATTGATATCTGATTTGCTATTATGAACAAGCTTGTGTAATGATTACAGCAACAGCAGAAACCCTCGACGGCTAAGTCAGGGAACTCAATAGCCGTGCTGCAGAACATACCGATCCAGACGCAGAAACTCAGCGTGAATAAGGCAAGTAACTTTTCATTTAATTTAAACAAAACACGCTGCCATTGAGAGGTGCCCTTTTAGCAGACACGTATTTTTCACAGATAAGTCTTCATTTACAAAGGGATGACTGCATCAATAATAAATTCTAAAATTAAATTTTCAAAAATAAAATAGCAGAAAAATATTCTAAACTCAGATCTTTGACAAAAATAATATGAATCAATGACATATTTCAAAAGTACTTTGCGAAAATACCTAGTTGTGCCGTGACGAGTCGATTTAAAAGGAATTCAAGTTGACTCACATCATCCCCTCGCCTCTTTTTTTAAATATATTTTTATAAATTAGGTCTCAGCGCCGAAGAACGCAGCGGCCATGAACAAGACTTTCAACCGGCCCGCGCCGTCAGCGGCGCTCTCCACCGTACTAACGGGGAAGTCCCTGCTGCGAGACAAGGAGAAGAAAGCCGCGTCGCAGTTCGCGGCGCAACAGTTCGCAGGTAGGCATCATCATCATCAAAATCAAGGCCGCATCGCAGTTCGAAACGCAACAGTTCGCAAGTAGGCATAACATAATCAATTCAAATCTAGCGCTTCCAAAATGTCGTACTAGAGACATAACTGACGTAACTTGGTATACCAAATGTACTTAGAAATGCCAACCATAAAAGAAGAAGTTAAGCTTCTGCACAAAATACAAGAATAGACTCAAGGAACATGACAATTTACTAGCCAGAGACCTAGCAGATGGAAGCCTAAACCTACAAAAACGATGGCATATCTTAAATCTAGATCAAAGAATTTGAAACAAATGGAGTCCTTTTTCTTTCTTTACGTGAAACAATGAGATGATGTTCAATGGAGCGCCACTCAACTTTTAAAAACAGGGGCCTTAGCCTGTAACGTAATGGCGTGTCGATGGCGTCTTAGCAGAAAGACAAAACCGGGGGTTCCTCATTTTTCTCCTACAACCAAAGAACTAATACTATAGGGGTAGAATTAGAATCAGAATATTCTTTGCTGTACTACAAAAACATTAAAAGGACCGACAGCATTAATAAATCGTAATTGAAGCCGTCAACTGGGAGCCCATTTTGGCACCATTGCGTTACAGGTTAAGGCCCCAGATTATGGTCTAAAAAGTGGCGCAATTTGAATGGCCAACTCGTGTTCCAGAGGACAAGATGGCGGGCGATGACGACATCAACGACGTGGCGGCCATGGGAGGCGTCAATCTCGCGGAGGAGTCGCAGAGGATACTTGGCTCCACCGAGCTCATAGGGACGCAAATCAGGTTCGTTTGTGTACGGTCTAACACCGCGCATAGGTCGCGTGTTGCTGACAGCATAAGCGCACCTAAACTTTACTCTGCCGTTGGCTTTACTCTGCAGTTGGCTTTACTCTGCAATCGGCTTTAGCCACTCGCCCAGACCATGTAACTAAACTGTGAACTACTACAGTGATTAAACTACAATTAACTACTTCTTGTTCCACCACCATCCGCCAACTACTACAAGTGCTGTAAGACAGGGTGGGGTCGCACACGCCCTGCTCTGCCCTTACAGTTTGATTTATTAGTTATGATCACTTTTAGATTTAGGCCTACCGCGCACAAGGCAACCTGCCTGTGCAGCCAGACTGCGGCGGCCAGAATATTTGAACTGCCAGTTATAGCAGCCAACCGACGGCCACTTGTGACCCAAACTGTAGCTTGTGACTTGCCCGGTCTCAAACGCTGTTATAGTCGGGGATGAGAATGGGGTGCCACCTTTTGGAACTGAGACGCGCGCGTTAAGCAAACCCAAAAAATAGTGTCCGATTTTTCAACTTTGACGGCTAATTACTCGAATAAAAGGCCCATAAAGTGACAGATTTTTTGTGCTAAAGTGACAGATTTTTTGTCTCTGGACTTCCGCTTGACACTATTTTTTGGGACACCCTGTATATGTTTTACTGGCTGCCGACGGCCTGCTTGCGCAGGCTCGTGTGCACTCGACTTTATACTTTTACAATGTTACCTTCAACTCTTTCCTTTCGTAGGTCATGCAAGGACGAGTATCTCATCACGGCCAACTTGATGCAGTCGCGTCTAAAGGCCGCGGCGGCCAAGCACGGCCTGGAGGAGCCCTCGCCCGAGGTCGGCGGCATAATCAGCCACGCCGTGCAGGAGCGGATGAAGAACCTCATCGAGAAGCTCTCCGTCATCGCGCAGCACCGGATAGACATGGTCATCAAGGTAACCATCGTCATCAGTGGCCGTCTGCTAAAGTCTTTTTTTATATTTAAGCTTAAGATGGAACGCGGGTAGTCGGCTGCTCCATACAAAAAATACAAAAAGGGAGACCTGTTTCCTCCCTGGATAATTATTTTAGAAAAAATATGTGTATGCCATTCAATTTATATGTACCTCTGCCATGTCCCTATGTTTTCCTTTTTTTATTATTTTAATGCGATTAATTGAATGCTAACGTGATGCTAACAGTGACAATATCTGCTTACGTGCTGTGCGATATAGCCAATGCTGTGCAGATGCTATGCGATTTAAAAAAAATGCTTTGTTCTGAAAGTCTAATATACGCGTGCCACTGTATGCAATGGTCAATAAAAGGCCTCTGGCTCAACATAATGCTATGGGACGGGTCAGGCATCCGTAGTCGTAGCGATGTCGTAACGAAAGAAGCCTGGCTACCCATAGCACAGGATATCCTAGTTTGGGAGCCAAGACACAAAATGTTACCTTATTTTTGCAATAAACTTTTTTGAACTGAATTGAATTGTTCTGGGAAAACCTAGTCCAACAATACATGTGCCAGGCAATTGAGTGGTCATTTCACCCATCGGGCGTGAGTGGAGGTGCCACTAGACGCTGTATAAATCATATGTAAAGTCTCAAGTGTTAAAAGATCACAGAGATTTACAACTCATCAAGGAAAAGTTACCTTCATCGATGTACCTACTACTAATGAAAGCAAAAATGCGAATGGCAACCTTACATTTCACTTTCGCGAAAGCAAAACTTTGCTATGCAATCTACCAAGCCTTTGCGAAATAACTAGTATTTTGAGGTTCAAAGCGTTTGCTAAGTTACTGTTAAACATGTGAGAGAAGGCCTTTGTCCACAGTAACAGCTACACCATATATATTTTTTTATATGTTTGTATTTGGTCCACAAATTCTGTGTGGAAAACTGAAATATTTACAGTATGCCTTATAAGGCAAAGGCAATCGAATAGAATAGGAAGGCAATCTTAGCCTGAATGAATAATGATTATAAAACCAATCTGAAAAAACTTTTCGCCTTGTAACTTTGAGGCCACAAACTTTGAAGGTCCGCCTTGTTTGCGAATTTTGATCGCTTTGCACATCAATACTTTTCTCACGGGCAAAATACTTTGTTTCTAGGAGCGTGAAGTCTCGCGGGTTGCCGCTGCCTTTTCGGTCCAATTACTGTTACGTCCAGTGTGTGAACGTCTGTTCCTCGAATATTGAGTTCCGCGGTTGTCTATACCTTGTCTAGTTCTGCGAATGTATAATGTATATTCCTTGAATGTCTATCTCTGCGAATCTCCTTCGGCAGCAACTATTGCATTTTGCGAAAGTATTTAACTCTTTTGGATTCCTCTTATTCAAGTGTCTTTCACTACGCGCTCTTCGCGCGATCTGATCAACAGATCATGTATAATGAAGGAAAACTTTTGTGGTAGTGCCGTAAGAGGCCAGACACGAAAGAGCCATGACACGAAGACGCGGCGTGGACGTTACGTCACTGCCGTCACTTACGTCGTCACTTACGTCAATGAGGAGGGAGACGAGTGGGGAAGGTTCTGCGTTGAAGCGACGGAGCCGCTGCATTATTTAATAGCATATCTGTTTACGCCGCCGCAGCGCAGCCACAACGCCCCTGTGGCATCGCTCTTACCCATTAAAATTTCACTCATCACCTCAATTCTCAACCATGCGAAACTGATTTTTGCAGTTATGTTGTTGTTGTATAGGTATAGGTTGGTATAGGTCCTGGGCAAGCCTACTCCATTTTTAATTTTTGAATTTCGAATTCGATTGTTGCAGACGGACGCTCGCTACGAGACGACGCAAGACACCAAAGGCCAACTGAAGTTCCTGGAGGAGCTCGACCGGGTCGAGAAGAAGCGGCGCGAAGACTCGGAGCGCGAGATGTTGCTGCGGGCTGCCAAGTCGCGCTCCAAGAACGAGGACCCCGAGCAGGCCAAGCTCAAGGCCAAGGTCAGTTAGGCCTTGTCATTGGCCCCTTGTTTACACAACAGGTCCCTAGAGGAGCTCAAGAAGCGGCGCGGAGACTTGGAGCGCGAGATGTTGCTTCACCCATCTAGAAGATGAAAGAAAAAACTGAAGGTGCCACTGGACGCTGTATAAATCATCTCATTACGTGCATTCTTCTATTAGTTCTATCATTATGGTTGGCTATCATTATGGTCACTTGGGCCCGTTATTAGACATGTTTCATCAAAATCGTTTCAGCTGTTTATGAGATATTCTAATTTGAAATTCAAATATCGGGGGGATTTTGTGAATTTAGTAGTTATTTCTATGTGTATTTCATCGCTTTCCAGGCCAAGGAGATGCAGCGGGCCGAGCTCGAGGAGTTGCGGCAGCGCGAGGCCAACCTGACGGCGCTGCAGGCCATCGGGCCGCGCAAGAAGCCCAAGCTGGAGGGCCCAGGCGGCGCCGGCGACTCCGTCAGCTACGGCGCCCCACACACCACCACCGGATTGGTAAGCACACCTTCTCCTCTTGTGCCGAAAGCGTCACACGTCGAGCTCCCAGCTTGATCGTGCTGGAGGTCGCCTCCAGGAGATCCTGCCAGCTGCACTGTGAAGCATCAGGAGAGGTGACAATGCGACTTGGACTGTGTGGCTCCACATCGGCACGAAACATCTGCATCTCCCGGCAGTAACCCCCACTTTCTCATTTGTTATAAGTAAAGGTAGCGTCACGAGTTATGAGCGCTGACCTTGAATGCGCAGAACTCATTTTTTGGGTCTGTTTGGCGGGGTACGCGGGGGGCGACGGAGAGGCGCGATCGCCGGAGAGCGCGGGCGCGTGATTGGTAGATCAGTCGCTCTAGCCTCGGGGTACAGTCGCACACATCGTTTTTTTATTTCCTCGCAGAAAAAATGCCGAAACAAAATGTTTTAAAAAGACAGTTCAGAAAGATTCAAAAAAGTTACTGAGAACAATACATATTGGATTGAGATTATTTTTCATTGATTGTACACCCGTTTTATCGTAATTATGTCCGTTAAAATAATTGTATAGAAAACCAATTAAAATATAACGAGTGCAAAATCCGCAAAAAATACTTTCAATCTTTAAGTTTAGTCAGTTTCTCCGATTTTATAGTATCTCACTCAACTATAGTTCAGCTCAGCGTCAGTCTTAGATCCCGCGTGGATATTAGACATTTTGCGCGCGAATGTACACACTTGCGCAGAAATCCCCACCAGTTTCATCGAGCGCTCATAACTCGTGACGCTACCTGTACACCGGTCTCACTCCGCCTTGCCTAGTCTCATCAACAAGCCCTGCAGTCCATCGGACCGCGGAAGAAGCCCAAGACTCCGTCAGCTACGGCGCCCCTCACACCACCTCTGGGTTCGTACACTGGTCTGATAACTGAGTAGGTGCCTGCGGTAATAGAGGTGCGGGAGGGGTGACATGTGACGTATACAAGTGACAGCGATGCCGCACCACCACCTGGCGATTTCCCTTTGTCCACAAAAATCCATTGAAAAGATCGAGGATTTTTTTGGACTTTATGTCCACTTTAAGCGTATAACTCGGGACTGTTATACAGAATGTATTTTTTTGGACTAAAAATCCATTAATAAGATACACCAAGGGTAAAAAACACTTTTAGGCACAGTCATGGGCCCAGTGTTATGTAGCTTCACTGAATGATCGGTTCGTTTGGTTGTAGAATAAGAATGGTCCATTTTGTTGCAGAGCGGCCGCAGTCAACTGGCGCTCCGCACTCGCCTCAAGCGCATCAACCACCGCGACATGGTATTCCTTCTCGAGCAGGAGCGTGAGACTGCTCACTCGCCGATGCTCTACCGCAGCTACCTCAAGTGACCCTCCGTCAGCGAGCGCTGGCAGGCACATCTCGACGCGCGCTCTTCGCAGCACTAAACAATACGGCGACACCGAGGCGGCTACACCATCATCATCAGCTCGCCTAGCGTAAGGCGGTGTTAGAGTGTTAGGACTCTGTACATCCCGCTCTACTTCAAACAAAATGGTGAGATACATATAGTTTTAAACCCATAGATACTCTCTAACACCGCCTCATGCTACGCGAGCAGTCCACGTCTGCCCAAGGATAGGCCTTATTCCCCAGCGCCACCTCTCGCGGTCCCTCGCCATCCGCATCCGGATCACAACGATGGCATCCGACCATCAGGTCTTCCTACCGACCTGGTGGCTACACCAAGGCTGAAATATTCTTCATACTTTCCATGGGGATTTCCACCTACATTTTCGTTATAGCTGTGTCACGCAATGCGAGTCCTTGCTAGCTTGTCAGTGTTTACGATACAGTGCAGCCTCTTAGAAGAAAGAGGCTACATCAAATGGACATGGAATCAGCTCGAAGGAGCTAGGTTGTCACGCAAGGCCGTGAATAATGGATATCGCTACTACGAACCCTTTGTCCTGATAAGGGATAGAAGGATATCATCATGGTCTTTCTATTGATTGATCTTTTGTTTTTTTTTTCATTACTCCTCCGTGGAGTTTGTGGTTTTCCCATTATTTCTGTCCATGGCTAGGGAAGCTTAGTTATTCCGTTCCGTTTCGTCTCATAGAGAATGGATATTTTCCATGTCTGGCACGGTCTTTCGGCTCTTCGCGAGCCTCATGGCTCATGAGCCATGCCATGCCATGCCATGGCATGGCGGAAATAACAGATAAGATAAATAACTGACTGACTAAATTCAATACTTGGAAGAGGCGAATAAGATTCGATTTTCCAAGTGACGGCCCAAATAAATGCGGTGTGCGGATTAGTGACCAAATGATGTGGCTAAAATTAGATAGTGTTAAGTAAGTAACAGTAAATACAATACTGATTACTTTGAATGTAAATAGTTAATGTATATTTTTTGTAAGTAGAATTGAGCCAGATAAGTGGCGGAAGATACAATCTGTATTTTTTGTCAGTTCGTGTAATACGTAGTTTTAAAGACTACAAGGTGGACAAAGTACAGCGCGCAGGATTAGGAAAATTTTGTAAATACATATCTTAAGTTTTTTTTGTTTTGTTTATGAGCTTTGGTCACCCAAAGATTTGTTCTTGTTATGTATTTGTATGCTCTACCTGTATAGTAGCTTTTTAATGGTAAGCTAGACTTTAAGTAAAACGAGTGATGTTGCTTTGGTTCAGAATAAAAATAAAAATTGGAAAACTAATTGACCTAAATGTATATTTCACGACTACTGTATACCATCTTTTTTTTTATTAAACCATTACTACGTAGTATGCCCATGTTTAAAATGCATGTAAAATCTTAAGACATTCCAAACTTATATTATCAATAACAAATCCTTCGCAGATTCCACATGACTGAAACTAATCATAAATCGGCACTTGTTCACGGCCGATGAATGTGTTCAGCCATTGGCTTGACATGTCCCTTGGCTTGACTCCCCTTCACTTGACTCCCTTTCACTCACAAGGGCAAGAAAATCATTGAAATAGTAACTTGGAACTCAGAAACTGGGCCTAAATGTTTTAAATTTTAGATTCACAATGTACATTTACTTTGACAAGGTTGCGTCGACGCGTCTTTTAATATTTTGATAAGATTTTGATTCACTTAGACAAGGTAGCGCGTAGATTATAATAAACAGAGATAATATCAGCGAATGAAAAAAAGTTTGGAAAATATTTTTACATGTATTTTAGTAAGAGTTTGCAAAAAAATGCGACCCTTTCTCGCTTTTTCTATATTTTGTCGCATCCCCCTTTTTTGTATAGGACTTTTCTCTGTTATAATTTCGAGGTAGGTACTTACTCTGGAGTAATTTTAATAATAATCATAAGAACATTGTAAATATTAAACTACCATAAATTTAGATGTAACTAAAAAGAAGGCCAATTGTTAATTAATCAATCTCTTTTGTATGAAATATTATTGATTAATAAAAGTAAATAATATCTATTATACTGAATAATATTTATACACTAAGCAAATTTAATATACTTACCCTATTAAAATTGTTCAATGGACTTTAGTATGCTATGCCTGGACTTAAGTTTTACAATGAAAATAAACTATATAAGTATTGAATGAATAAGACTTTTATTAGAACAAAGAATAACAAAACAGCCCCAGTCACAGCCTGTGCCCCAGTCGTAAAATATGGAGTATTTTCTATAATCGAATACGTTAGTATGGGCAGAAAAAAAGCAGGGGTCTGAAAGTTTTTTGATTGATTTCAAAAACTTTCCTACAACTTGAACCTTCATAATAGCACAAAAAATCTGTCACTTTATGGGCCTTTTTTCGAGTAATTAGCGGTCAAAATTGAAAAAAAAACAGAATTTGGAGAAATGTAATTTTGATCGGTTTAATTCGGTTTTCTTTTATTTTTGTTGATTGGGACCAAAAACAATGGTCATACAATGACCCAAACACGGACTTGTAACGTAAATCAATATGGGGACCACACTTTGGGGGTAATTAGGAAAATAAAAAAAAAATGTTTTGTAAACTATATCGCGTGTGACCTATCAAATGAAAGTGCACGGTAAAAGGATCTCAAATATATATATTTCTATAATTATAAGATAAATATCTAAGAAGCCATTAAAGAAAATATCCGAAAATTTACCATTTCCCTCTCCTTACCTCCGCTGAAACAAGTAAGCCTAAAAATAAAAAAAAATGGAAAACCAAAAGAAGTTCAAGGTGTAAAAAAATACATAGAAAAAACATTAATTTTGTTCCTCAACTCAGCCAACAGATGGCGCAACACAGTCCTAGATCGCGGTATGATTTGGACTTTCGACTAATGTATCAAACATAGTAGACTTTATATGAAAGTCTTCCTACTACATTGTACGGAACCCTCTCAAGGCGGTTTTTTCCTGAGTATTTCCCTCCCCCATTTTGTCTTGGTGAGCTGTGCGCCACAGAATAATAAAATTTAGAAAACGAACATACCATAGACAAGTATACACTCGTTCCATTTCAAGCATAGTTTTCGGATGCGTGTCGTTCCATTCATATTGGTCCACTGTCAACGCAATCGATAGAGATCGGTTTCATATCCAAAATTTATAAACAACTTGAAATAGAGAAATACCAGTTTATTTGAAATAAAATACTATTTTATTACTCTCGACACACGAGGCAGCCATTTGAAATGTTTTATTTTTCCATGGGACGGAAACACTAAAAGTGACACGTCCACCTACCTTGTCAAAATTCCTGCGATCGTCTCTACTCTGCATGATAATTTCTCATGTTTTAGCGATTAAAAATGGTAAGAACGGTTGTAAATCGAGTTTCGAATGCTTTTTGAAGTGTCCGCGTACATTTTTACGCATCGCAATAGTGTAGAAAGTCTTGTGTTTAGTTGTCGCAGTGTGTCATCATTCTAAGTCATGTCGGCATTCTCTCGGTGTATTTAGCAAAGTTTCAGTTAGGTTTGCGTTGTTGGTGAAGTGTTTGGGTGTGCTAACGTTTTGTTTTACTATGTTGCTGCAGCCGTTGAGACTGGATATCAAGAGGAAGCTGACGGCGCGCTCGGACCGTGTCAAGTGCGTGGACCAGCATCCGTCGGAGCCGTGGCTCCTCTGCTCGCTATACAACGGCGACGTCAACATCTGGAACTATGAGACACAGCTGCAGATCAAGAGATTCGAGGTAACTGACCTTTGCCACAACTACAATTTCTACAACTTGCGAGGGAGCTGGAGAAATTTCGTCCAGGGGCTGTCTGTAATGCCATGTCGTGTCGATGGCGTCCCAGTAGAATCCGCTACAATTTGAGTCAGAATATTCTTTGGTGTACTACAAAAACATTAAAGGAACGACTACGTTAAATAAATTGTAATTAAAGCTGTCAACTGGGAGCCCATTTTGGCACCATTGCGTTACAAACTTAGGCCCCTGATTTGCATCAGTAGCTACCTATCTGCTTGCTTTCTAGTGAAACATTGTTAGTCGCCATGTTTAGCAGACAGCCGAATGGCAGCTTATAATTTGGTCCATACTTATAAATAATAAATAACACACCCAAAGCATTTCCACACAGATAAGGCAAACTTTATCTCTATTTTAATTTAAAGTGCTGTATGTGGGTTAGATTCTAAGTTTTTTGGAATATGATTTCTATACTTATTATTATGATGAAACAGTCGCAATCAATTATGCAAGTTCAAAGTTATGTGTGCAACAGTGATCTTAAGAAAAAAGTCTTTCTGTTTTCTCAGTTTTCTGTTTTTACGTTTCCTACCTCTTTTCTGATAGAGAGTGTACTTCATCAATAACTTACTAAATGGGACAATATTATGTTTTGATGTCATAATGGTAGGATACGTATGCCCACCAAACTTCTGAAGTCTTTTTGCAATAAAATTTAAAATTTTTAGGTATGTGATTTACCCGTGAGAGCTGCAAAGTTTGTGCCGAGGAAGAACTGGGTGATCACAGGCTCCGATGACATGCAAATACGTGTCTTCAACTACAACACATTGGAGAGGATCCACGCCTTTGAGGCTCATTCAGATTATGTCAGATGTATCGCCGTTCATCCCAGCCAGCCTTACATCCTTACTAGCAGTGGTAAGGGATGTTTTATTTATATTTTACAAATACATCATTCTAATGCCTTTTCAGACAACTAATAAATAAAATAAAAAATGCAGTGAGACAGTATTGAAACTCTAGAATAAAGTTTTATGCGTTTCAAATACAATATGGGCACTATAATTTGAAATAGAGGAACTATAATTTGAAATGAAAAAGATTTAGATTTTGTCTCCCTTTTCTACTGCAATCTGTCTCCATTTTGGGACATTCAGCTGTATTTGTGGCAATAAATTTATGTTGTCAGAAAAAGAAATTGAGTTTATTCTAGAAAAACACACTCATAATAAGAACATACATTTATAAAGATATCTCGTAAGAGAGTTTTGAAACTCTAGAATGAAGTTTTATGCGTTTCAAATACAATATGGGCACTATAATTTGAAATAGAGGAACTATAATTTGTAATGAAGAAGATTTTGATTTTGTCTCCTTTTTCTACTGCAATCTGTCTCCATTTTGGGACATTCAGCTGTATTTGTGGCAATAAATTTATGATGTCAGAAAAAGAAATTGAGTTTATTCTAGACAAACACACACATAATAAGAAAGTACATTTATAAAGATATCTCGTAAGAGTTTTGTGGAAAAAATACTATCTCTGCTGTAAAGAGCTAACGATAAGCGTGTTTGCAGACGACCTCCTCATCAAGCTGTGGAACTGGGACCGCAGCTGGGCATGCCAGCAAGTCTTCGAGGGCCACACCCATTATGTGATGCAGATCGTCATCAACCCAAAAGACAATAACACATTTGCCAGTGCCAGCTTGGATAGAACTGTAAAGGTATGTATTATTACACCTTTTTGCATTCATTTCATTACATTAGGACAACAATTTTCATTCAGTGAGTTAGACACCGTCACGACGTACAAATTAAAATTTCTGAAGTTTACTCATAGTGTTTTTGTGTTCTTATTTTCTCCTACAACCAGCGAAGTAATCCTCTTTGTGTTCTTATTTTCTCCTACAACCAGCCAAGTAATCCTCTAAAATTAGAATCAGAATATTCTTTGCTGTGCTACAAAAACATTTAAAGGACAGACAGCGTTAATAAATCATTATTGAAGCCGTCAACCGGGAGCTCATTTTGGCACCATTGCGTTACAGGCTAAGGCCCCCAGGGGTGGCCACTATAATCCGCGCGGGATGAGAATAACCTTGTCAAAGTCAATCGAAAACATACTTTATTTTACTTTGACAAGGTTGCTTCGACGCGAGTTTGCTTACCGCGCTCGTCTCAGTTCCAAAAGGTCCCATCCTATTCTCATCCCACGCGCATTATACCTCATACGATTACCTACCTACCTAACAGCGAGTTGTCCCCAGGTATGGCAGCTTGGCTCCTCCATCCCCAACTTCACACTGGAGGGCCATGAGAAGGGCGTGAACTGCGTGGACTACTACCACGGAGGTGACAAGC
Organism: Zelleria hepariella; assembly: GCA_949319315.1. Classification (NCBI taxonomy): domain Eukaryota; kingdom Metazoa; phylum Arthropoda; class Insecta; order Lepidoptera; family Yponomeutidae; genus Zelleria; species Zelleria hepariella. The sequence continues at coordinate 30,177,058 of OX439379.1, forward strand.
CTTACCTCATCAGTGGTGCAGACGACCGCCTCGTAAAGATATGGGACTACCAGAACAAAACATGTGTTCAGACCTTAGAAGGTGAGCTGAAATATTCTGACGGCACTTGTGGTTATGAGTGCAATACGTGTAACAAAGGAAGAGATTTGACCGCGCCTCTCGCACCTCTTTCCGCCGCCCCTATGACGTCCGGTCCCTTCCCGCGCTCAGACCTCATACCTCTAAAGATACCTATAAATCGTCACGTCAAACTACGTAGTCTCTTCTTTCGTGGCATGCATTGTAGCAAAGTTTTCCATTTTCATTTGGCCGGTGATGTAATATCGTGCCAAGGGCTTCGCCCCTCTCAGCCTAGATTTTTCAGTCCTGAGCCCAACTGATCGCCAACCTCGGATGGAAGACTGCACGCAAAGAAAAAGTAAAATAAACTGTGAAGATGGTGAAAAGTGTATTTGTTTGTGAGGGCGAGTATGTGTGTGGGAGAGAGTATGAGGGTGTGTGAGAGGGCGTATTTGACATTTTCCCGTCCAAATTAGAGGCCTGTTGTTGTTGTTGCTGCCGTCCTATGGTACCCCAGAGGTACAGAGGGCCTTTACAAGATCACGCCACGCCTTCCTATCCTCAGCAACTCTTCTGGCTTCGCTCCAGCTCAACCCAACGGCTCGCAGCTCGCCTTTCACTGTTCGCTGCCAAGTGTGAACGGGGCGTCCACGTCTTCTTCTCCCCCCACGTAGCTGCTAGTCGAAAGCAAAGTTTGCGCTGTTAAACGCTACTTAGTAGTTTTATTGTATCGAAATAAATCCCATAGAATCCGCATTACGTATAAAATCACAATAAAAACTAACAATACAAAACATCATTTCGACCATACATCTAATATTCGAATGTCAACCTTATTGCATTAGTGTACAGTTTTAATTAAATTGCATAGACAACGAGCACATAAGCTCCCATAGAGGATTTGGGCATCAAATTTTCTGGACACATTTCAGAGTTATATGTACAATCTAGTTTTGCCCTTGATTGAAGTATTATAATAAGTTTTTGGCCTGAATAAACATTTACTTACTTACTTACTGTCCCCTTCGGGTTGTGTGCCCAATCCAGAGGGCTGTTGAATAGATCTTATATTGAATCTTTAAGAAATTATCTTTATCTTTGAAAATTAAGAGTTACTTACTTACTTACTTACTTACTTACTTTCCTCCAGGTCACGCGCAGAACGTGTCGGCCGTCTCGTTCCACCCGGAGCTGCCGATCTTGCTGACCGGCTCGGAGGACGGTACGGTGCGCATCTGGCACGCGGGCACCTACCGGCTCGAGTCCTCGCTGAACTACGGGTTCGAGCGCGTCTGGACGATCTCCTCCATGCACGGCTCGAACAACGTCGCCGTCGGGTGAGCTACCAACCTGCAAACCGCTACCGACCCTGTATTCTCTTAAATAGAGCGTATGGCAGTACAGACAAATCAAATGGCAAAGACAAATGGAAAAATCTGTTGCTGTCTCGCGTCCGCAAATACAGGGACAGTCTGAAGAAAATCAGCAAAATCGAAGCTTCGTATTCCCCACTTACGTCTCTCAAAAATAGGTACATTAAAAAAAAAAATCACCACTGATATCACAAGAAACTACTGCACGGTGCGCATCTGGCACGCAGCACCTACCGGCTCGCGGGTCCCCGCTGAACTGAAACAAATCTACAAATTCGTATTCCCCACTTTCCTCTCTCAAAATTGTTCCAATTAAAAAAAAAAATCTTAACTTGTATATCACAAGAAACTACTTGATGTCGGAACGTCTTGTTTTTTTGAAAAGTTGTTTTGTACACACGATAGCACATGAGACTGTACACTTTTTTTGTAAACTCGCCCGTAACGTAACCGAGTAGAGTGCTAGCGTGTAAAGGTCGACATGCTGTCGTGTGTGTGTACCTAGGTTTACCAGAACGTCTTTTGCCGCCCCCTTAGGCCTCGTGGTCCGACCCGCTTTTATATACGTATTTTTTTTAATTTCCGTTTGGTCCAGTTCGAAAAAATCTAAACGGTCCGACATGACGGGGGTAGAGATGTCCCAGTTTACCAAAAATGTTTGCTCTAGTGCCATTATCCAGGGAGGAAATCTGGGACTACGTTTGTATTAAGAAAACAGTACTGTGATATCCTCTTAAGGCGCCGTGCAGTTTCGTGTTGACATTCATAAACGTATTGAAGATATTTTGCTTATTGGCGCACTAGGCGGAGGCGGAGCAAAATATCTTGCAATCTGTTATGGATATCAACATGAAACTGGCTGTGTTAGATAGGTCTCAACTAATTCTAGGGTTTGATATGTGAAAATTTTCGTTTTTTTAGTCTATTTGATACAGGAATGCCCAGCGCCTTAATAATTCACCGATTTGTCATAATATTGATTTTGTCATTCCTCGGCAGTTACGACGAGGGGACCATAATGATAAAGGTGGGCAGGGAGGAGCCTGCCATATCCATGGACGTGAACGGCGGCAAGATCATCTGGGCCAAACATTCCGAAATGCAGCAGGTCAATCTGAAGACATTGGCAGAAGGTATGGGCCCGTTACAGTCGATTTTTGTAGGAAATAGTCAAAATTTAGATATGGTTTCTTAGAAAGAAATGTTAAGTACTTGGGACTAAACCTATTTCGGCTGATTTTTTATTTAAAACTTCGACTTTGAACCTCAATAACTCGGAAACCGTTGATTTCCCAGGCATAGTTCCTTGGGAAATTATGTTCATTATGATGAGGACTATACGTGGTTTCCCGCTTTGTTGGCGGTCTTTTAACATCCAGTATATCTATTCTGCCAGAGCCCAAACCTTACCAATATTGTGACACCCGGCAGGCACAGAGATCAAGGACGGCGAGCGGCTGCCCCTCGTGGTGAAAGACATGGGCTCCTGCGAGATATACCCGCAGACCATCGCGCACAACCCGAACGGTCGCTTCGTGGTCGTCTGCGGCGACGGCGAGTATATCATCTACACGGCGATGGCGCTCCGGAACAAAGCCTTCGGCACTGCGCAAGAGTTCGTCTGGGCCTTCGACAGCTCAGAGTATGCCACGCTCGAGAACTCGAGCACCATAAAGGTGTTCAAGAATTTCAAGGAGCGGAAGAGCTTCAAGCCCGAGTACGGCGCCGAGGGTGAGACATTTTTGTTAATTGATGCGTTGCTTACTTTATTTGGTAGTGGCTCCTCAAATCGGAGCTTTATAAAGAGGGTTAGCCAGTTAGCTCTGAGTTAACGTAAATAATTATTATTGTATGGAAATATCAAATTAACACGGCGATGGCGCTCTGGAACAAGGCCTTCGGCACTGCGCAAGAGTTCGTCTGGGCCTTTGACGGCTCAGAGTATGCCACGCTCGAGAACTCGAGCCCCATAAAGGTGTTCAAGAATTTCAAGGAGCGGAAGAGCTTCAAGCCCGAGTATGGGGCCGAGGGTAAGACATTTTTGTTAATTGACTGTCAAAGTTAGCAGCTTACTTTATTTGGTAGTGGCTCCTCAAATCGGAGTTTTATAAGGTCCACTTGCGCCAGCCAGGGTTAGCCAGTTAGCATTGTATGAAAATGGCAAATTAACTCAGAGTTAGTTGCTAACTCTGACTGACGCAACCCCGCCTAAGTAGAAGAAAAAAAAAGTTACACACACTACAGCCATAGCGCCTAACTCAGTAGGTTGCTGTGGTAGTGAAGATGTGCTGGGCACTGCTGGGGTGTGTTTTCAGACGGACGTCAACACCGCACGTGACACCTCTATCGCACTGCTCAGCTACCGCAGCACCTTCTCAGTTAAGCTCTATGCCTCAGATCCTCATCATCATCATCATCATCAGCCCACCTCTGCCCACTGCTGGGTTCCTTTTCCCCCTCACGCCACCTCTCACGGTCCCTCGCCATCCGCATCCATGGACCCTCCGCCGACACAACGATGTCTCAGATGCTCAGATATATTTACCAAGGTTTAGTTCTAGCTATCACGGTATTGTCAAATATTTCCCGCCTAGCTTACAGTGATTTGATGTGTCGCGAATGTCGCAGGTATCTTCGGTGGGTTCATGCTGGGCGTCAAGTCGATAAGCGGAATGGCGTTCTCTTTCTACGACTGGGAGCAGCTGGAGCTGATCAGACGGTAAATCCTCATTTTCTCTATTTAGGACGCTATACAACACGTGCCACGAAAGATGAGACTTGAGACACCACGTGGTTTGACATGCGGTTTATACGAGTGACGATTTAAGGCTCCACCCCACAGGTGCGTTTTATCGGTCGGTAGTACCGCATGCGTTCTTGCGATATCTGGCGCCTAATTCTCGGGCATCTCGCATTCGAGACATGTCGAAAAAAAATTTCATGTCATGGGGCAAATTCTAGGGAACCTTGTATTCGAGACATCTCGAATGAAAAATCTCAGTTTGCAAATGTCACATCTATTATCACAAAATCATTAATAAAACATCGTGTGGTCGGGACCAGTCGAGATCGAAATGACATGAGATTTTTCGTGACATGGCATGAATCTCGTAAATCCCGAGAATTAGGACAGGGCTTGCGGAAGGGAGCTGTGGAGGCAAACATTTCCCAACCGATCCTTCGTCACACCAAATAGTGTGACGATGGTTCATTTTATTTATCCATCGTCACACCAACGCACCCTTGACCCAATTTGGCCCTTTTCTATTACTAGCTAGACGATCAATTATTTGATCCGATCCCTACCCATATTTAATTCGTTATATCTGGTGGACCATTATTCCCATTATAGCGCCAGCGTTATCCATGCGAAGTTAATCTATGGTACAATTTTTCTGTTCGCTAACGAATGTCTTCTGTATAATTCGTATAAAACCATTAGCGTAAATAATTCGTTTCACATAGAAAAGCGGAACTACAGGGTGCACTCTAAGTCGATAGCGGAACTTTAAGTGGGCTATCTACTGATCATTACAAACAACTTGTACTAGGTGGCGAAAAAAATGGAGTGAAAAAAATATCAGCTGTTCCATACAAAAGGTCGACTCAGTACTGCGCCAAATGTATGAAACAGCTGATATTTTTTTCGCTCCATTTTTGTCTCCACCTAGTACAAGTTGTTTGTATTGATCAGTAGACAGCCTACTTAAAGTTCCGCTATCGACTTAGAGTGCACCCTGTAGATTTGACGCTGTCCACTTTTCAAGATAAAACAAGGTGATTTGCTGAGCGCCATAATAGGGGACTATTATCGTGTTCAATTGACTAATTAACGTGTTGCAAATAAGTTAATAAATAACATATTATAGATAGCTTTAAGCTATAAGGCCGCCATTTGTACAAAATTTTGTTGAAAAAGTTATCTGTAATATTCTTTCTGTTGTGCAATAAAGAATTCTCTATCTCTATCTATCTATCTATATTATTATGGAAAGTATATCTAAATCAAGCTGAGTGCGTTTCATAAATCGAAAGAATCTCATAAATCTAGCTGCGCGTAAAGATCATGCCACGTGACACTGATTGTAAATCAACGCGTTTCTTACATTATGGAATGTGTAAATGGATTGGAATGGCGACTCTTGCATCACATACCTGTGCGACATTATTTTACTGTATTGCAATGCGAATGGTAATCACGTGCTGCTTAGCTCTGAACTACTTTGACACGTGCTGGCTACAACAATATACCAGTTATTACGCCACCACGAAAGAGAAGACGCCCCGAAACTAGCCTAGCGTCGATCAGTGCAACAGGAAGCGAACAGTCTCATATCCGAGCTTGAAATGAAGGCGCAAAATTGGACTGAGAAAGGTATACTGTTTTGAGAGCTCTCTGACCAAGGATGACAGGAACTGATGATGAAGATGATGATGTTTATAAACACTGGCAACAAAAACTGTACGTGAGGCCAACAATGCCACTAAAAATGTGATGATATCTTCCGCTCGCTGGTGATCATCTCGTAAATGGCAAAGCAAGTCAAAAGTTGCTCGCGTTTTTATTATTATTTCTCAGTGCACAGTATTTAGCCTCGTTGTTTTGGCATTATTTTCTGTATAGGTACTCTTGAGTTTACCGAGCATTGGCGAAGTTCTTAGTTATATTGCGAAAGTTTACAAAACATTGTGCAAGTAAAATCTAAACCTAACCACTTGACAATATGTAAGCAGAATTCTTCCTTCATCTATCTATTCTATCCGCTAAAATGACATCGCAAAGATGGTATATGTGAGGGCCGATATAAAATTGTTTCTAATTTCTGGCATTTCAATAATAATACTTACTACATTTGCAATACTTACTACATTGTCTCAAAGAGCTAAGTAAATGTCGGCATCCGCGACTTTCTTCCAAGTTTTCCGTCTGAAGTTTACACAGGTCATTTGAGACTTGGGTAAAGACAAATCAATTTTTACTCAATGTTCAAAGTTGACAGCTACATGTTTTTGGCAAGCTTCACTACTGGGCAAAGGCCTTCTATGTACGATTGTACAGGCTACATCTTACTACTGATCAATGGAATGAAACGCGTCTGTTCAGTAGCGGTCATTTATTTTTGAAAGAGAAACACCGCCTACCCACTGGTCCCTTAGCTTAGAAAGGAATTATTTATAGAGTGTGCATCTGCGTAATGACATTATTCATGCATCGCCTAGTGGCACCTTCTAGATGGGTGAAGTGACCACACGAACGCTGCAATGCCTGGGACAATGTTTAGGTTGATGGCTTGCCCAGCTTCTATACCATCCTGACAGCTTAGTCGGCCAAGCGGCTAGGCCAACTAAGCTGTCAGGAGCCCACAGAAAAGATAATTCAATCCGTGCGGAGTTACTAAGCGACGGGTTTCCTCACGATGTTTGCCTTCACGGTAGAAAGGAAGTTGTTCCTGGCTTCATTCTAACTTGTTCCTAGCTTTATTCTTACTTGTATCTAGCTTTATTCCTACTTGTTTCTAGTGTTATTCTTACTTGTTTCTCGGGGAAGTGCGGGACGCGAGTGCGGTGCTCGTGCGTTATGACGGGGAGTACTTTTTCGGCGGTCTCGAAGTCGCCACGCATGACCACCGACTGGTACTCGAGTTGTTGTCGACACATAAATTAAGTAACTTGTTATTTAACAATATAGAAACGCTCACAGCCTTGTTCGACTAGTCATTCTTAATCGATTGGCAAAGTTAAGCAACATCGGGCGCGGTCAGTCCATGTATGGGTGACCGCTAGTGGCAATAATATCTGATCGCTTACGTGCTTCGGAAGGCACGTTATACTGTTGGTACCGTTTGTTATTGATTAATAGCAATCGCTAAGCCATGTCAGAGGCCCTATGGGCGGCCTAGAAACTCTGACACCAGGGGTGACCACTACCTCATACGATTAACTACCATGAATAACAGTCCCATTGTCCCTCCCAGCATCGAGATCCAGCCCCGCCACGTCTACTGGTCGGAGAGCGGTAACCTGGTGTGCCTGGCTACGGACGAGGCTTACTTTGTGCTGCGGTACAACCCCGCCGTCGTCACAAGTGCGAGGGAGACCAACACCAACATCACAGAGGATGGCATAGAGGACGCCTTCGAGGTACCATCAGATTCAGATTCATGTAGTCAGTAATGCTTGAGAATTTCAGGCGTTGTCCATACGTTTTTAACCGCCTTCTATCAGTACGACTATAGAGCGTATTACAAAAAGGTCCTCTCATACTAAATAAGGTCATTGAACTCATCAGAAAATAGAGCAGCTGTTTAGTTGTTTGGAGATTTTGCAGTTACTTGTATTGATGAGTTACGTGACCCTCTTCGGTATGACATAACCTTTCTGTAACACCCCGTACCTTCCAGTGACCAAAATATGTTCCATTTTGATATCTATCTCTCTCCCACCACGCAGGTTGTCGGCGAGGTGAACGAGACAGTGAAGACCGGCCTGTGGGTCGGCGACTGCTTCATCTACACAAACTCGCTGAACAGAATAAACTACTACGTCGGCGGCGAGATCGTCACCATATCGCATCTTGACCACACTATGTACATACTCGGATACATAGCCAAGGAAAACAGGTATGTACACCCAAAGCGCATAACTGAGTAGATCACTGCTGTAATAGAGGGGTGCGGGAGGGGTGACATGTGACATCTCGCGGTAAAAGTGACAGCGATGCTGACGTCCGACTGAAGTCACACATCACGAAAACACACCCCTCCCGTACCGCCCCACTGCCGCAGGAACCTACCCAGTTAAGCACAATACCTCTAGAAAGCAGCATTGATTTTCAACGATATTTATACAGGGTGTTGTTTTGGTCAGTGACTCCCCGACTAAGGGACGATAGTTTGAGTAACGCTTAATACTAAAAATAAGATTTTTATTTTTAATTTTTTTGTTATTTACAAATTAGTTTGTTCAAGTTGATCTATAATAACCGCGACGTGCGGACGCTCCCGCCTTCTCAATGCGCGCGCGCGATGTAGCGCCCGACTCGCCGCAAGCGTTAGGATAATAGTAAGGGAGGCCACAATGCATGTAATGATTTTTTGGTATTTTGCACTGACATATTGATTTTTTTTTTTTGACTTCAGTATCGTGTAAATAATCAGCCCTGAGTCGGGTGTCACTTTACCAAACAACATCTTGTATCGGCATATAAATAATATTATTGTCAAAACCCAGTGTGCAGATAAATGCTTTTAACTTTAACATCGATATAACTAAGCTAAATCACATTAAAAGTTTGGCAGATTCTACGTTTTACGTTCGAGTTTAGCGGACTTTAGGGTGGCTGGATGGTCTATGAACGTGTTAGACACCCCCGCTTAAGATATCTCCTTGTGCCCACAGACTGTACCTGAACGACAAGGAACTGAACGTGGTATCGTACTCCTTACTGCTGCCGGTCCTCGAGTACCAGACGGCGGTGATGCGCGGCGACTTCGAGACGGCCGACAAAGTGCTGCCCGTCATACCGCACGAGCACCGCACCCGCGTCGCGCACTTCCTCGAGAAACAGGTAAGAATAACGCTAGACACAAGTGGGAATAAAGCTAGATACAAGTAAGAATAAGGCTAGGAACAAGTTAGAATGAAGCCGGGAACAAGTTCGAATAAAGCCATGTAAAATAAAGCTAGTAACAAGGAAGAATAAAGCTAGACATAATAACGCTAGAAACAAGTAAGAATAAAGTTAGAAACAGCTAGGAATAAAGCTACAGAAACAATTAGTTATTAATTTATTTTGCATATGGCACGTTATGCAGCGAATATGAGTATGAGAGGGAGGCGATCCACTACGCCACTTCCCCCTAGGCCTCGTAGATCTTCCGTGTGCCTGCCTAGGAAATAATAAAGCTAGAAACAAGTAGAAATAAAAAGCTAGAAATAAGTGAGGATAAATCTAGAAACCGATGAGAATAAAGCTGGAAACTTGTTAGAATAAAGCTAGAAACTAGCACGAGAATTTCACAAAGCAACTGAGTATTTCTGCTGCGTTTAGCATTTTTGTAAGTCCCACGAGAGACTGAACCATTTCGTGTTCCAGGGCTTCAAGCAGCAGGCGCTGGCCGTCTCCACGGAGCCGGAGCACCAGTTCGAGCTGGCCCTGGCTCTGGGCGAGCTGCACCGCGCGCGGCAGCTGGCCGAGGACGCGACGGCGGCCGAGGGCGCTCCGTCGCGCACCGCCACCTCGCGCTGGGCGCGCCTCGCCGCCGCCGCCGCCGCCGCCGCCGACACTCGCCTCACGAGGATATGCTACCAGAATGCCCACGACTACGGGGGCCTAGTCCTCTTCGCGGCCAGCACAGGTACCCCTTTATTCCCAACTGTTCGCTTCGAAAATATCCTTAACTGTGCCATTGTACTGCCACTATAATATTTTACTTTATATTTTAATTTGTTTTCTTTTCGTGATTTCTTTTATCTCATGCTTTATTTACCAAGACGGTGGAATCACTGACTGCCATGATACAGGGCAACCTAGTTTGGTAGTCAGGGCAACAATTTTATGGGTCCGGACAGTTGTTTGCAACCTCTTCATGTGAATAAACTTACAAAACAATTATTATGTAAAGATAGCTGTCTGTGACATATTTTCTTAAGTATGAATAAATATTTTTTCATTTTCATTTCATTTTCACTGTATTTTTAATGTCTAAGCTATCTCTGTTCCAAATTTCATCAAAATCGTTAGAGCCGTTTCCGAGATCCCCCGTTTAAATAGATACACTCAACAATAGACAAGATTAACTCGTTTAAAGTAATACGATAATAGCAACTTGATTAGCAATTAGTATAATCCGCGCGCGATGAGAATGGGATGGAACCTTGTCGAAGTCAATCGAAAATATACTTTATTTTACTTTGACAAGGTAGCTTCGACGCGAGTTTGCTTACCGCGCGCGTCCCAGTTCTAAAAGGTCGAATCCCACTCTCATCCCGCACGGATTATAAGTTGAGGTTTGTCTTGCCGTAGAATACCTCTAACTCTGTGTGACCACCCTGGCAGGTGACAAGGCGCTGCTGGAGGAAATCGCGCAGATGTCCAGCGAAGAGGGCATGAACAACGTGGCCTTTGTGGCTTACTTCACGCTCAACGACCTCGACGCCTGTCTGCGGCTGCTCATCGACAACCAGCGGCTGCCCGAGGCCGCCTTCTTTGCCAGGTAACTGCAACACCACTCGCTAGCGGTGAAACAATGTGGCCTACTACACGCTCAACGACCTGGGGCCTTAGCTTGTAACGCAATGGCGTGTCGATGGCGACCGAGCAGAAGGACTAAACCAAGGTTTCCTCGTTTTTCTCCTACAACCAGAGAACTAATCCTCTAGAATTAGAATCAGAATATTCTTTTCTGGTAGTACAAAGTAGTACAAAAACATTTAGGGGACGGACAGCATTAATAAATCGTAATTGAAGCCGTCAACCGAGAGCCCTTAGAATAAGAATAAGAGAATAAGAATAAGATTGCGTTCTGCGGGTGTCGCGTCGTTAGCGCGTTCAATAAACGTGTGAAATGGCCCTCATTGAGTTTGACGAGCGTACAGCCTGTTATAATTACTAGTCTCTATTTGTAATTTCTGGTTTAAAATTATAATAAATAAATAAATAAAAAGAAGTTCATTTCAGCCAAATTCGTACACTTTTACATGTTCGGGCTTAGGGCTATGTTTACACATAATTAACAATACGGCTGTAGATTTTTTGGACATATTAAGGTGCTGCTGAGACTTGCACTAGGAAAAGATCCTGTATCGCAAGCCTCAGGTAATTCTGTTTGGAGGTGGTCAGATATTGTAAATAGCGAGTATCTTACTTACTTATGCCCCCGCAGATCATACTACCCGTCCAAAGTGCCGGAGGTGGTGAAGCTGTGGCGGGAAGACGTCGGCGCCACTAACAAGAAGTCCGGCCAGTCGCTCGCCGACCCCGAGCAGTATGAAAACCTCTTTCCCGAATACGCGGTTAGTACGCTCTTTATTGAACGAGCGAGCGAAGTTCTCCGAGTCTACTGGAACAATTCGGCCATTGTATGTTTGTATGTATGTTTGTATGTATGTTTGTTTGTATGTTTGTATGTATGTTTGTATGTATGTTCGTTCGACGATAACTTGAGTAAATTTGGTCGGATCATCATGAAATTTTGTAGGCGGGTAAATTAAATTAAAATAATTTTTAAGTTCGAACATGAGCCAAATCGGTCGAGGGGTTGCTGAGATATGGGGTTGTAATGTTTATATGCAATGCGCGCGCGCCTGCGCAATTGGGGTTAGCAGAAAGTTACACACTCGCGAGTTCATAGTTCGGGGCGAACCACTAGTATCGTTAAGTTCTCCGAGTCTACTGGAACAATCCGGCGTTTTTATGTTTGTATGTATGTATGTATGTTTGTATGTATGTATGAATGTTCGTTCGACGATAAGTTGAGTAAATGTAGTCGGATCGTCATGAAATTTGGCAGGCGGGTAAATGAGGCAAAGATAATTTTTAAGTGGGAACATGAACCAAATCGGTCGAGGGGTTGCTGAGATAGAGGGCCGCGAGTTCAAAGTTCGGGGCAAACCACTAGTAATAATAATATGCAGGTCTGAACTTATATATCTTCACTGGAAGATCAGTACTAAAAATCTCTTGGTTGGTAATCGTTTGAGGTAGCGGCCACACCATCTGGTTGAACGAGCGAGCGAAGTTCTCCGAGTCTACTTGAACAATCCGGCGTTTGTATGTTTGTATGAATATTTACATACATATGTATGTATGTATGGATGTTTGTATGTATGTATGTATGTATGAATGTTCGTTCGACGATAACTTAAGTAAAGGTCGGATCGTTATGAAATTTGGTAGGCGGGTAAATGAAATTAAAAGTATTTTTAAGTTCGAACATGAGCCAAATCGGTTGAGGGGTTACCGAGATATAGAGTTGTTAAGTTTATATGGGGTCGCGAGTTCACAGTTCGGGGCGAACCACTAGTGTAGAGTTTTTAGGCCGCCCAAAGAGCATCTGACATAGCTTGACGATTAGGTCCTGTCATACATCTTACGATTTACACTTCAATAAGTACAGTAGCGAGTTAACTTGCCACAATGGCAAATTAAGTTGGTATGCGTTTGAACGCCAAAATTTATAAGTTCGATTTGCCGAAATATAGGATCGACGTCTGATTGATTTTGTCAGATTTTTTTCTGGAAGAAATTTATTAGAGAGGCAAGCACGCCTTTGTACGTTCAGCGACACGACCCGCTACCCCACGGCAGCTCCTAAAACGCGCTGTATAAGTGCGAGTGTCTAGCAAAAAGGGGTAGCTCGTCGTGTCATCGCGTGTACATGTGTTTTCTTAAGTATTTACCTCTAATTTGTTTGTGCAATAAAATGTAAATTTAAATTAAATTACCCACATTTTTCGTTCCCACAGGAGTCTCTAACACTAGAAGCGTTCCAGCAGAGCTTCGGACACCAATTCAGCTCTCAGCTCGCCAACATTCCAGCCGACTCGGCGACCAGCAATATCGACCGAGACTTGCCCCTAGAGAAGGCCGAGGCGGAGAAACTCGGCCTCCTAAAGCCTACAGTTCCCACGCCAGTTGAAAGGTATGATGTGAAAAAATAAATTTAAATTTTAAAAGAAATCCGACATTTTAAATTCAAATTAGAATATTTCATAAACGGCTTAACCGATTATGATTAAATCTAACTGAGACCACTCTCTATCAAGTCACCATAGCAACAAAAAACTGGCCAAGTGCGAGTCGCACAAAGGGTTCCGTAGCATTATCTATAAAAATGGCAAATAAATCATATTTGTTGTATGGGAGCTCCCTTAGATATTTATTTTATTCTGTTTTTTTAGTATTTGTTGTTATAGCGGCAACAGTCTAACTATCACGGTTCATGAGATACAGCCTGGTGACAGACGGACAGCGGAGTCTTAGTAATAGGGTCAATTACCCTTTGGGTACGGAACCCTAAAAAGCTAAATCAAAATTGGAGCTACGTTGCCACAAACACAGAAAGACACAGAAGTTGCTGTGCCGCGTGTTGCCCACACGTATATTGTATAGATGTTTTTTTGTTATTGCGACGCGAAGCGCGGCAGCTTTAGAGCTATTGGCGCGACGTGCAACTGTCTACCTTTATCCCGTGCTCACAAGGTCTATTTCCCCGCAGCAGAGCGCCGGCGGCGGACGCGGAGCCCAAACGCAAGAATTCCCTGGACATGATGGAGGAGCTTGAAAAGGAACTGGATGAGGTCCAGCTGGAAGACGACGGGAGCCTGGTGGGTTGACATTAGCGGATTTAGCCCCCCTCTAAAGCATCTCAGACCCCCAAAAGCATCAAGCCCCCCCCCAAAAGCATCTGAAACCCTCTATAAAACTAAACTTTGTATGCTTTTTTATCTTGAAAACCTACGCTCATTGGGTTCGATTCCTCCTGGCTCCGTCACTCACACTAGATGGTTGAAGTGACCACTCAGACGCTGCAGTGCCTGATACATTGTTTAAGATGGAGTAGGCTTTCCTAACACCTAAACCATCCTACCCCCCTTGTATTGTAGAGAGTTTACTGAACCTACTTGGAGACAGTCCACTACACCACATACATGCGTTGCTACGTCGCATCCCAAAAATCTATGTATATTTTATACCGTTCAATGAATGCAGATTTTCCCCAAATTTTTCAAAAACCATTCTTTACGTTTTTGTGTTTTCTAAAGCACTAACCCGTGCTAGGGAACTTTATAAAGATTTTTATAAGGTTAAATTCGCTCGGGACAGGATTTGAACCCGCAACCTTATGCATTCCTTACGTTAGTAAAATTATTCTCTCGAAGTCTCAAGAAAGTTATTTGAACGTTGCCAAGATTATATTTTATGTTTAAAAATAATTAAGTTAGAATGATGTAAGAAGTGAATGAAAATGCATTCGATCGGTGCCGCCACGGAACCAAGTCGGTCAGTAAAGAAATCATTTTACATGACGTTCTGAATTCCAAAAATAGCCTTACTAGTGCTCTCATAAGGCGTCTCTGTGTATTTGACCTAATGGAGACCCCATTTACAGCGTTTTCACACGTGACGTGTAAAAACTACGATTGCATAAGCCAAACCTATTAACATTTGCGTTTGTTTTGTTTATTATGTAGTTTCGACGTCCAACTAACTACGCTGCTTGTCCACCGAATCGACACGATATTTTGTCGCGCCGATATAACATTTACATCAGATATTATTATTATTTATTTCTTTAAATTGTATAATATTACAGTAATTAATACTAATTCGTTATACAATTGAATTATTTATAGAACATTAAGAAACATTACATAATCGTATCATTACCATTACCGAACGAACGTTACATTATCAAAATAAAATTAATTAATAAAATTACACGTAAAAATCCATAAAATCAAATACAATAAATAATAAATTAATAGGAAAAATTGTGTCGTAAGTACATAATTAAATTCAATCCTTATTTATTGTGGAGTTAACCTCACAGCCTTCCCTCTCGCAATATCTCAAACATTCATCTGCAACAGCCATCATCTTGTCAGAAAATAGATCACACTCTGGTCTGGTGCTGACTTCAGTAGAGAGTTGAGCGAGGTGAGAGAGCGCATAAGCGGAGATTGGCTGTGAGAGACTGTAATAGGCACTGGCACTACCAGTAAAGTATGTGTGCAAGCTGGA
The DNA here is from genome assembly GCA_949319315.1 of Zelleria hepariella. Taxonomy (NCBI): domain Eukaryota; kingdom Metazoa; phylum Arthropoda; class Insecta; order Lepidoptera; family Yponomeutidae; genus Zelleria; species Zelleria hepariella. The sequence goes on from OX439379.1 coordinate 30,192,235, forward strand.
AGAGTGTTGTCCGGCACGAAAAGCTTGCAGACCTGTATTTCACAGCGCAAACAGGCCGAGAGACGAGAAGACAACCCAGTGCAGACCTGTGGCGTAAGCGCGGGACAATCAGACTCGTCCCTGAGTATGCGACTGTATGTCTGTTGTCATCTGTTCGCAGTCACGACGCACTTGCAGGGTATTAACCCCAAGCATTCCGCAGAGAAACTGCGTTGGGATATATTGTCGTCTCGTGTCGGTTCGGTGGACATTTGGACAAGCATACATAGTAAATATGTTACCGCTATATCGGCGCCGACAAAAATATCGTGTCGTGTCGGTGCGGTGGACAAGCAGCCTTACCATACTTTTAGCCTACTCCAGTATTCATGACAATAACATCTTATAAAATAATACTAATATGTATAATGTCTTAACACATTCACGGACACACCGCATATAAGTCGTAAATGACAATATTGATATACGTAGAATGAACAATAGACCACGTGCCAGTGTCCATGAATGTGTTTTCAAAAACGACAGTTTCGAACAGGTTTTTTTTGTTTCGATGTTTTCGGTCACACTTAAAGTTGGGGGGCGGCGACAGCGCTGAAGTCCGAAACTTTAAGGCGAGCTTATCCCTCATCTAATTCAATATATTCCCATTTCCACCAGGAGAGTAAATTACCCATGTGCAGGCAAAAAATACTAATGTTAATTTGTAGGAAGCGTTTGCGCGGGTTTCTTAACTTTTCAGTCCGTTTTTTTTCAACACAATTTAAATTCGCGGAAGCAAAATGAGAGACGGTTTCAACAATTTTTGAAAATATCGTACGGGCGCTTGTCCACCGCAAATTCAACGTCACCATGAACAAGAACGAGGTGACGACGCTGAAGTAGCGGTACTTACAGGTAGCGTCACGAGTTATGAGCGCTCGACGAAACTGGTGGGGATGTCTGCGCAAGTGTGTACAATCGCGCGCAAAATGTCTAATATCCACGCGGGATCGAAGACTGTCGCTGAGCAGAACTATAGTTGAGTGAGATACTCACTATAAAAATCTGAGAAACTGACTAAACTTAAAGATTGAAAGTATTATTTGCGGATTTTGCACTCGTTATATTTTTAGTGGTTTTTTATACAATTATTTTAACGGACATTACGATTAAACGGGTGTACAATCAATGAAAAATAATCTCAATCCAATATGTATTGTTCTCAATAAAAAAACTTCTTCTTAAAGTCTTTTTAAAACATTTTGTTTCGGCATTCTTTCTGGGAAGAAACTAAAAAACGATGTGCGCGACTGTACCCAGAGGCTAGACCGACCAATCACGCGCCCGCGCTCGCCGGCGATCGCGCCTCTCCGTCGCCCCTCTCGTACCCCGCAAAAACAGACCCAAAAAATTAGTTCTGCATTCAAGGTCAGCGCTCATAACTCGTGACGCTACCTGTACATTTAATATGAAACAAATATCGAAGTAATCTCATCGACGTTGACGCGGTGGACAAACGCCCTAAGGCTTAGGGCCCAAGCGAACATCACGCCGCCGTCTTGCTCTGGCTACTCAAACGACTATTTTTCTGCCACATAGTTATAGTTAACCAACATAATAGAAGGAAAGATAGAAGGAAAGAGAGGTAGAGGAAGGCCACGGAGAAACTACTTTGACCAAATTAAAGAGAAGGTGGATGTCGTGACGGCTGCAAAGGACCTGGCCTGTGATCGAAGTGCATGGAGAATGCTGCACCGACAAGAGGATAACTCTTAAATATAATGATGATGATAGTTATGCGGTGGTTTTCCTCTTTCCTCACACGAGACGAGTTAAACTGCTATCACTTATTGCGAAATAAGGGATGGGAGTTGTTCGATATCAATATAGCTCGATTAAAAGTCTATGAAGTCTGTGAAGTGCGAGAGCGGTTCCGTGCAAGTACAGTCAAGGCGATAATGTTTAGTGATTGATTAAGGAAACTTAAAATAAGTAGTCTCACGTTTTACTAAATAGTTTGCATTCAAAGTGGACATAACCCATCTATAAAAACTTCCTTGCTTGTGGATGGATATTCCTAGGAAGAGATGTCGCTCTCTCCTTCTCTTGAATCTAATTCAGAGTTTCCTCCGTTAATTCATCGATCACGAAGTCACTTTTTTAATAGCAATAAAAAAAACTTAACGAAAGAATAACAAAACAAGGACACCGAACTCCGAACTAATATATGAGCTTGGCTGTACTTTGTTATTGCGACGCGATTTGTGATTAGCTTCACAGACTTCATAAAGTTTGATTTGTATAATCCGTGCGGAATCAGAATGGGATAATACCTTTTGGAACTGAATCGAAAATGACAGTTCTCGAGTACTGTCAGTAAAAAAAATGTTAGTTCTACGTTCTATCATAGGGTTATGAAATTGGAAATACACAAAAATGTTTAATGGTTGTAATCTAAAAGTATTCAATGTTATTGCATTAATTGAATAAAACGTGATAAAACTCGAGCAGACACCCACGCGCACAGAAAACACAAGCAAGTTTCGACGCGAGTTTGGCATAGACAACTAGAGTTTGCCGAAATGCTGACGCTACAGGACCGCGAGCTTCTCAGTTCCAAAAGATATTATCCCATTCTGATCCCGCACGGATTATACCTGATTTCTTGTAATTCCATTATTTACTGTGAAAAAAAAAACGGTTGTTGCTCTCAAGAGCTACTTTCCATTGAAAAAAATTGGGTTTGGATTTGGGATTGGCAACTATGCCTGATTGGATTATTTGAAAATAGACGCCCTGTTATTAGTTATTACTATTTCGCATTCGCTTGCGAATCTTTCCTTGTGCAAATGGGTATTAATGGAGTAGTTTCCTTCACTGTAATTGTCGATCGGTATCATTGTTGTTTACGGCTAACACCTCCAACTGTACAAGCAAAGCATGGTCCAAGGAAATCAGCTAGCGAACGAGGAAGCCTCGCTTCTATTTACGTCTCGACTTGTGTATTTGTTCTGTTCTGTTCAAAGGCTCTGACAGCATTTTTTATTCTACATGGTGTTAAAAGACCGCCAACAAAGCGGAAAACCACGTATTGTCCTCATTATAAGGAACATTTTTGACCAAGGAAATATGCCTGGGAAATCAATGGTTTCCGAGATAATGAGGTTCAAAGTCGGACTTTTCAATACTTTTTTTTGCAGAAATGTATTCAGTATCAAATTTTTAACATACCTTCTGAAGAAGCCATATCAAAATTATGAATATTTCTTACAAAAAACGACGTTAAACTTGCAACCCGCAATGTATTCTAAACATCGGCACTTCAAGCTTAAGTAACATAAACTTATGCCTACGCTTGCGCAATATGACTCCTGTGCGTTACACGTCCATTGCTTGAAAAAATATTTTTCAAAATTATAACCTAAAAAACCAAAATCATTTCCCAGCAATAATTTATCGAAAAAGTACTTTGTTTTTGTCTCTAGTATGCGTGGCTTTCGGGTCTGTTGGCGATCTTTTAACACCCTGTATATTTTTTTTACTACGCAAAATTTAATCTTAGTAAACTATCTTATGGTTGTATCTTTTGCGACATTTCATTGAAAGTGCAAACGCCTTGCTTTGGTAACACTGATTTCTGGACCACGTCTTGCAAGCTCTAAAACAACCATTTCCTAATCCTTTCCTGTATTTCTTTTTACACGTCAGTGTTGTACTGTATTTTTTTAATACAGACCGTGGACAGACACCTTCGTTTTTATTGAATAAAACAGAAGACAAGCCATGTTTAGTAATATAGAAGTAGACATACGAGTACTACAGGGTGCACTCTAAGACGATAGCGAAACTTTAAGTAGGCTGTCTACTGATCACTACAAACAACTTGTACTAGGTGGCGAAAGAAATGGAGCGAAAAAAAAATCAGCTGTATCATACATTTGGCGCAGTACTGAGTCGACCTTTTGTATGGAACAGCTAATATTTTTTTCGTTCCATTTTTTTCTCCACCTAGTACAAGTTGTTTTTAGTGATCAGTAGACAGCCTACTTAAAGTTCCGCTATCGACTTAGAGTGCACCCTGTAGATAGTCATTATTTTGCCCGCGTTTTAGTTTTCTTTTTTCTTGTAATCTATTAGTTTCTGTCGGTAGATAGGGTGTTGATGTGACAGGTAGCTGATACAGCACGGCACAGCCTGTAATGTAGAGTTGTGTTTGCGAGGCCCGTGTACATTATAGCAAGTGAAAATCTCTATTTAGTGCTAGAAAGTAACTCGTAACTCGTAGTAGTTCGCCCCGAACTGTGAACTCGCTTTACAGCCCCATAAATATAGCAAACCCTTGACCGATTTGCCTAATGTTCGAACTGAAAAGAGGAAAAAAAATCTCGCCTAACAAATTGTCATGACATGAAGTTTCGAACTAACGATACTCGAGAATCGAGATATATTGTTGGTCGGTCATACATACAAACGCCGGACCGTTCAACAGGGTGCACTCTAAGTCGATAGCGGAACTTTAAGTAGGCTGTCTACTGATCAATACAAACAACTTGTTCTACGTGGCAAAAAAAAAATTGAACGAAAAAAATATCAGCTGCTTCATACATTTGGCGCAGTACTGAGTCAACCTTTTGTATGGATCAGCTGATATTTTTTTCGCTCCACTTTTTCGCCACCTAGTACAAGTTGTTTGTATTGATGAGTAGACAGCCTACTTAAAGTTCCGCTATCGACTTAGAGTGCACCCTGTAGACTAAGACTATGGCTTAGACAAGAAACCTAGGGAACAAAATATGACATCTTCGCAAATTATCTTTGTCTTTATCATCATAATGAGCCTGATAACACCCACTGCTGAGTAAAAGCCTCTTCATGCTCACGCCACCTCTCACGATAGTGTGCCAGGCGCATCCACTGTTTTCCGGCTACTTGGGGCCATTTGACTTCATACCTACTGTAAAATATTCCAATAAGCTATGGTTTATTAGCGGCAACAGACTTACAACAAAGGTGTGGCCTCAAGAGACCAACAAGTTATGTTCGAAACAAATACAGCCACTTCAGAGCTCAGAGTCCTTGAGGCAGTTTTACGCAGCTACGATGCTCATAAAACTTACAGAATAACATAATAAATACAAATAATGTCCTGTGAAGTGCGATGAATAATCACATTGTACACACGACAGCACGTCAGAGTGTACATTTTTGTTGTAAAGTCGCCCGTAACGCAACCGAGTAGAGTGCTAGCGTGTAAAGGTCGACGTGCTGTCGTGTGTACCGCATAGAATACTTTGTCTCGAACGTGGCCCAACTTAGACTAATGACGTGCGTTTCTTTGCAGGATTTGTCGGATGAAGCGGATTTAATCGAGTAAAATATTTAGATTTTTTATTTAATAATATTATCATCGTAAAACTAATTCCTAAAGTGCTAATAAATTTGTAAGATTAAAGTATTATACAGATTTTCTTTCCAATAATGTTTTGTCATTTATCTGTTTGTGGCCGGTTACGGCTTGTTTGTAGTGGCTAGATCCTCAGGCGCGATCCAAATTAACAGATATTTTATTTATGAGATTATAAGAAGCGACATACAGAGACCGGTTGCAGAGCACAGGCGATCTATATCTGGCTGCAATGTATTTATTAATTGACGTCTAATTAGCACCGACAGCTCCGGATTAACTCTGTAAAAATAATCTAAAATCAACTTAACGATCCGGAGAAAAAGAATCTGTAAAAGTATAGATTTTGATTTATTGAAATAAACGAATATTATGTAAGTATGTTCATCTTTTTCATTTGTTTGTCCAAGAGTTCCTTAGATAAGGCTAGATAAACCTGCCGATCTAGATTGTTATCAAATTTTCATCCTTCATAGAACCTGCGCTGTTGTAGCTGGGGGTCTACCGGCTAAAACGAAGCCGATTACCATTGGCGAAAATCGAAGTTCGATTTATGAAAAATAAAATGAACTGGGTGGCAGTACATTTTTCAAAAATCGAACTTCATTTTTCGCCAATTTGAATGGTAATCGGCTTCGTCTTAGCCGGTAGACCCCCTGGTGCAGCGGTTATCATTCAGGTTGTGAGGTGGTTGGTTGGTTGGTCAGCACTCGGCAGTCAGGCGCCCGCGCGGCTCGGCCGGCGGCGGCAGTGAGCAAGCGGCGCGCGCGCAGACACACGCACCGGCCGCGGTCGACGGGACGACGGCAAGTCGCCAGCCAGTACCGTTCGCGCATCGAGCAAGTGCAACCGCCCGCCTTTCATCGTCCTGATATATTTCCGCGGCTCTCAACTTATAATCAAAGGTAAGCTTGATAGTTTTCTCATCTACATTCAAAATAATGCTATGCGAATTGTTATATTAAATGTTATAAGGTTTGTTTGCGTTACACTTTGTGAGGCAAATTTGGTTGAAACTTTTTACCTGACTAACTCTTAAAAAATAATAAAAGAAGTTACCGACAAGGTTGCAGAGAGTTGAAAAACCTAAGCTCAATGACCAAGGCTAACAGGTATCGCAGTTAAGCAGTCTTATAATTATTCCGTGTAGTATTGTGTTAGGAGTTGACCTACCTAAACTAAATCAAGTTTACTTTTTACACAGCTTTGAAACAAAGGAGTTGCTCAAGGCAAAATACGCTGTAAAAAGGACGACAAGTATGCAGTATTAGTACTGTCGAAAACAAATGTCGTCTGCATTGAGAAATTGATTCGTTAGCGTTCAGTTCTACAGCGATCGAGGAGCAAATAAACTATGAAAGTTTCTCGGTTATATTTATAACTGGTGGAGAGCTCGGTCGCATCTCGGGAGAGCGAGACTGTATGCACGCACTAACAATGCGTTTGTTTCGCGCCCGAGGGACCAAAACGCGCGTAGCAACATTTTTTCTTACATTTCTAATTACCATTATCGACCCGCAGTTATACTAAAGGGTGGCAAAGGACGGGAAACACGCTGCGCGAATAAGATGGTTGATTTTCAGGCGAGCGTACCCAAATCTACGTTTTCCGCTTTCTTCAACCCTATATGAGGCTTGTTGTCACCATAATTTGAACTCTAATGCTTGGAAATTGAGTCCATGTCAATTGAAACATTCGTATTGTCTTTTTAGACAATAGGTAGGTACACCTAATCAGCCGTGCACGTCATTTACACATATTTAATAAACAAACATTGAAACAAAATACAATCCGTAAAATTACACAAGTGTTTTTAAAAATTCCTCTTCCTACCCATTGTAAAATTGGTAATACCTATTTTAAGCGTCATTGTTGATGTGGTTATAGTGCAAACTCTTAAATAAAAGAACAAGAAAGATAATACAAATCGGGCAGATGTCAGGCGCACGTCGAAAAAGTGCGAAAACAAAGTGGCTTTCCGTATGGAGATTACCTTACGCGTTTCAAGTGGAGTAACTTCAATAGCAAATATGCGCTGGCCGATAAGAGTTAACATGGGGTAGCTGACCTTATGGTCAGACGACCTCACCTGGGTGTGCAAGGATCCTAGGTAAATGGCAGAGTTACCAGTTTTGCGTTACTTTCAGATCAGAACTAAAATGGAGGCCTCAAGGAAAAACCCGAAAATTCACCGACTCTGCCCAACTAAGCGCTTATTCTTTTGAGAAAGAAAGAACGTACGTTAATGAAACTTCGTTTTGACTGGATTTTCTCGTTTATAATAAGTAATTTTGTTGTTATTCTGTGTTTTTAGGGTTCTGTACCCAAAGAGTACTTAACCAAACCTATTACTACGACTCCGCTGTCCGTCTGTCTGTCTGTTTGTCTGTCTGTCTGTCACCAGGCTGCAGCGAACTGGTGCTCGCCGCCAGGCTGTATCTCATGAACATGTGATAGTTGAAATTTTCACAGAATATGATGTATTTCTGTTGCCGCTATGACAATACAAAAAAAACAGAATAAAATAAATATTTAAGGGGGCTCCCATGCAACAAACGTGATTTTTTGCAATTTTTATACCCCTAGATACTGGCACAGAACCCTTCGTGCGCGAGTCCGACTCGCACTTGGCCGGTTTTTTACTTCATTGTAAAAGTTAGGTACAGTCAGGATAACCCTTTTTATTCGATTGACGCACTTATGCTGTGCACGATAAGGGCTACTATGGGGTACCCTAGCGTTTTGCTGACCGTACGTACTTATACAAAAAAGGATACAATGACTAAACAATGAATTGGTTGTGGCTTTGTCTTATTCTACATTCAGCAGATTGACCTTTAATTTTAAGTAAGAAACTTTTTATTGAACAAAACAAAGCATTTTACATATGTATTACATTTATTTATCATTTACATATTATCATTTTATTTATTAGTTCTTAAAAATAAAATTATAAATGGCGGTTCTTCCAGACAACCTTTGGATGGACAGGACTGAGAGCTAAAACACAGCAGCAGATGCTCAATAAAAATAATAAGATTTACCAAGACTTCCTAACTTTTTGGAACTCCGTAAACAAATATCGCACGCATAAAGAAAAACATTGATCCACTATTGATTAATGTTATGATATTAATTTTATTATGGGTCTGTCTTTGAACGCTATATGAGTAGTATTTAATGGGTCTCGCAAATAGTGCCGAAATGTCCTAGATATGACTTATGAATGATCATGACTTTGTTTTCATTCATTGATCTCAATTTATTGTCGTTCTAGAGTAGAGGCTCCCACGGACCACCTGCCCCCTTAGCAAGCTACTATTTTGCCTACACTCAACTGTCACCTTAGCCACTTAACACTACTGAGGTGACAGTGAACAGTGGCTAAGGTGACAGTTGAGAGTGGCAAAATGGTAGCGTGCTAAGGGGGATGTTGTGGTCTTTTAGTTGGAACGTCACAAAATTAACCGTCACCGAACCTAGAACTTCTCGCTCATCAAGAAACTTTTGGGCTACCGTACGTAAACATAAGTTTTAGTTATGTAACTTTTAGCACTAGTTCGAAATTTTAAGTAACGAAGCGTATATGCACAATACAGGTATATGTGTGTTTATTCTGTAAAAACATAGTTCTCAAATCTGGTTTAATTGCGGGAAAAAAATTTTTTTTTTATTAATAATACTTTACTTATTTGTCGAAAAATAAAGATTGTTTTTATTTGGAACAGAAGAGCGCACAGGTTTTTGTCTGTGGCATGGGATGGGTAGAGCGATTTTGAATTAATTAGTTTTATTTTGTTTAAAACGTGACTTGACTTGATCGAGAGTGTTCTTAGCTAGATTTTAATCAAAATAGATTTATCGTTTATTTATGACATTCTAATTTGAAAGGAGATTTTTAAGTTTTTAATTTTGTTCAGTCAAGTCCATGAGGTGGCGCAGGTTTAACAAGATTTCTACATCACCCGCCACAACCATAGTTAATCGATTTAAGTACGCATTGAAAGTATAGGAACAATAACAATGACGTACCCTAGGTAGATATAACTTGCTGCCTGTTACCTTGGTGCGACTCAATGAAAATACATTCATTTTAATCGCGAATCCCTACGTAGTTTGATTTTATTTCTTTATTTAAAACACATTTCTTTGATTCATCATCATCATCATCAGCCTGTTAACACCCACTGCTGAGTAAAGGCCTCTTCATGCTCACGCCACCTCTCACGATCCTGCGCCAGGCGCAACCACTGTTTTCCGGCTACTTTGGCTATGTCGTCCGACCATCTGGCTGGTGGTCTGCCAACGGATCTCTTCCCCTCTCGGGGTCGCCATTCCGCAATGGACTTTGTCCATCTGCCATCGATACGTCTCGCCAGGTGTCCTGCCCACTTCCACTTTAAAGAAGTTATGCGTATTTCTTTGATTACTTTGTCATAACTTATTTCATAACGAAGATTACCATTTCTATAAACAGGAAAAACGCGCGAAACTCGCCCGAAAAACCACCGACTTTACCTATACCTAAATTTCTTGATTGGCGTTACCTACACGTACCTAAATAAGACAAACGCGCGCGCACCGCGCCCGACCACGAGGAATTAGTAGGTATTCCTCTTGGTTAAACTACTCTGAAAAGGATTGTACTTGGCGCCGTCTTTACCATTGGGCAATCTGGGCACTTGCCCAGGGCCCCGCAATCTAGCAACTTAGCCATATTTGCGAAACAACTGACCTAAAAAGGTGATCTCCAATTTATGTAGGAAATTAGGAAGTATGTATGCAATGCGCGTGTGCGACAAAACAAGGATTTGTGTCTACCAACCTAACAAACAAAATGACAGTTAGCAGGTACATAACTACCTATTTGACCTATAGTTAGTATTATTTTCCGCAAGGTTGGCCTGGCCTCGTAGGTCAAGGTAGTTACTATGCCCTACCATGACAAAACATCTGGCAAAAAATACGATTTTGTGACTCTGAAGAACTAGGTACTACAGCGCGCTTTGCCGCGCTCTCGCCCATACAAACGGAGTAAACGAAGAAGTCGTTTTGCTACCTCTAAATATTATCAGATTTCGTTAATATTGGTGTCAATCGTTTTTGTAGATGTTTATGATTATGTCTTAAGATTTTCCCTTTTTCTGCGGGGGGAGCATGACTTTTATCGAGGCGGATTTATCCAACAAAATGGCGGTTTATCAGCATTTTTGACGTATATTGTGGGTTATATATCGTCGAGAGCGATAAATCCGCCTTGATAAAAGTCATGCTACGAGGACTGAATTGCTTAAATAAAAAAATTAAACAAAAACTTAACGAATTAAAAAAAGGAAAAAGTGTAAAAACGATTGATACCAAAATCTACGAGACACCAAAATCTACGTGATCTTACATGTAATAGGAAAAAATGGCGGACAGGCATATAAGTGCCTGTCCGCCATTTTTTCGCCACCAAGTTTCAAATCGCTTTCACCCAAATGCGTCCAACCGTTTCAATACCAAAGAGTAACAAACTACGCACATACCTGTAAATAAGGATTTTCGCATTTGACCTATAATATGAGTGGGACAGTTAGGTAGGAAGGAGACAGTCAAAATCATACTGAGATAAGTGTAGGTAGGCCTAAGATCTAATCAAAACTACCTAATCTAAACGTCACATTTTTTGTCTGATATGTACCAACGTAACGTCGAAAGAAAGGAAAGGTTTATAAATCCGAGAATAAATATGGGTGGTGTTATCTGCTCTACCTTTAATATGCATGCAGATAAGAATGAGATTCAGCCTTAGAAACGATTTTTTTAATAAACACGCACTGCAGCTAAGGTGATAGATAACTGATAATAACCTATGCAGAACTTGCGCCACCGTGCTTCGGAAGGCACGTTAAACCGTTGGTCCCGGTTGTCGTTCATTAATAACAATCGTTAAGCCATGTCAGAGACCCTTTGGGTGGCCTAAAAACTCTGACACCAGGGGTGGCCACTACCTCATACGATTACCTACCCTACTAGCGCCACCAATGGAAAAAATATTATATCTTCTTTTAGGATACGTTTTTGCTAAAAACGAAACGTCAAATGATAATCCCTAGGGTTAACTATTTTTAGGACCTAAGGTTTAGATTCCAGATCCTAGAACCTAAGAATAAAACCTGCCGCCGCCAAAAGTGGCCACTTTTGGCGGCGGCGGGTTTTATTCGTAGGTGTTCTACGTTGGAATTTAAACCTTAGGTTCTAAAAATAGTTAACCCTGGGGATTATCATTTAACGTTTCGTTTTTAGCAAAAACGTATCCAAAAAGAAGATATAATATTTTTTCCAGTGGCGGCGCTGGTTGTGCATAGGTTATCTATCCCCTTAAGTAAGTGTGCAAGTAGTCGCGAAATCTTTATAATACCTTAGTTATGGGGTGACTAAGGTGGGCATACTAAAATGCAAATCTCAATTCACTACAGAAGTGCTCATAAAACGTGACTCGTCAGCTGATCACCGGCGAACGCGCTTAGAGACTCATTAGGGCAACTTCATTTCCCGCTCAGGTACCCATTTAACTTACTAAGCATTGTCGACCACAGCGGGATAAAATCATCGTAGTTGTTATCGCGTACGCCATAAGTGCGAGAATCTAACAGTAAGGCTTGTAGGTAAAACGTGAGATAAGTGGACGTTTCCTCAATTTACTCTGCTTCCTCGGACATTGTGGATTCAGCACATCACACCATGGAAACCATTAGGATGTTTGGTGATTAACTCCTTACGACCTAGCGGTGGCGGCCTAGTGGTTGAATATGAACAATGGACTCGGAAGCGAGAGACCCAGGTTCGTGTCCTCGCGCACAGAGGGTTCCGTACCACTATACAATTAAAAAAATCTAGTTGTGCCTTCGGACCCTCAGTGCGTAAGTCGCGACTTAGTTGTTTTTATTATTTGTTGTTATTTATAATCTTTCCAGGTTTGACGCATTGTATAGTGAACAGCACGGAAATAATACTACGGACAGACAGACAGCGTAGACCGAGTAATAAGGTCCCGTTTGGCGCCCTTTTGGTAGGGAACCATAAAAAGCTAAGCAGTAACTGTTGCGCTGTTCACGCCACATCACCGTACCGAACCACAGATTGCCCATTCGTTTCAGTGTCAGCAGTGCGTACAGTATGCGTTCGATGCGCAAACGCTTCGAACCAACCGAACCGTAAATAATAATAATAATAATGTTCGGTGTCCATGCTATACATGATCGAATATGGTCCGACACCGCACCGCGTTCGTGGTTCGGCCGTACAAAATTCGATCGTCTGTTACTGCTATTAGACTGACATAAGACATCATCATCTTTATACTTATTCTTTATCTTCTTTATCTTATTATATAAGTAACACAAACAATAAATAAATAAGTAGCGAATGCCACAAAGATTTGTCAGTTTTTCCTCATAGCGTTAATTTGTTTCAGAATTCACAATGAAGAATAAGGAAAACATATCTTACATCACGGGCAGTGCGGACTCTTTCGGTCAAGATGGCAAGTGAGTACCTATTGCGATTGATTTCAATCTTTCTTTTCTAAGCTCTTTCTAATCAAATACCGACGTGTTTTTAACCGCCGACTCAAAAAGAGGGTTCTCATAAGTTTGACGTGTCTATCTGTGTAGGTATCTGTCTGTGGCGTCGTACGTAGCTCCTAAACGACTGGGCCGATTTTGATTTAGTTGATTTAGGTATCTACTACGTACTCTTTTGTCAGGGTTTAACCTGCTGGGGTAACCCCTTAGGGCTATTGCGGTCATATTGACAAAGTTTTTAAATCAAGTACTTAGACACAATGGTCGTAGGTTTTCCATAAGTAGGTACCCACAGCACGTTACCTACTACAGACTACTAGAAGAAGTAATTAATTAAGCGGGGTATACAGGGTGTTAAAAGACCGCCAATAAAGCGGGAAACCACGCATTGTCCTCATCATACTGAACATTTTTGCCCATGGAACTATACCTGGGAAATCAACTGTTTCCGAGATAATGAGGCTCAAAGTCGGACTTTTCAAACTTTTTTTATTGCACAGTATCGAGGAATAGTTAAAATTATTTCTTCTCAAGAAGCCATATCAATTTTTTAATATTTATTGCATAAAACGACGTTAAAATTGCAACCCGCAATGTATTCTAAACATCGGCACTTCGAGCGTAAGTAAAACAACTTTTTGTCAACGCTTGTGCAATATGACTTCTCTGCGTTACACTTCCATTGCGTGATAAAATATTTTCCAATATTATAACCTAAAAAACAAAAATCATTTCTCGGCAATAATTTATCGAAAAAGTTCTTTGTTTTGGTGTCTAGTATGCGTACCTTTCGGGTCTGTCGGCGGTCTTTTAACACCCTGTATAGTCAGCCGCGCACGCGACTATGTCAAGGTGAGAAGAAAAAAATTGTAGAGTCGCTCGCGTGGGATTACCGATTTTGTAACGATGCGTCCTTGATTGTTGCATAATAAACGCGGACTTACCCGAGTGAGGCCCGGTTTCTGAGTTGAGAATTTTACTAAGCACATACTTACGTATCGCTCCGTCACGCTCTTTTGTGAGAAATCTGCGGAGACAGGACGATACTTACCCATTTGCTTAGCAAAATTCTCAACTCAGAAACAACCAGCTACTCAACTCGGATACTTAATTAAGTAATAATATTTAAATAAATTGAGTCACTTCACGTCATACCAATAATAAATTGGCATCACAATCGGTACTTACTACACAGTGTTTTTAATGACACCGATCGCTGCTATGGACATTTCTTTGACTCTCAGATATACAGGGTGTTCCAGAAAGGTGTTGTGACACTGAAAGGGGTCGCTTAACTTACTAATAACTAAAGGCAACTTTTACTCTAGGACCAAGTGTGAAATCTCGAAAAATAATTCAGTTGTTCCATACTATTATTCCATAGTACTTCTATACCTACTGCACCAAATGTATGGAGCAGCTGTTTTTTTTTTCGATATTTCCCATTTGGCCCCATCGTAAAAGTTACTTGTATTGGTGAGTTAAGTATCACAGGCAGGACCTCTCTGTCACACCCTGTATTTTGAGTTCCATCCACTACGTAAAACTGTCACATCTCAACGAGACAAGCTAACTATCCGTAGTAGTAATCTTAGAGTAGGTATAGGTAATCATCCCGCCCACAAGCGAATCCATTTTCTAAACTAGAAATTCCCTGCTCCGGCGATTCGAGTGAATAGCCTTATTCGTTGGCATTGCGTTATTTTATTGTTACTTCGGGGATCGGCTACACACTTTCACAATTGGGATACCCAAAGTTGATGCGACGGTTCAGTCGGCTCCTCGACAGCACGACGGACAGGCGGGTCCATCTCGGATTATCATCACCACTCACAATGGTAAGTTATTCTAGAACGATACTTAGGGTCTACTTAAACTCTGTTTAAACTCAGTTCAAACTAGAACACGACTTGAACTCTGTTTAAACTCAGTTTAAGTAGAGTTTAGTAGTGTCGACTGTCGATAAAACAGTGCATGTTTTGATTTGAATATCACTCCCTTCATATCAAAACATGCACTGTTTTATCGACAGTCTGAACTCTGTTTAAACTCAGTTTAAGTATCGTTCTAGAATACCACCCTAAAAGTGCTTTTGTTTATCAAGGCCGTCTACGTATATTGCAAGCAAGCGTGTAACAATGAAACCATTTCAACAGAGAGCGGCACCGTTGATCCTCCTCTTATATTGCGCACTGATGGTCGCGGCAGAGGAAGCTGAGACCAAGGATTTAGTGTCGGTTGAAGAGTCCGAAGAGCTGGAGAGAGGGCACCGGAAGCGGCGGCGGAAGCAGCAGCAGCAGCAGCAGCAGCAGTCAACGGGACCTTGCGGCGGCGGGTACGGCCGGACTTTTGGCGAGAAGCTTTTCGGTTATGGCTCCCCGGGTTACTCCAGTACTTACGTATCAGCGCCGGTTATGAACTACTTTATCGGGTGCGGGGTCCCGGCCTTCCAACCCTTTCCTCAGCCGCAGGGGGGCTTTGGTGGGCACCAGCATCATCACCACCACAGTCACGGCCATGGCGGCGGCTTCAATGGACCCGTGTTTAACCAGCAGCCGAGTTTCCCGTACCAGAGCCAGCACGGGGGCTACGGGCAGCCAGCGTACGACCAGGGCTACCAGGGTGGCTACAGCCAGGGTAGCTACAGCCAGGGTGGTTACAGCCAGGCTGGCTACAACCAGCGACCGCGTCCAGTGCAGATGGTGGTCTCGGCCGCAGCCTCGGGCCTGGGCTCGGCGCTAGCAGACTACATCAGCGGCGGGAGTCGGCCCAAGAAGGCCCATAAGCACCTCACTAAGACGGTCAACCAGTTGTTCAAACCGCTCTATAACTTGTTTTGATTCTGAAAGTTGTGCCGTGTCGTGCGTGTCGGTCGCAAGTTTGTGCGAGTGTAGGCGGCCGCGGTTGCGATATGCAAGTTTGTACAGTATTTTGCCGTTTTGGTTTTAGTGACAGCTTGGTAATAAGTGGTGGACAGCTTTCCGTCTCGCTCATGCGCTAAGGTGCGAGAAAGAGAAAAATTATTTTACACGCTAACTTTAGATAACCAAGCTATACTACGTAGATGTTAGGTAAGAATATTTTAATTAAGTAGGTAGTATCTACAAGTTTCCTTATTAGTTTTAAATAAACCTTGTGTATATATTTTATTGACTTGTTTTATTTCTGCAAAAACCTTACGCCTTGCGAATACTTATAGTTGCGATTTGCGAATGAGCAATGAGTAATTTAACACCTCACTGTGTATTGACATCGATAGATAAATAAGTCTTTATTGCACAACATAAATTATATTACAAGAATAATACGCAAATGGCGGTCTTATCGCTAGAAGAGATCTCTTCCATACAAACTTTAGATGGACAGGCTGAAAGCGGAAATACAGTAAGTAGCAAGTGGATGCACAATAAGAAAAATAGGTATATCCCGAAACTTAGTTTGATTTTGTGCATGATTTCTCGTATTTGTGTACGATTGCCAAGTGATACAACTTCCGAAATTGCATGAAATATTCAAAGCTTTCTTTCAATTTTAAATAGTTACCTACTAGGTTTCATGGCAAAATGTACGATCGGAACGTCGTGTTTGTTAGGCGATTTATCTTTAGGTACGCGCTAGGGATCAGAATCGTGGATCGCGTACCAAAAGTCGTCATCCGTCGTCGAACGAAGGTTGACGATGTTGGTGATCGAATCGCGTGTCTCAAGTGGAAATGGGCAGGACACCTGGCGAGGCGGGACGATGGCCGATGGACAAGGGCTGTGACAGAGTGGAGGCCCAGAGTAGGACGACGGTCGGTGGGAAGACCAGCAGCTCGATGGCCGAATGACATCGTTGTGTCGGCGGAGGGTCCATGGATGCGGATGGCGAGGGACCGTGAGAGGTGGTGCGATGGGAAAAATGATGATGACGCCCTAGGGGAGCACAAAGAAGGTTCCTTTTTTTTGTTTTTGGGGTTCCGGACCTCAAACGTGAAAACGGAACCATTATAGGATCACTTTATTGTCCGTCTGTGTCGTTTTTTCTCAGGAAATTTTTTTTTTGGTATTTTGTCACGGATGTTGTACATACATATAAGTAGCTTTAGCGGTTTGGGTCTGGTGTTGATAGATAAGAGACCTCCTGTGTGGGAAAGGCGAAGCCAACTGCCGCGGGTTTCCTCACAATGTTTTCATTCACGGTTACCGAGTGGTATTGGTACTAGGTACTACTAATTCACAAAATAAAATGTATTGAACATTAAAAATCGATCGAAAACAATCGCCGGTAGGTACGGTCGGCCACAATCTCAGATACCCCATGGCAGCTCTTATCGCGCGCCGCATAAGGGCGCCAATCGAACAAAAAGGGGTATCTGAGACTGTGGCCGACTGTACCTACAGTCAGACACACGCTAGGATACCCCTTTTTATTCGATTGCCGCCCTTACGCCGCGCGCGGTAAGAGCTACCATGGGGTAGGTAGGTATCCTTGACTGTGACCGACCGTACATGCCCGCACCGGGAACCAAACTTGGCCCTCGAGTCCATCGTTCTACTTAACTACTAACCATCCGTCGTGCGGACTTTGTCCGGCCCTCTAATTTGTCAGTTTTTTTATTATTAGATGGAATGAGTATCTAATATCAAATCAGTCTTTAATCAACCACAAACTTCTCATTTATCAAAAAACAAAATATAAAATGGTCTTTAACAATCAACTTAACAATAAATCTTCTATTAATGTTTCCGTTTTGTGACTAAATAGTCCGGACTCCGGATTATTATCGAAATGTCCGGCTTTTTGCCAGGACCACTAGGTTACCACTAGGTTTTTGTTTCCAGCACTCTTTCGGGCTATGGCGCGTACCAGTCGCGGGACCTCATCCTGGGCGGCCTGCAGCCGGAGACCAAGACTCCGCTGGAGCTGGAGCAGGGCAAGCCTCCGAGCGACGCGCCTGATCCACACCACCAGGTCAAGCACCCCACTTCGTGAGTACTCTCCAGAATGTTCATTTTTCGCGTCTATTTTAGCCCGAGATTCGGAGAGGTGAATGCCAGGAGATCCATAGCCAAGGGCGTCGCCAAGGGGGGGCAGGGAGGGGCAGCTGCCCCCCCTAGAGATTCTAAAAAAGTTGCCAAATATAATACAACCAAAGTCCTAAGTCTTTGAGTTAATTTGCTTGAAGTTCAAGCCTTGAACAATCATTCCCGTACGTCGAAACTCGAATAAATTCACCAATTCCACTCCTAATATTCCGTACGCTCAACTACGCTCTGGCTGTAGATGTAAGGCTCGTAGTACAAGTGAAAAGCTTCATGTGCTGTCGACTTTACCTCCAATTCATACCTACTTTTCTCATTCATAGAGAATGAGAAAAGTATGAATTGTAGTAGGTAAAGTCAACTTGCCCCCCCTGCGTTATCGGCTGGCGACGCCCTTGTCCATAGCACGGGTCTTACTTACCTATTTTTAACTCCCGTTTCCCACTGCTCCTTTTCTAAAAAAACCTATATTGTTTCCAACAATGGGTATACAACGTGTTACAAAACATCCTAACTCTTTTTACAGGGTGTAACCTACTGGTCAACAGGATGTCAATTCTGTAAAAAAAGTTGAAAAAAACAATTTTTATTTTATAACCTCAAAATTGAAAATTTTTCATAACTTTTTTGTTTTTGGTATTAGCTCAAATTTAAAAATATGTTTGTGTGTGTAGGTGCATTTGCATAGCTTTGAGTTGTTAAAACATTGTGAAAGTCAATGAAAACAATATTTAAAAAATACTTTTCTCCTGCCACAGCGTTCACATTTTATTTATTTAAAAATCAACGGAACGTCATAGAGCAAAAAAAAAAATTTAGGTTGTGATCCCTATCACCAGGTGCTATTACCCTGTAAAAAGAGTTAGCATCTTTTGTAACACCTTGTATTTTATACTGTAATTGGAAGTATTTTTGTATTTGAGGAGCGTCTGTTCAAAGGAGGCTATTTCCACATAAAAAACTTTGGGTCTGCCTGCCCGTCCGCACTTGGAAACCATACCTACTCCGAGACTATTCCGAGTATTTAATGTACGGCTCGGAAATACTCGGAATAGTCTCGAGTCGCACAATCTATGTATAGCTAGGTCCCTATGTAACTTGATACCTACACATAAATTGTGAATGCTACAATTAAAAAAAAATCAAAATTTTGCTATGTACTCAACGCGAGACAAAATCGTCTATTAGATACGATCCGCTGTCGATCCTACGTATTTATGCAATAAATAATATAGAATAAATTGATTTCGGCAATCTTCCTCTGTGAAGTATGGGGCCGACTCCAGGGCTTTCCATTTATCTATGTCCAATGCCCATGGCCAGGGAGGGAGCTCCGACTAAGTTGTTCCCTTCCCTTTTGCCTCAGAGAGAACCGATCTCTTCTCCGTTTGAGGCGGTCTCCCGGCAAGCTTGTGGAACAAAAGAATTGGCATTGGCACCTTTTTTATATTGATTTAACGGTTTTGCTTACTTTCATTATTTGTCGGAACAGCCGACATGTTTCGACCTTGTCCGGAAGTCTTAGTCATCATGGAGGAGGGACGGACAACGCATCCGTCGCGGCGTTCATCCGCTCACTGCGGGCTCGTTGACGATGCGCCCGCGCGGACAGCTCAAACCGTTAAATAAATATAAAAATGTGCCGTGCCATAATTCGCAGCCGCGTGGCGTCTCTGATGAACAGAGTTCGCGGCAGCCCGAATAGCATCCTGATGGTCGGACAGTCCGCTTTTAAAGCACCACTCTAGAGTGCATGTAAATAAACATTGCAAACAACAATTAAAGTGAACAATTCTAATTCTAATTTTAATTTACTAATATAGAATAGATTTATTTATATTACTAACCAATGTATGGATTTTTTCTGAAATAAATTGATATTGATTGATTGATTGATTGCTTCCGAAAGTTTAGGTTGTAAAATTGACACCTTCGTCTCAGTTCGGTGTTTTCTTTTGGCAGGTACATGGAGACGATGCTGCACATCTTCAAGGGAAACATCGGTTCTGGGCTACTGGCTATGGGAGACGCCTTCAAGAATGGCGGTCTCGTGTTCGCGCCCGTCGCCATGGTCGTCCTCGGCGTCATCAGCGTCCACTCCCAACATTTACTGGTAGGCAAAACTAAGGCACTGCATAAACTTCTAGTTTAGTGACAAAAGTACTCCTGCCAGTTTCGTTCCCTAGAATTTCCTCCCTGCTGAAAACATGTCCACATGTCAAAAATGTCTACCTATCTTTGTTCTTTTTTAGGGTTCCGTACCCAAAGGTCAAAGGACACTATTACTAAAACTCTGCTGTCCGTCCGTCCATTCACCACCACTTCACCAGGCAGTTGTCTTGTCAGTCACAGTTGAATTCAGTTGATGTATTTATGTTGCCGCTATAACAACAAATACTACCTAAATACTAGTGGTTCGCCCCGAACTGTGAACTCGCAACCCCATATCTCGGCAACCCCTTGACCGATTTGGCTCATGTTCGGACAAAATTCTCTTTGACTCATTTACCTGCCTACCTTTTCATGTCGATCCATACACATATCAAAAGACTCTTGCAGTAGGTACTTTCCCGTCAAATGCACAGAAACTGTCAACTACCTGTATAATTTATGTGGAGTACTTTTTTAAATACGTATACAGTGGCGGATTCACACATTTGCCGCCAGTAGGCTTTTCAATTTTGCCGCCCCTAGCGACCGACCAATTCCCAACCAATCTAGTCACCTCTTTGAGCTTCAAGAAAAGCGGACTTCCGGTTTTGTTACCGGTAGTACGTGGGATCAAAATTATTTTAGATTGTAAGCGACACTTTGGTCAAAAAAGAGTTAAGTACTAAGGAGGTGTGGTTCAGATATTTTTTCTGCGGCAAATGCATGGGTCCCCTGCAAAGTATTAGTTTCCACACCTTCAAAATATTAGTTTAAACACCTCAAAAGGGACCAAAACGTGGCAAGTGGCGGCGAAAAGGGGCAGGCGGCACCAAGCAGGGCTTCTTTTATGTTAGATCTCAAAAGATGCCCCAAATTTGCCGCTCCTAAAATCCGCCGCCCCAGGCTTCAGCCTACTCAGCCTATTGGTAAATCCAGCACTGTACGTATAATTACCTGTCTTTTTACAGCTGGACTGCTCCGAGGCGATGCACCGGGCGAGCAAGCGTGAGAAACCGCCCAACTTCGCCGCGACCGTCAGCCTCGTGTTCCAGAGCGGGCCGCTGCGCCTGCGCGGGCTCGCGCGCGCCATGCGTCTGCTGGTCGACCTCTTCCTCTGCGTCACGCAGATCGGCTTCTGCTGCGTCTACATCGTCTTCATATCCAACAACATCAAGTTGGTAAGTTACCGGTTTTTTTTTCTCGCCCAAAAGCGAGGAATGGTCATATACTATTCGTATATTTATACCAAAACGTTTTCTCCGTTTGTATAGGCGAGAGCGCTCGGTTTAGAAACCTCTTAACCCAGAAAAGATTTTGAATACTTACACTCTTGTGTAGTCGTATCTATTTAGGTAAGGTACTTACCTAGATAGTAAAGAACGCACTGCCTCTGTTTTTGTGTCAAGTGTCTTTATCTAGTCATCGGGTCCTTGTAGGTATCTAATAATTATACCCTACGCAGTTTTCTTCCTATGTTGGTTAGGGTGAAAGCTGAGTGGTTAAATAGATAAAGATATCATGTAGAGTCGGCGACAGAGAGCAAAGAGCAATGGAGCGAGGTCTCTCCGACTCATAGATCGAGTACCTACCAAAGGAAGCGGTGTTTGGTGCTTAAAATTGATTCTAGGTCCTAAAAATAGCTACCACCAGCTCTGAGAATTTCATCGTTCCATGAAAGACGCTATATTTTTTCTATGATGTTTAATAAGCCCTTTAAAGTTAGCGAGATTAGAATAAAACTTTGTTGGGATTCGAGTTTCCCGTTCGCAGTCACTTGGACTGCATGAGACAACTTTAACTCAACATAATTAAACCCGTGGCTTTGTGAGCTGTAGACCTCGCGAGTCTGTCAAGTCTGCGAAATGTTCGGCCTCGTGATACGGAGTTGAAATTTCTACAAATCGCCCTCGGCCTCGCAGGTTGAGGTGTCAGATGGGAGCGTTTGGTCTTCGGCCTCACAAACAAAGGGGCCAAATAAAAAAGATCAAATTCCCATTCTAATTTATATTAATAAGCGTCATTTCTTTGCGCTTTAAAAAATACAAAAAGTGGTAATAATGTAAAAAGTTAGTAAAAACTTGTGATAAATCCTTAGTTTGATTATGTAGCGCTTGTGCAAACCTAAGAAAACATTATTATCAACTACTTTTTGTTTTTTCTAAATGCTAGGGAATAGAGATAGAGGAGAGAAGAGAGGTTGCCGGTTCAAGTCCTGTCCCGAGTGAATTTTTTCAGCTTATTATAAATGTTTAAATTATTAACTCCTCATCTTCACAGATATGCGACGAGTACGGCTTCGAGCTCGAGCTCTCCGTTCACATGATCTTCGTGGTGATCCCCATCCTGCTCGCCTGCATGGTGCGAAACCTGAAATACCTGACACCGTTCTCGACCGTGGCCAACGCGATGATGTTCGTGGGCGTGGGCGCCGTGGTGTACGAGGCAACGCAGGCCCTGCCCGCCGTCGAGAGCCGCGGCTTCATCGGCACCTGGAACCAGCTGCCGCTGTTTTTGGGCACCGCCATCTACGCGTTTGAGGGCATCGGCTTGGTCAGTACCTCGGCCAATCCTATCCTACTTCCTACTACTATTATAAACGCGAAAATTTGTAAGTACGGATGGATGGATGGATGTTTGTTACTCTTTCACGCTGAAACGGCTCGACGGATTTGGATGAAATTTGGAATGAAGATAGCTTAGACATCAGAATAACACATAGGCTACATATTAACACGCTATTACACTTAGGTGCAATGTAAACCACATATCTTTTTTCTGTACTTCACGCGGACGAAGTCGCGGGCAAAAGCTAGTCTTCAATATTTGTAGCTAACTTCCATTTTGACTAACTAAACGGTCCAACTTCCTGGTATCTCATCTCTTATCACGACATCCAACCCAACGAATATGTGGTGACGTGACGTCAGAGATTGGTGGTAAAAATTAGAAGTAAATAAGAAAGTAGAATCGGCTCGGTCACGTAGAAAGAATGGGAGAGGATCGGGCAGCTAAAACAGCCTACGAAGGGCAACCTTCTGGATGTCGACCAGTTGGACGTCCCAAGTATCGCTGGATTAACGAAGGCTCAAAGGACTTGCGCGAACTCCAGGTGGAAGATTGGAGAGAAGTCTTTTGGTTGCGGAGGCCAAGATTCACTCCGGGTCGCTTAGCCAGCGTAGTAAGTAGGTAAGTACCTCTAGAAGGGTAAAGTTGAGAGAATAAGACTATGGAGCAAACTAGAAAAACTATGTACCCAAATTGGCAAGTGAAATAAGTAGTTTTTAAGACAGAAACCCATTGATAGGTACTAGAAGTGTATGGAAGATTATAAAATGCTGAAGAGGGAATTGTCTGCAGGTCCTGCCGCTAAAGAGCGAGATGCGCAAGCCGGAGCAGTTTCAGCGAACATTCGGGGTGCTTAACGTCGGCATGGTCTTCGTGGGCAGCATCTTCATCGTGGTGGGCTTCCTTGGCTACCTCAAGTGGGGTGAGGAGGTCATGGGCAGCCTCACACTCAACCTGGAACCTGGGACTATGTAAGTAATCTTGTCTCTACGCAGTATACCTAAAACAACTGTCTCTCTGTACGCTTAAATATTTTAAACTACGCATGTATCTTGACATCTTAATGAGGCTTTTACAGATTTTTTACACTTTTCCTAAATTGCTCCCGTGCGGAACCGGGTCTGTAAATTAGATACCAACGTGAGGTATACAACGTGTTACAAAACATCCTAACTATTTTTACAGGATGTAAACTATTATTCAACAGGATGTCAATTCTACAAAAAAGTCCTTTATTCATGCAAAAAAATAAACAAAAAGATAATTAAAAATAATCAGAAAAATTCACAAAAGATTCGTCACATAAGTTGAAAAAAACTTCAGCCTTAGAGACCAAAAAACATCTCCAGTTTCTATAGGTTACAGGGTGTTTCGAAAGGTCTTGTGACACTGAAAGAGGTAGCTTAATTCACCGATATAGAAGCAACTTTAACTACGGGGGACAATGTGCGAAATCTCGAAAAATTCAGCTGTTCCATGCTAAAATTCTACTGCACCAAAAGTATGAAGCTGCTGATATTTATTTCGAGATTTCGCACTTAGCCCTATCGTAGTTTTACAGGACCTTTTTTAACCACCCTGTATCTAAAATCACCCAGTTTTACGGTAGGTACTGACATTACTATTTCGTCACATTACTTACACATAAGGAAACCTGAGCGTATGAGGCATTTATACCCTCAACGCAAAAAATCGCCAATCCGCATTGAGCACGCGTGGTGATTAAGCTCGAACTCTCTCTCTGAGAGAAGGCCTTTGCCCAGCTAGTGGGACATGTACATTGTACAGGCAACATCTTACTTTTTTTTTTACTTACACATGTTTCCTTCTCGTTCTGTAGCCGAGGCAAGGCGGCCCAGCTGCTGATCGCTCTAGCCATGCTGTTCACCTACCCGCTGCAAATGTATGTGCCCGTGGGTATCACGTGGCCCGCGCTGCGCCGGCGCTTCCAGCCCAGGTCGCCCGTGCTCGCCGAGCTGGCCTACCGGTTCCTGCTGGTCTTCCTCACTTGTGAGTACCTCCTCGTACCTAACTACAAGGCATAGCGGTTAAGTAACTCAGTAGGTGGCTGCGGTAGTGGAGCGCTTTATGAAGTTTGTGAAGCTAGTCACAAGTCTTTCGGTGTCAGCGAGGCGTTCTGTCAAAGTACAGCCAAGCTCATATTAGTTAGGACATAAGTGTCCTGTTTTGTTATTCTTTCGTAAGTTTTTTTTTTATTGCTATTGACTGTTTCTGTTAAGTATCGTTACGTTAAGTTTGATTGAATTATCGGAGGAAACAATCATTATCAGGAAACTTGCCATGTACCTACTTTACGACCCCATATCTCGGCAAACTCTTAACCGATTTGGCTCATGTTCGTAATAACAAAGAGAGTATAATAAAAGTAATGATAACTCCTTTGCATGTGCATCGTCCCACCAAAATAGCAACGTGGCGGGAAATTCAAAATTTTCACAGTTTTTTACATTTTGTAGCTAAACTGAACTATTTTGTTCAGCGATTTTTCGTTCGCGGCAATAACATAGTATTCTTTTAACTATTGTAAACAACAGAACAACAATAATTCAGCCGATTATGAGTTCTGGACTACGACAATTTTTTGGGGCAGTGCCACTGCTTCCTAGACCAGAACACATAATCGGCTGAATTATTGTTGTTCTGTTGTTTACAATAATGAAAAGAATACTATTTTATTGCCGCGATCGAAAAATCGCTGAACAAAAATAGCTCAGTTTAGCTACAAAATGTAAAAAACTGTGAAAATTTTGAATTTCCCGCCACGTTGCTATCATTCAACCTTATGGCACACTAGCGCCGCCACAAAAAAAAAACATATTATCTTCTTTTTGGATGCGTTTTTTGCTAAAAACTCTTCATTAAGTTCTCAAAGCAAGAAACTATTTTTAGGATCTAAGGTTTAGATTCCAGATCCTAGAACCTACGAATAAAATCCCTGATCGCCAAAAGTGGCCACTTTAACGCTCAATTTTCCCGTAGTCGTCCTGGCGGAGTCGATACCGCAGCTCGGGCTGTTTATCTCGCTGGTGGGGGCCATCAGCAGCACCGCGCTGGCCCTGGTCTTCCCTCCGCTCATCCAGCTGGTCTACACGTCGCAGCAGCCCGGCGGGATCCCCATCGCCATGGCGGTCAAGGACGGTGTCATCATTCTTCTTGGGCTGTTCATCTTCGTCACGGGAACGTACGAGAGCATAGCGGAGATCGCCAAGGCGTTCCGGGCCCCGGCGTGAGTCGGACGCCTAAAGGCTCCCACACAGGCGCGTTTTATCGGTTGGTAAAATCGCATGCGTTATCTGTTGTCAGTACATTTTGTATTAGGAACGTCCTACTTCCATTGCGGCGTTAATATCGAAGCAGTGTGTAACTCCATCGCCATCCTAATACAAAATGTACTAAAAACCAGTATCGAAATAACGCATCCGATACTATTGTCCCGGGTGAAAACGCGCCCGTGTGGTGGAGCCTTAAAGCTAGCCACTCACGATACGTCCAGATGGAAGGCGTCCGATCGGACGGTGTCCTTTCAAACCCACTGACGGTGCGTCTACTAGGTCGGCGTCCGCCGTGCAGTTTGAGACAGACCGTGGCAAATAATGGACGTATTTGTTGAAATCAGCCGAGTAGTTTAGGCTCTGCGAGGGAACAGATCAACACACAAACATACATACCCACATACATACATACGCTGCTAAAATCATAACCCTCCTTTTTGCTTCGCGTAGTCGGGTAAAAATTAAAAACGGTTTGCATGTTGTAGAAAAAGGAAACCTTATGGTCTTTTGGGATTCGCCTATCAATATCGCTGTATTAGGTCGTGCCATTACGATTGCCATATAAGTACCTAGACTACCTATATAATTTGAACCACTCAATAACGGGATTGTAAACTTGAAAAGAGCAATTATAAATTGTTTTTTACCAATAGGTAGTTGATTTTGTTTTAGAGGGTGTCATTGATTGACGTCAAGCGAAAAAAACCTATGGGCGTGAATCAAGGATATAACTAGATACAATGAGATACAACATAGAACTCTGAAATGTGTCTGGAAAAATAGATGCCCAAACTGCCTTTGGGAGCTTATTTGCTCGTAGTCTATGCAATTAAAGTAAAACTGTACACTAATGCAATAAGGTTGACATTCGAATATTAGACGTATGGTGATGGTCGAAATGATGTTTCGTATTGTTCTATTGCTGGTATCATTTGTTTCTGTGGGGACAAGTTTTTATTATGATTTTATACGTAATGCGGATTCTATGGGATTTAGTTGTGAGACCATTTGCGGGTGAGCAGTATTGATCGGTGATTGGTTAGAGTAAAGCCGGCTACCACACGGCCCTAAAAGCAATATCGGCGTATGTATCGTACCAACTCAGAAATTGGTTCGGGCGAGCTCACGATTTTTGTCCCGATATCGCCACAAATTTTAGGGCCGCATGTAGGTGGCTTAACCTTGTTGTCACGCATTTATATTTTTAACCCCCGAGTCCCCAGACGCAAAAAGAGGGGTAAGTATTATAAGTTTGAGCACCTTACAAACAAAAAACACAGTTTGTAGCGGTTTTTTTGTTTGAAATATTAATTGCTACAAAATATTTTTTTATAGGATCGTTTGGTACCGTGTTGGTATACCAAATCTAAATTTGCGACCTGAAAACTGGGGGGACAACTTTTGGTGGTCAAAAACCTCAAAATTTTCGGACCTTTTCCAGTTTTTCGCTTAACTCGAGCATGGTCCATATTTTGTGAAAAATTGTTATGTAGGAAACTAAACCGAAAAATATAACGTCAATAAAAAAAATAACGAAAATTCGTTCAATGGTTCGGTATTTATGGGGATCCAAACAACAGAATTTTCTTCCAACTTTGTCAAAAACTGTGTTTTACACATTTCCAATATGCTGTAACTTTCCAACATCAAATTATCAATCCCCCTCCCCCTTGCTAAAAAATGTAGAACGTCAATCTGTTAAGTTCAAAAAGTATTGTTTTTTTCAAATTGGGGCAATTTTTAATATTTTTGCGACTCTAAAGCAAAAATGGGGAAAAAGTCACCTATGAACGATCGTATAAAAAAATATTTTGTGGCAATTAATGTTCGCAAAAACTACTTTTTGAGCCTCTTTAAATTGGGCTATTAGGACATTATATCGAATATTTCTAATCGATACCAAAATATCGGAGTTTTTTTTTTTATTTTGTGTTTTTAGGTATTTCGCTTGGCCCCAATGTTTGGCACACCCGTAGTAGAGTAGGTTATTCGACTTTAATAATGTGACAATAATAAGTATTAAGTAGGTGATAGTGTAGTATACATTTTTACTCGCAAGTATTATAATGTGAATTTGATTCAACTTTGTTTACGTCCGTTTAACGTCTTGTAGGTAGTTAGAACGAATTCATGCCTGGTATTTATTTTTTCAAAGGTAATAGGTATCTAGAAAAATCGAACGGCCCTTTTTTCCTCTGGTCTTGAGTTTTGGTCCACCCTATATACTTACCAGAGAGTTCCTTGTGTGACAGATGCATATTATTTGCATGTTAGTTTTGACCAAATAAATATCCGGTGGATAATTCATCAAATTGTACCCCGTATTGGGTTAGATTTAAGAGCTCAGCTATAGTGAGAGATTAGGATAATAATTTACATTTAAGTAGCTAGATATATTTTCATGTTATTTGGAGTACATTACAGAGTTATTTATCTACCTATGTTAAGAATGAGTTTCCTCTGTAGCACATGAAATGTTACTATTGAAATGTCCAACACTCATTGGTATGTGGAAAAATCTGTCAATATTAAATTATAATTATAACGTAGTATACAGGGTGTTAAAAGACCGGCAACAAAGCGGGAAACCACGTATTGTCCTCATCATAAGGAACATTTTTGCCCAAGGAACTATGCCTGGGAAATCAACGGTTTCCGAGATAATGAGGTGTCTAGTATGCGTGGCTTTCGGGTCTTTGGCGGTCTTTTAACACCCTGTATCTGTTGTGTACATATTATACATACAAAATACACAGAATCTACGCTCTTCATTGTAGGCGATATCTATCGACTATACTGTGATACAAGAGACTACCGATTTTTTTCGTGACGTCTAGAAGATTTATAGAGAGTATTACAACGTGTTACAAAAGGTCCTAACTCTTTTTGTAACTTGTAACCTACTGGTCAACAGAGTGAAATTTCTGTAAAAAAAAAACATTTTTTATTTACCACTAACCAATACAAAATAAACTAGGTTTTTTGTTTTTGGATTTAGTTCAAATTAAAACACGTGATTCAAAAATAATATATTGGATGTGATCCCTATCACCGGGTGCTATTATCTATCTATTACCCTGAAAAAAGAGTTAGGACCTTTTTTAACACATAGTATAATTTGGTTGTTTGTTAATCATAGGAAAAAAACAATGTGTTAACGAATAAAAAATATATCATTCAAGCAGAATTTTATTTGTGGTCTACCTCGAAACGGTCAACATTTACGAGTACAATATTGTTAAGTACAATCAAATCATTTATACCGGCGTTCACCTCAGCCTAAACGATAATTATTTAATTATACAAGAATATAAATTATTGCTCATGACAATTTACGGTCTAGTCTAATGCACTGCTACATTTACCAGCCCCTCTACCCTTGACGCTAGTGCGATCCAATTGAAAAAGTTTAAAAATTAATTTCTCTTTGAATTCGCATAGTAAGGCTTTGATTTTTAATATTTTGTAATGTTTATTCAAAGGTAAGGCGGTTTTATTCAATAAAAACACAAAATGCGTCTTAATTTGTAAAATATTAAATTTTGTAAATTGCGCCATATTGCGGCCGCATTGGAAACATGCGTCAAGGGTAGGGGGGCAGTACAGCTAAGTATACAACTTGAAGCCAATAATTGAGATTTGTACTAACATAAAAACTTATATATTCTATTGCAAAACATTGTAGACTCAGCAGCACGTTAAGACTGACACCAATAGTACATTACTGCCGCGATCTGTAATGAGTGCGTTTCTGGCGCGCTTTTGATGGCCGACAGAGCGCAGCGTAGCGCAGCTCAAGGCCCTCACAGTGCGGTCAGCATTGCAGCCCTTGATGGACAAGCTGAAATGAAGGCCGAGACCGAAGGTCGAGGCCTTTATAGCGCGGCCAGCAAGGGCTGCAATGATGACCAAACTTGAGGGCCGAGAGCGTAGCTAAGCTAAGCTCGAGGCAATCATAGCGTGGCCAGAAGCGCGCTCATTGCAGACCAAGGCTTGTATAGTGCTTTACTCAAACAATGCGAGTAATTAAAATATTAATTAGAATAGTAATTAACATAGTAATTTAATTAGCTTACCATTTGTCGTAGATTAAGTACTTTTTGTCGATTTTCCATTCCGCAAACTTTTTGTTGGTAAGCTTGCTTGTATTTTTCTTTTGACTTCGGTGGCAATAAATTTCCAATTACTAATTTCGCTTGATTTTGAATGTCCGGCGGTGTTAAACACATTAAATCCGAGGATTCGTCGCTTTGAGAGTTCACTTTTTCAACAAAAACACAGAAAAAAATCACTTCGAACAACGCGCGAAAAGTCGAAAACAATATGGCCGCGCTTTTTTTTTCTGTGCAATTTGTCGACTGCCAGTACCCATACAGCCTAATTCTAAATAAATACTTTTTGCACCTGATGTTTGAGTTCTATTTATGAAACAAAACTCGACATTAATGTTTTTCTGGCCGCAAAACACAAGACATTAATGAAATTCCATACAACTTTTCTGGCGCCTAATCCAAGTAGCCCGCAAGTCCGACTTTGCTCAAAGAAGGTTGTCGAATTAATGTCCACATTACGAGCTTTTTTGAGTAAAATCAAGTTCAAATCAAACTTTATGAAGCCTGTGAAGCTAGTCACAATCACAAGTCGCGTCGCAATAACTTTAGGTGTCAGCGGGGCGTTCTGTCAAAGTACAGCCAAGCCCGTTCGGAGTTCGGTGTCCTTTTTTTGTAATTCTTTCGTTCAAGTATTTTATAATTTATATTGTGTCTGTTATGGTTACGTTAAGTTTGATTGAATTAACGAATATCGGAAATAATTATTCATGTCAGGGAAAATGAATCTGACACTGTCTCTGAATTAGATTCAAGTGAAGAAGACAGCGACATCTGTTCCGAGGAAGATCCATCCACAAGCAAAGAAGATTTTATAGACTGAGTAGGTCCACTTTAAATACAAAATATTTATAAAAATTAAGTGACTTAAAGTTAAGTATTTAAAGTTTCCTTACACAATCCATAAACATTATCGCCTTGACTATACTTGCGCGTACCCCGCTCCCGCAGCTCACTTCACAGACTTCAAGTTTATTCAAACTTAAAGTTTGAATCGGACTGTACCTCTTCTTGTACAACTCTTCTGGCTTCGCAACAGCTCAGCCCGACGGTCCGCCACTCGCCTTCCACTGTTCATTAGATAACTTTTAACTAGGTAAGTATGTATGAACTTATTTCGACGCTACTCATATAATTATTGTCGAACAATATTTAATATTGTTCGACCATAACAGCTAATAGCGATTAAACAATTTATATTTTACTAATTAAATAATTTGCAAAAAACCCTCTATATTTTATTTCTATAATTAGTTAGGTAACTTATTTAGTTCTATAATTGCATTTACAAAACATTCAAATACAAAAAAATAGGATTATTTTCGTTGCCAAAATATTATGCTTAGCAGGTATGAATGTGATTTACTGTACCTACGACGTATATTTAGTAGTAAGTAAAGTGGGTAACGAGATAAAAAATGCTTTCTAGTTTCGACACGATTGTCAAACTACAAAGGTAAGATTATTTGTCAAGCACTGTAAAATAATGCTTTCACTGCATTTTCTTTTTTATAATTCAAACTGTAAGTCCAAAAAGTAACTGTGAGTAGTCTGTGGTTTTCGGGACCACAGATATTTCGAGAGTACAATTTATTGTTCGTCTTCTGGTTGTTTAAATTATTATTTCTATAGTTTCGGGCATTGAAGCAATGATAAAGAATGGCAAACGTCTTTACTATTCCGGTTTGTGATTAAAACAAATCAAGCACATGATTTAAATGCCAGCGAATACCAGTAAGGTACAATATGATCCATATTGCTTCTTGTCTTCTCTTAATGATATGTTAGTAAATACCACTAACTCTTTATTATAAATTATATTATCATTGTGGTACATACTTACAACTTAAACGATAGTTTAGAATCTAAACTTTAAATAATAAATTAGTTAAATAGTAAAAGTGTTAAAACTGGGATAAATTATTATTGGTAATACTGATAAGCTAAACTACAACTAAAATATACAGAAATCTGATACACGTCAATTAGTATTGCAAATATAAAAAAAAACGTTTTTTCTGTGACTTTTCCAAACTTCATATTTTTTGTAGTTTTTTCCATACATAAATGAGTAAAAAGGCGTATACCTTAAATATTTTTCTTTTGTTCTCAATCCGTTCAAATGCTACCAGAATCAAAGCCTCTTTTCCGCAAAAAAGTTATAAAATTAGGTTACATTTTGATGAAAATGGTATAATCCGCGCGGGGTGAGAATGGGATGCGACCTTTTGGAACTGAGACGCGCGCGGTAAGGAAACTCGCGTCGAAGCAACCTTGTCAAAGTAAAATAAAGTATATTTTCGATTGACTTCGACAAGGTTCCATCCCATTCTCATCGCATACTACAAAGCTAACATTGTGAGAAATATCGAGCTTTGAACAAAGACAAATACGTATTAGAAAAATATATAAGAAATACTAACTGACTTGCTTTTTTAAACATTCGTGGTTTTTAGACATACGAGTACCTAATTATTGTAAGAAAACGGGATTCTTACCACGACTTATTCCAACATATCGGGAACTCCAACAAAATAAATCGTGGTAAGAATCCCGTTTTCTTACAATATGTATGACTGACTTGTTTATGCTTTCTAGTGCATTTGAAATTACCCTGTATTCAGCCGATGAAGATTTTTGCCGAGAAGTGATGTTTGCAGTGGGCAGGATCAAGAGTCTGCTGCCATGCGATTCCTATCGAGTCATCGAATGAATAGTAAAAGCAGAGTAAAAGCTAGTTACAACGAGGCAAAACACACACACACACACGAATGTATCACAATAACAATGATATACTATTCTAATTTCAACCCAAAACATAGCCCGTGTGACAAATGGTAAAATATTTGACTCACTGCAAATTTTTTTCTACGTAGGCGGTAGATTGTCCGCGTATTGTAAAAAGAACCCGCCTGAAGCTAGCTGGGGTGCGCGGGAAAGAGTGGCTGGAAGATAGCAGCGTGGCAACGAAAAATCGCTGAACAAAAATAGCTCAGTTTAGCAACAAAATGTAAAAAACTGTAAAAATTTTGAATTTCTCGCCACGCTGCTATCGTTCACCCTTAAACCAAAAGAGCTAGTTTAAACCCTGTCGATTAATTTTCATACAAAATGCAAGGTTAAATCTATGGTCTGAATTTAAACTGTGATTGATAGTACGGACCTAAGTTCGACTAACCAGCCAATACGCAAGCGGCGCAGAGAGGGACCGCGCAGCTCTTTGCCTAACTTCAGACGGGTTATTTTTACAACACGCGGACTGTACCTAATTTTATTAAAACTAAAGCATACACATCTTTCTTAGTACAATTAGCTCGTTACAGTACTTGAACCTGCAAACTCTGGCTAACCATGCCAGCAGCGCTATGATAAATGTATAACCAATTGAGCTATGCTAATTTCTTAACGCCAATTAATTTAACGTCTATACTGGATGGGGCGCCAGCCATCTATGAGGGATACCCAATTCCCTAGCAAGGGTTACTGCTTTACAAAAAATACGAAAAGTGATACCTACCTACAATTTTTTAAATAACAAATAACTACCAATGGAGTTTGTCCTACATACTTATCACACTAGGGGTGGTCAGGCACTACTTCTTCTCGAGTGCAAGTTACGCAACCATCACCACGACCACGAGTCTTGTTTTTTTATCCTAATAACTTGAAAAGATAGCGACGTGGCGGGAAATCTGTTTTTTACATTTTGTAGCTAAACTGAATTATTGTTGTTCTTTTGTTTATAATAATGAAAATAATACTATGTTATTGCCACGAACGAAAAATCGCTGAACAAAAATAGCTCAGTTTAGCTACTTTATGTAAAAAACTGTGAAAATTTTAATTTTCCCGCCACGTTGCTATCGTCTACCCTTAAGACGACGTACGTCTCACAACTAGCGCCGCCAATGGAAAAAAAATCATACCTTTTTTTTGGATGCGTTTTTAGCAAAAAACGCTCCTGCGATTCCTCAACGCAAGCCTTAAATATTTTTAGGACCTAAGGTTTGGATTCCAGATCCTAGAACTTAAGAATGCAATCGATTCTCGCCAAAAGTGGCCACTTTTGGCGAGAATCGATTGCATTCGTAGGAAATCCAATCCTGGAATCCAAACCTTAGGTCCTAAAAATAGATAAGCCTCGCGTTGAGGAATCGCAGGAGCGTTTTTTGCTAAAAACGCATCCCAAAAAAAGATATGATTTTTTTTCCATTGGCGGCGCTAGTTGTGAGACGTACGTCGTCTTAAGGAAAGCTGAGGCATATTATTCCTAAAGCGGAAATCCCCAATCCGAGCTGGGCAGGGCACGCTAAAATCTCCCCTATGAAAAGGAAACTACATTCTATAGCCCAACCTGTGTGCTTATTCTGTAAAAAAAATCCACGCAGTGGCTAGTTCCTCAAAACCGGTTTATCTGCGGGAAAATAGCTCGTAACAAACTTTTTTTTTTATTGAAAAAAAGAAAGAAAGAATGACAGATGCCAGGCAGCAGTGCCGCCCGGTGAACAGGCCCCGGATGCCAGATGTCACCTACCGTCCAACGCCACGGCGACCATCTAGCGCCATATGACAGCGAACGTCTAGCGCCAGATGACGGCGACCGTGTAGCACTAGATGACGTCGACCGTCTAGCGCCAGATGACAGCGACCGTCTAGCGCCAGATGACGTCGAACGTCTAGCGCCAGATGACGGCAATGTTGGGGTCTTCTTCTCGATGCGCGCCAGGCAGCAAATCTCGTCCGTGCAGTGCCGCCCGGTGAACAGGCCCCGGATGCCAGATGTCGCCTACCGTCCAACGAAACGGCGACGATCTAGCGCCAGATGACGGCGACCGTCTAGCGCC
This sequence comes from Zelleria hepariella, assembly GCA_949319315.1. NCBI lineage: Eukaryota > Metazoa > Arthropoda > Insecta > Lepidoptera > Yponomeutidae > Zelleria > Zelleria hepariella. The sequence goes on from OX439379.1 coordinate 30,227,172, forward strand.
AGATGACGTCGACCGTCTATCACCAGATGACAGCGACCGTCTAGCGCCAGATGATTTCAACCGTCTATCACCAGATGACAGCGACCGTCTAGCGCCAGATGATTTCGACCGTCTATCGCCAGATGACAGCGACCGTCTAGCGCCAGATGATTTCGACCGTCTATCACCAGATGACAGCGACCGTCTAGCGCCAGATGACGGCGACCGTCTAGCGCCAGATGACGGCAATGTTGGGGTCTTCTTCGATGAGCTGGTCAAGCGCGGGCATCTCGATGCGCGCCAGGCAGCAGATCTCGTCCGTGCAGTGCCGCCCGGTGAACAGGCGCCGGATGCCCTGCGGCGAGTCGGCGCGGAACCCGTTAGGCCGCGACGGCGAGCGTATGTACACCGGGTATCTGTCGACGGGGAAATTGGGGCTAATGGACAGTATATCATTTATTTTTGATATAGATTTTATTGGTTTTTCAGGAAGGGAGTTTATGTATATTTTGTTAATTTTGCAATTTTCCAACAATCCACGAGCTCCTTGTTCCGTTTGGCAGCCTCAAAGCCTTGAAATAGCCAAGATGATTGCCAACCTTCGATAGGAGACGGCACTGCAAGAAGAATTTTCCAATTTTCTCTGAAATAACACTGCAGAAAAATCTTCGAGTATTTTTCTATTCCTTTGTATTCCTTGAAGCTCAACCTTGAAACGGTTTTTTTTATTTCAGCTTCAAATTATTATGATATATTGTCCGTTCTCGGGAATCTCGCATTCGACACATCTAGAAGGAAAAATCTCATGTCATTTCCGTCCTGACTGCTCCCGACCACTCGAGTAACGTCGAGCGAAAAGGGCAAACATCTCGCAGAAATCTCGTGCCTTATGACGAGGATGACTTCGTGAGAATATGAGATGAATAAGAATATTTGCCGCAAAATGAGACTTCCTTCGAGATGCGTCGTATGCGAGATTCCCGATAATTAGCCCCCTGGTCTATGTCACCAGCCCTTCTATGATGCGCGAGGCGACTTATTTCGCGACGCGCAAAACCTTCGACGTGAAATTGTATGTCGCAAAGCTAGCATGGCTACCCTCCGCGACTGATAAGATTTTGAAAGCGAAAGTAAGACTCGACCGAGATCTCGGTCTCGGACTCGGCATTCTCGGCCATAAAACCGGCCGACAACTCGGACTCAGTTTTGGCCGAGATTCTCGGCCATAATCTAGACTGTAATTTTGTACGCGGTGGAATTCAAATTTTCCGCGCGCGTCCCCATTCGTAGCTTGGTATACGTGCGTGAAGAGAGCCGATAATTGTGATTGGTCTTAATAATTGGTGATTTGCCAAGTGAACAGCATTTTAGCAAAGCTGGTCAGTTATACGATGAGAGGCGACACGCAGAGAAATTACTCTTTTTATGTTACAATATTATGTTATTTGATTTTGATTACTAAACTTATTTGAAAACTATGATTACATTCAAAATTCCCTCGTTATTTAATAATTTTTTCACAATCATACCTATTCTCGGTCTCGGCCGAGAATGAATTTTATTGTCGGTCTCGGTCTCGGCTCTCGGCGAAAAACCTGTCTCGGTCGAGCCTTAAGCGAAAGCAACTCTACAACGTGTTCATTTGCAATCGTGCCATATTCACGGAGGTGACTAATACTGCTGAAATAGAACACATTTTTTGTCCAGTTGTTCAGTTCACAAAAATTAAGAGCCGACGGCCAACCTCCATTGTGGAGAGGCACGCCAAGAAGAAGCCCCCGAAGTAGTGAATTAAAGCGCGATGGCGCTAGGCGATGCCGCGCGTATGATACAGACCGCTTCAAGCACTTGATGAGCCCGTGCAGTAGCGCGAAGACCACTAGACGGCGTATGTCGGGTCCCGCGGCCCAGGTCGCTGCGAAGCGCTCGCAAACCGCTCGGAGAGTCGTGCCCTGCTGCAACGCGCACAGAATCTCCAATACGTCGGATATCGTTGGCTGAGGGATCAAAAATATGGCACTATCAGGCTGGAATCTCGTTACGGCAGCGCGCGCGCGCAACATTGTTAAGATGAAATGCGTCTCACAACTAGCGCCGCCAATGGAAAAAAAATCATATCTTTTTTTGGATACGTTTTTAGCAAAAAACGCTCCTGCAATTTCTCAACGCGAGGCTTAACTATTTTTAGGACCTAAGGTTTGGATTCCAGATCCAAGAACTTAGGAATGCAATCGATTCTCGCCAAAATTGGCCACTTTTGGCGAGAATCGATTGCATTCGTAGGAAATCCAATCCTGGAATCCAAACCTGACGTCTTAAAAATAGTTAAGCCTCGCTTCGAGAAATCGCAGGAGCGTTTTTGGCTAAAAACGCATCCAAAAATAAGATATGTTTTTATTTCCATTGGCGGCGCTAGTTGTGAGACGTATGGCGTCTTAAGGTAAAAAACTAAGTACAACTATGAAAAAAAAAATCTTCTTTTTGGATGCGTTTTTTGCTAAAACGAATCATCATATGACCCCCAGGCTTAAGTATTTTTAGGACATAGGTCCAAGATTCCAGATCCTAGCATCTACGAATAAAACCCGCCGCCGCCAAAGGTGGCCACTTTTGGCGGCGGCGGGTTTTATTCGTAGGTGTTCTTCGTTGGAATCTAAACAATAGATCCTAAAAATAGTTAAGCCTAGGGATTATCATTTGATGATTAGTTTTTAGCAAAAAACGCATCCAAAAAGAAGATATGTTTTTTTTTCCATTGGCGGCGCCAGTTGTGCATTAAGAAACCGTACATAGTGAATTAGCCAGCGCACAAAGAAAAAGGTACAAAATCGATTCCTTTAACTTAACAAATTCGAAAAAGTAAACCTAACAAACACTAGAATTAGGTGAGAACTATCTAACACAGCCACTTTCATGTTGATATCCATAACAGATTGCATGATAATTTCGCTGAAAAACTTTTTAGGTTAGACCTATCTAAAACAGCCAGTTTCGTGTTGACATTCATAAACGATTTGAAGATATTTTGCTTGAAAAAAAAAAGGCGGCGCACTTTCTTTCAAGCAAAATGTCTCAACTAATTCTAGGGTTTGATATGTGAACATTTTCATTTTTTTTTGTGTATTTGATACAGGAATCGATTATGTGGATTTTTCTTTGCGCGCGGGCTAATTCACTATGCCCAGCGCCTTAACAGCGACATAGGGCTCGAAGAAGGGAAGTTACCAAAAGAACTATTGTAGGTATAGCCGAAAAGTAATGAACATTTATCTCCCGATATATCAATAAACATTGGACAAAAGTCCACATACCGTGTCTTTAGCGTCCTGTCCGTTGTTGAGGAACGCGAGGCAAGATTTCTGCAGGTCCAAGTCGCTGAAGAGTCGGCTGAGGGCCGGCGTGGCTCGGTACATGTTGCTAAACTTCAGTACTGGTATTAGCGTCACCTGTAAGAGAAAACACTCCTATGGTACACACGGCGGCGACACACTCATAACGTACAAAGTCAGACAGGTTGGGGTAAGAAAAAAGTTACTTTTATTTCATTAGGGCGCCATGCATAGTGAATAGCCCGCGCGCAGGGAAAAATTTACAAAATCGATTCCTGTATCAGATACACTTAACGAATCGAAAAAGTACACATATAATTCTGTCTGTGTTAGATAGCTCTCACGTAATTCTAGTGTTCTACATTGTACTTTTTCGATTCGTTTAAAAAAAGTGTATCTAATACAGATTTCTTTGCCCGCGGGCTAATTCAATATTCACGACGCCTTAATGATGTTATTATTTTTAACCCCCGACCAAAAAGTGGGGTGTTATAAGTTTGACCGCTATTAGGGTGTGTGTGTGAGGGTGAGGGTGTGTGTGTGTGTGTGTGTGTGTGTGTGTGTGAGGGTGAGGGTGTGTGTGTGTGTGCGAGGGTGAGGGTGTGTGTGTGTGTGAGGGTGTGTGTGTGTGTGTGTGTGTGTGTGTGTGTGTGTGTGTGTGTGTGTGTGTGTGTGTCTGTCTGTCTGTCAGGGTGTGTGTCTGTCTGTGGAACCGTACGTAGCTCTTAAACGGGTGGACCGACTTGGATACGGTTTTATTGAATTTGAATCAGAGGTATCGAATCAGAATCGGTTCAGCTGTTTATGAGATATAGTTATTTGAAGCTAAAATGTCGGAAGTATTTAAAATTTTCAATTTAGTACTCATTATTGCTTTTATTCAAGCACGAGAGTTTCGTACAACCTTCATTGTATAGAATGAAGCCCGGGAGAAAAAATACAAGGAGTAGGTGAAAAGGGAAGTGAAATGAGACTTACCACACCATAGTAGACCAAGTTCTGTATGCACGACTTGACTAACGTCTTCTCGACGTTCGTGTCGGCCGCTATCTTCGACACGTGGTTGTAGCCGTTTATGTAGGGAAGGAGCTGGAACAATATAGACTTTAATTAAAAGTCTCAATGTAAAACGTGACCAATTTTTTCATTCGCTGCCCACGAGTACTATTCAAAATATCGTACAAAGGGACGCTGATAAACGCCTCTTGCAAGGGCTCAGCAGTGCCTATATTCTATAGAACACCAAGTCGTAAAAATAGCTGCTACAATGCGTGCCACGAAAGAAGAAACTACTTCTCACAACTAGCGCCGCCAATGGAAAAAAAACATATCTTTTATTTGGATGCGTTTTTAGCAAAAAACGCTCCTGCGATTTCTCAACGCGAGTCTTAACTATTTTTAGGACCTAAGGTTTGGATTCATGCAATCGATTCTCGCCAAAAGTGGCCACTTTTGGCGAGAATCGATTGCATTCTTAAGTTATAGGATCGGGAATCCAAACCTTAGGTCCTAAAAATTGTTAAGCCTCGCGTTGAGAAATCGCAGGAGCTTTTTTGCTAAAAACGCATCCAAAAAAAAGATATGTTTTTTTTTCCATTGGCGGCGCTAGTTGTAAGACGTTTTTTGGCTTTTTTCTCGGAATTTGGAATCGTTTCTGTTGTTGTATTTTATTTTATTTTCTCAAAAAAATTGTTGCTTTGTTTTTTGTATAATTAAAAAAATGTTGAAACTGCATCTAGAACCTAAATTATTATTAATATTATGTCCATGGCGCATGCTGAAAATCAGCGCCGTCCGGTGACTTATCACCGGTCGGCACACAGCTGAGCATGAGTCCATTTGCCCAACTAAAGTTTAGCTCTAAGTATTACCTACCCTACTAAATCTATATAGCTCGGAATTTTGTTACTAAATTTTTATTTTATGCAATAAAGTTTTTTTCACTTTCACTTTCACTTTCACGTATGGCGTCTTAAGGCACCTCGTTGTTGGACATGACGGTGATGATTTACATGTCTCTTTAGCGATATCAGGTCTGAGTGCGGGAGGGGACCGGACGTCATCAGAGCGGAGAGAGTTGCGGGAGGCGTAATCAAGACTCTTCTTTAGTGGTACGTAATGAATTTTATTTTTCTAAGGAATAATTTATTATCTTTTACCTGTCGCGTGGTGAGGTCCCAGTCGGCGTCGAGGTGCACCTCAAAGGGCTCGAGATCGTCGAGGTCGAGGTGCTCCTTGCTGGCGCGCGGCGGCTTGGCACCGTTTGGCTGCGTGGGCCCGGGCCGCGGGCGACCCGGCCGCGGGAGGCCCACGGACGATAGGAGCACCGGAACGTCGTGCTCGTGCACCGGCTGCGGGTCCTTCCGCACCTCCAGGACCTTGAGGTGCATCACTTGGTCGCCTTCTGCGGTTGGTACAAGCATTTCAACCTTCAAACCATATAGATTTCCTACTATACTACTGCTCAATTATTGTAAACTTCTATCGCTTAGGCAAAACTTTATCCTTCACACAGCCTTACGCCAGCACTTCTCACTACCTTACGACCCAACACTAAACGACCGAAAACACCGAAATCATTTGTTTCTGTCTGAACAAGATGTTACTGTGATTTTAAACGTAATGCGAATCCTATGGGTTTTAGTTCGGTGCCCCCGACGCCTAAAAAGGGTGTTATAACTTTGAAGTGTTTATTCTGTGTATTTTTGAGTCTGTCTGTGGCATCGTAGCTCCCAAACGGGTTTACCGATTTTGATTTATGTTAGGAGTAATTTTATCTTAGTAATTATTTACCTTACCTACTACAGGGAAGCCCAAAATAAAATCTTACCCTTCTTTTCGGCTTCACCACAGTCAGGTAAATAGCAAAGGAGGGAAGCATAACTACAATGCAAGCACTTAAACCTTAGATATATTTTTTGTCCCCTTTTTATTGAATTCCATACATATTCATAGATTTACACAAGTTTCACTAAAACTCCGATAACTCTTCTAGATTACGTCTGATCCTAGTTCTGCAAAGAGTTTTATAGTCCTGATAAAATTTCCGTTATGATTCTTAATATTCTTAAAAACAACTGTAAGCTTTTTTTTTTTTGATAAGCCGTTATATGCGTACAACATCTACTGAAGTGGAGCGGTGCGCGAGGGGTGTGTTTTCGAGATACGTGAGTTTAGTTGGAAGTCAGCATCGCTGCCACTTGTACCTATATAGAGACATCACAATACATGTTACCCCTCCCTTCTTGCTCTATTACCGGAGCAACCTCCTCAGTTAACTGCTATGCCAGGGGGTCTACCGGCTAAAACGAAGCCGATTACCATTAACGAAAATCGAAGTTCGATTTTTATATCGCTTTAAAGGTTTCACTTACTTTTATTTTGTCGGAATAGCCGACATGTTTCGACTTCGTCCGGAAGTCTTAGTCATGGAGGAGGGATGGACGACGCGTTCGTCTTGGCGTTCATCCGCTCACTGCGGGCTCGTTGACGATGCGCCCGCGCGGACAACTCCGGCGCGGGGGGGAGGGGCGGGGGTGACTGGCCCCGCCCGCTTACCGCGGAGCTGGTTTGGTCATCGTCGGTCTGGCTTGATGGAGCTACACAGGCGAAGCTGATGATGTCAGCTTGAAGGGTTTTGTGAGTTTCTCTTCGATCTCCGTGTAGGACAGGTTTCCAGGCGGGAGATAGAGCCCAACCATTGTCCCTGTTAAAATTCGGGTGTCTTGATAGCTCGATGGTCTCTCGCACTTTCCTTGGTACATAGTAATTTTCCTTTGCCAGGACTTTCGCCTTGTCGAAACGGATAAAGTGCTGGGTATCTGTTGTTAAGGCGTGTTCAGCTACCGCCGACCCATCTATGTCGAGTTTCTTGACACACCGTATATGTTCTGAGAGCCTCGTCGATACGTTTCGATAATTCCGACAAAATAAAAGTAAGTGAAACCCTTAAAGCGATATAAAAATGTGCAGTGCTTACGAAAGTTTAAGTTTTAAAATTGTCAACCTTTACGAAGTTCGATTTATGAAAAATGAACAGGGTGACAGTAAAATTAACAGTCTCCTCAGCATCAACGCCAAATATACAAACCTAAAGTACCGAAATATAAAATTTTAACACTAGAATAAGTTACTATTATAACTAACACTATGGATTCGTCGGTAATAAAAACTTTTGAATTTGAATTTGTAAAATGAACTGGGGGTCTACCGGCTAAACCGAAGCCGATTACCATTGGCGAAAATCGAAGTTCGATTTATGAAAAACAAACTGGGTGGCAGTAAAATGTACTGGGCCCTTAGCCTGTAACACAATGGTGCCAAAATGGGCTGTCAGGTGACGACTTCAATTACGATTTGCTAACGCTGTCTGTCCTTTTAATGTCTTTGTAGTACAGCAAAGAATATTTTGATTCTAATTCTAGAGGATTAGTTCTCTGGTTGTAGGAGAAAAACGAGGAGAGCCCGGTTTTGTCCTCCTGCCGGGACGCCATTGACCCGCCATTGCGTTACAGGCTAAGGGCCCTGGTTGGCAGTAAATTTTTCATAAATCGAACTTGGATTTTCGCCAATGGTAATCGGCTTCGTCTTAGCCGGTAGACCTTCAGGTGTATAAAAAGTCCTTACCAACTAGTGTGGCTTTGCGATGAGTGTTCAGATCATGTAGCAGGTGCGCCAACAGAGTCGGAAGCTTTGACGAACCACTCGACACAAACCTCGTCTCCTCTTCCATTATTGTCTGAAAACACATTTCAAAGTGAAAATATCAGCGAACAGAAAAAAACTCTGGATAACTATAAAATATTGTATCTTTTTGGGTAAAAGGGAATAATTTATTAAACTAAATTAAAATATGTACATAGGTAACTAAACTAAATAGGAATAAAAAGAAAACTATACTAATTAATCCTTTTTAATTTAAATAAAAAATTTGGGCCAGATCGCCGCCGTCGCACGGTAAATAAAAAATTTTGGGTAAATAAAAAAATTTCAACATTCCCAATATTTTAATTTCAAATTAGAATATCTCATAAACGGCTCAACCGGATTTGATAAAACATGTCTGAGACTTGAAAAACTCACTTGAAAACCTGAATATTGCCTAGATTGATGAGAAACGAGAAAGGCAAGAGTTTGTAAATAGTATTTTTCAATGCTTACCAAATGTTCTCCAAGCTTCTTCACAACTGGTTCATACTGGACTGTCTTGGACCAACTGTCACAAACAAAGCAGAGGTTGAACAAATAGGCATTCCGTTCATATCTCGAGCTATCTATTTTGATTGGATAACCAATAATTTTGTGACCCAGTGCGTTTCTGAAATGAAAAACCGACATCAATACTACGGCAAAAGAAATCATAACGATGAAAACAACATACTACTAATGCTACTTATCCTATCCTATCCTTCCTACTTATATTATAAATAAACATAGGCATAGGCTACATATTATCATGCTTTTAAACTTAGGAAAAAAATATTGCACATAATTATCCTTTTTCCTATCGTTTACTTAAATAAATATATTTGATTTGATTTAATTTTCTGTAGTCCATGCAGACGAAGATGCGGGAAAAGCTAGATATATTTATGTTACTCTTACATTGTCATTGTACATTGATGTATTTGAGGTTTTGGAATGATGTAGGCATTGATTGAGTCAAACAGCTCCTTGGAGATGTAGTCTTCAGGAAACTGAAAGTAAACGCAACACTCAATTAGCCCTGTGATCGTCTTTGATATACATGGTGACCCAAAATTCAAGGTCAAGCGGGAATTGAGTGAAAAGGCAGGTCATAACTGTACGGGGGTTAAAAACTATTAACTATTCACTTCCTTCAGAAATTGTAAGCATTTTTTTAAATGGCTACCCTATACCTACTGCTGTTTATTTTTGCTATCAAATCGCATTGACAAATAAAACAATAAACACCTTTAGATGTCAAAAAAAAAGTTTGATGGATGCTTACTTAGTTAAAAAAATATTTTTGCATAGCTTTGACAGTCCAGCATCAAAAAAAAATATTGACACTAGACACGCCTTGGCAAGTTATCCGAAAAATGGGCGCATTTAGTCATGATGGTACCTACAACATTTGACACTTATGACTCCACGACACTTTTATAAGACCGGTCATGAGTCAGCAGATCAACAATATCAGCAAAGTGAAAAAGATGAGTTGTTATTAACCAATTGGTATTACTTCGGCTCATAGATGCCCTGAGGGTACTGGTTTTTTTTTTATGCCAATCTGCCAATTTATTAAATTACTGACACAATAACATAGTAGAGCAGTAACACAATAGGTACAATCCACGCGGGATGAGACCTTTTGGAACTCAGGCGCGCGGTAAGCAAACTCACGTCGATGCCACCTTGTCAAAGTAAATTAAAGTATGTTTTCGATTGACTTTGACAAGGTTCCATCCCATTCTCATTGCGCGCGGATTATATGTTCATACGTCCAAACATAGAAAATAGTACCTATTGCCAAGTAGCATGTCAACATGTGGTCATCATTTACTCAATATTTAATATTACCACCACCGAACTAAATCCCATAGAATCCGCATTACGTATAAAATCACAATAAAAACTTGTCCCCACAGAAACAAAATATATCAGCAATAGAACAATACGAAACACATTTCTACCATACGTCTAATATTCGAATGTCAACCTTATTGCATTAGTGTACAGTTTTACCTTAATTACATGGACTACGAGCAAATAAGCTCCCAAAGGCAATTTGGGCGTCTATTTTTCCAGACACATTTCAGAGTTCTACGTTGTATCTAGTTTTATCCTTGATCGAAGATTACCACGCTCAATGTTCGTGTATGCTTCAAGTAATCTTTGTAAAACCGAATAAGGTTTATGGGCTCACCTGGCATGCTATTTTAGGACCGGCAATGGGATGAAACTCTCCCAAAAAGATACAGCGAATCGGACCCTCCCGTCCACATCCCTCGTAATATCTAGTTTCCATCGTCTTCGCAGACATCAATGAAGGGTTTTTGGTCTTTTCAGGTGTTCAACATCGTAGCCGCCCTGTAAAACACGGGAGGAAATCCGACATGTGTTTACAATCCGGACACCCTTGGATAAGAGTTTCAGGCTCGTTCAAACTCTCCCTGGCTCCTTGCTAAGTAGTTGATTGATAGGTACTGATATAATGTATTTCCATGAATATGAATCATGCAATGCAATGCAAGCATACAATGTACTATTCTTTCTTTGCCACTACAAAAACTAAACGTGATTTCGTGACTTTCGTGAAAAGCTAACTATTTAATGTAATCAAACGAAACGAAAGCCACAGAGTAACACCGTCAAACAAACGTCAAAAATCACCAACGAAGTTGATCTTGCTGACGTGCTCTGTGGTTTGATATTCGAAAGAAGTAGGCGGTTCCGTTTCCGGTTTCAGAGTGTCATTTGTTTCGGACAGTAGAGGTGCGCGAAAAGCTTCAGTGAAAAGAAAATAATGATATAGTTCATTTCCTTCACTGAACTAGTTCACTATTTTAGTTCATAGTTCACTTATAGTTCATTCATAGTTCACAGCTCATTCATAGTTCATTCACAGTTCATTCATAGTTCATAGCTCATTCATTCATAGTTCATAGCTCAGTAGTTCGTTCACGTATCTTTTGACTCACGGTAGTCCGCGAATGACAAAGGTGACAAAGGCGAGACACATGAGTTACAGAATTTTGGTTCTCAGTGTGGTAGATTTAAGAATGTTTCTTGAAAAATGAACTACGTGGACTAGAGTGAATGTGATATATAAAGATTTACAGAATTTTGGTTCTTAGTGTGGTAGATTTAAGAATGTTTCTTGAAGAATGAACTACGTGGACTAGAGTGAATGTGATATGTAAAGATTGGTAGTGAATGAATGAATGAATGGTTTCATATAACGAATGCATTCAATCGAAGCATTCATTCGCGAACTACACACCTCTATCGGACAGACAGACCGCGCGCGATGATTACCATTTACCGCGAATCGCTGGATTTTTTCTTCGTAGCTGGATTCCTTGTTCTTTGCAACTCTGGCAAGTTGGCTGGATCAGGGTGACCAGATTAGGCGAATTGTCGCCATTTAGGCTACCTCAGGGGGTCAAACGGCGACCATAAAATGCGATCGGCGACCAGTAGCCATTTAGGCTACCTTAAAAAATGGAAACAGGCGATTTAGGCTATCTCAGGATTATTTCGCATTTATTTAGGCGATTTAGGCTATTATCGCAAATTTATTGAACCATTCCTTGATTATTCCTTAAAATGCTTGTAACAAAACGTAATATGCACGTGGAAAGGAGGCTGATGGTGACGGAGAACTTTTGCGGGAAGTTATTATTTTAGTTTGAGACCAAATAAAAAAAAGTGAAATGAAAATTATTAGATTTTTTTAATATATTTTTTTGCTCTACACTGTCTTTTTTTAGTTTTTTATTATAATTTTACGCTAAATTTGGGCTTCTAGGCTCAAAAAGTTAGGCGATTTAGGCTAAATGAAGAGAAAAAAAAATAGGCGATTTAGGCTACTCGGAAGACAAAATTAGGCGAATCGAGTTAGCTAAAATCTGGTCACCCTGGGCTGGATTGAAACTACAAAGCCTGAGTTGAACAAGACAAATCTGCGTCAATCCTTTCGGGTCAGACTCAGGTCGATGCGCGTTGTCATTTGACCTTTGAGTCCGCACTCTGTTTAGTAAGTACCCTGCTTAGCTTGAGCCTGCGGTACCGATTTATTTGAACAAGGTTGGTTGTTAGCCGCCTCCAGTGAGTTGGTCGCACTCAACCTTATACATCTCTCTACAATATCTACCGATGTCGTTAGCAAAGGTCAAACAGGAAGGAAATACCTACCCTTAGGTATAATCCGTGCGGGATGAGAATGGGATGCGACCTTTTGGAACTGAGACGCGCGCGGTAAGCAAACTCGCGTCGATGCAACCTTGTCAAAGTAAAATACAGTATATTTTCGATTGACTTCGAAAAGGTACCATCCCATTCTCATCGCGCGCGGACTGTACTCTGGTCGTCTACATACGGCGTTGGAGTTCCGGAACAACCACTAAGTATAAACAACGTTCATTATACAGGGCGTCCCACGGCTATGCCACATGGAGGGAAAGTACCTTAAATATTGTAGATGGAACATTTTACTGAAAGAAGACATTATTTTAATTTAAAAAACAATTTTAAACTGCATTCATAGATATTGAAATATTTACATGGTTGAACCGGGAATCGAACCCGTTACATGAGAAAAAATTATTACCCTGTAGTTTTATCATACCGATCGAAAGGCTTCATGATAAGGATAATTTTTTGCTAAATAACATAGTGTCAGAAATAAAAGGAAGACCATGAATTTTAACATTTTTAATACCACATTCATCAATTTATCAATGAAAATCACAGTAACAAAAGAATAAAAGTATGAAAATGAAACACATTTTTGAATTATTTCTTTATAATCAGCCAGCCGCATTGCGATGGACAACATTTTACACGTCTTTCGGCTCAGGATACGGCTCGATTTGTTGCATACTTACTACCAGGTAAATGTTAAAATTCATGGTCTTCCTTTTATTTCTGACACTATGTTATTTGGCAAAAAATAATCCTTATCATGACGCCTTTCGATCGGTATGGGCTATTCTTAATTTAGGCGTTTTGAGGTGGTTGGACCTCAATCTTGAAAATAATAGCTGTATTTGATAGAGGACTGTTACAGCTCAATATTTATATATACGGTCAAGCTTAACAGCTACCAGGAAGCTGAAAAAACCACTGAAAAAATAAACACCCATGTCTGTGAAAGTGTGTGTGAAAAGTACTAGAAAAATCATGATTATTTACACCCTCGTCTGCGACAATCAGTCCACGTCCGTGATTTTATGAAAATTATTCACGACAATTTCCTCCCCTGTGTAAAAAAAAAAGTTAATTAAATAATTAAAAGCACGGTACGTGCCCTTAATTCACAAACGTGGAAAAAAAAACCATGTCTGTGAATTTTTTTTTTAGCCACGTCTGTGAAATTTTGCAGCCATGCCGACAAAAAATAACCTTAAAATCACGCTATGAATATGATATCGAAACTACAGCATATTGAGACCATTTAGCAAGAAATATCAGAAAATCTATAGTAAAAACATTGCCCACAAACTTGGCATATTACCCATGTGTATGGAGTGATATGCTTTACAGTTTTAGCAAAGAAATAACTTAAATTCTATAACTTTGTTTTGGAGCCGTCTCCACTCTTGCGCCGCGAACTATGCAAATGCCCGATCTTTTTTTTTATGCCACAGTGTTGCCACTTCACAAAACATTATGTCATTCAGAGATATGAATGAAAATGTAACACACCACGTTTGTGAAACTTAATTTTTTCACACGACTAAGTCCTCTATTAAATCATTGTGTAAAGTCGTATTTTTCTATAACTTGGTAATTATCGCTTGAGAACTAATGAACTATCGGGTAGTTATTTAATATTTAGTATATGTACAATAGTTATTTAATAAAAAAAATTACAATACGAAAAAATGGGTTTTTCACACACACGTTTTGTGAAATTTTGACACTTTGATATTTTTTATTTTTTATAAAATAATAAATAAAGCTGCAATTAATGCTTGCTGTGATTTATTATAAAAAAATACATCCAACAAAAAATCTACGAAATTATATCTCTAAGGCAAACTTAACAATCAAGTTGTCACGCTTTTTTTTTGTAATTGAGAAAGACCCGTATGATAAAACTACAGGGTCATTATTTTTCTCATGTAACGGGTTCGATTCCCGGTTCAACCATGTAATTATTTCAATATCTATGAATGCAGTTTAAATTGTTGTTTAAATTAAAATAATGTCTTCTTTCAGTAAAATGTTCCATCTACAATATTTAAGGTACTTTCCCTCCATGTGGCATAGCCGTGGGACGCCCTGTATAGGTACATGCTAAGTACTACTTACAGGTAGCGTCACGAGTTATGAGCGCTCGACGAAACTGGTGGGGATTTCTGCGTAAGTGTGTACAATCTCGCGCAAAATGTCTAATATCCACGCGGGATCTAAGACTGACGCTGAGCTGAACTATAGTTGAGTGAGATACTATAAAAATCGGAGAAACTGACTATACCTACTTAAAGATTGAAAGTTTTCTTTGCGGATTTTGCACTCGTTATATTTTAAATGGTTTTCTATACAATTATTTTAAGGGACATTACGATAAAACCGGTGTACAATCAATGAAAAATAATCTCAATCCAATATGTACTGTTCTCAATAACTTTTTGAATCTTTCTGAACTGTCTTTTAAAACATTTTGTTTCGGCATTCTTTCTGCGACGAAACAAAAAAACGATGTGTGCGACTGTACCCCGAGGCTAGAGCGACTGATCCACGAATCACGCGCCGGCGATCGCGCCTCTCCGTCGCCCCTCTCGTCCCCCGCCAAACAGACCCAAAAAATGAGTTCTGCGACTCTGCGCATTCAAGGTCAGCGCTCATAGCTCGTGACGCTACCTGTACCTTTTTAGTCACCTCAGCAGCCAAACTCCGCTACAAACGGCTTATATAATGGGGCCAACCAAACTACCCATAGAGTAAAACCTGCTCGCCTAGTAAAACCTGCCTAGGAATGGGAATGAATCCTTAAAATATCCTGTGTATATTTCTTGATGGGCATTTGAACTTGAACGCACTGGAAGTGTGCAATTCACCCGATTGAGGAATTATCCCCACAGAAAAAGATCCGCCAGCAGGACATGAGAAAGGCTCACTGGATGCATTTTCTCGAATATTAATTTGAACTGACAAGTGAATGGTCTATCGTTGCAAATAGAGTGCCAAGTTACGGAATACAGAAGAAAAAAATCTGCTGCTTACTATGATGTCAAGAAGTTCATAGAGCCGTGGTCTTAATCTAACAGCATACTCAGACCAAGTTCTCTACCGGCCCAGCAAGCATATATAGCACAACGATGGGTTAGGCAGCACTAAAGAGCGTTATAAGTTTATAACTACAACTACATTGTATATGTCGCAGGGATATTGTCAAACCAGTGATATTATAATTTAACTAGTGAAATTACAATTACCCGGATTATTGTCAGCCGCCGCCATTTCTCACAATATCACGGGCTCATTTCAGTGACATTATAATTTCACTAGACTCACGCAGTGATATTGCAAGGCAGCAATAAGTTGAAAACACTGCCGTTAGATTGTCAGGCGGTCAATTTAATGGTCCGTTTTCAAATTGTCAATTTTGAAATCATAGAGTTACAAAATAATGGACAGGTTTCTGGAAATCACAAGCTTTATTGCAAGGATATCTAATATCGCAGTTTTTGTAACTCACAATAAGTTAGATTGGTTTTTAGGGTTCCGTAGCCGAACTCTCTGTCTGTATTTCCTACCTTTATCTGTAGCCAGTTGAAATTTTGACAGAATATTTATCATGGGGGACTGTCCCATTAGAACAAACGTGATTTTATATTGTATTCTCTATTACAAAAACGGTTATACTACTAGTGGTTCGCCCCGAACTATGAACTCGCGACCCCATATCTCAGCAACCCCTTGACCGATTTGGCTCATGTTCGAACTTAAAAATTCTCTTGGCCTCATTTACCTGCCTACCAAATTTCATGACGATCCGACTAAATTTACTCAAGTTATCGTCGAACGAACATTCATACATACATACATACATACATACATACATACATACATACAAACGCCGGATTGTTCCAGTAGACTCGGAGAACTTCGCTCGCTTCGCTCGCTCGTTCAAAAAGCGTCAAACTTGGTGTAGATCTAGAGGTTTATAGTATAACAACAAATAGTAAAAAACAGCCAAGTGCGAGTCGGACTTATGCATGAGCGTACACACAAACAAATATTTTTAATTGTACGGCGGTACGGAACCCTCAGTGCGCGAGTCTGACTCGCATTCGGCCGATTTTTTGTTTTATCTGTCTAGTTATTGTAATATTTTCTTAGCTCTATGTTGAAATCCTAAGCAAATGGCGGATTAAGCGGCGATTTCACTAGGGGACAAGTCGCGAGACATGTGCCAGAACATCTACGGTGCGTGTTCTCGGAACATGTTAGCAGCATGTCGCGAGACATTTTCCCTGTCCACACCAGTAGAAGAGTTGACCAATCAAAACGCACGAAGTCCCCCACTACAAACTTGACTCATAATATACCTAGGGTTATTATAAAACCACTAGGTACAGCATTCCCGTGAAATTACAATAACACTAACTAAGAGAACTTTTCAAAGAAATTGACATCCTGACAGTTGCAAGTCAATACATCTACGCCAACATTGTTTATGCTAAGAAAGATATTGCAGAGTTCGACACATTAGGTAGCCATCATAATATAAATACTAGGAATAAGCACAAGCCTACAATTCCAACTCTTAGGCTTAAGAAGGCTAGAAGCTCATTTCTCGGCAACTGTATACGCTTCTATAATAAGATCCCAACAGATGTCCTAAGTTTACCAGAGGCCCGATTCAAAAAATGTGTAAGGCACACCCTGTGCCAAAAGGCCTATTACAGAATAGATGATTATCTAAATGACAAAGAAGTCTTGCACTAAACCAGTTCAGCGCACGATCACCACACTTACCAATGTGTTATTTTTTAAGTACCTACCTGCATTACAAAATGTATTATTTTTTTAAGCACGAGATTCTTGGAGTTTTTTTACCACGCTTCTTCTCCAAGGACGATCAGAGCTAGTGAAGCTGGAGAAAAAAAAGTAGCTAGATACTTAGTATTAGATAGTAATAAGTATCTGATTTATATAAATTTTTTACTTTAGATAATATTTTGACGTTCAATGTAAATAATTTATTTATGGAAT
The DNA here is from genome assembly GCA_949319315.1 of Zelleria hepariella. Classification (NCBI taxonomy): domain Eukaryota; kingdom Metazoa; phylum Arthropoda; class Insecta; order Lepidoptera; family Yponomeutidae; genus Zelleria; species Zelleria hepariella. Next base: position 30,244,391 of record OX439379.1, read on the forward strand.
ATTGAATAAAACATTTGAATCTTGAATCTCACTAAAATAAGTCCGTGAAATTGTAAGAAATGGAGGCGATTGACAATAATCTGGGTAATTGTAATTTCACTAGTTAAATTATAATATCACTGGTTTGACAATATCCCTGCGACATATACATGATATGTATCTCACTTTTTTGTTTGAGGTCAGTTTGAGGTAGAGTGGGATAGATAGAGTTAAACCCATAGATACACTAAACAATTCGTATGCTTCACTTGCAGGGCACTATTTACATGAGCTTCGAGCAGTTTCCCCCGTCACGGCCTTATTAAAGGTTAACATGAGTTTTATTATATTTTTGTGTTGGGTAAATAAAGGATACCATCATCATAATCACAGGTTGGTAAATAATATCAAACAGGCTACAAAATATTTACGTAATATATTGTCATGTATTTCTTTAAGACATACAATGTACGGTCGGCCACAATCTCAGATACCCCATGGCAGCTCTTATCGCGCGCGGCATAAGGGCGGTCGAACAAAAAGGGGTATCTGGGACTGTGGCAGACGGTACCTACATATTTTTAAATAAAATTATAATTATTATAGTACTTATCTTTATGTAATAAGGGTATGATTTAAACGGCCGGCAGTATATTCAGGTTTTGGGTGGCTCTAAAATGTTTTTGGTTGGCTAATTGAGCGGCAACTAGTGGCCAGCAAGAATAAAAAAAATGGTCAGCAAGTAATGTCATATTGGGCGGCTCCAAAATTGTTTGTATAGCTAATTAAGTATATGTTCAGCCATAAATGTAATTGAAAAGCAAATTGTGAGCTACATTTAATTCAGTTTTGGCAAGCTGTAAAACTATTTTTGGTAGGCGAACTAACATTGTTCTTACAGCAACAAATGTACGCAACTTCTGTGCTGCATTAAGTAATTTAAAATCATTTAAATAATTAATGATTACCTACCTAAACTAAGGTTATTTTATTTGGTTAACTAGGTAAATAAAAATATTATGAATGGTATATTACAAAAAAAAGAGCACTAGGCAGGATCTAGGTATCATGTACTGATTATTAAAAAATAGTTACGAGTATTAAATTTGGCAATAACGATAGAAAATATAGATAAAACAAAGGTGCCAAATAAAAAAAAACTTGGTTATTTCTTCTTTCCATCTTCTCTTTCGTGACTATAGGTTCAAAGATCAAGTACCTTCTGTTTTCACTGCCAAAAATCAGTGTCAAATTACGTTAATCTTAATTCGTCGAATGTCAACGCCCACTTGCCATTGGCCACTCCTGTAACCCGCTTTTCCAGTAAAATCGCACATCAACTAAACGTAATGAAGCTCATTTTAATTGATTTGCTAACCAATACTTTAATTTGCAGACCTATCAATTTTATGGCTTACAGATTTTTGAGCTAACCAATTGTATAATCTTGCCAACCAATTAATTATTCTGCCTATCGTTTATTTAGGTATTTCGCAAACAAATTAATTATTAAGCTGACACAAAATGTTATATCTTGCTGTCAATATTATAATTTTTTGCTAACCACTTATTGCGAATCATTTAGATTTTATTGCAGGCAAAAAAATTGTTCGCTGCTCAAATGAAATAAAAGCTGCAATTTCTTGCTGACCAAATAGTTATATTGCAGCCTGAAAATTTACTTCCATGTAATAATAACACTCAATTAAAGTCGCTGATCTAATAAACAATTTGGACGATACAATTATTATATTGAATACCTATAGGGATAAGGTGGGTGTTAAGACCCATCTTATCCCATATCTACTTATACGGAATCATGAACAGAAACAGATTAAACAAAACACCAAGCACTAATTCTACTGCGAGTCCAAAGCTCAAACTTCCTCTCACGAGGCCACCAGCCGAGGCCATAGTATATTATAGGTACACCGTACCCCCGATGGATCAAAGGTTACGACAGCTCAAACGGCAAGGAAGCCGCGGATGTGCTAGCGAGACAGGGGTCGGACATAATTGCCATGGGCCCAGAGCCCATTGTACCCATGCCTTACGCCTGGCTACGAACACAGACTCTGCTCACGCGGATTACAATGCTCCAGCTGGGTTAACACCTCTGATTGCAGACAGGCCAGAGAGGCTTTGCCAGTAGTAAAACCTCGTCATACCAGTTAGCTTTTAAGGCCTACAAGAAACAGCTGCGGACAGTGACAGTCACAGTCCTTTTAACTTTTGTCCTTTTAACTTTTAATCCTCTTTAATGTTATTTTAGTCTATGAAACATCATTAGCTTCCGCTGCCTGATCAAGAATTGCTTGATGCTTCTCTCTCATATGCTTAATTAGATGGTCTTTTCGCTTGTAAGTCAGACCACAATGTTTGCAAACCTCCTGTTGATTTAAATGCTTTGATTTGATGTGCCTTAACATATGGTCTCGTCGTTTGATCTGTGTAGGACAGTGTGGACACTGGAGATGGGTTTCTAAATGATGAACTGCTTCATGTTCTGATAGTTTGCTGAATGAATTAAAGAGTAACTGACATACTCGGCACTTGAATACAGTCTCTTTGTTGCTGTGCGACACATAGATGTGCTTCTTTACTGCTGCTTCGTTCGTGTATTGCCTATTACAGGCTGGGCATTTGCAGAATTGAAAATTGGCATGTAGATATCGCATGTGCCGTTTCAGGTGGTCCTGGCGTGCAAAGGTGGCATGGCATAGACTGCAATATACCTTTGCCTGTCTAACTTCTTCAGATTTTCCTTGCGTTTCCTCGCCCTCTGAATTATAATTGGTATGTAGACATTGCATGTGCCGCTTCAATTGGTCCTGACGTGCAAAGCTAGCATGGCACAGGCTGCAATATACCTTTTCCTGTCTAATAACAACTTCAGGTTTTACTTGTGTTTTGCTGGAGAGAGAATCTTCTTTGACCACCGATAGGTGCACATGGGTTACATCGTGGCCTTGCGAATTCTCGCATTGAAATATAGATTCGATCTTTATGTTTTCGACCATTTTAGCACAGGTTGTTTTTAATAATCAATAGCACAACAACAACCTCACACACCAAAAACCACAGATTACAAAAAGTCATTTTCTAGGTTGTTTTGTTCTGTGGTTTGGTGTGGTGTGGATTTTTTTAAGTTTGTACGATTTCCTTTTTGCTAGTCAACACTAGATGGCACTAGCCGCACTGAAAATTTACATATTTATTTATATCATTTTCGTTTCTAAAAAACAATTCCGCGCTTGCCTGTCTGTCCGCTAACTCTTCTTTATACTATACGTTCGAAGACTTCGAAGCCCTTCGCTTTTTCAGCAACCACAGCTGCCAAGACTATTTTTTTTAGGTCCGGGGTCAAGACTCTGCAACGTTTAATCCCTTTGAATTTCAGTTTTCGACTCATTTGGTTGGTTTTGACGAATTCTATAAAACATGCAATGAGATCAGACAGACATCTACTTAGTTTAAATGATAGTGGGCGCCGCCGGATTAGTATGGTGGATTAGTGTGCCGTGGTGCATTGCATAGTGCATCTGCATCCAGAGGCGGATTTGCAGTCTTGGCCGCCCTAGGCCGTGTAGTACCTACTTACTAGCCGCCCCTTAACTTGATCTTTCCATATTCGTGATGTAAGTCCCAGTATGTAACAATGTAACATAAGGTGTGACATACTGGGAACAAAGGTCTTATCTTTATCATTTACCTACTATGTTAGGTGTTAGTGTTATTACTACTTATTACCTAATACTTACTTGAGGTTTTTTACAGAAATACTGAAAAAGCTAAATTATTATTCAATAATAGGTAGGTATAATAATATGACAACAAAAGTAAATTGAAAAAACGAAAAAAATATCAGCTGTTTCATACATTTGGCACAGTACTGAGTCGACCTTTTGTATGGAACAGCTGATATTTTTGTCGCTCCATTTTTTTCGCCACCTAGTACAAGTTGTTTGTATTGATCAGTTGACAGACTTAAAGTTCCGCTATCGACTTAGAGTGCACCATGTAGAAATGTCAGAAATCGCGAAAAACTTTCCCCATACTTTATGCAAAATTTTTCTTTATGCCAACCGATCTACCGATCTTTCGAAAGACTCCATGGAGCTAAGTACTAGAACTGGTAGAAATCGTGAAAAACTTCTCGCATACATTTTGTAAGTGCAACAGTTTTTGCCGATTTGTGTGTCATTTCTAGCACTCAAACCTCACTTGGCTCCTTACATAAAGTTATGGATGGTCTCCTAAGCAAGTTTTCCTGTAACTATAACGGTTAAGGTACCTTTACTGCCACGTCTCAAAAATCCACCCTGCATAGAGCGAAAATGATCTTCTTTACATCGATAATAGTATAGGGCTCTCAATTTCCAGCAAAACCATTATAGAGGACTAGCTTTTGCCCGCGACTTCGTCCGCGTGGACTACAGAAAAAGGATTTAAGCTTAACTTTGCTCCTTAGTGTAAGAGCGTGATAATATGTAGCCTATGTGTTATTCTGATGTCTAAGCTATCTCTATTCCAAATTTCATCCAAATCCGTTAAGCCGTTTCAGCGTGAAAGAGTAACAACAAACATCCATCCATCTACCATTCATCCATCCATCCATCCATCCATCCATACTTACAAACTTTCGCGTTTATAATTACAAACTTTCGCGTTTATAATAGTAGTAGGATTGTGAACGGCGCGCTCTGCCGCGCTCACACTCCATACAAACCGAGAAAAACGGTAGGTAGGTACCTACTCACCTTGAAGTTATTTGCATGATCTTTCTAAAATAAAGTTTAGGGAAGAAATAAAACAAATGTTTAAAGATTTAATATTGACTAATATTTAGTAAAATACCATATTATCGTAATAATAAAATTCATATAAAAATTCAAGTTTTTAGTTAAACAATACTAAAAACTTGTCGGGCAGAGTAAAAATCAAAGTTGTCGATTTGTCTTATTGCACTTGGTAGTAGCTCTGCCCCCTACAAGTTAAACATTAATCGCTAATTTAATACTATATCCAAACAACAAAAATAAATTTTTATTTGTCTTAATAATACAATAAAAAATTAAACCCGATGTAAACAGGACTACAGTTTTCAAACCTTACTGTGTAGGTAGGTACATACATAATATTAGATATAATATTGTAAGAACTTTAATGGTACTCAAAACAAACAAAATATTATTATGTAATAAAAAAATACATTACTTAGGTACATGATACTTCCAATAAAGCTTTGATTTAGAAAGTTGGGTTTAACACTATTGTATGGTGGATTTGTTGTAGGTAGGTATTGCCAATTTATGCGTTAGAAACCTACATAATAACAATTCATGATTTGATAGGTAGGTATATAATAATTAAGTATTGTCTTATGGCCAATGTGCTTGAAAAACAATAATTAAACAGCGAGTAGGTATGTATTTTAGATGTGTTTTAGATTTAAGAAAATACTGAAACAATAATTAAAACTATGAATAAAAACAACACTAAGCTACTCGAAAAAAAAAACAAACCTCTAATCATATTTAATTATAAATCGATAAATTACTTAAAACGATTGTCTAAAAAAACAATATACAAAAAGGTATAAAAACTTGAAAAATAAATAGTTATAACTTGAAAATACTTCAAAACAAGCAGATAATAATAATATTGTTAATAAAATCATACAAAAAGCGGGTTACATAAAGAATCCATAACTATTTTCCCCAGAATTAGGTATAAAATAGGAATTTTTAAAACGGCGATGGCCGCTTCATTTTTCATGTCTTTTTTGGTAGTCTTGTCTTTGGTCAACACAAATAAATGAGGAAATAGTTTATAGGTACTTAGTTTTACAAAGTTTACAGAAAAAGGATAAAATACATGAATATCGTCATTTTAACAATGTGATTTAGGTGCGGACAAGACGGCTCTGCGAGTGCGCCCGCGCAGAACCACCAAAGTCGTCGCGTCATTCGTTCCTCAAATACCACACCAGGGGCCTTAGCCTGTAAGACAATGGCGTATCAATGGCATCCCAGGTAGATGGACAAAGCCGGGATTTTTTCGTTGTTCTCCTACAACTAGCGAACTAATCCTCTAGAATTAGACTCATGATATTCTTTGCTGTACTACAATAACATTAAAAGGACCGACACTGGACCGACAGGATCAATAAATCGTAATTAAAACCGTCAACCGGAAGCCCATTTTGGCACCATTGTGTTACAGACTAAGGACCCAGCTATTCGCGCTTAGTCCAACTTCCAAATGATCCAGTAAAAATAGCAAAAGATGCCCGTAAAATTCAGACGGCACGTAAGAGCGTATACTTTTGTTGTAAAGTCGTAGAGTGCCAGCGTGTGAGGGTCGACGACACAGACTGGGTTGACGACTCGACGAGTTGTCTTGTGTACCACTTTGACAACTCTATTATATTGGCTAATACGGGTATAATCCAAGGTAATGCAAGTGTAAAGAGAGCACCTCACGGGTCTAAACCCGATTGTAATCAGTCTGACAAATAAATAAAAATTACAAACGCGGTAGGACAGGAACAGGATGGAAAAAAGGTACAAAACACCACCAGTGATATGAAATAAAACGAAGATACTCGTAGTAAACACTACAGCACGTCAGAATGTACACTTGTTGTAAAGTCGCCCGTAATGTAACCGAGTAGAGTGCTAGGGTGTAAGGGTCGACGTGCTGACGTGTGTACCACCAGTACGACCAGTGGTACTGGCTAGTAGTACATTTGGTCCGGAGGGCAGGTACCAAACTGCTGTTTATGTGGTTCCGATGCCGTGAGGGGAGGCTTCGATCAATTTGTTTGATCGAAGGGAGAAGTTGACCTGTTTATACTTTTTACCTTGAGGTACACACGAGATATTTGGAAGTTGGACCTTTTAGTTAGGGCATATGCTCACGGCTTTCTAATTAACTTTCTTTTTCATCGCAAAGGGGATGACTTTTTCAGAACAAAGCGGAGCTCCTGTCAAAAGATGGTGCGCAAAGGCTGACGTGTGCACGGACCCTAAGCTCTCAGACAAACGAGAGACGAACATTTTCTTGCGGCGCGGTCACCGCGCTGTGTTCAGTGATGGCAAGAGTTAACTTTGTTTACAAGGCAGCACTTCTCGAGATTTGGGCCCTTAGCCTGTAACACGATGGTGCCAAAGTGGGCTCCCGGTCGACGGTTTTAATGACGATTTATTAATGCTGTCGGTCCAGTGTCGGTCCTTTTAATGTTTTTGTAGTAAGTACAGCAAATAATTTTATGAGTCTAATTCTAAAGGATTAGTTCGCTGGTTGTAGGAGAACAACGAAAAAATCTCCCGGTTTTGTCCTTCTACCTGGGACGCCATTGATACGCCATTGTGTTACAGGAGGCCACCACTGTTCAACCGCGCGGGCGCCGCGGGGTCGGTCGCCGCGCGGCGACCGCTTGCGTTGTCTACCCGCTTCTGTAAGCGTAGCTGATGACAACTAAACATAGTAGGTAATCACCACATGACAATTCGCGTCATATAAACGCGCCCTAAAAATGCGAGTAACAAAATAACATTCGAGAAGTTCTTATCTGTAAGTACCTATGAAAAATCAAATCTACTCTAACTACAATAACAAACACAGGAGGAAAGTTTCAAATTCATTTTAATAATTCATCAAATTCAAACAAAGTGGGCTACACATCAGTAAAAAAAGCTACAACAAACCGTTTGCGCCATGTCAGTGTAAAATGTAATTTCGAATAAAAAACAAAATGCATTTATGAATGAGCAAAATGAAACCTCACAAAATTAAAAACAATTGAATATTCATTGAGTTTAGCTTGAAAGCGTGCACTGTCCGAGTCGATCATCGACTTTGCCGTGTACCTCTACGTATATCTAAATAAAACTTAAAAATTAACCTTAAATACATCTCACTATTTAAAAAAAATCATCTTATAGATAGAGTGAATTGTCAAAGTAAAATAACTAAACAAAACGAATATTCAATTTCAGACAGCGAAACTTAGCAAAAACAATAGAATTTAATTAAGTGGTTACGTTTAATTCATCATCAACAAAATTGATTCTATTTAACAGTTCCTGAAATAACCGCCTATAAAAATATATGAGTACTATAAATATGTAGGTATTCCAAATTATATTAATAAACGAATCGGCTCTTTTGCAATATCATCAATGTATTTAGTTGCCTACCCCGTTGGCGGCAGCGAACAAAACGTTGAGGTATTAATGCTGAAAGAGCTCAGCTCGTCTAGCAATTTTAGCTTGTTGAAGTATGTTCTATAAAATAACGGATAATTTCAATGCACCATCGTCCATCAACTTGCCAACTTGCCAATTTTTATTGAACCCCAAAACTTACGCTGTGAAAAATAGTAACACTCCCACAAAATGACGGTGCAAGGAAAACAATTTATACAAACTTAATATTGTCTAGCAACATTACAAGATATTTAGGTACTATGTCATTACCTATACAATATACTCCACTAAGTAGGTATATAATGAATTGCGCTACTCTTGCTATTAATAATTTCGCTAAAACCCCTAGCACGAGAAATTACAAGACTCGATAGCGGCTCGAAAGTGCCACAGTACTTAAACAAACTTTAGCAACAGGATACGTCTAATAGCCCGAAATAAATACTGTGACAGTACCGGGCAAACGCTAACACAAAAAATTCCACGAAATTTCGGTCCGCCACCGATAAAGTCTAAAACCTTGCTTTTCTCGCGTTTTTTTTTGCATTTTTTTTAACTAAGAATCCAACGTACGATTTCGATTCATTATGTACACATGAAAGTGAAAAGTCCGCTGAAAATGATTTCTCAGAGACCAAAACGACGAGGGACAAAAACACCAATTTTTTTAACGATTTCGCCAATACATTTAAATAGCTACAATATTTAAAAAAGTACAAATATTCACTTCAAAAATTCACTCAACCTATCGAATATGAATGGCGCCCATGCCCCCCGTTCGATGTAACCTCTCACAGAGTCAAGATAATACTGTCTACAAATAACATGGCCGATGTGCCTAGCATCGAACGCCCGTATTCTCAAGTAGAAAACAAACAACGTACAAAATATAACAATAGCAGACTTGAGCTAGCCCGCGTAAACGAGAAAGAACCTAACAAACTAAAAATTAAATAGCCCTTCAAGGAAAAAAAAATAAATACCATCGCCCTGCAGCGTAAAACGAACTAAAGACTACTCCAAATGCCACTAACAATAACAATTTTTATCGTAAGAAAGCAGATCCGCTTGACGCTCACCTGCTTTAAAATTATATTAGACAATCAAAACTAAATACTACAGGGCGAATCTCTAGCTAGAACAAACTACAAGTTTTACGGCAGCGGTCACTGACGCTCGACTTGCGATAAAATCTATAAAGAAAACTAGGTTAATAATAATAATATAAAACGGGATAACGAAACTTCCTCCTGTGAACATTTACCACTTTTTAGCGGTCTTACAGCCAAAGGAGTTGGTCCAGCTGGTGACGCTGAATAACTTTTGTTTAGGCACTTTGAAATGCGCAAAAAAAACAAACCAGAAAAAATCAAGCCCTTTCTGTAAGACCACAAAAAATCATGGAGTGGGTGGAAAAGAAAACCCCCAAAACCTTTAGAACGATTAGAACGCGCCGTATAAAACAGACTTCAAGAAACAACGACGATAAACTTCCTAGCTTAAAGTAGAAATAGTGCAAAGAACAGCTGACCCACCGCACGCAGTCGACCGCATATCCCAAACATACCTCGGTCTCAAAAATATAAGTTTTTAAAGCACAAATCTAACACCAATTACTAGTTTTTTCAGACAAAAATGTTGCTGGTTAACCAAGAAACCCTCAAGGTAGGTACCTAATCAAAGATAGGCAACTATTTTGTGGACCCAATATCTTGACGGTTTCTGGGGGAATTGTGTCTAAAATTTGTCTAAACGACAACGTTCAAAGCGTGACAGCTAAGACATCGCGCGTAAAAGTAAGAATTACATCCGAATTCACAATTTCGCTTTTTATAAAAATATAAAAATACAAAATGGGACAGTGCGACCATACACATACTATAAACACTCACGCGTCCCGCCTACTCTTTTGTCAACTAGGAGGGGAGGGGGCACCTTAGAAAAGATTCAAACATTGAGCAATTTCATCCAAATAAAATATGGAAATGCAGAAACAACCATTCTATCAAACGGTTCTTATTTAGTATACAAAAACAATTTCAGGTGTTTCCTGTTCGTCCGATCGGCAATCAGATCAATTTTGGGTCCTTCAGAGTAGGTACTTTTTTAGATATTATTAAAATTTAAGTGAATGATCGGATTTCCGATCGGATGTGCAAGATACACCCACAATTTAAAAAACGAACTTAGCCTTTTAAAAAATAAACCTGCTAAAAACTGAAATTTCCGTCTTGCAACGAGTCTTGCCAAAGCAGTAGGCAAAAAGAAATAAAAACAAAGATTTTTATAACAAACATCATCGAAACAGAATAGCCACAAAAAAAACAAACGAAAAGACGATCATTAGGTACCAAAGATCCAGATTAAAATGCTTTATCGAAAATAAATCCAGTGAAAACAAAACAGCTTTTATAAACTTTTAGAAAATCTGAATAATAAAAAGGTGCGCGAGGAGAGTGAAAATGGATTCATAGGTGTCTCAGGGCATGTTGTAAGGCGTGATTTTTTTTTTAAAACGACTGCTCTAAATCTCTATTTTACTTTGAAGAGAAAATCGCAACTAGATAAATTCAGCAATCACTTTTAAATGTTGCTTCAAACAGTTTATTTAATTTACATTTTTTAAACATTCCCACACACGCACTTGCGATAGAATAATATGCAAGTGCGAGCGCGCACTGTTACACCTTCTACGTACAACCTTACACAGCTATAGTCTAGAAAATATTTGTATTGCATAATGCTATCGAGATTTTCCGTAGCCTCAAATATAGTTGGAATCGCTGTCAAACTCAGTCTATGTTTATCTAATCTGTGTTTCCAGTCTATTAGTATAGTGCGTTTCACGAAAGAGTTCCCTTGACGAAACTCTTACTACAATGTAGTAGGGACTATTTTTGTTTAACCCAGGGGAATTCTTTTGTGAAACGCACTGGTTTCCAATAAACCACAGATTAATGGACTGAGTTTGACAGGGATTCCCACTATATTTGACACTTGGAAAAATCCCCATTGCAGCACTTTGTCCTGGCAGCACGTAAAAAGAATCACAGTGCGAATCGAGATTATGGCAATATTTTACTAAAATGCTCTAACAATACAAATTGTACCTACTTAACTTTAGAAAAATCGATTTGCTATTTATTTATATATTTTTTTTATTATACAGGGATATCATATTCCCTTATTCACAAAAAACTGTCTTTCTACGGTCTCGTATTAGTGTGATCTGTCACCATCACCAAACACGACCAAATAACTGTTGGAAACGAGACAAGTTAGTGGTAAAAAGGTGGTTTATTAGATCTCCCCTAGTCGTTCGAGATTTCACGACACACGTGGGACAGCAATACTGACTGTAGGACGTAGAAACACTCGCGGGAGGGTAAGGTACGCCGAGCATAATTCACTCACCTTGAAGAGAAAAACGAGCCGAAGGCACTTTGAGCCTATTTTCAAATTTGAAAAAGTTACCACACGAAAAATCATGTCAAAAGTAAAAAAGTCGTCAAAAAATTCGCGCTTAGTCTTTTACTATAGTCTATGTTTTTATTACATTCGTCCGTGGTCAATTCGGGATACGGGAGCCCTCTCCGTTCAGTGTATCCGTATCTAATACCTAAATTTTCCATTAAGTACTTAATAAAAACCACTTCACATTTTTCATAAAAAAAACAAATTGATACTTTTAGACGCCACATATATCAATAACTACAATATACTACTAAAAACAGTGAGTTAAGAAAGCAAAAAGAGTAAAAAAGAGAATTGTATTTTTTTATATTTACACTAGCAATTTTGATTAATATATTCTATACCAGAAGTATGAATTAGCTTAGGTATTTTTGGTATGGGTTATTATTGATTGCAAGGGAAAGTTACGCCATTACGTAAGCTTTTAGTAACTGCGTAAACAGTAGATATGCGTATCTATACGTACCTATAATAATAAAAATATTTTTTTTGCCGAAAAACTGTATAACTTAGGTTCCACTAATTCGTACTTCCGGTATATTTTTTATAGTTCCTAAGCTACCGACACTATTGCACTATCCCGGCAATCAAAAAAGTTTAACTAAATAAATGGATGTTATAAAATTACTCCACTCTCACTTTCAGCCTATAGCCAAATTGGTAACATTTTTTTTACATTTTGTACTACAACCAATCTCTACCGCCTCCCAGTGATTTGAACAGCGTAACCATAGCAACACAAGAACAAAACATATCTTTCGCCCGACACGACTGAAACAACTTTTAACACATTCTTTAAAACCGTTTGTAAATCTGCAACAATATCCAAGTTACCTATTCGATTAGAAAAATGTCTTGATCACTTTTAAGGAATTCATTCTAGCTACACAGGTACATTATTAAAAGATAACCGACCTTTCCACTTATCTCTTACAATATTTATCCTAACGATAAGTGCGAGCGTTATGCTGAAAACCGTCATTATATATTTTTAAGTATTCTGTTTACCTTAAAAAACATAAATAGCTCTGATACTAATCGTGGAATGACCCGGGCTACCTACTTCAACGGCCTACGGACTCCCTAAACGTTAGGAAGCGTTGGTGGGTCTAATCGTCTCGTATGGAGCTGTACTTAGATGCGTTGAACTCTGTTAAGATTTAGAACTATGGCACGGACCGTATTCCAAACCAATAAGGGCTGCACAAAAATGTTGAACAGAGTTCAGCACTTGAGCCAGTTCCGTAAGACGAGTCCAAGTGACAGTTTTCCGGACATAACGCCTCGAACCTTGTGTTAAGACATAATAATTATATTTATTCTCAAACAACAAACGGACAACTAGCGAAGTAATATTTTGGTTACACATCTTTGCTTAAATCGAATATTACTGACCCGCCAAAGTTTTGCTTTGCACAAATAACATGGGTAGGTATTTCGTTTCGACGCTACAAGGTAATAGGAATAGGCGTACGCAGTGGCGGATTTCCCTAAAGGCCGACTAGGCCCGGGCCTTAGGGGCGGCTAATCACAGCAAAAATTATACAAGTGCCAAAAGTAATGCGAATATGAAGGTACCTAATTGTTATGTGTTTTTATGTTATACATTTACTTATTTGGACAATGTACCTAGACAAAATCGGTAAATTTGAGTGCGTTTGTCACTTTTATACTTTTCTTCATTGTCATATTTCATATTTCCTAAAAAATTAAGGGAAAATTTTCTGAAATACGGCGCGCTAAGCGCGTTTTTGTCACGCGCGTGTTTAACATACTTGCAAGAAAGATCTCCAATGCGATATTTATGGGTAAAACTGGTGAAATTTCGGGTGCGCTGCGCGCACTTTTACCCCGCTTAGGTACAGCCTAGGGCGGCCAAGCAAGACTGCAAATCCGCCACTGGGCGCACGCGTGTTATTCGTGCAACATAAAACTGTACAATTAATTACTGTAGTAGGTATGACTAAGTATTATTGCATTTTAAGCGTGTTGTACTCTTCCTATACAAATTTTAGGTTCATTAATTTAGGTACCTATTAATATAATAAACATTTGGATAATGTTGCTTTTTATAGTGTATAAAATGTCTGGTGCCTATTTTGTCAAGTACCTAAGTGTAAGAAGTATCGTGGTTACAGATAAAAGTTCTTTTTGCCACCCTGCGGCCCGTTTCCCAAAGTCGCCTCTCAATTTAAATCTCACTCTAGGTAGTTAAATCGGGAGATTATTTTAAGAAACGGATCGTCGGTTTCTTTGATTCGAGAGCAACTCTATACCTATACTTACCGTCGTGGCTGTGCAGTATTTTTTATTTAATTTTATCTAAGTCCACGATCCGCTGTCCTCTACGTCTACATGATCGTCCCGTTCCCGAGATGTGGCGGTTGGTCTTCGAGTTTGTGACAGAGCTGACGTCGCACGAGTCATCAGACAGTCGTCGGTTGTCGCCAGCTCTGTCGAATCGTCCTAATACGCGATGCAGTTCGAGCTGTCGTGGCTCGTGACGTCAGACTGACCTTGGGCTCGTGAAGCCTCGACCTTACAGGAGGCGTGACCAGTGAAACGCCACACGAAATGGTGTAGGCGGCGTGGCGTTTTAAGAGTCTCTTCAACCTTTAGTTACAGCTACAGTATGTCGGGGTAGCGTCGCCACTGGTTCCTCCTGTGCGACGTGCGTGCGTCGGGCGCGGCGGGTGTCGGCGGCGCGCCCGACAGCGGTCGTCACTAACACCAGCGGAAGGGCACGGCGCGCGGCCGGTCGGCGCCCTCCTTCACCAGCGGCTTGTGGAACTCTCGCCCCGGCCGCGAGTGGATCGTCGCCCAGCAGTGCTCGCAGTAGTACTGCGGGTTGAGACACTCCGTTACTATGGAGATATTAGACCCTACCCCCTTAAGGGTGGAGGATAGCCACGTGGCGGGAAATTCAAAATTTTCACAGTTTTTTACATTTTGTAGCTAATCTGAGCTATTTTTGTTCAGCGATTTTTCGTTTGCGGCAATAACATAGTATTTGTTTCATTATTGTAAACAACAGAACAATATGTGTTCTGGTCTACGACAAGATTTTTGGGCGATGCCACTGCTTCGTAGACCAGAACACATAATCGGCTGAATTATTGTTGTTCTGTTGTTTACAATAATGAAAATAATACTGTTTTATTGCCGCGAACGAAAAATCGTTGAACAAAAATAGCTCAGTTTATCTACAAAATGTAAAAAACCGTGAAAATTTTGAATTTCCCGCCACGTTGCTATCGTCCATCCTTAACACGCTGCCATTTTGCGTACTCTCAACTGTCACCTTAGCCACTTCTACTGAGGTGATAGTTAACAGTGGCTAAGGTGACAGTTTAGAGTAGGCAAAATGGTAGCGTGCTAAGGGGGCTGGTTCACAATAAAACAAGCTATTGGCTGATACTGTGCTAGACAGATTCCAGATGTGGTCACTTTATTTCGCTATGATTCGCTTCTGCAACAAACATTCGCGAACGTACATATTTTTTTCACACACAATTTAGGTTGTAGGTATTTCGCAATCGGCATGGCATAGCTTGAAAAAAAAATTGCGTCGGGGGTTAAAAACTGGACGCCAATCCGGTCCTTATCACAACCGATTTTGTGCGAGTCTGCCGTGGAGACGCAAGCATTTGTAATTTAGAAGAGCTCCATGGTTTTAAAAGTGGAATACGTACAGTCCATTTGGTTTTAAAAGTGGAATACTTACGTACAGTCGGCCACAGTCTAGGATACCCCATGGTAGCTCTAACAGCGTGCGGCAAAAGGGCGCCAATTTGGGCGAACACAAAGGGGTATCTTTGTGGCCGACTGTACCACTGTTTATTATAAAAGTGGGATTTCTGGTACAAAGGATTATTTCCTTATTTTATGCATGGAGCCTAGATCCACTGTGCCCAAACGGAAGCAATGTATGAAACTCATCCCTCCGCCCATCATAATAATTTCATAAAGTGGATAACTCGCACAGCACGGGAAAAAGATCACATGAATGAAATTGCCAGACAAATCAGTCTGTCTACCAACATTAGGTATTTAGGTACAGTCGACGGCTTTCAACTTGAGCATACCAGTTTCTGACGGGCGACCCACACCACAGCAAAATGCTGTCGACTGTACCAATAAGTAGTACCTAGGTACCAATTTTGAAACAACGCTTAGAAAAACAGTCATTCGCCAGTCAGCCATAGCATTTTTTGTTATCTCTCCGTCGATGATAGCGATGCCGTCGGTCTGGTTCGGAACAAACGTCATCAATTAGGAGATTAGGTAAATTTTGTAAACAACTGGGCCCTTAGCCTGTAACACAATGGTGCCAAAATGGGCTTCCGATTGACGGTTTTAATTACGATTTATTGATGCTGTCGGTCCAGTGTCGGTCCTTTTAATGTTATTGTAGTACAGCAAAGAATATTATGAGTCTAATCCTAGAGGATTAGTTCGCTGGTTGTAGGAGAACAACGAAAAAATCCCAGTTTTGTCCTTGTACCTAGGACGCCATTGATACGCCATTGTGTTACAGGCTAAAGCCCCTGCTCTATAATAAACAAAACCATTTAAAAATAAACTCGCAGAATACCGACGGCATCACTAAAATCATCATTCGCATTAATGAGCCGTTTTCAGCACAAATGCACTAAGAACTTCGTGGATGGCGCCTACAGGCGTGGCCATAGAAGAATCGGAATAGTGGTGCAAAATTTCGCTTAACACAGATTTATTTTGACAGCCGCATTCCGGTTCTTCCATGGCCACGCACGCCTGTCGGCGCCATCTATGAAAGCCTTTGTGAATGTGTGCTGAAAATGGCTCATTATAACGACATCTTCACAGCATCGCACCATTAGGCTAAAGCAGAGAGAGAGAAAGAGAGAGAGAGAGAGAGAGAGAGAGCAGACAGACAGCTCACCTGCAGACAGGTCACGTTGGCGCAGAAGAAGGGTGCAAACTTGCTGCCGCAGCGTGCGCCCGCGCACTCGTCGCACATCTGATCGTCCAGCACGTACGGTTTCACCTGCGGGGAAACAATACAAAGGCCATTAACAATTCCTAAGCTCATAAGAAAATTACGAGGGAAATAATCAATTTGGGAAGAGTAACGTCGTTCCAATTTACTTCGTAATTTTTCTCTTGAAACTTTATTGTCGGGACATTATGCGTAGTTATACCAATATTTTCTTAGTTAGTCTTCAATAAAATATGCTCAAAAAAAAACGTGACGTCACTTGCCACGTTCTCTGAACCAACTGTCAACAGACTGTTAATGGGGATTTTTCCAAGTGTCAAATATAGTTGGAATCCCTGTCGTAGAGTGTGGCATTTGATCCTAGGCTCGCGAAATCTGTCGGCGTTGAAACAGGTCAGACATCTTTCTTTTGTTGTCAGACAGTTTTAACTTATTGTTAGGGGAGGAAATTATACCCTCAACGCAAAAATCGCCAACCCGCATTGAGCGCGCGTGGTGATTAAGCTCGAACTCTCTCTCTGAGAGAAGGCATTTGCCCAGCTAGTGGGACATGTACAATTGCACCGGCTACATCTTACTTTTAGGGGAGGAAAAGAGAAAGAGAGAGAGACGCACCTCGACGCGCTTGTCGATATCTCCGTGTTGCAGTTGCACGAAGCGCGCAGAGATGGCCGCGATGTAAGACTGCTGATTGGAGAACGCGACGCGACCAGCACCCTGGAAGAAGCACAATAACAGTTTAGTGAGGGATTGGAACTGAAAAACGGGGTTTTTCGGGAAAGATGGCGTTTTTTATTGGACTCTTGGAGGAAAACTGGCAAAACATCAAATTAGAAAATACATAATAAGAATAATTTTGAATATCAAAAAATAGTAATAACGGTATTATCAGAAACACTGCAACAGAAAGTATTTTATCTATTTTAAAGGTGGGTACTCACACCACACCCACTATGTTCGCGCGCATACTGCGCTCGCGAACTTGGATGCTCCCGGCATGCGCTCCGAACATTCCCTCAATAATAAAGTCCCTTCCGGACCATTAGGTTGAATTCTCAAAATGTTGAATTCTACAAGGGTTTGACGCTATTTCTTCAATATGGGATTTGGATATTTGGACACTAACGCAAAAAGAGGAGACCAAACTCCTGGTCGCGGAAAGGAAAGCATTGCGAAAAATATTTGGACCCACCAATGTGCCAACACGGCACATTTACGATCCGGAAAAACGCCGAGCTTGAAAACCTCATGGCCGAGCCCAACATAATACTAAGACTCCGCTGGCTCGGTCACGTAGAAAGAAAGGGAGAGGATATCGGGCAGCTAAAACAGCGTACGAAGGGCAACCTTCTGGACGAAAGGTAGATGCAAATGCTCAAATAGAGTTCAGTGCAGTAGGTGCGCGAGCATAGTGGATAGTCACCTCTCAATGAACAGCTGTTTTAAAGACATTTACCTTGGGATACTTGAGCTCGGGATCGGTGTCGATGCCGGCGTAGCAGACGCCGCCGTACAGCCGGTCCATTATCATCGCGAGCTCCACTGCGGAAAGAGACCATTGGTTAATAATTACAAGTGATGAGTCGGTCACTCCACTCCACACTCATTCATACATAAAGCAAGCCTGCTACGAACAAGGTAGACTTTGCCGATTTTTGTACCCCCCCCGGGTGGAGACCAAAGGGGTGAGATTTTCCCCTAATCTCAGGTGAGTATTTTCAAAATCCTTATTTTCTATTTAAGACGCCATACGTCTCACAACTAGCGCCGCCAATGAAAAAAAAAACATATATTTTTTTTGGATGCGTTTTTAGCCATTAACCATTTTTAGGACCTAAGGTTTGGATAAAAACGTATAAAAAAAAAAGATATTATTTTTTTTCCATTGGCGGCGCTAGTTGTGAGACGTATTTCATCTTAAATACGATAGATAACAAATTGATTGCGTTTAATTTATAAAAGAAATATTTCTTTTTTATTTAACTCCTAGTTGTTTAGGATCTAGGCATGGGAAAAATAATATTACGTGATTATTTGCCGAGACACCCTCTACCCAACATGAGATTGGTTGAGATTCGGCTTGACCCCTGGACCATGGACGAACTACGTTAGCTCGTGCCGACTCAGTTTTCGTTTCTGTAAAACTACTCATGGGAGCAACTTGCATGCCCTGGGCCCTTAGCCTGTAACACAATGGCGTATCAATGGCGTCCTAGGTAGAAGGACAAAACCGGGATTTTTTCGTTACTCTCCTACAACCAGCGAACTAATCCTCTAGGATTAGACTCTTAATATTCTTTGCTGTACTACAATAACATTAAAAGGACCGACACTGGACTGACAGCATCAATAAATCGTAATTAAAACCGGAAGCCCATTTTGGCAACATTGTGTTACAGGCTAAGGGCCCAGTTTGCATTAGAACGCTTGACCACTGCGGGCAATGGTCCGTGATATGGGACATGCTCTGCACTTCCCCGCAAGAGCAGTGCGGGTCCCAAACTTCCATCTGTACATCAGCTCGGCACATCTCCCCTGCGAAGTTCGGTACATCTCCCCTGCGAAGTTCGGTACATCTCCCCTGCGAAGTTCGGTACATATCCCCTGCGAAGTTCGGTACATCTCCCCTGCTAAGTTCGGTACATCTCCCCTGCGAAGTTCGGTACATCTCCCCTGCGAAGTTCGGTACATCTCCCCTGCGAAGTTCGGTACATCTCCCCTGCGAAGTTCGGTACATATCCCCTGCGAAGTTCGGTACATCTCCCCTGCTAAGTTCGGTACATCTCCCCTGCGAAGTTCGGTACATCTCCCCTGCGAAGTTCGGTACATATCCCCTGCGAAGTTCGGTACATCTCCCCTGCGAAGTTCGGTACATCTCCCCTGCGAAGTTCGGTACATCTCCCCTGCGAAGTTCGGTACATCTCCCCTGCGAAGTTCGGTACATATCCCCTGCGAAGTTCGGTACATCTCCCCTGCTAAGTTCGGTACATCTCCCCTGCGAAGTTCGGTACATCTCCCCTGCGAAGTTCGGTTCATATCCCCTGCGAAGTTCGGTACATCTCCCCTGCGAAGTTCGGTACATCTCCCCTGCGAAGTTCGGTACATCTCCCCTGCGAAGTTCGGTACATATCCCCAGCGAAGTTCGGTACATCTCCCCTGGCAAGTTCGGTACATCTCTCCTACGAATTTCGGTACCTGTTTACTTATTTGAGTCCAGTATTTTCGAGGTAGATTAAAGCCTGGCATTAGTGCATTAGGATCGGACACAATAGAGCTTTATTTGTCATATCAGAATGGCCCGTTTTTTTGACTGACAGTTAAAAGCTGAATTCAAAGCTCTTGGTCGATGGCGCTCATAGGCTTGGCCATAAAAGAACCGGGAAGTGGCTGTCAAATTTCGCTTACACAGATTAATTTACCGAAAAAGCGAAATTTGACAGCCGTGAAAACGGCTCATTATTCCACCTTTCCAACTGTCTTTCACTCACCAGCCTTCAGCGGGCGCGGCACGCCGCCGACAAACACCGTTTTGCGCGGGTCGAGCGGCATGCTCGCGTCGAGCACAAAGTCGGCGTCGGCGAGCCGCCACGGCCGGATCTGCACCGGCTTGTCGCGGATCGTCGGCGACGACACGCACAGGTACAACTTGTCGTCGTCGGTGATGCACGCCTCCATCAGGGCCGCCACCGAGCTCTCGTCCTAGGGGGCAAGAGAACAGTGAGGCCCGGTTTCTGAGTTGAGAATTTTGCTAAGCAAATCAGGCGCTTTTTACCCGACTACGCGAAGCAAAAAGGAGGGTTATGATTTTAGCAGCGTATGTATGTATGTATTTATGTATGTATGTATGTATGTATGTATGTTTGTGTGTTCATCTGTTCCCTCGCAGAGCCTAAACTACTCAGCCGATTTCAACAAATGAGGTGTCGTTGGATTCGTCTTAATCACCCAGGTAACATAGGATAGTTTAATTTTGAAAAAAAAAACAAGATGGCGGCTGTGCTGCGCCATAGAGTGGTGGACCTAAAAATAAAAATTATCGGATACCATCGTCATGGGTATCAAATGAAAGGGCTTTAAAAGACCTTTTCAAAAATGTATAACACATGTAGCGTCAACATAACAAAGAGAACAAAATATTCCAAACTGTGTTTTTTTGCCCTTCTTGGTTCTATTTTAGTTGATCGTCCAAAATAACTAACTAAAAAGCTCAAAAAAAAATAGAAGTTAAAAACTAAAACCCGACTACTAAAAGGCTTAAAACAAGACCTGCTTATCCTTAAAATAGACTCATAGATAATTAATCGTAGTCGGAGGGCATCGGTTTATCAAATGCGAATGTGGTTTTCAAAGCTCAATTCAAAGCACTTGATAGAAGGCGCTCATAAGCGTGGCCATAGAAGAACCTGGACGTGCCTGTAAAATTTCGCCTAAACAGATTAACAATATCTTCAGGAAAAGCGAAATTTTACAGCCGTGAAAACGACTGATTCACCTCTCATTTTGAGTGCTCCACACTGACCCAGAACCTTCGAAACCTTCCCTAAAAAAATATTATCTAACTATCGGTGGGATCCGCATCAAGATCTTGTGCATAGAAGATCTAAGCATACAGAGGGACAGACACGGGAAGCGACTTTGTTTTATACTAAGTATGTAGAAAAGAGAAAGATATTTTATACCATGTAGAGATAGTTTACCTGAAAGAGTAGAAAAGCGTATCCCTTGGGCGGAAAGTAGCTCTTGCTCTCAGCCTTATGGGGCCAATCCACCACCAGAGGTCCGAACCTCCGGAATGATGATGTGATCTCATCTGAAATTAAACAAAACAAGTCAAACATGGCAGGACCTTCAGGGGTGAATTTTAAAGACATGAAACATCAAAATGGTTGACTGACAAACAATCCCTATCGGAACACGTGAATTAGGTAAGTACATTTACGCATTATAAGGTGTTTCATAAAATATTGTCCGGTGTTATATTTTTAATAAAGTTCAGCACTAATAAAGTAGAAATTGTTAACACGTGCGCCTTTTAGTTTACACGCTGTTACACTAATTTGCTTCGTGCAACTGATGTGAAACGCGAAACTATCAACGTCGGGATTCATATTTTGCTTATAGCGAAAACCAAACCCCGACGCGCGACGGAGAGAGAAAACAAGCATCCGGGGCAAATTGATATCAGTTATTTATTTTCTACGTAGGTATTTATTGCTGAGTACGTAGTTCCTGCTGCTAATGTGAGAGGAGAGGATGGTATAATAAGTAGGTAGGTGCTGGGCAAGGTACCTACTCTATCTAAACGTGAGCCAGGCACATCGGCCTCAGAGGAGTCACTTCACCCATTTTTAGTTTGAGTGAAGGTGCCACTACTGTACAAATAATTTAATTTCCAGATGCAAAAGCCTTAGTTTTTTTCGTATATCTGCGTTTAATATTTTCTACCTTTAGTCAAAGATAAGCGGATTTAAGGCAGCCGGAGCAAAGCGCTATTAAGCTGTTATAAAGAGGATCAGCAAACGCACTGGATGCTGCTAACAAACATGACCTTTAGGAAGCTAACAAAACTTTTAGTTTCATACTTTTCCAATTAGATTTGTATGCCACGTCAGCGTTTTTTTTTATTATTCATTATTGAACCTCCGGGGGATTGTTCATTGTGCCTCGAGGACCCATCGCAATACGACCTATTGTATTTTCCGTAGCACCACCACTCGCCAACTGTGAAGGTATACAACCTGAGGAACACCGCGCATACTGGTTCCGATCATCAGAAGTAAAGTTCCAAAGCAAGGGATGAGTAATTAAACGGCATGGTAGAAAACTAATGAATGACGCTTTTATCAGCATTGTTAGAGTAAGAAGAGTACGAGTTGGTGTAGGTAGAGTACGAATCAAAACGTAGAGTAGTATGCTCACAGACCATAATATAGATGGTCTGAGAGTATGCTTGTAAGAGCAAGGCGGGGCGTGTCTTACAACACTTTTAGTTGTTACCAAGTGGACGGTGTTGGAAGAAGAATAAGTAGTTATGAGTTCATGTTTTCTAATTCACTGGATTTACTTGGTATAGTTAGACAAAGTAGTGTTCCGGGCGAGTGGCTAGAGCCAACTGTCGAGTAAAGTTGAGGTGCGCGTGTGCTACACAATGTAATGTCATGTCAGTAACACGCGACCTATGATGTACGGTGTTGGACCGTACAATGCTAGTTGACTACTGTTTACCCTAACCAGTACCCAAGGCTGTATTATCGACAAGCGTTGAGTTCGGTTCATGGCAGGCCGCATGGACCAGCCATTGTACCCTGGTCGCTAGGTTACGGGGGTGCAAACAGTAGGAGCATTTCCTTTTCTGAAGCAATGACACAGCGGGATGCTTCAAACATTATTAATGGACTTATTCCCTTGTTGGGTGTGCTGCAGTATAAAAAAATAAATTATGTAGAATATTACTTGACAAGTAATTTTAGAAGTGATAAAAATTAATAAAATGTTCGTTAAATAATAATCAAGTTTCGACTTCATTTTACGCGCTAAGTACTACGTAAGTTTTACTATGTTTATGTGACAACTTGTGGCTCTTTCGACCACTCTTTCGATCGTTCGACTTTCAGGTAAGTTTGTATTCTAGGTGGGTACTGTAATGACAATATATCCTCCGCCAGACTACTGGCCGATCAGTAATATCTGAATTAGGTAGGCTGTATGGGCCACCTCGTAGTGTGTGGGTCTTGAGATGGATCCCTGTAGTAGTTGTTGTTGTGGATGGCGAGAGTAAAAGATGAGAAGTCCAATCACTGTTTTATTCCGTAGTTACATGGGATAATTTGGGTAGAGAAATAATACGGTATGCTGTGAAGTCTTCATCACTTGTTAGTGGAATGTGAATTTCGTACAGCAGGTAGTTCGTTGTGATTCGAGCTTTTACATACAGGGTGGCCCAAACATAGACGTCAAGCGAGAAAATCTAGATAGCTGACACCGAGGGCTACCCGAATCACCCCCATGTATGTTCAGCCATTTTTTGTCGTTTAGAAGTTATGAGGCTTTTAAGGTTTTTTTGAAAAAAATTACCTAGCATTCGATTTTATTTTGTAACTTTTTTTTCTTTCGTTTTTTCAGCACATTTTTTTATTCTTTAGAGTCTCAGATCAATTATCTATCACCAAAAAAATCATGATCAGCTATGGACTTTTAAAAGATACCGCAATTATGATCCAAAGTCCAAAAATTTTGTTTTCGTGAAAACATCACTGAAATAGTTAGTATGGGGAAAAAAATAAGTAGAGGTCTGAAGGACTTTTTATTGATTTCAAAAACTTTCCCAAAGCCTCATTCTTCAGAATAATACAAAAAACCTGTCACTTTATGGGACTTTTATTTAAGTAATTTGCGATCAAAGTCGAAAAACTGGAGTTGAAAGAAATTTTATTTCAATCGATTTTCATTTATTTTGGTCGATTCGGACAAAAAACATTGCGGATCGGCTTAAAATCATCTGTCAGTAGGATCTGCATTAGAAATTCACGAAAAAATAAAAAAATAATGTCATTTAATTTTCAGACTTTTTTTATTTTTTTTCTTTAAATTTATTTTTTCTTTATGTTTTGTAAGTAAATTCGATAATAAAATAATTTAAAATTCAAATAATGAAAAAAAAGAACAAAAAAAAAGAAAAATATTTTATGGTATTTTTTTTATTTTTTTCGTGAATGTTCTATGCAGACCGTGCTGACAGGCAATATTAAGCCTACCTGCAATGTTTTTTGTCCGAATCAACCAAAATAAATGAAAATCGATTGGAATAAAATTTCTTCCAACTCCAGTTTTTCGACTTTGATCGCAAATTACTTGAATAAAAGTCCTATAAAGTGACAGGTTTTTTGTATTATTCTAAAGAATAAGACTTTGGGAAAGTTTTTGAAATCAATAAAAAGTCCTTCAGACCTCTACTTATTTTTTTCCCCATACTAACTATTTCAGTGATGATTTCACGAAAACAACATTTATGGACTTTGGATCAAACTTGCGGTATCTTCTAAAAGTCCATGGCTGATCATTATTTTTTGGGTGATAGATAATTTATCTGAGACTCTAAAGAATAAAAAAATGTGCTGAAAAGACGAAAGAAAAAAAAGTTATAAAATAAAATCGAATGCTAGGTAATTTCAAAAAAACCTTAAAAGCCTCATAACTTCTAAACGACAAAAAATGGCTGAACATACGTGGGGGTGATTCGGGTAGCCCTCGGTGTCAGCTATCTAGATTTTCTCGCTTGACGTCTATGTTTGGGCCACCCTGTATAAAAGCTTATACAGTTTTTTCAACTCTTCTTGTACGTTCTTGATAGGCAGCGTTAGTCTTGTAGGAGTTTTCGTAGCAATGAAGTGCAACTGGTTGGCAAGCTGTGAAGGTGTTAATAAATGAGTGTCTAAGTGGCCTTTGTAGACGTTGGTCAGTGCGTTCATCAGTATATCTTGCGTTCTTCTTAGATTGTCGATGAGTAGATTGGATGTCAATGCTGCTGCGTTCACGTCGTTCATTAACATCACGGAGAGTAGAGTGCTTTCCACGCTTTTCTTACATTGAAAAGCGTGGAAAGCACTCTACTCTCACACGCGGCGCCAGCCTAGCAAGGACACTATTTGGGACATTGGATGAGGATTTTGCTGAAAAATACCAGCAAGATATCGAAAACATGAAGCAAAACGAAGATTATCTATTGAACTTGGTCAAAAACCAGACTATTATAGTAGAGGCAGAAAATAAAGTTTTGAAGAGAAACGAAGAATTCATGAAGAAGCAATTTATGGCTATCAACAACTTTACAAGAGAATTCAATTGACACTCCAAGTAACCACATCTACGGGAAAATACTACCCAAATTATCCCATGTAACTACGGAATAAAACAGTGATTGGACTTCTCATCTTTTACTCTCGCCATCCACAACAACAACTACAACAGGGATCCATCTCAAGACCCACACACTACGAGGTGGCCCATACATAGGCTTTAGATGGAATAAGTCATAATATAGCTTAACTCATAATAGGTGTCTGCCGATAGGCGCGGCCTGAAATGTTTATATACTTACGTATTTATCTTGAAATTTAGTAGGTCCTTTTCCACTTTTCGTTCGTCGGTTTCCACACACCGTACCTACAGTATCATGACACCTACCATGCATGACAAAATCCATACATGTTTGAAATTCAGAAGGATCTTTGTATTATTTTTCGGGGACAGTTATCTACTGGATTGATGTTGATTGTTCTTCTACTGGATTGTTCTACAATTTGAACAAGGTTAAGGAATGCCAACAGCTTGTCAACTCTAAAGAATGTCTCGTTGAAGAAAAACATACTTACTTACTGAATGAGTGACGTAACGTGAGAAAGGTGAGTTGGCCGTGGTTCTAGATTCGGAATTCTGCGGATCGTCCAATTTGAAACTTCAACAACTATTGAATTACGATGCAGGTATGTTTTGGATCAAATTGCCCAACGTAACATAATGGAACTCGAGCTAACCCTATACAACGTGTTACAAAACATCCTAACTCTTTTTACAGGGTGTAACCTAGTGGTCAACAGGATGTCAAATCTGTAAAAAAAAGTTGAATAAAACAAATTTTATTTTATAACCTCAAATATGAAAAAAAAAAAGATAACTTTTTTGTTTTTGGTATTAGCTCAAATTTTAAACTATGTTTGTGAGTGTAGGTGCATTAAAATAGCTTTGAGCCGTTAAAACATTGTGAAAGTCAGTGAAAACAATATTTAAAAAATACTTTTCTCCCGCCACAACGTTCACATTTTATTAATTTAAAAATCAACGGAACGTCATAGAGCAAAAAAAATATTTAGGTTATGATCCCTATCACCGGGTGCTATTACGCTGTAAAAAGAGTTAGGTACTTTTGTAACACCTTGTAGATCTGGTAGCAAATCGACCGCCCGTTTTCAATTAACAACGATAACAATATACATAGGCACATACCTAGTTAGATATATGACCTACTGAGGTTGTCATACTTACCCACCAAAGGGGATAATGGAACCAATCAGATCCGTAGCATTGTATTACGCGAGAAAGCATCTCGGCTACCTTTGTCTCATAAACATAACATATCTGTCTAAACTTAGAACCTTGGGCTTTGCGCGTCCTAAACTAAATATGGTTTCAACCTTTTCAACCAAAATAAGTTGAGACGAGTTTTTTTTATAGTTTTGACTCGTCGAACTGATTCCAGCGATGTTCAATTCATTCAAATGTGTGAAAGCAAATCTCTGACCATCTCCGTTTTGGTGATTTCCGTTGACAACTACCGACCGACTGCAGATTCATAGGTCACAGCGACACGCCTGTATAAAATCCACATCTGAACCAGCTATGGCAGGGCGGTAGATGGTAGTGTACTGAGACTAAACCTCGTCGACAAACACCTTGCGGCTGAAGCGCTCCCCGTGCTGAGCTGAGTATTGTGGTGCCTGTGGGGACAGTGGATGGTGTGTGGTAGAGACGCGCCCTCGTCGATGTCCGGCGGCAGGCCCCCGACGAACACCAATGTGGCTGAAGCGCTCCCCGTGCTGAGCTGAGTATTGTGGTGCCTGTGGGGACAGTGGATGGTGTGTGGTAGAGACGCGCCCTCGTCGATGTCCGGCGGCAGGCCCCCGACGAACACCAATGTGGCTGAAGCGCTCCCCGTGCTGAGCTGAGTATTGTGGTGCCTGTGGGGACAGTGGATGGTGTGTGGTAGAGACGCGCCCTCGTCGATGTCCGGCGGCAGGCCCCCGACGAACACCAATGTGGCTGAAGCGCTCCCCGTGCTGAGCTGAGTATTGTGGTGCCTGGGGGGACAGTGGATGGTGTGTGGTAGAGACGTACCCTCGTCGATGTCCGGCGGCAGGCCCCCGACGAACACCTTGCGACTGAAGCGCTCCCCGTGCTCAGAGCCGGCCGACACGGGCGACGAGCGCGCCGGCGACCCCAGCGCAGACACGCACATCGAGAGCCCTGAAAACAAACGAGGGATGCGTCAGAAAGGAGGCTCTCGTTACGTTGACAGCCCTGCGCGTGAATTCTCAAAAAAAAAAAACACTCACGCGTCAACCGTCAAAACCGTTTTACTTATTTTATTTTAAGTAATAATAGGAATTTCAGAATACAGGGGCTGGACTGGACATAATCCAAGAAGGGTAGGTGTTTTATTTCGTTTGCATCAGAAAGTGTTTTTTTTCGTCGACGTCCCAGCAGGATTGGGCTCCCTTCACAATTTGCCGCAAGTCGTTGGGGCATCGCCTCTTAGCATAGCAATATCGTTGATCTAGCTAGTCTAGACTCTTAACCTCAAACTTATAACACACTCTCTTTATGTCGGCTGTTAAAAAAGATCCCAGCTGGGGAAGCACAACTTTGAGATAAAAGTTTTATCCCACTATCGGGTAGCGGCATCTCGCTTCACGCGGTGAAATAAAGCAAGATGGCGATAGCCGATAATGGGATAAAACTTTTATCGTGACATTGTGCTCCCCTAGCAGGTCAGCGATTTTTCTTATTACTCCCATTATCAAGAGCAATTTTGTCACTGAATTGAAAATAGGATAGAATGGCAAGTATTTGGGGTCGCGCATAAGCTTTTGCTCACATTTGCGACTCAAGTCGCGTGCGGGGCGCTGCGAAGATAGGCGCCCGCAACTAGGATGTGCTACGGGGGCAGGCTCCGTCCAATTATTTCCCGGGTGCCCGCCTCCTCCACTAGGGGACACTAGGCTCCACTAGGCCTCCTCCACAGGACTACTAGGAGCTGCTACGGTGGGGTGAAGAGGACACTCACCAGCTGCGCTGAGCCGCGAGACCACGTCGGCAGCCTGCTCGGTGGGCACAGAGGGCGAGCCCGCGCCCCCGGCCCCCGCTGCCGCTTCCTCCACGCCGGGGAAGAAAGGCGACTTGCCTGCGGACAAGAGAAGGGGTTGGTTAGATTGACAAATTTTAAGAGTCCTATAAGCCTAATGCCGGGTCCACACCGGACGATCCAGCATACTCCAATCGCGCGTGGTAGGCAGGACTGAAATACATACATTCACTAGCATATTTAGGGGGGGCTATAAGGGCCTCAAGCCCCCCCCCCCCCCCCCCCAAAAGCATCTTAGACCCTCCATAAAAAATATTTTGTATATTTTTTAATCTTGAAAACCTACGCTCATTGGGTTCAAGCCCCCTCCCAAACCAAAATCCTGGATCCGCCACTGCATACATTTCACTCTTGCCGCGCGCGATTGTAGCGCGCTGGAACACGCAGTGTGGACAAGGCTAATGGAAAATCCTGCTCTCCGCCACCTTGCTATCTCTATCCTACTCATTTGATATAGATAGAGCGGGTCTGTTGATAATAATTACCCTGTCCACACTGGAGGATCCAGTGCGTTCCGATCGCGCGCGGCAGGACCTAAACCCATAAATTTCGCGGACTGTGGACCCGGCTATTTAGATGTTCCAAAAAGAGGTATCCCAGAGTGACGCTGACTATATCTACAAGTTACAGGGCTACGTTATTTTCACCCACAATACTAAAACAAGCATTCCCAATCCAAATTTAAGGCAGGCGAGTTTCGGATGTGTTATTGCGATATCTGTTTTTAGTACATTTTAAAATAAGGAGGCCATAGCGGTACTATCGCAGCAGTGTGTAACTCCATGGCTATCCTTACAAAATGTTCTGAAAACAGATATCGCAATAACGCATCTACCGATAAAACGCGCCTATGTGAGAGAGGGACCCTTTATGTTATCGTTTCAGCTCAGAATGACTGTTAATTACGAAATTCGAGTCATTGACTTTGCAGTAGTGGGACACCGATATTTTGGCATAGTGCCCGGCCTCGCTCTACAGTCGGCATGAAATCGCCGACAAACCTATGCGAAACGAATTACCCTAAAATTCATGCAAAAAAAAGTTGCCTGTCACTACTTTTTTTCCTGCTAGGTATCCTTTTATTCACATTAGCGCGGATCTCAATTCATACACTACACGCATACATCACACACTTGAATACATAAGTTTATCTCCATTCCAAATTTCATTCAGATCCGTTCAGCCGCTTCAGTGTGAAAGAGTAAGTAGGTCCTAACAAACTTCCAAATTCGCTCGAGATATTATCGAAACGAACGCGGGCAAAAAAGCTACCTAGCTGTTATTTTTTGAGTCAAAATATTTTTGAGTACAAAGTAGGTAACCAGATTGTGGCTATTTAATCGCAAAATGCACCAGCTATGACCTCAGATTGACCTCCTATAACCTTTGACCGGTAAATCTATGAGGGCAGGAGTCAGTGAACTATTTGTGATTTGGGAACCATTTTTTCTCCCCCCCCATTTCCTATCTGGAAACGTAGTGTCCTACGAGCTCGTCGATAAGGGCGATAATTGCTTGACTTTGTTTGGTAGACTTTCTATTTATTAGTATCTATGCATGGCATGACCGATCAGATTATCAAAAGTTCGATGAACCGAATTTTTGTCTACATTATAATTACAAAATAGGATAGGTTATCTATACTTTTTACGAAAAATATCTGCTAGAAAAAAAAAACGAGCAATGGCAATAAGGTGCAAACAAGATAAGGCAAATGAAGGTTGGTTGTTAGGCTGATACGGTTGCCACGGTTACCAATAAAACTATGATGTCGAGATGATAATAATGGGAAATATTTAGTTTACAGTGAATGTTTTTTATTCAATCAGTGTGGGTGGCATCGGCTAGGTTTCTCTGGTGCCTCTATTTTAGCTAGACTTTAGACAAAACATGTTTTTCAGATGACCTTCCTGAACAATAAGGAAAATGTACTTACTCTTTCTATAAGGAAATCTGGGCCCTCGGATGAAAGGTGTAACCAGAGGAATAGTGTGCACCGACATAATACACTAACTTATTGAAAATCTTAAACTTAGCGTTTAATTCTTAGGAAAGAAAATAAAAACAACACAAGTGACCTCCGCAACGACGGTTCTCGCGAATGAAAAAAACTGAAGAACAAACAAAATTCAAACTTTTTTTTTCTATTGTTTTTTATTTGAATTTCTGTGGCTATCGCTGCCAGTGTTCGAAACTCGATTCTTAATCGATTTTAATGTAATGTGTTTTTAATCGAGTTATTACGCGACTTCGCTTTCTGTTCGTGAATACGTTGAAAATTACACTGGTCTATTTAAAATCTGAACAACTTGTGTTTTGTTTACGTCAGTTTTTATTTATGTCCACTATTTGTCACGAGTCAGAGTAGCCATGAATGTCGTAGAGCAATAACAATGGGCGGGAGCCCCGTCGTCATTGGACGTTATTTTACGGTGTATTCAAGTTGGCTGATTGAGTTATTATCCGGGTCTTCGCTCTTCTTTTTAGGGTTCCCTGCCCGAAGGATGCCAAACGCGAACCTATGTCTGTCTGTCTGTCCTATCTTGTTATATCTTAGGAACTCAACTATTACCTACAGTTGAAATTATCGCACCATAATTATGTTTTATTAGGTTATGGCGGATTACCCATTTTTTTTTAATTAAATCATAATTAGGTACAAAATGTTCTTTGGTACTAATAATAATATGAAAATAACATGAAATGAAAAAAAAAAAGTATTCATACTCTATCGCAAAAACGGTACTAAGTATATTGAAGCGTCAAACTTGGCAGTGTTGGGAATAAAATAATTACTAATTACCAATTCATAGAGTCATGTTAAAGACCGATCAGATTATTACAAGTTCGATGAACCTTATTTTAAGGACACAAATCGTTCACACAGCATTCACCGCTAATTTAATGTTTTCTTCTCATGGATTCCAAAATTTTCTTTCACCACCTAATTACCTACTTTCCCAACTCTAGTAGATACCGAACTCTACAATCGCATATAAAACTTTCTGAAAACCTCACCTCGAAAAAGATTCTGAAACGCCTAACCTTATTTCTAACCAAATAGGTTGGTTATGAAAATTAGGTCCAAACTTAAATTAGTGGCTGACTAACCAATTTAGCCTTGACCGTTATATCAGGGGCCGTAAAGTTCAATATCCACCGACACTGTGCCAAAGTAACTGCAATACACGAGAGTCTTGCGCCAAAATCTGACGCAATGCCGTGACCTCCGTCTGTCGCTGCAGTGGTGATCTGTGAGTGTACTCTAGTCTCTAAACTTAGTTTTGGGTTTTTATCACTTTATTCTATCCATTCTAGGGTATGGCTATGGTATGGGTATGGCCTATGAGTTGGCTCCAATAATATAAATTAATATCGCTTACAGTTTCTGGTCCATTGAACGACCTCAACAAAATGTTCTGTAACACATGGTTTGCGAAGCGACCAACCAATCAGACCTAACATGATGCGCTTTGACCAAGTTTCATTTACGTAAATTAGTCTTAAGTTATTGTAGTTTTTAAACTAAATTAGCAACGCCCTAGCAGGGTTCTTGTTTGATTCCTAAATGTAACACCTAACACCTAATGTATGTAGGTACAACAAGAAAGCTAAATAAACATTATCTTGTTCGTCGTCAAAGTCAACTAAAGCTTCTGATTGGTCGTTTTCACCTGAGTGCACTTTGATGGGGTGAAAACGTCATAGACCGTGCTCTACTCATCAAAGTTGACTTTGACGTCGCGCGCAATTTGACCGTGAGAACTCATCTTTAGACAGTCCTATGCTGCTGCCATACCGCCCAGCGCTACACCTTGTATTTAAACAAAAAAAATGGGATGGACTTTAAAACTAGCGTTGTCTCGCTTTGATTGTATTAATTAAAGCGAGAGGGCGGGTGATTTGAAGTTCATCCAATTTTTTTTCTATAATGACACAGGGTTATACTTTCCCCGCGGCTTAGTAGGCCTAGTGCACAGGAAGGACTAGTTAGGTACTAGTACCGTTAGATTAG
The DNA here is from genome assembly GCA_949319315.1 of Zelleria hepariella. Classification (NCBI taxonomy): domain Eukaryota; kingdom Metazoa; phylum Arthropoda; class Insecta; order Lepidoptera; family Yponomeutidae; genus Zelleria; species Zelleria hepariella. The sequence goes on from OX439379.1 coordinate 30,276,970, forward strand.
TAAAATAGGTGCGTGGAGATGTGGCGTTGCATGTAGTGTAATCACTGGAAGCGACTGAGGTCAAATGTAATGAAACGTTTCCGTTTTATACGGTACGGTTACGAACGAATTGATGGACATAGGTACCTACCTGTGAATGGACGCGTTTCTTCCAGTGCACTGCAGTGTACGGTCAGTTACAGTCGCAGATACCCCATGGCAGCTCTTATCGCGCACGGCATAAGGGCGCCTATCGTACAAAAAGGGGTATCCTAACGTGTGGCCGACTGTACCTAGTTGGCTCACTCACTCTTTTAAGTTAACTAGTAGTTTGCCGCGTTCATCGATGTACGTACGAAGTGGTGAATATATTTTTTTAACGGACCAGTTTGTAGAGAGGAAAGTGGGGACTACGAAACCTTGATTTTGTAGATTGTCTTCAGGTTGTCCCTATCGCTCAGTATTTGCGCACGCGAGACAGCAACAGATTTGTCTGTACTGCTACAGGCTGATCATGATGATGTGGCTTTACCTTGTGATATCTGTGCCTGTGAGTGAGATGGAAGTGCGCTGAAAACTTTTTAGAGGACGAAAAGAGCTAGATACCTAGACTAGAGCATTGTAAACGAGCTCTACCGCCATCAACGTGATCGGCATCTCATGGTATACAGGGCAATTTTTTAAAGTACTTTATTCCTGAAACGCGTTAACGTTGTGATTTCCAACAACCTTTGTTTTACGAATTGTCGAATAACTCGATACTTTTATTTATAGAACGTTTAAAAGTTCCCACATATAATTTCAGCCCTGCCTGCGCGGCGCGCTTTCGTGCCCCTCCACTTTCTACCATACTTTTCAGTTCGCTGCTTTTCAGCCTCTCCAGCTCCTTCGTGTTACATCCACTACAAATAAAAATAAAAAAATGTTTTTTTTGTATGGAAAAATAAAATCGCGCTTTCACCAAAGTCGTAGAACAAAAGTTGTTAGAATTTAACAGCTGACGTGTTTCAGGAATAAAGCTGTTTAAAAATGGCTCTGTATGGGCATTGTAGATTGGTCAAGTGTTTTGATGTCGCATCTTCCTACCCCTTTCATCTAAAGCCTCGCCTCGTGTGTGATCGCCCAGGCCCTAGGCAGTTAACCCAATAACCAAATTGGATTACTTAGGGCTACATCGTCGTAAAATGGATTATAGTTTCTCTACAATATCGTTAAAGGCTTATGGACACCTTCAGTAGGTCGGGTCTTTGTTGTTTTCAAGCCTAACTGCGACAACACAGTAAAGTTATTGAATATCACATTGATCAACCAAAATATTAGGTGAATAAACAAAAATACTTACTTAATACAGAAAAATATAGTTCCATACAATTTTCCCGTTATTTATGTCAGCGCGGACGAAATCGCGGTAAAAAGCTAGTAATTTATCTCCTAGTAATAAGGTCTCAGACTGAGAACCGAAACTAGTCAGCTACACCAACATAAATACAAGTTAGCCTTTGTGTTATTCTCATTGCGGATCATAAGGCTTTTAGGAAGCAAACTGAACTTTCCGATAGTTAGTCCTCTAGTTATGATGTCTTTCAATCAATTTGACCACCATGGCAAAATACCCATGAAGCAAATCGTTGATGCGTCAGCTATCTCCATTCCAAACAACAAAATCTGACCAGTCGTTGCAGCTTGAAAGAGAAACACACATACACCCTCACTCACAAACGCCATAGTTTAGGTGGCGGTACCTACTCCTTTTTCTGCACGTACTCGTATTAACCTTGTCTTTCCTGTGGGCTAACTACCAGGATGGTATAGGTGCTGGGCAAGCCTGCTCCATCTAAAATAATGTCTCAGGTACTCACTGCAGCGTTCGAGTGGTCCCTTCAACCATCTACATAGTCTGGTGTGAGTGAGTGCCACTGGACGCTGTATAAATCATCACATTGCGTAGTTGCAAAGGCGATGAACACTCCTTTGTGACTTGCAATAGGCCCCATGCCTAATCTAAGGATTATAATCTGGTCCACTGCGGGTTGGCGATTTTTACGTTCGCAAAGTATCCCTAAAATCGGTAGTAGCAGTAGCTATTTGTGTCATGTTCGTATCGCAGGCTCTCTCGGTATTTCGAGAGTGTCGAGAGTTTCAAGTGCGGTGTAGAGTTTCCTTTTTTATAAAATTTCTGGAGTGTAGCAAGGGCCAAGAAAGATCTTAGTAAGTAAGGGTGGGTCAAACATTAGCGTTACATGAGAAAATCTAGACTTTCCGAGTATTTACAAAGTTACAAAATTGGCATTAGTTCGATATTTTCTTTGCTCTATTAAATTGTGTCCAGGTCTTTGTGCACCAATGTTTACGGCGCATACTGGGGATCTACTGGCTATATCCAATGTAAGATTATGGGAGCTGACTGACCAAAAGCAATTACACAAGGAAATCCTCGAAAGAAAATGGCGATGGATCGGACACGCGTTGCGGAGACGAGACAGTCACCTGTCCAAACAAGGACTGGCGTGGCAAGCTACTGGCAAGAGACGGCCGGGACGCCCCCGCACTACCTGGAGGCGCTCAGTTGAGAAAGAGGCTGCATCAACTGGACTCGGCTGGAAGGAGCTAGAGACTGCCGCGCAAGATCGCGAAAAATTGAGATCTCTTCTTCGAGCCCTATGTCCCTGATAAGGGATAAAAGGATGTCATCATCATCATCATCATTCAATTGTGTGATGCTTTTGGCGTTGAAAGCTGTAATTTCGTTGCAAGTTGTTGTAGATTAATGAAAACCTTGCGTACAAAATCCATTCAAGCTGGTGTGTCTATAAATATAGGTCATAGCGCATCAAATTGAGCACTTAAGGCTACTAGGCTACCGGTTGGCTCGTGTAGCTACAAAGGCAGGTTTGAGGTTTCTAGGTCACCGTCGGGCCGGGAAAATCAATAACTCGCCATTGGCATGACGTGACAGTGTCTTGCGCCCCGTTCGCTTTTGTTATTGCCTTGTGGTTGTGGATTTTGTTGTGAAATACTCCATTGTTCCCTATTCTATTAATGTGGCGTTTTGAGCCCGCCCCGACGACGCCGCATCCGACTTTCTGTCGCCCACTCTACCCCTATACTCTCTAGCACACTCTCTATCTCGGAGATCGTTAGTAAGTTTAGGGGGATCTGTTTTTAATAAATATAAACATTTGGAATAGCAATCTAGCTAAAGTCCATTCGCAGAGATACGGACGCGTTTTATATGGTGCCGCCTTTAAACACACAACACTCCACTTTACATATAAGAGTAGCAATACAATGCAGAACAAAAAAAAATATTTAAAAAAACAGAATGTAGATTTTTGTAAAGTGGTGGATTTAGTTCGACACGTAATCCCATTCCACGCTGAAACAGAAAATATAAATTCCCAAGAACGCCGATTTACCAATCTTACTAATCAGGTACTCCTTCGTTGCATACGTGATAAGTAAAATTCACAGTTTTCAGTCAAAATTGGCTTAGCACCTCCTAGAACTGGTGCTGTGGGGCCCCCCTAGAACTTGGGGTAGAGCGACTATTGAAAAGATGGACCTGCAGATACCACCACCGATACGCACCATTTATCTTAGCCTTCAATATACTGCGGTAGATTCTGATCTCCTTGAGGAGTCATATTCGGGATTATCCGGGGTTACATATCTAATCCAAGTAGGTTTATAACCCATATTAATTCAGATACTACTTTGCAGTTCGAGGGAGGGGGACGTTTTCGGGAACATGAGTAGCGCGCTAAACAGGGTGTTAAAAGACCGCCAACAGACCCGAAAGGTACCGCATACTGGACATCAAAACAAAGTACTTTTTCCATAAATTGGGGAAATGATTTTGGTTTTTTAGGTTATAGGTATTTATAAAAAGTTTTTTGTAAGAAATATAAAAAAAATATATATATGATTCGTTGAGAAGAAATGTTAAGTACGCGATACTGAACACATTTCTGTAAAAAAATGTTTTTGAAAAGTCCGACTTTGAACCTCGTTATCTCGGAAACCGTTAATTTCCCAAAAACTGTTTCGAGGTTGTTGAGCTTCAAGGAATTCAAGAAAAATACTCGAAGATTTTTCTGCAGTATTATTTCAGAGAAAATTTGAAATATGCTTAGAAATAAGCTGGCACCGCGGCACCGTGCCCTTAGCCTTTGCAAGACAAAAAAAGTAAAAGAAAAAAAAAAGAAAAACGTTTGGCAGTTGGAGAAAATATCACAGCAATGACATAAAAATTGACACTTTTTTTTCAGGTTTATGTCATGTTTTACTAAGCCTAAAATGCTACGTCACTTCCGGCCCAAAAAAATCAACTTTAAAACGTTTAAAACTTAAAAATAGCTGTTTAGTAATGCGACAAAAGAAAAAATACGTTTACTTCATTTCCCTTCCTGAAAAAACAATAAAATCTCTTTCAAAAATAAATGATATGTCCATTACTCAACTCTGAAAGACTCATTTAGAGGTCCTAAGTATTCTCTGCATTCTGCATTCCATAAAAACCCGAACCACAGTAGGTACCTAGAGTCAGTGGCACGCTACGCTAGTACATAATTTTGTTCGATTGACGCACTTATGCCGGGCGCGATAAGAGCTACCATGATGGGATACCTTAACGAGTAAAGTTTAGTGCGAGTTTCCTTCCCCCCTCCTCGTTTGTGGAGTTTGATTATGCCTTATGTAATGGCTCATATTTTTGATAATTCTCTCAAATCCTACTCAAATGAACTTGCCGAGTAGTATCTAGACATAAACTTAGGTAAAAATAATCGGTGTTTTTTATCGAGAGACTAAAATGTTCGCTCTAGACAGGTACAGTCGGCCACACGCTAGAATATCCCTTTTTTTCGATTGGCGCCCTTATGCCGCGCGCGGTAAGAGCTGCCATGGGGTATCTGTGACTGTGGCCGACCGTACCTACCAGTATCCCTGTCGGAAGCGCCCATCAGTCGGATGTTTATCTATCTCTAGTGCTTTAGAAAAAAATCCGCAATTTGTTTTGTACAACATTAATGATTATTAAAATTTATTAACTTTACGGACATAATTTCTAATTTAGATTTTCAACGCCTTTAGAATTCAGTTAGCTTAGCATCAGCGCCGTATGGGTTTCTAGCTCGATACAGGTTGTATCTACTGACCTATGTAGATCAAAAGAGTGGGATATAGATATCATATCACATTACCTATGAAATACTATATTTTTCCCGTGACTTCGTCCGTGCTGACATCGACAGCAGGGAAAATTATAGGCAATTTTTTATCTAAGCCTGTGCAAAATAGAAGAGCGGAAAAATCTCAAATGCCTTCTCCTTCGAGAAACTTTTTCACACCGGGGTTTTCTTTTTAGATTAAGTAATTTGACCCCGCTAAACATGATTCTGCCAATAAACATTATTTGATAGGGATAATAACTTAAGAAATAATGTCTGCCCAAACTAACGTACACAACAAACATTTAAAATACTTAATGCATTGCACTCAACCACTCATCTAAAATCTCTGTCCACCTCTCTAACAAACAACGTCACCAAAAATTTAACAGCAAAACAAAACAAAATGACCACGCCCTTTTAGGTATGTACAGACCCACCAACTTATCTGTGAAGTGGCAGAATCCGGAACTACGGTTAGGTAACTACTAATGAAAAGTGAGATTTTAGGCGCCCGCCAATCAAAGCAACAATAAAACTCTGACGACGACACCACTCAGTTCATAGCTATGTTGGTGGATCTGTAGCGGTTGCAAAAAAACAAAATCTCTCTGAAAAAACATGGCCGCTACATAAGCAACTAACGACGGAGAAGTTTACAGATAATAATTAATTCAAAATACGCCACATTATGCGGGAAGCGGGTTGTTCCCGTTGCGGCAGTTTTCTTTAACACTTTCGCGTCGTGAAATAATTCTGATTCGGCATCAATAATTGCGATCCCTCATACTTATAAGGCAAGAGCTTAAATAAATTCAAAACAATTATTTTATTAGTTTGCATAAACCTCGACATTTATGGCTCGAACGTGTTTAGTGTCAACTATCGTTGTTATCGAATCACGAACGACAGCTGGCTTCTATCACGTTTCTATCAGCCTGAACCGTGTTCGTACCTACTATCGATGGCCAGATCAAACATTTGGTCCAATATTCCCCAGTCCCTTCAATCTCTTATCTATCTCTACAAAGTGTAAACTCTCCTCCTATACGATGCAAAGGATCTTGATGCGGCTTTCACCCATCCGATTTAGTCTGAGAGAAGGCACCTCTGGACGCTGTATAAATCATCTCATTGAGTAAATACAAAGGCCTAAGTGTGTACGCAGTTAGGCCTTTGCATTACGCGGTTTAGACCCCAGGATAAGTTGGGAACGCACCAAAATGCGGCATTAGCCAAAATTGAGGGTGGGGAGCAAGGTCATAAGGAGAGGAGATCAACATGGCTTCTGAGCGAAGGATCTGAGAGAACGTAGGTATACTTATTTCGCCAGATGCGGATTTAGAAATATTGTTTTGCGTTAATCCCACTGATTCCGTTGGTTTGGTCACCTAGAAATTAGTAGAGAATTGGGCAGTGAAGAAGAGTCAAGCTTCGTACTTTAGAGTACAAAGCGGTTGAAGACCCGGGGCCTGAGTATGTAACGCAATGGCCCCTCGGTAGGCTCCCGGCTTTAATTACGATTTATTAATGCTGTCTGTCCTGTTAATGTTTTTCTAATACAGCAAAAAATATTCAGAGTTCACTGGTTTTGGGAGAAACACAAGGAAATCCCGGTTTTGGTTAAGCTTTCAAAATGAAGGGTCTGCTACATCTGAATACATTTGGTGCTCAGCTGCTACTGTACTGCCACTACGAAGTAAAGGAAGCTGTATTGTTGTGCCTACGTGTAAGGAAGATCCCACCAAAAACATTCTGTAAAAACTAGCCAGGTCTCGATGGATCTGCTTGTTTATCTCTAAAAAAGTAATGAAATCTAGACAAAGTCGTGCCAAGTCTAAGGTTCCTTACTGCGATTTCTTTATTATTATAGTTAATGTTGTGAGACTTGGCCGTTGAAGGGTACACAAGCGGTTCTGGCGACAGATTGGTGCAATGGTGTCATGGAGCACCTGGTTTTGTACCCTTGTGTAGCCTTCAACAGCCAAGTCTCACAACATTAACTATAATAATAAAGAAATCGCAGTAAGGAACCTTAGACTTGGCACGACTTTGTCTAGATTTCATTACTTTTTTAGAGATAAACAAGCAGATCCATCGAGACCTGGCTAGTTTTTACAGAATGTTTTTGGTGGGATTTCACTTCTTTTTGTAGGAACGAGGGCATATTGATTAATTTTATTAGATTTTCTTATTTGACACAGTTTTTAAAGTGTAACGTTGGAGTAGAATAAAGTTAATCGTCCGACTATTTCTTGTTGAACGAGCGAGCGAAGCGAGCGAAGTCCTCCTAGTCTGCTGGAACAATCCGGCGTTTGTTTGTATGTATGTTTGTATGTATGAATGTTTGTTCGACGATAACTTGAGTAAATTTGGTCGGATCGTTATGAAATTTGATAAGCGGGTAAACTAAATTAAAAGAATTTTTAAATTTGAACATGAGCCAAATCGGTCGATGGGTTGCCGAGATATGGGGTTGTATAGTTTAAATGCAAAGCGCGCGCGCGCCTGCGCGAATGGCGTAAGCAAAGTTATACATCTGTAACTGAGGTCGCGAGTTCATGGTTCGGAGCGAACCACTAGTGGGACGCTATAGGCTAGATTAAATGAAGATGAGTCCCACTACGCTGGATTTTTGCAATGACAGTCGATTTTTTATGTACCAATAGTAGAAGGGGCATTACCATAATATCTCTAATAAAGCTGATACCAGCTGAGGGTTCTTCATCAGATACTCCAGACCTTAGATTTTTGACATCAAATGAAGCGGCCCACCAAGTTGAATATTTTTTGTAAGGGCGGTATATGTCGATCTATAATAGTTTGGTTGGGCTCTTGTGTTTTCTAATCAGGGTCACCAGGTACTCCAGATCTTCGATTATCCTAGTTTTTATAGTTTTCCCTTTATGTGGCCATTAAACCCTAACTCTGTACCAAATTTCAGCTCTCTGAGTTTATGGGAAGTACTAGTTCTTTGAGGGCTCTTGTGTTTTCTAATCAGGGTCACCAGGTACTCCAGATCTTCGATTATCCTAGTTTTTATAAGTTTCCCTTTATGTGCCCATTAAACCCTAACTCTGTACCAAATTTCAGCTCTCTGAGTTTATGGGAAGTACTAGTTCTATTAGGGCTCTTGTGTTTTATAATCAGGGTCACCAGGTACTCCAGATCATCGATTATCCTAGTTTTTATAGTTGTCCCTTTATGTGCCTATTAAACCCTAACTCTGTACCAAATTTCAGCTCTCTGAGTTTATGGGAAGTACTAGTTCTATTAGGGCTCTTGTGTTTTCTAATCAGGGTCACCAGGTACTCCAGATCTTCGATTATCCTAGTTTTTATAGTTTCCCCTTTATGTGCCCATTAAACCCTAACTCTGTACCAAATTTCAGCTCTCTGAGTTTATGGGAAGTACTAGTTCTATTAGGGCTCTTGTGTTTTCTAATCAGGGTCACCAGGTACTCTAGATCTTCGATTATCCTAGTTTTTATAGTTTTCCCTTTATGTGGCCATTCAACCCTAACTCTGTACCAAATTTCAGCTCTCTAAGTTTATGGGAAGTACTAGTTCTATTATGATGATCATGAGTGAGTGAGTGAGTGAGTGAGTGAGTGAGTGAGTGAGTGAGTGTGTGTCATAAATGCGAAACTTTGCTTTCGCTTAACTTCGGAACTAAATGACCTACAGACTTGAAATTTTGGATTTTAAGTATGTGATTATAGCTTACTAGATGACGAAAATTTCTGCGTTCTGGTCTTATCCAGAGGTTCTCAAATAGGGGCCTGAAAATGCGGCGAAATGGTTCCAGTAAAGGATGGTACGGCAGTGTTTGCTTCGCGCTCGACCTGGCGGGGGCACTGCCGTGCCCCCAGATTGTTATTTAATAAGTGCTATATTTTTACATGAGGGATGTATTGTCAAGGAACCCATTCCATTTAGGTACGAATTAACCGTCCCCTCAATACACTCCTGGTTGATCCCGGTATTAAATGTTGCCCCTGGTTTTTACGCTACAAAGTGTCGCCCAAAAGCATTTACTTTCAATTGCCGGAGGGGCTTTTTCTGCGAAGCGAGCTTTGCATCTGTGTGGGTGTATCGAAGTTAATATAAGATAAAATAAGATAAAAAGTATTTATTTAAAAACCACACATAAATTATACAGACAGTTACAGTTTCAGAGATTGTAAAAATGGTTAGAGTGCAGAACAGTAGGTACCTCACTGAACATTCAGAGAAGATGCAGATGTTTTGATGCCAAACGTCGCATCTTCACACCTACATCAGGGGGTTGGGTGGGTGGGTCGTTCGGGCTCGAAAAGTATTTTTTTTTATTCGATGCATTAAGCTTTTGGTAAATTGAATTGTGTGACCGAAAACCTTACTGCATGAAAACTTTAAAAAAAACACTAACGTAGCTTAAACAATATTTTCTCAAAGGAAAAATGCAATTATTAGTTTTTTAAGTATTAGCAAATTGGCAACGCTGGCGTTGATAACCTTGGGTTTGACACAATATCTAACAAGAAGTGTGGGGGGGGGGAGGTATTTTTTTCCATTGTGAATTCTTGGTTAGGTATGCGAATGTCAAAGTGACAGTTTTTTTGCATCGGATTAAGTTAATAGTTGCTGAGAAAGAAATTAGTATCCTGAAAAGGCATAGGAGGGTAATTTTCAGCAATAAGTAATTTTCAGACCACGAGTTGAACAAGCCGCGCCCATCGAACTCCACCAAACAGTAGTAGGTCCTGAGCATCGACCCTCGATACCACACCAAAAATGCCGTACGAAAAATGCTCCCATTCCTATACGCGTAAGAGCCAAAACCAAACGTTTAACCCCCGTTCGTGTAATACGCCGAAAACGTAGGAAAAACGTAAAGGGTCATTGACCCGACACGTGGTCCTAAAATAACGCGCACGCGTAGTGAAGACGTCCTTAGGTGTCCTCAACATTGTCTATGCGGCACGAGGGGACCTTAAAACAAAGGAGTTAGATGTCAATTTTGGTCGGCAGACTGTTGGGGTTTACTTGGTAGAGTTTGCGTTGACGAGTTTCAGTTTTCTTTTCAGTCTGATATCGTAAGACGAAGGGCGTAAGGGTCTGTTTTGTATAGCACGTGGTTAGAATTGACCGGTCGTGCATCTTTGTGGTGGAGAGAGTGAAATCTTCAATTCTACTGCCTCTGATTCTGAAAATCTGAACTAATGGCGTGTCGATGGCGTCCCAGTAGAAGGCCAAAACAGGGCTTTCCTCATTTTTCTCCTACAACCAGCGAATTAATGCTCTTCATAATTAGAATCCGAATATTCTTTGCTGAACTTACTAGAAAAAACATTAAGGACTGACAGCATTAATAAATTGTAATTGAAGCTGTCAACTGGGAGCCCATTTTGGCACCATCGCATTACATACTCAGGCCCCATAAATGTGATTTTTTTACAGTCCGTTGCTCAGCAACTTTTTTTTTTCATACGTCACAAGTTCACCACGTCTCACCATAAAACTTCATACACCTCACCATACGACTTCATACGACTTGTTTTAGGAAGAAAACGTGCGGACACGCAAACGATCGTCAAAGCAGTCGTCCTCACCACCGATCACTCATCAGCATTTTTATTTTGACAACACACCACCTCGACAAAAAAAAAAAAGTTAAAAACTAAAAGCCCACCACTAAAAGGCTTAAAACAAGACCCGCTTATGCTTAAAATAGAGTCATAGAATTAATCATTGTCGGAGGACACCACATTCGCATTTGATAAACCGATGGCCTCCTATTTTCCTACTATTTTCTTTATTGACGCAGGTTAAACCAATTTACAGTCGACAGAAAGACGTCAGGCGACTTTACAACAGAACTGTACGGTCCGAAGTGCTCTCGTCTGTACAGTCGACACCACGTCGACCCTTACACGCGTGCACTCTATTCAGTTACGTTACGGCCTAGTTTGCGAGGAAAATGTAAAGGTTTACGTGCTGTTGACTGCACAAAAAAACTCAGTAGGGGTAATAAACTATACTTTTACCGCATAGAACCTAGTTTTTACATTTTTACCAACGTTTTTGTGACCACGAGCCCTGCAAAGGTCTCGCTCGAAACGTGTGTGAAATGTGAAATCCGATAAACGTGTAAGTAGTTTAATTACGTATATTAGTGCTCGTGCATACCTAAGAAAACCGCAATAGGGCGAAATTTTGGTGTTCCTGTAATTAAACTGCGCCTTGGACACCACTGCTCTGCGCCGCAGCCACCGCGGTGACGCAGTGAGGCTGCTGCTCCTGTGACGACCCACTTTGACCCAGATACAGGTCACCGAGCACATCAAACGCTCTATAATAGGGACACTATTCTGCCCCGTCTGATGTGCTCGGCCCGTTTCACCCGTTTGACACGTTTGTTAAGGCGCCGTGCATAGTAAATCGCCCGCGCGCAAAGAAAAATGCACAAAATCGATTCCTGTATCAAATACACTAAACAAATTGAAAATGTTCACATATCAATAACCTAGAATTAGGTGAGACCTATCTAAAACAGCCAGTTTCGTATTGACAATCATAAATGTTTTGAAGATATTTTGCTTGAAAAAAATAGGCGGCGCACTTTTTTTCAAGCAAAATATCTTGCAATCTGTTATGGATATCAACATGAAACTGGCTGTGAGATAGGTCTTACCTAATTCTAGGGTTTGATATGTATTTTTCTTTTTTTTTTTGTGTATTTGATACAGGAATCGATTTTGTGCATTTTTCTTTGAGCGCAGGCTAATTCACTATGCCCAGCGCCTTAAGGAGTTTCCCTACTCTGTGGCAGCAAGCAAATGGGTTGATTTGATGGAAAATAACACACTGTGAAAGCCCAAAGAGCCATGGAGCGAGCAATGCTCGGTATTAAGCTCTTGGACCGAATACCAAACGTTGTGATAAGAAGCCGCACCAAAGTGGCAGACGTCGGAAAACGCATAACTTCTTTGAAGTGGAAGTGGACAGGACACATGGCGAGACGTATCGAAGGCAGATGGACAAAATCCATTGCGGAAAGGTGACAGCGAGAGGGGAAGAGGTCGGTTGGCAGACCACCAGCCAGATGGTCCGACGACATAGCCCAACTAGCCGGAAAACAGTGGTTGCACCTGGAACAGGATCATGAGAGGTGGCGTGAGCATCAAGAGGCCTTTACTCAGCAGTGGGTGTTAATAGGCTTCTCATATTTAGTTTTTCGGATGCTTCCATGAGTACCAATTTCGGCCAATATCGAAGGAAACCTCGAAATCTCGGCCTCTACTGTGTTTGATGATAGTGTTCGAACTCTACATTATGATATGACCTTTTTGGAACTTAATTTACCGTCGGTCTGAAAGATTTCTGCTGGTTTAGCACAATAATGGGTTAGTCCGTGACAAAGGGTTTATAACTACATCTATCTCACTCTTTTGATCTACGTTAAGTGAGATAGATATAGTTATAAACCCGTAGATACGATCTAACCCATTATTGTATAGTCAACCTCACGTTAAACTTTATAATTTTGGTTGCATAGTCGCCCGTAGTTAACTGAATAGAGTGCACGATAATTTAGCACATTTAAAATTTATTTAATCATGAAAAACAATATATAAAAAAATTCGCTGATAATTCGCCAACAGCGCATATAATTCATTAATTCTACCGTCCAGTTGACGGCGCAAAATTCTTGCACTTTTTTTGTCCTACATATTAACAAAGTTCATTATGTTATGTCCCATCAAAGTATGCCAGTATCAGGTCAGCACCTCTATTATCTAAAAATTCCACTCAACCTACGAGCGTCAAAACACTCGAAAATAGCCCTTATTGAAATGAACAATCCTTTTTTTGACATTTAAAAACCGTTATTTTTACGGTGGATATTTGAGATAATACAGGGGCAGGTCAACATTATTTTTCGGCGTACCTGCCCTATCCCGGACACAGCCGAGGCTGACCTACCTTTCGAAATCCATCAAATACCTCATCGAGGAATAAGTTTAGGAGCGACGACTTTTACTTTTACAACCGAAAACCTGTAGGTGGTATACAGTCGGCCACACGCTAGGATACCCCTTTTTGTTCGAATGGCGCCCTTATGCCGCGGTAAGAGCTGCCATGGGGTATCTGTCACTGTGGCCGACCATACAACTCGTAAGCTATTGTTGTTGCTTCACTCCCGCAGGTATAATAATTCAGCTCATAGACACGTTTCAGATCGTTTTCTGCAAAAATATCCCAAAAACCTTACCGGCCTTCTCTCAGGGTAACATAGGTAGGGCGCGCATGCGCGTCTTCATGGTAACCCAAAATGGCGGCCCCGTCGCCATGGCAACCCATATGTAGGCCACGCACCATCTTTACGTTGACCTAAGCGACCTAGGGATGCAGTTTGCGGCCAGGGCGGCTAGTTCTCCACAATTTCGCCTTCGACACATATCGAAGAAAAAAACTAATTTTGCGGCAAATGTCACATCTCCTATTCTCACGAAGTCATCCTCGGGTGAGGGCACTAGATTTCTGCGAGATGTTTGCCTTTTTCGCTCGACATGAATCGGGTGGTCGGAAGCAGTCGAGATCGAGAGGACATGAGATTTTTTCTTCGACATTGTGTCGAATGCGAGATTCCCGAGAAACCCGAGCCCCCAGAGGTCGAGGTAGACTTTCGTAGAATTCATAGTGGAGGCTATGTGGCAGAACATACTGAGAACCCACGCTGGACCCAACCACCTATTCCAATGCTAAATAACAATAGAACAGCTGCAGCTGGATAAGTGACGTTCAGAGAATAGAGAAAAAAATCTTCTTTGTTCGGTGGTTAGTTACGTTTGTAGGTAAGTAAGTATCTCTTTATTGTACACACGACGGCACGTCCACCCTTACACGCTAGCACTCTACTCAGTTACGTTACGTGCGACTTTACAAAAAAAGTGTACAGTCTGACGTGCTGTCGTGTGTACAACGGAGATCATTTTACTGATATTAAAGTAGTAGATCATACTTCATAATATTTCATTCATTTGCCATCCGAAACCATTTCGGTGAATAAACTACAAGGACCTCTTGGGTACCTTACCTAGTGTTTTTTTACATCTCGCAGTCTCGCTTCATCGTGCACAATGTACATTTATGTACCTAGAGTGATTTTCAACACTATCACGGCAATGCGTGTGGCGAGAGCAAAATAATAGACTAGGCTCCGTTCCAAAATGTGCGGTAATTCACTCGTAAAAAAGATAACTGATAAGGACAGCGAAGCTCTATGCCGAGAAAGTTCGGTGCAAGAAAGAGCGGGGAGGTTTTGGTTAGCTAAACCAATGTATGGTGCACACACGGTGCAAGTAATCTTCGGTTGACAGCTGTCAGGTGAAGTCTAAAAAAGCCCAAAGCGTGAGAAAATCTGACGTATCAGTGCAAGTATGACTCTACCCGAGAGCGTTCCAACATGAAGTCCAAATGCCGAGCAGAAATAATTTAGTACATTGACCTGCTATACGCGTCTCTGTCATACCCTCGTAATAATATTTCCGTCTCGCTCGTACAGATGCAATGGCCGACCGAGATGGCAATATAACTACGCGGGAGTGACAGAGACGGATAATAACAAACAGGTCAATGTACGAAATTATTTCCTCGGCGTCCGGACTTTACCCCGCGTAAAGAACTGTCACAGTACGGGCAGCATGGTAAGCCCGAGATAGGCCCTTCTCTATGCAAAACTGTCAACTAGTCGGTCGGGCTCGAGTTGGCTCTACGCCAACATGGCGATGGAGACAAAAATACAACATTTTTATTAGAATGGCAATAACTACTTTTTGCTCGACATGACCCTAATCTATTGCCATCTCGAGTCCCGCCTGCCATGCTCGCACAATAGACATGGCACGTCTGTCACCCGAGTTCGAGAGAGTGTCAAAACGACCATGCTAAGCATACCTGTCACAGCACAGTGACAGCTCGGTTTCACTCGGTAAAGCTCCCGAGTGAAAATCAGTCCGATTATCGCACGATTTGGAACGGAGTCATAAGTGTAAAAACTACAAGTGTTACAAAAAATCCTAACTCTTTTTACAGGGTAATAGCACCCGGTGATAGGGATCACAAAATAAATTTTAATTTGCTTAAAAGCGTTCCGTTGACTTTTAAATTAATTAAATGTGAAAGCTGTGGCGGGACAAAAGTATTTTTTTATATCGTTTTCATTGACTTCCACAATATTTTAACAACTCCAAGCTATTCACAAACTTTTTTTTTATTTTGAGGATATAACATAACAATGATTTTTTCAACTTTTTTTACAGAATTACATTGTGTTGACCAGTAGGTTACACCCTGTAAAAAGAGTTGGGTGTTTTGTAACACGTTGTATAGCAAAATTATAAATTAAAACTCACCATAATAGGCCATGTTGCTCACCATGTGCTCGTTTATCATTTTCCTAACAATGTTTACTTATCACTTAATGAATAATGTAACAACATACATAAATAACTTATTAACACTTAACACTGCATTTTGAAGCACTATCTAATTTCCTGTAAATAACGGTTTTAATTTAAATACTTCATATACTTAGCTTATAGCAAAGTAGAAAATAGTGTGTGGGTTTCATGAAACAGTACAATATGCTGTTATCTAAACTCTAATTTTTAATTCGAGTCCACGGAATGACAGTTGCTAGTATGCAACTGTCTGAAAAAGCCTTTGTAGCAACTGTCATTCCGTGGACTCGATTTAAAAATTAGAGTTTATAATAGGTAGGTACAGAAGGTATAGTCCTACGTTAGTCTCGTAACTCTTTTTACAGGGTAATAGCACCCGGTGATAGGGATCACAAAATAAATTTTAATTTGCTTAAAAGCGTTCCGTTGACTTTTAAATTAATTAAATGTGAAAGCTGTGGCGGGACAAAAGTATTTTTTTATATCGTTTTCATTGACTTCCACAATATTTTAACAACTCCAAGCTATTCACAAACTTTTTTTTTATTTTGAGGATATAACATAACAATGATTTTTTCAACTTTTTTTACAGAATATGCCCAAAACACCATTTTCGCGCTCGATTTTGACTAAGCTGCCATAGAATAAATTGAAGTACTCTTCAAGAGCTTTCATTTGACATGAATTTTATTGAGGTCCGACAATGTAAAATTTTTCATCAAGTGTCAACTGTCAGTGGGCCCAATGTGCCCATGGTCCTTTAGGACCGTGATAAGTCCTGGTTCTGGGCACAATCTAGGCTATCCAATGTTCAGAATACATTGCGGGTTGCAATTTTAACTTCATTTTTTGTAAGAAATATTCATAATTTTGATATAGCTTCTTGAGAAGATATGTTAATAAAGTGATACTGAAAAGATTTCCAAAAAAAAAATTTAATTTCCGGAAAAAAAAATCCGACTTGGAACCTCATTATCTCTGAAACCGTTGATTTCCTAGGCATAGTTTCTTGGGCAAAAATGTTTGTTATGATGAGAACTATACAGGGTGTTAAAAAACCGCCAACAGACCCGAAAGCCACTAGACACCAAAACAAAGTACTTTTTCGATAAATTATTGTTGGGAAATGATTTTGGTTTTTTCGGTTATAATTTTGAAAAATATTTTTTCACGCAATGGACGTGTAACGCACAAAAGTCATATTGCGCAAGCGTAGGTATCAGATTATGTTACTTAAGCTTGAAGTGCCGATGTTTAGAATACATTGCGGGTTGCAACTTTAACGTCGTTTTTTGTAAGAAATATTCATAATTTTGATATGGCTTCTTGAAAATGTATGTTAAGAATCCCCTGAAGCTCTGCAGCCCTCTCGCTCGCACTTTTCAACATTTTAATTCTAGGGTCGGCGGACTTAACCACATAAGTGCTATACAATTTCTATAGGACTTATGTGGTTAAGTCCGCCGACCCTAGAATTTATTGTAAGAGAATGATTCAACTTTGGACGATAAAATATAGTTGCAGACATAGATAATAAAGCTATCGACATGTAGACATACTTTAAATTTCACATTTATACAAGGTGTTACAAAAGATGCTAACTCTTTTTACAGGGTCATCGTACCTGATGATAGGGATCACAACCAAAAAATTTTTTTAGCTCTATGTCGTTCCGTAAAAATGTAAGCGCTGTGACGGGAGAAAAGTATTTTTAAAATACTGTTTCCATAGACATTCACTATGTTTTAACAGCCTGGAGCTATTAAAATACAGCTAAGCAAACAACCATATTTTTTAATTGGAGCTAAATCCAAAAACAAAAAAGTTTTGAAAATTTTACAATTTTAAAAAAAAAGTTGTGTTTTTCAACTTTTTTTGCAGATTTGTCATTATATTAACCAGCAGGTTACACCCTGTAAAAAGAGTTAGTATCTTTTGTAACACGTTGTAGTTTAAAAAATAAATATTACTGAACTACTACTTTTAACCGAAGTTCTGTGATATTTTTTATTAGTAGTAATATGAAATCAAAAGTGTGTCCACATGTCGATAGCTTTATTATCTATGTCTGCAACTATATTTTATCGTCCAAATTTTAATCATTCTCTTACAATCAATTAAAATGTTGAAAAGTGCGAGCGAGAGGGCTGCAGAGCTTCAGGGGATTCTTAAGAACTAGATACTGAATAAATTTCTGCAATAAAATAGTTTTGAAAAATCCGACTTTGAACCTCCTTATCTCGGAAACCGTTGATTTCCCAGGCATAGTTCCTTGGGCAAAAATGTTCCTTATGATGAGGACAATACGTGGTTTTCCGCTTTGTTGGCGGTCTTTTAACACCTACCTGTGGTCTCCCACTTTGTTGGCGGTGTTTTAACACCGCTCGGTATTCAATACAAGCACTCGCCGCAAACAATAATTTTGCATTCTTGCATAACAAATAACTATTGTTTACCGTTGAGCTGGATATACAGAGTTATTAGCCGTATGCTTTACTTGCTGGCTTAGCATGAGAATGAGTAAGACCTTATGTATGGGCTTATAACTTTATCTATCCCACTCTACGTCTTATGCTAAGCTTCCTGGTATCTTATCACGGGCGATACCTTAATGTAAACAATATATATTTATTATTAAATTTATAAATGTATTGTTTAGATTAGGGTTTTTATTCTATTTCATTCTATTGCTTTCTTTTGAGCCCTGCAACCGCAAGTTAAGAAATAATAACTATTAAAATACTCCCGACATTTTAGCTTCGAATAAGCATATGTAATAAATAGCTGAACCAATTTTACCAAGAACATTCGCTAGAAAACCTGCTTTCAAATAAAAAATAAACCTAAAACTTCCAAATCGTTCACCCATTTAAGAGCTACGGTGCCACAGACAGACACACCGTCATAAACACTTATACAGACACACTCACAAAGCTGTCAAACTTATAACACCCCTCTTTTTTGGTCGGGGGTTTGAATTTTCCTCCACAGTCGAATTTAAATTAATTGTCAAATGTGTAAAAACGCATACGAAGTCGCGGGCACAACTAGTGAGTAAATAAGTAAGTACCGTAAGTACTTACTTATTAGACATTCGTGACTTTTTAAAATGTAAAATAATAATGCATTCACCGCCATATAGAAAAATAAAATGGCGTCAAGAGGTAGATAAACAGGGATTTTTGTTCTTTTTCTATGTTCTGTAAAATTGTAGTACCTAACTTACGAAATACCTAGGTACGTGCTTCGGAATAATTTCAGATAAGGCACGGAAATTATAAAAAGATAAGAATTTTCTTTTACCGATGAAAGAAAATCAGAACTTCAAAGTGGTTTGGCAATATTAGATAAGCACACCATGGTTGGTGACTTTGATCGAAGCTTTAAGCTTTAAGAAGTTAAGGTACCTGCCCTTACTGCCCCGTCTCAAAAATCCACCCTGTATAATGGCACTGTAGGGGTATAATGGGAAACTGTTATCACATTATTGCATTGTCATTGGTCCTTGATACGTATGCAAAGTTTCAAATTAATCAGACTTCTGGAAATCGGTAAAAATTATGCTCAAAGATTCCGTTACATACATACATACATACAGGCCAAGCTTATAAAAGCGTGTAAAAAAAAAACCTGAGCGTAGCGAGGTATTCAGAAGCACGAAACGCAAATAATATTTCATTCGTGCGAAACACAAAACTTTTTATCTCACAGAAGCGAGGAAATGACTTTGTTAGCCATGCGGGAAAAACTCTAAAGACAACTACTTACAGGCCAAACAGGTGAGTCAAATAAGTTCCTTTTAAAACCATATTTTATTGTAGTTACGGCTGCCGCACTAAAGTTTTCAGCTTCGTTGGTATTAAAACCATTCGTTTTATTAATAATTTCCTGAAGTTTATTTATCCAGACACAAAAATAATGTCATTAAAAGAATGTTTTTTTTTCCGGGTGCATTCTGAACTTTTACCATAAGTATAAATTTGAAACTAGAGATAAAAAATAAATTCAATTATATCGTTTGAAAAAATGTATTTAACAAACCAACCCATTATTATCTAAGTATTTTATAAAACAGAAGCGGAGCAATTTTTAAATTAACTGTTATTAAAAATAAATATAGTGTACAAAATATTAAAAAGACTGTAAGAAGAAACCGCGTTCCGGAATGTTCTATTCCGTGACTTTAGATGCCTATGCCTCATTTGCATTCACAGTTTTGTATAGAAAATGGGCACTTTCGTGGAGAGTCGCGTCTAAACGAGGCTCTTCTTTCTGAAGCTTTTATGAACTTATAAGGCATCTAGTGAAACGGCCAGTGTTTTTTCTTTTTCTACACCATGGGGCGTGCAGAAAAAGAGCGTTCAAATTTCGAAGTGCACAAAAATGCAGATTGGTTAAATTCGGGTTTTACACGGTTGTAAGTTGCTAGTAACAGCAAACTTTCCGAGCATGGGAGATGAAATAGTTATTTGTTATGCAAGAATGCAAAATTATTGTTTGTGGCGAGTGCTTGTATTCAGAAGCACGAAACGCAAATAATATTGCATTCGTGCGAAACACAAAACTTTGCATCTCACAGAAGCGAGGAAATGATTTTGTTAGCCAAGCGTGACAAACAATATACATAGGTAGTTAGGTACCTACCATAGAGGTTAGTAAAATGAGTTTCCTTCTTTTTTGCTTCTTCACAAAGGAGTATGTGGCGTTGCCTAGCAACGGGTTGTTGATTACAAATCGTGTCTTCTTGAAGTGTCATAAAATCAACAACTCGTTGCTAGGCAATGCTACAAGTTGAAGGAGTTGCATTTTTTTTTTATTAGGGTGTCGAGTTCAAATTTCGAAGCGCACAAAAATACAAAGCGGTTTAAAAAAGGATCTACTACGATCGCATGTTTAAAGTAACAGCGTTCTTTCCGAGCATGGGAGATGAAAAGTAATTTTTCGATAAATTTATTACTGGGAAATGATTTTGGTTTGTTAGGTTATAATTTTGAATAATATTTTATCACGCAATGGTCGTGTAACGCACAGAAGTCATGTTGCGCAATCGTAGGTATAAGTTTATGTTACTTTAGCTTGAAGTGCCGATGTTTAGAATACATTGCGGGTTGCAATTTTAACGTCGTTTTTATAAGAAATATTCATAATTATGATATGGCTTCTTGAGAAGGTATGTTATGAACTGGATACTGAATACATTTATGCAAAAAAAAAGTTTGGAAAAGTAAGACTTTGAACCTCATTATCTCGGAAACCGTTGATTTCCCAGGCATAGTTCCTTTGGCAAAAATGTTAATTATGATGAGGAAAATACGTGGTTTCCCTCTTTGTTGGCGGTCTTTTAACACCCTGTATATTAAATTACGTACGTCACCAATTTTACTTATACGCGGGGTAAGGCTGCTCAAGTCGTACCCCCAAAGAAATAATGCTGTAATATTCAGTGCAATCGAAATTAAACAAAAATTTTCGGGTTCCATACCCTTAATAAATTACCTAAGCCAGATACCTAAACTCTAATTTTTAAATCGAGTCCACGGAATGACAGTTGCTAGTATGCTACTGACAGATAATAAAGCCTTTGTAAGAATTGTCATTCCGTGGACTCGATTTAAAAATTAGAGTTTACTTAACAAATTACCTACTCCCTCGCTGCACATCGATGCACATTAAAATCTAATTAAATATAAGTTATTGATAGAATTTGTAATTATGCTCTTTGATAGAATGATGTTTACCTATGCTGTTTGCATTATCCGCATAGAACTACCTACTTTTAAAATTTAAAATATCCCCAACATTATAGCTTCAAATTAGCATATCTCCAGCATATCTCAGAAACGGCTGAGGCGATTTGGATAAAAATATATCTACGAACACTCACTAGAAAAGCTGCTTTCAAATTTAAAAAAAAAAATCAAATCGGTTCACCCGTTCTACAGGGTGCACTCTAAGTCGATAGCGAAACTTTCAGTAGGCTATCTACTGATCATTACAAACAACTTGTAGGTACTAGGTGGCGAAAAAAATGGAGTGAAAAATATATCAGCCGTTTCATACGTTTGGAACAGTACTGAGTTGACCTTTTGTATGGAACAGCTGATATTTTTTTCGCCATCTGGTACAAGTTGCTCGTAGTGATCAGTAGACAGTTCCGCTATCGACTTAGAGTGCACCCTGTAGAGCTGCCGTGCCATAGACAGACAGAAACACGCATAGCGGTCAAACTACCCTTTTTTTGGATCGGGGTTTAAAAACTAGGCGGTTAAGCACAAATAAAAATTAAGTCATACAAATCATACATACAGTGGTTAGGACAACAGCTAAAGGAAAATACCGTGTGAAAATTCACAGTTCTAATGCTATTGATTTGATATTCCTTGGACCACATTACGTTTACAAATAACAATACCTTTAACCGGATTTTTTTAATGAAAATCCTAAGATCGTATACTTTTTTATTCGCAAAATTGCCTATTTTCAAAACCTGATGGTCGCTGCAGTAAGTTTAAACTTTCTTCATGCATTAAATTGCCTACTTTCCTGCCTTGATGGCGAAATTACCAACATCTATTATTATAACATAACATCAAAACTGAGTAGATTAAGGCGCTGTACATAGTGAAAAGCCCGCGCGCCAAGAAAAATGCACAAAATCGAGTCCTGTACAGAGATGGGCACGTACCCGGGTATATACCCACCTCTGGGTATTTACCCGTTATGTACCCGGTAAATACCCGTATGCACCCGTTGGCTGGGTACATTCAATTTGTGATTTCAAGTAGAATGAAAATAGTTAAAATTAAAAACAAAGTATGCCAATCAGTTCTAATGAATGTTCCCTACGTAAAGTACGTCTTAGTGATTTTTCGTTGAACGTATATTTAAAAAGTTATGCAAGGTTTTGTGATTTCTTCGCATGGAAACGAATATTCATAAGAAAATTGTCTTATACTTTTATAGGATTAACAACCGGTGTTAAAAAAAAAGTATTTGTATGACTGATAAAATAGTTTTAAATATGAATTTAACAAAAAAAAAAAACAATAATTCTTATTGATTAGGATCCAAGTGTCCAAAATGGATATTTAAACTGAAACGGTACTATGATGAAGTCAGATAATTTCGGTCTAATGAGCCGTTATCAAAGCACAAATTCAAAACAGTTCATAGATGGCGCTTACAGGTGTGGCCATAAAAGAACCGGGACACGACTGTTAAATTTCACTTAGCACAGATTAATTTTGACAGTCTCGTTCTTTGTCTGAACATGGTCTAAACATCGACATCATCTGATACCGCCCACGCAACTCTGGTCCGACCCAAAGTTACATTTGCATTTAGCTCTTCGAGACCTGGAATCTATTAATTTGAGTCCAGTGCTTTCTGGGGCGAGTGCGTATTAGGCAGGTCCACAGTTGTCCACTTATCCCGCCATTTCTCCGTCAGCGTTCTGTCATCCTGCAAGAGTTCGTGGGCCTGCATGGCGAAAGATATATTTGATGGTAAGCGGAGAACACTGCGGGTTGCCTCAAGATTTGGTGTTATTGGCAGGTGTGGCATATTGTTGATCTTATTGGAAATGACACACACATTGGAAATGACGGCAAGCCAGTTGGTGTTTGTGGGTCTGACGGTTCCGAATATGTTCCTCATGGCACTGTTCAGTTCAACGTCAACCAGGTCAGTATGGTGGCCGGCCTACACTGGCTCGGGCCGCACTATGGACAAGGGCTCATGTTGATGTGCGCAGTGTAACCATTTTGCAGCCCCATGTTATCGCTGCCAGTTTCCGTATCAGGTTGCATCTGCTTGATACCATCTTCTTTACTTTCTGGAAAAGTGGGCTTTAAAAGTGAGAGTTCTGTCCAGAGTTACACCAAGATAGCTTGGGTTCGGGTCGTGCCTCATCGCAGAAACTGCGTTTAACACCTTCACTCACTGGATTGCCTATTGTGGAGGTAAAAGGAGCAGCTCACAGTTAGTTAGGTTAAAGTCCCCAGTCGAAGAAATAGCGCTTGAACTTTGCAACGGCTTCCTGAACCAGTGTTTTCGCTTTGTCCAGTGTTGAAGCTTGTGCTGTGATGGCAATGTCGTCAGCTACAGTCATAAATGATCGCCCGGAGACTTTTAGTATGTAACTGACGTAGCTGTTGATAAGCGTAGGCGACAGAGCTCAGCCTGCATAACACCATTGTTCAGAGTTTGACGTTTGAAAGGAGGGCGTCAAAAAGACGATGCGTGCGTTTGTATTTAAAAATTTGGGTGAGCTTGTAGGGTAGTCCCGGTTTCCAGACATGTTCCAGAGAGTGTCAAATACTGAGCTGAGATCCACGAACACCGCCACTGTTTTGAGTTTCTTTTGGAATCCTGCTTCGATCTTAGAAGTTAGTGCAACTTGGTCACAGCAACCCCGGTTCGGTCAAAATCCCGCCTGCTCTATACGAAGGTGTTGCTCGACTACTATCGTCATTCTTGCGAGAAGTACCTACTCGTTCGAAGAGTTTGTACGTCACATTGTACACTTTTTTTGTAAATTCGCCCGTAACGTAACCGAGTAGAGTGCTAGTGTGTAAGGGCCGACGTGCTGTCGTGTATACGTGGTACGGTCGGCCACACTCTAGGATACCCCATGGCAGCTCTTACCGCGCGCGGCATTTAGATCGCCAATCGAACAAAAAGGGGTATCTTAGCGTGTGGTTGACTGTACAAAGCAAGGAGATTGGTTGGTAACTGGCTCGGTTAATACATTTTATGAATTACCATTGAAAGTTGGAACACTAGGAACACTGTCTTGTCTACTATTTCAATACAAATATCTATTTTCGAAGCTTTTGGTCCAATCTTAATAATATAGAGAAGGATTTTCAAAAAAAATTTGAAATTGAAGTGCTATTTTAAGAGAAACAATTTTATTAGTCCTCCAAAGTACTTTTTTTATATATACCGATTGTTATTCCAAGTTAAGTATGAGAAAATGGCCTTATAAATACAAATAAATGACAAAAAATGTAATAACTTAGTAAATATACGTTCAACGAAAAATTTCTAAGGCGTACTTTACGTAGGGAATATGGGTTAGAACTGATTGGCATACTTTGTTGTTAATTTTAAGTCACAAATTGTATATACCCAGCAAATGGGTGCATACGGGTATTTACCGGGTATATACCCAATGTACCCGGTAAATACCCAAATGGGTAGATTGGGTATATACCCACCGCCCATCTCTGGTCCTGTATCAAATACACTAAAAAAATCGAAAATTTTCACATATCAAACCCTAGAATTAGGTGAGACCTCTCTAAAACAGCCAGTTTCGTGTTGACATTCATAAACGTTTTGAAGATATTTTTGATGAAAAAAAAATAGGCGGCGCACTTTTTTTCAAAAAAAATATCTTGCAATCTGTTATGGGTATCAACACAAAACTGGCTGTTTTAGATAGCTCTCACCTAATTCTAGGGTTTGATATGTGAACATTTTCGATTTTTTTTGTGTATTTGATACAGGAATCGTTTTTGTGCATTTTTTTTGCGCGCGGGCCAATTCACTATGCCCAGCGCCTTAATTTACTCAGGCACAGACAATTTTAATTATTTTATCAC
Source organism: Zelleria hepariella (assembly GCA_949319315.1). Lineage (NCBI taxonomy): Eukaryota > Metazoa > Arthropoda > Insecta > Lepidoptera > Yponomeutidae > Zelleria > Zelleria hepariella. The sequence goes on from OX439379.1 coordinate 30,302,172, forward strand.
ATACTACTTTCATTAAACTTATACGACACCTTGCCAACCATTATTATTACACTTTATTTGCACACAATAAAAACTTAAATAACAATGGTGAGAAATTACATACAAGGGCGGACTTATTTCAATAGAAATTTCTTCCAGCCAGCCAAATAAATTGAGAGTTATTGTTTTGAATGAAGGCGGGAGACGGCCAATAAAGTAGACGTACATGAACAAACAACACATAAATAATTGATAACATACAAATACATGCTAATATACACACAAATACTTACATTAAAGAAAAACCTAGGTATGATATAATAAACTAATGCAATATATAAAAAAATAAACTTACTTATACGGGATATTACTACTACATAAACTTACGCTAAAATATTTATATTGAAAGGAAGTGCTCTTTGAGTTTGAATTTAAACGATGCCACAGAGGGAGAGTCTTTGATCGACTTTGGAAGAGAGTTCCACAGTCGGGCAGCACTCACCGTGAAAGAGTTCGAGTAGAATTCGGTGTTCCAACCATTCTAACCTCGAAAGCAAAGAAACAAAGCATTCCTCTCTGCAGGAGAACTACAATAGCCTACAAACCGTGTTATAAAACGCATTCTTATCACTCGTGTAGCCTTGACCCACCATTAAGCGATCGATTCTAATTAATAATTCTATCGACCCATCGTCGGCCGTGGCGTGGACATCACAAGTTGCGAAACATACGTACTCAAGAAGTAATAGTAGAATGTTTGGATACAGGATGGAAATTAAAAACTTCGTCGGAGGGAAATTGAAAAGCACTGCCCAAAAAACTTGACGTAGACCAGAACACATAATCGGCTGAATTATTGTTGTTCTGTTGTTTACAATAATGAAAATAATACTATGTTATTGCCGCGAACGAAAAATCGCTGAACAAAAATAGCTCAGTTTAGCTACAAAATGTAAAAAACGGTGAAAATTTTGAATTACCCGCTGTCTTTCAGCCTTAACTAGCAATGCACAGTAATGCTACGTTGACCATGACTTTTGAGCCTTACAAGAATCAAAATCGAATTGCACGAAAGAAAAAGTGTTTTGAAAATCACCAATTTTCTTGCACCCTGTATATGTTTTTCAAAATCTGTAAATGCCACTCGAAATATTTTTGCAACCCGATGACTTTCTTTTACGACAGTTTTTCTGTAGCTATAACGGTTAATGGTCCTGCCCTTGTTGTAAGTTGTAAACTACCTCAAAACTCTACTACGGAGGGAGTGGATGACGTCACAAGAAAATTCAAGCCAGCCGGGTGCGTTTTTAGGACAGTCGGCCACACGCTAGTATACCCCTTTTTGTTCGATTGGCACCCGTATGCCGCGCGCGGTAAGAGCTGCCATGGGGTATCTGTGCCTGTGTGTGACCGACCGTACCTGTGCACAAAAATTATAGCTATAACTTCTTATCCGATTTTTTTTTTTCACAGAAAAAAAGTTTTTGATGGCGCTATTGAACTGTACACTTAGTTCAAAACTTGAATGGGCATAGTGAATAGCCCGCGCGCAGAGAAAAATGCACAAAATCGATTCCTGTATCAAATACACTAAACAAATTGAAAATGTTCACATATCAAACCCTAGAATTATGTGAGACCTATCTAAAACAGCCAGTTTCCTGTTGACATTCATAAAAGTTTTGAAGATATTTTTTTTTGAAAAAAAATAGGCGGCGCACTTTTTTCAAGCAAAATATCTTGCAATCTTTTATGGATATCAACATGAAACTGGCTGTGTTAGATCTATAGGTCTCAAATAATTCTAGGGTTTGATGTGAACATTTTCGATTTTTTTTTGTGTATTTGATACAGGAATCGATTTTGTGCATTTTTCTCTGCGCGCGGGCTATTCACTATGCCCAGCGCCTTAATTTTGAATTCTATTCTGGGATTTTGTGCATTTTTCTTTGCGCGCGGGCTAATTCACTATGCCCAGCGCCAATATTTTCCTTATGGTACGGTTGGATGTTTTTATGTTTACCAACGGACACTAAACGAGCTGTCATGTTCTTTCCAGTGTTTCAGAGCCAAGTATTTGGACATAGCATTTAGTTTGATTCCAATAGTTTTTAATACCTAAACCCGTGAAGAACTTGGCCCCCTTCTTTACATTTATGTTTTTGTTTGGATAATTCATTACGTCTTTAGCGGGCCCAGTGTAAAGCAGCATAACAAAATGAACGAGCGACCGTGGCGCGGACAGTGCGCACTGCGCAGCGCATTGCGCAACCAACGTCAATTGTTAATGTTAACTGCATCTTTTCAAGGTCACCTTTTTGCAGACTACGATTGTTTTTTTTTCTTTTTCGTTTAGCGGCCAGTGTCAACGTATCTAGGCTGTTTGTGAGGTTGCCGAGAGGAAAAAACAATACAATAGCAACGTGGCGGGAAATTCTAAATTTTCACAGTTTTTTCAATTTTGAAGCCAAACTGAGATATTTTTATAAGGTTAAAAAATTCGGTCGGGACAGGATTCATTCATATTCTTTGAAACGCACCCAAAAGGAATGAATCCTGCACAACAAAAAAACTGTTACTTTTGCATTTATTCCTAGATTCTAGGATCTGGACTCTAGGCCTTAGGTCCTAAAAATAGTTAATACTCGGTTAGTTGACGACTCGTTTATAGCAAAAAAACCCATTCAAAAAGAATAATTATTTTTTCACTGGCGGCGCTAGTGTGCTTTGACCATTTCTGCACTAACAAATGCAACAGCGCTAACGCCCGATTTCTGCACTAACAAATGCAACAGCGTAAGTCACGCTGCCCGGCTACTGCTCTACAAGTCTACAGGGGCCTTAGCCTGTAAAGCAATGGTTCCAAAATGGGCTCCCAGTTGACAGCTTCAATTATTGTTTATTAATGCTGACGGTCCTTTTAATGTTTTTGCAGTACAGCAAATAATATTCTGATTCAAATTTTAGAGGATTTGTTCCCCGGTTTTAGGAGAAAAACGAGGAAACCCCGTTTTTGTTCTTCTGCTGGGACGCCATCGACACGCCTTTGCTTTACAGGCTACGGCCCCAGTCCATTGTGAGCGTTGCCACCCGTGCAATTGAGCAACGAACGAACGACACGAATTGTTCGGACCTTGACATCCGTCATCCGTCACGTCACGATTGACAAAATATTGTGCGCTGGCGCGTTCTTATCTAACGGTTTCTTTTCTACAGGGGCTCAAATCTGTAACACAATGGCGCGTCGATAGGTTCAAAGTAGTAGGACAAAATCGGGTTTTCCTCGTTTTTCTCCGACAACCAGCGAAAGAATCCTCTAGAATTAAAATCTGAATATTCTTTGCTGTACTAGAAAAAATATTAAAATGACAGACAGCATTCTTCTTCTTCTTCTAGTGCCATCTCCTATCGGAGGTTGGCAATCATCTTGGCTATTTCTTCTTCAGTCAGCATTAATAAATAGTAATTGAAGCCTACAGCTGGGAGCCTATTAGAGGCACCATTGCTTTACAGACTCAGGCCCCTGGTCTTTTGCTGTGCCGATTTGTGGGTTGAGAGTTTCACTAAGTAAATGCTAAGAGACTTATAATGGGTCAAACTAGCGCCACAATAAATAATGAAATCATAGCTTCTTTCATAGCACTAAACTCTTATTCATTTAGAAGGAATACTCTTCCATAATCGGCAAATCAAACTAATTCCGTGTGTCAATTAGGCCAATCAGAAATCACATTCTGGTAGACATCTCGACAGCACGTCGGAATGTAGGTACAGTTTTGTTGTAAAGTCACCCGTAACTAACGCAACCGAGCTAGCATGTAAGGATCGACGTGCTGTCTTGTATACCAGTTTCTTTTAAATACAGTTTTATTAAAAAGAAACTGGTAACGTACGTAGTACCCATCCAAGTTTGCAATACCACTGCATTATTTCCGTTCGTAAACATTGATTGCGTTAAACTTGCTCCAACTTGTATCGTTCTGGATCAATACGTTTTTTATCAATCAGCATTATTTACTATAAAACTTTTTGTTTTCGAATTACGTGTCAATACGAGTACTAAAGGTAGACTAGACAGGATAGGTACGGTCGGCCACGGTCACAAATAGGTACCATGGCAGCTCAGCTCTTACCGCGTGCGGCATAAGGGCGCCAATCGAACAAAAAGGTATATCCCAGCGTGTGGCCGACTGAACTTATGTTAGGTACTGACGCCAAATTGTAAATTGATTTGACGTCAGCCAGCACTGACTTGCACTTTACTTTTCCTGTGTAAAATGCACACCGGCCGCAACGCAAAAAAAAAGGTTATTCATGGTCGCAAGTTCGCAACTCGCAACACTACAGGGTGCACTCTAAGTCGATAGCGGAACTTTAAGTGGGCTATCTACTGATCAATACAAACAACTTGTACTAGGGGGCGACAAAAATATCAGCTGTTTCATAAATTTGGCGAAGTACTGAGTCGACATTTTGTATGGAACAGCTGATATTTTTTTCGCTCCATTTGTTTCGCCACCTAGTACAAGTTGTTTGTATAGATCAGTAGGTAGTCCACTTAAAGTTCCGCTATCGACTTAGAGTGCACCCTGTAGAAATATCAAAAATCTCATAAAGATAATACGGCGCGTTGAGAATTTGAGATGGGTCAGTGGGGGGAACTTCTAAACTTAAAGTGATATGAAAAAATACTCCTTACAACCTGCACAGGAAACACAAAAAGAAATGGTTTCTAAGAAAAAAAAAACCTATCTTTCATACATAACTGACCCATCTCAACGCGGTCGCCGGCCACCCTGTATTATGAAAATGTTATTTTTGAGTTTTTTGTCATTTGTTTTGTTTTGACCATGACTTTTGATTCTTAAAAGAAACAAAATTGAATGGCACAAAGAAAAAAGTTTTGTGAAAATCGCCAATTTTCTTGCAACCTGTATATATTTTTCAAAATCTGTAATTGCCACTCCTAATATTTTTGCAATCTTAAGACTTTATTTTCTAACAGTTTTTCTGTAGCTATAGCGGATAATTGTGTTGCCCTTGTAACCTACCTCAAAACTCTACTAGGTACGGAGGGGGCGGATGACGTCACAACAAAAAACAAGCCAGCCGGGTGCGTTTTTAGAACCTGTGCACTAAAATAGCGTTCGTCATTTCTTATCCGATTTCAATCACAGTTTGTCACAGAAAATTTTGTCTTTGAAGTCTCTATATAAAACTGTATACCTACCTACTTAGTTAAAAACTTGAATGATCCTCAATAAAAGTCCCTCTAAAAAAATATATAAAAAAGTAGTTAAGTACTTATTATGCATTTTTTATTGACGGCCCTAGTGTGCCTATCCCGTCACCTTAATGGGTAGGGAGGGGATCAATACGTGGGCTTTAGTTAGGCGGAGAGAGCAATGGACGTGCTCAAATTGGATACAATTCGATAAAGAGTGAGTGTTATCCGATGTGTGTGTGATATTGTATGAGTAGTATAACGGATTTATCTGATTTGTCTGCGTTTGCCGCCAAAGCCCATGCATCCATTACAAATTTACAACAAGTTTGAATATCGAACTGAATAAAATAATCACGCCTGGATGGGTGGATTGGTTTGCTGTAGTCGCGGAACGTAATTTATCACAACACAATCGATCATTTTGGTCACAAATATGTGGGTATACCTCAAATGCCATAAAAACAGTTTTTTTAAGTACATACTGAGTTATATACGTAGTGCATGCCTATTATCGATGATCGCAAGCAGTTATACAATGTTAGTTCAAGCAGCATGAATGTACAAAATGTCCTAACTCTTTTTACAGGGTGATAATAAATCTGCTTTAGAAAAATCAAATTAATTTGTAAATGAGTAAAATGGCACCTTGTAATAACTCTCCTTTTGGGCGTTGCCGCAATCAAGTACCTAAATAGAGTTAGGACCTTTTATTACATGATTTATTATAAATCCTCATACTCTCAGACACGATTTCTACAGGTTTCTACTGACAAAAACAATGTAATAGGTACACACGACAGCACGTTAACTCACACGCTAGCACTCTACTCGGTTACGTTACGGGCGACTTTTCAACAAAAGTGTACACTCTGCCGTGCTGTCGTTGTATACGTCCCCTAAAAAAATTGGACTAAGGAGCTTCGTGTCGTCGTGTGTACAAAAGTTTTCCTGGGGCATAAGTCTGTAACGCAATGGCGTGTCAATAGGTTCCCAATAGAATGATTAAACCGTGATTTCCTCGTTATTCTTCTACAACCAGCGAACTAATCCTATAGAATTAGAATCAGAATAGTCTTTGCTGTACTAGAAACACATTAAAAGGACGGACAGCATTAATAAATCGTAATTGAAGCCTACAACTGGGAGACTATCGAGGCAATATTGAGTTACAGACTCAGGCCCCTGCGCAACCTGTCAATTCTGAGAAAAAATCCTGCAAACAATAAAGTGCATCGCAAGTTTGTTTAAGTAAGATGTAGCCTGTACAATTTTACATGTCCCACTATCTGGGCAAAGGCCTTCTCTCAGAGAGAGATTGTGGGTATTATGCCTCAGAAGCTCAGGTCTCCTCACCATGTTTTCATTCACCGTTAGCAATTGATCTTGCTACTACAAATTCACAAAGTACGTAACTTTGAAAGTAAACGAAACATGGTACAGTCGGCCAGTCTCAGATACCCCTTGTTGTTCGATTGGCGCCCTTATGCCGCGCGCGGTAAGAGCTGTCAAGGGGTATCTGAGATTGTGGCCGACCGTACATGCCGCACCGTGAATCGAACCTGGGTCTCACGATTCAGAGTCCATTGTTCTACCAATAGACCACCACCGCTCCGATATGAGTCGAAATGATCCAAAAACACAGTCGCACCTAGAAGACGCTCATGAGTAAAGAGGCAGAGGTTACGTCAAACTCAGAATGTTGTGGCATTGCAACAATAGTCCGTAGCAGTATCATATTAGTATCATAGTGACATTGTGTGAGTTAGAGAATTCACCACAAAAGTCATTACCGTTAAGTGGGGCTATTTGGAAATTGTGGGGCTAATTGGAACTCTTAAGATAAAAAAGACTTGCTTTATTCTACCATTTTTAGGAGAAAAAATATTTGCAGCCTAAAATATTTACGTATATCTAAGAGTTCCAATTACAACCACAATTCCAAATAGCCTACTTTACCGGTATTTAAAGCATTATTTATTTAAGTTTGACGGAACATCCACATAAAACCAATAAGTATGCAATCGCTAGGGGGCAGTCGCACGACAGTCGCATTTTGCGATAAGATACTAGAAAGGACATAGGCAAGGGTAGTCCTAGGACTTCACTTTTGACCAAAGTGATCGCTTGTGTGAAAAAGTCTGCGAAAGAAGTGATTTTTTTGATAGAAATAAAAAAACATAGTTGGTCATCCATTGTCATTAATTACTCATCCTTCTCATAATAATAAAGGTACACTACACATGGTGTAACATAAGATCATTAATACGGGCAACTTTTACATACCTTCCTGAAAAAAATATCAGCAGCTTGCAGATTGTATACTTTTCTGAGAAATAAATTATCTTTATTCTGCTTATTCTTAGATATTTTAGTATGGAACAGCTGATATTCTATTCCAGATTTTGCATACAGCCTCGTAGGAAGAGTGGGTTGCACGGATTAGTTTTACGTTCCCAGAATGTTTTTTTTTTAATGCTGTAAATGTAAGCTTAGCACAAAATACTGGATATTTTTGGTCACTATAATGACTCTGAACCTTTTTTTCATTCCTTCTTTTTTTTCTGAACTTCTGACACTTTTGTAAATACGCTGAAAGTACAATTCCCCATACTATGAGGAATCAACAAAGGTTGTTTAGAATCACCAGTCGAGACTATTTCAGAGCCTATTTACCCGCTTTTCAGAGACGAAAAAGACTGGTATATAGGGTTGGAAATCCGAAAATAAGGGCTACCGCGCTTGAATATCGCCAGGGGCGATAGTGTTGCATAAGGTCACTGTTTCTTGGAATGATGCTGTGAATTATTTTGCAATGATGATTCAATGATCCTTTTATGACATAGGGCTGATTTTGTTTTAACAGTATTTAGCAATACCTACCTGAGATTAATTATGGTAAATAGTTGCTGTGCCGCTACTAACCACTGCTTTGAAACAGTTTTATCTTTCGGAAAATTGTGTTATATTTCTGTTTCGAACAACACGGAGCTGGCTCGATGTGTTTTATTGGTACAGTTTTAAGGTTACAGTTTAGGTACATACGACAGCACGTCAGACTGTACGCTTTTGTTGTAAAGTCGCCTCTAACGCAACCGAGTAGAGTGCTAGTGTGTAAGTGTCGACGTGCTGTCGTGTGTACCTATTAAATATGATTTCAATGTAAGAAAACTTTTTTTACGTCCGTAATAATTAACTACTTCAGAAATACTTCAGGACCTTACTCGACAGTGGCGCCAACTAGCGAACACTTAAACGGTAGCCCTCATTGCGGTAATGCTGTAGCTGTAACTTTATAATGGCTGTACGTATAGGTGCAACAAGTATTTTATATGTGGTGCAGTACCTAGTTGACGAATGGAATAGTATGGAAAAACTGTTTTATATAGACTTAGTGCAGTATTGTTCTTATTGTAAAAAGTGGTGAGCAGAATCACCGTTTACAGGACCAATTTATAACAAGCAGTAGCGGTGGTAACAAATCTAAAATCATAGGGCCATAAAATAAGAAAAGAAATTTTATTTCCTGTAGATTTATAGCTCGGGCGTTATCGATAAAATTGCCAATTACAAGATTTACAAGCAGGTTTTATTTATGTTTTGAAGGATCTTAACTACCAATGCCTAAGAAAGTATTAAGGTTTTCTACGCGTAAAAACGTAAATTGGTTACTTACTTACTAAGATTCATGTAAAAAGTACCAACTTATGAAAATGGTCACACTATTTTCCACTTCTCTATGAACGCCATAAACGAAAAACGACTCTACAATGTCCTTAGTGCTATTTACAAAAAATATAACTAGGAAAGGTCACTGCACTCCAGCCCACGAATTTGTAAAAATAAACTCTAGGCCACTTGCCGCCGAATAAAAAAAAGAGGAAAACTCCGAGACGTCAAATTTTGAATTTGGAACACCGAACGATTCACGCATGCGCTCTATCCGCGCGCGCTTCAGCAACTAACATAAATAGCGACTAGTTTAGACTCTGTTGTTATAGGTTACGCGACTGTTTTAAAATCGCTCTTTGCTCTACCAAAAACATCAGCGGTGACTGCTTACTGAAAGGAGCGGCGTAATTTAAAGATTAAAAATACGGCTGAATTAAATGTGGTTTGCTTATTCAAGATTTCCTTTCGACACGTGTCGTTTTAACTCCTTCGGGTTATGTCACGAGGTATGTTAGGAGCTATTTTGTCTATGTGTTAGGGTTAAAAATACTTCAGTCTAGCAAGCGAGCCAAACTGAAATGTCAGGAGACTAGACGTCTTTTTGCATTGATTCATGCTGAGAATTACAACGCATGGATTGATAGTTTCTTACAAAATTACTCTTGAAAGAAAGACCCAAAATCCCACCAAAACAGAGTAATCGTTATTAGTAAGCATTGTAAGTCACATTGCGCAAAAATGGGATGAAATTAAGTACTCTTTACTTAGTATAAAAACTTTCTAGGCTAGAGTGACATACTTTTGTCTCTGTCTCGAGCAAGATGGGTTACCACGGTATATTTGGGGCTGGTATAAGTTGCCTCACACTTGACGTGTGCTAAGTCAGTTTCTATCCGTTATTATTCTATGGACTCATGTGACTCGATTTGTTTTTGTACATTCGTGTGTGCTCACAGAAATAGGCTTGACATTTTGGAAAATTTAGGGATTGCTCGCCTGCAAGCCGCTGGAAGTGAAAGAACATGCTTGCAGCTCTATTTTGAGCTTTTAGTTTATACAGGGTTATTGGAAATTCGACCTATTTCCGTTAGGACGTTATAGAGGAAACCATTCCCAACCAATTATAATTTTTATTATTATTTATTTATTTAAATTGTATAACATTACAGTAATAAATACTAATTCGTTATAAAATTGAATTTCACATAATTATTTTTTTTAAGGAAAAAAAAGTTTACCTTCATTCCCAAACGTAACTGGTATTAATGATATTTTGGCCACCGAACTAAATCCAGGCAAAAAGTTTTTAATGCAGTTATTTTTTTCATTCTGGTTAAAAGTATCCTATCAAAAACACCAATTTTCACGTAAACATGTTGCCAAGACGAGACCATACACCTCGCACGAGACCATACACCTCGCACTGTCAAAAAGCTATCAGATCTCATGTAGAGCCAAGCTTTTATCTTTAAACTCCACAAGCCCTAACTTCACAAACTCTACAATCTAGAGTATTCTAGAGTCTACACCTGTCAAAATACCTATGTGGCTCAGCGGTCAATTTTGGGACTGGGCATTATGGGGTGAAATTGGTTGGAAATAATTATACCCTTTTATAACCTCCTAACGGGAATAGTTCGAATTTACAATAATCCTGTATTTATTTGGGTAGATAGTAGCTTGGTACGGTCGGTCACAGCCACAGATAACCCATGGCAGCTCTTACCCCGCGCGGCATAGGGGCGCCAATCGAACAAGAAGGGGTATCCTAGCGTGTGGCCGACTGTACAAACAAGTAACACTTATGTTACACTTTATTGCACAAACTAAAAGATCAGAGATGGATGTGAGATTATCAAGGGCGGCCTTACCACAAAAAAAAACTGAATTGATTCGGTTGAACTTATTAAGTTAGGTACTGTCAGGTATATACTAAGTTTTAACCTCCATCTGAACACCAGCTAGGTGCTACAGATCGACAAAAACATTAAATTTTTGCTGCGAAGTCACCCGAAACGTACGGTCGGGCACAATCTCAGATACCCCACGGCAGCTCTTATCGCGTGCGGCATAAGGGCCAATCGTACAAAAAGGGGTATCTGAGTCTGTGGCCGACTGTACAAACTTACAATACCTACCTATGTCTGGCCATAAAATGTTTTTTAGTACAATAAAGAATATTCTATTCTATTCTATTCTACCTACCAGTGGACAAGCTGTTGATGTTGGCTGTAAGTGGCTTCATGCTTACCTTTGAAGATATACTTATTTAAATTGAACTCTATTGCTTCAGAATGGAGTCGAAAAGCAATAAAATATGAAAGAATTCTACTTAGGTACTTATTGTTGTGGCCCGTGGCAACTCTCAAGTGGCATGAATAGACTTCCCAGTAACTATTTTCAAAGAAAAGATAGGTAAGTACTTACGGAAAATAAAAAGCATCGAGGAGAAATCCTAGCATTACAAACAAAGAAAAGAAAAAACTGCCCTCAACGGAAAAAATGCCTTGTGTAGTGTGTAGGTGCTACAGCTACCTATATCTTCCTTTTTTTAGTATTGCGAGTTACGCGACTCGAGATAAATAAGTAGGTACTGTCGACAGCAGAGATAAACCAGTGGGCCGTTTCATAAAACTGACAAAGACAATAATTATTTACTATGACAATTCGATGTACAATGCGCAGCCGATTAGCCATTAGAAAGATTACAAGAAAGGTTAGGTTACAAACCAACTAGGTACTCAATGTACACATCGAGTTGCTATAATATCAAAATAATTTCAAATAATAAACTATGAATAGTAGTTATATGAAATGGCCCACAGGTAAACCTGTATATTTTTTCGCAGTCACCCGTAATGTAACCGAGTAGAGTACCGAACAGCAATACGAGGTGCTGTTGAAGTCACCTACTTAGTTAATAAAGTAAGACGTACGTAGCCTGTCCATGTCTGTGAATATTTCATTGTTATCCTAGCTAGCCCATTGGCCCGTCAATGTCGAGAGATTATTTATTGTGAACAATGGTGGAAAGAGACAGATCTGTATTACCCCCTGACCATAAAAACGAAGGAATTCCTCGGACAGCCAGTGTTGACAAGCCAGACCGACGTGATGGTTAGAGAAGCATTTATTTGTCCAAATTATAAGATCCATTTTAGGCCTAATTTCCACCGCGCCGCGCGACGAGCCCAAGGCTGCGTGACAAAAGGCAGCAAGTGCAAACACGAGTTGCGCAAACGCACACTGCCAGTTGCCACCTTTTGTGTTGGCAGCGTCACGGCTATTGTGTAGCGTCAGCACGCGTGTGCAGCATGCCGTTTTATTTTGATGTGGTTTTGAGCTAGTTTAGGCTGAAGGTTAAAATGAAAAGTACTTACATACAATAAGATCCACGAAGGAAGAGACTTGAGACACCACGTGGTTTGATTTCGCAGTGACGATTTATAGGTGTCTTTCTGCCGGTTTCTGAATTGAGAAATTCGCTAAGCAATTGGGTAAGTATCGTCCTGTCTCTGCAAATTTCTCACAAAAGAGCGTGACAGAACGATAGTTAAGTATTTGCTTAGCAAAGTTCTCAATTCAGAAACTGGGCCTTTAGCGGTATGAGGACTGAGCACAGGACGGGACCGGGCGTCATCGCGGCGGCGGCGGCGGCGGCGGAAAGAGGTCTGGGACTTGTGGGAAGCGCGCTCAAGTCTCTTCTTTCGAGGCACTTGCCATCGGTTACACTAACGATAACAAGCTGGTTGTCAGTTACACTTTAACAGTAGATTAACACCTTTATTATACGTAAATCATCAAAAATATACTTACCTACTTATTATTCTTAAAAATGCTTGAAGCCCCATTTACTCTGCTAGCGGTACTAATTCAAACGCTAAATAGGAAGTAGCGAGTGGCGGGTTAGCGCCTCGCGTCAATGCAAATGCAACACGACACCTTCAATCCTTGTTGGTTTTGGAGCTAGCCAGTCGGACCAGTGTAATCCCGTTTTTAAATGTCAAAAAAGATCGTTCCTTTCATTAAGGTCCATTTTCTAGTAAAGAGAACGAAGTCGGTGAAAAAATCTTCTCGATATTTTTCTTCAAAAGTACCAAATTACCCAATAGTGATTTTGTAATCCTAATCTGCGCTTTTTTCTTACGAAGTTGTGCGTGCCAGTGGCGATTTTTTCAAGTGTCACGAATCGTTGGATTCGCTCTCAAACACAGTCTATTTATCTGTGGTTTCCACATAGTTTGACAGCGATATTTGACACTTGGAAAAATCCATACCCTTCAAACTTTTTTCCATTACTTCCTAATTTGTTTTTGTAATACCTAGTTGCGTTTTGGTAAACTAACATGAAAACTTTTAAAATTAATATGAATTCAATTAATAGAATTATGCTACCTACATACATCCATTTCGGGGTCCACATACAGCCGTCACCCGCCATTCCAGAAGATGTTGCCAAAATTCATCCAAGAGGTTGTACAGTCAACAGCACGTTGCAAAGTCACCCGTAACGTAACTGAGTAAAGTGCACACGTACTGTCGATTGTACAAGGTTACAAACGGTTTATTTTGTTGCTGAAATAAGTAGTGATAATTCCGAACAACGTTTGTTCGATTCGGACGTGTTTGTATTTTCAAAAGTGCCAGAAAGATCGCGCTAGATTTCGACTAAGCTGCCATAGAATAAAATGAAGCACGCTTCAAGAGCTTTCATTCGACACCACTTTCATCACAGTTGGAAAATCTTCATAAAATGGGACAAATATGCCCAAAACACCATTTTCGCGCTTGACTAAGCTGCCATAGTATAAATTGAAGTACTCATCAACAGCTACCTTTTTTTTTCAATCACCGCAATCTACAGGGTGCACTTGAATTCGATAGCGGAACTTCAAGTATACTACTACTCATCAATAACTAGTGGTTCGCCCCGAACTGTGAACTCGCGACCCCATATAAACTTAACAACCCCATATCTCGGCAACCCCTCGACCGATTTGGCTCATGTTCGAACTTAAAAATTCTTTTAATTTCATAATAAAAAATATTTAAATTAGTTTCTCAATATTGTCTAAAGATAAGATTAAGCCAATAACGGACTTTCGAACAAAAAACTTTGGGTTCAAGTTATCGTCGAACGAACATTCATACATACAAACATACAAACATACATATAAACAAACCCTTCCGGACCATTAGGTTGAATTCTCAAAATGTTGTATTCTTATAATGTTGAACTCTCACTTAGTTGAATCCCAGAATGTTGAATTCTCATAATGTTGAATATGCAAAATGTTGAATGACAGATTCAAATTCCTATATAATGTTGAATTCTCGTTATGTTTTGTTTGAATTGTTTTGTTTGGATTGTTCAAGTAGACTCGGAGAACTTCGCTCGCTTCGCTCGCTCGTTCAAAAACAACTTGTACTTGCTGGCTAAAATAATGGAGCAAAACAAATATCAGCTGTTCCATACAAAAGTTAGACTAAGTACTACGCCAAAGGGTATGAAACAGTATTTAATTTTGTATTGATCAGCAAGACGTTTTATTCAAAGTTCCGCTACCGAATTAGACTGCCCATGTAGAGGAACCTATAAAAGAAGAATCGCGTCTATAAAAGAGAGATCTATGCGAACTGGGCCTTAGCCTGTAACGCAATGGTGCCAAAATGGGCTCCCGGTTGCGTATATAGAAATGCTAGTTCAGTACGTCTCCGCCAGGCTGAGACGAACTGAATTAGCAGTTTCTAACGATAAACACCCGTAAATGCTACGCCAATACGTCTCAGAGGGTGATGTACTGCAGTAGGATTTCAAGTTTTATAACGCAACCTAAGTGGGGTTATCCTAATTCGGTTCGTCAACGCGAAACTGATGCTGAAGGGCGGCTAAGAATTAACTTACAGCATAACAAATAAAGCAAATACAGGTACGAAAAATGAATAGTTTAATTGGTAATAAGAATTATATTTTCTTAGGTTTGCACGAGCACTATACATAGATGTATCTTAGATTTAACACTGGTTTTATTAACTTTTTACATTTCCAACGTTTCGAGACCTTTGCAGAGCTCGTGGTAATAAAACGAGTGTTAAATCCGTTAAAATCTGTGTTTAAATTAAATAAGAATTATTTTACTCAATGTTTTTTGCACTGTCTTTACGTCGCGCAATGGAAGTTGGCTGCACTTTGATCTTTCTGGAGTTATCGCATTATAGGAATTCTACGCCCACAATACGTCACGCGAGCCGGCAGTGACGAACTGAATTAGCATTTTCTAAGCATATAAATGCGTATTTATGTAGAAATCCTACTGCAATACGTCACCCTCTGTGACGTATTGGTGCAGCAATTACGCGTGTTTATCGTTACAAAATTTTAGAAAATGCTAATTCAGTTCGTCTTAGCCTGGCGGAGACGTACTGAACTAGCATTTCTATATACGCCTCCCGGTTGAAGGTTTCAATTACGATTTATTAATACTGTTGGTCCAGAGTCTGTCCTTTTAATGTTTTTGTAGTACAGCAAATAATATTATGAGTCTAATTCTACAGGGTGCACTCGAATTCGATAGCGAAACTTTAAGGGGACATTCCAATCATGATTATGAAAACCACAGTAGTGGTCTTAAAGCATCCCGGTGAGATGACTTTTTATTTTTTTCTGATACCAAAAACTACCTTAGTCAATCATAAAGAAACGATATCAGTACTAAAAGCTACAAAAATTATATCAAAAAATATTCAAAATTAATCGATTAAATTTAAATAAATCACTTTTCAACGCAACGACACACTTTCGATCATATGTTCACCTTTCCGGTCGACAAGTTGGAAATGCAATAATCGACCAAAAGAGAAACCACTCCTAAAGTCATCAACATAAGATCCAAAATTATAAAAAAACGCACTGTCTGTAGGCCCCTGTAGGTAACTTCCGAGCAAAAATTCGCAAGAGAGTAATGCAATGCTTTTTAAAAATCACCCTTATTACAAAGATCGAAGGACGATCCATCCCTCCCTACGTATTCAAAGCTAAAAGCGCGAGCGCCGAAAGGTAAGAGAAGGACGAAGGACCTCCAGTGTTGCCACAAATATGGGTTTTTCCGTATTTGTACGGATTTGGGTAGTCTTTACTTTAATGTATTACTTTAATGTAAATGTAAAATTAGCTTATTAAGTAAGTATTTTTATACGGACTTGCAGTCTTTTTTAAGATACCTACCTAATTTAAAACCGTATTTTCGTAGATGTAACTTCGATCGTTATCGTAGGTAGTCCAGTACTGAGGACTTAAGTATGTGTTCGATTTTAGCCAAAAGCGTAGAATATAGGTACAGTCGGCCACAGTCTCAGATACCCCTTTTTGTTCGATTGGCGCCCTTATGCCGCGCGCGGTAAGAGCTGCCATAGGGTATCTGAGATTGTGGCCGACCGTACCTACCTATGTAATAATGTAAGGCATGCCGATAGGCCCGGATAAGCCCCAGATAAGCCTGAAAATATGGACGAAGAACAACTCACACCCTGGCTCCGTTGAGGCGTTTCAAAGACGATTTAATTCACTTTTATATGGAATTTATAATTCACTTTAAATAACAATACATTACATACCTACATACGGATTTTAAAATGTAATAACGGCGCCACATGGCAACACTGGGGAATTTTGATTTAAGTGCCTACAGTGCGTTTCACGAAATAATTCCCTTGGATGAACAAAAATAGTCCCTATTACATTGCAATAAGAGTTTCGTCAAGGGAACTCTCTTGCGTGAAACGCACACTACTACGTAAAAATATTGAGCGGCGGCACGTGCGCGCCTCTCTCTCGCCCGTGATTATAGGTCATTTTGTAGGCGGGTCACCCACCGCAGGTCAAAGCGCGCGGTGATAAGAGCTATACGCGTAGTACAGTCGCGTTCATAATGGGGTTAGTTAATAATCGTTTTATTTTAAATATTTTTTTATGCAATTTTTGTAGCTTTTAGTACTGATATCGTTTCTTTATGATTGACTAAGGTAGTTTTTGGTATCAGAAAAAAATAAAAAGTCATCTCACCGGGATGCTTTAAGACCACTACTGTGGTTTTCATAATCATGATTGGAATGTCCCCTTAAAGTTTCGCTATCGAATTCGAGTGCACCCTGTAGAGGATTAGTTCGCTGGTTGTTCTCCTACGAACAACGAAAAAATCCCGGTTTTGTCCTTCTACCTGGGACGCCATTGATACGCCATTGTGTTACAGGCTAAGGCCCCAGACCGCTGCATTTCACTTACCTTTCATGTGTTCTGAGCTGTCGGCCCTCATGATGTCTGTCAGATAGTGCTCCAGGGAACGCATGTTGTCCAGGCCCGTGCGTTCCTAGAACAAGATAAGCCCGGTGAGGAAACCTGCTTCAAAGGTATAAACTTACTGTGCATCTAAATTCATGAAAGAACGGCACGGCAGTCGATCCTGTACGTGCAGCATGGTAAGCCCGAGATAGGCCCTTCTCTATGCAAAACTGTCAACTTGTCGGTCGGGCTCGAGTTGGCTCTACGCCATCATGGCGCTAAAGACAAAAATACAACATTTTTATTAAAAACTAGCAGCCCGTCCCGGCTTCGCACGGGGTAGAAAAAGACATTTTAAGACTCATTTTTCTACACCTTCGGTTACATTGTTCAAATTTTACCAAGGATCCCTAATTTTTTTCAAATTGAAATGTAGCCTATGTCAAATTGGAAGAATGTAGCATTCTATTGGTGAAAGAATTTTTTTAATCGGACCAGTACTTTTTGAGCCTATTCATTACAAACATACAAAAATAGGTACAAATCTTACCGGTGTGAAGTTAGCTGACAAAACTTGGCTGACAATTATAATACTGCTAAATTAAGATGGTATTTTTTTTTCAGGCATTTTTCAGGCCTTGATAGTATCCTGAAAGCCTGTAACTGTAAAAAATGATTGCCCAGATCAAAACGGTCAAGTTCGAACCGGAAGCAAATAGTTTTATTTTAATATATAATGAAATGAAATGGATTGAATTGTAAGTGAACATGTATTACCAAAAATTTCTAACTTAACTTAATTAACATGTACCTACTAACAAAATATGGCCTAGAGCTGGAATAAAAGAATTTATTATTATTATTATTATTATTATTAATATGACTGTTCTCAGTTCAACCTTAATTTTATGCGAACCGACTAAGATTCCAGGCCAGATTAGTTTTTTGCCACTCTAGACGCTATGGTTTTCTTTAGCCTATACTATAAGCTATCTAACAACACCGAAATCAGGCTTGGATTCCATTTAGAAGTACCCAAAAAAGTTAGCTGACAAAAATAATTTAACCATTTTTCCAACTATTTTCAGTTTTTTGAAAACTAAAAGCCGCCAGAGTTTTTTACCACTCTAGACGCTATGGTTTCCTCTTGTACATACTATAGGCTATCCAAAACCACCAAAATCAGATTTGGATTCCATTTAGAAGTACCGAAAAAAGTTGGCTGACAAAAATAATTTAACCATTTTTCCAACTATTTTCAGTTTTTTGAAAACTTAAAGCCGCCAGAGTTTTTTACCACTCTAGACACTATGGTTTACTCTTGCACATACTATAGGCTATCCAAAACACTAAAATCAGATTTGGATTCCATTTAGAAGTACCCAAAAAAGTTAGCTGTCAAAAATTATTTGACGATTTCTATATTTTCAGTTTTTTGAAAACTAAAATCCGCCAGAGTTTTTTACCACTCTAGACGCTATGGTTTCCTCTTGTATATACTATAGGCTATCCAAAAACACCAAAATCAAATTTGGATTCCATTTAGAAGTACCGAAAAAAGTTGGCTGACAAAAATAATAATTTAACCATTTTTCCCAACTATTTTCAGTTTTTTGAAAACTAAAAGCCGCCAGAGATTTTTACCACTCTAGACGCTATGGTTTACTCTTGCACATACTATAGGCTATCCAAAAACACTAAAATCAGATTTGGATTCCATTTAGAAGTACCCAAAAAAGTTAGCTGACAAAAATTATTTGACGATTTCTATATTTTCAGTTTGTTGAAAACTAAAAGCCGCCAGAGTTTTTTACCACTCTAGACGCTATGGTTTCCTCTTGTATATACTATAGGCTATCTAAAAACCCCAAAATCAGATTTGGATTCCATTTAGAAGTACCGAAAAAAGTTGGCTGACAAAAATAATTTAACCATTTTTCCCAACTATTTTCAGTTTTTTGAAAACTAAAAGCCGCCAGAGTTTTTTACCACTCTAGACGCTATGGTTTCCTCTTGTACATACTATATTCTATCCAAAAACACTAAAATCAGATTTGGATTCCATTTAGAAGTAGGTACCCAAAAAAGTTAGCTGACAAAAAATATTTGACGATTTCTATATTTTCAGTTTTTTGAAAACTTAAAGCCGCCAGAGTTTTTTACCACTCTAGACGCTATCGTTTCCTCTTGTATATACTATAGACTATCCAAAAACACCAAAATCAGGCTTGGATTCCATTTAGAAGTACCCAAAAAAGTCAGCTGACAAAAATAATTTAACCATTTTTCCAACTTTTTTCAGTTTTTTGAAAACTAAAAGCCGCCAGAGTTTTTTACCACACTAGACGCTATGGTTTCTTCTTGCACATACTATAGGCTATCCAAAAACACCAAAATCAGATTTGAATTCCATTTAGAAGTACCGAAAAAAGTTGGCTGACAAAAATAATTTAACCATTTTTACAACTATTTTCAGTTTTTTGAAAACTAAAAGCCGCCAGAGTTTTTTACCACTCTAGACGCTCTAGTTTCCTCTTGTACATACTATATGCTATCCAAAAACACCAAAATCAGGCTTTGATTCCATTTAGAAGTACCCAAAAAAGTTAGCTGACAAAAATAATTTAACCATTTTTCCAACTATTTTCAGTTTTTTGAAAACTAAAAGCCGCCAGAGTATTTTACCACTCTAGACACTATAGTTTACTCTTGCACATACTATAGGCTATCCAAAAACACTAAAATCAGATTTGGATTCCATTTAGAAGTACCCAAAAAAGTTAGCTGACAAAAATTATTTGACGATTTCTATATTTTCCGTTTTTTCAAAATTAAAACCCGCCACAGTTTTTTACCACTCTAGACGCTATGGTTTCCTCTTGTACATACTATAGGCTATCCAAAAACACCAAAATCAGGCTTGGATTCCATTTAAAAGTACCCAAAAAAGTTAGCTGACAAAAATTATTTGACGATTCTTCTAACTATTTTCAGTTTTTTGAAAACTAAAAGCCGCCTGAGTTTTTCACCACTCAAGACGCTATGGTTTCCTCTTGTACATACTATAGGCTATCCAAAAACACCAAAAACAGGCTTGGATTCTATTTAGAAGTACCCAAAAAAGTTAGCTGACAAAAATAATTTAACCATTTTTCCAACTATTTTCAGTTTTTTTAAACCTAAAAGCCGCCAGAGTTTTTTACCACTCTAGACGCTATGGTTTCCTCTTGCACATACTATAGGCTATTCAAAAACACCAAAATCAGGCTTGGATTCCATTTAGAAGTACCCAAAAAAGTCAGCTGACAAAAATAATTTAACAATTTTTCCAACTTTTTTAAGTTTTTTGAAAACTAAAAGCCGCCAGAGTTTTTTACCACTCTAGACGCTATGGTTTCCTCTAGAACATACTATAGGCTATCCAAAACCACTAAAATCAGATTTGGATTCCATTTAGAAGTACCCAAAAGTTAGCTGACAAAAATAATTTAACCATTTTTCCAACTATTTTCAGTTTTTTGAAAACTTAAAGCCGCCAGAGTTTTTTACCACTCTAGACGCTATGGTTTCCTCTTGTACATACTATAGGCTATCCAAAAACATCAAAATCAGATTTGGATTCCATTTAAAAGTACTGAAAAAAGTTGGCTGACAAAAATAATTTAACCATTTTTCCAACTATTTTCAGTTTTTTGAAAACTTAAAGCCGCCAGAGTTTTTTACCACTCTAGACACTATGGTTTACTCTTGCACATACTATAGGCTATCCAAAAACACTAAAATCTGATTTGGATTCCATTTAGAAGTACCCAAAAAAGTAAGCTGACAAAAATTTTTTGACGATTTCTATATTTTCAGTTTGTTGAAAACTAAAAGCCGCCAGAGTTTTTTACCACTCTAGACGCTATGGTTTCCTCTAGTACATACTATAGGCTATCCAAAAACACCAAAATCAGGCTTGGATTCCATTTAAAAGTACCGAAAAAAGTTGGCTGACAAAAATAATAATTTAACCATTTTTCCCAACTATTTTCAGTTTTTTGAAAACTAAAAGCCGCTAGAGATTATTACCACTCTAGACGCTATGGTTTACTCTTGCACATACTATAGGCTATCCAAAAACACTAAAATCAGATTTGGATTCCATTAGAAGTACCCAAAAAAGTTAGCTGACAAAAAATATTTGACGATTTCCATATTTTCAGTTTTTTGAAAACTAAAAGCCGCCAGAGTTTTTTACCACTCTAGACGCTATCGTTTCCTCTTGTATATACTATAGACTATCCAAAAACACCAAAATCAGGCTTGGATTCCATTTAGAAGTACCCAAAAAAGTCAGCTGACAAAAATAATTTAACCATTTTTCCAACTTTTTTCAGTTTTATGAAAACTAAAAGCCGCCAGAGTTTTTTACCACTCTAGACACTATGGTTTACTCTTGCACATACTATAGGCTATCCAAAAACACTAAAATCAGATTTGGATTCCATTTAGAAGTACCCAAAAAAGTTAGCTGACAAAAATTATTTGACGATTCTTCTAACTATTTTCAGTTTTTTGAAAACTAAAAGCCGCCTGAGTTTTTCACCACTCAAGACGCTATGGTTTCCTCTTGTACATACTATAGGCTATCCAAAAACATCAAAAACAGGCTTGGATTCTATTTAGAAGTACCCAAAAAAGTTAGCTGACAAAAATAATTTAACCATTTTTCCAACTATTTTCAGTTTTTTGAAAACTAAAAGCCGCCAGAGTTTTTTAACACTCTAGACGCTATGGTTTCCTCTTGTATATACTATAGGCTATCCAAAAACACCAAAATCAGGCTTGGATTCCATTTAGAAGTACCCAAAAAAGTCAGCTGACAAAAATAATTTAACCATTTTTACAACTATTTTCAGTTTTTTGAAAACTAAAAGCCGCCAGAGTTTTTTACCACTCTAGACGCTAAAGATTCCTCTTGTACATACTATATGCTATCCAAAAACACCAAAATCAGGCTTGGATTCCATTTAGAAGTACCCAAAAAAGTTAGCTGACAAAAATAATTTAACCATTTTTCCAACTATTTTCAGTTTTTTGAAAACTAAAAGTCGCCAGAGTTTTTTACCACTCTAGACACTATGGTTTACTCTTGCACATACTATAGGCTATCCAAAAACACTAAAATCAGATTTGGATTCCATTTAAAAGTACCCAAAAAAGTTAGCTGACAAAAATTATTTGACGATTTCGATATTTTCCGTTTTTTCAAAATTAAAACCCGCCACAGTTTTTAACCACTATAGACGCTATGGCTTCCTCTTGCACATAATACAAGCTATCCAGAAACACCAAAATCAGATTTGGATTCCATTTAAAAGTACCCAAAAAAGTTAGCTGACAAAAATTATTTGACGATTCTTCTAACTATTTTCAGTTTTTTGAAAACTTAAAGCCGCCTGAGTTTTTTACCACTCAAGACGCTATGGTTTCCTCTTGTACATACTATAGGCTATCCAAAAACACCAAAATCAGGCTTGGATTCTATTTAGAATTACCCAAAAAAGTCAGCTGACAAAAATAATTTAACAATTTTTCCAACTTTTTTCAGTTTTTTGAAAACTAAAAGCCGCCAGAGTTTTTGACTATGTGCAAGAGGAAACGTCTAGAGTGGTAAAAAACTCTAGCGGCTTTTAGTTTTCAAAAAACTGAAAATAGTTGGAAAAATGGTTAAATTATTTTTGTCAGCTAACTTTTTTGGGTACTTCTAAATGGAATCCAAGCCTGATTTTGGTGTTTTTGGATAGCCTATAGTATGTACAAGAGGAAACCATAGCGTCTAGAGTGGTAAAGAACTCTGGCGGCTTTTAGTTTTCAACAAACTGAAAATATAGAAATCGTCAAATAATTTTTGTCAGCTTTTTTTTTTTTTTTTTAAATATTTATTTTTCAAAAAAATTACACAAAATATCAATAAATAACATTTGCCAAACTGCTTAAGCAGTTTGTCGGCAACACTCTTGGTACTTACAGCTAAAATTCTTTATACTTAATAGGTTACATTACAAAGCGTGACTTGTACTGTCCGGAAGGGACGGGCCGGGGCCCAAAAATAAGTGTTTTAGTTTATTTTTAAATTGAGGTTTTGTAATTTTTTTATTGTTACGTAGTTCATCTGGGAAGTTTTTATATAATGTAGGAGCCAAATAATGGCCTAAGCGTTTTCCATAGTAATTAGTGCTTTTGGGTATTACATATTTAGGTTTATTTCTCGTAGTACTACGGGTCTGGTAGCCATGGCTCCACTCTTTGAGATATTGTGCTTTACCAAAAGTTTCTACTGCAACTTCATATTTAACTTTTTGTTCAACTGGCATTATTCTACAAATTTTGAATAGATTTTCATAATCATCCTTACATTTAGTTTTGACATTTTTTGTAACAAGACATTTTAAGAATCTTATTTGAAGCTTTTTAATTTCATTTAAATATGTAGGAAAAGTACGACCATAGCTAGCCAAACCGTATCCTATTACAGATTCCACGAGTGCATGATAAATACAATATAGCAATGACCTATTAACATAATATTTTAGGCATTTAAATTTAGCAAGTAGAAATCTAAGTTTTGAACATATTTCTTTTATATGTATTTTCCAGTTCATATCTTTATCAATAGTCAGTCCCAGGTATTTAATCCTATCCACTTTTTCTATTGTTTTACACTGACAATTGCTGTGATTTTCATGGAAACATTCATAAGAGTGTCCGATAATATTAATTGTAACATCTTTTTGTCGGCTATTAGGACATCTAATGTGCATTAATTTAGTTTTCTGGGCATTTAAAATAATTCCATTATCATGAGACCACATAATAATATTGTTAAGGTCTTCCTGTATATATTTCTCAATACATGATATATCTCTGCTTGAGTACATAATGCACGTGTCATCTGCATACATATATGTTTTACTATGCTTTACCACGTTACATATGCTATTCACGTGCATTATGTACCCAATGGGACCATAAACTGAGCCTGTTGGAACACCATGTTTAATTGTAAATTCGTTGCTCGTTATCTGATTTACTTTTACACTTAGTTTACGTTGTGATAGGTATTTTTGAAACCATGCTTTGACAGGACCTCTTACACCACATTCCTCCATTGCTTGTATTAAGGTATCATGATCTAGCGTATCAAAGGCCTTTTTAAAGTCTATAAATAATGCTATAACATGCTCCCTTTTATCTAAACTAGAATAAACATCATCCGTGAACTCAAACAGAACAGAATTTGTACCTTTACCCCTCTGAAAACCGTGTTGAGAGCTATTTATAACTTTATTTTTACTCAGAAATTCTGAAATCTGGCCCACTATTACCTTTTCAACGATCTTATTTAGAGTACACAATATTGCTATCGGTCTATAATTAGTGTATTCGTAGTGAGAGGCCTGTTTGTAAATGGGTCTAACTATAGATAGTTTAAGTCCATCGGGGTAAAAGCCCCCCTTAATACATAGATTCACGAAATTTGCAATAGCAGGACTGATTAAGTGTTTTATTGATTTTAAGTCTTTTACTCTTATACGATCAGAGCCGGCCGATTTGTTTGCATCCATACTATCAATTAACTTTTCTATTCTGCTTGAGTCCACTTTGCGAAAATTAAAAGAAAGAGGTATTTCTTTGACATATGACATTCTATTAAGAAACTTTTTGTTACAGTTGTGCTTAATTTTATCAATTTCATTTGTAAAAGTTTCTGCAAAATTGTTACATATTACTTTGGTGTCCTCTTTTTTTCCCAGATATTTATTTATTACGCTATCTAAAGTACTTTTATTTTTACCCAGCCAATTATTAACATTTTCCCAAATTTTTCTCATGTCTAAATTACATTCTTTTATTTTATTCTTTCTATGGTTATTTTTTGCAATATTCACACTTTTTGAAGTTTTATTTCTTAATTTAGTGTATTCCAACCTATAAGTCATATTTTTCGGTTCTTGTTTCCATTTTCTAAACAGTTCATCTTTTTTACATAACATAGTATACAATTGTTTGTTCATCCACTCACTCGATCTATTATTCTTTTTGTTTACAGTAACCATCCTACTGCTTTCATCATAGATGTTAGTAAAAGTTTCACAGATCGTTTCATATAATTTTAACGGACAGTTTATAGTTGTTAAAGCGTTCCAGTCGTAATCAAGAAGTTTACTCACAACAAGTCGGTCATTTAGTACTTTCTTCATAGAATCCTCACTGTCTTGCACTGCATTCCCATTAATTATTAACCCGATTAGGTAATGATCTGATATTTTACATGTCAACAAATGCGAACGCACACTTTCAGATCTCACACGCACGAAAATATGATCGATACACGTACGCGTCAGCTTCTCGCTCCTTATCTCCTCGCGGGTGTAGTCTCGTAAAGCACACTGCATTCCGTACCGACACAATAAATCTTCGTATTTTGCAACTGTTTTGTTAAAGCCCTTATTCATCATATCTATGTTTATATCACCGATATATAGAATATCTTCCTTGGTAGGTATATCCCGGAGGATCTTTTCGAGTTCCTGTAGGTATCGTAATTTATTTGATCCAGGCTGTCTATACATAGCCAGAAGATGTATACATCTATTGTTTAAGTTAAATTTTCCTCGAATCATCTCAAATGTGCATCCATTTTGATTCTCGCAGTGTAATGAGCAATTGTTCCTTACATAAATGAGAATTCCCCCACATTTATTATACAGTCTTGTGTTTGGGTGTACGGTGAATCCCGGTATTTGGAAGAGTGGTACACTGTCCTCCTTGATGTTAATGTCCGTTAGTATTATTATAGAAATATATTCTAATACCTCTTTGGTCGTTATCAAAAAATGGTCAAATCCCTTATTCATAGATCGAATATTTAGGTGTATTATATGAGTTTTATTGTTATGTTCCTTAATGTTGTTTATCCATGAGTCGGTATTTGTGAACTTTGTGTATGTTACATCGTTAGATATGTTGATAGAATCGAGCTCTGTAGAATTTAGTTGCTTACATTATTTTGGTGAGGTAGGTACCTATGCCTACTGATAGGTATTTTATGGTGTTTTCTGTGGCAAGTAGCTAGCAATGTCTTTGTCAGACTGTACTTTGTGAATTTTTGAGTCCCCATCGGTCCTTCTCATTAGGATTTTTCCATTTTGAACCCATATGTACTTAAAATGGGTTTTGAGAACCATTTTAGTCTGCCATAGTAGGTCTCTTGTACTCTTAGGTAGGTTCTCATTCACGTAAATGGGCTTGTCGCTGTCAGTTGCGAATATCATGCCATTATTAATTTTGGTTTTTCGGGCCTTGAGCCACGCATCGCGTTGAGATCTTGTGCGCATTTCAACGACAATAGGACGCGGGCGAGCTCGCTGCGACCCGTCATTGTTTTTACGTTCGGCCGCACCTACCCTCCATGCAGATTCAATACCTAGGCTTTCTTCTTTGATGCCTAGCTTACTGCCAATGGTCTCAAGCACCTCCATCAGCTTCTCATCCTTATTTTCCTCCACACCAATAAGCTCCACCTTTTTTTCATACTCTTTTTGCTCAAGTGCTTGGATTCTCTCCTCGAGCGATGAATTGCATTTTTCCAAATACACGTTTTTTTGGAATAAATCCGTTACTTTATTCTCCATTTTCTTTAGTTTTTCTCCACACTCCTCTTTGAACTCAATCATTTCCTGATACTTTTCGGCATAGAAGTCCACGGTTTCGCTGAGGTCCTCAACGCATTTTTGGATTTGGAATACTACTTCGAGTTTCTTGTTTAATTGCTTCAGTAGTGTTTCTATTGTTGAAGAGGAATCCACTGTAATTTCCGACACTTTCTGGGGTGTTTTTAAACAAGTTTCACAGGCTTCCTCTTCCAGAAAGCGTTTCAAATCCTTCACGCACGCCTTGTGAAAGTTTCCACCACATTGCCCTTTGCACTTAACTGTATCGCCTTTTTTTAGGGATATAAATAGCCGACACTTTTTACACTGCACCATTTTTAGACAGCACTGTCGCCGGTAGGTAATTATCTCTTCAAAAAATACAAAGCGCGAGCGCTGCACTCGTCCGACCGCCAAGAGCGCCGGCGCGGAACTTACTTTTTTGGGTACTTCTAAATGGAATCCAAATCAGATTTTAGTGTTTTTGGATAGCCTATAGTATGTGCAAGAGTAAACCATAGTGTCTAGAGTGGTAAAAAACTGTGGCGGCTTTAAGTTTTCAAAAAACTGAAAATAGTTGGAAAAATGGTTAAATTATTTTTGTCAGCCAACTTTTTTCGGTACTTCTAAATGGAATCCAAATCTGATTTTGGTGGTTTTGGATAGCCTATAGTATGTACAAGAGGAAACCATAGCGTCTAGAGTGGTAAAAATCTCTAGCGGCTTTTAGTTTTCAAAAAACTGAAAATAGTTGGAAAAATTGTTAAATTATTTTTGTCAGCTAACTTTTTGGGTACTTCTAAATGGAATCCAAGCCTGATTTTGGTGTTTTTGGATAGCCTATAGTATGTACAAGAGGAAACCATAGCGTCTAGAGTGGTAAAAAACTCTGGCGGCTTTTAGTTTTCAACAAACTGAAAATATAGAAATCGTCAAATAATTTTTGTCAGCTTACTTTTTTGGGTACTTCTAAATGGAATCCAAATCAGATTTTAGTGTTTTTGGATAGCCTATAGTATGTGCAAGAGTAAACCATAGTGTCTAGAGTGGTAAAAAACTCTGGCGGCTTTAAGTTTTCAAAAAACTGAAAATAGTTGGAAAAATGGTTAAATTATTTTTGTCAGCCAACTTTTTTCGGTACTTCTAAATGGAATCCAAATCTGATTTTGGTGGTTTTGGATAGCCTATAGTATGTACAAGAGGAAACCATAGCGTCTAGAGTGGTAAAAAACTCTGGCGGCTTTTAGTTTTCAAAAAACTGAAAATAGTTGGAAAAATGGTTAAATTATTTTTGTCAGCTAACTTTTTTGGGTACTTCTAAATGGAATCCAAGCCTGATTTTGGTGTTTTTGGATAGCCTATAGTATGTACAAGAGGAAACCATAGCGTCTAGAGTGGTAAAAAACTCTGGCGGCTTTTAGTTTTCCAAAAACTGAAAATAGTTGGAAAAATAGTGAAATTATTTTTGTCAGCTACCTTTTTTGGGTGCTTTTAAATGGAATCCAAGCCTGATTTCGGTGTTGTTAGATAGCTTATAGTATAGGCTAAAGAAAACCATAGCGTCTAGAGTGGCAAAAAACTAATCTGGCCTGGAATCTTAGTCGGTTCGCATAAAATTAAGGTTGAACTGAGAACAGTCATATTAAAATAAAACTATTTGCTTCCGGTTCGAACTTGACCGTTTTGATCTGGGCAATCATTTTTTACAGTTACAGGCTTTCAGGATACTATCAAGGACTGAAAAATGCCTGAAAAAAAAATACCATCTTAATTTAGCAGTATTATAATTGTCAGCCAAGTTTTGTCAGCTAACTTCACACCGGTACAAATCTTTCCTCTTTATAATATTAGTGTAGAAGTGTAGATTGCAATATCTACTTTCTGCTCGACATGACCCTAATCTGTTGCCATCTCGAATCCCGCCTGCCGTGCTCGCACAATAGACATGGCATGTCTGTCACTCGAGTTCGAGAGAGTGTCAAAACGACCATGCTAAGCATACTGACACGATTTTTTACAGCAGTGACATCCTATTGACCAGTAGGTTATACCTTGTAAAAAGATTAAGGATGTTTTGTAAAACGTATTATTGAACGAGCGAGCAAAGCGAGCGAAGTTCTCCGAGTCTACTGGAACAATCCGGCGTTTGTATGTATGTATGTTTGTATGTATGTTTGTATGTATGTTTGTATGTATGTTTGTATGTATGTTTGTATGTATGTTTGTATGTATGAATGTTCGTTCGACGATAACTTGAGTAAATTTGGTCGTATCGTTATAAAATTTGGTAGGCGGTCAAACGAATTTAAAAGAATTTTTAAGCTTGAACATGAGCCAAATAGGTCGAGGGGTTGCCGAGATTTGGGGTTGTATAGTTTATATGTGTCGCAGGGATATTGTCAAACCAGTGATATTATAATTTCGCTAGTGAAATTACAATTACCCGGGTTATTGCCAATCGCCTCCATTTCTTACAATTTCACGGACTTATTTTAGTGTTATTGTAATTTCACGGGAACGCTATATAGTGTTTTTATAATAACCCTAGGTATATTATGAGTCAAGTTTGTAGTGGGGGACTTCGTGCGTTTTGATTGGTCAACTCTTCTTTATCCGCCATTTGCTTAGGATTTCAACATAGAGCTAAGAAAATATTACAGTGGCCAGTCTGATAAAACAAAAAATCGGCTTTATGCGAGTCGGACTCGCGCACTGAGGGTTCCGTACCGCCATACAATAAAAAAATATATGGTTGTGTGTACGCTCATGCATAAGTCCGACTCGCACTTGGCTGTTTTTTTATTATTTGTTGTTATACTATAAAGCTCTAGATCTACACCAAGTTTGACGCTTGTAGTATTAACGTTTTTGTGATGGAGCATAAAGTATAAAATCACACTTGTTCTATGGGGACAACCCTTATTTTGTTATTAATATCAAATTTTTAGTGTCCCCATGATAAATATTCGGTCAAAATTTCAACTGCCTTTATGGGTAGCCATTTGAAATTTTGACCGGTACCAAAGATAAGGGTAGGAAATACAGACAGAGAATTCGGATATGGAGCCCTAAAAACCAATCTAAGTTATTGTGAGATAAATTAAGATAAAACTGCGATATTAGATATCCTTGCAAATAAAGCTTGTGATCTCCAGAAACCTGTCTATTATTTTGTAACTCTATGATTTCAAAATTGACAATTTGAAAACGGTCCAATCATTGACCGTCTGACAATCTAACGGCAGTGAAATTGTCAACTTGTTGGTGCCCTGCAATATCACTGCGTGAGCCTAGTGAAATTATAATATCACTGAAATGAGCCCGTGATATTGTGAGAAATGGTGGCGGTTGACAATAATCTGGGTAATTGTAATTTCACTAGTGAAATTATAATATCACTGGTTTGACAATACCCTGCGACATATGCAAGGCGCGCGCGTGCCTGCGCGAATGGCGTAAGCAAAGTTACACATCTGTAACTGGGGTCGCGAGTTCATAGTTCGGAGCGAACCACTAGTGTAAGTAGAGATTTTGTTCTGACACAGCTGTGCCCATGCACAAAGCACAAGGGCATACAAAATTACAAATAGCTTAAAAACGAGAAGCACTGTCACAGTCAGATTAAATAGCGCTGGTGCAAGGTGCAACCACTGCAGATGTCAGGCGTGCAGTGGGGTAAGTGAGGGGAAATTGACCCACATCTCAAAAAAGTTAATAAGTTAGCTGCTTAGATTTTAATTTTTTCCTTAGGTTCGTAATTTTGATGTCTGAATGTGGTAATCGTAAACTAAATTGTTGCCTTTTCTTTAGGTACCTAGTTACCTTTACATGCAATCGGCTTCTGCTTTTTTATTCAGACAAGCGAAGTAAGCGTGGGTACTATAATCATAATTTCATATTTTCCCAACTCTATCTCTGGAAAAATACCTGTTTCTCTTTCTACCTAGCCTAATACTAACCTGATGGCTAACGCCTACAAACTACCCACACGGCACTCTGTAACCTAATACAAAGGCTTTAGGGTCGATTATGGCAAAAGTCCATAACAGCGCAATGCCGTCATGACGTCACACTGCGTATAGCCTGAAATCTAGGTCACTGGCGCAAAATGAGAACTTACAGAACGCCCGCCGCAAAACGTACAGTCAGCAATATGCTAGAATAGCCCTTTTTGTTCGATTCACTACCTTATGTTGCGAGTATTCCCCTCGTGATAAAAACTAAATAATCCTGCTTACTTATTTACCAGAAATCATGAATAGTGACATACGACAAGTATTATATTATTAGTGCATATCACCTATCCTTATACCTAAGGTACATAGTGTACTTCTGGTTCATCTATTTTTAGGTCACCAGACATTGTGAGGTGAATCGATATGACGTTTATAAACGAAAAGTCTTGAATTAGTGGTTAGTGCGTGTTCTTATTAGGAAAATGTATTATTTTACTTACTTACAATGCCTGATTATTAACTAATTTAGATAAAAATTGATTTTGATGCGGTTTTTACAGTTCGAACGAGAAGACCTTGCCCAGCTAGTGGGACATGTAGTCTTGTACAGGATACATTTAATTTATTTTTACCGTTAGGTAGAGCTAAATTTTATTTTCTGAACCTACTTATAAGTAGAGTCGGAAGCTTGCTACTGCGACTACGAACTGTAAAATAATGTATCTAGTAACCCTTGAAATACCCTATTATATACCCACCCGTAAAATTGCATCAAGAATAGGGCATTGGCTGTGATTGACCAATCCAAAGCGCCCTCTATCAAGGCGGTGACAATCAATAGTGAGAACGGAAGGAAGCAACTGTCAGTCTCTCAGTTGAAAAAAAACAACTTCTCGCGTGACAATCTCACACAAGGGACTACCTATGCTATGCCATAATATTTTACACAAGTTTTAAAAAGATTGGGCCTTGGCTCTTACGCAATAGGTATGATGATGATTATGATATCCTTTTATCCCTTATTAGGGACATAGGGCGTAAAATGTATGAGATGATTTAAATACAGCGGCAGCGTCCAGTGGCACTGGCACCTACACTTACCCTAGATGGCTGAAGTGACTTGGACGCTTCAGTAGGGGGTCTGATATTTAGTTTTGAATGACGTTTGTGCGACGGTCGCTGGCGCGAAAAAAATTTACAGTGGTACGCTCATGGGATACTTGGTTAGACCCATCTGGGATATGATGAGCAAGTTGGCTTGATGTTTAAGAAACTACATTAACTTACAAAAAAAATTAAAACAATACAAAAACAAGAAACAAAAAAAAATATTAGATGCTGTACCTACCACACACAAGGCATGTGTGTGTTCGTTCACATATTGAACGTTCGCCAGTTTTTTCCTTGAACTTGGCTTGACACGCTACCGCGTGTCTAGATCACAATTTTTAACAAAGGCATAAATTAAAAAAACTAGCGAAACAAATCTGTAAAAAGTTTTTCAATAAATATTTTAGATTCTATTTATTTCAGTCGGCTCTGCCGCGGCAAATCAAGAATCAATTTAGGGATGAAAGAGGCGTGTCTATTTTGGGGGTAATCAATCACTATGTTTGTGAACATCAAAGAAGGAGCCACCAACTTATAACATTGTAAGGAAGATGTAGCAAGTAACTAGTCCTGGGCGTTGTTACAATTCGTCACAAAGTAAATTCCTCAAATTTGTTTAAACTATGAATTTGTGACGAATATCCTTTCAATACATCATCATCTATGACGAATTTCTGAGGTGTATGTAACGTCACTAATTTCTAAATGCCAAGTTAATTTTACTGCGCACTTTGATGTCTATTTATATTTTTGCATTTTTTTTTATTTCTCAGTTTTTTCCGGATTTCTTTATCAGGTCTTCACCTTTACATGGGACCAAGCCCGACACTAAGAAAAAAATGGAAAAGGATAACCCCTAAAGACTCAACCTTTTGTTGAAATAATTAAATCTTATGCGCCGTTAAGGGCCATCATACAGTGCTACAAAACGTCTACAGTCTACACTGTAACTAGATAATAATATTATTATTAATATTTTCATAGTAAACAAACAAAACTCACTCAGCATGTAACTAGGGTAAATTCAATAGACCGTGTAAAATAGGCACCTCTCCCCTACTACAAAGACCACAGAGTATAATGGAAATGTGTCAACTTGAGGAAAAACGATCTTATCTGTCCCGAGCTGGGTTGTCTGTTCATCTGTCATTCGTGCGTGGTGGACGATGCTACAGGGTGTTTTTTTTGGTCAATGACACCCGACTCAGGACGATAGTTTGAGTAACGCTTATAACTAAAAAATTTTTTTTTTTCTATTTTTTTTTTTTATGGACAAACCTTGTTTAAGTTGTTCTATAATACCCACGACGACGTGCGAAAACGCGCGCGCGTTGTAAGGGAGGCCACAATTTAATGATTTTTAGGTATTTTTTACAGATTTTTTTTTGCTTAGATATCGTGTAAATAAAAACCCCTGGGTCGGGCGGGTGTCAAAACAACATCTTGTATATGTAGGTGTCTAAGGAAACGGTATAAAACATGTGTCAAAAGTAGAGTCCTACTGATTGCGCTGATCTCTGTTCGAGAGCTCTGGCCGTATTACAAAGCCATGATGATTTTAAACCGTCAGGTTCTGTAAGTCTTAGACGGGCCGGTCACCTGGAGAGAATGCCAGACACCAGAGCCGTAAAGGTAATGAGCAAATGGAAACCACAGCAGAAGAGACCAAGAGGCAGGCCCAAAAAACGTTGGATGGACTGCATAGAAGAAGACCTCAGGAAGACACCAAATGGCGTGGAGGAGGCCAAGACTCAAGACCCACAAAGGGTTGTAGCGCCAAAGGAAGTAAGAAGTAAGGTGATTTTAAACCAATTCGGCATAAGACGTTCTGCCCCTGTATTCTTTAAAATATCCATCGTAAAAAGAACCGTTTTTAATAGTAGAAAAAAAGATTGTTCATTTCAATAAGGGCTATTTTCGAGTGTTTTGACGCTCAAAGGTTGAGTGGATTTCTTTAGAGAATAGAGGCGCTGTAGGTTCTATTGCACAAAAGAAATATTGTTTAACTTATAAAGGGCTACGCAATTTACTCTTTCAAAATAGCTTTCCCAATGAGCTTATCTCTGAGGTATTTAGATCGAAACCTGATAAGCACTACTTACATAGTTTGAGCATAGTTAACAAACTTCCTATACCTAACATACTGCTACTTCCTATACTCTGCTTTGGAAACTCCATGGGCCATTTAATTATTATGGTACCCACGACAGCACGCTTACACTTTCGTTGCAAAGTCGCCCGTAAAGTAAGTGAATACCTAAGTGCACGCGTGTAAGTGTCTTTGACAGAGAACTAGAGAAGTCGTAATTTTTCTATGACCAGTGCTGGCTGTCTTTCCAGATTTTCACTGGGCACTCTGGCCACTTGCTCAGGGTACCGCGATCCAGGGGCCCCCCTCAGCACCGAACCAAGGGGTTCAGCCATATTTTATCGTAAATAACAGGTGAACTTTCAGGCGTGTTACGCGCGCATTTATACGTATGCTACTTTTATAGGAAATCTCGAATAAAAGTACAATTTGGGTTAGCAGGTAGAAAAGCACCACCCTAGGTTTCCTAGCGCATCCTCTGAAATGGCGACATGGTGGTCACGGGTATAAATGGCGCCATGGTGGCCACGGTTAGAAATGGCGCCATGGTGGCCACGGTTAGAAATGGCGCCATGGTGGCCACGGGTAGAAATGGCGCCATGGTGGCCACGGGTAGAAATGGCGCCATGGTGGCCACGGGTAGAAATGGCGCCATGGTGGCCACGGGTAGAAATGGCGCCATGGTGGCCACGGGTAGGCTGGAAACGTGGAGTTGCCGAATGTCGGGGGACCCAAAATCTAATCGTGGTAATCCCGTCTTCTTACAATATAATTCTGGTCTACTTGCTACCTTGTTTCCGCATCCTGTCCTGACCATCCCAGGGTTGTCTCGAAGAGGTCGCGTTTAGC
Source organism: Zelleria hepariella (assembly GCA_949319315.1). Classification (NCBI taxonomy): domain Eukaryota; kingdom Metazoa; phylum Arthropoda; class Insecta; order Lepidoptera; family Yponomeutidae; genus Zelleria; species Zelleria hepariella. Next base: position 30,337,027 of record OX439379.1, read on the forward strand.
GATAAGGCCGCCATTTTTACTATATTTTGTAAGAAATTATCTGTAATAAGATTTATGTTGTGCAACAAAGAGTTCTCTTTCTATCTCTATTTGGTCTACTGATGTTTGTAACAGTAAAATCGCCGCAAAGAATCGCCGGAGGCGTATTTTTAAGAAAAATCTCGAGGTTTAGGCAAAGCCCAGCCCCTCTACCCTTGACGCCAATACGGCCGCAATATGGCGCAATTTACAAAACTTAATATTTTACAAATTAAGACGTATTTTGTGTTTTTATTGAATAAAACAGCCTTACCTTTGAATAAACATTGGAAAGTATTTAAAATCAAAGTATTACTATGTGAATTAAAAGAGAAATTAATTTTAAAACTTTTTCAATTTGATCGCAATAGCGTCAAGGGTAACCCCCCTGTCCGTGGCACGTATTGGTCATTCCCTACGCGTAAGTAGGTATTCTGAGATAACCAGATACGTCTCAAGAGGCTCTCGTGTCACCCCGAGATATCGAAGTGATTGATAAGATAACATTTTGGTACTACCTACCCAGAATATTATTAAGACGTTTATTTTGCAATTTTTATTTAGGAATTTTTTCAAACAATAGCTTTTTACAACAGCTTTTTACAATTGAAATTCAGCTGAAACCTGAAAAACGTTTATCTGCTGAATTTGAGTCGCTTATGGAAAGAAGCTGGTTTTATTTCAATTACTGTTGCAGCGTCGGAGTGGGCACTTCACACATCTAGTGTGAGTGAAGGTGCCATTGGATACCTCATTATGTAGTTGTAGATGGAACGGCCTTAGTTTTTTTTTTACCTACAATGGTCCGTTTTCAACTGACAGTCAAAAGCTGATTTCAAAGCACTTTTTGTTTGATGGCGCTCGTAGGTATGCGATGCGTGGCCGTAGGTGGCTGTCAAATTTCGTTTACATCACTTCAGAGTGTACACTTTTCTTGTAAAGTCGCCCGTAATGTAACCGAGTAGAGTGCTAGCGTGTAAGCGTCGACGTGATGTCTTGTGTACAATAATAAATTCCTCAGTGAGTCTGTCGGAAAAAACGAAAGCCTTGAAAACGAAACACACAATTATAGATAACTACTAAAATCAAAATTTAAAAAGCCCCTAACATTTTAACTTGAAATTAGAATATATCAGAAACGACTCAAACGATTTTGATTTTTTAAACATGTCTAAGAACATCTCGACGTATATGTCGCAGGGATATTGTCAAACCAGTGATATTATAATTACCCTAGTGAAATTACAATTACCCGGATTATTGTCAATCGCCTCGCAATCGTTTTCTTTTATTTCTGTTGATTATGACAAAAAACACTGCAGAAAGGCTAAATGTCATCTGTCAGTATGATCTGCATTGGAAATTCACAAAAAAATAATAAAATAAACTCGAATATTTTTTTTGTTATTTTTTTTCATTACTATAAGTTATTTTTTTACCAAATTCATTGAAAAACGTTACAAAAAAAAAAAATTAAAGAAAAAATACAAAAAATCTAAAAAAAATTGTCGAGTTTTTTTTTTTTTTAAATCTGTGAATTTCCAATGCAGATCATACTGACAGATGACATTAAGCCTTTCTGCAGTGTTTTTTGTCACAATCAACAGAAATAAAAGAAAAACGATCTTAATTACATTTCTCACAATTCCGGTTTTTCAACTTTGACCGCTCATTACTCGAATAAAAGGCCCATAAAGTGACAGATTTTTTGTGCTATTCTAAAGGTTCAGGTTATAGGAAAGTTTTTGAAATCAATCAAAAATCCTTCAGACCCCTACTTTTTTTTCTCCCCATACTAACTTATTCGATGATGTTTTCTCTAAAACGGCATTTTTGAACTTTGGATCAAAATTGCGGTGTCTTGTACAAGTTTAAAGCTGATCATTATTTTTTTGGTAATAGACTAGTTATCTAAGACTCCAATAAAGAAAATAAATATTTAAAAAAGTTTAATAAAAAAAAGGTAAAAAATAAAAACCAATGCTAGGTAATTCTTCCCAAAAAAACCTTAAAAGCCTCATAACTTCTAAACGTCAAAAAATCGCTGAACATACATGGAGGTGATTCGGGTACTCCTAGGGGTGCTCTATCTGTGGACTTCCGCTTGACACTATTTTTTGGGACACCCTGTGTAAAAGCAGAGCTTGTTATAGAGCTTATTTTAAAATGTTAAAGCCGTTCGCTGCTATACACCTATCTGTCTAGTTCTTAAGTTTTTGCACTAGGTAGATAACTCATGTTTCGATTAATTTTTACTACTTACATAATCCGTTATCCGAAATCCGTTATTGGCTCCATTAGTTATTTATATAAGAAGCATTTTAATAAGTTCTGTGTTGCTGGGGCTTTTTGTTAATAAATAAAAAAAGAGTTTTCAAATAAAATAAAAACTGCCTCCAAATAGGGTTTTTTCCTTTAGTTATAATAAAAATTCTAGATGGCGCTGTATTTTAGTAAGAATAAATGTCAAACTAGATCACAGATAACCAAAAAGAACGCCAGATAAGTATGCGCGCGTCAGGTGGCGTACCGTGGCGTCAGGTGGTATTTAAGTTGCGATGGAAAATAATCACCTGACCAACCGCTTGACCTGACCCCTAATAATCCTTATTTTCTTGCCATTTCTGTTGTATTATGTAACCGGCCAAACCCGATTTCATGATAAACTAGTTTCGCCTCGGCCAAACCAGTCTAACCTAAGCTCGTATGAACGAACCAGTATAGCCTAGGCCAAACTAGTCTAGCCGAAGCTCGTATGGATAAACCGGTATTTCCTAGTCCAAACTAGTCTAGCTGAAGCTCGTATGGAGAAACTAGTTTAGCCTAGGCCAATCCAGTCTGGCCTAGCAAGAATATTGTACGCTCCAGGATGATAAACTAGTATGGCCTAGCCCGAGCTGATATTGACGAACGATTAGGTATGAATGTTACCATATCTCGTAAACTAACAGGTTTAGCGCAAAAATAACGAAATTTTCGAACCCCTTAAGAACCCGAAACCAGGCCTTTTACTTTTATAGGTGTTCTAAAAACCGACATAAAGGGTGTTAAACATACAGGGTATTCCTGGAAGTGTGACAGACAGTCGAAAAAGATTTAAAACAAAGGTTAGGTCTGTAGGTTCGGTTGGCGACACACTGACATACCTACCTACCTCTTTTTGTTTTCGAGTGGTCCTTCAAACCGGACAAAATCGGATATACCGTAGACTTTTTGAATGTAGACTTTTTCAAATTCGCGGGGTAGTTATCTGTGAAAAAACCTCGGCACAGACCAATAGACAGTCTGTGGTCACTTTGACATTTTTTCTGGCTAAACTCCATTTTCTATGGTGAGAAGAATAGCGCCATCTAGAGACATCTTCATAAACAACAAAAAAAAAAACCCGAAAAAAGCCTATTGGTTCACCCGTTTAAGAGCTACGGTGCCACTCACACACAGACATACACTTACTATGAGTCAATCTTACAACACCCCTCTTTTTGTATCGGGGGTTAAAAACAGGGCCTAAATTGACGAGGCACCCTGTATACCTTAATATCTCTATACACAAATAGGTAGGTACGTCCATGTGTGTTTATCACGTGAAATGTGAGCCAGTTTGACTCGATTTGCATTTTGTGGGTTCAATGAACGATAAGAGCGCCCCTGTTTTCCGAACTCGCATGATGGCAGGTTTTTTTTTGTGAATTTTGTCAACTAATGCCTTAGGCTAGTATTTTTCAACAAGCGAGCAAAGCGAGAGAAGTTCTCCGAGTGTAGAACAATCCGGCGTTTCTATGTTGTATGATGTATGTACGAGTATCTATATTGTATGTACGAGTATATGTATGTACCTATGTAAGTATGTATGTATGTATGAATGTTTGACGATATGTAACTTTTTCAGCTCATTAATTTTTGAACAATATACACCCGGATTGATTTATTTTTTAAGATGGGCTTTAAGGATTACAATTTATTTTTTGGCAAACTCAACGGAACCACTTTTTGCACAAACGTACCTAACCGAGCGCCTGTGATACAGTGTCACCTAGGGCAGGGCTCAATGTTAAAGACGTGTTTTCGTAAAAATGTTTCTCGGAAATAAATAAAGAGTAATATCCTATCCTACTATCCTACTTCCTACTACTATCCTACTATCCTACTATCCTACTACTATTATAAACGCGAAAGTTTGTAAGTATGGATGGATGGATGTTTGTTACTATTTCACGCTGAAACGGCTGAACGGATTTGGATGAAATCTTCGATAGAGATAGCTTAGACATCAGAATAACACATAGGCTACATATTATCACGCTTTTACACTTAGGAGCAAAGTAAAGCACATATCCTTTTTCTGTAGTCCACGCGGACGAAGTCGCGGGCAAAAGCTAGTATTGAATATATTTGATTTGATCTGAGAGTGAGAGGTGGTGAGAGGAGATGCCCAATAAATGATCTCAATTTATTCACATGACTCCGGAACAGTCCCTACTAGAGCATGGAATACCGGAGCCTTTTCCCAATACCGGTATTCATTCGGTATCAAGTTTTGAAATACCGGGATACCGGTTTTTCGGTATTTTTCGGTATTCAATTTTTGTTATATTAAAAAATATTGAATTGTTATAAAATAGACAAATAGATAATTTCAAATAAGTGAGTTTATTTAATTGAACGATAATATTAATTTATACTAACTTTTGCCTGCGACTTCGTCCGCGTAGACTTTTTTTTCCGTTATCGACATTACCAGACGAATTTAGTTCGTAATTTATAGTCTATTTTAGTCTGTTTTCTAAGCTTTCTCCATTCTTTCAGGCAATTTCGTCCTGCAGTTCTAGCGTGAAAACAAATACACACACTCACTCACTCACAAACTGTCTGCGCACTCGGAGAAAAAGTTGCAGAATTAGAATATTCTTTGCTGTATTAAAAGGACCGTCCGCAATCCGCATTAATAAATCGTAATGGGCAATTTTCTGACAGCTCATGAGTTGTAGTTCCAAATTTTTAACTGGATGTCGCTGACGAGATATTTTTTTTTATAAGCCAGTTCACGCTCGTTGGGCTTCGTAGATACGTCCAAAAACAATATTTAAGTATTGGTGATGGAGCAAAATGTAGTGTTTCCGGTTCTACCATTCACTCATACAAGAACAATAACAAAGTCGTGCACTATTTCATGTACCAAAATGGAATGAGGTGAAAGATGAAGTCACAGAGCAATGAAGTGAAAAAGTATTTTCGCTGTAGTAAGCACGAATTTACTTTGTGATGTCGGATCAACGCCATCTGTCACAGCTTTTATAACTACTTTTTATTTTTTAAAGCTGTCAGAAAATCCCCCATTGAAGCCGTCAACTGGGAGCCTATTTAGGCACCATTGTGTTACAGGCTAAGGCCCCTGGACTGCAGTCCAAAATAAGAAAGTAATCGGTTTAAATTAATAAACAAAAACCGGCGTTTATACTAATAGGTTTTTACAAAAAACTTTTTTTTTGTAGGTTTCTAAAACCGGTTCACATCACTATTCCGCACGGCGCACTCGCACGCATCACATGCGCGCGAAATTTTGATATTCCACACTGGTTTCAGTCAGAGTTTTATCTGTAATACCGAAAATACCGAAATTCCGGTATTAAGATAATACAATACCGGTTTTTCAAATGTAGATATTTAGTCCGGGATCCCGGTTTTTCGGTATTACCGAAAACCGGTATCCATGCTCTAGTCCCTACATTGTGATTATGAGGCAACCTATCTATCTGTCATGTCACGCCAGAGATAGATAGATAAGTGTGTTGACTCAACCGATGCGTAGCACAGGTGTTGTTGTGATAACCCAGTTCACCGTGCTGTCCTGGGTTACATTCCTGGGGACGTTTTGAAGTACTTACCTATACCCTAGAACAGCCCCGGATCTAGGATTTATCCGAGGGGGGGCAAAATCTTGACTTTGGCGCCCCTTCTCAGAAATTGAAATCCTATAAATCCGCTACTGCTCCTCTTTTCAGACCAAGTCTCCCCTGTCTTGTCTATTGACCAGTGCTATTCACTGTCTGAATGTTCAAAAACATACTTAAATCAATATTGGCCCGAGTAGAAAAAGGCGAGTGTCAGCGCGCCCGAAAAAATACAGATTCACCCTAGATGATGGCTTGAATTTGCCGCTCTTTGACTTTGCACCCCCTAGATCCGGGGCTGCCCTGGAGAGCCGCCGTGAAATCGACGTAATTTTCGTACGAGGTTTAACTCTTTCTAGGTAAAAAAGTGTAAACCGCGACTGGCCTATACAAATAGTGATTTCGTAGTCAACGGGGTCTAAATAAGCAGCCTAGAAGCTCCCAGCACGTCGACGCTTGCACGCTAGCAATCTACTCGGTTACCTTAGGGGCGACTTTACAACAAAACTGTCTGACGTGCTGTCGTGTGTACGAGAAAAAAACCTAATTAGATATGTCAGCAAGATCTCCTGGGGGTCTACCGGCTAATACGAAGCCTTCGATTTATGAAAAATGTACTGCCTGCCACCCAGTTAATTTTACTGCCACCCAGTTAATTTTTCATAAATACAACTTCGATTTTCGCCAATGGTTATCGGCTTCGTTTTAGCCGGTAGACCCCCAGTTAAATGGTTGTGTGCGACCTCATGATGGTGCCTTTTGGGCTAGGTCATAGAACAAAGAACGGCCGTGGATTAGCCGCTAGGGGCGCTAGAATTACTAAGCTTAGAAATGTCACTGTTTGTAATTTTAATAATTTTGTTTGCTAACATTGAAGGAAAACATCGTGAGGAAACCCGCGACTTAGTTGGCTCCACACGTACTAACGTCTTTCCTGTGGGCTAGGTCAACTAAGCTGTCAGGGTGGTTTAGGTGCTCTCCTGGGCCAGCCTACTCCATCTAAAATAATGTCCCAGGCACTGCAGCGCCGAGTGGTCGTGTAGGTGCCACCGGACGCTGTTTAAAACGCAAAGGGCTTAGTTTGTGAATATTTTGCTATGCTTACCTACTTGAGATTAAATAGCAAATACTTAGTTGTTGTCTCGCGCTGAAGATCTTAACGGCAAAATGACTACTTATACCGGGTGTTAAAAGACCGCCAACAGACCCGAAAGGCACGCATACTGGACACCAAAACAAAGTACTTTTTCGATAAATTATTGCTGGGAAATGATTTTGGTTTTTTAGGTTATAATTTTGAAAAATAATTTATCACACAATGGCCGTGTAACGCACAGCGGTCATATTGCGCAAGCGTTGGTATAAGTTTATACTACTTACACTTGAGGTGCCGATGTTTAGAATACACTGCGGGTTGCAATTTTAACGTCATGTTTTGTAAGAAATATTCAAAATATTAATATGGCTTCTTGAGACGAAATGTTAAGTACTTGATACTAAATACATTTCTGCAAAAAAAAAAGTTTTGAAAAGTCCGACTTTGAACCTCAATATCTCGGAAACCGTTGATTTCCCAGGCATAGTTCCTTGGGCAAAAATGATCTATGATGAGGACAATACGTGGTTTCCCGCTTTGTTGGCGGTCTTTTAACACCCTTTATGTATATTTGGCAAGAATTGTTATCTATCAGTCCCAAAAGCCACTATGTTTTATACTGTATTAAACAGGGTCCCGATTGCATGCACCATGCACCACACCGCACCAAGCAAGAGAAATAAACCAAAAAAGTACCTACCTAAGTAATAAAATTGAAGAAAATATTAACCCCATTTCACCTATAACGATGTTTGTTTTAAGAAAAGAGCATCGGCATAATTATAATTTAGGTACTTACAGGGGGCGCAACTGCCTGAAAATACACGACACAAAAGAAGAATTAAAACTAACGAGTTACGGAAAAAGGGACAACGTTTTGCCGTTACGTTGTGGCGCTAAAATAACGCATCGTCGTTGCGTTAACGTTTCCGCGGGGCTGGGTAGTTACATTTAATTTTGTGCTGAATAAATGAGGGTTTGAGCGTAGAATTCAACAGACCAGGGGCCTTAGTCTGTACCGCAATGGTGCCAAAATTGGCTCTCAGTTGACGGCTCGGTCCTTTTAATGTTTTTGTAGTACAGAAAAGAATATTCTGGTTCTAATTCAAGATGATTAGTTCCCTGGTTGTAGGAGAAAAACGAGGAAAGCCCGGTTTTGTCCTTCAGCTGGGACGCCATCGACACGCCATTGCGTTACAGGCTAAGGCCCCAGCTGGCGAGCTGGGGCCTCAATCAGTAACGCAATGGTGCCAAAATGGGCTCCCAGTTGATGGCTTAAATAATGATTTATTAATGCTGTCGGTCCTTTTAATGTTTTTGTAATACAGCAAAGAATATTCTTATTCTAAGTTTAGAGGATTAGTTCACTGGTCCCAGTAGAAGAACAAAACCGGGGTTTCCTCGTTTTTCTCCTACAAGAGCAGTTCTCTAATTTTTTACCACACTTTCAAAAGTTCGCTGAAATTAAAAATATCTTTATATGATCCTTTTCTGTATGAATTCCGATTGCTTAACTAATATATTATTGGATTTTTCATAAGAAACTCCAATTTAATGAAGATTTTGGGAAATAAATAATAATTACTAAATAGAGGTAGATTAAGGGTTCCAATTTTGTGACTCCTTCTCTGTATGAAAAATACTATAAAGTCGCAGTTTCTATTATCAGAATGATCTAAATCTAATAGATAATCAACCATTTTAATCATATTTCCTGAAAAAGATCATGAAAACTTGAAAATAGTTTCAGAATCAGGGTTTAGATTATTTTTTGTAACCTTCAACCAAAATTTATGTTAAAGTTTTCAATAACTTCAAAAATAATCATTGTATGAACAAATACTTATTTTTTCCTAAAATGTTGAGTATTTCTTTAGTTTCAAAATAAGTTTCATTATCTTAAATTCATAAATTAGTACTTTAAATTGAATTACTAAAAACAAAAGTTTGGGACAGTCACAAAAAAGAAGCCGTTGGTTACAAAAAAGATCTTATAAGGCTCCATCTCTACTACGCAATATATTTTAATCAAAAAGAAAGTAAGTTTAAATAAATGACGGATTCGAAAACACAAACACATTATATTTTAAATATTAGAAAACATTTTACAACTATTATTGTAAAAAAAAAAATATCTTCTTTTTGGACGCGTTTTTAGCAAAAAACGCATCCAAAAAGAAGATATGATTTTTTTTTTCATTGGCGGCGCAAATTATGCCTATATCTGGGCCTTTATCTAGTCGCTTCCTTGCTTTCTTCTGTTTTTTGCTTCTATTTTAGCGCCTTGTTTTTTTTGGCCGATGTTAGAGGCATTTTCTTGAGCTGTTAAAATGTAAGCGTACCTTAATAGTTCAGTTTTTGTGACTCAATATTCCGTCGCATACGTGACCACAGAAAAGTTGCAAAATGGACGGTCACATATAGTGCGGTTACTTTTTCAAAAAAATATTATTGGAACTACAAGACAAGTAACCACTGTTACTATGACTTAATTTAGTGTCAGGTAGTTGAGCATTATGCTACAATAGAAACATGTGACAAATTCTAATCAACTTACCTAGAATCCTGGTCACAAAGTTGAAGTTGCTTAGAGGACCAAGGTAGACGCGCCGTTATGGCCTTGTCCCAGTGGCAACACTGACACATAAACGAATATTGCGGCTTTCTGTGGCATACTGTAGAGTGGCCAGATTCGAAAAAGTTCTAGTAAAATGGTAATTTTTACCCTCTTGTGGCTCTAAAGTGGGTCACAAAGTCTGAACTCTGGTTTGGAACTTTTTCGGGACACACATAAAATAGATTTTTTCCCTCAGTTACACGAATAAATCCCTTAAAATGCCATTGAAATGTGGATCTTTATACTTCTCAACACGTTTTAAAACCAAAATACGGGGATGGTTTCATAGAACTTTTTAAAAATATTTAAGTTTCAATGAACAATTTGTTAGGTGGGACATTTGACTTTTCATACATTGGGCATTTCCATGGTTAGTAATTAATTGATTTTTAACTAGATATTCAGTCTATTAACATAGTGTCATATTTTTTTCTGATTAATATGATAATTAAAGAAGCATATAAGCACACAAGTATCAGCAATTTTTATATAACAACAAAGTTATACGTCTTCTAACCCACCGGACATGAGTCAAACGTGTTGTGGTAAAAAAAAAGAGAAACGCTCACAACCAGCGAACTAATAATCCTCTAGCATTATTCTTTGCTGTGCTACAAAAACATTAAAAGGACTGACAGCATTAATAAATCGTTATTGAAGCTGTCAACTGACAGCCCATTTTGGCTCCATTGCGTTACAGATTCAGGCCCCCACCCATGATAAGCCTTCTCGTAGAGAGAGAGATCAGGCTGCATCACCACACATCTGCGGATTGGGAATTTTCTATTTCCACACCATGGTTTCCTTCACAGTTAGCAATATTACAAATTCGCAAAAGTAATTGAAATTAATGGGGTTTTTTCCAGGCATCAAAAATAGCCCGAATAACTGTCAAAATCAGTCTATTAATCTGTGGTTTCCATACAAACCACAGATTTAGTTGCGCGATAATTCGCGAATCGCTGTCAGGGCCCTTAGCCTGTAACACAATAGTGCCAAAATGGGCTGTCAGGTGACGACTTCAATTACGATTTGCTAACGCTGTCTGTCCTTTTAATGTTTTTGTAGTACAACAAAGAATATTTTGATTCTAATTCTAGAGGATTAGTTCCCTGGTTGTAGGAGAAAAACGAGGAGAGACCGGTTTTGTCCTTCTGCCGGGACGCCATTGACCCGCCATTGCGTTACAGGCTAAGGGCCCAGATTTGACACTTGGAAAAATCCCTATTGAACGAGCGAGCGTTCGCAGAGTCTACGAAACAACCCGGCGCTACGTTTTTATGAATGAATGTTCATTCGACGACGATAGATAACTTGAGTGGATATGGTTGGATCGTCATGAAAGCGATTGGTCGTTGATTGGTAGAAAGTAAGATGTAGCCTGCACAATTTTATTGTACATGTCCCACAGAGAGAGTTCGTGCTCAATTTGTGTTGTCGATTTTTGCGTTGAGGGTATAATGCCTCATACGCTAAGGTTTCCTCAAGATGTTTTCCTTCACGGTCAGCGAGAGGTATTGCTAGTACAAATTCACAAATATACGTAACTTTGAAATAAATTAAAGTCATAGGTATATGCCCGCAACGGGATTCGAACCTGGGTCTCTCGCTTCCTAGTCCATTGTTCTACCCACTAGACCACCACCGCCGAAAATGAAATTAAAACAATTTTTAAGTTGAACATGAGCCAAATCGGTTGAGGGGTTGCCGAGATAAAGGTTGTAAAGTTTTGCAATGCGCGAATGGTGTTAGCAAAAAGTTACACATCCGACATGGCGAGTTCACAGTTCGGGGATAACTCCTAGTTAAAGTACTTAAAAATGAATGCCAACGGCGAATCGAACCTTGGTCTGGGGGTCTACCGGCTAAAACAAAGCCTATTAAATACCATTGGCGAAAATCGAAGTTCGATTTATGAAACATTTACTGGGTGGCAGTAAAATGAACTGGGTGGCAGTGTACATTTTTCAAAAATCGAACTACGATTTTCGCCAATGGTAATCGGCTTCGTCTTAGCCGGTAGACCCCCTGTTACTTCGGATCGGAGTCAATTCGGAGTCAACTTTTAACCTTATATATATTTTTTCCGCCTAGCGATAGGTACCTACGCTGAAAAACACTGAAACTACACTTGAAGGCCACAGAGGGGGCGCACTACCGCGGGGGGTGGAGAAGTAGAAACTGACCAATCAAAGACCCAGAACGTAAGTACCTTACATAATGCCTGAAAAGCCTTGAAACTGCTTGCATTGATAAGAGTATGGCAAGGCATGTGTGTTTGACATGTTATTGGATTTTTATTCTTGTTTCAATAGGGGCAGAAGTTGTGTAAGTTTTTCTTGTGATTTCGAAGGTGATTTTGGTGGTGAATTTTTTATAGTAATTGTGATAAACTCTATAGGTCACCATTTAGATTGTAACTTTAACGTAGGTAAGTAGGTAGGTACCTAGTACACACATTTTTCTACTTTTTTGCACGTGTGGTACAGGTATTCTGCTTGGCCAGAAACCTATACCACAATTTTATTTTTGTTGGTTATTAATTATTATCAGTCTATTATATTTTTTTAAACGTACCTAGGTACTTACCTACTTGTTTATAATTTAAAAAAGAATATATACCCAACAGGGAACGACGTAAATAAAACGAATCGGTAAATCAACAACATCTATCGATTTGTCGATTCGTTTTACGTCGTTCCCCATTTATGATTATTCGATTACTTTCAATTATGCGTCGATAACACGTATAAAATATTCTTGGTTGTAATGAAAACAAATCTATGATAGTAATAAAGAATTTGCTAATCCAATCATTTCAAAGTTACGTAGGTACAGTCAGTCAAGCGCTGACATAGGTAGGTACCCCATGTGGTACCTCTTACCCCGCGTGGCATAAGTGCGTCAATCGAACAAAGAGGCCATGTCGCTCACTGTACATTTGTTCATTTTGTCTCCTAGCATGTTGCTCCTAGCATTTCGAAAGACCCAAAAAATCATGGCTTGAAAACCTACGCCAGCTTTTCCATCAAACCACGAGATTGAGCGGTTTTTTAATTTGAATGCAGGTTTTCTAGCGTGTGTTCTTAGATATTATTTTATGTTTTATCAAAATTGGTTCAGCCGTTTATGATTTAAATGCTTTTTGACGCTAAAATGTCGGGGGCATTTTAAATGTTGTAGTTGTATTATACGTATATTATGTAGGTATATTATGTATGCTCTTTGGTTGTAGTAACGAGTATGTGGTCGCAAGCGGTGGTGGTCTAGTGGGCAAGAGGTCCCGGGTTCGATTCCCGGTGCGGGCATGTACCTATGACTTGGTTTAATTTCAAAGTTACCTACGCACATTTGTGAATTTGTAGTAGCAATATTACTCGCTAACTGTGACATCGTGAGGAAACCCGCGCCTTAGTTGGTTCCACACGTATTGACTTGTCTTTCCTGTGGGCTAGGCCGACTAAGCTGTCAGGATGGTATAGATGGGCAAACCTACTCCAACTAAAACAATGTCCCAGGCACTGCAGCGCCGAGTGGTCTCTTCACCCATCTAGTGTGAGTGAAGGTGCCACTGGACGCTGTATAAATCATCTCATTACGCCTTAGTTAGATAAGTAAGGTTGCGAGAGAACGCCGCGCCGGCCGGCCTCTCGGGGTAACCCGTGACAACCGAAGCGGGGCTGCGCCCTATTTAGGGAGGCTGCGGCGCGGGCCTCGGGCGCGTGACCTACTTCCCGCCCGACGTTCGATCCCCGCACTGCGACGCGCGGTGTTGCCACACCACGCCGATAAATAAGCCCGGCCGCTGAGGTTTGCCCTACTTTCAACTTTTGTGGAAAAAAACGGTAGTTTCTGGTTAAAACCCGTGAGTCCGCGCCTTTTACACTGAATTATAAATTGTCTATGTTTTATGTTCATAGACAACTACATTTTCACAACCAAGGAGCTCTTTGATTATTATTAGTTGTCGGGAGATTATTTTCCATACACCAAATTAAATTAAAGACGTGACTCACCTACCATAAGACGAACGACGGTGTTGCCATACTATGGCGATAAATAAGCCCGGTGCTGTTTGCCCTACTTCTAAGGTAAGATGTAGCCTCTACATGTCCCACTAGCTAGCTAGGAAATGCCCACTGCGGATTGGCGACATTCGCGGCAAGGGAATTAGCCTCACAGTTTCCTCGCGATGTTTTCCTACATAGTTAACTTAGTAAGTGGTATTGCCACTACAAAACTAGAAGTGCTCGTAACTTTGAAAATAAACAAAGTTGTAGGGCCCGAATCCAACCCACTGGGCTACCTACCACCACTTTTAACAATGGAAAAAACGGGAGATGGTGAAACCCCTGCTTGACGGTGTTGCCACTTGCCACCATAACTAATCCCGGCCGCTGGGTTTACCCTAGTTTAGAATATAAAAGAAAACGGGAGGTGCTTGATAAAATTGTGATTGTGATGCCTCACGTAGATACGTGCCGGTGTTGCCATACTTTTGAATCTTCGGGGGAAAAACGGGAATTCTAAGTTGCCATCTTCTTGTTGCAGTGCCGTCTCCGAGGTTGGCAATCGTCTTGGCTATGTCTTCTTGGAACAAGAATTTGTGACGTTTCAAAGAAGTATACCTACTATGATACTAACGAGCAATCAAAACATTATGTTTTTTTAGTAGCGATATGTTTCCAAAAGACAAGTTTAGATATGAAAGAAATACCTAGTTAGGTATATTTTATCTTAGAATATAAATGATTTTTAGCAATGATTTTCAGCAAAAGTCCCCCATTTTCTTCTCACAATGATGTAAATATTGAAAAAAAAAATCGAAATAGTTTTGTCCAATAAATAGTTTTAATATTTTTTTTAATTCTAAGCACTTACTTAAGTACGTGTTGTGTGAATCTAAACCTAAGGGCATGACATTTTAGTATGTACACTCGACAGCACGTAGACGCTTACACGTGTGCACTCTATTCACTGACGTCACGGGCTACTTAGCAACGAAAGTGTACTCGTAAATCTGCTGTCGTGTGTACGGTCGGCTACAGTCACAGATACCCCGTGGCAGCTCTTACCGCGCGGGGCATAACGACACGCCATCCGAACAAAAGGGGGTATCCTAGCGTGTGGCCGACTGTACCTACAATATTGATCTCGTACCGGAGGAAAACGGGCATACCTAGACCTAGGATAGAGAAAACACTGCTATAGGTGCTCTCTGATCGCGTATCACACACGCCAGCTTTTCGATAACATAACGCGCGAGGTACCTTAAAAGGCTGGCGTCCACTAGAGGCGGATCGGGCCGGGGCGGGCCGCACGCAGCGCAATAGTCCGCCGCTAGTGGACGCTGTTTCATATATAAATACAGACAGGCGGATTTTTGCGTTGCGAATTTGCGATCTTGCGATGCGCCCCGGCCCCGGCCCAAACCGCCTTTAGTGGACGCCAGCCCTTAGGTGACAAATGGTCCACCGCCCACGGCCGGCCGCCCACCGTCGGTGACAACAGCTAACAACACGTTCATTAAAAGTGCTATGTACAGCCGGCCACACGCTAGGATACCCCTTCTTGTTCGATTAACGCCCTTATGCCGCGCATGATAAGAGCTGCCATTGGGGTATCCGAGACTGTGGCCGACAGTAGCTACATACAAACGGATTGGCAGTTTGGCACAGGCTTTACGATATGCAAAACCAGAGGGTCTACACAGCATCGACTGAAACATTCACACAACTTCACTTTTGCTTACAGTACTGGGTACTACAGGGTGCACTCTAAGTCGATATCGGAACTTTAAGTAGGCTGTCTACTGATCAATACAAACCACTTGTACTAGGTGGCGAAAAAAATGAAGCGAAAAAAATATCAGCTGTTTCATACATTTGGCGCAGTACTGAGTCGACCTTTTGTATGGAACAGCAGATTTTTTTTTCGCTCTATTTTTTTCGCCACCTAGTACATGTTGTTTGTATTGATCAGTAGACAGCCTACTTAAAGTTCCGCTATCGACTTAGAGTGCACCCTGTAGTTTAATTACATTGATTTTCTTTAAATATTATTATTTTTAAGGTAGATTATTTAATAATTTGAGAATAATTTGATTACTGTAAGCAAAAAAGAGGGATGTTATAAGTTTGACCGCTATGTGTGTGTGTGTGTGTGTGTGTCTGTGTGTCTGCTGTGGGTGTGTCTGTGTGTCTGTCGTGGCACCAAACGGTTAAACCAATTTGCATGGTTTTTAGGGTTCCGTACTTCAAAAGGGTAAAACGGAACCATTATGTCGTGCGTCTGTATGTATATCCGTCCGTCTGTCACAGCCAATTTACTCCTAAACTACTGGACCGATTGAGTTGTGGTACACAGGTGTAAGTCGGTGACCCAAACACGGGCGTGTAACCGCGTGTAACGTTAATTAATTAATTAATTTTAAACATGGGGACCACTTTTGGGGGGTCAATTGGATAATAAAAATTAAAAGATTTTGCAAACTACTCGTATATCAAATGTGACATATCAATTGAAAGGGCTCGTTATAAGAATCTCAAGCATAGATTTTTTTAATATTTTTTAAATACAACTTTTTGAAGTTATTTAACAAAATAAGCGAAAATTTACTATACCATTCCCTTATCTCCGAAACTACTGGACCTAAAATCCAAATCGGTTCACCCATTTTTGAGCTACTACGGTGCCACAGACAGACACACAGTCAGAAACACACACACACACGCACACACGCACACACACACACACACACACACCCGTGAAGTTCCCCGACAGGAATGATGTGCGATTCAGCGGAATAACAAGTAAAAAAACGCGTGTTCATTCATTGTTGTGATGCCATGCTACAATATTCCACATTGTTGCGACAAATTCAATGTTGGCGTACGTACGTACTACGTAGGTACCTAGGTGCTCTTTTGTTCGACGTTAGGCCGGCCACATACCTCGAGCCGGAATTTTTCCGTATCGTAAAAACGAATCAGGATTACGAACGCAGTAACTAACTGCATACAAATCTATGAAAATTCCGTACGGAAAACAACTGGGTATACAGGGTGTTGTTTTGGTCAGTGACACCCGACTCAGGGACGATAGTCTGAAATTTAATCGGTGATTGCAGAAAGGGCATTAGTGCATATTTAGATGCATCGAAAAATACCATAAACTTCAGTTTCAAAAGTTCACTCCCAAGAACTTATGCCCTTTCTGTAATTATCAATTAAATTATACAGGGTGCACTCTAAGTCGATAGCGGAACTTTAAGTGGGCTATCTACTGATCAATACAAAAAACTTGTAAATAAATATCAGCTGTTTCATACATTTGGCGCAGTACTGAGTCGACATTTTGTATGGAACAGCTGATATTTTTTCACTCCATTTTTTTCGCCACCTAGTACAAGTTGTTTGTATTGATCAGCCCACTTAAAGTTCCGCTTGTAGTATAGATAGACTAAAGTTAAAAAAAATTGGTGGTAAAATTACCTTGTGCAAGTTGTTTTATAATAACCATAGATAATAACCATGACGTGCGGACACCCCCGCTTTCTCAAAGAGCGCGCGATGATGTGGCGGTGGCGCCCGACTCGCCGCAAGCGTTAGTATAGTAAGGGAGGCCACAATTTAATGATTTTATGGTATTTTTCACAGACTTTTTTTTTATAAATATATTTTTTTGCTTCAGTATTGTGTTAATAATCACCCTTGAGTCCGATGTCACTTTACAAAACAGCACCTTGTATGTGTGTTCTTGTTTAGGTCCATATAAATTTGTATGCAGTTACTGCGTTAGGAATCCTGATTCGATTTTTTTCCGTCCGGAATTCCGTCTGTATGTGGCCAGCCTTAATTAATTTTCAATGGAAAGTGTTGCCATTGAAATATTTCTAGACAAGCATGCACTGCTTTTATAGGGCTTTAATGAAGAATCAGTCATTTGCATCTACCTACGTAGGTAATGAGATTATTTATACAGCGTCTAATAGCATCTAACAATGTCCCTGGCACTGCAGCTCGCGTTCGAGACACATCTTGAAAGAAAAAACTCATTTTGCAGCAAATGTTACATCTCCTATTCTCACGAAGTCATCCTCGTCATAAGGCACAAGATTTTTGTAAGGATGTTTGACTTTTTCGCTCGACATGACTCGAGTGGTTGGGAGCAGTCGAGATCAAAATGACATGAGATTTTTCCTTCGAGATGTGTCGAATGAGAGATTCCCGAGAATTAGCGAATGGTCTCTTCACCCATCTAGTGTGAGTGAAGGTGCTACTGGACGCTGTATAAATCATCTCATTTTACGAACATGAAAAGGTTAGTTCGTTTTTTTTAGTGGCACCTTCACTCACACAAGACGGGTCAAACCACGTAGTGTCTCAAATCAGTTCATTCGTGGCACGCATTGAACCTACCTACCCTACGAGTACGGTCGACCCCAATAACAGATACCCTATGGCAGCTCTTACCGCGCGCGGCATAAGGGCGCCAATCGAACAAAAAGGGGTATCCTAGCTAGCGGGGATCCCGAATGAAGAAAAACGCTTATAATACCTACTTAGTTACATAAGCAAACCCACATTGTTTCGCATGCAACCAATAATGGTGGATAAGAATGCCATGTTTGGAATCTCTTGTTGTCGTCTGGAAACACACAAACGGAGGTAAAATCATAACATGCCTAGTGGACCGCCTGCACATGTGGGTTAAATAATGCCGCTTGTTTTACATAGGTACAGTCGGCGCAAATCGAATAAAAAGGGGTATCCTAGCGTGTGCGCTAGGATACCCCTTTCTATTCGATTTGCGCCCTTATGCCGCGCGCGGTAAGAGCTGCCATGGGGTATCTGTGACTGTGGCCAACCTTACCTCCTTCGATAGGTACGTACTGTACCTACCCACGTATCATAAGCCAAATCGAATGAGATCGAAATACAAAAATACGGCAAAAAGTTAACGATCCAAAGAACGATAATTTTATTTGATCGGAAGTTAAAACGTAATGTAGGTACACAAGACAGCACGTCGACCCTTACACGCTAGCACTCTACTCGGTTATTTACGGGCGCCTTTGCAACAAACATGCTCTCGAGTCTAGGTACGTTAATTTTAAAATAATATCGAAGTGAAATCAATTACCTTTTGGTCTAACTTTTGAGCTTTATTTTCAAAGTTCCAGGAGGATTCCTTACGTGATATCGAAACTCGTCACGTCAACTGACGTATCTCTTCGATCACGCCACAGTGACATAAGTTGGTCCGTTTAGTTGGTCAGAACAGAATGGAAGAAGGGATATAATCATCATCAGCCTGTTGACACCCACCGCTGAGTAAAGGCCTCTTCGTGCTCACGCCACCTCTCACGATCCTGTGCCAGACGCAACCACAGCTTTCATCGTCATCGTACCACCAGCATCTGGCTGGTGGTCTGCCAACCGATCTCTTCCCCTTTCGAGGGCTTCGTCCATCTACAATCAGTACTTCGAAGGACCGAATGTTATAGACTGCATTAGTTCGAATGTTTGCCAAATCGGAAAAATATTGCATCGACAGTTCATAACATCGATCGAATGGGTGCTTGACGAGTAAGTTAGGTAGGTACGTATATAACTCTGCATCCAACCACTTAACTGAATGTTAGGTTGCCTAGACAGTGGAAAAATGTAGGCAGCTAACTGTATCGATTATTTCGTGGTTAAGCATGCATGTGGGGCACAGGCCATTGGCGTAGCTAGGTAACCAGGGGCCCTGGGGCAAAAAACAAAGTGGGGCCCCAACTAAACTGTTCAAGTTTTATCTAGTCAAAATATAGATAGAAAATACAATTGAATAGGTACTTAAAGGGTCCGAAATTTTCAGTCTAAAACGGAGAAATCTATATAATAAATCATTTCAAACTACCTTATATTTAGTTCTAAGTAAAAAAAACGCGCGCGCCCCTAAACACACTGACCTCTTTTCTACCTCTTACCTCTTTTCTAAGCCAAAGTCCTAAAATTCAGGCCCGGTTTCTGAGTTGAGAATTTTACTTAGCAAATATTTAACTATCGTTCTGTAACGCTCTTTTGTGAGAAATCTGCAGAGACAGGACGATACTTGCCCATTTCTCAACTCAGAAACCGGCAGTCAGTCTATAACGGTTGATGTATTATCATGGCAACCGTAGCCAGGTACAGCTTGTGTGAGCTTTAGTGGTTACCACTTTGACTCACCAACCTGGAGGAATTTTTAGCTAGTTCAATAAGGTTTAGTGTCAGGGTCCGAGGGGGCCCCCAGAGCTTGGGGGCCCTGGGACATCCTTGCCCCTATGTAGCTACGCCACTGGCACAGGCGGCTGTTTAAGAACCGTAGGGGCTGCGGTAACTGTGTCGCGGCAAACGACAAACAAATCGCGTGTTTATTTGACTTACTATGGTGTCCCTTCCCTTTACTAAAGCATCGTCAACTCTCACGTCAAAGAGAACGAGATTATTTCGGATATTTTTTGTACGGAATGAAGTGACGTGATCACGTGACGGGTGTGTGCAGGACAAGCGGCCATAGGAAATATACATATATTTCCACTACTTCGGCGCCCGTCCGTGGACAAAGGCCCCAAGGCACTTAGGTCCCTTAGGGCCGTGCACACGACGGCGTATATTTTAAGCACCCCCGCCGCCGCCGCCGCCGCCGCCCGCCGAAGCGCTTTTTATTCAGATTATTATTCAGATTCAAACAATTTAATATATTTTTAAAGTTTTCAAATTATTATTTTTTCACTCAAACCACCGCTGAACTATGGCGACCAAAGCAAAAAATTATTATTTAAATCGGTCAATCCATTATTGGGTTTTTACGGCGATTGATTTTAATTTTTTTATATACAGGGTAATTATTAATTATTAGCTTTATTCCCGAAACACGGGGTTCTACTTCTAACGCTCGTGGCTCGTTTTTACATCTGTCATTGCAAAGAAGGAAACTTATTTCACTGACCTTTATGTACCTATTTTCTATTGTTTTTTGGTGTACCTAGGTATCTAACATAACAATCTTCTCGCTCTGTAAGATGAAAAGTTGTGTGTTTCGCACGGATAGGTACAATATTATATTATTTGTGTCTTGTGCTTCTGAATACAGGCACTCGCTGCAAACAATAATTTGATTAATTTGCATCGTTGCATAACAAACAACTATTATTTTTTGCAAAATTTTTGCCGCGGAGTACCTAACAAGAGAGGCTGGAAAAGTGGTAGTGAGAAGAGGTTGTTGGAAATCACATATTTTTAGAAGTTGTCGTGTTTCAGGAATAAAGCTAATTAAAAATTGCCCTGTTTAGGACAAAATGCAGGTGATATTTCTTTCGCGATTTCGCAGTTGACCCCAAGCGTAATCGGACATGGTATGAGGCAGTGGCCCCCATGTAAGTAGTAAAAGTTGCTTTCAAGTGTGACAGCATCTTCCTGTACCTAACACCCTGTCGATATAGGTAGAGAGCTGGTGACCAATCGAGATATTTTTTCGTACAAGGCTAGGAGTTGGTAGGCTGATAGAGTAGACTTCGCTGAGTCTGGGAAAAATATTTTTTTGGCACGGTCGCGGTTGAAAGTTAGATTTTTTCGACTTTGAAAGTTTAAATGTATGGGTTCAGTATATTTTTTTTGTCGTACAAGGCTAGAAACTTCTAGGTTAGTTGTTGAGACTCCGTTGAACAAGAAAATATTAGTTTTTTTGGCCAAGCGTGGTTGAAAGTTAGATTTTTATAACCCAAAAATTCACACTTTCTAGGTTATAAAAAACAATATTTCTACCGCGTTTGGCTAGTAATAAATAGTGATTTCGTGATCAGCGGAGACTAAAAAGGCACCCTAAAAACTCCCAGCCTTGTAGACAAAAAAGAAATGACTCAACCCATACATTTAAACTTTCAAAGTCAAAAAAATCTAACTTTCAACCGCGACCGGACCAAAAAAATATTTTTCCCAGACTCAGCGAAGTCTACTCTATCAGCCTACTAACTCCCAGCCTTGTACGAAAAAATATCTCGATTGGTCACCAGCTCTCCAACTAATAGAGACCAATCTCGCACAGAAAATGGCAGGCACTTCGATAACACGCGCATTTAATTTTGTTTTACTATTTTTTACTAGGAATCTTATGAAAAGAAGGCCTATAGAGGTAGATTCAAACCTTTGGTTACATTACAGTGAGTGTTTACAATCAATGTTCAGTTTTTCTGAACTTTATTGAGACACTGTTTTTTGAGGCCTTGCCTGGGGGATAATTCTTGGGCATGTCGCACCCGAAATTCATGGTAGGAAACATTACTAAAAAAAACCGTATCAGAGACTACTACCGAGAATTTGCCACCTGGCATGTTTCAGAACGAGCTACGTTGGAGAAAATCTCTACGTTGAAAATATTGCTACCTCTAGGTACGGACTTTATTTACGTGTGCGCGCGCGTGTGTAGGTACATAAGTACCTCAACGTATATCTGTACCTCTTTACAGAAAGCCCTATAATAAAGGCAGCTTTGTTTATTCGCCAACATTTTAATCCTGAAATACGTACCATAAAAAACGTACCTGCCTACATAATACAAGTATTAGCGTAGTAAAATAAACGCATCGTAGTAACGTAAAGGTGTCCTTGGCTCGGTCAGGAAGGTTTCGCAGAAAAGTCTGCTTTCTATAGATTTTGTAGGTCGCACTAGATCAGGGTGCCCTCATGCATTAGTTTTTGTGCTAAAGCATTATTAGAAATCTTGAATATGCCACCGGCCGCTTACACTTAGGTGTCTAAACAACCATTTGAACCAAATCGCATTCCAAAAATAGAGTGAAAAATTGAGGTCCACGGACCAAATTGTTCGTGGAGCTCGCTGGAAACAACCTTCGCATAGACCGTCAGTGTTGAGCCCTCGTAGTACGCTACCGAGTAGCCAAACGTTCGGAAGACATCTTACATAAATAAATAGAGAGAGTGAATCTTGACTTTGAAATTTGACTACGCCGCGTATAGGAAGCTTGTTTGAAGGCAGAACATTACTAAGAGAAAGAGTTGTAACAACATACCTGGAAGGGCTCCTCGGGCTTGCCGGGGTAGCTGGCGCTCCGGCGGTAGTCAGGCGGGCGCGGAGGCGCCGGGGCGCGGCGCCAGGGCGCGAAGGCGCTGGGCTGAGGCTGCGGCGCCGGCCAGCGGTACTGCGGAGGGCGGCGGAAAGGCGCTCGGTACCCTCTGTCCTCCTCGGGAGCATTGCCTGGGTACTGCAGTTCGCTCATGGCGACCGCCGACGGAGGCGGTTCTAAGCCGACTGGCAGATAACGCGCGATAACGATTGGTAGCCCCTGCGCGCGCAAGCTGCCCTACCTCGCGCTGGGCGCTTGTGCGCTTGGGTGCGGAGTCTTTTGTAAGGTCGCCGAGGGTCACCAATGCGCGCGGTTTGGTCCCGCCCGTGCCGCGGTGTCGTAGGGAACCCCTTTGTGGTGAGCTGGGTTTACTACATACTGCTGGGAGAGAAGGGATCACCAGTTTGTTGGAGGGGGCTTTGCGCCGCAGAATAGTGGAATATTGAGAGGCTTGGGCAGCTGAGCGGTGGGCGGTTTGTAGCGTAGGATACGTGCCGTATTTCTTTTGCCTTCGGTCTGCGACATTGCAAAGGGACAGATTTATTGTCACAAACTAAGTATTATTTGTTTGAGGTTCTAGGTGTCGGGAGCGTCAATAGAATGGGAAAGAAATGTTTCTAGGGTATCTAACTACTTTCTTTCAACTCCGCAGAAGTAATGAGTGCTTACGGTATTATTTCTATGAAATAGAAAATTCAATATGAGAAAGTAGGTCTGCCATATACTTTTTACCCGACTGTCCAAAGGTCCAAAGGGTTATTGCTTGAAAAATCATCTCTTTTTACTTTCTTATCAATTCACTAATATTTTTCATCTTCTCGGGTCGAATTTACCAGTAAAAACCAAATCAGTGGAAAATTATGGCTTTGTCCAACGACCGCTTAGAAGTCCCTAATATTCGTCTGAGAAAGTAGCCAGGTTCGTAGTTCGGATAACCTGTCGTTCGGTTAACCGACGATGTTCGTATATAATCGACGTTCTGCTGTATGTGAAACCTTTTACTTTGGTTGATATATTTGGTGCAGTAGGTACCGAAACATTAGTATGAAACAATAGATATTATTTTGGAGATTTCGCAGTTCAAGGTAGTTAGGTACTTCATCATAAACCAATGGAAAAATAGAAGTTAAAAACTAAAACCCGACTACTAAAAGGCTTAAAACTAGACCTGTTTATCCTTAAAATAGACTCAGAGATAATTAATCGTAGTCGGAGGCCATCGGTTTATCAAATGCGAATGTGGTGTCCTCCGACTACGATTAATTATCTCTGAGTCTATTTTAAGGATAAACAGGTCTAGTTTTAAGCCTTTTAGTAGTCGGGTTTTAGTTTTTAACTTCTATTTTTTTTTGAGCTTTTTAGTATAAGTAATTTTGGACGATCACCCAGAATCCAAGAAGGCCAAATAAATAACACATTTTGGAATTTTCTGTTCTATTTGTAATGTTGACGCTACATGTGTTATACATTTTTGAAAAGCTCTTTTAAAGCCCTTTCATTTGATACCCATGACGATGGTATCCGATAATTTTTATTTTTAGGTCCACCACTTTAGGGCGCAGCACAGCCGCCATCTTGTTTTTTTTCAAAATTAAACTATCCTATGTTACCTGGGTGATTAAGACGAATCCAACGACACCTCATTTGTTGAAATCGGCCGAGTAGTTTAGGCTCTGCGAGGGAACAGATGAACACACAAACATACATACATACATACATACATACATACATTCATACATACATACATACATACATACATACATACATACATACATACATACATACGCTGCTAAAATCATAACCCTCCTTTTTGCTTCGCGTAGTCGGGTAAAAAAGGCCCATAAAGTGACAGACTTTTTGTGCTAATTTGAAGCGTCAAATTGTAGGAAAGTTTTCGAAATTATTAATATTAGTTTCTTTTAATTTTAGTTTTAGTTTAGCTTATTTTAATTTTAGTTCACATATTTATAGTTTGTATTTAATTACGTTCTAAGAAAGTTTGTTCGTGATAAAAAAAAAAAAAATTAAAAATATCCTTCAGGCCCCTACTTTTTTTTCTCCCCACACTGTAATTGAAGCGCTTTTTACAAGAACAGCCAATGTAACATTATTACGAATTTCGGGTTTCAACACTGTTCAAAAAGCTGCATTAGCCCCACTAATCAGTTTTTACAAAAACTTCCCATGTCCACAGTTATTCCATCGGAAAGTTTCGGCAATTTTACAAAAACCAACAAGGTTTGCTTGTAAGACAATCGTTTTGGTTGGCCAAAAAGCGCCGAATTTTCTCTGGGGACAAAGGTTGTTCTTGTAAAAAGCGCCTCAATTTGTTCGGTGATGTTTTCTCTAAAGTCTAAAACGACATTTTTTAACAAAACTGCTGTATCTTCTACAAGTTTAAAGCTGATCGTTATTTTTTTGGTGATAGACTAGTTATCTGAGACCCCAATAAATAAGAAAAATATTAGAAAAAAATATTTAACAAAAGTTAAAACATAAAAACCAATGGTAGGTACCTAATTCCAAAAAAACCTTCTAAACGTCAAAAAATCGCTGAAAATGTGGGCGGGGGGTGATTCCGGTACCCCTAGGGATGCTCTATCTCTGGACTTCCGCTTGACACTATTTTTGGGACACCCTGTATAGGTGCAAGGCGTTACAGAAAGATCATCCATCAAATATTTATATGGAGAGCAGTTGATATTTTTTTCAAGATTTTGCATTTGGCCCCGTTGTAGTTAAGTTAATTTGTTAAGTTGCTTGTCATGAGGACCTTGTTGTTACACGCTGTATGCCTAGATCCCCTTGGAAAATCTATCCGGACCCCTAAATCACTGACCTAAATAATTGGCCCAAATGGTGTTGTTAGGTAATAAATGGGTGTACCCTAGTAACAGATAAAACGGCGCAGTGAGACCGAATGCTGCAGCGGGTTCAAGGTCACCGGGTGCAATGCGGAGGGATGCGCAGCCAATGGTACAGTCGCCCGTTAGCACAAAATATTATACAAGGTGTTCTTTTGGAAAGTGACACCCGACTTAGGGGTGATTATTTAGACGACAATAAAAAAAAAAATTTTTTAAGTCTTTGAAAATTACCAAAAAATCATTAAATTTTGGCCTCCTTTACTAAAGTTTTCTGTTGAAACTGAGCCAGAAATCGCAAACTCTTTCAAAATAATTTAAAGCATGACTGCCTATTGACCATATGCCCAGTTTGGAACTGCAATGCCAAGCAGGAGGAGATCCGGATGACCAAAGATGTCATGGCTTGAAAACTTACGCCATTGTTGATTCCAACAATCCACGAGCTTCTTGATCCGTTTGGTAGCCGAGAGAAATTGCCAAGCTGATCTGGAACGATATTCCACCTCCACTGAGATCGAAAATGAGTAGCTCAACGTTTAAGAAAAAATACAAGACATTATTATTAAGTCAACAATAGCTTACATACATACATACCTACATACATATACACACATACACTTAAAAAACATAACCCTCTTTCTGAGTCGGCTAAACACTACATCCTTATAGGTTTTTTGCGCCATTCTGATTAAAATACGTATACTATAATTATATTGTTGATCCCAATCTGAAACTTAATTTAATTTTCTAATTATTAGACGTGTTTGGACTAATTTGAAAATTCGAGCACCTTGAATGTTTTGTGCCCGTACCATGTACCTAACTCCATTAAGGGAAACAGGGGCCTGCTGAAAACCAGCGCTGCTAATGAACCTCCTAAGGCATCATACGCAGCATATGCTGAGCATGCATCCTTTTGCAGTCAACAACATTACACACGTTGATCAATTGTCAATTCAGCATCTAAGTATGTTATTGTGTGTGTATCTTTATTTTTATTTAATTCCTTAGCTTAGATTATTCCACTGTATTGTATTATTCTTCGGTTGTTGACTGGACAATAAAGCATTTTGATTTGATTTGATTTGCCAACCTCCGATAGGAAACGGCAGTACAAGAAGAATTCTTCTAAGCGTATGACCGATACCTTAGCCCAGGATTCGGCAACGCTTACTGCCCTTTTGTTCGATTGGCGCCCTTATGCCGCGTGCGGTAAGAGTTGCCATAGGGTATCTGTGACTGTAGCCTACCGTACTATTAGTTCACACAAAATGCTGAATACCTATTTAGAAATTTAAGCATAAAATTAGGATTAGATATAAACTCTGTTAAAGTACCTGTAATATGTCCAAGTGCGGAAGAGCGGAGCTTCCTGATACAGGTATTTTCATACTTAAAAGGAAGCTCTTGCCCTATTTTGTTATTGTAAACCTTTTTAAGAAAATAAACGGTTATTATTATTATTAGCCGCCATTAGATGCTCGTATGTGCAGGTAGGGGGCAAGAACCGAACAGACCATTAGGGCACCTAGCCATAGGGCATGATGCGAGGTCTTTGGATCATGATTTGGCGGCTACCGCACTCAGAGCTCGGATTGCTTCTATCCGTGAATCTGGCCATATTATCCTTGCTTCGGTCAACCTGGGTCCGGTTTAGGGTTTCAAGGCTTCAAGACGGTTTAGGGTCTTCAAGGACACCCTGGCAACTTATGTCCAGGCAAGAGACTCTCAGAAGGTGGCACAAATGGGGTTGGCAAGAAGATGCCACAGACAGACGAACACCATGAGCCGTTTTCAGCACAATTTCACAAAGCATTTCATAGCATGCGCCTAGAGGCTTGCCCATAGAAGAACCAAAATACGGCTGTCAAAATTACTCTGTGCTAAGCAAAATTTTACGGCCGTATTCCGGTTCTTCTATGGCCACGCCTGTAGGCGCCGTCTATGGAATGCTTGGTGAATTTGTGCTGAAAACGGCTCATTTGATTATACTTAAAACACCTGTTTGGTCGAGGGCGTGCGGGGTACCTATTCCGGGTGGACTATTTTGCATCGGTGGCATCCAGTGACGTCAACGTCTCCCCTCCCCCGCCCCGCACATCCCCGCTGTCGCCAACTGTCCACTTTACAGTCTTCGGAAATAATCACGAATCTAGGTCTTAACGTGAAATATTTAGTTATAAGCCGTGCCAATAGAGAAATGAAAATGGCGGCGGGTACCTATGGTAAGGTCTGAAAAAGAGGTTACGAAAATACGATTTCGATTCATACCTAAAACTTTCTTAAATCTTTGGTTAGGAAATATTGTTTTACGATGCTTTTTTATTGATTAGGTAATTGTTCTACGTTGGGTTTGTGATTAAACAACAATCTTTATGAAAATAGGGTCAAAAATATTAAAACGTAGTAAATAATACAAACCTCAACAAATAACAACACTTAACGTAAACTACAATATTGAAATAGCTCGACAAACATTAAAAAAATCAATAAGTGGCGAACGTATTTTGGCGTGTTTTATTAGCCAAGCGTAGGTGACTAATCAGGAGAGCCTAAAATGACTTTGCTAACGTTACGTGTGAGTATAGACGAAGATATAATTAAAGCGAGAGGGCGCGAGAGTTCGTCATTTATATATCGTTTCTTTAATGGCACGGGTTATACCTACTGATTATGCGAAAGCAGCGGTCAACGTCTCCCGTAACTTTTTTGAGATAAATAAATGTATTCACTATCTCTATCACTAATTAGCCCGTTAAATATTTAACTTTTTTTTTTATGTTAGGGCGCTTTTCCAACACACTGAGTTTGGCGTATTTTGTAATTGTTTCTTGTAATTTTTTTCATGGTCGAATAAATAATAAAAAAAATATAGTTGTGTCATAAGTAATAATCAGAGGTGCTATTTATTAATTGCTAACTAATTATTTTTTTAAGACAATGTTGTGATACCAAGGAGATCTACGCTGATTTTTTTGTGGTTTTAAAGTCGAATGTATTTTACTATAGAGGGTTCTGAAGCTTGCATTTCACAAAAAAACATCACTATTCCATAAAGGGTTTTTTTATTCTATGTCTCTTTCTTTATTGATTCCGGTGATTGATTCATGCAATGAAAACACGAGAATTATTCCACTTTCAGATGATTGTGTTTCAGATATTTTGCATGTGCACGTAGCCATAATTATTTATTTATTATTACATACAAGGCGGTGGCAATATCTCGTAGCGGTGCTACGGGACCCGTGGCCTACGGCGTAGAGCTCGCTACGAGAATAAAATTAATCGCAAGTCGCAACGCGCTGCGTAGGTTGCTTATAATGAGCCTTTTCAGCACAAGTTCACAAAGCATTTCATAGATGGCGCCTACAGGCGTGGCCATAGAAGAACCGGAATACGACTGTCAAAATTATTAAACCTAAAGACAGCCGTATTCCGGTTCTTCTATGACCACGCCCGCCTGTAGGCGCCATCTATGAAATTATTTGTGAATTTGTCCTGAAAACGGCTCATTGACTGTTACATGTTACTCAGTTATAGTGGGTGAACCACATTACATTACATTACACAACATTTAATAGTATTGTTCGCCCCGACCTTTTTGCTAACACCGTTCGCGCAGGCGCGCGCGCATTGCATAATAAATTATACAACCCCATAAAATATGTCGGCAACCCCACAACCGATTTGGTCCATGTTCGAATTTAAAAAATCATCATACATACATACTTTCTTATGTGATCGTTTTAGTTTCTGATCAGGGCTTATGATTACTTCGAAACGCTCGTAGGGCGCGGTCAGTGTAAGGATGGGCGACCGTCTGACCGTTAGTGCCAATAATATTTGGTCGCTTCCGTGATTCGGAAGGCACTTTAAACCGGTTGGTCCCGGTTGTAGTTGATTGAACGAGCGGGCGAAGTTTTCCGAGTCTACTTGAAGAAGCCGGCGTTTGTATGTGTGAATGTTCGTTCGACTATAACTTGAGTAAATTTAGTCAGAGCGTCATGAAATTTGTTTGAAAATGAAAATGTTTAAGTTCAAACATGAGCCAATCGGTCGAAGGGTTGCTGAGATATGGGGTCGCGAGTTCGAAGTTCGGGGCGAACCACTATACATATATTTATAGTTAATAACATTCGTTAAGCCACGTCTGGCGCCTAAAAACACGGAACAAAATTACTACCTCATACCTACTACCACCTGCATCACGGTAGCAAAGTTTTTTCAAAAGTTAGCATAAATACAATTTCTTACCGACAGCGGTCGTACCGTCCTTAGGCATGCATGACAAGTGAAGTTATGCCCAATGCCTAAGGACGGTACTGTTCATTATGATTATTGAAATAATATTTATTATAACGTGTTGTTCAAACAGATTAAATAAATCGAAATATTATTTGCGTCTCATGATACCTCGTTAGTTACACTTGGATGTAATATAATATAATAACCCACCTCAAAACGCTACTACGGAGGGAAAAGATGACGTCACAATAAAATTGAATACCTAATAATTATCAAGCGTGCGAAAAGCAAATAAAACCTTCGAAATTTCGTTTATGTGAAAAAGTGACATTGTGAGTATCTGTCAGTTTACTCCAGTGAATTAATTATTAAACTTTAATTTTTACAATAATTTGTACAAAGTGATGTAAAATTAGTGTGCGGTTATCTACGGAGCCCGATAGGTGGCGCTGTCCCCTGCTGACTCCGAAAAGCGACCTAAATCAATGGCTCCCAAGGCTGAAATAGGAAAAATCAATACTACCCGCTGAAAAGTGTGTCACCGGACAGCGCGACTGTTTATTCAATTAAAAACTCAGCTGGGCGGGCGTTACTCTACCTATTTATTTGTATGGCGTAAAATGTCCTGCCAAAGTCAAGTGTTTATTGAAATATTAATATTAGTACACCACTCGCTAAACCACGAGTATGGAGTAAGCTGCCAGTATGGTGCTGGGTAAGCCATCTAAAACAATGTCCCAGGCACTGCAGTATCCGAGTGGTCACTTAACCTATCTAGTGTGAAAGAAAGTGCTATTGGACGCTGTATACCTAAATCATCTCATTGCGTAGATTCCAAGTCCTAAGTATTGTGATAGTTACCAAACTCTGACACCAAGGCCGGCATTACCGATTACCTCTAGCATTAGTGCGTTTGTCCACCGCAACGATTCCGTGACCGATACCGAAATCGAGATTCAGAATGGAAGAAGGCATGAGTCGGCATGACGGCGCCGAAGTAGCGAAGTTGTCCACTGCATGCCCGTCGCGCCCCGTACGGATTAGTACACACGACAGCACGGCGACCCTTACACGCTAGCATTCTACTCGGTTACTTTAAGGGCTACTTTACAACAGCAGTGTACAGTCTGACGACTCTGACGTGCTGTCGTGTGTACCTAGAAATTTCAACAAACATACGCATACAAACGTAATCCCCGATTTTCTCCCTGGATTATTACAGCATTCGTTTTTGGTATGCTGGGACATGTCCACCCCTGGGATGTGTGACCGTTTATATTTTCCTTCCAAAAAAATACACAAAATTGCATATTCAAAAGCGGTGTGTGACAAAAGACGTCTGGTAGAGTCATTTGACAGCTATAAATTAAAAAAAAACAAAGCGGTCCGATATTAGGTACTTTCTTGTGATATTAGTGACGCAATTTTTTTTTAAATACATTGCTCAAAAAGTGGCGGTTGCAGGGAAGTATAGCGTTCGGGATGTGGGCTATTACACACTCGTGCTTTTTTTACCTTTCCCGCACTCGTGCGTTCTCTTTCCCAACTGTCAAAATATAGTATATTTCATTACAAGTGTGGAAAGGCTGTCATTGCAACGAGTTCCGACAAATGGCTACCCGAGCCGAGGCGCAGCCGAAGGCGAGGGTTGACAGTCGGAACAAGTTGCAATGACGGTTCCGCACGTGTACTGAACGACTATTTTTAATACAGTTGCGAAAAAATTAAGCAATTTAATAAAATAAAAAAAACACAATAAACTCAACTAACTTGACATTTTTGACTTTTCCGGTAAAATGTTCTCCGAAGCATTTTGTGCAATTATACTGAGTTCCGGTGGTGTTAATTTAAAAAAACTAGGGTCGAAATTACTCATTTTGTGCAACAAACAACTAAACTCGCGAAGAAAATTTCTGAAAAATCAAAATGGCGCCAACCGTAGAATATAAGCAGAGTTTTTTTTTCTTCACCCATTCTGGTAGGCAAAGGCAACTATGCCCATACAGCCAAGTCTTCAGTAGAAGTTTTTTATTGATATGAAATGAAAATGAAATTTAATGAGATGAAATGAAATGAAACCTAACCAAACTCATTCAATCAAATAATTTAAATCTGATATTGAAACAAATTAGTAGCTTCTTTTTAGAAATATACGTATTTGCATGAATCATAAAAACTTTTTTAGTAAAAACTTCATGATTGGTTTTACTTTTTAATAGACATTATTTTGACAGTTGGGAAAGAGAACGCACGAGTGCGGGAAAAGTAAAAAAAAAGCACGAGTGTGTAATAGCCCACATCCCGAACGCTATACGTCCCTGCAATACGCCACTTTTTGAGCAACTGTATTAAAAATGTCTATTAAAAAGTAAAACCAACCATGAAGTTTTTACTAAAAAAGTTTTTATGATTCATGCAAATACGTATATTTCTAAAAAGAAGCTACTAATTTGTTTCAATATCAGATTTAATGATTTGATTGAATGAGTTTGGTTAGGTTTCATTAATTTCATTAAATTTCATTTTCATTTCATATCAATAAAAAACTTCTACTGAAGACTTGGCTGTATGGGTATAGTTGCCTTTGCCTACCAGAATGGGTGAAGAAAAAAAAACTCTGCTTAGATTCTACGGTTGGCGCCATTTTGATTTTTCAGAAATTTTCTTTGCTTTAGTTGTTTGTTGCACAAAACTAGTTTTTTTTTATTAACACCACCGGAAATCAGTATAATTGCACAAAATGCTTCGGAGAACATTTTACCGGAAAATTCAAAAATGTTAAGTTAGTTGAGTTTATTGTGTTTTTATTATTTTATTAAATTGCTTAATTTTTTCGCAACTGTATTAAAAATAGTCGTTCAGTACACGTGCGGAACCGTCATTGCAACTTGATCCGACTGTCAACACTCGCCTTCGGCTTCGCCTCGGCTCGGGTAGCCATTTGTCGGAAGTTCGGAACTCTTTGCAATGACAGCCTTTCCACACTTGTAATGAAATATACTATTTAAATCGTACCTGTTTTGAGAGAGGAAAATGGGAAATACGAAAACTCGATTTTGTAGATTTTCTTCAGGAATTATTCATTTCACTTGTATTTGAGGGCTAGAGCGCACGCGCGACAGCAACAGATTTGTCAAATACCAATTTTTGAAATTTCTCTGTATTAGGACGTAATCGGTGCGGTGAAAAAACGCCCTTACACGTGTGGCTCGTGGTTAAAGGCTTATGTGAAGGCGATGCAAAGTTCACTTCTCGGCAAACGTGTATAATGCGGTTAGGTAGAAAGCGATGCAGTAATGTGCTAGGTCTTAGTAAATGCTTCTTTTTTTCCTCTGTGGTAATGCTGTTGGAACGAAGACTCTGCAAGGTGAGAGAAGTGGAAAAGATAGCCTCATTTCCTTTTCTGACTAGGTTTTTAATAGAACATCCGTTGTTTAAGATTTTATCACGATATTATTCGCGTAAAAACTTGATCTAGGTGCTGTAGCGTCCAAGTAGTCGCAACACCAATCTGAGGGCTCTAGCCTTTATCTAGATTTTCTCGCTTGACGTCTATGTTTGGGTGACTCTGTATAAATAAGGCACAGTATAGGAATATGTTGAATAACTCGGCAGTGTCCTTGAAATAATATCAGTATAAGCCGTGTCAATAGAGAAACGATATGAAAATGGCGGCGGGTACCTATGGTAAGATCGGGAAAAGATGTTACGAAAATACGATTTAGGTTCATACCTAAAACTTTCTTACATTTTTGGTTAGAAAATATTGTTTTACGATGCTTTCTTTATTGTTTAGGTAATTGTTCTACGTAGGGTTTGTGATTAAACAACAATCTTTATGGAAATAAGATCAAAAGTATTGAAACGTAGTAAATAATACAAACCTCAACAAATAACAACACTTAGCATAAACTACAATAATGAAATAACTCTGCAAACATTTAAAAAACATGAAGAGGCGAACGTATTTTGGCGTGTTTTATTATCCCAGCCAGCGTAGGTGACTAATCCAGACTGCCTAAAATGACTTTGCTAACGTTACGTGTGAGTATAGGACGGAGATATGATTAAAGCGAGAGGGCGCGAGAGTGTCCGCCATTTATATATCGTTTCTCTATTGACACGGGTTATACCAACGCCCGCCCAGCCGGGCTATAGCTTCGTAAGGTTCATACAAAATTGCGTTCTTCCTTTCCAACCAACTAAACTGGCCAACTGACCAAATATTTTTCGTTCCTAAAGGCACAAACAACCATTTTATTGGTCCAATAGCTATGTTTTTTAAATAAAAATGGTCCCCTTCTGCACAACTGAAACTGATCAACTGTTTTCTTTCCACTATTTTTACTAGGCTCACATAAATTCGTGGCAGCCTACTAAAGGCTACCTACTGAATATTACAGACAGAGATAGCGTACCTACCGAGACGTTAGGTACTTACGAAAAACATTACCTAAATGAGCCGTTTTCAGCAAACATTTACAAAGCATTTCATAGATGGCGCCTACAGGCGTGGCCATAGAAGAACCGGAATACGGCTGTCAAATTTCGCTTAGCACAGATACAGCCGTATTTCGGCCACGCCCGCCCCTGTAGGCGCCATCTATGATATGCTTTCTGAATTTGTGGTGAAAACGGCTCATTGCGGCACAGGCATTCAACGCCTGAGTTTGGTTCTCTCTCTCTGTAATACGGGGCTTAATTAATGTACTTTTACTTATATCCGCAAAGATATAGCCGATAGATAACGGTTAGCAGCACACACTTGCGCCAAACAACTATGTGTGCTCGGCACCAGTTAATGAATGGCTGCGGCTCTCAAACATTGATTGAAACTTGAGAGATTTATTTGTGTACCACGACAGCACGTCGACCCTTACATGCTAGCACTCTACTCGGTTACGATACGGGCGACTTTACAACAAAAGTGTACAGTCTGACGTGCTGTCGTATGTACAGTCAGCCACAGTCTCAGATACCCCTTTTTGTTCGATTGGCGCCCTTATGCCGCGCGCGGTAAGAGCTGCCATGGGGTATCTGAGATTGTGGCCGACCGTACCTGTCAATTTAATTCTCAGGTCCTTTCGAAAATACGCAGTTCTTTTTAAACGGATTTATTTATTTACGAAGGTAACAAGATAGATTCGGAATACTAAAATTCGTACGTAAAAGTTGATGTCTATCTACATACCTACCAGCCGTTTATGTAAACTCTAGTTTTTAATTCGAGTCCACGGAATGACAGTTGTTACAAAGGCTTTATCTGTCAGTACCATGTCAGTACCACTGTCATTCCGTGGACTCGAATTAAAAATTTGAGTTTAGATAGACATCAAAATAACAATACAGTTTGGGTGCCAGTGCCTCTTCACAGAGCTTATCAGTACAATAGCACTGACCTAACATCTTTATGACATCCATTCAATTCAGTTCACAGCGCACCGGGCTTGGGACCACGCGTGTTTTTAATGTATTTATTAACTTCTTAAAATTGCCGAAAACACTTGGATAAACGGAGAAATGGCCAGTTTTAACCCCACTGGTATGTATGGAATACCTACCTACTTTATTGTGTTATATTTTTCCATCAACAACACTAGAGGGACTTAGAGGTCAATTTGTTTTGAATTATGTTATGTGTAGCTATAATAAGCTACGAGTATGAATAAACTTTGTAACATGATAGCTATCGGCTTGCAATCTTAGCTAGAGGTCCTAAGACAGTCATGTTTTCGCCAAAACATAATTTTATCAGACGTCTACAAAATGAAGGTTACAGTAGGTATGTCATTGTATAGGTATTGCCTATATCTATGGTGCATCGTAAAATAACAATGCACCGTTAGTAGATAGGAAGCAATACGTGGCAATACCTACAAGATGTGGAATAAATATAGATCTGCATATGGTTTTATGGTAGGTAAACTAGACAGCACGTAGACGCTTACCTACACGCGTGCACTGTAATCAATTACGTTACGGGCGACTTTACAATAAAAATTGTGTAAGTGTCTACGTGCTGTCGTGTGTACCTACAGCGAAGAACATACGAACGGAGCAATATTTATTTTATTCTCAGTCTCTGTCTATCCGTCCGTCCTTTTGTCTGTCCCAGCCACCTTTAGCTTTTGAACCCAGTTGAATTTATCATCATCATTAAAAAAAAAGAACTTATTCAAAATCAAAATAATTTCTTAAATAACTAACACTTTTGAAAAGGTCGGAGACTCACAATGACATTCCAATACAAAATGTCATTGGAGACTCAGCAAAAATGCAGTTTTTCATCTTTTTACCCACATGTGTCCACTGAGGTATATGTACGGTCGGCCACAATCTCTGATACCCCATGGCAGCTCTTATCGCGCGCGGCATAAGGGCGCCAATCGAACAAAAAGGGGTATCTGAGACTGTGGCCGACTGTACCTATAGGTTTTTTCTCCTCGCTCGGTCTCTTGCAGGGGCCTTAGCCTGTAACACAATGGCGTATCAATGGCCTCCTAGGTAGAAGGACAAACCCGGGATTTTTTCGTTGTTCTCCTACAACCAGCGAACTAATCCTCTAGAATTAGACTAATAATATTCTTTGCTGTACTACAAAAACATTAAAATGAACGACACTGGACCGACAACATCAATCAATCGTAATTAAAACCGTCAACCGGAAGCCCATTTTGGCTGTTACAGGCTAAGGGCCCTGCATTGATAGACGTAAGAAACACGTGTTTTTAATAAGTAGTAAGACAATCTATCACAATAGGTAGGTACAGCCGGCCTCACCCAAAGATACTCCTTTTTGTTCGATTGACGCCCTTATGCCGCGCGCGTTAAGAGCTGCCATGGGGTATCTGTGACTGTGGCCCACCGTACCTACTTACTCAAACTTGAAAACACAAGAAAACTTTAGAACTTTTAGTTTGGAACAAAACAAAACTCCGCAAGGCGAGGTATTATTTCCTGCTGCCAGAGATTAAAATAACAATACCTTGTCTGTATTAATTTAAACTTTCATAATAAGTACAGCGCATATTTTATAGAATACCTAGACTGCTAGTTTCGGTTGTAGAGATGTAACCGTATCTTATCTTATCCAACCGTAACCTTACAGCAGACCTTTGGAACACGGAAGAGAGGGCGCCCTAAAACTACAGGGTGCACTCTAAGTCGATAGCGGAACTTTAAGTAGGCTGTCTACTGATTAGCCCAGTCATTCTATGTTTTCAATGTATGGGGCGGTTAAACAAATTAATAAAGTTTTCAAACTTGTGTGACATGATACCTTTGGGTGTAGTGATGAAAACCCACAACTCTCCCCCCCTCTCCACCTGACGCTTCACCCCCCCTCACCATAAAATAGGTCCCATTTTTTAGTTTTTTCAATTTTGTGGGAAAACTAAAGAAGATACGGCAAAAGTGTCAAAGGCAGACATAATCCTTATTAAATTTCACACAAAAAAGATTCTATACCTTTTTTTGATAGGCTTGATGGAATTCGAGCTATAGCTAGTTCCATTATGCAAAAATGTGAGTATGAGCAAAAAAATATCGTAACCAGCATATTAGTTTCAAAATATTATAAGTTAGGTACAGAATTTTGCTCAGGAAGCCTATGTTAATTAGTTGTTAGTACTTTAGCCTACTAAATGAGCTTTCATTTATTTCATTACGCATAATACTTTCGGAGTTATACCTATCATAGGTCTGGAGGGCACAAGTAGCTTACGACTCCCCGTTAATAGTTTTTAATTTTTTTTGGGAATACTATAAGAGATAAGAAAAAGATGTCAAAGGCAAACATTATCCTTATTAAATTTCACATAAAACAGTTCTACATCTTTTTTTGATAAACATGACGGTATTCAAGCTATAGCCAGATATAGGGGAAAAAATATGCCAAAAAATTACATAAGTAGCATTTTTTTTATCTTAATAATTACGTACGAAATAGTGCTCAAGGTGACTACGTTTATAAATTGTAAGTAATTTAGACTACCGAACAAGCTTTCATCTATATAATTATGTACAATAGTTCTCGAGTTATTAGTTCTGGAACTATTAGTACGGTTAAAAAAAAATGTTTATTAATTATTAAAGGTAACGAGTAATGTACGAATCTATCGCCAGAAGGACTTCAAAGGGAGGTAATTTATTGAAACGTTATTAATAGTGAGCCATAACATCAGTAACAACCATTTAATAACAGGAAAAATAATATAAAAACACTAATCACAAAGACTCCCTCAATATGATGATTTTCGTTAAAATAGCTTTTGCCTCGGCAACCGCTGCATTGCATTTTTCCGCAGCCTAGCTGGAAGAAGACTGAGACGTATTATCAACAGAAAATGTCCTGAGATTCAATTTAATGAAAGAACACAACTTTCCTAACCAAAACATAATGTTTAGTAATTTGAGCAATAAGAAAAGACTAATTGCTCCACTGGCCAACAGACTGAAAGACGAAGGAATAACACTAATAAGTACTTGCTAATGATGACGCAAATGTTCTCCTCATTCATCATCTGCGGAAAATGATGCAATGCAGCGGTTGCCGAGGCAAAAGCAGTTTTAACAAAAATCATGATATTGAGGGAGATGTAGAGTCTTTGTGACTAGAGTTTTTATTTCATATTTCCTGTTATTAAAAAGTTGTAACTGATGTTATGGCTCATTATTAATACCGTTTCAATAAACTAACTCCCTTTGACGTCCTTTTGGCGATAGATTCGTGTATAAGGTATCGAACCTTAAATAATTAATAAGCAATATTTTTAACTGTCTAATAATTCCAGAACGTATAACTCCAGAACTAATGTACGTAATGATATGGATGAAAGCTTGTTCGGTAGTCTAAATTACTTACAATTATTGGCGTAGTCGCCCTGAGCACTACTTTGTACGTAATTATAAAGATTTTAAAAGAAATGCGACTTATGTAATTTTTGACATATTTTTCGGTGTATCTGGCTATAGCTTGAATACCGTTAAGTTTATCAAAAAATATGCTGTCCTGTTTTATGTGAAATTTAATAAGGATAATGTTTGCCTCTAACACCTTTTTCGTATCTCTTATGGTTTTCCCAAAAAAAGGAAGAAACCATTAACGGGGAGCCGTGCGTAACTGGTGACCGCCAGACCTCTGATAGTTATAACTCCATAAGTATTATGCGTAATGAAATGAATGAAAGCTCATTTTGTAGGCTAAAGTACTGACAACTAATTAACATAGGCTCCCTGACACAATTCCGTACCTAACTTTTAATATTTTGAAACAAAAAGGCTGGTTACGATATTTTATTGCTCATAGCCAAGTTTTTGGATAATAGAACTAGCTATAGCTCGAATACCATCAAGCCTATCAAAAAATGTGTATAACCATTTTTATGTAAAATTTTATAAGGATTATGTTTGCCTTTGACACTTTTGCCGTATCTTCTATAGTTTTCCCACAAAATTGAAAAAACAAAAAAATGGGACCTATTTCATGGTGAGAGGGGGTGAAGCGTCAGGTGGAGAGGGGGGGAGAGTTGTGGGTTTTCATCACTACACCCAAAGGTATAATGTAACACAAGTTTGAAAACTTTATTAATTAGTTTAGGTGAAAAACATAAAATGACTGAACTATGATCACTACAAACAACTTGTACTAGGTGGCGAAAAAAATATCAGCTGTTCCATACAAAAGGTCGACTCAGTACTGCGCCAAATGTATGAAACAGCTGATATTTTTTTCGCCCCATTTTTTTCGCCACCTAGTAGAAGTTGTTTGTATTGATCAGTAGACAGGCTACTTAAAGTTCCGCTATCGACTTAGAGTGCACCCTGTACAGTGTAACAGCAAGCAAACAGTCTCGGCATGAACATAATATATTTGTGTGCTTATTCTGTAAAAAAAAAACGCTGTTAGTCCTCAAAACCGGTTTATTTTCGGGAAAATTGCTCTAATCGAAATAAACAATATTTTTTAGACAAAATATATACGTATTACGACAAAAATATTATTATTTGGGTATATTTTCGCTCAAAGAAAACCAGTTTTGAGGACTAGCAACTGTGCGATTTTTCTTTTCACAGAAAAGCACACTGAGCTTCATAGTAAGGTGCAAAATCGGCCCGAATGGAAATCTGTTTTAAGAGCCCCATGTCCCTTATTAAGGATGACAGGAACTGATGATGACGATATCTTTACCTCTAGAACACCAGCACATCCGCTACAACCCTCTGCGGGACGAATGGGTGCTGGTCTCGCCACACCGCTGCCTGCGACCCTGGTCCGGGCAGACGGAGCCTGCGGCAGAAGACGAGCACCAGCTGGAAGATAACCCTCTGAAGCCTGGAGCCACCAGGGCTTCAGGGCAGGTAAGAGTCCATCCATTCAAACAAACGATCCCTCAATGAAAGTTGAACGTAGCACAGAGCAGAAGTCAGGAGTTTGTAAGACGATGAGCACCAGCTGGAAGACTACCCTCTGAAGCCGGGAGCCACTAGAGCTTCTGGACAGGTAAAAGTCAATCCATCCATCCATCTATCCATCCTTCCATCCATCCATCCATCTATCCATCCATCCATCCATCCATCCATCCATCCATCCATCCATCCATCCATCCATCCATCCATCCATCCATCCATCCATCCATCCATCCATCCATCCATCCATCCATCCATCCATCCATCCATCCATCCATCCATCCATCCATCCATCCATCCATCCATCCATCCATCCATCCATCCATCCATCCATCCATCCATCCATCCATCCATCCATCCATCCATCCATCCATCCATCCATCCATCCATCCATCCATCCATCCATCCATCCATCCATCCATCCATCCATCCATCCATACATCCATCCATCCATCCATCCATCCATCCATCCATCCATCCATCCATCCATCCACCCTAAGGTCCCTAAGGATCCCTCAATGCTGAGGATCGCGACCATGACTTGAAGGTAGCAGAGAGCAGGAGGTCAAGAGTCTTCAGTGTATGATGACGAGAACCAGCTGGAGTATAACCATCTGAACCACCAGATCTGATAGCTGCAACCCCATCGTCTTTGCATCACCGTAGTTGTCTGGAAGAGAACGGTTGTTCAGAATAATGTCTTGTTACCTCCACAGTTTCAAAGAGTGATTATCATACTAACTGTGGTATGACGAATATTCCAGAAAAACCCGACCTACACGTCGACCTACGTGTTCCCAAACGACTTCCCGGCTCTGCTGGAGCGAGTGCCGGAGCCCCAGGGGGGGCAGCACCCGCTGTTCCAGACCGCGCCAGCCAAGGGCACTTGCAGGTACAAAATTCCATCTTTTGGACACTTTAGACCAAGGCGCGACGACCTCCCGACACTTTTGCTGGGGTGGCCGGAGTCGACCCAGGATAGAGAGTGGAGTACGAAGGCAAGCTCTGGGACATTACAGATAGAGGCTGGATAAGAAGTTTAAAGTAGAAGTACTTAGCTGCTGCAAAACTGTACCTACCTACGGTCTGAAGTGCTGTCGACTGTAAGCAGGTCCTACCCCGCCTGTTTTATTGTCAGAGATAAAGTAGAAAAGGTACCTAGATCTACTGGTGTTTCTTACCGGACAAAGCTGGAACAAAGCAAATACTTCACTGGAGTTCGTTGTTCTGCTTTGAAATATAACTGCAGAAAGGTATCTGCCCTCAAGTTAGGCGTGTTGTATACTTAGTTAAAAGGACCATTTCATTTTCTTTTCAGAGTGATGTGCTTCCACCCGGACTCCAAAGTCACCATACCGCTGATGTCTATAGACGAGATCTTAGCTGTAATCAACGAGTAAGTGCACTTCAATTTAATACTACTACAGTGACCTATCATAGGTACTTACGAGTATTCAGCTATGGCTCCGCTAAACACATTACATTAGCGCTCAGACAAAAAAATCCTTGAAATAAAATAAATTAAAGTCATAGGTACATGCCTGCACCGGGAATCAAACGTGGGTCTCTCGCTTCAGAGTCCATTGTTCTACCGTTAGACCTTTATCCTTGATCGAAGGTTAGACCGCTAAAGCCCGGTTTTTGAGTTGAGAAATTCACTAAGCAAATGGGTAAGTATCGTCCTGTCTCAGCAGATTTCTCACAAAAGAGCGTGACAGAACGATACTTACCCATTTGCTTAGTGAATTTCTCAACTCGGAAACCGGGCCTTAGACCGTATCTATGGGTTTATAACTCTATCTGAGTAGATCAAAAGATTGAGATTTAATATAGTAAAGTTAAAAGCCCATAGATACGGCCTAACCCATTCTTTTGCTAAGCCAGCTGGACGAAAGGTAGATACCAACCCAACCCTAATAAGCAACCCTCGTACCCCAGGTGGTGCAACCAGTTACAGGAGCTCGGTCGCAAGTTCGCGTGGGTGCAGATATTCGAGAACAAGGGCGCCGTGATGGGGTGTTCCAACCCACACCCGCATTGTCAGATCTGGGCCTCCAGCTTCCTGCCGAACGAGCCCCGCGTCAAAGACAGGTCGGCTGTGAAATCTTAAAACCTAGCAAGAGCCATTGGACAAGTTGTACAGGAGAGCCAAAACACTGTTTGGTTACTTTTTTCTATGGTAAAACCATGAGACACGGCTGAACAAAGTAATCTCAAAAGAAGCTGCAGAACCTTGGCTTGCCATCGAGACACACACTTACTCACAAACTTTTAAAGAAAAATAAGATTAAGTACACTCACAAGAAAGGAAACCCTTCAATGCAGAGAATCTTGACCTTTTCGGAGCAAAAAGAATGGTAATGTTTCTGGGTTCGCTGAATAGCAAGTACGAGTACCTACCTATAACGCAGTTTTTAGCGATAGCACCTTTTATTCATTGGTTTAGCTAGGTATATGATTTAGGTCCCTCGGTCTTAAAAATAGCGAAGACCTAGGATCTGGGTACTAATTACAAATATTGATAGATAATTATACTTCACCAGGTGCCAAAAGGAATACTACACGAGGAACAAGAAAGCGTTGCTGGTCGAGTATATGGAGAAGGAGCTGCAAAATAAGGTAGCGATTTTGCTTTTTTATAAAGCAATTCATGCATCGTGGCTCAGCGACCCAAAGTGGATCTTAGCCTCCGCAACCGAAAGACGCCAGCTCTCCCTGTCCTGCGCTACCTCCCTTCAATCTTCCACCTGGAACTCGCGCAGGTCTCTTACCACTACGTCTTTGTAGCGATGTTTAGGACCTCTAACCGGCCGACGACGCCCGTCGAGACGTCCCTCGTACGTAGGTATGCTCTCTGTGTTGCCCTTCCTCTCCCATTCTTCTCGACATGGCCAATCCAGCGGAGTCTTGCGAATTTTGTTTCTCTGATTAACTTGTATTAACTCTAAGTTATCGGATACGATTTGCAATTGAGCTGGACCTTGGAGCTTGGACACAGATGTCTAAAAATATCAAAATAAGTCTGGGATTGCTCTCTTACCGTCTAGAACGCAATATGACTCTGATCCTCCACTTGAGTAGACAGAAATGGTAGTTTCATCCTTCCTCCGTTGTTGAATACATTTGCCAATTTGCCAACTGTTTACTGCCTTGCAGGAGAGGATAGTCGTTGAGAACGAGGAATGGGTGGCCCTGGTCCCGTACTGGGCGCAGTGGCCCTTCGAGACGATGGCGCTGCCGAAGCGTGGCCAGCCGCAGCGGCTGACTGACCTCACGGAGGTGCAGCGGCGCAGCCTGGCGGAGCTGATGAAGCACCTCACCACCAAATACGATAACCTCTTCAACTGCAGCTTCCCCTACAGCATGGGCTGGCATGGTGAGGCTCCAAGGGTTTTTTATTTTTCTTTAGTTAGGTAGGTAGGCCTACCCATATTATGCTAGTGAAAAATAATCATCAAAATACATCAACCTCTTCAACTGCAGCTTCCTCTACAGCATGGGCTGGCATGGTGAGGCTCCAAGGTCAACTGCAGCTTCCCCTACAGCATGGGCTGGC
The DNA here is from genome assembly GCA_949319315.1 of Zelleria hepariella. Classification (NCBI taxonomy): domain Eukaryota; kingdom Metazoa; phylum Arthropoda; class Insecta; order Lepidoptera; family Yponomeutidae; genus Zelleria; species Zelleria hepariella. The sequence continues at coordinate 30,380,838 of OX439379.1, forward strand.
ATGGTGAGGCTCCAAGGGAGCAGCGGTTTGTTAGAATGCTTTCATTTCTTTTTGTATGGGCCTACCTTCCTACCTACTCAACAGACGCATGTTTTGCAAAGGTAGGTACAGGATTCTGTCCGTGGGTCCTGGTTACGAAACCTACGGTAGTGGACTGAAATCGCTCGCCTTGCGAGAAAAAAAGATACATATGTGGAGCTGACCGCCAACCTTCGCTGAATCGGAGAGGCACCCTAATGTTATTTAAGATCTTATACACTTATGGTTGCAATAAAGTATTGAGTATTGAGTAAGGAGGATTCTTCTTTCTTTTACAGGTGCGCCGACCGGGCCGTCCACGCGCGCCGGTGACTCCCCCCACTGGCTGTTGCACGCGTTGTGGCTCCCGCCCCTGCTGCGTTCAGCTAGCGTCAAGAAGTTCATGGTGGGCTTCGAAATGCTCTGCCAGCCACAGCGCGACCTCACGCCTGAGCAGGCCGCGGCGCGTCTCCGCGACTGCAAGCACGATAGCCACTATAAGAACGAACAGAAACAATAAAATAAATTGTTGAGTTTTTTGTAAAAAGCTTTTTTATTAGCAACACCGAGGGCCGACTTCCCACTCTTCCCAGACGCTCCCACCAAAACACCCAAATCCGAAGGCGTCATGGCCTGCCGGTCATGCTAGGTTTGCTAGCTAAGGCTTTTTTTTCGTCATTGCACACAATGCCATCTAGTGGTGAATAGCAAAATTTTATTTTTGTCTCAGCCATCACGGCCATCTCGTAGTGAATAGCAGAACTAAGTCTTTTGTTTACCGCAATCAAACCTTTCTTTCAGTTGTATTTTTTCGTTTGCTGTAAAAACTCACAATCCGAAAAAAAAATGGAATTTATTTTGAAGTTCATTTTGGTTCCTCAGATTTATGCAATAAAAGGAAGCTAACTTCGTAAACGAAATCATTGTTCTGTGCGAAATCTGTGGTCGACTACGTCAACCAATCATGAACGAGTATTTCTACGACTTTGCACTTCGGACTTGACATTTACCAAAATGTCAGTGATGTCAGTCAGTCAAGATTCTGCCCAAAGGAGTTATTGAAATCGAGTAAAAACAATATTTTTTTTGGAAAAAGTGTGCTCTTCTTATTGAAAATCTCCGATTGTGTAGTGAATGAAATAATCTAAGAGTTTGTGACAATGGCTACTCCTTCCGACGTGCGGGCACTGTTCGAGGCGAGAGTTAACGACGGCGTACCGAATCCGCCTGGTGAATTTCATCCTTTGGACTTGGAGAGGGTAAAGGATGACAAGTATATCAAAAGAGTGCTTCGCCACTCCGATAACGATGCGAAGCAGGCTGCTGACATGCTCTGGGACATCATGGTGTGGCGAAAAACCGTAGGAGCGAGCGACATCAATGAATCCAACATTCGACTGGACTATATCAAAGAAGGTGGTTTCTTTCCCCACGGAAGAGATGTGGATGGAAGTCTTCTACTGATTTTCAAGTCTAAAACTCACGTAAAAGGCGCGAAGGACTTCGAGGAGCTGAAAAGATGTATCATCTACTACTTCGACCGCATTGAAAGAGAAGAAAATGGTAAACCTATATCTTTGTTCTTTGATATGGAAGGATGCGGCCTTGGCAACATGGATATGGAGTTCATCAAGTACATTATTACGTTGCTGAAGCTCTATTACCCACTCTTCCTTCATTATATAATTATTTACCAAATGCCATGGGTTCTTTCAGCTGCTTTTAAAGTTATCAAGCAACTGTTGCCTGCACGAGCTGTGGAAAAGATGAAATTTATGTCGAAAGATACTTTGAAAGAGGTTGTGGCCCACGAACAAGCATTAGTGTGCTGGGGTGGCAAAGATGACTATGTATTTGAGTTTGTACCGGAGAACCGTAGCAATCAAGAACATACACCAAAGAAGGTGACCTTTGCCGAGCAAGGCGACAGCCAACATTCACCAGGTGAGATGTTGCGTATCCAACCAAACGATACCATTCTTTTCAAGAACGAAAACGATGAGATATCTGGACAGTTTACTTTGACCAACATGGACGAAAGCGCTATCTCGTTCAAGATAAGAACAACTTCGCCAGAGAAGTTCAGAGTCAGACCAAGTTCTGGTGCTTTATCAAGTGGAGAATCGCAAACAGTTATGATTGTTGTACAGCCTGGTTTCCATCTACGAACCGTGACAAAAGACAGATTTCTAGTGCTATCGGTACAGATACCGAAGACTGACCTATCACAGAAAGAACTAACTGAAGTGTGGCAGAAGTCCTCCAGCAGCAAAGTGGACGAATACAGACTCAAGTGTCAATTCCCTGAGAAGGAATTACAGAAAGAGACAAGAAATGGCAGTCTGCTGGATTCAAAGCAGGAGAAACCAGACTCCGTTAACAACTCCTTGAATAACCTTCAAATGAATTACGAAGTACTTAACAAGCAATTGAAATGGATTAAAACGTACCAAATCATCACTTTAATATTGACGGCTGTAGCGGTGGTGTTTGGGTACTTGACTTACAAGAGCGCAACGGATTCAGATAGGTACTGCGAGAGAATGTAGCCTTTAACACTAGTGGTTCTAAACACCACTTTTGATGTAGATACAGTTTTGTATGGAGTGATGTTTGTATGTTTCCTATTGAATTTATCAATGTTTATAGGCTATTGTAGTTCTACGCAAAAGATGAAAAAAATTAGAGATTCCTTGAAAAATATAGCATCATAGGGTAGTTTATCATGCAAGTTATGCTTATGTTCGTCTTAGGGTGGTATTCTAGAACGCTACTTAAACTCTGTTTAAACTCAGTTCAAACTAGAAAGCTCCTTGAACTCTGTTTAAACTCAGTTTAAGTAGAGTTTAGTAATGTCGACTGTCGATAAAACAGTGCATGTTTTGATTTGAATATCCCTTCCTTCATATCAAAACATGCACTGCTTTATCGACAGTCTGAACTCTGTTTAAACTGAGTTTAAGTAGCGTTCTAGAATACCACCCTTAGTCTGTCACTCTACCGCAGCGTTTTGCCGTCAGGTTTTCATTCTCCTTTCTTGATTGAAGAGCACCAACCAGATGGTCTTATGCGATAAAGGCAGCGGCTGGAGGAAGTATTCACTGGGCAGTTCAATGACGATTGGTGGAGATCCTCAGCCATGAGGAATAGATTAAGAAGAAGATTGAAGTGTAAAAATAGTTAGTTTTTCCGTGATGGTGAGCCCGGCCCCGTGCCGGGGTAGAGTGGGGGGACAAAAAGTAAGCCTTTTGCTAGAAGGGGGATAAAGAATTGGCTACAGAAACTATGACTGCAATGACTTAGTCATCGGAGAAAACTTAAAATATTGGGGTCCAAACAAAAAAGTCTCAATGGAAATTGTGAAAATATAAGGAAAGGAAATTACTCCCCTTTAAATTAGTTATTGTTAGAAGGTATAAAAACAATCAGAAAACAGCTTTGTCCAACAAAATGACTTATGGCAATAAATAGTAAAGTTATTTGTTATGCAAAGATTATTATTATTATTTTTTTGTTCAGTTTTTATCTGCCATCAGTCGTCGACTTTTATCAGATGAGATGTAGGTTAAAGTCACATTTCAGGTTCAGCATCCATTGACGCTGCTACCCTTTCATGAACCCTTGTATCAGGTTGTTTCAAAAATCATTCTCCGTTTAAGTCTGGAGGTGGTGGGATTTAGAAGTTCTGTTGCCAGTGGATTAGGATGTTGATCAAGTCGTTTTTTGTATCTTGTTGAGCGTTCTTTTAGTTCTTCCTTTACTGTAGGCATTTCGAGGTATTCGTGGATCTCTGGTATTCTGGTGAACCAAGGGGCCTTGGTGAAGTCCTTTAGGACGGCGTTCTGTGCTCTTTGAAGGATTTCGACGTTTGAATTGCTGGCTGTCCCCCACAGCTCGATACCGTAAGTCCAGATTGGTTTAAGTATGGATTTGTAAATAAGTACTTTATTCACCAGTGATAGCATAGGCTTTCTTCCTATTAGCCAATACATGTCACGGAACTTAAACATTGTCTCATCCCGCTTGCTTTGGATATGTTTTCTCCAGGTCAGTCTCCGGTCAAGGTGAAATCCAAGGTATTTGACCTCTTCTGTGTGTGGTAAAACTTTATCTCCGAGTCTGATTTCTGGGCAGTTTCCTGGGCGCAGTGAGAAAGTTATGTGGTTTGATTTATTTGCACTAGCTTTTATTCTCCAGTCCTGTAGCCATTGGTGAATCTTGTCCAGTCCCTCCTGAAGCATTTCCGAAACCTTTGTGATATTATTGCTTTTGGCCAATGACATTCTAATACAAATGGACAAACTGTTCCGTACAATAACCAAGTCGAAACATGGCACACGCTAATTTCACCCTATTATGCTTCGACTGACTTTTTGTTTCTACATTGCTGCTGACACTTCAAGCCCTCAAAATGTATTGTGTAACTAAGCGGAAATGTAAATCAATCACGCAGTTTGAAGCTACGTAAGTTGATTTTTGAAGTTTATTGGAATAAAGATTGCAGTGGAGTAGCAATAGCCTATTTTAGTTTTTTGTTATGGGGAAAAAAATCTGTGCCATGTTGCGGATATTATTTTAAACAGTTTATGAAAAATAGGCAGGTAATTATAATTTGTAAATAGCTTTTTTCCTGAAACATATCAACCCCTAAATGTGATTTCCAACAAATGTTGTTCTATGACTTTTCGAATAGCTCGATAGCTTCTAGGAAAATAATAACAGCGAAGTTTAAAAAACCAGGTGATACAAATCTACTTATTTATCCAGCCCATAAAATATAAAGCCCACTGCTGGGCATAGGCCTCTTCCTTTTCACGCCAACCCCCTCGGTCTAATGCCAATCTCGTCCATTGTCCTCCCGCTGTTTTGACAATGTCATCGAGCTTTCGGTCTACACACCGACCCTCGACCCATTCTAGGCCACCATTCCGTGACGCCCTGGTCCACCGTTGGTACTCCCGCCTAGCCAGATATCTTCGACTTTGGTCTTCTGCCGAATGAAGAGGATGAAGTATTTGTGTATCAGTGTGGCGGGGCCTGGGGCCTGAGTCTGTAACGCAACGGTGGCAAAAAGGGCTCCCAGTTGACAGCAACAATTACGATTTATTCATGCTGTGTCGGTCCTTTTTTTTGTTGCAAGTACAGGAAATATTATTCTGATTCTAATTCTAGAGGATTAGTTCGCTGGTTGTAGGAGAAAAACGAAGAAACCCCTGTTTTTTCTTTCTACTTATACTGGGACGCCATCGACACGCCATTGTGTTACAGACTTAAGCCCCTGGTAGTTTTTTATATTATTTTAACTAAAGCCTATCCCATCATCTAACTCAGTAAACTGGCAGATCGAACTGTCATGTTAGTGAAAATGCCTGCCCCTTTTCAACTGACTAAGGATAGGTTGAAAAAATTCACTCGGGACAGGACTTATAAATGTTTAAATTATTCCCTAGGACGGGTTAGTGCTTTAGAAAAAACAAAAAGTGACTAAGGATAGAGCAAGAACTGTGCGAAAAATTTTAGTCCTTAGAATTTTTACTTTACAAAAGGAGTCTCCATTGTTTTCTTTTCTGACTATGTTCTTTAAGCATCATTTTGTCTATCTCTTTCTGACCCGCGGGAGAGAAAGAAACAGGAACATTTGTTTACAATCAATGGTTTTTATTGAAAATTTAATAGTTTCCTCTTAATATTTGTACCTTTTCTTCTGTTATCATATGTAAATAATATTAATTAACCGATGGTAGGTCACACCATCTTTATTTTGCATTGTCAAGGTGTTATTTCGGCACTTTTTTGTACCACATTTTGGCATGTTGACAGCTGCGTAGTCATCAAACGTCTAATGAAAATATTGTGCTTACACTGAATTTAAGCACAATATTGCAGTTACCTTTTTCGAGCGCCTATGAGTTGTCTATTTGTATTAGAATGTCATTGCTTTTGGCCATTACAGCGGTATCATCTGCGAACGTCGCTGTGAGTATACCTTCAGTCTGGGGGAGGTCTGTGGTAAAGATACAGTACAGGACTGGGCCGAGTAGAGAGCCTTGAGGTATTCCCGCCAGAATATCAAAGAAAGACGAGTGATCTTCTCTTGCTTTAACTTGGAAAATCCTGTTTTCGAGATATGATTTTAACAGTAGGTAGAAGCTGTGTGGTAGGAGATGTTTAATTTTGAAGAGGAGGCCCTTGTGCCACACTCTATCAAACGCTTGCTGGATGTCTAGGAATGCAGCTGAACAGTATTCCTTTTGTTCAAATGCTTGTCTTATATTGTCGCAGACCCTATGGACTTGTTCTAGCGTTGCATGATTTTTGCGGAAGCCAAATTGATGATTGGGTATTACTCTCTCTTGATCCATCACCGGTTGCATTCTGTTCAGGATAATCCGTTCGCACACCTTGGATATGATTGGTCTGTATGAGTTAATTTCGCAGATGGGTTTACCAGGCTTTGCAACCATTTTGATCTGTGAGACTTTCCAAAATAAGGGGAAATGTCCCGTGCGAAGGACTCCATTAAGTATAATGGTTAGGAAGACAACCGCTTTCCTTGGGAGCTCCACAAAGACTTTCGCTGTGAGCATATCGAAACCAGGGGCCTTTTTTTGTCTAGTGGCCTTAATTATTTCAAGAGTTCATTTGGTGAAACAGGTGTTAGTGGGAGACACATTTGGAGATCTTGTGCTAGCTTTTCGTCAATTTCTTTGTCTTTGTTCGGATTCAGAGACGGGTTTGGTTTAAAGATCTCTGATAAATGGATAGCAAAGGCTTCGGCTTTTTCTTTGTCACTTCGGGCCCATTTATCGTCTTTGTCTTTTACTGGAGGAAATATTTCTTGGGGTCTTTTGAAGTTCTTAGTTATTTTCCACAGCGTATAACCGTCCTTTTTCTTGGCAGATAGCGATTCAAGCTTATGTTGGAGTGTCTCATTCTCTATGTGTCTGAGGAGATCTTTCAGCTCCCTTGCTGATTTATTGAATGCTTTTTTATCTTGTGGGAGTCTAGACTGGTGCCATGCCCGTCGCAACTTTCGTTTTTCGGAAAGTTTTTCTATAACTATCGATGGGTAGTTAGATTTTCTAGGCTTGTCAGATAGGGAAGGGGTAGACCTCCAAATTGCAACCTGTATTTTATTTGTTATATCCCAGCATGCATCCTCAATGTCTTCAGCAGTTTTCATGCGTACGTTCAAGTTTACTTGACTGTCTAGTATATGTCTAAATGCCTCCCAGTCTGTCCGTTCGTTATAAATACTACGGGGTTTTTCATTTTCTATAATAGTTTTACTCAGTGTGAGGATAACCGGAGTGTGATCTGATGTTCCTTCAAGGCTAGATTCTATGCTGAGGTAGTGTTTTGATAGCCCCTTCGTGATGTAGAAGTCCAGTTGGTCAGGTAGCTTATTGGGATCGGTTGGCCAATAAGTTGGCTCTCCCGTTGATATTGTGGTCAGTTTTTCGCCGTCTATGTGCGTTTTGAGCCGCCGTCCTCTTATAGAAGTAACGCGACATCCCCAGTGAGGAAATGTAAGGTCAAGTGTTTACTGTTCCAGTCTCCTCCCGCGATAAACTTGTTCCCTAATGTTTCAAAGTATTTACTGATCATGGAAGGTTCCATTTTATATCTTGGTGGACAATATACGGCTGATATTGTAATTGATCCAAGTTTATCCTCAAGGTTTATTGTGGTAGCCTGAATTTGGTTGCTTCGGAATTCTGGTAGAAGATGATGTTTTATAGACTCCTTTATTATTATAGCCGAGCCTGCGTGAGAAGTGTTGTCAGGGTGATTCGTATTGTACACCTTATATCCTTCTATTTTACATAATTTATTTGGGTTCAAGTGTGTTTCAGACGCTAGGAGTATATCAATATTGTTAGTTTTTATAAAGAGTGTGACTTCGTCCTTATTTGGATTAAGGCCGTTGATGTTCCAAGTAGCTATTTTGCAAGCCATTTATTTATTGGAGAGAAGTGTCGTGACAAGGCTTATTAGCGAGCCAATTTGTTGTAAGAGCATATCTATCCTTGAGGCTTGTTGGAGTACTATTTCTTCAAGTTTGCTTTGTGCTTTTTCGTTGACGGGTAGTGTCTCTGGGTTGAGATTTTCATTGTTTTTTTGGTGTTCGTTGAAAGCTGGTGTTCCCTCGGAGTTGGTTTTCTGGTTGTTGAGATTCTCTTTAGTTTTTAGTAATGGCCATCCAGTTGATGTAGGGTTTAGATTTTTGTTCACAGCCAAGGCTGGTTCTGGGATATTATTTATGTTTCGTGCCTGGATCAGATGTGGTGATGGCTTTTGTGATTTCCTTTCCTTGATTTCTTGGTAGACTTGACAGCCCTTGAAGTTAGCCGGGTGATCTCCCATACAGAGGGCGCATTTGGCTGGTGTAGTACGATCCTTTGTTTTGCAATCTGCAGTATTGTGACTTTGTGCACATTTGACACATCTGTATGGACAGAGGCAGTTATTTTTGGAATGCCCATATTGCTGGCATCTATAGCATTGCACAATAGTATTACTCTTTCTGGGGTTTTCTACTTTGATATCCTGATTATAAATGTATTTTATGTTTTTAATCTCTTTGTTGTTGGATCCCGGTTCTACGTTGATGAAGAATGTTGAGGTAGGTTTCTTGTCGGGGCCATACTTAGCGTTGACGATTTCCCCTCTTATTTTGTTGCTTGTCTTTTCGACTTCCTCTCTTATTGATTCAATGGGGGTGGTATGGTGCAAGATGACCAATTATTCCCTTTGATCGTATAAGTTCGATGACTTTTTTGTAGGTATCTGTGTCATTGCAGTTCAATCTCAGATTGTTTCGGTTTATTATTTTGAGTTTGAACTGAGTTGAGTCTATTGAATCCTGTAATGTCTTGGATAGTTTTTCAATATCTTCTATACCATAGAGGATTATTGGTGGTGGGAGACTGGCGCGTTTTATATTCTCTGTTGTGGTCTGGGGCTCATCAATTGACAGGAGATTAAAACTGTTTTGCGTAGGAGTAGCTGGAGGAGAATTTGACATTACGCGAGGTCTTTTGTGACTTCGAAGTGACGGGACTCTTTGCCACTCAGGGGGTGCTACTCCCTGGGAGGAGGACTGGGAGGATGTTTCTCCAATCATTTTAAATGGTGATGGGTTTTCAGAGCTTACTGGCGTATTTTTTTGCGATTGCGGCAAATTGGTTGACGATTTTGCTTTTTCGGTAAAAAAGCTGGGGTGGAAGACTTGTTGGGTCATTCTCTTAGTTTGATCTTTATTTGTGGGCATGTCACCAGTAGCATCATTTGCAGGAGCCTGGTTGGCCACTCCCGCCATTATGGTAGTTTTTTGGATTTCTACGATGGCAACATTGTTTTTTTTATCAAGAAAATTTCGGGGGTAATATTATTTATTTTTGCACAGTGAGTTGTCAAACGCGGATTTATATTCACTATTTTGTGTTGTTTTATAGTGTTTCACACGCGAATAACGATATCACAGCTCCCATGGGTGTTTATTTCCACTTTAGTAATGTTTTTATAGCACAATATCACTGATTTTCACAATTATGAATTTAAACTTGACGAGCAGATTTGCTTATCATGACAGCTGAGAGTTATGCAAGGATGTAAAACTATTGTTTGCAGCAAGTGCTTGTATCATTAATACCGAGCTAGCTAAGGTTTCTAAAATTGACCCACGAGCGTAACAAGTGGTGAAAGTTCTTAAAAAAAACCGTGTAGCGAAGTATTCAGAACCACGAAACGCAAATAATATAGCATCCGTGCGAAAAAACTTTACTTGTGCTCCAATCTGAGGATTTAAACTCCTTTATTATTTATTATTATTATTTATTATACACTAGCAGCTTGAAGCTTATGAGTTTATATCACTGCACTTATTTATTTTTTATATATTTGTCCAATGAGTTTTTGAAAGTGTTCACTGAATTTGCACTAATTATGGAGTCTGGTAATTTGTTCCATTCGCGAACTACGCGGTTAGTTAAAAAGTTTTTATAACTGTGTTAAATAACAAAGGCATTGTTAGGTACCTACATTATTAATCAATCATACATTTCTGACTAAGTTAGCTGATCTGTAGTAGGTATATTGTGATAACTCTTCGCCTCAGATTTCAAACTACATACATATTACTATTATTAGCACAAAGTAGGCACTAAACTAAAGTTTAAAGAGGCCATTCTGGCTTTGTTTAAGTTGCTTCAACAGGGCATATTGCGTATCATGTTTCCATGCATTATTATTAGACCAAAGCAGTGCAGATGATAAAAATACCCACCGTCTTTGTCTATTTGTCTGATTGAAGCGTACGGTTGTACCAGGATGCTATAATGTTCTTCTTCTACATAGTAAAAATGTATTGCTATTTACACATGATCCTTGTAGAAGAAGTATGGTCAGCGACAAGTTAGGATAGCCCATGGTAGCTCTTGTCGCTCGTGACATAAGTGCGTCACTCGAACAAGAAGGTGTATCCTATCGCGTCGCTCGCTGACTGTAAAGTGGCTGGGTCAGCGCCTCTATTATGTAAAAAAACACCCAACCGTCGAGCGTCAAAACACTCGAAAATAGCCCTTTATTTGAAATTAAAAACGGTTATTTTTACGGTGGATATTTTATCTAATACTAGGGGCTGATTATGTCTGATTATATGCCAACCTTCTAATACGTTAGCATGCACTCTAAAGAAAGGATAGTCGACACCGAAATGTCACTTTCTCGAGTTGAGTCTACTTGAGTCGCTAGAGAAAAAACCTTTTTCGAGCATGCATGCCAAAGGAGCTACCCTTGACGCTATTGCGGTCATAAAGTTGACAAAGTTTCAAAATTAATTTATCTTTGAATTCGTATAGTCATTCTTTGATAATGATAATTTAAAGGTAAAGCTTAATTCATGAAATATTGAATTTTGTAAATCGCGCCATATTTAATAAATTGCCTTTAGCAAACTTTACCTATGAAGAAAATAATATAGATGGTGATTTAATAACTTTACTATGTACCTACCTACATGTATTGAAAAATAGTCAAGCAAGTGTAATTTAATTCCAGGGAGAGGTCTTCTCATTTGATTTACGCGCTTATGTCGTGCGTGATAGAAGCTATCCTAAGGTATCCAAGCGTGTCGCTAACCGTACTAAAAGCGCACTCTAGAAATAATCTTTTAATTCCCATCGCATTTTTATTTAAAAAAAATGCATTTTTGTTATAAAAAATTAAAAACCCTGTAGTGTGTATTTATTTTTTTACTATAAGGGTTGTGTGAAGGCGGTTTTGGATGGTTAAGTAGTAGAGTAAAGTTCTAAAATGGTTTAAGGTTTCTAAAATAAATTATGCAAACTGTGTAAAAGGGTGGAACCACTACTTATAGGTTTATGCTAATTTCCAAGCATAAAGTTCGAGTAAGGTTCCAGTAACTTTTTGGATACCCACGTAAAGATGTTCTAAATTTTTAATAATAATAATATAATGAAATGAATAGTACCTAAGAATATAAAAAAGACAATTAAAAGTGTCAATGAAAGTAGCGTGGCGTGAAATGCACAATTTTTAGTTTTTAAATTGAGCAATCATTGTTAAACGATTTTGGTTTTACGACATTAAAATGTCGTGAAAGTATTGTTTTCACTATTCTAAACGACAAAACAACAATTATTCAGCTGATTATGAGATTTGCTCGAACTTCTTGTTTTTTGGGCAGTAGGTTCGACTGGTTTGTCTGCCAGAAAAACATATCAGCTTAATAATTATTGTTGTTCATTTGTTTAGAATAACGAAAAGACGATTTTACTGTCGTGAAACAAAAATCTCAGTTAAGCTAAAAAAACACTAATAATATTGATTTTCCCGCCACGCTACTTTCGTTGAACCTGGAAAAATTATTTATTATAAAATATACTCTAAGTAGATATAAAATATATTTCTAAGTGCTTGCCTAAACTGTTTCGATAGAAAATGCTTTAAAATTATATACCTACTTAGTATCTAAATATTTTTAACAATACATTTACTATAACTATTTAGCAATGCACATTTAACTTCATTTAATGGGGTAGTTATAATTGTAATTTTATGGGCTGGGCACCTGTTGGTTCTTTATCTGTATTGTGTGTTGGTGGTGGAATAGGATAAGTCATAGTAGGTGTAATTAGTTATCCTAAGTTAGTATTTAAACTTGTAATATCGGACCTATTAAATGTGGAATTTATGTTAATAATCGTTTTTTTTTTTTAACTTGTTCAGATGAAGAAGTTTGAACTGATGAAACATTTATCCTGTTATTTTTTAATAGTAGCAAAGTATCCACATAATATTTCAGTAACATGATGGAACATACATCGATAACTAAGTGTAATATTTGTAGATAATAAGAAGATAAGCGTTCTTGTACATGTTTATTCTTCCAATTTCCCAGCTTGACAACCGCATGACAAAACAATAATCATAGAGAAACCTGCAAACTCCACATTCCTCCCCTAATAGAACCCAAACAATAAACTTAAACATAAACTTCCTTTTTAACTAAACTGAAATCAAACCCACTTTAAACTACTTATTCCTAGATCTTAATGTAATATTCCTAGTAGGATCGTCTAAGACCACCTCAGACTCAGGTGTCCAAGTACTGTCTTGGTCGTCCGGAGACTCCTCACTTACATACACACTAGAGTCACAACTGACGCTTGGAGAAGACAACGCCTGAGATAACACAGAATTTGAAGCGTTATTTAGCATCTGAGCATGATTTCCATCCTGATCGGATTGTTGGTCAATCGGACTGTCGGTGCTACAACGGATGAAGGTGTAATCAGTTTCTGCTTCTGACTTGTCCTTAACTTCATGCTCCTTCTCCCCTTTAAAATGCACAATCTGATCCACATGTTTCCTGACCGCCTTGTTTAATGAAGGTAGAAAGATCAAAAACATCCTCGAACCAATGTCCTTGTGAATCACTCCTCTCAACCATTTAAATTTGTTTCCATTATTGAAGTGAATTTTAACCAATACTTCATCATTCACTTTGAAAGAGAGTTGTCTGGATCCGCCATAGTTTTTAGACTGTGAGATCTGTTTATTACACACATTAATCTTTGCCTCAGCCGACAAGGAAATGTTGGAGGATTCATTTGCTTTTGAATTAATGAAATCCAATCTACATTGTAAATTATGTCCTAGCATGAGTTGTGCAGGGGAAACACCGGTGCTGCCATGAACAGAATTACGGTAATCTAATAAAAACTTGTTCAAACGCAATTTTAACTTGAATTGAGAACTTGTATCTATAGCTAAGCATTTAATTGCCTTTTTAACCGTTTTAACTGAATTTTCAGCCTGACCATTTGACTCTGGATGATATGGCGCGATGGTCAAATGCTTGATGCAGTTCACCCTACAAAAGTTTTGAAAAACTGCTGACGTGAAATTAGAAGCATTATCTGACACTAAGGTTTTCATTATACCAAACCTAGCCATCAATTCCGATAACTTTTCAATTATTACTTCTGATCCTGTAGATCCTAGCAATTGAAAACATTCTAACCATTTGGAGTAAGCATCAATCACTACGAGGTAGTTTTTACCCAAAACCGTTAGAAGATCTATGTGGACCCTTTCCCAGGCCGCTGCTGGATAAGGCCATGGAGCCAGTGCCGCCCGTCGCGGCGCGCTTCGCAATTCACAACAAATATGACAACTACCTACTTTAGTTTCTATATCTAAATCAATGCCTGGCCACCAAAATCGCGCCCTAGCTTCACTTTTTGACTTGACAACTCCAAAGTGCGAAGAATGCAATTCTTCTAGCACTTTGTCTCTCAGTGAAATTGGAATTATGACTTTATGCCCGCGCAAAATGCTACCATTTTCATAACTAAGCTGCAGTCTACATTTATGATATGGTAAGAGTTCATCATCCCCAATCTTCTTAGGCCAACCCTTGCTTATACATTCAATAACTTTCCTAAGAATTATGTCTTTCTGCGTATGCTCCTTAACCTCTTTAATAGTTACTGGTAAAGCATTATCCTCCATCATAATGAAATTCATGTAACTATTCACCTCAACTATTTCCTCATCTACACTTGAACTTGGTTTATTGGAAACAGCTTCAGAATTTGACTCTGGCGAAGATCGAGACAAATAATCTGCTACATTATCTGCGCTTCTAACATACTGTATAGTATAATTATATGCCGATAAGAAAATGGCATATCTTTGCAAGCGATTAGCAGTCATTTCTGGAATACCTTTCTTGTTTCCGAAAATAGTTATTAAAGGTTTATGGTCTGTACGCAAAATGAATGGTTCAGCCCTGCCATACAGGTATTGATGATACTTTTTAACACCAAATATAATTGCTGTTGCCTCTTTCTGTATTTGGGAATAGCCACATTCACTCCTTGAAAGTGATCTTGACGCAAAAGAAATTACCTTTTCTGTTCCGTCTGGCTGTTTTTGAGCCAAGATAGCACCTAAACCGCTTGGTCCAGCATCAATAGATAAAATTGTCTCATAATCAGCATTAAAATGAGCTAACACCCTTTCAGACTCTAATTCTTTCTTAACCAGCTCAAATGGAGTCTGTTGCGCTGCTGACCACTCCCATTGAGTACCATCTTTAAGTAAGTCATGCAACGGCTTTAACAGACTCGACATGTTTGGAACGAATGCCCGGTAATAATTCACCATTCCCAAAAAAGATTTCAGTTCAGAAACATTTTTAGGAGCTATGGCATTGCGAACAGCTTGAACTTTCTCTTGTGTTGGGTGAAGACCAAACTTGTCGATTCTGAAACCTAAATACTCAACCGATTCTTGCAAAAACTGACATTTTGCTTTTTGCAAAGTGAATCCGGCTTCGTCTAACCTCTGCAAAACTTTAATCAATCTTTCTACATGCATCTCTCTATTAGGGCCAGTGATTAAAACATCGTCCAAGAAGGAACAAACCCCTTCTATTCCTGCTAATACTTTTTCCATTGTTTTCTGAAACACTGCTGGTGCTGATGATAGGCCATAAACTAAGCGGGTAAATTTAAATAAACCTCTATGAGTGTTAATACAGGTCAACATTTGTGAAGGCTCTGATAGCTCTAATTGTAAATAGGCCATAGATAAATCCAACTTAGTGAACTCTTGCCCTCCATGCAATCTGGCAAATAATTCTTCGATCCGTGGAAGTGGATAACGATCAACGTTCAGAACTTTATTTAACGTAACCGAAAAGTCTCCACAAATCCTAACGGAACCATCTGGTTTTAAAACTGGCATGATTGGAGTAGCATAGTCCGAAAACCTAACCGGCTCTAAAATGCCTAAAGCCACCAACTTATCTAAAGCTTCATCTATTTTGGATTTCAGTGCAAACGGCACAGGTCGGGGCTTGAAATAAATCGGTTTGGCATCGTCTTTTAAAGATAAATCCACTTTAAAGTGATTAAATTTCCCTACCCTGTCTGCAAAAACATTGGGAAATTTACTATTTATCCTCCTAACCAACGATTCAATTTCTTTTGTTGCTCCCTCCGTGGCACAATAATTGATCTTAGTTATACCTAACTCAAACTTTGACATAAAATCCCTACCCAAAATTGTCATTGGTGGACTTTTACCCTTGTATCTAACCACAAATATCTTAATTTGTTCTTGGTTGCCTTCATACGTAATAGTTGCTAAAAAATAGCCCAAGGGATTTATAATGCTTCCGTCATAACTTTGTAATGGATTTGAACCTTCCTGTAAGGTTGTTTTAGGAAAATTCTGCCTAAAACATCTTTCTGACATGGCAGATACGGCGCTTCCGCTGTCTACTTCACACTCTAATAACACATCATTGATATGCACACTATGAATCAATGGCTTTCCATCTAGACATTTAATGTTAAAACATTGTACTAAACCTTCTAGATCCTCCAAAATATCCTCCGCGAGATAATTTGTATTCAACGTCTCCTTTTGAGGGCACATGCGTCTTAGGTGGCCCTTCTGACCACACTTCTTACACTTTTGCTTAGAAAATCTACAGTTTTCCGTGATATGGTTAAAATAACCACAAACACCACATCGTTTCTTCTCTGCTGTTGCTGGTTTGGACTGTGATGAAGAAGGACCCGATCCAGTTACCCCACTGTGACGTCGATCCAAAGCAAACACCTCCGCCGGACGATCCATACTTCCCGCTGACACTGACGTGCCGCCTGAATCTCCACTGAAATGTCGAGTATTCGCCATCCGAGCACAACGCACTGCCTGCGCCAAATCAATCGCCTTTGAAAACGTTAACTTCTGAATGTCCTCCGTGAAGAGGCGTTCACGCTCTTTATCATTTTCTAGACCAATTACAAAGCGGTCCCGTAGCACCATCTCCAACTCGCTTCCGAACGCGCAGAACTCCGCCAAACCGCGAACACGGTCCGCCCAGTCTTTGATGTCTTCACCCGGCTTTTGCACTGCCTTGTAAAATAGAAACCTTTCCACGAAGGAGCAACGTTTCGCAGCAAAATGGGAGTCGAATTTGTCTATTAGATGGCATAGTCACATTTGTCTATTTTCTCTGGAAAAACCAAATTTTTCGCCACATTGAATGTTTCTTCTGCCAACGATGTTAGTAGAATGGCTCGTCTTCGCTCATCCTTGATATCGTCTTCTATTTTAATACCGTTTGCAATGCAGTATTGATTTAGCCGCACTTTGAACGTCTGCCAATCCTGGAAACGGTGGTCGAATGCGAGATTTCCACCTAACACTGCAGCCATATTTACGATACCACTTATATCGCCAACTGCCTATTGTGAAAACTCGATTTCTTCGCTGGATTCTTACGATAACTCGTCGCCAATGTAATATTTGTAGATAATAAGAAGATAAGCGTTCTTGTACATGTTTATTCTTCCAATTTCCCAGCTTGACAACCGCATGACAAAACAATAATCATAGAGAAACCTGCAAACTCCACACTAAGGTAATTATGGAGATAGATAACCCTCTATGTATAATTAATACCTGAGTGAGTTAAATCCTGCTGTTTTATTTAGATAAGTAGCACTATCTTGGTCGTTCCTATTTGACCTAAAACCGTTAATACCTAGCGCTGATAATTTTGGTAGGTAGGTAGCTACATACCTAAGTATATTAGGTAGGTACTTACGTATATAAATGAACTCACGTTCTAAAGCATGTCCAGTTGCAGATTTCACAACATAATATATTATTTATTAGGAAATATTCTTCGACTCTTGTCTAGGCTTGTGCCGTACAATTTTGAAAATCACGTTTACAGAGCGAGCACTAGCGTGGCAGACTCCACTGGGTCCATCCTGTGTTTATGAGGACCTTTTTTACTTACCTACACCTAACGCTGAACTTCCTCATTCTTTCTCTTTCGTACCATCTCAAGCCAGCAGCCTTGGACAGTTACTGGATGATCTATAAACATAAGTAAAGCTGTATTTATGAGTTAGACTCTTGCTTGTCGCTGCAGCACTCCATGCACCTCGGCCACAGGCCAATTCCTTCACAGCCTGGTTGGTAAGTAAGTTAACATCCACCTTCCCTTTAATTTGGAAATGCTTCTCCGTGGCCTTCCTCTGCCTCTCTACCCAGGTATTTTGTCGTGACGTACCTACCTACCTAACATCTTTCCGTAGCCCAGCCTATTTCCTCTTCTTTATTTTATCGTTCTACTCACCATTCACTCTTTCCAGCAAGCGTAGCATATAAGGCTGGGTTAGAAGGTTAGAGTTCTATGCAGTAGGTACAGCGGAAAAAATATCAGCTTTTCCATACAAAAGATCGACTCAGTACTGACTGCGCCAAATGTATGAAACCACTGATTTTTTTCGCCACCTACCTAGTACAAGTTGTTTGTGTTGATCAGTAGACAGCCTACTTACTGCCGGTTTCTGAATTCAGAAATTTACTAAGCTAATGGGTAAGTATCATCCTGTCTCTGCATATTTCTCACAAAAGAGCGTGACCGAACTATAGTTAAGTATTTGCTTAGCTAAATTCTCAATTCAGAAACCGGGCCTTAAAGTTCCGCTATCGAATTAGAGTGTACACTGTATACGCATCTCACTCTTTTGTTTGACGTAGAGTGGGATACCCATCGATACGCTGTAACCCAGCCTTATGCTACGCTTGCTGGTAGTCTTCCTAGAAAAAAGACTAAGGCCCGTTTTCTGAGTTGAGAATTTCGCTAAGCAAATGGGTAAGTATCGTCCTGTCTGCAGATTTCTCACAATAGAGAGTGACAGAGCGATAGTTAAGTATTTGCTTAGTAAAATTCTCAACTCAGAAACCGGGCCTAAGGCCCGGTTTCTGAATTGAGAATTTTACTAAGTAAATACCGTTCTGTCACGTTCTTTTTATGAGAAATCCGCAGAGGCAAAACGATATTTAAGTACTTGCCTAGCGAATTTCTCAAATCTGAAACCGGCAGTAACTATTTTTTTTTTCTAAGCTAAGGTTAAAAAGTTATAGGCGCTATCGAAACGCGGAGAACCGCGCGGCCACGGGGATCTTCGTAACTAAGCGTTGCCGAGACATGAAATTCAGGTAGACAATAGAGTTGATAAATAATTTGTAAAAACATATTTAAAAAATCTAAGCTTATATTTCAGGAGCTGTTAATTTTACTGTATTATTAAGTGAAATTCTGAATTCAGAAATCGGAGAGGAAGAATGCAAAATTTCACTGTTTTTTAAATTTTCTAGCTAAACAGTTTTTTTTTTTAAAACGACAATAATATATTAGGTAGGTACTTATTGTTTTCATTAAGTAAGTATTCTAAACAACAAAAAGTAAGTATTTCAGCGGCATGAGATTTGCTCGAACTTCTAGTTTTTTGGGCAGTAGGTACCGGTACTACCGGTACCACTGGTTTGTCGACCAGAAAAACAAATTCTATTAATTTTATTTATTGTTGTTCTATTGTTTAGAATATTAAAATTAAAAGAATAATAACTATTTCATTGTCGTGAAACAACTAGGTTCTAGTCGTCAAAGCAGTGGCACTGCCCAAAAAACTTGTTGATAACCAGAACACATACTCGGCAGAATTATTGTTGTTCTGTTCTTTAAAATAATGAAAAGAATACTATGTTATTGCCGCGAACGAAAAATCGCTGAACAAAAATAGCTCTGTTTAGCTACAAAATGTAAAAAAATGTGAAAATTTCGAATTTCCCGCCACGTTGCTATCGTCCAACCTTAACAAAACAACCCCATTTCTTTATTTAAGAAGTAAAATAGGCTATATCCCATGCTAGGCAAAAAAATCGACACCCGCCCATTAGGTAGATTTCGCAGTCATAAAATAGATACGATTAACAAAATTAAAGTTATAAATGGGTAGAAGTAAGCGAAAAAATCATCAGGTAGTTTAATTAAATACATTTATTACTTAATTAATTTTTATTTTCCTTTATGCCATCATCACGAGGAGTTTGTTCGCACGTTAAATTCGTCGTTTTTTAAAAATAATTATTAATTTAAGAAAAAAACATATTGTTTGCTGCATAAATACTTATTGAATAACTTATCTGACCTAGACAACCTTATTAATTATACAAGGTTGTTTGTTAAAACCAAAGGTAACATAGAATGACACAGGTGACCTTTCACGCCCACATCCACAGAGACCGGAGTCATCAACTCAAGGTGGTAATTGTATCTAATGCATGTTCGGTAGGGACCAGATTAGGCAAATGGTCGCCATTTAGGCTACCCTAGGGGGTCAAATGGCGACCATAAAATCCGCTCGGCTACCAGTAACCATTTAGGCTATCTAAAAAATGGAAACGGTCGATGTCAGGATTAATGCAAAATTATTGAACAAGGGGGTTACCCTTGATGCCATTGCGTTCATATTTGCAAAATTTCTCTTTTACATCGCATAGGCCCGGTTTCTGAATGGAGAATTTTGCTAAGCAAATACTTAACTATCGTTCGGTCACGCTCTTTTGTGAGAAAACTACAGAGACAGGACTATACTTACCCATTTGCTTAATACTCAATTCAGAAACCGGCAGATAGTCATCCTTTGATTTTATACAGGGTGGCCCAAACATAGACGTCAAGTCTATGTCAGCCATTTTTTGTCGTTTAGAAGTTATGAGACTTTTAAGGTTTTTTTGGAAAAAAATTACCTAGCATTCGATTTTATTTTGTAACTTTTTTTTCTTTCGACTTTTCAGAGATATTTTTTATCGTTTAGGGTCTCAGATAATTTATTTATTACCAAAAAAATAATGATCAGCTATGGACTTCTAAAAGTTACTGCAATTTTGACCCAAAGTCCAAAAATGTTGTTTTCGAGAAATCATCACTGAAATACTTAGTATGGAGAAAAAATTAAGTAGAGGTTTGAAGGACTTTCTTTTAATTTCAAAAACTACCCTAATGCTTTAGTGCTCAGAAAAATACAAAAAACCTGTCACTTTATGGGACTTTTATTCAAGTAATTCGCGATCAAAGTCGAAAAACTGGAGTTGGATTTTTTTTATTTCAATCGATTTAAATTTATTTTTGTTTTTTCGGACAAAAATCATTGCAGGTAGGCTTAATATCACCTATCAGCATGGCTTGCATTCGAAATTCACGAAAAAAAAAACCTCATTTAATTTTCGGACTTTATTAAAAAAATTTTTTCTAAATTATATTTTTTCATTATGTTTTGTAAGTAAACTCGGTAATAAAGTAACATAAAATTCTACAATGAAAAAAAAATCCCAAAAAAAATATCTGCCTTTCCCTACAAAAGGTCGACTCAGTACTGCGCCAAATGTATGAAACAGCTGATATTTTTTTCACTCCATTTTTTCGGCCACCTAGTAATACTTGTTTGTATTGATCAGTAGACAGCCTACTTAAAGTTCCGCTATCGACTTAGAGTGCACCCTGTATTTTGTACAATACCAATATAAAAAGAGTCCTTATTCGTGAAATATTGAATTTTGTAAATTCTGCCATATTGAAAAGAATGTAGTATAAAATTTTCATTGGTTTTGGACTCTATTCCGAAGCAATAGAGTTCAATTTAAAGTGGGACCTGTATGTCCTCTGGCCGAAATGCTTGCAACAAAACGTAATAATGAAGAATGTCCGTGGGTCGGTTAAATCACTTGAAACTTTATGACCGTGTAGCCTACAAGTTTAGAAATACGCCCGTTTTTGTTTCATTCAAATCGAGCCAGTAGTTTTAAAGTTACGACGGTTTTAGTTTCCGTCCTTTTGGAGTTTTTCGCGCGAGCGCGGCAAACTCGCGTGACGTCACTAAACAGCTGGCACTCGACACATACACCGTAACACTTATTCAAAGGGCTGTATCTTTGGAACCGTACTAGGTAGCCAGTTGAAATTTTCAGAGATTATGTTTTATTATAGTGGATTACCCAAGAAATAATAAAAATAAAAAAATATTATAAAATAAGAGGGGTCCCCATACAAAAAACGTTGTTTTATACTTTTTGCTCTATAGAAAAAACGGTAAGGCATACAAGCATCTAACTTGGTATGATTATAGGGCTTACTCCATAGTGTAACAAAAAAATATAAAAAACGGTCAAGCGCGACTCAGACTCACGCGCCGCGGGCCCGTATAACCAGTTTTTTATTGTATGGCGGTACGGAACTCTCAGTGCGCGAGCTCTACTCGCACTTGGCCAGTTTTTTTGTCTGTTTAGTCAGTGTTACAGTAGTTTTAATATAATATTAGGTACTTATTTATAACGTTAAAAATTCGCTAGGGAAAGGTCTTAAAGCCGCAAGCTATTCCCTAGCACGGGTTAGTTAGTGCTATAAAAATAAAAACGTATATTATTACTTAGCTATAGATGTGGATGACGGCTTTGAAAAATGACAATCCGATATAGCTTTATGATAGAAGTAAATTAATATTAATAAGTAATAAAACTAGTATAACCTAGGCATAGGTACATTTTTACTCATAAAAAAATAGTGGGCAACCATTAACTCGTCTGTTTTAGGTAAGTTATCGGATTGTCATTTTTCAAAGCCGTCATCCACATCCATAGCTAAGTAATAATATATTTTTTTGTTATTTTTAAAGCACTAACTTACCCGTGCTAGGGAATAAATAGCTTGCGGCTTTAAAACCTGTCCCTAGCGAATTTTTAACGTTATAAATAAGTAATATTATATTAAAACACTACTGCAACACTGACTAAACACACAAAAAAACTGGCCAAGTGCGAGTAGAGCTCGCGCACTGAGAGTTCCGTAACGCCATACAATAAAAAAAAACTGGTTATACGGACCCTCGGCGCGTGAGTCCGAGTCGCGCTTGACCGTTTTTTATATTTTTTTGTTAAACTATGGAGTAAGCCCTATAATTGATGATTAATCGAACTTACCTGTAAGTGAAGTTCTATCATAATAAGGGATTTTCTGGCAGCTCATAAGTTGTAGTTCCAAATTTGTAACTAGATGTCGCTGACGAGACATGTTCTTTTTTATGCCAGTTCGCGCTCGTTGGCCTTCGTAGTATACGTCCAAACACATTTAGATATTAGTTGTGGAGCAAAATGAAGTGTTTCCGGATTTACCATTCACTCATACAAGCACATTAACAAAGTCGTGCACTTTTTCATGTACTGTGAAATGGAATGACGGCTACGACGATGAAAGATGAAGTCACAGGGCAATGAAGCGAAGAAGTATTTTCGCTGTAGTAAGCACTAATTTACTTTATGATAGAAAACTTGTCGTATCAACGCCATCTGTCACAGCTTTAAGAACTATTTTTTAATTTTTTTTAGCTGTCAGAAAATCCCTTATTATACGAAGGCTTCGTCCGAAGAGATTAGCATAAGACACATGTAGTTACGCATTATGGTGTCGCCATTCCAACACTATTTTGAGAAACACTGTTTAGTTAGTTTTTTTATTGTAGGGTAGGTATTTCGTTCCTACTGACACCTGCTACCGCGTCAAACTTCATTTAGTTGAGAGGAATCTGCCAATATTTTACGACAATTCCTTTGGGTGATGCTGTCAAGCTAGGGAGGGAGGGATGCTAATCTCTTCGGACGAAGCCTTCGTATAATTATGATAGAACTTCACTTACAGGTAAGTTCGATTAATCATCAATTATACTTCATGCTTCGTCCTCGAGATTAGCATAAGACACATGTAGACTTTTAGAGATATAATTGCGTAAAATATCCCCATTTTGAGTGTTTGTTATCAAACCACAATCATGATGTTTTAATCTTTACATGGATTTGAATAAAAATAGGTAAATTAAAAGGGAAAATATTTCAAAAATGAATAATATGACTTGTGTACCTTATTAATAAGATAATATTAATCATACTTGATTTTTAAATTGATAGGTATCATCATAACTTTGAATTATGAATTTAATTGCAGCAGTTGCTAAATAATGTATTAATTAGTGGCATCAGTTAGATTGAACTGGTACACTATACAATTTCATTAAAGTATTTGAAGAACCGCTCCAGCCTGCGGTTTGCCTAATTTGGTCAAACAAACGCGGCAGCACGCCGCGAGCTGTGAGCGAAAAAGTGTGATACATTGATGCCAGAAACATAATAGGTAATGTACCTAGATACTTTTAGTCCACCTAATCAATGTTTGGGTACTAAAAGGCCTTTCGATGTTAGAAATTGTAGGTAAGTAAGTGAATATTTTGTCCAAAGATTTGGTTATTTGTTAAGTAATAAGGGCTTGTAAAGCTCGAGCAGGGCAAATTTAAGGCTTCTCGGTGAAAAACGGGATGCAAAGAACAGGTTGACAAAAACCTTGACGGGTAGTTTAATATAATCAGGAATAGCTAAAGTATTTTTGTTGTGAATATTTGTATATTAATTTATGCTCTGTGTGATGGATGTAGGTAACAAGAGCTAATGAAGTTACAAGCAATGTTTTAACTTTATGTAGGTAGTTTGAATACCACAGAGCAAGACTGTTCGAAACTATGGAGTTATTTCAAGTGGCATTATATTTGGGTCGAGAAGGACGAAGGCGGAATACGCCTTTCAACAATAATTGTTGTTAGCAAATTAAACAATAATAATTGTTTAATTGTTTCGTTATTGCTAGGAACGTGCTAGGATCACCTAATACACTAAGCGTGAGTTTGAATGTGGCGTATTGTCACTCTGGTTAGGTATTTTTTTTTTTTTTTTTGTGGTGAACTATTTGATTGCTATGAAAACACAACGTGAAGAGCGGATGCAAGTAATTGTTCGTAATGTTCGTTGTTAGAAGACTATTACCACTAGGGTAGTGCATGTTTTGAGTTTCTGACGGCTGAAATACTTAATGAGATAAAATTAAGTAAAAATAAAATTGCTTCTATGCTTTGTTATGGTTCTGTGACCAAAGAGCTTTATGTAATATAAAGGAAACCATGGTTGTGAGGTTTACAAAGGTAGATACTATAAGTATACTTTTGGCTCTGTCGGTGATACTATTTTATGCATCACGGTAAACGGCTGAAACGCGTGAAAATATAAAATCAAATAAGATAATATGTGAATGCGTTTACGGGGCAGGCATCAGGGTCTGCCACGTTTTTTATTTATTCTACTTGCAAATAAATCAATGTCAGGAGATTCAATCTGGTTAACCGTCTCACCGAAAGTATATCTACTGAGCAAGCTCCCATTCGATGTCTGGGTGACCGCGTCTGGAATCGGCATCGGCGATGGATGACATGATGAGCGTAGGTAGATACGAGAACAAAATTAAATAGTTTACGCTGTTCACACCAATGGGGAAAATGGATACCGCTCATGCTTTTTTATATTATTAAATTCGAGATTGCGGTCGTATTATCGATTCTCAAGACAATCTGAGTATTATTGGCCAAGAAAAGCCGCTGGAATTTCAAGGTAATGTAGGTATGTGGTAAAAACATTCCGAATCGGACCACGTTAGTCTACTGGCGGTGTTACAGTTGTCTCTGCAAGAAACTCCCCAGTTGTTGAGAGTCATCCGAAAAAATCTTCTGTTGATAATAATGTAGTAATAATCATCACTTTTGACTTTACAAACAAAGCTTAAAGTAGCTTGTTTCTACCACAGTAAATCAGGTACAATCAAAGATCTTCATAAATCGTCATCAATCGATAAATGTTTTTCTACATCCAACTGTATTCGACTGTTGGACAAGCTGAAACTAATACGTATAAAGCTTAAACTAATCTTGTAGTTTGATTTGTAAAAATGTTATTTTTGAGCGATTATTTTTTATACGGAAAGTCCAAATTGGAGCTTTAGAGATTTTGAGATTAATTATTTTTTTTTTTTTTTTTGTTTTTTTTTTTTTTTTTTTGGTAATAATGTAACTTAACGCAGTAAAAAGTATTTGAATAACATCCAGCTTGCGAAGATTGTCATCATAGTTTTACCCTATGGGGTGAAAAAATAGGACCAAGTGTGAAAATCACCGAGATACTAAGTACTCGTAGGTAGATAACATTAAATGTCTTACAGAACGTAAGTAATAAATAGTCTTACGACAGGTTTTCTAAACTTTGTGAAAACGCATGGGGCTGTATTGAGTCCAACCAAACGGTAGGACGTTAATTTCAAAAATATAAATGTGTTTTTCCTATTTAAATTGAAGGTAATTTTATGATCAGGATCAATACTAAGAAGAAAAAAGGCATTTTTTAAGACAACACAAATTTAGGTAATTTTTTGAGTCAATCAAACATTTTTTGATCGTTTGAGGGTAGGTTCGATTCTAAAATGTTTAGTAGGTATCGATGAAATCTCATTATACCGTTTGGTTTAGAGATTAAAAATACCGGAGACACGAATTGATCGTCCAACGGTTTGCATTCAGAAGTAGCCTATAGTTAAAAGGCTGCTTATCGATTCTAGAAAATGAACCTTATCAATATCGAAATAAGATATTCTTACGGGGAGACTCATTTATATCACAAGGCATGAAAATGGTGTTTTATAATAACAACCCACAATGTATGACTAGGATCATCAGTAATGAATGCCCACTGCGAAGAGTGAACAGCCGGCCAGTGGCGGTAGTTCGCTGGCCGATAAACTTCTTGTAGTAAAAGGCGCGCGGGCGCACGGGCGCGCGGGCGCGCGGCGGGTGGCGGCGGGCGGCAGCGGCCGGTCCCGGCGGCTGTACAGCTGCCGGCCTGCGGCCCGGGAGCGGATTCTTCCAGTTTGAATTTTCAACAATTATTATTATTATATTATTATTATATATTTTTTTTTTTTTTTTTACTGTATAGGATTTGATAGTATTTGCAAATTTTTACCAATATAGGTAGATATCTCTTAAAAAATACTTACGGCCGGCATCCTTATTATCTGCAGAAAAAAGCAGTGATATCACTTCGCCAAGGCAGGCGATAGCGGCAGTATGCTTTTACTTTACCACGCTTCACCACCAACTCTGAAGTGGCTCCTTCTAGCTGGGCGTTTAACACCGGTGGGTCGATAAGAGTGCAATTTGCAGGTATTCAACAGCCTTCAAAAGTCCGTCAACAGCTGCTTGTTCAAATTTGACAGCAACTTGTTTGTTTTTTCGATACTTGATTTCTGGGCTCTGGACTTGGGCTCTGGTGGTTGCGCAGAATCTGGCACTTTTGGCCTTAGCGTGGTATTTTATCGGTTTCGGCCGCGGGCGTTTGTACCGTATCGTACCTATCGTATCGGATTTTCGATTAGTTGAGGCGGGCACGGCGGGCGTTTCCACGCGGGCGGTTGATGTGCGGGTAAGTAAATGGACCGATGACGGTTGTACTGTTTACTGTACCGCTGGTTGGTCCACGCGTGGTTGAGGTGCGAGCTGAGCGTTGGGTGGGCAGTTGAACCTCCCGCCCGTGTGTCGTGTTGAGCCATGACATGTCGGATGTGATTTCACGATCTCAAATGCGTATAGCATGCTAATGGAGCAGCAAAATAGAGGAGACAGGCCCTAGGGTTTGCCACGTACTGTCCGAGTTCTATTTGCTTTGTAGCTCACGTAGTCCATCATCCATCGTATTGAGCCATGACATGTCGGGTGTGTTTTAACGATCTCAAATGCGTATAGCATGCTATTGGAGCAGCAAAATAGAGGAGACAGGCCCTAGGGTTTGCCACGTACTGTCCGAGTTCTATTTGCTTTGTAGCTCACGTAGCTCAATACAGGATGGAAAATCTGTTTGCTTACTAGAAAGAGACATTCCCTTGGGTTTAGCATGTACTGTCGGAGTTCTATATGCTTTGTAGGTAGCTCAATAAAAGATGAAAAATCTGGTTGCTCACTAGAAAGAGACAGTCCCTTGGATTTGCCACGTACTGTCCGAGTTGTATTTGATTTGTAGCTCATGTAGCTCAATAGGTACAGGATGAAAATCTGTTTGCTCACTAGAAAGAGACAGTCCCTTGGATTTGCCACGTACTGTCCGAGTTGTATTTGCTTTGAAGCTCACGAAGCTCAATAAAGGATGAAAATCTGTTTGCTCACTAGAAAGAAACAGTACTTTGGGTTTGCCACGTACTGTCCGTGATTCTATGAGAATACTATGTAGGAAATTTACGTTTTGAGTAGGTACTTTGAATAATCAGCACTGTTACTGACCTTGAACGTCCGAGTCGTCCGACCGAAAAGCCGGAGGTTTACGTGTTTTTTTTAAAAACTCACTGATTAGTTCGTCGTCTAAATCTTCATCAGGAGTAATCAGGGCACTTCCTTTAGGCATTTTGAGAAAACTAGTATTTTTAAATTATTTTTTTGTGAGAAGCGTGTGGAACGGCGGAGCACTAAAAACGCGAATGAAGTTTGACGCGGTAGCAGGTGTCAGTAGGAACGAAATACCTACCCTACAATAAAAAAACTAACTAAACAGTGTTTCTCAAAATAGTGTTGGAATGGCGACACCATAATGCGTAACTACATGTGTCTTATGCTAATCTCGAGGACGAAGCATGAAGTATAATCGTACCAAGTTAGATGCTTGTATGCCTTACCGTTTTTTCTATAGAGCAAAAAGTATAAAACAACGTTTTTTGTATGGGGACCCCTCTTATTTTTTAATATTTTTTTATTTTTATTATTTCTTGGGTAATCCACTATAATAAAACATAATCTCTGAAAATTTCAACTGGCTACCTAGTACGGTTCCAAAGATACAGCCCTTTGAATGAGTGTTACGGTGTATGTGTCGGGTGCCAGCTGTTTAGTGACGTCACAGCAGCTGGCGACCGCGCGCTCGTCGCACAGCTAGTTTAAAATTAAATATCTCGGGAACTATAAGACGTATCAAAAAAATTTTTTCACCCAAAGTTTCCATTTTTAATAGAGTGTATGGTAAGGTAGAAATCAAAAGTTGATGGTATTCTTCATTATGCACAGATCCTCACATGTTTATATGGGACCACATGGGACGAATATCAAATCATAAAAATTGGTTCACCTAGAAAAAATATATCGAGGTAACGCATTTTTGAATCTTATTCTCGGATTACAGTTTCAAAAACTTCAACTTATCCTAAGATTACTGATTAGGGGAAAGTGGGTAGCATTCGTACACTTTTTACTCTAAGATTTTTAGAAAAAAATCTAATAGCTATTTTAATATAATATCGATGCCTCTGTCTAGCCTATCTATCTAGCTGTTATAATAACGTAGTTTAGTGTTGATAAATAGCAGCATAACCAAGATATGGTACTTAAAGAAAAAAAGGGGAAATGTACGAATGCACCCCACATGCGGGGTAGTTTCGTACATAGTGTGGGGCACATTCGTACATAGTGAGGAGCCTCCGTACATAGTAATAAAAACGCTATTAACTAAAGATAATTACGTTTATTGTGATCAATTTGAATCAGTTGAATGACTCAAAATATGCCAGTTTCGGAATGTTGTATATATTGAGCGTTTTTCCTGGGTTATTTACATGCCAATCATCAAAAAATGCGGTTTTAAATTTTGCCTGACACTGTCCACATATCCCACGTCTAAGGGTGGGAGACGGTGTGATGTGTGGGGTGGGAACGATAGATAAACATCACGAGCATAGTTCACAGCTTCTATCGTGACGTGGCTTTTGTAGTTATCGAACAGGAGCAAGATAGGATGATCATTAGAGGACGATATCTTCTTTTGGATATGTTTCAGCACGTCCAAAAATATACTGAAATTTATCCAGCCGCTCTTAGTAGCAACTCCTAGGCTGCCTTCTGGAGTACCCGCCATAAAACAATCTTCAAAATGTACCCTGGGACATATGAATAATGGAGGAATTTGGTTGCGACTTGCTGAAATGATACCTCCAAAGGCAACAACCTCTTTCAGCGGGCACAAGTTGACCAATCTGTTTTGGTTTTTTCTCAGCCAATACCCTTGGCATGCTCATCACTGTGGATATACCTGACTTATCAAAATTATAAACTCTTATCTGCTGTGAGTTTATACTTTTTCAAAATAATTTTCAGGTTTTCGAAAAATACATGAACCGCTGCCGTCTTGTTAAATCTGAATGACATCGCTGCACTGGTGTTTTCAGAATTCCTCAAACTCGAATTGGTATTCCGTCTGTCTCCGAAATCTGTCTAGCCAATCTTTTCCCGCCATTTTATTATGATTCCAAGTAGGAGGATAATGCAGTTTATTTGCTTTAGCAAATTCGTATGCAAGTCACCGTACTTTTGATGTTATACTTTATACTTTATTGCACACATGAACATAAAATCTTAGATAATATTAATAATAATAATAATAATATAATATTGTAATATTTAGAGAATAATCAAACACGTAGCTATCGATAGGCCATTTATTTTGAGACTGAAACTACCTACATCCAAACTATGAATAATAATTCACGAGTTAGGTAGGTAGATACATCACACCCCCTTTCTTAATTATAACTAGTTAAGTAAATTATTTATAGCTATACTTCAATCTAAGCAGCTTATATAATTAGCCTAAGTTCTAACCTAGTTTTATATTTTATTAGTAATTAACATTCGTTTACCCCTTAATTCTAAAGTTAAATTACATTCAGGCATCCTAGTCTATTTCCATATTAAATCTACGGGGAGGACGCTTATCCCTTATGGGGCGGTGTTCCGACAAGTAGTACGGTCGCTGAGCGGTGTGGGTCGGTATGCTAGACCCGCTAGCTTCGGCGGAAGGGCCTACCTCCGCGGGTGTCGTGTCGGTACTCACTGGCACTGACGATGGTCCACTATCCGCGGTGTCATTGACCCTAGTGCGTGAAGGAACCATTTCGTCATTACCAACAGCTGTTGCTGTTTCTGCGCTTGGGTAAGATATAAATCCATGTCTTTTCTTTAACTGATCTATGTGTCTTTTGACAAGTTGTCCTCTGTCGTTCTTCACAATGTAGTTCCGAGAGCCTCTTACTTCTTCAATTTGTCCTGCTATCCACTTATCCCCTGCGCTAAAATCTCGGCTCCATACTGTCTCTCCTTGTATGAAAGGTTCTCTATTACACCCTCCGGCCGCTTCAACCTGTTTTTGTTGTTTTTCCGTGACTCTACTTTGAACGGTATCTGCTCTCAGCAAATCCAATCTCGATCGTAGTGACTTTTTAAATAAAAGCTTGGCCGGTGACTGTCCTGTTGTTGAGTGCTCCGTGTTGCGGTAAGCCATCAAGTATGCTTGAAGCGAAGTCTCGAGGTCCAAATTATCTCTTTTTGCCTTTTTCATCGCTTTTTTGCACAACTTTACCGCATTTTCAGCCGCACCGTTTGATGCTGGGTGGTAAACAGGTGTGAAAGTGTGTTTAATGCCGTTTGTTTTCATGAAATCGGCTACTTCTTTACCGGTGAAAGGTGGCCCGTTGTCCGAGACAACTTCTTTCGGTAATCCGAATCTTGCAAAGGTCTCTCTGAATACTTTACACACGTTGCTTCCTTTTGTTTGAGGCATCAAAAATGCTTCAATCCATTTTGTTGTGGAATCGACGATAATTAAAAATGTTTTTCCTTCGTACGGTCCTAGAAAGTCAATGTGTAATCGACTCCACGGTTCGTTTTCATATGGCCAGGGCTTCGGCGGCGCTCTCGGTGGCTCTGCTCCCTCCATGACGCACGTGACACACTCCCGGCACGTTCTCTCGATGTCAGCGTCGATGCCCGGCCACCATACGTAGCTGCGAGCCAGTGATTTCATTTTAACCATTCCTAAGTGAGTGGAGTGTAATTCCTGCATTATCTTGCTTCTTAAGACCTCTGGTACTACTATCCTGTACCCCCACATTATACATCCACTGTCAACATACAATTCTTGGCGCTTTGTACCGTAAGGTTGTAATTCCGGCGCACTAACGTTTGGCCAACCAGACTGTATGTACATCAAAACTTTTCTTAATGTTTCATCTCTCTCTGTCTCTCGGTTGACATCTCTTTGTTCTATCGGTAAAAAATTCTGTACGAAATTGAGATAGGTATATTCCTCTTCCATCCTTTCTTTAGTTTTACTTTCTTGTGGTAATCGTGATAACGCATCGGCACCATTCTTATTTGTCGCCACATACTGTATATCATAACTGTAACCAGAAAGTATTACAGCCCATCTCTGCATTCTGCTGGCTGCCATCACGGGAATACCGGTCTTTTCTCCAAATATTGAAACCAACGGTTTATGATCCGTCCGCATTATAAACTTTCTTCCGTATAAGTATTGGTGAAATTTCTTGACCCCATATATGATTGCTAGTGCTTCGCGGTCAATCTGAGCGTAGCCCTTCTCTGCAGTGTTAAGTACTCTGGATGCGTAGGCGATTGGCCTCTCGGCTCCGTCTGGCATCAAGTGTGAGATGACAGCGCCCACGCCCACGCTGCTAGCATCCGTGGTCAGGATCAGTACGAGGGAGGGGTCGTAGTGAGCCAGGACCTCGCTGGAAATCAACATATTTTTCACTGTATTAAAAGCTTCCTCACAGCTTTCACTCCACTCATACGTCACACCTTTCTTTAGCAATTCATATAATGGCGTCAGAATCATGCTTATATTTTTGACGAACTTCGCGTAATACATGACCATCCCTAGAAATGCCCTCAACTCGGACACGTTTGTTGGTATGGGCACTTTCTTAATGGCTTCTACCTTCTTTGTGCATGTGTGTACGCCCTCTTTGCTAATGACATAGCCTAAATACGTTACGGAAGCTGCCATAAACGTACATTTCTCTTTTTTAATTTTTAAACCATACTTTTCTAATCGCTCAAACACTTCATATAGCGTCTTAAGATGCTCTTCCTCATTCCTGCCTGTTATAATCACATCATCTAGGAAGACACCCACTCTCTCCATATCTGAAAACATCTGTTCCAATTTCCTTTGGAAAATTCCGGGGCTAGATGACAGTCCATAGACCAGTCTATTATATCTAAACAAGCCTTTGTGCGTATTGATCACCGTATATTGCTTCGATGACTCCTCCAAACACAACTGCGCATAGGCCTGCGATAAGTCGATTTTTGTAAACATCTCTCCTCCATGTAATTTTGCAAACAAATCTTCCACTCTCGGTAACGGAAAGCGATCAACTTCTAAATATTTGTTCAAACTTATCTTATAATCCCCGCATATCCGTATGCTTCCATCCGGTTTGACCACGGGCACAATGGGTGTGGCCCAGTCGGAAGTCTCGACGGGCGTAAGTACTCCCTCCCGCGTCAGCTGTTCGAGCGCGCGCTCCACCGGCTCGCGCAGCGCGTACGCCAGCGGGCGCGCACGCACGTACACGGGCCGCGTCCCGGGACGCACCGCCAGCGACACCGTACCACCATTGAAACAACCCAAGCCGTCCGCAAACACGTTAACAAATCTGGAACTGAGTGTTTTCAAGTTGAATTTCTTTTCAGAATTACAATAATTATGAGTAATCTGGGGTAACAGTTCTATACCTAACTCATTAAGCCATTGTCTTCCTAACAAATTTGTCTTTCCATCTCTCACTACAAATAATTCCAAATTCTTTATGGTACTATTAATCTTCACTGTGACACATATTTTTCCTAACGGTGACACTCTCTCCCCCGTATAATATCGCAATATTAATTTCGGTTCCATCAAGGGTACATTAGAAAACATGTCATAATAACAATCTGCACTTATACATGAAATCATACTACCCGTGTCAATTTCCATAGCTAACTTTTTATCATTCACTTCTAAAGACATAATGTAAGGTCTATTCTTGTTGTGACATTTTTGTTTTAAAAATGAGAAATTTACCTCTACACTTTCTTCACTGTCCGACTGTACCTCTCGCTCTTCTTCTTGGAAGTGATGTTCCACTCGTTGTCCGGCAAGAAAGGGGCACATTCTCTGTAAATGCCCTTGCTTGTTACACACCCGGCACACATAGAATTTGAATTTACATCTTTCTGTTGCATGGTGTATCGCGCCACAGGTGCGACAACCGTCTTCCCTTCTATTATCGCCTGTACCCGTCATCCTGGCCGGCGCCTGGTACTGCCTTGTGACCATCCCCGGGCGCCACTGCGAGCTGTGCGCGCCAGCGCCACGCCACTGTCCGTAACCGCCACCGCCACCTCGTCCGACACCGCCACTGCCCGCCGCCATTGCTCGGCCGGGCACGCGCGCCGCGCCAGACAGGTGCCCTGAGCTTGTTGACACCCGGCAGACTGCCGCCTCGTCGTGATCTCTTCTAGCACGGCCCTCTACGGCCGCTGCATTCGTCTCTGCCGCCTCCATAGCTAGTGCCATCTCCTGCGCTTTGGTCCACTTCACGTCGTCTTCGACAAACAACCGCTGTCTGATGCTCTCGTTGTAAACGCCACAAACAAACTGGTCCCGCAAACTTTCATTTAGATAAAGTCCGAAATTGCAGTGTTTAGACAATTTTTTTAGATCTGTCAGGTACTCTGCAATAGATTCATTTTTGCTTTGTTTTCTCTGTCTAAACTTGAAGCGTTCCGCTAAAATACTTGGTTTAGGTTGTAAGTGTCTTTGCATTACATTCACTAACACGTCATAGCTTTTGGTTTTCGGTTTGTCCGGTGTACACAAAGTTCCTAATAACGCGTAACTGTCAGCCCCCATTACCGTTATCAACGTAGGCACTTTCAAGGTATCGTCCACTTTGTTGCACAGAAAATATTGTTCGAGCCTTTCCGTATACAACTCCCAACTATCAGAATTTACGTCGAAGGTGCCGATTTTACCACACGCCATCGTGATCTAGGTATAATTTCGCGTAGATTACGTAAATCAGACTCGTTCGCCACTGTAATATTTAGAGAATAATCAAACACGTAGCTATCGATAGGCCATTTATTTTGAGACTGAAACTACCTACATCCAAACTATGAATAATAATTCACGAGTTAGGTAGGTAGATACATCACAATTAAGATGTTTTCAAGCCATATCTAGTGCATTTTGGAGCAGTACACGATGTACTTGTTCAACAAGGTTTCTTCTTCAGCAGTAAAAACTTGGTTTGAATTGAATTCGGATATAAAAACGCGCGCTTGGATCTATTTCTGTTCGGCAGCTTTTTTTCGGTAGATTGATTTGCGACTTTCCAGGGTGCTTGTTATGACACCATGTTTTTTGCCGATTTTCTCATAGACAATGGTTTTTGTAACACTTCTTTCATCGCAGTCTGCATCGCTTCTTCATCTACCTCACTATACTCGTGGCATGGTTATGTAATAAATAGGTAATAACATTAGGTATTGGTGAACAAACTTTCTGAACTTAAGCGGGGTACATTCGTACACTCGTACGAATCTACCCTACTTATTACTGTACGGAGGCACCCCAACCCAAACAATCAACAAACTAACATCATATAAAATTACCGGTAATACCTATCCCAAAATGCATGTTTACATATGAAGGTGGAGTACCAATACATAATCCACATTAAGTCACTTTCACAGATTGCTCAAAACTTTGTACATTAAAACGGGTTCAAATATGATACAAAAATTTACTTACGCGGAGCGAAAACACATTGGGACTCGTTGCAATGAAGCTAGCCGCCGCACTGCCAACCCGCCCCGGGGTTAGCCTATGCGTATGAGTGGGAGTCACGCATACAACTACGAACGCATCAACGTGTTTTATAGTGGAGATATTTCTAATGTACGAATGCTCCCTCTGTACGAAGCCTGGCCACTTTCCCCTACCATGTATTGTGTGATTAGTTTATTACGGTTTCAAAAACCCCATCTTAGTCTAGGTTACAGTTTTCACTAATGGGAGACTACCAAGGCCCATTACATTGGCCGCCATCGTAACAACGTCACAAGGGAAACAAAACTGTGCATCTACCGGAGTTCGGTGTTACAATGTTACAATGACTACCTACCTAACTAAAATATTATCGTAAGTTGGCCGATGAGGAGGGATGCAATAACACAGTGGGCTGAATCGCTGTCCATAAACTTAGGGATTAGTCACCGAACTAAATCCCATAGAATCCGCATTACGTATAAAATCACAATAAATACTTGTCCCCACAGAAACAAATGATATCAGCAATAAAACAATACGAAACATCATTTCGACCATACGTCTAATATTCGAATGTCAACCTTATTGCATTAGTGTACAGTTTTACTTTAATTGCATAGACTACGAGCAAATAAGCTCCCAAAGGCAATTTGGACATCTATTTTTCCAGACACATTTCAGAGTTCTATGTTGTATCTAGTTTTATCCTTGATCGAAGGGATTAGTATTTTATGCTTCGAATGGCTGGTGGTCCACAGTGGGCTTTTATGCTTTAAACTCTCAAATAAACAACAAAACGCAAATTCACCTATCCCTACAACAGAAAATCTTCATCAATTTTGGTCAGAAATATGGGAAAACCCTGAACAATTTAACCAGGATGCAGATTGGATTCAAAAAGATGCGGAAAGGATGGAATGTGTTGAAGAAATGACGTTTGATAGTGTTCCATTGGATACATTTGCAGCAATAATTAAGAAAGCTCAGAACTGGAAAGCCCCAGGCACAGATCACTTACATAACTACTGGTATAAAAAGTTCACAACATTACATCCTATCCTGTACAACCACATTCACACATTTATACATACACCTGGCCTTATGCCAACTTACATAACACAAGGCATAACATATATGTTGCCAAAAGATGCTGATACAGAAAACCCGGCAAAATATAGACCTATAACTTGCTTACAAACGATATATAAAATAATCACAGGCTGTATTAGCGAAATAATAAACAAGCATATAGAAACTAACAATATATTAGCAGAGGAACAGAAAGGAGCTAGGAAAAATAGTCAAGGGTGTAAAGAACAACTAATTATAGACTCGATTGCTCTCCGACAAGCTACCAAAAATAAAAGAGATTTCAACGTCATGTATGTAGATTATCGAAAGGCTTTCGACTCTGTCCCTCACACCTGGCTTCAATACATTCTTAAACACTACAAAGTTCACCCTACAATAGTTACATTCTTACAAAACGCCATGCAGAACTGGAAAACCCAACTTAACCTAAAAAACAAACATTCATCCATAGTCACACCGTTCATACAAATTAAACGCGGCATATTTCAAGGAGATGCTCTCAGCCCATTGTGGTTCTGTTTAGCACTCAATCCACTCTCGTGCAACTTAAACCAACCACAAAATGGGTTTCCAGTAAAAGCTCATTCCCAAAATATAAAGTTATCTCACCTTTTATACATGGACGACATAAAACTATACAGTGACAGTAATGAGGGTCTTCAACAGCTAGCAGGTATCACAGAACAATTTTCAAAAGACATAAACATGCAATTTGGAATAGATAAATGTAAAACTTTATCAATCAAACATGGGCGATTCGAACATAATAGCTATATACTTGATTCGGGCGAAGAAATCGAAGCAATGGAGCAAGGTCAGACTTATAAATATTTAGGTTTTCGCCAGGCAAAACAAATAGATCAGAAACAGACAAAATTAGATCTCACAAAAGAATTTAAACGTCGTCTTAACCAAATCCTTAGAACACAGCTCAATTCCCGCAACACAATTAAGGCTATCAACACATACGCAGTACCAGTCCTCACTTACTCTTTCGGGGTTATAAATTGGTCACAAACCGATCTCATAAAGCTCCAAAGGATAATAAACACAAACCTTACAAAGCAAAGAAAACACCACCCAAAGTCATGCGTCCAGCGACTGACTTTGCCACGTAGGGAAGGAGGCAGGGGTTTGATTGATATACAGAACTTACACAACAAACAGATCACCTCACTCAGAAACTTTTTTCACACTAAATCACAAGAATCACAATTACACCAAACAATCTCCGATGCAGATACCCGCTATACACCACTAAATCTACACACTAAAGACAAACAACACAATGAAACAATAACAGAAGTAAGAGATAAAATTGCTGCTTGGGAACTAAAGTCTCTCCACGGAAGACATCGCCTCGATTTGCAAAAGCCTTATGTCGACATAAATGCGTCGAACGCTTGGCTACAACGTGGTGAACTCTTTCCCGAGACCGAAGCATTTATGCTCGCCATACAGGACCAAATCATATCGACTCGCAATTATCAAAAGCATATACTACGTTTACCAAACCTTGCCACAGATCTATGCAGGCTGTGTCGCAGAAGCTCTGAAACCATCCAACACATCACCAGTGCATGTCCATCCATAGCCCAAACCGACTACAAACATCGACACGATCAAGTAGCTTCGATAATACACCAATACATAGCCTATGAATGCAAATTCCTAAAAGAAAAAATTGCCTACTACAAATACAAACCATCCACCATACTAGAAGACAGAAACTTTAAGATATACTGGGACCGATCTATTATCACCGACAAAACAGTACACTGCAACAGACCTGATATAACTATCCATGATAAGATTAATAAAAAAGTTTACCTCATAGATATATCAATTCCAAACACACACAATTTAGACTCCGTACAGACAACAAAAATAACAAAATACACAGAACTTTCGGCACAAATTCAATCACAATGGCGGGTGAGCACAGTAGTAACAATACCTATAGTAATTTCGGCAACCGGCGTGATACCAAAGCTACTTCACACACAATTAAAAAAACTCTCCATCCACCCGTCTACTTACATACAGCTTCAAAAAGCTGTAATCCTGAATACCTGCAGGATAGTACGAAAATTTTTAGGGATTTCGTAAAAAAATAATAATAAATGCACTTGGCTGCGGCCCGTGCCCACAAAACCTCACACGCACAAGTGAGAGAAATATAAGATAACCAACAATAATAATAAAATGTTTATTCATATCAACTTACAGGTATACAACATACATTTTCTGCCAAACTATAAAATAGTTTGTTGGCAGAGTAGCTCTCATAAGTTTTATTTTATGGCGCTGGTATTGAAAATCTGTATATCTCCGGATTCGCAAAGAAAACCGGAATACCCTTTCACGCGCTTTTAGTACTCAATACTCATTATTTCGGTATTTACTGCTGAATGCCGCAGGCGATTTTCAGCCCACTGTGCGGCACTCCCGTATAAAAATATTTAAGTTCCGGCCAAGTTACGGTGTTGATGTACAAGCGGTATCACTAGATTACCGGTATGTGGTCGTGTCTCGTTTTATAGCTGAATTATTGTTGTTTAGAATAATGAAAACATTACAATTTTACTGTCGTGAAACAAACATTTTTAAACAAAAATTGCTCAGTTTAGCTACAAAATAGGTACCCTTATGGATCCCACCGAGAGACTTCACTCGGTGGCGCGAGCTCTAGGCGTAAAATTAATCTGGCGAGTTAAATAAATAAAAAAGGACTTTAATCATCACATTACGCACAGTGTGGTTTGGCGTTTTATGTTCGCAAACGTTTACATGATCGAGATGCAGTCGACATTAGAAAGGCGACTGAAGTCGCGCACGATGGCGGGTCAGAGTCGCGACAGCACGTTCTCCGGCTGAAACAATGAAAAGATACAGTCAGAGCCTCCAGTCTGTAATGACATCAATAGCCTGGGGCTTAATGTCACATTACGCAATGGCGTATCGATGGCGTCCCAGTAGAAGGACAAAACCGGGGTTTCATCGTTTTTCTCCTTTTCTGTACGTTAAAAACATTAAAAGGGCCAACAGGATTATTAGGCATCGTCAAATCCTATTTTTTATTCTATAAATCGAAAATATAAGAAACTAATTTGAATATTTTCTTAATTTTTTATGTAATAATTTTTTAAATAAATTATTTAAAATTTCTAAAAGATTTGTGTATGACGTCACCACTGGCATTATGTACTAAGTTCATTGCATTCATTCATGCTT
Organism: Zelleria hepariella; assembly: GCA_949319315.1. Lineage (NCBI taxonomy): Eukaryota > Metazoa > Arthropoda > Insecta > Lepidoptera > Yponomeutidae > Zelleria > Zelleria hepariella. The sequence continues at coordinate 30,420,165 of OX439379.1, forward strand.
TTAAAAAAAAAAAATTACGTTTGACAAATGTCAGTGTCAAGTCAACAAGAAGGTTATTTTCCATGGAAGTAGTATGTACTACTTCCATGTTATTTTCTCAGTTATTTGACACTTTTGACAGTTGTTGTTGACAAATGTATTTTTTTTTATTTTTGTAGGCAATGGAACTACCGCATTAGAGGCTATGATGACGTCATCGAAAGAAAAATGAAGTAAACATTTTTGCCGATAAAAATTAATAATCCGTTTTAATTTTACCTATTTTACCCCTAATAGTAATCAGTATCCCTATTCCTCGAAATGGTTTTCAATTTACGACAATCGATGCCTCACTGATCAATGTCCAGAGCCCATTTTGGCACTGTTGCGTTACAGACTCAGGCCCCTGTTGACACCAACTGATGAGTGAAGACTCTTCATGCTTGCTTACGCCACCAATCATGATCCTGTGCCAGACGCAAACACTGCTTTCGGAATAGTTGGGCTATGTCGTCAAGATGTTGTTAGGAAAAGGCTGTTTTCTACATACAATTTTATTAGCGAGCGCTCTATAATATACAGGGTGCCCAGTAAGTTATAAAACAACGTTCGGGAGGTGAAAGCTTGGGTAATTTCCTACATAGATTTTCTGTTTATAAAATGTCTTCCTAATTTGACACTATTGATCCTCCTGATAGAACGAAGAGTTGATGATTGAAGACCTTAGTTTCAAATGGCAACTTGTCGAACAAGCAAATTATTTTTTGGTTGCATTTTGATACAACACAGTTGCTGTATTACTATAGTTTTCAAACAAACATCGTTTTTGACATGATCATGTCTAAGCATTAAAAGTATTTTGAGGCAAATGGGCTTTCGTTATTGGAAAGTACGGAGAATAAATTCTTAGCTAAAGGAAAATGAATTCTTAGCTAAACTCTAATTTTTAAATCGAGTCCACGGAATGACAGTTGCTAGTATGCTACTGACGGTTAAAGCCTTTGTAACAACTGTCATTCCGTGGACTCAATTTAAAAATTTGAGTTTAAATGTAAATTTTCCGTGATGTGACCACTTGCGTATTGAAACAACGCTCTTTGGGTTTTAACACTTACCGAAACAAACCAGTAGGAGTTCTTCATGAAGACCGTCCTCGAGAGAAATCCCATCTCGGACTCCGGAGCAATCGTGTGGAGATGCAGATGGACGACCGAGCGGAACGGCGGCCAATGAAAGCCAAACCGGGCATCGTCAACGGAGAGGTTCTCTTTCACAAGCATCTCCTTGGCCGCAGCAAGCATTTTGGTCACTAAAACGGTAAATTGGTGTTCTTATCTCTGTACTTCTAGCAGCTTGACGTTTGGTTATGGAACCGTACAGTTCTATTGAATAAGCAATAACAAGTTTCGGATATACTATTCAGTGAAAATTCATATGAAAAAGATTGAATTACATCTTGAAAAATTCTCATTTATGCATTGTATATTACTGATAGATATCAAACTAAGGTCAAATAATACCGGATAGCTGAAAAACAGTTTCATGGTAAAAATCCAAACTCGGAAATAACGCGTAGAAAACCATTTATTGACGTTTGCCTTGTGACGCGCATAGTGCACCGCTCACAGTGCATTATTCGCAAATGGGATGAAGCTAATTGCAAATTTTATAACTATTTACATGTCCTGGGAGCATCCTGAATTGTCTTAGACTTTAGAAGGCTGTGTCTTGGCCCAACTTGCCTCTTAAGGTCACTAGGCCCATGGAAATCGAAAGATCGGCCCGAAGTTGGTTGGTGGGATTAGTTGGGGGGCGAAGTTTAATGATAATATTGACAAAGGATGCACACTTACCGAGGCCCTTATCAGCGGGAGTCAAGGCCCTGGCGTCGTCGATGTGCAGTTTAGGTATAGTCAAGATGTGAAAACGGCTCGCGGGCTTTATGTCGCGGAAGATGCAAATCTCCTCATCTTCGTAGAGGAGTTCGGTGTCCTCTAACTTGTTCCCGATGTTGCAAAATAAACATGACGACTTCTCAACCGCCTCCGTCATTCTAGCGGTCCAACGATACAATAATGGGATAAATTTAATGATTTCGCCGAATAAAATGCTGACGGACAGGAAGGCATTCATTCAATAAATCACAGTTAAAAAAATTATAGATAAATAACGATCACAGACTAATAAAAAAAATATATATTGACCACAGATCTCAAAATCACAGTAGTGATGCGATCAATAAAAAAAAAACAACTCAGTCGAGATTCAGATTGAAATGTGCGTGGCATTTATTTATTGGCAATAAATAGTTGGCCTGCAGCGGAGCACAATGCCGGCTACACATGTAACGATATATCGTAACGATTTCAGACTGTGCAGTTAAATTGAAAGCCCCTAGTGTCTCCACACGGTATCGATAACCGCGTCGATCACCAGTTTTCCGCAGAAGCTCGCGCAACAAACATGTCGTCCACGATGGAAGATGATGACGCCCTTACGATATTTTCTCGCGCTATTTTCCTAGATCAACTTATTAAATGAGTATTCGCTCCGAAAGATTGGCATAATTATTTAACCGCTCCTAGGAACGCGCGCAAAAAACACAAAACAGTTGAAGGCGCAACTTCCGGACCGACCGCCTGCCGTCACGAGTATGCCACTTGAGACGCAGTTTAGACCCATAAATAATGGTCGTTTCGCTTTGAAGTGTTTGGAGACTTTGTTAGTAATATAAACAAGAATGTCGTTGTATGCTTTGTCAAGTTATAAGTTGAATGGTTTCGTTTTTAATAGCTGTGTAAACAAAGTTAGTGGGAATGTCACGCTCTTGTTACAGAATATTGACATTATTACGAAATCAAGATCGATAACCTATAGATGTTTTATGCTTTTTGGAATTGGGAATAGTTGCCTGATAATACTACAAGTTTATTTCATATAGCTGTATAGAGAAAATAAAAAATAACTTGAAACAAAAAATGGTGTTACTTTCTTGGCAAGTGGTGATTGCGCGGTGGTTTTAAATTGGTATTCTGTGTAAGTTGTATAAAGTATAGACCTGAAATATATATATCATCTAAAACTAGACTATGTTAGGAATGTTACGATAAAAGATCAATTACATTATATTAAAATAATTCGAGAGAAATAGAGGCTTGAAATGAACACTAGATTTTGCCATTTTCTCCTTTTGGTTTCTATTTAGTTTTATGTGTGTTTTTTGTATGACTATATCTCTAGATTAACACTTATTTTTGAAGAATGCCTAATTAGCTCTGTAATTTAATATGATTTTGTGTATAGATAGGACGAAAACATCGTAAATTTATCCTATTTCTAATTACCAATTTGCTGCAGGATATTTGTTAACCCTTGCGCCATTAATTGGTACTGCGTATAAAGGCCACAACACATCTGACTATTTTCTAGGTACCTACCCATTTACTTTTGTATAAATGAAACCAAAAATGTATGTGAAGGATATTATAAAAAAAAATATATACACATTTATTTCTGATGGTAACCTTAAAAGCTGTGTTAAGAATATCTTATAAAAACAAAAATGTATGTAGGTATGTGAAACCAAAAATGTACTTAGGTGAAGGATATTACTATTATTATACAAGGTGTTACAAAATATAAGTCCAAAAAAAATTTTTATTTCTATCAATTTAAGTAAAAAAACCATAATATTCTAAGCAAAAATTCGTTGAAGTAAAAAAACATTTTTTTTAAAGCAAAAATTTTTCTAAGTCCAAAAAAAAATTTTTATTTCTATGAATTGTTGCGTGTCGGCCTCCTTTAGCGCCCCCATTCGTATACCCCTACGCCGACAACCCGCCACAAGTCCAGCAAGTCCAACAACCTTCGTAAGTATAATCCGCGCGCGATGAGAATGGGATGGAACTTTGTCATAGTCTATCGTCAATATACTTTAATTTACTTTGAAAAGGTTGCTTCGACGCGAGTTTGCTTACCGTGCGAGTCTCACTCACTTCCATCAAATTCTCATCCGTGCCGTTCAGTGCCGTGATCAGCCACATTAGCTACGACCCTTAGACAGAAACGCTTATTGAATAAGGGCAAATTCATATCCAAAGCATAAAGACACACAACCATCAAGTTTTAAAATTGCAATCATTTACGAATCTTTCTATAGTTCTTACCACTTTGAGGTGTAATTGATACTTCAGTAATGCGAGAACACTTTCTTACGCCTCAAAGTGGTCTATTTTAAAGAAAAATGGCACAAAATAAGTATTGAATTACTTACCTTGAAAGTACACCTCCAACTGGTCATTGAAAAATGCAAAATAACTTATCTAACCGACTATAACTTAGTTTGTGACCTGTCACAATAACATTTACTTAGTAAACAACCTAACTACACAAAAGCAATCAATCTAAATACATGTAAACTAATGAAATAAGAACGAAAACAAAAGCACCCACGGAACACGAATCGCCTTCCCGTCGTACCGTTTTGAAGTGACTGGCGTTTGAACTGCGAGGGCGATGGAACGAATCATTGTATGGACGAGTCATTCGGAATTTTGCAAGGAAGAGATAGAAACAGTAAGTCAGGCACTAGTTTAATGGGTGTGAAGGGGATAGTTAATTTTCTGGTATGTGTTGGCTATGGACATTTTAGTGTCCGTGCGCACGAAATTTGAAAAAAGTGGTTGGCAAATTTTTAGCCACTCTTCCTAGGAGCGGTTAAGGATTAATGAGGACTTGAGGAGACATACATAAATCTGCTGGCTTTAGTTACTCCACTAGTACAAAAACAAGATACTGTAATGAGAGAAGCAATAAGTAAGTCCTCATGAAAGATTTTATCTGCTATACTGCGATTTTTAGCCAGAGGTCGTTCCTACGAATGTATGAAGTTTTCTACAGTAACTGAGGTAACTGAGCGCTCGGCATCCACACGCGACGATAAAACTGCAAACGCAATCGAAAGGATTTATCTAATAGAAATTGCAAGTATTGCAACTGCCACCGTAGCCCAGGAAACGAACGAAAAATAGGAAAAATAATTCGTGTAAAGCCAAATTTTGGCACAGTTGTAGAGGAAAGTGTCCTGAACAACATACTAAAAGTACTGATGGGTAGGGGGGGAGCTAAGGGAGGGAGGGGGGTGTAAAGGTCCCTTTTTTCAGTTTTTCGTGAATAACTCGAAAACTGCAGCCTATAGCAAAAAATGACCAATTACTGAATTAATCTACATAAAATTCTCTTCAAAATGGGTTAATAACATTTTTCACTGGATTGATACAATAAGGAAAAATGGCGGGGAAATTATATTTGTCGCTTTGGTATAGGCACGATTTTTAGCGAAAGTGCGACATCGCCCTGGTGTCGTGGGTTTTGGCACTACGTAGCTGATTGGGGTGTCAAAAGAAGCGTCTTGACAAGGGCTACAAATATAAAAAAAAAAGTTTAAAAAAAAGTCAAAAACTTTATGTTTTTAATCGAAAAAATTTGAAAAATGCTGTTGTTTTTCGCCCGGTTGTGGCGAGAAAAAAAATCATATCTCAAAAACGAAACAAGATATCGAAAAAATTTAAAAATGGTTTAATAGTTATGATTTTGAACTATGTAAAAAAAAATATTGGAGGTGCGTAACACTCATGAATTATTCAGAAGTTGTACCTTCATGACGCGGAGTTTACGCGCGGAAAGCTCTAAATATGGTATTGAGAATGGAGTCAGGTGCCACAGGGTCGTTGGTGGTCACAGATTTTAGAACCATCGTCTCCTCTAGTCCGACCTCATCAGGTAGGTGGTAGAGATTTGCTGAATTATTGTTGTATCTGTAAGTATTTAGGTCAAATGCACCGTCACTACCGCGCTCACGCACTCAACTCCGCGTCATGAAGGTACAACTTCTGAATAATTCATCAGTGTTCATCACCTCTAATTTTTTTTTAATATAGTCCAAAATCAAAACTATTGGAGGAGTTTTATATTTTTTCGATATCTTGTTTCATTTTTGAGATATGATTTTTTTTCTCATCAAAACCGGGCGAAAAACAACAGCATTTTCTTAATTTTTTCGATTAAAAACAAAAAGTTTTTGACTTTTTTTTTAAGTAAATTTTTATTTTGTAGCCCTTGTCAAGACGCGTCTTTTGACACCCAAATCAGCTGCATAGTGCCAAAACCCACGACACCAGGGCGATGTCGCACTTTCGCTACAAATCGTGCCTATACCAAAGCGACAAAATATATCATTTCCCCGCCATTTTTCCTTATTATATCGATCCAGTGAAAAATGTTACTAACCCATTTTGTAGAGAATTTTATGTAGATTAATTCAGTAATTGGTCATTTTTTGCTATAGGCTGCAGTTTTCGAGTTATTCACGAAAAACTGAAAAATGGGACCTTTATACCCCCCTCCCCCCCTTAGCTCCCCCCCTATCCATCAGTACTTTTAGTATGTTGTTCAGGACACTTTCCTCTACAACTGTGCCAAAATTTGGCTTTACACGAATTATTTTTTCTATTCAGCCTTTTTTGGTCTTCGTTGCTCAGGCTACCGACGAACGATAAGCTGCAACGCTTCATCATTGTACTGTTTAATCGCTACGATATATCGTAACGTGTGTAGCCGGCATTAGGCTGGGTTAGAGCGTAACTATGGGTTTTTAAGTATATTATGTATCTTACTCTTTCGTTTGACGTAGAGCGGGAAAGACAGAGTTGTAAACCCATATAATATATACGCTCTAACCCAGCCTTATGCTACGTTCGCTGACCAGAAAATAACGGCAATAAAAAAAGTTATTTCACCAATCGGTTAGATATCATAAATTAAAATTATGTTGACAAACCGTATACAAAATATACATTTAAGAGGCCCCTCCAGGACCGTGAGAACTCAGTGACGGCCAAGCGCGTGAAACACTGTTTTCTATAGCTGTTTCACCCAGAGCGAGACGGGGTGCGGGAAAAGTGAGGGGCAATACGCCTGTATGAGTCTACGTGTGGACGCAAAATAGGCGCAATTAGAGACGGTCGAGTTTACCATTACCATTACGAGTCGATATGTGTATGTGCCCTTTCGCGAGAATGTAGTTGTAATGTAATAGATCTATTTTCCCAAATTATTTCGTAGTTCAGCTGCCATTTCTACATTGTTAGCTATTTAAAAAAAAATCTCAAGTACAATACATTAATGATGTTTCCGAGGTAGTTAGACTCCAATAGACAGTGTAATAATGTAAGTAAATAACAGCTGAAAGTAACCCCTTTTTCGGCTCGAAAAACCAATCGCTCTAATTTCTTCAGGCTATTTTTTTATTATAAAAACAATTTGCAAACCTCCGTATTGATCATCTACTGATTGAACGAGCGAGCGAAGCGAGCGAAGTTCTCCGAGTCTACTGGAACAATGCGGCGTTTGTATGTATGTATGTATGTATGTATGAATGTTCGTTCGACGATAACTTGAGTAAATTTAGTCGGATTGTCATGAAATTTGGTAGGCAGGTAAATGAGGCCAAGAGAATTTTTAAATTCGAACATGAGCCAAATCGGTCGAGGGGTTACTGAGATATGGGGTCGCGAGTTCATAGTTCCGGGCGAACCACTAGGATAAACCAAGTTTCAGCAAAATCCAGCCTATAGTTTAGAAATTAAACCTGAACTACGTTTGTATGGGAAATCACTGCTTCAGGGCGTTAGTTAGCAATGATAGTACAGTCGGCCACAGTCTCGAAATCCCTTTTTGTTCGATTGGCGCCCTTATGCCGCGCGCGATAAGAGCTGCCATGGGGTATCTGAGATTGTGGCCGACCGAACATCATATTTTTTCTTCAAAGGGTCATTGGGTACATTTTGTATGGAAGCAATACCCACGTTGTACACTGGCGAAACGACATAAAGAAATAAACTATGTTAATTTAACCAGGGTCACAAAATTTCACGAGAATCGTTTGAAATAATATATGAAGTTACTGTAGATGTAGAGGAGAACAGAAATATCCACCGGACATCCGGAATTCCGGACATACGAAAATACTTTTGCCCAGAGGCTGAAACGGAGACGCTTCGCTCGCTACGCTTGCTTTGTCAAAAAATAACACAGAATCGAGCGATTGCATTCCTAAAACTAATAGTGAATGGAACATCACTAAACTTGTTGTGTGTGTGTGCCGTAGACAGTGTGCTCATGCACAGTGTTGCCAGGATCGGACTTTACTGAATTTCCTTGTTCTTTCTATTTTTTGAGCCTAGTTGCATACAAACACCGGATTGTTCAAGTAGAATCCGGACTCGGAGAGCTCCGGTCGCTTCGCTCACTGCCAGTTTCTGATTAGAGAAATTCGCTAAGCAAGTACTTAAATATCGTTCTGCCTCTGCGGATTTCTCACAAAAGAACGTGACAGAACGCTAATTAAGTATTTACATAGTAAAATTCTCGCACTTTTGTGAGAAATCTGCAGAGACAGGACGATACTTACCCATTTGCTTAGCGAATTTCTCAATTCAGAAACCGGCAGTCAATCATTCAATAGGACGGAAACGACAAATATACATAAGATTAGTGTTACAGACCCACCAAGTTGACTGTGAACTGAGTCGCTGTCAGCGTTTTGATTGGCGGGCACCTGAATTCTCACTTTTTATTACTCGTTAACCGTAGTTCCGGATTCTGTCACTTCACAGTTAAGTTGGTGGATCTATATACGTGTATTGGGAAGAAAAACAGCCATTTACTCACTTCAGAATGCGCTGCCGGTGTTTAGAATAGAATAGAATATTCTTTATTGTACTAGAAAACATTTTATGGACAGACATTTTATGGTGTTTGTGTCTAACGAGCTGTCATCTGCATTGGAAACGCCATTTTTTTGTAATTTCACTAAAATAACAGCAAAATGCCTCGTGGAACACACCAATTTCCAAGAGAAACCAAAAGAAGAAAGTTGTAGTTGAAAGCCCCTAAGCGAAAAAATTGGAAACCGACCGATTTTACCACTCTTGGGGGCTTTCCTATTTCGCAACTCATCCTTTAGCTTCATCGCACTCCACCACTACTCCACGTCGAATACATTATCGCAAGGAACTCCAAACAACGACAGTATCAGAATACCAATATGGCCGTTGTTTTTATCGACCAACTAGCGCCACCAAGCGACCAAGCTTATAGTTTTTCTCTTCATTGAACGAACAAAGAATCTTTAGAAACCTACCTCATGTCAATTTGCCCAATGGAGTCTGACAACACTGTAAGGAAAGTGTCAAATATCCGTAAAAAACGTTCTGCAAATGCGTGGTCGTGAGGTCGTTATACCGGTTTTAGTGCGAAAGTTGACTTTCCTTTGAATTAGTACCCTAAATTTAGTTAAATTTTGAGTAAGAATAATATTAAATTGTGCCTTTTTGAAGAATTCAAGTCGTGCGGTAAGTTACAACGTATTACGCCTAATTAACAGTTTGTTGCCAAACCTTAAGAAATGTTGGGTAACAATCGTCTTGAAACTGATTAGAGGATTTATAAATCTTAATAAAACACTCTTTTTCTAACAGCTTAATTTTAGTTCTTCATAACCTTTTATTTTCTGTACAAAAAATTGCTTGGTTTAGATTTTTTCCATTGACAAGTTAACCTTAAAACAGTACTGAATATTTTACCATTTTATTTTTATTTATGTACCTACAGTTCCTACTTTCGCAGTTTGCTTTGATGTTAGTCACAGTTTTTTCACATATTAGCGTTTGTTTTTATTACAACAACATTTCCATCGTAAGTTATAGCAATTTTATCGATATTATTTATTATTGTCTTGTCAAACATAGTCAACTTGTAGTCAACATTTAGTTAGATAAGTGAATATATGCTGTAGTATGGGTCGATATGTAACATTTTACACATTCATTCCATGATGATTTTCGAAGTCGCAAACAACGGTACAGTTCCCGGCGCATAACTTGAGCAAAAGTCTGCGTAGTGGGGATAAGTTCGCGCATGTCAAACAAAACTTAACCAATCGGGGCCGTCTGAAGCAATAGCAATTCCGACGCGCCCCTTGTCCCCCGCCAAAGAGACTTAAAAATTGTCTACTGCTAATTTTTGCGTATAACAATTAGCTGATTGTAAAAAGCTGTGTCAAGGTAATTTTTCAAGTTATACGCCAATGATAGAATGCTGCAATCTCTTTTCTGCACGCTAGGTATCTATCTATATGGATAGTGCTAATTGTCCTACTAATCAAAACAGTAAAGAAAGAAATACCTAAAACCTTTCAACAACTTACAATGACATGTCCTGACTATGAACCCATCCAAAAAAACTTGTAATCAAAGAGATGAGAGCTGAGTCAAGTAAAATATCTAAAGTGACTCAAAAGATGCCATACATATATCATGTATAGGACTTATGTTTCATGTTGATGTATTTTACTTCTATCTTATCCATAATTAGTAATACCATGCTTGAAAAATAAGGTATACTTACTATTGATGGTAAAATTATGCAGTTAAGTACTTCAGTTGAATTAGTTAAGAGTAAAGTGCAGTTGGTTGAAGAGGGTAGTTGTGATTAAAGTACTTCGAATAAACCTAATAGGATTATAAACTCGTTTGTTGTTGTTGCTGTCCTATGGTACCCCAGAGGTACAAATGGCCTTTACAAGATCATGCCACATCTTCCTGTCCTCAGTACCGATTCTGGCTTCGCTCCAACTCAGCCCAACGGCTCGCAGCTCCCCTTCCCCCTTCCACTGTTTGCTACCATGTGTGAACGGCAAGTCCACGTTTTTAAATAAACAGGGGTCATTCTTTGTCATCTTAGGCCTTTGCATCTATGAAAAGAGGTGATGGTCCAGCGACACCTTCACTCACACTCGATGGGTGAAGTAACCACTCGGACGCTGCAGTGTATGGGATATCTTTAGATGAAATAGGTTTGCCCAGCACCTATACCATCCTGTTAGCTTGTTCGGCCAACTAAGCTGGTAGTTTCCTCACACTGTTTTCCTTGCATGTTGCATTCTTTGTTAGGACAAAGAAAAAAATTAAGTTGCCCTGAAAATTCGTAAAATACTCCGTAACCTAACCTATCGCAAATTTTGTCATTCCGCCACCACACAGGATAAGGTCAGTTGGGTCATCTATCTTGGAGTTAAAGATAAAAACTTGTATCATCGTTCTGTTTCAGAAGCAACCATGTCCATCATTTGACGCCGACTGCACTGTGAGGCGAGTGAATCCACTCTTGTGATTTTCATCCTGTCGTGAGGGCTACTCCACTCCGGCATGTTTCAGAAACCCACTTTCGGAGGGAACACCTCCGGCTTCAGTGAGTAAACATCTTTTTTTAAATAATATTGTTTTAGTTCTCTTTTCAACTTCATTTTACCGGGAGCAGGAGTTCTGCAAAGGTCTTGAAAGGTTGGAAAAATTTTTAAAGTCAATAAAACAAGTTTTGAATCCGCGTTTTTTAATTTTGTTTATATTTTTTTCATTGCATTTTCATGCCTAGAGTTGCATTTTCATGCGCATTGCATATAAACTTTACAACCCCATATCTCGGCAACCCCTCGACCGAATTGACTTATATTCGAACTTCAAAATTATTTTAATTTACTTGCGTCCAAATTGCATGACGATCCGACCAAAGAATGAACATTCATACATACAAATGCTGGATTGCTCTAGTAGACTCGGAGAACTTCTCTCGCTTCACTCGCTCGTTCAATAATGACTGTGCCCCCGCAGGCTCGTTCAACGCCGGGGCGTCGACGTCGTCCCCGTTCGGCGGGTTTAAGCCGACGGCCACGTCCTCGGCCTTCGGCGCCGCCCCGTCCTTCGGCGCCGCTGCCGCCCCGCAGCCGGCCACCGGCGGCAGTACGTACCTGCTTCGTTGATCTTACTGATTCCTATAACCCGTGTCATTAAAGAAAACATTTAGGATGAACTTCAAAACTCCCGCCCTCTCGCTCTAATTAATACAGTCAAAGCGAGACAACGCTAGGTTTTTAACTCCGTCCTAAATGTTTTCTTTAATGACACGGGTTATAGTCTAATCAATCATACAATCAAAACTTTTTATTTCGGACGAATCCATAGTGTTAGTTATAATGTTAGTCTAAAACTTAGGGAATTGTAGCTACGTAATGACATGATTTATGTAGCGTCCAGTGGCATCTTCACTTACATTAGATGGGTGAAGTGTCTACTCGTATGCTGCATTGCCTGGGATATTGTTTTTTTTTTTAAATTTAATATATACAAAAATCGCCAACCCGCATTGAGCACGCGTGGTGATTAAGCTCTAACTCTCTCTCTGAGAGAAGGCCTTTGCCCGGCTAGTGGGACATGTACAATTGTACAGGCTACATCTTACTTTTTTTTTATATGGAGTAGGTTTGCCCATCACCTTACCTATACTATACCATCCTGTCAGCTTAGTCGGCCACTCGGCCTCACCCACAGAGTGGTAGCCTAGTGGGTAGAATTGGACTCGAAAGCAAGAGACTCACGTTTTATTCCCATTGCGGGCATGCTCCTGACTTTGTTTATTTTAAAAGTTACGTACAACACCTCGAAGGAAAACATCATGAGGAAACCCGCGGCTTAGTCGGCTCCGCACGTGTTGACACTTCGTAGTCTAATTCGGTGTCTACAGCAGTTAAACTTCTTCATTTTCGTTGCACAGTCGCCCGTAACGTAACCTTATTTTGACAGTACGATGGATATTAATCATGACACCTACTAAGATGCATTCCAAGTAGTACTGTAAAAGAAGATATGATTTATTTGTCTTTGACGTGTGTCGTTCGGTCAGGTTTCTTCGGTGCGACACAGCCATCGACGGGGCTTTTCGGCGCCGCCACCGCCCCGGCCGCAGCGCCGGCCTTCGGCGGTGGCGCCACCGGCGGCTTCGGCTTCGGCCAGACCAGCACCGCCAACACGGGCCTCTTCGGCGGTGGCGCCACAACTGGCGGCCTCTTCGGCGCCGCGTCCACGCCGCAGCAGAACACCTCGGCCTTCGGCGCCAAACCGGCCGGTAAGTGGCGGACAATATTTATTTACTCACCAAAAATTTACGAAAGGCACAGCGAAAAACCTAGTTGTTCATTAATGGGTAAGATTTTATTTTTATTTGCATTTCAGTATTTTTTGTTGCTCCAGTTGGCACTGGTAAGTACAACCTGTAAATGACACGCTAGAAGAGCGATGAAAATTCTCTGTCGTAAATTAAATATCACCCTATGTATATGACCGGGCAACTTCTGTGAAGTTTCAAGCCTGTCCGACATGAGTGTTTTTATCGACCTTGTGAGGCAAAAGTTCTACCAAATGGGCTTTGACTCCCAATGGACACTCTGATTTGCAGACTTCAATGTATTTGAAAGTTACGTACATTTGTAAGGAATTGCTACCACTTTCTTTCGGTGCTATCCCATGGTAGCTTTTTATAGACGATTGTATTATATTATTGGAATAACTGAAGTGATGATGACATCCTTTTATCCCATATTAGGGACATAGGGCACGAAGAAGAGATCACCATTTTTCGCGGTCTTGCGCGGCAGCCTCTAGTTCCTTCCTTCTACGAGTATATCATCTGGAATAACTGAAGTAAGATAGGTTTTCGCGGTTGCGGTCGACTGTATCTATCTATCCTATGATAACATGCAATGTACACACACAATACATTATTATTATAACTACTATTAAATAGTTTCCTAAATTAAAATTACATCTAGCTCAAAAGTATAGGTGACGAGGTATCTGTGATAATATTGAAGAAGATACATCCATTATCTGATGAACATAATATTTACATTGTATTTTTAGGCCAGAGTTTGTGAGGCCGAAGGCAAAACGATCAGATACCTCAATCCGCGAAGCCGAAGGCCGAGCTGTGGAATATTTTGAGCTCCGTGTCACGAGGCCGAAGGCCGAGTCCCGCGTTGAGCGAAGCTCAGAGCAGCTCAATTTTCGCAGACTTGACAGACTCGCGAGGTCTACAGCTCACAGAGCCACTAGTAGATTTATTAATCCAGCTTTCAATCCCATTCTTAAGGGTAGACGATAGCAAGGTGGCGGGAAATTCAAAATTTTCACAGACTTTTACATTTTATAGCTAAACTGAGCTATTTTTGTTCAGCGATTTTTCGTTCGCGAGAATAAAACCGTATTCTTTTCATTATTGTAAACAACAGAACAACAATAATTCAGCCGATTATGTGTTCTGGTCTACGAAGCAGTGGTAGTGCCCAAAAAACTTGTCGTAGACCAGAACACATAATCGGCTGAATTATTGTTGTTGTGTTGTTTACAATTATGAAAAGAATACAGTTTTATTCTCGCGAACCAAAAATAGCTCAGTTTAGCTACAAAATGTAAAAAACAGTGAACATTTTTAATTTCCCGCCACACTACTATCTTCCAGCCTTAAACAGCATTGTAAGTTTTTTAAATTGGTTTTTAGGATTCGGCTTCGGCAGTGCAGCAACGACCGGCACCACAGGTGGAGGCCTTTTTGGCGCCACCAGCACTGGCGGTGGCCTCTTTGGCCAGACGCAGAACACCACCATGGGAGGTGGCGGCCTGTTCGGCAACACTACAGGTTAGATCGGTACTGCTACGACCTCCATGGTGGAGGACTCTTTGGCGTCACCGTCAATGGCGGCTCCTTGGCCAGACGCAGAGCACCACCATGGGAGGCGGCGGCCTGGGGCCTTCGCCTGTAACACAATGGCGTGTCAATGGCGTCCCAAGTAGAAGGACAAAACCGGGATTTTTTCCTTGTTCTCCTACAACCAGCGAACTAATCCTCTAGAATTACACTCATAATACTCTTTGCTGTACTACAAAAACATTAAAAGGTCCGACACTGGACCGACAGCATAAATAAATCGTAATTGAAACCGTCAACCGGGAGCCCATTTTGGCACCATTGCGTTTCAGGCTAAGGCCCCTGTTTGGCAACAATACAGGTTAGATCGGTACTGCAGCGACCACCATGGATCTCTTTGGCGCCACCGTCCCACAGACCACTCGGTTCTGCAGTGCCTGGGACATTGTTTTAGATGGTGTAGGCTTGCCCAGCACAGCTTGCCAGGATGGTATAGGTTATCGTCAAACCACATTGCATTGTCTTTCCTGTGGGCTAGGCCGACTAATCCGTCAGGATGGTAGGGTGCTGGGCAAACCTACCGATTCAGATTCATGCATTTATTTGTACTTCTATTCTTGACACACAATAATACACAAACAATATCAGAAGCAAAAACATATGTAGACTACAACATAAATAATCTAATACAATGTCCCAGGCACTGCAGCATCGAGTGGTCTCTTCATCCATCTAGTGTGCGTGAAGGTGCCACTGGACGCTGCATAAATCATCTCATTACGTAGATGCAAAAGGCCTCAGTACATTGCAAAAAGTAGTGTTTTACTGACATGCTGCATCTGGCCTTCCTTATTATTATTATTTATTAATACACTGGCAGCTTAAAGCTGATGCGTGTATATCACTTTAGTGCACTTTTTAAATGTTTATCGAGTCTGTTTTTAAAAGAGTTCACTGAGGGGGCACTGATTACTGCCTCAGGTAGTTTATTCAAAGCATTCACTACACGGTTCGGCAAGAAGTGTTTTCTGGGGTTGCTTGTCCATGGTTGCTGGTTCAACTTCAGCGAGTGCCCTCTTAGCATTTTGTTTGTATTTAGCTCGTATATAATAGCAAGGTCCGGTACATTGTAATGGTTGTGTAGGATTTTGTATGTCTCTATTAGGTCGCCTCTTTGTCTGCGCTGTTCCGTGGTGGTTAGCCCTAATTATTTTAGTCTGTATTCATAGGGATGGTTTTCGAGACATGGTATCATTTTAGTGGCTCGCCGTTGTACTCTCTCGAGCAAGACAACATCTTTCTTGATATCTTTCTTCTTCCAGGTGGTTTCGGGCAGCAGCAGCCGCAGACGGGCACGGGGCACGTCAAGTATAACCCGGTGGTTGGCACCGACGTGATGGTGAAGTCGGGCCAGTCGCAGAACATCAGCATCAAGCACCACTGCATCACCTGCATGAAGGTTAGGCTTATTACATCTATAACTCTATCCACGGAGACAAGTTAATATATGTAGTGTTCTCTCTGTTACGTAATACCATACAAATGACAAAGACAAAAAAAGACAGTGGGCGTAAACCCTTCTGAATGCTCGTACACACTGCGCTACTTTTTGCGAAAGTATTTAGCGAATTTGTATTTTTTTTTGTGCCAGTTGTTACATAAATAAATGCAGAAATAAAAACAACAAGTGTCGTAAAAGCTTATTATTATCGTATGGATTAATCATTCACTAATTTCTTGAACTACCGCGCCAGATCCAATTTTCATCAACAATGAACAATGAGTCCAAAGAACACGTTCAACCGCAATGCGAGTTAATTTGAAATTGAAACTTTCTGTCGCCACAGCGCGGGTTCGATATTTTTAATATTATAAAATTCAAGATGAAAATTACGTGCCTATTCATTTACTTTTATTGGATCAGCGATTTGCAACAATTCTCATCGCACTTTTTTATATTGTTATTTAATTTTAAGCTTTTGCGATAGAACTTATCGTAATAATTTATGCTTTTAGCTTTTAGTAACTGTCTCTTTAACTGCTGCGTATGCGAATTATAATATTTTTTAGTCATATTTATCTCTTTATTGTGTGAAACAATTCATGTCACTAAACGTGATGTAAACATCGTAAGGAAAACCAGCAAGGAAACCATTCTGCGGAAACTCACGGATTTTCTGTACATTATGCTAACTGATTCGCTGGTTGTAGGTGAAAAACTAGGAAACCCGGTTTTATCCCACTGGATTCAAGATTCAAGATTCAAATGTTTTTATTCAATATGCCATAAATAAATTATTTACATTGAACGTCAAAATATCATCTAAAATAAAAAATGTATATAAATCAGATACTTATTACTATCTAATACTAAGTATCTACCTACTGGGAACCTATAGACCCTATAGACACGCTGTAATATGTCCCAGATAGTATCTGCGATACCTCAACGGGAGTAAACAAGCTAGAGTTGACGAATATTGCCCTTAGATTACCATTTCAAAGTGAAATTTTGCGCTGTTAACTTCATACCTCCGCCTAAGCGGTTCTTTAAGCTGCCTGTGGTAATTTGAAGCGATTGACACCAACGAAAGAGTCGGCACTTACCATAACGTCTGCGTTGAAGCGAGCGCACTAATTTTTACTGAATTTGGTCGGCAAAAGTGTTACTATGGACCCTAGGTATGTTGAAGCGGCGAATTGTGACGATTACAATACTACATATCTGTTACCAGAAAATCCTAAGTCGATTCTTGTGGCTAAATATTATAAGGAGGATTATAAAGAGGTAAAGTAATTATCTAAATATTATAAAGAGGAAAAGTTTGTAAGTATATACGTAGTTGTACTTAGTGGTAATCTCCAAAACTGTTCATCCGATTTAAAAATTCTTCCATTAATGGGAAGCTACGTTATCGCTGAGTGCTATAGGCTATTTTTTATTGTGATAACGGGGAAAAAAACTAATTCTGCGCGGACGAATTCGCGGGCAAAAGCTAGTTCAATATATTTGTGAACTTTTTATCAAGTATGTCTGTATGTATTATCATTTTGTTATGTATTATCCGGTTAAGCTTCCCAACATAACTCTTAAAAATTGCGGTCCTACTTGCGAATTGCCTCACAATTGCGTAGATGTTGCAACATATTTGGCAAAATTATTATTAACTACATAATATCAAAAAGACATTTCCGAGCGGCCGCGAACCAAACGTCAGTTGTCAGTACGTGTCCAATTGTCCATGTCCCATGTCAAACATGTCCCATGTCAGACATGTCCCAGGTAGAATGGCGCTTTAGTGTTAACTCCACCCATGTAGCGGGATTGCAACTAAACTGTATAAATCATCAACAAGGTAAGAAAGGCAAGGAATGCAAGAAACGAGGTCGGGTTATTTACACATTTATATCTCCAGAATGGCTTGACCGATTTTTATGATATTTAATTTTTCGATTGGTCCCCGCCCTAATAGCAGAATAACTATAAAAAATTCGACCTCAGCTGTCGGAAAAGGGGCCACTACAACAAAATCCTATTAGGAGACTAGGGAACATTACGTCTCAAAGAACAGGTCGCGTCATGTAAAAAGGACGCTAGAAAATAGCGGAGGGGGTGTGTTTGAGCATGGTTACACCCGCGCACGTAAGCGCTAGGACTATTGTTTTATTTTTGAACTAGCCATATAACTACTAGCTAGTATAATAGCTATAGCTACTAGCTATACCAGCTATGTCAGCTATGTCAGGGAGGCGTCAATCAAAGATACGTGTATGATCAAGACTGGTTTATTGAGGATCCCAATCAGCTGCGCTCGCGCTACATCGATATACAATAGGTACATATAGCTTATACTACACAGGCCTATACAGGCCGATAAATCGCCAAATGCGCAGCTTGACCGGTAGCGTTCTTTTTACATGACGCCATCTACATTTCATTGTACTTCTCACTTGCAGGAGTACGAGGGGAAGTCACTGGAGGAGCTCCGCCTGGAGGATTACGTGGCGGGCCGCAAGGGCGGCTCGGCCTCCGCTGGCGTCTTCGGAGCCGCCAAACCCTTGTTCGGAGGCAGCAGTGAGTCACCCTGTTATTGCTTTACAGATGTTTTATCTCACGAAGGCGGATCAGCCATACTTGTGTGTGTAAATGTACATGCACATTGTCTTTGCGTGTGGGTCTTTGAATTTATAATTTTTGAGTTACGCCCACAAGAGCGTACATCTATACGCATTACAACTACAAGTATGGCTTATCCGCCTTAGTGAGATAAAACAACTTGTACTTCTTCTTCTTTGCTCCCTTTACTTCTCCGTGGAATCTGGGGCTGACTCAAGGGCTTTCCATTTATCCCTGTTCATGACTAGGGAGGGCAGCTCTGGCCAAGTTGCTCCCTTCTCTTTCGTCTCAGAGAGAACGGATCTCTTCCACGTCTGGGACGGTCTTCCGGGTCGTCGTGAGCCTCCGGAGGGTTTCCAGTCGAGAGCCACCTTCGGGATGTGGTGATCGGGTCTTCGCTTTACTAACGCCCTTGAAAATGCTAACCTCCGATTTCTGAATTGAGTATTTCACTCAGCAAATACTTAACTACATCGTGCCACGAAAGAAGAGACTTAAGGGTAGACGATAGCAAGGTGGCAAGAAATTCAAAATTTTCACAGACTTTTACATTTTGTAGCTAAACTGAACTATTTTTGTTCAGCGATTTTTCGTTCGCGAGAATAAAACCGTATTCTTTTCATTATTGTAAACAACAGAACAACAATAATTCAGCCGATTATGTGTTCTGGTCTACGAAGCAGTGGTACTGCCCAAAAAACTTGTCGTAGACCAGAACACATAATCGGCTGAATTATTGTTGTTCTGTTGTTTACAATAATGAAAATAATACGGTTTTATTCTCGCGAACGAAAAATCGCTGAACAAAAATAGCTTAGTTTAGCTACAAAATGTAAAAAACTGTGAAAATTTTTAATTTTCCGCCACACTGCTATCTTCCAGCCTTAAGACACCACGTGGTTTGACATGGGCAGTGAAGTTAGGTTAGGAAGGAACCGGGTGTCATCGGGGTGGCGGAAAGGGTGCGGGTGACGCAGTCAAGTTTCTTCTATCGTGGGACGTATTGTATCGTTAGCTCTGCAGATGTCAGAAAAAATAACGCAACAGAACGTAAAGAAATTAACGTAGTTGCATTTCTCAATTCAGAAACCGTACTTAGAGGTTGCACAGAGAGCAACGGAAAAGCATAACATCGGAAAAGGCTCGGAATTATCTCTCCGCGACAGATTACGGAATGCAGTGATCCGCCAACGCACCAAAGTTACCGACATAGACAAACCGGTAGCGCGACTTAGATGGCAATGGACATGACACGAATGATGGAAGATGGAACCGAAAATTACTGACATAGAGGACATAGATGCACGATGGTTTGACGATAACAAAGCCACAGCAGGCTCAACCTGGACCACGATAGACACAAGACCGGCTAAGATGAAAATAAAACATGACTAGGCATACGTCCAGTGGACGGATAAATGCTGAAAAAGAAGAATGTCCTTACCTACGTTTATTCAGAGGCCATGTCACAGGCCCTTTGGGCTGCCTAAAAACTCTGTCACCAGGGATGGCCACTACCTCATACAATTACCTACCTTTTATGTTATTAGGGTTCATACCGGACCTCAAAAGGAAAAACGAACCCATTATAGGATCACTTTGTTGACCTTCTGTCTGTCTGTCAAGACATTTTTCTCAAGAACGAGTGGAGGTATCAGGATGAAATTTATATCAAAATACTCAGGTCTGCAGTCCCTTGGAGCCTAAAAAACAACAAGCCTCTAAGTTAACGTAATCAAAAGATACGGCCGTGTATGCAGCATATTTCGACCCTCGCAAGGTAAACAAAACCTACAACGTGTTACAAAACATCATAACTCTTTTTACAGGGTGTAACTTAATGGTCAACAGGATGTCAATTCTGTAAAAAAAAGTAGAAAAAAAAAAAAAATTATGACCTCAAAATTTAATTTTTTTCATAACTTTTTTGTTTTTGGTATTAGCTCTTTAAAAATATGTTTGTGGGTGTAACTGCATTTGCATAGCTTAGAGTTGTTAAAACATTGTGAAAGTCAATGAAAAATATATTTAAAAAATACTTTTCTCCCGCCACAGCGTTCACATTTCGCATTTTATTAGTTAAAAAATCAACGGAACTTAATAGAGAAAAAAAATATATTTAGGTTGTGATCCCTATCACCGGGTGCTATAACCCCGTAAAAAGAGTTAGCATCTTTTGTAACCCCTTGTATAGGGCACTTCCCTCATCGTGAAATTTGGCAAGAAGCAATGGCTTTAGTACAAATTACAAATGGGGAGTACTAATTTTAAAGTGGGTGACCGTATCATGTGGGGTTCCCAACCTTTTTTTGTCTACTGCCCACTTTAAGAATAAATTATCGAGTCGAGAGCTCAGTCGGTGTCTAAGAGTCTTCCTAGCTAGGTAGATGAAATTATAAATCGACCCCAAAGCCCTACATAACGCTCCCTTTTTTTTCTGGGTCCCTTACCGCCCCCCTTTAGGCCTGCAGCGCCCACAAGGGGGCGTTATCGCCCACGTTGGGAAAGACTGAGTGGAGTATCGTATGAAATGGCTTTATTAGGACAAGCTTAAATTTATATTGTTTATTTTCACAATTTCCTTTTTAGATTTATTACGAAACACGTAAAATTGTCCTGGATTCGTCTCGGGATTAAACATTTTCTTACATTTCTTGGCGCATAAATTGAGCAAAAGACTGCGTAGTGGGGATGTGTTGGCGGGGCCGTGTGATCGGGGCCGTCCGAAGCAATATCAATTCCGTCGTGCCCCTTGTCCCCCGCCAAAGAGGCCCAAAAATCGTCTACTAGTTAATAGTCAAGGTCATTTTTCAAGTTACACGTATGGTGCAGTTGCCGACGTAGTTAGCTAGAGAGAAAGAGAAAAAACCATGTCTCCCGTCTCTCTCGCACGGTCACCCGCCGGCCGATCGGTCGGTCCCTCATTGCATGCCTTGCGACGGTCGCATATTGTCAACCGCTAAAAATTCAAAATATATATTTTTTTTGCAACAGAAGTTTTTTTTCCAAAAACGGAAACACTCATAATGTCCAAGAGAGAATGAACCAGACGAGGAACAGTGCAGGAGAAAACTAAATGGAAAATTTTCGACTACAAGGTACAGATTTATTCAAATTTATTACCAACTTATTCTTTTGTCTCCGACCTAACACGAGATTTTAGGCAGCAGATATTTTTTTGCCGGAATCAATGCGTGATATTGACCAGTGCTATTTTTTCGCATAGAGATAAAACAAGATATTAACCGTGCATTTTAATGGGGAGAAAAACTACCATTTGCTCACTTCAGATGGCGCCGCGGATGTTCGGGTCTAACGAGCTGTCATCTGCTTATTGTAAACGTCAAATTTGTCGTAATTTCACTAAAATAACAGCAAAATGCCTCTTTGTGTCGCTGTTATTGTAAAAATATAGGAACAAACCAATGCCCAAGAGAAACTAAAAGAAGAAAGTTGTGGTTGAAAGCCCTTAGGCGAAAAAACTGGAAACCGACCGATTTTACCACTCGTGGGGGCTTTCCTCTTTCGCAAGTCATCCTTTAGCTTCATCACACTCCACCACCACTTCGTACAAACGCAAGGAACTCCAAACAACGACGGAACCATAGCCGTTGTTTGTACCGACCAACTAGCGCCACCACGCGGCCTAGCTTTCAGTTTTTCTCCTCATTTGATCTGTAATTCGATCTATCTATGTATTGTTCAATGCTACTTTTTCTTTCGCATTGTACAATGTGATAAACAATGTGCACGGAATGAGATGAATGATGACGCTGCCCTGCCGGGTTTTTCCAGATATGCGAGCCTCGCCACAATATACCAATTTTGTGACGAGGCATTTTTTCACTTGGCACGAGGGAGTGAACATGAAAGTTACATGTTCACTCCCTCGGTACAATCCGAATCCATGATGGCAGCTAGCGAAGCTGAATAGGCAGTGATGTGTACCGAGCCGGTAGTGACTGGAGCAGGTGCTGAGCCAGCATCGATTTCCGCCGCAGATCCAGAACAATCGAGACTCGATTGCATTCGTAGGTTCTAGGATCTGGAATCCAAACCTTAGGTCCTAAAAATTGTTAGGCCTCGCGTTGAGAATACCCCTTTTTCGGCGCAAAAAAAGGCATCGCTCTAATTAATATATTTCAGGCTATTTTTTTTATTATAAAAACTATTTGCAAACCTCCATATTGGTCATCTACTGATATAAATCAAGTTTCAGCAAAATCCAGCCTGTAGTTTAGAAATTAAACCGGAACTACGTTTGTATGGGAAAATGGTGCTCTTATGCCCTCTTAAAACTCTTATCTGCCGGTTTCTGAATTGGGAAATTTGCTTAGCAAGCACTTAAGTATAATTCTGTCTCTGCAGATTTCTTACAAAAGAACGTGACAGAACGATATATTTACTTAGTAAAATTCTCAATTCAGAAACCGGGCCTAAATTTTCCTAAGTATATAGTTTTCGACATTTTTCATAAGAGTATTTTCGTTTTATATTTTGTTTCTCAGTCTAATAAGCTAGGTTTAAGTCTTGGCTGAGAAAACGTGATTTTTACAAAATGGCGCCGGGTCACTATGCAACGTGCCATACAAAATGTTGGAAGCTCTTTAACTTCAATTATATTAAAATCAGACATTAAAGATAACTTGAAGATACTTAAATTATACATTAATATCTGTTTATAATAGTTTGATTACAATTACACATTGACCTATTTAATATTATCTAGACATCTACATTGTTAGAAAATTAAATCACGAGACGATGCCAGGTCAATTGAATGATCAAACGAACTTACCTACAGGTAAGTGAACATTGGACCCGAATTATCATTATTGTCCTGGCTTCGTCGAAGAGACGTAAGGTCCCAACCCGCCTAGGTATTAAGGTGGCACGATAGCAACGTGGCGGGAAATTCAAAATTTTCTCAGTTTTTTACATTTTGTACCTAAACTGAGCAATTTTTGTTCAGCAATTTTTCGTTCGCGGCAATAACGTAGTATTCTTTTAATTTATGTAAATAAAAAAACAACAATAATTCAGCCGATTATGAGTTCTGGTCTACGAAGCAGTGGCACTGCCCGAAAAACTTGTCGTAGACCAGAAAACATAATCGGCTGAATTATTATTGTTCGGTTTTTTACAATAATTAAAAGAATACTATGTTATTGCCGCGAACGAAAAATAGCTGAACAAAAGTAGCTCAGTTTAGCTACAAAATGTAAAAAACTGTGAAAATTTTGAATTTCCGCTATCTTCCAGCCTTAAGAAAACCCCCTTGGTCAATGTCATTATATTTGATCGATGGTCGTCGTGCTATCACTCGAAACTGAATGAGCTTGAGGGACCGATCGGCCGGCGGGTGACCGGGTGAAGGTTCACTTACATGCAGATAAGTTCGTTTGATCATTAAAATATATACCATTTCTCTCTTACAAGTGCTTGAGTCCGACTCGCACTTGGCCGTTTTTAGGGTTCCGTACCAAAAGGGTACCCAACTGGACCCTTTTACTATGACTCCGCTGTCCATCCGTCTGTCCGTCTGTCACCAGGCTGTATCTCATGAACCGTGATAGTTAGACAGTTGGAAAATTTCGGTTGCCGTTATAACAACAAATACTAAAAACTGAATAAAATAAATATTTAATGGGGCTCCCATACAACAAACGGTTTTTTTTGCCGTTTTATAGATGGTACGGAACCCTCTATGGCTTTCAATTGCTAGGCAAAGGCCTCCCAATTTTGACTCCTCTCTATGTTGGGTCACCTCTGGCCATTGCACAAAGGTTGTGAGGTCGTCCCGCCATCTCCGCCTTGGTCTGCCGCGCCGCCGGTACCTATGATGTGGAGTCCAGTTGGTGACAATATTCGCCGATTTAATGTATAAAAAAATGCAGAATACTTACAAAAAAAGATATACAAAAAAGGATATTCCACAAAAAAGGATATATATTAAAATATATTAATATCTATATTAAAATCACTTTATGGGTGCGAAACATGGACGATGACACAGAGGGAACGGGAAGCTTTCGAGATGTGGTGCTCGGAGGAGAATGGAGAGGATATCTTGGACGCAAAAGAGTGTCAAATGGGCAAGTCCTGGAAAGAGTAGGGGGGAGAGGAGAACATTGATGAAGACAATAGAATGCAGAAGAGGAAAGATGCTAGGCCACTTGCTACGTCACGACAAATTCATAACCAACATAATATAAGGAAAGAGAGGTAGAGGAAGGCCACGGAGAGGCTACTTTGACCAAATTAAATAGAAGGTGGATGTCGTGACGTACCAGGCTGCAAAGGAACTGGCCTGTCATCGAAGTGCATGGAGAATGCTGCACCGACAAGAGGATAACTCTTAAATATAATGATGAAGAATACTTACATGTACGGTCAGCTTTTTGCTTAACTAATGTGCAGCGCGATAAGACCTACCAGTCTCTGTCGCTGACTGTACTAAGCCTGAAAATAAAATTACGGTCGGGCATCGTCGATAAATATTCTGTGTTAACTAGTCTACTGGTGACTTCTGAACAGCTTTTGTGGATAACTGAATTGTTATGTGATCCTGTCCTGCGCGTCTATTCTCTAAAAAACCCACTCACGCGTCAACCGGCATAACCAGTTTGCGGAAAAATTGCTCTCTAAGCGAAGAACAATCTCTAGTTTTACATTGAATAATGGAAATATTTGGGGTGCTTTTTTTTAGAGAATTCAGGGGCTGACACTTCTTTTAAAAATACATAAAAGCCTTATAAGATCAGTGTTTAAACGCGTCGGTGCAAAAGTTGTTCATAAACCCGATATAATCCGCGCGGGATGAGAATGTGATGGAACCTTGTCAAAGTCAATCGAAAATATTTTTTTTTTTACTTTGCAAAGTTGCTTCGACGCGAGTTTGCTTACCGCGCGCGTCTCAGTTCCAAAAGGTCGCATCCCATTCTCATCCCGCGCGGATTATACACACGACAGCACGTCAGACTGTACACTTTTGTTGTAAAGTCGCCCGTAACGTAACCGAGTAGAGTACCGTGTAAGGATCGACGCGCTGTCGTGTGTACACAAAAGCATGCATTGATGTTGTTTTCCACCCAGCGGCATTCGGGCAGCCGGCGACGACCACGGCGTCCGCGCCAAGCGTTTTCGGCGGCGGGGGCGCCCTCGGGACCAGTACGTTTGGGCAAAACAGTACATTCTCCTTTGGTCCTAACGCTCAGCCGCAGAACACCGCGACGAGCCTCTTCGGCGCGAACAAGCCGGCCTTCGGCGCCACCTCCACTCCAGGTACTTAGCGACGCCGGGTCTGACTGACGGAGCAGACAGTCACCCTCGACGGACACGCCTAACATGGCCACACTTCTGTGAGACGGCTGGCTTTCGATAGGAAACGGCTGGCTTTAAGGATAAAGTTTTATGTAATTTTAATCAACAATAAACAATTTTTATCATCTTTTTATCTTTAGAAAGGCAAAATCTTCTCGACCATGTAAAATACACTGCCGTTGTTATTTAAGGGTAGACGATAGCAGCGTGGCGGGAAATCCAAAATTTTCACAGTTTTTTACATTTTATAGCTTAACTGACCTATTTTTGTTCAGCGATTTTTCGTTCGCGGAAACAACAAAGTATGCTTTGCACTATTGTAAACAACAGAACAACAATAATTCAGCCGATTATGTGTTCTGGTCTACGAAGCAGTGGCACTGCCCAAAAAACTTGTCGTAGACCAGAACACATAATCGGCTGAATTATTGTTGTTCTATTGTTTACAATAATGAAAAGAATACTTTGTTATTTCCGCGAACGAAAAATCGCTGAACAAAAATAGCTCAGTTTAGCTACAAAATGTAAAAAACTGTGAAAATTTTGAATTTCCCGCCACGTTGCTATCGTCTACCCTTAATCTCTATTTTCAAGGGCCAGGCCTTGATCGTATCGAAAAACAGCCGTCTTACAGAAAGCCCTGAGGTTTGACTGCAACATCTTATGTTCATTTAGTTTTAGATTAGGGACAGCATCTGCGATATTCATAATCCTTGTTACCAACTGCCTAAACCATAGTTGCCATTAAACGCTGCATCTTCATCATCATCGTCATCAGGTTTACTAAACCAACAACGTGGCAGGTGGCAAGCCGTTGACAAACCGTTGACAAGTGGATACAGACCAGACCCCTTCCAGCCCCCTGCCCTTGGCACTCAATTCTCATTATTGAGTAACTTTTTAATGCGTACCAATAAAAGACGCCAACATTTAAGACAAATTTACACTGTAATAAGCTTTTCTAACCCGCAAACATCATGCGAATAACACAAGGTTTTTAAAAACGCTTAAAAACACTCAGCTCTGAGTTTCAGTGCCGTGGGCGGGCCACTGACCAGACTAAACTGTTGTTTTTTTCTGTCCTTTCGCACAAGGATTCCGAAAGAAACTCGCAGGTAATTACTGAAGTCATTGTTTGCGTTCGCCCGGGACTGGAGCGGTGGTGAAGGGTTCACAACATGTCTGCCAGGCTGCCATGTGGCGTAGCGAGTGAATAGAAAACAAAATGGCGCCCGCCCTCAGCGAATATCTACCGTTCGAAGTGCAGACTTGTGGCAACGTCGATGCACTGTATTTTTATCATCATTAAATTTATCAGCCCTCCTTGTGTTTTTGGCACCTAAAATACTTTACGTGGCTCCATTCATCATTATGATTTCGGTTATCGTTTTGGCGTTTCATTTGGCTTCTCTATCAGACTGCCACTTCTGCAGCCTCCGCCATTATCCATGCTGCCGGTAATCTGCAGCATTTACTAAGTTCTCTTTTCCTCCGTCGCAAACTGTCTAGGTTAGAAAACCATGGCGCCGCGAGGCAATCAAAAACTGTATGAAAGTTTGCAGTCAATGGGACACCTTTGGTGTCTTTTGGCAGCGAACGCTTACCGATCGCCTTCTGCTTCCCAGCTACACGTTAGGTAATGGTAGGTAGATGATAGATCATTATCATTAGTTCCTGTCATCCCTAATAAGGGACTAAAACAGTTTTCCATTCTGGCCGATTTTGCGCCTTCATCTCAAAACTCAGATATGAAAGAAAAACACCTTGCCACATAGTTGATTGTATTGCAGCGAGATAATTTAGTTACATGATGTAATAGGCGGGGCCAGCAACAATAGAAAGAAAAAATCTGGCCATAAAGTATCCCATCGAGGTTTTGTACCTTTCTGGGGGTCTACCGGCTAAAACGAAGCCGATTACCATTGGCGAAAATCGAAGTTCGATTTATGAAAAATTAAGTGGGTGGCAGTAAAATGAACTGGGTGGCAGTAAAATGAACTGGGTGGCAGTAAAATGAACTGGGTGGCAGTACATTTTTCAAAAATCGAACTTCGATTTTCCCCAATGGTAATCTCATCGTCTTAGCCGGTAGACCCCCTGAACAGGATATAGGTGATAAAGAATGCCCTGCCACGTCTTGTAATCTCAGAGACATGTTATTGGACGTTGACTTTTCGCAGGAACCACCAGCTTGTTTGGTGCGGCGACGACTCAGGCTGCTCCGGCGTTCGGCACAAACACATCCAGCTTCGGCTTCGGGGCTAGCACGCAGAATCAGGTGTGTATTTACTAGGTTAACTCCATGACATGTTAGTAACTTTATGACTCGCGATATCCGCAAATACCACGGTAGTTGTGACAGCTGCAACGTCGCAGTAAGAAAATTGATTGTGAAAGACTACAGACAGACAGGTTACCCGCGTACCAAATTTCATGACGATCTGATCAAATTTACTCAAGTAATCGTCGAATAAACATTCATACAAACAAACAAACATACAAACGCCGGATAGTTCGCTCGTTCTTTTATTTACCACTGATTTTCTGCACTGCAGCTTAGTTGACTCCACATGTATTGACTATTATTTCCTCTGGGCTAGGCTGACTAAGCTGTCAGGATGGTATAGGTGCTGGGCAAGCCTATTCCATCTAAAACAATGTCCCAGGCACTGCAGCGCCGAGTGGTCTCTTCACCCATCTAGTGGAGTGAAGGTACTACTGGACGCTGCATAAATCATCTCATTATGTAGATGCAATGCCTTAGTTCTGCACTGTAGCATCCAAGGTGAGGATACCAAGAACGATCA
This sequence comes from Zelleria hepariella, assembly GCA_949319315.1. NCBI lineage: Eukaryota > Metazoa > Arthropoda > Insecta > Lepidoptera > Yponomeutidae > Zelleria > Zelleria hepariella. The sequence goes on from OX439379.1 coordinate 30,448,989, forward strand.
GAGCTAGTGAAGCTGGAGAAAAAAAGTAGCTAGATTCTTAGGGTGGTATTCTAGAACGCTACTTAAACTCAGTTCAAACTAGAACGCTACTTAAACTCTGTTTAAACTCAGTTTAAACTAAGTAGAGTTTAGTAGTGTCGACTGTCGATAAAACAGTGCATGTTTTGATTTGAAAATCCCTTCATATCAAAACATGCACTGTTTTATCGACAGTCTGAACTCTGTTTAAACTGAGTTTAAGTAGCGTTCTAGAATACCACCCTTAGTATTAGATAGTAATAAGTATCTGATTTATATACTTCTTTTTACTTTAGATAATATTTTGACGTTCGATGTAAATAATTTATTTTTGGAATATTGAATAAAAAAAATATTCTGATTCTGATTCATAAATCATCGTTCCTTGATGTAAATGCCTTTTCTTTAATCCAACAGTCCACCGGCCTGTTCGGGCCGAAGCCCGCGGCGACCGGGTTCGGCGCGACCCCGGCGGCGACTGGTTTCGGTAACATGTCCGGCGGCGGGCTCTTCGCGCCGCGGCCGCAGCAGAGCGCCGCGCCCGCCTTCCCTTCCGCCACGCCAGGTAACTCAGATCTACAAGGTGTTGTTTTGTCACACACACACACAGACAGACGGGCACTCACACATATCGGTCGAACGTATACCCCTCTTTTTTTATGGAGGTTAAAAATAAGCTGAGACGTTGTGTGCAAGACGGTAGTGGAAAGAGTTCAGGTCTTCATGGTAGGTTTATTTTTGATACCGTAATGGTATAAATGTTTTTTAAAACCTCAATTTAAAAACCAACTGAAACGCTTCTTTTTTGGGCCCCGGACCGTCCGTTCCGGACAGTTCTATTCACACTTTGTAATTCAGATACCTAAATAGACAGAGAATACATGTATAAACCAATGTAACCTACTTGAATATTAGCTGTACCAAGAGACTTGCCGACAAACTGATTAAGCAGTTTGGCAAATGTTATACAATTGTTATCATGTGTGTTTTTTTGAGAAACAAATAAATGTTTGTTACAAGAACAAGACCGTTTCTGTTGGGAGGCGGCAGCCAACTTTACTGTCGGGCATAATAATTAGGCACGTAAAGGTGGACTGAAGAAGGCTGACTAAACGATTTTGCCTACAGCTTTCGGGACCGGAGCGACTGGTTTCGGCACCAACACCTCGACGACGGGGTCCCTCTTCAACAACAGCTTCAAGCCAGCCGCAGCGCCCGCTTTCGGCTTTGGCAACACGCAACAATCCACTGGTCTAGGTATGATTACTAGTGGTAACTTTGAACTCGCGAGTGTGTATTTTTTTCTAACATCATTTGAACTTTGAACGAACGTTCATACATACAAACATACAAACGCCGGATTGTTCCAGTAGACTCTAGGGAGTGCTTCTCTGGCTTCGCTCGCTCGTTCAAGTATCCTTTGAGTGACACTAAACGCTGTATAAATCACGACGACCTCTGTTACGGTGTCCCCACAGATTTATCTTAAATCTGTGGGTGTCCCTCTTCGACAAAAGCTTCACGCCAGTCGCAGCGTTCGCATTCGACTTTGGCAACACGCAACAACCCACTGGGCGAAGTATTGTAACTTATAACTAGTGGTTCGCCCCGAACTACCCCATATCTCAGCAACCCCTCGACCGATTTGGCTCATGTTCGTTCCGCCTACCAAATTTCATAACGATCCGACTATAATCTGATTTTTTATTCCGTAGAATCCTGACATTTCATAAGTGTTGCTACTAGAAAAGCTCTCTACCGAAAAAGGGAAAAATTTGACCCATTTGAGGACAATAAAAAATAAAATGCTAGATATTTTTTTTATATTTTACCTAGAAAAAGATAAAACTTAATATTTACTTACTCAAGTGAAGTAATACAAAAGTACCAAATACATAGTTCAATGTCACGAACAATATATCGAATTAATTTTAATTACTTTATTTCTATCTTTAGCTGGCAACACTCCAATACGAATTCAGGTTTACTAAACCTTTTTAAAAATAAAGTATTCTGTCACGCCGCGTCTGTCACATTGATTGATTTTCATCCCGTAAATCCTCTTTTAATTTGGAGCTCTGCACTTAATAAAAATGGGTACATTCACTGACAAATAAAATGTATAGACTCAGATGTTCAGACTCATATTGAAATTGAAAAATGTGCCCGGGCAAAAAAGTTTTGTAATCTCTGACATGTCAAAAAATGGCAGCAGTCAGAATTCTACGGAATTAAAAATCAGAGTTTCAATTTACTCAAGTTATCGTCGAACGAACATTCATAGGTACAAGCACACAAACGCCAGATTGTCGCAGTAGACTCTGAAATGAACTGTAGGCTATATTATTATGTTGATTGCAGGCGGCGGCCTCGGCGGCGCCTTGGGCTCGTCCTCGTTCCAAGCCAAGCCGGGCGGACTCGGCACGGGGTTCCCCTCGCTCGCCACCTCAGCCCCGTCTATGTTTTGCGGACAGACCGCGCCAACGCTCAATTTTAACACATGTTCGTTTTATTTATAAAGAAGGCTGTGGTACAGGGAAAGAACAAGCAATGTCACAGAAACATTGAACAGAGATATTGCAAGGAAGCCGGCCGCCAGTGCAAAAAATCATATCTTATTGAAAGCGTTTTTTTTTTGCTGAAAACGGTCCGTCAAATGAGAATCCCAGATCCTAGAACCTACGAACAAACCCGGCACAAGAAAAAAAGGGCCACTTTTGACTTGTGCAAATTGTATTCATAGGTTTTTAGATCTGAGATCTAAAAATATCTTCTTATTGTTTTGACGGCGCGTTTTTAGCAAATAACGCGTACAAAAAGAAGTTTTTTTTTTCATTGACGGCCCTAGTGTGGCTTCGTTGACGCCTTGAATGTTGTGGACTTCAATGAATATGTTTTTGATACATCCTAATCTAATCCTAATGGACATTTATTTTTAAAAATATATAATTAATTTTTGATAGAGATTTTATTTGTTTTTCAGGAAGGGAATAGTAAATGAAGGGACACTTATTTTTTCTTTTGTTTAATTTCTTTGGAAATACTCGTTATTTTTGGGCCGGAACTGACGTAGCATTTTAGGCATTAATAAAACATGATATTTCCACGTAATCCTGAAAAAATAAAATGTCACTTATCAGCTATCAAATAACGTCATTATGTTGTTATTACAAACGCTTGGCAGGCAGCTGGCACAGCCTTCTTTTGTGCAGCTGGGGAACACCCCAGCTGCCAAGCGTTTTTCTTTTTATTGACATTTTCCTTTTTTGTCTGGCAAAGGCTGTGGGCAATGGCGTACATGCTGTAGAGCCGCGGTAACAGCGTTTTTTTATTTTTTTGCAATTTTCTCTCAAATAACAGTGCAGAAAAATCTTTGAGTATTTTTCTTGTATTCCTTGAAGCTCAACCTCGAAACGGTTTTATTATTTCACTTTCAAATTATTTTGATATATTATCCATTATTTGTATTCTTCAATGTTCTAAAAAAAAAAAATATTTCGAAATAAATAAAAATGTGACAGTTCATGTTCTTTCCCTGTACCCTTAATTGGTTTCATTCTGGTTTTATTAAATCATAATAATAATAATGGTTTATTTCAGGCAATTTCAGTTACGTTACAAATATATTTGGTAGTCTTAGGGCGCTTATTCACCCCACCGTCGACCTGAACGCGAACTAGTTGACACATACATTTACTATAATATATGGCTGCTGCCTGTCCATCGCACCACGTCACGTCACTTCAACCGTACAAAAAATATCCGAAATAATCTCGCTATCGATGACGTTGACGGTGCGATAAACGAACGCCCTAAGATTTCGTTTGAAAATCGAACCTATACTCCAGCTATAACCCGTGCCATTAAAGAAACGATATATAAATGGCGGACACTCTCGCGCCCTCTCGCTTTAATCATATCTCCGTCTATACTCACGCGTAACGTTAGCAAAGTCATTTTAGGCAGTCCTGATTAGTCACCTACGCTTGGCTAATAAAACACGCCAAAATACGTTCGCCTCTTATTGATTTTTTTATGTTTGTCGAGTTATTTCAATATTTTAGTTTACGTTAAGTGTTGTCATTTGTTGAGGTTTGTATTATTTACAACGTTTTAATATTTTTGATCTTATTTTCATAAAGATTGTTGTTTTATCACAAACCGAACGTAGAACAATTACCTAATCAATAAAGAAAGCATCGTAAAACAATATTTCCTAACCAAAAATGTAAGAAAGTTTTAGGTATGAACCGAAATCGTATTTTCGTAACCTCTTTTTCAGACCTTACCATAGGTACCCGCCGCAATTTTCATATCGTTTCTCTATTGGCACGGCTTATACACAATGAATCATGATTTTTTTTAAACTTCCTGATCGATTCCCTATAGAATATGAGATTAAAAAAAATATTAAAGGCTCCCCCACAATGGTGCGTTATTGCGTTTTCGTTTGCGTTCCTGCGATATCTGTTATCAGTACATTTTGTATTAGGAACGTTCTTACCGCAGCAGTGTCGATCTCCACGGCGATCCTAATACAAAATGTACTGAAAAAAGATATCGCAATAATGCATATCTTCAAAATCAATGACATACTTAGAACATAATTTCCTGACCCATATCAACGCGCCACCCTATTTATCTAGGTACATTGAGTAATCAAATATTTGCTTTGCTCCTTCAGGCAACACAACGCTGGGCGGCGGATTGGGCGGCGGCCTCGGATTGGGCAACTCCTCTTTTGGAATGACACAGAACATGCAAGCGTGAGTAACACGTTCCTTTTTCAACTTTTTCGAGGTAAATCCAGTAAAAAGTGTTGTTTACGCCACATTAGGAATTGTGTAGTTCTGGTGCTGGTGGACGCATAGCGAGCATTGGAATGGACTCGTGGCTGCCTTGGAGCGGAACCAAACCTTGGTTTCTTCCTTTGTGGATGCCGCGGGTCAATTCGCCTCCTTCATGACTGGCATACAGGCTTGAGTCAAATTGGTTATGATCCAAACGTCAAGTCAAAATTGAAGTGAACATAGCATCCACGTCAAGCAAGATTATTGTCAAAGAGCTTTGGGAAGGAATATAATAAATTACAAATAACGAGGAACGTTCTGAAAGCTACATAAACCGCGTCGCCACTGACATCCGCCGCCATAGAAGACTACCCAGGGGGTCTACCGGCTAAGACGAAGCCGATTATCATTGGCGAAAATCGAAGTTCGATTTTTGAAAAATGTACTGTCACCGAGTTCATTTTACTGCCACCCAGTTCATTTTTCATAAATCGAAGTTCGATTTTCGCCAATGGTAATCGGCTTCATTTTAGCCGTTAGACCCCCATCCTTCGGAATACGCAGGTGAGAAACCTTGGTATTATTAACCTTTGTGCAGCCAACGAGCACCACCAGTGTCCGCCTAGTCTGCCCGCATACAGTCCACCCACTCGCGCCGCACCAAATGTATACGCAGTTTAATAATGTATAGTGGTCGTGCTAGCCTAAGAGAAGACTTCCTTATGTTTCAGCAACCAACTCTCGGGCGCGTCGGCCGGAGGCAATGTGCACGAGCAGATACTGTGTCTCGCCGCGCGCCCCTACGGTGACTCGCCGCTGTTCAAGAACCTGCTACCTGACTCAAGTAAGTGCATCATCAGCCCGCTTTTTGATCATAGGCCTTTTCCTCCTCACGCCACCTCTCTCCTCCAGTAATAAACACAAACCAAAACATCTCGTTAGTGTGGGCTTGCAGCCAGTTTTTCACGGCTTTAGGCTTTGGCTGAAAGTGCGGCTTTCAGCTGAGACACCTCCTTTTGCCTCACTCAACTTTACTGATCTCATTAGTCTTAAGTTTCTTTATTACTACTGTAATTTGTATTTTGTTGTTTGAGGCCATAAATACCTTTTTATCTTATCTTAAGGCCCGGTTTCTGAATTGAGAATTTTACAAAGTAAATACTTAACTATCGTTCTGTCACGCTCTTTTGTGAGAAATCTGCAGAGACAGAAGGATACTTACCCATTTGCTTAGCGAATTTCTCAATTCAGAAATCGGCAGTCAGTCTTCGGTGGAGCGGGTAAATGGAGGGTCTGCGCACTGTAGTTGGTAATACAATAAACAATATTTGAAATGACAACTTTTTTGGCAGGTAACACGGCCGATGACGTGCTGAAGCCAACCAATCCCGCGGCAGTGCAAGCCGTGTTAGCCGGGAGTGCATATCGCGTCACCTCGCCCGAAGGATGCCGGATAAAGGTCACTCCGCGTGCGCCTCACCAAGCCATGGACAAGGTAATAATGAACCCATCATTTCGAAAAGGGCATGAGCACAGCCTTCTTTATCTCTCAAGCCATGCTATTAAGTTTGGCAACCTCGCATTTAAGGACTGCGTGAACCCGTTGTCTGTCTTGTAAGACTATCTAATAATAATTTATCCAGCGACTTAATAAATCGTTATCCCGTGGGAAAGAAAACGAAGATAAAGGTCTTTCTCCTCTCTTAAGACTTGAGTCGTAATTCGACTTACAGCAGGGCACACAACACCGGCGAGGCATTTGAAAATAAATGCATGATTTAATGTTGTGTTACGATTGGTTCTATATGATCAAATTGTAACTACAAATCGTAACTAAAACTATCACATACCTTAAGCTGGCAAGTCAACTTGGGCTGTTTTAAAGCAATGAATAACTAATAAATTCCTTTTTTTTCACTCACAATATCAGCCACAACAAATCAAAACAAATCCTCACGTCAAATGAAGATGACGTATTATTCAACTAACTTTAAACTACAAGAAAAATGGTATAAAAACAAACGGCATAACAGCCATGTTATTTAGCCGCGTATTATTATGTGACTAAAAATAATGTTTTCCAGCCAGAATTGAAGTTAGTGAGACTTTGGTCGTACTATCATAATGTCTTCTGACAGACAGTGCACTGCGCAAACAGTGAACCGGGCGACGTTGCCAGACTTGCACAGCATGGCTTGAGAGATCAAGAAGGCTGTGGCATGAGTACCACAAAGTCCAAAGAGGATTCGAAGGAGTTATTATTCAATGAGATATTGATGAATGGAGGATGTGTTGACCAGTTGACAAAATCAAATGGGTCGAAAGTTGGCGGGAAAAAAGTTTTGATGGGAGGTGTTGGTAGAAAAGTTGGTTCGCGTGCGGAGCGGAAAGTGATTGTCGAGTTGCATCGAGAATGCAATGCGCGACGGGTGAACAAGAAGCCCACTATGAAAAAGAAGATGACGGGCCGGAGGTCCAAAATCTTACCGTTTTTTTTCTTCCAAATAAATTCAAGGACGGTTGGTACGGAACCCTCGGTGCGCGAGTCCCATTCGCACTTAGCCGGTTTTTTTAAATGATTACTGTTCCCACCTACTATGTACTACTGTTACTACACATGTAAGCTCTGTTACATACTTTTTAGATTTACCAACATCGTTCAAAAGTAAAATTTACCCCCAGACCCGGCATTTTCGTCTCGTGATTCCCGCCCTAACCGAGTCCTGCCGTTTCAGAAGTCGCTTTTCGACGGGCTCGAGGAGTCGGACCCGAGTCTCGAGGACAAGCTGAGCCTGAGGCCGAGCCGCAAGCGCCTGGTGCTGCGGCCTCAGAGCGTCACAGAGCAGAGGGACGACACCACAGACAACAGGTAACTGTAACATTAATGTATTCGAACGGGTCGAATCGCGGTTGGTTTTAGGCAAATTTAATTACATTATTTATCCCGACGTTTCGGCCGCGTTGCAGCTGCCGTGGTCGCGGGTAGACTGGAGCGGCGAGTGTTATAATTATTGTGGTGACAGTTGGGAAACTACCGTCACATCACTATTATCATTTGCAGTGGGCCGGCAAACAACACAATAATAAATAATGTTCGAATACAATATGTAAATATTGCGAGTCATTAAAGGTAACTGTGACGTTTACACACTTTTTAGCCTAGTGCTGCGGCCTCAGAGCGTCACAGAGCAGAGGGACGACACCACAGACAACAGGTAACTGTGACGTTTATACACTGTTTAGCCTAGTGCTGCGGCCTCAGAGCGTCACAGAGCAGAGGGACGACACCACAGACAACAGGTAACTGTGACGTTTATACACTGATTAGCCTAGTGCTGCGGCCTCAGAGCGTCACAGAGCAGAGGGACGACACCACAGACAACAGGTAACTGTGACGTTTATACACTGATTAGGCTAGTGCTGCGGCCTCAGAGCGTCACAGAGCAGAGGGACGACACCACAGACAACAGGTAACTGTGACGTTTATACACTGATTAGGCTATAGTCTATAAAATATAGCTTGAGCTCTGTGACAGATGTCAAAGTGGTAACTCATTGTACGACACTAATTCTGCACCAATGAAGTATGAGATTATCGTAGGGTAAATTTACCGTTAAAAAATTCGGAACTTGATGGTTATGATTTCGATGACAGCTGTCACAGAGCTCAAGCTATATTTTACAGACTATAGTGCTGCGGCCTCAGAGCGTCACAGAGCAGAGGGACGAGACCACAGACAACAGGTAACTGTGACGTTTATACACTGTTTAAGCCTAGTGCTGCGGCCTCAGAGCGTCACAGAGCAGAGGGACGGCACTACAGACAACAAGTCAATTGTGGCGTTTATTCACTGTTTAGCCTAGTGCTGCGGCTACAGAGCGTCACAGAGCAGAGGGACTCATAGTGTTACCAGGGCATCGAAACAAAGTAACCAAACCGTTTCTTTAGTTCTCCTGTAAAAAAATGTCCTTTGCTAGGTTTTAAAATTGCACAGCCGAGATGTCTAGCTAGCTGACTGACCTTTTCTGCCCCACAGGTCCCTCGAAGAGTCCGCCGTGACCCGCGGCGAGTTCAACAACCTGTCGCGCGAGGTCAAAAACGGGTCGCCAGGCAACGGCAACCGGCAGCAGCCGCTCGAGGCCAACAGCAACCGGCAGCAGCCGAGCGGGCAGCCGAACGGCCCGGCCGAGCCGGAGGGCAGGCGCCGCAGCGTTGACTTCGCTGAAAACCTGCGGGGCGTCAACACTGGTCAGTATAACCACCTGTCAGTGGTCAACAGCAACCGGCAGCAGCCGAGCGGACAGCCGGAGGGCAGGCCCTGCAGCGTTGACTTCGCTGACAACCTGCGGGGCGTCAACACTAGTCAGTATAACCACCTGTCAGTGGTCAACAGCAACCGGCAGCAGCCGAGCTGACCGGCCGAGCCAGGGGGCAGGCGCCGCAGCGTTGACTTCGCTGAAAACCTGCGGGGCGTCAACACTGGTCAGTATAACCACCTGTCAGTGGTGAACAGCAACCGGCAGCAGCCGAGCGGACAGCCGGAGGGCAGGCGCCGCAGCGTTGACTTCGCTGACAACCTGCGGGGCGTCAACACTGGTCAGTATAACCACCTGTCAGTGGTCAACAGCAACCGGCAGCAGCCGAGCGGACAGCCGGAGGGCAGGCGCCGCAGCGTTGACTTCGCTGACAACCTGCGGGGCGTCAACACTGGTCAGTATAACCACCTGTCAGTGGTCAACAGCAACCGGCAGCAGCCGAGCGGACAGCCGGAGGGCAGGCGCCGCAGCGTTGACTTCGCTGAAAACCTGCGGGGCGTCAACACTGGTCAGTATAACCACCTGTCAGTGGTCAACAGCAACCGGCAGCAGCCGAGCGGACAGCCGGAGGGCAGGCCCCGCAGCGTTGACTTCGCTGACAACCTGCGGGGCGTCAACACTGGTCAGTATAACCACCTGTCAGTGGTCAACAGCAACCGGCAGCAGCCGAGCGGACAGCCGGAGGGCAGGCCTCGCAGCGTTGACTTCGCTGACAACCTGCGGGGAATCAACCACTGGTCAACACTTTTATTTTCTGAAGCACTAGGCAGTGCTGTATTTACATCGAATGTAAATCAATTGGAAAGACTCAAAAGAATAACTTGAAACCGCAACTACCTTTCGCAGTTGTCAAGTATTAGAGAAAGTTGTGAAGAGCTGGCGGCTAATCTCAATAGAAGAGAAAAGAGATATTTTTAACAAAAAAGGGTCGGCCTCCTAGCGCACAACTCTGACAATCTTCGGAGCGTCAACACTGGTCAGTTCAACAGCCAGTCGGAGGTTTATGTAAAAAATCTTCTATTTCTTAAGCCTCGTTTTCACAGTCAAATTATAAAAGACGAAGAGCACCATCCAAGAAAACAAACGCTTCTGATTGGTCGGCAATTTTGTTTTATTTCCCATCCAAGTCCATTTGACGAGTAGAGCTCCTTCACAGCCTTCTTTATCTCTCAAGCCGTGCTGTGCAAGTCTGGCAACGTCGCCCGGTTCACTGTTTACGCAGTGCACTGTCTGTCAGAAGCCATTATGATAGTACGACCAAGTTACAACTATTCCGAGTCTCACTAACTTCAATTCTGGCTGGAAACCATTAATTTTAGTCACATAATAATACGCGGCTAAATAACATGGCAGTTATGCCGTTTGTTTTTATACCATGTTTCTTGTAGTTTTAAGTTAGTTGGATAATACGTCATCTTCATTTGACGTGAGGATTTGTTTTGATTTGTTGTGGCTGATATTGTGAGTGAAAAATAAGTAATTTATTAGTTATTCATTGCTTTAAAACAGCCCAACTTGACTTGACAGCTTAAGGTATGTTTTTAGAGTATTTTCATCGTTTTAGTTACGATTTGTAGTTACAATTTGATCCTATAGAGCCAATCATAATACAACATCACATCATGAATTTATTTTCAAAAGCCTCGCCGGTGTTGTGTGCCCTGCTGTAAGTCGAATTACGACTCAAGTCTAAAGAGAGGAGAAAGACCTTTATCTACGTTTTCTTTCCCACGGGATAACGATTTATTAAGTCGCTGGAAAAATAATTATTAGATAGTCTTACAAGACAGACAACGGGTTCACGCAGTCCTTAAATGCGAGGTTGCCAAACTTAATAGCATGGCTTGAGAGATAAAGAAGGCTGTGGCTCCGTCCTAGTTGACGTTTTTGTGCCCAAAAACAACATAAAAGAAGCTTTAGCTTTCTTGGACAGTGCTCTTCACAGAGTACATTGTGCTCATCTTTGTAGTGTAATTTGACTGTGAAAACGCGGCTTTAGCGTCTTTAGGTCAAACGTAGCGCCAAAAGAAACTAAAATAAAAAATATATCTTCCAGATTTAGAGGACGCCTCGGATAGACACGGCAGCTGGCTCGGATCCTCGAAGCTATCCTGGAACGATTCTACAGAGAAACCGGTGGATAACCAACCCACACCGAAGCTGTATCCCGATTTGGGTATGTCGAGAATGAGATGTTTAGTTTTCATTTAGTAGTTTTTTGTCGTGGTTGTACTGGCAACATTACCCCCACTACTGGGGCTGCGGTTGGCAGCATTTTGGTTTTCCAACGGTCTGTTCGTTACAATACTTTGTCGAGGCAACAGTAAGTTTTCGAATTTATCGCCATTTTTGCATCCTCTCGTTGTTATCGCGTTGGTTAGGTCCATTGTGTGCCGGCCCAACAAATAGGAGGTGCCATAGAGAACCTAGAAGGACGTGCCAGTTCCAGGTCGTCGTCAGGTCAGCTACGCTGCTAAAGGTGGGCGGTTCGCGAAAGGTAAATCGGCCGAGGAGCTGGAAGCAACGTCCTACCGAGGTACGCCGACCTCTGTCCCCCTTCGCCATCGGATCTGGTAAGTCCTTGTGATTCCCTAACTTTCATTCTTGAGGACACATCAGTGATCTATCGGCAACCTTCGTAATTCGTAATACAGTCCACTTTTAATTTCTCGCGCCCCCACGAAATCCCCGAAGTAAAACAGAGATCTAAAGTCTAATTCTTTATTCAGGATAGTAAACTGACAGATGGTAACTGTCACTTTGAAAAATAATGTTGCCATATTTATTGTTATAGTGATGCATTCCACGACTTGTGCGATTCAGCTCAGTCACAAAAAAATGCGAAATACGAAATTCCGCATGGTAGCCCGTGCGTCAGGAATTCCGGACGAAAAAAAAACGTTCGGAACGCAATATTTCCATAGATCATTTAAAAAACACAATTTTTAACGCATTTAACACCCCTCAAAAAACTGGACCAAAACACACTTTCTCATTACTAATTACTGAATTTTTAGTTAATTTCATATAATAAGCTTTTATAAAGTTATCATCAATCGGCCTATAAATCGATTATATCGATTACGCAATTCGATTCATGTCAAACTTTTTGTCACCACACTATTTAATTTTCACCAGAGACTGGTCACACCGTAAACGTCAGTGTACTATCTTGAATGAAACATTAGACTTTAAATAGCGCGTGCGATTATCAACTTTGTGAACTTTGCTTCTTCATACTTCTTTCTTCCTTTGGCGCTTCAACCCTTTGTGGGTCTTGGCCTCCTCCACAGAAATTTTCCATTTGTCTCTGGGCCGTGCCTCTTTTCGGCAGTTGATGTATTTGCCCATTTTTCTGAGGTTTTCTTCGATGCAGTCAATCCTACCCTTTTTGAGCCTGCCTCTTGGTCTCTTCAGTCGTGGTTTTCATCCTGATGTAGTTTCTATTTGGATCCATTAATCCTTCTTCAGTGTCTGATTATCAAAGTCTGGATTTAGAGAGCTTCAATAAAGTAAAAGAGCGTTTTCGTTCCGCCATGGAGTAACATCTCGATTTATTTCACTCCGTAAAGCAAGATGGCACTACTCGACGCGACACGAAAACGATCGTCGATGCGTTGCGCTGCCGGCGCCGAGTCCGTCATGTGCGCAAAATTCCGATCCTTGCCGATTGTTTAGGGTCTTGATTTTGATTTGACTTTTTAATCGTAATACTTACTTAAGTAATTGAACGAGCGAGCGAATTTCTCCGAGTCTACTGGAACAATCCGGTGTTTGTATGTTTGTATGTATGTATGTATGTTCGTTCGACGATAACTTGAGTAAATTTGGTCGGATCGTTATGAAATTTGGTAGGCGGGTAAATGAAATTAAAAGAATTTTTAAGTTCGAACATGAGCCAAATCGGTCGAGGGGTTGCCGAGATATGGGGTTGTTAAGTTTATATGGGATCGCGAGTTCACAGTTCGGGGCGAACCACTAGTTACTTTTCGTAATAGAACGAGTATATTTGGTAACTTGTACTTGTAGGGATGAATAGCTATATGGTTCTTATATCAACTCAGCATTTTAGACAACATAAAAATAACCTTTCGCGTTTTTCAGATAAGGAGCTGCCCGAACAAACCTCAGAGAGGCGGTCTAGCTGGTAAGTAACACATCTTTTAGGATATAAGATCGTGAATGCTGTTTAAGTTACTAACGTGAAGTGATATTGCCAATAGTGGTCACCTATCCTTTCACTTAGTTGAATCCAAACCTTAGGTCCTAAAAATAGTTAAGCCTCGCGTTGAGAAATCGCAGGAGCGTTTTTTGCTAAAAACGCATCCAAAAAAAGATATGATTTTTTTTTCATTGGCGGCGCTAGTTGTGAGTCGTATTTCATCTTAATACACACACACATAAAAATTGTATAGGAATCAAGCACCTCTTTGTTAGTTCCTAAAAATCATTTTACACTTTGGATGAGTGTATTAAATCACTGATCTGTACCTCCCAAAACTAAGATGATTGCCCTCCCAGGTTGACAACGAAGCCACTGCGCAAGAAGTCGGTAATCGAGATTGCTTACGAGGACAGCGTGCGAGAGCTGAGAAATGAAGTGAGAAAAAACGTCGTGAACAGCAAAGAGACCATCGACCATCAATCGCGTAAGTCATTATTACGTCATTTTACAGTCACTGGTACCTGTGTTTATATTAGTACAGTTTATACTACAGGGTGCACTCTAAGTCGATAGCGGAACTTTAAGTAGGCTGTCTACTGATCAATACAAACAACTTATACTAAGTGGCGAAAAAAATGGAGTGAAAAAAAAATCTGCTGTTTCATACATTTGGCGCCGTACTGAGTCGACCTTTTGTATGGAACAGCTGATATTTTTTTCTCTCCATTTTTTCGCCACCTTGTACAAGTTGTTAGTAGTGATCAGTAGAAAGCCTACTTAAAGTTCCGCTATCGACTTAGAGTGCACCCTGTAGTACAGGTACCATTGTCCCTCCTACACAATGTTCTCTAAAACTGTGCGCAACCCGCAATGTAAAATGTAAAATTTTGTTTTTTGTCCAATAAACATTATTATTACTAGTGGTTCGCCCCGAACTGTGAACTCGCGACCCCATACAAACTTAACAACCCGATATCTCGGCAACCCCTCGACCGATTTGGCTCATGTTCGAACTTAAAAATCTACCATAACATAACGATCCGACCAAATTTACTCAAGTTATCGTCGAACGAACATTCATACATACAAACATACATACATAACCTCCTCAAATAACCCAACTTCTAAATGTGATTTCCAATAACTTTTGTTCTGCGCCTTTGGCGAAAGCGCATTTTTTTCCATACAAAGTAAACTTTAAAAAAAAAAAACAAAAAGGTTTTTTTTTGGTTCTGAGTAACAAATAGCAGCAGGAGGGGCTGGAAAGATGGTAGAGAGTGGTGGGGTATGAAAAGCGTTCAAATCTTCTACTTTTAACCCTTGGTGCGTGTAAGCATAGATCTGTGTTCACCCATGGACCTCTCTCTGTTGTGTAGACACAGATCTGTGCGATCAAAACCTATGCGCGCGCCTATCTTTATCTTTATCTTTTTATCTTAAAGTATCTAGCTTTTCGAAAAGTCGTTGAATAAAAGATGATGGAAATCACATTGAGGAGTTGACGACCTACTAAGTTAAGCGCGAAGCCTGTAGTTTTCTTTACCTGTGTACAGCTGGCTTACGTACTCATGTATAAATAGGTGTCGACTGGCTGCAGTTCTGTCCCCACCGATGGGGCGCCTCCGCCGACCACTGTTCGAGCTGCGAAAAGATTGCGCACCAAATCCGTGGAGTATACGGTTATTGGAACTTACATCGCGTATTATTAGATTACTCCAGAAATTTGTAGGTAAAATCTGTAAGGAGTGAACTCGTGAAGTAGTTTGAACTCGTAGGTACTTTGTGTTAGTAGTGTTTTTGTAACTTTTCCGGTGGAATCCAATTACCTTTTTTGGATCGAAGGTGCGACCAAATGCTGTGCAATATTTTAATAGAGTTTGTAATAAAATTGGTAGGGTCACTTTCCTTTGCCGATGAATTTACGTGTATCTTTAGCTACCTACCGGAAATGTATTTCGTATAGTTTCGCGTGAGTAAGAAGTTACTGGCAGTAATATTGAGTATCCGTATAGACGTAGATTGGTTTTAGTTTAGAAAACACGTGACGGAGTAGCCCAAAAACTTTTTTTTATGACAATTCAAAGTCTAATTTTGAGAGAGGAAAGTGTGGAGTACGAAACCTCGATTTTGTAGATTTTATTCAGGTTGTCCCTATCGCTCAGTACTTGCGCACGCGAGACAGCAACAGATTTGTCTGTACTGCTACACGCTTTTAAGAGGCTCCTTCAGGACCGTGGGAACTCTGCGATGGCCAAGCGCGTGAAACACTGTTTTCTATAGATGTTTCACCCAGAGAGAGACGGGGCGCGGGAAAAGTGAGAGGATATGCGGCTGTATGAGTCTTCGTGTGTTCGTGTCCTTTTGCGAGTATGTAGTTGTAGTTCTAATGTAATAGATCTATTTTCCCAAAATTTTTCGTAGTTCAGCTGCCATTTCTACATTTTATTAGCTATTTCAAAAGTCTTTTTTTTCTGACAAGTACAACACATTATTGATGTTCCCATGGTAGTTAGACTCCAATAGACAGTGTAATAATGTAAGTAAATAACAGCTGAAAGTAACCCCTTTTTCGGCGCGATAAACGCATCGCTCTAATTTCTTTCAGGCTATTTTTTTTATTATAAAAACTACTGATATAAACCAAGTTTCAGCAAAATCCAGCCTGTAGTTTAGAAATTAAACGTATGGGAAAATGGTGCTCTAACGCCCTCTTAACTGTGCCTTCTCCGCAGTATCAGAGGAAGAAAACGTCGAGCCGCGCGACGCCCCGCCGCACCCCGCCGGTATCAAGCTAACTAGACCCGGATATTACACCATCCCCTCGCTCGATGACATTGTTGGTAAGTACCATCGCCAAACACCAGCACTCACAGCCTAGTTGGACTAAATACAACGCACAACTAGCGCCAATGAAAAAAAAAACATATCATCTTTTTGGATGCGTTTTTAGCAAAAACCGCTCCTGCGATTTCTCAACGCGAGGCTTAACTATTTTTACGACCTAAGGTTTGGATTCCAGATCCTAGAACAGTGCGCCGCCAATTTTTTTCTTCAAGCAAAATATCTTCAAAACTTTTATGAATGTCAATACGAAACTGGCTGTTTTAGATAGGTCTCAACGGTCTCAACTAATTCTAGGGTTTGATATGTGAACATTTTCGATTTTTTTTGTGCATTTGATACAGGAATCGATTATGTGCATTTTTCGTTGCGCGCGGGCGTTTCACTATGCCTAGCGCCTTAAGGCTGGAAGATAGTAGTGTGGCGGGAAATTCAAAATTTTCACAGTCTTTTACATTTTGTAGCTAAACTGAGCTATTTTTGTTCAGTGATTTTTCGTTCGCGAGCATAAAACCGAATTCTTTTCATTAATGTAAACAACAGAACAACAATAATTCAGCCGATTATGTGTTCTGGTCTACGACAAGTTTTTTGGGCAGTACCACTGCTTCGTAGACCAGAACACACAATCGGCTGAATTATTGTTGTTCTGTTGTTTACAATAATGAAAAGAATACGGTTTTATTCTCGCGAACGAAAAATCACTGAACAAAAATAGCTCAGTTTAGCTACAAAATGTAAAAGTCTGTGAAAATTTTGAATTTCCCGCCACCTTGCTATCGTCTACCCTTAAGGCGCTGGGCATAGTAAATTAGCCCGCGCGTAAAAAAAATGCACAAAAACGATTTCTGTATCAAATACACTAAAAAAATCGAAAATGTTCACATATCAAACCCTAGAATTAGGTGAGACCTATCTAAAACAGCCAGTTTTGTGTTGATATCCATAACAGATTGCAAGATATTTTGTTTGAAAAAAAGTGCGCCGCCTATTTTTTTTCATCAAAAATATCATCAAAACGTTTATGAATGTCAACACGAAACTGGCTGTTTTAGATAGGTCTCACCTAATTCTAGGGTTTGATATGTGAACATTTTCGATTTTTTTTGTGCATTTGATACAGGAATCGATTATGTGCATTTTTCGTTGCGCGCGGGCGTTTCACTATGCACAGCGCCTTAACCCTTTTCCTGTGTGGCAGGCTACATCCGGCCGGACGGTCGCTGCGTGGTGCCGCACTTGACCATCGGCCGCCGCCACTACGGTAACGTTTTCTACGACGGAGACATCGACGTCGCCGGCCTGGACCTCGACAATCTGGGTAAGGAACAAGTTTAGTTAGTGTTTCATACAACATCCCAGAGGCCTGAATCTGTAACGCAATGGTCCCAAAATGGGCTCCCAGTTCATGGCTTCAATTACGATTGATTAATGCTGTCGGTCCGTTTAATTCAATTCAATTCATTGATTTCAGACGTAAGATCCAAAGTGTTAGTAATAAGTTGAATTAGTTTATGTTAGTACAATTGTGTAGTACAGCGCTATAACGCCTAACGCAAGAAAAAAAAAGTAGCTAGATAGTTACTTAGTATTAGATAGTAATAAGTATTTGATTTATATACTTTTTTTACTTTTGATAATACCTATTTTGACGTTCAATGTAAATAATTTATTTATGGCATATTGAATAAAACTTTTTGACTTTGACTTTGACTTTGAATTGCGGCGTTATTTCCCGTGAAGGTCAAATGCCAAAAGATCCTTGTCGCACTGTAATGACAATCTGTCTTCCTCCATCCGCAGTGCACTTCCTAAACAAGGAGGTGATCATCTACCCGGAGGACTCGGAGAAGCCTCCGGTGGGCGAGGGGCTGAACCGGCGCGCCGTCGTCACGCTTGACCGCGTGTGGCCAAGGGACAAGACTGAGAAACGCCCGGTGACGGACCCCGACCGGTAAGTCGTTTATTTGGGAACTTACGAACTTACTACACTGTTTCCTGTAAATGGGAGGCCTGGAGACCTAAAATGCAGATCTTTTGGTCTAGTTTAGGCTCCACCAATTTTTGTCTTATCTAATTTTTGCTTGTTACCCTACCTTTAATAAATTTTTGGCAAGAAAAATAAATTTGTCTTTATTTTAATTCATACCATAGACACCGGTGAGGATGGCGCGAAGGGCAAAAGGCATACCAAGTAGGCTTAGCACGGGGGCCATTTTGCCTACTCTCAACTGTCACCTTAGCCACTGTTCACGGTCACCTCAGTAGTGTTAAGTGGCTAAGGTGACAGTTGAGAGTAGGCAAAATGACCCGCGTGCTAAGCCTTTGCAGTGGACTAATGAGGGCTTATTCAATTATTGTCTTCTGAGACAGTTTTCCTGTAGCTGTAAGGGTTTATTGTACCTCAAAACTCCACCCTGTATATCAAAGCGGGAAATCGCAGCTTCGGTGCTTTTTTGGTTGCAAAAATTATATGTTCTAATGAATTTTTGTTCGACCGGCACTGGGAATCAGCCCAAACACGTATCGAGCGAAAATGTATCTATCATTTGTGTAGGAATCGTCCCACTGTAAGAAAAATACAATAAGGATACAACTAATGTTGAGAACCAATTCGACGCACAGATTGATGAAGATGGACTACGAAGGCAAGCTGCGGCGCGTCTGCGACAAACACGACACCAAGTTCATCGAGTACCGTCCCCAGACTGGCAGCTGGGTGTTCAGAGTAAGTGCTATAGCGCGACCATCATCAGTACTGAAGGTGTTACCAAAGTACCTAACTCAACAGGATGTCAAATCTGTAAAAAAAAGTTGAAAAAAACAATTTTTATTTTATAACCTCAAAATTGAAAAATTTTCATAAATTTTTTGTTTTTGTATAAGTCCAAATTTAAAAATATCTTTGTGCGTGTAGGTGAATTTACATAGCTTTGAGTTGTCAAAACATTGTGAAAGTCAATGAAAACAATAATAAAAAAATACTTTTCTCCCGCCACATCGTTCACATTTTATTAATTTAAAAATTAACGGAACGTCAGAGGGCAAAAAAAATATTTAAGTTGTGATCCCTATCACCGGGTGCTATTACCCTGTAAAAAGAGTTAGGTACTTTTGTAACACCTTGTATACAGGGTGTTAGAAAACTTCCAACAGGCATTGCTATTTTAGACACTAAAACAATGTACTTTTTCCATAAATTATTCCTGGGATATGATTTTGGTTTTTTATGTTATAATTTTGAAAAAAATTTATGACGCAATGGAAGTGTAACGCAGAGAAGTCATATTGCGCAAGCGTTGACATAAACTTATGCTACTTACGCTCCAGGTGCCGATGTTTACATTGCGGGTCGTTTTTTGCAAGACAAATTCGAAATGTTTATATGGCTTCTTGAGAAGAAATGTTAAGTAATTGATAGTGGACACATTTCTAAAAAAAAAAAATAATAAAGTCCGACTTATATCTCGGAAACCGCCGATTTCCCAGGCATAGTTCCGTAATACCCTTCTCAACTATTATTGATCACTTTCTGCCGATTTCTGAATTGAGAAATTCGCTAAGCAAGCACTTAAGTATCGTCCTGTCTCTGCAGATTTCTCACAGAAGAGCGTGACAGAACGATACTTAAGTATTTACTTAGTAAAATTCTCAATTCAGAAACCGGGCCTTTGTATTGTATTTTTCTTTTTGGTAAATAAACTTATTGTATAACTTCTGTCGCTATTGTCCCCAGGTGGAACACTTCAGCAAGTACGGGCTTACGGATTCTGACGAGGAGGACGATATCACCCCGGACGTGATGAAGCGTCAGCTCGTCAACCAATCGCTGCAGCAAAACGCGGCGCCAGGTAATCACCACTTGGCTTGTTCGAGAACCCCGGGGCTTGATTGTCTAACTTTTGAATCTATCGCGACCCCTTTCAATGGTATCGGGATCATGATATAGCTTACAAAACGAATGAGTCAAAACGCCATACAAATCGAATGATATTGAGTGAACGATTTTGCTATTTTCTTCACTCAATATACTTCAAAATCGAGTCATAATCCCTATGTCAATGCTTTTAATGACAGTTTGTGTCAAATAAATGCAGTCAGCACCCTTTAAACGTCAAATTGAAAGGGATCGCGATAGATTCAAATTACATAAAAACAAGTACCCACTTTTATGCTGCATTTGCATGATTCCTTCTTTATACAGCTGGACAGTGCGATAAAGTGCTTCCTCCCTAATATTTACTTACAGTCTTTTTACACTTAAACTTTCGTAAGCACTGCATTAAGGTCCATTTGATTAAGGTCTCCGAATGAGAACCGAAACTAGTCGGCTACACCGACATAATAAAAGTAAGTTTAACCGTTTACGAAATACAAAATACTTACAGTCTGTTTTTAAACTGTAAACCAAAAACATCCTGATCAATTTTGAAGCGATGAATTGTAAATAACGCTGAAAACTTACTTTTTAAATGCTTCTTACACTCACTTATGTGGCAACTGCGAATTGCTCTATAGGATTATGTGTTATTTTTCTTAATTTCCTGTTTTGTCTGAGGCACCTATAGTCAATAGGCTGTCTTGGTGAAAAGGCCTAGACTCTCTCCGAAAGAAGGTTTGTGCCCAGCTCTTGGGTTGAGAAAAGGACTTTATTGAAGCCCTCTTATCTTACAGATGGAGCGTTGATAGAAATAAGTATAGAAGTTTAAAGTAACATTTGGCTCTCAAGACTCACCTCTTACATTGGCGAATTATGATATTTTTGTCAAAGCAGCTTGCTAAGCGATTTCCAATTGAACGAATAAACTATTAAGTAAGCCAGAATGTCTATAGTTTTGATTGATTATACCTATAATGTCTACAGGGTGCACTCTAAGTCGATAGCGGAACTTTAAGTAGGCTGTCTACTGATCAATACAAACAACTTGTACTATGTGGCGAAAAAAATGGAGCTAAAAAAATATCTGCTGTTCTATACAAAAGGTCGACTCAGTACTGCACCAAATGTATGAAACAGCAGATTTTTTTTAGCAAATTTTTTTCGCCACCTAGTACAATTTGTTTGTATTGATCAGTAGTCAGCCTACTTAAAGTTTCGCTATCGACTTAGAGTGCACCCTGTAGAATAAAATCAAGTCACTGCTGAGTATAACGCACTTTTATACACATTTTTATTATCAAGCTCTGACGTTGATACATCATATTCATGATGTCCAGACATAGCTATAATAATGTAGTTTCATAGTTTCTACAAAAGAAGCTCACTTTGTTGTAGCGGCGAATCATATTGTTTTGTGTCGTTCAGTCTATTGTGTAAGTGCACTGGCGATTTGAGAAATATTTTTTTTGCGAATATTTGATTTTTTTGTTTTGTTAAACAATACTAAACATTGTGCCTTTATTGAACTCTCCCGAGGGTATGGTATATGGTGATTGCTCCTGGCTGAGGGCCTCATTGACAAATATATCGAGATCATATCGCGTTGCGAGAGGCCTACACTCACAGCGTTTACGTCATTTTTAATATCTGGCGCGTCAAAATTCATACATTCTACATCCACAGATTATAAATTTAAAATAACTGTCAACTGTCAACTCACTCAATATAACAATCTCACTCAATCCTCATCCTTATCTTGGACACATGATACAACAAGTTGAACAACAAGATGAAACGGCCACTTTTGACTTGTGCTTTTATTCGTTGGTTCTAGGATCTGGGATCTATGCCTAAGGTCCTAAAAATTGTTAAGCAGAGCGATAAAATGTATCCAAAAAGATGAGATGTTTTTTTTTCTTTTCATTGACGTTGTTAGTGAACGGGGTACAGAACTGAGACGGCATTATAAGAATAATATAAAAGCCTAAGGTCTACTTGTGCCAGCCAGGGTTAGCCAGTTAACTCTGACACTCTGACATTTCAGTCCAATTAACTCAGAGTTAGTTGGCTAACCCTGACTGACGCAAGTCCGGCTAAGACCCGTAAGATCAACCCTATCTGTCGATTAATTTTCATACAAAATGCGAGGTTTAATCTAAGGTCCGAGTTTAAACTGTGATTGATCTTACGGCACTAAGGCCCGGTTTCTGAGTTGAGAATTTTACTAAGCACATACTTACGTATCGCTCTGTCACGCTCTTTTGTGAGAAATCTGCAGAGACAGGACGATACTTACCCATTTGCTTAGCAAAATTCTCAACTCATAAACCGGGCCTAAGTGTTTAACTTTTGTCCCCGCAGAGCAAAAAGCCCACCAGCCGATACTGCCCTCTCCAGGTCTTAGCGGATTGGCAGCCTCTGAAGACAGTCTCTTCGCCATGCAGCAGTCTACGTTGAACCTGTTGAATGGAGCTGGTAAAGGTAAAAAAAGCTACAGAGAACAATGTCACGATAAACAGTTTTATCCCACTATCGGCTAGCGCCATCTTGTTCAATTTCACTGCGTGAAGCGAGTTGCTGCTACTCGAAATCGGGAACATTATCGTTGCAGTCTTCCATTCGGACTGTATTACTATCACCAAGCGCTCCGCATTGTTAAATTGCATAAAATTGTTTCCTTCAGTCTAAAGTATAATTTTCAGTGTAAAACTGTTCCGGAAAAGAGCTCTTTCCGTCATAATAATAAATGTATCGGTAAATCCTATCCCAGTTTCAAGAGGGTGTCTGACTCCCAAACCAGGATTCTCTGTGCTGATTGTAATGGTAGGTAGGTAATCGTATGAAGTAGCGGCCACCCCTGCTGGTGTCCAGAGTTTTGAGGCCGCCCAAAGGGCCTCTGACATGGCTTAACGATTGTTTTTAATCTACAACAACCAGGATGCACCGAAGCGCTCAGATATTATTGCCACTAGCGGTCACCCATCCATGGACTGACCGCGCCCGATGTTGCTTAACTTCACCAATCAATGTAAGAATGGCGAGTCCAACTAGGCTGTTAGCGCTTCAGTAATGATAATAGTAATGACCCCATGCGGTCACCCATCCATGGACTGACCGCGCCCGATGTTGCTTAAGTTTACCAATTAATTAAAAATGGTTAGTCCAATTAGAATGTGAGCGCTTCAGTAATGATAAATAGTAATGACCCCATGTTTCCCCCGCAGCGTTTGACATAGACGCGATGGAAGACCACGGCGACGTGCAATGCCTCTACCCGCAGGATTCCTTTCGTGCCTACCACCTCAAGAGTCCCACCAGCGAATTGGCTCGCTTGGAGAACAGACGCAGTCACAACGTGCAACTCATGAAGGCCTCTCTTTATGTTGATATGGGTAAGTGTTATTATCGTATTGACTCAAAAAGGCGGTGGTGGTCTAGTCGGTAGAACAATGGACTCGGCAGCGGGAGACCCAGGTTCGAATCCCGGTGACTTTAATTCATTTCTGTGAATTTGTAGTAATAATACCACTCGCTGACTGTGAAGGAAAACATCGTGAGGAAACCTGAGTGTATGAGGCATTATACCCTCAACGCAAAAATCGCCAACCCGCATTGAGCACGCGTGGTGAGCTCGAACTCTCTCTCTGAGAGAAGGGCTTTGCCCAGCTAGTGGGACATGTACAATTGTACAGGCTACATCTTACTTTTTTATAGTCTGCCTGATGGTGGTGGCCAGACTACACACTCGTGGGTGGTGATGGGACGGAGAAGATCTTGAGTTACTTCTTCATGGTACTTAATTGGAAGTCGGCCACCAGGATCCCCTAGCCCGATCCCCCTGGGGATCTCAGTGAATTCATCGATTCATCAGAACCCCCTCTATATAAAATTAAGTAAAGACATTATCACATTGTGTTGAAAATTTGTTTTTAACAACAAAGGGGGGCGGTAAGAGACCCAGAAAAAAAAGGGGGCGTTGTGTAGGGCTTTGGGGTCGATTTATAATTTCATCTACCTAGCTAGGAAGACTCTTAGACACCGACTGAGCTCTCGACTCGATAATTTATTCTTAAAGTGGGCAGTAGACAAAAAAAGGTTGGGAACCTATGCTCTAAATTAACCCGCTGTGGCTTAGGTTTAGGTGCTGCGGCTGGTTGAGATGGACTGCAAAAGGTGTTAGTAATGTAAATCGTAATAAGCACGTAAAACCCCTGAGTGCGCAATGTACGGGTGTTGACTCGTACAATCTTACCAGAGTGCGCGCACGTTGAGTCTGCGCGCGGAGAAAAGAGGAACTAAAATGACAAGCCGCCATATTGCTCTACTAATGCCCCCTTAGCACGCGGGCCATTTTGCCTACTCTCAACTGTCACCTTAGCCACTTAACAGTACTGAGGTGACAGTGAACAAAACAAACAAATCAATAATTGAATCTGTAAGAAACCAGTAACAAAGGGTCAAAGCAAGAAAACATTGAAATATAGGGCTGCGATGAACTATATACATCAAAAAATACAAAATACAAAAAATCATTATTTTCTCCCAATCACAGTATAAAATATGCCCAATGATGCTAAATACAGTTTTTTTTTTGGAAAAGGAGCAGTGGGACACACGAGTCCAAAATAGGTAAGTCCCGTGCTATGGATCTCCTGGCATCCACCTCTCGAGATACGTAACAATAATTTTTTATCAATTTATGGTGCAACTATTAAGGTATACAATATAAGCTTCCTTAGTTATAATTGAATTTTTATGCCTTAAATAAAAGTGTATGAACATTGTCTAAGGTGACAGTTGAGAGTAGGCAAAATGGCCCGCGTGCTAAGGGGGTTGGTTCTAGTGGTTAGCGTCTTTCCGTGATTGGATCACATTATTGTTTCAGCGCCATACCTACGTGCAAAGTTAACGTGCGCCCACTCTAACATTGTCCCTCCACAGACATGGAAGACGACGTGTCGGTGTCGGCGGAAGACCAGCTGGTGCCGCAGCCAGCCTCGCTCATGAGCCTGTCTCCTCGTACGACCCTGGCCCCGCCTTCCGAGGATCTGGAGGAGTCGGTGACCGTGACGGCCGCCTTCAGTGAAGGTGATTGCACCAAAAATTAATACAACGTGTTACAAAACATCCTAACTCTTTTTACAGGGCAGAACCTACTGGTGAACAGGATCTAAACCTTCGGTCCTAAAAATAGTTAAGCCTAGGGATTATCATTTGATGATTCGTTTTTAGCAAAAAACGCATCCAGAAAGAAGATTGATTAATTGAGTCCATGGTGGTGTTGTGAACTGTGGTTTCTTCTCCTAAGTTGTCAGCTGAGATAATAATACGTGGCAGGTAGCAGCTCACTGTGAGTAATTTACAACATGTAAATATATGATTAATCTATCTTTATTATATTTAATTAAAATTTTTAGTGGAGGTCGAAATTTTTAGATGCTCTTTTTTCACACCTACCGCCCCAAAAAAAGTGCCTAGGTTTGGGCCTTTAAAGATCTAAGCAAACGGGAATCTTTTTTAAAATTCTATGTAGAGATACTCCTATTGATTTTGTGTTACCTAGCGGAGTCACAACGAACGGAACGCAACACTATTACAATAAATATGGCAACATTATTTTACACACTGTCAGTTTACTCCAGTGAATTACTTGTTAGACTTTAGCAAAAAATGTTTAATCGTTTGCTTGGAAAAGATACATATTAATAAAAAAAAAGTAATCATCGTGCGAACTTGCGACCGTGCGACGATCGCATCGCCTATTCCCTTCGATAATCTTGTACGGCGGACTTGGGTCAGTCAGGGTTAGCCAACTAACTCGGAGTTAATTTGACATTCCATACAATTATTGACGTTAACTCAGAGTTACCTGGCTAACCCATCGAACTAAATCCCATAGAATCCGCATTACGTATAAAATCACAATGAAAACTTGTCCCCACAGAAACAAATGATAACAGCAATAGAAAAATACGAAACATCATTTCGACCATACGTCTAATTTCCAGACACATTTCAGAGTTATATGTACTATCTAGTTTTATCCTTGATCGAAGGGCTAACCCTACAGGGTGCACTCTAAGTCGATAGCGGAACTTTAAGTAGGCTGTCTACAAGTTGTCTACAAGTTGTTTGTATTGATCAGTAGACAGCCTACTTAAAGTTCCGCTATCGACTTAGAGTGCACCCTGTAGTTGACGCAAGTGGACCTAAGACGACGCTTAAAGACGTATTGTTATGTTCACAGAGATTCCAATGAAGCCTCTCATGGTTCGACCTCACACGATCATGCTGCAGTACCACAGGAAAGTGCCGCCCTTCAAGCAGACCATTGCAGGTAAATCACAAGTGACAAGTGACATCCATCAAATGGGCTCATATTGAGGGCTACCGTTTTACTGCTCACTACAAGGTTGCACTCTATGTTGATAGCGAAACTTTAAGCAGACTGTCTACTGATCACTACCAACAACTTGTACTATATGGCGAAAAAAATGGAGCGAAAAAAATATCAGATGTTTCATACATTTGGCACAGTACTGAGTCGATCTTTTGTATGGAACAGCTGATATTTTTTTCGCTCCATTTTTTTCGCCACCTGGTACAAGTTGTTTGTAGTGATCCGTAGACAGCCTACTCAAAATTCCGCTATTGACTTAGAGTGCACCCTGTAGTTTGCGCCATTGTCGAGTAAAGAGTTAGATTATTCTTAAAGTTAGTACGTAAAAAAGCGTATCAAACAAGTTTTCTTTCATTTACTGCTTTAATTTTACGAAACGATCTCAATTAGTGTCTGTTTATATGTAAGCTATGTTGTTTGGTTACAAAATTATAACAGAAAGATGTTAATGCGGTAACAGAAGTGACCGTAGTGACCACCGAGAGTGACCCAACTATTGTGTTCTATCAAACAGGTCAACTGGGCGCAGATTCCATTGCAGACATGTCAGTGTCGCGCGCCCGACACTCGCGCGTCTGCTTCGCGCCATCGAACGTCATGGCCTTTGTCACCTCGAGGGATGCGCTCACGCACCTGCCTGATGGTAAGTGCATTGACACTCCAGGGACGGGTTGGGCCTTGGTTAGCCCGCATATTACTCTTGGTATATCTTGGGCCAGAGGCAGAACACCAATGCGCTGGTCCGATGCCCTAAAGAGGGCACCAGGTGGATCCATCCAGCAAGCATCCCATTGCGCCAATGACCGTGATGAGTGGAGAACCATTGTATATGGTCACGATCCTCAGGATTGAGCGACCGATCAAAAAGAAGAAATCTTATTTGTAAACGGAGTTCAGTCAAAGATAAACTCTAGCCCGCCCTGCTCACGCTTCTTCACGCACTTGCCTGATCCAGAATATATCTATACAGGATTTTTTAGACGGGGCGGTAATGACAGATACCTTTACCGTTATAATTAAGGGAAAAAGTTATTAGGAAACCATCCATAACTTTTGAGATATTATGCAGTTGCATTCACAGATTTTGAAAAAATATATACAGTTAGCAAGAAAAATGCTAAAATGTAATATTGTTTTAATGCCAATCGTTCCTGTTTTATGTAGGGATCAAAAGACACTAACTGCCGATTTCTGAATTGAGAAATTCGCTAAGCAAATGGGTAAGTATCGTCCTGTCTCTGCAGATTTCTCACAAAAGAGCGTGACAGAACAAACAATAGTTAAGTATATGCTTAGTAAAATTCTCAGTTCAGAAACCGGGCCTAAGGAGCCAAGGTTAGTACTAGAAATGACAGAAATCGCAAAAAACCTTCCCCATACATTTTGTTCAGAAAAAGAATCCGTCGTTCGTCAGTGGTTTGTTCATGTTGCAGTGGCGGCCCTAAGTTCGCTGGACGCGTACGTCGCCGGCCGCGGGGAGCAAGATTGGAGCTCGTCGCTCGTTGCGCGTCTCTCGCTCAACGCCCCTGAGAACTCCTTCAACATACAGGTATGTACTGCCCCTCTACCCTTAGGAGAGAAGGTAGTGGAAAGTGGAAACATGCATTCACGAGCCACTCGCAGAGTACCGAAGCACAAGCTAAGGCGGCAAGACCTACCGCACATAGGTCCTGGCACTCGGTTTCGATCGTTTGTTGGACTTAGTGTGCCCTTTTCATGACCTAGGCTGTCGGTAAAAGGGCCACTATAATAAAAAGAGGTAGTCTGGAGAGGGGGGTGCCCCTCTACCCTTGACGCAATTTTTTCAATATGGCGCAATTTACAAATGTCTATTTTTTACTAATTAAGACGCATTTTATATTTTTATTCTACACAACAGCCTTGCCTTTGAATAAACATTACAACGGATATAAAATCAAAGCATGACTATGCGAATTCAAAGAGAAATTTATTTTACAACTTAATAAATATGAACGCAATAGCGTCAAGGGTAACCCCCCTGGCCTGGCGGGTTACCCTTTACGCTATTGCGTCCATATTGACAAAGTTACGTGCATTGCGTAGTTGCTTCCGTTGCTTACAGTGTTGGGGGTTTTTTTTAACCCTTGGCAATGCACTACGGTGTTGGGTTAGCTTTTACAAATACACCACAGTGCGGCGCGTTCAAATTTTGAATTTCGAATGTCTCTTTAACTGGCAGGGTGTAAACATTGATTTCAAAATTAGGCTCCTTCATGATATGAAATTAGTAACAGAACAGCACACTTTCCGAGCCCAGGAGATGAAAACGGTCTTGTTTCCTAGTAGTATCCTACCTGCTTCCTGGATTTAATTTTGTTCTTAATATTTTTTTTATCGTTTATTATATGTAAGCTTAAACCGCGTATTGACGGGCGGGCAATAGGTGAAAATCAGTGCTTTGCTCTCGTGAAAATCCCATGCACTGATCTATGGCTCTTTTGCGTCACTGTGGCTCACACTCAATCACAGGCACTAAGTTTGTATTTTTCAGTTTTATTGTTTGCTATGTATGTACCTATTTGTTTCCAATGATGTTGTGTGCTTATGATGCAAATAAACGTTTTAGAAAGAAAGAAGAAGAAATAAAGACATTTATTTACATACCACAACACACAGCCACTTAAACTAGGACAATAAAAATTACAATTTCATTAGGAGTTACAACAAATAAGAACTTAAACCTAGATATATACTTACGCTGTGTGAAATGGCCGTATAAATGACCTGGCTCACCGTTATGTTACGGTTGCCCGTAGCGCTGGTATTCTGCCAGGACCTCTCTATCTATCTACTCCTCTTGCCCTCATCGCTGACCGTCCGCCTGTTCCGCAGGATGCGCTGGCGGGCCACCTGGAGGCTATGTTGGACTTCTCCACGTTCTCGGAGTGTGATCCGGACTCGTGCCCCCAACTTTCGGTGAAAAGGGAGCCCTCCGCGCGGAGGGAGCTGCTCGAGAGGCATCTGCGGGAGGCGCAGCGCACGCAGCGGCGCAACACCGTGGTAAGATTATACTTTATCGCACACACAAACAAAAATAGAGGACAATACATAAGAAAACACATGTACAAAGGAAAGCTTATCTCTGTAAGAGATTTCTTCCAGCAAACCTTGAGAGATCGAAACTGGTGTGAAAAACGGGCGTGCATGATGTGCACAAATATACTACCTAAACAATGTATTAAACAAATACCTACTCATGATGAAGTTGCTATACACAATAATAATATAAACTACACAAAACTAAATACCTATTTCGTAAAAATACATAAAATATATATAAATATAAATACTTGGAGTTACGATAGAGAAAGAAAGTGCTCTTTCAACCGCTTTTTAAAGATACCGACAGTTGGACTGGTGCAGATACTCTGTGGCAAGGCATTCCACAGCCTGACCGACTGAACCGTAAATGAGTTTTCATAGGCTCCAGTGATGTGAACGGGATTTTTAAATAAATGGGTGTTTATACTTCGTGTTGGTCTATTACCAGAGTGTAGACTCTGGAAACGTCGTTTGATATAGTGGGGGGGTACAAGGATCATGTAAAATTTTGTAAAGGAGTGTGAGTATATGTGCATTCCGGCGAAGACGGATTGGGAGCCATTTTAACTCATGTCGGAAATGGGATACATGATCATATTTGCGCAGGCCGTATATAAACCGGATACCCAGGTCTACTATTGTTACAGATGTTTTATGTCACGAAAGCGGATGAGCCATACTTGTGTGTGTAAATGTTCATGCACATTGTCTTTGCGTGCGTATACTCGGGAGCGCTATGTTTCGGCCGAGTCACTAGTGTTACTCAGTTCGCGCCAAAAGTATCCATTGAAATATGTCAGCATGAAGTGAGGCACACAAGAGCGCGCGTCTTTACGCATTACAACTACAAGTATGGCTCATCCGCTTTCGTGAAATACAACAACTGTACTTAAGTCGCGTTTTAACAGTCAATGAGCCATCGAAGAAAACGAACGCTTCTGGTTGGTCGATTCCATCCGTGCCACAGACAAGCTCGCTAAAATGTCTCTGACACGGATGGAATCGACCAATCAGAAGCTTTCGTTTTCTTGGATGGCTCATTTGGTTTTTACTTACTTTGCTGTGAGAACCCGGCTTTAGTTTGGTAAATAAAAACTTAAGCTTAGGACGGACGATGTATACAGCGTCTAGTGGCATCTCCACTCACAGTACAAATATAGCTGATTCGAGCAGGACTCCATCCGCTTCTGATTGGTCGATTCCATCCGAGCCAAAGACATTTTAGCGAGCTTGTCCGGCTTTAGTTTGATAAAAAAAAAGTTCGGACATGAGTCAAATCGGTCGAGGGATTGCTGAGATATGGGGTCGCGAGTTCATAGTTCGGGGCAAACCACTAGTTACTAAGGACCACTTGCGTCAACAGTGGTTAGCCATAAGTGCCTCTCTGAGTTAACGTCAATAATTGTATGGAATGTTGTCATATTTATTGTAATAGTGATGCATTCCGTTCGTTGTGTGATTCATCTCAGTCACAAAAAAAGCTTCCCATTTCTGTATGTACCTATGCTTAGATCTTATAAACTACACGCAATGGATCTTTATGCCAGCCTCTGTTTACAGAGATTTAAAAAAATACAAAGAGAATAAATGCTTTAAATCTCCTCAAAAAACTGGACCAAAACACGACTTACTTATAACTAATGAATGCATATTTTTGTAGTTCATTTCACATAATTCACTTTTAGAAAGTTATCTACAATCGCCCTTTAAATGTATTACTACATCTACAAATATTTTTTATATCAATTACGCAATTCGGTTCATGTCAATCTTTTTGTCACCACACTATTTTATTTTCAACAGTAAACGTCAGTTTACTCTCCTGAATAAAAAAATGACTATTCACTTGTTCTTTCTATAACCGCCACTTTCCCCCAACAGTTCGGCGTTTCAGGCTCCTACTGCCTGGAAGTATGGAAGCTGTGCGAGGCACTGTGGGCGGCCGATCTCGAGAACGGCGGCGTTCCCGGCACGGACGAGGAGTCCGTGGTGGACCAGCACCGCGCGCTGCTGCAGTGGCTCACCGCCGCGGTGGCGGACCGCACCGACGACGAGCTGGCCCGCCCGGCCACCGGCGAGCAGGAGGACGGTGAGTGAAGCGTTTTTTTTTTGTTGACCCCCTCGGCTCGAAAAACGTTAAATCGGTGAATTTTGGGGCGCGCTGTGAGCATTTATTTTTAATTGGAACAAATAAAGTGGTTTCAAATGATTATTATAGAGATTTCTCAGTTTTAGACTGAACTTTTAGGGGTATTCAATTGTATTTTCTACTAGCTTTTTCCCGCGACTTCGTCCGCGTGGACTGCAGAAAAAGGATATATGCTTTACATTGCTCCTAAGTATAAAAGCGTGATAATATGTAGCATATGTGTTATTCTGAAGTCTAAGCTATCTCTATTCCAAATTTCATCCAAATCTGTTCAGCCGTTTCAGCGTGAAAGAGTAACGAAAATCCATCCATCCATCCATCCATCAACTTACAAACTTTCACAAATATAATATTACTAGCTTTTCGCCCGCGACTTCGTCCGCGAAGACTTATAAGAAGTTGCCTGGGTACATCTTTCATCATTATCAAATTAGCATGAATAGAGTCATGGGTGTGTATTTTTGTAAGCTATCTCTATTCCAAATGTCATCCAAATCCGTCGTGCAGTTTCAGCGTGGAAGTGTATGTGTTGTGTATGTGTGTGACCAAATTGGTAAAGATCAAATAAATCCAATAAAAAAAAAACATACTTTGAACCTCTTTGGCCGTTTTAGGTGTATGATTATTATTGTTTTCTTCATGCTTAGTAGATTTGCTATAAAACGCAACTGTAGTTAAATGTTCATTGAATACTTGTAGCTTTAATGGTTCCGGCATTGTTATTGATACTACATCAGGAAAACTCTTAAAATGTTTCCACCCTTTTTGATGCTGAAACATGTGTTTTATTATTATTTCTGATTTAATACACGACTACTTAGTTTCAAGGTAATCTGACCCAATAAAATGATAATTTCATACAAATTTTGAACCCCGTTTTGGCCGTTTTAGAGTTAACATTATTACTTTTTTCTTCATGGTTGGTAGTTTTGCTATAAAACGCAACTGTAGTTTTTCAAATTTGTAACTTAAATGGGTTGGGCCCAGCATTGCTACTACATCAGGGAAAAATATTCAACGTTTCCACCCATTTTAACCCTTCATTCGCTGAAATAAGAAAAATTCTGAAACACGTGTTTGATTATTTCTGATTTAGCATAATACTTAGTTTCAAGTATATCAGACAAAAAAAAAATGTATTTCATACAATCTTTTAACCCCGGTTTGGGCATTTCAAGGGTTAACATTATTACTTTTTTCGTCATGGTTGGTAGTTTTGCTATAAAACGCAACTGTAGTTCAAATTTCAAAGTTCTAACTTAAATGGTTTGGACCCAGCATTGCTACTATATCAGGGACAAATCTTCAACGTTTCCACCCATTTTAACCCTTCATTCGCTGAAATGAGAAAAATGCTGAAACACGTGTTTGATTTTTTCTGATTTAGTATACTAATACATAATTTCAAGTAAATCGGACCAAAAAAAAATTTATTTCATACAAACTTTGAACCCTGGTTTGGGCATTTGAAGGGTTAAAATTATATTTTTTTCTTCATGGTAGGTAGTTTTGCCACAAAACACTACTGCAGTTTCAATTTCATAGTTGTAGCTTTAATGGTTTAAGCCTGGCATTGATACTAAATCAGGAAAAATCTTCAAACTTTTCTACCCCTTTTAACCCTTTAGTGGGCAGAATTTTGAAAAACGCTGAAACACGTGTTTAATTGTTTCTTATTAAATTTACAAATACTAAGTTTCAAGTAAATCGGACCAAAAAAATTTTTTATTTCATACAAACTTTGGATCCCGGTTTGGGCATTTGACGGGTTAAAATTATATTTTTTTCTTCATGGTGGGTAGTTTTGCTACAAAACGCTACTGCAGTTTCAATTACATAGCTGTAGCTTAAATGGTTTGGGCCCGACGTTGACACTACATCACGAAAAATATTCATACATTTCAACCTCGTTTAACCCTTAAACGGCTAAAATTAGAAAAAAGCTAAAACAGGTGTTAAATTATTTTTGATATAATATACGAATTCTTAGTTGCAAGTAAATCCGGACAAAAAAATTTTTTTTTTCATACAAATTTTGGGTTCCATTTTTACCGCCTTAAGGGTTAAACTTGAAGTAAATCTGTCTTAACCCGTAGCGTGTCCACAAATTACAACTATTGTCAAATTTTCACTGTTGTGGCATTAGCGGTTTTGTTCCAGCATTGATCGTAACTGGTGAAAAAAATCGAAAAACTTTGGCACCCATTTTAACCCTTAAGAACATAGAAATGAGAAAAAATCTCTTTGAGCCCTATTTTGATCCACTTAAGGGTTAAATAAAAAAAAATCGCTTCTTAAATGAACCCTCCACCATATAACGCAACTTTTGTCCAAATTTCATACTTATAGGTTCAGCCGTTTGGGCTGTAGCGTGATGAGTCAGTCAACCTAAGCCTTTTATATATATAGACTAGTTGTGCCCGCGACTTCGTATGCGTTTTTACACATTTGACATTTAATTTAAATTCGACTGTGGACGAAAACTCAAAAGGAAGGTTTTTTTTAACCCCCGACCAACAAAGAGGGGTGTCATAAGTTTGATAGCTTTGTGTGTGTGTCTGTTTATGTGTTTATGAGGGTGTGCCTGTCTGTGTGTCTGTCTGTGTGTGTGTGCCCTAATCTAAACAATACATTTATGATAAAAAATGTTTTGTTTAGATTAGGTATCGCCCGTGTAAGATACCAGGAAGCTTAGCATAAGAATTGCCTGGGAAGTTGGGGGTTTATTATGTATCTCCCTCGATGTAGAGTGGGATATATAAAGTTATAAGCCCATAGATAAGGTCTTACCCATTCTCATGCTAAGCCAGCAAGCAAAGCATAAGGTTGGGTTAGAGCGTATCTACCCCAAATAACTCTGTCTATCCCGCTCTACGGCAAACAAAATATTTTTTTTTAATATCAAGTTGGGCTCAGTAGAGTAAATATTTAAAAAAGGCACAAAAAAAAATTTCAACCTCACGTGGGTTCAAACCCAGAACATTTCGACCGCGACGCAACAGTACTACATTTCTAACATCGATAAACTTTGTCCGACCTCCACCGAAAACCACTCACAATTCCCTCCAGCAAGCATCATAAGGCTGGGTTAGAGCGTATCTATGGCTCTGTCCATCCCGCTCTACGTCAAACAAAAGAGTGAGATACCTATTGTTTTAAACCCATAGATACGCTCAAACCCGGCCTTATGCTACGATTGTATAACTAACATTTTCCGCCAAAATAAAATAAAAACAAATGCCGATTTTTCATTTACAATATGCGCCCCAAATGCCAAAAGTCGTAGCGTGCTATTATACAGAGTGTTAAAAGACCGCCAACAAAGCGGGAGACCACGTATACGTATAGTCCTCATCATAACGAACATTTTTGCCCAAGGAACTATGCCTGGGAAATCAACGGTTTCCGAGATAATAATGTCGAACTTAAATTTTTTTTTTTCAAAAATGTGTTTAGTATCACGTTCTTAACATACCTTCTTAAGAAGCCATATCAAAATTATGGATATTTCTTACAAAAAATCAAGTTAAAATTGCAACCCGCAATGTAGGTTTTCGAGAGAATGTGGTTCAAAGTCGGTTTTTTTTTTTTTTTGTAGAAATATGTTCAGTATCACGTTCTTAACATACCTTCTCAAGAAGCCATATCCAAATTATGAATATTTCTTACAAAAAACGAAGTTAAAATTGCAACCCGCAATGTATTCTAAACATCGGATAGCCTAAGTTACTCCCAGAAACGTGAGTTACGACCATGTTAAGTTTGGTTGAAAACTATTCAGCGGTGTTCGCGTTTATCGTGTTCATACAGACAGACAGACAGACAGACAGACAGACAGACAGACAGACAGACAGACAGACAGACATAAACCGTTTTTTTTGCATTTTTGGATTTAGTATAGTTTACTTAGTAACCCCTGCTAGTTTTTTTCTAAAAATATTCAATGTACAGAATTGACTTCGCTAGAGTTTTATTATAAGTATAGATTATATAGTAGGATCTAAATTTTGACTTGATAAAACCTGATCAGTTTAGTTGGGGCCCCAGTTTGTTTTTTGCCCCAAGACCCCCGGTTACCTAGCTAGGTATACGCCACTGACTAAGCTATCTATCTTTACAGAGGCGGACGGGCACAGCGCCCGCGTGTGGACCCTGTTGCTAGGCGGTCGATTGCTGGAAGCCTGTCGCGTGGCCAGGGAGGCTGGCGACGTGAACATGGCAACACTGCTGGCGCAGGCTGCGGGTGAGAAACTTCCACCGAACTAAATCCCATAGAATCCGCATTACGTATAAAATCACAATAAAACTTGTCCCCACAGAAACAAATGGTAGCAGCAATAGAAAAATACGAAACATCATTTCGAGCATAGACTACGAGCAAATAAGTACCCATAGAGAATTTTGGGCATAAAATTTTCCAGACCTATTTCAGAGTTATATGTACTATCTAGTTTTATCCTTGATCGAAGGATACTTTACACTGATGATAGTTCTTTGCCGGTTTCGGCCTCGGCGACTGTTTCGACTCCGACAATTGATCACCCCAGGTGGACGGGGGCTCAGCCCTCACCCCTCACTCCGATTCCCGAAGGGTTTCAAAATCGGAGACTTTGGTATTCATAATTAATCTCCATTCGTTAAGCCATGTCAGAGGCCCTTTGGGCGGCCTAAAAACTCTGACACAAGGTGTGGCCACTACCTCATACGGTTACCTACCCATCTCCATTCCGGCCGGTCGACAGCCACGGGATCTGTGCTGCAACTTTTTCATGTGCCGTTTTAGCACCTGAGGATTTGACCGCCATGCTTACGCTTGCCTTCCTCAAGTTCAAAGTAGAAAATGCCCTAAAGAAGTTTTTCAGATTAAAGAAAACCTTTTTCTACATTTCCCGAACTTGCGCGTACCAGATCTTTACGTAGTATAAAACAAAGGCTGCTTACGCGTCTGTCTATTTGTCTGTTTACCCGCTAACTCCTCCTAAACTACGCAACGGATTTTGATGCCGTTTTCACCGTTGGTTAAATATTTTTTCACAGAACGTTTACATAACTTTTTTGTACCCGTGCGAGGCGGTCTTTGTTGGAGGAGTTCGCCGGGGCGGTCGCTGGTGTCTAATAAATGTTTGCCTATGATTGCAGGTGACCCAGCCTTCCGTTCGCTGATAGCTCGCCAGCTGTCCGTTTGGCGGGAGTGCGGCGCCGATCAGCTCATCTCTAGCGCCCGTCGCGACGCTTTGGGCTTACTAGCGGGCCAGCCGCCTGTGGCCGCGCTGTCTAGAGTTGACTGGCTGCGCTGTCTGCACGCCACGGCAAGGTTGGTTGCTCTAGAAGTCTAGCACCTTAAACTCGCTCATCTCTAGCGCCCTTCGCGACGCGTTGGGGCTACTAGCGGGCCAGCCGCCCGCGGCCGCACTGTCTACAGTTGACAGGCTGCGCTGTCTACACGCCACGGCAAGGTTGGTTGCTCTATCAGTCTAGCACCTTAAACTCGCTCATCTCTAGCGCCCTTCGCGACGCGTTGGGGCTACTAGCGGGCCAGCCGCCCGCGGCCGCACTGTCTACAGTTGACAGGCTGCGCTGTCTACACGCCACGGCAAGGTTGGTTGCTCTAGCAGTCTAGCACCTTACACTCGCTCATCTCTAGCGCCCTTCGCGACGCGTTGGGGCTACTAGCGGGCCAGCCGCCCGCGGCCGCACTGTCTACAGTTGACAGGCTGCGCTGTCTACACGCCACGGCAAGGTTGGTTGCTCTAGCAGTCTAGCACCTTACACTCGCTCATCTCTAGCGCCCTTCGCGACGCGTTGGGGCTACTAGCGGGCCAGCCGCCCGCGGCCGCACTGTCTACAGTTGACAGGCTGCGCTGTCTACACGCCACGGCAAGGTTGGTTGCTCTAGCAGTCTAGCACCTTACACTCGCTCATCTCTAGCGCCCTTCGCGACGCGTTGGGGCTACTAGCGGGCCAGCCGCCCGCGGCCGCACTGTCTACAGTTGACAGGCTGCGCTGTCTACACGCCACGGCAAGGTTGGTTGCTCTAGCAGTCTAGCACCTTACACTCGCTCATCTCTAGCGCCCTTCGCGACGCGTTGGGGCTACTAGCGGGCCAGCCGCCCGCGGCCGCACTGTCTACAGTTGACAGGCTGCGCTGTCTACACGCCACGGCAAGGTTTGTTGCTCTAGCAGATTTAGCAGACTTTAAAAATTATTGTAAAGTACTCTTTAAATTAGTGCGCATGTGCCTTGTAGGTTGGGAAAACTACCTTGTTAATTTAATATTATATCTACGCTAATATTATAAAGCGGAAAAGTTTGTTTGTATGTATGTATCTATGTATGTATGTATGTACGTATGTATGTAGGGGGTAATCTCCAAAACATCCCATCCGATTTTAAAGTTCTTTCTTTAATGGGAAGCTACGTTATCGCCGGGTGCCGTAGGCATTTTTTATGGTGAAAGCGGAAAAAAACAAAGTCTGCGCGGACAAAGTCGCGGGCAAAAGATAAATCGATTGATATAATATTGATCGAACTTCACTTGGGAAGTTCGTTTGATCTTACACTATTTGTGACTTCCAGATACCTGTGCCCGCAAGTGCCAACGCTGGAGAGTATCATCCACAAGTACGAGGGTCTGTTCAAGAGCTCGCAGACGGGCGCGGAGGTCGTAGAGGACCTTACCTTGGCCGAAGACGAGCACCAGAATCTAACACTGGCCACGGAAGAACACAAGGACCTTACCTTGGTCGCGGACGAAGACCAGGGTCACGAGATGCGGTACCCACGGCCGCCGTACCACGCGGACTTTGAAGCCAGCGTCGAGACGGTGAGTGTTTGTCGACGGTCACCTCATGATAGTGAAATGGTGCAGGATTGCAGGCAGGGTGGTGGATGGCGGCAAAATTCACGTCTGTCTTCGGCGGTGTATCGGAAAAGATAGAGATTACGCGGGCCATTTTGCCTACTGTCACCTTAGCCACTTAACACTACTGAGGTGACAGTGAACAGTGGCTAAGGTGACAGTTGAGAGTAGGCAAAATGGCCCGCGTGCTAAGCCTACAGATGGGAATCTCAGCAGTAAAATAATCTCGACAACAGCGCCTTATTGGATCTATATCGATCAGCCATCTAGTGACATAGGGCCGAACTAACACGTAGGTAGAAAGGTCAGCTGGTTTGGGAAACAAGTGAAGTAGTAGTTCGGCCGTCTGCCACCAGGGCCCTTAGCCTGTAACGCAATGGTGCCAAAATGGGCTCCCGGTTGACGGTTTCAGTTACGATTTATTAATGCTGTCGGTCCAGTGTCGGTCCTTTTAATGTGTTTGTAGTACATTAAAAAGCAAAGAAATTAGCAAAGAATATTATGGGTCCAATTCTAGAGAATTAGTTCGCTGGTTGTAGGAGAACAACGAATAAATCCCGGTTTTGTCCTTCTATCTGGGACGCCATTGATACGCTATTGTGTTATAGGCTAAGGCCCCAGACCGCGATGGCGCTGCTGTACTTGTACAGATGGTAAAATGACGGCGATCACAGGCCCCCAACCCCATAAGAATAGATGCCGTGCAATGACGCAGAAAAACTCTATATAGGGTGAGAAAGGTCCTGTGACACAGTCGGGATACGAAAAGGCTCCGGCGTTAAATATGTTTCATTCGCTGATATGCCTACTTTTAGAAGTATGACTTCACTTTCTCGCGGGTGAAACTTTTTCCTAACGTATCAACGATGGTAACACCTACGTGCGTATGTTTACCCTTCGTATTTAACGCATTGCAAAAAACCGGGTTTCTCACCATGATTTAGGTTGTTATCCGTCTGTCTGTTTATCTGTCAAAATCTTTTTCTCAAGAACGGATCGTATCAGGTTTAAATTTATAGTACTTATCAAAATACTCAAGTCTGAAATCCCTTAGAGTCTAAAAAAAATCACGCTTCTAAGTTAACGGAATCAAAAGATACGGCCGTTTATGCAGTATATTTCCGCATATTTCGACCCTCGCAAGGGAATCAAAACCTACATTCCCATAAATCGTTTGTTACACTTTATTGCACCAAAAACTAAAAAGATATACCTACTTAAATAACAGAAATGTGAGACCATATGTACAAGGGCGGACTTATTTCTTTAGAAATTTCTTCCAGCCAACCCAATCGTTTACTTTCCATAAATCGAATCTTTCCATATAAAGAGCTGGAGGAGGCTTTTACCCAAAAGGGATCCATATCCCAAACAAACTAAGTACTAATAATATAATATAAATTTTACTAACCTATTGAATTTCAAATGTTATAATTTCTTTCTTTTCAGAAAGAAAATTAAAATAACCCCGTATGAATAAATTAAAATTATATATAGTTAACCTAATTCATTTGATTTGTAAATTAATTATTAAATAAATTAATTATTCGAAATCGCTGCAACAAGGTGTGTAGGGATGCACAAAGACGCCACATTCATGAATCCGTTGAGAACGGGGATCCAGCCAAGGTCTGGAAATTTCTTCGATCACTAGGAGTTGGAAAATCTCGACAAGAATCCATTCCAAAAGATTTAAACCTTGATCTACTGAATCAACATTTTTCCTCTGCGTCTACCTTCGACGGTACTAAGAAAGCTGCGACTCTCAATTATCTTTCCTCACTTCCAACTCCTGACTTCTCTGCTTTTAGTCTTAGTCAATTCATCGATTGTGATGTTAAGAAGAATATCATCTCCATTACCTCAAATGCAGTCGGTAGTGATACTATCAGCCGTAACATGTTATTACCTATCCTTGATATCATCACCCCCGTCATCACCAAAATCCTTAACAAATCCATATCCTCTGGGTCATTCCCGACGGTATGGAAGGAAGCCCAGGTCACTCCTCTTCCGAAAAAACCCAATCCCAAATCATTCTCTGAATATCGTCCAATATCTATCCTGCCATTCCTCTCCAAAGTACTTGAACGTTTAGTCCACGCCCAATTAAGCATTTTTCTCACCAAAAACAATCTTCTTAATCCTTTCCAGTCCGGTTTCCGTCCTGCCCATAGCACTGTTACGGCCCTAGTTAAAATCACCGACGACATGCGTTTAGGTATGGAGAACGGTCAACTAACGGTTCTGTCACTACTCGACTTCAGCAACGCTTTTAACGCAGTTGACTTCGATATTTTGCTAGCTTTACTTCGTTCTCTTAACATATCTCCAACGGTGATTGACTGGTTTCGTAGTTATCTACACGGGCGCCGGCAACGTATTCGTATTGAGGATAACTTTTCTAGTTGGGATGGATTAACTGCCGGTGTCCCGCAAGGTGGTGTGCTCTCTCCGCTTCTTTTTGCCATTTTCATTAATAGTATCTCTTATCAGCTCTCTTCTTCCTACCACCTTTATGCAGACGATCTACAAATATATACACAGGCATCTCTCGACAACCTCAATACAGCCATTGATACAACCAACATGGACTTAGCGCGTATTCTTGACTGGAGTGAGTCTTATGGCCTGAAGGTGAATCCCAACAAGACACAGGTAATTGTCGTTGGCAGCCAGTATTTTGTGTCCAGACTTGATTTATGTTCTCTCCCTCCGGTGATTTTCAACGGTATACCCATACCATACAGCTCGGTTGTCAAAAATCTGGGCATTCTGATTGACAGCACCTTATCATGGAAACCACAATTGGATATGGTAAGCCGAAAGATGTTTGCATCAGCTGGCTCCTTAAGGCGACTTCGCAACTTTCTTCCCACTGCTACTAAGGTTGCACTAGCACAATCACTCCTCTTACCAATTCTCGACTATGCTGACACCTGCTATCTCGACCTTACTGAAGAGCAACTAACGAAGCTTGAGCGTCTCCAAAACTTCAGCATTCGGTTCATATTTGGCCTTCGCAAATATGACCATATTTCCGAATATCGCAATAAACTCAAGTGGCTCCCTATTCGACTCCGCCGGAATGCTCATATTCTTTCTCTCCTCTATAGCATTCTGTTCAATCCAGCTACCCCATCCTACCTAAAAGAACGCTTTCAGTTTCTCCATTCCACCCACAGCCTTAATCTCCGTTCATCACACACCCTTGTCCTCAGTACCCCATCCTATACTACTCAACTTTACGGTGCTTCCTTCACAGTGCAGGCAGTACGACTGTGGAATGCTCTGCCTGTGGAGGTTAGAAAAGCTAAATCCTTACCTATTTTCAAGGGATTGGTAAAGAGTCACTACCTTGCCAGTAAATTGTAATACATAGGTACATTTCTACTGTTGTTGCATTGTATATATTTTGTATATATTATTTAGTATGTGTGTATGTGTATGCTTATGATAACTACATGTATTAATATATCTTTACATATGGTTATTTACGTCTATTAGTTTATGTACTCATATAGTATGTAGGTTTATAGTATTATTAAATGGGTAATGTTTAACTATGTAATGATTATCACATCTATTTATTTTGCTACTATATTTAATTATGTATGTTCCTATGTTCCATGTGCTTACACTTACCTTCCGTCTATTTTATTATATCCCGATCTCCATCCAAAGGTTGTCTGGAAGAAATTGCTTTTAGCAATAAGGCCGCCCATTGTATATCCATTAAGTAGTTGTAAGAAAATTCTATGTAAATACCAGATTTTCTTGATGTACAATAAAGTGTATTCTATCTATCTATCTATCTATCTATGATATGGAAATAAAAAAAGCTAAATTATATAAATTATTAAATCGAAATCGTAAACTCTGCTTCTCTTCGCAGCATGGTAAGAAACGTCGAATCCTCGACCTGCGATACGAGTTGATACGTGCGCGAGCATTGAACACGAGACCGAAGCTCAAACCCGGCTCCTACACCCCGGACCCTATGGACTACAGCCTTAGGTAAGTAAAGCCCGTCCAGCCCCTCTACCCTTGACGCATGTTTTTCAATATGGCGGATTTTACAAAATTCTATATTTCACGATTTAAGGCTCTGGGCATAGTGAATAAGCCCGCGCGCAAAAAAATGCACAATATCGAGTCCTGTATCAAAGCCACTAAAAAAAAACGAAAATGTTCACATCACATATCAAACCCTAGAATTAGGTGAGACCTATCTAAAACAGCCAGTTTTGTGTTGATATCCATAACAGGCTGCAAGATATTTTGCTTAAATAAAACTGCGCCGCCTATTTTCTTTTCAAGCAATATATCTTCATAACGTTTATGAATATCAACACGTAACTGGCTGTTTTAGATAGGTCTCACCTAATTCTAGGGTTTGATCTGTGAAAATTTTCGATTTGTTTAGTGTATTTGATACAGGACTCGATTTTGAGAATTTTTCTTGGCGCGCGGGCAGTGAATAGCCCGTGCGCCAATAAAAAAACACCGCGCCCTAGGACTCATTTTATATTGGTATTGTACAAATACTTTTGAATAAACATTACTAAGTATATACAATCAAAGGATGACTATGCGATGTAAAAGATATATTAATTTTAAAACTTTGTTAGTATGAACGCAATGGCGTCAAGGGTAACCCTCCTGGAACTAAGGGTGGTATTCTAGAACGCTACTTAAACTCAGTTCAAACTA
Organism: Zelleria hepariella; assembly: GCA_949319315.1. Taxonomy (NCBI): domain Eukaryota; kingdom Metazoa; phylum Arthropoda; class Insecta; order Lepidoptera; family Yponomeutidae; genus Zelleria; species Zelleria hepariella. The sequence goes on from OX439379.1 coordinate 30,492,184, forward strand.
GAACGCTACTTAAACTCTGTTTAAACTCAGTTCAAACTAGAAAGCTCCTTGGACTCTGTTTAAACTCAGTTTAAGTAGAGTTTAGTAGTGTCGACTGTCGATAAAACAGTGCATGTTTTGATTTGAATATCCCTCCCTTCATATCAAAACATGCACTGCTTTATCGACGGTCTGAACTCTGTTTAAACTGTGTTATTTTTCCAATTTTTTTGGCAACTAATTCTAATAATGGCAATGATTTCTTCACTGTCAATAAAAAAGTCGTAACTTGCCGGTTGGTAGATTGATCTTTCGTAAATTTCAACAAATCTATGTGCAAATGCTTAGCGGTAGAAGAAAATTGGTGCTTAAAAGATTGTTTAATTAGAAGCGGGATAAGCCCATGCTATTCCACTGAAAAACATTCTTGGTACCTCACATGATTTTGACAATACAAGTATTAGTGATACTGTTTTATTGGCCAAGCTAACAAGTGACAAATCCGTTGCAGCTTCATTAACAAGTGACAAATCCGTTGCAGCTTCATTCCTTTCAGTCGTTCCCTCAATGCTGAGGATCGTGACCATCATTGAAGGTGGCGGAGAATAGAGTTTTCCACTGCGCTCTATCACTCGCGATGTGGATCAGTTTGTGCAGGTGTTTTTGCGTGGCTTTGGTAGTATAGTTGAATTCAATTCAAAAGTGTTTATTTCGGACGAATCCTATAGTGTTAGTTATAATAATATCCGTTCATCTAGCGGGTGGTCTGCCTCGAGCTCTCTTTCCCTCCACCTTTCCCGTCATAATTTGTTTTTCCAGGCTATCAGGTTCTCTACGGGCTATGTGTCCGAAGAACGTTGAGATACGTCGTTGACATATGATTGCAGCTTCATTAAATAGTGACAAATCCTTTGCAGTTTCATCGTGGGCGCGTGGCTTGGCGCGCCGTCGGTCGAGAGCGTGTGCGGCGCGGCGGAACAGCTGGAGGCGAGCGGGCTTTGGCACTTTGCGGCCGCGGCCCTCGCCTACCATCCGAACCCTAAGGCGTAAGTGGCAATCATATCCGTGCTTCGGAAGGCACGTTAAGAATTCCCTGTACAACACTTTCAACATTTTAATTTGTAAGATAATAATAAAATTTTGGACGATAAAATAATATAGTTGCAGACACAGATAATAAATCTATCGACATGTGGACACACTTTTGATTTCATATTCCTAATACTAAAAAAAAAATCACTGAACTTTGGCTAAAAGCGAGCGAGAGGGCTGCAGTTGTCCAGGGGCATCTTAAACCGTTGGTCCCGGTTGTTGTTTCAAGGCTCCAACCAAATAACATTATTTTTGCTACCAACTTACTATCCTGCCGTGTTAACCATAAACAACGCACTTGCATGGAGGCTAATTTCGAGAAAAACGCGTCCATCGTTTTAAAATATCACTTACCCGCCTACCGAATTTCATGACGATCCGACTAAACTTACTCAAGTTATAGTCGAACGAACATTTCATACATACAAACATACATAGGTGCAAAAATACATACGTGCAAACGCCGGATTGTTCAAATAAACGTTGACGCGTTTCAGAATGCGTATCTTACTCATTTTCGCAAAAAAATGTCGAGTGCGTTGTCTATGGTTAGCACGGCAGTATCAATGTTATCTAACCAAGTCCCATTTGTTTCCGGCTGAAGGCGCGAGCACCTGATCCGCGGCGTGTTGTCGCGCCACGCGCCGTCGGCCGCTACGGAGCCCCAGCAGGCCTCCGCCGTCGCCCTGGTGCGTCGACTACGCGTGCCCGACAATTGGCTGCGACACGCGCAGGCTGTGAGGGCCAAGTACGAGGTAACTAGAGTCTTTAGTCAGTCTGTAGTAGTAATTCAGTGCAAGACGGGACTTTCAAGCGTCTTGGCCGACCTTTCTCGAATTTGTGTTTTGCACCGAACTAAATCCCATAGAATCCGCATTACGAATAAAATCACAATAAAAACTTGTCCCCACAGAAACAAAAGATATCAGCAATAGAACAATACGAAACATCATTTTGACCATACGTCTAATATTCGAATGTCAACCTTATTGCATTACTGTACAGTTTTACTTTAATTGCATAGACTACGAGCAAATAAGCTCCCAAAGGCAATTTGGGCATCTATTTTTCCAGACACATTTGAGAGTTCTATGTTGTATCTAGTTTTATCCTTGATCGAAGGTGTTTTGTGTCAAGGTCTTGTCTCGATCGTTTGATTCGAAGTTCAATCCGTACCTATTTCGAGATTAAATTAGTCCACAAGAATCTAGAAATATTTATTTTTAAACTCAGTTTTAGTCTCAGTTAAGTTTTTTTTCCGTAGAATTCTGACAGCTATAATTTTTTGATAATAAAAACCTTTTTGGCCGGCCGTTTTTGATTGATATGGATGACATTAACAATCGAGAATCTCGAAATCAAGATGTCATAAAAACAAGATCGAGCATGTCCAAGAAAAGTAAAATCGGCTAAATGCGTATGGTGGCGACGAGCGAGGTGCGACAAAACACTCTGTATTTTATATCATAGAGACAAAACACTCTCAATTTATAAATTTTGGAAGTGCCTACTCCATACATGATGTCAAGTGAAACAGATAGCTTTTAGGCCAAGCCCGTCGCTAAGTTCGCGGTCGCGTGAAGGCCGCCCTTAAAAAGGTTGAGCAGCCTTGTTGTATTGTTTCAGCACAAGCCGCAGCTAGAGGCGGAGCACCTACTCGCGGCCGGTCAGTACAGCGCCGCACACAGGGTGCTCCTAGACGAACTGCTACCCACGACCGTGTTGGCCGGTGAGTGCTTTGAGCCGTTGTTTCCCCCTGTATAAAAGGTTTGATGTTATTGAACTAACATATCTATAGTAAAATGTCAGGTCTAGGTGATTGTTAACTCTAAGAATAAACACTTTGAGGCTCAGTTTCACTCATCGTGAATTATGGTTTGAAGATAGCAATAGACGTGGCGAGAAATTCAAAATTTTCACAGTTTTTTGCCCAAAACACTTTTTTATGACCAGAACACATAATCGGCTGAACTATTGTTCTGTTGTTTACAATAATGAAAAGAATAATATGTTATTGCCGCGAACGATTAATCGTTGAACAAAAATAGCTGAGTTTAGCTACAAAATGTAAAAAACTGTGAATTTTTTTAATTTCTTGCCACGTTGCTATCGTCCCACCTTAATTGTAACATTATAATGCGAATTATTACCAATCAAAACTATAATCGCTAGTTTAGTCACTTGGTTAGTTGACCGGTAATATATTGGCGCCGGCCGACGGGCGGGGCGCGGGTAAAAGCAATTTGATTCGCAAAGTTTTTTGTTCGAAAGTCCGTTATTGGCTTAATCTTATCTTTAGACAATATTGAGAAACTAATTTCAATATTTTTTATTTTGGTTCAGTAGTTTGGATTTTACAACGTTTCAAAGATACGGTTTTATGACCCTCACGCGACGGTCTGCATACTGTTGGCGGTCATAGGAACAAAACATTTTAGCGCATAAAAACAAAACTACTGGACCAAAATAAAAAAATATTTAAATTAGTTTCTCAATATTGTCTAAAGATAAGTTTAAGCCAATAACGGACTTTCGAACAAAAAACTTTGCGTACCCAATTGAGACGTTCAACCAATCAGCGTACACCTTGCGTTAATTTTAATAAAACGTTAAGACGCCGTAAATTGATTAATTACCAGAAATGTATACGTTAAATAGTACATTTCAACTGCCGTTTATGATTTTCCGATAGTTTATAAACTACCTCGAAAATTGATCGATTTACGATTCTTGTTATTTTCCGTTGACATGTCAATAAATACTGCCCAATTTTTTCCTGTACGCCATGGGTATGGTATCCATACAAATGTGCCCAATGACGTTAGGTGACACTTGTCCCACAGACCAACTGGAGAGCATAGCGCCGCTGGTGGAACAACTCAACGAGGCGGCGCAGCGACACGAGGTCGTCGGATGGGAGAGCGGCGGTCAGGCCTTGCACCACTACCTGCATGTGTGCTCTGAGGTATGTGTGCTCTGAGGTATTGTGCTCTGAGGTATGTGTGCTCTGAGGTATGTGTGCTCTGAGGTATGTGTGCTCTGAGGTATTGTGCTCTGAGGTATTGTGCTCTGAGGTATGTGTGCTCTGAGGTATGTGTGCTCTGAGGTATTGTGCTCTGAGGTATTGTGCTCTGAGGTATGTGTGCTCTGAGGTATGTGTGCTCTGAGGTATGTGTGCTCTGAGGTATTGTGCTCTGAGGTATTGTGCTCTGAGGTATTGTGCTCTGAGGTATTGTGCTCTGAGGTATGTGTGCTCTGAGGTATTGTGCTCTGAGGTATTGTGCTCTGAGGTATTGTGCTCTGAGGTATATGTCACAGTCCAGCTGAGAGCATAGCGCCGCTGGTGGAACAGTTCAACGAAACGGCGCAGCGACACAAGATCGTTGTGTGGGAGAGCGACATTCAGGCAATTTTTTTTTCGTACCAAAATATGGGGAAAGTTTTTAGCGAATTCTGTAGTTTATAGGACTCAATCCTCAGTAGGCTCCTAAGCTGACTTGCGTCAGTCGAAGTTGGCCAACTAACTCTTTTGTAATTTGCGACTTTTCGAATTAGCTCGGACTTAAATGCCCTGGTTGACGCAAGTGGGCTTTAGATTCCTTTGATCCCTACACGAAATAGGATCGAAAAAGTTATGGATGGTCTACTAGGATAAGTTGTCCTGTAACTATTATTGTATACCACAGAAGATTAAACCATTGCGTGTTGTCTGTGGTGCAGATCCGCGGCCTGGTCGCGCACGCCGAGGCCGACGGCGAGCGCAGCGGCGGCGCCGTGCAGACGAGGCTGGAGGCGCTGCGGCCGCGCGTGCGCGCCGCGTGCCGCGCGCTAGCCGCGCTGCCCGCCCGGTGAGTGTGTATGCGCTTCTAGCTGGCCCACACTTCCGCAACTCCATTCCCGTAGAGCCTAGTTGGACTAGCCGTTCTTAAGGCCCCGTATAAGGCTAACTAGCGCCACCAATGTTGAAAAAATCATATCTTCCTTTAGAAGAAGTTTCTGGAAAAATCCTAAGATGAGCCTATGCGCCATGCTTTTCTAGATTTTTAAGTGTAGATACCCTCATCGAAATTTACTTTTAAGCTAAAAAATTTTCGATAACCGCCAAAAACGGCCGTTTTTGGCGGTTATCGAAAAATTTTTAGCTTAAGACTAGAAATTGAGTTGGGTACCCACACTTAAAAATCTAGAAAAGCATGGCGCATGAGCTCATCTTAGGATTTTGTCAGAAACTTCTTCTGAAGCGAGATATGATTTTTTCAACATTGGTGGCGCTAGTTAGCCTTATACGGACCCTTAAGGCGCCGTGCATAGTGTATAGCCGCAAAGAAAAATGCACAAAATCGATTCCTGTATCAGATACACTAAACGAATCGAAAAAGTAAACAAATCAACACTTCTAATACAACCAGTTTCATGTTGATACTCGTAAACGTTATGAAGATATTTTCACTGAAATAAAATAGGCGGCGCGCTTTTTTTCAGCGAAAATATCTTGCAATCTGTTATGGACCCGAACAAAAAAATACAACTTTTAAGACTTAATAATAACTAGTATTTCCATAGAAATTCAACAAAATAAAAAATACGTGTCCCTTCATTTACGGTTCCCTTTCTGAAAAACAAAAAATCTCTATAAAAAATAAATGATATTGTCCATTAGCGTCTGTCAGTTTACTTCTCTGAAAATAATTAGACCTTATGATCTATTTGGTCCATCCCCGCCCTCAGATCGCCGCGTCACGCCGCCGCCCGCGCTGAGATGGGCGCGCGGCTGCTCCAGTCCGCCCTAGCCGCCGGCGAGCCGCCCGCCCACCTCGCCGCCTTGCTCAAGGCTCTCAAACTACCGCCCGACTGCACCTGGCACGCCCAGCTCAAGGTATCTTGTCTTATTAGATTCTATTTATTTCAGACTACAGGGTGCACTCTAAGTCGATAGCGGAACTTTAAGTAGGTTTTTTCGCTCCATTTTTTTCGCCACCTAGTACAAGTTGTTTGTAGTGATCAGTAGACAGCCTACTTAAAGTTCCGCTATCGACTTAGAGTGCACCCTGTAGATGTTGCCCGCGACTTCGTTACTTAGTATTTTTCCCGTTATCACAATAAAAAATAGCACTCAGCAATAACGTAGCTTCCCATTAGTGAAAGAATTTTCAAAGTCGGATGAGTAGTTATGGAGATTACCCCCAACAAACCTACATACTTACAAACTTTTCCTCTTTATAATATAAGTGTAGATTTGCATCCATATTTTGTTAGTAGAATCTTAAGAGGTACGCAGCAAAACCTAACTTGTCACTTTTTTTTTTAAACTAAGCTGTGAATGCTGTTTTGTAGGGAATTTCCGGTACTTTAAGATAGTGAACCGAACCGAATAAAAAATTATTATAATTAGTGTCGGAGTTGTTGACGCTTATTGTGGAACTTCCGAAGGTTCCAAACTTTCAAAATGCGATAACTGCAAATGTTTGTTGCTTGACTAGTTTGTATTTTTCCCCGGCGTCTTCAAATTTACTTTTTATTTGAACTGATATTTTGTCGAGATTTCAAAGTTGTTGGTTGGTTTGACTATACCTTTCTTTAACACCCTGTACAAACAGTGTTTCTGTACATACAGGGTTAATTCTAAGAAAATGCTCCTACTTTGTGTATAATGTGTGTCGTGGCAAGTGAATAAACGTTTTTCTTTCTTTTTAGTGACTAATGATTTGCCCTCCCAACAGGTCACCACGGATCTAGCGCAACAAGCGTCGGAGACCTGCGCAAGCGACGCTGCCCCCCTTGCTCCGTACCATCGCACCGCACCCCTCATGTGACCGCGCTAAGTTACTAAACTATCACTACACTAGCCGCTCCACCACTGGCAACGGCAATGAAAACAAAAATCCAGCAAGATCAATAAACTAGGTCTGGCAGCATCTCGCTCTACGCAGTGAAATAAAGCTAGATAGCCGATACTAGGATAAAACTGATAAGTCTGTACCGCAATGGTGCCACAATGGGCTCCCAGTAGACTTTTAATTAATTGACGATTTATTCATGCGGTCATTTTGGTTGCCGGTTGACGGTTTCAATTACGATAATTATATTAATGCTGTCGGCCCAGTCTCGGTCTTTTTAATGTTTTTGTAGTACAGCAAAGAATATTCTGATTCTAATTCTAGAGGATTAGTTCGCTGGTTGTAGGAGAAAAACGTGGAAACCCCGGTTCGTCCTTCTACTGGGACGCTATCGACACTTCATTGCGTTACAGACTTAGGCCCCTGTTTATCATGACCTTGTGCTGCTTCCCCTGGTGCAGCTAGCTAGAGCTAGGACTCTAGAGCCACGTGACCTACATAGAATGTTCGGGAACCCTCGCCTTAAGACGCCATACGTCTCACAACTAGCGCCGCCAATGGAAAAAAAATCATGTCTTTTTTTTGATGCGTTTTTAGCAAAAAACGCTCCTGCGATTCCTCAACGCGAGGCTTAACTATTTTTAGGACCTAAGGTTTGGATTCCAGGATTGGATTTCCTACGAATGCAATCGATTCTCGCCAAAAGTGGCCACTTTTGGCGAGAATCGATTGCAATCTTAAGTTCTAGGATCTGGAATCCAAACCTTAGGTCCTAAAAATAGTTAAGCCTCGCGTTGAGGAATCGCAGGAGCGTTTTTTGCTAAAAACGCATCAAAAAAAAAGACATGATTTTTTTTCCATTGGCGGCGCTAGTTGTGAGACGTATTTCGCCTTAATGTCTGACGCATATTCTCGAGGCAATAAGTGCGTTTATGAAGTTTGCAAACATCACGCTAACGTTTACCATCAATTAAAACGCCGATCATAATTTTACGGCTGCTTTGTGTCATAAAACAAACCTAATTCCTGTGGCAATACAAATACGCGTCAAGAGTACAGGGTCTGCTTTGTAGACCCGGTTGGATTGGAAAGAAGGGAACACACACCTAGATTCAGCCAGTTTGTGCGCAATGGTCGTTGTTACCTACATGTAGTTTACTACTGCATGTATCATGAAAGTGCATCTTCGCCGGGGGTGTGCACCGCCTACATGGTCAACTGGTAAAAGTGGAAACTAGTTCTTATTGATTGATATACCGTGCCTAGAAAAAAATAAAATCTTCTAACGACTCCTCAAAAAAGAACGAGGCAGAACGATACATTATAAATCTCAATTAAGTAACCTGCGGTATTTTGGGACTGCCAAACCTCTTCCTGGGCCGGGTTGCATAAAAATGACAACGACTAAAATTATTATGACAATTCGATGTGTATATTTTGTAGCCGGTTAGTATATCAATCTTCTGGTTACATATTATTATTGTCTAATCGGCTACAAAATATACACATCGAATTGTTATAGCCAATGTTCAGTGTCAGTTTTGTGAAACCGGCCCTGTTATCTTACTAATAATAAGGATAACGTCTTATAAGTAGCATAATTTGAGTATGATTTACAAGTTAAACCTAAATTACTTTTGTTAGAGTATTTTTTTAATCATTGCGCAGTATAAAGTTACGGAACATTGTGTGTATTAATTTTTAATAATCCCAGTTCCTGATCCTTTAAGGACATTATTACATTGAAATTATTACATTAGCTTCTGATACAACTTGTATTGGTACTTAATGCCACAATAAGTTTAAAAAAACAATAACCTTTTATTTTATCAATGCATTTTCTGACTTTGGCTGCCCCATTTTTCTGGCTGCTCCAGTTATGTCGAAAAAGACTTTCCAGTCCAACCGTCCTAAGTACCTATATCAAAATAATTATTTTGCTGTTTCCAATATCAATCCCAGGATAGCCAAAGTCGAAAGCACTTCGGACTGTATAGGTTTGTAGTGAAGTCGCCGTAACGTAACCGAGCAGAGAGCCGCCGTGTAAAGGTTGACGTGCTGTCTATATCTACTGCTTATCGGAGTTAAAAAATAATATAGAAATAAATTGACATTATCAAAATCCACGGTTAACGATTCAAACGAACGAAACCAAAATTAAAAGCACAGTTACTACTAACAACAACCGCTTTTAAATAGAAAATAGTCGTCCAACTAAACGACGCAATATATTTACTGTAACGACATAAATACCTAATCGATTTTATAGAATTGTGATGAAATAATCTTCAGTTAAGTCGATGTTAAGTTTAACTTTTACTACTAAACGTGGAATTTATTGTCGAATAACCGACTGTAAATTATCACCCGATTCCTCATACACTAACCGTCTAAGCTGTCAGTTGTCAAAAGTGCATAAACTAGTCGTTCAACAGCCAGTCAGTGTACGAGAAATGGGGGGTTAGTATGGCAGTGGGTAATTCTCGGTATAAGATAAATTCTACGTTTATCAGTCCGTTAGTGGTAATGTAAAAACAAAGATGTAGCCTATACAGTATACACTCCACTAGCTGGGCATAGGCCTTAATGTACTTGTACCTATAGTTAAAGTTTAATGGTTATCAGACCTGGGGCCTTAGCCTGTAACACAATGGCGTATCAATGGCGTCCCAGGTAGAAGACCAAAACCGGGATTTTTTCATTGTTCTCCTACAGCCAGCGAACTAATCCTCTAAAATTAGACTCATAATATTCTTTGCTGTACTACAAAAACACTAAAAGGACCAACACTATATGCACGCATTAATAAATCGTAATTGAAACTGTGAAGCGGGAGCCCATTTTGGCACCATTGTGTTACAGGCTAAGGCCCCTGGCATACTGTGTGGAAAACAAGGATTTTATAAAAATCCTAGTCTACGTGAACAAAATACAATTCATGTCTTCTTCAGAGTCAGTATCTAAAAATAGGTTTGTTCGATGTAGTTATTAATGTTTGCATGCCTCCCCTGTATTCCTGTGGCTGCACTACAACGTGTAACAAAACATCCTAACTCTTTTTACAGGGTGTAACCTACTGGTCAACAGAATGTCAATTCTGTAAAAAAAGTTGTTTTTTTAAAATTATTTTATAACCTCAAAATTGAAAAAAAATCCTAACTTTTTTGTTTTTGGTATTCACTTAAATTTAAAAATATGTATGTCTAAGTGCATTTGAATAGCTTTGAGTTGTTAAAATATTGTGAAAGTCAATGGAAACAATATTTTAAAAAATACTTGTCTGCCGCCACAGCATACACATTTTATTAATTTAAAAATCAACGGAACGTCACAGAGCAAAATAATATTTTGGTTGTGATCCCTATCACCGAGTGCTATTACCCTGTAAAATAGGATCTTTTGTAACACCTTGTAGAGGGTGTTACCGAAATGTCCTGTCTAGGGGATCGTAAAACTTATTGATCTCTTTTTCGAACTTTAGTGTGAGGCAGTGTCCTAATAGAAATCGCGCGATCGATTCGATCATCGCGTGGTCACGTTAACAGAAAGGAAAAAAAATAATCGCACTATTGCCTTTAGGACACCGATTCGACATCATTATGTTGAATCTCGGATTCGTACGACTAAAACTTGCGCGAACTTGCGAGGATCGGCGTAGTCGCATTCTATTGGTACAACACCTAAGATTGTTTTTTGTATCAAATGCTTATATCGATGAATAGACCCAAGTTTGACTGGACATTTTTGTAACACGCCTTACATATTTGTACAATCGAGCACAGGTTAAAATAATATTCTCGTTACACAAAATGTGATATTCAACCTTACGCCCAAGGCTTTTAGAGTAGAAATGAATTGTTTTAGCTGTTTAACTAGGTATTTTTCCCTGTGGCCGAAATTACATTTTTTTCCTATGATAAGTTAGATTTAAACCTGTGTGTTTTACTAGTTTTAGTTGAGGACAAAGTTTTAGCCTGAAATGTTGCTTTAAAATAATAGAAAAAAAACATATAGGGGCGTATTCAGTACCTTGAACTTGTATAAAATAATTCCAAGATAAACTGGACTCCCTATGACATATAAGATTGTAAACATTTCCATTTTATTAAAAACAATTTCTTTCATTAGAAATAAGTACCTATAAAAAAGTATTTGAAAATTAATTTTTTTTTGTTTGTAGTACATTGAATTCACAATAAATTATGTTCACACCTGTTCTCTATTGGGTGTTGGCTAACGATTTATAGCCCAAAATGTTTATTTAGCATAAGACATGTTTACAAATAAATTGGTTCTAATAATATAATGAAAACTTCTGACTTGTAATAAACCTCTTACGGCCGAATCGAATCCGTTGCATTAATTCTAATAAACTAAGAATAAATCTTTAAACTTGGTTGTTTTTTTTACTTTACGTCACTTTACTTTGGGTTCAATGAAATCCCACCAAAAACATTCTGTAAAAAACTATCCAGGTCGCGATGAAGCTGATTGTTTATCTCTAAAAAGTAATTAAATCTAGACAAAGTCGTGCCAAGTCTAAGGTTCCTTACTGCGATTTCTTTATTATTATAGTTAATGTTGTGAGACTTGGCCCTTGAAGGATACACAAGCGGTTCTGGCGACAGATTGGTGCAATGGTGTCATGGAGCACCTGGTTTTGTACCCTTGTGTACCCTTCAGGACCGTGGGAACTCAGTGACGGCCAATCGCGTGAAGCGCTGTTTTCTATAGCTGTTTCACCCAGAGCGAGACGGGGCGCGGGAAAAGTGAGAGGCAATGCCGCTGTATGAGTCTACGTGTGTTCGTGTCCTTTCGCGAGTAACTAGTTGTAGTTGTAATGTAATAGATCTATTTTCCCAATTTTTTTCGTAGTTCAGCTGCCATTTCTACATTTTATTAGGTATTTAATTATTTTTTCTGACAAGTACAACACATAATTATGTTCCCAAGGTAGTTAGACTCCAATAGACAGTGTTTTAATGTAAGTAAATAACAGCTGAAAGTAACCCCTTTTTCGGCGCGAAAAAAGTATCGCTCTAATTTCTTTCAGGCATTTTTTCTTATCATAAAAACTATTTGCAAACCTCCGTATTAGTAAACCAAGTTTCAGCAAAATCCAGCCTGTAATTTAGAAATTAAACCGGAACTACGTTTGTATAGGAAAATGGTGCTCAAGCACCCTCTTAAGATGAAACCCTAGGCACAACTACCGCCGACAATGGAAAATAAATCATATCTTCTTTTTGGATGCGTTTTTTGCTAAGAACTCTTCATTAGGTTATCGCCAAAAGCGGCCACTTTTGGCGATAAAAGATTTTATTCGTAGGTTCTAGGATCTAGCAAAAAACGCATCCAAAAAGAAGATAATGATTTTTTTTCCAGTGGCGGCGCTAGTTGTACCTAGGTTTGGGCCTTAATGTTGCAATACTGTTATGTTCGTTCACACTTAGTAATAAGTAAATTAAAACACAATTTTACTACTTACAGGTATAATGCTTCATATTATAACAAATTATGCAATAAATAAAAGTAAGTTTACAGCCTTGGCTTAGTCCATACATAGGCAATAGTCACTGTTGAAGTGAAGACATGAAACATGACAACAAGCGAGGGTAGATAAATTGCGATTTCTTACATCTACGCACGCAGGAAAAAAAACTACAAACAGAGGTCCTTTAATTTTCATGCCATGTTTTGGTAGTTACATACTTAAACTACTTATACCAACAGGGCAATTTTTAAATAGCTTTTTTCCTCAATTTAAATAGCTTTATTCCTCAAACACCCCGATATCTTTTAAAATGTGATTTCCAACCACTTTTGTTGTACCTAAGTATACTTTCTGATCGACCTTACAATTCGCAGAGTCGAGTGGGATGCTTTCATTGCGTTTTATATGTGTATTTCCGCCATTTAAGTTAAATTTATTTTGTTTGGGGGTACGGACTTAGTAAATCAATTCAATTCGCGAGTGCATAAGTGACGGCTTCGTGTCGCGTCTCATAATAAAGACGCATAAAGAAGCTACGACACCACAATGTAACCACTATAAGACATAGTAGCTCGTTACACAGAGAAACCGAAGGCGGTTGTCAGAATTAGCGATGGTTTTGACGCATCGAGTCGCCACGGTTCTCACTTGTGTGTGAAGTCTTTCAAACAAATTCAAAGAATACAGAAAAAACCGCATTTGGCTCCGCCACGCCTTCGGTTTCTGTGTGTAACGAGCTGGGCTAGGTAGGTAAGGAGCTAATAATGTCACAGACGTAGGCCCGGTTTCTGAATTGATAATTTTACTAAGAAGGTACTTAAATACTTAAGTATCGTTCTTTCACGTTCTTTTGTGAGAAATCTGCAGATACAGAACGATACTTAAGTGCTTGCTTAGCCAATTTCTCAATTCAGAAATCGGCAGATAATCTCAATTCGCGGTTGCATTATAGAAATGTAAGTAGGGTTACGAGCAAATTGTTTTTACAAGTCACTGAAAATAAAGGAGCGCTGCGTGCACTTATGGGAGCCGTGAATAATGCGTACATTCGGCCTCACGCTGGGATACCCCTTTTTGTTCGATTGGCGCGCCACGCGCGGTAAGAGCTGCCATGGGGTATCTATGACTGTGGCCGACCGTACAAGACTCACCGCCCCCACCAGTGGTTAAGCCAAAGTTTAAGTAACATTAAGATTACATCCCCATTCAAATCCGCCAGTCGATGAATAGTGTGTAATTTTTCGCACATTTTCTTAACTGTCAGCAGAGTACAGTCAGAATCGCCTGTCAAAACACATTTGCAACAGTCACCGTGAACAACAGCTGACAGTTTTTGAATTAAAATCAAGACCCTAATGTTAGCTTATTTAAGAACGAAAATCGAAGTTTCGCCCCTAGTTTCGAATTTGGGATCCGGCATCGACCATCCCTGTCAGATGATCAAGTGCGACAGAGACGGTCGGCGCTGAGAAACTTAGATTCTCGAGCCAAGTGGTAGCTTAGGTCCTTCGCCAGGCAATGACGATAGCAATGGAGCCGAGCAAACAACAAAGCGATATAAGTATACGTAGGTATTTATTTATCTTTCGACGTTCTTCACGGCTATGATAATTAAGCCAATTACACATTTAATTGAACACAATATTTTAATAACAACCCACACTGACGTCGATCCCATGGAAAGAATGTTTAACAAGTAAGTACTTATTTAAGAATTAAATTATTTCTTTTGCGCAGGTAACTTTCCAAATGGTTGGTGAGTGGAGAGATACGTTTTGGAACTGATACGTAAAAACTACATGTCACCAGACTACTGCGCATTTTGCCAGAGTATTAACATCTGTACTAATAAATAAAATATCGAAGTTTTTTATTTGTACTTACTGTGCTTAAACTAACATATCGTCAACCTACATGTAGATACCTAGCTCTTCCTACGTAGGTAAAACAGGTCATATAAGTACACTATCCTATTCTATGACTTCGTTGCCTCAGATTCCCTTAGACAAGAGACGTAACATGAAATTAAATAAATAAACCTAAGTTCTGTTAAACTTACTTACATTTTTGCAAAAATGGTTTACCTATACAATCGGTGGTAGGTACCTAATAAGCAATAGGACCTAAGCCAAGAATGCTATCCTAGGTTTTCAACCTAATGAGTGTTGCTCTGTGTTCAGGTGCCCTAGCCTGTAACACAATGGCGTATCAATGGCGTCCCAGGTAGAAGGACAAAACCGGGATTTTTTCGTAGTTCTCCTACAACCAGCGAACTAATCCTCTAGAATTAGATTCATAATATTCTTTGCTGTACTACAAAAACATTAAAAAGACCGAAACCGTCAACCGGCAGCCATTTTGGCACCATTGCGTTACAGGCTAAGGCCCCTGGTCGGGTGGCAAGATAGCTACATACCCTACATACATAGTTAGGTACTTACTAGCAGCAACGATCATAATATTTTTTAAAACCAATGGTTATAGACTAATGCCACTGAGTTGGCGACCTCATAATAAATTAATTGCTATACGATTAATTGGCGTCTGTATCAAAATAAATATTATTTTTCGGTAGGCAGCCACCGCCGCACTTGTTTCAATATTTGCCCAACTCAATAAATGTTAACCAAGACATTACGTCAAAGCTACTTACTGGTGAGGAAGGTAGGTACAAGCCATGAAAAAAATAAAAAACTGGATAACTGAATTTTTTTTGCCTCTACAATGGAAATGAGCAGGACACCTGTCGAGGCGGGAAGATGGCCGATCAAGGGCAGTGACTGGAGTGGTGGCCGAGATGTCTAGACGGCAATCAGTCGAAAGACCAGCCGGAAGAATAAAAAAAAAATCAAAAGCTTTAAGGCTTTAAGGCCCCACAAAGGCACGATTTGTCGGTCGATAATATCGGATGCGTTATTGCGATATATGTTTTCAGTACATTTTGTATTAGGAAGGCCATTTCGTTATTATCGCAGCACTGTGTAACTCCATGGCCATCCTAATACAAATTGTACTGAAAAACACCGACCATCAAAATTCATCGACCGATAAAAACGCGCCAGCCTTCATATGTAATAAAAATTCATTAAAAAAAACATACAAACATAGGTTATAATCTGCAGAAACGATTGACATCCAAATTAACGAAATCCTTAATAATTTAGGGGGTCTACGAATAGCTACGCCTCAAATTTTGTCAGGGTCTACGAAGTGCTACGCAAATTGTATGGTAACTTGTACTAGTGCTACGCAGCGCTACGAGACGGCCATATCTTTTATTACTATACTACGCTCAACTTAGTCGTCCTGGTTCAAAGGAAATACAGGGTCAATAAGTATACAGGGTGTTTCAGAAAGGTCCCTGTGACACTGAAAGGGGTCGCTTAAGAATCCCCTGTAGGACCGTGGGAACTCGGCGATGGCAAAGCGCGTGAAACACTGTTTTCTATAGCTGTTTCGCCCAGAGCGAGACGGGGCGCGGAAAAAGTGAGAGGCAATGCGGCTGTATGAGTCTACGTGTGTTCGTGTCCTTTCGCGGGTATGTAGTTGTAGTTGTAATGTTATTATATTACAACTATAACTACATACTCGCGAAAGGACCTATTTTTATTTATTATAAATAGATCTATTTTCCCAAATTTTTTCGTAGTTCAGCTGCCATTTCTACATTTTATTAGCTATTTCAAAAATCTATTTTTTTCTGACAAGTACAATACATCATTGATGTTCCCAAGGTAGTTAGAGTCCAATAGACAGTGTAATAATGTAAGTAAATAACAGCTGAAATTAACCCCTTTTTCGGAGCTAAAAACGCATCGCTCTAAGTAATTTCTTTCAGGCTATTTTTATTATAAAACACTATTTGCAAACCTCCATATTGGTCATCTACTGATATAATTAAACCAAGTTTCAGCAAAATCTAGCCTGTAGTTTAGAAATTAAACCTGAACTACGTTTGTATGGGAAAATGGTGCTCTAGCACCCTCTTAACACATCAATAAAGGCAACTTTTCCTACGGGGCCAGATTAGAAAACTCGTAAAAATATCATCTGTTACATACCTACAAAAATTCGATACATACCTACAGTACCAAAAAGCGGTGGTGGCGGTGGTAGAAGAGTGGACTCTGAAGCAAGAGGTCCCAGGTTCTTTCCCGGTGCGGTCATAATGTATGGAGTTTGTTTAATTTCAAAGTTACGTTCTTTTGTGAATTTGTAGTAGCAAGACCACTCGCTAACTGTGAAGGAAAACGTCGTGAAGAAATCCGCGGCTTAGTTGGTTCCGCACGTATTGACTTGTCTTTCCTGTGGGCCAGGCCGACTAAGCTGACCTGACAGGATCGTATAGGAGCTGGGCAAGGCTACTCCATCCAAAACAATGTCCCAGGCACTGTAGCGCCGAGTGGTCTATTCACCCGTCTAGTGTGAGTGAAGGTGACGCTGTGTATATCATCTCATTACGAAGATGCAAAGGCCTTAGTTACAGTACCAAATGTATCGAACATATCGATGGCTCCTACGTAAACTACCGTATCCCACAAAATGGCGATTTTCATGTTTTTCGTTTTTTGTCATTAGATGATTATTTCGCATGTATCCCAAAAACAAAAACTTAATAATATTCAAAAATGAAGATTTTTTCAGACGTAAACTATCGTATGTTGATCACGGGCGCGCCGTAAACTATCGTATCGACCTCTTGCGGTAGTTTACGTGGGACACATTGCATGCTACGCCTATCGTAAGTATATCTTACCATTCTCTACGTGGGAAGTATATAGATCTGAGCTTGTGTTTTGTGATGAAGCATGTTCTTAGTAAACATGTTAAGTATTCAGTTTTGTTAGTTTTCCTGCGTTTTCTATCAATTTGTTCAAAACTATAGTATGTAACACATACGATTACGTACGTTGATTTTTCGAGGGGGTATGCTACGGTATGTTACACATACCATTTTGTACGACGTCGATAAAAAGTGATGTTGTATCGTATGTAACACGTACGATTATTTACTTGGTTTATATGAACCTGTTAACTATTGTATGTGTCACTTAGACTTATTTACGTTGCAATATTAGGCTGAGCTTATGACAATATCTTACAGATACGATAGTTTGCATGGAGGTTGAACAAAAAAAAAAATAGATTTTTTATTCAAATATTCAAATAATTCAAATCGTTTATACCACTTAAAGCAGATTTGATTAATAATAACCTTTTTTTATCTTAGAAAAATATTTTTAATACAAAACCATCACTGAAATCGACTACTTATTAAACGGATGGCACAAACTAAAAATCAAAACAAAATCATATCATAAAAGTTTCCGCTTTGTGTATCGTATGGTGGAAAACAAATATACTTACTTCATGATGGTAAATTACACACTACTGTTTGGGACCTTCACTTTCACTAGAGTTATTTTTAACAAGGATTTGAAATGAAACACAGATGTGGTTTCTTATAGACTGACCAACCGTTTTTGTATGCATGCTTGAGATACGCTTTGGTTGACGATGAAATTTTAGTTACCCGGGTTTTAAATTTTCGAGACTCGACTTGGCGTAGGCAAATCAATACCAATAGAAGCTGAACACCAAACACATGAAGGTAACAGAAAATATATTTTTTACTGAAGATACAAACACTCCACAAAGAAGCTTCAAAACAAAGATTAAGAGATCCTCATTTGGTTCATCAAATACTCACAAACTTAGATCCTAAGGATTTAAAAAGGCCCAATCTTGGTGTAGTTTGCAGCAGACTTTTAGATTGAAAATCTGTTCATAGCCTGTAAGTTAATAAATTCAATTATTAAAATCATAGATAAATCTGTATTTATTCTAAATGAATTCTTTTGGCCAGTTGGATGGACTCAAGACTTGTTGAGAACTGTGTCTGTATGCTTGCCAAGCTCAGCCGTCACCATTAATTTCATTTGGTCTAGTTCCTAGACACGCGGTGTTCATGTGCATGGTAACGAGAAGATGTTAATGGATCAGTGGCCTTTATATAGACAGTATATGAACGCTTCTAAGTATGAACACAATAGTAAGCTAAACTGAAACTCCGATCTACGTGATGTATTGTATATTCCAAAACTTTCATTGGTGCCTAAGGTACACTGCGTTTGGCTTGGCTTCTTTGACTAAGTCTGAATACTAATAGGTGAAATGTCTGACTCATCTTTGGATCACAAAGTAACCAACAACCACCACAAACAAAGAGTATTCTATCCGTCAATCTACGCCAGAGAAAATACACGTCTGAGTCTGAGTGACTGCTGCAGTCTTCTTGGGATAACTATCATGGGCTCCTAAGCTTGAAAGTTTAGGTAAAGTTTAGCTCCTGCAATGCTCCTGTTTTGCATGTCCTGAGAAAGAATAGGAAAATGGCTGATACAAGTTATCCCGAAACCCGGCACTGAAGAATAACTATGTGACAACATCATCCCAAATTTTCAAATACGCATTCCCAATACAGATTCGTTAAAATTTACAGGAATTCTTAAGATTGTTCATATCTTACTAATTTACAGTCTTTATTTCTAACTGTTTTCTTCAAAACTGTAATCGGCATGGTGTTTGAGAAAAAATTGCTGCGTTTACCACCTCAGTGGCAAATATGAATTTTATTTCCCAACCGTCCTTTTCGAGCTCATCAACGGATAATATCGGGGTTGGTTAGCCTAAAGTAGGCCTCTTTAGAGTTTATGCAAGCTTTTAAAAAAAAACAAGTAATGAGAAAAGCACTGAGGCAGAGAGTCTACAATGGGCCACTCCTACTTTATTTAAGTCTAGTACTTTTTCATTAAATATCTTGAAGTAGGAAAGAATAAATAGTTGATTCGGTCGTGAGCTTCAAGGAAACTGTTGAAATTAAAATTCCTATTTGCCAGGGTTGTAAACGCCACTAATTTTACCCAAGTCCCCACCCCGGTGGCAGTTTCGAAGGGGACAGTTGGGAAAATAGGAAATATACAAATTGATTAGTGGAATGGAAACATAAGGAACATAAGGAAGAAAAAGTTATTTCATGTAAATGTTTATTTAAAATTTAGGTTTAGGTTCTACTAAATGTAATGAATGAAGTAAATATTAATTATCACTTAGATAAACCTCTGGTCCCATTTAAAATTTTAATATTTCCCCATGTATTTACTAAATTAATGTTACATACCATACTATTTTTCATGTGATTTACAAAGTAAAAAACTGTAAGTGCCACATACATGTCATTTTACCTGCGATTTATCCATGTAAAACATGGTATGTGAAACATACGATATTTTCAGTCACCTCATCCACGCCGTAAAAAATGGTAAGATTAACATACGATATTTTCTTACTTCGTTACCCCGTCGTAAAGAATCGTAACAACAATATCTCCAAAAGTATTCAAAATACAGCTTTTATTTTAGCACATAAAAATCGAGCCCAAAATAACCGAATTATGGTAAAAATTTCAAACCAAAAGCTTTAAAATCAAAAGAACGGTTAAAGAAAACATCTTTAAATGGCTCTCCTGGAAAGTTAGCTTTTTGAACATACGGTAGTTTACGTAGGAGCCATCGATATATGAGTTTTTTTTAGATTTAGTTTTTTAGTACAAGTTGCTTGTATTCATGAGTTCAGCGACCCCCTTCGGTACGACAGGACCTTAATATTGATATTGCGAGCTGTTTTTGATGCGTTAGTACCTACCCCGTCGTAACTTGTATGCTAAAATTAATGTCAATACCTAATCAACGAGAAAAACGCGACTAATCAACTAAATAAACATAAGCCTATCGACAGCCATTATAGATAACTTCCGACAAAGACACCTCTATGTTTAGACAGATGTATTAATTTGTATAGTTTACGTCTGTGAAACCATCAAGGAAACCGATGTATTCTCGCCTTTACGTCCTACGTACTAAGAGCTGCCACGGTATTGGAGGCAGGTAGTCGTAGGCTAACCAATCAACAATTTTTCAACTAGGTAAGTATACAATATACTTAAGAATAAGGATACAGTTAGATTAGTTCACTCATTATATCTATCTATCCAGCCCATGAATGACGCCCACTGTTGGGCATTAGACATGTGTAGGTGTAAATAATGCTCGTAATATTACAAAAGACATCACACAACAGTGTCTTAAAATATTATGCATTTAGTTAGGTACACGAGACAATTGTTAATAAGCAGCTCATATTTGTTTCGAGATTTTTCAGTTGGACCCATAGTAAATGTTGCTTGTATTGGTGAGTTAAGCGACCACTTTCACAGGAACTTTCTGAAATACCTTGTATACTTAGGTTCACAGCTACCAAATTACAAGAGAGCTAAACCAAATTACAAGTGATATTCAAACTAAATACCCAATTATTGTGCTAAGGATACCGCAAAGACTTTTTAAAGAACCCCTTTTCTTAGCTTCGCTTAGAATCGGTGAAGGCACCTAAAAAACTTTTGAAAATGCGTTGCAAAAGAAAAGTGCTGAAAAAAGAGCAACTGAACATTACCTGTATCGGAGGCTATTCCAAATCGAAGGACCTAATGTGCAGAGGCCCTTATTATTCAAGTCTAACGTTATACCTAATTGTTTGACGCGTGAATGTCTTTGTATTAGATCTATATAAAAGGGTGACCCATTTGGCGCTAGACAAAATTCAACATCATGAAGTCGATCGTAGGTCTTTTTGTGGTTGCTGTAAGTACCTATTAACAACCTAACTTCTTTTTTATCGGTTATTTTTTAGCTAACGCTAGAGACCTTTATTCTCTGACCTTAGACGCACTTTATAATTTCCATCGCCCGATAATTATTAATATTATTACCTACTGTAGATATACGGGTACAAAATGAGCCAAGCATTGACGTAAAGTAACAAATCTAGATACCTATCTACGTGGCAGAAAAATCTAAGTGTAAGCGTTAGTATAAAATCAAATCTAAGCTTTAGTTTAATTTTCACTTACCTAAGTTATTAAAAATCAACACAAACAACCAAACACGACTAACCGCATAGGTGATTCGCTTAGATAGGTATGGTACTCACGACAGCACGTCAGAGCGTACACTTTTGTTGTAAAGTCGCCCGTAACGTAACCGAATAGAGAGCTAGCATGTAAGGGTCGAAGTGATGTCTTGTGTACCAGATATCTATCTAGGTTTGCTGGTTTGTAGTTATCTACCTATCAGATATCTTGCTGTAACATCTGAATAATATTTTTCAGGCTCTGGTGTCAGTCAATACATTGCCATGTAAGTAAAAATACCGTATTTAAATAAGGTACTATGTGGGTACTATTTATTTCGAATAAAGACAGAGTTTGACGAATTAAATTAGGTACCAAGTAAAAGTGTATGGAGGAGCTGGGCAGGGTCGCCCTCCCTAAATACCTTACTGACCCCCTCTACCCTCTAGCTTACGCTGACCCCCTCTACCCTATAGCTTACGCCCATCTATTGTGAATAAGAAGTGCTACTTACTTGACGCTGTATTGTTCAATAGTACCTAAGTACTAATAATAGTAGTGATTGCTTAAAGCGCTGGGCATAGTGAATTAGCCCGCGCGCAAAGAAAAATGCACAAAATCGATTCCTGTATAAGGGTGTTTCTTTGAAATTTCATTCTTCGACTGATTCATATGGCACAAAATTTAATTTCACTTTCAGCACTGTAACACATGTTTATATGAAAATAGTTATACCAAAGAACATACATTTGAGTGAGGGACTGATTTTTATAAAATAGTTTTTGAGATATAAGAATTTGTGTCTATTGCTAATATTTGTAATACAATACATTCTGTTCAGTACTAGAAAGTTATTATAATTGCTTCAATACACTATAATATCAATTATTAATGTGATATGATTATTAATAAAATTCTAAATAAAATTTATTAATTGTTAACTAAGACTAAGACATCAAAAGTGTCAAAATAATATCTAGAATAAGTTTGTACCTAAGTAGGGTACAAGTTCTTGTCATATAATAAATATGACAAGAACTTGTACCCGGTCGAAAATTGGACAAGGAGAATAACACAACAAAATTAAGCGCTTCTTTCGTGCTGGAGAGGGAAAACTAATATATTTCAAGATTAATATGGTGTTTTGACCATATCAATCAGGCACAGATGTATCAGAATTTTGTCTGCAATCATGCATAACTCATCATATATAGAGACTTCAGTATTGGCATTTCTCTACACGAATGTACACCGTGGTATTTTAGTGGTTTTAAAGCCGAAGGTATTTAGGTGCACTCGTGATTCTGAGCTAAATCCCAAAATTTTACTTCAAAACGAGCGAAAAAAAAAACACTTCCCAATACAAACGGCTATTCAAGGATCACAGTCTGAAAATAAATATAAATAAAACAAAAGTTCTAATTACATCTAAGAAACCGACCCCTCCCACAGCTAACATCAAAATTAACGACACTCCTATACAGCAAGTTAAATCTTTTAAATACCTAGGCAGTATAATAACCGAAGACTCCAGATGCACCGCAGATATCAAAGCTAGAATTGCAATGGCGAAACAAGCTTTCCACAAAAAAGGATATATACCTATTAAAATCTAAAAATATATCAAAGACCATCAGAAAGAGACTTATTCTTTCCTATGTATGGCCCATGGCACTTTATGGGTGCGAAACATGGACAATGACACAGAGGGAACGGGAAAGGCTGGAAGCTTTCGAGATGTGGTGTTGGAGGAGAATGGAGAGGATATCTTGGACGGAAAGAGTGTCAAATGAGCAAGTCCTGGAAAGAGTAGGGGAGAGGAGAACGTTGATGAAGACAATAGAATGCAGAAGAGGAAAGATGCTAGGCCACTTGCTACGTCACAACAAATTCATAACCAACATAATAGAAGGAAAGATAGAAGGAAAGAGAGGTAGAGGAAGGCCACGGAGAAGCTACTTTGACCAAATTAAAGAGAAGGTGGATGTCGTGACGTACCAGGCTGCAAAGGAACTGGCCTGTGATCGAAGTGCATGGAGAATGCTGCACCGACAAGAGGATAACTCTTAAATATAATGATGATGAATACAAACGGCTATCGCCAATCGACACCATTTGTATGGGAAGTGAATTTTTTTTTCACGCCTTTTGTAATGAAATTTTGTAATTTGACTCAGAATCTTCAGTGAAACAAAATACCTTCGGCTTTAAAACCACTAAAATTGCACGGAGTATAACCCAAAAGCATCACACGAAATAAAGTTGTAAAACAATCAAATAAATTTTATAAATTAGGCATTGTAATCAGTATGCCACCTGAACCAAGGCCAGATGAATCAGATGTTTACCTTCGTTACACCGGGTTCTAAGCACACCAGCCGCACGTCCACCTTCTAGCAGGTCCGTTGCACGACTGGCTCCCCCCCTCTCAGGAACTAGTCTCTCATTTATTGTTACCCGACCAAGTACGGTCAAGTGAAGCTTAAGCCACATTAATCAGTATTATACGCCGGACACTTGTTATCTACTTATTTACAAACACACTAAGGAGTTTATAACATACACATTTTTTTTTGTAAGTGGGCATTTCATTTTCGTCGTTATAATTGAAATTTATATTGATTTATCAAAGGGAAAATGCGACATCGACAAATTTGTTCCGGAAAATGGCTAACGGACGCGTCATATGAATCAGAAGAACGAACTTAAAATATTTTTATTTTTTAACTAGACTGCAATTATTTCAAAAATATTATTAGACCCGGTTAAGTATAAAACTAAACTGTACAAAAAATATATTACATGCCCTTTTGATAGTTGGTTACAGAGATATACCCATAGACACAGAAAATTTTGTCTCTGTAGAAGTACCCATAAAATATACTAAAAGAATCGAAAATGTTCACATATCAAACCCTAGAATTAGGTGAGAGCTATCGAAAACAGCCAGTTTTGATATGTGAAAAATTTCGATTTGTTTAGTGTATTTGATACAGGGATCGATTTTGTGCATTTTTCTTTGCGCGCGGGCCATTCACGGTGCCCTAACTTTCAAATTATTCCTCAGTTAACGATGTTTTCGGCCAGAGCAGCGTCCAGGTGCCGTTTTCGAAGGACCAAGTAGAGTCCCACGAGGGAGTTGGCGTCCTGGACGGTGGCGATATCATCAACCAGCTTAAAAGTAAGATTTTTTTTACACTTGCCGCGGAAGTATATCTCCCAAAAAAATTTCTAAATAAGCTATTAAAAATCTCTACAAGTGCATACAAAAACATTTTCAATAATCGCGGTGCGTCATGTCAATAAAAAAACATTTGTAATACAACTAGAGATGGGTTAAGGACTCAGTAAATACTCACCGGTGAGTAAATACTCATAAATACTCGTTTATACTGAGTATTTACTCAAAATCGAGAGTAAATACTTTTTCGTTGATTGAGTATGATCTGTTGTAATGGTATTGTGGATTTACTGAACTATTCGGTATATAAGGGTTAGTAATGCACCTTTTTTTGTATTATGGTAACTTATGACCTTGAAAATGAAAAAGAGATAAGTTTGCTCCATACATTTTTGAGATTTTCTTTCAAAGTACCGAACCAAACGAATAAATAGTAACGTTCCTTTAGCGCATGTGTTTTTACAAAAAAAGCAGCATGTCATCGAAGCTGCAGGGTGATTTTTTGGTGTATTATACAGGGTAGAATTTTGAGGTTTTGTTGCAAGGGCACCGCCACGACCGTTACAGTTACAGGAAAAGTGTCTTAGGGTGGTATTAATGAACGATAATAAAAATAAAATAATAAAATAATGGTATTAATGAATAGAATCGAATCGAATTGAATCGAATCGAATCGAATCGAAACGAAACGAATCGAATCGAATCGAAACGAAACGAATCGATTCGAATCGAATCGAATCGAATCGAAACGAATCGAATCGAATCTAATCGAATCTAATCGAATCGAATCGAATCGAATAGAATCGAATCGAAATTAATTGAATCGAATCGAATTGAATCGAAATTAACTGATTCGAATCGAATCGGCTATTGCTAGATTCATGGTACACATGGTATGACAGCACGTCAGCCTGTACACTATTGTTGTAAAATCGCCCGTAACGTAACCGAGCGTGTAAGGGTCGACGTGCTGTCGTATGTACTGATTCAAGTATCACAACTTTAACTGCCCATATCTCCTAAACGGCTAATGCTAGACCCATGTTTATGGTACTCTAAAAAAAGGGCTCGACGAGCTCTACCTGATGAAAAAACAAAAATAATAAAAAGTAAGTATCATAACTTTAACTGCCCATATCTCCTAAACGGCCAATGCTAGACTATAGGACTAGAGTACCATAAACATGGGTCTAGCAATAGCCGATTCGATTCGATTTGATTAGATTTGATTCGATTCGATTCGATTCGTTTCGTTTCGTTTCGAATCGATTCAATTCGATTCGTTTCGTTTCAATTCGATTCGATTAAATTAATTTCGATTCGATTCGATTCGATTGAATTAATTTCGATTCGTTTCGATTCGATTCGATTCAACTCGATTCAATTAATTTCGATTCGATTCAATTCGATTCGATTCGTTTCGATTCGATTCTTTTCGTTTCGTTTCTATTCGTTTCGATTCGATTTGATTTGATTCATTTCGTTTCGATTAGTTTCGTTTCGATTCGATTCGATTCGATTCGATTCGATTCAATTCGATTCGATTCGATTCGATTCGATTCGATTCGATTCAATTCATTTCGATTCGATTGGATTTTGAACTCGAAATTGATGAGTAAGTTCAAAAATTAATTGATATCACTAAACTTAGTTTAAACAGAGATCAGTTTTGAACTCTGTTTAAAGTAAGTTCAAAACTGATCTCACTTTAAACTAAGTTTAAACAGAGTTCAATTTTGATCTCAGTTTAAGTATCGTTCATTAATACCACCCTTAGAAGACAATAATTTAATTTTGAACATTAGTGACAGCCATTTTTACACGTTCAGAAACCGTTTTCACACGAGCTAAATCAATTCTAAAGCATTATTATTATTTGAAAATGCATTAGATAAATATATTTCAAAGCGATACTTGCCATTCAAGACCAATGGGTACATTAATTACTAGCAATCTCTATTAGTAAAAGTTATTTAGAGTGGAACCTTCACGCCGTCGTGAATTTGATCTGTGGTGTACGTTAGTGTTTTTTGGCGTCTGTTGTTCTGTGATCACACGAAGTGTTGGGTGTTCAGTTGCAATTGCGATCGAATGAAAACATTTTTTACGCAAAAGAAATGAAGATAGTGAGGAATTATTGATAAAGAGTTGTTTAGAATTAAATTAAGGGTTGTGCTATGTAGTTTTTATAAATTCGCAGTGATTCTGAGCACTGCACGGCCTTGGTGTCAGAAATGATGACGGCGAAAGGTTTGTTGATACTTGCTCGGAGCACAAACTGGTCATCGGCGGCACCCTCTTTCCACATAAGACCGCTCACAAAGTCACGTGGTTTTCCCCAGACGGTGTTACGCGAAACCAGATAGACCATCTAGCAATCAGATGGAGATTACCCTACTAGATGTCAGGAGCAAAACCGGAACAGATATTGGCAGTGATCACCACCTTGTCATGGCTGAATTAATAATAAAAATAGCACGAATCGCGAAGAAAAATTCACCTAGCCAACGTGGTTTTGATATTGTGAAGCTGCAGGATCCAAATTGCGCATCCAAATTTCGGTGTAAACTGCACGACATACTAGCTGAGGCACAGCTCGAAAAGCCCGTCTCTATAAATGCGCATTGGAATGCACCAAAAACCGCCTACAACACAGCTGCAAAAGAGGTACTTGGGCATAAAAAACTAGCTAACAGGGAGTGGATCACCGCGGAAACCTGGCAAACTATTGAAGCGAGAAGGCTGGCGAAAGTATTCCTAACGACCGGTCAAACTCCTGAAGCGCTTTCAATTTACAATGCCCACTGTAGGAAAGTAAATAGAGCCATGTGAAAGGACTTCAGGAACTGGACAAATGCCCTGGCAGCCGAAGCGGAAACAGCAGCTAAGATGGGTAACCTCCGACAGCTATACTGCATCACAAAAAAGCTGTGCAATAAACATCCTCCATGTGCACAGCCCGTCAAAGACATAGATGGAAAGCTACTGGTCACAGAAGAAGAACAGCTAGAGAGATGGCGCGAGCATTTCCACGAAATCCTCAAAAGACCCTGTACTAGCAGGGGGTACTCAGAAAACAATTGGCATGTCTTTTCCATGCGCACTATACATGGCATAAGTTCCGAGGCGCCAACTACAGGGGAAATCGTCAGAGCAGTCAAAGAGCTTAAAAACTACAAAGCACCTGAACCCGACAATATACCAGCTGAACTCCTTAAAGCTGACCCCATGACGGCCGCACAAGTTTTGCACCCACTACTGGTCAATATATGGCAATCAGAACAACTACCGGATGACTGGAAAGAGGGCCTCCTCATCAAACTGCCTAAGAAGGGCATAGCAACCGCGCGCAGACTGTAACAACATAAGTAAGATACTATCGAAGATTATACTCTACCGGATCCAAACAGCGATAGAGGACACCATCCGACGAGAGCAAGCTGGATTTCGTAGAAGTGCATCGTGTGTTGACCAGATAAACTCCCTCCGAATTATTGTTGAAGAGTCAGTCGAATGGAGGAAGCCCTTGTTCATGACTTTTGTCAACTTCGAGAAAGCGTTCGTTCGACAGTATCAACAGACAGTTTGTCTGGGATGCCCTGCGTCATAAAGGAGTGCCTGACAAAATCATTAGCATTATCAGGAATGCGTACGATGGGTTTAGTTGCAAAGTAGTCCACAATGGCAATGATGCAATAATGCTGAAAGTCGCCCACGGTGAAAAGAGAGGGATCCCGTGGACAGCTTCATCACCTCTGGAAGATCTAGACTTCGCAGACGATTTGTGCCTTCTAAGCGAGTCTCTCTACGATATGCAAACCAAACTCACTAACCTGCAAGAGACCTCAAAGATGGCTGGGCTAAAAATCAGCAAGAAGAAAACCTAGGAGATGCGAGTTTTCTGTGATGACACCACCCCGCCACTACCTCATACGATTACCTACCACCCTACGATATGCAAACCAAACTCACTAACCTGCAAGAGACCTCAAAGATGGCTGGGCTAAAAATCAGCAAGAAGAAAACCTAGGAGATGCGAGTTTTCTGTGATGACACCACCCCCCTACTGCTGGAAGGCCAGGCAATAACTCAAACTCTTGAGTTCTGCTACCTGGGCAGCGTGATTACACCGCAAGGAGGGACTGAATGGGATGCTGAAAGGCGTATCAACAAAGCTAGAGGAGCCTTTGCCCAACTAAAGGATATCTGGAAAAGCCCTAGCATTTCTAGAACCACGAAGATACGTTTATTCAACTCCAACGTGAAAACGGCCCTACTGTACGGCTGCGAAACCTGGAAGGTCACAAAAGCAGTCTCACACAAGATCCAGGTGTTCGTCAACAACTGTCTCAGAAGCATCTTACGAGACACTGGCCCAACAACATCTCAAACGCCGAACTGTGGCAGATCACTAAACAAAAAGCCTTAACCCAAGACATCTGGGAGTGCAAATAGTTGGCTGGAGCACACCCTGCGAAGACCCGATCACCACATCCCGAAGGTGGCTCTCGACTGGAAACCCGCCGGAGGCTCACGTCGACTCGGAAGACCGTACCAGACGTGGAAGAGATCTGTTATCTCTGAGACGAAAGAGAAGGGAGCAACTTGGTCACAGCTACCCTCCCTAGCCATGAACAGAGATAGATGGAAAGCCCTTGTGTCAGCCCCAGACTCCACGGAGTAAAGGGACAAAAGAAGAAGAAGACGATTGTTTCTATTCATAAACACAATCCTTTCAAAAGATAATCTGATTTTTTCCTAATTTGTGACGCGAGTGTGCTAACCCGGTCAGGTACCTACTAACCCTTTGTTCATACCCGCCGACAGCAACAAAAGGTGCAGCGGCGACTACAAAGGATATTAATTTTTTGTTATTACCTAACCGTAACCCTTCTTTGCAGTAGGTATGCCACAAACCTTCACACTACCTACTTACATTCAATTAGTCATACATACATAGCACATACCGTACATACTTAATTTTTCATTTTATGTAAAATTCTATGTTTATTTATTGCTCAAAGGAAGAATATTTATAAAAGGCTTCTTATCTTAACAAAAATATTATTAAAAGCCATATTAAAAGCCAATGCACTGCAAACAATAACTAGTAAACGTTGTTAAAATGCAATCTACTGCATACAAAAGTATTTACCCATGATTTTGAGTAAATACTCACAGAAATAGTAAATACTCAGTAAATACTCATATTTTCTTTACCGACTGAGTAAATACTATTGAGTATTTACTCACCGCCCATCTCTAAATACAACTATGTTTTTTTTATTGAAGTTTAATAGTAGGGCCCTCCGTAAAAAGATGCATTTAATAGTTTATTTTATCCTCATTCATCGTGATTTTATTTGGTTATTCTAGCTTGCGTGGATTACCTAAAATATTAGTTTAAAAAATACCTTGATGATTTGGTATTATGTCAAATATCTCTAAAATAAAAGAAGATCGAGGGCTAATTTTTGGCACATAGTAACCTTGGTTTAAACCGGTGCACCACCATAAAAATCAGCCAGATCGCTTTCGTGGGCTAATCTTGTTCCCTTAGCCTGACCCCTTTCGCTTTCGTTTTGTTATACCCTTTCGCGGTTTTTTGGTCCCGAAAAGTTAAGCTCACCTCCTGGGACGGTGCAAACTCGGATTACACGCATTTAGGACCAAATACAGGTATTAAAATGATATGCAGCTTTCTGGAGAATAATTCTTCAAAACGCTTTTTTTTAGTTTAATTTGCTTCGCCTAATAGGGAGAAATGTAATTTTGATCGGTTTTCTTTTATTTTTGTTGATTCGGACAAAAAACATTGGAGACAAGCTTAAAACATCTGTCAGTAAGGCCTGCATGAAAAAAAAACAAGATTTTTGTTATAAAAGTCAACTGACAGAGATTTTTTTTTTTGTTTATTTATTATTTTTATTTTAAGTTATTTTCTTACACAATTCATTGACAAAACGTTACAAAAACAATAATTCAAGAAAATAATCCAAAAAAATTGACGAGCTTTTTAAAATTATTTTGACATTAATTTCCAATGCAGATCATACTGACAGACGACATAAAGCCTTTCTGCAGTGTTTTTGTCATAATCAACAATAATAAAAGAAAAACCATCTAAATTACATTTCTCACAATTCCGGTTTTTCAACTTTGAACGTTAATTACTCGAATAAAAGGCCCATAAAGTGACAGATTTTTTGTGCTATTGTGAAGGTTCAGGTTGTAGGAAAGTTTTTGAAATAAATAAAAAATTCTTCAGACACCCTACTTTTTTTTTCTCCCCATACTGACTTATTGGATGATGTTTTTTTTTTTCTCTAAAACGGCATTTTTTAACTTTGGATCAAAATTGCGGTATTTTTTCCAAGTTTAAAGCTGACTATTTTTTTTTTGGTGATAGACTAAAAAATTGGTGATCTAAGACCCTAAAAAACAAAAAAATATTTAAAAAAAGTAAAAAAATAAAAACCAACTAGGTAATTGTTCCCAAAAAAACATTTATAGCCTCATAACTTCTAAACGTCAAAAAATCGCTGGATAATCATGGGGGTGATTCGGGTACCTCTAGGGGTGCTCTGTCTCTGGGCCTCCGCTTGACATTATTTTTTGGGACACCCTGTCTATTAAGATTGATCTTTTTACAGGAAAGAGTGAGCAAGCAATCGTTTACAACATAGCAAACGTTGCGGGACCACACAAAAACTACGATGACTTCACTGTCAGATCGTTCGATCAATCCGGCAGCACATTAACTCAAGTTCTTGGAGGAAGATTACATCAAAGACGCGATGATTCTGATGATGATAAAGACGCAGTAATTCACATAAACCTTGCCAGTAGTGGGGATACACCTCACTACAGGGGAAATTCTGAAAGAAGACACAATTTTGGCAGCAACTGGCATTCCAATGGTAAATCGTATACAAGTGAACAGCAACAGCAATCGGGCATCAACCAAAATAATGAAAGTTATAGTCGGGGAACCAACAGTCCACAGAACGAAAGTAAACAACAGCAGTCCAGTACTGTAACATCTGAAAGTGAACAACAAACGTCTGCATCACAACAGCAAACGAGCAACAACAAACAAAATTCTAATGACGACAAGCAAACAGACTCAGTTACTAAGCAACCGAGCAACAACAACCAAAACTCAAATGAAAACAAGCAAACAGACTCAGTTAATAAGCAAACGAGCAACAACCACCAAAACTCAAATGAAAACAAGCAAACAGACTCAGTTACTAAGCAAGCGAGTAACAATACAATAAAGTCTAATGACAACAATAAAACTGAATCTCCGACCAAACAAACGAGCAACAACAAACAAAATTCTAATGACGACAAGCAAACAGACTCAGTTACTAAGCAACCGAGCAACAACAACCAAAAGTCTAATGACAACAAGAAAACTGAATCTGTGACCAAACAAACGAGCAACCACAAACAAAATTCTAATGACAAAAAGCAAACGAGCAACAACAACCAAGAGTCTAATGACAACAAGCAAAAAGACTCAGTTACTAAGCAAACGAGCAACAACAACCAAAAGTCCAAAGACTACAAGCAAACAGACTCAGTTAATAAGCAAACGAGCAACAACAACCAAAACTCAAATGAAAACAAGCAAACAGACTCAGTTACTAAGCAAGCGAGTAACAACACAAAAAAGTCTAATGACAACAATAAAACTGAATCTCCGACCAAACAAACGAGCAACAACAAACAAAATTCTAATGACGCCAAGCAAACAGACTCAGTTACTAAGCAACCGAGCAACAACCACCAAAAGTCTAATGACAACAAGAAAACTGAATCTGTGACCAAACAAACGAGCAACCACAATCAAAATTCTAATGACAAAAAGCAAACGAGCCACAACAACCAAGAGTCTAATGACAACAAGCAAAAAGACTCAGTTACTAAGCAAACGAGCAACAACAACCAAAAGTCCAAAGACAACAAGCAAACAGACTCAGTTAATAAGCAAACGAGCAACAACAACCAAAACTCAAATGAAAACAAGCAAACAGACTCAGTTACTAAGCAAGCGAGTAACAACACAAAAAAGTCTAATGACAACAATAAAACTGAATCTCTGACCAAACAAACGAGCAACAACAAACAAAATTCTAATGACGACAAGCAAACAGACTCAGTTACTAAGCAACCGAGCAACAACAACCAAAAGTCTAATGACAACAAGATAACTGAATCTGTGACCAAACAAACGAGCAACCACAAACAAAATTCTAATGACAAAAAGCAAACGAGCAACAACACAAAAAAGTCTAATGACAACAATAAAACTGAATCTCTGACCAAACAAACGAGCAACAACAAACAAAATTCTAATGACCACAAGCAAACAGACTCAGTTACTAAGCAACCGAGCAACAACAACCAAAAGTCTAATGACAACAAGAAAACTGAATCTGTGACCAAACA
Organism: Zelleria hepariella; assembly: GCA_949319315.1. Lineage (NCBI taxonomy): Eukaryota > Metazoa > Arthropoda > Insecta > Lepidoptera > Yponomeutidae > Zelleria > Zelleria hepariella. The sequence goes on from OX439379.1 coordinate 30,525,192, forward strand.
AACGAGCAACCACAAACAAAATTCTAATGACAAAAAGCAAACGAGCAACAACAACCAAGAGTCTTATGACAACAAGCAAAAAGAATCAGTTACTAAGCAAACGAGCAACAACAACCAAAAGTCCAAAAACAACAAGCAAACAGACTCAGTTAATAAGCAAACGAGCAACAACAACCAAAACTCAAATGAAAACAAGCAAACAGACTCAGTTACTAAGCAAGCGAGTAACAACACAAAAAAGTCTAATGACAACAATAAAACTGAATCTCTGACCAAACAAACGAGCAACAACAAACAAAATTCTAATGAAGACAAGCAAACAGACTCAGTTACTAAGCAACCGAGCAACAACAACCAAAAGTCTAATGACAACAAGAAAACTGAATCTGTGATCAAACAAACGAGCAACCACAAACAAAATTCTAATGACAAAAAGCAAACGAGCAACAACAACCAAGAGTCTAATGACAACAAGCAAAAAGACTCAGTTACTAAGCAAACGAGCAACAACAACCAAAAGTCCAAAGACAACAAGCAAACAGACTCAGTTAATAAGCAAACGAGCAACAACAACCAAAACTCAAATGAAAACAAGCAAACAGACTCAGTTACTAAGCAAGCGAGTAACAACACAAAAAAGTCTAATGACAACAACAAAACTGAATCTCTGACCAAACAAACGAGCAACAACAAACAAAATTCTAATGACGACAAGCAAACAGACTCAGTTACTAAGCAACCGAGCAACAACAACCAAAAGTCTAATGACAACAAGAAAACTGAATCTGTGATCAAACAAACGAGCAACCACAAACAAAATTCTAATGACAAAAAGCAAACGAGCAACAACAACCAAGAGTCTAATGACAACAAGCAAAAAGACTCAGTTACTAAGCAAACGAGCAACAACAACCAAAAGTCCAAAGACAACAAGCAAACAGACTCAGTTAATAAACAAACGAGCAACAACAACCAAAACTCAAATGAAAACAAGCAAACAGACTCAGTTACTAAGCAAGCGAGTAACAACACAAAAAAGTCTAATGACAACAACAAAACTGAATCTCTGACCAAACAAACGAGCAACAACAAACAAAATTCTAATGACGACAAGCAAACAGACTCAGTTACAAAGCAACCGAGCAATAACAACCAAAAGTCTAATGACAACAAGAAAACTGAATCTGTGACCAAACAAACGAGCAACCACAAACAAAATTCTAATGACAAAAAGCAAACGAGCAACAACAACCAAGAGTCTAATGACAACAAGCAAACAGACTCAGTTACTAAGCAATCGAGCAACAACAACCAAAAGCCTAGTGACAACAAGCAAACAGACTCAGTTAGTAAGCAAACAAGCAACAATATACACAATAAAAAAAGTAATTCTATAGCCAAACAAACACGCAACCGCGTTAACCATCAGACTCAAGTACAGAATCACTCTGTTACTGGCAAGAATCAATCATATGATAGCAATAGTGACGAACAGTTAGCTAGCAACAACCATCAAGTAGTCCTTAACAACGGTCAAAGATTAGACGTCGAAGATTTTAGCAAAGTCGAACACAGCAGCGATGGCATCAAACAGCAGTCTAGAAGCCAGGAAACTGATAAGAGAATTGGTTCTTGGATTGTCGACAGGAGCGGTCAACATACAGCAACCAAAACAATTGTTATCAAGCACAATCCGCGTTCAGAAAGCTACCATTCATCTACCAGTAGCAAGCAGATATTAGACAAGCAGCACTCTAGCAGCAACCAGCAGTCTGTGAATCAAAGCTCTGGCCGCAATAACAATCAGGGGTCAGTAAACCAACAAACTGACAGCAGCAGCAAGCAGTCAAAGAACCAACAATCTGACAGCAGCAGCAAGCAGTCAAAGAACCAACCATCTGACAGCAGCAGCACCCAGCATTCAAAGAGCCAACAATCCGACAGCAGCAGGACCCAGCAGTCAAAGAGCCAACAATCTGACAGTAGCAGCAACCAGCAGTCAAAGAGCCAACAATCTGACAGCAGCAGCACCCAGCAGTCAAAGAAACAACAATCTGACAGCAGCAGCACCCAGCAATCAAAGAGCCAACAATCTGGCAGCAGCAGCAGCCAGCAGTCAAAGAGCCAACAATTCGACAGCAGCAGCATCCAGCAGTCAAAGAACCAACAATCTGACAGCAGCAGCACCCAGCAGTCAAGGAGCCAACAATCTGACAGCAGCAGCACACAGCAGTCAAAGAGCCAAAAATCTGACAGCAGCAGCACCCAGCAGTCAAAGAGCCAACAATCTGACAACAGCAGCACCCAGCAGTCAAAGAGCCAACAATCTGACAGCAGCAGCACCCAGCAGTCAAAGAAACAACAATCTGACAGCAGCAGCACCCAGCAGACAAAGAGCCAACAATCTGACAGCAGCAGCACCCAGCAGTCAAAGAACCAACAATCTGTCAGCAGCAACACACAGGAGTCAAAGAGCCAACAATCTGACAGCAGCAGCACCCAGCAGTCAAAGAACCAACAATCTGAAAGCAGCAGCACCCAGCAGTCAAAGAGCCAACAAACTGGCAACAGCAGCACCCAGCAGTCAAAGAGCCAACAATCTGACAGCAGCAGCACCCAGCAGTCAAAGAACCAACAATCTGACAGCAGCAGCACCCAGCATTCAAAGAGCCAACAATCCGACAGTAGCAGCACCCAGCAGTCAAAGAACCATCAATCTCACAGCAGCAGCAGCCAGCAGTCAAAGAGCCAACAATCTGACAGCAGCAGCACCCAGCAGTCAAAGAGCCAACAATCTGACAGCAGCAGCACCCAGCAGTCAAAGAGCCAACAATCTGACAGCAGCAGCACCCAGCAGTCAAAGAGCCAACAATCTGACAACAGCAGCACCCAGCAGTCAAAAAGCCAACAATCTGACAGCAGCAGCACCCAGCAGTCAAAGAACCAACAATCTGACAGCAGCAGCACCCAGCATTCAAAGAGCCAAATATCCGACAGCAGCAGCACCCAGCAGTCAAAGAGTCAACAATCTGACAGCAGCAGCACCCAGCGGTCAAAGAGCCAACAATCTGACAGCAGCAGAAACCAGCAGTCAAAGATCCAACAATCTGACAGCAGTAGCACTCAGCAGTCAAAGAACCAACAATCTGTCAGCAGCAGCACCCAGCAGTCAAAGAAACAACAATCTGACAGCAGCAGCACCCAGCAATCAAAGAGCCAACAATCTGGCAGCAGCAGCACCCAGCAGTCAAACAACCAACAATCTGACAGCAGCAGCACCCAGCAGTCAAAGAACCAACAATCTGACAGCAGCAGCACCCAGCAGTCAAAGAGCCAACAATCTGACAGCAGCAACACCCAGCAACCAAAGAACCATCAATCTCACAGCAGCAGCAGCCAGCAGTCACAAAGCCAACAATCGGACAGCAGCAGCACCCAACAGTCAAAGAGCCAACAATCTAACAACAGCAGCACCCAGCAGTCAAAGAACCAAAAATCTGACGGTAGCAGCACCCAGCAGACAAAGAGCCAACAATCTGACAGCAGCAGAACCCAGCAGTCAAAGAACCAACAATCTGACAGCAGCAACACCCAGCAGACAAAGAGCCAACAATCTGACAGAAGCAGCACCCAGCAGTCAAAGAGCCAAAAATCTGACAGCAGCAGCACCCAGCAGTCAAAGAGCCAACAATCTGACAACAGCAGCACCCAGCAGTCAAAGAGCCAACAATCTGACAGCAGCAGCACCCAGCAGTCAAAGAGCCAACAATCTGACAGCAGCAGCACCCAGCAGTCAAAGAGCCAACAATCTGACAGCAGCAGCACCCAGCAGTCAAAGAGCCAACAATCTGACAGCAGCAGCACCCAGCAGTCAAAGAAACAACAATCTGACAGCAGCAGCACCCAGCAGTCAAAGAGCCAACAATCGGACAGCAGCAGCACCAAGCAGTCAAAGAGCCAACAAGCTGACAGCAGCAGCACCCAGCAGACAAAGACCCAACAATCTGACAGCAGCAGCACCCAGCAGTCAAAGAGCCAACAATCTGGCACCAGCAGCACCCAGCAGTCAAAGAGCCAACAATCTGACAGCAGCAGCACCCAGCAATCAAAGAGCCAACAATCGGACAGCAGCAGCACCCAGCAGTCAAAGAACCAACAATCTGGCACCAGCAGCACCCAGCAATCAAAGAGCCAACAATCTGACAGCAGCAGCATCCAGCAGTCAAAGGGCCAACAATCTGACAAACGCAGCATCCAGCAGTCAAAGAACCAACAATCTGACAACAGCAGCACCCAGCAGTCAAAGAGCCAACAATCTGACAGCAGCAGCACCCAGCAGTCAAAGAGCCAACCATCGGACAGCAGCAGCACCCAGCAGTCAACGAGCCAACAATCTGGCACCAGCAGCACCCAGCAGTCAAAGAGCCAACAATCTGACAGCAGCAGCACCCAGCAGTCAAAGGGCCAACAATCTGACAGCAGCAGCACCCAGCAGTCAAAGAGCCAACAATCTGACAACAGCAGCACACAGCAGTCAAAGAGCCAACAATCGGACAGCAGCAGCACCAAGCAGTCAAAGAGCCAACAATCTGACAGCAGCAGCACCCAGCAGTCAAAGATCCAACAATCTGACAGCAGCAGCACCCAGCAGTCAAAGAGCCAACAATCTGACAGCAGCAGCACCCAGCGGTCAAAGGGCCAACAGTCTGACAGCAGCAGCACCCAGCAGTCAAAGAACAAACAATCTGGCAGCAGCAGCAGCCAGCAGTCAAAGAAACAACAATCTGACAGCAGCAGCACCCAGCAATCAAAGAGCCAACAATCTGACAGCAGCAGCACCCAGCAGTCAAAGAGCCAACAATCTGACAACAGCAGCACCCAGCAGTCAAAGAAACAACAATCTGACAGCAGCAGCACACAGCAGTCAAAGAGCCAACAATCGAACAGCAGCAGCACCCAGCAGTCAACGAGCCTACAATCTGGCACCAGCAGCACCCAGCAGTCAAAGAAACAACAATCTGACAGCAGCAGCACCCAGCAGTCAAAGACCCAACAATCGGACAGCAGCAGCACCAAGCAGTCAAAGAGCCAACAATCTGACAGCAGCAGCACCCAGCAGTCAAAGACCCAACAATCTGACAGCAGCAGCACCCAGCAGTCAAAGACCCAACAATCTGGCACCAGCAGCACACAGCAATCAAAGATCCTACAATCTGACAGCAGCAGCACCCAGCAGTCAAAGAGCCAACAATCTGACAGCAGCAGCACCCAGCAGTCAAAGAGCCAACCATCGGACAGCAGCAGCACCCAGCAGTCAACGAGCCAACAATCTGACAGCAGCAGCACCCAGCAGTCAAAGGGCCAACAATCTGACAGACGCAGCACCCAGCAGTCAAAGAACCAACAATCTGACAGCAGCAGCACCCAGCAGTCAAAGAGCCAACAATCTGACAGCAGCAGCACCCAGCAGTCAAAGAAACAACAATCTGACAGCAGCAGCACCCAGCAGTCAAAGAGCCAACAATCGGACAGCAGCAGCACCAAGCAGTCAAAGAGCCAACAATCTGACAGCAGCAGCACCCAGCAGTCAAAGACCCAACAATCTGACAGCAGCAGCACCCAGCAGTCAAAGACCCAACAATCTGGCACCAGCAGCACACAGCAGTCAAAGATCCAACAATCTGACAGCAGCAGCACCCAGCAGTCAATGAGCCAACAATATGACAGCAGCAGCACCCAGCAGTCAAAGAACCAACAATCTGACAGCAGCAACACCCAGCAGTCAAAGAGCCAACAATCTGACAGCAGCAGCACCCAGCAGTTAAAGAGCCAACAATCTGACAGCAGCAGCACCCAGCGGTCAAAGAGCCAACAATCTGACAGCAGCAGCACCCAGCAGACAAAGAACCAACAATCTGGCAGCAGCAGCAGCCAGCAGTCAAAGAGCCAACAATCTGACAGCAGCAGCACCCAGCAGTCAAAGAGCCAACAATCTGACAGCAGCAGCACCCAGCAGTCAAAGAGCCAACAATCTGACAGCAACAGCAGCCAGCAGTCAAAGAGCCAACAATCTGACAGCAGCAGCACCCAGCAGTCAAGAATCAACAACCTGACAGCAGCATCACCCAGCGGCCAAAAAGCCAACAATCTGACAGCAGCAGCACCCAGCAGTCAAGGAGCCAACAATCTAACAGCAGCAGCACACAGCAGTCAAAGAACCAACAATCTGACAGCAGCAGCACCCAGCAGTCAAAAAGCCAACAATCTGACAGCAGCAGCACCCAGCAGTCAAAGAGCCAACAATCTGACAGCAGCAGCACCCAGCAGTCAAAGAGCGAACAATCTGACAGCAGCAGCACCCAGCGGTCAAAGAACCAACAATCTGACAGCAGCAGCACCCAGCAGTCAAAGAACCAATAATCTGACAGCAGCAGCACCCAGCGGTCAAAAAGCCAACAATCTGACAGCAGCAGCACCCAGCAGTCAAGGAGCCAACAATCTGACAGCAGCAGCACACAGCAGTCAAATAACCAACAATCTGACAGCAGCAGCACCCAGCAGTCAAAGAACCAACAATCTGACAGCAGCAGCACCCAGCAGTCAAAGTGCCAACAATCGGACGGAATCATAGAGAATCATAGACAAGATGTTATAGCGCCAAATCTGACACAGAATCATAGAGCCAAAATTATTCCTTTTCATCTTCCAGGCTCGGAAAGTATGCTTTAACATGCTGTCGTAGAAAATCCTATTTAAATTAAGTAGGTCGAATAAGTTTTTTACGTTTTGAAGCTAAACTGGGCTATTTTTGTTCAGTGTTTTTTGGTGCGCGGCAATAACATAGTATTCTTTTCATTATTGTAAACAACAAAACAACAATAATCCCTGCTCCCCTTCCTATCTCAGAGAGCGTTTCAATATTCTTCAGAAGGATGGTCGCCCTCTGCGACAATCCCGGTCCCTCTATCTGTGCATTCCCGAGCAAAAGACGGCAGCATATTCAGGCTCCTTCACAGCGACAGCAACTCGTTTGTGGAACTGTCTCCCGCTACACATTCGTCAGGCACCATCACTGAATATTTTCAAGGACAAAGTTCACCAACACTTTTTAAATATACAAAATATGTAAGTAGGTTTATCCACTGTTTTATATCTGACAAATATTATCGTTGTACGTTATATATATTTATATAAATATAATATGTATTACGTTTATTTTATTAAATATGTAAGTAATGTAATCCCCCCCCCCTCTTTAATAATAAGTAGTTAACTTATTATAAATAGTTTATGTAATTTTATTGCGCACTACCCTACTCATTCTTTCTACAACACCAAAGGTTGACTGGTAGAAAATGCTATCTAGCATTAAGTTCGCCTTTGTACACAATTATTTTATTTTATTTTGTGCAATAAAGAATTTAATAATAATAATTCAGCCGATTATGTGTTCTGGTCTACAAAGCAGTGGTACTGCCCAAAAAACTTGTTGATGACCAGAACACATAATCGGCTGAATTTCATTGTTAAATTGATTAATTTTGTATTAAAAATGTTAAAATTCATGGTCTTCCTTTTATTTCTGACACTATGTTATTTAGCAAAAAATAATCCTTATGATGAAATCTTTCGATTGGTATGATAAAGCTACATGATTTTTCTCTTGTTACGGGTTCGATTCCCGGTTCAACCATGTAATTATTTAAATATCTATGAATGCAGTTTAAATTGTTTTTTAAATTCAAATAATGTCTTCCTTCAGTAAAATGTTACATCTACAATATTCAAGGTACTTTCCCTCCATGTGGCATAGCCGTGGGACACCCTACGCCTCTATTAAGTAAAAATTCCACTCAACCTCCGAGCGTCAAAACCACCGGTCAAAACACTCGAAAATAGCCCTTATTGAAATGAACAATCTATTTTTTGACATTTAAAAACCGTAATTTTTATGGTGGATATTTTAAATAATACAGGGGCAGGTGCACGTTTCATATTTTATAATAATTAATAGTTTATTATGACAATTCGATGTATATTGCGTAGCCGATTTGACATGAGGAAGGTTACATAAAAGGTTGGTTTACTAACCGACCACTCAATGAACATCGAAGTGTCATACATAATAAAACTATGAATTGTATTTATATGAAACGGGCACCTGTATGTATACGTAGATAGATGGAGAACACTTTATTATACTACTGTGAGATGAAAAGTTGCGTGTTTTGCACGAATGCAATATTAGAGGTATAAAAGAGCTTCCAACATTTTGTATGGCAAGTTACATAGTGACACCGCCGCCATTTTAAAAAAATCACGTTTTCTCAGCTTGCAACTAAACCTAGCTTATTAGACTGAGGAACAAAATATAAAACGAAAACATTCTTAGGAAAAATGTCTAAAACGATATCGTTATGAAGATATTAGAGTATTAAGATCCGCTTTTCTATGGAGATTGAAGTTTTCAGTCCGACATTTTCCTATGGGGTCGGAGATTTTTATTTTAAATAAAATCTTCCAGCTTAGGACGAAACATATCTTAATAGACGGAGAAAAAATAAATAAGACGAAAACATTCTTAGGAAAAATGTCTGAAACGATATACTTACGGAGATTTAGTGGTTTCAAAATTCAGTTTTGCCTAGAGCAAAACTACGGACCGCCATGTTGATAAAAGAAAAGTCTTAGAACACAAAACCTTTTTTTTTTAAGTTTGTCCCTGCACGGGCGGGATAGCCGAAGGTCATCAGACCAAAAAGGCCAGTGATGAAAATTGCCCCAACTGACAGAAAAAAAACTAAGGCCCTTGCATCTACGTAATGAGATGATTTATACATCTTGTGACTTGCGGCTTAAGACTTAGGACTTAGAACTTAGGACGTAAGACCAAGGGCCTAGGACCTAGGACCTAGGATTTAAGACCTACGACCTAGGACTTAGGACCTAGGACCTAGGACCTGGTACTTGCGACTTAGAACTTAGGACTAGGACCCAGGACCTAGGGCCTAGAACCTAGGACTTAGAACTTAGGATCTAGGACCTAGGACCTAGGACCTAGGACTTAGGACCTAGGACTTAGGACTTAGAACTTAGGATCTAGGACATAAGACTTAGGACCTATGACTTATGACCTATGACTTAGGACCTAGGACCTAGGACTTAGGACCTAGGATACAAGATTAAGATAAGATAAGATAAGATAAAGATAAAGATAAAGATAAAGATAAAGATAAAGATAAAGATAAAGATAAAGATAAAGATAAAGATAAAGATAAAGATAAAGATAAAGATAAAGATAAAGATAAAGATAAAGATAAAGATAAAGATAAAGATAAAGATAAAGATAAAGATAAAGATAAAGATAAAGATAAAGATAAAGATAAAGATAAAGATAAAGATAAAGATAAAGATAAAGATAAAGATAAAGATAAAGATAAAGATAAAGATAAAGATAAAGATAAAGATAAAGATAAAGATAAAGATAAAGATAAAGATAAAGACAAAGATAAAGATAAAGATAAAGATAAAGATAAAGATAAAGATAAAGATAAAGATAAAGATAAAGATAAAGATAAAGATAAAGATAAAGATAAAGATAAAGATAAAGATAAAGATAAAGATAAAGATAAAGATAAAGATAAAGATAAAGATAAAGATAAAGATAAAGATAAAGATAAAGATAAAGATAAAGATAAAGATAAAGATAAAGATAAAGATAAAGATAAAGATAAAGATAAAGATAAAGATAAAGATAAAGATAAAGATAAAGATAAAGATAAAGATAAAGATAAAGATAAAGATAAAGATAAAGATAAAGATAAAGATAAAATAAGGATAATATAGGAATTAGGACCTAGCACCTAGGACCTAGGACCTAGCACCTAGGACCTAGGACCTAGGACCTAGCACCTAGGACCTAGTACCTAGCACCTAGGACCTAGCGCCTAGCACCTGGGACCCAGGACCTAGCACCTATGACATAGAACTTAGGACCTAGGTCCTAGGTCCTAGGTCTTTATCAATTACTCGCTTTGTTTGAGTAAAGCACTATACACGCCTTGGTCTGCAATGAGTGCGCTGCTGGCCACGCTATGATGGCCTCGAGCTTAGCTTAGCTACGCTCTCGGCCCTCAAGCTTGGTCATCATTGCAGCCCTTGCTGTCCGCGCTATAAAGCTTGTCCATCAAGGGCTGCAATGCTGACCACGCTGTAATGGCCTTGAGCTGCGCTACGCTGCGCTCTGTCGGCCATCAAAAGCGCGCCAGAAACGCACCCATTACAGATCGCGGCAGTAATGTACTATTAATGATTGTAAGAAAACATGAAACTTGAGAAAAATGCGACCCTAAGAAATAAAACCTACGCACATTTTGGAAACTCTTTTGTTTTACACTAAAGCCGCGTTTTCACAGTCAAATTACAATAATACGAAGAGTACAATTTACTCTATGACGAGATTGACGAGCACCGTCCAAGAGAGCCGGGACTTCTGATTGGTCGGTTCTTCTGATATTTTGTCTATGGGCGCAAAAACATCAACTAGGACAGAGCTCTAATCGTCAAAATTGCCTTGGATGGAAATTAAATAAATGGCCGGCAGATCAGAAGCCTTGTCTTACTTTGACGGTACTCTCGTTATAAGTAATTTTACTGTGAAAACGCGGCTTTAATATTAAATTGTTGATGTATTTTACATGCGCAAAGAGTTTTCTTACAACCAAGTTGTTTTATGCTCAAACAAATGTTTAAACCCTTATATTTCCTAAAGTATATCACTTTCGTATTTTTTACTAAGAATAGTTAATTTTTATAATTGCTTTTTCTGTCGATTGAGACATGTTTTAACGTTAGCCGGAAATATGCGATTTTTTTAAAATGGCGGACATTTGACTATACCATTAAGGTTGGATGGCTTTTGCGTCTCGTGCTTCTGAATTAGGCGCATAAGGCGATTCCCATACAAAATTAGCTACCTACTTTTATTATTTTTATATGACCCTTTATGTTAGGTACCATTTTTTTGTCTTTAAACCTGACCTATAAGCCGACAAAACAAAAAAGTATTAAATTATTTTTAGTTTAGCGAAACTAATGCACGGCGATTCATTTTTATTATGAAGATTGTTAAACGAAATAAAAATACATAATGAACAATAAAATTATGCTTCTTCTTTTATGCCTCTCCGATTCACCGAATTTTGGCGGCGCCGTCGCCAGGGGGTTCACGTTCGTCTACCAAGTGCAATAGGGTTCAGTTTTCCGTTGACTCCAAAAATACGAGCGACATCTTTTTTTCCTGTCGCTAAAAATATCTTCACACAACAATACTCTTAAAAGAAAAATCAAAATTATGTTATACTTCTAAATGGTGAAAACACTTTAAATACATAATTATCTTCTTTTTCTAATAAATTTCTCACATATTACTGGCTTTTTTTCCAATGTAAAGTTTATTCAGTATGTCAAATTATTGCTTCGATGTTTTCGGGGGCCGATTTTATAATACGTCCCGATTTTGTACGGCATAATTTTAAGAGTTCCTTAATATTGCACTACGTCATGGTTTTGCACAGCCACGTTTTGTACGGTAAGGCTGTCCGGCCTGATTAAACAAAGCCATCGACTCGTAAAATCAGGCCGTACAAAACGCGGTCGTGCAAAACGTGGCTGTGCAAAGCCGGCCTTGGATAATCAGCCCGTACCGATTATGCACAGCATGATTTTACGAATCAGAACTGTCAATATATATTCGTTTACATTTATTTTGTTGGCAAAATAGGGGATTTTCTGACAGCTCATAAGTTGTAGTTCCAAATTTGTAACTTGATGTCACCGACGAGACAGGTTTTATTTTTATGCCAGTTCGCGCTCGTTGACCTTCGTAGATGGGAGTATCTAAACTAGTGATAATCGTTTTGATTGGTAATAATTCGCATCATAATGTTACATTAATTTAAGGGTGGACGATAGCAACGTGGCGGGAAATTAAAAAAATTCACAGTTTTTTACATTTTGTAGCTAAACTGAGCTAATTCTTGTTCAGCGATTTTTCGTTCGCGGCAATATCATAGTATTCTTTTCATTATTGTAAACAACAGAACTACAATAATTCAGCCGATTATGTGTTCTGGTCTACGAAGCAGTCGCACTGCCCAAAAAACTTGTCGTAGACCGGAACACATAATCGGCAAAAATAGCTCAGTTTAGCTACAAAATTTAAAAAACTGTGAATATTTTGAATTTTCCGCCACCTTGCTATCTTTCCACCTTAAGTATTAGTGGTGGAGCAAAATTAAGTGTTTCCGGTTTTACCATTCACTCATACAAGAACAAAAAAAAAGTCGTGCACTTTTTCATTTACCAAAATGGAATGACGTTTACGACGATGAAAGATGAAGTCACAGAAAAATGAAGTGAAGAAGACTTTTCTCTTTTGTAAAGCACTAATTTACTCCACATGTCCGATCAACGCCATCAGTCACAGCTTTTGGAACTATTTTTTTATTTTTTTTAGCTGTTAGAAAATCCCTAATTGGTGGTGAGTCAGACAGACCACACAGATTAGGAAATGTCAGGTAGATGTGAGGCTTGTGGACAGACTACATAGGGTGCTTGTGTTTGTTTATGTCGGAAACTTAGGAGATTTTCCATAAATTTTCTGGCGAAACAAATGCTGCCCTGCGTCTACACGGTGTTCATACGAACGAACCTACCTCACTTATGCAACCCCAGTCGTGGTAGATGCTATTGGCAAATGCCGTCGGTGGCTTTAAGTATAAGCCTCATACTGAAAAGTTGTCGGCTGAGTTCTCTGAAGGGAGTTTCAGCCAGTAGTGTTGACATCGCCGGTGACGGAAGCTTTGGCGAGTCCGTACATGACCCCAGGAGCAAACAGATTCCATCCCCAAGGTTTGTCCATGTTTACGGACGACGCGCGTCAGTGAAGTATCATCAAAGCATGAGCCTCTGTTCTGTACTTCTGTAGTCGACATTGGCACAGTACACGCTCCTGTCGCTGATTCCCGTAACTTTCTTGCGCAATACAGTGATCCAAGGCTCCAAAATCTAATATATTATGGGACTCGTAAAATCGGGTTGTACAAAATCAGGCTGTGCATAATCGGTACGGACAGGCTGATTATCCAAGGCCAGTTTTTTACGCCACTTTTATTATACTTTTATGCAGCCCGATTTTACGAAGCCAAAATAATGGCTTCCTATAATCAGGGCGTACAAAACTGGACTCCGATAATCGGACCGACAAAATTGGGACGTACAGAATCGGCCCCCATTTCAAATTCAAAATGATGGAACGTATTGTGATTTGTGTGTTGTGTGACTTGTGTGTGTCGCGCATTTTCCTAATTTTATTTCAATAGAGTTAGTATTTTGTTTGGTTTGGTTATGGTAACATAGGCACCCTCATAACGTGAAATATACTCTTGATTCTATTTGCAGTGACACAGACACTTTTGGTTTCGTGTGAGAATCGGTGAAACTTGTGCAATGAAAGAACATTCTAGCTAAAGTCTAGCTTTTATATTTAGTGTGTACACCGGACACTATTATAAACCTGTAGAATGCCGAAACGCTGTGTATGGGGATGCCCATCTATCTTGTAGTGCAATGGTAAGTATTATTCCTACAATCCCTTGCCTAAGTGGGAAGGTGTCAAGTTCCTTCACATCGCCGTTTAGTTAAAACGTAAATTAGCTACCAAGCTAATCTAATAATACGATGTGGTATCTTTTCAGGTACGATTGCACATCTTCCCGGACCTGACCAAATTCCCTGAGACCTTCAAAGCTTGAGTTAAAATAAGCACAATCTGTGAACATAAAAAAGTGGCAAAAGCATTTAATACTGTGTTTTATAATTATTATTACTCTCCCTGCCTGCATAATCCCTTCATTTATTATGAGGTCAAGCCTAATCTACATCTATCTAGGTAGGTACAGTAATACGGAACAAATTACAGTACTTACACATGGTATTGTAATTTGTACCGTATATACTGTACCTATTTAGGTAGATGTAGTGTAGATGATCGTGTACGTGTGTGTGTGTGTGTGTGCGTAGCTATATGTATGTGAGTAGCTATCCCAAGTAACATTTCATTTGGGCCTAGGTTGTAAAAATTGCCTCTAGGTTTTAGAGGGGTTGTAGAAAGGTTAATGATTTGCTAGTTGGTTATATTTAGTATTTGAGAATGATTACTAAGTCCTAAAACTAATAGTTTATTGTTACAACCTTGAAGTTGTTGACAAGAGTTAACGTTAACGTTATGCTGACTTGTATTTCAAGAGCTTACAGCCCCAGGATCTTATAGTTGTCGTAAGCTACTGATAAGGTTCTGGAAAGGTTATCATTTAACTTATGTGAGATCTAAAGGTTTAATTTTTAACCTTGATATTACCTTAAGGTTTTGAAATGTTGAAATTGCTTATAAGTAGTTTCGAAAACCTATCTACAACTTATAGGTTAGATCAGAGTTGTCTAGGCAAACAAACTAGGACTGTGTGGTAAAAAACAAAACCAGTAAGCTGTTGTTTTGAGCTGAAGGCATTATTCAAGTCTTACAGAAATATTTTAAAGCTTAAGAGGCATCCTCAAAACTCGACAGTTGTCTCCGCGACTTCAAAGCATACATTGTGATCTGTAAGCTTACGCGTCTTAAAAAATGAACCGACACAGGGTGATACAAAAAAAAGTGGAAATTCTAAGTGTTAAGTGCGTAAAAAATTGTTATGAATGATTAATGCAACTGTAAGTGTTTATTATTTTTATTATTTACTACAGGGTGCACTTTAAGTCGATAGCGGAACTTTAAGTAGGCTATCTACTGATCAATACAAACAACTTGCACTAGGTGGCGAAAAAAATCGAGTGACAAATATGTCAGCTGTTCCATACAAAAGGTCAACGCAGTACTGCGCCAAATGTATGAAACAGCTGATTTTTTTTCGCTCCATTTTTGCCGCCACTTCTTACAAGTTGTTTGTATTGATCAGTAGACAGCCTGATAAACTGATTTCAAAACTGATCTCTGTTTAAACTAAGTTCAGCGAGATCAATTTTGAACTTACTTTAAATTGAGTTCAAAATTGTTAATCAAATCGAATCGAATCCAATCCAATCGAATCGAATCGAATCGAATCGAATCGAATCGAAATGAATTGAATCGAATCGAATCGAATCGAATTGAATCGAATCGAATCGAATCGAAACGAAACGAAACGAATCAAATCGAATCGAATCTAAACGAAACGAAACGAGTCGAATCGAATCGAATCGAATCTAATCGAATCAAATCGAATCGAAACGAAACGAAACGAATCGAATCGAAATTAATTGAATCGAATCTAATCGAAACGACGCGAATCGAAATGAATTGAATCGAATCGAATCGAATTGAATCGAAATTAATTGAATCGAATCGAATCGAAATTAATTGAATCGAATCGAATCAAATCGAAACGAATCGAATTGAATTGAATCGAATCGAATCGAATCAAATCGAATCAAATCAAATCGAATCGAAACGAAACGAATCGAAACGAAACGAAACGAAACGAAACTAATCGAATCTAATCGAAACGAATCGAATCGAATCGAAATGAATTGAATCGAAATGAATAGAATCGAATCGAATCGAATCAAATCGAATTGAAATTAATTGAATCGAATCGAAACGAATCAAATCGAAACGAAACGAAACGAATCGAATCGAATCGATTCGAAACGAAACGAAACGAATCGAATCGAATCGAATCGAATCGGCTATTGCTAGATTCATGGTACGGTCGGCCACAATCTCAGATACCCCATGGCAGCTCTTATCGCGCGCGGCATAAGGGCGCCAATCGAACAAAAAGGGGTATCTGAGACTGTGGCCGACTGTACACATGGTATGACAGCACGACAGACTGTACACTTTTGTTGTAAAATCGCCCGTAACGTAACCCAGCAAAGTGCTAGCGTGTAAGGGTCGACGTGCTGTCGTATGTACTGATTCAAGTATCAAAACTTTAACCGCCCATATCTCCTAAACGGCTAATGCTAGACCCATGTTTATCGTACTCTAAAAAAGGACTCGACGAGCTCTACCTGATGAAAAAACAAAAATAATAAAAAAGAAGTATCAAAACTTTAACTGCCCATATCTCCTAAACTGCTAATGCTAGACCCATGTTCATGGTACTCTAAGAAAAGGGCTTGACGAGATCTACCCGATAAAAGTATCAAAACTTTAACTGTCCATATCTCCTAAACGGCTAATGCTAGACTATAGGACTAGAGTACCATAAACATGGATCTAGCATTAGCAGTTTAGGAGATATGGGCAGTTAAAGTTTTGATACTTCTTTGATACTTCTTTTTTATTATTTTTGTTTTTTCATCAGGTAGAGCTCGTCGAGCCCTTTTTTTTGAGTCGCCCGTAACGTAACTGAGTAGAGTGCTAGCGTGTAAAGGTCGACGTGCTGTCGTGTGTACTCTAAAAAAAGGGCTCGACGAGCTCTACCTGATGAAAAAACAAAAATAATAAAAAAGAAGTATCAAAACTTTAACTGCCCATATCTCTT